>OZ024928.1:19718481-24669576 GCA_964017235.1 Sabellastarte sp. h YS-2021
GTAGATCTAAAATAAACCCAAGAAATATATTCCCCCACTATTATAGAGCTGTTCCACTATTGCTATCATCTCCCCGACTGGAATAATATGATCTCTTATTTTTGCTATCCATATTCTGGAGGTCGATCTTTGCAATTGGAATGACCTTAAACCCATCGCAAAATACAATCAGGACAATCATGTACAGAACTTCCAGAACCTTCCAATGTGTTCCTGATTGGATGCATTTGTGAGCCCATCGGGGACAGTTTAGGACAACATTGAGCTGTTTGAAATTATTGCAAACTGCTCCTGATCCGTATCAGATCCTGATTGTCTTAGATCCATCTTAAACTTATCTTACTGCTTGTGAAGTCATCTTTCTGAGCATCTTAAGTCGCTCTTTAAGATTCATAAAGCTTTCGGGGAAATAATGGGAATGTATCTTATACCTATATGCACCCTTGGATCATAAATATTTTCATTATTTCCTAACTTGGAACTTGGTTTACAATCAGATCACAATAGTGGAACAGCCCCCTTACATTCACTTAGTCAGCAGTTCACCCTCTGGCATTGAACATTTTATTTCAGACATTTGAATAGACCCCTTGGTCACAGAAAACGGTGAAGTCATTATAATACCGATCTTATCAGCTCCCTGTTATAAACTTAATACTCAACAAATTACAAATACACTCTAAGACCAGATAGGGTTTCATTTATTTATTTTTTGTGTCATTTTATCTATACATAGGTTTTTAATGAATAGAGAATGGGGAGCAGAGAGATAAATAAAGTTTATTTCTGTTATAAAAAGAAATTTAATTTGCAATTAACTAGGTACATGTATGTCTGACAAGGAAAGATATACCACCATGTACTTGCCCTTTTTATGGGTATTAAACAAGTTCCAATGACAACATTGATGTGCCAAGAGAGCCCAAGCAACATTTTTTATTATCTGTATATATAATGCACCAGTTTCACTGTCTTAAATTTGCCTCCCAGCCACCCCAAGGATGCAGATGCAAATGTAATCGTGTCCCTCGTCTGAACTGCCTTCTGAGTCCGGAAGGCAAGAAGAGTAACTCACAGAGATTTGAGATGCTATTCCTAGTTACCGCCTCCAAAGAGGTATTCAATTGAGGACCATTTATTTGTCTGTTGGTTTGTTTGTTCCCAGGATTAGGCAAATACTACTGGATTGATATTCATGGAGATGAAAGATGAATCTTGGTCCAATGTATATTCTATCAAATTTTGAGAGTCATCCGGATCATAAGCAATTATGATTTAGAAAAGAGAAATAAGGTTCTGATATAAATTATAGTACCTTGGCGAATGGCTGTGCTCTTGAAGTGCTCTTGTTTTGAAACTGTGAACTTGAGCATTTTCCATCGACTTTCCCATATGAGATCTTTACAATCATAGCTGTTTTTTAACTTATCATGTGGTTGCTATCACTGGCATATTGCCCACCTTCTCCACACAGTAATGGGGGTGTTCCACTGGGGTCAACTTGTCAGAAACTATGGATTTTTCGAGGGTCGGGGGCAATGTTTACATAGTCGGTTAGAATTGGTTGTAGTTTTCTGGCTTGTTGTGGTGAGTCAGCAAGCTATTTCACAGACCCTCCATGACTCTTGATCCCAACCGTGGCTCTGCCCACATGGAAACCGTCCCATCTTGTCTGTCTATGTCTTGTCATAGTCACTTCCAGACCTGTCCTTTTACTGTTACAGTCTTATTGGGAAACACTTGCCAGCCTGTTGTGGTCTAGTATCTGGACATCACTCCACGACAGGCTATAAAACAATACTGATAATATGTAAAATCAAACTGGCCTCTCGTAAATACCCCCGACCTGACTTTGTCACTTCCTGTCAAAGAAAGAAAGTCTCTAAGTCTTTGGTTGCAGAGTCTGTTAGATCACAGCTTGTTGGTTATACTATCTGTGGATATAACAGGCAAGTCGGTGCGCAGAATGTATCATTTGAATTTTTGTCTCTTTTGACAGATTACAACTGGCAGCATTTAGATAGGCTTTTGATTTTCACAAATTTACTTAGGATTTAGTGTACAGTTATAACCTTGGCTGGGTAGCTGAAAGGCCTTTGTTTGTTTACAAATGCTGCTTTGATTTGATTTATAAGATGGGTCCTAAAAGGCAAGAAAGAATGTGAGGAAGATAGATAGAAGTCCCCAAAGACACACCTACAGAGTTTGAGTTGGGAGATACAGCTGCTGAAATACAGAGGAGGAGGGGGTGTTAGAACAAAGAGAGAGGGAGGAGGCAGAGAAACAACAGACGGAGGAGAGGGCGGAAGCCAACCAGCAGCCTCTGCCATGAAATACGTCTTGCATATTCAAGAAACCCAGATGACAGCAAGCCAGGTCTCACAACCAGCTCAACAGACCAAAGGGGTGCCCAGAGGACAGCAACAACCTAGAGGGCAATAGACTTCCTATGTAGTTGTTGACGACCAACAACCCAGGACTTCATGACAACTACATCTCACAATCAACATTACTAAGGTCTTCAACCCTCCATCAGTAGCCTCTGTCACAGTTGAAGAAAGTGCCCACAACATCTCAGGACACTCTAGCATTTTTGGGAATCTACGGCTAGTCATAAGCTACCCGCAGATGGATATACCTCAACATGTTAACACCAGCTGATCCACACCAACATGCTGCCTCTCCTTCAACCACACAACTGCAAGACCCTGCTCAGCAGCCAGCCAAGCATCCCACCAGTCATCCGAGCCAAAGCACCAGCAGCAGTAGATTTACTAGGCCTAATTCTAATTCTAATTCTAATTGGACTTTTATAGCGCTTAATCTCCCCAAACAAGAGGACTCTAAGGCGCAACAAAACAAAAAGCAGTCAACAAAATTCTGTGTCCAGGGACATAACAGGGGTCGAACACCACGGAGAACGCCAGGAGGATGATTCAGGCTAGGGTGGATATGCTTTGGTGTACAGGTAGGTTTTAAGCTGTTTTCTGAAGGAGGCCAGGGATGGAGAGGCACGAATCACATCAGGGAGAGTATTCCACACAGTAGGAGCATCAAACGCAAAACTATTACCAAACTGTTTGACAGATTTATGAACAGAGGGGCAGAACTTTGGAATAACTAGGAAATTACCACCACTTTCACTGCGCCTGGTACTATAAGAACTGCTGTAGGAAGAAAGATGTGGTGAAAAATACCTGGGAAAACCTGTGTGAAGATACTTATAAACAAGTGTGACTGTCTTGAACACAATGCGCTGTTCAACAGGAAGCCAATGCAGTTTCTTTAGCACAGGAGTTATGCTGGTGTATCGACTGGTGTTTGATACAATTCTAGCTGCACTATTTTGGATGCACTGTAATTTGCGTAGATTGAACTTGGACAGGCTCCTGAAAAGTGAGTTGCAGTAATCCAACCGACTACTAACAAGAGCGTTGGCTACAAGCACAGAAACATCATGAGTAAGAAACCACCTGACATGTCTGAAGTCACGGAGTTTAACAAAACAACTTTTGCAGACATTCTGAACATGCTTGGACAAAGAGAAATCTGAATCAAGCCACACACCCAGATTTTTTACTGAATCTGCAGGGCAGAGTGAGTTGCCCAGGATATCAATTGGAAAACATGCTTTCAACTTATCCCTTTGCCTCTTCGAACCAAAGATGATAAACTCAGTCTTATCAGGATTCAGTTTGAGCTTCGTAGTTGTCATCCACTCTTTAACATCATTTAGGCACTTATTTAGCTTTTCAAAGGCAGCAGATGCATTCTTCTGGGATAAATGTATATAAAGTTGGCTATCATCTGCATAGAAATGAAACTTTATTCCATTATGTTTACTGATAATGGAACTGAGGGGGGTAGTGTACAATGAGAACAACAAAGGACCCAGGACAGAACCTTGGGGAACACCAAATAGGAGTTTGCAAACCCCTGACAAAGTAGAACCAATTTTTACTGATTGGTAACGGTCCATTAGGTAGGATGTGAACCATTTCAGAACGGAGCCACTGACCCCAAACCAGTTTTGGAGGCAACCTAGAAGAGTAGAGTGATCAATGGTGTCGAAGGCAGCAGACAAGTCAAGCAATACCAAGGCCGTGGATTCACCTCTTGACAATGATAAGTGGACCTCATTTTTTATGTAGAGAAGAGCAGTCTCAGTTGAATGGCCCGCCTTATATGCCGACTGGTACGGGTTGTCTAAGTTATTGGCATTAATATGTTCTAACAGCTGCTTAGCAACCACACGTTCTACCAATTTAGATATAAAACTGAGACCTGATACAGGGCGATAATTCTTAAGGTCATTTGAGGGAAGATTTGGCTTTTTAATAAGTGGAGTGACCACAGCAGATTTGAAGGCATCAGGAACACATCCCTCCATGAGTGAGCAGTTGACCAGCTTTGTAAGGGATGGTAGCAATATATCAATGCATTCCTTAATCAGGAATGTCAGCAGAGGGTCCAACAGGCATGATTTTGTTGGTGATGCTTTAATTATTTTATCAACAGCATCTTCAGAAACTTGCCTAAAGACAGTAATTTGGGGAGGATCTGAAGGAGGGTTAACATCATATTCAGTGCCAGAAGAAGCAAAATTATCTCTAATCTTCTTGATTTTGTTGGTGAAGAAGGAGGCAAACTGGTCAGCCAATGACTTTTCGGACTCATGAGATGGAAGTGTGGCATCAGAAACCCTTTCAGGGTCTTATGCAGCTCACGCCAAAGTTTTCGAGAGTCATGACTATTGTCTGAGATCAGTTTGCTATAGTAGTCTGATTTATCTTTATTTACAAGTGCATTGCACCGAGCAATCTGGCGACGAAGCCTACTCCTGTTAAGTGTACTTTTAGCCCTACGCCAGGTTCTCTCAAATTGGCGCCTAAGGGACTTTGCACGTCGATAATCATCAGACATCCAATCGGCGGACTCCTTTTTCGTCAATTTAGATATAAGAGGTGCATGCCTATCCAGAACATCACTCAAATCATGTACATATTGATCATACAGATCGACAACAGCATCAGCTGGAGACTTGACGAAGGACGTATTTTTGAGATCTGAGCGGAACTCAGACATATTGATACGGTGGAACCTTCTATATTGAACTACATTTGGAGTATGAGACACTTGACAAGGGAAGGCAACTGAACATTTGACTAATGCGTGATCGGAAACAAAGTCACAAATTTTAACATCAGCAATGGTGTCCTGATCACAGGGAGATAAAATCAGGTCCAATATGTGACCATGTAGATGAGTAGGTTTATTGACTAACTGTTTGAGGTCACATGAATCAAGAAAGGTAGTGAATTTCTGACCGTCACCAACTGGAACATCAACATGAATGTTGAAGTCGCCACAAATGTAATATGAAGAATTAATGGATGAAAGGTAACCAACAAATGACATGAATTCTTCCAGAAAATTACAGGTACATGATCCTGGAGGGCGATAGATGCAGGCAAGCAACACTGAATGGCCATGAAGCCCGATTGACACCACTATATTTTCAAATGACTGATAACAAGGAGTTTCAATTATATGGGGTCTGTAGGAGGATCTGATGAAAAAACCCACACCACCACCAATACCTGAGGGACGAGGCTTGTGAGGAAAGTTAAAATCGGGAGGAGTTATAGACCGTAAGAAGCTGTCAGAGTCAAATGGACGTATGTGTGTTTCCGTGAGGCATAGAAGATCAAGGTCGTATGAAGCCACCATGTCGGCAAGGAGAGGACCCTTGTTCCTTACGGATCTGGCATTCAAAACACCGAGTGTAAACGGACCAGGGTTGAGGGATACATCTCCACCCAGTAACAGTAACAACATGAGCCCTCTTCCATTAACCATGGTCGGAAATTTTCGGCAGGAACACAAATATGATAAATTTTTCGCAACCCGTGTCAAAGGAGGACATGATGTGTAAGATGCTCTGGTGCTGAACCAATCATGTCTGTGGGCCAGTGCCACTGCAAACAGTGCCATGAAGAGGAGTAACCGAGGGCTGAACATGACTGGTGGGGTTGTACATCAGTAAGAGCCCCTAGTCTAAGCTCAACAGTGGGGAGCCTCAATAATATAACCCTACACCTAAAAGTCACAACTCTTCGTCCTGTGGGCGACTCACAGGCACCCTAACACCCCACACTACAGCCTCACCTTAAGCTAAAAGACAACACCACCAGACACCAACAGGAAAATGTCTATATACTGATTGGAAATAAACTTAAAGTGAACTCACAAGACACAAATTATAAATAATACCCAGTACTTGAAATAGGGGAATTATAGATCAAATTACTACGGTAATTCCCGGCAAATGGGCGATAATACCCGCTTTTATATAGAAGTTGATACAGCAGTGAATTGGAGGAATATATAAATAAAACAGGCAAAGAATAAGAAAGTAAGATGGAATTAATATATAAGATAGTGAATCCGTCTAAAAATGTGCTACATGTACATAAAAACGACCATTATTATACAGAGAATTCCAAAAAGCGTCTCCGCGGTGCGTACTATGTATATATAACTCATGAACAACATAATGTTGTCTGATGCATGGATACTGATATTGCAATTTCGTATATTTATGTTTTGTATTAACCTTTGGAAATTTATTATACATGTGTGAGGCCCCCTTCTAAGATTATGTCTTAAAGGCACGCCCTATGGGCTTTCTCTCAATGCAGTAGTGATGAAAACCCAGGACAGATCAAGATTTAACTAGATGTTCTCCAGATGTTTGCCTCAACTCAAAATCACGAGTGAGTGCAAGGGCATTCTTGAGATCTTCCCACTCGTGAGTTTAGGACTTTTGTTATAGAACATAATTTGATATTCTGCACATTGGAATGAAAAGAAAAATGATAAAATTCTGTCGTTATAATAAAAATTGATCAAGTGAGGCTATGTTAAATCGTTTCATCCTTTTTGAGACACTTTTAAAATCACCATTTCCCCCCTTTCCCTTCCGTCGGGTTTGAAGTTTGATACATATGCACAAATTCTTGTCTCCGAATTTCAATATCACCTCCACTTGTTTTATGTACATAACCTCTGCCCCCGGGGTGCTATGTAAGGAACGCTGTCTTTTCGAACCCATTAATCACTGAACCTTCTTTGTTTGGCAATGCTTTTTTTTCACCTAAAGACATTAAAGTGTATTCAAATATGTCTTCCTTAACCCATACAAATCACTGTGATGTAAATATATAATATTATTTAAAATATCAAACACTCAGAATCAAATTGATTGGTCTTACCTAAAAAGTGGCAAAAGCCCAAACAGTGTAAAGTCAAAAGAGGAAAGCCTCTACAGGTGATAAGTCTATGTTCAACCAAGCACAGTTTTCATTATGAAAGGGTATGTCTTCTGTTACTATCTTACTGGATCTCTCTGCGGCCTTTGACACAATTGACTACGCCACTCTTCTGGTCTGCCTCAAACACATGCATGGCTTGTCAGGTGCTGCCCTAAAATAGTTTACATTATATCTGTTAAACAAATGACAGTCCATAAAGAGTCCATAAATCCAGTGTTGTATCTGTTCCAAGTTCTCTGAAGAATGGTGTAACATAGGGTTCAGTTCTGGGCCCTATTCTATTCTCTATGTGTACTGCACCCTTAGCTAAAACTACCTCTGCCTTTAACTCATTGAAGTATCACTTTTATGCAGATGACAAAAATATTTTCTGCCACATTACCTCTGATGATGCAAAAACTACTTTTAGGCAACTAGAGAAGTGCCTTAGTGAGATTCAACTATATTTGAATTTATATAAGCTCAAACTCAATCCTGCTAACACAGAGTTTATGGTGTTTGGAGCAGCAGCTATGTGAAAGAGATTAGAATCCCTACTCCCAACTCACATACTCGGCCAGAGGTTTGAGGCTGCCAAATCAGTGAAGAACCGGGGTATCATATTCAATTGTGATTTCTCCTTCAAAAAGCAGGAGGATGCTGTTTGCAGTACAAGTTTTGTTAGACTTTGTATTTTGTGGGGATTAGATACCTACCAAATATGGTGGCTATCTCAGCTGCAAATGCACTTTTCAGTAGCAGACTGGACTAATGTAATTCATTGTATCAGGGTTTGTCCAAAGGTAGCCTGAGAAGAGTGCAGCATTTGCAAAATGTGTTGGCATGAGTTGTCAGGGGTTCTTGCAAGTGGATCCACATCTCAATGGTACCAAAGTCTTTACATTGGCTCCCTGTTAAACAGAGAATCGCTTTCAAAACTGCAACCGTCATTTACAAATATTTGGATTCGGGTCTGCGACAGTATTTCCAAAATACATAAATTATTACACATCCTCAGTCAATACCAAAGGTGCTGTTACCTAGTTGTTCCCACCTTTATTCCTCAGATTCATAAATCTAAAACTCATTTTGATGGATCCTTTGCTAATGATGGACCAAGACTTTGGAACAGCCCCCACATTGTTGTCAATCAAACATGAGCTTAAGGCTCACCCATTCTATGAAGTCTATCCTACATAGTATCCTATTCTCTGTTCATCCTTTTTTATCCATTGACTTATGGGTTAGACCTACCCTGTATGTTCTATCGCGCCTAAGTATTTTATATACATCAAAATTAGGTCCATTAAAAGTTTTTAAATATTAATAATATCCAAAATCTGAGAACACACAGAGGACGTGCGGTTGAGCCCAGGTATTAAAATAGCGGTCCTCTGTTATTGGGTCCTATCCCCATTGACAGGCTAAAGAACCTCAAGGATGTTGATAAATGGTCATCCTTAACCTTCTCTCTTTACTAGGGTAACAGAGGGCTGTGATTTCATGTGGTTATCTAAATCATGGCCTGTATCTAGAATTAATCCAAGGTCTTTTGTGTTCCTAGGTGTGTTAACCAATATGCCACAGTGGCAGAAATGGTTATCATCGTAATTCTAACACAATGATATATATCACTACAGTGCAGGTCAAACATTGTCAAAACAGAAGAGTCATATATCCACATATTAGAAGTTCCAGAGGTACAACCTTGACATGGTCAAAAGCAGGGTAAAATGAGTAGTGTTTGAAGGGGCATATACCCCCCATCCGGGGATCTGGAACCAGATATTAGTGTAAAATCCCGACAAAAAACATCTGGAGTCCTAATATAGATTAGGACCATCTTTCAAGAGGCCTGAGCCACAGGTAGAGCCCATTCTGTGTGAAAACATTACCCCCACTCTGATGTACAGTTTTGAAGTTATGCACCCAGACAGATAGGCAGACAGGCAAACAAGCAACCATACACAATGGTAATTGAAGGTGGGAATTGTAACAACAGCTACATTTTGAATTTATGCTACAATAATTTTACCAGTTTAAAAAATCTGGTCAGCATTTTTAAAGATCCAAAACAAGGTCACATACTAGATAATGTGACATGGTTTCATGGTACAATGAAGTCTTCTTTCACTTCAGTGGTACATGACTATGTCTTATCGTAAGAGTGTGAAGAGTGTATCAATACTTTTAATATATCACAAAGCCTTATTTCAAAGCAGTGATACATGAGGATGTCTTATCGGAAGAGTGTAAACAGAGTACAAATACTTTAATATACAACCCTATCAAGTTATGCCTTGCCATTAACATTTGCTCTACCGCCTCTGTATAGATAGATTTGCCTGCCACTTGGGTTTTCTAATTGTCACTTTACTTGGTAGGTTTTGACTTTTTAAATACGTTACCTTAGCCAATTAGAATTTTCAGGTGACAGTTTGACCTTTGGGATCAAGGCTATGCATGTTTGGGGTCATGGGGATTTTGGCTGGAAATTATAGATGTTTCATCCATAATGTCCCTTTCTACCAATGTTAATCTTAAAATATTTTATTGTGTAGTCATCTAATACGCTTGATATGTGATAATGTCTTTGCAATAATTTTAGTAGTGACTTTTAATATTGCATAACAAATATATATAATCCCATTACTTCTTTACTGGGGGGGGGGGGGGGGGGGGGGGCAGGGACTGGCCATTAACATTTGCCAAGATTAAATATGAATACTTTCAGATTCCAAATGCTAGGCTTTAAAAAATCAGAACTTAATGGCTGGGATGTGATCTCTGTAATTTTGATAAAACTTTTTGATAAAACTTTTGCCTTCAGGGGTCGTCCAAGCATTACTATAGGCGTGATAGGCTCAGCTCACGTTCATTACCAAGTAGGTTATTATTCTTATGAATCCCTATCAGTAACATTCTGTAATAAATCATTTGAGTTTTTCACTGATTTTTGTAGCTATTTGTCAAAATAAAATGCTATAAAGTTTCTGCAAAAAAAAACATCTTAAGATGGAACAGAAACCCTATTTGTTCCAAAAGCAATTAAATGCCAACAATATGTGAAAGTCTCCACAGAGAGGTTGATTTCAAGAAGTGTAAAACTTCAATAGTTTTAAGTGACCAGATTGATATCAGTTTTAAGTTCTGGAGTAGCCATCATGTATAAGCTTTCAATTTAAACTGTTTCTGCAAAATGATGCAATTGCATCTCCAGTGTAAAAAAAACATCATTTCTTGATCTTTAGTGGGATTTTTTTCCACTGCCATAAAGGACAGTTATATAATCTTTGCCTGGGATACTTTATTCCCACTCAGAGAGGTTTCAGGTTTAACTGTCAATTAATTAAGTTGATTAAAACTCTGCCACAGAAATGAATATCCAATATGGCTATCATTCTGCGAAAACTAATGGGGACGTGGAAATTGTCTATTCAGCACAAAAGTCATTGTATTAAACAATTCAAATGTACATTCATAGATAAATTTCAGTTAAAAGTACAATGCTACTTAGTAATTTTGATATTTGTATCAATTCAAAACTCTGTCACGAATTTAGCATGTATGTCAAAAAGGGGTGGTATCGAAAAATATAAACTGCGGCAAATCTAGATTATATTACTGTAACTTCAAATAAGCCTTTTTTTCTGCTGACTACAGTGATAATGGAGAGCACATTTCCTGTCTTAATTAATCCCTGACCCTCTCACATTACATTTTCTGCTCTAGTTTGAAATTCACCACTGCCACTTACCCAATCATCTGGAAATCAAGATCTGATCATTGGGTGGGTGGGGGGAGGTCATTAGGGTCATTTTGCCCCCAGGGTGATTATGTGAGGGTTATTCTAGTGAAGTGGCTTAGATCTTTAAAAGTACTGATCTTATCAGGTACAAACAGGGGTGAAGGGATAGACATGTTTCTGAACATTGTGTAGGAAGCTTGTATATTCTGTTGCACATGTGTAATTATGTGGAAAATATTTTCAACAGTACATAAAATGAGACCAAACAATTTTTCAATAATTCCAGTGTTGACATTTAAAATCTTTTTCCCATTTCCATAATGTGCAACTGATAAAATGGCTTTCTTGGTAGAGGATATGAACAGTTATAATCAGTTCTCCAGTCAAGGTCCTTTGAACTGTGTGCTAATGACAACTGTATCATTGCACAAAGATTTTTAATCAATCGACCAAATGGGGTGGGAGGCATGGAGGCCAAAAAGGGGGCATTGAATTAACCCTGCTCACCCCAAACTCTGTCTCCATTGAAGTATCTGCTTCAAGTATCTGATTCTAGTATGACTTATGTGTACATTTATAACAACAGTACACTTCAACCTACCGTCCATACTAAACTGGATATCTGTGTTACAAAGATAAGTTTTACTGTACTGGCTTTGGCAGACTGAAAGGATTTACATGTTTGGAACAGGTACCAATGTTGGGAGCGAAGTGCCGATTTGCGCGATCTCGAGATTTCACTTGCGCGATTTCGTCATCAAAAGATCGCGCGCCCATCTCGAGATGGAGCTGCTCCAACTCACAATGATTTCTATCGCAGAATCTTGATTTGATTGGCTGTGTTTATTTTTGAGGTGGTCACTGATTGGCTGATTTTTAAATCACACTTTATTATGACATTTGAGTGAGTATAAAAGAGGAAACAGACATATTACAGAACATTAAACAAACATATTACATATTGCAAACATATTTGCTGTAAAATGGGGGACTTATGTAGTCTTACATGGGCTGACATGCATTGGAACAATTACAGTTCCAAGGGTAGGCTACTAGCCTGATAACTGGATTAGATGTGGCTTCTCTCTTTGCAATAAAATCACTTACTGACCCTTGTTAAATCCCTTATTGTAGCCAGTTATTGGATTACATGTGACTTCTTTACTTGCTTCATTTAATAAAACCCTGATAACCACCCTGAATTGTTATAATCCAATTGAATTAGATGTGGCTTCTTCTGACGTTGTGTCACCTTAGATATTATAAAAGATCATAGTTTATTTGATCTGTACAGGCATTTTCACCCAGACACAAGGCGTTACACCTGGCGCAGATACAAACCCCTAAAACAAGCCAGACTTGACTACTTCATAGTATCAGAGAGTGTAATAGATTTAGTCGAAAGTGTAAATATTAAACCTGGCTACAGAACAGATCATTCTATGTTAGAGGTAAATATTTTACAAAGCAAGTTTACAAGGGGAAAAGGAGTGTGGAAATTTAATACAAATTTATTACGAGATCAGGCCTACTTAGAATTAATAAACCAATGTATAAAGGATGAGGTGATAAAATATGCTGTTCCAGTGTATAATATGCAATCTATAAATACAATCCCAGAAAATGAGCTACAAATAACAATATCTGAAAATCTGTTCCTTGAAATGCTCTTCCTTCGTATTAGAGGGGAAACTGTACGGTATTCAAGTACAAAGAATAAACTGGAGGTCTCACGTGAATCTGAGTTGTTATCCGATCTAGAAAAACTTGAAAATGAAGAAGACATGGCAGATAGTCACAACAAAATAAACCAAAAACAATATGAATTGTTGGAGATTAGGGAAAAGAAAATGAAAGGACACTATGTCAGATCTAGAGCGCAGTGGTTACTAGATGGGGAAAAACCTACCAAATTCTTCTGTTCGCTTGAAAAGAGAAACTATATAAATAAAACTTTAAAACGAATCAAGAGGTATGATGGCACTTATATTACCAAACAAAAAGACATTTTGACTGAATTCCAAATGTATTATAAGAAATTATTTAAATCTTATGACAATCAACTTGAAGACTTAAACCTTAAACATTTGTTCTGTGACACTGAAATTAACAAACTTAATGAATCACAAGCTAAATCTCTTGAAGGAGAGCTTCAACTTGAGGAGTTGAACACAGTTTTAAAAAATATGAAACACAATAAGTGTCCCGGCATAGATGGCTTACCAGCTGAATTCTTAAAGGTTTTTTGGAATAGAATTAAATTTTGGGTTCTACGAGCTTTAAACTACAGTTTCAGAAGTGGCACAATGCCTTTGTCATTGAGACAGTGTATTATCACTTGCCTGCCAAAGCCTGGAAAACCAAGGGATTGTATTGGCAATTGGCGTCCTCTATCAATGCTATGTGTTGTTTATAAATTAGCTTCAGGAGCAATAGCCAATCGAATAAAACCATTTTTAAACTTTTTAATCAATAATGAGCAGACAGGTTTTGTGCCTGGCAGATTTATAGGTGAATCAACTCGACTAATATACGATATAATGCATTATACTCAAAAGGCACAAATACCAGGGCTCCTCATCCTCATTGATTTTCAAAAAGCTTTCGATTCGATATCTTGGAATTTTATATACAAGACTTTATCTTTTTTGGGCTTTTCAAATGAATTTTTGAAATGGATAAAATTATTCAATACTGAGATTAAAGCAACAGTATTACAAAGTGGTTTCATGTCTGAATTTATTAGCATTGGCCGTGGTTGTCGACAAGGGGATCCCATTTCCCCTTATTTATTTATTATAGCAGCTCAGATACTAAACCTTCTTATAATCAAAAATGTAGAAATAAAAGGGATCACTATAAAAGACTGTGAATTCAAAATATCTCAATTCGCAGATGATACCACACTCATATTAAATGGCTCACGTGAGTCCATGGTAGCAGCTTTAAATACTCTTGAACTTTTTGGTAGCATATCAGGGTTGAAAATTAATACAGATAAAACCAAGGTAACTTGGATTGGTAAAAAAAGATATTCTCAAGATCAACTAATTCCAAAAAAGTTTGAGTGGAATACTACAAAATTTGACCTGCTAGGACTAAAATTTTCAGTAGATCTGTCTGAAATGCTTGATCTTAATCTAACAGAGAAAATAAATCAAATAAAAAGAGAAATATCCATTTGGAGTAAAAGACACTTAACTCCATTAGGAAAAATAGTGGTGGTCAAAACAATTCTTTTATCCAAGTTAAACCATTTGTTTTCAAGCTTACCTACACCAACTAATTCTTTATTGAAGGAATTAAATGATATATTTTTTAAATTTGTGTGGTCAAATAAACCAGATAAAATAAATAGGGATGTAACAATTTTAGATCATTCAATGGGAGGACTGAAAATGACACACTTGCAGTACTTTCTGGTGGCTATAAAGGCCAGATGGATAAATAGACTGATCAGTAAATCCTCCCCATGGACAAAATTATTCCAACTAACAATCCTTTGGGACTTAAGACGACTTACAGACTTTGGGCCTGACTACAGCAATGCTATACAAATGAAAACAAGTAATATATTTTGGTTAGATGTCCTTGCTGCATGGAAAAAATTAACAAAGGAAAAACAAATAAATTCCAATTTACAAATTGCATCAAGTCATCTTTGGTACAATGAGGATCTATCAGTTAAAGCTATGTTTTACCCGAAATTGTATTCTAAAGGAATAATAATGATTTCTGATATAATAGACAATGAGGGAAAGGTTCTCACAAGCCAGAAATTGAAAGATCGTTACAATCTGGATTCGTTGAATTTTTTAGATTACCTTCGTTTATCAACTGTTGTCCATAAATTTATTAACAAACATAAGCATGGAGATTATAATAAAATAATTGGCCCTATTATGCCACTGAATTATTGGATACTCAAGAATAACGACACCAGCGGTTTTTATAAAAGTTTACTTGTTAAGCATCAAAATGACCATGTTGCAAGAGGCAAATGGGAAAATGAATTAAATGTTACAATCAATAATCAAATATGGAAACGTATATTCCAAATTTGTCATGGGTCAATTAGAGACAATACATATAAATGGTTCCAATTAAGAATTTTGTATAGAATACTGGGAACAAGGTCATATTTATCTAAAGTAAATATCAGTGAAGACGCTAGATGCTTTAGATGCAGAAATGAAATGGAAAATATAATTCATATGTTTGTCCTTTGTCCGAAGGTAAAAGAGTTTTGGAACCTAGTTCTAACATATATCAAAAGTAAGGTCACAACAACATTGTCACTTACACCTTTTAATATTATATTAGGCTATACTTTAGCGGAGTTCAATCAGCAACCCATCAATACAATTCTTCTTGTTGCTAAAAAATATATATTTGAGTCTTCAAATAAATGTCAAAATCTTAATCTAAATGGATTTATCCATCGATTACATCAAGTATACTCGGAACAAAAGTTGTTAAGTCAGTTATATCATAAAGAAACTTATTTTAATAAAATTTGGAAAAAGTGGCAACCACTTATTGGTCATTTACTTTTAGTTTGATATTTCGTCTAGGTATTATGTTTTTTTTCTTGCTTTATTTCATTTTTCTGTCACACAGAAGACCTTGTGGAGTTATGCAATTGCAAAAAAAAATCAGTTGTTATTTTTCTATTTAAAAGTATATAAAATAGCAAAAATGTTGACCTTGTTGTCTTTGCAATACACTGCACTTGTAAATAGATCTGATGGAGGGTTTGCCACTCTCGCCCTCCCAGATTCTTTTGCACTGATGTGAAAAAAGGGTGAATAAAAAGTATATTGAAGGTAAAAAAAAAAAAAAAAAAAAAAAAAAAAAAAAAAAAAAAGATGTGGCTTCTCCCTTTGCAATTAATTCACTTGATGACCCCTGATTAACAGCCTTATTCTAACAAGTTAATTGGATTACATGTGGATTCTCTCTTTGTAATTGATTCTCCCCCAATTGATTCATTGTAACAATATAATTGGATTAGCTGTGGCCTTTCTATTCTATTCACTTAAGGAGACAGGGATAACCACCCATAATTGATATAACCCAATTGAAAATCAAGAAATAAATATCATTGTGAGTTGGAGCAACTCCATCTCGAGATTGCTCAAGCAAGCAATCTCGAGATGGGCGCGCGATCTTTTGATGATGAAATCGCGCAAGTGAAATCTCGAGATCGCGCAAATCGGTACTTCGCGCCCAACACCAACATTTCTGAATATTTTTTATATATTTCTGAATGTCATCTGAATGCTGACTATTGCAAATTATATTCAAACTATAACTAAAACATGAACAATGTTTGAACAAAACATAGATCTTCTATATGTGACTACTGTGCAGCTTTTAGCTTAAAATTCCACGGAGCTTCTTTAAATGTAAAAAGTAAATCAGGTGGCCTAATGGTCAGCAAGCTTGGCATCTAGTCACATGCTTTTTCCTCTCTGCAGGTTAGAATCTCACAAGTAGTATTGCTGCCTTCCTGTCCTGATGTGACCCTTGCTTTTGAATGGGACCTACAACCCTAATTTTGACCTCAGAGTTTTAGAAATGGTACTACAAAGCTACATAAGTAAAGAATTACTCTAACTATAGAACATTAGGGGCTGCTATATGGCTTCACACAAGATAAAATAAAACCTCAGAGATTTATAAGAATCTAATGAGGCACTACTGACATTAATATGATTAGTGGTTACCTCAGAAGTCGAGAAGGTGGCTTGGCACCACAGTAGAGAGTTTTCTAATGTCCCCATTAACATTTACTTTTGAGCTTTTGACGGCTAGTACATAATAATGTGTCACATCAAAGCTTATGAAAGTCAATATGTATGTCTGATCATTATTAGATTCAATAGTACCTCAAGATTTTAGAATTTAACATTCTAGCAAAATCTCAGTGTAACATGGCAAACATGTACCTCAGAATTTCAGAAGAGAGACATGTACCAAAATATTTCATACTGGTACCTAAGGGAATTTAGCATGGTATTTTAAGTGGCCACAGATTCCTGACGAGATAGCAGATTGTTTGGGTGGGAGATTTGACCCCTAGGAGGACAGGAATAGAATGAAAGTGTCTCTTACCAAAAAGACAGAGTGTGATAGACATGCACCCACATTATAAACGCATGTGAGAGGGATTCATTGTGAGATATTGTCCACACCAAATTAGTGTGGGTTTTGTGATGCACTGTTGGGGTCTTTTGGAGGTAAAGATAGATGTACTGTATAAATTGAACATTTATAGAGTCCTATTTTACCGCCTCCGGGATATACAGTTTACCAAAAAAGGAACTTCATCAAAGCATATACAAACATGTATATATTTGTATCTAAAATGTTTATTGAACTTTCAAAACTCTTCAAAAGAAGAAAGGCTTGGTTGGAGAAACTTGATTTAGTACTTTCACTGAACAAACTGCTTCAGACATTCATACACATATATCTAGCTTGGAGGTTATAGGGGTGACTACTATATTTGCATAAATACTAGCTTTATGGGTATAATTAGATAGATAAGTGATATGTAGTAGACATTCTCTTTGTATGGGTGAGAGTAAACCTCATTATTACCCAGACATAAGCCCTGTGGTTTGTTTTGTGGAGTGGGGAGTGAAATGGCTATTTTGTAAATGTGTTAATATACTTATAGTCTCAAGTGAACATTTGAAGGTAGGTATTAAAGGTAATTATCATTATCTATCAATCACCAGGGTGACTGACAGGTATTAGGACAACCCCTTTTTAATTATAGTTTAGGGAAAAGTATCTTTGAGCTCTGATTATACAGAAGCACACTTATCTGTCATTTACTACTGACTTGGTAAATATTATATGCTATGTGGACCTTTGTGTTGTCTAGATTTTTCTTTTTTTTTCCTTTTTTGACTAATGCATATTCAACCTAGCCTATGATTACAAGTGTATGTCTCAAGTTCATTTGATATTGTGTATATTTTAAATGTTACTTTACTTTACATTATTCTTTAGAATGCTACAATACATGCAATAAGTATTACAAATAACAGAAAAAGACGGCTACAGAGATTTCTGTTCATGTAATAAACATGAGACATCAAACTTTCTGCGGGTCTCGCAAATTTACCGAATAGTCAGAATCACCGAAATCGGTGTGAAATGCACCTTATTTCAAGTCTGTTTCTTGTTTATTGAGACGTTCCCTGAATTCACGATCGATAAACTGCCCAGCAAAATAAGCCAATGGTTTTGAAGCAGGTGGATTGCAAGGCACTTATTTTACCAATAACAAAGAACTACCGCGCCTCAATTCAAAACTCCAATGGGAAAAATCGAACCAAACACTCAGAGCTCCAATGTAGTGGAAGCTTTTGAAGTCTAATGATTCTTGTTCTCAAGAGCGAATTTATCGTGCAATTAGAATAAGATTTAATATTGGATATTTTTCTTATGATGCATATCTATAGGCAGTCTATTGTTAAGAGGGGGTTATTTTTGCAGAGAGGAAAAAAGGCCTGTGTTTTCCTTTATTGAAGGGCCTGTTTTTTGTGGGCAGTTTTTTGTTCTGCTTTTTGCTGCTCTTGAAGAGGGAAAATTGATTCGAAGTAACACTTGGTACCTCTCCGAGATGTTGGACCATGTCTGTTGGCCAACTGTAATCCTACTCCAAAACTCAACACTGCACGACACATGTCCTGCTAATGGTCTTTTAAAAGCTCATTATTAATCAAATATGTGGGGGTTTTATTGATATATTTCTCATAGAAAGCTCCTTCATTGGCTGTATAATAATCCCTTATATCAGATGACATATTCATGGCATATACAGGGCCCATTCTTTATGTTATTCATGTATATGTGTGGGTTCTTGGGTTGATACCTGGAGACTTTAAGACTGAATGAAATCTTATGCTTTGGATCCAATTGTACTCTTAACAGTGAGATTTCAATATACATGAAAAAGTTCATTTGAACCTGTTAACAAAAAAAGGTAGCTTCATTTTTTGTACAGTGAAAATCAGTACCAAGCAGTGGTTAATAATGACAAAGGTTTTTTATCTCTTATAAGTGATTTATGAATTATTTAATTTGATATTTTTATTATGTATGTCTTATTTATTTAAAAGTGTTCTTTTGAAATAAAAACACTGACGCCAGGTTGTACAAGAGTAATTGAATCTTTATTCACACCATATTGTATTTACTTGTTTACTTACTGACCCAAGAGAGCTCATTATAGCTCACAACATGTTTTAAGAACTCAACATTACACTGAAAGTGGCAATTTTCCTATTTCATAAGGAACCCTTTTGTTTAGTTAAAATATTTTGCCCTGTCAAAGAAAAAGTTAATGGAATTTCACACAAATTTATAATTTAATATTATGTCAGATCTATTAGTAATGTGATAGACCAACAAATTCCCTATGTACTCGTATTTGTACTGATAAATAATGTTTATAAAATAATGTAACAAAAGTCATATATTATAATTTACATTAAAGTTACCCCCTTCACATCTAAAATGGCATGAAATGTCATTTATTTATAGATCAAGATCAGAGAATCACAACAGAATAGTTTGGTGTCAGTCAAATCTATTTACAAATTGCAACAAGCATAATTGCATGGACCTATATCATATATGTACCTCATATATATTGCTATAACATATACAGAGGGTGAACTTGAGATACATAGCTTTATTGAATCTAGCTGAGCTAGAACAGTGTAGAAGCTGAAGATACACTCACTTTCCCATTTACACAAGGATAAATCCCTATTCCAGGACAGTCGTTTGTTTGCCTAACCACATGTAAGTTGGACATACAATATGGCTCTACCAAAGATACATGGACATCCATTCAAAACTGTCACAGTCCAATCTGAACAGACAAATGTGGTTATTTATGACTAGAGAACCCCTCGAGGGTCAAGTCACAATTTTCAATTATCTATCTGTAGCCTCATGCCCCTGTTCCACTTTAACAACTTATTACAAGACCTAGCTGATTTGAAACTCAAGAGGCTGCTACAACTGGTCCTTCTGAAATAGGGCAGTAAAACTGACAAACCCAAGATTTGCCCCCAAGTGGAGAGATGACCTGATCAATAAATATATCAACACCAAACTCCCAACAGCTTTTGCGCAATAAGTGGGTGACTCGCATAACTGATCTTCAACTGGGCCAGATTAAAAAAACTCAATTTTATACAATATAAGTATAAAATCAAGTGTAACACTGTAAAGGTATGTCTTAGCACCATAAAGATGAGCCATAGGATCATGAATAGAAGTGGTAACTGACGTGTGACCAAAAAGGTTGATAATGGAAACCCTCAATGCTCTCTCGTGAAGACTGTCCAACATATTTAATATTTGGGACGAGTGTTTATATGATCACCACGATAACTGTAAGGATCTTTACGACTGAACAGAGGAGTGGTAATAAAACTTTGCCCAGGACTACATTATAAGGGTGACCAGGAAGAAAAAATCGTAGTAGTGAGACAGGGGGATAAAAACAAATTATGTCAAAGTTTTAAAAAAATCCAATTACTTACAAGCTCGACAATAGGACACATACAGAACTATCATACAAAATCTATTCATGTAAAGCGACTGAAGTTTTACATTTAATTGTAATCTATTAATCAAATTCAAAATGTTAATCTATTATCAGTACTATTTTCTGCTGTAAATTAATCATGTAGTTCTCCACCACAGATATATAGAACACAAGCGCAGATGTCTTGGTGAGTTTGAAAACAAAGCCAAGTTTACACTTCCATCTCAAACTGTCCATTTTGTGTCAGTAATTGCCTGGAGGGGAAATATCACTCACTGGGAGATGTAAGTTGAGCCAGCAATAGGTAACCACAGCCCAGACATGTTTATACACCCTACCACGTACATGTACAGTGTATGATAAGTGTATATAATAATCTAACTACCCAAAACCCACGGGCTATCCAACTATGCGGTCTATCTATTCAAACGCCTGTCATATCACGTAGTCCTCTGCATTATAAACTCTGGCTACTTAGTGGTTAGAAATGATACATGGCTATAATTTACATTATAAATCTAATTACATGCTAACCTGAAAGAATTAATTTCATGGCACGCCCGTTTCAACGTACAAACCCCACAGAGCTTTGTTTTAATGTATTTTAAGAAATTGTGTTTTGGCAGACAAATGCAGCTTCTCTGATTTAAATTTATTTAACTTTTACCCATGTACTGTGGAAATGTGTAGGCGAATATGCATATTTTCAGGAAATAGTAAACATTACCAATGACATCTGTAAATGTTTTGACTATAAAGGTATTTTAACATTAAAATTTACGGTCCTGATTACTTATAGTGCAGTTTTATGATAGTAAGACATACACTTAAATACACCCTTACTACTGATGCACCAAAGGTGATTCTTGGAGCCCAACTTAGAAGTCAGCCCATCTTAATCCTTTGGCGAAACAGGGGCATTAACTGGACTATTGATATTTTAACTTAATTATTTTTGTCTCCTGTGACTCTTGACCTGTACTTATGAAGAAGCCATTGGAATATTACACATAAACAGTATTTCTGGAAGTTATTTAAAAAAAAACAATTAAGTCTGCATGTTACATGTATTTGATCCTCACAAAAATTGGCTTGTAAATCATTTAGCATGGGTCAGTGAGCTTATGCAGCACATAACAGTACTGTTCCTACTGGTAAGACTGTCATTTGGACATAAAAGCTTGTAATGTGATGGTCATTGAGCTTTGGTGGGAGAGAACTATACATATACCAGGACATAGCAGTTACACAGTAGTTTGTATTATAACAATTACCTTAAATAACCTTCACAGGCTATGTTTCTGTGGTGTTGATTTGTCTGTCTGTTTGCAAAATAAATTTTCAGGAAATGTTGACCATGGCATAAGGAACAGGTGATGATGATGGCATTGAATCACCATCTAGATCAAAGAAGTTTTTTGAAGGATTATTTCAAGATAAGGCTATTGTCAGTATATGTGTACATACCTCCATAATTAATTGTCAAATCGCTTGGCAGAAATTACAGGCTATTCCAGCAATATTGTCTAAATATACCTCAGTTTGATCCGGACCTTATGAAAGTCTGGTTACTGTGACCCAGAACAGAACAAAAATAGGGGTGGTGCTAGCTGCTTGGCGTAGGTCTGCGTTCTTGGAGTGCTTCTCTAGCTTGAAATGATTTTATTTGACATGATTAATATTTATTTGATAAAAGCCATCTAATTCTGGTTTTGCCATCATTTCCCTGGCATATTTCAGGCAAAAGTCGAAAAAAAACCTTAGTTTTCTTCTTGCCTTGCAAGGAAAGCTTTTCCAATAACTTCAGTAAATTAGTTTTGACCCTTATGCTTTGTAATGTATTTGCACAGGGGCAAAGTGCTGTGATATTTTACTTAGATTAGCTATTTAACAGGACTTGAACGTTAGTTCGCATGTATGCCATGAAGCATTGCAATAATAACAAAAATGGAAACTAGCAATAGACATTTTGATGACTGCATCAAGTTCCTTTTAAAAGTTCAAACTTGGGGGTTTTAACGACCCATTCAACAGTCAGGGTCATTTTGGGACAGGTCCTCTGTATTGTCCCTTGTGGGATTCGAACCCACTCAGTGGTGACAGTCTGTATTTAGATGCCAAACTTGCTAACCATTAGGCCACTGAGGACCTATATCCACTTCCTTCTGAACAAAATCTTCTCTGTTTATATTTCACATATAGTTACTCCTCATTCCTTTGTTCCTCCTGGTTACATAAATATTCCAGGCTATCCCTTATCCTGGGTAGTTTGGTGCAAGCTGCAGTGCAGCTCTCTTAATGAGGTAATTGTACCACTAATCCATTGACCCCTTGATCTCAATCATCAGACCAAACAGTATTGTGATGTTTACACACCACAGCTCAGAGTCTGAAAGGTTGTGTAAAGGAGAGAGAATTGCTTCTTTGTACAAAAAGGGATAATTACTGTTAAGGGCCATTCTATTGGTTTCATCCTTTCGGAAACTTTGCAAAAAAACATACAAGTGATCTATAGAGCTGTAAAAGGTGAAACGGGAAGGGCATTTTTTGATCTATGAAAAGCCTTTGACATGAGAATATCACTTTTGATGACAAAAAATGAATATTTTTTGCAAACGTTATACAGTCTAACTAGCTTACGTTTAGTTTATATTATTTATTATTGAATTCTACCATTTATTCTATTGGACCAGATTACATCACATGCTATTTTATATGAACAAGCATTGATCTGAAATCTGGCAGTCACACTTTTAAAGGGCCCCATGGCATTTATTTAAGGCTTCAACTCCAACCCCAGACCACCTTTAAGTCCTGTACACACAAAACCGATCCAGAGCAATAGCATACTATGCCCCAGATTTGGGTCTTCATCACACACAGTGCAAAATGGTGAAAGATTTTCATAATCAGACGAGAACAGAAAAAATTCCTGCTGATTAGACAATAAAAATTCCTTCATATGCAATCTGATAGTGTGGTTTCTGGAACATACAGATAATTCATGTCCTGTTGGAGGTAGATTTAGTATCAGATAGATCCATATTATGTCATTATCAATATCTTATTGGCATTCAGTGCTTTTGTTGGGAGCCAACTCGCGGCAGGTAACAACTCGAGTTGTTCCTTGCGCCAACTCGTGGCAGTGAGTTGTTGCAAACATCTCGAGATGTGGGCGCCATCTTGAGTTGTGGCTGCATCAACTTAATCCCCTAATGTCCAGTACTGGTCAGTGACCATATGGTTTGTGATTGGCCAATTATTGACCCTAAAAGTGGCTTCTGTCTTAAGTTGTGACTGCACCAACTTAATCCTATAATATGACTGGCTAGTTATTTAGCTCCAAGTAGACAAGTACACAAGGTAACCTTCTAATTGCAATTAAGTTACTAGACATATTCAGTGTGATATTCATGATTTATCTGTAGTTATTGTATGTTCATATTTTTACTTTAGTGACATGGCTATTTTTACTGTATACAACAATGTGTCATGTTATATAAAGCAAAATTAAAACATCACTGATTTCATATAATATATAAATAAACAAAACTTGATAATCGCTTTTTAAATGACAGTATATGATCTTGCAAGATTGTTTGAAATATATAAAAGAATGATAAAACACACATAAAATTGTGTGTAAAAATTAATATTAAATAATCTGTGTCAATAGCTTATACCAAGTCACAATCATATGACAAAAACAATCTTACACCTGATTGCAATTAAGAGACAGGCAAATAATGGAAGTCACCCATTTTGCTTCATATTTATGTCAAACAAATCCACATCAAATAAGCCTGAGAAATCCCTGAATGCAATTAAGATCAATCAATCACCGTAGTCATTGTAATAGTGTTGAGGACAATATAGTATGTGGAAATATATGTGATCTAATGTTTATAAGACAGAAATTTGACAAGATTTTGTTCCAATGAAATAAATGAAATGTTAGAGTACTTATGCACTTCTTAACCTCTTGTATATATTTAAACTATTGTAACTGTATATATGTTCAAAGTATACCTTTGTGTATGAATAAATAAATAAATAAATTGAACTTCACCACTTGTGATTGTCTACTATGACATTTTCTTCTGCAGAGATTAAGCTCTGTAAAAGTATGATTAGATTGGATTATAGGGTAAAGTTGGTGCAGCACCTACTCAAGATGTGGCAGTATATCTCGAGATGTTTGCAATAACTCACCCCCGCGAGTTGGCGCAAGGAACAACTCGAGCTGTTCCCTGCCGCGAGTTGGCGCTCAACAATTTTATTACAAAGATTAGCATTTTCACCCACTTTTTGAAGAAATGCATGTATGTCATATTGTATGCCAATTCTATGTTTAAAACTTGACATAAGTCCCATATTATGTGCAATTTGTTTTTTTTAATTATCCTAGTTATATATAATTTATATATTATACATAATTAAACTGATATTTCCAGTAAATTAATTTCCATAATCACACCTGAATCAATTTATGCACCACACTAAAGAGAAATACAACGCATTTAAACAATAGTCAAATCAAATCAAGATTAAAAGCACACTGTTAATAACTCATGTTTTTTGTTTGTGAAATAATATGCTCGAGATGGATAACATGTATATGTGATATTGTAACATCTTCAAGCTACTGGAATAAAACTCTATCTACACCCATCTCTGGTATATTTGTATACATATTTGTTAAGGTGGAATCCACTCCCAATCTTGAATGGGACACTTGATGGGTGGTAGCAGACATCTGGTGATTTACACAGTAAAATGTTCACCAACTGGTATACAATGCCTTACTCCATCACCTCAATTACCCAGCATGTTATGGTCATTTTATAATGTGTTTAAAGCAGGTTTAAACCCCATATCAACCAATCTATCAGATTCTGTAAATAATCGAGATATATTAGATCTTTCAGCTTTATTCATAGCTTTAGTTATTTTTAGCCTTTTTATTTTTTATCTTCAGACCTCAGTGCAAATCACTATTACGTATATACACGTACTAGTATTTTACACATCAAAAGGTATCACTTTAATTTGGTGCTGTTTGTAACACACTGAATACAGAAACAATTG
Organism: Sabellastarte sp. h YS-2021; assembly: GCA_964017235.1. NCBI lineage: Eukaryota > Metazoa > Annelida > Polychaeta > Sabellida > Sabellidae > Sabellastarte > Sabellastarte sp. h YS-2021. The sequence continues at coordinate 19,744,211 of OZ024928.1, forward strand.
CCAGCAATTCCCTCACATGTGAAATGTAAACACATTGTGTATGTATTCCTAGCATTCCATTGTAATGAAATTTACACAAAGCAGCTTTTTCTGGCTGTGATTTCTCAGATCTAGAGACTGGTCCGGATTTCTCTGGATTGTAAACTTTGTGGCTGACATGAATAAGGCAGGATATCACAACATTCAACGTGTAGGATATGTTAATACAGGCTGGGAAATTACTAGACATAACAATACACTTTATTGTTTAGAAAGCTTCATATCATGTTTAAAACTGGGCCAGGTTTAGTTAAGGTGGCCTTATACCAGACAGCCAAATGCCACATTACATTGTTGAATGTTTTCTTCTTTGTACCTGCTAACTAAATTATTTTTAAAAAAGCGCCTTTATTTGCTGTTTTTCATAATTTTTTTTTTTTTTTTTTTTTGGGGGGGGGGGGGGGGGAGGATAATGTATTGATATAATTAGGTGATATTGCCAATCTTATTAAGCATTTCAAAGAATTGCATTTTTTTAAAGAAAAGCATTAGCACACATATGGCTAACAGAACTGATGCTAATAAACCACTGATACTAATTAAACATTTTTGGAAGCTTTCTCTTGGTTGAACATATAAAGGCTGAACAAACTTGTTGCCCATTTTGTTCCATACAAAATGACAAATATAAAACCTCTCTACCAAATGTCTAAATCAGAAAACCTTGTTGAATACCAATATTAAGTAAAGGGAAGTGAGAGGGCATTATGACTTGTACAGTCCTTCATTCCAATGAAGGTCTATCATAACACGTGTTATTTAAATCATTGAAAACATGTCTAACTGTTATTCATATTTTCTGAATACATCTTTACATGTGCAATAGGGATGCAATTGGGGCAGATCCAGAAAAGGTTGTTGGCTGCAGCCCTTAAATGTAAAGATGACTCCAAGAGCTGTAAATCCTGTCTACAATGTTACGAAATAATCAATATATTGGGGGTGATGAGAAAACCAAATGTCTGTTACATTTTTCATAATACCCATATTCCACTGTCATGGATCTGTTTTCAACCTCTAATCGAATCAAATCGAATCTACTGCTTTGCAGGGGTAGTATTTTCCTTACAAGGGGAAACTCAGGCACTAAACCAAAATAATTGACAAATCTGATAATCCAGGGTCGATGTTGGTCAATGATCCAAGATTATGCATGTAAATGGAGGGAAGATCACTAAGTGGGGAAGCCCAACAGAGGGCTGGATATTCTTTTTTGTCATAAAATATGAATAAACAAGTATTTGCTAACATTAGATAAGCCTTAAAGGCCTTGTAGAGTCATGTACAACATACAATATTTTTGGCTTAAAACATTGGACTGGACATGTTTGCATAAATACCTATCTTTTGAAAAACAATCGCCCCCTGTGGGTCCAGGGATGTAGAATAGGCCCAACGTATCCTCCTGCGTGTCGTAAGAGGCGACTAATTGGGGGCAGCCTGTTTGCCGTGGGTTGCGTTCCGTGTCAATGGAAGAGAGGGTCCTGGCTGTTGAGCCAATATTTTATTGCGACATTGAGGAGGCAATACACAGCTTTGGCCTCAATTTCACTTAGTCGGAAGGTTAAAATGGCCTGGCTTAATCAATCGGCTGGTAGTGCCAAGCCCTAGTGCTCCAAAATAATGATGGCTTGTTTATTCTAATGGTTTATACTGTTGATTTTGATTGTATTTTGCTGGTGTTTGGTTTGTACTTTTGTTTGGAGTATCTAGAAGGCGGCTGCTTAACAGGTCAATCAAGGTTCACTTTTTATGTGTTCTTTGAGTATATTGCTAATGTATCTCTGATATCAGTGTGCAGGGCTCAGCTCCACACTATTATGATATCCCCTTGTTGGGCTCGAAGGGTGGGTGGAGAGCATTGGCAATGAATAATTATTATTTAACTATGGCTACTCAACACTCTCAACTGATTGAGGAAACAAACTATGAGAGAGACCCTTGTCTAAACTGTCACCATTTGCTGTAAACAAGGCCATTGTTGCTGTTTTAGGGTCTGATCCTTTCAATATAAAGAAGTTAAGGAACGGAGAAATTTTAATTGAAGTTGACAAGGAAGCTCAAGGCAGCAAACTACTGAAAACGACCAAATTGAACTTGACTATGGACAATGTTATACCCATCAATGTGTCGCCACACTACAGCCTGAACACAAAGAAAGAGGTCATTGGATGCCCAGATATAAAAGACTGTTCTGATGAGGAAATATTAGAAGGACTAAAAGATGAAGGTGTCATAAAGCTGGACAGGATATTGGTATTCAGGGATGGACAAAGGAAACCAACAGGGACATTTATGTTAACCTTTCAAAGCCAGACCTTACCAAAATACATCAGGGTGGGTTACTACAGAGTGGCTGTGTCACAATTTATCCCAAATCCTGTGAGATGCTACAAGTGTCAAAAGTTTGGTCATACTAAGTTCAACTGTAGAAAGAATGAAGTTTGCACTAAATGTGGGCAAGAAGATCATACAGACTCTCAAGAATGTAAGAATGAAGCAAAATGCGTAAATTGCCAAGGAAAGCATGCATCAAATGATAAAGAATGTCCAAAATGGAAAGAAGAAAAGGAAATTCAAAGAATAAAGGCAGAAAGAGGGATTTCATATACAGAAGCCAAAAAACAAATGCATATATTTAATTCTGTGAAGACAACCTATGCCCAAGCAGCTGCAGCAACCAAACCTGTGGTGAAAATGGTAACAGTGGAAACACAAACAGAAATGACTTGGCCAGATGATTCAAAACAACCCAAAAGTGTACAGTTGAAAAACAGACAACTAAAGTGGCTAAAACAAGTTCATCAAGTGAGACAAGTACATCTCAAAATGACCCTATTAAATTGAAAATAAGTATATTTAAGTATATTTGACCAAACAACATAAGGGATCTAATGACCCTATTAAACGATACAACAAATTTGATGCTTTGAGTGATAGTGACAGTGACATGAGTGTTGAAGAATCTCCAATCACAAATTCACAAGGATGGAGTGGCAATAAAAGTATAAATGATGGAACCAAACAAAAATAAAAGTATATAACAGTGGAATTGTCATGGCTTTAGGCCAAACTTTGAAGCTATTAAAAACTTAATTTCCAATTCTAAACCCTACATTTTAGCATTGCAGTAAACTCATTTTAAAGATACAGATAATGTAAATATTAGAGGATTTGATCAATATTTTAAAACATGTGTGTCAGAAATAGATGGGAGAGCCACTGGTGACCGCTCCATCTTTATTAAGAAAGGTATACCCCATGAGGTACTTGAGTTAGATACAGAACTGCAGGCAGTTGCTGTAAAAGTATCTCTACATAAAACTATAACTGTATGTAATGTATATATTCCACCATGTTTTAATGTTGCACAAAGTGATCTTGATAATCTAGTCAACCAATTACCTGCACCTTTTTTATTTATTAGTGATTTTAATGCACATAGTGATCTATGGGGTTCTTTCTCATCCAATAGTTTAGGTAAAAAGGTTGAACATCTTCTTGAATCCTCCAATATATGTTTGCTTAACGATAAGTCACCTACCTACTTTCATCCTGCATCAGGTTCATTCACCTCAATAGATTTGTCTTTATGTTCTGCATCTGTTTTTCTAGATTTTGCATGGCAGGTCCATTCAGATCAGTGTGGTAGTGACCATTTTCCTATTTTTATAGATATAGTTAAGAGTATGCCTAAGGATAATGTTCCTCGTTGGAATCTTAAAAAGGCCGATTGGCCAAACTTCAATAGGCATAGTTTTACTGATATAATAGAAAAGTTTCCTGCATTTTTAAATAAATTAAATGATATAGCAATAAAATGTGTGCCAAAGTCAACTGGACAGTCCACTGGTAGCTACAAACCATGGTTCAACAGTGAATGCAAAAAAGGTGTTAAAGCTCATCAAAATGCAATGGATAAATGCCGTACAAATCCTACATCAGATAACATAAATGAATATAAAAACTGTCGAGCCAATGCTCGTAAAGTAATTAAAGAAGGTAAAAGGAAATCATGGCATGAATATGTATCAAAACTAAATGTAAAGACACCAGCAAAGAAGGTATGGGAAATGATCAGGAAAATAAGTGGCAAACAAAGTAACACCACAATACACCATCTGGAAAATAGTGATGGAACCAAGATAACAGAAAGAGTGGACATAGAAAATAGGTTGGCACAAGAAATTAGCAAGAATTCCAGCAGCAACAATTACCATACACAGTTTCAAAAATATCAAGTGACTGCTGAAAAAGAACACCTGGATTTTGACACAGACAACTCTAAAAACTACAATGTACAATTTACCATTAAAGAACTATGTGATGCTCTGAAAAAGTCTCATGACACAGCCACTGGTCCAGATGAAATTCATTATCAACTGCTAAAACATCTACCAAGAGACTCACTTATGGTGTTACTTGATATATTTAATGATATATGGGCTTCAGGTGAAATCCCTGAATGCTGGAAAGAGGCCACTGTAATACCTATTCCTAAACCAGGCAAAGACTCAAAAACCCGTCCAATTATCGTCCCATATCTCTGACGAGCTATTTATGCAAAACCATGGAAAGAACGATCAATACTAGATTAGTTTGGTTCCTTGATGTTATTGTAAATAATGCAAAAAACAATCCAGCATTTGTGATTTTGCAACTGGTAGACACAGCTATAAAAATATAAAATACTTATTAACAATTTTATGTGGGAGAGAGAGTGGGGATGTAGCCTTGCTGAAGGCTCAAGTTTCTTTGCCGTTAAGGAAAGTTTTCAGTTCAGATAATGGAGTTTCAGTTTCTATAATGTACCTATATATGTACTGGCTTTTACAGCCGCATAGAGCTAAGAGATGTCTGATAAAATTCTATCTCTTAACATTTTTGGGTGCTCTATGAATACCAAATATCTGTGCATTCCTCAAGGAGAAGTAAAATGCAGTAAGTGGCATTAAAATATATTTATTTTATTTTATTCTTTAACATATAGGTTTTTAAGCAGCACATTTTCTAGCACAGATATTTTAAATGTCTTTTACATTTATGAAATATACAGGGAACCAAAGGCTACCAGTGACCTTGGGAAAGGTCACTTACATGTCAAGGTCAAGAGGGGCAAGAAGGTCATGACAATGGCAATGACCTTGAGAACCAATGAAGGTCAGAACACTGGTTGAAAAGGAGGACTACAAAGGTCCCAAGAATTTGAGGACATATAAACCCTAGTGGGCCACAAGCCCAAGGTCAAAGGTACCCAAAACGTTAGTATTACTTCATAAGGACTACTATGAAATGTAAAATAGGACAAATATATAAGATTATGAAGCAAAGGGGGAGTTTAAAAGAGAAATTGTAGCACCCAAAATCCAAGCTAAAGGAAAAGGTGTTACCTAAAAGCAGAAGAAACAGGGGATGAGGCAGTATGAGATGCTTGGAGATATGTCCAAACTGCATCAGATTTCCATGTTCCATGGTTTTTTATGTGTTCCAACGGAACACCATGGTGGAACGCCCAGGTGCTAGTCGCTTTTCTAAAAGTATGGAATGTCAGGTGAGGGTGAAGGTTCAATATTTGAGAAATCTTTTTCAAATGCTTTCTAGCCATGGAATCTGTGAGCACTAGCAAACGCTGTTTGTTGTAAATCCTAACGAGAGGGTCATTATCAGAACCAGGGTAGGTGTGCAGAAGGTTTGTAATGGCAGCAATAGGGCATAGTGGAGATCTACCTAATGCAGGGATGGAAATGGTACGTATGTCCTTTCTATTCTGAATAGTCTTTGACCATTTTATAATAATGGTAACTCCCGTTTGCGAGAATATGATATCACCCCTGGAAATATGTCTGGTGAAATCATAAGCTGTAGTGGAATGTGGCAATATGTTAGACATTCTTAGAAAAGAAAAATATGTGAAAACATATAAAGCTTTATATACAATGGGATGTTCCAAAGCCCCACAAGTCTTCACAATATTAAGCAGCAGGTCAGTATCCAACAAAAGGCTTGGTTAATTTCAAGGACTTAATGAATAAAGGAATTCTTTCATCTTTGAAAGGCAAGGTAGACAAGCCATGGATGACATGCAAAGCTCTTAAGGCAGCAATGTTATTACTGATATTGGATTCAGGAAGCTGGCATGTTGCTAAGAATTCTAGATAAGCTAGCAAAATAAATGGAGTCACCTGATAAGTGAGCAGCCCAGCTGCCACCTGGAAGGCCAGGAAATCCTTCCACATTCTTGTATATTGCCTGAGTGTGGCTGGCCTGAAACCGGAAGCCAGTCTGGCAGCTGCAGAGGTGGCCAGCTGGGCTGCTCCAGGTGGAACGTCTGAAATATATGAAGAAATGTGTAGTATGGAATAGTAAAGTACATGCAATATTTATTTATATATTCTCATTCAACAATGTTAGATCTAAATGTGTGTGAATCCAAGAGGCATTGGGACACAATGTGAATAGTTTTTCCTCATCACTAGGTTGTCCTGTCCATCTAGATAATAGATCTGCTAATGAATTTTGTTTTCCAGATATATGTGTAAAGTGGAAGTGAACATTAAACATAGCACTAATTAACCAAATGTTACAGGCACACATGACCAAAATGCTGTCTCTGGCCTTGTCAGTATTAAGGACTTCTACTACTGCCATGTTGTCGCAAAACACCTGAATTTGTTTATTAGCCCAGGCTTCAGCCAAGACCTTGGATGCCACCACTATATTAAGAGCTTCCAGGTGAACTATAGAATAATTTTTATAATTTTTTGGAACAGGAAGTGAATATACCCTAGAGTTGTAGGCGCCACCAAGGCCTGTAAGGGAGGCATCTAAGTGGACCTGGGTATCACTGTGTTTATGGTCATAATATGTGACCCCATTAAATTGGTATAAGAAAGTGTTGAACCAATTTAAGTCTTGGAAGAATATTTGTGTTAATAATATCTTCCTTCCATTGGTATTATCCCTAAGCAATTGTAGCATTCGATTCAAAAAGAATCTAGAAGACCTGATACATTTAGTTATATAGAGAAGGGACCCCAGCAACGACTGGAGGTCTCGTTTACTACAGTATGTTTTGGTAGTCCACTATAAACATAATTGCTTGATTTCTTGCAATTTTGCCTCTGGTATGGAAATAGTTTATCTACTGTGTTAACCATGATGCCTAGGCATACAACAGAAGTAGATGGAGGAAACAATTTGTCCTGACTAATATTCAAACCCAGGTCTTTCAATAGATCCTGTAAAAATTGGTAAGATTGATGTATTTCATGTGGTAAAACTATATAGATTAGACCATCTATATAATTGTAGAAATGTTTATAACCTCTAGTGTTCATAATGTAACGAATAGCGTCGGAACAACGCTGAAACAGAACGGATCCGTGCCGGAACCCGAACGGCAGAGATCCATCAATGAAATAGTTACAGTGTTTTAGACCTAATAAATCAATGTCCCCAGGGTCAATGGTCAAATGCCTGAAGGCCCTGCTTATATCTATTTTGTAAACAAGGGCTTGCGGACCAAGCTGTTTCAAAGCATTTGTAATATTATCCAAGAAGGGGTAATGCAAAGTAAAGTAGGTACCTAAATATTGGTCCCATTTAACTCCATCATTGACAGAATAACCCTTGGGGCAACTAAGGTCCATAATCGTTCTTCTTTTGTTAGAATTTTGTTTTGAACTTGTCATTAGGGGAGATATATGTAAGCTTATTGGGGGTTGCTTAAATGGACCATACATAGCATGAAATTCACATTCTTCTGTAATATGGTCTAAGTTTTGAAGACCTGAAACATGATTGATCTAATCTAATCTAATCTAATGTGGACTTTTACAGCGCTTAATCTCCATCACTGATGGACTCTAAGGCACAACTGAACATAAAGCAAAAGGCGGTTGACATTAATCCGAGGACATAGCCAGGTCATACCAAGGAGACACAGGGTGACAGGAGAGGCTATGGGGGATATGCTTTTGCAAACAGGTATGTTTTAAGCTTCTTTCTGAAGGAGGCAACTGATGCTGCACTGCGCACATCATGAGGGAGTTCATTCCAGATCTTAGGAGTATCAAAGGCAAAGCTGTGATCAAAATGTTTGACTGACTTGAAGACTGATGAGCGGAAAGGAGGAACAGTAAGGTATTGATGATCTGGGTGACTACGCCTGGTACTGTAGGAACAACTGCTGAGAGATAAGAATGGTTGAAAATTGGAAGGAGAACCACACCACTATGTAAAAATTTATAAACTAGTGTTGCAGTTTTGAACATACATCTATACTTAACGGGGATCCAGTGGAGTTGCTTCAGAATGGGTGTAACATGAGCATACTTTCTATGATTTGTAACAATCCGAGCGAGGGTATTCTGAATACTTTGCAATTTGTGCTGACTGAAACATGACAAACCCCTAAACAGAGAGTTGCAGTAGTCTAGTCGACTACTAACTAAGGCATTTGCAGCAAGGACTGCCACTTCTGGAGTAAGATACTGTCTTATTCTACGAAGGTGGCGCATCTGAAGAAAGCACACTTTGCAAGTCCTCTTGACATGTTCAGAGAAGGAGAATTCCGCATCAAACCACACACCTAGATTTCTGACCGAGTCAACCGGATGAAGAAGGCTACCAAGAATACTAACAGGAAAATGGGAGGAAATCTTCCGACGCTGAGCCTTAGAGCCAAAGACAATAAACTCAGTTTTTTCTGGGTTGAGCTTCAGTTTACTACAAGACATCCATCGTTGCACATCATGAAGGCAGGCATTTAGCTTGGCAAAAGCAGCAGAGGCATTCTTATGGGAGAGATGGATGTATAGTTGTGTGTCATCCGCATAGAAGTGGAATTTAATATGTGGATGAAGGTGGATGATTTTGCTAAGTGGTGTAGTATAAAGTGAAAACAGCAATGGACCCAGAACAGAACCTTGGGGAACGCTATAGATGAGCTTGCTTAATTCAGATAGTGTGGAGCCTATCTTGATGGTCTGGCATCGATCACTCAAGTAGGAAGCAAACCACTTTAGAACAATTCCACCAAGACCAAACCAGGATTTCAGGTAACCGAGGAGAATATTATGATCTATGGTGTCAAACGCGGCTGATAAATCAAGAAGAACTAATTGATTTCTGTGGATTTCAGTTCATAAGTCTAGAGGGAATCCATATTGTATTAAGTCTACGATTTGGTTATCCCAAAAATTTTGTAGGTGGAAGCGCCACCTGTCAGGTCTGAGCTGGGAAGGAACTGGTATACGGGCCCCTAAATAGTTTGGGAGCCCAGTTTGTTTTATAATTTTGTGCATCCCGATGATATCTGGTATCGAGTCCCAATACTTAGGGTCACCTGTATAAGTGACCAAAGGACTAACTGGTATGAAACCAAAAGCAGAGCCATTTTGCTTAATACATGCCTGAAAATCTGCACACCTAAACCTGTTGACCCAAATGTGATCTGGTATGGTTTTTCTTTGATCAAAAGTGTTATGAAGGCGTTCGTTTTCTAACTGAGAATCTGATGAGATGCCTATGTTATCAGTACATACACTCAGTTGTTGAGTAATTGTATCTAACTCACAACGAATTGAACCTGCAAGACTTTGTTTAGACCCCTGATCCAAAAACCCAGTTTTGTTTTTACTCCCTTTGAAAGAAGTTTTTCTTAAATCATTAATATCATATGTCTTGCCAACGAGCAAGGGTTGACACTGAGGCAATTCAACATGATTTTTTATGTTAGAGCCTATTGGAAGCCTTGGTGACCTACTAGTAACACTGACAATAGTTCTAGTAGGTGTAGTACCGTTTACATGTGAATTACTCGAGTCAGATGGTAAGTCATCCTGAAAGGATGCAAAATCATCCTCCCAAGAGCCTTCCATAAGTGCAGCAAACTTATTGGAAGTTGAAATACCTTGTTGAACTAAAGTATTCGTTGCGACTGAACCACTGGCCACACTGCCACAATCGGTCACTGATCTCTTGCCTGCTAAACTGTTTTTATTATTCACATGAAACAGTGGGCTTGGTAAGTTGTCCACTTTCTGCTTACAAATGTTTTGACCCCCCTTTGACCTGTCAGAAACCTTGTGATTTGGATTCAAACCCTTTTTGACCCTGTTGTTGGAAATGGGGGGTATCATGTGTTGATAAGGTCTCTTGTCCAAGGATACCATATGTTTTGAATTTGAACCCTTTGCCAAGACTTGTGCATAAGAAAGATTGTGAACAACGTGTTGGAAGGCTTTGGCTTTATGAAACCATGAAATAGCTGTACTCTTAGGTACTCGTTGACAAAAATACTCGTGTTTTGCTTGCAAGTTTTTGTTATAAAAGACTCTGGAAGTAACACAATCTACATGCACTGACTGGGCATGTGTACCAAGACACATGCCCAAACCTACTCGTTTTTGCACTTTTCCTGAGTTTATTCCTACATTCAGTCTCTGGATGGGGGTATGTCTTGCCTTGAGATGCAAAGCAGGCAGCACAGATATGTTTATATAAAGTACCTTTGGTCTCATGTGATTTCTGGTGGACACAAGAGCCTTGGTTGAAGTACTGGCAAGGCATGGATTTTGTGATTTTATCAGAATTTTCCTAACATTGTTCAGAGATTGAGCACTATACTGACTTTGTGGAATATGTCTCTGAGCGTTAGCCCTCCTAATACGATCAATCTTCAATTTCTTGATAGCTAACAACTTCACCTTGCTCCATCCTACATAAGAGGACCGCATGACTGGCCTTTGCCGCATCCCAAGAAAATTCGTTAGCATCATCTAGAAGGGAAATGAGGTAATCAAGCATAAATTTTTGATTTTGAGAATTTTGTTCTTCCTTCATGATGCGGCAAAAGCCAGCCATCCATTGTGTGACCGACAATTGGTCATATGACACTCTTTCTTTTTGAGAACCAGACAGTATGTACTCATGAGGCCATTTCACCCTATTTGGCACTATAACCTCTACTGAACCACCTCTGAGTGATTTTTGTTTACATTTACCTGTTTTGACAGAATCAGCCAAGTCCTTTAAACGTTTTTCGACTTGATTTTGTATGTAGATGTCTTGCCTAAGTTCATGTAAATGTGGGATGGCAGTGTTCTGAATCACTTGATTTTCAGAAGCCAAAGATTGAACATTAAATTGGTTCGAACCCGAGTCTTGTACATTTGAGGTAATCGGCATTGCAAGTGAATTCCCACTCTGTAACGTTTGACTAGCAAGTGGATTCAACTTTGATACATTTATGGGCAATTTTTCGTGTGCCTGTGGCAGTGTGGCTGAGGTCTTATGCTTGTGCTTTTTCGAAGTACTTTTGAACTTTGCAGTGTCAGTACTCTTTTTGCACTGAGTACTCTCGATTTTTGTCAAGCGTTGACCAATACTTTGTAACTGTGCTAGAATCTGTGCATTTATTATGTCTTGAGAGACACTAGTACTAGTACTTTGCTTTTCAGAAATGTCAGAAGCAACATTAGAAACGTTTGGATTTTTAGTATTATTTGTTTCATCACCCGACTGTACAAGGTCACTACAAATTCAGATCTGAAGAAGATGAATTAGAATCAGATACTTGCACTGAATGTTCCTGTTGCTTCAAAAGCGGAGTCATAAACTGTGAATCATCCTAAAACTGGAGCTGGACAGGTAAGTGGACCGGATCCGTCTTCGATGATCATAAGTTGTACTGCTTAGAAACTTCTGCCATCCCTGTGAACAGACTATCTACCAGTACAGCAAAGTACAGCAATGTACAGTGTACAGACACTACATAAACATAAAAAACTAAAAACCTAAGACTAAAAATTCAGAGTTTTTTTTTTCAATGTGACCCCTCGTGCTGCCAAAGTCGAAGTGGCAGAGGTTTCAGCCTGCAAATGCAGGGAGGCCACGAGGACCAATCAGAGGCCATAGAAGTAGTACACTTAAAATTACTAAACTTTTATTTTTGGTAAGGCTCCAAGAGGAATGAACTTGCCTGCACCCGAAAGCAGGCACGAATTCATGTTTGAATAGATATGCATATTTGAGCCTTATGCAAGGCTAGTGGGGATGTTTCAGTGGAGGGGTCCCAAGCCTCGAAAACAACAACCACAATGAACAGAAGTCTTTGAGTTGCTGTATTGTATTGTTTCTCATACAGAGAGGCGTGTTTTTAAGGCCACCGATTCCTTGGTTTGAGTTCTGCCCTTTTTCCTGGTACAGCCTACTCCGTGTAACTTCTAGACAGGGTGAGTTTTCCAGAGAAAAAACTGGTGTTTTATATTCAAAGTAGCAAAATGTAAGCTAGCTTTTTATGTGCTTACAAACAACCTAAAATGCAATCTTTAGGTGGTTAGCCTTGCAGAAAGCTAAAGTGTGTTTAGAAAGAATCGTGGAAAAGGTCTTGGACTGACACGTAGCTTTTTTAGGGTACCAGCTTTATGGTGTGGGATGTTTCATTGACATGTCCCCATGTTTACTTTTGCATCACATTTGATTTTGGACAAAGGTCAAAGTTGGGATTTTACGTCCTGTTCAACAGCGAGGGTCATTTTGGGACAAGCCCTCAACATTGTCACTTCTGGAGGTCGAACCCACACAGAGGTGACAGCCTGTGATTAGATGCCAAACTTGCTAACAACGAGGCCACTGAGACCGCCATATTTTATTTTGGAATAAATTATTTCAAATGCTCTTTAACTTCTTAACTTTGGTCATTTAAGGGGGGAAAGTTGACATACCTGAATGAAATCACACTATATTCCACTACTTATACACTGAGAGATGTTAACTAATAGAGTCAACAAAACCTAACTGGCTTCTGACACTCTGCCTACTATCTATTTGACAGTTAAATGTTTCTACATTTATTTCTATATATTGACAGACAGTCAATAAGCATTACTTTTAACAGACGACCTTTTAGCATCACCTGTGACAGGTGACCATTGACCTTTCACTTATCTCAGGATATCTGTATTCTGCATTTGTAATCCTTTTAGATGTTACTCCAAATCACACTGGGCTTGTCATCTATGCTCTGCAGATATTTCATTGGCTCGAGTTGCCCAGTGGTTATAAACTGCAGTTACTGTAACTTGCCTCTCAGACCGGTGGTCCTGGGCTTGAATCCAGCTTATGGTTTGACTATACCATGTGTAAGAATGGGCTCTCGCCTATGTTTTCAGTGGATTGTAGTTCAACTCATGTTATGCATAACTAGCACGAGTTAAAATGACAGAGGACTGGTGTCTGCTGCTTTGAATGGCTGAGCCATTTAGAACCCTCATTTAAAACTATTGGATGTAAATGTCATTTTAAACGGCTTTGGGGTCTCAACGGCAGTGAACATTGCCGTGTAGGAATCCCAGAGGGCTTGCCTCGATGTGATCTCAGGACATACCCCCCCCCCCCCCTCCTCCAGCATTGACCTTGTATTAATAATTAGGCCTTTAGTCGACCAGTGGATTATCAGGTTTGGCATCTAATCACAGGCTGTCACCTCTGTGTAGGTTCGAACCCCACAAGTGACAATGCTGAGTGTATGTCCTAACTTTGACAATAATTTTTAATAACAATATTTTTGGTAAATTGAGCCTTTAAGAAAGGTTATCACCTTATTTACTTCATGGAAAACCCATGTGTGCACATAAACTATAATAAACAACTCAGTGAGACAATGAGTGTTCAAAGTTTTATTACTAGTATCAATACAAGGTTTTTAGCATGTGTATCTTGTATAAATATGTAACAGGTTCTGTATTGTCACTGAATATACATATTTGCTGATCTCCTGTGTACCTTTTGTCATAGAACATGTGATAAATAAATATCTAATGCTTTAAAAATGCTGGTTTATTATTCTAACTAATACATAAACAGCTGGAAGACAAAAAGAATTGGAGGAAAAATGGAAATATTTTGGAAGCATTTTTTACAACCTGGGACTAGCCATCCCTGGTGATTTTCTCGTGTAGTTTTTTTTTCAGAGACAAAATTGTTTATTTTTTTTTCATCCTTTGTAAAGCAAATATGATTACATCTAGGTAGGACATCAGTAATTCCCACATATTTTAAAGTGGCTTGAATCTAAAGACCACAAAGGTTATAGAAATTTATTTATTCAGTATTTTATGCCACGCACAGTACCTTTGTCTTGGTTATGTTGTGATGGGCATTTGAAAGGGTGGAGGAAACCAGTACATACAGTTGGTCAAGGTTCTGTACTATAATCTGCTGACCTACAACAAGTAACTAAGGAACCTCAAGGACGTTGATAAATGGTCATCCTTGAGCCTCTGTCTTCCAGTTAGGGGAATTTCAGTTACTTGTGAGTTGGGGCTGTACCTGTGCAGTCGGATGGGTTTAATAGGGCTCTGAGTCCTGTAGTATATTGAGATATTGCGCTGAGTACAAATACAAAATACAATACAATACAAAAAAAATAAGTTTTGAGTAAAACACTGATAGAGTATGGTTTCAAAAGAGTAACAGAACTAGAAATGCCACATTGTTTAACAAGAGCACTCGAAGAATGCATATCTCTGCTAAGGCCAAACAACATCCTATGTGTGCAATGACAGAAAACTCAAGAATTAGTTGAAGATCATTTACAAAATAAAATCAGTTCTACGCTACACCAAGACCCACATACTGAGAACATTTGCTATAAACCTGTCCAGTACTTTTTTCCAGTAATTTTGCTAACAAACAAACATACATAGAGCAAGCAGAATGTAACGGTCATATTACCTCGTTGTCAGATACAAAGACAATTATCTCACATGAAAACAACAGGTCAGCAAGATACGACAGTTTGTGAGAAAGGTCATGATTAGATGACACTCACGATTTGGTGATGCTGTGATCCATGGGTTTTATACAGGACTGTTAATGCCTTGGAAGTCAGTTGAATTTTCAATCAAGTAACGATAGCGTCTCAATAGGTGCACGATGAAGCTTAATTATGCAGTGTTTCAGATGATGGGCCATGGTTGGCTCAGCTGCATTTTGTCATAGCCTGTGTTTCATACAGAAATAAATCTACATTTATTTACAGAGAAAATCAATACCTTAAACATTTAGTTTATTTTTAAAAAGTAATTTAATTGACAGAAAGCATTCACAGAACCATTGTACAAGTAACATGTAACAAAACAGTACACAAGTTCATTACATCTCACAATGGGAACTATGTGAGAGAGAAGCATTAGCACGTGACTCGGCCTGTTGGTAAAAAGTCGTCTGCTGGGAGAGATGCAGTGCTGACGCGGATCATGGTACCACCAGCTCAGCAGTCCGGATAACTTGCATTGCCCGCTGTGCTGACACCTTACAAATGCCGTCACTGATTAGAGGCTCCCACCTCAGGCCTGTCTCTTACTGGTATACCTGCAAAACCCGGAATGGATAATGAGGATATAGGTTACAATTTCAACTGCCAGCTTTTTAATTGTTTAAAGTTGAGATCCTTTCCAACGGTCAAGGTCATTTCAGGGCGGGTTGTCAGGGGATCCCACATATTGCAAAGAACTTGTTTCGAACCTATGGTTAGAGAATAGACAGAGGTTTTTTAAAGGTAAAGATTAATAGTTATCAATTTGATCAGATAGGCTTCAATTATCTGTACATTTGGACCCGAATACTTCTATTTCTCAATCAGTCTTGCTGGTATATAATGGTTATGAGGTTTGGAAACGAAAATATCACTTGTCTTTCACTCCATCATTCGGGGAGGGGGGGGGGTGGTGGTGGTTGAACTCATTTATTGACCATATATATAAGATACTGATGGTCTCCCATAATATGATTTTGGCTGTAAAATTATATTTGAAAATCCTAAATTTCTACTTTACAATTTTATTTCTCCTCTTGGGGGAATAATTTCCAATTTGAATTTTAATATCCGTATGTAGCCAGGTAAACAAGTAAAAACCTTGAAAATACGACGTCACTACCTGTTTAGCTAACTACCTGTGGGTACGAGGGCAACAGAGATCAACAGATGCAAGCATGTCACACCACATATATGTACCATGTAAAGGAATTCCAAGTATTGCTTTAGCACAGACAATATTAAGTCAAAAGAGTCAAAATTCAGATCTCACTAATGTTAGGATTGTCTCCAACTCAACCAAGGATGGTAAGTTTGGTTGCAATATTAACATTGGCCAGTCTTTCTTAAGTTAGGTCATTTATACCAGCACATTTGAGTTAAATCTTTATAGCAATTATTAAGCAATTGGAGTCCACACTAAATCTTTTTTTATGAAATCTTACTTTGTGCATGTAATAAATACATAGTGCACAGGTGAATTCATTAAATATATATATATATATATATAGTATATTAACTTTAAATTGTGTATTAATCCAACGGTGATGGTTAAGATTTATCAGCTCATCTTAGATTGACAAACCTATGATACTAAATGTAGGCTAGCGCCAATCTTAAGATTAGCAAGATCTCAGGTTTGGTTCCAACACCATTTATTTGATTATTCCCCAGAGACCTCTCACAAAATTCCTCATAATATTGTGTCTTTTTTCACATTACATAAATACCATAATGATGAAATTTGAGTGGCAAATAATTTTTGGTGCTTTACAAAGATTGCCATGACGAATTCTGTAATCCGTATGTTTCATTCCGCGGAATACTGTAAACCGACTTCCTGCGGTTGCTATTGTTGTAAGATTAGGTTTTACCCATAGAGTAGATGAGTTGTACAATAGCTCTAGGTATACAACTGAAAAAGCCACCCTTGTTTGCACAGCAGAAGCAGATCACGGTGTAAAAGGCAATACAACCATCTCTGATGTACACTGGGATGTTCAAAGCAAATAACTGACAGGTATTATATTATAGCAGTGTCTGCGCATGCGTAAATCACCCCGAGGCCAAATGTAACCTATTTTTGCGAACCTTCCACATTATATTATTTGAAATCTTCTATGTACTGTGCCAAAACAATTGCTATGTTCAATTGTATATTAAAGTTTAGGAAATTTAAAGAATGTAAGATTGTAGCTAAATATTGCTGAAAGTTGTGATTATTATAGAATAATGTACTCTTTTTGATAAGATCATGCCCATCCAATGATCAAAGAACCTCTTTGGATGAGGTAATGGGATTCACGGGGCCTGAGAGATGTTAGTGATGATTGTAATAACCCAGTTTCAATTTCACAAGTTATCACATATCCTAACTTATTGATAAATCTGCAGACTGCTAAAACTGATGAAAATGGGTGAAAAAACTGACAGAAGACTTTATCTGTCTAAGTGAAAAGAGCAAGTACAATCGAAAAGACCCTTATGCCTCACAGCTGTTTGCTATGACTCATAAAGATAACTGATAACAATAAATCTTGTACAATACTTGGCTCCATGTTTTTGTAGAAGAGTGTATGCAATTACTTGTAGCAACATAAAGATATATCGTATCACCACTAAGATAAATCATAACACCACAACGGTAAGCCAAAGTGCCATACTGATAAGTCATAGCACCATAAAGATAACACATAGTACCATAAAGATAAGTCATAACACAATTAGGATAAGTCATAACACCATTAAGATGGTCATAGTACCGTTAGTGAAGTCATAGGACCATTAAGATAGATCATAGAACTATTAAGATATGTCATAGAACCATTAAGATAAGTCTTACAACTCAAAAGAATGATAGTGAGTACTTGGGGCAGAACTGGTCATTGCAAATGATTTTAAACATTTTTTTAAATGGGACAAGCATCTACGATTGCCAAGACTATGCTATCAACATTTACGATTGAAACATATACAACATATATACGTCATATACGACCAATAAGTCTACTTTTAGAACTACATCAATTGAGTGGTCAGGAGGCAAACTATGAACTGAGGTATTAGGTACATGTTTTTTCATAACAAAGAGAGCTCAGTAACCCAGTGGAGGACACGTCTCACATATGGTCTCAAATTGGCAACAACATATGATGACTTTAATTTTTCAATAGACCATCATCCACTGACACATCCCAATGTAGTTAAAATATATTAAATAAAATCTGCATTTGGAATGGTCTGATAATATTTTGTGTTATGTATCTACATATTTGGTGACAAACTTGCTCCACCACAAGTACAGTGGTTTACCATACGTGAGTAATTAGTGCTTGCAATAAGTGAGGTTCTGATATAAATAGAGATAAATCTAGGACTGTCTGTGTAATGTGAAACATCAGATAACAGACTAGACAAGGGTATTTGCTTTATTTCAAGCCTGCTTTTAAAGATGATATTTTAATGCATTGTCAAATGATACCACAAAAGATCAAAATGATCATGTATGTTACATTTTTTGCACAGAAAAGACATGTATGTCTCATTGAAATCAAATCTATGAGAGGTTAGAATTTAAAAGATGAAAATGGGAGAATATTGTGCATTAATTCTGTATTTCATGAATGTCCTTCAAACAAATATTTACAAAATATAAAACGTTTAATCAAAATATGGCTCAAGGGCCATGTTACTTACTATACTAGGGTATATTTCATAACAAATTATAAGAGGCATTCACTGAAAAGTCAATGAATGTCAGAAATATTAGTAGTAGTAAGAGATTTAATATATTCAGTAATAATGGTGATAAAAAAGTCAAATTTTCAAAATTTGTCAAGGCTGCTATAGAATTATGTGAAATTGTATGATTTTGATAGTATTTTACTAGTTAATACCTTCAAACCTGAAACTCATATTGCAAGTATGAGACATGTAGGTAAAAAAAAGCACTAGGAGAGTGCATACATCTGCCAAGCCCCTACACCTCCTCTGTTGCTTATGAGTGCAATGATAAAATCTCCTTAAACATCCACGGGCCGTATTCATAAAGAGATCTTAAGTCTGAGACAAAAAATAGTCTCAGCTTTGAGATTTGGTCTCAGCTGAGACCAAGTCTCAACTTTGTATTCACAAATAGGTTCTCAGCTGAGACCAAGCTGAGACCAGTCTCAAGTCTTCCCAATGTAAACAAATCATTAACTTGCAAATATATCCAACATTTTTAAAGATCAATAGTTGTTGTGTGTTTTAATGCTTAACAAAGTCATACTGTCTATTAAAATAAAAAATAAATAGAAAATTGTGTCAATTGTTTTTTATTTTGCATGTCACATGATCCACTTCTTTGTTGCTATGCAGTCAGAAAACTCTGTTGAAAATTGTCTCAAAGTAAGGCACTTTTGAAGCCAAAATTTGTGCTATCAGTTGTTACAAAAGTTTAGGCCAAGTAGTATATGTGTTGTAAATTATTTCTACTTTATATTAAGGCATAAAAAATAAAAATATAAATCTCAGTTAAGATGAAATAATGCTTGAGACTTTAAACAAAATATTTAAGACAACTATGTACCAGTCTTAAGTTTGAGACCAAATCTGAGACTAAATTTGGTCTCAACTGTTTTGTGAATAGCTAACAAGTTTGAGACCAAAAATGGTCTCAGACTTGAGACCAAAACTTAAGACTGGAGACAAAATTTGGTCTCAGCAAGTTTTATCAATACCGGCCCTGGTGCCCTATGCACCAAAGGTCTTAGGATCAATATTTTATACGAATATACCCAAGTTAAGTTTCATGATTTGGCTAAGACCTTTTGTAAATAATGTTTACTAAATATGACCTCTGGTTCCAGAATTAGTTACATATCATTCCCAAAATCAAATCAATTCTTTGTTTGAACAATACTTACCTACTATTTTATTATTTTTTTGCATTATATTGTTATCAAACAGAATCCATCTACCACATAATGTCTCTGGCGTTTTTCAAAGTTAGACATGGTTTTATTCTGTCCACTGAGTAGTGTAATGGGCTGGCTTCTCTCTACCCATCTTGACATTAGCAGCCAATGTCCTAATTGATTATCCTAACCAATGCCATTGGGTGGACAATAACAGATCATAGGACCGGTGTAACGCCATATTTTACACCCCTGCCATATTTTACACCCTCTCTTTGATCTTTTAGGGGGTGCATTATATGGCAATCATATTTTACACCCCCTCAATAGGGGATTTAGGGGGTGTAAAATATTGCTGCCATATTTAACACCCCCATCAAAAGTTACACCCCCTACTGGGCCATACAGAGCAAATCAGTTGGGGAGTAAGAGCAAACATTTTATTGGTTAGATTGAAATTGAGTTTGTAATTGTCCATTGTCTAAACCACTGCTTAGAACTTGATTTGTATTACTTCTGGGGTGTGACAGAAACTGGATTAGATTATAATATTATTACAAGACTCTTTTAAGTTGATTTGTTTGGCTATGTATGTGACTTGGTAAATGGATTAGTCTTACATTTGCCTTTTGTTCTAGCATTCTTTTGAACTTATTTGTTTCACTTGTAGTTAAGTGACTAGCTAAGCTCACAGGATTAATTGGTATTGTTGAAAAACTCTTTACAGGAGATACTACTCCTCCCTGATAATGTAACATAAATTTCTTTATTTAGATATGATTTTATGGTTTATATTATATTCAGAGTAAAAATCATTCTTGAAGAACTTTATTATTACATTATTATTATTACATAGAAAACTGTAAAATACCATTTTTAATAAAATACTCTGATATGCAATAACATCCAATGTGTTCAGGTATCATAAAATATATTTCAATATTCATGGATATCAAAAATATATTACAGTTCATTTAATTTATGTACATATGTCATTTTTTCTTGTTCCTGGTTTCTAGATGAGAAGCCACAGATAAGTTGTTCAATTGACCCATTTGTTCATTATGTGATGTAAATCCAACCAAAAGAAACAATGCATAGTTCTAATTAACTAATCACTAACTTATCATAGAACCTATGCATCACGTATTACTGTAAGTCTTTTTAAAGTCAACAAAATGAAAACACTAGCAATTAATAAACAAGAACCCCCAGGTGAGAAGCCACAGAAGCTTAAAGCCTTGGACATAGTTGTGGGTCTAGTAGCAAGATTCCAATCAGAGGGCTGTGGTGACTTAAGGCAAGAATAGGGATATTTTCAATTAGGGACTAGCATAGTGAATATGTTGGGCGCAAAGTGCCGATCCGCGCCATCTCGAGATGGTACTTGCGCGATCTCGTCATGAAAAGATCGCGCGCCCATCTCGAGATTGCTCAAACAATCTCGAGATGGAGCTGCTCCAACTAAGGATGATTTTTAATTTTGACCTTTGAAAAGGTCTTTGATTTAGTATAGCCATAAATAATATCAGAAGCTCAAAGCTTTGCTGGAATAAGTAGCAGGTATACTTATTATATTATTATATATAAGTGGGTAGTTGTATGTACAATTTACTAGTGGTGGTTATGGGGGATTGTGGAGTGAATCAATATGGCCCTGCCTAAGAAGAAGCAGCCTGTTATTACAATTAGAATAACTTTGTCACCATCTAGCCTTGGAATTGAGTTTAACCAGAGCCCAGTTGCAGGGGAGGGCTCGAATGATAAGGCCTTAGAAATTGCAATTAATTAATTAGTAACTAATCATAGGAAGCCTTGTGTCCCCAGTCCCATGTTAAAGCCTCATGTTAAAGTCATTCCTTTCATGCTGATTTGCTACTTTCTTAACAGTGATAAGTTGATTAATCCTTGAAGGCCTCTGATCAGTCAGTATTAGGCAGAACAATAGATTACAGTTCCCAGGAAGTTGAAGACAATGAAAAAAGGCAACTGGGATTATAATATATATATTCTAAAACTACATTGTCATTGCAGAAGCACATATCAATTATTGTTTTGTTATATGTATATGTATAAGTGTTATAGCTAACTGGCAACTCCACCCAAGAACCCAAAAGGCTGCAAATGTCAGCCAGGAATCGGGAAAGGTCAAATCCAAGGTCTTAATTACAGGTCGGACCTAAAGGTCAAACAAGGTCAAACCAAGGAAGCAAGCAGACACAGAATGGATTGAAGGGTGGAGTAAACAGTAATTAAATAACCAGTGTGTTAGGTAATCAGTAATGAACTGTAGTTCATTGTAACCCTTCACTGAGTTTATATATTTAGTAAACATATACATATATATACCTCTGTAGTGAGTGAATGAAATGTACAGAAAACACCCAAGGGCCCAGTAGAATTAGTGATGAAGAACTCGTCGAAAAGCAAGGGCAACAGGGGAAGTAGAAGAAACAGCGGATGAAAGATATGACCAAATGGCATCTGACTTCCAGGTGCCATGGCTTCTAATGTGTTCAATTGGAACACCTTGATGGAACGCCCAAGAGGCGCCAGCCCTTCTGAAGTCATGGAAGGTGATGGAAGAAGGAAGAGCTAGAGCTTTGGAGATATCTTTTAAATGTTTTCTAGCTGTAGAGTCAGTTAATGGGGAAGAGTGTGTTGGTCTAGGAAGAAGAAAAAGGGGAGAATCTTCATGTGCTGGGTATAGGTGGAACATTAATTTTATAGCTTTGATTGGGCACAAGGAAGAAGCTCCTAAATCTGGAATAGCTATTGTAGCAAAATTCTTCCTATCTTGGATAGTCTTTGACCATTTTATTAGAATCAAAGCACCGTCTTGTGAGAAAATGACATCACCTCTGGCTAGGTGCCTAGTATTGTCAAAAGTGTTAATTGAATGAGGGAGTACATTGGAAAGCCTTAGGAAGGAGAAGAAAAGTAACAAGTACAGTGTTTTAAAAATAATTGGAAATTGGAAGAAATCACACTGTTGGATAACTTGTTCCAACACATGGATATCCAAGAGGTTGACTCGTTTTGGGGTAAATGGGGCTTGTAGCTGTGTGGCTTTAACGTATAATGCCAGTCTCTGGTCTCTGAAAGGAGAGGTATCTAGGCCATGTAATATATGCAATGATCTAAGGGCTGCTAAGTAATTTTGCATGTGAGCCGAGGTGATGGTATTTTGGTGAAGATATTCTAGAAAAGATAACAGAATTTCAACAGTTACCTTGAGAGGCAGCCCAGCCGCCACCTGGAAAGCCAGGAAGTCAGTCCAAAGCCTATGATACTGTCTTAATGTGGAAGGACGAAAGCCATGCTGAAGTTTGGCTGCAGCTGAGGTGGCCAGCTGGGCTGCTGCTCCAGGCATATCTGAAAGAATAATAATATTAGATGGTATGATTAAGTAATGTTAAATCTAAATGAGTGGGAACCCATTGAAAATTTGGCAAAATGGCATTTAGACGTGCCAAGTCAGTATTAGAAAAAGTCCACCTAGACAACAAGTCTGCGAGAACATTTTGTTTTCCAGGGATGTGAACTACAATAAGGTCTATATTGTAAAGGGCACAAATAAGCCATATATTTCGAGCACATGTAGCTAGGGTTTGGTCCCTAGCCTTTCCAGCTTGTAATACTTCGACCACCGCCATATTATCACAATAAATTTTGATTCTATGATTGGCCCAATGGCTAGCCCATATTTTAAGGGCAACAACTACATTCAAAATTTCTAAGTGGACAATTGTATAGTTTCCATGTTTTACAGGAAGAGGAAGTGCATAGACCATGTCCTTGAAAGCACCACCTAGGCCTGTAAGGGATGCATCTAAGTGGACCTCAAAGTGACAATACTTATTATTATAGAATGTCACACCATTGTAATGAACCAAAAAGGAATTGAACCAATTAAGATCTTTTTTGAATTCAGTAGTAAGTAAAATTTTGGAATTATTATGGTTGTCTCTAAGCAGTTGGAGCATACGATTAAGAAAATACCTTGCAGATTTAACACATTTTGTAATATAAAGAAGAGAACCTAAAAGTGACTGTAGGTCTTTCTTACTGCAGTATGTTCTGTCATTCCAGTCTCTACACATGGCATTTATTTTGTGAGAGTTTATCTGGCGGTATAGATTTTGTTGACAGAATCAATGAGAATACCGAGGCATACGATGGAAGTTGCGGGCAGTACTAACTTTTTGGTGCTAATATCTAGACCTAACTGTTGAAGTAAGGTGGTTAGGAACTGGAAAGAGTTCTGAATTTCAGATGGAAGGCCTATATAGATTAAATCGTCTATATAATTAAAGAATGTATGGAAGCCATGGGAAGCCATAATGTGACGAATGGCATCTGTGCAACGCTGGAAGATTTGTGATCCGTGACGAAATCCGAACGGAATTGATCAATCTATATAATATTTTTGATTAAATTTGATGCCTAAAAGGTCTATGTCTGCAGGATCAACTTTTATCTGCCTGAAGGCCCTGCTGATATCCACTTTGTAAATTTGTGCAGAAGGACCAAGTTTTCGCAAGCAATCCGTTATAAGATCTATAGAAGGATAACGTAAATCGTAAGTTGTTTGTAAATATGAATCTTTAAGTACACCATCATTGACAGAAGCACCATGTGGCCAACTAAGATCCATTATGGTCCGTTTGGTAGATGAATTTTGCTTATCTCTTACCATAAGTGGTGATACATGCAATGAAATAGGTTTATTGTGAAATGGGCCAAGTATGGCTTTAAATTTCAATTCTTCTGTCAAATATTCCTGTATAGATTCAGAAGATGTAAGGGCTGAAGTATGGTTATTTTCGTTAGATAACAGATTAAAAGATCTGTCAAAATCAAGAGGGAAGCCATATTGCAACAAATCGCATATTTGTGCATCCCAGTAACCTTGCAAATGGCTTCTCCATGCATTGATATTAAGACCTGATTGAACAGGAATACGACATTTAAGAAAGTTGGGTAATCCGGATTGTCTGATTATTTTGTGAGCTTTTATCAGATCCGGGATAGTGTCCCAATAAATTGGATCCCCAGTATAGATCTTGAGCGGTGAAGTGGGCAGGAAGCCAAAGGTTGACTGGTGTACCTCAGGTGAAGACTTTATGTTCTGTGAAGGCATAACATTATTATCATCACAATGTGCTATATTAGGCACAGAATTAGGATATTGAGGTTTTAATTTGGTACTAATTCCTACATTTGGAATAATTGTGTGGCTATCTAAACTTGTGGATGTAACCTGAGAAGCCATATTTGGACGAAAGTCCATTGTGACAGTTGTATTGTCGCAACCCTCAGTGAAAAACCCAGTTTCGTTTTTATTGCCCTCCAAAGTTTGAAAATTTGCTTGAATAGCCAATTGTGGCTTAGATGAACTGTCAGATAGACTTTGACGTTGTTTTTTAATGTTATTTTTCAACTTCACAGTGCTCTGACTATTCTGTAGCTTCAGTTTCAGAGGAGTTGCATTCAAGTTAATATCAGCTTTTAGCTGTGTGGTATTGCAACAATGCGACAGGTCTTCTGTCGGTTCAGTGACTGGGGAACCTTGAAGTGGTTCGAATCTGTTTTTGAGTGTTAAAACATTCACATTGATAGCCTTGTGTGGTTGTTTATTTTCTGTGGTCACACTGCCACCACGTGCCTTTACACATGCCATGTTAGTTGGTGTCACGGCAGATTTTTTGCCATCATTTTGAATTTTTGACAAGTTTTTTATAGCACCTGTATAGCAAGTTCTCGCTTTGTTTACGTTTTGAAGTTGAGTTGTATTCATTTTAGATGTATGAACCTGGGAATCACGTTTGTGGCTTGAAGCCTGTTGCACTGTGTTATTTGAAGGGAACTTGATATTTTTTGATAAAACTTGGGCATAGGACATTTGTTTGGTAACCTTTTTAAATGCATTTGCATATGTAATCCATTGAGTGGTCAATGTTTTAGAAGCTTGCAATTCTTGTTTTGCAAAAGGCACATGGCTACTGTAAACATAACGGTTGCGAAATTTTTGGATGGGATCAGAAAAAGTCCCACCCACCTTCATTCGTTTTTTGAAACTCGTTTTGACTTGTTTCTGCAATCATGCTCTGCATGTGGAAACAGTTTGGAATTTTGTTGGAAGCAGTAAGAACATACATGACGATAAGTGACACCTTTAGTTTCGTGGGTTCTGGTGTGAACACATGTCCCTTGGTTAAAATACGTACAGTTGAGTACTTTGGAATTTTTTAATCTTTTTTGAGAATTTTTTGAATCAACAGGGGAAGTGACATGTCTCTGAGCATTTGCTCGTCTAATTCTGTCCAGCTTATCTGTTTCCAAGTAACTCTTAACTTCGCCCTGTTCCATTCTGCATAATAATACAGCATGGCTGGCCATTGCTGCATCCCAAGAGAAGTCATGGGCGTCGTCCATCAATGAAATCAAGTAATCTAACATATGATCTTTAATTTTTTGGTCCCTTTCTTCTCTTAGAATGCGGCAATAGCCAGCAACCCATTGTACAGTAGTCAACTGGTCGTATTGGATTCTTTCTTTACTCGAACCCGAGAGCACGAATTCATGGGGCCACTTCACACGGTTCGGGACTACAACTTCTACAGGTCCGCCCCTTAAAGATTTTATTTTTGTACCTGTAGCATCCGCAGAAGCTAATTGCTTTAGTCTATCTTCGACTTGCTTCTGAAGTAAGTGATCTTGTCTAATTGCATGTAGATCTGGCAAGGTTGTGTTGGTGGTTTGTGGTGGTGGCAGTGTGACCGAGGTATAACCTGCAAACTAACTTTCTGTTTTGATTTTTTGATTTTTTTCAGATCCGAAGTTTTCTTGGAATTTGTACTTTCAATGGCATTCAAACGGTCATTTATTGCAGACAGTTGTGATAAGATTTGCACGTTTATTTGCTGTTGAAGTGCAGAATCAATGCCAGTCGCAGAAGTACTGACAGAAGTACTTGAAGTACTCGGCATGGTATGTGTTTGTTTATTTGTGCTGTGATCCGAATCAGAATCGTCAGCGACAGCACTACAATTTAATTCAGATTCTGCCGAATCAGAATCTGAATCATGTTGGTTTTGATGCAATAAATTTTGAACGAATTGGGAATCATTTTGCATTTGTATGGAAGCCGGTACATGTACAGTATCTTTAGTAGAACGCAGGTTATACTGTTTCTTTTCTGCTTCAGCCATTTGTTACAACATATATATATACAAGTAAAATAACATAAAACCACTTGAAATAAGGTGCAAGTTCCAAAAGTGCTTGATAAAATTTTCTTGGTGCTGTGTTGTCAGTGCCTTTCAACTTCAAGATGGCAGATAATTAGGGGTTGAAACAGGGAGGCCAGGTGAGGACCAATCAAATTGGACCACCTGTGGTGTGTACCAAAATAATTTAAGGTAGGACCAACTTCCCCAGAACTGAACTGCCCCACACCTGCATGTGGCCCCGAAAACTGTAAGACCTTAAGATGGGCTGGGATCTTAAGATCCTTTGATGTCCTAATATAGTGTGTTATAAAATTGGCCAATCAGTGACCACCTCAAAAATAAATACAGCCAATCACATCAAGATTCTGTGATAGAAATCATTGTGAGTTGGAGCAGCTCCATCTCGAGATTGCTCAAACAATGGGCGCGCGATCTTTTGATGACGAGATCGCGCAAGTACCATCTCGAGATGGTGCGGATCGGCACTTTGCACCCAACAAATACAAATCAACAACAATGGGTTGGCCTGTCACTTCAAAGGATAATACAATAATATATAGAAAGGATTTTGTCCCACTGTATTAACACTAAATATATTTTATTTCACTCAGTTTGTTATACTTAGACATATAACAATTTGTAAGCAAAGGAATTATTGTTTTCGAGTATTATTGGATGTTTATAGCTGTTGAACTTCACTTATTTCATAATATAGTAACTGTAAAGAAATCCACCAAGGGGTGTAAAATATGGCTGGGAGGGGTGTAGGATATGGCAAGGGGTGTAAAATATGGCAAGTGAACTTGCCATATATTACACCCCCATGCATTTTATGTGGGGTGTAAAATCTGGCGCTACACCGGGTCACGTGAGTTTAATGGCCCTCCTCTTTGACGAAGGTAGTGAGAAGCCTGCTCCTCTGATAACTGACCAGCCCTTCTGAATATTGGTGATTAAGAGCCTAATTCAGAGTGATTCCTATACTTATATTGATGACAAAACTTAAGATCTAAAGTTAGTTTCCAACTTGAACAAAACAACTGATAAAACTCTCTTTGTTATTTTCATGTACTTGAATACAGAATAATACAACTTCAAACAAGAAAACTCTTATCTTGGTTATCTTAAACAGAAATTTATATGAATGTATTGGTTCTGTCACACTTTGCAGATTGTAATTGTAACTCTGAGGTCGTTGGTTCAAATCCCGGACCTTATGTTGGGAAAGTTGGTAGTTGCTTACCAATGGTCAGCAGTTTTCAGTACAGAACCTTGACCAACTGTATGTACTTGTTTCCTCTACCCATAAAACTACCCATCGTGATATGACCTGTACAGTGTTGAAAGCGACGTAAAACCCCAAATAAGTAAATGTAATTTTGCAAGTGCCCCCATAAACATTTGCTCTAATGAATTAACTGTATGCTACATATGTGCTGCATTTGAAGAATCAATATGTCTTATAAATACATTGACCTATATTTAATCTTACTTTCCTCTCGTTATAACAGAATAAGTAACATATTAAGTCAAATATTTTTATTTTTTCCAGCTTTCTACAAGCTTTTTAGGGGAGAGAAAACATATGTTTGGAAAAAGAAAAATGTTACTTAATAGCTACTGTGCAGTGCTACTGATGTTGAATCAGTAGAATAGCCTGTCTCAAGGCAAGTTCAGGTTACTGATCCTACATATTTGTCTTTTGTTGCTTTTGTTGCGACACTATTGTT
This sequence comes from Sabellastarte sp. h YS-2021, assembly GCA_964017235.1. Classification (NCBI taxonomy): domain Eukaryota; kingdom Metazoa; phylum Annelida; class Polychaeta; order Sabellida; family Sabellidae; genus Sabellastarte; species Sabellastarte sp. h YS-2021. Next base: position 19,772,934 of record OZ024928.1, read on the forward strand.
TGTGTTATTTCTGTTGTAAGATTCTTGCTCACCTTGATTTTGGGGCTTTGGTTACTCTTGTGGTAATCTCTTACATCCTTGTTCTTTTCTTGTTATTGGCTTTGTTAGTGTTGCTGCTGGTGTTGTGTTGATGTCATTGTGATTGTTATTGTTATTGTCACTGTTGATGCTTTTAAATATGTTGTGTACTGTTGATGTTTATATTTTTCTTGCCGATTTAGTAAATTGTTAGTCGTTTTTTCTGTTGTTTGTTGCTATAGCTAGTTGCCACAGTTGTCATTGGTTTTGTTTCTTGTAGTTATTTTTATGCTGATTTGTTGTCGATGGTTTTGTTTCTTGTAGTTATTCTTCTTGCTGATTTGTTGTCATTGGTTTTGTTTCTTGTAGTTATTCTTCTTGCTGATTTGTTGTCATTGGTTTTGTTTCTTGTAGTTATTCTTCTTGCTGATTTGTTGTCGATGGTTTTGTTTCTTGTAGTTATTCTTCTTGCTGATTTGTTGTTATTGGTTTTGTTTCTTGTAGTTATTCTTGCTGATTTAGTTAATTGTTTGTGGGTTTGTGTTGATAAAATTATCGTTGATTTTTACTTTTTGTTGTTGTTGTTGTTATAGCTTCTTGCCATAGTTCTAGTTGATTTTTACTTCTTGCAGTTATTCTGCTTGCTGATTTAGTTAATTGTTAGTGTTTTTGTGTTGATAAAATTGTCGTTGATTTTTACTTCTTGCAGTTATTCTTCTTGCTGATTTAGTTAAGTATTAGTGTTTTTTCTCTTGTTTAATGTTGTTGCTATAGCTTGTTGCCATAGTTGTCATGGATTTTTGCTATTTGTGTGCCCGCTGATTATGTTGTCACTATAAATATCACACTTGTTTTCAACTTAAGCATTAAGTAATTGACATTTATATTGAGGATAATTTGATGTGACGCATGTGTGGAAAAGGTACACCACGTTTTAAACTGCCAAATCTAAATTAATTTATCCTGAGCCTTGGACCAGGCTACCCCTGCATTTCACCCCTGGGTCTAGGGTCGTTGCTCCCTGGTTTGCCCCGTCCCACTGTATGCTATGTGGAACCTGGTTCTCCCTCTCTCTGTAAAAGCTAGCTTTGTTTAATTTCCCTGCACACACCCTCAACTGTTTCACAGGTCTCATCTTGTGTAGTTTTTCACAATGCTACTTTTAACATCTCCTATTGTTACTGTTATCACTTCTTTTTCCCCCATTTTTGTAGTTTAGAATTTACCAAAACACTTTTATTTAAAGCTGTCCTTGTAGATAGCAGCTTTACCAAATGGTAATGTTGCTACTTCCTGCATTATAGAGAGATTAACAGCCTGCAAATAATACGCATGTCTAATTTTGGCCATTTGTGATAGTAGAAATATTCACAATTGTTTTGTCCTATTCATACTATAGTTGGTATGTCCCATGGTTAGAGGCTTTACTCAGCAGTGTGACTGCCTCCAAGGATGCCACATACCTTCAGAGATTTGGTGTATCATTCACACTACAGGCAGTATAACCCACAGTTATAGGCATTGGGTGAAATGCCATTGTCCTTCAACTACCGTCCGAGGTGCATATGTCACCTTGTGACACAGTGGCAGAATGTCCATTTACCTCCACTCACCTGATGTCACTGTGTTACACGGAAAGATGACCTAGTCAGGACCTTATATACACTGTGAACTACAGCTTCAGTTACCATAGAAAGAAATTCATCTGCTCATCCTTGTATTCATCTGCACATGCCCGAGGTATGCGATTCAGAGGTGGAAATTTTAAACTTTTTAAAACTTCCATAGGATGTTCAAGAATTGGGACAGTGGGCCACTGACTCATAAATTTGCAAACGGACGTCAGGCGGTGATTCAAGAACAGGGACATTTTACCAATAAAGGACTACCTCAGGTCATACCACCGGTAGTGTAAATGGGGTATATGCCATATATTTAGAATCCTGTATGTCACAAAGATATATAAACTACGTACGATACCATTGATACCAAAATATTGCCACATTCCATTTATATATGAATCACAGGTTTAGCAGAAACCATAGACTTTCCTCAAGTCCTTTTGTCTTTTATTTATTGTATTCAGACTGAATGACTTCTTTTCAAGAATTTGGTGCTGACAAAAGTTTGCATTTCATCAGAGAGTAATATCCCCACCTATCATGATGGATTCATAATGGTTCCATATATATATGTCACCTTTGGTGGAATAAGAAATACAAACACTTGGACCAAGTCTACAGAAAACATAACAGATATGTATGTACTATTCTAAATAAGTTTTTCTTTTGGTGAGATGAATAAGCATAGTTCCCGAACTTATTTATTTACACTAGAGAGTAATCATCCAGTATGTCATCATCCTTAATATCATGTCAGGGTTCTCAGTGGCCTACTGGTTGGGCTCAAGTTATCGCCCATGTTATTGCTCTTAATGTTTTCAAAATTAAGATTATCTACACAATATTACGTCTATTGCTTATTCCAATAAATTGAAAAAGACGAAGGCTGACTGTTACACTTTCCATCCAAGTAACTATTAAGATTCCAAAGCTATGACTTGAAACAATGACATATTTACCAGTGGTCTCCAAAATCCTGGAGTAAGGATAATATGAAGAATAAATGTCCATTTGAGGTGGTGTGTCTGATATCTAGAAACATTATATAAGTTTTATGGTGCCTCATCCTGGTCCGTTTATAATTATTTTACATAGTGCCTGTTTTAACTTCTCAGTATTGATTTTGAATCCACATCAAGGTCAATAGTAATTAAAAAATGACAAAAATTATATATATTACCGAAAGGGTATACACACAAACCTCTGTTGTCATGACACTGGAGACATATAAAATGGCTGGCTGCAGCTGAAGTATCTATGGTAGTTTGTTCAATTCTTGATGGGTTTTTTTTTGTTAGATTTGTTGCTGTTCCCTCTAAAAGTGTCCAGATCTATTAACCCTAAAGTTTGGTACACACACATATCAATGGCAGAAAACACTGCAAGAACAAACACCTGAACCAGGAACAACCTGCCTTGTGTTTCTTCTGCTGCAGTTAACAATACACAAGGTCTTTTCATGTGTGCTGATGATATGTCTGTAATTGCTACGGTTCATGTCACGTGATGTAATGGCAGTGACACATGACAGTAGACTTCCTCTGCACTTGTTCTTCTGCAAATATTGACGTGTTATTCTGGGACTTTTTTTACTGTAGCTACAACAAATGATTTCCAGCATATCCAGGGATAAATATTTTCCTTAAATTATTCTCCAGTGTTTAGATTTATAGATGTGTACTAGCCTTGTCCAGTTCCTTTTCAATTAGGATTTTGTTTTCAGAAAGTACAATCTAATATTATGTGAACTGGCCTTATGCCCAGGTCACACTGTGGCGATGTTTAGTGGCGAATATGCGCGATCATGCAATTCGTCCTTGTTGGTAGCATATTCTTGGTCCATCTTCACTGTTCTCCAACATTCTCCATGGATCGTCATCTGGCTACGACAGTTTCAAACTGTTCAAAACTATCGCCACGCTTCGTCCATTTCTTTGCAATTCTTCACAGATGGTGGTGGATTCGTCGACTTCGTAGCACCCTCATACCCCAATTCGCCACTTCGTAGCAGGCTTCTTCATTGTTCTTCATTGTTCGCCAACTTTCCTTTGAAGATTGCCGGCTGAAAGACGAAGAACAAACAACGATATTCGCAGCAGGGAAGCCATGCATCGTCGCCCCTGAAGAATATGCTACGAGGCCCCGGAGATATTCGTCGCTCCTCTCAGCCAATGAGAAGCGAATGTCGCAGTAGTTCGTCGGTGATTGGCGAACTGACTGCGCATGCGAAGAACTGGCTACCAATCAGCTATGACCTTCGTAGGTTGCGGAGAACTGGCTGGAGACTATAAAAGCAGGGCACCGCGAACAATTGTCATCACTTGCGAATTTTTCTTCAATGCGTACACATCGATGAACTTTGGATAAATTTTTGGATATATTTCATACAAGAAATATGGTGAAGAGACCTGGACTTGGAAAGAGGAAGAGGGTCACTCTGCCTCCTGTTGAAGCATCTGAGGAGCCTGAACAGCCAGAACAGCCGGATGAACTGCCTGCCACTCAAGCTTCATCATCAGACCCAGGGGATACAGCCACTCTGGCCACCCAGCCGGAAGACACAGATGACTTGGAAGAGGCAACCCAAGACAGCCAGTCCCAGGGGAGGTTCAAGAAGAAGAGGCTGGTGAGGATGACAGATGGGCAAGAGAATGAGATGGCTGAGTGGCTCAAGAACCATCCAGAAATCTACAACAAGGCTAAGAAGGAGTACAGGGACACAGACAGGAAGGAGGCTGCTTGGGCCACCCAGGCCAGAGCCATGGGCCTGGAAGGTGAGTTAGACTAACCATTATGATTTAACCTTTTCATAGTTTCAGGTAATAATTTAAATTGTGATGGAGGTACTACGTGTACAGTAATGTGTAAATGGACTTATGTTGAATGTTTACTTATTCTGTTAATTTATGTTATTTTGAATTGTACTCTGTCATCGTGTGATGTATTAGGCTTCACCCATTTGCAGATGACACCACAGATGTGAAGCAGTTTAAAACTTTATGTAACCCATTGTTACTTTGATAACCTACCTAATGTGTCCGTGTCTCCTCTTCCTTTTTCAGCCATCGACCTGAAGATCTGGTTCAAAGGGATGAGGACAAGGTATGGCAAGCTTACTTGCAAGAAGTCTGGTGACGGGGCAAAGGAACACACAGACAGGGACACCTGGATCCTGAGGTCTTTCAGCTTCCTGGATGACCACATCTCCAGAGTCCCCTCCAGGCAGTCCTGCAATGTATGTACATTCTCACAGTCTGACTCACCTGGATATCCTGATGTTTTTGCTGCGTTGTGTATTCTTGACTTGTAAACAGTGACTACCTATGGATACAAGTTTGTAGCTGTAACACTAATGTTTGGCAAAAATCTGTAAAGTTTTCTGTAGTGACACAGGAGTTCATACTTGTTACTTCACAGTACCTACCTAAACTGTTTGTTGAACATGTATACTATATGCTTACCATGTGTCTTTGTTCTACTGTACTTTCAGTTGTAACCAGCTTCCACCACAACTGCCTCTGCCTCTGCTGCAGCCACCTCAGCCTCTGCTACCTGCTCATCTGCTACCACCACTGCCTCTGTCATCACCTCATCGGCCTCTGCTGCTTCTGCAACTGCCACCATGCCTTCACACCTATCCACTGACTTGGATCCTGCAGATGAGCCCGTGGAGTCAGGATCACTGGGTAAACCAAGAGTGTGCAGCACTCCTCCTCCAGGTATCACCCTCTCTGGGACTAGTGGCAGGAGAGCCACAAGGAGAAGTGCCAGCACTGAGTCAGAGCTCCTGGACAAGATGTGCGAGCAGAGCGACAACAGTGCCCAGATCTCTGACAGGCTGAACAGACTCTTAACATCTATGGAGGCACAGACCAATGGCAGGACTGCTTGGGCTGGCTGGATGTCAAGTGCCATGTTGAAGATCCACGAGGATCTCTGGCCCACATATCAGATGCGCAGTATCGACCTCCTCAACCAGACCATCAAGGAGTCCAAGCTGCTTTTGGAGAGGGACATCCAGAGGCAGGAGCTTGATAGGCAGAAGCAGCTGGATGATAGGCAGAAGCAGCTGGACGACAGGCAGAAGCAGCTGGACAGTATGCAGCAGCAGATGAAGGTGCAGCAACAGCAGCTGCAGCAGCAACTTATTTTCCATCAGCCACAGCCACAGCAACAGTACACCATCACACAAATGCCTCCGCCACCCGCACCTGGGCCCGCAGCTCTAGCCTCCTCTACCCCTTTGCCTCAAGGGTCAGACACCCAGAGCCAGACAACTGTTATTTTCCAGACCCCATCAGGGGCCAGTACCTCTGGACAGTCAGTGGGTTCATCATCCAGCACTTCATCCACCAAGTTTGTTATCACAGACACCGAGGGAAGGACAATAGGACTGTCAGACCTGAATTTGTCAGATTTAAATGTGTCATTTGCAGGTATTCCTAGTGTGCCTTCAACACCCATGACACCTATGGCATTACTTAATCAGGATGATTCTCAAGGTTCTTAGGTTTAGAAATAACTTTGTCCTTTGTCTATAGACACTTAAGAAGTAGTTTAGGTGAGATGTAAGAAGTAATTATCAAACAGGTGTAAAGTAATTTATTTGTGTATTTTTGCTATGTCTGGCTCAAGTATTACTATGATTATTACTATTATAAACCAGGTTTCACTTTGACAGCTGTTCTTGTGGGTAGTTTGTTAACCTTAGCTGTTATTAATAGTATATGTAACCAGGTTTCACTTTGACAGCTGTTCTTGTCAGTTGTATGTTAACCTTAGCTGTGAGCTAATGGTATATGTAACCAGTTTCACTTTAACAGCTGTTCTTGTCAGTTGTATGTTAACCTTAGCTGTGAGCTATAATGTGTCTGCATTTCTTTATTAAAAAGTACACTTACTATGTTATTGTGATTTGTCCTTTTTGACCTTGTTGGAATAATAAATTGTTTATGTGATTGCTTGTTTTTCTGATGTTTCAAAAACATTGGCATAATACTTGGAAGGTGTCACATCTTAACATGAGGGATCCAAAAAAAGTGGCCCAGTGGTTACCAGGACCTGTTATGACCCAATGTGAGTGGTTCACTGTGGAAGTTTCACTGTTTCGAATGAAAAGCAGAAACGGAAGATAAACAAATTTTAACAGGTGGCCAATGTTAAAATTTGTTTATCTTCCATTTCTGGATTTCATTATGCTCTGATTCCAAAGCAATCGGCGTTTGGTTGCAGAGTTTCCACCTTGCAGCTGGATAGATTTCTTAACTTTCCTTCAGTTATGGCCTTGATTGATTTTTGACCTTTGTGACCTTCTGGCCCCTGTGGTGGCAAAGTTGTGAACTGGTTTGTGTGACCTGTTACATGTTTGACCTGATTTGGTTTCAGACTTGACCTCTTTGACCCTACTATACACATAATACATATATGAAGTGCAATAGGACAATAACTTTATTGCAATACAAGAACATTGCAACTTTATTTCAACAAGTATATAACGCCCAATACAAAATATAACACAGATAATGATGCAGCACTGAATCATAACAATAATTAGCACAATACAGTCACTACTAAGAAATGTCCTTGGCATATGTGAAAGTCTCAAATCATGTCTCTTTGCCACGCCGTGGCCCCTACTGGAGCATTATAATAATGCTTCAAATACAGTCTCTGTCTCTTGGCAACCTGTGTGTCCCTGTTGCCACCAGTCACATCCTCAATGTCCTGCAAACAAGCACCTTGCCTCCACTGTCCTGGGATAACTCTGTGGTTGTCATCCTCCTCATCACCCAGTCCCTGGTGGATACCTGGATACCTCAGTCTCATGATGTTGTGCAACGTGCAACAGGCCAGTACAATAGAGGTAACAGTCGCTGGATTCTGACACATGGTGGTGAGGAGACAACCAAATCTGTTGGCCATGATGCCAAACGCATTTTCCACCACCCTTCTGGCACGAGACAGTCTGTAGTTATAGATCCTCTCCTCATCAGGAAGTACTCTGGCACTAAACGGCTTCATCAACCAGGTCCTCAGAGAGAAGGCATCATCCCCAATGAGAAAATATGGCATATCACGGTCATCACCAGGCAATGGCTCTGCATCAGGTACATCCAAGGTGCCATCAATAATGCCTGAGCGCAAATCGCAGTCATTGAAGATCTGTGCATCAGAACTGGATCCATTGGTGCCAACATCCACCCAAAGGAACTTGTACTTGGCATCCACCAGAGCCAGAAGTATTATGGAATGGAAGCCCTTGTAGTTAAAATAGAGTGAGCCACCATTCTTAGGACACCTGATTGCCACATGCTTGCCATCTATAGCCCCCAGGGTGTGATGGAAATTCCATCTGGAAGAAAATTCTGCAGCAACCTGCTTCCATGCATCACTGGTACGGGGACACTGCATGACTTCCTCACCATATTCTGCCACGATGGCCTCACAAGTCTGTCTTACTATGACTGAGATGGTGTTGTGTGCTACCCTGAAGCCAAACATCAGACTCCTGTACTTTTCTCCAGTGGCCAAGAAAGGAAGTGTGATTGCAAGTCTGCATCCAGGGTTGATAGACTTCCTGAACCATGTGTCATATTTCTCAATTCTGGGCCCCACCCTCTGCAAGACCTCTCTGAACATGGCCGGGTCCATCCGGACAAAATTTCTGAAAGACACCACATCCTCACCCTCCAGCTCCCTCATCAAACGATCATAGTGTCCATAATCCAACCTCCTGGAGAGCCAGGGCTTCACCCAATACCTCCTGGGCCTTGGTCGACGCCTTCTCTGTCTATCAACCAGTATCTGTGCAATCACAATCTGATTCTGTACATTTAAACGATGAGCCTCATACAGTTGCTGCAATAATCTGAGTCTCTGTAGATCCATAGCCTTTGATGTACACTGTCCGACGTCTGATGATAAATGAAGTGAATCCAGATGATCCAGGCTGTTTATATAGGAACTGGCATTATACACGAATTGGTCGTCACTTCTTCTCAGCATGTTCTTCCTCCTCGTCGGGGGCTCGTCACAGCTCGCTCAACCCTCCACCATGGTCGTGGCTCGGTGCAAGAACATCTCACGGAAATCGCTACACTTCGCATTAATTCGTACATACTTCTACGAAGTTCGTTTGATCTTTGTCGACGTTCTTCACAGAAACAAGATGTTCTTGACTGGGTGATGAGAACATCGTACCAAGATCTTCCACAGGATGAAGATGATGGTAGCCCATGGTAGCCGGATGGTGACCACACTTTCCCGCCCTTTCTGTGGCGAACTACCACGATTTCTAATTCGCAGCAAATCTTCATATTCGCCAGTTAATTCGTAGTGGCCTCGCCACAGTGTGACCTGGGCATTACATCACTCTACTGCCCTGCCTGGTGAGGTAAAATCTCCTTTAACGCAGGAGTGTTTTATAAATACCTAATCCTTTGTTTTAATGTTTAAAAAGACATTTGCACAGATGTGAACCTTATGCAAGGCTAGTCATATATATTTTTAAAAACACTCAAATGCATATGCTACTGCAAATTTTTGCTTTACAAGTCCCAAAATTAGCAATGATTGTAGCTAAACCATACCAGTGTCTAAACTATTCATTAGTTGGTAGCCTGTCTTTCATGGATTATTATTATTATCTGTATTAAGGTTAAAGTTTCAATTTTGATTTAGCATATGTTTCCATATTACAGGCCAACACATAATGTTTCCTTTAACTGTGCCAAATTTCCAAATACCTGATTTTTGCAAAAGACGGACTTGAAGCCACAAATAACAGAGCTGACAGAAAAGGGATTAAATATTGAACCTGTTGGACACATGACCAATAATGGTGGCTTACAAAGCTTCTGGGATATAATCCTTGCAGATAATGGATCTATCCTGTCCCGATAAGAACTTGAGGATGACATTTTGGGTCTGTCATCATCCTTGGAAGAACTGACACAACTTTCTTCACATATTTTTGAGGTTTCTGACAAAAACAAGTGAGCTGAAGTTGAAACCTGATCTGTTTTTGTTCTGGCTTAGCCTGTCACATTTGCTGATAGCTTATATCAGTGATCTGTGTGATAACTGGAATGAAAGCCATGAAACCAGTAATTGCCTGTAGTTTGTTTGTTTTGTCATCTGAACGGAGTACTGGTGGAAATAACAGTACCACACCACTCTATCACACACAGTGTAAAGCCATTTGCTATCATGTATCACATGTGTGGTTATTATGTTTTAAAAACAATATTACTTCTATTAATATATAACAAGCAACTAAGGTGTATAATACTAGCCTTTCTAAAGCTGAACGACTGTCACTAAAATTTAAAAGTATGTCCAGTGTAACAGTTTGAGTGATACTAAGGCAGGCTATCAACAGTTACCACATGTGGCATGGGCTGGATTCAAACCCACGACAAATGATGTGTGTGAGAAGTTGTCATTCTGTCTAAGAATTTTTCTTAGAATAATTTTAAGAATAAGAATTTTCCTATTTACAAAGATTCTTATTCTTAGAATCACACTTATTCTTAGAATTTTTCTAACTTTAGTTTTTATTCTAAGAAGGTTTCTAAGAATAAGAATTTGATATTCACAAAACTCTTAATCTTAGAATATTCTAAAAATTTGGTTTAAATCTAAGACTGGCACATAGCATGCTTAACATAGTTAAAACAGTTGTTTTGGTGATTATAATGTAGCAACTGATTGCAAATCGACATTCCGAACACAGTGTTACATATTCAGTTGTTCATTCTGTGTTCTGTACTGAAATGCAGTCTCTTTATATTATTTCAAAAAGTTCTAACTTACTGTTCACATATGCCAAGATCTGTTATCTCATAGATTCTTAGAATTTTTCTTAGAATTACACTTAGTTTAAGAAAAATTCTAAGAATTGCATACATTTCTTTTTGCTACTATTCTTAGAATTATTTTTAGCTAAGAATTGTTTTGTGATCAGGATTTTATTCTAAGAATAACAAAATTTCTTAGCTTAGAATTTTTCTTAGACTTAAGTGTAATTCTAACAAAACTTCTAAGAATCTTTGTAAATACAGACCCAGACAGGTCAATTGTTAACACGTTGCCAAATAATTTAATAATAATAATGGTTCAATGCGATACAAATGCAATATCAAGATATGCAAGTGAAAATACTTTACAATAGTGCATATTTGTATCTTAAGGTTCTTCTCTGGCGTAGACTATCTGGGTTCGAACCTTAGAACAGTATAATTATGCTACTAATGATTGTTGTTTTCCTCTCTTGTCTGCAGTTGGCTTACCACACAAAACCTGGTAGAATCTATTTGACCTTTGTAACTGTCTTCAGGTATTCATCTTTTCAGTGGTAGGATTGGATATGTTTACTCTTCAGTTACACCTGAAGGTTTGGGACTTAGGAGAGGCTAGGCCATTGGTAACACTGATCAGTTGTCAAGAATAGCATTACATGGCAGATCACAGTTGTCAGGTTAATAAGATGGTGATAAATGATCTGGTCTGTGGTCTGTCAATCCACCTCTAAACATACAGAGAATATAATCCCTCCCACACCACACATCAACCACCGGAAGTCAGTAACATGTATCCTCTCGTCCCGTCCCCTCTGGCTACTGACACGTGCATTTGGGAGCGGGGAACATGTTATGTAAACCATTTCTTGTGAAATAGCCTTTTTCCAATCTCCTGATATCTATATGTGAACTGTTTTGCTTTAGTACATATGTGAATCCCCTAGCTTGTGTTTCAGTCAACAAAACCTGACAGTCCATCTCTTGATTTATAATCTTTACATTGTTGCAAATAATAGACAATGAACCACACCAGTAAATAGTTTATATGTCTGGACCCTTATTAAAAAGGGGGGGTTAAGATCAAGTAGAGCCAACAAGCAGCTGATGTTGGGTTAAAAATTAAGATTTCATTCATTTCTTTTGGCTCAACTTTTGGTTCAACTTTGATGACTTATACTTTGGATCATGTATTGATTAATTTTCTGTGCATTTAATCCACAAATCAGTTATACTTTATTAATACAAAAGCCAATTTAAATTTATCTGCCTAGCAGGGTATCACTCATTTAATCCAGAGTTTGAATCCCCAGCAGGATATTTATGCGTAAGAAATGACAGTGGATTTGCTTAACAGCTAGGTGGAATACAATGTAAGAGGATCTTGAGTAAAAGTCAGTCTATCTTTAGAAGATTTATCATCCCATGCTTGAATGACTAACGTCTGGTACAAGGAGAATTTTAATTTAATGTATCAGTATCTTCAGGGTATTACCCATTCTCTTCGGGGTTAGACTCCCAAGCAGGAAATGTATGTTTAAACTAGACATTACTTGTAAAGGATAGATCTCCAGTCGGGGGCCTTTCCAAAAATTCGGAGCCCTTACCACAAAAGAAACTTTCTGAAGATTCACTGTTTACCTTTGGAGTAAATCAAAGTCAATGTCATTCAAAAATGGGGAAAAAATCAATTCATTCCTTTTGTACATATCAGAAACACAGACATGCAAACAAACAGACAAACTAACACACCCCAAAACATACTACATATTGGTTCAGGTAAAATGGCAATGGAGGTGCTAAAGCCAGGTAGATTACAATGCAAATTACCCAACAACTCTGCCCTTGTTTCCCCAACCGTCAGTTAACCATCATGCTTATGATTTACACAAAGGACCAAGAGGTAGACTTGTTCCAAGTCTTTGTATTTCTTATTCTGCCAAATCTGACATACATGGAATCATTATGAATCCATCTGAAGGGTGGAGATATTACTGTCTGATGAAATACAAACTATTGTTTTTATTTGTCCCCACCAAATTCTTGAAAAAAGTCATCCAGTCCTCATATAATAACCTAAGACAAAAGGACTTGAGGAACGCCTAACCAAGAGGCGTGGTGGTGCCAAACTTGCCTTTTAAGATATTGTGGGTCTCAGCGGAAAGGCAGTGGTATCTTTTCCAATGCATAATGGTTTCCAATATACAAAAAATTTAACAGAGATCCACGCTTTACTTTTGGAGTAATATCAGCCAGAAAGCCAAAGTCATTAAAAATGGGACCTTTGATAATTGGAGGGTGGGGGGTGGGTGGGGGTGTTGCTAGATCCCCAAATTTCATCCCTTGTTCTTTTGGTCAAGCCCAGAGCTGAAAACAAGGCTAATTCATATCCTTCTCGGCCTGTCAATCAAGATTGCAAGCCCTCTGGATTTGTGTTGAGAATTTCCTCATGCGTGACTGTGTGAGTGAGAGGCTACGTGTACTGCTGTGTGAACTACTTATCTCCCAACTGTCAGAACTCTGTCGATGACAAACCCCTGACAGTTACTTCCAAGAGGCGAGAAATCTAATCCCTCCAAGCTTAATTGTACTTATGTTTGTGTAAATATGGATCTCTTATCAGGAAGGATTTCCATATGGCAGTTTTCTTTCTCAAACAATTAACATGATTTAGTATAGGTTTTAATATTTTATTTTGTTTTGTATCATATCCAGCTTGAAAACTGACAAGGATACCACTGATTAAGCATGGACATTCAACAACATCATTTTAATCCGATAAAATGAGAGTTCGTAACATTTCTTCAAGGTTACTGCAACTTGTGTAAGTCATGCAGAATATAAGTAATAATAAGTGGTCACTTCGGAAGTTCAGACACTTTCCACAAAATAATACTGGTTATAATAACATGATATGCATATTTATCTTCTTCTATTGATTATTAATAAGTAAATTGCAGTCTATACTTGTTTTCATGGGTCACATGAAGACTTTTTCAGGTAACTCTAGCCCCCTCCTTGATCTCTTCCTGTTTGGATCTTAGGATTGGTAACAATCCTCTTTTTTGGAATCTATAGCTTTATACCAGCAATATAGTTTCCAGCAAGATGGGCAGACAGCCAGGCGGGCAATCGGATGGTCGGGTACAGGGTCATGCAGGTGGTGAGAAAATCCTTGTCAGAGTTATATCTCAGAAACCATTGACGTATGATGTGACTTTAATTTGAGCTTTGACCTTGCCATAGTGACCCTGACCTTTAAAAACTTGTTTGGGTGATATTTGGAAACCACAAGTTGTAGGAAGTTGATACTTGATAGCGACATTGGTCAGGGGTATAGGGATGCAATGTCATAGTGTGACCTTGATTTAATCATTAACTTGACCTTTAAAATCTTGCCTGGGCTATATCTTAAAACCAATAAGGGGAGTTGTTACTTGGTAGATGTTGGTTGGTGGATGTAGGTGTTGAACATCATGGTGTGAACTTAGTGTGACCTTTAACCTGGACTCAGCAAGAATGTTTTGTACTACCTCATTTGGGACATATTTGTCACAAAGCTATATAGACAAACAATATTAATAATGCCCAATGCCATTTCCCAGTGCAGTGGGGTACTGACATCTCTGGTGCTATTTTTATAAATGTTTGTTTACATGTGAGAAACAAACAGACTGACAAATGGAGATAAAAAAGACCTCCTATAAAACAAAGTTGCAACATGCTAATGTCAAGCCTCGGTCACACCTTTATGGCTGGACTTCATTTCAATTTGTGTTGACTTATAATTCTGAAGAAAATGTTAGAGATAAAATCATCATGTCTGGAAGAACTATATTATGAGATTTTGAAACACTTTGAAGAGGAGAGAGTTTGTCATGGGAATAGAATTATGACAAAGAATTTTTAATAACCAAGGCACATCAAGGATGTAGGTTTCACAACTGCACCTGATATATGTGCCCCCTTTTTAGGTAACAGTGCAAAAACTATTGCTGTGTGGGGTGTATTATGAATGATTTTGAAGTAGTTCAAGGTTGAAATATTTGTCTATTTTGACTTGAAAATATAAACTGTACATCATAAATTCTTATGACAGAAGACATTCATAGACATAGTTCATCAATTTTAAATGTGAGATCGGGCAATGGCATAAAATAATAAATGTTGGTATATTGTATGTATACAAGTAGGTCTATTTGTCTATGTATCTGTATCTACCCGCATTTGCCCCTAGCTGTTGAACGGGAGTTTCAAAGTTTATCATTATTTTCTGTGCACAGCATGTTTGGTGTAAGTGATACACTAAAAATATAATTACAAGTAAGCCTACGTGTCTGTACATATGTATATCTGTGGAGGGGTTAATCTCTACGGTCGCACCGAATATGATATACTAGTATGTTTACCACTGATTGTATGGTTATATGTACGTGTGTGTGTGTGGTGAGGAGAAATAACATCAGTGATAACAAGATGTTTACTGTTACATCCAGAGTAACACAAAACCCCCAAAGAAAAAAAAATCCCATCCCAGTGCAGTTAATAACTACAGAGCCATTGTTTAATCCCTGAAGACTATCAAATGTACCAATTCAAACAAAATCCGAGTTTCTGTTTGATTGCAAGGGATTGGGTTTCTAGCCAAGGCGCTGCAAAGTTTTCACCTTGTCAGATTGCTTGGCTGTCCATGTATAAGAATGGTGCCTACGGTAATATAGGGAAATGTGGCCTAAATTGACTGTAAGTCTGTATTTTGGATGGGATTTTTAAGCACGACCCAAGAAAGAGCTCACGCTTCTACAGATCACCTTTTTCATTTTTTTGTCTCTGGACTTTCATCCGTAGTGGCGCAGCATGATGAGTATTTGTCTGCTCACTAAAGTTAAGCAGCAGTGGCTACGTTAGTACTTGTATGGGTGACCGTCTGAGTTCAAGACTAGCTCTGGGATGTGTTTCAGTTGGAATTTCTTTGTGTCCCCAGACTTTCATAAATTCTAGTGCACTAGTCGTATCTCTGATGGCTTTGCGCTCGCGCCAGGCGACCAAAACACCTTTTGGCCTTGTTTTTTTACAGTATGGTATAAAGTCCTGTGTACAGTGATAGTGGGGCATTAATAACTGATCTAATTCAATCTGAAAACAAGAGCACTGAGAAAGCGCAGACTAACGGCTCTTATATTGCTTTTGAGTGCAATGAGAAGATTAAAAACACATTTCTTGAAAATTTCATTAATATCTCTCCATAGACTTTGGAGTTATTTTGAAACAAACCAAGAGATAAACAAACAGGCAAACACATTCCCCTGGGGGCAAGACCAAAATAAGTCCAGAAAGTTTGGGATAAATATAATTTTAATTCTACTAAAAGTCATTGTAAAATACACATTTACATCTAGAATTAATCATACAAGAGTATCATAACACTGATAAGTATTAAGAAATTACTGTGATACTTTAAGAAACACACATATAAACTGACCGTGACGAGTAATATGACCAAGGTCATGAGAATGACCCAAGCTGACACCATTTATCATAGATCTGGTCAAGTACAGCATAAATGATAAATATGACCTTAATCAGTCGCACAAACCAAGGTCACTGGTCAAATTCAAAAAGGCCAAAAGAGAACCCCCAAAGGAATAGTCACAATACTTAAATGCCAGTAAAGGATAAGCAATACATGCTACTAGATCAGTGGGGGAAATAACCGACCAGTGACCCTGGATGTTAAGCCATGAGACCTTGCAGGTCAAGGTCAAAATGGGAGCTGGCAAGGTCAAATTCAGAAGGTGACAGACGTAAAGTAGGTGGTGATATGATGTGAGAAATCCACCAAACAGCCAAGCTATTGGAGTAGGTGCTGTTGAAAAGTATGAGAAACAGAAGAGGAGGCGGTAGGTACATTCTGAATGTAGGACCATATGGCATCGGATTTCCAGGTGCCATGGTGCATGATTTGTTGACTTTGGAGTTATTTTGTAAACAAACCAAGAGATAAACAAACAGGCAAACACACCCTGACAACTACATAACTACTTTGGTGTAGGTAGTGAACATTAGGTATTATTATTATTATTATGTATTTATGTAGGTAATGAGTATTATGACATACCATATCTGAAATAATTTGTATTTTGAAGAATTTTACCAGTTTTGTCTTTTGGTAGATGTTGTGACCATATACAACAGAATCTATCGGCTTCAACAGCCATAACTTCCCTATTTAGGACGCCATTTTGAAAATATTTTGTTCAGTTTTAAATTAGGTTTACAATATTGGATCAGTCTGATGTGTAAACAGCTTAACACCTAAGGTCTATGTAGAACCGGTCATCAATCGAACCCACACAGTCATCAGTTGGATTCAAACCCAAGGCTACAGATATCACACCCAATGGCTCATCTGACAAACCTTGTAACCACAAGACTGCTGACGTCTCCTTTGTAAGGAGAATTAATTATTCCCATATATGGTTATTAAACTAAACATTCAAATCTACATCCAGTTTAAGAGCTGTGTTACTATTGTGATAGTCCACTATAAAATCCAACATGTTATCGGAGACTTCACTGGCTAATGTTGGACATTTCATTACTTGACTCGCACCTCTGTGATTGTGGGTTCGAATCCAGACCATGAATCCAACATGTGGGACGTACTGAGAGACAGTACTGATACGACCTTAACCACTACAAGGGACCCAAAACCTGAACTTTGACCTTTAACCTTTAAAAGTCACACATCATACCAAAGGTGAGAGAAAGTCACCATTGTAAGTCAACTTTATCATCAGTGGGCCACAAAAGTGAAATATATACAACCCAATTCCAGGGTCAATGAACACGGTTAATTCACTGTTATTGTCTTGACAGCTTGGTCTTGACATTTATATCCTCGACAGAGGAAGGTAGTTATGCAGTATTGCAAATCAATCAATAAACGATAAGTAATAAATTAACCTCCATCTCAAGCTTCGTTGATTTAGTCCAACAGGTGTACAGGGGAAATTGTCTTTATGTTCCCTCAACCAGATCCAATGCAATTGGCAGTCACAGCATCCTTTGAATCTAATAAGCTTGGCCAAATGCATAAGCCAAAGGACACAGCATCTGGTTTCAGAAATTATCTGAAGACCTATTCTCCTTCCTAGTCACTAACCTTTTCTGATGCAGATTTTGTTATGACCTCTGAAGAGGTCATTGGTGGCTTTTAACTGAAAAATTTATGTTTAATTAAAGCTCAAAGTATAGAGGTCAAAGCATTTACAACAAGTCATTCCTCGGTCATATATTAAGCTAAGGTAAACATACCAGCATGTACATGTCAGTTTACCTCATAATTACAATACATATCAAAGCAGTAACATGTCCACCTTCACACAAATGACAGTCAATATCTCAGCAGCCTCAGCCTGTCAGATTTGTTTATTGTCTAAAACAACGCCTGTAAATGCAGGAAACTGGAGAATGTCTGTCCTTAAATGAGGTGAATACTAAACATGGACAAAAACAGACTTCTAGGCACTTCTGTGAAGAAAAATAGGTGTATTTTTTTCTGAAAGGAATGTATTTTTCAATTTTACAACTGAAGCAATGTAGCAGCTAATAAACACTTCCAGGGAATATATCAGCTCAATTAGTAGTAGCTTTATTGCTAAACTAACTTAACTTTGACATGAGATCACATAGTTTTGTAGACCTTTTCTTGTTTTGGTTAAACTCTATATTACATGCATGTACACAAATATAACATTTGCACTTGTATTTTCAGTTAAGTGTAATTGTTACTGTATTTCCAAAGTTGTTATATTCTTTATATTATTAGACGATTACATTCCAGTCTTGACCCAAACAAAGAAGATGTAAACAAAATGGATATTTCAATTCAACTCCTCCTGAACTGTGTCAGTTCGTGTCTTATCATTACATTGCTTATAAAACACATATGTAAATACATCTATGGAGCTTTTTCACTCCTTTTCTGTCTGGTATAGGGCTTATTACTTAATTCTTTAAGTCATTTTACAGCTCAAGTTTGTAAATCATTTGAACAGATTTTTGGCCGAAAAGTGGGCTGAAACTATTCCACCCTGGATCCAAGAAGAGAACAGGTATATAAAAAGCTTTTTGTGTGTGGTAAACAAAAATAGTCCAGAAACGTGTACTCACCCTACTAAAGGCTCTCCTAGAGGTCCTCGGTGGCCTAGTGGTTAGCAAGTTTGGCATCTAATCATAGGCTGTCACCTCTGTGGGTTCAAGCCATACAAGTGGCAATGCTGAGGACCTGTCCCAATATGACCCTGGTCGTTGAACAGGACGTACAAACCCCAACTTTGACTTTGTCTACCTAAGTCTTAATAGAATGTTTCAAATGCTCTATTAAGTAGTCGATTAGACTACTGTAATTCCCTTTTTCTTGCTTACTTACAAGTTTTTGGTTCAGGAGACTTTCAGCCTATTCAAAACTCGCTCTGCAGAGTATTCACTCGATCCTAAAGGTCTTCCAACATCATCATACAACTAAAACGTCCTATTGCCTCCCTCTGGTAAAGTAAAAAGTACAATTCAAAATAGGGTTGATGGCACACAAAATTCTCAATCATAGCCAACCAGTATACATAAGAGTAAAAACTCCATACACAACACCTACAAATACCAGATACATCTGTCCGAAATTTAAGTACATACAAGTCCTCCTTTTTGACATTAAACTCAACAAATCCCAGAAATTTTCTAAGTTCTTCATTTTGGAACTCTCTTTCTTTTCATAAAACATCCAGTCCCTACTAATACTCCTTTAACACTACAGGCAATATCATCCATGGCAGGCCGCATTTGGTGAAAAGCCCCTGTCCTTGGATCACCGCCTTACGTCCATTTGCAAACTTGTGAGTCAGAGGCAAACCATACATTACCTTGTGCATCCTACAGAAATTTTAAAATGTTTAAATTCCACCTCTGAATTCAGCACCGTGAGCATGTGCAGACGATGTCCCACATGCCCATATGGATTTCTTACTACAGTAACCGAAGGTGTGGTCTACGGTGTACATAAGGTTGTGATTCTCTCATCTTTTGGTGTAATACGGTGACATAAGGTGAGTTAAGGTATTGGATGTTTCTCCACTGTGACACAAGCTTGCATACGAAACTTGGACGGTAGTTCAAGGACAGGGACATTTTGTCAAATGCCTATAACCACGAATTACACTACCTGTAGTGTAAACAACTCAGATAAAAAGGGGTGACCTGGGAGGTGGTTCCACCACTGAGTAAAACTTCTAACCATGGGACATACCGCCTGTAGTGTGAAAGTGGCATTACATCTTAACACTCATATATTAAAACTCAAGCTTCTCCACTTAAATTCCCTCCTTTCACACCCACTCCACCAGATTACTGACCCTGAGAGTCCCCTGGCTATTGTTTGCTCTAATGTATTCTAAAGAAGGAATATGGGCAGTATCCGACTGAGAACAACAAGCACTGTTGGTTGTAAGAGTACTTTTTTCCGCATGAGTACTTTCTGTTTTGTTTACCCGAGTACTCTTATGTGGTTTAGTGACACGAGTGCCCTTGATTTTGGATCTATCAGCCGTTTTCTTTACAGGTTTATCTTCCAATTTTTGAAGCCTGTCACCGATGGCAGCAAGCTGAGCTAGAATTTGTTGATTTACCAATGTTTGTGATTCTTGAAAATCCGAATCATGGGCACTTTTGTCAGCATTTTCGACCTGTAATCGGTTAAACGAACGCCCACTGGGGCCCGCACCGTCACTGTCAGATGAATGAATTATCTGTCCACAATCAAGTTCACTGCCTGATAGGGAAGAGTCCGAATCTTGGTGAGACATAGCTTGTGATTTTTGTCCCAACAAGTTCGTTATGAATTCATTATCATCCGCAAAATGCAAATCAAAAGATACCTGAGTATCAGCTTTTTGAGAACGCAAATTATACTTTTTCTTCTCCATATACCGAAGGTTGCAGAACTAAGATAATATAAAATAAAACTAAAAACAACAACCCAAAGTACATGCAGAAGTAAAATAAAAATAAAGTTGTCCTTGAGCTGTTACCCCTTCCAAGTGTGAGCTGTAAATGGAAGAAGGGTTCAAATTTTTTGGCTAAAGAAGGCAAGGACAGCCAATCAGAGGCCAGTTTACAAGCAGCATGGTGATGCATACTAAATGTCAGCTTAAGGTACCCTCTCAGGAATGACCTAACTGACACCAAGGTGTCATCCCGCAAACAGAATTAAGTCTTTCTGCAGCGTATGGCATATTCAAGTTAAAGACAGTATAAAATCCAAACCAATCTCACAGATGGTGGTATCAAATAAAAACATATGTATTTATTCTCTTGAACAGGGTAAGTGTCCGAATTTTTTCAAGCAGGCCCATGTTACCCCAATCCTCAAAAATCATCCTTAGACAAAGAAGTTTTCAAAAATTATAGGCCTGTCTCTAATCTAAACTTTATTTCAAAGATACTTGAAAGGGTTGTAGCAGTCCAGCTACGAACTCACCTTGATGAAGCCGGCCTTATGACAGCCTTCAAATCGGCTTATAGAAAACACCACTCTACTGAAAGTGCCCTCCTTAATATTCACAACGATATTCTTCTCAATATGGCCAAAGGGTCTGTCACAGCTCTTACCCTTCTGAATCTATCTGCTGCATTCGATACCTTTGACCACACCATTCTCCTAAAAAACTAAAGAACTGTCTAAACGAAATTCAAAATTTCATGTTCACAAATAAATTAAAACTGAACCCTGACAAAACTGAGTTTATTCTGATAGGCTCCACTAAAAACTGTAAACAACTCCTTCCTCACTTTCCAATCAATATTCTTGGTAATCAGGTCTCACCTCCATAAAGTGTCAAGACCTCTACAGAATCCGCCCCTTCTAGACCTTAAAACATCAGTTCTTTTAGCAAATGCTTTGGTGAGCAGCAGATTGGACTATTGTTCTTATCACTCACTGATTTTGAGTTAAGGAGATTGCAGTTAGTCCAAAACTCAATCTGCAAGGTTGCCACCCATTCCTCTAAATTCACCCCTACACCTTTTCCAGAAATACAAGGCAAAGAACCCCCAAACACAAGTTCCTTCATACCCCCACTTTCGACTGTAGAAGTCATAAATCAATCAAACACTTTTCTAATTTTTTCAGTCACTACGCCCCAGTTCTTTGGAACTCTTTCCCCTATAGAAGGCATTATTTCCTGACTTAGCTGGAAGTACTTTTACTTTTATTATCACTATGAGTGTCCCTTCGCAACAAACAGCTAGTCAGACAGAATTCCAGGATGCCATGGCAAACCTAAATGTACAATCTAATGCCACCATTCTCTGTGTTAGAGTAGTGCATAACACAGCCAGAATTATCAACCACATCCAGGTATAAATGAATTGAGCTGTCTTGGATAAATCAGACTGCACCCTCTACACCCAATTGGCATCACCAAATTTGTGTAGTATTCCTGATATTTTCAGTCATCACATACTCAGTGACTGAACCCCCTT
This sequence comes from Sabellastarte sp. h YS-2021, assembly GCA_964017235.1. Taxonomy (NCBI): domain Eukaryota; kingdom Metazoa; phylum Annelida; class Polychaeta; order Sabellida; family Sabellidae; genus Sabellastarte; species Sabellastarte sp. h YS-2021. Next base: position 19,794,910 of record OZ024928.1, read on the forward strand.
TTCTTTTCTTAATGTTAAATTCACCACAGATATAATACACAAAGTCAATTACAGTGACCCTACAAAGACATGAATTTATCTAAAATGATGCTGGTATGTGATCGGGGGGGGGGGGGGGGGGCACGGTAGCAGAGTGGTAACACTCTCCCCCTCCTACCTGTGAGGTCGGGGTTCGGTTCCAAGTATGGCCTTAAGTGGGAGAGCTGGTAGTACACAACCCTGACGAACTGTATGTACTGGTTTTCCTCTGCCCTTCCAACTACCCGTCATGATATGACCCATACAGTGTTGAAAGCGATGTAAAACCCCAAATAAATAAATAAAGGTATGTGATCCGGGGAGGGGGGTGCACAAGCAAGCAAGAGTGTATGACCAGGGGACACAATTGAAACTGCCATGTTGTCAAAGGATTGGTACACAGGAGAGTCTCTTTTTTTTGGGGGGGGGGGGGGTGGTAGGGGCATCTAAATGAAGGAGCCAATTCTAGTACCTGAAGGGGGAACCTATGGATAAACACAAATTCAGGAGGAGAACATAGGAAGCTATTAGTTTTAGAGGGGAGCTGGATTAATTGGCCCTTTGCCAGATTGGCCCTTGGCAAATCAGCCCCTAAAAAAGTCGGCCCTCGACAAATCGCCCCCCTAAAAATTTAGCCCTGGGCGAATCAGCCCCCTGTTGAAAACTTTTATAGTTAGAAATAATTTATAGACTTGCAGAAAGCATTTGACTGGGTTAATAAATTAATTTTCGATTGGATCATATTATTACCTGTATCACGTGATTATATGGCCGTTTTTATGGTAAAGATTTTACACCAAACCCATATTGATACTATGGCCATAAAAAAGTGATTTGTCACAAGTGCATTGTAACTTGCTGAACACATCTAATGGGATTCTGCCTTTGCCCACTTAGCTGTTAAATTAAACTATAAAACAAATCTTTAAAAAAAGTTCAATCTTCTGCATGCTTTGTATGAAGGTGGCTCCCACAATAACACCAGCAGGGATCAAGTACAATAGAATTATTTCAATTTTTACAAACTTATTCAGATCAGCTGTTACCACAGTGATTTCTTCATATAAAGCCCCTACAATATCAGGTGTAGCTCCTCTTTTTCAGCCAGCCTTTATGAACATTGTATAAAATGTGCAGCCCTGTCCGTAACAAGACACTCAAAATGGGCATCATGTTAAAACCTCTGACAACTGCACAAAGGGCAGAGATTAGGGTAGTTAGCAACATTATTGAAACAACTGTGCAATGTACCAAAGTGATAATAGTTTTATAGTGCAAAAAAAACTATGACAAGCTTTTCTTTTCAAAAGGTAAAGATGTGTCAGAAAGATTTGAAAGAAGTCAATTTGACAAGTCATGAGGGTGTTAACTACATAACGGAAGGGATTTTGAGGGGCTTTGGGGGGATTCTAGGGGACAGCTTGTCATATGAATAGTATCCTATGTACAGTTACAAGAATACACCAAAGTATGGTGGGTTGATCTTGATGGATGGATAAAGACTGATGTACAAAGGGAGAAAATAGCATGAAAAGAATAAAACATGAATAATCGACTCTCTGGGGTGATTCTGTTACAAGTTCTGTTGAAAAATGAACCCCCCTTTTACAACTATGCACAAAAAAAGATTTATTTGTTTGTGACAAATATCCTTTCATATGACAGCACCCAAGTTCTTTTGAGTCCCTTCCTCAATTAAACTGTAATCCATTCTAGAGGATACAGAGATAAGAGGTCATTATGAGATTTGTCATAACTGGTCTGGAAATGATAAAATTCTTCGATCTGTCTAGGTTGTATGCATTCATTTTAATAAAAATTAAATACATCAGGTTCCTAATAATTCTACAAAGAAACCTATAAGTGGCTGTATTGGGAGAAAAGTTGCAAGTAATTGGGTGTAGTTGGAGCAAATACAATATACGAATAATGAATAACTTTGATTTTCTCTGAGAAATGTCATTTTATGTAGATTATGGTGGAGTAACTAGAGGGGAGCATAAGTTTGAATCTTTTATGTGAACAATCGACGTGTATACGTCACAGTGTTCACATGGTGGACAAATTCCATACAGCCTTTCCACTGGCTTAACAACTTTGGTAGATATATTTCAGTAGTGGTATGCTGGAACCTTGGCAGATGCATTTCAGTACTGGTATTATTTGTACAATGTGATAGTTGAACCTTGGTACCAATTCAGTACTGTTTATAGCTTTCATAATCCGATGCTGAAAACCTTGTATATGTATTTAGGTACTAATATAGTTTTTCCAATGTGATACTGGAACCCTGGTATATCTATTTTAGTACTGATAGAGTTTTTACAGTGTCATCCTAGAACCTTGGTATATGTATTACAGTATTGGTATAGTTTTCACAATGTAATTGAACCTTGGTATGTATATTTCAGTGCTGGTAGAGTTTTACAGTGTGGTGGTGAAACCTTGATATGCACATTACAGTACTAGTACACTTTTCAGAATATGATAGTAGAACCTTGGCACATGCATTACAGTACTGGTAGAGTTTACACAATGTTTGTAATGTTAGCAGTTCTGCATTGTCCTAGCAATATAATGCTGTAACTTTGGTATGCCATCTTAGTTTTAACCCGATTGTGTCATTATCTTGTCAATCATACATGATCAAATAATAAGTGCCCATATAGTTTTAATAATGTCATGATGGTAGCTTTATAATGTATTGCCTTTCTTGTATTGTATTAACAATAAATTGTGGAATTTTTGACTTATGTATATTAGTCTTGTTTAGATAATCCTAGAATATTAGAGCATATATAAGTGTACAATATTTTATATATTAGATAATTTAAGAGTATAGTCTTGACTAAATTTGGGTAGAATCTTAGACAAAATAGATGGTGATGCTGTCTTTGTAGCAAAAGGCCCTTCTGTGATATTGAACTGATACCACTGTTCCACTACTGCAACATATTGTAAGAGATAGCCAGTTTATAACTCAGGAGGTCTGGTCCTGCTTACAGAGAAGGAAAGCTGGCCAAAAAATCTGATTTGTTGTGAGTGACAAGACTGGTCCACAAGTGTAATAATGGAAGCATTTCACCCTGCTCCTGATTGTTATGATTCATAATGATTAGTTGTAATACCACGCCTTACTGATTCTTGTTCAGTAATCTGCGGACCCATACATCTTATCTTCTAAGAGGACACAGATGATCAATGGGCCCCATTTATACAGAAGGGTATAGAAGATTGATTTATAGCACCACACGGATAAGTCATTAGTGACCAGTAGCTCATGAAGGACGAATGATCGTGCCTACTTTGGACAGAAATACTGACTCCCCTAATTTTTAAAAATGTTTTTAAATGTGGCAAGTGACTACAACTACTAAGATTGTACTGATAGACCTTTACAACTGAAACGATTAGTCATAACCAGTAAGAATAAACTCGGGACTACCTTACTAGGGTGTTCAGGAAGCAATTTCATAACAGTGTAACAGGAGTACAAAACACTCTATCAGGCAAATTCTTTCTGAAGTCTTAGAATAGTATTGTAAGGGAGCTGGACAAATCGGCCCTTTGCCAATTCAACCAATAAAAAAAAACAGCAGACCAATACACACATACATAATATCCAAACCGACATATCTTACATCTCCCATTAAACCTAGTGGCCTCATTCAGGTTGATCGCCTTTCTGTCTCCTTGACACGAATCTGACAAATAAATGGGTATACATAGCTTTACATTGGCTTCTTCCTCTGAATGGAACAAACTTCAAGTCATCATAACCCAGGCTTGTGCCACTGGGTCAAGAGGACAGTGGAAGACTTGCCTATACTGCCAGTGGCTAATATGGAGTCTTTATGATAATTGGTCTATCCTTTTTGGAAGCGCCTCATCAGATGTCTGCATCAATTTGACTCTTACAATATCATTGACAACATAGTCATAATTGTTCCTGGCTTGGTTCCACAATGCTATGGGTGGGGCAGATACAAACATAGAAGTATTTCTGAGTTGATAGTATATCATCTGACATGTTTATGGACACATTAGAAGCTAATTATTTCTCTACAAAAATAAATAGTGGTATCACTTACGCTAAGTTACAGTCTAGAAGTGTCACGTTCAATGTTTCTTTATTTGCTTTCATTTTCTCTGATTTCAAATTAAATTGCTGACCATTATCACCAATCAAATTGTGCACAAATGTATAAATTGACATTTTTTTCTAAATTATGTTCAAAATAACCTTTCCATTTTACCTTTGTCGTTGGGCCATTAATATTTTTCTCACAATATCATTTTTTTTTCTTAGCAATATTTTGATGGGTTAAATTTATACTGGGTCAAAAACAGATTCATCAAATGACATCCCAGTGTGCTATCAAGTGGTCTCCCGACCTTGGTAGGTTTTCATTTGTGTAATGCAATGACATATGATAGTTATTAATATAGAACATGATACTTTGACTAACTAACCATCTAAGATGTTCATATAGATACAGTAAAACCGTATATATAAACCACCAATATTTGGGTTAGGACTTTCTTATAAGAAGTATAATATTTGTTATAATCAGTTCTGTCATCTGATGTGATATCATTGAACCAGAAACCTTTCTTCCACATCAGTAATGTGAGCCTGTCAAATCATAATTAAAATATTTCAATCTGTCACAAAATGTTAACCAAGACTATATATTAAATATTCAATGAAAATCAGTATATACAAAGAAACAAAAAAATAATAAAGCTAAGATGTCAGTCACGGGAAAAAAGGAAAGTATGTTTATTGGATTGCATTAAAATTGTGAGGTTCCATACTTTCTTAATGTCTTATCAATGCATAATTGCCAAATAAATGGCACAAAAAGCTAATTTTATTAATCTGACCAATTTTCAGCTTGTCAACACATTTTCTACTCATATAAGACTCTAGTTGGATGTAACTATAGTTACAGGTACCAATTCCACTACATATGAATTGTATATTTGTGTTCAATACAATATCTTCTCTACTACAGGACCGTGAGTGTTCCCTGATCCATCTCAGTATAAGTACAGCTCAACTTTTCTTGTAACTGTCATTCCCCTAACTAAAAGACACGGTCTCAGGGTTGACCGTTTATCAACATCTCTGTGGTTCTTTAGCCTGCCACTGGAGGAAGGAGACAATGGGAGAGGAGCACCATTTCAAGTGGTTATGTGAGTCATTATGTATCTTGCTGTACTTTGGGTAGAACCCACGTCCTATATGTTCCTGGGAAGTATATTACCCACTGAGTTTAGTCTGCGATGAATCTCTTTACATCTGTGTTAATTTGGTTTTACACCTAGAGATGCTGGAAATGATTGCAGAAACCAATTAAGCAGCATAAACAGACTGCAGGTCAAATAATGAAGGGGGGAAATTTCAGCTGTTTACAGTATTTGTAAAAACATTAAACACTTAGACTGTTTCAATTAACATTCTTGAAGTATGTTCTCCCAGGTTATATTAAAATTTCAGCCTCTGTATTGTTAATATGGCAAACAAAATTGTTTCAGATTCACTGCTCTGGATGTGCAGTACAACCTATTGGTGCAAATTTGAAAAATGTTTGTCTTCAAAGGTGAACACGTGTGTTTACTTAAGTTTATAATTAAAACTGTATGAAATTTTATAAGAATCCCGCCATTCACCAATAGTATTGCCAGAAATGATATGCATTTACAAAATCATAGAATGTAGCAGTATAATCGTAAATGGCTAACTTAATGTACAAATTTATCAAAAAAATAATAATAAAACTAAACTACGTTTGTCAATTGAACCATATTTCTGGTAAAATCTTATGCCTGAGCTCTCTTTTAGAAATGTAACTTCAAGCATCATATTTGAATATTATTTTACTGATAGAAATCTCATAGTCCAAATATAAATAATTTTGATGTCATGTTTGAGCTTGTTACATTAGTAAAGCCATAAGTCACCCTCATTGATTTTGTAGATTTGTTTGTGGTTTACAACAACTCGTGCTTAGGGTCATACCACCACGGTTAGATGACTGGATTCTATTTTTTTTTTCAATTTATTTATTTATTTGGGTTTTAACATCGCTTTTAACACTGTTCGGGGCCTCATGAAGGTGTGGCCGAGGTCAGTTCTGGAGAAGTTCTGTAAACCTTAAATTATTTTACTTCACATCAAAAATTCATGTGGCACTCTCTGATTGGTCACCCATTGGTCCTCGCTTTTGAACCCTCCTTCACTCTGCCATTTTGAAGTTGGAATCACACGAGGCAACACCTAAAAATTTGCCCACCCATTTAACCCTTCCCTAATTCAAGGGTCTATTACCGTGTTATTATTTGTAACATATTACTGCTTGTAGATATATTTTCAGATTGCTACATATAACATGGTGGTCAAGTGCTACTTCAACGTCGAAGTTATAAGCTAGTTTATTTACTGGCTCTTCTTCCTCATGGACACAATATATGTGTTTTGCTTCACACGTGGTTGTGCTGTTTTAATTGCTGGAGTACCATCCTTCAGAGTTTGCTTGTTTCAATGTCAAGTCATATGTGATGCCTTGCCTACTGCAGGAAGATGAAGAATTATGTTATTGCTTGTGCCACCTAAAAATATATATATAATGAACTTTATTTTACACATACCATGATGCTAATATATTATGATTCTTCGACTTGTATGTTAGTCAATGTTTTTATGTTCTAATACATATAACATTAGTTGGTAGGTGTGGTCATCAGCTTAGTTGTGATCATGAGCTAAACCATTGTTAGGCAGAGGCTGCATGGTGCAGTCACTAAGGCAAATAAAATATCATTTAGTGAGGGGATCACAACGACCACCCCTGCCAACAAACTAGATAGCAGTGTATTCTATTGTCTTTTAATCTAACTACTGCATTGCAGTCTCATGGACCTGTCTTAGCTTATCTTATACCTTTTACATTAACACTGCAATGCACATATGTGCACTTCCAGTTGTCTTTTATTATTGCAATACACTGTGGTATTGCAATCTCTTATTATATTTTTAGTTGGCTGTTAATCTAACACTGCAATGCACAGAGGTGCACTTGCAGCTATTTACAAAGTTACTATAATTCAAAGCAGGTAACTGCAGTCGTTCACTTAATTACCTTGTTATACATTAATAATGCTGCAGTACACATATGTGCACTCCTAGTCATTGACCATAGCCAACTTATATCTGGGGTATCTTTCCTTCACCCTATACATTGCTTACATGTCAGTCATAACAATTCTATTTAAAATATTTACATTTTAATTGTTAAATGAAGATCAAACAGGTTCTGCAATTTAGAATACACTGACTTTACCTACTGGCCTTCTTGCCTCACCCGGCCACGTCTGTCAGCTGGGAATTTGACCTCTGTTTGACCTTGGAGGTCTTGCCTGACCTTGCATAACTTCCTGTGTCTTTGCATGATTGCTGCTCGATTGGCTGGCAGCTTGGGCAGTTTATAGAACCAAAGGACTCTAGATATGTAATTATTTATTCCTGTCCAAGCTGCTGGCCTCTCGGTGACCTTGTCGTGTGATATTGACCTTCAAGGGTCGAAGGTCGGGACCTCACCTTGGAGCTGACCTCGGCTAAAGTTCAAACACATGTTTTACTTGCTGGGTGGGTTTTTTGGCCAGCTAAGGAAATACAAGCATAAAATTTTATAATGTTTTAAATCATGTGCCTGGTTAAAAACAGGTAGATATAGAAAACTTAAAATATAAAATTAAAATAAAAAATTTTAATCCCATACTGTTTTTTCATTGTAAATTTCTTAACTTCTTGGGAACTGTATATGTTATATCACAATGGGTAGTTTTATGGGCAGATGAAACCAGTACATACAGTTGGTCAAAGTTCTGTACTGTAAACTGCCGATCACCAGTAAGCAACCACCAACTTTCCCACATAGGGTCCAGGGTTTGAACCGCAGACCTCAAAAGTGGGAGGCAAGTGTGTTACTAGTGCACCCTGTATATTTGATCAAGAAACTGCACTAAAAACCCATCGTACAGAAGAAGCCACTACCAACTTTCTCACTTCCGGTTGAGGTCAGGTTTTGAACTCATTAATGAGAGATGGGCGGTAAATGTGTTACCAACTTTTCACCATGCATCCTCTCAACCCCATCACTAATTTAAAACATCTTAAAAATTACAAAACATCTTCAAAATCTAACCGCTATTTTTTCCCCTCTAGGTTCATCTTTTCCATTTGATTTGCAGTCTATGTTCATGCACGCGTGCACAATTTCCCACCTCATTGAAGTCTCCTTGGAAACTCACCATGACGTCATAGTTTGATGGATGATTGGCTATGTGCATGCTGATATCCAGAAAGATTGATCCGGAATGGGATGGGCTTCAAATAAGACCCTCCATGGTGGAAACCACGGGATCCAGCCATTAGAGGGGTTAGGCTTTTCAGTCTGGTATCCGTGTGGTGTTTATTTTATCCCCATGGATCTGTCTACTATATATACATCAACATGGAGTCACAGTCTCCAGTAGTCTGCGAGATCTCGTTATAAATGAGAATGACATAAACGTGTGATTATTTATGCACTAAACTGGAATATAATAATGGTTTAATGTGGTGTAATTATTCATCTATTTAATAATTATATTGATCTTATTTTTTATATATTCTGTGGAGTGTATATGCGTAGTTACAAACAATGATTATATGAAGAGTAAATATTACATTTTCCCCTGAATGACATTTTGTATTCCAATATCATTATTATCTTGTAAATCAGTATCAGAAATTGTTATAGTAAATTATCACTTATTGTCAAAGCTCATATAAGCAAAAAATAAGCGGACAGTGGTCAGCACAAACTCAGCTCAAGTATATGCATTTTCTGTACTAAACTACTTATCATTTTGCTAATTTTCTTCAATGATCCTCTATTTCGGTCCCAGGTTCACATTTCAACAAAATAGCCCCTGCCCCCCCCCCCCCCCCCCCCCCCCCCCCCCCCCTCCTCTTATGACTTATATTTTTATCAAGCAGGATAGATTCGAAGATAACTAACTCGACAGTGTAAATTTGTGTATAATGAATAACTGGGTCTATACTGAATGATTTATAAATTGCTGTAAATTATGAAAAAAAGACACACACACAATACTTTATGTGTCACAATATACCGTACAATTCATCTGATTTAGTGCTAATTTTATTGCTATGTATAGCTTCTTTTTTTCCTGAATATTTAAAGAAATATTGTACTAAAGAAGTTCTAACCATAGTTATTATTCCTTCATAAATTCAAAGAGGTGTTTAACAACTTGTCACAAGTAGCCTTAAAGCCAGTCATTCATTGAAAATTATAACTCTTGGGTTTTATGTAGCATTAAATATTAAAATTATAACTCTCGGGTTTTCAGTGGCGTTAAATATTAAAGTAATACTTTGCTTTAAAATGGAAACATGAAGGCTTTATCAGGAGATATCTCCTGACTTTTGTATATCTGGCCACGTGTGTAGTGTGAAATACTATGTTATCTAAAACCCCCATCTAGTGGCTGATTTTCAATATTACAGATGTTAGATTCAAAAGTAATATTCTCTCCAAATCACAAGGTACATTGTAACTCACATCACTGTAAATTATAGCCTGTTATATATATGAATAGTAAAATTACAGGTTTTATTCATCAATGAATTGTGCAATTAAAGGGCATTTGTTTAAAATCTTATTTAAATATCACAAATGCAGTTGACACACAATTTTTATGAATGAAAACGTTTGATGAAAAGACCAGTCAAGTTTCAGTTTGCTAGATATGTTAAGATTACATTGTCTTTACACAATCAATTTCTTTCAATAAATAGATATTTTTGTGTATTTTTTTTATTATTTCATATTTTTGATCATAATTTCTGGGTGAAGTTTTCTTTTCTATTTTGTATTTCTCAGAAACTGTTTTGATTATTACCATGTATTTACTTACCATGCATTGAAGGATTTATTAGTATTTTTATTGCATAAAATATCTTGTGGTTGTTGATGTTTGCTCCCTCCAACATTTAGCAATATAGACCGAGTTTCTGTCCCGTCGCCAATTACTCTTGATATTTCTGATGGTACGCAATGGCGAGGGACAGACCCCACATGTACTTGTTTTCTGTGTAAATCTGGAACGGCATACTAGTATTTGTGCACATGTTCACTGCCATTTTGACCCCCAAGCCGTTTAAAATGGCGGGGTCCGCCGTTTTAAACGGCAGGCCCTGCCATTTATATTCACTAGGTTTAAGTAAGGGGTTTTAAATGGCTGAGCTGTTTAAAATGGCGGATTTCAGGTCCCAGCCATTTTAAACTCTTTTGTCTAGCTACGACTGTCTTGTTAGGTAATTGGTATTTTTTTTTGTCTTCTGTAGGAAATAATTTTAAAGTTTCATGAATTGTTTTAAGCTTATATACTTAAAGAAGTGAAATATTAAATAGCAATATAATTATACAGTGATTATAAATTTTCAACAAGTATTCAAATAGGTTTAACATTACCAAGTCAATTGTTTCAGTCAAAGTCAATTTTGTGATACCCCAAACAACAGGGACAAGTGAGTGATCACTTAAATAATGGCAAACCAATTAACAATATAGGGATGACTTCCACAAGTCAATTATTTCAGTCAAAGCTAATTTTGTGATATATTAACAATAGGGTACAAATCCAATTGAGTGATCACAGGGCTAACAAATCACCAAAATAGGGATGACTTCCACACTGTTAGGAAAACACTGGTCTGTGGAAAGCTATTCATACATGTAGGATTATTTTCTGATGTATTGTCTAGTATGTAGGCTGGATTAAATGGATGGATTTTGTTGAAGCCATGCCTTTTTCTGGTGATTCGTTCACAGGTTAAAATAATCAGTTTATATGATTTACCCCTTTGATGCACAAATCATAGGTCAGTTTTCAAAAGGAAGAATTTCAAACACCAGAGTATGTATACTTGAAACACCAGAGCAGGCATACTTAAACACCAGAGTATGTATACTTCAAAACTATTACTATCAAAACCAGTGATGGTTTTCTGTGCATTTGATAAGAAGGACAAAAAATCCTGTCATGGCATGATTTTGGTTGTTAACAAAAATGTATGTGTTCTGAAAATAATATTTCATATCTGTACTAAACTTGAAGCATAAAATGTAATAAACTAATGTCTTATGTTGACTTTGTTTCGATCACCTAGTTGGCTGAGCAGTTTAAAACGGCGGGCTGCCGTTTTAAATGGCACGCTGCCATTTAAAACGGCTGATGGGGTCAAAATGGCATGTAACACACATATTGGCACAAATAGTGTTATTTTCATTCTTTGAAGTACATATATGTGCCGTTCACTAATATTTAAGGCCTATCCAGCTGCCATGAATAAATTTCTACATATTTATGAAATGTAAACTCACTTCACCAACCTTTTCTGCTGCCATAAATGTGTGTTATAGTAATGTCTGAAATGTTTTCTAAATATGTTTATATTATATTTTTTTCACCTACAACTAAAATTAGGAACAAGAAAAATTGGCCACTAGAACAGAAATATGTACTTCAAGATTTACACAGAAAACAAGTACATGTGAGCTCTGTCCGTCACCAATGCGTCCATAAGTATTTCAATAGCAATTGGCGACGGGACAGAAACTCGGTCTATTAGCAATAGTGAGGATAAGGTAAGTACTTAACATACAAAAAGCTAGATTACAATAAAATTTCCAAATTTTTTCTCAACCAAAATGGTATTAACATATATTTGTACATTAACCCTCAAAGTAACAACTTTTCATTTATCTTTACTTAAAACCTTTAAATGATAAAAAGGAAGACTTGTAGGCTATGATTTTTGCCCATATATACCGCCAAAAAGTAAGTAAATTCCTGGGTTACTGGAAACAGATTTTTCACCATTTTTCATGAACAACAGCTGAAGTGACATTATAAATCCATAATCAGTATCTTATAAATTTGTTATATCTCTGACATACATACTACAATCATGTACTTCATACAGAGTTGTCTGATTAAATCTGAAACCACAGCACACACATAATTCAAGTATGTGGTGAGAAATGAAATTTCATCCATTCTGTACATACAGGTTTGTATGTGATAATAAAAACTAAGATGGCTGTGTTGACACTTAGTGCCTATATTTTGTAGATTACACATTAGTTTAGATGTTTAACCATCATATTTAATTCTCGTTTGATGTTAATGATTTTACAGTAAATAAATTGATATGACTTTCCCTTGTGGGGCCTGTTGTCCCAGAATGGATAACCACTTTACAATGTGAAGTTTAAAACCAAAACATGTTGAAGAAATGAATTTACTTATGTATTTAAAATATGGGTTTCTTATAGACAAGAACTCTCTATTTTGTATGGCTATTTAGCAGTTGCCAAGGATCTGGGAATTACAAAGATTTAGACAGTTTACATTTTGTTTTAATTGATAGATAATACACATTGCGGATGTATAGTTAAATTTGGTCATGTTACATCACCAGCACAGAATGAAAGATATAAAGAGTAAACGAAACGCAAATCAATGTTACTTTTCACAAAGAGAAATAGCTATTCCATATACTGTCAGAAAAATGACATCTGCCCACAAAGGTGCAAAAGCTTTCACTATATCATACACCATTGATAAAGCTCAATAAAATACCGTCATTAAAACCTGTAGCCTATTATGTCACTCAAATTGTAAGCTATACCATTCATATATGTTTGTCTTTCTTTAAAGCTACACATGCAATATGGATAATACACATATTTATTGAAGGTATTAAAATATGTATCTTTCATACTGGGTATCATCTTCATATATATTTCACATTTTTATCAAGTGTAATTACTTTCAATCAAAAGATTTGCAAGCTTATGTTCAGTGTGCACATGTCGCCGGATTAAAAGTTAACACATGTGCTATCTCTGAGAGTATAGCCAAATAAATACTCATATGGGGATGTAGAGGTTCCATATGTTTCAAAAAGGTGTCTTGCTTATCTGATTTGATTTGATTATCTATCATACAGATAAAGAGATAATAAATCGGAATGAGAGCCATCTTAGAAGTGGCAGCTGCAGTGTTGAAAAGAACAAAAGGTATTATAAGAAATAGTATATTTCAAATAGTGACTTTCACTTGTCATCTTTGTCTTTTATCAAACAAAGGTTGTCATGTGACATATGGGATCAGCTGGCTATTATCATTGGCTGTTAAGAACCTTTCAAAGTGCTGTGTCGAAATGGTAGCTGTCTAGTATATCAGGGCGATTAATAACAAGAAATAGCATCTAGATTTTATGTACATGATTGGAAGTTTGTTTTATTTTCCAAAGAGTCCAAAGTCCCTGTGGTTGTAATATCTTTCATGTCGGGTTATGGCAAATACATTTAAAAGTCACATTTTAAAGTTGATTGTGTCACCGAAACATTCAGATTAATATAGTTTTTGTAAAAAGAGGACTTTTCAATGATAAATATATGTGAAAGATATATACTTGATCACAGCCATTATTGGGTTTACGTTCACACTTCTATGAGTAAAAGTAAACATAAAAATGAATAATCTATCACATTATACCTAATCTCATCAAATCAACTCACTTCAAAGCTGCTCATCAAACAATTTCAACGAAGTAAAAACTCTACACTATAAGGGGTCATTATTGAACTGGAGAAAGCATTGTTTGATTTATACCAGTGACGGTGACAGGTTGTATCTTTTCCGATGGATTAGTGGCCATTTTGTGTTGTGTTTGTAACAATAATGAGTATTAATGACAATGTAATTGTACTTGATTTTCGTTTGATACATGATTGTAATGCGTTTATGAAATCATCGAGTTTATAGGCAGAGAATAATTGATAGAACCTTGTGATCGGTTCAAAGGAAAAGTTGGCATTGTTTGATTGGCGATGAAATTCCATTTGATTGCTTTTGTAACAGATGTAAATTCAATGAAGACTTTATAATTTTAATCAAAGCCCCAAATCCCAATTACACAGACATAAAAATACAGCTTAGATCTCTTCTATAGGTCCGGGAGACACTATATCGTTAAATATTGCCATTAGATGATATTTTATGGTGTACTTGAATCCCACAGTAGTAAAGAGTATCTTGTGAGTTTATGGGGATTATTACTGGGGCCAAATAACTTGTGCTTTTGAAAAACGTTATTTCAACAGAAAACTTCCCGCTTTTTGTACAGTTTATCCGAGGAAAAGAGAAAACAAACTTTTAACAAGCAGTACCCGATTGAGCACAGACCCTCGTTCAGATATCGACAACCACGTACACAGTGGCTAAAAACCCTGTAAAAATTCTGGAATCCCAGTACAGATCCAGATCGCCTTAGAGGACTGTGTCTGGAGTAGACCTCATCTTATGTGAAAAAGTGTTCCCGAGCTAAACTCTAGTTATAGTTTCACAAACAAAGAGACCCCTTGCCCCTCCCTTTTGAGGGCCATGTAGATTTGTTTATGTCGTGTTCATACTTATCTTGAAAAGAGAAAAAATTGTAAAATAACTTGCTGCGTGAGTGACACACATTTATCATCATATAAACCTGGTATTGATGACGTGTAAGTTAGCAGGAAAACAGATATTGACTTTTAGAATTCTGTTAACACTCTCTCTATGGCCCACAGCTATTGCAAAACAGATCCAAAGCCATCTTATTGACAGAATTAGTTCAGATAGATGAAGTCTCTTGAAGGGGACTGTTGGGATACTGGAAACGGAGACATGTGACACAACCTTTAAAAATTATGGCTTTGAATGTCATATTGAAATGTCAGAAATTTGAATGACTCAAAATGAATTCACTTATTTAAAATCTCGTCTGTCTTTTCAGGGAAAATGTTATGTAAACAAGTACAAAGATTACTTATAAGAAACAGAAATGTGTGTAACAGTATTTTTAAGTTACAGTTGCATGGTTGCAGAATAATGTCTGATATCAGGGACGGATCCAGCTTTCAAGTAAGGTGGGGGTTCACATCATACATACGATAACTAGGGAGGTTTGGGAAAAAATATTTTTTGGTAAAAATATAGTGCATTTCCTGTAAGTTTAATACCACTCTCAAGAAATAATTTTGGGTTGAACCCCTTTACATTATTTTTCAAAGGGGGGGGGGGGGGGGGGGGGATACCAGTGGATATTCGCCCAATCAATTTGTTCTGATTTACTAGCTTTGGTGTGGCAGAGTGGGGAACTATTGTCTTATGTTTTACAGCTTTGAGTAAAATCTTCCACTGATTCCGCTTCTAGTGACAAAGAATGTAAGCTTATAACCACTATGTAGATAACGGTGACAAAGTGTAACCATAATGCGCCCATCCAGATAATATTTGCACATATTTCAATGTAATATGCACTCGTATAAATACCACAGAGTACATTGTGGGTACGTTACAGAAAATCGGGAACATTGACAAAAGGAATGGCCTGGAAAATCGGTTAAAATTGAGCTGAAATTGGCAATGTGTTGAGCTTTTGATTGAATCGGACATTGATTCAGAAGAGGAAATAATGTCCTCATGTATGGCGGCTAAAATGTTCACAATTAAGGTGTGTGCCTTTCCTGGACCCTAAAACTGACGGTTTGATATTTAAGCTATCAGAAAATTGTGGTTTTTCAAATTTTAATGGCAAATCTTCATTTCTGCTACAGGAATACATAAAAAAAATTACATGTCTTGTTTGTTCGGTTGATTCCACTATTCAGATGATATACAGTATCTTCAACGTCCTGATTCCACCTGATATTGCAGTTAAAAAATGAATTGCTGTATCCTAATTAGCACAAGAAGAATGAATATAATTCTACAATAATTGATAATTATATTATATATAATTGGAGACTTGTAAATAACCAATAAGCATATGTTCCTTGTGGATGGAAACTTGGTTAAAAGAGAGACCAACAGAGAGTATCCAAGCACATTATGAAATGGGTTCCATATATTCAACGGCAAGTTTCGATTACCTTGTTGTCCGGAAGAGCGCATTATGACAATTCACGTGCAGAAACACCGATGCGACAAGTTATTTGTTTTGTCAAAAGGTAAATCATATAAGTAAACAATTTTGTTTGATTTGTTGCAATCTACGATTCTCATCATAGTCAAATATTAAATATTTTGTCATTCAATGTTCACCATGATCCATCTCTGATATTTTCTGTCTTATTGCCTAGAGCTAATATAAACTTACATTTAATGCAGTATATAAACCTGCTTTACACAGATACTTTCATCTCTGTACACACTCCCGTCGAATAAAGTTTTCGAGAGAGGAGTGCAGCCTATATGCACACTTCTGAAGAGCAATTAAGCCCCTAGGGCTAATCCGTGATGAAAACAAGCCCTAGACTTGGGAATCTTTTAATTTTTCCCACCCTAAAATGAGATTTATGACAACCTTAATAAGCCCTTAATACAAACAACAATATAAACTGAAAACAGTAAAAAGACCTTGCCCAACATCCTGATGAGGTAAACTTATACCTAGACCCTGGGATTTAAACTCCTTAAGACTTGGTTGTAGCGGATGTGCCCCCCTTCTTTTCTTCCTGAGGATAACTGGTCTAAGGGGAAGGGTCTAGGACTTGTTGTGCCGACACTACTGGACCCAGATACATATTGTTGTTGCTGTCTGACCAACTAAGGTCTTTTAGGTAAAAATTAGTAAATGTGTTGTGAGCTTTCCAGTGACAGGCTTGCCTTAGATGCTGCAAAGGCCCTAATGCCATGCGCTTTAACTTGGACCAAGTCCAAGGTTTGTTGCTCTGCTTGTTTTAAACAAAGTAGAATGGTTTGTTTTAACCAAGAAGAGAGAGTAGTGGGTCTGATGTCTGAGGTGTGTCTTTTCTTGAAGGAAATGAAAAGTAGGGATCGAGACCTTCTCAGGTCTTTGATTCAATCCAGTGCCGGTACCGGACACAAAGTCCTGTCTTCTTTGAATTGTCTATCTACATTGGTTGTCAGAGCAGGAATAGTCACCGGAGACACACTTTGGGAACCTTCTCTTGCTAGTTGATTTTTGGCTATGAAACCAGAAGATGGGAATAAGACAACCTTTTTCCCTTTGCCATAGATTAGATATTTTGTTTGCAACCCAGGCATGAATTTCGTTGCGACACTTGCCAGAGGCCAAAGCTAACAAGAAAGCAGTTTTGAGAGTAAGATGTTTGAGGTCTGTGTCTTTCATAGGGTCTAAGGGTGCTTTGGTGAGCTCATTAAGAGCAACAGAAAGGTTCCATTTTGGAAGATTTCTGGAACTTTTGGGATGATCCCTGTGAAAACTGGAGAGCAACCTGTTAAGGTCTGAGCTTTGGGAAATATGGTGCCCAGTTGGGGCCAAGGTGTCAACAATGGTACCAGGTCATGATCTTCCACAGGAAAGTGCCCATCTCTGCTGAGTCAGTTCCTCCTTGTTTGTTTGTGTAGGCCACTACTGTTGAGTTGTCTGTAGCAACTAAGACTCTTTGGTTTTGACACTGGTCCTTGAAACTTTGAAGGGCCAGAGAAACTGCCTTCAACTCTAGAACATTTATGTGTAGCCTTTTTTCCCTGCCTGACCACAGACGCTTTGTAGAGGTTTGCTCTAAGTGAGCACCCCAGCCTTCGTTTGAGGCATCTGTAAAGTGTTGGATACTGTGGTCTTTGGGATAAAGGTCTGCACCTTTCATCACGTTTGTGGGATTCTGCCACCATTCTAAGTGTGCTGAAATGGTTTTTGTCCAAGGAAGGAGGCTGTCCAGCAGCTGAGGATATCTTCAGTGCTCCTTGAGGTGAAACTGAAAGGACCTCATGTGAAGGCGTCCCTCCAGGACCATTTTCTCCATTGAGGAAAGCAACCCAATTATCGACATCAAACATCTTGCAGTCGAAACATGTTTTGACATGAGTTATAGGATCAAATCCTGAAGTTTGAGTTATCTCTCTTGAGTGGGTTTTACAAGGGCTGAATCTAGATGGTATTCATAGCCCACGAAGGAAAACACCTGAGTTGGTTTTAGTTCGGATTACTCCTGATTTATTATCCACCCCAAGGACTGGATTAGGTCTACCATGGCCTGAGCGTTCACTTGGGCTTCAAGGTATTTCCTTGAGTTTGGGTGGATGGGGATGTGAAGGTAGGCGTCTGATAGGTCTATCGACGATACCCATTCCCCTGGAATCAGGGAGGTTCTGATGGACTCTGGAGTTTCCATTTTTAACTTTTCTACAAGTAGAAAAGTGTTGAGCGTGCTTAAGTCTATTACTGGCCTCCACCTTTGGTGAGGCTTGGGTATAAGAAACATCCTGACTGAATCAGAGGGACTCTGGCAAGATTTGGTTTTGAAATGAATGGTCAAACATAACCATTGGTGATAATGTTTAACACGTTGTTTGAACATTTGTTTGTTTGCCAGTCTCTTCTGAAAGAACAGAGGCGACCTCCTACTGGTGGACTGAGGGAGACTTTTGAGGAGTCATTGGGGGAGGGGTTTGCACACCCTCACGCCCTAGAGTGGGGTTGAAAATGACACTTGGAGCCTCTGAAATTTGGTTTCCCCTACCTGAGGAAAACGATTGGTTACTGCTTTGAGAGGAGTTGCCCCCATAGGGGCGTTTCCTGTAGGAGCCTCTTTTCTTATTTTGGTGACCATGAAAGGGCTTATTTTGATAGGGTCCGAAACCCTGAGCATCTTTATAGGTGCCTTTTTTAGGAGGAAGTCTTCTCCCTCCTTGACTGAGATTTGAATAATGAGGAAGGTCAAAAGGGCGAATTTCTTGGCGTCTTGCTTCCCCTAAATGTGGTTGAAGTAGGGTCATCCTGGCCTCGTGCCTAAGCAGGCCAGTGTTACCCATGGTGTATAGTTCCCTCTGGAGTATATGAGCTAGGGATTTGCTTAGGCAGGCAAGTGCTCTTTGTTGAATAAGAATGGTCTTATTCCAAAGCTCCAAATATTCACAGGCCTGGTCATAACCACGCCTGGCTGCTTTTTCAGGGTTGGCATCTTTCTGTATTTGAGATTTAACCATTTTGAAGGAAGATTTCAAACTTTGTTGACACTTCTCCAAAGTGGAGTTACAGGAAGAAAAAGTCTTCCATGAAGTTGATAGTGGAGAGGTCCTGCCTAGCCTGATGTTCCCGTTCCTTAAGAACTGGTAGGGGAACCTTGCCCATAGGAGCTCCAGAGGTTTTAAGAGAGATACAGATCTTCAAAAAGTCTGTATTCAACTCCTGGATTTTGTCCTCATAACAAGGCTGTCCCACCTTGTACCACTTTACAGTGGAGGGAGGGGGTTTAATATATTTACTCTCAGATAAATTAGAGGCCAGAATTTCATGCTCAAACTTATCAAAGGCATCTTTGATGTGAGAGCTAAGTGTGAGCATAGAGGAAGGGCCTCTTGGCCTAAGTTCCTGTTGGCCTTTTTGTCGTCCAGGCCCAAAACAGAAGTGGAAGACCTGGGCATAGTTTCCTTAGGGTCAGGGAGATAAAAAATATGCCCAAATGTCTCCAATTCCTCAGCATATGGAGAGGGTAAGTCAGCCATGGCTACTTCCCTATAAAAAAGTGGGTCTGGATCGTGTTGAGGTTGGTCTTGATCAGAAAGGGCCGTAGAGGGCTTGGAAGACCTTTGTATGTGTACAGAGGACTGATCCTCCTCTGAAGATGATGACTGAGACAAGTATCTGGACCTAACCTTGTGTTTTCTTTATCTGCATGTTTTTTTGGGTCTAGCCGAGACCACCCGAGAGGGTTCCTCGGACTGACCTGAATGTTAATCCAAGACATGTCTCGGGTAGGAATCATGCATGGAGTGATCATCTCCGAGACGTGGTGAAAGAGGTGGACCATACAAGTTCACTTGCATAGCCTCATCCATATGAGAGGATGGTTGAGTTCTTGGAGGAGGTCTCGGAGGGATTGGGTTCAGATTCTCAGTTTGTTTACTGGTACCAGGCTTAGAGGCTGAAGTGGAGGTCTGGTCCAAAGTGTCTGCTTTCTGTGTCCTCACATAATGCTTCTTGTTTTTAATTTTTTGCATTTGTTCGTCCAAGAAACCAGAGCAAATGTCACATGGAGATTCAAGAGTAACACAGGGATCATCTCCTCTATTTGTTTCTCTACAGGAAGGGCAATAATTGTGATTACCAAATGGGAGACAGAAATGCTGACACTTCAAAGATCTAGTTTTATCTTTGCTTGTTCTTTGGGTATTGGAGGACATTTTTACTGCAATAAAAATGCGTAAACAAGCAAGCCTGAACCAAGAAAACTCACAAATCCCAAAAATGTAAAGAAATACTTATCCTGTCAAAACGGAAGTTTCACAGAATAGTCTATACCATTAATAAAATAAAATAAGTTATAACATCCTTCAATACCTAAAAATTGGGAAATAGAGTAAAATATGAATGCACAAAGCAAATGCTTCCCAATCATGCGGCCAACGAGAAAAGGAGGAAGAGTTGAGAAGAGTTCCACAAGAGTACAACCTGAGGTTACAGCCAACACTAAAAGTCTATTTTCTTGGACTTTGGCCGGATGCCTGCGGCCTCCCGAGATTAGCATTCAGTTCCACACAGTAAGCTATTGTATTGTAATAAAAGAATAAATAAATGATAGTGCTAAAAACTGTCACGATGTTTTGATTGGAGGAGAGAAGTGCCGCCTATGCTCACTTAGGGGAGTAAAAAAGCCCCTAGGGCTTAGCCACTGTGAAAACAAGCCCTAAGCATGAATATCTCATAAATTTAAGCCACCCTAAAATGAGATTAAATGACAACCTTAATAAGTCCTTAGACATTATACAAATATACATTGAAAAGGAATAAAGGCCTTACCCAACATCCTGAGGAGGTAAGTATATACCTTGACCCTGGGATTTAGACTCCTGAAGACTCGGTTGTAGCAGATGTGCCCCCCCCCCCCCCCCCCCCCCCCCCTTCTTTTCTTTCCGTGGATGAGCAGTCTGAGGGGAAGGGTCGTTGTCTGACCAAGTAAGGTCTTTTAGGTAAAAATTTGTAAATGTGTTGTGAGCTTTGCAGTGACAGGCTTGCATGATTTGGTCCACCGATACCCCACCATGAAAGGCCTTAGAGGCTGCGAAGGCCCTAATGTCATGCGAAGTCCAAGGCTTGTTGGTCTGCTTGTTTGTAACAAAGTAGGATAGTTTGTTTTAACCAAGAAGAGAGTGTAGCGGATCTGATGTCTGAGGTATGTCCTTTCTTAAAGGAGATACAGAGAAGGGATTGAGACCCTCTTAGGTCTTTGATTCGATCCAAATAGTACCTCAGGGCCCGTACCGGACACAAGGTCCTGTCTTCTTTGAATTGTCTATCTACAATGGTAGCCAAAGCAGGAATAGTCACCGGAGACACACTTTGAGAAACCTTCTCTTGCTAGTTGGTTTTTGACTATGAAATCTGAAGAAGGGAACAAGGCAACTTTTGCCCATTGGCCTTTGCCCATTTGCCCATTGGCCTAGATTGGATACTTTGTTTGCAAACCAGGCATGAATTTCGCTGCGGCACTTGCAGGAGGCCAAAGTTAGCAAGGAAGCAGGATTGAGAGTAAAACGTTTGAGGTCTGTGTCTTTCATAGGCTCAAAGGGTGCTTTGGTGAGCTCGTTAAGCACAACAGAATTCAATTTTTTTGTTGTAGCCGTGCCTGGGGTTGGTGGGACATCTTTTGGTGGAGTTTGCAAAGACAATGCCTCAAAACGTAAGGGTTGAGGATGTGGAGGGGAAGCAAATAAATTATCAGCAGCACCCTCAAGAGTGGTGATGACGGGCGGGTGTTCCCCCCCAAAAATATTTTTTCATCATGTAACCTTGATAAAGATCAAAGGTCAAAAGTATGCATGTGGAAAAAGTTTTCCACGCCTGAGGTATATAACTGCCAAATATGGTTTAAAAGCTTCCAATAATAAGGCAGATATTCAAGAAAGACCACAATGTGGCAGCAGCGGTGCATGCAGCGGTGACAGCAGTGAGGAAACTGAAGCAAAAACAAATAAGCGCCCTTTTCAGGGACGCTTAATTATTACTTTTGTTGTGGAGATTATGGGATTTTCGGAATTAGTTTGTTCTTATGTATGTTAGCAAAATCACACAGAAAAACTACTGCACAGAATTACACCATTTTTTACGGTATGTGGTTCCTGGTCTAAACCTTGTGTAAGGTCCTTCCGTAGTGCACTATGATTCTCCGAGAATATTTCCCTCCAGTGAGATTGTAAAATCCAGTCTCTTGTGAAAATTGCAGTCATTTATTTTCTCAAAAAATCCCTAAGATAAAAACTTGTGAGCAAGTTAAGGTCTGGGTCTAACATAGAACTGATTTAATTGTGAGAATGATCCCTAATCAATTCTGGATCCAAGACTTTTTATAAGGATTTTTTTATCATTGTGCTCATAACTATAAGCGGAGGTGCTTGGCCTTGGCAACGGTATGCACTCTGTGAGTGCTCTTGTTAATGATATGATGACCTGATACTGAGAGATAAATTTCACTATATCTATTTTGTTCCTATTGCACTATAAAGCATTTGCTTTAAAAGTTCAGGCGGAAATTAGAAAAATAGACTGGTGAATTTTTATATTTGTTTCAACCAAATATGAATCATATATCTTTTGTCAAATCTCGTGCTAAATCTACAGTTGGTCTTTATGAACAATATGGACATGATACATTCTTGACAGGCACAGACAACTAGTATCTAGATTGATAGAAATGATTCTTGTCTGGTTGTTATCGACTTGCAAAGTCTTGTAGGCCCCAATTGGAATGAACCTGGAGAAAGGCCAGAACCATCTCAATAGAAGTTGGCTCCATCAACAAAATGCTAGGTGCAACAACCTTGTAAACAGGCATAAGGCTGACTATTATAGTAAACTAATCTCAGACAATTGTCACAACTCAAGGATGTTATGGTATGAGCTGCATAAAACTCTGGACAGTGTTTCTGAAGTTCCAACCGATGAGTCTGATAAGTCACTGGCAGACCAGTTTCTTTCCTTTTTCTCTGATAATTAAGAAAATAAGATAATAAAAAAAATCATTATCGTAAGGAGAGTCAAGGGGCGTTCAAGGTTAGTGGTTCGGAATTGTGGGTGTGACCAAGAGGGAAGCAGACTCCTTTGGGAAATTGGAGTTAAAGAGGTGGGTTTTGAGGTGTTTCCTGAATGATGGTACTGAGGGGCTGTTTCTTATTTGGAAGGGTAAGGAGTTACAAAGAACTGGGGCATATTGATTGAAAGAATTGGAAAAGTTTTAAATTGATTTATGAACTCTATGGTCGAAAGTGGGGGTATGAAGGAAGTTGAGTTTGGGGTGCTTCAACTTGTATTTCTAGGAATTTTGTATGTAATGACACCTATTTTAAATTGTACCCTGTACCTGAATGGAAGCGAAAGGAGGTTTTTTTTTTCATTTGAGGGGTGATGTGAGAGAATTTAGAGGAATTGGTGACAACCCTGCAGAGTTGGTTTTGGACCAGTTGCAATCTCCATAACTCAAAATCAGTGAGTGATACGAACAGGATATTGCAATAGTCCAATCTGCTGCTTACCAAAGCATTTGCGGAAAGAACTGATGTTTTAAGGTCCAGAAGGGGCGAATTCTGTAGATGTCTCTAGCATGAACTCTGATAAACTTTATGACCTGTGACACATGGTCTGAGAGAGTTAAGTTGGAATCGAACACCACTCCAAGTTTCTTGACACTTTGTGCTGGTGAGACCTGATTACCAAGAATATTGATTGGAAAGTGAGGAAGGAGTTGTTTACGGTTGTTTTGGAGCATATCAGAATAAACTCAGTTTTGTCAGGGTTCAGTCTTAACTTATATGTGAACACGACATTTTGAATGTTGTTTAGGCAGTTCTTTAGTTTTTTATAGAGTGAGAGAAATTTGCTGGTGAGAGTGTTATGTATAACTGGGTATCATCAGCGTAGAAGTAGTAGTTAATACTACTGTCAGAGTGAATGATTAAGCTGATTGGGTTTTGTATTGGGACAAAAAAGAATTGGACCAAGGACAGAGTCCTGGGGCAAGCCATACTGGAGAGCAGTAGGATGTGAGAGTGTGCTACCTACCTTGACCAAATGTGTCCCTACCGACAGGTATGATTTGAACCAGCAGAGTGCTAGTTCACTGATTCCATGGTCAACATTAAGTCTGCCAAGAAGAATGGTGTGGTCAATGGTATCAAAGGCAGCGGAGAGATCCAAAAGGGTGAGGGCTGTGACACACCATTTGGCCATATTGAGAAGATCATTCTGAATATTAAGGATGGCACTTTCAGTAGAATGATGTTTTCTATAAGCAGAATGGAAATCAGTCATAAGGCCAGCTTCATCAAGTTGAGTTCGTAGCTGGACTGCTACTACCTTTTCAAGTATCTTTGAGAGCAAATTTAGATTAGAGACAGGCTTGTAATTCTTGAAAACTTCTTTGTCCAAGGATGGTTTTTTGAGGATTGGGGTAACATGGGCCTGTTTGGAGAAGTTAGGACACTTACCTTGTTCAAGAGAGGCATTAATTATTGAAGTGATAAGGGTCATGAGGATGTCCAGATAATCAAGGACAAGAAAAGTGGGTCAAGGAAACATGATTTACTTTGAGAGTTCATAATGATTTTGGTAACTTAATCCTTGGTTACAGTAGAGAAAGTGGAAAACATGCGGGGAGGAGAGTCTGGGGTGATGTGTTGGGAGCTCAGGGAAGCAGGGAAAGTTGAGTGGATTTTTCAATTTTATCTGTGAAGAACTTCACAAACCTGTCCGCCAAAAGCTGAGGGGGATTTATCGATTGGAGCAACATGGCTGGTATTCTGTGTAACACATTGCCTAGGACTCTCCATAATTTTTGTGAGTTGTCGGGATTGTCCTGAATTTTTGCTCTGAGGAATTCAGATTTGGCCTGCATGCAGACTCTATTGTACTAGTGGACTTTCTGCATATATTGGGATCTATTGAAAGTGGATTTGTTTCTGCGCCAGATGCTTCAAACAAATGCTTGGTCTCTTTTTGTTGACCCATCCTGGAATTTTCTTCGCCTTGGCATGTACCGGTGTTGCATGTTTTTCGATAAGGGTTGACAAGGTAGAGTGATATTGCTTGTACAGAGTATCGGCTAGCTTGGATGGATTGTTTTGTAGTTCAGAAGCAAGATCTGTTTTCATTTTCTCTTTACCAATTTTAAGGTATTTGCGGAAGGTAACAGTAGCATTAGTATGGGATCTAGGGGTTGAGAGATCTATGGTGAAACTAATTGGAAAATGGTCGGAAAAGGCAACAGTTGTATGGACATTAGAAATAGTCACTTTTGGATTTGGTTAAACCAGGTCAAGAGTTGAATACGAGTGAAGAAGTAAACTTTCTGATTTAGATAAAATGAGTCAGAGAATGAAGGGTTTTTGAATTCGAGTATGTTGTTTCAACGTGAAAATTGAAGTTGCCGATGATCATCAGATTTTCAGTGGTGTGATAAATATCCTCCTAAACTAAAACAGTTTGAAAAACATTGGAGTACTGGAAGATGGTGGTCTGTATATATTCAGAAGAGTCTTGGATATTTTGAGGAGGAAATTTTCGAAAGGTGGTGTACGTCTTTGTAGGAACAACAGAAGGATCCAATCCATTTTTGACAATAAAAACCTGGCCTCCACTGTGGCGAACCTCTTGTGGCTGTTGGTAAAGATCATAACCTGGTAGGGTTGTTTCAAACAGTGGTGTCAGATCTAATCCACGTCTCCGACATGGCGAAGAGATCAGGGTCATTGTCAGAAATAAATTTTGTAATGGCAGGCTATTTGTTGTGTATTGATCTGATGGGTGCATAGGTGACCCTTAGACACTTGCTGGTCCTGGATTTGGGTTGATATCACCAGCAAGCAGTAGGATGAAAAGGCTAGAAGGTGACAGGGCTGGTGTAATTGATATTGAGGATTTGATGCTAAAATGTAAACAGAAGGTGGTGGTGGTGGTGGGGGTTTGAAGGGGCAAAAACTGATAACATCAGAACATTGAATGCTCGAGTTAATGTGGTGCTGGTATGCAGCAATGACTGGTTGCATTGCCAGTAAGATATGTAGGAAGATATATCTTACTACCGTCAATCACAAAGCTCATTAGTTGCTAACTCATCCTGTATCTGACCTTAGTTTCTTATCACAACTGGTTGAATATGTGGTTGCTAAGCAGCTATTAGAACATACCCATGCCCATGACTTGAACAACATACACCAGCCTGCTTATAATACAGGTCATTCAACCGAGACTGCTATTCTGTCCATCAAAAATTAAGTTCACCAATTTGTGTAAAGAAGCAAACCTACTGCATGGTATTACTTGATCTATCTGCTGCCTTTGGCACCACTGATCATTCCACTCTTCTTGGTTCTCTCTAGACATGGTTTGGGCTCTGTTCTTAAATGGTAATCTTAATACCTAAATGCTATCAGCTGATAAAAGGTGGCTCTACTTTGTCTGATCTCTGTAAACTTTTGTTTGGTGTTCAGATGTTTGGTGTTCAAATCAGGCAGCCAATAATAGTAAGCATATTCAAGCAAAAACATCTGAAGAACCACCAAAAATTAACTGTCTGTTCAGGTACTGCTTACCATCTGTTTTGATGATAAGGTAATATTGGTAGAAAGGTGCATATGTGCTATTCATGTATTTTAATAAATATGAAAGTCAACTGGTCAATTTTAAATCCCTAGCCAATCATATTCTCCCACTTAGATGTGGGCACTCTGCTGGAGCTAGCTCAACATTCTGCATGGTGTGGCTTCTAACCTACCATTCATTGTGAGACACCTGCTATACACAAGTTTGGATGTTAATATTAGAATCCAATTTGATAGAATAATCAGGAATTCTGGGTCACCTTCATCCATTCAAATTTGGGCTTTCATGTAAAATATAAAGACAGAAAAGTACACACTAAGTCTTTTTTTTATTTCATTGACTATGTTAAACCACATTAGTTTAAAAACATCACTAATAAAAAAGTAGCTGAACACTTCAGAACTGGCATTCACAAAAACTGAAAATAATTTAAGCTGGTTAAAAAAACTCTTTCCTTTTTTCAGAAAGGATCAATTAATTTTACCACAATCCAACAACTTGCCTTTGAAATTAATTGAATTCATGAGAATGTTTGGTGGCAGTTTTTAATTTTTAATGCACATTTGTGAATGCTTGTCCTGTCTAATTGTTAACATATATCCCACCCCAATTTTATATGTATAAAACCCCCACATGATATACTCACAAGCAACACAATATCCATGGACACTTGTTTAGTTGAACCTTCCTGTATTACTAAGTGACTAAGTAGCATACAGACATCAATACTGACAAACAAAGGCGACAACACAACAATAGCGAGGATGCAATGTAATGTAAGCTTAACCTAGACTGTGCTGATTGGACACATGCATATCGCAGACAGAGTGTAAGACTAATTACAGTTGTGAGGCTCGTGTGAACATACTTATTAAAATGGAACTTCTAATATCTAACCGATTATCCAAATATTCAATTTCATATGCTCATTTCCGCTCTAATTAATTTATGTCTTCCCTTTATTTTTTTGTTCAATTTTACTTATTTATCTGTTTGGGTTTTTACATCACTTCCAACAGGTCATATCACGACGGGTAGTTTTATGGGCAGAGGAAACCAGTACATACAGCTGATCAAGGTTCTGCACTGTAAACTGCCGACCATTGGTAAGTTACTACCAACTTTCCCACATAGGGTCGGGGGATTGAACCTCCGACCTCAGAGGCGGGAGGCGAGTGGGTTGCTGCTGTGCCAATGTGGGCACCTTTTGTTCAAAACTTGTCTGCGCGGACCGGCCCGCCAAAAGTCAGAAAAAGACGTCCTGTGTTTCCACCGGCCAGACCGGTCCAGTACTGTGCACTCGCCAGGTGGCGTGTCATACTTCCTTCCTGTCTAGACAGCGTGACGTCATGGCATCTTTTTCGTTGTCTAAACCTATTAGACCCCTAGTAGACTGATAGCGGGGTCGGTGGGAGGGTCTTGTGTGTCCATTGGATAGGGTATTAACTTATAAAAATTTAATTTACATATTAAATTTGCAATTTTATTGCATTAATAAATCCTATCCAATGGACAATAGCTGAATAACTACCGCTTGGTTGGCGGGTAAGTTACTAGGGACTTCCAATTTGAACTCTTACGCTGACATAATGAAATTTCTCTTTAGAGGCCCGGGTAGACCTTGTAGTCACAAACCCCTAGGGCCATGGTCGAATATCATCATCCGGTTATCAGGGTTGAACCTTCAGAATCGACCTGCTGCCCCCCCCCCCCCCCCCTTTTTTTACAGACCTGCTCTGAGGTAGGGGAAGAGAGGGATGAGTTCAGTCCCATACAAATAGACCTCCCGAAGGAAGCACGTTCCAGGCTGCTAAGATCTGATCTAAGGAAACTCCCGATTGGAAGGCCTTAGAGGCAGCAAAGGCCCTAACATCATGGGCCTTAACTTGATGTAGGGTGTGTGCCTGATGATCAGAGAGCTCATAGCATAGGATCACAGTCTGCTTGATCCATGAGGAGATGGTGGCAGGTGAGATATCCTTGTCGAAACCCTTCTTGAAGGAGACAAAAACTAACTCCTTATCCTGCCTGAGGTCTGATGTCCTGTCCAAATAGTAGCGCAGAGCTCTGACCGGACAAAGGGATCTGTCAGACCTAAGGGACCTATCCAGAGTAGGAGCCAAAGCCGGAATGACCACAGGGGCTACACTCTCTGGGCCCTCTTTGGCCAGCTGGTTCTTAGAGAGAAAGCTGGGGGATGGAAACAGGGACACCTTAGACCAATCCGACTGGTGCCTGATGTTCTTGTGCTGCCATGCATGGATCTCACTCCTTCTTTTGCCAGAACCCAGGGCCAAAAGGAAGACAGTTTTGAAGGTAAGGTGCTTCAGGGATGCCTCCTTAAACGGTTCGAAGGGAGCCTTTGTCAGCTGGTGTAGTACCAGAGAAAGGTTCCAGGAGGGTATACCTCTCCGCCCTTTGGGTCTGTCTCTGTGAAAACTGTCCAAGAGACGGGTGAGATTATCATCTTTGCTGATATTAATTGTTGTGTTACCCAACTTATCAGCAATGGCAGACCTGTATCCATCAATGGTGCTGGGCTGTAACTTCTTGTCCTCAAAGAGGTACAATAGGAAATCAGCCACCGACTTTACAGGTGGTGACCTGAAGTCCACCTGATTAGAGTTGCACCACTTCGTAAAAATGGTCCACTTTGCCACATAGACTGAT
The DNA here is from genome assembly GCA_964017235.1 of Sabellastarte sp. h YS-2021. Lineage (NCBI taxonomy): Eukaryota > Metazoa > Annelida > Polychaeta > Sabellida > Sabellidae > Sabellastarte > Sabellastarte sp. h YS-2021. The sequence continues at coordinate 19,824,302 of OZ024928.1, forward strand.
CTGGTTGATCTCCTTTGAGGAGCCTCAATTCTTGCTGCCACTGCCTCAGAGAAACCCTGTTCCTTGATTGCTGTGGCTCTAGGAGCCATGCATGGAGATTTAGATTTGTCAGATTTCTGTGAGGGATCTGATTGAAGGGCTGTGTCAACAAATTGGGCAGAATTGGCAGACTGAGAGGAATTTGACTGGACATGGCCACTAAGTCCCAAAACCAGGGCATGTTGGGCCACCCCGGGGCAATCAGAATTAGTCTCCGGCACGGGGAGTCCAATAACTTTTCCACCACTTTGCCCAAGATGGTGGTTGGTGGAAAGGCATACGCATCCAGCTCGTCCCATGGCAGAGTGAGGGCATCCACTGCTAAAGCCAGGGGGTCCGGAACTGGGGACACAAACTGAGGCAACTTGTGGTTGAACCTCGTGGCAAACAGATCTATCTGAGGTTGGTGCCACCTGCTGCATATCCTTCGAAAAACTTCTGGAAGGAGGGACCACTCTGTTTGGATGGTCTGACCCAGCCTGGACAGTTTGTCGGCTATAACATTTAGATGGCCTGGGATATGTCGGGCTTTTAGAGTCACCTGTCGCTGGGAGCACCAGGTCAGGATTCTCCACAGTAGGGCACACAGTGGGCCCGACCTCATACCTCCTTCTTTGTTTATATATGCCACTACCGTGGTGTTGTCGGTTGCCACTAGTACTATTTCGCCTACACAGAGATCTTGGAACTCTTTCAAGGCCAGAAAAACTGCTTTTAACTCCAGATAGTTTATATGCAGTTTGCTTTCCGGTACCGACCAAGCTCCTCTTGCAATGCGCTCGTTTAAGCGAGCGCCCCACCCTTCTTTTGAGGCGTCTGTAAATATCTGCAGAGCATGCCTTACTGGGTGTAACGGTTGGCCTTGTAGCACATTGCTTTCCGTTAGCCACCATTGCAAGTGTGGGTGTAAAGACCTGGGCAGAGGGATAATCTTCTCTAGAGATTCCGGTACCCTCCAATTGTTTTTGAGATGCCACTGAAGGGGTCGCATGTGTAGCCGGCCCAGGTGAACTTGCTTCTCCGTGGCCGTTAATAGGCCTATAAGGGACATGAACTGTCGGGCCGGACAGGCCGGTAGTGACAGTAACACTTGTATTTTCCCTTGTAAGCTTTCCCATCGGTCCGGTGTCGGTCGGACCCGGCCGGACCTGAGGTCGAACTGGTAACCTACGAAACTGAAAACTTGTTTTGGCTCCAGCTCTGATTTCTCCTTGTTCACCAGCCAACCCAGATCCTGACACATTCTTACTAGAGTCTGTGTATGCTGGTGGCAAAGATGGTATGATTTTGCCCTCACCAACCAGTCGTCGAGGTACTGGTGGATTCTTATACCCCTGTGGCTGGCCATCAGTTTCACCTCCTTGGCTACTACAGTGAACTCCATGGGTGCTGTAGACAGACCGAAAGGCAGTGCTTTGAATTGGTAAGTCTGACCCTGGATATGAAATCTGAGATATTTCCTGGATTGTTCCTGTATTGGAATATGGAAGTAGGCATCTTTGAAGTCTACCGACGTGACCCACTCCCCTTGTTGGAGGGATGTTCTGATGGTTTCCGGAGTTTCCATCTTGAATTTCTCCACTTTGAGGAAAAGATTTAGTTTGCTCAGGTCTAGTATTGGCCTCCATTTGTTGTTGGGCTTGGGGACCAGAAACAGTCGGTTGAAAAACCCTAGAGAGGTCTGATTGTGTACTAGTTCTACAGCATTCTTGTCTATAAGCTGATGTAATGCCTCTAACAGGTAGCTGTTCCTGTGAGGATTGACATAACAGCTTACGACTGTGGGATACCTGGTTAAGTTCGGTCGGGTCCGGAAGGGGAGAGTATAACCCTCTCTCAAAAGATTGACCACCTTCGGACCGGAACCCAGATCCAGCCAAGCCTGCCAAAAGTTTTGAAGTCTTGCCCCTACAGGAAGATTTGAGGCAACATCTTTTACATTTGTTACAGGAGGGACACAAGACAACTGAGTGACACAAGAAGCACCTTTCACATATTTTAATGAATGATCTCTTTCAACATAACAATCTACTGGCCCGGGACTTAGATCTTTCCTTTGCGAATGCCCGGGCACAGTAGGTATTATTATTATTATTATTATGTATTTATGTATTTATACTCAGCGCAATATCTCCATATACTACAGGACTCAAAGCGCTATTTAACCAATCCGACTGTACAGGTACAGCCCCAACTCACAAGTAACTCACATTCCCCTAACTGGAAGATAGAGGCTCAAGGATGACCATTTATCAACGTCCTTGAGGTTCTTTAACCTGCCACTGGGGATAGGACCCAATGACAGAGGACCGCCATTTTAAGTGGTCATCCGAGCCACTATGTATCTGCCTGTACCTGGGATTGAACCCACGTCCTCTGAGTTCCTAGACAAGTGTGTTACCCGCTAGGCCACAGTGGCAGATAGTTACAACATTACAGGAGTTACAACATTTAAGAGTACATTGCCAAGAAAACAAGTGTCTATTGTCTCTCTCTTGGTGGTGCTCCCAGCCAGCAGCCCTGTCTGAAGTTGAGTTACACAGTAATTGTCATTTATAAGGCTGCTGGCCCTTGGCTGGTCGGGTAGAATAGTTGGAGGCCTTTCCTCTGGGTTTTCTGTACCGGCCCTTGCCTATGCTCTTCCAAGCCGGTTTATCACCCTTTTTGTCCTGACACCTGTCTGTTCTCTTATCAGGTCTCTCATATGGGTGGAAACGTCCTTTGGTACGGGAACTACTAGTCTGACCTCTCGACTCATAGTGTGAAATCTCTTCTTCCGCCCTCTTAATAACAGAGTCAGGGAAGAGGGTTGGAATATGCAGGGGGGCTGCTCTTAAAGCGGCTATAGTGTCCGGTTTAATCCCCGACTTCACATGGGTGAGGTATGCATACTGCCTTGCCAACGTGAGATTGCCAATGGAGATAAAAACAAATTCACTCAGGTGCTCCATAGTCTTAGCAGCAGCCTGTGTGATGCTGGAGTTAAAGTCCATTAGGTATTTCAACTCATCCATGGTGTTGGAAGACTTCGAAGAACCCTTACCCTTGCAGTCAGAACGGAGACTTCTAAGCTGTGTCTGCATGTCCTTCTGCACGCGAAAGAGACACCTGTTGAAACTCGCGGCCTGATTGCAGATTACAGACGCTTCTCTTGCAGACTTTTCCCACCTTCTTAACGATTCCTGGGAAATGCGTCTAGAAGCAGGTGGAGTAGAAGTTAGTCCGGACTGACGGGATATCCGACTGAAACAGCTGTTTAGCTTTGAAGAATCCGTACTCCAGCCTGAGACAGCAGCAGGGTCGGCTTTGTGGTCGGTGGCAAGACCGTACCATCTGGCTTGCGACTTCGCTGTCCTCAGAAACTGGTCCATCGACAGGCCACCGGCCTCAGAACTACGGGAGGGATAACCCTCAACCAGAGTCAAGTTCAATTTTCCTATTTTCTTGCAAAGGCAATCTTCAGTAGGCATTTGGACGGATACTTTCCCTGGTGTTGCAGCTTTAGGTCCTGAAAATGGATTGTCATCCGACCCAGTATTAGCACTGTCCAGTTCAGGAATGTCTGACCAGCCCATATACTCCCGGATACCCTTCATAGTTTCCCTATACGTTTGTTCTTCGGAAGGGATAATTTCCAGTTCGTTTGTCAAATCCGGCTCGTCTGATAGTTCTCCTTCCTCAGTGTAGAGGTCGACTGCTGGTCTATCCGACAGTTCACTTACTGCCTCAGAAATGTCACTAGAGGCACTATCCGTCCGGTGCCTGTGCAGAGGAGGAGAGCCGGTGTCGGTGATAGTGGATGCCAGTGGTCGGTCAGAACGTTGCTTGCTGTGAGACCTGCTAGCAGATTTAAGCTTGGGTTGAGGGTCGGTACTAGCCTGACCAGAAGGTCGGTTACGTCCAGTGATTGGCTGGTCGGTGGGTTGATGCTGTGAAGCAGAGGAACCCTTATCAGAGTCACCAAACTCTTGCCCATGAGGAGATCTTGACAAAGGCCGGTCGGTGGAAAGCTGGCTGGCCGGTTGATGCTGTGAAGCAGGGCAACCCTTGCCAGTGCGCTTGGAAGAGGCTGATGTGACCTGATGAGTATCAGAAGTGAGCTGGCTGGCTGGTTGATACTGTGAAGTAGAGGAATCCTTGCCAGTGCGCTCTATATTTGTAGAATGAGAGTCTGACTCCGGCTGGCTGGCTGCCTGATGCGTATCCGCAGAGGAGGCTGTGCCAGTGCGCCCTGTAGATTGAAAGAAAGGCTCAGAATCCCTGGGTATGACGGTCGGAGGGGAATGAGATGGAGTAAGTTTGATATCCGAAGAAAAGGTCGGTTGAAAACTCTTAGAGAGCAAAAGCACTTCAAGCCTGTTGAAACGTTTGGACCACTTACTGTCCAGATCTGCTAACTTAGCGTCAGTTGAAGCTGATTCAGACGACTTCTTAGGCTTAGAAGCAACCTTTTCTTTTTTGGCTTTCTTCTCCGGAGGCATTGATGAGGAAGAAGGTGGAGATTTAACAGGATCAGATTGCTGTTCAACGTCTTCCTGGCCAACAACCCCAATAACTGATACATATGATGGGTCGACAAGTTCAGTAGAGTCCTTAGTGGGGGTGGCCGTAACAGATTTCCTTGCCTCACGCTTTTCCTTTTTTATCTTGTAGGACGGAGTTGAAATCTGGGCTAACTGTTCAGGTCTAAAAGCCAAACAAAACTTACAAGTAGTGGTGTCCTTACTCTCCACACAAGGGTCCTTGCCCTTATTCTTCTCGCGACAACGCGCACAGTATGTGTGATGATCAAAAATGGCCATAGCATGGCCACAGGCCCCTCTTCGTTGACCCGGGGAAGACACTCTGAGCTATGTATCCTATATATCACTTTTGCCAAGGCAAATAAACAAACTCTGAAAATTAGCAGAGTATTTTCAAAAATTCCAAACACTGAATAAAATTCGCTTGCACAGATCTCGCGCCAAACGAAAAAGATGCCATGACGTCACGCTGTCTAGACAGGAAGGAAGTACGACACGCCACCTGGCGAGTGCACAGTACTGGACCGGTCTGGCCGGTGGAAACACAGGACGTCTTTTTCTGACGTTTGGCGGGCCGGTCCGCGCCGACCGGATAAGCTATTGTCCATTGGATAGGATGTATTAACGCAATAAAATAGTTAACTTTCTGTTATCCAAAGTAAAACCTGTTAGAGTAAGAAATCTAAAATTCGCCACATATCTGTAATTCGCCACATGTCAAATACTAATACAATAAATGAACTGTGGTGAGATTTGTTGACTGTATAGTAAATTAAGGCTTTTTGAACTGAAAAATACCAATTTTTAGACAAAAACATCATTTTCTTCATAAAATTACCTAAGGTTTTAGAGGTGGCGAATTTTAGATTTCTTACTCTAGACATAATTACACATACTTCAGAATGACCAGATCTCATTTTTTTTTACAAATTCTTCAAACACCCTAAATTTACCAAATATGGCATGGGCTAAATATCCAGCTTGTATAAGGATATTTTCCAACCCAAAACACATTTATACTATAGTAATACCATTTTTGGTATTTGATGGATATTCTGTCACTTCACACTGACTTTAGAGAAGGCGGTTGTGACCATATGTATATTACTTGCTGTATAACTTGCTATCTTTCAATATAACTTTCAGATACCTTACCAACAAATTGTGAACACTGTGTGGGATTTTCACATATATTTTTTTTTTATTTTGGGAGCGTGGAAATGGGTTCTTAAAAGTGAACATTTGTAAAACCAGACATTACAGATAACAGACTCACAACTGTATAATTATTGAATACATTAACCTTCAAAGGTAAGGAACTTATTTCACCTGTGTTACAAATGCTAATATAACTCGGACTATTAACAATGAGGGTACCTACCGTTAATTTCTTTACCTAATACTATTTTCTAAAATTTAAAAGGGAAAACTACCTAAAACCATTGTATGCTTGCAATTTGATGAATTAATAATAAGTAGAATGCAATTTTCATGAATTTTAACTTGCAACTGAAAACTTTGAAAACTACAGTTTATCCTTTAAACTTTCGACTTTGAAAAAACAGTTAATGTGTAATTGATAAAAAAGCAAAACAGTTGAAATTTTTCAGTGGTACCATCTGTTAATCTATTGTCTTTAAAATGATTTAATGTGTAGTGAACCAGTCAGTCAAGGTATATACAGTTCACTACTTTAACTATTTATATATATAAAGAAACACAAAACAGTAAAGCACCCACTTCCGTTTTACTGTTTTACTGTTTTATGGTTTTGGAATACAGAGTTCTTCCTATTTACATTTTGACTTGATCTAGCTAGAAAAACTGTATAAGTGTAAAGATTCAAAACAGAAAACAGGCCTTTTTCTTTAGACTGTTTATGGTATATTTTAGATATTTATACTTTTTTAAAGCCAATCAAATAAAAATCATTTCCTTGGTAACCACAGTGGTCTTGATTGTGACATCACAATGCTAAATTTAAAAGTATTATTGGGTTTTAAAGATTTTATATTGGCATATAATTTTGAAGGAATTGATTAAAATTTGGTAAGTGGATGAAACAAAGTATGATGAGTACATCTACTTTATGGTGACCTTAAACTCCAGCCAATAAGTTATTATAGCAACTTTAAGGTTACCATTTACAGGGCCTAAAATAAAAAACCCAGTGAATTTCACTGGTACATGTTCCCTTATTAACACCAGATGAAAAAAACCTACACAAACAGAAGCTTGTCCTTGACATATAATTCATAGGACTTACAAATGTCTATGTGTAGGATTTCATAGATATCTACATTTTGAGACTTTTATTTATTGTTTCATTGATGTATTTTAGTTTCCTTATACTTTGCAAGTTATACACCTAGTATTAATTAAAATTTCCCAATACTCAATTGGCACAAGAGCTACTGATTCACAAATTGTACAGAACACTATTCTTTAAAAGGTACCAGAATAAATTATTTTATGAAAACATTTATTTCAAAATATTTAGTTGCATGCAAAACATTACTTTAAGTAGTATTTTTTACCTTAAATTAATTAATTTCTACAAAAAATAGTATGGGGGTCTCTCTCTGGGACTATTCACGGCCATGAATGAATTGAATCTGTCAAATCCCTTCTGCTTGAATGACCCTTGATTTTGATAACATTAAAGTCATTTATAAGTTGCTATTGTCCAGATTTAAGGCCACCTTACATTATACAGCTTCACGGTGCAAATATCACCCACATACCAATTATAACTGAAATTCACCAAGCCATTTTATTATTTTTGGCCCTAGAAGTGGTAACCTTGAAGTTGCTATGGCAGACTTATTGCCAGGAGTTTAAGGTCACCATAAAGCAGAAATACTCCCCATACTTTGTGTCATCCACTTACCAAATGTTAATACACCAAGCAGCAATATAAATTCTTAAAAGCACATTCATATTTTTAATTCTGCATCGTGACGTCACAATCAAGACTACTGTGGCCTTCACTAAAGAGCTCTGGGAAAGTTAAAACTGTCAAACCGTAAAACAGTAAAACAGAAGTAGGTGCTTTACCGTTTTGTGTTTCTCTGTAAATGTACATGGGTAAAGTAGTGAATGGTATGTACCTTGATTGATCAGCCCTCTATTTACTGGCATGAATCAATTTAAATATGTGTTACTATTTCTTAAAACATTCAAAGAGTAAACAGAAAAAGGGGAATTGACTGTTTGTAAAAAGTTCTGAAAATGGAATGGTTTTCATATTAACTGTAGGTACCTTGTGAGAGGGTTTTAAACCTACTGTTTTGTACTTTTCCATATTCATCACCCTCAAATTGATTACAAGCGTGTTTCAGTTTATTCAAACTAAAACAGTAAAAGGGTAACAAACTGTTTACTGTTTCAATCAGAATAAAAAGAGATATAGGTAAAGAAATTAACGGTAGGTACCCTGATTATTAACCCTGTGAAAATACTTTTCTCATCATTCTCTCTGCCTTCCAAACTTTGTGTTATTGCTCCAGTCTTTTGCATTACACTTAACGTTTTCTTATTCTGGAAAACATTAAGACTCTTGCTCTCTGCAAGCATATGATAAAGCAGGAAAAACTTCTTTAAAGCATCAAGACATTACAAGTTATTCTGAAGTTACAATGATAGCATAGATCAGCCAGAAGTAGGCAAATATTACCAATAACCATGGTTCTGGGCAAAAAACCTTTCTGTGGCTGTGAAGTGTTAAAGACAAAATTATCACTAAGTCTTTGAGTATTTTATAAATTTGGCAACTTTTACTGCAACTTAAGTTTATACATAAGATGAACACTGATCACTTCCTAACAAATGCTACAGATTGGAATCATTCAATTCACTGACCAAAGACGGTGAACATTTTAATTACCATATATGGTAATGACTGGTAAGTTTGTGTACATGGGGAATACCCTTCCCACTGTCCTAAGCATGTGATCTCTCAAGATAATTGGATCATCTGCCCACATGTTTTAAAGACATACTGATGCTTAAATGTTCTTGAGTTTTCTAAAACAAGTGAACAATACTACAAAGCAAATAACTGTCACTAAAATAAGCCAGTTAACAAAACAGGGAAAACATTCAAACTTACAGCATGCAATGCCACAAACCAGAGGGTCTGCAAAACATCTAAACTTTCAATATTAACCACAATGTCTTGTGCATTTTAGTTCATACAATCCGCAAAAAATGTCATTAAAAACTATATCTGAAGAAACTTTATTTTTATTATTTCATTATCACTTCAAAATATAAGATACTTGAATTTCTTGTAGATTGTAGGTTACACAAATCAAATAACGGAAAATATGTTGGAAAATACTGGAACATCTTCTGTGCGTGTCAAACACTGCAGCAAATCTAGACAACACAATAATAATATTATAAACGATGAGCACTAAATCAGTAGCAATACGAGAAACGTACAGCAAAACAGTAACCAACATAACAAACAACAAACACATGTACAGACCTTGTGTATACAACATCAACATCCATCAAAAACCAAATATACACAAAGGTGTCAGCAGATTGAACACAAACTGACCAATGAAAGCTCTCCTTACAAAAAAAAATACACTTGAGAGATACTCTCTCATTGGCCAGAAACCAAGTCAACCTTTGTGCATACCTGTCATGAAAAAATAATTGTAATTTTATATTCCATTCCGAAGATTTAAGAAGGAACACTTGCAGCAGAAAAAAAATAATACTTATCACATCCAGTAAGTCTTTATACCATCATTTAAACAGATGCCTACATCAAATACACACGACCTCAAAATATTAGTAACTTTATGCATGGTTTCATATAAAAATGTCGTGTAAAAAAGTGCCACAGAAACATCAAACGTGTGGAGTTACTGACCTAAACATCTAATGTATCTACAGATAATGTTATAATAAGCTAGGGACACATTTTTAATCATAAACATACAAACTCTGATAATAATAAGTTGAAACCCTGTGAAGGGTAAGTGTTAACTGGAAAAAACCGAGGGGAGTCATATTTTTGTCTCATAAAATACCTGCATATTTATATTTGAGTTTGAGATTTCTCTATGATTACGGTCTGGAAGGTTTCAAGTTAAGCAGAAGGCATCGTTCATTGTAGTGAATAATTCCTTGTATAGAATTATTCAATTTTTAAGTAAAGAGCTGTTAAATGTCGTGAAAAATCCATTGTAAGTAAACAACCGTTAACACTTTACTTTCACGACAGGTGCTTTTCATCTCGGACAACAATGATTATTTATTAATGGATTTTTCAGTCACATCATGACAATGAAGCAATGTTTAAAAAAAAATCTTTAAAATGAAAAAAAAAATCTTATAGTGAAAAAAAAATATTTTAAATAAAAAAAAAATTTAGAGAATCTTTGTTGAAACAGCTCCAGGCTGTTTGACAAAATACTCACATCCTGGCGTCGTTTGAGATATGTAGAGTAAGAAATCTAAAATTCGCCACATATCTGAAATTTGCCACATGTGAAAATACTAATAAAATAAATGAATTGTGGTGAGATTTGTTGACTGTATAGTAAATTAAGTATTTTTGAACTTAAAAATACCAATTTTTAGACAAAAACATCATTTTCTTCATAAAATTAACTAAGGTTTCAGAGGTGGCGAATTTTAGATTCCTGGCGAATTTTAGATTTCTTACTCTACAGTAATTACACATTTCAAATAACTCAGGCCTCAGAATTGACCACAGAAACATTTTAAGTCACAGAATTCCATATCATGTTTTAAATTTGGCACTGCGAGTGAATACAGTGCAGGAATTGATACAAATATTAACTACTTTCCACTCCAACAACATTGCAATAAGCAGATTCAAGCGAGGAAATTAATTAACCCCAAAAATCGCTTTGCAACAACATAAATTTGTTCAAATGCACATTTTATGACCAAGAAAAAAAAATGCAAGGGCCACACTACACAGCTATATCATCATATCTGACTAGAGAATTTCCTTTATTGATTAAATAACATGGAACAATAAAGAATGACTGAACACACAGAATATTAAATACATATGAAACAGCAACCCAAATAAAGGTTAAGGTTAGTGTGTTATGTTCTGCTCAACAACTACAGCAACCCAAACAACTACTTCAGGGGGAATAAAGGTTCTTAATAACATTATCGCACTAAAAAAAAAAAATAAAATAAATAAATAATGCTTGTCTAACTGAACATTCTCATATTAAGTGTTTCCTGGTATCTGTTATGCAAATACAATACACTGTGTGTCAGTAGAAGTTAGGTTCTACACCAACCACTTTTTAAGATCTAACATCAGAAAATGTAGTAATTTTTGTGGTATAACTGTAAGTTAGTACCTGACTACAATTCTGTGCTTACTGGATATTTAATGACACTGACTCTACTGCAATTCAAAGTAACTTTCAGATTTGACTGAGTTTTCAGATGAAAAAACCTCACATGATGTGTCTTTATTTATTTTTGTATAGTTTTATTTCTTTGTAGATCTTGTTCTTCTAAAAACTATTTCTCCATACAAATTTTGTCAACAAAAATCATTTATCTTTGCAACAATTCACAGGTTATTTTTGAATACCTTAATATATTATATAAATCTTTCACATTCTAAGACCATCCATTTTCCAATCCCCACAGTGTACTGGTTGAAACACTATTGACAAAAATGGGTGTTCTTTTAATGAACTAATTTGGCAACACCGTCATATTCATAAGTCCACATTCATAAGTCACGGCCAGCGCATAGCAATTAGAGTTACTTTGTAGAGATATACTTAAAAGAAAAAAAGACACTTCAGAGTTTCTGGCACAATTCATGTTAATAGTAAAGTGTCAATGAAGAAGAAATACATATTTCTGTGCAAAAATATGGCCCCAAATATGGTCTACATGACACACTGTATGCACAAACGAATGTAGTACTAGTCTTCATATGGGTTCCATGCAAAAAAATGGCTGATTGCTGATGGCCGACAACAGATTTTAGTTTTAGATGTAGAAGTTTCTTCTTGCCGAGTTTAAAACATAACGAGCCAGTAATCAGAAAGATTTATGTAATTGTAGAATGTTTTTTTGCTCTTCATTTTTCAGTTTATTTCTGTAATTATTGACAAGTAGAGAGCCAACTCTGATTATTTTTTACAGTTCTTAGGGTAACAAGTGGCTGACTCGACATGGAGGTTTTCAGATACCATCATTAGCAACCATTGTCATGGAAACTAAAGCTGGTATGAGTTGGTATTAGCTTAAATTTGCAAGATCAGTAACTGAATGTACAAAAAGTGATTTTCTTTTAAAGATAAACTGGGTTTACGTTTGTTTTTACCCCCTAAGTTATTACATAAGACATAAGAGTCGTGAAACCTTGAAATACTCTGCAGTATACTCGGAGTATCAACATTACACAAGGAGTTTGAGTGAGAATGTGAACTTTACAAGGTAGAAATACGCCTTCTACTTAACTGAATACTGGGCAATTCTTGTCATATTTGTGATTTTTGTGACAACCCTCCGATTTCCCTCATACAATAATTGATACAAATTTTGATTATTCCGGCTTACTTTCAAAGGGTGTCGCCCCATACCCCAACCCATAATGAATTTCATATAATTAGGCAAATTTCACTTATTGTACCCTAGTTATAATAACTAAACATGAGAAGGTTAATCATTAAAAATTGACACTAGCTTAAACAAAGTGCATGTTGTTGGTGTAGTTAGAACATTTTCTGTGCGCATAAACTGCCGATATGTATGCACAGAACAAACATGCTAGCATAGGATCATATTATTAATATCACTGAATTTTTAACAAACATAACTTGAACGTTTGTTTACATAGTAGATAATATGAATGTGTGAACAACATTGGTAAAGATAATGGACAGCTGGACACAAACGATGACTGAGGAGACATGCTAACAATGCGTGCTGATGGTGTTATGAATGACCTTTGAACTAATTCTCACTGACACAACATATATTCAGATCAAGAACTTCTGTCATTCTCTTTGGCATTATAATCTCATGGAACTTAAAATATCACATGCAGAGAGAGCTCAGTGAGGAAGTGTCACCTCCATGAGGACGCTTACTGGCCAGAATGGAAAATTTAATAGTAAATTAAATTTTTATAAGTTAATACCTTACCTAGTAGACAGATGCAATTGTCCAGCGCCCTGCCGGTCTCGCCAAACGTTAGAAAAAACCGTTCTGAGATGGGCTCTGGCTGAGACCGGTAGTATCCTGTTCATTCGCCAGGTGGCTGTGTAGCCTACCTGCCGGTGTACTGCGCATGTGCTCTTCCTCCGTTTGGCGAGACCGGCAGAGCGCCGGACAATTGCATCTGTCCACTAGGTAAGATGTATTAACACAATAAAAGCAAGCATTTAACTTCCTTATTTCATTGCAATATACTCAGTAAATATTAAGGATGAGCTGGTCATTTTTCCAACTCTAATACAGAAAAAAAAATATTTCATTTGATGAATTAAGAGAGTTTACAACGGTAGAAGCAAATTTCATGTGTATCTGACAAAGTCAATTGACAGTAACTGATATTTTTGACATTAAACAGTTTTACTCCACAGCCTCCAAGATTTGGTGTCTACAAAACCTTGCAACTTTAAAAATAAACAAAACAAATAGGTTACAATTGCTTTTGTTACAAAGTTGCACAAAAACTAGATTAATATCAACTGAAAGATGTTTATCAATTTCTCCAAATAAAATTTTAAATACTCACATGCAAAAACATCAGAAAAATGTCCATTTTTCCCTAAAGATTTTTATGTGTTTAATCACAGTAAATAAAGCCAGTCAATATCAACTAACTTCGGTGGCAAACAGACAGACAAACTCTCAACCAGCAAGAGTCTGTGAAAAAAAATTTGAATTTTATAAATAGCTACAAACTTCAGCACAGCAATACACAGAACTACCATATTCTCTTATGTCTATATTTACAGGCCTTATTTCTCAAAAGCCAATATCTTGAATACACCCACCAATGACTAAACAGATAAAGTCTGTAACAATATAGTGGTGATAACATAACCCTTCACAGTCTGTATGTCAGATTTCAGATGTCACACTTCCTACTGCGAATGTGCCTTCATTCAATGATATTCCTATTTTTAGAGCAGAAAAAAATGCTTTAGAAAATGGGCATTTTCTCACAAAAAGTATTTTATGCCTACATGCAACAGATGCAAAGCCATCAGAGACACTAGTAGTGCACTAAAATTTACAAAAGTCCGCCACAAAAATAGATTCCAAGTCATATACATCACACACCTGGCCTAGAGGTCAGACGGGCACCCATCCAGGTACTAACATAGCCCATTAGCCCTGGTTGTCGCACCTCAGAGTCTGTCTTTTGATGGAGAATAAGTACTATAAAAGTCATATTCAAACATAGAAATCACTTGTTAGTCATATATGACCCCACTGATTGGGTTTGAGATATTAACATGATCATCAGCCAAATTTGGTAGACACAACCTTTCCAGTTTCTTATTACCACAACAAGTGTAAGTAAGAATTTTTTTTTTTTTTTTTTTTTTTTGGGGGGGGGGGGGTCAGAGTGTCAAGTAACTTGCAGAAAGTTGAAAATCCAAATAAATGGCAAAATTCACATCGGCAATTATAGCAACTCTAGCTTGAAACTTGATTACAACTGTGAAGGGATCAATGAACCACACACTTAACAAAGAGATTACGGTAGATCAGCATAATCTGTCTCGACTACAACTGGAAAAACATTCTATCGCAATAAATAGGAATACTAAATGAGTATATCAACACATGTGCACAGCAACAACAAGCAGCTATACTTTGGCAGAGAATAAAATGCTATGTGTAAAAAATATGAAGCCAGTTTGGAGTCACATGATATTTTACATACAAACCGATCACATGATCTAGCCATCTAAGAAGCACTTTGACAATGTGTAAGACTGGTAAACCGTTTTAAAAAATGACTCTTTTAGAAGTTCTATATTTTCACCAAATACAGAGAATAAATTAGATGAAAAAAAAAACTTGCCTCAAAAACTAATTTATCAAAGAGTTTGAAACCACAAAAAGGATGATTATATGAAGAGAGGAGTCTTGACAAAAAGCTGGATTTATAATGTCTTGCCACATACAAGTTCACACAGAGACATCGAGACAAATGGAATTCAGTACTATGTCACTGTGGTCTTAAAAGACGGTGTTTAACACAGTCTGTACAAACAGGAAAACAAGCCTGGACATGTGTTTGTGACCACAGCATTCTTCTACGCTGCTGATCTTTATTGGAGGTTGAGTTTCTGATATACATGACCGATGTTTCTAAAATTCTACCTTAAACTCTGCATGAATGTTTGGCACAAAGTTGATGTCATCCAGGTGCTCTTTCCTGGAGGTGTGGAGTCTGTAGACACGTATAACCACACACTGTAGAGAGGTGGTATTTTCTCCCCCCTCATCACTCTGTAGTCTATACAAACGCTTATTACACATGATGAACACAAGACGAGCTCCACTCTTATAGTCATGAGTCAAAGTGCTCTGCTCCAAATACTAAGACAGGGAAATGTTTGATATGTGTTTGCCACTGTGCGGAAATCTGGAAGAACTTCACCCCCAGCCAGTCCACACCATCTACTGTGACTGAAAAGGATAAAAAACAGGGTTAGTGTGTAAAGACAGAGGAAATTTATCTAACTTTAGTTTCGTTGTCAGTATTTATAATGGTCAGCTTGTGTATTTCTAAACTCTGGATTACCACAGACAAGCAGACATTTGAAAATTTGGATGTCATTTCAGTTTTTATGAGATAAATACTGTGCTCAGTTTACTAGCCAAAAAAAGGTTAACATTCTAAATACCATATATGGTATGACCAGTAAGGAAGTGTATATATGGAGCCCCTTACTGTGTATATTAGCATGTGATGCCATCAAGGTGGCTTGCAAGTCTACAGATGCTTTTTACAGGAAAATAGCATCAGAGATGCCCGTACCCCACAGCCTAGGGAAATATTTTCAACACCATGAGATACAGAAGCACTGTACCAGTACAAAGTTCAGGATACTTTCAGAGCACTGTCGGTTATATAAAGTTCCAAAAAATGTTTAAATGCAGAAAATAATGTTTAAAAGAAAGATAATGCATGTAAAGATGAAGTATTAAAACAAGTCAATTCAATAACAAGATGACAGCATTAATCAGTAAACTAAAATTCAACATTCTTTATCTACATCTGCATGGCCGAATTATGGTTTAGATGTTTTGAATATTACCATGCATACAGAAGTGGTAATACATTTAATGAACGCTTATGTGTGGTGTTGGAGCAAAATCTGTGGCTCACTTGATGAAATTCTATCTCTTACAATGGGAAGTTATGAAAGTAAAATTCTTATTAAATTCTAATATGAATTAACAGTGCTTAATCTGCATCAAAAGACAGACCCAAAGGTGCAACAAGATTTTAAAGGTCAAGGTCACTACAAGGTCAAAGGTCAAATTAAGGTCACACCATGATAATACACACCTATGGCCCCTGACCAATGTCCCTACCAAGTATCAACTTCCTACACCTTACGGTTTCCGAGATATAGACCGGACAAGATTTTATAGGTCAAGGTCACTACGGCAAGGTCAAAGGTCAAATCAAGGTTAGATCATGACGTTGCACAACTACACCCCCTAACCAATGTCTCTACTAAGTATCAAGTTCCTACACCTTACGGTTTCTGAGATATAGCCCGGACAAGATTTTATAGGTCAAGGTCACTACAGCAAGGTCAAATCCTGATCAGACCATGACGTTGCACACCTACACCCCCTAATCAATGTCCCTGCCAAATATCAACTTCCTACACCTTACAGTTTCCGAGATATAGCCCGGACAAGATTTTATAGGTCAAGGTCACTACAGCAAGGTCAAAGGTCAAATCAAGGTCACACCATGACGTTGCACACCTACACCCCCTAACCAATGTCCCTACCAAGTATCAACTTCCTACACCTTACGGTTTCTGAGATATAGCCCGGACAAGATTTTATAATAATAATAATAATAGTAGGATTTATATAGCGCAAAATTGATACAAATCCTCTAATGCGCTTGAGTCCAAGAAGGGAGAGTCCAGGGACAGGCATTGGTCGACATCTAAAAAGCGCCCGCCAGGGTATAACTAAGGTGGTGGGTATGCCAGCCTAAATAAGTAGGTCTTTAGCTGGCTTCTGAAACCATCTATTGTTTGCTGAGATCTGACAGTCTGTGGCAGCTTGTTCCATTCAGCTGGTGCAGCTACTGCAAAGCCACGCCTGCCTATGTGCTTCTTAGGGTGAGTTGAGGAAATAGATAGCCTGTTGCCGCGAGTGAGACTGCTCGATCTTATTAAAGCTGAGAGATACGGGGGCTGTGAGAGATTAATAGCCTTGAATACCAAAAGATTATACTTAAGAGGATGCGATGTTGAATTGGGAGCCAGTGGAGTTTTTTCAAAAAGGGTGTAACATGACTCATTTTGTCAAGTCTGAAGATGATGCGGCAAAGAGCATTCTGGACTCTCTGTAGTTTGGCTATGTTGGACTTGCTTACTCCATAGAGTAAAGAGTTACAGTAGTCTAGACGACTACTGACCATAGCATTTGCCAGAAGTATTGCTGTCTCGACTCCAAGGAATTTGCGAATTCGTCGCAAATCACGAAGATGATAGTAACATGCTCTGCAAACCTTGGCAACATGATTGTCAAAGGAGCTGTCTGAGTCGAAAATAACACCCAGATTTTTTACTTCCACCGACGGAGAGATATTGTTTTGGAGGAGTTGAACAGGGAAATTTGGTGCAAGCGACTCTCTGATGGCTTTTTGACCTATAATGATAAATTCGTTTTTTTCTGGGTTTAGTTTTAGTTTGACACCGTCCATCCACTCCTGTACAGACTTGAGACACTCAGTCAGCTCTTCCATGCTAGAGTCAAAATTCCTGGAGTCAACTGCTAGGTAGATCTGGGTGTCATCGGCATACAGGTGATGAGTAACCTTGAATTCTGAAATAACTTGACTGAGGGGACTAGTGTAGAGGGTGAAAAGGAGAGGACCCAGCACAGAGCCTTGGGGGACTCCGAAAGGGAGAATTACTGCCTCAGAGAAACTATCACCTATTTTAATTTTTTGTTTACGGTTTGAAAGATATGATTTGATCCATGACAAAACAGTACCATCTAGACCAAACCAGTCATGCAAGCAGTCATATAAAAGAGAATGATCATTCGTATCAAACGCTGCCGAGAGGTCTAATAATGTTAGGGCCACTGCCTTTCCTGAGTCCACTGAGAGAGCTATATCATTTTGAATCTTCAACAATGCGGTTTCAGTGGAGTGGGAACTCTTATAAGCAGACTGGTTGACATTTAAGAGCCCCTCGAGCGAAATAAATTCATTTAGCTGCTTTGCCACCACCTTCTCAATAAGTTTAGATATAAAGCTGAGGTTTGACACCGGCCTGTAGTTTTTAAGGATATTTCTATCAAGGCTGGGCTTCTTTTGAAGGGGGGTGACATATGCCATCTTAAAACAGTTGGGAAAACTACCTTCTGTGATTGAATAATTTACAATTTTAGTGATGGGGGTGATGAGAATATCAGCACACTCCTTGACCAGTGATGTCGGAATCGGGTCAAGGTCACATGATTTGGATGGTGAGGACTTTAGAATTTTGAGAAGTTCTTCCTCAGACACAGATGTGAAAGAGGACAGAGTATTTTTAGTGGGGTTGGGTCTAGTAACTAAAGATGGTATTGATGACTGCAGTGTGGATCTTATTTTGAGGATTTTGTCATAAAAGAACTAACAGAAAGTGTTCGCAAGGTTGGTTTTATTTGTGTAGTCAGGTAGAACAGCAACAGAGGACTTGTGTAAAATCTTTTTGAAACAGTTCCACAGAGCCTTGGGATTTCCTTGGTTTTCAGCCACAATGTTGGAATAATGATTGCATTTGGACTTCTCAAGCAGGAAATTATAGTGGTTGATTGCAGCCCGATAGCGACTATGATTACTGGCTGAGTTTTCACGACGCCATGCCTGCTCATATTTCCTCTTGAGTCGTTTTGCCTTGAGGATGTCACAGTTCATGAAACCAGTCTCGGCATGTCTCGGTATATTTTTCTTCATGATTGGGGCATGCTTGTCAAGAAGGCTTCTCAAAGTATTAAAGTATTGATGGCTGAGAAGACTGGCAGTTTTGTACGGGCATCTAATGAGGTCGGATTTCAGGATATCCATTCTAAAATCTGAAATATTTATCTTGTGAATTTTACGGATGGGAACACGTTGAAACTTACAGGATTCTCTGACAGGGAAGATAAGGCTGAATATGATTGCCTGGTGGTCTGATAGTCCCCCAATAACTTTGGGACTAATGGCCCAAGAGAAGGAATCCCTCACACATAGAGCATCCAAAATATGACCCTGAATATGTGTGGGTGCATTGACAAGTTGTGTAAAACCGAATTGCTAAAGGATATCATAAAATTTCAGTGTCCAGGTGTCATGTTTATCCAGATGAAAATTAAGATCACCAAGGAGAATGTTTTCATAGCCTGATAAAGCAGCACCTTCGAGGAACATGCCAAATTCGTCCAGGAACTGCGACTTTGAGAGATTTGGGGGTCTATAAACTACATGAAATATAACATCTTTAGCACCCTCAGAGCTAATCTGAATGGAGATACTTTCGAAAGCCTGATAATTGTTTTTTGATACTTGCTCATAACTCAGGTCCTCCTTGATGAAAAAGCCAACTCCGCCCCCTTTCTTGATATTTCGAGGTACATGAGTGAACTTATAACCAGGAGGGGTGATACTAGAGATAAAACTTTCAGTATCCTCTGGCCTAAGCCATGTCTCAGTGATAGCTATAAGATCAGCATTGTTATCTTTGATGAACTCCAGAAAGGAAGCCGATTTATTTCTGATAGATCTAACGTTGAGAAGACAACCATTAAGAGATCTAGAACCAGGGCCTGGATTGAGACTGATACCACCCGAAAGAGCTAGAAGCAATGATGTCCATGGACTTACATTCCGGAAACTATGTGTCACCCTTCGACAGAGACCCTGGAAAGCCAGATAGGCAAAATTGATGCTATCTACACACGGGTGAATCCCCGACTCAATGACTACAGGATGGCCTGAGTGCATGATTGGTTCAGATGAGTCACAGACTTTGATGCCGCTCAGTATGAGGTAAACGGCAAAATGCAAGCAGTGCATTTCGAAGAATACTGTTAGTAAATATGAAGTGATGACAAATCTACTTTGTGGGTTAGTTGAACGGAAAGTGCATTGCCAGACCAACAGAGGCCAAGAATTAAAAATTTAGAAAAGGTGCAACTTACCTTCCCTATGTACAAACCTGTCTTTCACAATGGAGCCAAAAGAGAAAGTTGTAATAGATTGTGAAAGTAGGAAAAGATTAGTGCATATTTATGAAGTAAAAAAAAAAATAAAAAAAAAAAAAAAAAAAATAATGTGGTATGGATGGTAATCAGAGCTATTAATTTGGTTATTGTAAATGTGGGCTTTGTATGTAATACGTACAGTCTGTAAGGTGTAGGAAGTATAGGTCAAGGTCACTACGGCAAGGTCAAAGGTCAAATCAAGGTCACACCATGGCGTTGCACAACTACACCCCCTGACCAATATCCCTACCAAGTATCAACTTCCTACACCTTACAGTTTCCGAGATATAGCCTGGACAAGATTTTATAGGTCAAGGTCACTACGGCAAGGTCAAAGGTCAAATCAAGGTCAGACCATGACGTTGCACAACTACACCACCTAACCAATGTCCCTACCAAGTATCAACTTCCTACACCTTACGGTTTCCGAGATATAGCCCGGACAATATTTTCAAACTCAAGGTCACTACAGCAAGGTCAAAGGTCAAATCAAGGTCAGACCATGACGTTGCACACCTACACCCCCTAACCAATATCCCTACCAAGTATCAACTTCCTACACCTTACAGTTTCTGAGATATAGCCCGGACCAGATTTTATAGGTCAAGGTCACTACGGAAAGGTCAAAGGTCAAATCAAGGTCACACCATGACGTTGCACACCTACACCCCCTAACCAATATCCCTACCAAGTATCAACTTCCTACACCTTACAGTTTCTGAGATATAGCCCAGACCAGATTTTATAGGTCAAGGTCACTACGGAAAGGTCAAAGGTCAAATCAAGGTCACACCAAGACGTTGCACACCTACACCCCCTAACCAATGTCCCTACCAAGTATCAACTTCCTACACCTTACGGTCTCTGAGATACAGCCTGGACAAACTTTTTCCCGCAGCCCGCCCGCCCGACAGGACGCCCGCCGGCCCGCCCGCCCGCCCATCCGGACACCATGGGTGAAAACAATACCCCGACAGCCCTTAAGGGCTGTGGGGTAAAAAGTGTAATTTAAAAGTATTTTGCATTAGAAATCTCATATTTCTAAGTAGTTTATGGATTTATTAGTCGTGAGACCGCTTACAAAAATAACAATCGGTTTCAGGGGCTTTGAAAACAACCAAAATGTGGTATTCTGTATAATGACATCATTATGTGGAGATACTCAAGTACAATTGTACATGACTCCTAATATAAGACAGGAAATCTTTTTGTGAGATATTTTGAAGCTAATAAACCCCATTTTTAATGAATATAACATTATGAAGTACCAGCCATTATCTCTCTAAAATTGCAAATTTAATAAGTAAATTAAATTTTTATAAGTTAATACCCTATCCAATGGACAATTGCTAATCCGGTCGGCGCAGACCGGCCCGCCAAACGCCAGAAAAAGACGTCCTGTGTTGCCACCGGCTGGCCGGTCCGTAGTACTGTGCACTCCCCAGATGGCGCCTCATACTTCCTTCCTGTCTAGACAACCTGACGTCATAGCATCTTTTTCGTTGTCTAAACCTCTTAGACCCCTAGTAAGCTGATAGCGGGGTCGGTGGGAGGGTCTTGTGTGTCCATTGGATAGGGTATTAACTTATAAAAATTTAATTTACTTATTAAATTTGCAATTTTATTGCGTTAATACATCCTATCCAATGGACAATTGCTGAATAACTACCGCTTGGTCGGCGGGTAAGTTACTAGGGACTTATGTGAACTCACAAGTAATAGCAAATTTTAACCTACGGTCTAGGCTGACTTCGTCAGGAGACCTATAGGTCCAGGCCTGGGTTGACTTTAAGGTCAGGAAACCCTGCAAGGCCATGGTCGGTTGCCAGCAGCCGGTTACCCGGGGCTACACCGCCGTCGCCCCCCCTCCCCCCCCCCCTTTTGTAGACCTGCTCTGAGGTAGGGGAAGAGAGGGATGAGTTCAGTCCCAGAATGCAAATAAACCTCCCGAAGGAAGCACACCACACTTCTTATGTACATGAAGAACTGTTATGTACATATACAAATCTCCTCCATCCAAAGGCCACTTGTGGATCTGCTGAGCAGCCACTACCTAGCCCAATTGGTAAAGCTCTGAATCAGCCCAAGCCCCGCCCTTCATATAGAACTGTGTGAAGGTATGTGACTTCAGTGGCGGGCCGACAAGATTGGATCTAAGGAGACTCCCGACTGGAAGATCTTAGAAGCAGCAAAGGCCCTGACATCATGGGCTTTAACCTGATGTTAAAAGTGGGCCTCCTGGTCAGAGAGCTCATAATATAGGATCACAGTCTGCTTGATCCAAGAGGAGATAGTGGGAGGTGAGATGTCTTTGTTAAAACCTTTCTCGAAGGAGACAAAAACCACCTCCTTATTCTGCCTGATGTCTGAGGTTCTGTCCAAATAGTAGCACAATGCTCTGACCGGACAGAGGGACCTGTCAGACTTGAGTGATCTATCCAGAGTCGGGGCCAGGGCTGTTATAACCCCAGGGGCCACACTGGACACTCTATGGCCAGCTGATTCTAGGATAGAAAGCTGGGTGATGGATACAGGGACACCTTTGACCAATTGGATTGGTGTCCAATATATCAGTTTTGCCAGGCATGAATCTCACTTTTGCACTTGCCCGACCCAAGGGCCAAGAGGAATACCGTCTTGAAGGTCAAATGCTTCAAGGGGGCCTCCTTGATTGGATCAAATGGAGTCTTAGCTGGTGCACGGCCAGTAAGAAGTTCCAGGAGGGTATGCCACTCCTGCCTTTGGGTCTGTCTCTGAGGAAACTATCCAGGAGACGAGCGAGATTTCCGTCCTTACTGATGTTGAAGGGTAAATTTCCCAGTTTATCAACAATGGGTGACCTATAACCATCAATGGTGCTGGGCTGTTTGCCAAGCATGTATCTCACTTCTACGCTTGCCCGAACCCAGGGCCAAGAGGAAAACTGACTTGAAGGTCAAATGCTTCCAGGAGGCCTTTAATTGGTTCAAAATGAACCTTGTCAGCTGGTGCAAAACCAGGGAGAGGTTCCAGGAGGGGGTTCCCCTCCGGCCTTTGGGTCTGTCTCAGTGGAAGTTATCCAGGAGACGAGTGAGATTTTCATCCTTACTAACATTGATGGGCAAATTTTCCAGACTATCAGCAATGGCTGACCTGTAATCATCAATGGTACTGGGCTGCAACTTCCTGTCCTGAAGCAGGTACCTAAGGAAGTCAGCAACTGACTTTACAGGTGGTGCCCGAAGTCCACCTGATGAATGATACATCACTTGGTACAAATGACCCATTTGCCTCATAGACTGATCTGACTGACCCCCCTTTGAGTAGCCTCAATTCTTACTGCCACTGCCTCAGACAAGTTCTGCTCCTCGATTGCTGAGGCTCTAGGAGCCCTGCATGGAGATTAAGATTTGTCAGACTTCTGTGAGGGATCTGATCGAATGGTCGTGAACAGGCTGGGCAGATTGGGCAGGCTCAGAGGGATGTGGCTGGACATGGCCACTAGATCCCAAAACCAAGGCATGTTGGGCCACCCCGGAGCAATCAGAATGATTCTCTTACATGGGGAGTCTTGTGACTTCTCCACCACTTTGCCCAATATGGCTGATGGTGAGAAGGTGTATCCTTTTAGATCCTACCATGGCCGACTGAGCACATCCACTGCTGTGGCCAGGGGATCCGGTACCGGTGACACAGAACAGAGGTGACTTGTTGTTGAACCTCGTGGCAAATAAGTCTATTTGGGGCCGGTGCCACCTACTGCATAGAGTGGAAGACCTCTGGAAGGAGAAACCACTGTTTGGATGGTCTGGCCTAGCCTGGACAGCCTGTCTGCTACCACATTAGTCCGGCCTGGAATGTGTCGTGCTTTAGAGTCACTTGTTTCCTGGTACACCAGGTCAAGATTCTCCATAGTAGGGCACAAAGTGGGCCCGACCTCATTTCTCCTTCCTTTATGTATGACACTACTGTGGTGTTGTCAGTTGCTACAAGTACTATCTTGCTTGAGCAAAGGTCTTAGAACTCTTAAAGTCAGAAAAACTGCTTAAAGTTCTAGATAGTTTATATACAACCTGCTTCCCGGAGGGGACCAGGTTGCTCTTGCAAAGTGCTCATCTAAGTGAGCGCCCCACCCTTCTATTGAAGCGTCTGTAAATATTTGCAGAGCATGTTTAATTGGGTGTAATGGTTGGCCTGTAAGAACATTGTCTTCCTTCAGCCACCATTGTAAATGGGGAGTGCAGGGACCTGGGGACTTGGATCACCTTTTCCAGTGATTCTGCTACCCTCCAGTTGTTTTGAGATGCCACTGTATGGGTCTCATATGGAGTCGACCTAGATTAACCTGCTTTTCTGTAGCCGTCAGTAACCCATCAAGGACATGAATTCCCGGACCGGGCAAACCGGTAGGGAAAGCAGTTTTAACCTAGTCTCTTGAAGGTTCTGTCACCAGTCCAGAGTCGGTCGGAACCGATCAGACCTGAAGTCGAACTGGTAGCCTACAAAATCAAAGTTTTGTTTGGGCTCCCGCTCTGTAAGTTCATCAGCCAACCCAGTTGCTGACACATTATTTACTAGTTCCTGTGTATGTTGGAGAAAAGCCTGGGATCTGGCTCTCACCAACCAGTCGTCTAGGTACTGGTGGCTCCTTAAGTCCTTGTGTATGGTCACAAATTTCACCTCCTTTGGTATCACAGTGAACTCCAAAGGTGCTGTGGACAAACCGAATAGCAGGCATTACCTGGATTGTCCTTGTATAAGTATATGGGAGTAGGTATCCCTCCTTGAACATTTATAATACCTAGGGTCCAGCCCCCGAGGCTTCCTAAGTTCCCGAAAAAGGGCTTAGTCTGGACCCTGCAGGCAGATTGTGTGCCACATTTGGGACATTTGGTATTTTGAAAAAAAAAACATTTTCTGTCCCTCCGGACACTGGTCCGGTCTGGTGACAATGATCCAGGTTAACAGTCTCTCTGTTCTTATTGTGGTCTGGTGGGGCTGACACAACTTTTCATATTAATAGACTCTTTGCCCCGGGCCAGCAGCCTGCAAGGTGCAGCATTTACAGAGCAATTGTTATTCGTGAGATGTCTGACCCCTGGCCGGACCTGATGACAAAATTTATTATCTCTCCAGCCAAGTCCAGCACTGATAACAGATTGTTGAGAGATGTGATAAGGGAAGGTTGCCTGGCAGTAGGTTGGGACACTGTCATGTCACATCACCAAGACCATTGACCGGTCTAAGAATTCTCTGCAACTAAATTAACTCTGTCCGGTACCAGGACTCCATACCCGGTACTTAGCTGTAACCAGCAATTCTCTGTAACCGGCAACAAACTGGCAGTCTGGGGTCACCAATCAATTTTGACAGCTACTGGTCTATATTTAGCCAGCCTTAACCTGTAACCAGTTGTTGAGGCAAGTGTACAGGGCTGTGTAGCCAGTACCAGCCGGTACACTCTGTAACCAGTTGTTGAGGCAAGTGTACATGGCTGTGTAGCCAGTACCAGCCGGTATACTCTGTAACCAGTTGCAGCCAGTAATAAAAAAACTGTAACTGGCAAAAACTGGCAGGCTGGGGTCAGCAACGAATTTAGACAGCCATTGGTCTATATTTAGTCAGTTTATTTAACCAGTTGGGTGAAAAACTGTATAGTAAGGACTGTGTAGCCAGTACCCTGCTGGTAGACTTGTAACCGGTAGGTTGAAGCCATATGTAGCCAATTGCTAAAGCAAGTGTACAAGGCTGTATAGCCGGTACCGGCCGGTACACTCTGTAACCAGTTGTTGAGGCAAGTGTACAAGGCTGTGTAGCCGGTACAGGTCGGTACACTCTGTAAACAGTTGTTGAGGCAAGGGTATAAGGCAGTGTAGCCGGTACAGGTCGGTACACTCTGTAACTAGTTGTTGAGGCAAGGGTATAAGGCTGTGTAGTCGGTGCACTCTGTAACCCATTGCTAAAGCAATTTTACAACTATATTTGGTATTGAATTCAGCTGGCTGTAGGTTTCCTCCATTAATAAAAGTATTTCTTTGAATGCACGTCTTAATTGTAGATTTGACAGTTGCTGGGAAAGCCCTTGTGAGCTATATTTAGAAACAAATGTTGGTCGGTGTATCACGTGACCAGCTTGCTGGTCGGAGGGACAACGTGATTGGCTGATTAGAGATGACGATCAGCTTCGTGACCTGGTCGGTGAATCACGTGACCAACTTCGGGGATATGCCCTCACTAGACGAGTTCTTTCCTTATATCACAGTAAACGTAAGCTTACTGGTCGACTGATGTCTGTAGCAGAGAAATCTGTATCAGTACGCTGGAGGTGGATTACAGGAACTAAAACTGGAATCACAGAAGACGTGAGTGCAAAGAATGTACTTCCGACCTTCTTGTTCGGTGAATCACGTGATAAACTTCGTGACTGGTCGGTGAAAACACGTGACCAGTTTCGTGAAGACACGCGATTGGCTGACTGGATATGACGTCAGAGGTCGCGTTCTTTTAGCTGGCCGGCCGGCCATTGCTTAAAAGCAGAGAAGCCTGGGCCAGTGCACTCTGAAGATGATATTCCTGGCCGGTCTGAAGTCGGTTCATCTTCTCAGCCGGCTGTACACTCAAACCAGTTTCCTGGCCATCCACTGCCCTTACTACCGACACAAGTGCCGGGTCCATAAGGGTGGGACTGAGAGTGTTCTGAAGAAATCTGCAGAATTCATCTCTTGCTTCTGATGAAAAAATACTGGAGCTAGGCTGGTGTGACTGATGCTTTACAGCAGAGAAGTCGGTACCAGTGCGCTCTGAAGAAATCTGAAGAATTCATCTCATGCTTCTGATGAAAAATACTCGAGCTGGCTGGTGTGACTGATGCCTTACAGCAGAGAAGTCTGTACCAGTGCGCTCTGATGAAGAATGCACCTTCCAAGAGGAATCCCTTTTATTTGCAGTGCTCAAAACTACGTAGACTGAGGTTACCGTGATTTCTAAAGACGTTTCTATGGTGATTGAAGCTGGAAGGTTATAGATGGTACATTCAAAACAAAGGACACGGATAAAAATACCTGTAAGTAGTGTATCCATAATTCCTCAATAAATCGATCTGCCCCTAACAACACAATGGTTGAATGGGAGGAAACTAGTAAAAAAGGCTGCCTTCATATTTCCCGCCGATTTCGTACTGCCCTATCCTCAACAATAATTGAGTCAACTAGGGAGCGTTTCCAACAGATTTCTAAATGTATATCCGTGCTTGGAACAGTAGGTAACACTTCTACACTGAAAATATCCACATATAAGGTTGAAAATCCGTCATAATGCACACTTTTGCTTAAAATATCTGGAGATGTTGAAAACACGTCTGCACAGTACACGCGCCAAACGAAAAAGATGCTATGACGTCAGGTTGTCTAGACAGGAAGGAAGTATGAGGCGCCATCTGGGGAGTGCACAGTACTACGGACCGGCCAGCCGGTGGCAACACAGGACGTCTTTTTCTGGCGTTTGGCGGGCCGGTCTGCGCCGACCGGATTAGCAATTGTCCATTGGATAGGATGTATTAACGCAATAAAATAAAGTTTTTAATAACCAGTTTTTCAATATATTTGCCATTTTTATTGTCACTAACCAGAACAAAACAAAAAGCAGATTATCAGTTAACTTTTCACAATACTAAAATTTATACTATTACAAAAGTAATTTCAAAAATGTAATAATAATTTGAATTTTTATTAATATTTGAAAATTTATATTTTAATATTTTTTATAAACTCCAGTCATGACTTTGTACTGGTTTTCTCGACAAAGTCAAACCATTTTCAGGTAACTTAGTAAAACCTAAATACTCTGGCCTACCTTTGATGGGCTGGCTCTGACTTTTGGTGGTACAGATAAGTCGTTGGACTGATTCAATCAGCTGACTCTTAGACTCTGGATCTTTTGACTTCTTACCAATTCTCATAACTAGGAAGCAGTGAAAAAAAGTACCAGACTTTTGATTATGTACTCTAAGAAAAAAATACATTTTAAAACTTTATACAGATATTGTTGTGGATTAGAAAATTGCGTACTCAACTATAAACATATGTCTGAGAGAGAATTCAAAGAATTAGCAATACACTATGTTATCCTCCTTGGTAAATGGTATATAAATAAGTGCAATGCAAACAAGCAAACTGGTGGAACTTATTGAGTTAATATCAATCTCACAAGAGAAAATTTAAAGTTTCGAATTTGGATATGTTCTCAATGACAATATACAAAGCCTTGGTAATGTTATAACTAGGGCTGCAATGATTCTTCGGTTACTTGGAAACAAAACGATTCAGTTCAATACTCGAGGCAAGAAAAGTGAACCGGGTCTTCGAAAACAACTAAACATAGACGTAAAATTTACTACAAAATTCTATTTTTTCTTTAAGTGTATGAATATATTTATATATTTTACTAATATAAGGCGTTTCCGTTTCAGTATTTTATATTTTAAGTATTTGCAAACTTTAATTCTCTGTGTAAAAACGTTTTATAAGACGGCACTTTATTATAACGTATTTCTAAGACGCCTCAAATCTCACAATATAAAGATGGTTAAATTTTCTTATATTTTGCATTATAAATGCGTCTTTTTCCCAAAATTCAAAAAATTATCATAATTCTTTCCTGTTGTGTGGTTTGTAACCATATTATAAGGCGTGATATGTCAAAACATGAAGCAGTTTATTTCGTGGGCGATAATCAAGCGATTAACCGAGTACCGTCTAAAACGAGGAATCGAGGCGCATTTTCGGGCTCGCTTGCAGCCCTAGTTATAACATGTATTTTCAATGCAAGATTTAATATGTTAATATCATGAAAAGTACTGATTTTATAGCTGTCCAGATTGGAATAACAAAGGTTCTACTCTCAGGAAAGGTTACACCACAAATGTTAACCGTACTTTTCTGTTTTCATTCTCTCATATTGCTAATACATAATTAATGCAATGAAGCCTTATTTTCCTGCTTCTCTTTATTACTTTAATGCATAACAGATCAAATACTTTTCTATTCCAATAAATATATGTACTGGTTTCCTCTGCCCTTCCAACTACCCGTCGTGATATGATCTGTACAGTGTTGAAAGCGACGTAAAACCCCAAATAAACAAACCTAAGCATTTCAAATATGTTATACATATTTCTTCTCTTTCTTCTTCTCTTTAATATTTTAAATACCCAAACCGTTCACCACCAATTTAGCAGTATCCATCTTACCTAAGGCAATTCCAGGGTAGAAAAGTTTGCAGACAGTTTAAGTTACCAAAACACACACACACACACAAGTGCTCCTCATTACATAACTTCCTCATACATATTATATTAAACAACGCATTTCAATACACCAAGAGTTTTAATTAAGAAAAGTAAAATAACTATACAGGGCAGTCAACTACAAGCACACAGACATGGCACTGCTAAATACACTTTGCTGCCAACATCCAGCCAGCAGACCACGTCTTTAAGGAGTTAATACATCCAATGTTTTTTTCAATGTTTCAAATATGTTATACATCCAAAACTCACTCTTCTGTTTCTTTTCCTTTGTGATCATGAGTAGCTGAAGACTGGTAGGGGATATCTCGCCTGTTAATCCCACACTCTGAGGGAATCTGTAAACCATGATGGATCTGAAGCTGCATTTCAGCGAAGCCTTGCTGTCCTTCTTGATCAGTCTTTCCGTCTTCTCCTGGGGTTCGTGCCGGGAAGCCGCGGTCCAGTAGTCCACCTGTAAGTCCAACAGCTCCACAGGCGGGGTTACACTGGTCACTGGGTTCAAGGATGTCTGGCCGGGTGGGCTCATCAGTCCACCACTAAAATACAGGTAAAAACATACAGGTGATCACTATAATACAGAGGTAAGTCAAGGTAACTACTTACAGGTGGCTATATGTTAATCAGTCCTGTTCTGTATTACACAAAGAAAAGGTACAGGTAACCACATATAGGTAGCCACAGGTTCATCAGTCCATCTATGTAAAATAGAAATTACAGGGACAAGTAAACACATACAGGTGGTAATTGGTTAATCAGACCACTTTTATAATACAGAAATGAGAAGTACAGGTAAACACATACAGGTGGCCACATTTTCATCAGAACATCTATGGAAAACAGAAATAAAAGGTCTAGGTAACCACATACAAGACTCATTTATCACTAAAATTTAAAAAGTCTATTATGGTTTTACATTTACTATTGTGTGTCTTACTATAGGAATAAAAGACATATTCGAGTGCTTTATGATGGTTTTAAACTATTGATCGGCTGAATATTAAAGCCACGAAGCCTGAATTTAATACAGCAGATCAATAGTTTAAAACCATCATAAAGCATGAGAATTTGTCTTTTATTCCTATTCTAAAATGGTTTCATTGATATTTTGTTCAAAATAAGGGGTAAATCTTACGCAAAATTCAAAACAAATCCAATGCCATGTTGGCTGTTCCATCAACAAAACATACATAGCGATATCTAAGGTAAAAAAATAAGTATTTTTGTCACTCTATTTTCATAGATTTTGTGATGAAATATTAAGAGTCTGTCACTGTAGATGCTTTCAATTTGTTGTAAGCTTTAAAACGATATGCTATTTATTTAAATCAAGCATGAAATGACAATTTTATGAATATTTTAACCTCGAGCCATTTGTTTACATTTGTACGCGAAGGGACGATGCACGCACAATTCAACAGCGTTATTTTATTTACCGTTCTATATTCGCGATTCCAGCATTGCCCAAAAGACGTGTCCAAGGTCACTGCGCAGCGTACCATTTTAGAATATTTATTTAAGTTACTTTTCTTCATAAACTTCCTTGTTACATTTTATTTAGTTTCCAAAGCTTGTAATTAGTATTTTTGTAAAACATTTTTGACCAATCATGACACTAATACCACTTATACTAGAGCAAATACACCCATTATCCTACCTGTTACCACAGTCATGCTAACTCTGACCAGCTCAGGTGAACTGCAGTCATTTTCTTATCTGTTCTGTGTGACCGAATGGTTGAATGAGTTATCTGGTGTGAGGCTGTCTGTGTGTATTTTAATTTTCTTAACAGTTTTGTGTGGCTTGAGGGTTGTCTATATGGCTGGGTGAAATAGGCAGCTTGTGGGTGTCTCTGTGTATATTTTAATTTTCTTACCTGATTTGTGTGGCTGGAAAGTGTTATACAGCTGGTGAACTAGACAGTGTGTGCTTATCTCTCTCTGTATATTATGATTGATGGAGGGTTGTCTGTATGGCCTGGTGAACAAGGCAGTGTGTGTGGGTCTACCTGTCTATGTTAATTTTCTTACCTGTTTTGTGTGCATGAAGGGTTGTCTTTAATGGCTGGGTGAACTAGGCAGTGTGTGTGTATCTCTGTGTATATTTTAATTTTCTTATCTGTTTTGTGTGCATGGAGCGTTGTTTATACGGTTAGGTGAACTAGGCAGTGTGTGGGTATCTGTGTGTATACTTTAGTTTTCTTACCTGTTTTGTGTGAATGAAGGGCTGTCTATATGGCTGGGTGAACAAGGCAGTGTGTATGGGTCTACCTGTCTATGTTAATCTTCTTACCTGTTTTGTGTGCATGAAGGGCTTTCTATATGGCTGGGTGAACAAGGCAGTGTGTGGGTATCTGTGTGTATACTTTCGTTTTCTTACCTGTTTTGTGTGAATGGAGCGTTGTTTATAGGGTTGGGTGAACTTGGTGGCGTGTGGCTGTCTCTCTGTGTTGGGGTAGGGGCGGCAGTCTGAGGTGGTGAACTGGACATGAAAACAGTCTGTGGGATGGAGGATTCCTCTAGATCTACTGAAAACAAAAGAAATACTTGATTTACAATAAAGAGTGTCCTTGTGTGATACTGACATGCAGAGAGTTAAAAAAAAGCATTTCATAAAGACTGAATATTGAATCTGACTTTAGTTTGGTATACTATTGTTTTGAGGTTCTGTCAAGTCAACATGATTGGCAAACTTAGTGATGGAGAAACACTGTGGATAGCAACTGTTTCACATTCCATCAGTATAGTTGGAGATTTGAACCGAACCCATAATACTAACTTTGAGAAGCCTATGTGTAAAACTTCTCCCAAGAGAGGGGTAGTGGGAAATATTATCTGTACACTGTGGCAGTGGTGGCAGCATATTGAAGTAAAAACCAAAGTATCCACAGGGGACCTCCAGTGGATGCATCACATAATATGTTGCAGATACATGTTCCGAGTAATGAATAGGTTCAAAGAATAAATACAACATCCTGCATATCTACTGAATGGTTAGTAATCCTATAAACAAACTGCAGAACACATGAGCAATATCCAATTACTAATGTCACCTGAAGTGTATTTTTATACTGTGAAAATAAAGCAAGATATTATAAAAAATAGTCCCTCTCTAATTTACAGCAGCAATATAATACGGAATTAAAGCAGTAATTTTTCACATTACGAGTTTATATTTGATTTCTTTATTTTTGTCTCATATTTTAAGAGATAATCAAAACATACTGATCGATTTACAGTTTTCAAAGTACCTGATGTTGAGATTCCTGAAATATCAATGGGTCCAACCCTCACTTCCTGTAAATACACAACAGGAATGTTATATTGCTGTGAGCCATAAAATGTTTTTTTTTTGTTGTTTACTACAGTAATTTAAGCTAAGAAGCTTGGATACAGTCTACAGTTTATGTTTTATTTATTCTCATTTATTACAAGAATATACATAACATTTGCAAGAGTTAGATCCTAACTTTGCCACTTGTCTGTGGACGTGGGTGAGGATATCTTAGGACTGCTTGTTGGGGAAAATTAGTGAATTTCTTATAATTTGACAATTAGTGGAATTTTATTCCTGATAAATTTTAATCTGTAGAGAGCATTTTTGCAAAATTTAATACAATGTTGATATTCTATCCCTATTTAACAAGTTGGCAGAAAAAAGCTTGCACTCGGTGAAATCTGTGGCAGTAAATTTTTTTCTTTCACATAAACAAAAGAAATTTTGCAATAACAAAAATACAGTAAAAACTAAAAGCAGTGATACATTAGCTGCTACAAGAAATATATTGTTAGTTGCTACTTACACCAAGGAACGGAACAAATATCTGGGATGATTCTTCTTCAGGGCTACAAGCACACAGTGACTATTCAGATTATAATTTATTGGACAAAATGCTAAATTACTGTCAATGTACTGGGTTGTTAAGAAGTCTTAATCCTAGACCAAAACCCTAAGTATAAGCAGAATTAACATAGCTCTCACTGTGGTTAACATTTGTTTTGTTTTGTTTTTTCAGTAGAAAAACAACATTCTTGCTAAATGTTGTTTACAGTGCAAAATTCCCAAAAGAATTTGTATTGGTTACTTCCTCATTGTTATCCATTGATTTGAAGCATTTCAGCTGTGTCTAGAATAAGTTTTTGTGACAGTATATTCCCCCTTCTTACAAATTTTCAAGGAAGCCAGCAAGTGAAAATGGGTTTGTCCAGTATAATTTGATGATAGTTCTTACCAGTGTTGTAAAATCCAATTGCCTGTGAGACAAACTAGAACTGCAGAAAAATATGCGTGGAGAGTGAGAAATTGTTTGGACAACAAAAAGCTTCATAAACATGATGAGGTATTTTACTAGTTAACATAAAGTAATGTAATTTGGATTACAATAGTATTGGTATGAAATTGAAATTTCAATGTTCAAACTTCACCTTGGCTCTCCACAGCGGTCGATATTGAAATATTGTTTCTTGTTGCAAAGTGTTGTCACTTTACAACTGAGCTCATGCTGAATTTACCAATACATTATATAAACATTTGAAAAAAAAAAAAAAAAAAACATCTAACTTTCATAAATTATCCCACAATTTGAAAGAGATATCAAATAGTATCTCAAAATACATCACACATGCAATAAATTTTCAGAATTTTAATGAACGGTAGTTTTAAATTACAGAACTATGTTGAAAACAATTATTTCACTACTTCTTAGCAAAGATACTGACATTTGGACTTTCTTTTTCGATACAGAAATGCATAACCATGTTCATATGATACTTAACTATCAATAAATATATCAAAACTACAAGTTTGGATGTACTGTGGTTGATATTTCAGATACAAAGTCAAAGCTTGACACTGTGTATACTTCCTGTCAATTCAAACCTAGGCAATACTGTAGCTGTAACTGGCATACACACTGCCATTATGCTTACTAATATAACTTACCCCCTGTCTCTGTCTTTACAGTAGGTCAGCATGGCCTCGGCCACAGGTAGCTGCAGGAGGTGTGACGACTCAGACATGTAGGTCTCCACCCGCCCACGCACCTCAGCCAGGTCTGAAAACCCGGGACACAGTACAAAATGACAGAGACCTCGTGTTATTATGATACATATATGTGGCTTCTACCTTCCTGATTTAAATAAAAAGGGTCCTGTAATATGAGACTTTACTGAAATGACTTAAAAATACATATTTTACCAAAATCTTCAAATCAGTGATACTATCCCTTCAATCGTTTGATACGTCAAATTAAGGTTCCCACAAGAATTTGAAAACAAATTTCACCAAAATTTCCATTTCTTTTCCAAGACAAAATATCTGTTTCCATACACAATAACTACAATGTACTCTTACAAACTGCTCAATTTCTAGCACGTAACTAGAGGCATGCTTTTGCTAACAAAAGCGAAGCGTCCCTTAAAGTTTAAAATGCTTTGTGGTTTTAATAAGCATGCTGTAAAGCTAAGAATGCACAAAGCTGCACCGTATGCTTTCCCAACACCTCTTAATACATTCTGAAGCTATAAAAGCAACAATAAAGGAGATATAAGGCAAAAACTCCAAAGCAGCTATTTATGACCCCAGTTTGGCCCATAAGGGAGGGTCGGGGGGTAAAACTGACTGGCTATTTAGACTCTCCACATACGCTTTCCCAATACCTCTTAATACATTCTGAAGGTATAAAAGCAACAATAAAGGAGATATAAGGCAAAACTCCAAAGCAACTATTTTATGACCCCAGTTTGACCCACAAGGGGGGGTTGGGGGATAAAACTGACTGGCTATTTAGATTCTCCACATATGCTTTCCCAATACCTCTTAATACATTCTGAAGCTATAAAAGCAACAATAAAGGAGATATAAGGCAAAAACTAAAAATCAGCTATTTTATGACCCCAGTTTGACCCATAAGGAGGGGGGGGGGGGAGGGGGGGGGGTAAAACTGACCGGCTATTTAGACTCTCCACATATGCTTTCCCAATACCTCTTAATACATTTTGAAGGTATAAAAGCAACAATAAAGGAGATATAAGGCAAAACTCCAAAGCAACTATTTTATGACCCCAGTTTGACCCACAAGGGGGGGTTGGGGGATAAAACTGACTGGCTATTTAGATTCTCCACATATGCTTTCCCAATACCTCTTAATACATTCTGAAGCTATAAAAGCAACAATAAAGGAGATATAAGGCAAAAACTCCAAAGCAGCTATTTATGACCCCAGTTTGGCCCATAAGGGGGGGTCGGGGGGTAAAACTTGACCGGCTATTTAGACTCTCCACATATGCTTTCCCAATACCTCTTAATACATTCTGAAGCTATAAAAGCAACAATAAAGGAGATAAAGGCAAAAACTCAAAATCGGCTATTTTATGACCCCAGTTTGACCCATAAGGGGGGGTCGGGGGGTAAAACTGACCGGCTATTTAGACTCTCCACATATGCTTTCCCAATACCTCTTAATACATTCTGAAGCTATAAAAGCAACAATAAAGGAGATATAAGGCAAAAACTCAAAATCAGCTATTTTATGACCCCAGTTTGACCCATAAGGGGGGGCCAGGGGGTAAAACTGACCGGCTATTTAGACTCTCCACATATGCTTTCCCAATACCTCTTAATATATTCTGAAGCTATAAAAGCAACAATAAAGGTATATAACTGCCAAATATGGTTTGAAACCTTCTAATAATAAGGGAGATATTCAAGGGAGACCATAATGCGGCGGCGGCGAGGAAACTGAGGCGAAAACAAATAAGCGCCCTTCAGGGACGCTTAATTATTAATTTTATACACTTAAGGCTTTGAATCATCCCACACACCCATCAGTTCTGATCTGATGACAGAAATTTTTCCATAAAAATTGAATATCATGTTGGCTAGACTTGAACTGTGGCTGACATTTTAAATTCTGCTCACAGATTAATACAAAAATGTTAAAGAACTGGCCCTAGCTCAGTTTACTTTGCACCTACACCTGGCAAATGTGTTGAAACATTTTGCATGGTACATGTATTAGAAAGGTGCCATAACTTTTTCAAATTTAAAATTCTGTGACATTTCCCTGACAGTTTCCATTTTCCAAGATCCCTATACCCTGCCAAGAGGTGGAACAAGGCATATATCAGCCCACACAGAATAATGCAATTAATGTCAGATCTTGATCCAATTTCTACCATGTGAAACATCAGTATTTTTTTCCCTGATGCCAAAGTTATACCTAAAAGTATTAGTCGGAAACATACAATCAGCCATAATCAACAATGCACAACAATGCAGGATGTATGGGTTAGCTGGGATCACACCTAGAAGTAAGATCCTCAGGCAGTGAGGTCTCACCATCTGTTCAGAGTGTAATTAAGGACTACCAGTACACACCTGTATGAGTGGAGTGGGAGAGTTCTGACTTCTCAAATGTGTCCTTCCACATCGAGTCATTGAACAGCGAGTTGTATTTGGAGTCGATCTGACCCAGGTACTTCCCCACAGTGGAGTTCCCTACACATATACAAAGGTATTGTGATTCCTATGATACTACACCGACAAGCAAATCAGCAGTAGTGAAAGAGTTAAGTAACTTAATATACAGTGTATATTAACTACGTATATTACATAAAAAATTACATTGGTCTTGATTGCATAACCTGCTTATTCACATATATTACAAAGCTTTACATATTCATGTAAATTTATGCGTCGGGGTAGGAATTTCATGTAGACCTATACATAACTTTACAGACCATCCTGGATATATGAGGAATAAGATGTAATTCTGCAAATATTACATATCTTTACACACACACCTAGAGGTATGAGAAGGAATCTGACATGATTCTGCACATAATACATAGCTTTACACACCCACCTAGAGGTATGAGAAGGAATTTGATGTAGTTTTGCCAATCTGGCGACTTTGCAGAGAACTGTTCTGTGTAGGGCCAGAGGACAGAGTTCAGGTAGCTGTCACTGCCTGCGATCCCGATCTTCATGGGAGCTGGCGCCCGCGAGTTGGTGTTACAGCTGTCAGAACAGGACACACAAGACTTAGAGAGTACTTGATACAAAAGGTACTGAACATGGTGATGAATGTCCTGGATGCTGTACCAGTAATAACTAGGATTGTAAAGGGCAGGAGGACTGGGTTGGCTGTTCCATGTTCATAACTGGGTCAGGAACATTCCTTGTCACAGATACAGATTGTTTTCACAGTTATATACCAATATATTGCATAAATTAGATACTGGGATAGCAGGTATGCTTAGATAGGACAACAAAGAAATGCCAGGTGTAGTTCTAACTTCAGTGTACCACAAAATGTTTGGGATGGCTGCAATCAAACCTTGTGGAAATTGCAGGTTCTAGCTACACAGTGTCTATTGTACAGTGTTGAACATATTTAAGGCAACATCAGCTAAAAATATTGTAGCTCTGTTTGGTGTTAAAGATGAAGTGGACCATAAGCAGAACTCGGTCCTGAGGATACTGAACATATGAACTGTACTGAGTCTACCGCATGTAATGTCCCACTTCAGACAGCTATTGTACTGTTATAAATAGCAACATGTGAAATAAACTTCAAACAACTTCACAATATTCATTCACTTGTTTTACAATACAGTATATGAGTGCAATAAGAGAGAAGCCCTGTAATATTTAAAAGGAATATCTATAAAACACACAAGTAAAATGTTACTTTTAAAAAATTAACAAGCATTAACAACAGCAAAATTACTGGTTTTCACACAGAAGTCATTAGTTAAGAACGATTGTTAGCAAAAGAGATAAACTTATGAACTAAAAGTAAAACCTTTTTGGATCACAAATTTAAAACAACTCAAGTCTAAAACAAAATCTTCTAAAATATATGACAATATATCAGCTGTATAAAATGTAAAAGTGAGGGTTTCATACATAAAAGACCCTGGTTTGAACAAAGTCAGGCTATCACACATGCACAAAAAAACTGAAATAAAACAATGCAAGACCCAATCCCAGACAGCCAACAATTAAGCTAAATTACAGCATACCATTCCATACATGCACTCTGGACTGCAACATTCTTTCATGTAATCAACATAAAACAGTTACATACAAACTCAGCTTGTGGTTTTTTACCACAAATAGATGTATGTACTTTTCAAAACAATTTTGAAACCTTGGGAAACTAAATATTCAAACTCTACTAAATGGTGGATTATAAACGCAAAATAACCTTTGTGAAGATATATTTTTAAATTTTATCACTGCAAAAAATAAAACATCATCCAACTCCATCAGATTTTTGTCTTTACCCTTCTAGAGCAAATTTAAACTATTCCACAATAGGGTAATTATCCCATTATCTGTTAGAGCTAATTTCAGATTTGTTTCCTAACAAATTACGGTATGTACTGCTTAATCATTCATTTTTCTCATGTTATACACCAATACAGACTGAAAATTTAAATATGTTTATAAAAGGTATCTTACTAATACAATCATCAGTCTTAATATTAAAGATAACCTAGTCAAACAATAAAACAAAAACAAAAGATCATCCATGACTCATAAACAGAGAACACTGTGTCCTAATAAGAATGCAGACCAACTGAAAGACAATCCTTTAATCCACTGTCACAGTAAATATCATTTTGTAAGAAGCCAAATGCTCCAAAAACGACATCAAAACTCCCCAGACAAACTGTTATCTCAGCAATTACCCATAATTCCTATCCCATTTCTTTGAAAGTGAGAAACAAATTCCACAGCCAGGAAGAAAATAGCAAAAATAAACATTGACAGTACCAGCAACCAGTAATGCATGTGATATCCTGTAAAATTGGAAATTTGTACAGGCAGGAACTGACTATCAGTGAAAATTAATTGAATTCCTTTTAAGGTGAATTTCTCTTAGATATGCAAATTAATGAAATTTTCTTCTGGGTAAATTTCTACTTTTACAAAATTTCAGTGAGAAATATGGCTAAAGATGGACTGTGGCCCAAGACAGGATTGTTACTTTCTGAAAGAAAGACAGTGTTTTTGCACAGCGTCTTTTATTGTTTTACACAGAAATTCAAGAGGGTTGCCAAAAATGGTAGGGAATGATTTTTTTTTTTTTTTTTTTTTTTTTTTTTTTTTTTTTTTTTTGGGGGGGGGGGGGGGGGGGGGGGGGGGGAATAAGGGCAGATGCCCTGGCAGCCCCTTCCATGCAAACTTTCTCCTATATACAAACATGCGTCCCTTGCAGGATGCTTAATGACAGCAAGACAATCAAGGCTTTAAAATGTTAATTGATTTTACTTCTATAGATTAAAATATTAAAGTAACTTTTGGAGCACCGACCACAGCATTCTGAATATCCAAGCTTTGAATGACACATTATACACATAGTGTGCCTTTCCTGATCAACAGCTACAAAAGCAACTAATTTAAAGCACTACATATTAACAGAAGCAAAAGCAAAAATTAGAAAAAAATTCTTTATTACTGTATATCTGTACAAAGTTCTTTAAATACAGATTTGCCAAAAGTCAAAATATGTTTAAAATTTGCCACATAAATTTTTTTTTCATTTCTGGGTGAATATTCTATCAAGTACATATTTCTACTAAACCAGTATTTCCCAACAAGAGGTTAAATACTAAGAGAAAATAACATCAGAGATGCCCATACCCTACAGCCTAGGGAAATAGTTTTCAACACCATGAGACATAGAAGTAGTGAAACAGTACAAAGATCAGGATACTTTCAGAGCAGTGTCAGTTATGTAAAGGTAAAGGTAAAAGGTAATGTTTAAGTAGAGAACAATGTCTTTGACAAAGAAAATGTATGTAAAGATAAAGTACTAAAACAAGACAATTCAACAGCAAAATGACGTCATTAATCAATAAACTAAAATTTATGAAGCTATAAAATTTATTAATTGGGGAATAGGTTTCAATGGAAATAGCACAATTATGTACAAGTACATATAATAATCAGTTGCAGCAATCCATATATCTTTGTCATAAGAGAAACATGTTCCAAATATGGCAGGTGAACACACTTTAGAAGAGCCAAAGTTAAAGATCATACCATGATGCACACCTATACCCCCTAACCGATGTCCCTACCAATTGTCAACCTTCTACACCTTATGGAATCCAAGAAATAGGCTGGAAAAGATTTTAAAACTCATGGTCACTACAACAAGAAGGTCAAAGGTCAGATCAAGATCACACCATGATGTTGCAAACCTACAACCCCTAAGCAATGTTCCTACCAACTATCAACTTCCAACACTACGGTTTCAGAGATATTGCCCAAACAAAATTTTAAGGTCAAGGTCACCACTGCAAGATCAAAGGTCAAATTAAGGTTACACCATGATGTTGCACACCAACAACCCCCAACCAGTGTCCCTACCAACTATCAACTTCCTACACCTTACGGCTTCTGAGATACATCTCGGACAAAATTTTATAGGTCAAGGTCCCAAAGTCAAAGGTCAAATCAAGGTCACACCATGACGTTGCACATCTACACCCCCTAACCATTGTCGCTATCAACTTT
The DNA here is from genome assembly GCA_964017235.1 of Sabellastarte sp. h YS-2021. NCBI lineage: Eukaryota > Metazoa > Annelida > Polychaeta > Sabellida > Sabellidae > Sabellastarte > Sabellastarte sp. h YS-2021. The sequence continues at coordinate 19,865,171 of OZ024928.1, forward strand.
CTACAACTTGCGTTTTTGGAGATACTGCCCGGACAAATTTTTTCCCGCTACATGCCCGCTCGCCCGCCCAGACGCCCACCTACCCATCCAGACACCATGGGTGAAGACAATACCCCTACACCCCTTAAGGGCTGTGAGGTAAAAAAGTACCATCTACACACATCAAGATTTCATGTGGTAGAAATTAACCAGAAATATTTGCCCAAAGAAAATGTCACATATTCATAATTTTTTTAAAAATTCACAATAATTTATTTTTTTCAATTAATGATTACTATGGAAGTTTTATGTGGGTGTTCCACCACACGACTGAGGCTCCCGATTAAGGGTTTTTGAGGGTCGGTTTCAAAAATTTGCTTAGTCCCAGGCGTCCTGTAAGGGTCAGTTGTGGTCGGTTGGGGCCGTGAGAAATATCAAACATGTTTGATATTTCTCCCGACCCCAACCGATTATTTTTTCCCGCCATAAACAAAATGTCCAGTCCCAGGCTTCCTCAGGCCTCCTCAGACCAAATTTACACAGTCCTATGCTGTCCCAGGCCGCCTGCGACCCTTAGTCCCAGACCCTCTATTCTTAGTCCCAGGCTTCCTGCGACCCTTAGTCCCATTGCAAAACAAAAATTGGCTATCTCGGTCTGGGGACGCCTGGGGACGCCTCAGGACACCTTGTGGGGTCGGGACTTAATCCTGGGTTAGTCGGGGCTTAGTCCCAGGAGGCCTGAGGCGTCCTGGGACCCAGTCGGTTTGTGTACGACAGGATCGTGGTTCAAACCGACCAGACAAATGGCTTAGTCTGTTCTTAGTCCCAGACCAGTTAGGGACTGTCTGGGGCCACCTGAGGCATCCTGAGGCTTCCTGAGGACGATCTGTACTTAATCCCAGACCTTCATATCGATTCTGTTTTGCAGTCCATTGGTCAATTTTTTTCCATTTTTTTCCAAGACTGTCCACGATTAAGGGTCCCAGACCCAATCGGGGCTTAATCCTTTGGTGGAACAGGGGCATTATATTTCACTGCAAATAAACTTTGGCAATCCAAGCTCAACAGCTAAAGGAGCTAAAGTTATAGCAAAAAAATCCATAATTACATTATGTTGTATATTGGCAGTAATTTTTACCACCACAGGGTAGAGTTTCATCAGTGGCACACTTCAGGCATTTGCAATTTCTTTGGATAATCACACTATACACAACTATATATATTCCCCATGCACTATTGGCTCTCTATGGCATGCCTACACTAGACACATACACAAACGTCTACAGAACTAACCCTGGAGTTCTGTCGGAAATGTTGTAAGTCCCCTTATGTTTTCTGCAAGAGAGGGGGAACGGGGTTAGTAATCACAGTGACATAAACTGTACTAAAATATATATATATTACTAAAAACTGCATAAGATTATAAAAACAAGAGGGTCAAAGATGCCCCAAAAGGCGGGTTGCGCAGGCAGCAATAAGGTTAGTGACTGCTGTAATTACATTTAGAAACAAGGAAAGAAATGTTAGGTCACCCAGTTAAGGTGAATGTGTGCTAAGAAATGTAAAACTTGTAATCTAGGTTACATAATTGTATCTATGGTATAAAACGGACAAATGAAAGGACGGAATTACACCATTTTCAAAAGCAACTTAGCTATGATGGTGATGTATCTCCCTGACAAGTTTGAATTCGATTGGATGCAGCGTTTTTGAGTTAGAGTCCGGAAACGGAAATTTTGACAGACAGACAAAAAACGGACAAACAAACAGACAGAATTACACCAATTTCAAAAGGAACCTAGTTATGATGGTGAGACAAACGGACAAAAAACGGACAAACGAACAGACGGAATTACACCAATTTCGAAAGGAATCTAGCTGTGATGGTGATCTATGTCCCTGTCAAGTTTGAATTCGACTGGACAAAGTGTTTTTGAGTTAGAGTCCGGAAACGAAAATGTGGACGGACAGACAGACGGACGTCAGACACATCAATCTAATAGGCGGGTTGGTTACACGCAACCCGCCTAAAAACACAAAGTTATCAAATCTTGCCAGAGAAACTGAGGAATAACTGTTTTGGACATTTATCAAAGAAAAATTTGGACTTCATAAAAATTAACTCTAATTGTTTTTGTTCTTTCTTTTTTTTTGGTTGTTTTATCACAAGTTCAACAAGAAAGATATTAACTTATATTCAATACTGATTGTGACTGATGTACTATAACTATTACAAGTACAATTTCCGTAATGGTGACCGTACCACAACCAAGCACACTTGTCTAATATTCTTGATGATACACAATCCTCTGATAATCCACTTGTGATAAAACATGGATATATTTTGGCCACTTTACTAGTTTACTACATTCACAATTAACCATTAACTAATTAGCTCTATTTTCCAGTTGTTCACGTGCACGACATAAACATGTATTTTATGTTAAGATGTTTCCAAGTCCTTGCAGATACTGTTACTTTCACAGTGACCCAGTTTGTATCATTTATTCTAGGCTATCATCAGTGCCTATGCAGGAAGTGCTGGAACATCTTAACTCTTTAAAATATTATGTATTAACACTGACTATATAAAAAGGTTTATGACATCTAGGAACTTTATTCAAAATGAGGAAAACATGACAGAATAACTTCCTATCTCTTTCTGTCAATAAATATGAAAGAATTCTAATATTTTCAAAGTCATAATGAAAAAGGTGCCACAGTTTCCATGCAGCAAACGGAAAAACAAGACAGAGGATGAAGCAAAAACAAATGGAATGCAAACAAATCTGGCAGGGTTGACTGTAAAAATTATGTACAAAGATTTCTATGAATAAAAAGATGTACACAGATCTCAGGATCAGACACTGTGTGTTGTGTATAAAACCAGTCAGCTTTAATTTTGTTAAGCCAAGGCGGGAGGGTTTGTTTGTGTTGTTTGTGTAGACATGGATGTACAAATGTGTGTGTACACTAACCAGATGAAAGTCTTGCCACTTAGACGGTTCTTTCCTATACACCTGCCCAGGATGTCCAAGCAAAAACACAAGTTCAAAGAAAAACCAATTCAGATTTAATGGATCTCAACAGTTTAATACAGTACATAAGGAATGTTTCAAATCATATTGTATCTAAAGAATATCCAAGTGCTTTAAATTTTCCAAAAAATATTTTAAAAAATTAAACTTTTAATATAAATTTTTGGCACAATTGTGCAAAAATCGATATAATGGTTTAGTATTTTTTCAAACGTATGGACAAAATATAAAATGCACAGAACCGTTTCTCACTACAAATATACAGATCAGTCAAGCGTACTTTGATAAGCTTTTATTTTTCATGGAATTTTCAATTGACATTTTTCTGTCATTCCAAGAGGGCATTCCCTTACTTAACCTATTGTGGCTTCTGGCTGGTACAAGCCGGAAATGATCCAAGAGACTTGCACTAGATAACTGAATCGGGAAACCAGCTTGTTTACATTCCAAAATATAAAGTGTTTACAAACTGTGGTTGTCTGGACAAGTGCACTTGGCTTAGTAACAGTCTGTGCATATGAGTCACTGGCATCATCCAACCAAGTGAAATGCAGTTACACAAACCTTTTACTGACTTTTACAAAGACCAAAGACCTAATATAGCAAAGAAGAATTGAGAACAGATATGTAGATCAAACAACAATAATATTCCTAATATTTTACTTATTTCTCTCAAAATATTTGAAATAAAGAATTTTTAGTTCATGCTTGTTTACAAAATTGAAGTACAATGAAAAAAATAATGATAATCAAAGCACAACCACTATAATCATGTCCTTTTTGTTATTGTCCTTGAATTTTTGCAGCCATACAATATGGGTTTGTTATTTTGTTTTTTATTTGCAGCCACTTTATTTAGCAACACAGTAAGACTGTAGGTTATACTGGTATATTGAAAGAGCAGTTTCAAACATCACCAGTCTTAGTTTTATGCTGGTACTGTCAAACAGTTCAGAATTTTGGGTTCAATGTTAGGCATCTCTACGAACTAGCAATTTGATCTAGTCTTATCATCTGACCTAACTTAAATGCATTCAATACTAAATAAAAGAACAGTAACCTACCATAAAATAATATAACTATGTTAAAAATATCCAAAAATATATTATCCATTGATATTATGGATAAATATCGACATATTCTAAATAGAACGTATCTTTTATAGTTTGTTAAAGATAGCAGCTTTTGGGGCATGTTGGTGATTTTTAAACAGGGTCTGAATTTCAAACATTGTAACCGACCTTTGTTTTGGGGTAGCTATTGATCGAACTATCAAGCTTCATCACAGACACTAATTTATGATGGTGTTAAATAACATACAATATACTTCATTGTAAATTTCTTGTACACAAGATAGTCTCAGTATATTAGTTTTTTATTATACAAAAGCATCTATGTTAATGTATTAACATCTATGTCTATGTATTAGCATTCTGTATGGTTTTGTTAACTGAGTGATAACTAACACCTCCTAAGATTATAAGTTATAATATCTGTGTGCTTTTTCACAGAAGCAGCACAGTGATTAGCCAATCAGTGACTAGAATGACGTTATAAAATAAATAACTACTATTATTATTATCTTTACAGGCTCTTCTGTTAACATACACATGAATCACAAAACACCAAGTCAAAACAATTTACTTTAGTTGTGGGTTTGTCCCTATATGACCCTGACAGTAGAACAGGTTAAAAAACCCAGTGATATTTATTACCAGATGACTTATATTAGTATGTTACTGAAGATGAGTTCAGAGGATTTGGGGATGATCAGTAGAAATGAACATAAAATCTTGGAGGCCAAAGTTTAGTTTTTATGTCAGGCTATCTGTAGTTTTCATACATCTTAGTGCAGAGTCGGCTATATGTTTTCCGTTTCGGTATCCTGGCAATGCAAAACCATTCTGATTCCAGGATTCCAAAAATGTTGTGTGCTAGCATATTTCCAATGGAATAGGCCCAGTAACTGGGAATGAAGTTTAATGCAAACAAGGACTTCTATGTAGCAGCTTAAGGGTTAGTCTTTTTCGTGTGTGTGTTTTCCTACAATAATATTTGTTGACAACCAAGATATCAGTTGTAAAAGTGTTGTCACTGCCCTAACATGTAATTGTTTAAATCCACATGACAATATAAGTTCCTGCCAAGTTATGATTAGCCAAATATGAACCATAGCTGCTACATAAGCTCTTTCTAGTTTCATATCATAACATTTTATATAATGGCCCAACAAGAGCTCAGAAGAATAGAGATGTACAACTGTTACAGTGTAAGAGTGTAAACTTTAGTAGACTTTCGATAATTGATGATTAAAATATGGAATATCAAGTGTCTACCGAATCTAAAGGTAATTGATGTGGAAAAAAATAAAAATCTAGAAAGTAATTAATGAATTTTTAAAATTCATTCCAGCATGGCCCTCCCCAGCTCTACTTTCAGCCCTGGCCAGATAATTAACAGTAGATAAACAAAACATCTGCAAGTATTTTAAGCCCATGCAGACACTTACAACTTTTGAATCTTGTTGACAACTGCTGAGATGGTTGCCTTGACGTCCGCCGTTGATGCTGTGGAGATGACTCGATGAACGGGATCTTTTAGGGCTTCACACAACATCTGTGGAATAAAATAATAATAATATTGCTAAATAATGCTACAAGGTCAGAAATTTTCATTCAAGTAGTCATTCTAGCTGACAGTAGCAGTACACTCCTGGCACCTAGGCAGCACATTATAAAGTTTTCTTTCAATTTTGGAAAATTAGGTAAACAAAAATATCGAAATAGTCTGCATAAAGACTGATCCACTATACCAGGACACCCTGTAATAAGTGCTTTAAAGATCTGTCTCCTTTCCTAAATGGAAGTTACCATACGCAATCGATTACATAAGAACAATTCATGCAAAAAAATACAATTCTATTTATAGGTCATTTTATTTCTGTTCTCATTGGCTCATAAATTTGCAAATACATGTTAACTCAATTTTTACTGCCACAAACATTTACTTGGATGTCAGTACAGTGGTGAGGTACCATACCAAACCTACACAGATACCTTGCAAGGCCAACAATTGGATTTTTAATAGAAAAATGCAATAAGATATTTCTGGCAATTTTGATGATACAAAGACCTTGGATGCAGAATTTGTTAAAAAAAGTATTTGAGTAAAACAATTACTACTCACTCTAGACCTACTGAAGATATACTTTCTCTCAAATTATAAGCAAACGGGCCCAATACTGGAACACTCTTTGACATTTCAAAAGGTTTGTGACACTATAAAACCAAAAGTCATCTGTGAACAGGCATAATCCCAACAGAAGAAAAAATAAATAAAAGCAAGGACAAATGTCAATTACTGGAGGCAGAAGTTTATCACTTCTAATTGACATCCATTAACATGGAAAGAATCCATTCACGGATTCTTTCAATGAAGTAGCATTCCAGGAACCAATATTCTGCTGTGCATATCTCTTGCATCAACAGTAAGCCTCTGTTTCCACAGGTCAGTGGTCCTACTTTACTAAAATATCATGATAACACTTTGAAACAGAAGTCTGAAATAAACAAAACCTTTACCCATATTTTTTTTGGTAAATTTTAAGACTTTTGCAGTGATTTCTAACAACAGAACTGCCACATGGTGATGTACTAAATCACATCTTTTATCGGAAACTTGGAATTCTAATGGCAACCATCCGATGTACATATTTTTGGAACCAACTCATCTTTAGTCTTTATGACTACGGCCCTAGTCCTCCTCGACCTGTCGGCCGCCTTTGACACGATTGACCATGACACACTCCTCGCCTGTCTATCAACAAGGTTTGGCTTCACTGGTTATGTCCTCAGGTGGTTTACATCATATCTTTTGGATCGTTTTCAATCTGTCAAAATTGGCTCGGTTGTTTCAGAATGTTTCAAATTAAATTTTGGTGTGCCTCAGGGCTCCGTTCTTGGTCCCTTATTGTTCTCCCTCTACACTTCCCCCCTTAGTAATGTAATTGCAAAATTTAAGGATGTCAAATATCACTTTTATGCAGATGACTCCCAGTCGTTCATCCATCTATCTCCTGTAAGTTGTCCCAACTCATTTCACCAGCTAAAGGCCTGCTTGGATGAGATTCGCATGTGGATGTTTGAAAATAAGCTTAAATTAAATCCTGGAAAAACAGAGTTTATAGTCTTCGGCTCTATGGATAAGTTTAAATGGCTTAAAGATTCTCTCCCTGTGAACATCTTGGGAAACTGCCTCTCTCCGAATGATGTTGTTCGGAATCTAGGTGTACTTTTTGACTCTAAATTCAGCTTCACAAATCATGTGAATTCTGTTGTTAAATCCTCATTTACCAGCCTTCGAGATCTGCATCGCATCAGACACTTTCTCTCTTATGATGTGTCAATAATGGTGGCTAATGCATTGGTCAGTAGTCGTCTGGATTATTGTAATTCTCTGTTTCGCAGTTTGTCCTCTAAGAATATCACAAGGCTTCAGAATATCCAAAATTGCTTGGCACGCTTTGTCTCTGGGGTGTCCAGATTTTCTCATGTCTCTCCAATCCTAAAGTCTCTTCACTGGCTTCCTGTTCAACAACGTATCATTTTTAAAACCCTGTTACTCACGTATAAGTTCCTCACTACTGGAAAGCCGAAATACTTTGCCCCATACTTGTCTTTATATACATCTGCTGTTAAGACAAGGCGCAGTAATCCAGAAAAAATGTTCCTCAATGTACCCTTTTACAGTTCCTCAGTTCACAAGTCCAAGGTTCATTTCAATAAGTCATTTTCATATGATGCTCCAAAACTCTGGAATGATTTGCCTCTGGAAATTCGAACTGCTCCAACGCTATCATGTTTCAAAAGGCGACTTAAAACCTACTTGTTTCAGAAGTCTTTCCCTCCTTAGCTTTATCTCGCTACCGAACACCGATGATCCCCTGGTGACGACATTGCTATGGTTTTCGACATATGATTCTTACATTATGATTGGATGGTGTGCCTTAGAATCCGCGAGCATTGGAGATTAAGCACATGTATACCTGATACCTGATACCTGTTTCTGTAAATATTTATTAAATAATGTATTTCTGTACAACTGGAAGGATTTACTTTTATCAAAATTGCACCATAAATCAACCAAACAGGCACTCAAACTCACAAATCAGGCTGGACAATAATGATCACCAACTGGAAATCATGTACATGGAAACAGAGCCTTATTCCATGTTCACACACCAAGGATTCATTACTGACCAGTGTCACAGATTCCATAGATGAAATCTGCAGAGCAATTAATAATCTGCCTAGTAATTACCACTTGATCAGACCCTCTGTAATCCATGGCTTCACTGGCCTACTCTGTTAATTTGTAATCTATAGGCATGCAATTTCATCCTGACAATGGATGTGATGCGGGATAATCTCAATTAATATAACATGGGGAATTTCCCTTGTAAATTAAGTATTGATATTAGCATAAACGAAAAGAAAAGATCTTGACAAAGTGGAGCCAATGAAGAAAATACTATGATATCAGTCTGAATTTGTAATCTCTAATCAGAAAGTACAAGGTTACATATAAACAAGTTTGTTTGTTTTTTGGGGGGTTGTTTTATGTTCTAGGGATGACTGCAAAGGTGGGAGTGATTTTAGACTAAAAGTCACACACTTTTTTTAAAAAATATTGAAACTTATTGTAAATTCATTCCTTTAATTCATTTGGGTTTTGAAGTGAAAAAATGCTTTCAGAATAATTTAAGTGATTACCTGATCTAAATAAAGGCTGGTAAGCTGACCTAAATAGAGACTGATTACCACAACCACCAGTGTTTTACTGACCTTAATACAAGTCAGTTACCTCAATTATCACCTGACCTAAATACACGGTAGTCAGCCAACCTATATACAGGCCAATAACAAAAATGACCAGTGATTAACTAGCCTAACAAAGGCAGATAACTACCAGCCATCAGCAGCCATCTGACCCAATTATATGCTGATTACCATGGTAACCAGGGATCACAAGACCTACCTGTCCTTGCCACTCACTGCTGTTCACCAGAATGAGGCTTTCAGGAAGACTGTCTTCTGATGACAACACCTTGTTGAGTTGGTCAAGCAAGGCTTTTCTTGGCTAAAATACAAGTTGCAAAAACAAGAACAGTATTTAACACAGCACTAGACTTCATCTGCCGAGCTCTATTGCACACCTATTTAAGTCATGTGCAAGTTTTAACTGCTGAGCTTCTGTGGCTGTGAACTCTGAAACTATAAAATTTATTGAGATACTTTCACTGATGTTTATCATGCATTATGACTCTAAAAGCACAAAGGTGATGATATGAAAAAGACTCAAGGCAAATGCATGGATATTTGGGAAGAATGTGCTGTGTTATTTTGCTAAAACTACATCTATTAGTGTTTTTATGTCCAAACTATATATGTCTGTTGGTGTTTTGATTTTAGAGCTTAAAGATATGTTAAATGCTAAAGCTAACATTATTTATTTTAGAATTTGAATGAATTGCTCAAGATAAATTTTTTTGAAAATTTGCATGTTAATTTCTTTAACTTTAATACATTAAAGATTTTAAAGGAATCAAAATATTACTTAAAATATCTATGCAATTAAGTTCTCACTTTTTTATCAAAGGGTCCTGAAAACTATACTGACTAAAGTGTGGAAAAACTAAGTTGTTGTTTGAACCAAAGTGAGAAGAAGAAAATATTGCAGCAAGTTGTTAATTTGTATACCGTAAATGACCTATTTAGCGCACCCGCCCTTGTAAGCGCACCCTACCCCTACAAATGGATGGTCCCTGACAACTTTTACTAGAAGCTCTAGTGGGTGGACGATAGTATGCGGTAACGGTGAATAATGGTGGTCGGTTACAAGTGTTTTCTAATAATCGATTATTCTGCTTAAATCTTACCTTTCTTAATTTTTCTCAATATCCACATATTTTTTTATATATTGCACGTATTTTTATCCAATAATTTAACATTTTTGTCATGACTTTCGAGTTTGTTTTCATCTACCGCCATATTTACAGGAAGTGGGTATTTCTAAATGTCGAAATACCGTTTTTCTACCGGATTGACCTAGACTTCATCCCGGAAAGTGTTTCATGATGGGTGCGCTAAAAGGGGAATTTTTTTGCACCAAATATTGAATAAAAATAGACTTTGCTTAGCGCACTGTGCGCTAAATAGGTCATTTACGGTAATTGACAAAACTATCAATTACTTGGATCTGCAAAGAAATTAATTGTACTCGGGTTTCTTTTCAGTGGAACGATTACATGAACGTAATTAAATTGGGTTCACATTATAACAGTGAAACATACACTACAGGATTGTTTTTGTTTAACCCTATTCTGAGACATCAACAGAAGCATCTCAGCAATTCATGTAATACAATATAATCTAATTAGACACTCATAGTGCTTAACCTTTGTGCTGACAGATTCTAAGGTTCACCAAACAGAAACTCATGGTTCTAAAGTTATACAGTCAATTTATATTAGCATGACTGGATAATAACAGTAAGATGCTTGAGATAAATAAAGCTACATATGATATTACTGGTATCACTTGTATCGATTCAAATGCTTTTTACTTCATTTCTATGGTTTTGTGTACACAAAGCTCTTTAATTGAGGGTTCTGTTCAGTAAAATTCTCCTGTAAGTAGAGTATAAATATCGGGTCCGCAAAGGGTTTTCTCCACTGAAATTCACCCGGTTCTCTAGAAATCATGGTAACACAGAAGTATGCCTCTGGTTCCTAAAGGTTCAACTTAAAAAGGTTAAAGTGTATAAGGAATGGATATGTCATTAAAGAGTTTTTTATAACTTATGTATTATCAATATGATATAATATGAATCTTGAATTGAAATTGACATATATATTTATGAAACATAGGCAACAAGTATGCTGATAATGTGCAATATATGAGAAAAGGTTTTGTCTATCAAATACATCTTGCAGGCATACAATAAAAGGAGAAAGACCATCAAAATTCAAGTGTTATTTTTTGTGCCTTCTGGTATAATTTCATTTACAGGACTGTTGTTACAAGATTTCTGTTGAGTACTATTATACATGGTTTTTTTCTGTATTTATTATGATGTACATTTAAGTACTATTTTATTTAAAAATTCAATTTTACATGACCATTTATGTATTCGGCAGTTACATAAAGAAAAGAGAAACACAGCAACAAAGCTGATGAACAAAGTTTACCTTTTATCTACAATAGGTCAGAGATGTTCAACAAAGAATATTACTTGTACATTGATTTCAAAGACTTTGAATTTTATGACCATGTCATCTGTAGGCACAAAAACCACGATTGTTTGGTCTTTCTCCACCTTAAGGAATGTCTAATCTGGTGCACCATGTCTGGTACTGCATAGAATTACAGTGAAACCTGTTATCCAACCATATTGGAAGAGTAAGACTGTGCCTGGATAATAGAAGTGTCATTATCTATGTATAAAGTTTACTGGGGAAACTTTCTAGGTCCACCAGACCTGTAACTGAAAAATGCTAGAGGTCCGTATACAAAACCTGCCAGTCGATATTTCAATGCAGTTTAATCAATATTAAGTTTCAAAATTTGACCAAGTGACAAGTGCTAAGAATAAATGGTTCAGTGTTATTTTTATATCATGGCTAGATTGTAAAAAGTAAAAATTTCATCAATTTGGACAAGTAAAAAATATATGAACGGTGGTCTTAAGTTACAGGAAATCTGGACCTGTAACTCTTAGGAGACAGGTCTATGTGAATAGTTACCAGTTTCTGACAGGGGGTAGGTGTTAATTTTGTATACTGATAATAAAGTTGCAGAGGTAGTTTAACACAAAAAAAATCAGGGAATTACAAGTTGTTGCCTCCATCAGCAGTTTATGTTTTTGGGTACATTCGTTTGTTCTTCTGTGTTTCTTTGTTTGTGTTTGCTGCTACAAACTCCAAAGGTAACTAGAGGATCGCTCGCAAAAAAAAAAGATAATGTTTTTGCATAGCAAAAACAAAGCGTCCCGAAAAGGATATAAAGGTGAGTGCTAAAGTATTAAGAAAATGCTTCGTTTCTAGCCTTATACTGTTGTGGCAACCAAAGTCAGCGCAGTCTGCTCTATCTAGCACGGTTTTCAAGATATAAGCATTTTTGTGTTTTGCAAAAAATAAAAAAAATTAAAAATGTCCGCTATATTTGGCGAGACAAAAATATTTTGAAAATTGGCATGGCTACTCTGCAGAGATACCCAGCAGGTCCAAAATTTTGTTGAGTTTACTCCATATAGCACGGTTTTCGAGATATAAGCATTTTTGTGTTTTGCAAAAACTTTGAAAATTCAAAATGGCCACCATTTTTGGGGAGACAAAAATTTTTGTCAAGACCACTGCCGTGGTGTGTATCTCCCGCCGAGCATTAAAGCAGAATAAATAGCTTTTCCGAGATATTCACAATTTTTCATTTTCGTGTGTGAAAGGTCTTCCAAAAGTAGGTGAATGAGTTATTTGAGAAAAATTGGCTATCTGCAATACTTTTAGAGATAATTCGCATTTACTCATTTTGAGTAGGTGAGTAATTAGCTATGGGTCTGAAACTTCACCATGTGAAAGCTCTCCCACAAGTAGATGAATGAGTATTTGATAAAAATTGGGTATCCGCAATACTTTTACAGATAATTAGCATTTACTCATTTTCAGTAGGTGAATAAATAGCTATGGGTCTGAAACTTCACAGAGTGAAAGCTCTCCCAAAAGTAGGTGAATGAGTTATTTGAGAAAAATTGGCTATCTGCAATACTTTTAGAGATAATTCACATTTACTCATTTTGAGTAGGTGAATAATTAGCTATGGGTCTGAAACTTCACCAAGTGAAAGCTCTCCCAAAAGTAGGTGAAGGATTTATTTGAGAAAAATTGGCTATCTGCAATACTTTTAGAGATAATTCGCATTTACTCATTTTGAGTAGGTGAGTAATTAGCTATGGGTCTGAAACTTCACCAAGTGAAAGCTCTCCCAAAAGTAGGTGAATGAGTTATTTGAGAAAAATTGGCTATCTGCAATACTTTTACAGATAATTCGCATTTACTCATTTTGAGTAGACGAGTAATTAGCTATGGGTCTGAAACTTCACCAAGTGAAAGCTCTCCCAAAAGTAGGTGAATGATTAATTTGAGAAAAATTGGCTATCTGCAATACTTTTAGAGATAATTCGCATTTACTCATTTTGAGTAGACGAGTAATTAGCTATGGGTCTGAAACTTCACCAAGTGAAAGCTCTCCCAAAAGTAGGTGAATGAGTTATTTGAGAAAAATTGGCTATCTGCAATACTTTTACAGATAATTCGCATTTACTCATTTTGAGTAGGTGAGTAATTAGCTATGGGTGTAAAACTTCACCAAGTGAAAGCTCTCCCAAAAGTAGGTGAATGATTAATTTGAGAAAAATTGGCTATCTGCAATACTTTTAGAGATAATTCACATTTACTCATTTTGAGTAGGTGAGTAATTAGCTATGGGTCTGAAACTTCACCAAGTGAAAGCTCTCCCAAAAGTAGGTGAATGAGTTATTTGAGAAAAATTGGCTATCTGCAATACTTTTAGAGATAATTCACATTTACTCATTTTGAGTAGGTGAGTAATTAGCTATGGGTCTGAAACTTCACAGAGTGAAAGCTCTGCCAAAAGTAGGTGAATGAGTTATTTGAGAAAAATTGGCTATCTGCAATACTTTTAGAGATAATTCGCATTTACTCATTTTGAGTAGGTGAGTAATTAGCTATGGGTCTGAAACTTCACCATGTGAAAGCTCTCCCACAAGTAGATGAATGAGTTATTTGATAAAAATTGGGTATCCGCAATACTTTTACAGATAATTAGCATTTACTCATTTTGAGTAGGTAAATAATTAGCTATGGGTCTGAAACTTCACCATGTGAAAGCTCTCCCAAAAGTAGGTGAAAGAGTTATTTGAGAAAAATTGGCTATCTGCAATACTTTTAGAGATAATTCACATTTACTCATTTTGAGTAGGTGAGTAATTGGCTATGGGTCTGAAACTTCACCATGTGAAAGCTCTTCCAAAAGTAGGTGAATGAGTTATTTGAGAAAAATTGGCCATCTGCAATACTTTTAGAGGTAATTCGCATTTACTCTTTTTGAGTAGGTGAGCAATTAGCTATGGGTCTGAAACTTCACCAAGTGAAAGCTCTTTGGGATAGCTGCTCTGCAGAGATACCCTGAAGATAAAAAATTTTGTTGAAATCGCTCTATGTAGCACGGTTTTCGAAATATTAGCATTTTTGTGTTTTGCAATTTTTGCGCAAAAATTCGAAAATTCAAAATGGCCGCCATTTTTGGCAAGAGAAAATTTTTTTGAAAATTGGCATGGCTACTCTGCATAGATACCCTGCGGGTCAAAAATTTCGTCGAAATCGCTCTATCTAGCACGGTTTTCGAGATATAAGCATTTTTGTGTTTTGCAATTTTGCGAAAAATTCGAAAATTCAAAATGGCCGCCATTTTTTGCGAGAAATTTTTTGTTTGAAAATTGGCAGCTAATCTGCAGAGATACCCTGCGGGTCAAAAATTTCGTCGAAATCGCTCTATCTAGCAGGGTTTTCGAGATATAAGCATTTTTATGTTTTGCAATTTTTGCGAAAAATTCGAAAATTCAAAATGGCCGCCATTTTTGGCGAGACAAAAATTTTTTCAAAATTGGGATAACTACTCTGCAGAGATACCCTGTGGGTCAAAAATTTCGTCGAAATCGCTCTATCTAGCACGGTTTTCGAGATATAAGCATTTTTGTGTTTTGCAATTTTTGCGAAAATTTCGAAAATTCAAAATGGCCGCCATTTTTGGCGAGACAAAAATTTTTTGAAAATTGGGAAAAGTACTCCGCAGAGATATCCTGCGGGTCAAAAATTTTGTCGAAATTGCTCTATCTAGCACGGTTTTTGAGATATAAGCATTTTTGTGTTTTGCAATTTTTGCGAAAAATTCGAAAATTCAAAATGGCCGCCATTTTTGGCGAGACAAAAATTTTTTCAAAATTGGGATAACTACTCTGCAGAGATACCCTGTGACTCAAAAATTTCGTCGAAATCGCTCTATCTAGCACGGTTTTCGAGATATAAGCATTTTTGTGTTTTGCAATTTTTGCGAAAATTCAAAATGGCCGCCATTTTGGGCGAGACAAAAATTTTTTGAAAATTGGGAAAACTACTCCGCAGAGATACCCTGCGGGTCAAAAATTTCGTCGAAATCGCTCTATCTAGCACGGTTTTCGAGATATAAGCATTTTTGTGTTTTCCTTATTTGGAAAATTCGTAATAATTAATTAATCATTAATTACTCGGCCATTTCTTGACCAATCAATGCCAAAATCTAATGATTTCCAGATTTTAATAGAATGAATGTATTTGCCAAGTTTCAGGTGAATTGATAAAATTCCTTTCAAGTTATCATCCGGACAAGCTTCCCCATCGAAAAAAGACATTTTTGGTCATGTGACCTCTCTGATTGGTTGAAATGTCACTGCAGCATATTCAAAAAAATTCCCCAAGGCTACTGCCTAAACCTGCCAAATTTGAAAAGAATCCGCCTAACGGTTACAGAGTTATAAGGAAAACAAAATGCGGAGCCGGCGGAGCCAGAAGCTCTCCCATACACAAACAAGCGTCCCGCAAGGGACGCTTAATTAACAGGTCTTCCTGACTTTTTGAGATGAGTATGGCCTGACCAAATGAACAAGTGATCTGGACCATATTCTGGATACCCCCCAAAAAAGAACAAAGTTTTGGAAACATACCCTGGTGAAGGTCTGTGCTATGTGTTTTCTAGTTGATTTATATTATGCATGAACAGAGTATTTCAGATACAGAGACTTACATATATCACTACCACTGTTTGAACATCTAGATTTGTTTCTTTTTTGTGCATTTCATTACACCTGTATGCTAGCATTGTTTATCAAAGGTTTTTCCTTTGGTTTTTGAATTGTACTAAAACAAAGAAACTGTTTTAAAACTATCTGATACAATATGGATATATATATACACAGGACAAAAACCAATCCTTGCCACGTGAAATTACATAATTATACACTCATCCCTGCTGGTTGCAGCCACAATTAGATGTCATAAGAACAGCAAAACAATAGTAATGTATAATTTGACACACGGTTAACCGACAAAAATTCTGGTTCCATGCTAGTAGATGCACACGTCATCAAGCTATGTCTACAGACAATCATGCATTCAAGTCACACACACATCGTGACCACAGAACAAAGCACTGGGGATCATATCCAATAAAAACACTCACATTAATACATTCAACACTGCACTTTGGGGAAACTTTTTTGTACACAAAGTCTGTAAAATCATTAAAATGTACAATAGTTTTAAGGGCCAGATACTGATAATATATGTGTACTAAAATGATTAATATACAGTACATCATGCTACGTTTTCAATGATTTGTTTAAAAGGTACTACATTTGTACTCCAATTACCTGGGTTGTAGTTCTTGTATTTCTAGTTAAATATTATTCTGAACAGTGAACACTCAAACTATAATATATTCCTGTCCTTTAATCTTACCTGTCCCACACTGTACAAAAGTTACTGGCATTTGTACCTTTAATAATGCATCATACACCAAGTATCAGCTTATAGTACTTATTGTGTAGAGATACATTGTAGAACCTACCAAATTTTACTGTATACGGTAAATGCCCCAGGGGTGATGCAATTTTAAAAGGGGAGGGAGGGGGGGGGGTCTATTACAGATTAAAAAAAACTCAAGTGACCGGAGACAATCGGCAATAAAATTTACAAAATGTATAACCTGCTTTTCGATTGCCAACATGTATAATTGTGGGAGAACTTAAAATATTAGGAACAAACCTTACACTTAAAGATATTAAACAACCTTTATCTTATATTTTTAGTGTCCCGTTAGTGGCTATTTCACTGGGGATGTACTAAAACACATCTTTTGGCATCCCAGAATCACAAAGTGGAGATGGGGGTGGGGGGACGTTTAATATGGCAGGGGAGTATATACAGTAAGTTTCAGTGAAACGGATTGATGGATTTGGGATAAACATCACCTTCAGCACATTGTATTGGTCATATCCAGATGTGTGTTTGAGAGTGATGGGGGAAAACAGTACCAGTTTGTCAAGATTCTGCACTTAAGAGTCATTGGGTTTTAAATACCACCTTTACTGCCCTGTGCTGTTATTCAAAATCACAATCTGAGATGTGAGAGGTGAATCTGTTACCCACTAGCACAGCATATTCCCCCATAGAACTGACATACTAGTGGTCCAAAGGTTAGGTGCAAGAAGGTCTAATAAACAGAGCAATATATACAAATAATACGATGTGACAGTTTTCTTTAAAATGGCATTTTATGGTCTTGTCACCACCAAGCTGCCTTAGTAGATTGCAGCTGCCCACGACACTCCTACTAAAACCACCAATGACAAGAAAATGCCCTCATATTGACTAAAGGCCTTATGTCACGCTGTTGTGCTAGTCATTAAAGGTACAATGCAGATCACTGTAGATTAAATATTGTCTTGAGAAGATAAACAAGAGGAACACAAGTGGTAGATGCAATGTGGCCTGCTGCATCCTTCACAGAGCAAAAAGCCAACAGATGAAACATTCATAACCCAATAAACTTTATACTTGATTTCTGTAAGGAATGCACATCTTAACCATTTAGCCTCTCATCAAATATTTTGAATACAAAATTGTTTTAAGCTGGATATACTTTCAGACAGTTTAAGACATCAAACTGTTAATTTACTCTATGGGTCACAAAACCTGATTGGAAAAACAGATTTTACACACAGTATTATTATTACAGTCTATCAGTTTCAGACAATAAAGTGTCCCATAGTGTCACAGAGCCATTACAACAGGGGCATTTGACCCTTGCTTATTGTGAGAAACCCTCCCATCTGCTCTTTAAATTGCCTCATCTGTCTCACATCTGGAAGGGAGACAGATTCCACCAAAATCCACAGCAAAAATGCTTTGTGAAAATAATGCTTTGATAGGGAATTATTTCCACAAAACCTAAGTATATTGAGCTCAAAAGAAAGCCCAGTTCAAAATTAAGAATGATTAGGAACCATAATTTTTTTTAATTTTCATCTTTTCAAGTAGGTTGAAATAAATTAAGAGTTTGACCTTGACCTTATTGTTGATTCATCTTTCACCTATTTCTTTTCTGAATAAAACCCCAATTCACTCCTGTCTAAGCTGGTAGTACAACTGGAGTTGGTTAACTACAAAGCTCAGCATTCTCCTCATTGACATGTGGCACGCCAGTCAATGCTCTACCGATTCATGCCCTTCAAAATTTTATGTGTTAAAAATTTTATAATTCTTATTTTACCATAGTAAAAAAGCAGATTTGTCTTATACCAAATATATTAAATACCAAAGTTGACACTTCTAACCTTGGCTCCTATACTGCTTAATTTCTGTATCAGATACAAGTAACTCTTCTTAACCAGGGTTGTTATTTGCAAAAGGGTTGAGCCACAGGTCTGTGACCAAATAGCTGATGACTGATACCTTTCTGTAAGTAAATTCCCTGTAGACACACAGTAGTGAACTAGATTGGGCCAACTCGGCGCCAACATATCCCCAGACAGGTCATCACTCACGCCACAGGTTTTGATCGGGAATTTTTTAAAGCATAATTACCCATTATTATATGAACTTCAGCACATCAATCTACTCTGTTTGTATCTTCCCAAGAAGATGGTGTATCCCCAGACGCCGAATACATAACTCAAATTATATTTTCAATCTTCCTGCAATGATAACTCTAAACCTATTTTCAAAGTATTTATTAATAAATGATTGATGATTGAATGTCCATTCTAAAATAATAATCCCAAAAGAGCATATCTCTTTCTATATTTGTTGACAAATAAAATATTATTTTTAACTCAACATCATACTTTTCAATCTTCCTGCAATGATAACTCTTAACCTAATTTCAAAGTATTTAAATGATTGATGATTGAATGTCCATTCTAAAATTCATAATCCCAAAAGCGCATATCTGTTTCTATATTTGTTCACAAATAAAATATTATTTAAAAAAAAATTATTTATATTATTATTTTATTATATTATTTATAGAATTTGTAAATTGTTTTCAGTTATTCATTTTCCTCTATTCCTATATATGTGGTCCATATATATGCAACCTAAATATGTGACACAATCTCAGTTCTGACTCCCCTTTGTGTTATATGATGAAGCCCACCACCTCCTACCCCACCCCTCTCCCCTTCTCCACACCTCTCTCACTATTACACAAGATCTGCAACCCCATTGAGTTCTTTGTTTCTCATTTGATATCACTAAATACCTTTGTTTATTTAGTGTCACTCAATATAGCTGGAGGTCCCAGAGGTGGGTGGGGATGTGGGTTGGGACTACAGCATAAATGGTAAACAATCTGATATATATCAAAGGGGTAATCAAATACAAAAAGAATTGAGAATTTTAAGTATGTGATTATCAACTGAAATGAGTTCATAACTGTAGGAGCTGTGTCAAAATTAACTGAGGCAAGTTGAATAAAACTGGGCTAGTTGAGGGTTAAAAATCCCCTAGTTTTACTACATAAGGATATACTTTTATTAATATTGGGACTTAAAGCTCACCAGAAAATAACAGTGTCCATTTTGCCTACTTGAATATGTTTAACCAGTTTCATTTTAAAGAGTTAAAAACTCAGCAAGCAGAGGTACAACACACAAAAATAAGTTCTTAAAAGACTAAGATAGCCATAACATCATTAATATTCAAAATTTAAAGAGACAGGCACTTCCTTTTAAAAATTCAAAGATTTCAGCTCTATGACCCACATAGTTTGACAGTTACAGGGCTTTAAAGTGGCATAATGTCCATAAATTGGGTTTCTGTGGGCATTTTACAATTGTTAAAGAGACCTTAGCAATTAAACTACAGATCTGAAACTTTTTGGGGGACATACATAACAAACAAAAATTAGATATAATACAGTTTAAGACTTGTCACACTAAGCATTTCCAAATTACAGGGCAAAATACAGTAGAAAATGTCAAAAAAGGTCACTTGGATGAGTGTCTATGGTCGTCATACACAGGTTCAATGTCTACTACAGGCCTTGATGTTCGGTACATGGAAAAAGAAGACGCTTAATAATGTATTCCTAGTTGAGATTTCAGCCCTGTCAGTCACATAGTTTAACAGTCACAGGGCTGAAAAGTGGCAAAAAGTCCAAATATTGGGTCTCTGTGGGCCTTTTAGAGACCTCAATGTGACCTTCAAATTGAAGCTTCAGACTTAAAATCTTTCACAATCAGAGATTATACATAGAATGTATATCTAATATAGTTTGAAACTTCTCAGACTTACCATTCCAAGTTACAAGGCAAAATATGTAAAAAATGTCTAAAAAGGGTCACTCGGGTGAGTATCTATGGTCGTCATACACAGGTTAAATATCTACTAAAGGCCTTGATGTTCAGCACATGTAAAAAGAACATAATAATATATTCCCAGATGAGATTTCAGCTCTATCAGTCACATAGTTTAACAGTCACAGGGCTTAAAAGTGGCAAAAAGTCCAAATATTGGGTCTCTGTGGGCCTTTTAGAGACCTCAATGTGAACTTTAAATCAAAGCTTCAGATTTAAAATCTTTCACAATCAAAGGTTACACATAGAATGTATATCTAATACAGTTTGAAACTTCTCAAGACTTACCATTTCCAAGTTACAGGGAAAAATATGTGAAAAATGTCTAAAAAGGGTCACTCGGGTGGGTGTTATGGTCCTCACACACAGGTTAAATGTCTACTCAAAGCCTTTATTTCTGGCACATGTAAAAATGACATAATGATATATTCCCAGGTGAGATTTCAGCTCTATCAGTAACATAGTTTAACAGTCACAGGGCTTAAAAGTGGCAAAAAGGCAAAATATCGGGTCTCTGTGGGCCTTTTAGAGACCTCAATGTGACCTTCAAATCAAAGCTTCAGACTAAAAATCTTTCACATTCAAAGGTTACACATAGAATGTATATCTAATACAGTTTGAAACTTCTCAGACTTACCATTTCCAAGTTACAGGGAAAAATATGTGAAAAATGTCTTATAAGGGTCACTCGGGTGGGTGTTTATGGTCCTCACACACAGGTTAAATGTCTATTAAAGGCCTAAATTTTGGGGCAGATATAAGAAAACACATAGATATATTCTCAGATGATATTTAACTTAGATGAGAGACATAGTTTGAAAGCTACAGTGCTCGAAAGTGGCAAAAAGTGCATAAATTGGGTCTCTGTGGGCACTTTTGAGACCTTAAGTCGACCCCTTTGGGTAAACCTACAGCCCTAAAATTTTCTACAGACAAGGATTACATATCAAAGTTATACCTAGTGCAGTTTGAGACTCATCAGAGTTACCACTTCCAAATTATAGGGCAAAATATGTGAAAAATATAGCAAAAAATCCCTAAGTGGGGGTCTTTATGGGCCTCAAACACAATTTTCTCCTCAACTTAAAGTCGTGATTTTTGGCACATGTACTAAGAACATATTAATGTGTTCTCAGGTGAAATTTCAGCCAGCTGAGCATCATAGTTTGTGACCTAGAGGGCTCTTAGTGGCCAAAAGTGCAATTTCTGACCTTAAGGTGGCCATAAGTTCTCTTTTATTGGGAGTTTAAGGTCACCTTAAAATAGGGATC
The DNA here is from genome assembly GCA_964017235.1 of Sabellastarte sp. h YS-2021. Lineage (NCBI taxonomy): Eukaryota > Metazoa > Annelida > Polychaeta > Sabellida > Sabellidae > Sabellastarte > Sabellastarte sp. h YS-2021. The sequence continues at coordinate 19,886,985 of OZ024928.1, forward strand.
TTCCTTTGGACACCCTTAACATGTGTACCAAGTTTGAAAAAAAAATATTAATTTGTTTTTGAGTTATCGCGTCCACAAGGAAATTTCTACGGCGGCGGCGGGGGCGGCGGCGGCGGCGGCGCGACGGACCTGAATCCAATATATCCCCAACTTTCGTCTGGGGATATAATTAAACTTACCACAACTCCCATCTACAACAAAGACAAATATTCTTACCTCCACCACACTCCTGGTGATGCTCTTCTGCTTGGTTTTATTGCAATTTAAGTATTATTTTATTTTAATAGCTAGTATTACAGTCATCCATAAGATTACCTTCAGCTAATCTACAAAGATCAATATCCTTACCTCCTCTACACTCAAATCAACACTCCCCTGCTTAGGCAGCCGTGTGTGTTTCACCTTGTCACGAGGCTTGAGTTTGGGTGATATTTCAGTGACCTTGGAGACCCTGAAGAGGTGGGGTTTAGAGGGTGGGGTACGGGGGGAGTGTTCATGCTGTAGGAGGGGTGAGTCCTCTCGCGGGGCGGGGTAGAAGGTGTCAGCTGCCAGAAAGTCCAGGTCCTCCTCCTCAGTGAGAAGATCCTAGAGTAGGCGGGGAGAGAGATAAGCATGCAAGGTAGTCAAACAGCCAACATACACATACACAGGGCTCCCTGCAAGCCTCTGTCACATCTCAAATGGGCAAACATTTATCAGCTGTGTATATAAGTAAGATTACACTCTAATTTTTTGTAATTTCATTTCTGATATATTTGTTTAGAACAACCTGCATTTGGTTCCACTTTGTGAAATTTTTTCGGAACAATTGCTAGATTTTTTATTTTAGTAACTGTTCATTCCCAACTGGTACAAATGTTTAGTCAGATTGCTCAATGGGCATTTAAAACAGCGATGATAGTACACTGTACAACATCCCATTTTCTGGTTTCAGTTATAAGTAATGTATCTGTACAGGCCAATAATAAGTACTTGTCCTGTAACAAAAAATAACAAACATAAAATTGTTCCATAAAGATGATTTTACAACTACTCACTTTAAGAATTTGATAAGGAAAATAACAAGTAGTCAGATTATAAATTTGAACATCTTATAGTTGATGTATGGCCAAAACAACATCTTGGGGTAGTTAATCAATATTCTATTATTATATACCAACTGATTCATGAGAGGCTGCGAACACTATTTAATATTTTTTTAATTGCCTATTTGATTATTTAGAAAAGACAAAAGATAATGTGTTGACAAGAAGGCTGGGATGGTACAAAATACGTCATATTGATGTCCTGTCAGGGGAAAGCGTCGCACGTTTTGAAGACCAAACTGTGTAACCACCAACTGATCTTGAATGATGAAACAATGTTAGGTTATAGATTGTAAACTTTTCAAATCCAATTGGCCCCAATTTCAAAAGATGTTAATTGGTAAATGCTGTGATAAACTGGTTCCAACCCCAATATTAGGTTTTAGTGCATGGTTTGCTTGCAGAGAGCCATCTGTATAATACACAGCCATGCACTGGGATAACATGGCATCAAAACTACTCAGCAAAATATCCCACAAAAAAGACACAACAAAGAGGCCGCAAAAATATCGCCAAATGCACAATATTCATGTCATATATGCAGAGAATAATAACAAAACAAAGCACATTACCACAGAAAGTTGACTAAACAATAAACACACTGACACATAGATTTATTTGATGTCAACTTCAAAACAAGTTAAAGTTTAGCAAAAAAGAAATTGTTACTGCAATTACTGCAATCAGTTATATTATAAGTTAGGCATGCTTTATCTCTAAAACAATATCACATTGGTTAACAAAAAATTCAAAATCAAGTTTTTATAGCTGTTAATATGAATCACAGATAAACATAAACAAAAACCTGTCATCGAAATGCAACACATTTCACTCTGTATGACAAGAACCCCAATTATCTGCAGGATTTGATTCTTCTTATTGTAACTAAGTGCCCACTAGGTTTTCTAACATAGGTCAGTGAAAGCTGTTTCCACATATACCCTTATTTCACTTACACTGCTTCTAGTCACAGTGAGTTAAACTAGAGAAAAGGGCCTGCAGCCCTTGGACATCCTCCAGAGACACGCAGAAAAGTCAGTTTTCATTATTACAACAGTCATAATTTTTTAATATGGCCAAAAATGTTCTATATGGGATAAAACATGTCGGAAAAAAAATGGGGACATTTGAAGCATTAGCCTTGTGGTACTTAGCATCGCATCGGTAAAGTTTCATTTTGCAAAATGTTATCCTTAAAATTATCCTTATTCTTAAGAGCCTTGTAAAGGGCTAAGGTAAATGAGTACATCTTTGTAAATGAGTACATTTTAAATAACACAGAATCTTTAAATAGCTTCATTCTGAATGATCCACAAAGCAATAATAAAGTGTGTTATTAACTTATTATAATAATAGAACAAATCAACATGAAGTGATTTTAATGAAAAATAACAGTACAGTATACCTCTATTAACTGACCTCCTATTAACTGAACATGTGGTTTTAACAACTAAGTTCACACTCCCCATTTTTTCCCTATTGTCTTATAGATTTAACATTTGATGAATTTTCTGTTATCAGATCATAATTGTACTCTCCCAGTATGTTCAGATAATATGACAGGGGTTCCACCTGCACCTGTTCTGTAACTCTGTGTAGTTTGAACATGTCAGAGGTTCCATCTCTACTGTGTTATACCGGTGCCGCGCTCTGTAACGCCCATGGGCAATGTGACCAAATATTTGCAAAAGTTGGGGATGGGCGTTTACGACAATGAAACCCAGCCGGGCGTTTCGAAAAAGATAACCCGAATTTAGTTAAACCGCGTTTTAGCAGACACAGACTGGAAGTAAAATATGTGGTTGGTAAACAAATCTCGATGCAATAAAAGTTGTCATAACTGTTAAAATGAGGAAAGGTTTGTTGAAAATTGAAATAAATTAATCATATTTCACCGATTATTGGGTTTATATGGAGACAGTTTACCTCGAAACGACATATTAGCAATTTATGAGCCACGTAAGATTGTGGATGGGCGCTTTCAAAGGCATGAGCGTTACAGAGTGCGGCTACGGTAAAACTTTGGGTTGTTTTTCTGTAAAGAAGCCACTGGTTGTGATAACCTTGAAACTGGAACCTGCATTAATTTGCATTAAGATGTGATTGAATATTGTGAACAGGGTGTAATTCTATGACTCAATACACTAGCCCCAATCCGTTACCTTATAGTGTGCTGCCATGAACTTGTAGCAATCGAGTGTTGTATTTTGCAATGTAAAGTTATACATAATCAAATTTTCAACAAGAGTTTTACAATAATTGCAACACAACAAATTCTTTTCATACAAAATTTTGACATGGTATGAGTAAAACTATCAAATCCTGTAAATTTGTGTCTGTCGTAGAGCAAAAAAAGAACAGATTACCCTTTGAACATTGTGTTATCGGACTTTCATGAGATGACTTTGAACCATTTGCTTGGATTGCTAGAAATAAAGAATCTGCCCAGAATGGCATTCTTTTAGAGTCAATAATGAGTTGGAACTTACTATGGCTACTATCACTTCCAATACATTCATGGTTTTATAAATAACTGTAAGGCTGTGAAAATCTGTTTGTGCAAGACTTCATTACCTGATTGTAAAAATTATAAATAAAGATTGCAAAGCATATTGTCATCCATAGTTACAGGCCTTCCCTGTCACACTGAAACAAACTGTCTCTTTATTCTTAATCATTTTACATCATCATTCTGGGGACTAAGTACATTTGATCTACTGACTTAATAAACTCTCAAGTCCAATCCAACTAACAGTACCACAGAAAGTCTCTATATGGACATCAATTGTCTGCTAACTCATAAAATGACAAATACACGGCCAGTTTATGAAGCTGAAGAGACAGCACAGCACTGTATTTATGGCAACAGGAGTGAGGTCATATCTACTGTCAGACTATAAATTCTGACAACCAAAGAAAGATATAATTTGTTTCGTGTGTGTTATGTTCTCTTTGTTGGATATACAATGATGCCACAAGTAACATTCTGAAAGAGAATTTGATAAATCTCAGTTTTTCTGTGTTTCCAAGATACATAATATTATAATGGTAATACTAATGCATCACAGATTTTAACTGGCAATACTGAGAAGATTTTTGGCAGGAAAACTACCTAAGTGTACAAACTGTAAATCTGTTTTCTTCCAATATTCAGTGACATACACTGAGTGTTTGAGAGAAAACAAGGCCACTGCCGCAGAAGTTATCTCCCGCCATAGGATCAGTAATAATGGAGGACAAAAGGAGATATAAGGCCTTTGTAGTAAGGTAACCCCACTGACATTGAAGAAGGGGTCAAAGGTAAAAGTCAGCAATTGGAAAAGAGTTTCAGGCCATGACTTCCTTTAAGTTGTTTTCACATTTGAAACCCCTAGTAGCAATGATGCGGGAGATATAAGGCTTTTTAATAGGATAATCCCATTTGACATTAAACATGTGATATGACAGCCATTTTGTTTTTTTTAAACTAATCAAATTACTATCAGGCCAACTTTCCTAGCCATATAGCTTTTGTGCAAATTTGATGAACCTAGCTGCAATATTTCAAGTTTTAGAGAATCTTAATGATTTTGAAATAACTGGCTATGGCGGCTATTTCATTTTTGAAAATAATGCCAAAATTGTTCTCAGGCAAAACATGGTCTGTCTTTACATTCTGAAGCCATAGCACCAATAATGAGGGAAAAATAAGGATGTTTTAGTGTGATGACCCCATTTAACCTTGAAGCAGAGGTCAAAGGTCAAATTCAACACCTGGAAATGATTCCCAGGCCATGACTTCCTGCAAGTTGTTTTCACTTTCTGTACTTCTAGGAGCAATACTGGGGGAGATATAAGGCCTTTTTAATAGGATAACCCTGTTTAACATTAAACATGTGATATGGCGGCCACTTTGTTTTTTGAACTAGGCCAAAATTACTATCAGGCTAGCTTTTCTAGCCATATATCTTTTGTGCAAATTTGATGAAGCTAGCTGGAATATTTCAAGATTTACAGCACCTTTATGATTTTCAAACAATTGGCTATGGCAGCCATTTTGTTTTTCAAAATGAGGCCAAAATTTTAAACAGACAGGTTTTCATAGCTATAAACATTCCTTGCAAATTGGGTGAAGATATCTTTATAAATGAATGAGACATTAAGGTTTATGTAAAAACGTGACGCACGGATGCATGGACGGAAGACATTTTATAATCTCCTGACCACAGCCTTCAGCTGCTGGCGGGAGATAAAAATGTTTCACAAATAAAATCATTTCTAATTTCCATTGTAACACCAAATGGTAAAACCTCCAAGATCCAAGTAGAGTAGACATTCATAATTAATGTTACAGCTGTAACTTTAGCATAGTTTACATGAATAACTTGGTTAGAAAATATCTTTACTGTATACAAGACACTGAAGACAGTACTGGACCAAAATACGGTTTGTTTCCTTAAAAGGATTTTAGCATGCACACACATACATGTAGTTGGCATGTCAATTAGTTTGAGACCAGTACATTTAAACAAATAGCCTAATGTTTAAATTAAAACTTTAATGAGTGGAAGGAATTGTTACATTATATCCAGTGAGTCACTCATTCAGCAGTCTTCTGACTAATTTAATATACCGTAATTTTACAGAGGACAGACAGGGTTCAAATTATGTATGGTATAAATAAAGGCCTGGTATAGAACACCTTGACTGTAATATTTGTCACTATTTTATAGATTCCACAAACATGCCTGGTTCAAATTAATGTCCAATCTACCAATGCTCGGACATGTTCACAGGAACTCGAGTCTCAACCCTGTTGGTGAGAATCGGCTGATTGCAGTTATTTCAACTTGAATTTTTCAGTATGTTGCACAGAATTGCCTTCATAATGAAAACTCTTAGAAATTAACCACAACCACAGCACATATCTTATTGAAAATTTTTGACTATTCTAAAGATTTTCAGACCTTTCTCCACGTAAGCTAAGTACATCTCATATTGGTGCTATTTCACAACAAACAATGAATATCATTAGTACTGGCCTGTATGGCTTGTAGCAAAACTATTTTAACAAAATTTCAGATTGTTTTCCTTGTAGAATTTCAATAGTGCTTGTGGGAAAAGTCTTTATAAAACTGATTTCTCTAATTACAGGTGTCATTATGACACACTTTATTTTTATAAGGGAAATAGGAATCATGATTAAATTTTATAATTTTGATTTCACAAGCACATAAAAAGTTGTCAAAAGGGGCAATTAATCAATATTTTGCAATCATAAATACTCATGACACCCACATTGCATCAGTGTTAAAATCGCTGTATCATTGTGACCTCATTGTGAAAAATTTGGTGACACTCTAAAGCTGATGAGAATACTATGTCTCATACGTGGCTATCAACAGACAGCGTAGTGTCCTATACCAGGCCTTTACTGAAATTGAAACCGACCATTTATGTAAACCTGGGCATTATTTTGGAAACATATGTTACTTTCTCAGTCTTACGGGAAAGCTAAAGATTGTTGAAGTAAAATTGTCAAAATACTAAACTATGCAAAGAATTAGGTTAAAACAGGCCAAGCTTAAAAGGGGTTACTGACTTCACTGGTTCTTTATATTCAGAATTAACGTCAACAATCTCTGATTCACTGCAACTATATGACGAATAAAGTTACACCACTTACAGAACAGTACATTAAGCATCAGTCTTGTTAATCTTATGGTTTTATGGTCAATGCTGTCATCCATATGACTCAAACTTTCAATGTATATATCTCTTCACTGACACTATATCTGAAATATAATCTAAAAGTCCAAATAATAATATTATTATATCTCTCCATTCAAGTTTAATTTAATATAATTTGCATTGAACCCATACAAATAGTACTCCAGTAAGGAAAATTTCCCTTCTGAAAAGAAGTCAATAGATCCCTGAATCCCTGGACGGTCTTTTCCACTGAAATTTTGCTGGCTTTCTTGAAATCATGATGGAGCAGAAACTTTACAAGTTGTTGGCCACTTGCCATTTGATTTAATAGGATTCAACAATTTTTGAAAAATAATAATAAAAATCATGGAAAATTTAATATAAATTTTAAATCTTTAAGGGTAATTTGTCCATGTGAGACATTATACCTTTTAATTTATTACAACGTGCAAGATATATTAACATGTATAATACATATTTGGTTTTAGTTTCAATTAGGGCTGCAACGATTTTTCGGTTACTTGGAAACGAAATGAATCACTTTAATACTCGAGTCAAGAAAAGGGAACCGGGTCTTCGAAAACAACTAAAAATAGATGTAAAAACTACCACAAAATTTTTTCTTTAAAATATATGAATATATTTATATATTTTTCTAACATAAGGTGTTTCCATTTTCCATTTTTATTTTTAAGCATTTGCAAACGTTAAATGTGTAACAATGATCTTATAAGATGGCATTTTAATATAATATATTTCTAAGACTCCTCAAATCTTGCAATATAAAAATAGTTAAAGTGTCCTGTATTTTGCATTATAAATGCTTCTTAAAAAATGGCGGATCGCGAGTTGCTTAAAAGCAAAGAATTCACCAGATTATTGGATAATTGGCCAATAATGTAATATTTTGATATTTTAAAAATAAAATGCATATAAAATGCTTTAATTTGATACGTTTTAAGGTCTTAACTCGAGATACTCATAGTTCCAACGATCGCGTAAAATCTGCTATATGGTGATATATAAGGAAAACAATTAACCGACTTCATAACATTGGCGTCGACTAGTGCTTTGATAACCTACTAATCGACTAGTACGAATAATCGTTTCAGCTCTAGCTTCTTTATTCCAAAATTCCATGAAATATCAACATTCGGTCCTGTTGTGTACATTTTAATAATTTTAGAAGGTATAATATTTCAAAATATGATGTAGTTTATTTCATGGGCGATAATCAAGCAATTAACCGAGCCCTAGTCGGTTCTTCCAAAAACAAGGAATCGAGGCGCATTTTCCAGCTCGCTTGCAGCCTTAGTTTCAATAATTACATCTCTAAGCTTAGTTGACCTGCAGAAAACAAACTCTCATTTGTGTAAATAAACACTTCAAACATTTTGTGTTGTGTTGGTTTTTTTCTTCCTGTAAATCAAGAATAGAGTTTCAATAAAGTGTGGCTTCTTTGTTCTACTGTATTCATACTTGTATGAATTCTCTTTCTATTCCAGAACCAAGGAATGAAGTCTTTAAAAATTTTATGCTATAAAATTGATAGTATGCATAATTGTAGCAGAAAGGGATAAATCATGGTTTTTATTAAGGGGATTAATTAAAGAAAATATCCTCAGATTACAATAATCTAATTCACTCCAGATGATTGGTGACAAGCAAAATATTACAGATTTGAAAATATATTCATCAAATTACATATTTGGATTATTAAAAGTTTTGACAATATAAGTTCAACTAAACTTGAGATATCTATCTGCTTTGCTGTAACGACAAAAATCTTTTTTTATGTCATGTGACTGGTGTATGTAAAGCTGTGTGGGAATCTAGATACTTCAATAAGGATTTGTGAGCATGTCAGCTGTGGTTGCATCTCTCTTTGTTCCCCTTATAGTCACAAAAGCATGTTAATAAAACATATTGTCTTCCAGGCCATGAGTTTGATCCCAGGAAAAAAACTATAGATCCCTGCCACAGAAAATATTATCATGCAAATTGGAAAAGGATGAAAGATGTAAAACTCTATCACAAGTTGGGATTTACACCAAAAAAAAAACAAATGTTCCTGGCAAAAGGGTCTATTTATGACATATAGTATTGTGTCGTATCATTCTTTGTTAGCAAACTACCACTTACAAAATAAGATAACACTCAGAGATATTTATCAGATGTTCACACTTTTAACAATGGCTTTTATTGTGCGTTTTTTTGTTACGTCGTGACAATAAAATCGAGTGCAGTGTATGTATTCTGTGACTCACTATTCATAAACCAACACTATACTTGCAAGGACTTGAATTGCAGTGTGGCACACATATTGGACCATCTTTTTTCATCTGATTTAGATTTCCTTGATAACATAACAGCTATTTGTTGTGTACCAAATGTACATTAATGAGGTTTTTACCCACAGCTTTTATACCACTTCAAATGGTGATGGATATAGATCAATTTCAGTCACAATAACAAAGTATTTTCTAAGCCAACTGCTTTAACTATGTTTCTGGTTACACTTGTTTAATGTTGCTCTGGAAATTTGAATACATCTATGATTTAGTTGAAGTCATAGGACGATAGTTTACAGATGGAGGAAACCAAAGTGGAGTAGCTGTCTAAGATGCAATAAACCTTTATTATCACTTTTAATTATCTGTATATTCAATTGTATCAAATCATATCCACTCTCCCAAATTTGTACTTCTTTCTGGTTTTATACTCAATTGCCTTTTCCAATTTACAAAGTTTAACCTTCAATTTTCCAAAATCTTAGTCATTAACCATTGTCAGACCAAAGAGTCTGTGCAGTATCTATACATAGGTAATCAGTAATTACATCCAAGCAAGTCCTGACATACATCATTATTTGTCATTTTTTTTACAAAATTTCTTTACTTAAATGTGCCAAAAAGTTGAACCATTCTGAAAGGTAGTATACCAAAAACTGTTAACAAGTTGACTGTTTAGCTCACACGCACATTTGAGGAGTCCATTACATGTGTGCTAAAATACTAACAGTGGGGACAAAGGACAGCTTCACTAGCCCAGATGGTCACTTGATAAAAACAAACCACAAAACAAGCAAAGACCTTGGCTTGTCCTGTTTTCTGGTCAAAGTAAAGTTTTTTTCCTTTGTAGTTGTGCACAATCGCTACACTCTTTCTGACCATTTGCATTAACCATTGTTTTGGATCAGAAGTGGGATACCAGAATATCTAATAATCATCTTTTTTGAGTTCACAGATTTGGTTCAAAGACTATGCATCACTATGTACCATTCCAACAGTGTACATTAAACATGCCACCCTGCAACATTGTTTCAAACGTTCACCCAAAAACATATATTACAAAGCTGTATATAATGAACAAGCTGTGACATGTAGCTGGTGTTACTGACAATGTGATGCTAAAATATTTAATCACCCAATCCTTGCAAACCAACACTAATCAGAGAGGATTGAAACAATCTCAGAGAGGGATCTCAATCAGAGAATCTCACTTCTATCATCCTTTTGATGGACAAGGGTATTTTCTGGATCTATTTGGTAACTAACTTACTGCAAAATATCCTTTAGTGACATATTCTTTACTTCATTTCTTAATAATCTTATGTTCATATGTGCCATATATACAATTGTAAGTGATATGAAAAGTAACTATCTACTGGGTTGATTTAAGAAGTGGCTTAATCTAACCAAATAAGTTCTAGATTGTGGAAATATGTCTGTACAATTAGCATTACAATAGTTACACGTTACAGGGAAAACTCCCTGTAAAGATGCACTGTATATTACTGACAATGACATACACAGGGTATTGCAACATGCTGTTTACAGTAGACCAGTACACACACTCACCACGTTTGTATCGGACTCTGTGGTTTTTGTCGAGGAGTTCTCTGCTCTCTTGCCCTCTGATTTCTGCTTGCCTGTTGAAGAGCCATCGTCGCTGTGTCTTGTCGCTTCCTGTTGAAGTAATGTGTGAAATAAAATCCTGAGTTTTTATGACAAGTCTAATCTGCCACTTACATGGGAATTTAAAATCAATTTGGAATTTATAAAAGTCAAAGCATTTAAGAAAATCAAAATAAGTTTCTTAGGCTTTGAATTGCAATGAAATTTAGTATTTTGTATGCTTATCTTTGAAACGGTGAAACTTAACCATGACTGTGCATTAGCTATAACTTTATATAAATGCCAAAGATATGCCAAAGTTATTAGACTTAATATTTACTATCTAGAAAGTAAAATGTGAGATATTTCCCTAATTTATAGGATTTTTTGTTTTGACAAAGTATCAACCATGCAAAAGCCTAATATAATGATAATTTCAATTCTAAAGAGGACTCTAAGGCGTAACCGAAACAAAACAGTCCAACCAATTTCAGTATCCAGGGACAGAAAAGAGGTCAAGCACCACAGAGAATGTCAGGGGGTGAGTAAGACTAAGGTGGGTATACCATGGTATACAGGTAGGTTTTAAGCTGCTTTCTGAAACAGGCTAGGGCATCAAAAGCAAAACTATAACCAAAGAAATTGACAGATTTATGAATAGAAGGACTGAAATTTAGAATGACAAGGAAATTACCACCACTCTTACTGCGCCTGGCACTATGAGAACTAATGTAGGAAGACAGATATGGAACAAAATACTTGGGAAAACCAGTGCGAAGGAACTTCTAAACAAGTGTGGCTGTTTTAAAAACTGAGCAATATTCAACAGGAAGCCAATGCAATTTCTTAAATGAGTTATACTGTTGTATCTACTAGTGTTTGATACAATTCTAGCTACACTATCTTGGATGCACTGAAATTTACGCAGATTGAACTTGGAGAGACTCCTGAAAGGTGAGTTACAGAAGTCCAACTAACCACTAATAAGGGCATTGGCCACAGGTGCAGAAGCATCATGAGTAAGAAACCGCATGACACGTCTGAAGTCATGGAGTTGTACAAAACAACTTTTGCAGACATTCTGAACATATTTGGACAAGGAAAAATCAGAAACGAAGCACACACCGAAATTCCTAATTGACTCAGCAGGGCAGAGATGCCACCCAAGATATCAATTGGGAAACATGCTTTCAATAACGAGTTCTTAAACATTCTTTGCAGATTTCAGAAAATCTACAAGAAAACGAAAGCAAAATACTTGATCAACATTCATACCTTTAGAAATGAGTCAAAATGATCCATGCTTGTCCAACAGCTTTTCGTTGATTTTGCACCCAAAGTTTTAATTTGATGTGCCTTTAACTCTAGAACTACCAAGAAATCCAAACCATTACAAAACAGCCTTGGCATCACACACTTTGATATTTCAGCATCGACTGATAATAGTTGTCAGATTTCATATCAAGATCAAAAGTGTTATTTTCAATAATGCTTCCAAATTACGCATTTTATATGGAATGATTGGGAAAATCAAACAACGTTTCATATCAATACTGAGAGTATAATTAATACCATAATAACAACAAAGTGACGGAGAACACCACTGTTCAAGTACTAATAATATAAAATAACTTAAAGTATGTAAATTAATTTATTTAGTACATAAAGAATGCAATTAATATTTTAGTACTTAAAAGTATGCAATTACCATAAGTGACCAAAAAGTAATCTTAAATATAGATCCTTTCACCCCTAATTGTAACATACCAGGTTATCTCTATTCTGCTTCACTGAAGCAATCTATTTGTGCAAACGAGGACTGTGACCAGATATGGAAAGAAATAATATTAATGACAGACTTTGTTGGCATCACAATCACAAAATATACTCAGATTTATTCAGCGGGCATTTTGAGATTGAATCACTGATAAAGTCCAAGTAGACGCAGTTTATTTCTGTTATAAAATGTTGTTTAATGTTTTATTCAATGTGTTTTCTTTACTGTTTTCAACTTTGTTTTCGAGATAATATTGTTAAATCAAGTTTAAAGCAGACAATGTTTCTCTATAAAGTACTCCTGCTAAAGTACTCTTTAAAGTTTGATTCTCTTATCTGCAAACAATCACTGCATTGTTAATTTGCCAAAATCGCTGTTCTGCATTCAAACTTGACAAGAACTAGTTAACCTCTTGTTGAAAAACTATGTAAACACCGATTCTGACCAAGTAGTACTTTTGTTTCCTTTTTCAATTGATTATAATGTGATACTATCTAATTGTGGTTATGATGCAGATTCATAATGTCAATATCAGTATATTTGAGCTCTTTTTTAATACATGTATATCTATGTAGAAGTGGATATGTTTATCACTGAAACAATGCAAGAACAAACATGTGTACATTAGAATATAGATAAATGTCATCTGTGAAAGTTTTTAATATCCTCTACAGCCTTTCCCTAATTCAGATTAGTATAAGGAATAGCATATTATAAAACCCGAAAGTTACAATAACAAGCCAGTGGTTCACTTACTATCCAAACTGGCTTTAGTCCTTTTTCCAAATGGATCCTCACAAGCCTGGTGACCTTATTGAAATTACAGTTTTTTCACCAAAACTGATTGGGAAACCGGGGGTATCTAAAAGCCTTGGAAATGAGACAGTATCTGGTGAATATTACATTATAAAACTTCTATTTGGTGTTATCTGTATTAATTGCAATTTTTAAGCAATGTATTTATTTGAATCCTTGCAATGTTTCAGAAAACTGTGGAACATAAGTCACCATTTTCTTGCAGACTGACCTACAATATACCCAAATCAACTTTGGCATTTACTCTGTCTATATCCAGAGTTGACTGCAACCATGTTTAGGTATTTGCTTTTGCATGGTCTATTGAGTCCTTAAATACTTACCTTCTGAGTACTAAATTTATGAAAATGTTACATCAGTATGGGATATCACTCCACTGTTACTTCAATTGATTCTCACAAGTGAGAACCAACGAGTCTTGATTCTGTCACAAGGTTGTGAAGTTAGGTTTTTATGTCCCTTTCACTGTTTAAGGTCATAGAAGTACATGGCCTTAATGCATCCTGCTCGTTTGCCACGAAATAGATTTTGAACCCCTGAGGGGAGGACCCAAATGATTTTAAGCCAAACTTGTTAATCAATCACCAACTGCGGCCTCTCTATTTATCACTGACAGGTTCAAGCTGAACAACATTTTACATGCAACAAAACTCCTAATTCTTACCAGTTTTAATGTTTATATAAAATAAAATGTCACAAAGCTGGCCCTACCTGGGCATGTCCATTGACTGTCTGCAGGTTCGAGTCTATGACTGTGTCTGTATTGGATTTGCCAGTGAAAAAAGGCCTGGAACACAAAAAGCAAAATACTGCCACATCAGTGAGTAATGCCAGATTACTTCAACGAAACTGTAAAGCACCATGTCACTAGGGCCGTCATGACTAGCCGACTAGTCGACAATGGTTACAATAGTGCTATTTATGGGTTCATATTTTAAAGTACGAATAATCACCCAATGTAGTGTAAAAGATGGCAGAAGGTCTGAATCTGTAAAATATCTCCATATTGTCACATAAAATATAAGTTAAAATCAAAAACAGGTAAATTTTCTGTATTGTTTATACATTCATGTAAAACCAGAAGTAACATATACCTCTTATATCGCCCACTTCCTGTCCAAAGTAAATGAAGCAGGAGTTGCAGGAAAATAGCAAATTTATTAAATTTTACACATTATATTCATATATTTTGATTTTATTTCACATATTTATCGTATTCATTGCTTTTTACAATATGAAACCTAAGATTTTTGGTTGTTTATAAATTCGACGGTTATTCGGTGTCCACGCGAATAGAACTTAGTGATTAGCCGACATGAAATATTTGGAGTCGTGACACCCCTAGATGTCATCATTCAAAGGATATTCCTAAACCTGCCTCACTCTGTTCCAATTCAAAAGAAAGCTAACAAATATGGAGTCTTTCAAATAAACCGCATGGGAATGAGAACAACTATCAACATTGAAAAAAAACAAAAAAAAAACCAATGAATATTAACAGAATTTCTAATCTTTCCTGATTAGAGTTTCTGTCGATGCACTTTAGATTCATTTTAAAAGCTTTAAAAATATTTTCCATCTTATTCTTTGGTAGCCTTTATCACCAAACAATAATGATGCAACCTAAAAATCCACTCATAAAACAAGAAAATACACTTTGAACTGTCAGTTGACTTTAATTTATAACTGACAATTGACCTTCACCAGAAAACAATAAACATCTTCTGAACGTAGGAATGGGATGGTAGCAGATTTGTCTTTACGGTATCCCGCCATTGCAAAACCATTCCGATTCAGGAATACCGAAATAAATTGCATTTTAGTATTTTACCGATTGAATCGGCTGTCAGCAGGAAATAGAGCTGATCAAATCAAAATAAGTACATAAAAATCACTACAAAACCTAAAAATTTGCCAAAATACTTGACAAAATGTGTGACTTTCTTCAGATTTATTGTGTGTTTGTAATAATTCATGTCTTCCAACAATTTTATACACCGACAATTGACATGTCAAGACAATCAAATATTTCATTTCAGTATTTCAGTAACATGGTCTCAATACCGTAACAACACTAACACCGGTAGAGTAAGAAATCTAACATTCGCCACATATCTGAAATTCGCCACATATGGAAATACCAATAAAAACAATGAACTGAGGTGAGATTTGTTGACTTGAGTATAGTAAATCAAGGCTTTTTAAACTGAAATATACCAAGTTCAGACAAAACATCATTTTCTACATAGAATTAACTAAGGTTTTAGGGATAGCGAATTTTAGATTTCTGGTGAATTTTAGATTTCCTACTCTGATACCTTCTCATCCCTATCTGAACTGTCTCCAACACAAAAACCTTATCTTATCTAATACATAACACCAAAAATAGCTAGCCTCAGCAGGCAAGAACCCCAGGTGTAACTAAACGGGTAACAACATTGAGATTTGGGAAAATCTAAAAAACAACTTCAGTTGTAAGAAGTATACAGAGCCCATGATATTTACAAGAGCCCTGACATATTTTATTAGCTCATGATGTGAGTTCCAAACCCAAGAACCAATATATAAGAGATATATGGCTGTTTTAGTATAACAACCCCACTTGACCTTGAAGCAGGGGTCAGCGGGCAAATTTGACACTTGCAAAAATTTCGTAATCTTAAAAGTATTGCCATGGAAACAGTTGTTGCAACTTGTCAGATAAGCCCCAATACCTAATCAGCTCTAGATCCTCTTGCGGTAAACATATTCTAACAATTTGGGGACTATCTGGTTATTGGCAGATGACCCCCAAAACCTAATCAGTACTACATCCTCTTAGGGTTAATATATCCAGAAAATTTAGTGAAAATCCATGCATTGGTTTAGCCTGTGAAACACCAACAAACTATAAGACCCCAAAATTGTTGCCAAATACACCCCCCAAACCTAATCAGCTCTTGGTCCCCTTCAAGTGAACATATACTGAAAATTTGGTGAAAATCCGTGCATGAGTTTAGGCTGTGAAACACCCACAAAAAGCTTTTTGCCCACCACCACTGACGCTGCCCAGACAGCACAGGGGACAACTATAACCCCAGCCTTTATGGGCTGGGTTTAAAAACAGTTCATACTTGTTGTTATAAAAGTACATTAATGATGTACATACTTGCTGGATTTCTCTGGAATTGAAAAAACAAACAAACAAGTTTGTCCCATTTGTGCATGAAAAAAATAACAGCAATAATATACACTAGTGGTAAGTTACAGAGTAAATATTTTGGATCTAATCTAATCAGACATTTATGTAGCTTCATCTTTGTACAAACAGATTTTGAGATCCATATAACTAATATTTCCTCTGATAATTGACTAGTCATGACGCCATGACACCTATAATTCATACTAGAAGGACCATAAAACACTAGTAAAACTTGGAACTTACTTGAGCTTTTAGTGTAATTTACTTAAGCTTTAAGTTTTGCGGTAGCTTACAAGAGCTTTTGGTTTTGCTAAGACTTTTAAGCTATGGTATGACTTAAGTAAAAGGTTCTGGATCATTGGTGTGACTTCCTTGACTTTTTGGTTTTGGTGAAACTTACTGAGCTTTGGGTTCAGGGGAGACTTAATTGGGCTTTGGTGTGACTTATGTAAGATTTGGTGTGATTTACTTGAGATTTAGTGTGGCTTACTTGAGCTTTGGTTTTGGTGTGGAGAGAATACTGATAGTGTCTACTTCTGGGTCACTCTCACTCAGGTTTTCTAACTCGTCAAACAAGTCCTCTATGTCCTGCTGGTTGGCCACCTGGTCTTCCCCAACATCCTGGTCTTGTTCTGAGTCCAATACCTACAGGGAAGCAGTCACAATAACATGAATATCATAGGTTCATTCTAAAATATGGCCTATTATCTCACACTGATTTAGTTCTGAAGACTCTATCTTCGTAATATGAACATTAATCAAACATTCTGTTTTTGGTTACATCATGGTGGAAAAAATGAAATCTGGTAAGAATATTTTGGAACCAGTTATTGAAAACATTGTTATTTTTGCCTTTTAAATGGCAGATACTTCATCAAGACAACAAAAAATTAACAAATTTGGTGAAATATTTCACAATTTTACTTTACACTGGGTAAAAGTAAAGTTTACCCACTTTATCATACATTGTGAAAGGTGTTTCCAGTTACAAATTATGGACGCTAGCCATTAAGTATCAACACATCATGACAAGCATGCAAAACTCGAGATTTTGTCTGTTTCTTGAGAAACTATGACAGATATAAAGCCATCAACCACAATTAATGTCATTCATTCAAAAATTAAGAGTGAAAATTGGATTAACCCGTACAATATCAAATACAATAATACAATTTATATCTTTTGTACTGTAGACAGGTCAGCACTATCTGTATTGAAACTGAAATTAACAAAGATCATCAAACATACAAAAGGAGGCATAGTTTAAAATAACAGAAAATGACAACCAATCATAAGATTTTTGCAGATTTTTTAACTTTTATTACTGAGGAGTGGAAGAACATGTTTTGGTTTGATAAACTTCACTTCCTGGTTGTGGGCCGACTAAGTAAATTGGGACAATACCAGCACACGACTTTTTGGGGATTAAAGAATCAGAACACAGTTTTGTATTTGCCAAAAAAAAACATGGTTCTGACTAGTGCTGCGACGATGTTTGAAGAAGTTTGATAGTTCGCTCATTTACTGCCCCGATTTCGGAGTTCGGTTCAAAACGTCTGAAATTCGGACTTTGCAAAATGTTAAGAAATCCCCAATACCACACCACATCCCAAAGGATCCTATTTTCGCCCATCTATAAAACTTGTTTCTTTTGTTGAAAATATGGCGGAATTTATTTTAAATATATATGGATTTTACATTTTTGCTATATTTTCAATAAAGTGACAAGATTTTGTGTGAGATTACTGCATTTTAACTGGTTTTGAAAACGTTGTTTCGAAGATCAAACTAGACCGAAGTTCGCTAGCTTATACAGACACCAAACATCGAACCCGACATTCGAAGCGATTTCACAGCACTAGTTCTGACCAGTCCCTATATAGTACAGACTCAGAAAACTCACCTCTTCAGAGACTTTGAACCGCTTTAAAAGTGCAATGAACTTCTGCTTGATATTTCTTTGTTGCTGTAAATAAAACAAACATAACAGATACAGTTATATCATATGTTAGGGGTGTTCCACAGTACTTGAGTACTTGCCAAACTGTAATCGATTATTTAGAATACAGGATTAGCAATAGAGTACTCTCTTCTAAGAGCACTCTTTCTAGTTTTCTTCAGAATTTTATGAAAATTTATATAAAAATAATCAATTTCAGCTGGTTGTCAAACCAAAATGGCGCATCTTTGTTCATATTGCCATTTGAAAAGAGTACTCACTGAAGAGGTAACAGAGTACTCAAGTACACACATTATCACTCAAAAAGTACCAAATGACATTTCAAAAGTAGTAAAATACTGACTGCACAAATTATCACTTAACGAGTAAGCGAGTGCACTAATTACCACTCAGAGTACTTAATTATACAAATTACAACAAAAAGAGTACTCTAGTACACAAATTATCACTCAAAGAGTACTTGAGTACATAACTTACCACTCAAAGTACTAAAGTATACAAATTACCACTCAAAGGGTACTTAAGTATATAAATTAGCACCTATGAGTACTCGAGTACACAAATTATCGCTCAAAGGGTACTCGGGTACACAATTTACCACATAAAGAGTACCAGAGTACACAACTTTCACCACTCAAAGAGTACTAAAATACACAAATTATCGCTCAGAGTACTCGAGCCCACAAATTATCGCTCAGCGTACTCGAGTACTGAAATTACCACTCAAAGATTACTAGAGTACACAACTTACCACTCAGAGTACTCAACCACATAAATTACAGCTTAAAGAGTACTCGAGCACACAAATTACCGCCGAAAGAGTATTTAAGCACACAAATTATCGCTCAAAGAGTACTTGCTCGAGTACACAAATTATCAATCAAAAAGTACTGGAGTTCACAAATTACTACTCATGGTAACACAACTACAAATTTACAACAACAACAAATATTGTAGATTTTCCAGGATTGGAGTTTCTACTGTGACATAATACATTGCCACAATAACCGATTTGAAAAATTTTGTTGTAATTTTAATTTTTATTAGATAAATACTTACCATTTCCTGACCATTGCTATATGTTGGTGCCATCCAACTCACTGGCCAACGTTGAGAAACGTTTTAAGAAACCTTAAGAGGCCAGTGAGTGAGTGTGAACTAGCATGTCCCCCTAGTGGTCATGTGACCACGCTAGTAAACAACCTTCATTATTTTTGTTGCAGAAAATACTCCCCTAGTACTGAATCTGTGGGGAGGTAGGGGGGGACTATCCTGGTCAGGAAATGGTAAGTATTTATCTAATAAAAATTAAAATTACAACAAAATTTTTCAATTTTATTGCGAAAAATACACTTACCATTTCCTGACCATTGCTGAATGCAGCCTTCATGGAAGGAGGGCAGTACTAGAATATAAAGACCCAGTACACCACTCTGCACAGCTATCATACACAGCACAATCCTATAGGCATTCAGATCCAAACTGACCTCACAGATGAGGCAGAGGAACTGTTGAGCACTACAAAACAACACAGCCTTGTTGTTGTTGTTGTTGTAGGAAGGAAGTAATCATTACAGAGACTCACTACCTAGCCTACAACTAAAACATTATGAGAAGTTTACATTGAAATTTACATGCATACAACAACATATAAACTTCCAACAGTCACCACATACCATACAGATCCCCTAAATCATAGTATGTAGTTGAAGATCTCACAAATTGACAGTTATTGCCACAGTTGAATGCTGTATCTAGACAAACATCCAACAGCCACACAGGTGACACAAATATTGGAAGTGTCATCAGCATATTGTGTAATTCCAAGTCTGTATGAAGTCTACAAATCTGCATAATATAAAAACAGATAGTATAACAGACATACAGCTGCAAATGCATACTAAAGTATCAATATAAGTATCAGGCATATACTTATAAGATAACAAACTGTAGGACACAATATCAAAGTCTGACCACAAGCAAACCAAGCAGGTGAGACTGAAAAATGGTAAAAAAGTTATGGTTTCCAGTAACATGCATCTAAAAATTCATATACAGAAACACTAACCTAAAACCTGAAGATTCTTGCTTTGACTCGCTGCTGTTGAGTCAGAATTTGAAATCTCCTCAGTCAAAATGATAGTCTGCCTACAGCAAGATAAGATAGTTGACCTGAAAATATCTGCTGTAAAGCCTTCGTAACTAGGCACAGACAAGACATAATAATTCCTCATTGAATCCTTTGTCCCAAGTAAAAGTATTTCAAAACCTCACAAGACAAAGAGATCTATCTTGAGTACCAGTGATTGACAGCTGGCATATCGACCGGCTTAACTGAAGTAGGCCCATCCGAAGCCAACTGATTCTTGGCTAATAAATGGCCAGAGGCACTTGTGAGCAATACTCACTTAAAGTAGGGGAAGACAATGCCAACGAGAATTACCCTTCTTCCTTTGCCTAATGCCAAAGTCAAAAGAAAGACCATCTTGAAAGTTAATAACCTCCAAGAAATCTTCCTCAAAGGCTCAAAAGACTGTCGGGTGAGACCAAACAAGACCAGAGACAAAAGGTAAAGAAGGCTTAACCTATTGGCTACTGGATTGTCTCTATAGAAATATGTCAACAATCTATACAGCTGAAGAGTTCTAGAGACTTATTCCCCTTCAAGGAAAGCAATCTACCATTGTTATTCTGTAACCAGCAATAGTAGATGGCTTAAGATTCTTTTCCTTAAAGAAATAATAAAGGAAATTTGCTACATCTACAAAAATAGTATCTGAGAAGTTCACCACAAAGAAGCCTCAGATGGAGGTTTGTGCATAGATCTACCAGGTCCCACAACCAAGAACATCCACCATGACCATCATGATTCAATCATGATGAATCTGCACCTGCAGGTGGGCATCTTCTAAATTACCTGAAGAATCCTTGGCTATCCTGGTGCAACCATGATGATTCTGCACCTGTAGGTGATCATCTTGAATCACCTGAGGAATGAGAGCCACTGGAACAAACACAAAGCTGTCCAGATCCTCCCAAGAAATAAGTAATGCATCTGTTCCCCAAGCCCCACAGTCTAAGAAAGGAAACACATACACTGGAAGCTTAAGATTCAGGTTGCTGGATACCAATGGCAGAATGATTGAACTCACCTACAAGGGAATCCATGAAAAGGAACCTTTGTGGAAACAGATCCACCAGATCCCAAAAATAAGATATCCCTAGCCACTCTGATGCAATCCAGATGATTCTGCACCTAAATCTTGGGAGTAGCCCTTCTTAATAGCTACAAAAAGAATTTCTTGCCTTTCCTGAGATCTTTGACTTATCAAGATAACCTCTCAAGGATCTCACTGAACAAAGAAACTTATCTGGCAGCAAAGCATAATCTAAAGAAGGTTTCAAGCAGGAATGACTACAGGTTGAAAATCAAAGGAGCCTTAAAAGCCAAATGATTCACCTGCATCACCTGAAGAATCAAGGTCACAGGACCAAACAAACTGTCCAGTCCATCCCAAGAAAAGTTGAAAAAGACAAGCTTGTGGTTCAAACTAGTTGCAAAACAAATCCATCATTGGTGATTGTAATCAAAGACAGATTTGATTGAACACCTGAATCAGAATAGAAGATTCAAAAGTCATCCAAAAACACATTCAATTTGAATCATCTTGACTCTCATGAACAAAGAATTTGTTGGAATATTGTATACCCTGGGAAGTGATATGCCTGAATCTGAACCCATGGCATTCGTCCAAAGAATGATTCTTCAGATAAGGAAACACATTCCTGAAAGCGGGTACCTCCCTACCTGTTCAGATAGGAAACCACTGAATAAATATCTGGGGAAATCACAGATTCGGAATCCGAATCAGACCTCCAAATGATTCTAAAGGTAGCCACCAAAGAAATGGCTTCCTTAGAAACCATTAGCCGGAGAAGATGCTGTGCTATGAGTAAAGAAGTACCCTAAGGTGTAATCTGCAATCCAAACTAAAAATCCTGGTGTATTAGCCAAGAAGTTTTTTTTTTTTTTTTTTTTTTTTTTTTTTTTTTTTTTTTTAAGCTGGTGAAACCCAATGCCCTCTACTGCAGCCATCAGGTTCAGTATCCGTTGATGCCATAGTAAAGTCGAAAATAAACCATTTTCAAGCGCAAGCAATGAAATGGTCTGTACTGGTAAAGAATGATGCGTTCTTATAGATCCCACATTCTCACCATGGACTAACATAGCAAACAGGCAGTGAACCGATGTGAATTGTCATCAACAGGGAAGTGAAGATAAGAATTGCGTGAATCCGGCTACAAAAGAATGCAACTGTAAGGAAACGAGTAGGCACACCCATTTACTTACTAGTAACAATTAATTGCGAAAATCCCAACTATGCGAAATTAAGGTACATGTAAAGGTTTATTACCTGACCTCAATTATTAGTGGTAGCCATCTCTTCCCAGCTTATCACAACCAATAAAGAGTAAAATTGTAGCGATATCACCATCTCACTGGTGTTATCGCCCTTTTGTCGATCATTCCATACACAGCTTTATGCAAACTGATGTCTGCCGCATTTTATTCATTTATTCTTAACACCCATGTCCACAAACTGCTTTAGGAACATGAATAATCAATCCCTCATGGTACTGTTGCCTCTGTGAAAGGTAAAGAATGGTTGAAGATTATCCTCTTACTATGTTGAGATGTAAGGTGTAGTATATCTGCACTAGTGGACAACCACTACCCCTAAAGATTACTCCTAACCCCTCTAAATCTTCAGAGGAGAGTTTTGTAACAGAGTTGGAGGATAAAGTCTCATAATGGGCAGAAAAGTGCCCTGGGCACTCATCCCTTTCTAGCCATGTGTAGGAGTTTGCGCCTTCCCAAACAGAAGAAACACTATACACCTGAGATCACAAAATGAAGTTTTCCTGGACATCTGGTCAAAAGTTCAGCAGGAGAAAACCTCATTAAGAGTGAAAAATGCACTTTTAATTCTACCAAACTCATCTAAGAGATAAGATAGAGAAAAGTACGACTTGTAACACTCCTGTTGAATAACAAGTTGGAGAACTGATCCCAGCACTGCCCAACAAAAATTCCTGATCACCGAGGACTGTAATTGCAAAAAACTCTGCACACAGCCCAAGGCAAAAAAGAAACTCTGTGAGCTCCTGTTAATCCTTAGCTCCTTGAAGACGTCCTGCCAGAGGTCCTGCTAGACCACTTCAAAAAATTATCCAGGCCTTAACAAGCTCTCTGTAGCAGAGACCAGAGAACCTGTACTCCTGAATAATAAATTGACAATGGTTACAAGTTCGTATGTACCGGTGACGGTTTCAGACCAGCTGAAAAACCGGTAAAACATCACAGAACAAAAGCCAATTACTGAGATGAATCACAGCTCCGGGAAACTGACAAACCGATTCCTGACCTTTTGGGAGGTATGGAAACTCGATTGTCTTCGGATGACGTCATGCAGGTATTTTCCTCCGTGAAAAGTTCCGACTGAACCTCACCGGAGGAAATGCACGGTGAAAAAGATCAACTCTGCATCCGGAACTTGCCCACGATGTAGTAACCAAGAAAAACAATGATGTCTGCCACCACGGGGAATTCCAACCGGTGACCTGTTCGGTAGAGCATGATGTGGTGAGATCTTTGCTACCAAACGCCTGGCTATACGAACCCGACGTGTGATAAGCTTTGTGACAATCGAATTGTCTCCATCGTTTCCTTTGTCGCCTAGCAACATGTAAACTGTCCCTGCCGGAGCTAGTATGACTGCCGACAGTTTCAGTGTTAATAAAAGAAGTAAATCTTCAAAAATTGCATAAAAAAAAGAACTCCCATATGATGTAATACGAGAGTTATGAAGAAAAAACAGGCATTCTGAGCAGCAGAAGATCTTCATCCAGCGACAAACTTCCCTGTCGCCATTTTACAAAAAGTGGTAAACAATCCATGAAGAAATGTCTACAAAAGCACTTTTCCTCTGTGCTTTTCCTCTTAATTTGTCCTGAGAAGACATTGTCAATACAGACGTCTTATAACAGAACTCAAAAAGTCCAAATACTAAATAAAAATCCGAAAAGAAAATAAACATCCACACTCTAGGATGGCCAACAAAAATAATGAAGGTTGTTTACTAGCGTGGTCACATGACCACTAGGGGGACATGCTAGTTCACACTCACTCACTGGCCTCTTAAGGTTTCTTAAAACGTTTCTCAACGTTGGCCAGTGAGTTGGATGGCACCAACATATAGCAATGGTCAGGAAATGGTAAGTGTATTTTTCGCAATAAAATTCTCTGTTACACTACATAAGGTAGGGATTGCTCAGACAGTCCAGTGTTTCAGTATCATGAGCATGAACAGAACAGAAGGAAGAGTTAAAGTATTAGAAACATACCAAAATTTGAAGAAATGACAAGCTTTTACCCCGTATTTTTGTGCATTTGCTGAATTTTTTAGCAATTATGTTGAGCAGAACTGCCATGTTTTGGTTACAACACTTTATAACCTTAATCTTGCTTGTCAACTCATATATTGGAAGGAGATCTTCTCTTATGATTTCACAGTTGCTGGTTTGGGAACAAACCAGAAATCTTAAATGGAAACATTAAGAGGACACATCTATGTTTGGTAGGGATGTACTAAAATGTGGAGTTCCATTTCATTTCTTTAAGAAAGCTTCTATAAAGCAAAAAAGTGTGCAGAAGTGATATGGCAGAAACTCAGATTTGGTCATACATTTCACACCAAGAAAGCTGAAGTCCTTTATTAATTTTACAGTCAATTGAAAATGAAATTTTTATAATTTCAGTTACTCACACCAGTGATATAATTGCTAAAAATTGCTAGAAATTGAAAATTGTAAAATCCTCATAGCATTTGTGAAATCATAAAAGAAGACTGGCAATAGTGACGCTGTACTATTCATCAATGACAAAGATTACAAAACTGGCTGTGAACTATTAATAATCAAAAAGTGTACTCTTACATGAGGACAAAACGTTTGACTGTAAATGCCAATGTTCTATTAGCTCAGGCCCATAACATGAATGTGAGAAGCAGACAGAGATATTGTTGAATAAATGCAACAGCTTGTTAATTCTTAGTTACTGCCACAGCACTCTGGAAAATGCAAATGAAATCACTGGTAATGGCTCTGTGACACTCCCCTATGTGAGAGGTCATGTAACCACACACTTGCACAGTCACCCAACCAACAAGGTTAAGATATGTATTGACACCAATCAACCCCAAATAATGAAGAACAGTACAGCCAAATATTTACTTCAAAATAGAGTGTATATTGGGGTTTTTTCCACTAAACAAATCATCAAAAATACAACAAAAAGAATTTCATTTTGTCTAAAAAAGTGAAATTTGGAATTTTAAATCCATTTAATAAAAAATGTCTTATCAGGAGATGCCCTCAGAGAATGCCAAAATCTCCATGTTACCATGAGCTGGACTCAAACCAACAACCTCAGAGGTGAGGACCAAGCAATCCAATTCCACATTTGTTTACCATTCTACCACTAAGGCTTCTTTATATGTGACAAAACATTGATACCTGATACAATTCAAACTGTATTTATACAGGCCTTAATGACCCACATATTTAATTAAATTCTCTTGACTCATTATAAGTCTCCGACATTGGTCTACTCTATTCCTATTACACTTTAACCCAATTCTATTGTCAGACCACAATCTTGCTCCTCCTTACTCCTCCGTCGTGGTTGGAAAGGTGTTACGTTATGCACATGGTAAAGCAGAACTCTTCTGAATAAAATTTAGTGTAAACCACAACCAGATTTATAATTCTTTGTACAGTTTTCTTCAATTAAGAAATTTATCCTTTTTACTTGGTTCACTTGACTCTCACTTCTGTGGTCATGAGTTTGAATCTGTCCAAAGTCAACCTTTTAGATCCACAGACAGCTCGTCCTAATATGACTTTGGCTGTTAAAAAGGATATAAAATGATAATGGTTGGTTTGAGTATTTTATCTGGTATTGTTATAAGGTTGGATTACTATTCCTGATTCCTTGAGAATCAGCCAGGGTGAACAAACGTGACAAAAGTTTCATCAGAAAGAGAAACATTGGAACGAAAATATTCAGAAACAATGGAGTTGCAGTAAATGATGCTATAAATTCCCTGCATACCTTCTTTAATAGCAGAAATATGCACTGAATTCATTTAAAAAGCTAATAGTATTTGAGACCAAAAGCGACAAAAAAAGAAAAGACAAGAGATATGCAAACAATTTTACAATGTTTTCCCAGCATGTAACAAAAGCTTTTAACAAGAGTGATTTCTTCACATGGTAAAACAACGCTAACATATAAACTGGGATAGTAGAATGAACGAGGAAAAAAACAAAAGTGCTTATCAAAGAAAACAGTTTTCATAGATCACAGCTTGAAGTATGGAAAACAGGGACTATCTAGAGCTCACTTCACCACAGTTTTGGCCAAGGTAATCACAAAGTTAGGCCATAGCAACTCCAGAATTTGTGAGAAAGAGTACACTAGCTGTTAAACTAGCTATTATTTTACTATGTTTCACATTTCATTAATGTTTGAATGAAATTGTAAAAAACAAAAACGTTTTGTAACCTTTCTAAGAGCCACAAAAGTTGATCTGGATTTCAGACAATAGCTAGGGATGGTAACTTAGTTCTGTTTTGTATAACCTTACTGTGTCTGGGTTATAAATCTGAAAATAACACTCAAATGTGATAAAACACTGATTGTTCTAGAATATTATTTCCAAGGAGTGATTATAGTCTCAAACGTAAACTAAGTGCAACACTGTAAAATATGACTAAACAATATCTAAGGGAAGAACATACAAAGTAACACAGGCTATACATTTCTGCTTCAAGGAGGCCACAAAATGTAATCTTTGCCATGCAACATACAAGACTTCTATAGATATAATTCATCAATCTCTCTAGACATAAAATAATACTTCCTCAGTAAAAATATAATCTGAATACATACATCATTTCCTTGGAATGCTTTTTCACACAGGCTGAGAAATTGGTTTCTCATTTTTTGTGGTTTTCAATAGGTAAAATGACTAACGTCGCATACCACACTAATGACTGATACATTGTCCCCAAAGAATTTAGATACCAAAAATTGATCAAATGAAAACTTTTATTGACGACTTCCAACAAGGTTACCTCTAAAAGTTCTGGAAGGCTCATCAGTCTGATCTCATCAGCTATACTGTAACTGTACAGTAAACAACATCTAATCAGGTTACTGTAATCTCTGAACAAGTTTTCTGGGGCACTCACTTCCGGAAATAATCTCACTGGTGTAATCTGACTTGTGTTATTACATCATGTTCACATCTTTCAACAATGGTAACTATCTGCTGATGCACAAAGAATTGAGGTGTAAACACAGTAAAATCAGATATAGTTAATATTTAACTTACACCACCAAAATATACCATTCTTAATATAACTTTTTTAATCTGTCTTTATATTAGCCATACTCTATTCAATCTACCCATGGAATTAGGTTTGCTCAATATCTACACTGAAATCTAGTCTACCTACCCTCCCCAAGGCAATCTACCAGTTTTACACCCCCTACCCCTGTTACCTTTACTCATCCCTGAAAACCTGCTTCACTCACCTCTCCATCACTACTGTTAAGCAGTTTTATTTCCTCTCCCATACTCAGGCTAGTTTTAGCCAAATCTTATACTTTCTATCTAGTTTTACCTATCCTGCCATACTTTTCCTCTACTTCTGCTCAAGTAAATCCCACGTATTCTGTCTAGTTTTGCTAACCTATTAAACCCTCTTGCCCCTTGCTTTTTGTCTAGTTTTACTAACCCTCACACGTGTTTTTGTCTAGTTTTACTAACCCTCACATGTGTTTTTGTCTAGTTTTACTAACCCTCAAATATGTTATATTTGTCAATTACATTGGTTAATGTATTTACCAAGTTGAAATTTGACCAATAAAATGAATGGCATGGGAAAAAAGTATAATAAAAATAGTAGAAATCATTTATTCATCTTAAGCTCAATAAATTGTTTGTTCAGGTTGAAAAAAAAAAAAAAAAAAAACCCTCACACACTACTCATCTAGTTTTACTCACCCTCAAATACTACTCTTCTAGTTTTACTCACCCTCACACACTATTCATCTAGTTTTATTTACCCTCAAATACTACTCTTCTAGTTTTACTCACCCTCACACACTATTCATCTAGTTTTATTTACCCTCAAATACTACTCTTTTAGTTTTACTCACCCTCACACACTATTCATCTAGTTTTATTTACCCTCAAATACTACTCTTTTAGTTTTACTCACCCTCACACACTATTCATCTAGTTTTATTTACCCTCAAATACTACTCTTCTAGTTTTATTTACCCTCACACACTATTCAATGTAGTTTTATTCACCCGCACACAGTAATTATCTAGTTTTACTTACCATCACATACTATATATCTAGTCTTATTCATCCTCACATAAAATTTATCTAGTTTTAGTTACCCTCATGCACGCTTTACCTAGTTTTACTCACCCTCACATGGTATTTATCTAGTTTTACTCATCCTCACACACTATGTATTAGGGATGGCTTAGTGTAATCACTGTCTCTCCATCGAGAACATTTTAGGTGAATACTGCGACGATACTTTACACTTGGTACCTTGATGGCCAGCACATATAATTGTGGGAGAACTTAAAATATAAGAACCATACTCTAAGTCTGAAGACATTATAAACTTTTATCTCATAATTTGGTATATTTTAACACTTTTGCAGCAATTTCTAGTAAGAGAACTGCCACATTTTGCTTCTACACAATTGGATACCAACCCATCCTGCAATCTTTCTATTTTTACTCACTATTAATTTTACTCATTCTACTATCTGTCTAGTTTTATTCACCCTCACACACTATCTGTCTAGTTTTACTCACCTCCCCTTACTATTTTTCTAGTTTTACTTACCCTTCCCATGGAGACTTTCATGAACCTCCTCACTCGAGTTGCACGGTCATCCACCACGGCATCGCTATCACTAAGGTCGTCATTTGAGGAGTAGTCTGCTGGGTCCTCTTGAGGCTCATCCTCATCTGAATTCTCTGCATCGGGTGAACGATCTGCAGGTACAGGAAGTCAGAGAGTCATCAGTGATTTAATACTTCAAAAACTGATTGAACTGGCTGGTTCACTGAATTATTGTTTTATTTTAAAAATCAAATGGTCTGAATTTGTAAAAGGTGTGAATTTTACACTGAAGCTCAGATATACCGTATTTTTTGTAATAAACGCCCCCTCCCTATTAATCCCCCCCCCGCCCCCCCCCCCCCCCCCCCCCCCCCTCTTCTCTACCTTTGCAAAGTTCATATTTCGGGGTTTTACATCCCTCTCAACAGCCGACACTTTTGCGATTCCGAAAAATGGTGCATTTTAGTACTTCCCAAGCGAATATCGCTTACGAGAAATAAAGAAAATAAAAACAAAACATGGTAGTTTTGGTCACAGACGCATTGAAATCTGCAATAATAGGAGATAAAACTACATAATTTCTTCAGATTTAAGGTTTGTTTTAAATATTTTAAGCTGTCTCGCCATTATACATGCCAGCAAGCGAGATCAAGGCAGCAAGTGTTCATTATCGCCCATTGCCACTGGACTCAAGATATGATTTTATTTATCTGTAATAGTGGCCCCCCCTTTGGAAAAATGCATCGCCCCGGGGCGTTTATTACAAAAAATACGGTATATTTTCTCTATGATCATATGCAATAGGACGAAAAAACGACAAAGCTTTCACATTATTTTGTTTTTATCTTAAAGTCATTATTCTGTTATACAGTGAAATCTTTATTATCCAAACATGCTGAGACACTGAATTTTATTTGGACAACAGAAAATTCACAAATAAAATACAAATAACAGAAGTTTAGAAAGTTATACAATATGATGAAAAAAGTCATAAATAACAGCCTGTTTTGGGAGCAGGATTTCCCCAATTTGATTGGAATTACTATGAATGGCATGGTATGTTATTGCTACTCTACACAGTATATCTATAATGGGACTCTCAAATGCTACTTGACCAGTCACAACTTCACAAGTATTAAGCCCACACTCTAGAGATTAACTAGAGGATCGCTCGCAAAAAAAAAGATAATGTTTATAGCAAAAACAAAGCATCCCGAAAAGGATATAAAGGTGAGTGCTAAAGTATTAAGAAAATGCTTCGTTTCTAGCCTTATACTGTTGTGGCAACCAAAGTCAGCGCAGTCTGCTCTATCTAGCATGGTTTTCAAGATATAAGCATTTTTGTGTTTTGCAAAAAATAAAAAAATTAAAAATGTCCGCTATATTTGGCGAGACAAAAATATTTTGAAAATTGGCATGGCTACTCTGCAGAGATACCCAGCAGGTCCAAAATTTTGTTGAGTTCGCTCCATATAGCACGGTTTTCGAGATATAAGCATTTTTGTGTTTTGCAAAAACTTTGAAAATTCAAAATGGCCACCATTTTTGGGGAGACAAACATTTTTGTCGAGACCACTGCCGTGGTGTGTATCTCCCGCCGAGCATTAAAGCAGAAGAAATAGCTTTTCCGAGATATTCACAATTTTTCATTTTCGTGTGTGAAAGGTCTTCCAAAAGAAGGTGAATGAGTTATTTGAGAAAAATTGGCTATCTGCAATACTATTAAGAGATAATTCACATTTACTCATTTTGAGTAGGTGAATAATTATCTATGGGTCTGAAACTTCACCAAGTGAAAGCTCTCCCAAAAGTAGGTGAATGAGTTATTCGAGAAAAATTGGCTATCTGCAATACTTTTAGAGATAATTCACATTTACTCATTTTGAGTAGGTGAGTAATTAGCTATGGGTCTGAAACTTCACCATGTGAAAGCTCTCCCACAAGTAGATGAATGAGTATTTGATAAAAATTGGGTATCCGCAATACTTTTACAGATAATTAGCATTTACTCATTTTGAGTAGGTGAATAAATAGCTATGGGTCTGAAACTTCACAGAGTGAAAGCTCTCCCAAAAGTAGATGAATGAGTTATTTGAGAAAAATTGGCTATCTGCAATATTTTTAGAGATAATTTACATTTACTCATTTTGAGTAGGTGAATAATTAGCTATGGGTCTGAAACTTCACCAAGTGAAAGCTCTGCCAAAAGTAGGTGAATGAGTTATTTGAGAAAAATTGGCTATCTGCAATACTTTTAGAGATAATTCGCATTTACTCATTTTGAGTAGACGAGTAATTAGCTATGGGTCTGAAACTTCACCAAGTGTAAGCTCTCCCAAAAGTAGGTGAATGATTAATTTGAGAAAAATTGGCTATCTGCAATACTTTTAGAGATAATTCGCATTTACTCATTTTGAGTAGGTGAGTAATTAGCTATGGGTCTGAAACTTCACCAAGTGAAAGCTCTCCCAAAAGTAGGTGAATGAGTTATTTGAGAAAAATTGGCTATCTGCAATACTTTTACAGATAATTCGCATTTACTCATTTTGAGTAGGTGAGTAATTAGCTATGGGTCTGAAACTTCACCAAGTGAAAGCTCTCCCAAAAGTAGGTGAATGAGTTATTTGAGAAAAATTGGCTATCTGCAATACTTTTAGAGATAATTCGCATTTACTCATTTTGAGTAGGTGAGTAATTAGCTATGGGTCTGAAATTTCACCAAGTGAAAGCTCTGCCAAAAGTAGGTGAATGAGTTACTTGAGAAAAATTGGGCATTTACTCATTTTCAGTAGGTGAGTAATTAGCTATGGGTCTGAAACTTCACCAAGTGAAAGCTCTGCCAAAAGTAGGTGAATGAGTTACTTGAGAAAAATTGGCTATCTGCAATAATTTTAGAGATAATTCGCATTTACTCATTTTGAGTAGGTGAGTAATTAGCTATGGGTCTGAAACTTCACCAAGTGAAAGCTCTCCCAAAAGTAGGTGAATGATTAATTTGACAAAAATTGGCTATCTGCAATACTTTTAGAGATAATTCGCATTTACTCATTTTGAGTAGACGAGTAATTAGCTATGGGTCTGAAACTTCACCAAGTGTAAGCTCTCCCAAAAGTAGGTGAATGATTAATTTGAGAAAAATTGGCTATCTGCAATACTTTTAGAGATAATTCGCATTTACTCATTTTGAGTAGGTGAGTAATTAGCTATGGGTCTGAAACTTCACCAAGTGAAAGCTCTCCCAAAAGTAGGTGAATGAGTTATTTGAGAAAAATTGGCTATCTGCAATACTTTTACAGATAATTCGCATTTACTCATTTTGAGTAGGTGAGTAATTAGCTATGGGTCTGAAACTTCACCAAGTGAAAGCTCTCCCAAAAGTAGGTGAATGAGTTATTTGAGAAAAATTGGCTATCTGCAATACTTTTAGAGATAATTCGCATTTACTCATTTTGAGTAGGTGAGTAATTAGCTATGGGTCTGAAACTTCACCACGTGAAAGCTCTGCCAAAAGTAGGTGAATGAGTTACTTGAGAAAAATTGGGCATTTACTCATTTTCAGTAGGTAATTAGCTATGGGTCTGAAACTTCACCAAGTGAAAGCTCTGCCAAAAGTAGGTGAATGAGTTACTTGAGAAAAATTGGCTATCTGCAATACTTTTAGAGATAATTCGCATTTACTCATTTTGAGTAGGTGAGTAATTAGCTATGGGTCTGAAACTTCACCAAGTGAAAGCTCTCCCAAAAGTAGGTGAATGATTAATTTGACAAAAATTGGCTATCTGCAATACTTTTAGAGATAATTCGCATTTACTCATTTTGAGTAGGTGAGTAATTAGCTATGGGTCTGAAACTTCACCAAGTGAAAGCTCTCCCAAAAGTAGGTGAATGAGTTATTTGAGAAAAATTGGCTATCTGCAATACTTTTAGAGATAATTCGCATTTACTCATTTTGAGTAGGTGAGTAATTAGCTATGGGTCTGAAACTTCACCAAGTGAAAGCTCTCCCAAAAGTAGGTGAATGAGTTATTTGAGAAAAATTGGCTATCTGCAATACTTTTAGAGATAATTCGCATTTACTCATTTTGAGTAGGTGAGTAATTAGCTATGGGTCTGAAACTTCACCAAGTGAAAGCTCTCCCAAAAGTAGGTGAATGAGTTATTTGAGAAAAATTGGCTATCTGCAATACTTTTAGAGATAATTCGCATTTACTCATTTTGAGTAGGTGAGTAATTAGCTATGGGTCTGAAACTTCACCAAGTGAAAGCTCTGCCAAAAGTAGGTGAATGAGTTACTTGAGAAAAATTGGCTATCTGCAATACTTTTAGAGATAATTCGCATTTACTCATTTTGAGTAGGTGAGTAATTAGCTATGGGTCTGAAACTTCACCAAGTGAAAGCTCTCCCAAAAGTAGGTGAATGATTAATTTGACAAAAATTGGCTATCTGCAATACTTTTAGAGATAATTCGCATTTACTCATTTTGAGTAGGTGAGTAATTAGCTATGGGTCTGAAACTTCACCAAGTGAAAGCTCTCCCAAAAGTAGGTGAATGAGTTATTTGAGAAAAATTGGCTATCTGCAATACTTTTAGAGATAATTCGCATTTACTCATTTTGAGTAGGTGAGTAATTAGCTATGGGTCTGAAACTTCACCAAGTGAAAGCTCTCCCAAAAGTAGGTGAATGAGTTATTTGAGAAAAATTGGCTATCTGCAATACTTTTACAGATAATTCGCATTTACTCATTTTGAGTAGGTGAGTAATTAGCTATGGGTCTGAAACTTCACCAAGTGAAAGCTCTCCCAAAAGTAGGTGAATGAGTTATTTGAGAAAAATTGGCTATCTGCAATACTTTTAGAGATAATTCGCATTTACTCATTTTGAGTAGGTGAGTAATTAGCTATGGGTCTGAAACTTCACCAAGTGAAAGCTCTGCCAAAAGTAGGTGAATGAGTTACTTGAGAAAAATTGGGCATTTACTCATTTTCAGTAGGTGAGTAATTAGCTATGGGTCTGAAACTTCACCAAGTGAAAGCTCTGCCAAAAGTAGGTGAATGAGTTACTTGAGAAAAATTGGCTATCTGCAATAATTTTAGAGATAATTCGCATTTACTCATTTTGAGTAGGTGAGTAATTAGCTATGGGTCTGAAACTTCACCAAGTGAAAGCTCTCCCAAAAGTAGGTGAATGATTAATTTGACAAAAATTGGCTATCTGCAATACTTTTAGAGATAATTCGCATTTACTCATTTTGAGTAGACGAGTAATTAGCTATGGGTCTGAAACTTCACCAAGTGTAAGCTCTCCCAAAAGTAGGTGAATGATTAATTTGAGAAAAATTGGCTATCTGCAATACTTTTAGAGATAATTCGCATTTACTCATTTTGAGTAGGTGAGTAATTAGCTATGGGTCTGAAACTTCACCAAGTGAAAGCTCTCCCAAAAGTAGGTGAATGAGTTATTTGAGAAAAATTGGCTATCTGCAATACTTTTACAGATAATTCGCATTTACTCATTTTGAGTAGGTGAGTAATTAGCTATGGGTCTGAAACTTCACCAAGTGAAAGCTCTCCCAAAAGTAGGTGAATGAGTTATTTGAGAAAAATTGGCTATCTGCAATACTTTTAGAGATAATTCGCATTTACTCATTTTGAGTAGGTGAGTAATTAGCTATGGGTCTGAAACTTCACCACGTGAAAGCTCTGCCAAAAGTAGGTGAATGAGTTACTTGAGAAAAATTGGGCATTTACTCATTTTCAGTAGGTGAGTAATTAGCTATGGGTCTGAAACTTCACCAAGTGAAAGCTCTGCCAAAAGTAGGTGAATGAGTTACTTGAGAAAAATTGGCTATCTGCAATACTTTTAGAGATAATTCGCATTTACTCATTTTGAGTAGGTGAGTAATTAGCTATGGGTCTGAAACTTCACCAAGTGAAAGCTCTCCCAAAAGTAGGTGAATGATTAATTTGACAAAAATTGGCTATCTGCAATACTTTTAGAGATAATTCGCATTTACTCATTTTGAGTAGGTGAGTAATTAGCTATGGGTCTGAAACTTCACCAAGTGAAAGCTCTCCCAAAAGTAGGTGAATGAGTTATTTGAGAAAAATTGGCTATCTGCAATACTTTTAGAGATAATTCGCATTTACTCATTTTGAGTAGGTGAGTAATTAGCTATGGGTCTGAAACTTCACCAAGTGAAAGCTCTCCCAAAAGTAGGTGAATGAGTTATTTGAGAAAAATTGGCTATCTGCAATACTTTTAGAGATAATTCGCATTTACTCATTTTGAGTAGGTGAGTAATTAGCTATGGGTCTGAAACTTCACCAAGTGAAAGCTCTCCCAAAAGTAGGTGAATGAGTTATTTGAGAAAAATTGGCTATCTGCAATACTTTTAGAGATAATTCGCATTTACTCATTTTGAGTAGGTGAGTAATTAGCTATGGGTCTGAAACTTCACCAAGTGAAAGCTCTGCCAAAAGTAGGTGAATGAGTTACTTGAGAAAAATTGGCTATCTGCAATACTTTTAGAGATAATTCGCATTTACTCATTTTGAGTAGGTGAGTAATTAGCTATGGGTCTGAAACTTCACCAAGTGAAAGCTCTCCCAAAAGTAGGTGAATGATTAATTTGACAAAAATTGGCTATCTGCAATACTTTTAGAGATAATTCGCATTTACTCATTTTGAGTAGGTGAGTAATTAGCTATGGGTCTGAAACTTCACCAAGTGAAAGCTCTCCCAAAAGTAGGTGAATGAGTTATTTGAGAAAAATTGGCTATCTGCAATACTTTTAGAGATAATTCGCATTTACTCATTTTGAGTAGGTGAGTAATTAGCTATGGGTCTGAAACTTCACCAAGTGAAAGCTCTCCCAAAAGTAGGTGAATGAGTTATTTGAGAAAAATTGGCTATCTGCAATACTTTTACAGATAATTCGCATTTACTCATTTTGAGTAGGTGAGTAATTAGCTATGGGTCTGAAACTTCACCAAGTGAAAGCTCTCCCAAAAGTAGGTGAATGAGTTATTTGAGAAAAATTGGCTATCTGCAATACTTTTAGAGATAATTCGCATTTACTCATTTTGAGTAGGTGAGTAATTAGCTATGGGTCTGAAACTTCACCAAGTGAAAGCTCTGCCAAAAGTAGGTGAATGAGTTACTTGAGAAAAATTGGGCATTTACTCATTTTCAGTAGGTGAGTAATTAGCTATGGGTCTGAAACTTCACCAAGTGAAAGCTCTGCCAAAAGTAGGTGAATGAGTTACTTGAGAAAAATTGGCTATCTGCAATACTTTTAGAGATAATTCGCATTTACTCATTTTGAGTAGGTGAGTAATTAGCTATGGGTCTGAAACTTCACCAAGTGAAAGCTCTCCCAAAAGTAGGTGAATGATTAATTTGACAAAAATTGGCTATCTGCAATACTTTTAGAGATAATTCGCATTTACTCATTTTGAGTAGGTGAGTAATTAGCTATGGGTCTGAAACTTCACCAAGTGAAAGCTCTCCCAAAAGTAGGTGAATGATTAATTTGACAAAAATTGGCTATCTGCAATACTTTTAGAGATAATTCGCATTTACTCATTTTGAGTAGGTGAGTAATTAGCTATGGGTCTGAAACTTCACCAAGTGAAAGCTCTCCCAAAAGTAGGTGAATGAGTTATTTGAGAAAAATTGGCTATCTGCAATACTTTTAGAGATAATTCGCATTTACTCATTTTGAGTAGGTGAGTAATTAGCTATGGGTCTGAAACTTCACCAAGTGAAAGCTCTCCCAAAAGTAGGTGAATGAGTTATTTGAGAAAAATTGGCTATCTGCAATACTTTTAGAGATAATTCGCATTTACTCATTTTGAGTAGGTGAGTAATTAGCTATGGGTCTGAAACTTCACCATGTGAAAGCTCTCCCACAAGTAGATGAATGAGTTATTTGATAAAAATTGGGTATCCGAAATACTTTTACAGATAATTAGCATTTACTCATTTTGAGTAGGTAAACTAGATTGGGCCAACTCGGCGCCAACATATCCCCAGACAGGTCATCACTCACGCCACAGGTTTTGATCGGGAATTTTTTAAAACATAATTACCCATTATTATATGAACTTCAGCACATCAATCTACTCTGTTTATATCTCCCCAAGGAAGATGGTGTATCCCCAGACGCCGAATACATAACTCAAATTATATTTTCAATCTTCCTGCAATGATAACTCTAAACCTATTTTCAAAGTATTTAAATGATTGATGATTGAATGTCCATTCTAAAATAATAATCCCAAAAGAGCATATCTGTTTCTATATTTGTTGACAAATAAAATATTATTTTTAACTCAACTCATCATATTTTTCAATCTTCCTTCAAAGTATTTAAATGATTGATGATTCAATGTCCATTCTAAAATTCATAATCCCAAAAGCGCATATCTGTTTCTATATTTGTTCACAAATAAAATATTATTTAAAAAAAAATTATTTATATTATTATTTTATTATATTATTTTTAGAATTTGCAAATTGTTTTCAGTTATTCATTTCCTCTATACCTATATATGTGGTCCATATATATGCAACCTAAATATGTGACACAATCTCAGTTCTGACTCCCCTTTGTGTTATATGTAATGAAGCCCACCACCTCCCACCCCCACCCCTCTCCCCTTCTCCACACCTCTCTCACTATTACACAAGATCTGCAACCCCATTGAGTTCTTTGTTTCTCATCTGATATCATTAAATACCTTTGTTTATTTAGTGTCACTCAATATAGCTGGAGGTCCCAGAGGTGGGTGGGGGGAATCCGGGTGGGGGATGTGGGTTGAGCATAAATGGTAAACAAACAATCTATATAAAAGGGGTACTCAAATACAAAAAGAATTGAGAATTTTAAGTATGTGATTATCAACTGAAATGAGTTCATAACTGTAGGAGCTGTGCCAAAATTAACTGAGGCAAGTTGAATAAAACTGGGCTAGTTGAGGGTAAAAAATCCCCTAGTTTTACTACATAAGGATATAATTTCATTAATATTGGGACTTAAAGCTCACTTAAAGTGTCCATTTTGTCTACCTCAATATGTTTCACCAGTTTCATTTTAAAAAGTGAAAAACTCAGCAAGCAGAGGTATAACACACAAAAATAAGTTCTTAAAAGACTAAGATAGCCATAACATTATTAATATTCAAAATTTAAATAGACAGGCATTTCCTTTTAAAAATTCAAAGATTTCAGCTCTATAACCCACATAGTTTGACAGTTACTGGGCTTTAAAGTGGCATAATATCCATAAATTGGGTTTCTGTGGGCATTTTACAATTGTTAAAGAGACCTTAGCAATTAAACTACAGATCTGAAACTTTTTGGGGGGACATACATAACAAACAAAAATCATATATAAATACAGTTTAAGACTTGTCACACTAAGCATTTCCAAATAACAGGGCAAAATACGGAAAAAATGTCAAAAAAGGCACTTGGGCGAGTGTCTATGGCCCTCATACACAGGTTAAATGTCTACTAAAAACCTTGATTTTCGGCATATGTAAAAAGGACATAATAATGCATTCCCAGATGGGATTTCAGCTCCATCAATCACATAGTTTAACAGTTGCAGGGCTTAAAGGTGGTAAAAAGTCCAAATATTGGGTCATTGTGGGCCTTTTAGAGATCTCGATGTGGCTTTCAAATTAAAGCTTCAGACTTAAAATTTGTTACATACTAAGATTACACATAGAATATGTATCTAATAAAGTTTGAAACTTCTCAGACTTACCATTTCCAAGTTACAGAGCAAAATATGTGAAAAATGTCTTAAAAGGGTCACTCAGGTGGGTGTTAAAGGTCCTCATACACAGGTTAAATGTCTACTTGAAGCCTTGATTTTTGGCACATGTAAAAAGAACATAATAATGTATTCCCAGATGAGATTTCAGCTCTATCAGTCACATAGTTTAACAGTCACAGGCCTTAAAATTGGCAAAAAGTCCAAATACTGGGTCTTTATGGGGCCTTCTAGAGACCTAAATGTGGCCTTCAAATTAAAGCTTCAGACTTAAAATTTGTCACATACTAAGATTACATATAGAATATGCATCTAATACAGTTTGAAACTTCTTAGACTTACCATTTCCAAGTTACAGGGGAAAATATGTGAAAAATGTCTAAAAATGGTCACTCGGGTGGGGATTTATGGTCCTCATACACAGGTTAAATGTCTTCTTAAAGCCTTAATTTTTGGCACATATAAAAATAACATACTAATATCTTCTCAGATAGGATTTGAGCTCTATCAGTCACATAGTTTGACAGTTACAGGGCTTAAAAGTAGCAAAAAGTCCAAATATTGGGTCTTTGGGAGCCTTTTAGAGACCTCAATTTGACCTTCAAAATTAAAGCTTCAGACTTAAAATCTGTTACATACTAAGATTACACACAGAATATATATCTAATACAGTTTGAAACTTCTCAGACTTACCATTTCCAAGTTACAGGGAAAAAGATGTGAAAAATGTCTTATAAGGGTCACTCGGGTGGGTGTTTATGGTCCTGATACACAGGTTAACTGTCTATTAAAGGCCTAAATGTTGGGGCACATATAAGAAAACACATAGATATATTCCCAGATGATATTTAACTTAGATGAGAGACATAGTTTGAAAGCTACAGTGCTTGAAAGTGGCAAAAAGTGCATAAATTGGGTCTCTGTTGGCACTTTTGAGACCTTAAGTCGACCCCTTTGGGTAAACCTACAGCCCTAAAATTTTCTACAGACAAGGATTACATATCAAAGTTATACCTAGCGCAGTTTGAGACTCATCAGAATTATCACTTCCAAATTATAGGGCAAAATATGTGTAAAGTATAGCAAAAAATCCCTAAGTGGGGGTATTTATGGGCCTCAAACACAATTTTCTCCTCAACTTAAAGTCATGATTTTCGGCACATGTACTAAGAACATATTAATGTGTTGTCAGGTAAAATTTCAGCCAGCTGAGCATCATAGTTTGTGACCTACAGGGCTCTAAGTGGCCAAAAGTGCAATTTCTGACCTTAAGGTGGCCATAAGTTCTTTTTTACTGGGAGTTTAAGGTCACCTTAAAATAGGGATCTTCCTTTGGGCACCCTTAACATGTGCACCAAGTTTGAAAAAAAAATATTAATTTGTTTTTGAGTTATCGCGTCCACAAGGAAATTTCTACGGCGGCGGCGGCGCGACGGACCTGAATCCAATATATCCCCGACTTTCGTCTGGGGATATAATAATTAGCTATGGGTCTGAAACTTCACCATGTGAAAGCTCTCCCAAAAGTAGGTGAATGAGTTATTCGAGAAAAATTGGCTATCTGCAATACTTTTAGAGATAATTCGCATTTACTCATTTTGAGTAGGTGAGTAATTGGCTATGGGTCTGAAACTTCACCATGTGAAAGCTCTTCCAAAAGTAGGTGAATGAGTTATTTGAGAAAAATTGGCCATCTGCAATACTTTTAGAGGTAATTCGCATTTACTCTTTTTGAGTAGGTGAGCAATTAGCTATGGGTCTGAAACTTCAAGTGAAAGCTCTTTGGGATAGCTGCTCTGCAGAGATACCCTGAAGATAAAAAATTTCGTCGAAATCGCTCTATGTCAAAGTCAAAGTTGGGGTTTTACGTCCCGTTCAACAGCCAGGGTCATATTGGGACAGGTCCTCAGAATTGCCACTTGTGGGACTCGAACCCACAGAGGTGACAGCCTATGATTAGATGCCAAACTTGCTAACCACTAGGCCACTGAGGACCTCGAAATCGCTCTATGTAGCACGGTTTTCGAAATATTAGCATTTTTGTGTTTTGCAATTTTTGCGCAAAAATTCGAAAATTCAAAATGGCCGCCATTTTTGACAAGACAAAATTTTTTTGAAAATTGGCATGGCTACTCTGCAGAGATACCCTGTGGGTCAAAAATTTCGTCAAAATCGCTCTATCTAGCAGGGTTTTCGAGATATAAGCATTTTTATGTTTTGCAATTTTTGCGAAAAATTCGAAAATTCAAAATGGCCGCCATTTTTGGCGAGACAAAAATTTTTTCAAAATTGGGATAACTACTATGCAGAGATACCCTGCGGGTCAAAAATTTCGTCGAAATCGCTCTATCTAGCACGGTTTTCGAGATATAAGCATTTTTGTGTTTTGCAATTTTTGCGAAAATTTCGAAAATTCAAAATGGCCGCCATTTTGGGCGAGACAAAAATTTTTTGAAAATTGGGAAAACTACTCCGCAGAGATACCCTGTGGGTCAAAAATTTCGTCGAAATCGCTCTATCTAGCACGGTTTTCGAGATATAAGCATTTTTGTGTTTTCCTTATTTGGAAAATTGGTAATGATTAATTAATCATTAATTACTCGGCCATTTCTTGACCAATCAATGCCAAAATCTAATGATTTCCAGATTTTAATAGAATGAATGTATTTGCCAAGTTTCAGGTGAATTGATAAAATTCCTTTCAAGTTATCATCCGGACAATCTTCCCCATCGAAAAAAGACATTTTTGGTCATGTGACCTCTCTGATTGGTTGAAATGTCACTGCAGCATATTCAAAAAAATTCCCCAAGGCTACTGCCTAAACCTGCCAAATTTGAAAAGAATCCGCCTAACGGTTACAGAGTTATAAGGAAAACAAAATGCGGAGCCGGCGGAGCCTGAAGCTCTCCCATACACAAACAAGCGTCCCTTGCTTGTCCCCTAACTGGAATTCAGAAGCTTGGGGATGACCATTTATCCACAGCATCAAGGTTCTTTAGCCTGCCACTGTTGATTCAAGGTCCTCTGTGTTCATGGGGAGATTTATTTATATAACGTCACCCTATTTCGTTTGCATTGCAAGAGGACTGCCATGTAAGTGATTGTCCAAGTCATTTTGTAACTGCTCATACCTGGCCCAGAGCTCAGATGGTCACCCATCAAAGGACTAACCAGACCCAGTGCTACTTAACTTCAGCGATCAGATGGGAAATGGTCAAACTACACCACATAAGCAGATTTTTAAACTGAAGGAAACTGCTGATGTGTCTATTAAACTTCCTTCCGGCCAACACGGACATGTTTTACAATTAGTCATAATTATCTCATCACTGTTAATTGACTGCAATGAGACACATGTAGAACATGACAAACAACAGCTAATGGACTATAGTCTGGGGTTGTATGTGTGAGATGTATGCTACCAATTTGCTAATGACTGACATTTACCTGCATGTCAAAATGATGGTAATGAGCATTAATCTGTAATATTTACTGATGTGCCTTGGCAAAACAACAATGGCAGTTGTTTTGATATACAGTGACATAATGTGTGTCATACCACATAATGATGCTTTGAGTATGCCTGAGATATACAAGCAAAATACCTGGCCAAAACATAAGGAGTGTTAGTTTTACTAATTGGTCACCTGCAACTGGTGCTCACACCAGGGGCCGTATTCATGGAAAAAACTTAAGATTTGAATTATTACTTAGATATCAAGTAAGAAATTCTGAAACTTTATTCACAAACATTCCCAACTCTTCTTTGGTGAATACTGATTTCGAAAAATCTGAACTGAAAAACCTTCCCTAACTCAGGTCTAAGGTGATTTATCTAGGTACTGTTCATGAACCTGGCTACTGTTCTTATTTAAAGAGAGGAGGGCATTTCTTCAATGTAATATGTGACTCCTAACAAGGGTCCACTATAGGTGGGCACCAACACCACTTCGATTAGGTAAACCTGCAACAGGGCTTCACACAAGATCACACAAATGTCTGATTAAAGATGGCCTCCCATTTTACTGCCAAGATTAAATGAAACTGCAGGCCTAGAAAAGCAACCTACACAATGAACAAGGACAGAGAGGGAGGCCACTGAGCACAGAAACCTTTTTTAATAGCGAGCTTGTGGAGGGGTGTGTTGGTGTATAAGTAAAAGTAGGAGCCGCAATGGATAAACTGATGTGTAAGAACCAGAATAACTGAGGTCAGGGCCATTAAATCTTAATTATTCACTTAGTAATGAATTAAATGACAATTAATGCCAACAATATATATGAACAATGGACCCAAAGTACAACACAGGGTTTTCACATCCCACTTTTACAGCTAAGGGGCCTGTTCCATTTCTGTAAGTCTGGTTTTACGACAGGTTTACAATATGAAGCAATAAATAAATGCAGGATCCAGGGTATAATTTATGATTAGGCTTAAGATGCGTTCTCGAAACATAAGTTATTTTCCCCGACAGCTTTGCAATTAACACTGCCAGAAAATCTTCTGATAGTTCTGTGATAGTTTCCCAATCCATCCAATTGGTTTACGAGTCCCTTAAGATGAAACAGATAGGTTTACGATCGCTGCATGATGGAAAAGATTGCTTTACAATTGTAAGATAGGTTTAACATCTCTGTACTATTAAAAATACTAGATTGGGCCAACTCGGCGCCAACATATCCCCAGACAGGTCATCACTCACGCCACAGGTTTTGATCGGGAATTTTTTAAAACATAATTACCCATTATTATATGAACTTCAGCACATCAATCTACTCTGTTTATATCTCCCCAAGGAAGATGGTGTATCCCCAGACGCCGAATACATACCTCAAATTATATTTTCAATCTTCCTGCAATGATAACTCTAAACCTATTTTCAAAGTATTTAAATGATTGATGATTGAATGTCCATTCTAAATTAATAATCCCAAAAGAGCATATCTGTTTCTATATTTGTTGACAAATAAAATATTAGTTTTAACTCAACTCATCATATTTTTCAATCTTCCTTCAAAGTATTTAAATGATTGATGATTCAATGTCCATTCTAAAATTCATAATCCCAAAAGCGCATATCTGTTTCTATATTTGTTCAGAAATAAAATATTATTTAAAAAAAAATTATTTATATTATTATTTTATTATATTATTTTTAGAATTTGCAAATTGTTTTCAGTTATTCATTTCCTCTATACCTATATATGTGGTCCATATATATGCAACCTAAATATGTGACACAATCTCAGTTCTGACTCCCCTTTGTGTTATATGTAATGAAGCCCACCACCTCCCACCCCCACCCCTCTCCCCTTCTCCACACCTCTCTCACTATTACACAAGATCTGCAACCCCATTGAGTTCTTTGTTTCTCATCTGATATCACTAAATACCTTTGTTTATTTAGTGTCACTCAATATAGCTGGAGGTCCCAGAGGTGGGTGGGGGGAATCCGGGTGGGGGGTGTGGGTTGAGCATAAATGGTAAACAAACAATCTATATAAAAGGGGTACTCAAATACAAAAAGAATTGAGAA
Organism: Sabellastarte sp. h YS-2021; assembly: GCA_964017235.1. Classification (NCBI taxonomy): domain Eukaryota; kingdom Metazoa; phylum Annelida; class Polychaeta; order Sabellida; family Sabellidae; genus Sabellastarte; species Sabellastarte sp. h YS-2021. The sequence goes on from OZ024928.1 coordinate 19,931,713, forward strand.
TTTTAAGTATGTGATTATCAACTGAAATGAGTTCATAACTGTAGGAGCTGTGCCAAAATTAACTGAGGCAAGTTGAATAAAACTGGGCTAGTTGAGGGTTAAAAATCCCCTAGTTTTACTACATAAGGATATAATTTCATTAATATTGGGACTTAAAGCTCACTTAAAGTGTCCATTTTGTCTACTTGAATATGTTTAACCAGTTTCATTTTAAAAAGTGAAAAACTCAGCAAGCAGAGGTATAACACACAAAAATAAGTTCTTAAAAGACTAAGATAGCCATAACATTATTAATATTCAAAATTTAAATAGACAGGCATTTCTTTTTAAAAATTCAAAGATTTCAGCTCTATAACCCACATAGTTTGACAGTTACTGGGCTTTAAAGTGGCATAATATCCATAAATTGGGTTTCTGTGGGCATTTTACAATTGTTAAAGAGACCTTAGCAATTAAACTACAGATCTGAAACTTTTTGGGGGACATACATAACAAACAAAAATTATATATAATACAGTTTAAGACTTGTCACACTAAGCATTTCCAAATAACAGGGCAAAATACGGAAAAAATGTCAAAAAAGGCACTTGGGCGAGTGTCTATGGCCCTCATACACAGGTTAAATGTCTACTAAAAACCTTGATTTTCGGCATATGTAAAAAGGACATAATAATGCATTCCCAGATGGGATTTCAGCTCCATCAATCACATAGTTTAACAGTTACAGGGCTTAAAGGTGGTAAAAAGTCCAAATATTGGGTCATTGTGGGCCTTTTAGAGATCTCGATGTGGCTTTCAAATTAAAGCTTCAGACTTAAAATTTGTTACATACTAAGATTACACATAGAATATGTATCTAATAAAGTTTGAAACTTGTCAGACTTACCATTTCAAAGTTACAGAGCAAAATATGTGAAAAATGTCTTAAAAGGGTCACTCAGGTGGGTGTTTAAGGTCCTCATACACAGGTTAAATGTCTACTTGAAGCCTTGATTTTTGGCACATGTAAAAAAAACATAATAATGTATTCCCAGATGAGATTTCAGCTCTATCAGTCACATAGTTTAACAGTCACAGGCCTTAAAATTGGCAAAAAGTCCAAATACTGGGTCTTTATGGGGCCTTCTAGAGACCTAAATGTGGCCTTCAAATTAAAGCTTCAGACTTAAAATTTGTCACATACTAAGATTACACATAGAATATGCATCTAATACAGTTTGAAACTTCTTAGACTTACCATTTCCAAGTTACAGGGAAAAATATGTGAAAAATGTCTAAAAATGCTCACTCGGGTGGGGATTTATGGTCCTCATACACAGGTTAAATGTCTTCTTAAAGCCTTAATTTTTGGCACATATAAAGATAACATACTAATATCTTCTCAGATAGGATTTGAGCTCTATCAGTCACATAGTTTGACAGTCACAGGGCTTAAAAGTAGCAAAAAGTCCAAATATTGGGTCTTTGGGAGCCTTTTAGAGACCTCAATTTGACCTTCAAAATTAAAGCTTCAGACTTAAAATCTGTTACATACTAAGATTACACACAGAATATATATCTAATACAGTTTGAAACTTCTCAGACTTACCATTTCCAAGTTACAGGGAAAAAGATGTGAAAAATGTCTTATAAGGGTCACTCGGGTGGGTGTTTATGGTCCTGATACACAGGTTAACTGTCTATTAAAGGCCTAAATGTTGGGGCACATATAAGAAAACACATAGATATATTCCCAGATGATATTTAACTTAGATGAGAGACATAGTTTGAAAGCTACAGTGCTTGAAAGTGGCAAAAAGTGCATAAATTGGGTCTCTGTGGGCACTTTTGAGACCTTAAGTCGACCCCTTTGGGTAAACCTACAGCCCTAAAATTTTCTACAGACAAGGATTACATATCAAAGTTATACCTAGCGCAGTTTGAGACTCATCAGAATTATCACTTCCAAATTATAGGGCAAAATATGTGTAAAGTATAGCAAAAAATCCCTAAGTGGGGGTATTTATGGGCCTCAAACACAATTTTCTCCTCAACTTAAAGTCATGATTTTCGGCACATGTACTAAGAACATATTAATGTGTTGTCAGGTAAAATTTCAGCCAGCTGAGCATCATAGTTTGTGACCTACAGGGCTCTAAGTGGCCAAAAGTGCAATTTCTGACCTTAAGGTGGCCATAAGTTCTTTTTTACTGGGAGTTTAAGGTCACCTTAAAATAGGGATCTTCCTTTGGGCACCCTTAACATGTGTACCAAGTTTGAAAAAAAAATATTAATTTGTTTTTGAGTTATCGCGTCCACAAGGAAATTTCTACGGCGGCGGCGGCGGCGGCGGCGGCGCGACGGACCTGAATCCAATATATCCCCGACTTTCGTCTGGGGATATAATAATCTTACGATGGGTTTATGATGTCATAAATTTGATATGGATCGGGAAGGTTTGGGATAATTTCTGAGCGACTGTTATCATAAACCCATAAGGAAGCTCCATATATTCTGTGCATAATATGTTTACAATAGCTTTAAGATCATAACGAAGTAAAAGATTCAGTTCCTGATTTCTGAAAATTGACAATTATGAGCAGGGTTTACGATATATCACAGAAATGGAAAAGCCCCCTACCTCCCCCTCTTCCTAAGATCACATCAAGACAAAACTTCAGGGAACATTCAGTGATATGCATATAGAAAACAGAACTTCCCAACAAAAAGATCTTGCGGAAAGAACTTTCACAAACAGCTGGTTTTTCAGAGAGAATAACCCTTAATTATGTAACATTTATCTGAAAGCATGACAAATATAAGTTATAGTATTAAATTGAAAATTTTAATTACTTTTATGTGGCTTTTATAAGCTACAGGCTTACCATGTGGAACTGAATGCTAACTCAGGAGGCCACAGGCATCCGACCAACGTCCAAGAAAAAGAGACGTCTAGTATTGATAGAATTCCCCTGTCCTGAGAGTGTACCACAGAAGTGTAATCATGCGCATCATCCTTCTCTCGTAAATTTAGACCATACCCCCTCAGCTGTAATACAGCGGGGAGGCAGGGTTGGACTCTCTTCAGTTCCACATGGTAAGCTTGTAGCTTATAAAAGCTACATTTAAGTAATTAAAATATTTTCAATTTTATTGCGCTACAACAGCTTACCATGTGGAACTGAATGCTGAATCCAACCATCCGGTGGAGGGAGTACAGCTGAGACTGGAAGTATAGTCAATTTTCTTGGATTTGAATTAATAAATAAATAGAATGAATGTTTGAAAAACCAGTCTGAGCCCCGCTTACAGAGCCCCAATTCTGAAAATCGGACCTGTAAGAAGCCAAAAACCAGAAGATTAATGAATGACAGTACCGATACTGTCTGGATGTTCAGAAGGATTAAGTGCAGCCATGCTCACTTATGTGGGTATAGCTCCAAGGGCTTCACTGCAATAAATATAAGCCCTGGGCTTGAAACCCTAAATATGAGATTATGGGCACACTGAGTAAAACTTAATAAATTACTAGTGTTGGGACTCGCCTCCAACTTTCACGGTCGATTATTCGTCCATTTTTCCGTCCGATGATCAACCCCCAATCGATTATTTTACTGCATTGTTGCTCATTAATTAAGAAACACTTTCCGGGATAAAGTATAGGTCAATCTGGTAAGAATGACAGTCTAAAACTAGAGGAATGCTTTTGCTAACAAAAGCGAAGCATCCCTGAAAGTTTAAAATGCTTTGTGGTTTCAATAAGCATGCTGTAAAGCTAAGAATGCACAAAGCTGCGCCGTATGCTTTCCCAATACCTCTTGATACATTCTCAAGCTATAAAAGCAATGATAAAGTAGGATATAAGGCAAAAACTCCAAAGCAGCTATTTATGACCCCAGTTTAGCCCATAAGGGGGGTCGGGGGGTAAAACTGACCGGCTATTTAGACTCTCCACATCTGCTTTCCCAATACCTCTTAATACATTCTGAAGGTATAAAAGCAACAATAAAGGAGATATAAGGCAAAACTCCAAAGCAACTATTTTATGACCCCAGTTTGTTTGACCCATAAGGGGGGGTCGGGGAATAAAACTGACTGGCTATTTAGATTCTCCATATATGCTTTCCTAATACCTCTTAATACATTCTGAAGCTATAAAAGCAACGATAAAGGAGATATCAGGCAAAAACTCCAAAGCAGCTATTTATGACCCCAGTTTGGCCCATAAGGGGGGGTCGGGGGGTAAAACTGACCGGCTATTTAGATTCTCCATATATGCTTTCCTAATACCTCTTAATACATTCTGAAGCTATAAAAGCAACGATAAAGGAGATATCAGGCAAAAACTCCAAAGCAGCTATTTATGACCCCAGTTTGGCCCATAAGGGGGGGTCGGGGGGTAAAACTGACCGGCTATTTAGACTCTCCACATATGGTTTCCTATTACCTCCCAGTACATTTTATGGCTCTAAATGCAATACTTAAGAAGATAATAGGGGGGTTGACCTAAATTTAAGGTTTCAGATTGGAAGGTGTCAGGAAATCACTCATAAATGAGACATTTTTCAAGGGATTACTCCCAAAATCTAATCAGCTCGCGTTTTCGATAGTATGAACAGGTGTGTCAAATTATAAGGCTGTGTAGCAAGTTTTTCCTGAACTGCGATGACAGGGGGGTGTACTTTACTGTACTGTACTAAAATTGTTTTTGATGTGACCTTCATAAAGGTCAAAGGTCAAATTTAAGCATGCAGAAAAGTTTCCCACGCCTAAGGTATATAACTGTCAAATATGGTTTGAAACCTTCTAATAACTAGATTGGGCCAACTCGGCGCCAACATATCCCCAGACAGGTCATCACTCACGCCACAGGTTTTGATCGGGAATTTTTTAAAACATAATTACCCATTATTATATGAACTTCAGCACATCAATCTACTCTGTTTATATCTCCCCAAGGAAGATGGTGTATCCCCAGACGCCGAATACATAACTCAAATTATATTTTCAATCTTCCTGCAATGATAACTCTAAACCTATTTTCAAAGTATTTAAATGATTGATGATTGAATGTCCATTCTAAAATAATAATCCCAAAAGAGCATATCTGTTTCTATATTTGTTGACAAATAAAATATTATTTTTAACTCAACTCATCATATTTTTCAATCTTCCTTCAAAGTGTTAAATGATTGATGATTCAATGTCCATTCTAAAATTCATAATCCCAAAAGCGCATATCTGTTTCTATATTTGTTGACAAATAAAATATTATTTTTAACTCAACTCATCATATTTTTCAATCTTCCTTCAAAGTATTAAATGATTGATGATTCAATGTCCATTCTAAAATTCATAATCCCAAAAGCGCATATCTGTTTCTATATTTGTTCACAAATAAAATATTACTTAAAAAAAAATTATTTATATTATTATTTTATTATATTATTTTTAGAATTTGCAAATTGTTTTCAGTTATTCATTTCCTCTATACCTATATATGTGGTCCATATATATGCAACCTAAATATGTGACACAATCTCAGTTCTGACTCCCCTTTGTGTTATATGTAATGAAGCCCACCACCTCCCATCCCCACCCCTCTCCCCTTCTCCACACCTCTCTCACTATTACACAAGATCTGCAACCCCATTGAGTTCTTTGTTTCTCATCTGATATCATTAAATACCTTTGTTTATTTAGTGTCACTCAATATAGCTGGAGGTCCCAGAGGTGGGTGGGGGGAATCCGGGTGGGGGATGTGGGTTGAGCATAAATGGTAAACAAACAATCTATATAAAAGGGGTACTCAAATACAAAAAGAATTGAGAATTTTAAGTATGTGATTATCAACTGAAATGAGTTCATAACTGTAGGAGCTGTGCCAAAATTAACTGAGGCAAGTTGAATAAAACTGGGCTAGTTGAGGGTTAAAAATCCCCTAGTTTTACTACATAAGGATATAATTTCATTAATATTGGGACTTAAAGCTCACTTAAAGTGTCCATTTTGTCTACTTGAATATGTTTAACCAGTTTCATTTTAAAAAGTGAAAAACTCAGCAAGCAGAGGTATAACACACAAAAATAAGTTCCTAAAAGACTAAGATAGCCATAACATTATTAATATTCAAAATTTAAATAGACAGGCATTTCCTTTTAAAAATTCAAAGATTTCAGCTCTATAACCCACATAGTTTGACAGTTACTGGGCTTTAAAGTAGCATAATATCCATAAATTGGGTTTCTGTGGGCATTTTACAATTGTTAAAGAGACCTTAGCAATTAAACTACAGATCTGAAACTTTTTGGGGGACATACATAACAAACAAAAATTATATATAATACAGTTTAAGACTTGTCACACTAAGCATTTCCAAATAACAGGGCAAAATACGGAAAAAATGTCAAAAAAGGCACTTGGGCGAGTGTCTATGGCCCTCATACACAGGTTAAATGTCTACTAAAAACCTTGATTTTCGGCATATGTAAAAAGGACATAATAATGCATTCCCAGATGGGATTTCAGCTCCATCAATCACATAGTTTAACAGTTACAGGGCTTAAAGGTGGTAAAAAGTCCAAATATTGGGTCATTGTGGGCCTTTTAGAGATCTCGATGTGGCTTTCAAATTAAAGCTTCAGACTTAAAATTTGTTACATACTAAGATTACACATAGAATATGTATCTAATAAAGTTTGAAACTTCTCAGACTTACCATTTCCAAGTTACAGAGCAAAATATGTGAAAAATGTCTTAAAAGGGTCACTCAGGTGGGTGTTTAAGGTCCTCATACACAGGTTAAATGTCTACTTGAAGCCTTGATTTTTGGCACATGTAAAAAGAACATAATAATGTATTCCCAGATGAGATTTCAGCTCTATCAGTCACATAGTTTAACAGTCACAGGCCTTAAAATTGGCAAAAAGTCCAAATACTGGGTCTTTATGGGGCCTTCTAGAGACCTAAATGTGGCCTTCAAATTAAAGCTTCAGACTTAAAATTTGTCACATACTAAGATTACACATAGAATATGCATCTAATACAGTTTGAAACTTCTTAGACTTACCATTTCCAAGTTACAGGGAAAAATATGTGAAAAATGTCTAAAAATGCTCACTCGGGTGGGGATTTATGGTCCTCATACACAGGTTAAATGTCTTCTTAAAGCCTTAATTTTTGGCACATATAAAAATAACATACTAATATCTTCTCAGATAGGATTTGAGCTCTATCAGTAACATAGTTTGACAGTCACAGGGCTTAAAAGTAGCAAAAAGTCCAAATATTGGGTCTTTGGGAGCCTTTTAGAGACCTCAATTTGACCTTCAAAATTAAAGCTTCAGACTTAAAATCTGTTACATACTAAGATTACACACAGAATATATATCTAATACAGTTTGAAACTTCTCAGACTTACCATTTCCAAGTTACAGGGAAAAAGATGTGAAAAATGTCTTATAAGGGTCACTCGGGTGGGTGTTTATGGTCCTGATACACAGGTTAACTGTCTATTAAAGGCCTAAATGTTGGGGCACATATAAGAAAACACATAGATATATTCCCAGATGATATTTAACTTAGATGAGAGACATAGTTTGAAAGCTACAGTGCTTGAAAGTGGCAAAAAGTGCATAAATTGGGTCTCTGTTGGCACTTTTGAGACCTTAAGTCGACCCCTTTGGGTAAACCTACAGCCCTAAAATTTTCTACAGACAAGGATTACATATCAAAGTTATACCTAGCGCAGTTTGAGACTCATCAGAATTATCACTTCCAAATTATAGGGCAAAATATGTGAAAAGTATAGCAAAAAATCCCTAAGTGGGGGTATTTATGGGCCTCAAACACAATTTTCTCCTCAACTTAAAGTCATGATTTTCGGCACATGTACTAAGAACATATTAATGTGTTGTCAGGTAAAATTTCAGCCAGCTGAGCATCATAGTTTGTGACCTACAGGGCTCTAAGTGGCCAAAAGTGCAATTTCTGACCTTAAGGTGGCCATAAGTTCTTTTTTACTGGGAGTTTAAGGTCACCTTAAAATAGGGATCTTCCTTTGGGCACCCTTAACATGTGTACCAAGTTTGAAAAAAAAATATTAATTTGTTTTTGAGTTATCGCGTCCACAAGGAAATTTCTACGGTGGCGGCGGCGGCGGCGGCGGTGGCGGCGCGACGGACCTGAATCCAATATATCCCCGACTTTCGTCTGGGGATATAATAAGGGAGATATTCAAGGGAGACCATAATGCGGTGGCAGCAGCGGCGAGGAAACTGAGGTGAAAACAAATAAGCGCCCTTTCAGGGACGCTTAATTACCCACTTCCTGTAAATATGGCGGTAGATATAAACAAACTCGAAATCCATGGGCTTTTTTTATTGGCAAAAATGTCAATTTATTAAGTAAAAATATGTAAAATATATAAAAAATATGTGGATATTGAGAAAAAGTAAGAAAGGTAAGATTTAAGCTGAATAATTGACCATTAGAAAAAGTTTGTAATCGACCGCGATTGTGCACTGTCACCGACGATTAATCGAGCACACGTCTAATCGTCCACCGACTATATATTATACAGTTTATAACAGTACTGATAGATAAAATATCTTGCCGTAACATCCTGAGGAGGTAACCAAATACCTAGACCCTGGGATTAGACTCCTGAAGACTTGTCTGTAGCGGATGCGCCCCCTTCTTTTCTTTCCGGGGATGAGTAGTCTGAGGGGAAGGGTCCAGGACTTGTTGTGCTGGTACTTCTGGTCCCAGATACATACTGTTGTCGTTGTCTGACCAAGTAAGGTCTTTTAGGTAAAAACTTGTAATGTGTTGTAAGCTTTCCAGTGACATGCTTGCATGATTTGGTCCACCGATTCCCCACCGTAAAAGGCCTTAGAGGCCGCAAAGGCCCTATTATATAAATGTCATGCGCTTTGACTTGGACCAGGTCCAAGGCTTGTTCATATGCTTGTTTGTAACAAAGTAGGATAGTTTGATTAGGCAAGAAGAGAGTGTAGCGGATCTGATGTCTGAGGTATGTCCTTTCTTACAGGGGATAAAGAGAAGTAAATAAAGTACTATTTGGTTTGATCCAAATAGTACCTCAGGGCCCGTACCGGACACAAGGTCCTATCTTCTTTGAATTGTCTATCTACACTGGTAGTTAGAACAGGAACACTTTGACTTGTAGATGGTCCTTGTTGATGACCTCTGAGGCCAGCAATTCTCTCTGCCAGAAGAAGCCTTGTTCTTGGAGTTGTCCACTCCTAGACACCAGGCGTCAAGGATGAGATGTTGTAGATTGCTGTGAAACACATAGTTGTGGGACTGTTTGAGAAGAGTTCTTGGCACTGGTAGTTGAAGTGGGATCTCTGCTGAGAGCTGCACTAGGTCCCAAAACCAGGGCATCCCTGGGCAGTCTGGGGCTATTACAATGATCAGACAACTGGATTGCCTGATTTTTTGGATCACCCTGTGAAGGAGAGCTGTGGGAGGGTAAGCGTAAGCAGTGAGACCTGAGCAGTTTATGTTCAGAGCATCCATGTCCCAAGCATTTTGATCTGGGACTGGAGATACGTACAGTGGAACTTTGTGGTTCAGATGTGTGGCAAATAGATCTACATGAGGAGTGAACCACTTTCAACAGATCTGTTTGAACACCTGCGGATGCAGTGACCATTCTGTTGACTGGACTTTGTTCAACCTGGACAGAAAGTCGCCATCACATTCAGACACCCTGGAATGTGTCTGGCTTTTAAGGTTATCTGGTAATGATGGCACCAGGTCATGATCTTCGACAGGAGAGCACACATCTCCGCTGAGTGGGTTCTCCTTGTTTGTTTATGTAGGCTACTTACTATTGAGTTTCCCGTAGCAACCAACACGGTTTGGTTTTGACACTGGTCCTTGAACCTTTGAAGGGCCGAGAAACCGTCTTCAACTCTAGAACCTTTATATGTAGCCTTTTTTCCCTGTCTGAGCACAGAACCTTTGTACAGGCTTGCTCTAAGTGAGCGCCCCAGCCTTCGTTTGAGGCGTCTGTAAAGAGTTGGATACTGTGGTCTTTGGGATGAAGGTCTGCACCTTTCATCAAGTTTGTGGGATTCTGCCACCACTCTAGGTGTGCTAAAATGGTTTCTGTCCAAGGAAGGAGGCTGTCCAACGACTGAGGATATCTCCAGTGCTCCTTGAAGTGAAACTGAAAGGGCCTCATGTGAAGGCGTCCCTCCTGGACCATTTTCTCCGTTGAGGCAAGCAACCCAATTAGGGACATCAAACATCTTGCAGTCAAAACATGTTTTGACTTGAGTCGTAGGATCAAATCCTGAAGTTTGAGCCATCTCTCTTCAGTGGGTTGCACAAGGGCTGAATCTGGTATTCGTAGCCCACGAACGAAAACACTTGAGTAGGTTTTAGTTCAGATTTTTCCTGATTTATTATCTACCCTAAGAACTGAGTCAGGTCTACCACTGTCTGAGTGTTTGCTTGTGCTTCTTCCTGAGACTGGGCCCTGATAAGCCAGTCGTCTAGGTACTGGTGAAGTCTGATTCCCCTTGTCAGGGCCATTAGCTTTTACAATCATTGGAAAGACCTGGGGGGCCGTGGCTAGCCCGAAGGGAAGGGAATGAACTGGAACACCTGTGACTTGTGGCAAAACCTTAGGTACTTCCTTGAGTTTGGGTGGATCAGGATGTGAAGCTAGGCATCTGACAAGTCTATCGACGACACCCATTCCCCTGAAATCAGAGAGGTTATGATGGACTCTGGTGTTTCCATTTTGAACCTTTATACAAGTAGGAAGGTATTGAGCCTGCTTAGGTTTATTACTGGCCTCCACCTTTGGTGAGGCTTGGCGACTAGAAACAGGCGATTTTACATTTTCCTCCCTTTCTATTGCGTTCTTTGACAGAAGAGACTGGATACAAGCAGCCAGAACTTGGTCTTTTTGAAGGGCCTTGTAACCTGAGTGAATCAGGGGAACTCTGGCTAGTTTTGGTTTTGAAATGAATGGTAGAATGTAACCATTGGTGATAATGTTTAACATGTTGTTTGATCATTTGTTTGTTAGCCAGTCTCTTCTGAAAGAATGGAGCCAAACTCCTACTGGTGGACTGAAGGAGGCTTTTAAGGAGTCATTGGGGGGGGGGGGGGAGGGGTTTCCACGCCCTCGTCCCCTTGAATGGGGTCGAAAACAACCTCTGAAGCCTCTATTGTTTGATTTCCACCTTCCTGAGGAAAATGATTGGTTACTCCTTTGGGAGGAGTTGCCCCCATAGGGGCGTTTCCTGTAGGAGCCTCTTTTCTTTATTACTGTGGTGGGCACCACGAAAGGGCTTATTTTGATAGGGTCCAAAACGCTGTGAATCTTTAGGGGTGCCTTTTTAAGGAGGAAGTCTTCTCCATCCTTGACTAATTGTGACTTGAACAAGGACTGAAAGGAGTAGGCCAAAAGGGTGAATTCTTGAGTTCTTGACGTCTAGAATCCCCTAGATGTGGTTGAAGGAGGTTCATCTCAGCCTCACGTCTCAGCAGGCCAGTGATGCCCATGGTATACAGCTACCTCTGGAGAATATGGCCTAAGGATTTGCTTAGGCAGGCTAAAGCTCTCTGTTGAAGAAGGATTCTCTGATTCAACATTTCAAAATAGTCACAGGCGTTTTCATAGCATGCCTGGCAGCTTTTTCAGGATTGACACCCATCTTAATCTGGCTTTTAACCCTTTTTAAGGTAGACTTGGGCTGCAAGTGAGCCCGAAAATGTGCCTCGATTACTTGTTTTGGAAGAACCAACTAGGACTCGGTTAATCGCTTGATTATCGCCCACAAAATAAACTGTATCATATTTTGACATATTATACCTTATAAAATGGTTAAAGGCACACAACAGGAAATAATTGTGATAATTCATTGAATTTTGGGAAAAATACGCATTTATAATGCAAAATACAGGAAACTTTAACCATTTTTATATTGTGAGATTTGAGGCATCTTTGAAATATGTTATATTAAAATGTCATCTTATAAAAACATTGCCAAACAAACAATTAAAGTTTGCAAATGCTTAAAATATGAAAAACTGAAACGGAAACACATTTAATTTATTAGGAAAATATATAAATATACATATATATTTATAGAAAACAAGAGGAGAGTGCCCGTGAACGGGCACTGTGTCAGCTGACTGAGTGTTTTTGATTTGTGAAGGTGATTAGAGGACAGAATAATTATCAGGAAAAGGGCTGTACAGAAATACAGTAAATGGTAACTGAACAGCAAGTTCGAAAGAAATTCCGAAGCTGACAGAAGAAAAGGATAAAAAAGTTGTGCCCTGTAAATGGTATTATGAAGGAAAATAACAAGGTAATTGTTTAAGTGTAAAAAATAGGTTAAAACATATTTAAAGAAATACTACAAATGCAATATCCTCGTTCGACCTTGAAGAAGGGGTCCAAGGTCAAATCTAACCACACAAATACATTCCCAGCCCATGATTTCCTATGGTTTACCATTCCAAACCTCTAGGACCAATTATAAATGAGTTATAAGCACTTTTAAGCTTGGCTGTCCTCATTTGACCTTGAAGGAGGGGTCCAAAGGTCAAATCTGACCATACCAAAAGATTCCGAGCCAATGATTTCCTATGGGATGGTTTACCATCCCAAATCTCTGTCACCAATAATAAGCGAGTTGTAGGCACTTTCAATTTTTGCTATCCTCATTTGACCTTGAAGGAGGGTTCCAAGGTCAAATCGGACCATATCAACAGATTCACAGCCCATGATTTCCTGTCTGTTTACCATCCCAAACCTCTGGGACCAATAATAAGCGAGTTATAAGCACTTTTAAGTTTGGCTATCCTTGTTTGACCTTGAAGGAGGGGTCATTGAAGGTTAAATCTGACCACACCAAAAGATTCCCATCCCATGATTTCCTACAGGTTGGTTTATCATCCCAAACCTCTAGGATCAATAATAAGGGAGATACAAGCACTTTTCATGACTGACAAAAAACACCTGTGGCGACCATCTTGTTTCTCAAAATGAGGCCAAAAATATTCCCAGACAACATTTTATGGTTATTAATATATACTGCAAACTTAAGAAAGCTAGCTATAATATTTTTTTTCATCAGAGCAGTAATGGTGAAATCTCTCTCTACACACTGCGGCTATCCAGTGGATACAATGATTTACTCAACAGTGAGAACCTGAAGTAGCTATTGCTCAGCTATGCCATGACATAGAGGTCTGCAATTTCACTATGTTATAGCTGACCAAAAATTCTGTGAATAACATATTTAACAAATTACTCTAAATGTAATAGTTTTCAAGTTACAACTGATTTATTCAACAGTGAGAACCTCAAAGGAACTATTACTCAGCTATGCAATGAGCTACATGTCTGAAATTTTACTATGTTATAGCTAACCCAAAAGTAGGTGAACAACATATTCAAGCAAACGACTGTAAATGCATTAGTTTTCAAGCTACAACTGATTTACTCAATAATGAGAACCTGAAAATAGCTATTGCTCCGCTATGCCATGAGCTATAGGTCTGTAATTTCACTATGTTATAGCTGACCCAAAAGTAGGTGAACAATATATTTTAACAAAATACTCCAAAAGCAATATTTTTCAAGTTATAGCTGATTTACTCAACAGTCAGTACCTGAGAATAGCTATTGCTCAGTTGTGCCATGAGCTATAGGTCTATAATTTCACTATGTTATAGCTGACCCAAAAGTAGCTGAATAACATATTTGCACAAATTTCTGTAAATGCAATAGTTTTCCAATTATAACTGATTCACTCAACAGTGAGAACTTCAAAGTAGCTATTACTCAGCTATGAAATGAGCCACAGGTCTGAAACTTCACTATGTTATAGCTGACCCCAAAATAGGTGAATAACATATTTAAACAAAATACTCTAAATGCAATAGTTTTCAAGTTATAAGTGATTTACTCAACAGTGATAACCTAAAAGTAGCTATTACTCAGCTATGCCATGAGCAACAGGTCTGAAATTTTACTATGTTATAGCTGGCCCAAAAGTAGCTGAATAACATATTTATACGAAATTCTCTAAATGCAATAGTTTTTAAGTTACAAGTGATTTTACTCATGATGGAAGTTACTGAAAAGCCCAAAAGTAGCTATTACTCACTTAGCTATTGAGACAGACACCCAAATTACTCACCATATTCTAGCTATGAAAAAAGTAGCTGAATTACATATTTTAACAAAATGCTCTAAATGCAACACTTTTCAAGTTATAAGTGATTTACTCAACACTGATAACCTAAAAGTAGCTATTACTCAGCTATGCCATGAGCTACAGGTCTGAAATTTTACTATGTTATAGCTGGCCCAAAAGTAGCTGAATAACATATTTATACGAAATTCTCTAAATGCAATAGTTTTTAAGTTACAAGTGATTTTACTCATAATGGAAGTTACTGAAAAGCCCAAGAGTAGCTATTACTCACTTAGCTATTGAGACAGACACCCAACTTACTCACCATATTGTAGCTATGAAAAAAGTAGCTGAATAACATATTTTAACAAAATGCTCTAAATGCAACACTTTTCAAGTTGTAAGTGATTTACTCAACAGTGATAACCTAAAAGTAGCTATTACTCAGCTATGCCATGAGTTACAGGTCTGAAATTTTAGTATGTTATAGCTGACCCAAAAGTAGCTGAATAACATATTTGCACAAATTTCTGTAAATGCAATAGTTTTCCAATTATAACTGATTTACTCAACAGTGAGAACTTCAAAGTAGCTATTACTCAGCTATGAAATGAGCCACAGGTCTGAAACTTCACTATGTTATAGCTGACCCCAAAATAGGTGAATAACATATTGAAACAAAATACTCTAAATGCAATAGATTTCAAGTTATAAGTGATTTACTCAACAGTGATAACCTAAAAGTAGCTATTACTCAGCTATGCCATGAGCTACAGGTCTGAAATTTTACTATGTTATAGCTGGCCCAAAAGTAGCTGAATAACATATTTATACGAAATTCTCTAAATGCAATAGTTTTTAAGTTACAAGTGATTTTACTCATGATGGAAGTTACTGAAAAGCCCAAAAGTAGCTATTACTCACTTAGCTATTGAGACAGACACCCAACTTACTCACCATATTCTAGCTATGAAAAAAGTAGCTGAATAACATATTTTAACAAAATGCTCTAAATGCAAAACTTTTCAAGTTATAAGTGATTTACTCAACAGTGATAACCTAAAAGTAGCTATTACTCAGCTATGCTATGAGCTACAGGTCTAAAATTTTACTATGTTATAGCTGACCCAAAAGTAGCTGAATAACATATTTATACGAAATTCTCTAAATGCAATAGTTTTCAAGTTATAAGCGATTTACTCAACAGTGATAACCTAAAAGTAGCTATTACTCAGCTATGCCATGAGCTACAGGTCTGAAATTTCACTATGTTATAGCTGGCCCAAAAGTAGCTGAATAACATATTTATACGAAATTCTCTAAATGCAATAGTTTTTAAGTTACAAGTGATTTTACTCATAATGGAAGTTACTGAAAAGCCCAAAAGTAGCTATCACTCACTATTGAGACAGACACCCAACTTACTCACCATACTGTAGCTATGAAAAAAGTAGCTGAACAACATATTTTCACAAAATGCTGTAAATGCAACACTTTTGAAGTTATAAGTGATTTAGTGCATGATTTCATGAATTTTAATGCATTAAAAATTATTAAAAAAATTTATTTAAAAAAAAGTAAGACAGATCCAGGTCTCATACTCACACAAGAGAATCTACCTCTGGCCTAGTACATATATGCAAGATATGAGAGAAATCCCTGCAATAGTCACTGAGAAAATTGTGATAAAAAGTTGAAATTTTCACACTTTTGGTGGGGGTACCCCCCTTGTAATGTCTCTAGCAAACAGACGAACAGACAGATTTGCATGCCTTGAACAATTTTTCATCCTCGATAGATAAGGTATCTTTTAAAAAAAACAGCATGTCTCTAGGCCTTGTAGTTTTGGAGAAGAAGTTGTTCAGGCGTACGCGGACGCCCACGCCGCAGAGTGATGACATAAAAATTAATTTGTGGTAGATTTTACATGTGTTTAGTTGTTTTCGAATACCTGGTTCACTTTTCTTGACTTGAGTACTAAACTGAATCGCTTCGTTTTCGAGTAACCGAAGAATCGTTGCAGCCATACTTAAGACTGTCCTGACACTTCTCCATAGTAGTGTTACAAGTGGAAGCAGTCTTTGCAAAGGTAGCCGCAAAGTTGATGGTAGAGAGATTCTGCCTAGCTTGGTGTTCAAGTTCCTTGAGAACTTGTAGGGGAACCTTGCCCACAGGAGCCCCAGAGGGTTTAGGAGAAATACAGATCTTGGCAAAATCTGAATTAAGCTCTTGTAGTTTTTTCTCAAAACAAGGCTGTCCCATGTACCATTTTACTGTTACAGCAGGGGATTTTATATATTTACCCCCAGGTAAATTAGAGGCCAGGAAGTCCTGCTCAAACTTCTCGAAGACATCTTTGAGATATGGACTTAAAGGGAGCATAGCTCAAGGGCCTCTTGGCCTAAGCTCCTGTGGCCTTTCTGTGACCTATTTCATTGTCCAGGCCCAGCACAGTGGTAGAGGACCTAGGCATAGTTTCCCTGGGGTCAATGAGATCAGGTTTGTGCCTAAACGTCTCAACTTCCTCTGCATATTATGAAGGGAGGTCAAATATATGTACCTCCCTGTAAAAGACTGGGTCTGGATTATTTTGTTGTTGGTCTTGCTCAAAAGGAGCACTTTGGGGCTTAGCAGACCTTTTAATAGGGACAGAGGACTGATCCTCTGAAGATGAAGACTGTGAAAAGTATTGTGTCCGAACCTTGTGTTTCTTTTTGTCTGAGTGTTTCTTAGCTCTAGAAAAACACACCCTTTTAGGTTGTTCCGAGTGTTCGGAATGAAGATTCGAGTGTCTGGAGCCATGTTCGGACTGTACACTTTGGCCGAACCAACTGTGGTGGAAGAGAAGGACAACAGAAGTCTGTTTCCATAGGTTGAGCATCCGAGTGATTGGAAGTCCAAGGCTTCGGTTGGATGTTTGGGTCAGATAATTCAATAGACTGTTTACTAGGTCCAGCTTTTGAAATTGAAGTAGAGGTCTTATCTACCTCCGTTTCAGAGGCATTTCCTCGCTAAGAGATTTCATTGCCTCCAGCATTTGCTGTTGAAGTTGGATGTTGAATTGGTTACCCAGTGATTTTTCTAGTTTGCTTTCTATCTTATTTTGTAAAGCTGTACCTGGGGTGGGTGGGACAGTTTGAGGTGTCCTTAAAGACAAAGACTCAAAACGTAAGGGTTGGGAGTGTGGAGGAGATGAAAATAAAAGTTTTCTGCAGCACCCTCAAGGTCTGCTTGAGATCCAGAAAATGCCTCCACGTCATCCCCCAACAAGTCCAGATCATCATCTTCAGATGTATTACAGATATGAGACACTTTTTGCTTCCTAAGATATCTACGTCTGTGCTTTATTTTGATAAGCTGTTCTTCAGTAAGAGCAAATATTGCACGGGCTTTTCCTTGGTTACACAAGGGTCATCCCCGTTGCTAGCTTCTCTGCAAGTTGGACAGTAGTTATGTGTATCAAAAATGAGGCAAAAATGTCTGCATTTGGATGATCTGGGCTTGTTAGAACTTGTTTGGTGTGAGGACATTTTTATGCAATCTATCCGAGCAGTACGCACCGGAACTCTCACAACAATGAAAAATAAAATAAATACTTATCCTGCAGGATTCAAAGTTTAACAGAATAAGCTATGATATAAAAAAATAAGACAAATGGCTGAATGGTAACACCCAAGAATACCTATATCCTGACAAAACAGAGAAATAAAGTAAGCTTATTTTAAGCACTTGCTAGTCACACGGCCAACGAGAGAAGAAGGATGATGCGCAGGATTACACTACTATGGTACACTCTCAAGACAGGGGAATTCAGTCAATACTAGACATCTCTTTTTCTTGGACGTTGGCCGGATTCCTGCGGCCTCCCGAGTTAGCATTCAGTTCCACACAGTAAGCTATTGTAGCACAATAAAAAGGTCCTTTTCAGCTAATGAATACAACAAGATAGTAGCTGCCAATTAATGACTAGTACATTGTTCAACTGACTATGCAAAAACATTTTCAATCTACAAAATGTCAGAAACAATGATAAAATTCTGATTCAAAATCAATCATTTTAAATTTTCAATCTTAAAGTACTAGCAAGATTTTCAAAAGAGTAAAAACCTAATATATTTTCTACAAATAAAATTTTTTGAAATCCGACATGATAAATACCCCTCAAATTAGGTATCGGTTGTGGCCTAGAACACTAAATACATAATAAATATACCTCTATCAGATTGTTTTGTGGGCCTACTTTCACCATACCAAACCTTATTTTTGATGCTCTTTTGATCTAAGACCATTTCTCAAACCTATGGCAACATCTGATCACAAAATTAAAGTCCTAGTTGCGAGGATAAAATGTATTAAAGCCCTTTGAGGCCTTGAACAAAGCAATAACTATTGCAATATATTAAAAACCATTCTTAATATCAAGTTTGTAAATGAAAAGGGAGCAGTCTGATGAACATACTAAAACATTAAATGAGTACCAGCAATAGAATAAGACAGAGTATCCATTTGATCAGTTGGTTCCAATCATACGCCAATAGTGTTTGTCAAAACACTTCACACTAATGAGATTTTCAGTGGCATTTTTTCAGACCCTTTTTTGTGGCTTTCTTGCTTATTTCCACCTTTTCACTACAACAAAATTGCAACTCAACAGCCAGGTAATGGGATTTCATTCAGAGCATGAGAGGTCTTTTTTTCTCAAGCTAATAAAGCCAGGCTGTATACACAATTTTAGTGCCACACAAGTTATGGACTGACAAGCTGGTACACTTCAACAGTGATACAAGAGGGTAAACACTACAGAAGTCACTGTTGTGTCAATCTAAAATAACTTGTCAATTTACTAAATCACCAAGATTCCAAATGCAAACTGTATGTACATTTTTGTCAATTCAATAATGCAATGTTTCAATGTATAGATTTAAGGTGTCTGGTCATGTCTGGTGAGCTAATAGAGCAAGTTACACTTGATACTTATAATTATACAAATGTTAATAATCCTAGCGCAAGAAAAACATTACTACAAATGATGGCCACTTTTAACTTAACTGATGTCTTTCGCCATTTACATGATGAACGACGATACACCTGGCGTAGAAAAAACCCGGTTAGACAAGCCCGTTTAGACTACTTTATCACATCAGATATCATGTTAGACCTAATTCACAAATGTGATATAAGACCAGGATACAGGTCTGATCATTCAATAATAGAATTACAACTTATATTTTGCAAATTTGAGAGGGGCAAAGGAATATGGAAACTAAACTGTTCACTGCTTAAGCAACAAGAATATTTAAACATTATTAACAGGTTAATAGAACGTGAAAAACAAATCTACTCTGTACCAATATATAATTATGAAAATTTAAGTCACATCCCAGATTCTGATATTCAATTTACCATTAATGATGGCGACTTTCTTGAAGTTTTACTCTTAAAAATAAGAGGTGAAACAATCAAATTTGCAACAAAACAAAAAAAACAAACTGATAAAAAGGAAAAAGACTTAATATCAGACATTGAAATTCTTGAAAAATCTGATAGAATATACAGTACTGATCTTTTAGAAGACAAAAAAAGAGAACTGGAAAAAATAAGAGATACAAAAATGAAAGGCAGCATAATTAGGTCTAGAGTTCAGTGGCATAATGAGGGCGAAAAACCCACACGTTTCTTCTGCAGTCTAGAAAGCCACAACTACATTGAGAAAACTATAAAGCGTATAGATAATCAGAATAGAATAATTACAAATCAGAAAGAAATTTTAGGTGAACTCGGAAAGTTCTATGAAAAACTATTTAAGAGCAATGACTATAACTTGCCTGATGCAAACTTAGATCAACTTTTTCACAAGATAAACAATATTCAAAAACTGACACCAAAAGATTCTTCAAATTTAGAAGGTCCGTTGACTCTGAACGAACTTGGTAGTGCACTGAAGTCAATGAAAAATGGCAAGTGTCCAGGTATTGATGGCTTTCCAGCAGAATTTTTCAAGGTATTTTGGAATAAATTAAAATACTTTGTTTATCGGTCATTAAATTATGCTTATGAAACAGGCTGCATGTCCATCTCACTTAGGCAATGCATTATTAGTTGCCTGCCGAAAGGAGATAAACCAAGGCAATTTCTAAAGAACTGGAGGCCAATATCTTTGTTATCTGTTGTTTATAAAATAGGCTCAGCTGCGATTGCAAATAGAATAAAGATACATCTTGACAAGTTGATTTCTAAGAGTCAAACAGGCTTTGTAAGTGGACGTTTTATTGGCGAAAATACACGATTGTTATATGATATACTGAAATATACAGAAGATCTTGACATTAGTGGACTCCTTGTGCTTGTTGATTTTGAAAAAGCTTTTGACTCTATATCTTGGAAATTCCTATACTCTGTCTTGAACTACTTTAATTTTGGACCAAGCATTTTAAAATGGGTCTCGACTTTCAATTATGAAATAAAAGCATCCGTCATACAATGTGGAAAAATGTCAAAATTCTTTAATGT
Organism: Sabellastarte sp. h YS-2021; assembly: GCA_964017235.1. Classification (NCBI taxonomy): domain Eukaryota; kingdom Metazoa; phylum Annelida; class Polychaeta; order Sabellida; family Sabellidae; genus Sabellastarte; species Sabellastarte sp. h YS-2021. The sequence continues at coordinate 19,952,397 of OZ024928.1, forward strand.
AGAAAGAGGCTGCAGACAAGGAGACCCCTTGGCTGCTTATATGTTCATTTTATGTGCACAAATATTACTAATGATGGTGGCCCACAATGATGATATAATTGGAATTGTAATTGATGGAAAAGAAATAAAATTAACACAGTTTGCTGATGACACAACACTTATATTGAATGGGTGTAGAGACTCCTTGTTGGCTGCATTAAATACCATTGAAATATTTGGAAGCATATCCGGCTTAAAAGTAAACACTGACAAAACTAAGTTGGTCTGGATAGGTAAGAAGAGACATTCAAAAGATAAACTTGAAATCAACAAAAATTTGTCTTGGGGAAATACCATGTTCAGGTTCTTGGGTATAGAATTCTCAGTGGATCTATGTAATATGATGGACCAAAACTTTAAACCATTAATAATAAAAACAGAAAATATTTTAAAATCTTGGAGAAAACATTATCTGACTCCGCTGGGAAAGATAACAATATTAAAAACATTAATAATTCCAATGTTTAATCATCTCTTTCTGTCCCTCCCAAATCCTTCTTATAATTACCTTGCTCAATTAAATCGCATTATGTATCATTTTATATGGGACGGAAAGCCTGAAAAGATAAGTAGGATACAAATGTGTAAACCATATGATCAGGGTGGTCTCAAAATGATTGATCTTGAATGTTTTATCAAGGCTCTAAAAGTAACTTGGGTACGAAGACTTTACATGAGCCAAGACTCACCTTGGATAAATCTAGCAAACCTTAACATTGGTGAAATAAATAAATTATTACTTCTAGGTCCCCAGTGGTCATATAAACAAGTAGATAAAATAAAAAACTTATTTTGGAAAGATGTTGTTCTGGCATGGGCTAGTGTATTGGAAATTATTATAGAAACTGATAGACTGAATGCACCACTTTGGTATAATCCTAAGATTTCAAAAGATCATTTCTTTGAACCTAAACTTTTTAAAAATGGTGTTATAGCTCCAGTAGACATATTGACAATTGAAGGCAAACTACTGTCATCCGAAAATATAAAACATTTTTTCAAAACATCACCAAATTTTTTAAGCTACCACAGATTAAAAGTTGGGATAAATAAATATATAGATAAAACTACCATTGATAACATGCTTCAAGCAAAACCTTTCATCCCAAGTCAGATAAGAGTCATTTCGAAGTCAAAAAAGGGCAGTCAGGACTTTCACAAAATTCTACACTCAATAAATGAAAACAAGTCTATAGAACTCCTAAAGAAATGGGAACATCAATGTGGTGTTCCAATAAACAATAAAATGTGGAAGGATATCCTTAATGTCTGCTTTCACACCATCAAAGATAATTCTTTAATTTGGTTTCAGTACCGAATAATAAACAGAATTCTAGGAACTAGGGCTTATATGCATAAAATTGGTATAGCTACTTCTGGAACTTGTTCATTCTGTGGAAGTTGTGATGAGACATTAGCACACCTCTTTATCAATTGTGAAAAAACAAAGGAATTTTGGAAAAATATTAAAACATGGCTCAGTAGATCAGTCAATTTTGAGATATTCTTAGATCCACTTGCCATCATGTTTGGTATTTCAAGTTCAAGACATTCACAACAAGCCACTAATGTTATTTATATTACTGGTAAATACTTCATTTTCATTTGCGCAAGAAAAAATGAAAGTTTAAATATATTTAACTATCAAACTTTCCTGAAGTCAAAATATGTTGAACAGTATTACCTATCCAGAGTTCAAATGAGACAAATAGCTTTCTGTCAAACCTGGAAGATTTTTAGTCAGTTATTCAATTAGATAAATGTCCTAATAGTTTACTTTTATTTTTTGAAAAGTTACATTTACATACTTTATTAGGTTTAGTTTGTTTTACTTGTAATGTATATAGACAACCTGCTGTTAGAAGATATTAGGTATTACAAACATAATTCGAAAAGAAACTGTAATTCCAAATGTTGATTCATAAAACTGTTAATATACTATACGTCTCCCTTCTGTGACTATGTATGTACGTATGTAGCACTTGTTATGCGTCCGATGGAGGGTTTCCTACTCTCGCCCTTCCGGACTCTTGCACTGCTGTACAAAAAGGGTAAATAAAAAAAAAAAAAAAAAAAAAAAAAAAAAAAAAAAAAAGTTACACTTGGATTGGAGGTCTAAATGGCAAAAATACACTTTGAGGAGCAATTATTGATCTGACACCTTGTAATCTTGCCTCTTCTTGGGAGCAAAAGGACTGATGATATAAGTATGCATGCACACAATATCATCTTAGATGATGAGTAGCAAGTGAAATGTCAGGTTGAAATAGTGAAAAGTTTCTAATTTAGAAGTATTTTGTGAAATTGAAATATGATATGCATTTAAACAGTTTTAAGTAAAATCAATCTACAAAATTATCAGAATAAATTTTTTACTAACACAAAAAACATGGATCACCATATGTATGACCTTGCACCTGTTATCCAAGATACATGCTTCCAGTAGTGGGTGGACGATTAGACCAACGTTCGATTAATCGTCGGTGTCATGGTACAATCGCGTTCGGTCACTGACAACTTCTGGAAATCGATTAATGTGTCTCAATATCCACGCATTTTTTTTTATATTTTAGGCAGTTTGCTAAACTTTCCTTTAATAAATCAATATAGATTCGTCACGAATTTTAGGTTTGTTTATTTACCAGAAGAAGTGAGTGTGTTTGGTAGATTCTAAATGTCGGAAACAACATTATTCTTACCAGATTGACATATACTTCATCCAAGAAAGTATTTCATGATATATTGGCAAACAGTGGATTAAAAAAATCGATTATGGGTCGATCATCAGTCGGAAAAATGGATGAATAATCGACCATGAAAATTGAGGCGATTCCACTCACTAGCTCCCAGTCATTCAGCTTTCCATTGAGCATAATTTAATTTGCCACAAGTATAAGGTATATTCTCAGCACATGAGAAGTAGTAAGTCAAATCACCCCATAATGTATTTATCATTACATCGGTATTTGCTACTTCTGGTAAAGGTGTGAACGGTAAACTGGATACCGCATTTTGTTTCATTTAGGTAGAAATGACGAAATCCACAAAGAATATTTAAGTACCAATTATTGGAAATGTCATTATATTAGGCTTTCTACTGTTTAATATTTCATCATAACAATAAAAAAAACCAATGAATTTGAGAAAATATCTTACATTTTCAATTTATATTCACTGTAAATTAAGTTCATAAACTTCAAAATATCTCGCAAATACATATTTCCGTTTTCAGTTATGGCTCATGTAAACTTGGGGTTAATTTTCATCAGTGCAGCCATGCAAAATCTCGGATTAGATTCGGTTTCAAAGCCCTGGAAACCAGTTTTGATTTTCAGAACCGGTCCGACCACTAACTTCTGGTAATGTTGATTTTCATAGAAATTACAATCACTGTATTCTTATAAGTCTCTAATTATCAACAAATATATATATATAACAGATATTAACAATAATCTTAGCTCCAATATGTTAAACAACTCAATCCAAAGTTACAACTACTGGTGCTTTCTGATTTATTGGTGAATTCACCAATTTACGAGTCATATCATCCTCGGTTAACTATTGCCACTGACTACACCTGAGAAATGTGAAAAAGAACTAAGGGTGGTTAGTAATGATGACCATGGCCTGGCAGTGACCTTTGCTCATTTATTTTGACCTCATTTAAAAGTTAAGTTGCAGAATTTGGGAATATACTTATACAATAAAACTACAATACGAAATAAGTATTTTAATCATACAAGTTATACAAAGATCCAAATGTTTAACAGTTTTTAAACTGAGAGCACATTATTCTGATAACACAACGACATTGCTGTAGTACACAGAACTTCTGCAAAACTTTACAGTTCACAAAATACTACTTCAGTTGAAGTAGCTACAGTTTTTGCTATAGTCTGATGCTACAAAACAGAGATTTGATAGACAAAGACATGGTTAGTCCACAAAACCTGATCACATATAATGCACTCAGTGTACCAAGAAGCCCTTATAATGATTACATTCCAACTCCAATCAATGCTTTGGCTTTCTCTAGACCTGTGACCAAGTGCTTTCAGTGCCACCAAAGATTGTGGCATTGATTTAGGCTCACATTACTCAGATGAAAAGTTTTGAGATTTAAGATCACTTTTAGTACATTTTCTAGGTCATAAAACAAGAAGCACATCCTGGTTGAGGGGTTGAGTAGTCTGCTCACATTTCTTTACTGTCAATTACAAACCTTTCCTCAGACACTTGAAATTGTGATATTAAGATTGTATTCTCAAACTTTTTAAAATTGTGATATTGTGGTTTCAAGAAATCTTCTATAATTTGACAAAAAATTACACTTAATAAGTATGTATATTACAGCATAGTAGTGTTTGTCAAGGGTGATGGATTGGCTAATATATGACATTTACAAGACAGTTGGAATTTTTAAAGGTGGAATTTTTTTTAACATGAAGTATTAAAGGTGACTGATTGACTCTCTCAAGACTATATAACAGGGGACACTTGAAAATATGTCACATCTTATTGAAATTTATGCACACGTCATGTCAAAAAGTTTTAAAATGCAGGTATATAATAATATATTATAATTTTTCATTGTGGTAATTTTGGTGATGTTGTGATGCAATTTTTGTTTGTAAAAACCTGAATTTTCGTGTCCGTTTCAGTAACTTTCATATGAGGACAGACTCTCCGTCTGTCTCACCTGTTCCCATGAGCTGGTTTCACACTTATGACCAAACAGATGAGATGACAAATGGTTAAAACCCACGTGCTGACCGCTATGTCAGTAAGGCTGACAAGCAAATACCTGGGGCCGGTTTCACGAAGCCTCCTTAAGATAAAAGTCACCTTAAATTCAAGGATTTCCTTGTATTTCTCCCTCCTTTCAAAAATCTCGGTTTCACAAAGCCTCCCTCCTTAAAGGATGCCTTGAAAACTCCCTCAGATTTCAAGGAAGATAATGACCTACCTTATATTTAAGGAAGTGTCCTTCAGGGAATGTTAAATAAATTTTAAAAACGTTTGATCCCTCCTTAAGTTTCAAGGAAGACCTTTGGTAAGGAGAGTTAAAAGGGCTTTGTGAAACTGAATTTTAAGGTGGCCTTCCTTTATTAAAGGAGGTCCTTTCCAAAGGAGGCTTCGTGAAACCGGCCCCAGATATTAGCTCTACATTTGCCAGCAGTACTATTTAAATATCATTCCACAACAACAAATATCTGGTAAGTTTGATTAACCTGTTAACTTCATACATTTAAGATAAGGTGCCTTAAGTTAAATTTTTGTATAAAATATCAATTTTGTCCTCATAACAAGTTATTGGATACCAAATTTCTCGACTAATTTTCTAACTACACAATAATTAGAGGTAAAAATGAAACTGAGCTCCCATTCAGGCAGATATTATTGTGTATGGCCAATTTCTAGGCTTCCTGATGATTTTTTAACTTGTATGCACAGTGGAAGAAAGTCTGTAGCTTTTGTATAAGACACCAGGGGCGGATTTCACGAAAGGTCTTAGCCCGGTCTCAGACTCAAACTTGAGACTTTTGTCTCAAATTATTGGAATATTTTACTTGAGCCCATGGGCTCAGTCTTAATGGATTTCACAAAAGGTCTCAGTCTCAGCTTTGGCTGAACCACTGGCTCAAATATTAAGCCTGGTTGAAAGTGGGCTTAAGTTTTGTAAACAAAGGCTCAAATATGGCCGCCATAATTCTACCTTCACTTCAAAATTTGAAATGGCTGAAAATAGGGTACAAGTATATAAAACAACCCCCAGAAGTAGTCTTTGGGTGTTTTTACATGTTTACAAGGTTTCCCATTGCAAAATGGTATTTAACCAGAGATATTATGTGTCATACAAGGAACATATATGCCATCAGTAGAATATTTTGACTACAAAAAATGGTCACATGACACAGAAAACCACTGTGGTTATTTGATAAGCTTGGTCTCAACTGAGACCCCTTCTGTGAAAACCATTTGAGACAAAGACTTAGCTGAGCCAAAAGGCTCAGATTTAAGCCAGTGGCTCAGCCTGAGACTGGGCTAAGTCTGAGACCTTTCATGAAATCCGCCCCAGAAAAGTTAAAAAAGCTTTCAATACAAAAACCAATTTTCAAATATTTACCAAATACCATGACTAAAAATTCTTACTTTACTATTTGGTTTCAACCTTATCGGCCACTGATGCCCCTCACATCCCAATGCATCATTTACTTGCCTGATCATTTTTTCATCTGTCTAATTTTTCATATCCTAGATTTTTTTTCAACCATTTTTCCCAACAAGGAGTTTGACAGGATATGAATTCACATGTCTATTAAATATATATGTTATGTACAAGTTGAGATTTTGTACAAGTTCCAACTTCTACAAGAAATCTGTACAAATTGAAACTTGTACAAACAGTTTTAACAAGTTGCAACTTGTACAGGTTGATTTGTACAAATTGCAACATGTACAAATTTTGGCCCTATATAAGTTGCAACTTGTACAAGCTCCATATTTATCAGTTGAAAATTGTATTTTAATGAATTTATACTTTAAAATTCATAAAATCAACATCTGATTTTCATGACTGACAAATTTACTCTAAAATATATTTCTTTGATGGGAAAGCAAATTGTTGATCTGTATATTTTCATAATTTTGTTGAAAATTATGAAACTTTTATGCATATCTTAATATTATTTCAAAAGTTAGAGTCACACTTGCCCAACTGAAGGTTGTATCTGACTTTTGGGTTTGTTGGTGTTGGTAATCTTATTATGCATAATCTTGTTTTCAGTCAACAATTCTCCTAAATAAATTTGTTCTAAAACAAAGGGATAAATAAAATTTATTACTTTATGACGATAAAACCACATTTAAATTTTAAGACTATACATGGATTTACTATTGAAAAGCATGTGCCAATTACAATTATGCATTTACTATCATATGTCCTTTCATGCTTTCCGTTACCCACTTGTTATCCTAGTTTTAATGCCTAGAGGTAAATCACAAAACACGCCTGATGCTGTAGTAGGCCACACCAAGACAGTTGATTGCATTTAGAGGATTTCTATTTTTCATTTATTACTTTGTTAACTTTCATCTTTGAAGTCTGATTCTTATTGTTGAAACTTTTCTGCCCAAGTATTATTAAAAAGAAACAAGACCCCAGTTCACAGTTCAACAACTCCAATGAGAACATAGCTGGAGTCTTACAAGCATCAATAAGGAACAGCTCACATCCATGCTGAACTTAGTATTTAACACAAAAGCTTAATTTTTTTCTGTATGATGAACAAATGTAAATAATTTTACCCTTAAGTGATCAACTTAAGTATCAACTTAATATATTAATACACATATAGTAATAACTTTTTTTGTATTTTAAGTGTTGCTGGCAAAATTTGTCAAGGTTTTTCTGTCTATTCAGTTTTAATTTGGGGGGGAAATGATATATGTATGACACTCTCACTTTAATTTGGATATTTAAACACATAAGAAATATTTTCAATAAAATTGTTAATTTATTAAATTTAACTGATGTTCTTTTTAAATCCACCTTGTACAACAGTACTGCAGAAGTTGGGACTATTTGATAGGGAAATTCTGTACAAGTTACAACTTGTACAGCCAATCTTGTATGAGTTGCAACTTGTACAAACTGCTTGTACAAGTTGCAACTTGTACAAAATCTCAACTTATACATAACATATATACTAATTAGAGCTGAAACGATTAGCAGAAATTGCTAGCAGGGTAGTCACTTGCATTAACCGTTGACTAACCGATTAACAATTTCCAAGGTTAAGCAGGTTTGAGAAATACCGAAAAGCGTCACATGTATATGTGTTCCGGATGTAAACAAACAAAATGGCGGATCGTGAGATGCAAGAAAGGCATAGAATTCACCAGATTGTTGGGTAAATTGGTTAATAATGTAATATTTTGATATTTTAAAAGTAAAATACAGATAAAATGCTTTAATTTGATACCTTTTAAGGTCTTAACTCGAAATATTTATAGTTTTAACGATCACATAAAACCCAATAAGGGGTGATATAACACAACAGATAATCGGTTTAGTAATATTGGCATCTACTAGTGCTTTGATAACCTAATAATCGATTAGTACGAATAATCGTTTCCACTCTAATAATTTTGCTGAAGTGCACACCAAAACTTCTCTGTCAGGGCCTTGAGGAAAACAAACATAGAAGCTCAAATCTCCCACATCCGTCATCTGCACACAGAGCTTCAGTGATTTCTCTAGTGGAACATTAAACAACACAGTTCAATCAAAACCAATTTCCTCAATACTTAAATCCACATTACACATCTGAGAAAATCACTCTCGCCTTTTTCTCTATATGATGTTGCTGCAAAATGATATTGATGGAAAAGGATGGTCCTATTTTTTTCTCTCTCTGTTGTTGTTCTTTCACATTTTGTACATATTTTATGCAATTACAAAATTCTCTCTGCGGAATGTTTTTAAATGTCAAAAGTACACTATAAGCAATCGAGATGGACTTAAAACTGCTTGCTATTGAAAAAGTACTACACTTACAGATGTTACATCTGTAAGTTTTTTGAATACCACATAATTATATGAATTTAGGTCAGCTTTATACAGTAGGCTCTGTATAACTAGAACTTTCAATGTCCAGAGAATCTGGTTCTGATTACCATTGTGTTTTTATGCAAAGACACCAAAATTGGTTCCCTGTATACTTACATTCAAGTTTCTAAGTTCTATTTTACAGAACTTACCATATCTGTTTTAAAACCCAATCTTACAGGGTTAAAGCCACTTAAACAGTATTCATTATCACTAGGTTCTTTGTTAAATTTCACCGTAATTAGAAAACATCCATGTTAAATATAAGAATTTAAAGAGTATTTTACTCTGCAATACCTTAGCAGCCAGTAGGTTTATTATTCTTGTTGATAACACCTCAAAATACACCAAAAGTAAAAATTAATAGGTTTTGAACATTTTCAAATTGGGGGTTCGATACAATTATTGCATTTTCTGAATTTGTAACATTTCCTTACAAGCTTAAAAATAGCCAGCCTCGGCAGGCAAGAACCCCAGCCCACAGGTACAGCTAAATTGCTAACAACATTGAGATTTGGGAAAACCTTAGGAACAACTTCTGTTGTAAGAAGTATAGAGAACCCACGAGATGTTCTACAAAAGATTCACAGGCCATGATTTCTTACAAGTAGTTTTCATATTTTGAAGCCCTAGAAGCAATTACAAGGGAGATAGGATATAAGCCCTTTTTGATATGATGACCCTCCTATTTGGTATTAAAGATGTGATATGGTGGTCATTTTGTTTCCAAAACAAGGACACAATTACTCTCAGGCAAGCTTTCCTATCCATTTACATTTTGTGCAAATCTGATGAAGCTACCTGCAATATTTTGGGTTACAGAAAATATCAAAGATTTTAGAAGAAACTTTAAGACCCCAAAATTTTAAAGTGTTGCCATGGCAACAGTTGCCACCGGATACCCCCCAAAACCTAATCAGTTCTAGATCCCCTTGGGACAAACATATCCTGCAAATTTGGTGAAAATCTGTGAAGGGGTTTAGGCTGTGGAACACCCACAAACTTTAAGACCCGAAAATCTTAAAAGTGTTGCCATGGCAACAGTTGTTACTGGATACCCCCAAAGCCTAATCAACTGTAGATCCTCTTGGGGATAAACATATCCTGAAAAGTTGGTGGAAATTCGTGCAGGGGTTTAGTCTCTGGAACACCCACAAACTTTAAGACCCGAAAAATCTTAAAAGTGTTGCCATGGCAACAGTTGTTACCGGATACCCCAAAAACCAAATCAGCTCTAGATCTCTTGGGGTAGACATCCCCTGAAAATTTGGTGAAAATCCGTGCAGCGGTTTAGGCTGTGGAACACCCATAAAGTTTAATACCCAAAAATTTTGTGCTGCCATGGCAACAGTTGTTACTGGATACCCCCCAAAACCTAATCAGCTCTTGATCCCCTTCAAGTGAACATATTCTGAAAATATGGTGAAAATCCGTGCATGGGTTTAGACTGTGGAACACCCACAAAAAGCTTTTGGCCCACCACCGCTGACGCGGCCCAGAGGACAACTATAACCCCAGCCTTTATGAAAGCAAAAAAAAAAAAAAAATGCAAAAGCATCAAAAGAAAATAATATCTTATTTACTATTCTTATTTGGCTACAATTGATTGGATGTAAGTTATATCCTTTACTTCTTGACAAGCTTCAGTGATTCTTTCAACCATCCATTCAATCATGCACAGACAAAGACTTCATCAATAAACATGATTATAAATATATTGAAGCATGATTATACCTTTATTTACATTTGTCTTTTATTTACATACTATTTATAGCCACCAGCCATCACCAATCAACACTGGCTTATGTCTGGTTTAAGGAAACCCTTTAAAATATCATTGAAAGGAACAGAATCAGTACTTATCAAGCAAAAGTAGTGTGGAAACACCCACTCAGAGTACATCAATTCTTCCTGAAGTACACCTTGATTTCTATCTTGGGGCAGAGAGAGATATTCAGTTGTTGCTTCATCAGAAAAGAAACATGGGAAAACTGGATGCCTGGACAAGTTATAATGGGAGAAGCTATAATAAAAAACAATCTGCAACGACCAATCTGATCTCTATGTCTGTGTACCAAGTAACAGGAACTATTGCTTCCAAGGAAATTTGTCTTTTAATTTTCTCTCGACTTAGCCTATAAGTTTCCATGAAAAGGTTAGCCACTCAAATCCCTTGATACATTTTTATAAGAGAGCACTTTCCAAGACAATATCATATTCTTCAAAGAACAAACAAAATATCTGGCCAGGCCAGATATCAGAGACAACAAACTGTTTATGCAAATGTTGAACATGACTATTTTCCAAAGTTTTCCATCCATATTTTGGAACATGACCTATCTGGAAAGCATTAAACCATTGCTCGAATGTAGTTTCGGAATTGCATCTTTATTTTTTTCACACTTGGTAAGTCAATTTAATTGACGTAAAGTTTTCAAATAATCTTTAAAAACACTGTAGTTCTATTTATTTGAGGCATACATGATATTATAATGACACTATGCAGCACTTTATAAAGTCGGAATTAGATCATTGTTTTAATATACTGATCCTACGTTTGACAATTGCATAAACAACCGAAATAAAAGGACAAATATGACCCTAAAATGATGTATTCGGGTGAGAAACAATATATTATTTTACATTTTAATTAAATAGTTTCGTTTTGAGGTGAGTTTATGAAGTCGACATATGTTGGTACTCGGTCGGCCAACGTGGGCGATATTCGATGTTAATTTGCACCAGCGAGTGACAGCACTAGTTTTACGTCCCGTTCAACAGCCTGCGTCATATTGGGACAGGTCCGCAGCATTGTCACTTGTGAGACTTGAACCCACAGAGGTGACAACCTATGATTAGATGACAAACTTGCTAACCACTAGGCAACCGAGGACCTTAACTTTCAGAATTAACCACAGTTCTGAGCATATGTTGTACCAAAAACATACCACTGGTGGAGCTATGAAGGGTTTGGATAATTCGTCCATTCTTACAAGAGTACTTGGGTTGACTGGTACTGTGGTACTGACCTGCGTCTGACGACCTCATCTTCTTCTGGTCGTCATGGTCCACGGGCTGACTGGTGAGGGACAGCATCATGACACGCGCCACCACTGATGTCCTGTCCTTCAGGTCAGAGTACAGTGCCAACTCCTTGTCCACTGAACGCTGCAACACCTGCATACAAAGGGAAATGTTATACAATAAGATAGATTTTCAAAGGCAACGCTTTGATGGCCTGTCCTTCAGGTCAGAGTACAGTGCCAACTCCTTGTCCACTGAACGCTGCAACACCTGCATATATAGGGAAACGTTATACAATAAGATAGATTTCCAAAGACAACACTTTGCATTAAAGGATTTACGGATTACAAAAATATAATCAACTAGAGATTACGTCTCGATGCAGTGCATCCCCAGACGGGACATGGTTGAAGCGTGACATACAGAATATTATGTCACATGTGACCCCACCAAAAGATTCGTCTTCACATCCAAAACCTCTACGACCAATAATAAGGGAGATATAGACCATTAGAGGTATCAAGGACCACATTCGACCTTGAAGGAGGGCTCTAAGGTCAAATCTGAGCCCACCAAAAGATTTTGGGCACATGATTTCCTATAGGTTGTCTTCATATCCAAAACCTCTACAACCAATAACAAAGGAGAGATAGGCCATTATAGGTATGACGAACCACATTTGACCTTGAAGGAGGGGTCCAAGGTCAAATCTGAAACCAGCAAAAGATTTGGGGCACATGATTTCCTAGAAGTTGTCTTCACATCCAAAACCTCTGCCACCAATAATAAGGGAGATATAGGTTCCTTTAAGTTTGGTCACCTCAGATTTTCAAATTCGTTGCCATAGCAACCAACCAAATTGAACAAACTGGACCAAATGTTAGCCAGGTAAGATTTCATAGCAGGGAAGATATCTTGAAACCTTGGTAAGGATAGGTGCAACAGATTTCCAGCTATAAGTGATTTACTCAATGGTGAACTGTCAAACTAGTTATTACTCAGTTAGCTATGGACCTACAGCTCTAAATTTGCCATGACAGAGTACATTTAAAAGTAAATGAACAATATATTTGACAAAAAACCTCTAAATTTAATAGGTTTGCAGATATAAGTGATATACTCAATGGTGAGCTGTCAAGATAGCTATTACTAAGTCAACTATGGACCTACAGCTCTGGAAATTTGTCATGACACTGTGCATCAAAAAGTAGCTAAGCAACATATTTGACAAAATTATTGTAACTCTAACAGTTGTGAAGAAAAATATCATTTACTCATTTTGGTCATGGTTAAAAATAGCCAGCCTCGGCAGGCAAGAACCCCAGCCCGCAGGTACAGTTAAATGACCAACAACATTGAGATTTGGGAAAATCTTAGGAACAATTTCTGTTGTAAGAAGTATAGAGAACCCACGAGATGATCTACAAAAGATTCACAGGCCATGATTTCTTACAAGTAGTTTTCATATTTTGAAGCCAAAGAAACAATTACAAGGGAGATATAAGCCCTTTTTGATATGATGACCCTCCTATTTGTTATTAAAGATGTGATATGGTGGCCATTTTGTTTCCAAAACAAGGACACAATTACTCTTGGGCAAGCTTTCCTATCCATTTACATTTTGTGCAAATCTGATGAAGCTAGCTGAAATATTATAGGTTACCGAAAACATTAAAGATTTTAGAACAAACTTTAAGACTAGGGGTGCAATGATTCTTCGTTTAGTCGGAAACGAAATGATTCAGTTCAATACTCAATCAAGAAAAGTGAACCAGGTCTTCGAAAACAACTAAACATAGGCATAAAATCTACTACAAAATTCAATTTTTTTTCTTTAAATATATGAATATATTTATATATTTTATTAATATAAGGCGTTTCCGTTTCAGTATTTTATATTTTTTTTTAGTATTTGCAAACTTTAATTCTTTGTGTAACAATGTTTTATAAGACAGCATTTTATTATAATGTTATTTCAAAGACGCCTCAAATCTCACAATATAAAGATGGTTAAAGTTTCCTATATTGTGCATTATAAATGCGCCTTTTTCCGAAAATTCAATAAATTATCAAAATTCTTTCAGTTTCAGGGCCTTGTAACCATTTTATAAGGCGTGATATGTCAAAACATGAAGCAGTTTATTTCGTGGGCGATAATCAAGCGATTAACCTAGTCCAAGTCGATTCTTCCAAAACAAGGAATCGAGGCATATTTTCGGGCTCGCTTGCAGCCCTATTTAAGACCCAAAAATTTTAAAAGTGCTGCCATGGCAACAGTTGCCACTGGATACTCCCCAAAACCTAATCAGCTCTAGAATCTCTTGGGGTAAACATATCCTGAAAATTTGGTGAAAATCCACACAGGGGTTTAGGCTGTGGAACACCCACAAACTTTAAGACCTGAAAAGTGTTGCCAGGGCAACAGTGGTAGCTGGATACCCCTCAAAACCTAATCGGCTCTAGATCCTCTTGGGGTAAACATATCCTTAAAATTTGGTGAAAATCCATACAGGGGTTTAGGCTGTAGAACACCCACAAACTTTAAGAAATTAAGACCGAAAAATCTTAAAAGTGTTACCATGGCAACAGTGGTAGCCAGATACCCACAAACACCTAATCAGCTGTAGATCCTCTTAGGGTAAACATGTCCTGAAAATTTGGTGAAAATCCGTGCAGGGGTTTAGGCTGTGGAACACCCAAAACTTTAAGACCCGAAACTATTAAAAGAGTTACCATGGCAACAGTTGTTACCGGATACCCCCCAAAACCTTATCAGCTCTAGATGCTCTTGGGGTAAAGATACCCTGAAAATTTGGTGAAAACCTGTACAGGGGTTTAGTCTGAGAAACACCCACAAACTTTAAGACCCGAAAATCTTAAAAGTGTTGCCATGGCAACAGTTGTTACTGGATACCCCCCAAAACCTTATCAGCTCTAGATGCTCTTGGGGTAAAGATACCCTGAAAATTTGGTGAAAACCTGTGGAGGGGTTTAGTCTGTGAAACACCAACAAACTTTAAGACCTGAAAATCTTAAAAGTGTTGCCATGGCAACAGTGGTAGCTGGACACCCACCCAAACCAAATCAGCTGTAGATCCTCTTGGGGAAAATATATCCTGAAAATTTGGTGAAAATCCATGCAGGGGTTAGGCTGTGGAACACCCGCAAGCTTTATGCCTCACAGTCTTATATAGGCATATATATGCAGTAAAAGGTACCATTTTGAGTCAGCAGGCCTAAGGTGACCTTGAAAACAATAGCCAAGGTCAACAAACTGGATGCTGGTACTCCATCATGAACTCAACCTCCAAAGTCATTTTCAATAGTTTCCATGCAATATAGTCAGCATTAAGTGTGAAAATATCTCCAAAAATAGCATCAGAGATGCCCGTACCCCACAGCCTAGGGAAATATACCCCACAGCCTAGGGAAATATTTTTAACACCATGAGATATAGAAGTACTGTATCAGTACAAAGTTCAGGATACTTTCAGAGCACTGTCAGTTATATAAAGGTCCAAACAATGTCTAAATAGAGAAAACAATGTCTAAGAGAAAGATAATGCATGTAAAGATGAAGTATTAAAACAAGACAATTCAATAACAAGATGACACCATTAATCAGTAAACTAAACATTACGACACTCATCTACATCTGGCATGGCTGAATTATGGTTTGGATATTTTGAATATTACCAGGCATACAGAAGTGGTAATACATTCAATGAATGCTTCTGTGTGGTGTTGGAGCAAAATCTGTGGCTCACTTCATGAAATTCCATCTGTTACAATGAGAAGTTGTAAAAGTAAAATTCTTAATGAATTGTAATATGACTTTAACAGTACTTAATCTGTATCAAAAGACAGACCCAAAGGTGCAACAAGATTTTAAAGGTCAAGGTCACTACGACAAGGTCAAAGGTCAAATCAAGGTCACACCATGATGCTGCACACCTACAACCCCTAACCAATGTCCCTACCAAGTATTAACTTCCTACACCTTACACTTTCCGAGATATAGCCCGGACAAGATTTTATAGGTCAAGGTCACTACAGCAAGGTCAAATCAAGGTCAGACCATGACGTTGCACACCTACACCCCCTAACCAATGTCCCTACCAAGTATCAACTTCCTACACCTTACAGTTTCCGAGATATAGCCCGGACAAGATTTTGTAGGTCAAGGTCACTACAGCAAGGTCAAAGGTCAAATCAAGGCCAGACCATGACGTTGCACACCTACACCTCCTAACCAATGTCCCTACCAAATATCAACTTCCTACACCTTACGGTTTCCGAGATATAGCCCAGAGAAGATTTTATTTTATTTTAACCAATGTCCCTACCAAGTATCAACTTCCTACACCTTACAGTTTCCGAGATATAGCCCGGACAATATTTTATAGGTCAAGGTCACTACAGCAAGTTCAAAGGTCAAATCAAGGCCAGACCATGACGTTCCACACCTGCACCCCCTAACCAATGTCCCTACCAAGTATCAACTTCCTACACCTTCCTACACCTTACGGTTTCTGAGATATAGCCCGAACAAGATTTTCAAACTCAAGGTCATTACGGCAAGGTCAAAGGTCAAATCAAGGTCAGACCATGACGTTGCACATCTACAACTCCTAACCAATGTCCCTACCAAGTATCAACTTCCTACACCTTACAGTTTCCGAGATATAGCCCGGACAAGATTTTATAGGTCAAGATCACTACAGCAAGGTCAAATCAAGGTCAGACCATGACGTTGCACACCTACACCCCCTAACCAATGTCCCTACCAAGTATCAACTTCCTACACCTTACAGTTTCCGAGATATAGCCCGGACAAGATTTTGTAGGTCAAGGTCACTACAGCAAGGTCAAAGGTCAAATCAAGGCCAGACCATGACGTTGCACACCTACACCTCCTAACCAATGTCCCTACCAAATATCAACTTCCTACACCTTACGGTTTCCGAGATATAGCCCAGAGAAGATTTTATTTTATTTTATCCAATGTCCCTACCAAGTATCAACTTCCTACACCTTACAGTTTCCGAGATATAGCCCGGACAATATTTTATAGGTCAAGGTCACTACAGCAAGGTCAAAGGTCAAATCAAGGCCAGACCATGACATTGCACACCTGCACCCCCTAACCAATGTCCCTACCAAGTATCAACTTCCTACACCTTCCTACACCTTACGGTTTCTGAGATATAGCCCGAACAAGATTTTCAAACTCAAGGTCATTACGGCAAGGTCAAAGGTCAAATCAAGGTCAGACCATGATGTTGCAGACTTACACATACCAACCAATGTCCCTACCAAGTATCAACTTCCTACACCTTACGGTTTCTGAGATACAGCCCGGACAAACTTTTTCCCGCCCGCCCGGACACCATGGGTGAAAACAATACTCCAACAGCCCTTAAGGGCTGTGGGGTAAAAAGGCCAAAAATGGCCTCGGTGAGGTACTTTGGCAGTCTGTGGATGACCTTCAATGAAGAGCTTCAAGGTCAAATTTCTGCATGCTTACAGAGGACATATATATGTTACAGTGAATTTGTGTAATCAGGGAATTCGCGAATTCCCTGAATGCTTTTAGGGAATTCGCGAAATCCCTAAATGGACCAGGGAATTCACGAATTCACTAAAATATCTAGGGAATTCGCGAAATCCCTGAAATTTTATTTCATGAAATCCCTGAATACATTTTAATTTGCAAACATCTATTAAATAGAAAAAATTAATGCACATAATTTGTTATTATGTTTCTGTAGGACCATAGTTATAACACCATAAAATACTATGATAGGGGCAAGATTTATTTACAGATAAAAATTTAGATTAAAAATGAAAGTTAAGTATTTCTTGGACAGAAGATTACTAAAATTGCTAATATTTATTGAATGACTATTACTCATTGAATGTATCATCTGTCTAAACCTTACACTACTTGGGATTACATGCCCTTCAATTGGTGCCTTTGATCTCCAATACCAGCTACCTCCTCAAGTAAATAAAATTAGTACTTTTCAATTTCCATTGATCAGTCTGATCTGAACTGACATGAAGTGCACCATTTTGAAGGAATCTATTCTCTGTACAGTTCCTGCTAATTGTAATTGAGATTGAATCTCTTTTAACCTATAAATCAAAGACATATATTATTTTTCCTCTCTCTATTGTGGATAAATGAAGATTGCACTTAGTAAGTTTTGACATGGAAGAACAGAAATAGCAATTAGAGTGTTGCAAGTATTGATAGATTTAGTGTTTGTTCTATTTATATGTTTTGATACATTAGTTCAAAGTGTAAAAAAGTAACTATATTAGTATAGAACCTAAGTACAATAGAAATACTTGTATCTTCAAGCAAGATATCTAACTATTAAAAATACTTTTAATTACAGTTAAATTTTAAACACAAGCAATTGAATAGATTCAAATTTAGACTTGAATAAAAATCAATTATTTTTGTGGTATGAATTATTTGTATACCATTTATAATTTGTATAAAAGGATCACTTAGACAATCATATTAGTTTATAGTCCATATGAAACCTAAACTAATTAAATCAAATGAAATGCTTTAAAAAACATCACTTTATAAGATTCCTAAATTTAATCAGTTAAAAAGATAATCAGAATTCCTGTGCATTACACACAAAATTTTTTTAAAACTAAGAAATTTTGTTGTAAAATCCCATTAGTTTATAGAAAACCTTAACTGAAATGCACAGTAATGGATTAGTGTACCATAAATGTAATTTCACAAATTCCCTAAAATAACATTCAGTGAATTTGTGAAAAAATGTACTAAAATTTCAGGGATTTCGCGAATTCCCTAGACATTTTAGTGAATTCGCGAATTCCCTGGTCCATTTAGGGATTTCGCGAATTCCCTAAAAACATTCAGGGAATTCGTGAATTCCCTGATTACACAAATTCACTGTAATATATATATATATATTATATATACCAACCATGGGATGATCTAACTTTCTGTATATGAGTACTGGGCCAAAATGTGAATGGCCAAAATCTGAAAAACCTTTAAGAGGCCACCAGTGACCTTGAAATTGAAGGTCAAGGTCACAAAACAATAGCATTCGTGGCAGTGCCCATATATACCCACATACCAAATTTAAAGGTCTGACTAAAATATTTTTTTTTAAGTTATCGCGTCCGAAAGGAAATCTCTGCGGTGGCGGCGGTGTGACCATACTGAATCCTAAGTATCCCCGACTTTCGTCTGGGGATACAATGAAAAAAGAGACAACTCCTTGTCTACTGAAGAATGTGGTGGCAGGAGAAACGAATAGTGGGTAATACTGTTTATCGAGAATGTCACTGTTTACTGTTTTGGGTGAGGGTTGCGAATATCCATAAGCAAAGATGTGTATCTTATGTGTATAACTATAAACTTACATTTTAAATATTTTAAATAAACCCTACAACTGATGAGATTCTATACTTTTGTCCCATATTTTTTTAGGGATGGGTCGGTATGAAAAATATGTACATCGGGAGGTCGCCAATGCAAAACCGTACCGATATTCGGGACTCCACGTTTTAGTACACCCCAAACAAACATGGACGTTTAGGATAACAATGTCGCAATAAAAGCTCCCAAATACACGAAATATGCAATAAAAACGTATAACATCTTTATATTTCTGGTTTATGTCCAATATTTTAAGTATTCCTTCATTTATATGAGTTGACAAACGAAATTGAGGTTATAAAGTGTTGTAACCAATAAGGGAAAAAGCTTGGAATTTCTTCAGATTTGGGGTATGTTTCTAATATTTTAACTCTTTCTTCCATTATGTGTTTGCAAGCGAAGTGGCAGTTTTAAAATCTCATCACGGTATTTCAGTAAAATGCTCTCGATACCAACATACCGGGCCTACCGACCCATCCCTAATATTTTTGTAGTATTTAATGCATTTCAACTGTTTCTGTAACTCTTTTGAAAAAAAAACAATTCATGAGACAATGGCAATATAATGTTTCATGTTCCTGAAAACAATTTGGAGCCTGATAAGTAAAAACATATCAGGCACTGTTTGGTGACTGCAACAGATGTTCCCAGAGGATTTCAACAAGACTAGAATATTGTTGAAATGTTTACACACTCACACAATGCCTGAAGTCATCAACAGCTAACTCAGTGAAAACAAACACTGAATGGGAGCAGGAAGCTGCACCAATAAACAAGTTACTCTCCATCAAAGCAGCACCAATGACAAGGCGAACTACCGCTATTAATAATAACTACACACATGGTGAGTGCAGTGATAGATAGGCCTTCCAACAAATTCCAGACCTATCATAATTCTACTGGATACACTTAGCTTGTGTTCTGCTCAAAAAGCAATTGAGCAATTGTACTATTTCCCACAGACAACTGCATACCTGGCATTTTCACCTCTCTCAAGGAGTCCCACAGAAGAAGTAGGTCAGCATTATACAGCATAAATCATTAATAAGGCAGTGTATTAATTCATCTTCTGTTGTATTCATTTGCCATTCATATCAGTTTTGCAACAAGAAAGTATAAAATTTATCAAAATTTTTTTACACTGTTCAGCTCTGAGCATTATATGTTTATTTCTACCATATTCTGACACATTTTACAAAAACTAGACCTGTTATATTAATTTGGGCCAACTCTTTCACATCAAGTTTTGAATCAAACCGAACTGTGAAAATACTGAAAAAAAAGCAGAATGCTGGTCATATGTCTCTTAGCTGGGTATAAGTAACGATTCAGGGAAGATAACAATTTACTCCTAAGATAAAGATAAAGCAATTGATTTATCAAATGGCTACAGTGTCTTCTCTATAGAATAGGAACTAAAAAAAAGTTTGCAAATTTATTCACTCAATTTTATCATGGCAACTTTATACAGTTTACAATATCTTGACAATGTATCTGATATAACCAAACTTTTATTGGAGTTAATTTGATTTTCCGCATTGGTAGATATTAAGGTGAACAACCAAGTTGTATAATGATTATACGAAAATCATAGCTAAAAAGAACATGCACAGGATGGTTTAGACCAATGCACAAGTGTGGGTAATAACCACTGACAAAAAGATTAAATATGACTCAAATATGTGATGAATAAAAATGCATTTGTTGCAAAGTTCTAACTTATGACAACAATTAAATGAAACCAACTCAAAGACATAACTGCATCAATTACGTGGACAATTTATTTGAGAAATGCAAAATTCCAAATTTTAAAAGAATATAGAGAGACAATTCAGCAATCATTTTAAGGTCAACAGGGAAGTTATTAGTCTGGCATATTATCTTGCTGCAGCATCAGAGCTGTATATTGACCTCTCGTCCAGAAATATACAATTCATTGCCTTGATCTTTTAATTATAATCATATCCTCACAATATAAGATGGAAATTGGTTATAGGTTTCATTTAATGTTCACTTCAGACATTTATGAGAGAAGACAGAACAGAACTGAACCCCTTTAATTGAACTCAAAGTGGACTTTCTTTCAATGTAGAAATGTTCACATGTAACTGTTGCTCAGCGGGGTTTTCTAGTCAAATTGTCCCTATTGTCTGAGATTTTCAGGTGAGAAGAAATATTTTTGGTTCTTTCAGATTCATCAGTTCTAACTATAAAACACTTTGAGAACAAAACACCTTTGCCAGGGGGTAGATTACTTACTTTTTGATGCTTCTCAATAAAAGAGCAAATGTATGTACACAATAACCTACTGTCACTTCAATTTTCAGACTATTTTCCTAAACATGACACAAAGAGATAACCTCTCTGAGCCATAGACAAAGGAAAAAACTCCAAGTCTGACAAAGACACTTCTCAACTGTCTTCATGTGATTAAAATAAAAACAGTTGACCTTCTGTTGCATTATTTTAAGCCATTTCACCTTGACGGCCTTATTTCAGAAGCATCTGGTAATATATTACAAATATCAATACTTTCCTATTGCCCACAAAATTTCATCAGAAACATTGTCTCTCAACAGTGGGACTTACAAATCAATACTTGTGACATCATACTTCCTAAACCTCCCCTCATGTTATTGTTGATCAGCATTAATAAATATCAGGGTTTTTTGATAGATTGCTGGAAAAATCAAGAATATTACACTGTGCAAGCTGTGAGATGAAATACACCAAATACCCCCCACAACGTGGTCACAATTAGCTTTAGCCACTTTAAAATGTATGGGTAACCTATGGTAACATGTTTTGTCCTTTTTCTGACAGCTAATCAATAATGTGAATTTGTAAAGCTGTGAGCTCATATACTTCTTTAAAATTTCACACAAGGGGTCATCTTTGTGTTTTTGTGTCTTACTGTACAAAAGTACTGCTTTTAAATATCTATGTCTACAATGATTCTCAGAACAGCTATAACAGATGTCATACACTATATTTTGCAGGATCTGAAGGTGAGGTTCATTGGACATATCTATGCTGAAAATCACATCATATGACGAGCTGACACTGGGCCACAGGGACAATCTTAAGAGGATTTACTGAATGAAATTTTGGCTTTGTTCTACTGGAGCCGTCCCTACAACCGATCCTACGACTCTAGGATAGGTTGCGAAAGTCGTAGGGTCGTGGGAAAAAAGGCGCGAAAATGCTGAGTCGGTAACGAAATCCCAGCCAGGTCGGTATAGTTACAGACAGGACGTAATGAGCATCCTGCCAAGACATTTTTTGCATGGCCAGTCATGGAAGTAGTATGACAAGCCCAAACCCCTAACAGACAAGCCGGATCGCAAAGAGACAAGCCGTAAAGACAAACAGACAAGCCGGGACCATGTTCCCGACGATTCCTGACAGGACTGAATTGTTTTTGTAGGTCAGTATCTACAGTCAGTGCCCCCCCCCCCCCCCCCCCGTGATGTGCCACTCATTTCACACTTCAAAGATGACAGGAACACATCAAGAGCAACTGCTTGATCACTTGAGGGTCCTTTTATTTTTTATTGAGTTGAATATGTTATTTAAATCATTATTTCAAGACACAGAAGACAGCAGACCTGGGTCATGCCCAGGATACTGCAGAGAGAAGAGATAGGTTGCTACAGAACACTCTTGGACGAACTAATCACAACTGACATACCAGGCTACAGAACCTTTACCAGGATGGAACCAGCATTTTTTTTATTTGATTGAAGAAAGAATTACCCCCCATCTCAGGAAGTCATTCACTAACTTCAGGAAGCCACTGGAAGTCGGGTTTAAACTGGCAGTTACATTGAGGCACTTATCCACTGGAGAAAGCTACACCTCACTGCAGTTCCACTGGAGGGTTCGAAGAACGACCATCTGCAAATTTATCTCCCTGGTCTGCAAAGCCATTTTGAAAGAATTTCAACGGGAATATTTGATGTGTCACACAGATCCTGAAGACTGGAAGAAAACTGAAGAAAGATTTAGAAACAGATGGAATGTCCGACATACAGTCGGTGCACTAGATGTAAAACACATTGCTATAAGGAAGCCCAAGAAGTCAGGCAGTGAATATTTCAACTACAAGTGCTACTTCTCCCTGGTACTTTTGACTTTAGTCGATGCAGATTACAAGTTCCTGTGGGTCAACATGGGGGCCAGTGGGTCATCAGCATGCTCAGATATTCAACTGCAGCAAACTGAGAAGAAGAATTGAGAACGGAAGGTTCGGACTACCACCACCTAAACCACTTGGACCTGGGGGGCCCGATCTACACTACTTTCTGCTGGAGGACAATGCCTTCGCCCTTCTGTGTTGGCTGGTCAAGCCATACAGTAAATGACAACTGACCAGGGAGAACAGAATAGCCAAGTACAGGATATCCAGGAGGAGGAGGGTGGTCGAGAACTCATTTGGTATACTTGTCATCAGATCCAGGGTGCTATTGACCACCATGGAGCAGAGGCAAAAAGTTGTGAGAGACATTGTGTTAACATGTGTGGCACTACATAACATGTTGAGAAGCCATCAGGGGGGAGCAGACAGACCACCCACTCCAGCCGACGACATACAACTACCATAGGCAGACCAGGGGGAACAGGAACATAATGAGAACTTTAGAAACCCAACATCTGAAGTCATGCTGATTTCCATCTCAGATTCAGTGTCTTGTGAAGTATCCGGAATTGAAGCTGTGGCTGCGGATGCAGAAGGTCTCTTTGGTGACTTGAACACGGAAGACTTAGAAACTCCCTTCCTTCTGATGTGACCTCGTAGAAAACTGAAACTGTAATTCAGCCAGGTCTGTTGCTCTGTGCTCTTCTCAGCTGCTTGTCCTGACTTCATCTGAGTGAGCTTGCCATATCTGGTATATTGAGTCTCGAACCACCTCTTCCCAGTTTTGACAGGTAAGTTCCTGGTAGCGGCTAGCAACTCCCAACATCTTTCTTTCTTCTGCTTGTCTTTGAAACTGTCGTTGGTCTTGTCATAAAGTTCCTCATGCTGTTTAACGAACTCCACGATGGCTTCTTCGTCTGAATCACTTGGGAAAATGGAATTCATTTGCCCCTTCATCTGTCTGGATTGAGTTGATTCTACATAAGTATCCGTGTGTGTTCGCACTCTCTTTTCTCCCCTTTCCTGGCTCTCTTCCCTCCTCTCTCTCTCTTTATTAACTCTCTGTCCCTCTCCTCCTTTTCTCTCCTCTCTCTCTCTCTCTCTCTCTCTCTCATCCCTCTCCTCTCTCTCCCTCCTTCTTCTATATCCTCAGCTGTATCTCTCAACTCAAACTGTAGTTGAGTGTCAGTTGGTACTTCAATTTTTCAGCTTGTTTTAAAAAACAAAACTTAAAAGTAAAAGTGAAACCTCATAGAACAGAATTCACTCCCAGCCAGTCCAGCCTAGCTCAAACTTAAGCTAATTTGCTAAAAAAAAAATGAAAAACTTAAAATAAAAGCTGCACACCAGTTGTCTCTCAACAAGTCAAAGCCCAAATATACGCAGATGGTCTGCCGACTGGCCTTTTTATACCCACAGATTTGGAAACTGGCAAGGCTGTAAAAAGCAAAAATATTGCGGCCTGTCGGTTACAGTTCCCGGCTTGTCTGTTAGTGTTACAGGCCTATCGGTTCCCGGCTTGTCTATTTCAGTTTACGGCCTGTCGGTTATAAAAAACTCCCAACCCTGGGACCAAGTCGGTAAAAGTTACCGACTGGCCTGGAAAGTTTACAGGCCTGTCATGAACACTTACAGACAGGCCAGCTAAAATTAACGACTGTACTGTAACATTTTGCGCACAGTCTGTTTGACATCACATACAGTCGGGAAGTCCATATTTGGAACAAGCCGGATACTTGGTACAGACAGGCCTGTTTAATTAACCGACAAGCCAGAAAGTGTAACCGACAGGCCTGTTTCTAGGTTGAGGAAATTAGAGTCTGTTACAAGGGTCGGGAACGGTCGTGGAAATATCAAACATGTTTGATTTTTGCTGACTCTCACTGACAGGCCGGGAAACTACAATCAACCCTAACGGACCTTGTAAACATTGGTCCCAACTCTCAAAAAATACATAGTTACTGACCGGTCGGCTCCAGTGGAACAACCCCAAAACATGTGAGATCTGTTTTACATCTCAAGCTGATGTCACATGATGATGTAGATACAAAGGGTTTAATATGTCACCCATTTGAAAAACAGCTGCTCTCAAATAAATTGCAAAACAAAAAGCAATATGCTGGAAAAAATTATTGAGGAAAGCCTGAGAGTTATGAAATAATTAGGCTTGATACGAGTCATACATGCTGCATAACATGCCTTTATGACAAAAAAGATATTGTAAATATCAGAATATCACAATGTGGTAGTTTTTTGGTTCATAAGGTGGGGGAGAAACTGTGGCCATGATACAAAAAAAAATCAATTTCAATCTACTTTGGCATAAATGCCCCAAGTAAGTTTGAATTAAACTGTTTGGCATTATGAGGTTTTCACTGATGTTAATTATGTATATCTAGTATATCCCGAACCACTTAAATACACTTGCACATTATTACAGAGGATTATCTGTGTTTAACTTAAGTCCAAATTGTGTCACTAACAGATATCCTTCAGAACAAGCCAAAGTTTCTAATTACAATGACAAAAACATAAAAATAGATCAAGAAGAGGATATTTTGGGGCTAAATGTACTGTACCATGGTAATATGCTAGAATTCTTCTGTCCGGTAACGCGTCAAAAGTGACCTACTTCAAAGTAGGTCAAATTTTTAAAGAAAAACAAAACAAAATAATTTATTTCCCTATTTACAATAATAATTCTTACAAAAAAATATGTGTTAATATACGGTACTTGCATAAATTAATTTTTGTAATTTCCTAGTTTGTCTGTAGCAGAAATGGTTGAAATTTGGTTTGTTTTAGTTACCTTGGAAAGGTCCCGGATTTGCCGGTCAGAAGAATAGTGAATTTCAATACCTGTGCTGACTAAATTAAACATGAAAACTGGACTACAACAGAAATAGGTCAAGGCCATAGTGGCTTGTGGCAAGCAAAAGTGAAATAAATATCCACTGAGGTACAGTTTACAGCTGCACCAGATAATTAGTTTTTCTGTTTTTTTCTTTATTTCTAGTTAAATTAATGGCTGCCTTACTGGTGGCAATGACGTCAGAGCCACCTATCACATGCAGCTAATTTTAGCTGTCTATACAAAGACCAAGGACGTTATTTATCACAATATTTAAACATAATGTGGCAGTGGCACCCTATGATTCTAGGTATAGCAACCAGTAAGACTTACAAACTATATTCTTCTAAATCCGAGGAAAGTAATAACAAAAATGTTTGCAGAAGTTTTCACCTGAACGAATTAATTTAAAATGATAAGTCAAGAAATACAAAATATCGAATGAACTGTGCGTGATAGCACCCATGAGTTTAGGCAATAGAATCACAGGTTAGTCTCAAATATCTGGGGTCCCCAGAACTACCTTCTTGTTATTGTTACATCCACTGACATTATTATCCCCACCCCCCTCGAAGAGGAGGAGCAAGGGTATTCAGTAATTGTGTATTTTTTCCTGGGTCTGTACGTGCACCAGGACCAGGTCATATTTTCGCACAAATTTCATCCACCAGTAGCTTGGTTCTACTCAAAGATGATTCTGATCTAGATACAGGTGAGTCTCGATGATAAGTTTTGACTTATTTCTCACAAATACATCATACTTGTTGCCTGGGAGGTGTGTAGCAGGGTCATTAAGTGCATACTAATTAACGGTGGGAGAAATGAGAAGACAAGATGATGGTCACGGTGACAGCCTCTTTCTAAATTTCAAACACATCCACCAAGGATACATCTGGATACAGACTCTTTTTAAATTTCAAACAACTCCACCCATCTGAATACATGTTTTTTTGCAATCCTGTGGGCTAGGGTTTATGCAATCTCAGGCATTGTTTTGTTTGGAAGTTTATGAATACGTAGAACTTTAAATTTCAATTTTTAGAAATTTTTCTAGGAAAATGCTTGTTTTGTTAACAATTCTAAAACTAATTCCAAGAAAAAGAATGTTCGTTAATATATGCCCAGGTTACAAGAAAACAACCACAAAGTTATAGAATACTGACACAATGTGATTTTAACAATACTACTTCTTGTAGCTTGATTTGTTTGTGCATGATCTGAGCATATCAAGTTATTTCCTCCGTTTTTCGACTTCATTCCTTGTCATTTCTGAATGGCCAGTTTTGGTTAATATAGCAATTTTAATTTAATTTTCTCCACCAATCAGGTATCTTCATTGTTGGAATCCCTGTTAGTTATGAGGTATCACATAACTATGTGCAAGAATCCTACAGAATTTTATCACTGTGACAATTCATCTCTTTATATTACATGTATGATGGTATATGACACTAGTTTAAGGCTTAAAGCTATAACCTGCTGCTTACGTACTCTAAATACCTTTTGTGTCAACTTAAACTAATACTTGGGCAAAGACTGAACAACCAAAAAGCAATATTGTGGAACCATATAAAACATCATCTAACACTTTAAAAGGGAATTTTAAGCATCAAGAAATACGACGAGATGCATCAAATCCCACAAGAAGAAAATCCTGTTTCTGCTGTGGCAAACCAGATTTCTGCTCATTACTCAGTGGGGCCCCCAGCCTTCTGTTCTCTTGTGACTTAGCAGTGCTGCCTCCATTTACAGAAGACTAGATAAATAGCTCAATAAAGGACAAAACTCTGCTCAGAGAGTGCATCATTTTTTTTTCATGTACTGAACTGTTGACTGTTAAAAAATTCAACATTTTATTTTACACACATCTAAAAAGTATACTACACACAGGAAATTTACAAACTACCATCACCTGAGAGAAAAATAAAAAGAATACAAAGCCAGGCTTGGTCTTTCAGTTTTAGTTGACAGGAAGTAGGATGGGACTCTAGATGCTTCTGAGGATTTTAGACCCCATTTGTCAAACACATTTACCCCTGAAATCCAGCATGTCACCAAGTCCAATTTAGGGCTCATAAGTTTGTACATCAAGACAGGAAGAAGGGCTTATATGTCTTAGTGGCCTAAAGGAAACCTCTCAACCACGCTTATACATTTTTATTGTGATGACTTCAGTCTGCTGAAAGGGCTTTCACTAAATAACATGTTGCATTAAATCAAATCTATCTGGCAAATTCATGTTATATAGCAGGGCATTTGAAATTTGAAAAAAAAATCAAATATTAGATTTTACATGACTGGCACCAAAGAAAGATAAAGCATGAATAAATATCACACACCCTCTAATCTCTTATTATTTCTTAAAATTTAGATTTATATAGCCTTCTTAATTGTGTGACTGACTATAAAATAACCAGTACAGAAGTCATACAGAATCACTGATACTTTTCTCATGACTTCATCAATGAGCTTTTCTCAGAAAGTTTTGCCATTTACTTAAGGATGTAATTTGGTTGGCAGGGATAAAAAAAAAAAAAACAGTACAGAAACCTTCCACGGAGCTAAAAATTAAGGAGACTGTTGGTTCTGAAAATGTTTCTCCATCTGTATATCAATCAGGATCCTGTTCTCTTTTAATATTGGGATTATTTTCTTTGCCTAATATAGACAACAGTTTACAACTGAAACACTGCCCTCAGGTGAATTTTTAGGTGTATGACACTTAATAACCCAAGTTTGGCAAATTTACATGTATGTGTCTTTCAATTCACATTCCATGATTTTTGGTGTCCTTAAAAACAATTGTGTTTCCATGTATCCAAAGGTAAAATTGCATTCAGGTGACAAAAGAATGCACTATTTCGCTCTGCATGAGCAGAAAACTAGTATACGACTGTGAAAAAAATGTCTTTATTTTTGTACATAAGGTATTTATCCGTATAAACACCCCCTCCCTATCAATCGCCCCCCCCCCCCTTCTCAACCTTTGCAAAGTTCATTTTTCAGGGTTTTACATCCCTCTCAACAGCCACCAGCCTTGCGATTCTGGGATTCCGAAAAAAGATGCGTTTTAGTACTTCTCCAATCGAATACCACTTACGAGAAATAATGAAAATCACAACAAAACATGGCAATTTTGATCACAGATGCATTAAAATCTGTAAAAAATGAGATAAAAGTTTATAATTTCTTCAGATTTAAGGTTGGTTTCTAATATTTTAAGCTCTCCCGCCATTATACATGCTGGTAAGTGAGATTAAGGCTGTAAGTGTCCATTATCGCCCATTGCCACTGGACTCGAGAGTTGATTTTTTATCTGTAATAGTAGCCCCTCCTTTTAAAAAATGCATCGCCCCCGGGGCGTTTATATGGATAAATACGGTACTTAGCGAATGATTCTTTGAAATTGGTGGAATTTGTAGTTTGTTACTGCTGACATCACACCAAACATTTTACCCATCACAAATGGTGGATCGCTGACCATTAATCTCATATGTTTCTGATCTCCCCATCAGTGAGGAGTGTGACAAACAATGAATCAATTCCAGTGTTTGCTGTATCTTCCATCACCCTGTATTATACACTGACTGCAAGTGGCCCAAAAATAACAAACCATTGTTATTTCAGCAAATGTTATGTCTTTGCACTTACTGTGTTCTGATGTGAACAAAGCTAATGGTCCAGGAAAAATTTTTAATGTGTCATTTTGTCACATTACTGGTATTTACTACCAGTTTATACTCTTAAAATACCAGTTAAAATGTCACTAAATATTCATTCAGTTTTTTAAACATAATGATATTTTGATACAAGTATATTTGAAGTGCTGTTCGTTTTATCTTTTAACTGATCTGTTTTTATACACTGCCAGACTTATACATATATATTTTTAGCATTCTTCAACATTTCTAAAAGTTCTTTTATCTATGAAAAACAACAGACATTTTTATTTGCATGACCAACTATTTTAGGGAAAGTGCTACCACATATTTGACTTCATGAATAAGCAAGTGAGTTTTTGACTAAGAGATGCAAATTTATTGACATTAATAACCGCAGACTGCATGCAAATTAATTCTTCACTTGGACCACCAGCATGCAAAAAGAGGAAAAGGTAGTGAATAAAATGATGAAAAGTTCAAATTGTTCCAAGTTATCACACCTAACGAGGACTGAAACACCATTGTAAAACTGAGCTGACTCTGTAACCAGCAACAAAATATTCACATTCTTAGCTGCACCATATTCATCTAAAACAAAGTCAAAGTTAGGGTTTTATGTTCCATGCAAGAGCCATGGTCATATTGGGACAGGCCCACAGCATTGCCACTTGCTAAACCACTACTAGGCCCATCACCAAGGGAACTCATCTGAAACCAAATGAGATCATCTTTTGAATTTCTCTTGAATTGGTATTTCTCTGTGGAACTGGGCACATTATTTATTCTGGCATTCTTTTATTTTGTTGCTTATGCTATTTCCTGACAGGTGAAAATGGATTTGTAATTCAAAATTTGACAAATAGTATGAAAAAAGTGTCACTGAATACTGATATATACTGGATTCAATACTGTAACAATTTCAACTTGGTTGAGAGAACTTTGGAATTTTCCAGGAACTGGTGTCTGACTCTTTTAGTGAAACTTTGTCTGCTATAACCTCTTGTACATGGTTCCAGCTCAACTTAACGAGACAATGAGAGTTATGTAACAAACGAAAGGCCAATTCATTAATGACCTGGCAAACTGCAAGGATTAATCCCTGATTGATCTTGGGGCCCTTAATCTGCTGTATCAATGTCTATGAAGCCCCCATAATAGAACTTTGAAAATGTTTTAAAGGTATTCTTGCAGATATTGACTGGCCTCAAAATAATTCCTTTTTCTAAATGCTTGTACACACCAAATGATCCAAAAAGACGCAATACAATAAACTCACATACAAGCCCTTTTCAAACTAAACCAAATGGTTAAAAATATTTTTGAAATCAGCCTAGAAATGTGACAGTTCTGATCAATTTAAGTGATGCTCTGTGGTATACACTGATGATAGCTAGATTAAACTTTCGAAACTTCTGTCAAACATATAAAATTGTTTTGTATTTGTAAATAGTCATGAGGTATATAGAGTAAGAAATCTAAAATTCGCCACATATCTGAAATTCGCCACATGTGAAAATACTAATAAAATAAGTGAATTGTGGTGAGATTTGTTGACTGTATGGTAAATTAAGGCTTTTTGAACTGAAAAATACCAATTTTTAGACAAAAACATCATTTTCTTCATAAAATTAACTAAGGTTTTAGAGGTGGCGAATTTTAGATTCCTGGCGAATTTTAGATTTTTTACTCTACTATATCATAACTCCAACAAATTTTATTATCAGACTGCCTGAGTCTGCCTCTTATTACATCATTATAAGTGTATACAATCTTTTTATATAATGCCTAATGCAGAAAAGATTAACAGACTAGAATAAATTTTATAGAAATATCAGGTATCGCCTATCTTTCAAATGAGTCCTCGAGTTGTATTTATAAAATATACAGATGAGTCAACAATACGTTGAATTTTAACACAGACTTTTACAATTGAGATAATTTTTTACTGATTTTTTTTTAAATCTCTTCTGCAAAACAGTCAGTGAATCCAGTTGATACCTGTAGTATCAGCATTTCGAAATAACCAATGAATGGGCATGCTTTTTTTTTTTTTAAATATGGTACAAAACAACACCACCTCTAAAAACTGATATTTCAAGTCCTGTTCAAAGATCAAGAAGCAGTAAACAGAAATCACTTACTGGTACTTGTTAGAATTTTACTCACCCACCATGTGTGATGTGAACGACATCTTCACATTTATGGTATCAAAGGGTCAAAAAAGCTGATTGAGAGGTTTGAGCAATTGACATAGTGTTCGATGCTCCAAATGAAATCACTGCTTACCATTAAAAGAGCCCTTAACAGATGAACAGCCTTGTTGAGCAAAGACAATGTAAGTAGTGAATGTTTGCAATTACTAAGGCTGAAAGCGATTTGAATTTTAACTATCCAATTAATTGTTCTGTAAAATCTACGATTTTCTGATTAATCAGTTATAGTGTATACTCACCTGCAATGCCCGAAATCAGACTAATACAGCATCCAATATGTACAAATAAATAATATCTTGTCATTTTTATTGACCCTTTTGTTAAATAAGGGATAAATTGGGCACAATATAGATGTCAGAGATCTTTTACAGTGACAAAAATGATCAAAATAGGAAATATTTAGGCATAATAATGCTAATCAATGATGGTTTCTTTCTTTTGGTAGTTTTTATCAATTAATTGAATTGTCATTTTACAATGATTATCTGGTAATCGTGTTTCAGCCTTAGCAATTACACTTGTAGACTTTAACTATACAGTGTACAAAGTATCATTCTTGTGCCTTACCTGAGCCATGTTCACCTGTCCCATGGCAAGCGTTTTGTATCCAAGAATGGTGCGATTCTTGTACTTCTTACGCCTCTGAATCATCACTTGCAGCTTGTTGCCATCTCTTTTCAAGAAATGTGGATACTGTCAAAACACATACACAAAAGCTGACCCATTGCATCTATACTATTGTAAGGTTTGACAGGACCACACCAAGCTCAAATTTCTACTTCTTTATGATAAAACTAATTTGATGGCAAGACGTAAACAGAAGATTAAAAACCGTATCAAATCATCAACTAGGCCTACACATCGGAGAACCGATGCAAATTTGTATTCACCGGAAAGACAACTCACCAAAGCCAGTGAACCATCGTTTGACCATGAAGGAGGGGCCAAAGGTCAAATCAAAAATCAGAAGATTCCTAGCCGAAGATTTTGTATGAGTTGGTTTCACATTGTAAACCTCTAGGATCAATAACAAGCGAGTTATAAGCGCTTTTAAGTTTGGCTATCCTTGTTTGACCTTGAAGGAGGGGTCCAAGGTCAAATCTGACCACACCAAAAGATTCCCAGCTCATGATTTCCTAGGTTGAAGGAGGGGTCCAAGGTCAAATCTGACCACACCAAAAGATTCCCAGCTCATGATTTCCTAGGTTGGTTTACCATCCCAAACCTCTAGGACCAATAATAAGCAAGTTATAACCACTTTTAAGTTTGGCTACCCTCGTTTGACCTTGAAGGCAGTGTTCGAACTCAACGCCGTCCCGCGGGTCCGCGACCACCAATATTGCAGAAGGACCGCCGAGTTTTAGTACTTACAGGTCCGACGGACTGTCGAAAATCCCCAATTATCGCCCATTGAAAAACGTTCTGCAAAAGAACTGTAAGGGTTAGATGGATGGTAAATACTTTAAAACGAAATATTTATATTTTAAAATTAAATGGTTTTGATCGACCAAGTTGTTTACGTCCACCATTGTAAAGCGAGATATTTCGTACACTAGCAAATCTACTCAAAACGTTATATATCGAAAGAAAGCCTGATCTCTGCACAGAAACAGTCGAAACAACAAGCCAGAACGGTGAATTTCGTGGGAGACACTATTTTACTAAATCTCAGAAACTCTTGATATTTAACCCCGGAAAGTTGCCCGGAAAATAAAAGCTGTAACATTCGAAAATATCTACCAGTGATGTAACAACAAAAATATATCTTTGGAACTACCCAATGAATTTTTGTGAAAGAAAAACTACAAATTTTTGTCTTTCAAACAGTATCAATGCCATATTTGTACCTTAAATAAAATAATCAAACAAAATAAATTTCAATCTAATTGCACTAAAATGAAGTTTGTTGACTGGGGTTCAGCTTTCTAAAATATTTTTTAAATTTATTTATGGATAGATGAATATTATTTATCAGTATAAAGGAAATTGGATAGTGCTTCTATATATTTAAATGTATCCGAATAATGGGAGAAAAATTATTACTTTCACCCAATTTTCATACAGTGGTACGCCTTTTTTGATGAGCCATAAGGTACCCGACGTTTCATAACCCTAACACAAACACTGGAGTCAGAAAAAAAATGATTGGGACTCCATTTTTCGGAGGACATGTGGTCCGTTGGACTCCATATTTTAGAGGTACTTTGCTAACCCTGCTTCCGGTATTGTTTTTGTGCTTTTATTTCATCAAAATTGCACCAAATCACCTGATATATGCTTGGTTCATGAGTAACTGACATGGACAGATACCTGACAAACCCATGCTCCAATCCAAAAAAGCCAAAAATTTCAGGGACAGACCGGCTTCAAAAGAATAGGGACTATGAAAAAAATACCAGGAAAAGGGAATTTCAGGCTTCCTGGGAGAAGTCATACCCCTGGATTCCGTATGATCAAGGCAATAATCCAATGTTTTGTACTACTTACAGAGCCATTTTTGGGCATTTGAGCCACTCAAAAGTTAAACATTCAATTCTGGTACTTTAATGACTTTGCTGAATTGAGTGAATGAACTATGAACTGTTTTATTTTAAATTGTGAAATATCAACTCCTAAGCAATAGACATACAAACTCACTTAAACAGTAAATAAATAAACTTTGGACTTGTTAGTTTTGGTTCGGACCTTTACATTTTCAGAGTTGAAGGTCCTTCGGACCACCTCCATATTTTCCTTAAGCGTGAACACTGCTTGAAGGAGGGACCCAAGGTCAAATCTGACAACACCAAAACATTCCCTGCCCATGATTTCCTATAGGTTGGTTTACCATCCCAAACCTCTGCGACCAATAATAAGCAAGTTATAAACACTTTTAACCTTGGCTATCCTCGTTTAACCTTGAAGGAGGGGCTCAAGGTCAAATCTGACCACACCAAAAGATTCCCAGCCCATGATTTCCTATATGTTAGTTTACAATCCCAACCTCTAGGACAAATAACAAGCGAGTTATAAGCACTTTTAAGTTTGGCTATCCTCGTTTGACCTTGAACGAGGGGTCTAAGGTCAAATCCGACCACACCAAAAGATTCCCAGTCCGTGATTTCCTATAGGTTGGTTTGCCATCCCAAACCTCTAGGACCAAAATTAACCGAGTTATAACCACTTTTAAGTTTGGCTATCCCCCTTGTTTGACCTTGAAGGAGGGGCCCCAGGTCAAATCCGACCACACAAAAAGATTCCCAGCCCATCATTTTCTATAGGTTGGTTTACCATCCCAAACCTCTGTGACCAATAATAAGCGAGTTATAAGCACTTTTAAGTTTGGCTATCCTTGTTTGACCTTGAAGGAGGGGCCCAAGGTCAAATCCGACCACACCAGAAGATTCCCAGCCCATGATTTTCTATATGTTGGTTTACCGTCCCAAACCTCTAGGACTGATAATAAGCAAGTTATAAGCACTTTTAAAAACACATATTAAATATGAATTCATGTATGTTTGTAATTGAAAAAATTTAGTTTGAAAAAAGTCAAAATTGACAAAAAATATTGGTATGTGTAGTCATTCAAATATTACAACATATAATAATGCCACAAAAATAACTTCCTGTGACAGATCAATGAAATTACTGTGAGAATACATGCAAAAATACATTCTTCAGTTTTATCAAGTTTATTTAATTTAGCACATTCACTTTTATCACCAAAAAGTGAAAAATTCTTGTTTGGGATTTATAAGCTTTCCACCATTTACCTGAGATACATATTGAGTTACTCAGTTACAGATGAACTTAAACAATGATTTCCAATACTCAGCTAGAAATAAAGATCAGTTAATTGTGTTCCAAGTACAAATTTCCTTTGTGGCAAAATAAATATTTCTAACTGCAGAATGAAGACAGGATGGGTAAAGTACTGCAAACAGATAGCCTTATAGAGAACATAGGCAACTGTTACCACATGTACAGAATCTCACTCCCATCAATATCATGTATAAAGACATTAATCCGGATCATCAGCTCTCGGAAGTAACTAGTTTGCTATAGCAGGACAATAAACTAAAAGTTAATGAATCAGGGTTACCCTTGAACGGAGCTTGCAACATGAAATGTAGCTAAATATAAAACTTCTTGTGTCCCTAAAGTTAAAGAAATCAACAGTTTTTACCCAAAAATATAATATTAAATCTGTGACACAGTCCATTATCAAAAGGTGAAGTAAACAGGGAAACCTAGTGAAACTAAATCCAAGTATAAATTCCTTTTTTAAATCCTACCACCTGTACTGTCCAGATAACATTGAAGTAAGCGACAATATCCAGAACCCCTTAAAATAAAAACTGTTGCACAGTCCTTTTTATTGAGGAATTGTTTTAAGTAGAAGATGGGTTACAGGAGAGCATTTTTTTTTATTAAATGTTATTCTCAGCATTCTGTGATCTGGAGTTTTTGGTTTATACATAAGATAAGATTTTTTCTAGTTCTGTGAACTTTGAGCAACATCCCAATGTACTGTATTCGAAATAAGTTAATACAGCAGGAGTTTCAAGAAGCCTATATTTTTTTCTTCAAATATATCAGTCTTGTCTTATGTTACCAAAATTTACCAATTCAGCTAATGATTCAGGAACTTTATCTCTGTCTGCCACAAAAAAAACTTAACACTATTTGAGTAGTGGGGGTTAAAAACAGTTAATCCTTAGTCAAAGGCTACTAACTCAAGAGTTTTACACAAAGCCAGTCTCCTTTGTCTGGTTTTTATAATGGACACTGATAACTTGCAGAAAGTCATCAACCACAGCATATCTGCCATTGTATACCAAAGTACATCAACAGCAAAGCCAGACAAGGACCTTTTACTTGTACCCAATACCCGTAAGACCAGCCAAGAATACAGACTGATTGATAACCATTCACCAACATAACTAATAATATGCTGGCTGATAATGCTACTGATAGAGTTTGATAAGCCCTTCTATATAATGTACTTCTAAACTAGCAGCTTAATCTACACAATCCTCTCTGACACTTACAACCATAACAACAAAACTACATGATACAAATGAGCAATCAAAAAGCTACAAGATATTATGAATTCATTTATGAAGTTCTATAGAATTTACAGAATTGTATGCCATGTTATTTATTCTTGGTGACACATATCCTTACTATGGGACTACAAGCTTAAACCTAGAATGTACAGTTTGTCAAATTCTGGAATGTCCCTGTAATACAGCCATTTGCACCAGTGTGCGGAGGATAGTGACAGATTTTTTTAATAAGTACATCAAAATGTTGCAAATATGTAGCAGCATTTACAGGGGAAATAACACAAACTACCTCAAACTACTTCAAAGAAAAGAAATATGTATCGAATAATGCTGTTACCACTATCTCCTTAAAACATGTTTCTATTTGGGTTAATTGGGCAATATTCCTTACTTCCTGACGTTACTTAGTTTGGGATCCATTTGTCATGTTCAACACACATTTAACACAACAAAATTTGGTAGCTTAAATGCTTTCCAGAATTTTATCAAAATTTTGAAAATGAACTTTTTTGGGTGCACTGTGTTTACAAAAAAACAGTATATTTTCAATAAAATATTTGCCAGAAATCCCCAAAGAATTCTATGACCTCACAATGTCTGCACAGGCACAGACACTTGCTATTGTACAAAGATGGCCAACAAAAGGGAAGAAACTTTAATTTCTTCCATTTATAAGTACTTTGGGAGTGGTATTAAATGATGGTGTTACTAAAAGGTTAATAATATTTCAGTTTCATTACTTTCTACCTGCCCTTTCCTCGGTTAAAAGTTGTAGAAAATGGCTTCAAGTAACATAAAGTTAGTCCAATCAAATTTCTGATTTTGGCAACCCCAAAACTTTAACCATGAATTATTTCATATTGTGAACTAAATACAAACAAAATAGCATGGCTTATTCTGCCCACGTTCTTACATTTGACCAAATTCATTAAGACCTTTTGGGGGGCATGTTCTTATTTTTCGCTGTTCTTATTTTTGAAAGATGACTGTAGTAATTTGGGCAACATATTTGGATTATTTATCAAATCTGACACAAAATTTCCATAAATGTTTCTTCAGTTAAATTATTTTTAATGTGTGGATATAGTGGTGAATTTCATAAGCTCTAGCAAATTTACCATATTTAATTCCAACCATTTCATCTGCAAAATTTACCTGATAAAATCATGTAAAACAAACTAATGCTTTATTATGAAACCACTGAAAACTGAATAGCAACTTGTATTATTTTTGGTCATTTTTACACATATATTTTTTCCACACAAAAAAAAAATTTTCATAACCTTGATCTACCTCTACATTTAAAACTATGACTCACTCAATCATACTAATTTTTCATAATTTTTTGAGACTTTTAAAAAGCAGGGACCAGAAGAAATCAGTATAATCTTAGCAAAACCTTAAGGTCAGACCTGGGTAAAATAATGTATATCCATATATAGTTAATCCTAATGAGAGGGCCAGATACTGAATGGTCTTTTCTCCCCAATCCACTGGACTTTTTCTCAACAAAGATGAAACAACCACACGGAGATATTGCCAAATGTCACAAGTAGAAGTAGCGGCTAAAATGTGCAATGACTTATAAATGGGATGCACAATTACTGGCAAAGAATACAATATTACCCATCACACCCTGACCTTTTAATGTTAAATACCTTGATATTTACACATTATTTTGTTGGACAAGAGATCTGATAAAAGTCATTTCAATTTTAAAAACACTTAATGAGTTATACAAATGCTCTTCTTTCAATACACAAACACTTCAATCATATTGTTTAATGCTTACCTGCAGTGAAAATGACAGATCTAGTTCTGTGTCCAATAATCCATTAGATGTAACAATAATCTCATTTGATCGCAGAATGCGCTTTGAATTCTGAAGATATATAATATACATTAGTTAAATTTAAATACCTGGATCTTAATTGCGACTTTGTGGTGGCTGAAAAGCAAATACATTATCCCTGTAAAGCCATTTGATGCCTTGTTTGTCATTAACACCATTCAAATATCATGTGACAACAAATACTTGATAAATTTTCATTGCCTGTAAAATTCAAAATCTAATGTTCCTTTTTCAAAAATTATAATTTAAAAATGGTGATCAAGTTAAGTCTCAGCCTTGTGACAAAACATGAAGTCATAAACTCAAAGATGACCCACACCTAACATTATATTTATAGAATAAAACACTTCTTTCTGGGCAATATTGTGATTTACCGGTATGATGCCAGAGGGCAAGTGATACTGCCCGAGGGCTGATAGGCCCACGGGCAATATCACTTGGACAAGGGCTTCATTAATACAATGCAGCCCAGAAATAAGTCTTTTATTCTGTTTATTATACCAAAGTATTTAGTTTAATTTCTTCATTCCTATTTATTAGTAACTGAATATGAAGAAATCTCCAAATACATCAAATGTGATGTCACAAACCAATTCAATTCACGTCATTCATCACCCAGTACTACTATAAGACAGGGATTGAAAAAAAAAATCAATATCCACACACTAAATAACTCTGTAAATGGTCATATCATTATAGGACATGATGATGTTTTCAGTCACCCCAAAAAACTCCACTTTGTTTACATTTGCAATGAAACAGGCATAAGTTATATTTTTTTAAACAAAAACAGGCAATATCATGCCATATAAGCCCACAAATACAGCAATCTGATTGGCTGATTCTCACTTGAGGTACAATAATATTACATATAAACTTTTAAGTATAACAATATCACACAACCAAAGTACTTACCTGCATTTTAACAGCAATGATAACTGACTGCAACTCATTTTCAAGTGGTTTTTGGATAACAAGTCTAGTTAAAGTTAAGCTACACAATCTGAAAAAAAAAAATTGTGTCAAAAATCAAAAGAATACAAATCTTCATTATATAAGGCCATTAGAACAGACCCAACTTCAAATACTGCGTCCATTTACAATATGGTCAAGGTGTTAATTATTTTCAAAAACCTGGGCATATTTATCTTTATGAAATAGTAATAAAATTACCAATGAAGGCACCCTGTGCAACCTGCCAATCTAAGGTCTTAACTTGAACTAAGGTAATATTTCAAAACTTTATAGTGCATAAAAGAAACTTAGTACCACACATTGTTTTTCTGTCTCACACCACCATATCTTGAAGCTTCACAGATGTGGCAACTTACATTATGAATGTTGGAACAAGTACAACTAAGTATAAGAAGTGAACAGTATATAATAACATGTAAATTAAAATTAAGACAGAACTGTGAAAGACAAACCAATCAAATGAAATAAAAATAATTCTGCACTGGACAAAAAAAAAACAGAACAAACAACAAGTATCACTACCAATGACAATATTTAAACATTTTTAAATGGAATTTCTGTGATAAATCAATGCACATTAGCCTGTGTAATATT
The DNA here is from genome assembly GCA_964017235.1 of Sabellastarte sp. h YS-2021. Classification (NCBI taxonomy): domain Eukaryota; kingdom Metazoa; phylum Annelida; class Polychaeta; order Sabellida; family Sabellidae; genus Sabellastarte; species Sabellastarte sp. h YS-2021. The sequence continues at coordinate 19,992,842 of OZ024928.1, forward strand.
CATACATTTCAGTTTATTTCTATAATTTCAGAGAAGAGATACTTTCTATTTTAAACTAATCAATTCACTATGCAGAAGGTAGTTCATTCATATTTACATCTGTGTTACAGTAAAATATTTTCTTTAATATGCGTTTTCTTCATTTATGAAAGCTGCATCTTGCTTAAATGACAGATTTGTATGTATAGATTATAGAAAGCCCACTTTTGCTGTTTCAGTTCGATTTTTTTTTCCAATCTTATATTGAGTTTCTACAAGGATTAGATACTGGTATATAGAGCAATACCTAAATCTGTGAGATTGGAATATCAACTAACTTGAACCAAGCTTATTAGATTTTGGAGCCCACAGAAATACCCAAATCTCCTAGATTGGACTTTCTACCGGTAGAAACTCAATTGGACTTTCTGCCAGCAGAATTTGAAATTCTTTGAGATTGGACTTTATTCCATGATATATACACACACATGGGAAGTTGTCAACCCATAACTTAAAGGAATGGAATGAGCAAAAGTATATTAATATTTCTGTACATTTTTGGCTGCAAAACACAACAATTTCCTGACACAAGTGCACACAAAAACTACATAACATTGTACTTCCACACCTTTCCTCAAGTTAGCAAAATTGTTGAGCTCAACTTCTTAGTGGTATGCAGTTCACGACAACTGAGGTTAGATTAGCAACCGCAATTTTTGCCCTCCTCATGTATGGAAATAAGACATTCGACTTGCGACAGTGATTTTTTCACTATGGGATGGAAAAATATAGGACGACAGGTAAAACTACTGTGTATTTTGTGGAAAAGGACCCATATTAGTTTAAACGTATTAAATATTTGTAAATCTTCTTAAATAAAATAATGAAACGATTATACTCTTTCCCAAATTTATATTTTTTTTCAAGTAAGTCATAACCTTGTTTCTTAGTGAAAACACTGATATCCCTCTTTTGGCATCAAATGTTTGTGTCTGGTTAAGTTGCATTTATTCAGATTTATGTATGTCAGCTGCACTAGTAATTAAACCTGCTCCTTAATAAAAAATATCAATAAAATATATAAAAACAACTCTACATCTCCAAGTTTTCTTGCTATTTGTTGGAGATTTGAGAAACTTTAAAATTTAAATAATTGTCACGCAATAATATACAAAAAAGACCCAACAGTAATTGTTAAACTCTGTATGTCATAATCTTTCCAAGCAGAAAAGATTGACAAAATTTCCCGTTGCATGGATAAAAATTTATTGGCAAACAAAGTATTGTTTGAACCCAAAATAAGGACTAAAAGAGTTTGATAAGTGGTATCCAAGTGCCTGATTCAACTGCAGAAATAAAAAATGTATCATTTTAAAGACAAATAACAGTGGATTTTGACTGAGATATTGTTAAATATGTTGCAAACACATGAAAACTAGTGCTAGCACGAAAACTGGTGTGTGCTCATTTCAAACATAGTTTTTTCCGAATGTTTAACAGTTTATTCCAAGTTCACACTATTATTCCAAAAAGAACGACCACGGAGTCGTAAAATGACCCCTGATAGTCCAAGAACTGCTATATATCTAACAAAACAACGAATTTTCCTTTGTACGACAAATGAAACCCCTGAGGAATCCACCGGTGCACTTGACTGTCAAAACTCATCTCTCCATTATAGTCACTGACAGTCTAAAACTAGATATCCTGCTTCACAAAATAAACTGTCACCAACCTTGGAATGCAATTGGGAGACGATTTTTCAACTTCCCAAGTGGCAAAGAGCTTCATTGGCACGGGTTTTACCCCCAAGCCAGAAGCCCTTCCACTCCTGTCCGCCATAACAAATTATGTCACTGAGTCTGCGCTCTTACGTCAGCCTCGCTTTGAACCCGGAAAAACATTGAGCACATGGAAAAAATTGTTTACAAACAAAGAGCATGAGTGATAAAACATGCTAAAGTTAAATATGAGGTGGGTTTGATTCACAGAAAGAGTCGAATGCGGCTGGACATCTGACAGATAATCCCTCCTCACCAAATATCACTATGATTGACCAAAAAAATAAATTATGTTACATCTACTATATTTTATTGAGCACAAGAAATTTGCAAAAGTTCAAGCCAGATGTTAAGTTTAAAATGATACTATATACGTACTGGAATCATAATAAGGAGCCAGGATATAACAGAGAACAGTCCACTGGTGGACCAGCAGTGGCAAATCCATTGGCCCACCAGAGGCCACCACCGTCTTTTTGTCCATTGGGCCAACGTTGGTCCACCAGTGGCAATAGTTGATTAAATTTCTGCAATAGTATCAGCCAATCAGATTGCAGCATGGATGGAAGTGGCAAATCTTAGATAAGGGAATCACTAACAATGGTGGATGGGAGTCCTGAGATGATATTCCATAATTCATTAAAAAAATTATAATATATTCAGTAACAAATTTTGTATTGTGTATTTATAAAAAAAAATATTGTTTTCATATCTGAATTTCTGAATAATGAGTTAATAATTGTGGGCTCACTGAAATCTCATTATTAAACTACAGCGATGAATAAATTTTCACTAAGTTTCCCCAAATTCCTTTATTATTGCTCACCAATATCTTGAACAAAAGTTAATGTTAGCCCTATGGTGTCACCCATCGCTGACAAATTCTATAGAAACATATGCAGTTTGAAAATTGGTTGGAAAGCCACTGTTGGCCCAATGGTGACAAACTGCTGAACATGCAACCAATAGCCAACGATGGCAACATCTGCCAACTATACATCATTGGGCCACCAGTGGGATGTTGTGTTGCTTAACAAGCATTCAAGTTGTTACTTAACATTGTCGTTTGATACCCATGTCTGTTTACAATTATCAATGGGATATGATGATCGGCAGATATAATTTTATTGTAATATTTGGTTATTAAAGTGAATTTTGCAAATATTTGCATTATTGAGACAAAAATAAAAGATCAGATTTTGTTTTAATGTTATATCTTGAGGAGTAAAATATTACAGAATGAAGAACTAAATCAATAAATACTGACTTTCATGCCACATGATATATCTCTATGCAAGTGTTATGGATTGTACATTGCAGAAATACTCCTCACCACAATGTAACTTGAGAAAGATTTTTACTTTTGTGTGTATAAGTCATGAGAAAGCAACCAAAATACAATTTTGCTCAAGTGAAGTATACCATCATTCTAATAAACGCTAATGTTATGACAGCATTCTTCTGTGAAGTGAACTTTAGTTACATTTTTTTACCAAAACATCATTTTTTAATAAAAGAAGATTAATGCAAGCAAAAAATAAAATATTATGCACTATATTTTATAGATAAATCACAGTTGACACAAAATTTCAAAAGGAATGCAGAAGGAAAACCAAAATTATTACTCTACTAATGGATATAATAGAATTTAAATCTTCAATGCTTGTTTTGTTTATTGAATATACATGTCAATATTTTGGTATGCTTATAAGAGTCCATACAAGAAAACTTTACAGAATACTTCATGTCTTAGAACTTAAATCAGTCCTTTTGACAAATGCTTTACTCAGAAGCAGCCTTGCTTGTATCACTCACTGACTTTGAGTGCAGAGGCTTCCAACATAGTCAAAACTCACTCTACAGGGTTGTCATTCATTTTTCCAAGTATTCCCATAATAACACCAATTAAGTAAAACTTTCATGCATTGGCTTCCATTTAAGTACAGGGTACAATTTAAAATCGGCCTCATCATATGAAAAATATTAAAACAAAACCACCAGCACACCTCAATGAAATAATCCATCTATACACCTCACCTAGAAATACTAAATGTAGCAGTACAAAATATTTAAACTCCTTGATATCCCCTCTTTTGACCAAAAGTTCACAAATTAAACAAAAAAATTTCAACTCTTTCAGTCATTATGACCTGGCAGTCTGGAACTTTCCACATGAGAAATAGCCCTTCAGATAATTCTTAAGCAAACATGTTAAGACTCAAATTTTTTACTTAAACTTAGCACTTCCTAAATTAGTACTCTTCTCTCACAAACACAGTCTTGGATTAGTGAACTAGATTTTTGCTTGACTATCCCTTTGAATATTATTCTTATTAACCAAGTGCACTGAGCTCCCCATTGCCAGGAAGATATTGTGCCTGCAAAACAATAGATTAGATTAGATAACATAAGGCTTATCAAAATAATTTTTGGCAGTTATCATCTTTAGGCTAGGTGTGTAAAAAATTTAAAGGGCATGAATTTGACCTTTCATCTTTATCAAGGTTACATAATTCAAAACAATCTTGCACTTAATTTTCACCAAACTTTCTTTGAAAGTGCCATATACAGGTAAAAAAAAATTGAAAATTAAAATCTATAGGCATCAGTTGAATTTCAGAAGTTTAAGCTATAATTGACCAATTGAGGACCAATTCATTGCCATTCAAAAAAAAATATGCTGAAATTGACCCTGTTGGACATGGGTTGAATATGTGGCCAAAGAAAGAAAATTGGGTTTAGCTTCAAATGTTAGATTCTCCTGTTACAGATACTTTAAATCAGGTGTCTTTCGTATACTGTATACAATTAGATCTAGAAGAGATTTGAGGGGCCATGGTGGCAGAGTGGTAACACTCACGCCTCCCACCTCTGAGGCCGGGGTTCACGGCCTTAAGTAGGAAAGCTGGTAGTTGCTTGCCGTTGGTCGGCAGTTTACAGTACAGAACCCTGACGAACTGTATGTACTGGTTTCCTCTGCCCTTCCAACTACCCGTCGTGATATGATCTGTACAGTGTTGAAAATGACGTAAAACCCCAAATAAATAAATAAAAATAGAAGAGATTTGTAAAAGATTAAATATCTCTTATTTTGGAATTTAGAGTTTTAGAATATATTGGGAGGTAATAGGAAAATGTGCAGGGCCTGGGATTCCAAAAATTACCCCCTCTCCGATCTCCTTGGGACAAAATGCTGAATTTCTTGTATTTTTCAGAATACCAAAATATTCCCTGAAATCTTATGAAGTTTAATTGAATAATTTTTTATATCAGTTCAGACCTAGTGATATGGATGGCTTTTTGTCACCCTCTTGCCTTTCCAGAGAAGTTTTACAAATGGGTCAGACTTTCACTTATTGCTTAATATCTCTATTGTTATATCAATAAGAACATTTGAATGTATTGAGAGGTAAAAGGGTAATGGAGGTCTGAGATTCTAAAAATCAAAGCAAAGTTACCCCCGCAGCCCCCAAGCTCCCCAACCCCCTCCCTCGAGGTTTGAACTTTTCCATCCGTTCAATTCCAGGTGGGAATTTCTTGGTGGGAGCTTTTCCAGGTGGGAATTTTTCCATCATCAAAAATAAAACCCATAAACTTTAAGCACTGCACATATGCAGATTATCATCATCCTTATAAATGGATTTTGAATGTTTAAAAAAATTAAATATCTGACCCAACATCATTGTCATTGGACAAAGTAATATGAACAAAATTTTTATACATATAGCTTAATAGTTTGAATTTCTAGATAAAATCCCAGTAGTTAATTATTTAAGATATTTTGCTTGTATTGTGCTTGTGCACCTAAGCTCTTACACCAGATTGAATCTTAAATGTACTTCAGAGTAGCTTCGTCAATTCACTGGAATTAATGCATACATTTTGTGCTATGCACATTCAGTAAAAAGATTTCAATAATTTTATGACTGATCAGTGAATTACTATTTATAAAATATATTGTGCCCCCTTTTTCCACTTCTAAAACAAACATGTGCCTCTTTTTTCCTGTGCCCCTTCTTCTGTGTTCCTTTTTTCCTGTCCCCCTCCCCCCTTTTCCACACACCACTAATGACAACCCCATTTATGTTTTTTACAAGCCTAAGTCTTTATCATCTTTTTTTCCATTATACATTATATTTGCCCTGTTTTTGCAACAGTAATAATCTTTTCTGGTTTGTTTTTATTAAAGTAAATATGATAACTGAAATTTTATCAGTTTTATTAAGACAACTGTTGGCAGTACAAATAGAGGCACATTTATTGCAGGTGTAAGTATTCATTTTTAAAATGGTGAAAATTAACAGGCAACTAAAGATTTGAAGATCTCTTGGATTTGAAAGATTTAGAGACAAAAATGTTTTACATATAACACATAAATGCTCTTTGTAAATATGTATGCTGATAACTTTTATGTTCGTAGATAAGATTGATCTTTACTCATTGCATGGACATATGAAAAGGGAGATGATTGTTTTTCCTGCAATTGTAATTGTAAGAACGGTTAAAAACAGCAAAAAGCGCATATTTGACTAACATTTGAAGAGGCTCTGAGGGCTTGCAAAATTAATCATTTAAACTACTGGCTCTGTGTGATTAATTTAATCTCAGGACAAAATAAGGGAAATGTAAAGCAAATATTTCAAATTATACCCATTAAAGTGATATAAAAACGGGTTTGACTTTTCCTCATATTTATTTTCATAGTTTTAGACTTAAGTCAATATCCGTTGAAATATTTGACCTGTTAAGAATACTGTCGAAAGTAGAGTAAAAGTAAAATAATAAAAATTCTTTCACAACATCTTTTGCCTTTTTTGTAGTACAAAATTAATAGATTATAAAAATATGAAAATCTCATAAAGATTGTATTGAAAGTTACAAAGAAAAGCTACAAGCTTCACCAAGTGACAGCTAAAATTATTCATAAAATATTACTACTCATAATATCATGTATAGAAAACCTAATTAATGTTTAAGTTCAATATTTTGTATGCTTTGTTAAACACGGGTATCATTGATTTTACTCATGCATTAAATGAAAGGGCAAATGAAATATGGTGTTCAAAGTTCAATTTTTAAATTGAGTTCATGTGTAAAGATTCATAGCTTTTTTTTCTTTTTTCTTTTTTTTTTTTTTGGACGAACATATAAAATTTACCACAGTGAGCCAGCAAGCTGTACCATCAAACACATATTAATTTATAATTGTTTGGTGCAAAAATACACAAAATAGGACAAAAAAATATTTAGACCATAAGTCTTCAGATTCATATTTTCTTATGTTTTATATAAGTATAAAGGCCATAATTTAGCCAATCATTATGCAATGAGAAGTTAGGATATTGTGCTTTAGAAAGAACCTTAGTACTTCATCTGCCTAATATTTTTCTATCGACAGGAATTAACAACTTCCGGTTACTTGTGTTGTTGACAGGTTTTGGAAAAAGATTAAATTTATGTTAAACACCTCATATACATCAATCTGATGATATCATACAATAATACCGTTTCGTAGTTATTTCATTATTCAAGTATCAAAAGGGGAAACTACAAAGCTGAAGCAATTTGTAAGACATTCTTCTAAAATATTTCCATGGAAATTATGTAAACACATCTCTCCTGTCACTCTTTGTGAAATAATGCAGCATTCTTCAGTCAATGGTGAGCTCGTGCGCACCACTTGTGAGTTCGTATGTACCAATGGGAAGCTTTGGGTGCTCTTTAGTTATTTACGACCTTTATGTTAGACTACTTGTATGTAAACAAATAAAAATGAACAAAGACGAAATTATTTAAAAATTCTTAAATTCAGAGATAGAGTTGATTATAAAATTCTTCAATTGATGTATAAAGTAAAACAAAAATCTTTACCTACAAATATTCAGATATTGTTTGAAGTAAACAATGGTAAAGACTATAATACTAGACAGTTAAATAAATTTTATGTAACATATTCAAGAACAGTATTAAAATCAAGGTGTTTATCCATATGTATCGGGCCGTTTAGACACCAGCGCCGGGTTGAAACGGCTCACTGCGCCGTTTCAACACCACGGTTAATTTACATGCATTTAGCATCTAAGGCTTACTGCCTGATTGATTTATGCTCAGGTGATTGATCTAGTCCCTTGATTTATACTCAGGCCATTAATCCCTCTTTGTTTTATACAGGCCTGAGTAGGTTTTTTAAAAGTAAATTAACTGTATTTGTGTTTTGGCTTTTGTACTTGTAATGCTTTTATTGTATTGTTGTTAAAATAAATGGATGTTATATTGAGAGTTTTTTTTTTTTGAAAAATAAACCTGCCTGGCGTGAAAAACATAAAGGTATAGATAAAACCTTTTGTTATGTATCATTTGCCTTCAAATGACCTCTAAATATAATTTGAGCCATTTCATCACCAAGAAAAGGTGTTGAAACGGTGCAAATATTGAGTGCGCCAGGTCGAAACGGCGCATGGAGCTGAAACGGCCCGTAACATATATATATGGTGTGAAAATGTGGAACAACTTAGATGAGGTTGCTAGAAATTGTCTTTCATTTCTTGCCTTTAAAAAATACTTACAAATGAAATTTTTAGAGAAATATTGAAATATAAAGCAACATGGTGTATTGAACTTAAATTGTTACATTACTGATATTTGATATATTAAGAAATTTTGTCTAATAATAAATATGTAGTATATGACTAATATAATTTTTAAATAATTACTTGAAAGTATTAAATAAGTATTTGAGTATACTTCTTCCACTCCCTTTTCATTACAAGTTCATAAAAAATACATTACTAACAGCTTTAATATTAAAACAATGATTCTTATATTATTGACTTTGATTCTGATGTTATTGTATTAGTGTATCATCGCTTGATTATTGTATTATTTTTTTTCATATAAGTTCTATATATATCAATAATTTATGAATATTATACATATTAAATATGAATTTGGAAATAAACTCTATCTATCTATCTATCTAAAAATAAAAGGTACTTTATAAAAGTCGGAACCGGACCAATTTCCGGACCGCCCTACTTACCGCCCAGCCAATCGGAGAACAGATGCTGGTACGGGTACAACTGAGAACGCCCTAGTGGCATTCTACCAGTAAACACCCATGTTGAAGTTAATATATTAATAATTTTAAATTATATTTACAGCTTTATATTTTATTCTTCTAGCAACAGATTTTCAAATGATATACACACTACAATTAATAACTTAGGCGCATGTTGTTTGATTTGTTTCAAAGCTTTATATTTTCATAATTTGTCTCTATTATCGGCCGTTGCTACAGCAAACTGGAAATACCAGTGAACGCCCATTTTTGTAGATAAATATAGTTCTAAGCATTTGTCCTTGACCTCCAACAAAGAAATATAAGGCGGGCGTTCACTGGTAGAAAGCCACTAAGGGTTGTTACGTCACGGTTTATGCAGCCTGTTGTTAAAACAAGTATACAAAACCTGTACATATTACAAAGATCTGCATATAACATGGGCTGGGGTGGTGACCTCTTCTGCTTCGTGGGCTGGGGTGGTGACCTCTTCTCCTTGATGGGCTGGGGCAGTGAAATCTTCTCCTTGATGGGCTTGGGTGGTAACCTCTTCTCCTTGATGGGCTGGGGCAGTGAAATCTTCTCCTTGATGGGCTTGGGTGGTGACCTCTTCTCCTTGATGGTCTGGGGCGGTGACCTCGTCTCCTTGATTGGCTGGGGCGGTGACCTCGTCTCCTTGATTGGCTGGGGCGGTGACCTCGTCTCCTTGATGGGCTGGGGCGGTGACCTGGCCTCAATATTCCTTCTTATTGTCTCTCTGATTGGCTGGGCGGTAAGTAGACCTCTAAGGCTATGTATTATGCAAAATGTCTTCTATTTATATTTTATGACCAGAAACCAATCAGAATGCAACAGCTGTTGCTTCCTTCACAAAAAAGCTCAAAACTTTTTTTGCGAAAGCCTGTCCTCTATAGCCACCCCCATCAGCCCTGTGTCTTCTCGAGTATGACCAGGCTGTGTTCAGTGGACCGAGTGACATATATTCAGCATGTTTATGTATTGTTGCACCTCAAAGTCTATCGATGATGGAGATTAAACAGTATAAACATCCAAATTAGATTTATGAAACACCAAATTAATATAGACACCCTCCAAGGAGCTGTTGTTCAAGAAGGGATAATCCAACTGCCAGATAGATCTGTGCCCATGTTGGCATCCGTAGGGGAGAAAACTCTGGCGGGGGGATAAGCTAATCGGAATTGAGAAGTCTTCAACTGTTGTCTTAACCCAGTCACACTATCTTGAGTTCTGATGGCTTGAGGGAGATTATTCCATTAAGGAGCAGCTACTGCAAAACTGTGCATCCCATACATTTCTTGGGTGTGGTTAAGGAAACTGAAAGACAGCCCCTGTTTGAGGCCACTACGCTCAATGAGAGATGAAAAATATGTAAGTTGGTTCAAATATATTACCAGTGTAGTTCCAGTTCATTCTGGAATAGTGTAATGTGTCTAAACCTGTTTAGCTTGCAAAGTATGCAACATAAGGAGTTTTAAACTGTCTGGAGTCTGTTCATGTTTGCCTTTGTTATTTGATAGAGCAGGGAGTTGCAGGAGTCCAGGTGACTACTGACCATGGCATTAAGGCACCATCACTGTTATTTCTAGAGATGGGTCGATAGGCTCGGTGTAACATCAATTTGTGTATCCCCCATCAAATTATGTATCCCCTCTTTGATCTTTTAGGGAATAGAGAATATTTTGTATCCCCAACAATAGAGGGATTAAGGGGGTGCACAATTTGACAATCAAATTTTGTATCCCCATCAAAACCTGTATCCCTTTGAAGTGGCCTTTGGGGAGGGAAATTAAAACAAGTTACATTAACCAGTTATATGAAAGCAATATGTACTCATTGAGTTGTTCTAAGACACATTGTTCTTAAAAGATACTTTAATAACACATTGTATAAGCTTTATTTCTGCAACAAGACTCAAACAAGTTAAAACACATTGTTTTTAAAGACATTATAGATGTTGGAGCCGAACTTGGGAGTCTGCCTATCTTAAGATGGGGGAAAACATATCAGGCCAATTTAAGTTGATAAAATTTAATAATTATTATTATACTGAATAAAGTGAATATAACAAAAACTATTAGCTATTGTGCAAATAAAAGAAAATTACATAACATTTTCATGACAAAGATAACATAAATATTGATCAACTTAACTGACCTTTATACAGAAGCTTTACTTTGAGCATTCTTTTTTATTTTCTTTTATATAAATATGTTAAATTTATCTAACCTCAACAAATAGTATTGAATTACAGAAACGAAAATGAATTGTGTATCATGAGCCCTCGGAAGTATTAAAATATTCCTTTGATGTTGATTTATTTGATATTTGATAATTTCTTAATTGGATTTGTCTATTGTGTAGTAATGGGGTTCTGTGGGGTGGTGTAGCAAGTTAAGCCATTTTACTACTGGCAGTGACAATCAGCAGAGTGTTGAGAACTTGATTTATTTCATCTTAATACCTGTAGTCATTCAGAACATCATAAGTATATGTGACCATTTCAACACTAGTCTGAGAACATTGACTGTCATAAGTTGTAGACTCTTCTCTTACTTTTCAGACTAACTGAACTGACTGACTGACAGACTCCTCTGATCTGATTTGTACCTTTTCTCAACTGTCTCCCAACAAAAGTGTAGGAGCTTATATCCAGTAAACACAATACACACTACTCTTCTACTATATGAAAACGAGGCCTTAAAAATACCAAAACAATTGTACTCTGAGTAGCCTAGGTTAAGGCTTACTTTTATAATCATAAATAATAGTATTTGGACATTTATCTATAAACAGCTGAATTCATTATGTTTTCCTATGTATGTATGTGACATTGTACTCTATACCAATTATTCTTATGACATACTCACTGATGTTTCCTAATACAATAATTGAAATACAAATGAGAAGCAATAACTAGTTTAAAATGTGTGTATGTTTATATGATATTCAAAGCCATAACTAAGGCTATAGAGGCACGATAGATAAAGATAGCAAGCTCATGCATGTTAAACTGATCCTATGCAACAATGTTGGTTTGAGCTTATCTGCTTGACCTTATCTGCTTGACCTATATTGTTTTCATCAATTCTATATGTTTACTAATAAACAAAAACAGATTAGTTAGATGTTAGTTGCCTATTGAACGTTTCACTAAACTTCTGACCTTTCCTTAACTGTAAACAAGAACGTTTCACTAACTTCTGACCTTTCCTTAACTGTAAACAACAATTTGTTTTGGACAGTTGTACATAAGAAATATATAATGAGAACTTCAGTTTTATATGAAGCTATTAATTTTAATTACAATATATATGCTAAACTTAGTAACATTGTTCATAAGTCACACTACTCACAAATTTGCATTTATATAGAAAAATAACAATTTACTGATAAACTGCTCTACAACATATGCTCCCTCTGGGAAAAGGTTGCTCCGTCAACCTTATAATTAAATGATGTTAAGTTTTAATCATTTTCACTGGCAAAATATAATGAGCATACATACATGTGACGACATTGATGAAATGACATGAACTAAACAAAATGATAGAATACAAAGAATGGTATATATACATTGTACAAAGGTATTAATATTAAACAGTTGTCACACAAATATGAATTAAAGTTGACATATTTAACACTTCAACACATTGTTTAATAAATGTTTGTACGCAAAAGTCATTTCTATGGTCACATCCTCTTTTTTTTTTCTTGCCATACAAGGAAACTTGGTGCAATAAGAAAACAACACTTTAAGGTGAAATACACAATTTATATACTACAAAGTTTGAGTAACACATCTAACTTGGTGGTTAAATAATTCACTAAAAAACTACATGTAGTATAGAAACACTCAAATCATGATTATATCAAGAATAATTGCCATTTAAATCATCTTGAAACAATTCCTTACAGTAATAATGTAAACACTCTCTACTTAATACATAAAATAGCTATTACCATTCAGTGCTTGTGCAATTAAGGTTCGGGTAAAGTGATGTGGCATTACCCTCTGTAACACAACTTTCTGTACTTTCGATTTCACTGTGAGTTGTGTGTTTGTCATGTAAGTTTACTTGATAAAGTCCATGTACTTTTAAAAGCAACTCTGACCTTGTACTCAGTTGACAGAATATTCCTCAATTTGATATACTTACTAAAAGGAATCTTAGTGTTCTGTGGTAAGTCAAACTTTTCCTTAGTCAGTGTATTCCATATTTCAGTTTTACCCCAATCAATGCCTAACATTTCACACAATTTTTTGTTCTCTCAGTATCCATAATGCTTTTTGTAATTTATTTCCTCGTTTATGAAGTTGGCTTGATAGAATCCATGAACACATAAAAAGATTTTGACTTGTATTCATTTATCAATGGGTAATGTTTTTTTTTTTGTGAGCTTGTAATACTCAGTAATATTAAGTATATTTTTGTGGTAATTACCACTGTTGTGACAGGAAAGTTGAGTAATTTTTTCATGGTTCATTGCAATTACTTGTATTGCATTGCCAATTTCCCTATTTACTACAGACATGCAGGAATGTAAGTTCTAACTTGTGCTTCATTTTGAGCACTTGACATTACTTCCTTTTCAATATGTAGATTTATATGGTTCCTTAAAAACCTCTACATCATGCTCTATAGCAGTGCAGTATGCATTTTGACATCTTTCTCATGGAGGAATTTCTCTCGTTACCCTACCCTGCTTTATATTTCCTTACTGAGAATATTGTTTTGTAGGTAACAGTTCCAGTGTGCTATGAATCATTTGTCCATAGTCTTTATTACAATGTTTTGGTGGAAATCCTTATTATTTTCACTACTTGTGTACACATAACTTGATTTTCCACTCTTTTTATTTTAGAATAGTTAAACTGTCCACTGGCAGACATTTAACTTTCTGACTAGGCTTTTTGCAGCTCATTCTGGAACATATGTTTCCAGAATTTCTTGGCTGTATGCTCCAACTTGTGAAAGCCAACACTATAATTAGTCTTAGCAAGAATAATATTTGCTTTGCTTTGAACTAACATAGGACACAAGATGGGAAATAATATCTTCCATGACTGCATATCCACAATAACAGAAATTATACCTTCTTGTAAATATCGACTTTTATCTTGTATGGGTAAGTTAAAATAAAGTCTGTAATGCAAAATGAAACCTAGTGCTGTAATAATAAAAAATAACTTAAAATATTCGTCGACATTTATTTTTGAATTTAGACTGAACTACAGTAATATGTTACATCTTAGCATTACTCGATTATAACAGTGCTGATAGATGGTGGTTAGTATAAAATCAGTAGACATGTCTTTTGATGAAGTTACACCTCACATTTTTGTAAGGGAATGCATAAGCAAATTTCAATTACTCATCTTTCTGGTCAGACAACAGGGTCTGTCCCGTATTTCTAGTTTTCTCTTTTACTGTTATTATTATTATTATTATTTTTTTTTTTTATTTATTTATTTTTTTTTTGTTTGGTGAAACTTTGCTCTGGGTTTTGAGAAATGTGCCTATCTTCATTGCATTTGTTGCATTTCATCACATTTCACTTTTGAACATGGTACCAAAGTTAGCTCTGGATTAAACTTTTAACCAGTACTTCTGTACATTTTAACTTTATAATATGTTTCTGTTGCTTGTGTGAATTTGTGTGGTTAAAATTTTGATTATTCCTGTCCTGAGCAACTTAATTGTAATAATTTTTATGCACATTTTTTTTTCACGTATACTGTATGAATTAATTAGTTTCAATTTCAGAAGTATATACTTTCATTTCTCAGCACTAACAAATACTTCTTTCAAAGTATAAATTCAATACCCTATTGTTGAGCTTGTCATTTACATCTCAACATCCTAGGTGAGTTATATTTACATCTGAAGGTCCTAGTATTTTTAGAAAGACTCCAACACATTTTACGTTTTGTATAATACACACTTTTTTAGCTATTTCAATGTAACACTTATTGCACCTTTTCCCATGGCCTTGCAAAAGAGATTTAGGATGTGACCTACCTGGGCATTGTTTATGTGTGTCCATTGCTTAAAATACAGTGGTCTTTGGCATCCTCTGCATACATGGCTCCTGGCAATACAGCTTCCCACTCCTGGGCTTGTCCCTCTGGGTGACCGCATATTTGAAGCAGCAGGCCCTCATCTGCCTTCTTTGTGGCCTTCCCACATGCTTTTGACTTTGTTGGGAGGCGCTCTGGGTTCATCACTCCTGGCTTAAATGTTGAAGCAAGACTGTTGGTTATCTCTGGTTGTTTTCTTACTGCCAAATGCTCTCCTCTTCTGGTAACCTGGATCAGACAGTCTCCTAAGAAGTGACTGCAACCAGCTATCTCCACCATATGTAGTAATGGGGTTTCTGTGGAGTGTGATGTAGCAAGTTAAGCCATTTTACTACTGGCAGTGACAATCAGCAGAGTGTTGAGAACTTGATTTATTTCATCTTAATACCTGTAGTCATTCAGAACATCATAAGTATATGTGACCATTTCAACACTAGTCTGAGAACATTGACTGTCATAAGTTGTAGACTCTTCTCTTACTTTTCAGACTAACTGAACTGACTGACTGACAGACTCCTCTGATCTGATTTGTACCTTTTCTCAACTGTCTCCCAACAAAAGTGTAGGAGCTTATATCCAGTAAACACAATACACACTACTCTTCTACTATATGAAAACGAGGCCTTAAAAATACCAAAACAATTGTACTCTGAGTAGCCTAGGTTAAGGCTTACTTTTATAATCATAAATAATAGTATTTGGACATTTATCTATAAACAGCTGAATTCATTATGTTTTCCTATGTATGTATGTGACATTGTACTCTATACCAATTATTCTTATGACATACTCACTGATGTTTCCTAATACAATAATTGAAATACAATGAGAAGCAATAACTAGTTTAAAATGTGTGTATGTTTATATGATATTCAAAGCCATAACTAAGGCTATAGAGGCACGATAGATAAAGATAGCAAGCTCATGCATGTTAAACTGATCCTATGCAACAATGTTGGTTTGAGCTTATCTGCTTGACCTTATCTGCTTGACCTATATTGTTTTCATCAATTCTATATGTTTACTAATAAACAAAAACAGATTAGTTAGATGTTAGTTGCCTATTGAACGTTTCACTAAACTTCTGACCTTTCCTTAACTGTAAACAAGAACGTTTCACTAACTTCTGACCTTTCCTTAACTGTAAACAACAATTTGTTTTGGACAGTTGTACATAAGAAATATATAATGAGAACTTCAGTTTTATATGAAGCTATTAATTTTAATTACAATATATATGCTAAACTTAGTAACATTGTTCATAAGTCACACTACTCACAAATTTGCATTTATATAGAAAAATAACAATTTACTGATAAACTGCTCTACAACAATTGTCTCAATATTCTATTGGTGATTTGTTTCAATTAGGGTGGGTGAAGTGCACAATAGGGAATACCCCAAATCATAAAGGTGAAACAAATCAACATCAAAGTAATCTTTAAATGTAATGAGGCTTAATTCTTTCAAACCTTTAAGGGGTAAAACAAATAGGGCCACACAAATATGTAGGATGATTTTTTTTGTGGGAGCCTGATAATAAAATTAGCAAAGAATTTATAAAATTACCTTTTGTTTTTGGAAAATGTAAACAAATCAGACAAGTTAATTTGATGACTTTCTGTCATATGCACATAAAAATAGGACTTTTTGTATTAGGTTATATGAGTACAAATGTACTGAACCCAGCCCTGAGCGGTAATTATGTATTAATTGTCTATTTAAGAACTTATCTTTAAACATTTGAAAATTATGATTAAATTAATCCCTTTGTTAATAAATAGGTAAAATATAAAGTATCACCCCCAAACACATTAAAGAGTCTTACATCAATGCCCAATTAATACTGTTAGCTAGTCACTCAACCAGAGGTTAAACAAATCAAATTCAAAAGAATGCTAGAACAATTCATCATACAGACACAACATACATCATATTTGTTAGTCACAAAGTAAAGAAAACTACACACACATGTGACTCAAATACCAATAGACCAATAGGACTAGTCCTGCTTTAGGGGATACAAAATATGACAAGGGGATACACAATTTAACAGGGGGTACAGAATCTGACAGCCCCACCCGTTATATTCTGTATCCCCACACACTTTTTAAGAGATACATTATCTGATGCTACACCGATATCCCAGTATTGAGAGGATTTTATTGAAATACCACAACAAGATTTTGAAACCAGCATTTCGCTTGCCAACATGTATAATGGAAGAGTTAAAATATTAGAAACTTGTTTAATTTTCAATATATGTTTCAGTCATTATGCCAGACAAGTCATTGTAGTGATGGGAAAAGACTAAAGACAGTCCACTGTGCCTTAGTTTGAGGCTTGAACTAACTACAATATGAGTGATTCCCGCACAGAACACCATATGGGTGTGGTGGAGGAAGGTGCCCTTGAACCCATAGCCAAACTCCCTGGTTCCAGGGTTCAGACTGGCTCCAGAGCCCTGGGTACAGCAGCCAGTGGCCGCCCCAACTTCAGACAGACCTGGTCCAGTATCGCACCATCACTGGAAATCCTGTCACCAGAGGAAATTCTTGAACAGGTTGGGCTTTTATAAGATTTAAATCGATTTCAATGTGATTTCAATGTGGATATCATAATGTTTCTTGGTTTTGCATGTCGATATGTAGTAAATATTTAAATGTTACATCATGCAGTAAACTACATCATTTGATAGCTGCAGTGCCTCATTGACTGAAAATGCCAAAAAATTATGCAAATTAATTGAATTTTACAAAATATTTCAAAATAAACTTTTCCAACATATCTAAATATATTGATGAAAAAAAAATGAACAAACAATTTGAAATTGTAAGTCATATATATTACTGCATTTTATAATACCCTTCCCTGTCCTAGTTTAAGATACAAAATGTTTCTCAGTATAATTCTATCTTAGATAAATATGGGTCATTTGGAATCTTTATATATAATCTAACATTATATACATTACATTCTCAATTCTCCCAGTTTTAAAACTTTTTTGGATTATTTCTCCTTAGCTTTCTCCATTGTTTCTGACATTATCTTTTCTGTTCTTTTTTTACATTATTCATCATTTTTTTACCAACTGTAGAAAAAAATTGCCAACCCTGATTGAAATTGTAATTTTAAGCATTCAGATTTTCTCTTGTTATATAGCAAATGGAAGACCTAGAAATAGAAGACTTTGGCTCGGGTTCAGGAACTGACTTCACAGATGATGAAGACACACAAGGGGACTTCAATGACAATGTAGAGAAATCTCGGGAAACCACATCTTTGTTCCAAATCCTGGAGCCGGGAGTCACAAAAGAAGGGACAAAACCTGGAGATGATGAGTGGGAGAAAGACAGTGAATACACAGCCAGACAGATCTCACTCATAGGTAGAGTAAGAAATCTAAAATTCGCCAGGAATCTAAAATTCGCCACCTCTAAAACCTTAGTTAATTTTATGAAGAAAATGATGTTTTTATCTAAAAATTGGTATTTTTCAGTTCAAAAAGCCTTAATTTACTATACCGTCCACAAATCTCACCACAATTCATTTATTTTATTAGTATTTTCACATGTGGCGAATTTCAGATATGTGGCGAATTTTAGATTTCTTACTCTACTGCTCCTTGCCTTAATTTGGTACAAACTTTAGATCTAACACTAATAGGAAGAACCCCCAATATATGTTAAATGTATCATCTAATGAGTCAGGATTTCTGATTGACAAAAATAAAGTTGTGAAAGCTGTAATTCGATTGGTTGCTTGCCAAATTAAAGTTCCCATTTCATGTAAAAGTTGAATTTTCCTCCTTTTTAAGGTTATTTAGTCAGCTGGCCTTTTTGTGTGTGAAATCTGTACAGTAAGTGCTATGAAACTGTTTAGAATTTCTGGTCAAATGTTTAGTATCTCTAAACTATCAAATGTCCATCTGGTTCAGTCATCTGAGGAATGCTTTCTGTTTCAGAATTAGTAAAAGTGGAGAAATCTGTCATAAAATCTTATAACTATGTTAAACTGTGGTAAAAACGTAATATCCATACATATTCCAGATAAACATTGTGTAAATAATTGGCACTGTACGATTTTTTTTTATTGTTAATTTCATTGTTATGAACTACTGGTATGTTTTTACTTCCATTTTTTTCCTTTTCTTTGTCAGAGCGGGATGCGGCTTCTGATGTGGATTCAGAGGAAGAACGCGATATCATGCGTGAGATCAAGAACGAGATCACGCAGCAGGTGAGAGGTGAAATGAAAGCGGAGCTGGACACCATGAAACGGAAGATTGAAAAAGACAGCGGAGTGGATGAGTGGGTTTATCCTTCTGATAAATATACTTACCATTTCTTAATAATGGGCTTTTAGTCGGACAATATGGTCTACTTGTGCCAGAGTACTTGCTTTTGTATGATATCGGCAATTTTAGTATATATTTATATACCGGTATCAGTTTGATACTAAATGTATCAAATAAGTTATTTTTCAAAATTTTAAATGAAAATTTTGAAAATTTGGGCTGCTTTAACATGAAAAAGAGTCCCTTTTTTAAAGATTAGAGTTATAGCAAAGACTATTTCAGTACAGAATTCACCAATATATTTATTTCTAGCTATTTTCAGTATCAATTTGCATGTAGTGTTGAAGACTAAACCAGAAAACCTATTTCTCGACCGAAAGGCGGTTACGTTTCGTTTTCTTTGAACCAAAACTGGTTTCATCACATATTTCATTATTTTAACTTAAGTTTACCAAAATATGGAACTACAACAAATATTTCACAGTATTTTATAATATTCTATTGATATATCGCACATTTTCTCCTCGAAAGTCTTCAAAAATCCCTTGTGGTTCTTATTTACATACGAGTAAAAGCTCATGGACACATTTGAAAACTTATTTCTTCGCGTTTCATAAATCAGATGTACCTGGTTTTTTGCCGAATATCTAATCTCAGAAACCGGTTCTAAAATTTGCATTCAACCACAAC
This sequence comes from Sabellastarte sp. h YS-2021, assembly GCA_964017235.1. NCBI lineage: Eukaryota > Metazoa > Annelida > Polychaeta > Sabellida > Sabellidae > Sabellastarte > Sabellastarte sp. h YS-2021. The sequence continues at coordinate 20,012,746 of OZ024928.1, forward strand.
ACTATTTGCATGTGAACTGGTATCTGATATATTGCTTTTACCAAATGACTTATTTTCTTCAGCCAAAAAGGCAATTTGACCTGAATTTGTGATCTTCTTATCTATAAAAAAATCTAACTCGAAAGACTAATTCACTTAAATATGTACATTTCTATATTTGTAGCAAAGAAGATGATCTGAAGGAGATGGACCCTGACTTGAAGGCAGCCATCTTGAAGATGAGGAAACTTGACCGGATACTGGCCAAAAAGGTCAAAAAAGAGAAGGAGGTGAAGAAACAGCGTATACTGCTACAAGCCAGGTGTGTTCTCTGCCTGTGTAATATAATATAGCACCAGATGTGGTTAGGAAACGCCGGGTGAAAAATCAACACAAGCACAGAGGTTTTGTGTCAAATTTGTACCCCACAGTCTTTAAGGACTGTGCGGGTGTTGTTCTCACCCATGGTGTCCAGTTGGGCAGGCGGGTATATGGTTGGGTGTGTGTGTGTGTGAAGGGAAAACGCTTGTCCCGGCTGTATCTCAGAAACCCTGGGTCGTAAGATGTTGATACTTGGTAGGGACATTGGTTGGGGGTGTAGGTTTGCAACGTCATGGCATCACCTTGATTTGATTTTTGGCCTTGCCATATTGACCTTGAGTTTGAAAGTATTGTCTGGGCTATAGCGTAGAAACTCTGTGATGTAGGAAGTTGATGTTTGGTAGGGCCATTTGTTAGGGGCTGTATGTGTGCAATATCATGTAACACTATTTCCTTTCAAAGTCTCCTTGTCTTTGTACTGTGTTACTTCTTCTATATCTGATGGTGTTGAAAACTATTTCCTTGGGCTGTGGGGTTTGGGTATATCAGATGCTATTTTTGACATATGTTATACATCTTTTCTCTCCTTTTTTTTGATAATCGAGGGATTAGTTGCTGGTGTGGTTACCAAGTTTGGCAATAAATGAATCAACTGGTGTATGAACTTCAACGAAAAACTTACAAGGTTTTAGCAGACCTGCAACTGAAACGTTACAGGTCTATAGCAAAGGTTGCCAGTCTGTATTTCAATGCAGGTTAAATGAAGATTGACTTCAAATCATGACCAAGTGGCAATTGCTAAAGAATAAATGGTTTAATGTTACTATAACGTTACTATAATGATAACAATATAAAATGTAAGAATATCATCATTTTTTGCTATTGAAAAAGATGCTAAGTTATGTTAAGTTATGGGACATTTAGATCTGTAAGAAAGATACAGGTCAGTGAAGACAGTTGTAAGTCTCGGACAGAGGGGGTAGGTGTTAATTTTGCACACTGAATAGGGATGTCACGTCTCCTAATATTTCAGTCCGTCTAGTTACCAAGTACCGTTGTCTCAGTATACTGATTAACTGTCGAATTTAGGAAAATGCCAAACATCTTGCATCACATGTTCTGAAAGACTAATAAAATGCTAAATATGTAAAAATTAAATCAAAATTCATTGTCCCTAATCTGTAAAATGTATTAAATTTGCTAATTTCTAGCAAGTTTTGATATATTTTGTCAGAAAGGAAGTTGGCGATGTCAGATCTACATGATACTTCCTGTTTTACATGAGTAAAGACTCACTGTTTTTAGGTACACATAAAACTGCTCTTTGTTTATAGACTGAGGAAAGAAATACAAGACTTAAAACCTGAAGGTCGTGAGGACATTAAAGAAGTGAAGGTCAACACCTCCAAGTACCTGGCCTTGACCTTACCAGTCAGCCATAATGCAGGTAAATAATCCAAACCTGTCTAATCTTCTGATGCTTAATCTCTGTAACAGCAGATCTAATACTGAAAAGTAATTAATGTCTGTTAGTGCTACGCCTGATGAATATTGAAAAAATGTTTAATAAATATTGAATTTGATAATGAATACTATTACATGGATACTGTTGAGATATTGATAGAAAAAAAAATTGCTGTAAGCACATCAAAAAATGTTATCCATAAACCCTACTAATAAATCGAAGAACTAAATCATTTTATTCTCAATTTAGCCCTCAGTAGTTGTGGGCTGATCGTTTAGGTTCAAATCTCCTTCCTGATGACTTGATTATGTTTTATGACTTATTGATTTGTGAATTATGATTTGGATGGTGTGCTTCAGTATCCGCTAGTTTGGAGATTAAGCACATGGACATCTTATACCTGATAATTTAGGTTAGGTGTGCAGACAGTGATATTAAATATAAACCTATTTTAATAATTATTGATATCAGATGTTATTGCAAAGAAATTATGTAAACAATCCTCAGATATTCCAGGCCAATACAGTATTCTCTAAATAAGTTCCATATCTAATGTTGTCCAATACTATTTCCCCATGCTGTGGGGTACGGCCATGTCTAATGCCATTTCAACAATATGATATCAATATACAAAGTTTATGTCATATTTAAATATTTTTAGCTGATCTTTCACTTATCCGTTCTTGTGAATAAGTCCCCTTAGGCATATAGAATCAAAATCACATGAAAATTATTGTTCTGAACTTTGTACAGGCTGTGCAAAACTTAATCGTTCTTTTGTTCTGTATTTGAGGTATGCGTGTGACGGAGAGTGGGGAGTTTGAGGAAGACCTGAGCCCCCCTGTGACCCCAGTCTTTCAGACACAGGTGCCTTATGATGGCACTGACGAAAGTCAGAACAGAGCAGGAAAGAAAACCTTTAGACAAGGTAACTTTAGATAATTGGAGTGACAGTGAGCAAGGTAATTATAAATAATAGGGTAATGATTAGCAAATAGGAGTGAAATTAAGTAATGACAAAGTAAGGTAATTATTATAATTGGCGAGACATTAATCAAGGTAATTATGAATAAATAGTGTGGCATGAAGCAATGTCATTATAAAAAATTACCAATTTTCCCATTTAAGGTGAATAATAAGATTTAAAATTAAACAAGCTCAGTGGTTTTGAAGTTAGTGTACTTCATTACAGGACTGTTGTTTGTTGTTGCATCATAATTTACAGTGCAAAATCTTGATAAACTAATACTATGCACTATCTTGCTCCATCTTTTTAAACAGATGTTCAGATCTATATCATTTATTAAATGTACCCATTTTGGAACCTTTAACTTGGGGTTTTAGGAGATTTCTGTTTGTAATGTACACTTTGAATTCAGTAGAAAACTAAGTAAACACAAGGTTTTATTAGATTTACATGCTGACCTTGTCAGGGTTTTGACAATGTATATGGTTTGGAAGTATTTCATACCGGGGTGTTAAAATAGGCTGTTTTATGTGAAAACCCCTTCCCTGATTCAAAGTATTGTCCTTTCTACAGCTGATGGAATAAACATTGAGGATGACAACCAGTCTACAACATCTTCAACAGCCACGGGAACCAGCACAAATACACGGCGGAGTCAAGGTAGCAGGAAAAGAGGGAAAAAGAAAGGCAGAGATTTCATCAAGAGAAATATACAGGTGTGTGTATGTGTGTATGGAACAGCATGTTTTAGCCCCAGTAAAATGATTGGTCTAGTCAGTCTCCACTTGAAAAACTTTTTAGGCGCAAGCTTTACCGAGGATCACGCTTCTTGTGATCAATTGTTTTTTGTCATCAGACTTTCATGAATTGTGGGGGCCACGGTGGCAGAGTGGTAACACTCTCGCCTCCCACCTCTGAGGCCGGGGTTCGATTCCCGGTACAGACTCAAGTGGGAAAGCTGGTAGTTGCTTGCCGTTGGTCAGCAGTTTACAGTACAGAACCCTAGCGAACTGTATGTACTGGTTTCCTCTGCCCTTCCAACTACCCGTTGTGATATGACCTGTACAGTGTTGAAAGCGACGTAAAACCCCAAATAAATAAATAAATTCATGAATTGTGGCATAGCATAATGAGTACCTGTCTGCTCACTGAAGTTAAGCAGCTATATGAGCTATGTTAGTACTTGGATGGGTGACCGTCTTGAGTTGTAGGCCAGGTATAGGTTGCATTGGAATTTGTTTTGTTTTTTTGCAGCTCACACAAGTGGATTGAAAGACTTTACGGCCATATGTATAACCTAGGGACATCATTGTGATGAAAACTCTGCATATATGGAGAGTTTGGCATCAAATTTTACTTTGCGATAGAATTTCGGCTTTCTATATCAGTTAATATTGACATATTCTTTCACACTGAAAAGATGTTCTTTAACATCAGAGTTCTGTTAGTCTGCTTGAAAAGATGAACTTTAAGGAATTCTGCTCATTTCATTGTTCTGTATATCTCTGTGCCTGGTTGTTGAATGGGGCATAAAACCCCAACTTTAATTTTGTCATTGACTTTGAATGTCTCTGTGTAAATTTCATTCACATGTTACACTTTGTCAGTTATTGTTTATTGCAAACAGTTCTCACACTGTGTGTATGGTGTGTGACCAGTTATAACAATTTTGGTATGCATGTATTTAATGTCTGTCATTGTTTTGGCATATGCATACATGTACAGTGGAGTAGTGATATCTCATTAGAACATTATTTATGTAGTATCGTATAAAATTGTGGTTTTGCTATTATTCTCATAATTAATAAAATTGAAAGTGATCTAACCTGTTCTTATTTGTCACATTTTTTTTGACAATTACCCCAAAACTACTAAATAGATTTTATTTATATTTGGTGTGTTTACTTTAAGGTCACTTCTTGTGGCTTTAAGGTTATCTCCACTTAATGGTTACTATTCCAAAACAAGATTATGGATTTTATTATTTTTGCTAGATTCAGACTGCAGGGAAGCCCTGTCAGAGATAAATGCCACAACGTTGGTCTTGTTTTTGCAACACAAAATGTGTCAATGGTTATCTGAATGGCTATTGAAGGAATAACTAGTAGTGTATATTACTCGTCATTTCATTTGATAAAGTTTCTATTTATACCTCACTAACTAGCTATTGTGTTCAATTTTCAAACTCCCACTTTCTGAATGTCCTCTATTCTGTGTATCAGTGTTCATTGTTTTTTTACTGCACTTGGCATGACTCGCATCACACACTTTGCATGTTGCTATGTCTTGTTGTCATGGTTACCAGCTGGCTGCTGATGCAGGAGAAAGTGTTGCCATGACAGATGATGAGAAGAAGAGGATCGGTGACCTTTTGGCTGATCTTGAGACTGTGCCAGAAGTCGTAGGTGAAGAGGACTTACAACTATTGGTAAGTAGAGAGATTTAATAGAAAAGTTGAAATTTGTAGGGGAGGAATTTCCTGGATAAGGAAATAAAGGAATTATTATTCATAACTCAAACACTTGTATGCTACAGATAAAGCCCAATATGTTGGTGGTGGTGGTGGTGGAGGGGGGGGGGGGGGGGGCACAGTCTCATTGCAAGTATTTATATCAAGAGCACTGGGGGAGTACTACATCTGCCAAGTTCAAACAAATCCTTTTTATAAAATCCTGGGACCGTACAGTATTTAGATAAGGTGACCTTAGATCTTAGTAAGGGAAGGTTTTTCACTTAAGTTTTTCTTGCACTTTGTATTCATGAAACAAAAGTTAGGAATGTTCAGTTTCATCATTTCTTACTTGAAATCTCAGAAATACTTGAAATCTAAGTTAGAATTGATCTAAGTATTGTTGTAGAATATGTTCCCTGGACTCAGAATTGGTTCTTCATCATTCCCAAAATTTAGTCCATTTTATGTTAGACCAAGACTCCCATATATTGAAAATACAGTGCTGTAGTGTTTTTTTGTTTTTTTTTTGTAATCTTACTAATATACAGAGACACAGACAGAGAGAGTACATATGCATAGTTATGATCGCTTCTAAAGCACAAAAAATGCAGTGACAGGGCAACAACGGGGCTAGCCAGTTCCCAGTAAATGATATTCATAGCATGAATTGTGTTCAATTCCTACAATACTCTCCAACAATCGAATCACCTCCTTTGTGGAAGTAATGGGTTTTAATTCTAACTTAACACTATAGCTTATGCATAACCAACATCGTTATCATATTTTTTACAGTTTCCAACAGGAAGCCAAGACCATAGATACCAGTGAACTGAGTTAACTCACTTTGTGTCTGTGCCAGGACTATTACCTGTCAAGTCAATCAAACTTAGAGATTTTGTATTCATCTGCACATAATTGTACTTATAACTTAGATAACTTATAACTTTTTTATATTTTTCTGTATTTAAATGTCCCAGTTGTATTGTATAATCTTTTATTTGTTGATCTGCTTTCATGCATGCGTATCAACAGCATGTTTAATGTAATCATTTATAGTGATGTGTCAATTTTATCAATTTTTATGTATTTGAATGCAACTTTTTTTTCCTATTTCATAGTAAATATTAATAATGTTTGATAAAAATATGTGTATGTTTTTGCTGAGGTTAAGCAAATACAGCTTTATTCATTTATTTAAATGTACAAATCTTGTCACTTCCAGTACTGTGTAGCTTGAGCCTTGTAGCTTTAAAAAGGTCAAAACATGGAAGATGTTGGTGCCAGTGTCTAGTATAACCCATTTTCAGCCAGCTGCTGAACTGTTGCTGTAGTGCTGGTTTTAAAAATAATCTTTTCCTGTTTACTTTCCACAACCAAAATTAACTTCATCTTTAAATATCCCTGAATTTTACTTTGACCTAGCTTGCTATATTGCTTTGGTTAAATTAAACCTGAAAATGATGATGTTGGTTTGAATCATTTCCAATACTGAAAAGATCATCTAAACAGGATATATATACCGTATTTTTCCAAAATATGGCCCGGGCGTTAATTATTTTCAAATGGCATCAGACCAGGCGTTAAATTGAACCAGGCGTTCTTTTGAAATACAAAAAACAGTTTTATAAATTGTAAACAGTTTGCTTGGTACCAGGTGTTAATTTGAACCAGGCGTTTATTTGAACCTGGGCGTTATTTTGGAAATTTACGGTACTAGTTCAACTGCACTTTTATTAGCTCTGCCAAGGTGGGATTATTTTCATGACTGTTAGCAGGATTGTGCAAATACTACTGGCAGGAACTTCATGGAAAAAAGTGAGAAGATGACTTTTGGTCCAACATAGATCCCATTAAATCGCCATATGAATGCAAAAAAAATAGCCGTATTTTCCCATTTAGTTAATATTAACTGCCTTGGTGGAGGTGTGGTTTCGCTGAGTGCTTTTGTTTTAACTTTTTGTTTCAACCTTATGGGATCCCACCTTTCAGAGAGAATTGCTTTGCTGTATAATTGTGTCCACAGTTTTGTCATTTTACAACCAGAAGAGAAAGTGAAATAAAAGTGTATGTGTAAACAACCCAGCCTAATTATGTCAGTTTTGTGGATTTCTTTGCACAGGACAATCCATACCAGATCACTTTAAGTACAGGTGAAGGCTTCCATCCCAGTAAAGAAGAGATGCAAAGACTGGAGGCCATTGACAGAAGACTCAAAGCTCTGATGCCTCCACAAGAGTATGCCTCCATAGCTAGTACACCGACTGTGGTGACACCTGTATTACAGGTGAGCGGATATTTTATTAATGTGACACCTGTCCTAAAGACTAGTAAAGGCTTACTGCATTGACACCTGTACAGCAGCTGAGTAAACACTCATAACATTAACACTTTAATAAGTAGTGTTAGGAGTTGCCCCCAACTTTCAGGGTCGATTATTCGTCCATTTTTCCGACCGATGATCGACCCTGAATCGATTATTGTACTCCATTGTTGGCCATTAATAAACACTTGCCGGGATAAAGTATAGGTCAATCCGGTAAGAATGACGGTGTTCCGACATTTAGAATCTATCAAAAGTACCCACTTCCTGTAAATAAGGCGGTAGCTATAAACAAACTCGAAGTCCATGACAAATCTGTTAATTTATTAAGTAAAAATACGTAAAATATATAAAAAATATGTGGATATAGAGAAAAATAAAGGAAGGTAAGATTTAAGCTAAGTAATCGATCATTAGAAAACGCTTGTAACTAACCGCGATTGTGCACTGCCACCGACGATTAATCGAGCACACGTCTAATCGCCCACCCACTATTAATAAGTGAGTAAACACCGCATTGACACCAGTTCAAAAGGTGAGTTAACACTTAAGACATTGGCTCCTATAAGTGGATGCGTTAATGCTTGCTATACTGACATCTGTACAACAGGTGAGTAAACACTTGATACACTGACATCTTGACAGACTCACAGATACAAATTATTTGCTTGTAAAATGTTGGTGTTTCAGCCCAGCCTTTTCTCTCGGACAGCCATGGGACTAGAGGTGGATGAACCAGCGGAAGAGGCTCTGAGAGAGAATAAAGAACACCGAGACTTACAGAAACGTCTGCAGGATATCGAACAACAACTTAATAGTGTGACCACATCGCACAGTGAACATGTGAGTACACTGTTGTCATGTAACCACACAATAAACATGGTATAACCACATAGAATAACAGTGTGACCACATCTTTAGGTGAACATGAGTGTACTTGTTTTATAACAATGATAGAAGTGAATAGAAAATCTCCATAGTGTCAACATATCATGTAGTCAACACACGAATATACTTTTTTCATATTTCCGCAATACAGCTACCTCAGTGTACCCCCTTAGATGTCGGATATGTCTAACAATAAACATGCGAGTATGCTGATGATATATGACCAGTTGACCACCAAATTGTCACTTAATTATGGGCATTAAAAACAAGATTATATCAGAAGAATGTTTACTTTGATGACACTCCATTTAAGGCGGTCATGGTCTGTTTCCTAATTGGCTTGTTCATATTTACATTACAGGTTGGGGAGGCTAAACTGTCTGCAGTGCAGTTGGACAGATTATTAGATGACTGTGCAAAAACCCTATCAACAGATACAACCATGGACCTTTCTGGAGAGATTTCCAACAGGTCTGTTCAACAGATTCTGTCAATCACTGTTACTTTGTAAATTAATTTCCCAGTATTGAACAACTATTGTGGAAGAGTAATAGCAACAATAAAAGAAAAATAAAAGAAATATAATATCCAACCAATTCATACAAATAAGCCAAAGATCAATTTTAAATGCTTGATGCGCATTTGTTTCAATATACTTACAAAATCTGGGGTATATTTTTGAAAACAAAATCACTAACTTGTTCCATACCCTGAGGGTCCAGAGCCAATTGCCATGGTTTTATTAATGAACTCACAAAATGCTAATATTTAAGAGTGTTTTTAAAATATACAGTAAATCACATAAAACATGATTTAAACAAATAAAATTACGGTTATGTCTGCTTTGTATCACCAGTTCATTTAAGTGAGAGCCTAGGCACTACCTCTGGGTTAATTTGTACTTTCTAGGTTAAGTGTATTTTAGGGATGGGTTGGTATGAAAAATATGTACATCGGGAGGTCGCCAATGCAAAACTGTACCGATTCCGGGATTCCGCGTTTTAGTATACCCCAAACAAACATGGACGTTTCCTCTTCACGACATCACACAATAAAAGTGATTAAATGCGCGAAATACGAGATAAAAGCTTATAATTTCTTCAGATTTCTTGTTTGTTCCCAATACTTTAAGTTTTCCTTCAGTTATATAAGCTGACAAGCGAAATTGAGGTTATAAATTGTCGTAACCTAAACATGGCAGTTCTGCTCAACCTAATCGATAGTACTGTATAAAGTCTGCAAATGCATGAAAATTGGGGAGAAAAGCTTATAATTTCTTCAGATTTTGGGTATGTTTCTAATATTTTAACCTTTCCTTCCATTATATCTGTTGACAAGCAAAGTGGCGGTTGTAAAATCTCATCACGGTATTTCAGTAAAATGCTCTTGATACCGAGATACCGGACCTATCGACCCATCCCTAGTGTATTTTAAAGGAAGCAATTACCATTTGTAACATTTGAATCGACTTGTACTTACAGGAAAAGTATGAGGTTATCTTATCTAAAAATATGTAATTCAGACAAATACAAACATATTTGTGTGATCTTTGTTTTGTCATGTTTTTTTTTTTAAATAAAACTTTGCTAAAATCTTAAGTCATCTAATAAGTGACAATAAATTAATATTTGACACTCTTTGTACCTTATTTAAAGTTTATTGTCACTTTGTACTGCCTAGGTCAAGTGTGATGTCGTCTCGTCTCAGCCTGCTGGAACATCCGCCTCATCTGCCACGTCAGGTGCTTCAGCAACTGCTTGCAGATGCTGGGGCAGATGTGAGTGGCACTGATAGGGAAACAGTGGTGGGAGAGACTGAATCGCAGACAGGAGTTTTGGCCGTCACCAACGGAGACATGTCCAATGTCACAATACAAGGTATTCCCTTGTGAAACCTTTTGACCATTAACATTTTAAATATTCCTCAAGGTGAATGATATTAGTGCCCGACTTAACACCACATTGACACGAGGTATGGATTTGTAAAACCTTCTGAAATATTGCTCTGACTTAGTGTTGGTATTCCTCTTTTGGTTTTACTTGTAGAAATAAGTAAAAACAGCATTTTTGATTGTGGTGTTTTGGTTTTTGAAATGTCTAAATTTTGGCCTTTTCAGCTAAAATATAAAAAAAATATATATATACATTTGGTTTAATATCTCACATTTTGAATTCATAGAGGGTAAAAATGGAGTTAATTAATTTTATTATATCTTCTGAATATATCTTACTTTAAACTATTGCCATGTTCTCGAGTGGCTACATTTCATTATATCAGTGACAATGAAACACTGGATTTCATACATTTCAAGGCCCCAGAAAATGTGTTGGACCAATTGATTTTTGAAAAAGCTTATTCCACTACTCAGATTTTATGCCAGAAAGAAAGGTCTCATTTCACTAACAGAGACACGCCAGACATCAAGATGACAATACAAAGGCATGGAAATGTAAAACCTTACTATCATACAGACTTGTAGACAATATGACCGTCATTGATTTGAAATTTTAAAGGATAAATAGTCAATGGTAATAGACTACATATAGTAAATTAGTCATCTGCTAACATAGTGCTCTAGCTTAGTGCAAAGTGAGCTAGTCTCAGTCACATCAGATACCATGACAGTGACAACAGGTACAGTGTTGATTCTAGAAATTTTGAAATGTGGGGGCAGTTCCCCCCCATGTCCGAAAAATGTGGGGGCTTGGTCAATAAAAATGGGAACTTGTACCTCCGCCAATGAGGGATTAATTTCAGAAGCATTTGTCTGTCCGTATGTTTGTTAGCAGGATTACACAAATGCTATTGTATGGATCTTCGTGAAAAAAATAGAAGATGGAAACTGATCCAACTTAAATCACATTAAATTATGTTACTTACCTGGATCAGTGCTTGGATAAAAAAAAATATCAAAGACCTGGGGCCATATTCTACAACAATACTTTTCTAGCAATATTTTTAAAAATAGAAGCACCTCGACGAAAGACCAAATGCTTTAAACTGGGGAACTCATGGCCATAGCACCCAAGTCATTAATATTTATGAGATAATATGAGATCATAGATTTCCATTGGGGTTTTCTAGCAATATTTTATAAAATGGAACCCTCAACAAAGATCTAACACTTTAAACTCGAGAACTCACGGCCATAGCACCCAACTCATTAATATTCATGAGAAGATATGAAGTCACAGATTTCCTTTAGTGTTTCTAGTAATATTTTATAAAATTGAAGCCTCAACAAAGATCTAACACTTTAAACTTGAGTACTCACAGCCATAACACCCAACTCATTAATATTCATGAGAAGATATGAGGTGACACACGTGCTGTATGAACTGGTTCAACAGTATTGTTGTTAGTGTCTGATGTTTGCATCATCCACTTTCAAACTGTAGTATCCATTTTGTTTCATATAAAATAACATTCTTCACTGAAAAAACGACCAAATATAGCCTTCATGATGATAAAATTAAAGGATTCTCGTGAAACAATCGGTGCCCCTCCATTTTGTAAGCATGCGGGATTGCGTCTTCTACCGAACGCACCGAATATACCGAATTGTGGGCTAGTACTAAAACTCGCGAGATATCACGTATCCCGCGCTCTAGAAGCATCACTGAGGTATTGACAGAAGTGCCCTAATGTGAAATGACTGTCCTATGACCTTTCTGCTCTTGTAGAATAATAATAACATATTAATCTAAAGTGTTTTATCCACAGATTGCAAGACTTCCATTGAAAGCAGAAGCTTCTAGAAATCTCCCTAGTGCCTTGTATCAATTAAGCCATTATAGAAAAGAGCACTAATAGCTTTAATTGTACTGTTTTATCCACAGATCACAAGACTTCCGCCGAAAAGCAGAAACCTCTAGAGATATCTTCAGTGTCTGGTGAAACACCTGAAGTTCCTGATATCACTCAGTTGCGGCAGAACCCAGGCATTTACAAACAGCGGGACCCAGCCAGTGAGTGGAGTCAATCTCGTCCCAGTACTGGTATGTCCAGTATATCACCACCAAACACTGCCGACTCCAGTGCTTCAAAGCCAGCTCCCTTCCTGCCAGCCATAGACCCCAAAGGTAGTCTAAGTACACAGAAAAATCACCTGACAAACGGACTCAATCAGAGACAAGGGCAGAGGTCAAAGGTGAACAATAATGTGTGGGGGAGTGTTGATAGTGACAATACAGTGTCTTCCCGATCAAATGGCTTCCATAGTGAGGCTCTGGCTACAAATACAGACAGTCACATGATCCCACGACCTCCTTCCAGTACGGCAAGTAGTAGGACTGTGTCAAGAAAAGGGTCGGGGAAAGGCTTCAGTTTGCAGGATATGGAGTAGTGCAAGGCTGGATTGTGTTCAGTTCAAAATTATTTATGAAAGTAATCCTATGGTCTAACTTGAGGAGGGTTAATAGGAAGATACAGGTCAAATGGTCTTATTTAAAGTATATTTTAATGGTTTCAAGAGGTTCAATACTTTGTACTCGGTTTCTAAATTGGACCATTTCGGTTAACTGGGTAATATATCACAGCCTTCATATAGTAAGCTCAAGAGTTTGGCAGATGAAGCACATATGTTGTAAGGTAGGCAGATCAGCACCTTATCTCCTGTCTACCCAGAATATAGGTGGTCATCAGGTTGCCAGATCAATTAACTGCCATTCTACCAACCAATTATCGGTTTCCATGTCTGTCTGTAGTTTATTGATGGAACTACATTTACTTATTTCCAGGGTTGGGGGGTGGGATGGGGAATACTGCAATGCAGCCACATTAGTATTAAATATCAGCATATTTCAGGAAAGAGAATCCTACATGTGTTTGTACTGCCATATTTTGTTTGTCTAATGTTAAGGGCACTGGTTATTGTAGTCAGAATGCGACTCCTGTAAGCAAAATACAAAGTTGAGTTAAATGTAATATTTCAGTACCAATTTTGTTTGGTTTCATCACATTAAAGTGTAAAAATTGATATGAATCAGTCAAAATTAAATACAATTTTTCAATTGACATTGAGATAGGATTGTGGAAAGTTCAGACATGATCCTGATTTTAATAGTTGTCACATTTAAATGCTGCAGAATAGCAAATACTTGTTAATGTTTAAATGATGTGATGTTTTTTATATTGCAAATATTGTTTAATTGATTTGTTTATTGTTCAACATAATTAAGAGCCTGCAATTGGTAGTTTTTAACCCCAGCCCATAAAGACTGGGGTTATAGTCGTCACCTGTGCCGTCTGGGCGTTGGCGGCGTCAGACATAAAAGGTTGTGGGTGTTCCACAACCTAAACCCATCCATGGATTTTCACCAAATTTTCAGGGTATGTTTACCCCAAGAGGATCTAGAGCTGATTAGGTTTTGGGGGTATCTGGCAACAACTGTTGCCATGGCAACAAAGATTTTTCGGTCTTAAACTTTGTGGGTGTTCCACAACCCAAACCCCTGCATGGATTTTCACCAAATTTTCAGGGTATGTTTACCCCAAGGGTATCTAAAGCTGATTAGTTTTTCGGGGGTATCTGGTAACAACTATTGCCATGGCAACACTTTAAAGATTTTTGGGTCTTAAACTTTGTGGGTGTTCCACAACCTAAACCCATGCATGGATTTAGACCAAATTTTCAGGATATGTTTACCCCAAGAGGATCTAGAGCCGATTAGTTTTTTTGGGGTATCTAGCAACAACTATTCCCAAGGCAACACTTTGAATATTTTAGGGTTTTAATGTTTGTGGGTGTTCCACAGCCTAAACCGATGCCTGGATTGTCACCATATTTTCAGGATATATTAACCTAAACAGGATCTACAGAGGAGTAGGTTTGGAAGGGTATCAGACAATACCTGTTGCTATGGCAATGCTGTAAATACTTTCAGTCTTAAAATTCTTAATTTAGAAAGGGGCACTATTAAACCAATGTTACCACAGTTGCAGATCTTCACCAAATTTGTAGAGCATGTTTAAGACTGTGAAAACATGTCTGTAAAAAATTATGGTAAAATTAAAAACAACATGGCCACCATAGCCGATTTGCTCGAAAATCAATGATATGTTCTAAAATTTAAAATATTGCTGCTAGCTGTGTCAGATATTCACAAAATGTATATGGCAAGGAAAGCTTGCCTGAGAGTAATTTTGGCATTGTTTTGAAAACTAGATGGCTGCCTTATCTCCCTTAATGGAATGACAAAACAACTTATCGGAAATTGTGGTCTGCAAATCTTTTGCAAGTGTCAAATTTGACCTTTGATTCCTGCTTCAAGGTCATGTAGTGTCATCATGCTAAAGGGGGTTTATATATCCCTTATAATTGGTTCTAGGGCCTCACAATATGAAAACAACTTGTAAGAAATCATGGCCTGTGAATCTTACATCTGACAACATGTTGTGGGTTCTGTATACGTCTTACAATTGAAGTTGTTCCTAAGATTTTCCCAAATCTCAATGTTGTTGCCCGTTTAGTTATACCTGTGAGCTGGGGCTCTTGCCCGCGGAGGCTGGCTGTTTTTACCTATGCCTTCCAGTAAAGGGAATGTTTTAGTACAAACTCTTCAACCTGTGATTTGTGTCCTTATTTATTTTAAACTGTATCTAATTTTTACATCTTGTAAGACACTTTTTTATGTTTATCATTACAGTTGTAAATTATGGTTTAATACATTGTTACTGTTTGAGAGCTTACATATATAAGCTTATTTAGCTTGGAAAACTATTGAACACTTTTTATGCTGCCATACACACAGGTTTAATACTTGTTGGCTTTTGACTACTGTGCTTGTTGAAATTTTGTGCTGGATATTAATTTTTGCTGTGTTAGCTTATGAGCATGGAAAAGAACATTAAGTACTGATGGAATATTTTTAAATTCTGAATTAATCTCTGAAACAAACCGTTAACTCTTGTAAATTTCTAAAAAATTTGAAAAATGTAAAATTAATATAATTTACCATTTAAAAGAGCACATTAAAATGCAGCAGTTAGGAGTTGGTATCATGCAAACATACTACTTGTCTTCCTAATTTGGCAAATACCTTATATTGATACAAAATGAAGTCAACAGTGAATTCACACTCTTAGCAATGAAGATTGCTGATGTAAAAAGTTCTGATCAAATGTTGATTAGTCATGTGGCAATCAGGTGCTATGATTTCAGACCTTGAATTGTTGCCCCTTAAAGACACATTGTAAAGGTTAGTTGAAGAGCTATTTTTTTCTGTCCATCAAATTTCAGTGTGGATAACTGTTACTCTTTTCTTGGCTGATTAAACTTTAGCCTGAAAAGATCTGACCAATATTGTGTAAACAAATCGATCAAGTTACAGTATTAATGAATAAAACTGAAAGACATGTGTGCTTGGTATCCCTTCTTACCCAGCATTCCATACTGGCTCAGTAACCCAACTGCTATCTGTCATAATATGACCCATACAGTTAGTTGAAAGCAATATTAAACCCAAACTAATTCTATGACCATGTTATCAATATTCTGACCAATAAAATGGTTTTCTCTAAAAGTGATTTGTCTTTTGTTTCAAAACAAAGCAGAACTGTATCCTTGTACTTGGAAGTTTGACTTCCACAGCCAGTCATATCAATACAAAACACTTTTAAAAATAGACACTTTTATTGTGTTAATACATCCTACCCAATGGACAATTGCTATACCAGTCGACGCAACCGGTCCCACCAAATGACAGATAAAGCCGTCCTGTGTTATCCACCGGCAGGACCGGTCATGAGTGTACATTCGCTAGGTGGCGGATTGTACTTCCTTCCTGTCTAGTTTTTGTTTGGCGCGCGGAGTGTGCAGACGTGCTTTTGAAGAGCTCTCGAAGTTTGAAGAAAAGTGAAGATATTTTCTATTTTGAACTTTATTTCATCTGAAATTTATATATTATGTTCCTAGAAGATTATGGCCTCTCCTGGACAGAAACCTGGTACTTGCGGCCATATTATGGCAAGTTTTGATGTCCATCTTAAATGTGCACGTTGCCGTGATAAGATGCTATGACGTCACGCTGTCTAGACAGGAAGGAAGTACAATGTGCCACCTAGCAAATACACACTCGTGACTGGTCCTGCCGGTGGATATCACAAGACAGCTCTTTCTGTTGTGTGGTGGGATCGGTGGCACCCACCAGTATAGCAATTGTCCATTAGGTGGGGTATTAACTTATAAAAGTTTCATTTACTTATTAAATTTGCAGTTTTTATTGTGTTAATACCAGGCCTGGGCAAAATGTATTCATAATTCATAAGTATTCAAATACATTTTTATAAGTATTCGTATTCGAATACTTGTGTGAAAAATGGGTATGCGGAAAAAAGGCCTTGTGGAAAAAAGACCTTGTGGAAAAAAGGACTTGTGGAAAAAAGACCTTGTGGAAAAAAGGCCTAGTAAATATTTAGATATTGGAAAAAAGGCCTTGTGGAATAAATTTTTTGGCTATGATTTTATTTTATAATTTTCTTTTTCTTTTAAAAGATTTAACAAGATTAAACATATTAAGAACATATTAAATCAAAAAGCACATTTATATTTGATTCACATTTAAAGATATCATATGTGAAAAGCTAGTGAACATAGAAAATCAGTTTAAAAAGCACAACTGTACAAAATAAATCAGTCCAGAAAGAACTACTATATATAATAAACAAAATAAATCAGTCCAGAAAGAACTACTATATATAATAAATCTGTGTAAAAGCACTTCTGTACACACTAAACCTGTTTAAAAAGCACTACTGCACACACTAAATCTGTTTAAAAAGCATTACTGTACATAGTAAATCAGTCTAAGAATTACAAATTTTAAATCAGTCTAATGCAATGTCCAATGCCCTGTAAGAAGTCCTCAACTGATTTGGTTCCACTTTTCCTGGCCTCACAAAGATAGAGTAGTCGGCGTTGTAAATCCTTTGTGGTTTTTCTCACACGCTTCGTGGGTGGCTGTCCTCTGTTTTCCTGGATTATGAGAGTCCTCATTAAGCTTTCATCCTCCTTCAGGTGAGTGATAAGCCGCCAAACGGAAGGGTGGCTGTGACCAACTAATTGTTTAAAGGAGTTGTTCCAACTCTCACAGTGATTGTTGGTGCGATCGCCCCCAGCCAATGTAGCCTCATGTACATTCCATAGGCCTGGGGAAAACACAGGTGGTATCTTACGGAAACGCACAGTACATGCCTCTCCATTCTCTCCTGGGCGCCGGATGGGTCGATATGTACCAGACACATAAGTGGCATCGAAATAGTCAAGAAGGGGCTCAAGGTCTGTGGGAACATGGTCCTTTAGATACATCATGCCAGCATGTACATCATCCTCTGGGAGAAATGATAATCCATCAATCATGCCACAAAAATGCTTGATGTTTGGATCTCCTTTGTATGCTGATGACAGGCCAAGTTCTTGCACCTTCCTGCATGAACTCTGTGTCAAATGATAAAAGCAGCCTTTTGTGGTAACATGTGGCCCAAAGGTGTGTGCCACTGCATTTATAACTGATCTTTCAAAGTCCATATGCACTATCTCAGGATCTAAGGTAAACCCTAATTCTTCTGCCTTGTCACATATTGCCCTGAGCATTTCCTCGTATAGACCTTGGGATTTCCCTGTCAGAAGAGCATATGCACATGAAACTGCAGACTCTCCAAGCTTGGCTCGAATAACGTACAACTGCGTGAAAAGTTTTGGGGCAGTATCAAAAGTACCATCCATAAACCAGTCTCCTTTGGTGGCTAGGTGACGAATCCCTTCACTGCTGGCAAACACTATGACCCTCTGATTGGAACCTGGCCCGCTATCATGGATAAGGAACTGCTGGCCAGTTGCAGTTTGTGCCCACTCGTCTTCAATGGTGAGCTCAGACAAAGTCTTGGGCTCCTTGGGTCGAGCACCTCTCTGCACATTCCGGATATTTCGCTTCAGGCTGTCCAGATTTCCCACTGCTCCTCTGATGTCTTCACTCATCTCAGCTAACTGACCGGACAGGATTTGAGCAGGCTTCTCCCTGGATGTCTTTGCTTTGGCCTTCATCTCTGCTTTTGACTTTGCAACTTCTATTGCTTTAAAATCTGGGTCATGGGAATGAGGCTTGGTTACATGAGGATTTTCTTCCTCCAAGGATGTGTAGAGGCACGCCTTGCAATTGTAAGCCCTCCTGTTGGAGCACTGCCATTGGATCTGTCTTCCAGTAGTTGTCTTCTGAGTATACATGAAACCCTCAAAACACAGTTTTGACCCTCCTTTATTATTTGTAATGAACTCCATGTTGTCTCACTTAGATATAATGAAGTAAATAAATTTGGGAGTCTTTTATAGGCTCTCATTTGGTAAGCCATTGTATGAAAGATTAAAATTAATTTCTTTCATCTACCTGTTCATAGCTGTTGATTACCTTTAGAAGGCTGCTCAGGATTGGATTGTAAAGCTGTTTAAAAATGTTGGCTTTAATAGTTATTGCAATTAGTTTCTTTATTAAAAACTTCTACTTTGTAAAAAAAGCCTCAAAGTTGTACTAGCTTCAGAAGACTGCTCAGGAATGGATTATAAAGCAATTTAAAATGGCTGGCCTCTTTCTATTTATTGCAATTAATTTCTTTATTATAAACTGCTATTAAAGATATTATAACTCATGAAAAGGTTCAGAGGCCAATTGGCTTTCAGAAAACTGCTCAGGATTGGATTAAAAGGAATTAAAAAAAAATGTTGGCCTTTCTGTTGTTATTGGAGTTTATTATGAAATAATTAATTACAGAATGTTTGTGTTATATCTATGTATCTATATTTTTGATATTTGTCAACATATAATAATTCTGGTTTTGTGTTTGTCTCTGTGTGGCTTAATTATCCCCCATTACTTAATTCTATGCTCTACTTCACTTCCCATTACCTTCTAACTTTACTTCTGGCTTTAAAAATCTTGAAAATTTTTATTAAAATTTTTATTTCATTATTCAAAAATACACAAGGCCTTTTTTCCAAATTTCCAAGAATGACAAGGCCTTTTTTCCACAAGTCCTTTTTACCACAAGGCCTTATTTCCACAAGGTCTTTTTTCCACAAGGCCTTTTTTCCCGGATTCGAAAAATGCAAAGTATTCATATTCGAATATGTTTCAAAGTATTCATATTCATGAATACTTTTATGAATACATTTAATATTTTTCACTTTTTGTTGATTTTTTTCACCCTGTACTGACAAGTTTTAGATATAAATATGAAATTTGGCTGTCTATCATTCTGTGCCTAGGAAAACTAACAAGACATGAATATTCCAAGACATATGTAATAAATACTTTTAGTCAGTAAATGTTGTATAACATAATAATGACAGTGTCATGTTGGAACAAAATAGTTAGGATTATAACTTCTTCTCTTACATCTCATAAATGCAATTAGTTTGTGTGTTTATGTGTTTAACTTTTATATTGATAAATGATTTCATGTGTGTTTTAATCCACATTGATTTTCATAATGTAATGTTATTATAAAATTCATGAAATTATAAACACCAAGCTACCTACCTTAAAATGACAACTGTGTTTGCCTTTGCCACAATAGGGGATTAACTTAGATGTGTTTTAATACCAGTGTCATTTGTCATATACGAGTAATTCTTAGGCAAACTTATGTGACACCTATTGTGACAGTCTTATAGCAGTAGTAATCCCATCATAAAGATTTCCAAAACAATGGCTATCTCAGTAAAATACAAGATGTTTAGAGCACTAAGATGTCCTTTTCAAAAAAAACTCTGTTGAGTAGCTCATGTTTATCAGATTGAATATTCAGGTGTGCAGACAAAATATCGGTGGACAAAATGCCGGTAGAATTTGTATAGGTGGACAAAATGCCGGCCGGTTTCTGGACAGGGTGGACAAAATGCCAGTTTCATCAAATCATATTTGAATGAAAAATTAATGCTGAATAAACATTTACTAGAAACACTTTAACACAGAGCATTCAACATTGATACATTTAACGCTTATATCAGTATTCAACATTGATACATTTAATGCTTATATCACAAGTCTTCAATTGAGATGGTTTGGTTCGACTTCTGCACTCACAGGTTGAAAAGTTTCTCTTGAAGATCTCTTGTACGTTTTCTCAGTCTTTTCGTATAATTAACTGCCAGAGTGGGAGACGGAAAAAACCCCTCACAAAATGAGCTCTCAGGAGAAAACCCCTCAGGAGAAAACCCCTCAAAAGTCTCCTGTGGAGAAAACCCCTCACCCTATTTTGGGGCTTGTGGAGAAAACCCCTCATGTTATTTTCAGGCTTGTGGAGAAAACCCCTAAACTTAAAAAGCCCTCATTTTTTATTTAACCCTATATTTTTATTTAACTTGTACTCAAGCACCCCATCCTATATTCTATTTTCAGGCCTGTGGATTGGAACTTTTGACATTTTAAATTGAATTCAAATGTGATTCTAATTTTAAAAAAATGTTGTCCTTTGTTGTAAAATCTGAAAATATATACAAAGAATGCTTTTCTTTGAAATGTGCTCAGGATTGCACTACTCAGGTGATTGATCACTTTGAATTGAAGATGAATATTATGTTTTGGTCTATTGTTTCAAAACTTAAATCAGTGGACAGAATTAAAACTGTATACATTAGCATATATAAACAATCAAACATGTCCCCTATTGTGTCACTTTCAAGTATAATATAAAAAAGAGGGGTTTATATGTGTCCCTTTCATAATTGCAATTAAACTATTTAGCCCACTATTCTAGGGCTATCATCAGGCAGTATAAACTCTGGCATATCAGCTTAACTCTGGCTTGTCAGTAATAAGGTTTGAGACACTGCATTAACAGTATGGCTTCACTGGCAGTGAGTGGATAGAAATAAGTAGAAGCTATTCTAATCCTCAAATGACCCCAATGCCTAAGTTGTTATGTACAATTGTATTTATGTGCTCATTCAGTGCTGATATATTTCATTCCATTTAAATATTATATTCATGTACTGTCATTTATATGCTATATACTTATAATAAAACCTTGCACACATTTAGCTGAATAAAGAGTTTTATGAAGCTTAGATAAAGTGCATCATTGGTTTTTCCCCAAATTTGGGTTAAAAAATAATATTGCCCAGTATTGCCCACTTTTCAAAGTGCTATGTGATTTTAATGTGATTTTAAAGGTGTGTATGACTTAATAAAATTCTTCTTTGTCATACATGATTTTCTATGTGTAAATGAATGAATATTCCAAATTTCCAAAATGAGGGCTTTTTATAAAGTTGAGGGGTTTTCTCCACAAGCCTGAAAATAACACGAGGGGTTTTCTCCACAAGCCCCAAAATAGGGTGAGGGGTTTTCTCCACAGGAGACTTTTGAGGGGTCTTCTCCTGAGAGCTCATTTTGTGAGGGTTTTTTTCCTGGATTCGCCAGAGTAACTTTCAAAGAACTGTGCTCATTTGCACTTTATCTGAGTACTTTCTTTAAAGAAGCAGATTACAGAGAATGGGTTGTAACTGGTGAATATTCCTTAGTCACCTTATTTCATTTTATACACAGTAGTCACACCTGTAGTTGCTCCTGAGTAGGTTTCAAAGAAGTATGATTCTTAATTTTCTTATGATCAAGTTACAGAGCACAGTTCAAAGGACCATGGTCATTTCTGCTTTATTTTCAAGTGCCCAGTTAGGTTAAATAATATTAATAGTACTTGAAAGGAACTATTCTGTGTAAAACTTAGCTGCATGTATAACTATACAAACAAGAAGATATGAAGTAACATTTATATCAAAATACTTCATTTTTTAGATTGAAACATATTAAAGTATTGGGATTTACTATGAAACTGAATTAATTAAAAATTTTTTAGAGACCGGCATTCTGTCCACCCTGCCCCAAAACCGGCCGGCATTTTGTCCACATGTGCAATTTTGACCAGCATTTTGTCCAACAGCATTATGTCCACCGGCATTTGTCCTGGATTCAAATATTCATATCTTGGAGCAAAAATGAATTGTTGTCAAATATGATGTAAATCTGAACCATCATTTACTGAATTGTGCTTTCATGTTTGTTATTTTATTCAGAAAGGTAAAATTATTAAGATTTATTAAAAATGATTGTATGAATTGGGGTTTAGTTAAAATGTATTCATAAATGAATTCGAATTCTTTTCAAAAAGTATTCGTATTTGAATACTTTTGAAACTGATGTATTCGTATTCATATTCATGGAAATAAAAAGTATTCGTATTCGAATACTTTTGAAAGTATTCACCCCAGGCCTGTAGTGTGAATGGGGTATGATGGACAACTTACACACAAAGGAGGAACATTAGCCCATTTAACATAAATATAAGGCAAAGATTTCCATTAAATTTATTCATAAGACTTATGTACAGATACAGTACATATTACAATATTTGTCATTCTTGTGCTACTAACTTACAAAAATTTAAATTCAACCTGTGGTTTGAGGTTGGCACAGAATGACTGACTCCAATGTGAAGTCTGAACTTTACCGGTACCTCACACAATGGGCCTTAAACTCAACACTGTATTATCAATAGTGGGGAGGTGTTGAAGCAATTATATGTCTAGTTTACTAGTCACTGGTAACAACGTGCTGTCGGGATCAGTCACTCACAATTTTAACTTTGATTTTTCTTTACATTCTGCATATATTTTTACATACAAACAATTATCTGTGTTCTTTTAACCCTTTTTAGTTTTCATTTATGAAATTGACAGTTGTCACAATGTTTTCTATTGCTTATGTTAAATGTTCACCACCAATTTTACATAAATATATTTACTGATATATTAACTGTTGAAAACTGTGAAATCAACAAAATTGTCCCCACTGAGTGTTTTATAGTATATATTATTCTATTATACCTAAAAATATAACAAAACAGGTGAGTAGTCTATTCTGGCTTGGTCATTTGTCAGCAAAGTGACAATAAGCCACCCAAGAAACTGTGGACGATTCCTGACACTAATTCACTGTTATCTGGATCATTCCTGGGGATACAAGGTTGCAAAGGTGAGGTAACCTGTGTGGCCAGGCATCTGTAGTGGTGAGAGACCAGACTTAAATGCAAATGAGGGTTCAGTGGGTATACTTGGCTTGCCTTTCTTCTGTTTCAGTGCTTCTTGCACCGAGTTTTGTTTTTTCCTCTTTTTACCTTTCCCACAATCCTCTTCCTTGTCACTGTTTTCCGATGACTCGTTATTTTGAGCTATTTGGCGCTCGTTCTCAACAGCTGAGCCTTCCACAATCTGACCAATCACAGGCTGGTGTACAGTTCCTCCCACATCATCAAACTCTGGGTATTTTCCTGGCCCAAAGCCCAGGTCAGGCAAAGACATGTTGACTGAACGGACATCAAAGGCCCGGGTGAGACACTCCAATGTCTCAATCTCACCAAACTCCAGCTCATCAAGGCATTCACACGTTCTCTGTACTTGTTCAATACATGGAGAAAATGAGCAGATTCTTCCCCCTGAAAAAGATAAACAGCATAGGCCATAGGACGTCTTGTTTTCTACTATATTATAACCCTCGCCCCTGAAAAGGAGAGACAAGTGTATTATAGTTCCAGCTGGACTGGTTCTGAAAATGAAAACTGGTTTCCAGGGCTT
Source organism: Sabellastarte sp. h YS-2021 (assembly GCA_964017235.1). Classification (NCBI taxonomy): domain Eukaryota; kingdom Metazoa; phylum Annelida; class Polychaeta; order Sabellida; family Sabellidae; genus Sabellastarte; species Sabellastarte sp. h YS-2021. The sequence goes on from OZ024928.1 coordinate 20,036,763, forward strand.
TGAAATTGCACAAAATCCAGGCTTCCTTATGCTTGCCACTGATATGGTAAAAATTAACCACAAGCGTACATGAGCCATAACTTAAAACAGTAATTATCGTAGCAAGATATTTTGACCATTATAAACTTCATTCACAATGAATATAAAGTAAAAGTCTGAGTTATTTCCTCAAGTTTACTAATTGGGTATCTGACTGGTTTATGATAGACTTAAGATGAAACAGATAGGTTTGCCATCCCTGTAAGATGGGAAAGATTGTTGTACGAGTATAAAATAGGTTTAAGATTGCTGTAAGATTAAAAATATGTAATAGGACGGGTTTACAATGTCATAAATCTGATAAGAGTTGAAAGGCTTACAACACTTTCAAACAGTTTGAGTTTCTCGTAAACTGTCCCTGATGGACTCATAAGTGTTGTACTCATAAACCTATCTGGAAGTTCCATATTTTTGGTACAGGATCTCTGTACGATGGCTTTAAGATCATTTTGTTGAAAAGATTTACGGCCCAATCCCAGTATATTGGGGATTGGGAGTAAGGTTTATGATATAGTGAAGAAATTACAAATTCTGACACTGCTACCTAACCAAAACGAAATGCAGTATATAGGGCTGCCACGAGTAGCAAATTTTGTACTCGAGTACTCTCTCACCATTACTCTACTCTAAAACGAGTACTCTTTTAGCGATAAATACAACAAAATGTGCCATTTTGCCCTGAAAATTAAAAGAAATTTACCCAGTTTATGTCACTTTTATCAAGAATGGTTTATAAAAGGTCACTATTTGAGTGTAAAAGAGTACTCTTTTGTTCATTTTGTACTCCAAATAATTTAGTAATCTAATCTTTAACGAGTACTCGAGTACTCTTTAACAGCCCTAGCAGTATAGTTGTTTACCGTTCACATATGTAGTAGTTCCTGTCTAAGTTTGTCTATGAGCATAAACTGAAGAATATAACAATAAATATTATATCAGAGAGGTATTACATTTCACACAAGGTCGGTCCACACATGGACCAGTTCTCAAAGATGATTGGTATCTGCACTGAGACTAGAGAGTTTTTTTTAAGGGATTTTATGCCAAGATCTGGTTTTGCGCTTGTTTTGGCTAAACCTTGCTATGCTACCCAAGGTGCAATAACAGATCAAATGAATAATATCAATTTATCACTAATTATCTTGAAGTTATTCTGACATGCCACACATTATTGGTGTAGATTGCAACAAAGGCCACATTTTAAGAACTAACTTCTGTTAATTTCCCATTTACATTCCATGTTTTTTATTTTCTTTGCCATAATTGTATTGATTACTGATTTGTGGAGGGGGATCTGCAATGATTCCAATACTTATCTGTTAAAATGGAAATTGTTTACTTCCTGTTTGTGCCAAATTAACACATGTACTGAATTACAAAGTTAAGAACTAGAGGATCGCTTGCAAAAAAAGATAATGTTTTTGCTGTGAAGCGTCCCAAAACGGATATAAAGGTGAGTGCTAAAATATTAAGAAAATGATCTGCTTATAGCCTTATACTGTTGTGGCAACCAAAGGTATTGAGCAATCACAAAAATGGCATATATTGATATATGGCCACCTGTATGTCAGACATGTAATACAGATAAATGACATGTACTTAACAGTTGTGATAACACATTGTGTCTAAGGTTTGTAAGGAGGAAACTATTGTATATATTTTTGGCTGGATGATAGTTATTTGCCTTGGTATGTTCCTCTGAATGGATATTCACTTTCTGTTTTTCTTCAGCTACTGAAAACAAAATTGTTTGTTGAAAGGGTTAATTATCATTGTCCATATGATAAAATGTTCTACGCTACTCTGCAGAGATACCCTGCCGGTCAAAAATTTCGTCACAATGGTTCAATCTAGCATGGTTTTCGAGATATAAGCATTTTTGTGTTTTGCAATTTTTGCGAAAAATTCGAAAATTCAAAATGGCCGCCATTTTTGGCAAGACAAAACTTTTGAAAATTCCGATGGCTACTCTAGAGCTACTCTGTGGGTCAAAAATTTCGTCAAAATTGCTCTATCTAGCACGGTTTTCGAGATATAAGTATTTTTGTGAAAAATTCGAAAATTCAAAATGGCCGCCATTTTTGGCAAGACAAAAATTTTTGGAAAATCCAGATGGCTACTCTGCAGAGATAACCTCTGGCTCAAAACTTTTGTCGAAATTGCTCTATCTAGCACGGCTTTCGAAATATAAGCATTTTTGTGTTTTGCAATTTTTGTGAAAAATTCTACAAAAATTTTTGGAAAATCCAGATAGCTACTCTGCAGAGATACCCTGTGGATCAAATTTTCGTCAAAATCACTCTATCTAGCACAGTTTTCGAGATATAAGCATTTTTGTGTTTTGCAATTTTTGCAAAAAATTCGAAAATTCAAAATGGCCGCCATTTTTGGCGAAACAAAAACTTTTGGAAAATGCAGATATCTACTCTGCAGAGAAAACCCTGCGGGTCAAATATTTCATCAAAATCGCTCTATCTAGCACGGTTTTCAAGATATAGGCATTTGTGTTTTGCAATTTTTGCGAAAAATTTTGACTATTCAAAATGGCCGTCATTTTTAGACAAAAATATCTGGAAGATCTAGATGGCTACTCTGCAGAGATATCCTATGGGTAAAAAATTTGTCGAAATCGCTCTATCATGCACCGTTTTCGAGATACAGGCATTTTTTTTTTCCTTATTTGGAAAATTTGTAATGATTAATTAATCATTAATTACTCGGCCATTTCTTAGCCAATCAATGCCAAAAATCTAATGATTTCCAGATTTTAATACAATGAATGTATTTGCCAAGTTTTAGGTGAATAGATAAAATCCCTTTCATCCGGACAAGCTTACCCATTGAAAAAAGACATTTTTGGTCATGTGACCTCTCTGATAGGTTAAAATATCACTGCAGCATATTCAAAAACATTCCCCAGGGCCACTGCATACACCTGCAAAATTTGAAAAGAATCTGCCCAGCGGTTACTGTGTTATAAGGAAAACAAAATGCGGAGCCGGCGGAGCCAACGGAGCCGGCAGAGCCTGATTTCCTCCCATAGACAAATAAGCGTCCCTTATGGGACGTTTAATTAGCCACCCCACCTTACCTTCAGTTTTGAGTGCCTTCTTGGCAAATGGCAATGCTTCCCAAGGTGCTGGGAGATCTAAGAAGACAGCATCGGCCACATGTACCAAGTCAAAGCCAGTTTTACAGACATCCCTGTGTGAACAGGTTACATAGTCACCTTTAAATGGAAAGACAAGTGTCATAGCTACCAGACTAAAGACTTAACACAGCAGAAAGCCATATACGCAACAGCTTTAGAAAGGTCAGTAATGTAGATGAAGTGTAATGATTTTGTGAACAAATACACTTGCATGTAATCACATTGTTCTGAGATATAAATTAGATTTCACCAGAAAGGAAGGTATACACTTGCTGTTGGTCAGAGGCTACTAAAATAAGCAAATGTGACAAATAAATCTACTGTTCTCATATATAGAGTAAGAAATCTAAAATTCGCCAGGAATCTAAAATTCGCCACCTCTAAAACCTTAGTTAATTTTATGAAGAAAATGATGTTTTTGTCCAAAAATTGGTATTTTTCAGTTCAAAAAGCCTTAATTTACTATACAGTCAACAAATCTCACCACAATTCATTTATTTTATTAGTATTTTCACATGTGGCGAATTTCAGATATGTGGCGAATTTTAGATTTCTTACTATATGGCCCGATATAAACTGGGGATTTGTTGAAAATTATGTGTTTATTTGAAATTTCAAATACAGTGTGCATGTGCATTGAGCACACACTTTCTCAAAGATTTCTGGCTTTTGCTATTGTGTATAAACAAATGATCAAGTATCACCTATTCCATGGTCTTTAAACTCTTCTTTTGCCTTATTGACACGTTCTTCATGGAAGTCAAATGTGTAGAGCTGGCCTCCAGGAAGAATGGTTCTGATAATTGCATGTGATAATGAGCCACTTCCAGTACCTACAAATACCAGACAAATCTGCCTACACAATCAAACATCTGAGAGTAATTCTGCGTTATGCACACGTCGGTATCAACCTCATTGATAGTGGTGTCTTCATTTGTTGTATAATGTACATTTATGTTTCACACAATATCCCCATTACTACAAGACTCAAAGCACTATCGGTAGTGTCTGACCTATACAACTGCACAAGTACGGCACCAGTGACTGACACTCCCTAAACTGAAAGACAGACGCTCAGGGATGTGCATCAACAACCCTGAAGTTCTTGAGCTTACAACTGGGGAAAGGATCCAATGACAGAGGACTGCCATTTTAAGTGGTCATCATATCCACTATGTATCTGTCTATATAAGGGATCGAACCCAGATCCTCTGTGTGCCCTGGGTGAGCATGTTGCCTATTGGGCCACAGTAGAAAACAATCCATTCCTACACCAGGCAGTTAAACTTTTATGCAACATTTAGGTTTGGCAGTCACTACACAGAAGAGTTAAAAACAGTCGAGTCACAATTGTACAAAAAGAACATTATGTTACTTTGAATAAAATACTGATGTTTAATGACATATTCTTTAAGGATACAAGGATAGTGTCATTATCACAGTACCGAATCTATTTAGTGCAATGCTGAAACAAAATACTATTGCCGACATCTCCACAGTCAGCACCAAAAATGATAGGAAAACTTTAACTATTACACACAGATAACGTATTCTTTTTCCCATATTTTAAGCAAGATCAGCACATTTAATCTTCATTAATTCTGCTTCCTGCTATGAACTGTTTGATTGGGACAACACTAGTACACAGATTTATTAGTTTCCCAAAGTATCGGGACACAAAAATGTTGCAAATCTATACTGCAAGAGATGGTTTACAAAAAAAAAGTAATAAATAGAGTAAATATAAATACTTGTTCAAATAATGTTCGCATAAATATAAGATGAACATCAGTAATTCTGTACCTGATTCTATGACCACTGAGCCTGGCTTCAAATCTAGCTGTAATGTGACCACACTTATATCAGTGGAATACAGAATTTGAGTTCTGTGTGGCAAGGTTACTGTCCATAACTCTGGTGTTGGATGTAACACATAGACCCATCCTCTTGAGCAGTGTATTTTACTGCCAAACGGCTTTCCCAGAAGATCAGCATGTTTTAGTGCTCCATATCTTGTCTGCTGCACTTTATGTTTCACAACTTTCATTTGCATCAAGCAGTCAAACCCAAAGAATAGGACTACAGTGTCACCTTCCTCAATAACAGCTTTATAACCACTGAAACTCATGATATCTGTGGAACTGGGCTGAGAAAGGAACAAGCTCACAGACTGATAAGTCTGGATAAATCACACCACGATGCAACTCACTCCACCAAAGTTCAATGAAACTGACCAATGGTGTGCATGGTATCTAGACATGGAGAAACATCTGGACACTTGCAAATAGTACCCTATACTGCACCTGAAATAGACAGAAAATATGCATTCATGAAATAACAGGAATATGACCTATATTTTGATTTTTGCAAGGTCATATTCCCAGGTGATTCTAATAAGTACAAAGTGTAAAAGTACATGCATATATACTATCCCAATTAGTGCCGATATGCCATCGAATGCTTTTAGAAATAAAACAAATTACTTCAAAACTTTTGCGATCCAATCGTGTTGTTGATACACGATTTATTAAGTTGAAGCGGTATTAAAAACTAAAGAATACAAATAGGGGAGACTGGGAGTAAGTCAATAAAATCGCATATTTGGATCATAGAATGTTAGATAACAGAAGTGGTACTGTATTTTCGAAAAATTTTGAATGTACATCGACATGATAAAAGGTACATTTACAAGGCACACATAAATAAAATGCACAGTTCATGCCCCTTTATTTTAGAATGGGCATCGAAACAGGGTAAAAAAAAAGTCTCCTTGTTTTGCTCAACTAGGCAAGTTTGTCACCCACCCACACTGATCACTTAATGGCATTTTACCAGTGAACACCAGCCTACCAGTGAATGCCTGCCTTATATTTCTTTGTTAGAAGTCAAGGACAAATGCTTCTGTTTTTAAATAAAATAGGCCTTGTTCGGTATTTCCACTTTGTGGTAAAAGCGGCCGATAATAGAGGTTGATGGTCAAAATATCTGGCTGAGGAAGCGATATTATCAAATTGTGTACACCTATTAATTAAAATAAATATGATTTAGTAGTATGGTCAAATAAAAATATATAATCTAAGTTTGTTGATAGAATCTCAAATCCAAATAATAACCACAGTGTGGGTGTTCAGCCGTTCACTGGTAGAAAGCCACTACCTTAAAAACTATTATAACTGTAAAATTTACCTCTTCAAGGAAAGTTAGACTGTGAGGTTTTAATATTGTCAAAAAATGCAAATGACGAACTTTGGCGGGTGATGAAATTGCGTAGCTGGCCAGGTAAAGCACCTACATTTTAACAGATAAAAATGATAGTTCGATGTTTATAGTTTAATAAAACAACTACAAATCGCTGCAAAATAGAATATTTGAAAGCCCGTAAAAAAGCCAGTGAAGTTTGTCACCCCAGTGAAGATTGTCGCCTGCATTTTATGACAATAGTATAGTTTTTACTGTGAACTTTTGACATACTAGATGTCGGTACCTCGGCTCCACTTTACTTGTGTGTAGAGCTGTGGCACAACCCCACATGAAACTGGAGATTTGCAGGAAGATCCTTTCCTGTAGAATAATACTTGTAAGATGAACAAATTGGGTTTAACACACAGGTAGAATCCTCCTGACAGAAGTAGAAATATGCTAATTATGCTTTAAAACTTTGAATATATTTACGGGATCGTGAATATATTAAAGTTTGTCTTATTGACTTTGCCAAGGGTTGACAAAAGTCTACAAAACCGAAAGAAAAATAAACTTTTTCAGAATTCAACAAAGTCAACCAAATTCATAACATATATGCTTAAGTCATGGTTGACAAAGTCGATATGGTTGACAAAATATGTGTAGCACCCTCATTGTCAGCTTGGTAGACAAGGGTGACAAAACATACTTAATACCCATTAGTGTAAACGTTATACATTATACAGTTGTCATACACTTAAGAAGACGATCAACAGTTCTCAAGCAATGTAGATGCAAAAGGTCGACAAAATGAAAATGTACCACTTTCTTGAATAGATAATCTGTACATCGCATTTTGTTGACTGTCTACCTGTCTACCTTGCATTCTTGTCTACTTTAATCAAATTGTCAACATTGTTGACCTATCTACCAATACTTAATGCATTTTGACTTTATTTTCATCATTTTGTCAAGTTTGTTGATCTGTCTATCAAATTCTGAAATTTATGTGGATTGTGTTTTTATGTGTAAATGTTAAATGCATTTAACTTCTGCCACAGGCCAATTACAAACTAATCAATATACATGTATTAAAACAATAGGTATATTCAGAGTCTAAATGCAGATCATAGCTCAAATGTAGCTGCTGAAGTTTCTAATTGCCTGTTCAAGAAATGCTTTCAAGTTCAATGGCCAAATAGAAGATCATATATTAAGTATACCTGCTTAAGTCACTTTGTTCAGTTAAGTTTTGAAATGGCCAAGCCGTTTTGAAGCCAAGTAAGGTTCTGAAGCAGCCAAATAAATGACTTGGCCATTTCAAAATGGCCAAGGTTGTAAAACGGCCAGGAACATAACACATATATATATTTTCCCAATTTGTTGACTTATCGATCTGTCAACCTCATCTATCTTTTGACCAAATATGACCAAATGGTTGTGGGAATGCATATGTTTGTACACATTTATGGGGGATCTGTTTCCAGCAAAATCTCCAGTTATATGTGGGGTTGTGCCATGGCTTTACATGCAAGTAAAGTAGAGCCAAGGTAACCACGTCAATTGGCAAACATGTATACCTTACTGCTGAAAGTTATTCCATTTTTAAAAAAAATATAAATATTGCCTTCCTTGAGCATTTTTACAGCGGGCAACAAACTTCACTGAGGTGACAAAATTCACTGGCTCACCAGTAAAACTCGCTAATCTTCACGACACAAGGCTACATTGCTGCACGAGCCATATTCACAAAAGAAATCAAGCTTAACTTGAGCTGATTTTTCGTCAGCTTGATCCGTGTCAGTGAATATCCAGATATAAATTATAAAATTGTAATTTCTTGCTTGATTTTCACAAATGATGTATCATTTTAAAGCTGACAACTAATAGAAAGCACCTACACTGGCAATGCGGCTGCATTTATTAAAAACTTAAACAGAAAGATGGATAAAATATTCCTCCCAGATGGGTATCCATTAAGATTGTCATTTTAATAAGGATCCACATGAATTATTGTAATTACTTCTTTCAAAATATTTCAATTTATAAAATACTCAACAGTTTAAAGTTTGTTTCAACCCGTGGATGGTATTTTCCTACATTAATAAAAATGTTACCATAGCCACTGTTGTCAAGATGATGCCATTGAATTTTTTTGGGAAATCCTTGACACTAATTTTAGATTGAATTTTTATTAATCTCAAAAACGTTTATTAGTGAAACAGAATATGCAAATTGACATTGCCTCCGTTGTATATGGTATTGTAGTACAAGGGCCCAATTCCTGTCACAGCCCAATTGCTGTTGCCCTGTGTAATTCTGTTACCTCACATTCACTTGTGCAATCTAAAGAGAACGGATGACGTCATCTTTATTGTTCCCTACACATTTTATACTTCTAGCTACAAGTATAGGACGTGAAAAGTCAGTTTTACAAGTCGAGGCAAACCATGTGGGTTTATCTCAGAGTTTTATTGTTAAAATTAAATTTTAAATTGCACACCTTGCAGTAATGGAAAACTTAAGTATTCTAAATTTAATAAAGACTGCTATAATTTATTTTTCAAGAAATATTAACTGAAACAATGCTTTGAAAATAGACATTGATTCTTCTGTCATTTAACAGATTAAACAGGTCGATTCCAGTCAACACTGAATTAGATTCATCCTGTATCTGTTATACTTTTTGTGAAAATAAAAAAAAATCAAATATATTTGTGTTATTTGGTGGGTTTCTTTGGAGCTTAATTAATGTTAATCTTCATTAACAACAGACAACAAGATAGGTCTTGACACTACAAGCATTTATTCTAAACTCCCAGATTTCATATAACAAAGTCTTATATATACATTGTATGTACAATATGTAATAGTTGGTACATTACAAATAGTGGAGCAAACACATATATAACAATATTGTCATTTATATGTTCTTTAATTATTCTGTCACGAGTCTTATCATCAAATATTTCAGTTTATGACTTTTTATATAAGAGTCATAAAAATTGTAAAGAAAGAAAAAAAATAAAATTGACATTTCAGTAAAAGTTTAGTGGTGGTGGACCAATTCACGCCCGGGTACCAATTCAGGCCCACCCCCAATTTTCTTGAAGATTTATAATTTTTCATAGAGAAGATGTTTACCACATCATAGATAATCATCAAATTGATTATATACATTTGTAATATATTGATTAACTGTGATTGTTTTGGATAAATTCAGGGGTGGGCGTGAATTGGTACCCGGGCGTGAATTGGTCCACCACCACTACAAATGCAGAGGGGGGTATATGAGCATCTCGTGACCATGGCAGCTCGTGACCAACAACTCGTACCCACAACTCGTTCCCAAGATTTTTTTAAAATATTGCAGGAAACCCAACTGACTTCTGTCTGCTCAAGTTTTTTCCCCAATTTGCATATTTTATTTTAAAATATTGAAGTAAACTCCATGGACTTCTGTCTCCCCACGTATTTTTTTCTAATTTGCATAATTTATTTGAAAATATTGCAGGAAAATCCACGGACTTCTGTCTCCTCAAGTTTCTTTTTCTAATTTGCATAATTTAATTTGTAATAGTTCTAGGAAGCCCTCTGGGAATTCCATGACCTCACATTTTCCAATTTGCATATTTTATTTTATAATATTGCTAGGCAACCCCAACGGAAGTATGAGAATTTGAAGTATTTGATCTCTAACTGAACAGACGTTGTTACATAAAATACTCACTCTACAAGCAGCATTTCTATTTATTAAACCTGAAATATTGTTAGAAAACCCCATGTAATTGGGTTTCTTCATAAATATTATGAGTTGCATATACAAGTACTTGATATTCAAGCAGAAATAATGTTTATTCTTATGAAATGTTAGTGTACGAGTTGTTGGTCACGAGATGCCGTGGTCACGAGTTGCATGTAAATCCAGAGGGGCTATGTATTGAAAAATTATCATGTTTGTAGTGTCCTTTCACAACATTTACAAATTCTATTATATTCCCCATTAGTATTCCCCATTTTTGCCATATTTTCATATATCAAGTATCGCCGCACATCCCATTATCAACCACTTCCTATTATCGACCGGGAGCAATTTTTTCCTTTCTCAGATCACATAACTGCATTTTAAATTTGCTGATTGGAGAATTGAATGTAAACACCTTCTGAAATAATATCACACAAAACTTTCAAAAAGATGAAGTCAAACAGGTATAAAATTTTAAAAAGTTAAAAAGTGTATGTGATAATTTCTCAATACACTAATGTCCGTTTTTCACAATTAATAATTCTTCAATTTTGTAGTATCTTATAAATGTTTCTGCCACTAATTTCATTTCTCTCCTGCAAAATTCTGTCTATTTTTATTCCAAACCAATAAATAGATCTAAACTGTTCAGAATAATGTTTAATAAACCTGAAGGAGTAATATGGTCCTCATAGGTCCTCTCTCAGCAAAGTTAAAAATTGTTTCTCAAATATTTCTATTACTTCATTTTAAAAGAAGGTTTTGTTGCATCTTATTGCAGAAAAATCCTGACCATGTCAAGAAGCTTATCTGACCTTTGTATTATTGCAAACTGTGATTGATGAAAGTCACTCAATTAGAGGCGCAGCCAAGTTTTTGAAATATGCTCTTTACTGTCAATAAAAAAGTAGTGATGCATCAGCCCTCGAAACATAAGATCTTCCAGATCCTAATTATTACAATTTGGCGTAAGCTGATATACTAAATTTTAGGGCTGCAAGCGAGCCCGAAAATGCGCCTCGATTCCTCGTTTTATAAGAATCGACTCGGATTCGGTTACTCGCTTGATTATCGCCCACGAAATAAACTGCTTCATATTTTGACATACCACGCATTATTAAATGGTTACAAACCACACAACAGGAAAGAATTTTGATAATTTATTGAATTTTGGGGAAAAGACGCATTTATAATGCAAAATATTAGAAACTGTAACCATCCTTATATTGCGAGATTTGAGGCGTCTTCGAAATACGTTAGAATAAAATGCCGTCTTATATATAAATATATTAATATATTTAAAGAAAAAAACTTGAATTTTGTAGTAGATTTTACTTCTATGTTTAGTTGTTTTCAAAGATCCGGTTCACTTTTCTTGCCTCGAGTATTGAAGTGAATCGTTTCGTTTCCGAGTAACCGAAGAATCGTTGCAGCCTTACTAAATTTTATACTTTTATCATTTTCTGTCATCAATAGTATTTTTTATGTTATCTCACAACCTTAAGTCTGCTACTTCTAGCTTTAGATGCAACCTTTAGTCATGTGATCGATAATTGGAAGTGATGCTTCCTGTATAACATATGTGACATACCTAAGAAAAACAATCATTTCTGTGCAAAATATCATATCAAACCGGGATATATACATACCAATACATGGGTAACATAATATGACAACAACCAACTGTATATTTGCTTTTTCTGACATGAAAAAGCAGTGATATTTTGACCAGAAATCATGGTGATTTTTGGTTGAAAAACTGACACTGACACAATTTCAACACTATTTCAAAACTGGATTTATGACTGGAAAAAGTAGTGATACTTCAGAAAAAATCACCACTAAATCAAGTTAGGTTTTTCGACATGAAATCTTAGTCATGTTATTGAACAGAAAACAGGTTGAATGTTGGGAAATGAGTGACTGGTGACCGTTGATTGAAAATTTTTTTCTAGAGGGTGATATAGTGATTAAGTCTAACTTTTTGAAAGAACTATTATTGAAGTTTTTAAATTTGTAGGTATGTGTAAAGCAAAGACTAATTTTTAAAGATTATAAAGATGATAAAGATTATGAGTGCATGTACTTGTACATTTTTATCCATTCTCCTTATTAATTAACTGATACATCCAAACATAATTTTTATAATTTATAATTATATTTTGATTAATGTGATTCCCGAAAATTAAAAAAAAAACATTTTGAAGTCAAACTTATCTTAAATAAAAAAAGATAAATTCAAACTTATTCATCAAAACTTAGTAATTAGAATTTGTTTCTCAAATTCTCCCATATACAAGTAACTAGTTTTCAATTTACAAGTTTACACTGAAAACTTCTCTATACAGAGAACCTAAGCTATAACATTTTATCACACAACAGTGAGGTTGGGGGGTTCCTGTTTTTTCTTATTTGTACCCTGCTACACAGAACATTGGACCTGTGACATAAAGTAATTAGATAACACAGCAGGGGTGGAGGTGGGGCTTTACCCTTGCTCAATAGCATGCATGGTGTTTACTTCTTTAAGTCTGTTTTTTGTGCTCAGCACTGACAACTAATTAAGATGGGGAGTAATGGGTGGAGTTCTGTAAATGTGGCTTTTCTTGTGTTTTTTTTTCAGTTTATATGACAAAGTTGTATGAGATACAAGCATCTGAACTGAGCATTGTGCCTGTGCTACATGATTATAGCTTCTTTATAATTACAATATAATTGTAACCAACTTAATAAAACATTTCAAAGAAAGTGATTGGATAAAATACTGAAGAAATAAAAAATGTCACAATTGTTTGTTTTTTACAAAGAAAAAAAATATTTTACAATTTTACAAAAAGAATTTCAATTGAAGACATTGAATAATATTGGTCCTATTAAAAACATAAAAATGGATTAATCTAGTTGGACAATATGAATTAACATATCTTGGGCAATTATAATTATATTTGATGCAAAATTATGTATCATTACAATGTCACCAGAAATAGAATATTGAATATACAATAATTCATGAATACATGTCATCTTGGAAAGAATTAATTACTTTCAAGTTGTATCCAAATTGTAAAATATGCATATGGATAGTTATTGTACAATATTATAAAGAAGCTATAATTATGACACACAAGCTACAATGATTAAAGTAAAGAAGAAGACCAGATTTCAACAGTTGGTTTCAACATGATTTCACCGGTTGGATCCAACTAAAAACGGTTAGCAAAATCTACACGTATTTCAACCTGATTTCACCCATTGAATTCAACCAGATTTCAACAGTTGGTTTCAACATGATTTCACCGGTTGGATCCAACTAAAAACGGTTTGCAAAATCTACACGTATTTCAACCTGATTTCACCAATTGAATTCAACCAGATTTCAACAGTTGGTTTCAACATGATTTCACCGGTTGGATCCAACTAAAAACGGTTTGCAAAATCTACACGTATTTCAACCTGATTTCACCCATTGAATTCAACCATATTTCAACAGTTGGTTTCAACATGATTTCACCGGTTGGATCCAACTAAAAACGGTTTGCAAAATCTACACGTATTTCAACCAGATTTCACCGTTGGATTCAACCAGATTTCAAAGTTGCGTGCCTGCTGGGTTGTATCTAAACCATTAATTACACACGAAAAACGTGTACCACTGTACCTGTACTTTTAGATTATGCAGTACACGGCCTTTTCAAAACGGGTGTTTTAAACTCTCTTTTATATGCACACATGAATATTAATGAGTTGTTCTCAGAGATAAGTTGGGACGAAACATCCAATTTTCGGGTACCTGGCGATAATTGGTAGAAAGGCAGCATAGCACTACATAAAGTTACCCGGCCTTACTTTACTTCAAGGTAGAGCTGTGACAAGACCCCACTTAAACATGCACATTTGCTTAATATATATTCCTATGGTTTTTACTTAAGTGTTATAAGTTATAATCACCTATAAATACTTTTATACATGCGCTCGAATAATTTCTTGATTTATCGCTCAAGTAAACACTAAACGCCCTGTTTGTCCGTTGTTAAGGACGCAGTCAAAAGTTTCATATGTGTAAATTTAGAAGAGTACACTTATCAACATTAAACTTTCCAAAAAGCAATCTTCCCTCTAAATTTTCTATTTTCCTCTTTAGTTTCTGATTAACTTACGAAGTAAAGGTAGATAACAATTTCTCACAAAATCAAACTGTTTATAACTTGAGACATATTTAAGCCACAATTATCTGCTTGGATTTATTTCAAGTAATTCGTTTCCACCACTACCAGTTTAAGAAATTAAGTGTTACACCATTGTTTTCATTTTTCTCACTCAAATTTCTCATCTTCTTTGAAAAAAACGCAAAGTAAAATGGAAAAAAATTGTTATAGCATGTACATCATTTAATGCCACTGATTTTTAACTTGAATAGAAAACATTTTATGTAAACAATTTGGTATTCTGATATCTATTTTGTGTCATTGAAAATCCAAAAATATCTTCTGATGGAAATGTATTGTGCATGTACATTGCCCAGATGTAGAAACAATAATTAATGAAATTAAATATTATTAATTGTATCCTTAGTTTAAAAAGTGATAATAGAGGATGGATCAAATAATATAAACTTTTAAATTAAATAATATAATGTTTTTAATTAGATATTTGTCCATTTGTGGTAGATATCTATGCATCATTTGACTTATTTTAAAATAAAACACAAATTATGGTTTGTAATTTTTTTTCCAAAACTTAAAAAAACATCTAATATTTCAAGAAAATTTTGAGAAATTATTATGAAGCTTAGATAAATGTCTTATAATGTCTTATACAATTGTATTTATCATTATTGCTGTTTTATTTGCTTATCATATTATGTGCTGGTGCCACTTTTAAATTAGAAAATAAACTGTAGATATTGAAACAGTAAATTTTAACTCATTACCATTCCTCATCACACCTTTGATTTTATAATATATATATGTTACAAGCAAACTGTATAATCAGGCATTTCGCGAAATGCCTAAAAATTCCAGGCATTTCACGAAATCCCTGATTCACTCAGGCATTTCGCGAAATGTCTAAAATTTGTCCTTCTTTATTATACAACTTGCCTGGTGCATTTTAGGCAAATTGTGAAATACAATAATTTTATGTAATGCAAAGCTTTCTTGATTATTTGGCCATATTTCGATAAATTAGAAGAAATGAAATATTTTAAATTTTCTGGCCATATATTTCATATGTTTTGTATGTCATTTAATTTATCAGTTAAAGATTTGTACAAGTTATATAATGTAATATCAAGTTATATCAAAGAAGCTTAACTTGTATAACTGACTTGACAAGTTTAACACCACATAATTTTTAAGTTTAAAAACTGAAGACAGTCTTGGTCAAATTAATAGGTGGTACACACTTATATTGGAAAAAACATGTCAAGAAATAAAAATAAACTTGAAAAGATAGGATATGAAATAAAAATGAGTTGCATAAAAATAGAATAAATAGATTACATCTATATGACTAGCCATTAAAATATGTGCACAAATATAAAAATTCAAGGAAAATTTAACTTCAACAGCACATCAGTGTATTGTGATGAATGAGGGCGTGATGTTATTAATGACATTTTGAATTTTATTGGTATCATCTTTCACATTTTTTCACCTTTACAACTACAACCTATATGATATACAGACAAATAAAAATCCAATTCTCTAGTAAACAGGTAGTATTCATATAATTGCAATTGCCTAGCATTGGACTGGGTTGGGGTGGGGGTCAGAGCTTTAATTAGTCTTTGTACAATGAGGGTTTCTTGCTTAATCTTTTAAACCAGAGAAGCATGCATGTACACTTTCAAATAAGCTTGTCTTTGAGGAATATAGATGTAATGATTTTGAATAACAATATTATATTTACTGGTATTTCAGATATGAGGTTCTCATGTGTGGAGATGTAGAAAAACTGATTAAGAGGTGTTCATCAGAAGAGGAGACACCTTTGTATTATGTCAGTATTGAGGATATGTTTGATGTCATCCAGAGAGCACACATTGCCACGGGCCATGGTGGACGGGACAGGAAGTTGAAGCATGTTGGTAAAAAGTATGCCTATATCACCAGGGAGAGTGTGGACTTGTTCAAATCCATCTGAGTACGCTGTCAGGAAAAGATCAAGAGACCAAAGACCACAGGTGTTGTTGTGAGGCCCATTCTTTCTCAAGACTTCAGTTCACAGTGCCAACTAGATCTCATTGAAATGCAGTCTTCTACCCAAGGCCAGTACAGATGGATTATGGTGTACCAATGTCATCTGACCAAGTTCTGCATCCTGAGACCACTGACATCCAAGAGAGCAGCTGAAGTAGCTTTCCAGTTACTGGACATATTCTTGCTTTTTGGTGCTCCTTGTATACTTCAATCTGACAATGGGTCAGAATTCACTGCCCAAGTTATCAGTGAACTGAAACATTTATGGCCACAACTTCACCTTATCCATGGTAAACCACGTCACCCACAGGGCCAGGGATCTGTAGAAAGAGCCAACGCAGATATAAAGGATATGCTTGCTGCCTGGTTGTCTGACAATAACACTCAGGACTGGTCTCTTGGGCTTAGATTTGTCCAAAATCAGAAGAACAATGCTTATCATGCTGGGATCAAGTGTACACCTTATTCTGCTTAGTTGGGGTGTAAAGCCAAGGTGGGATTAATAACAACCAGTCTTACACAGGAGATCATCGAATGTCTGGAGACAGAGGAAGACCTCTTGTCTGTACTGGAGCAACCAAGCACTCCCCCAGAAGAGCCACCGGTGACTGATGAACCAGAGACTAATGAATTACCATCCACTTCCTCAGATGTGCCACCATTGATGAATTTAGATGATACACCTACTGAGGAACACATGACATCGTCTGGGCCCACCACACTGTTAGTGGATCAAGAACCAGCAGCTTTTGTAGAATCTCCACTACCAGTACAGATGCAACCAGCTGAAAGTACAGCACCATCAAATTCTGTTGGCTCCCCACTTCCACCACAACTCACCATGGCTTCTTCTGTTTCATTAGAAGTTCACAGTTCTCCACCAGCACTCAGTCCAGCACCTCACACAGTAGTAGCATCTCGCCAAAGTAACATCACTGTGCAGCACAAGAAGGCTGGGGAAACATTGGCTTCTCAGGCAGAGCGTATAGTGAAAAGAAATCATATCACTTTACAAGCAGGAGATGAAGGGGATAATGTGGCCATCCCCGTTCCAATGGTAGATAGAGGGAGGGGAGACCCACACAACATCTCGGGTGTTATCATCAACCATAATGACAATGATTTGTACACCATTGCAGTGACACAAGGGTTATTAAAGAACAAATTCACCAGGAATGAGTTCACAATTTGCCAGCAAAGGTTACTGGCAAACAGTGATGTGAACACTGATGACAGAATCTCTGTATGTGAAGCACTGAAGAAAGCCCTTCTGGTGGACAAGGATTTGTGTGTTGTAACTGTTTAACGTCTGGGTCAAAAATGTAGTACTAACAAGTGCCAGTGCTTCAAGTCAAAACTCAAGCGTAATAGTCACTGTCATGGTGGCTTGTCTTGCAAGAACAAGTAAACATTTAATTTGTATCATCAACAATAAACTATTGGTGAAATAAATTGTCTTCTTAAACCAAAAGATCAAACGGAAAAATCTGATTAAAAATTAAATTAGACTGGAGAATCATATTTAGGCATTTTGCGAAATGCCTGAAGCTCAAAATCAGGGATTTCGCGAAATGCCTAAAAATTCCAGGCATTTCACGAAATGCCTGATTACACAGTTTGCCTGTAACATATATATGCCGATATATATAACTACATTAAGCATTTGTTGCTACCTCTTTGGTCCTGTTAGAATTATAAAAAGTATAATTAGATGAAATAAAAAAGGCCTCCATAGTTTCTCTTCAAGCCTTTTTGTTGATGGGATTATAAGTTTTGTGATCAGTGTTTAACATATTCTCCTTACAGAAATAAGCAACTTTGTAGCAAACATGTAAAGACAAATGTAAAGTTAATGATTCAATAAGTGTTTAGCTTAAATGGAAATCATAATTATATAAGGATCATAAGGCTTGTCAGCATCCTTTGCCATCTTCCTCTATCCTATTCTGCCGGTGGAAGCTTCCAGATTATACCCTTCTTCATTTTATATCCAGGTAGATTCTGAGAGTGCCCATAACTACTCTGGAATAGATTTCAAAATGTACCCAAGGGTGGATTGTGGAACCACCTAGAATCTACCGCCTCCTCTACGAATGTACACCACTGTGATTAGTAACATAGTTATAGAATACCAATATACCAATAAAAGAAATGTTAATGCTATTTTCACGATTGAAGTTAATCTTGAGATAGCTAAGGATAAACTTTTCACCTTAGGTGAACTTGTATTAAGCCAAGATTAAGAACATAAATAAAGTATAAATGACACATTGAAACCCCTCCTGTTAATTGTTGCTAAAAGTATTACTATTTATTACTGTCATTGATTTACATCATTGGTCGTTTTATGAAAGCAATCAGCTAGTCCAGTTACTCAGTTATTCCCCTGACTTTATTCAGAATTGTGGAAGCAGTACCCCATTGTGTATCAGAGGTCTAGTCATTCTTTTGATTTATTGGCATTAGTTGAAGCAGGGCCTCAGTTTATATCAAAGTATCATTTACTCCTTTGATTTCATAAATTGGGACTACTGGAAGCTGAGCCACAGTGTACATTAAAAGCTTAGCTATTTTTTGGTTTTACAAATTCGGATCACTTGAAATAGGCCTCAGTGTACATCAAAGTTAAGATATTAATTTGATTTAATTGGGAATAGTGGAAGCTGGGCCTTAGAGTACATCAGAAGTCCTGTTATTCCTTTAATTTCATAAATTGGGTTTAGCTGAATCAGATTCTCAATGTACATCAGAGTTTGGACTTGGAGCTTTAGAATGTACTGAGAGGTAAAAGGAAACTAGGGGAAAAGATACCAAAAAGCCTTTGCATTAATTTATCAATCAGTTTTGTTTTTTTAATATTAAATACCAAGGGAACCTATTTCTTTGTCAATTGTTCACTAGTTTTTTTCAGTTTTCATTTTAGAATGAAATTTATATTCAAAATGTGTGCTTTTGATATTTTATTGCAGATTGTAAAGATTTAGACTTTGGGACAGTGTTTTTTTCCATCTTTCAGAGACTGTTTGTAAGTGTAGATCATTAACATATCTACTATCGCACAAACATACCAAGTGATCCAAAAGACATCCCATAAACTTTAACCACTACAGATATTGAGTTACTCATCACCCTTTTGCAGATCGAGTTAAATATCCAACACATTTATATCAGAAAGGTATTTACACAAACCCCACCCGCCACCACCCAACACAATGTGGTGTATATGTTCACTGCCATTTTGACCCCAAGCCATTTAAAATGGCGGGGCCCGCCGTTTTAAATGGCAGACCCTGCCATTTACACCAACTAGGCTTAAATAAGGGGTTGCAAATGGCTGACCCATTTAAAATGGTGGCCTTTAGCTCTCAGCCATTTTAACTCTTTTTCTAGCTATTACTTTGTTAACTATTGAATTAGTGTTTGTCTTCTGTAGCATACAAGTTTAATGTTTCATGACAATTATGTAATTACTTTTTTATCCATTATTTGTCATTTAAGCTTAAAATTTAAAAAGTGAAATATTAAATAGCAGCAGTATAATTATATCAATATATAGCAATTATGAATTTTCATTCAAACAGTTTAACACTATCAAGTCAATCATAGTTTCAGCCATAGCTAATTTTGTGATACCTTAACAATAGGGACAAATCCAATTAAGTAATCACTTGAATAATAGTTAACAAATCAATACAGTAGGGATGATTTCCACACTGTGATGAAAAGACTAGCCAGTGGAAAGCCATTCTTTTCATGTAGGATTACTTTTTGATGTATTGTCTAATATGTAGGTTGGATTTAACATAATGGATTGAATTTGTGGAAGCCATACCCTTTTCTGTTGATTAGTTCACAGGGAAAGATAATCACTTTATAAGATTTGCCCCCTTTGATGTACAAATCATATGTCAATTCACAAAAGGATGAATTTCAAACATTTAGAATGTATGTACTTCAAACACCATAGCAGTGAGTTTTATTTTCCTAAGGACAACTTTAATGAAATGCAAATTTGTATAAATAAGTAATGTACAACGGAGGGCTGTTAATTGCAATTGTATCAAGCAGTAGAATGGTTGTTCTCTTGAATTGTGGCTGGATGACATACAAAAGTCAGTTGGTACTTATGTCATTATTGCATACTTATATGAAGTATGTATTGTTGCTATCTATTTGGCTGGGCCATTTAAAATGGCAGCCTGCTGTTTAAAACGGCGGACTGCCATTTAAAACGGCGGACTGCCATTTAAAACGGCGGATGGGGTCAAAATGGCATGTAACATATATACCTAGTTTGCCTGGATAAATATTATGGTCTATTTTTCTGTCTTAGAATGGATTCCTTTTTGAAGATAGAAAATATAAATGAATGTTATTCTTGTTATTATTTTAGATCAACAAAATATTGATTTTCTGAAGATAATATGTAGTAGCCAGATATTGTTGTAGTTAACTTCATTACATTACTACTACAAATTTTGCCTAAAGTTTACATAGTTCGTCTAACATTTTACAAACCTAAATTTTGTTAAATTTTGAGACTTTACAGAAGGTATATAAATTTTACTTGATTGAATTGCCCAATATTTAAAGGAAAATTTACAAATATATTAAATATAGTACATGTATATCTTTATTTTAGATTTCGGTCAACTAGTCTATAGTTGTTTTTTCTTAATGCCTTATTATACAAAACTTTATGAAAAAAAAATCTCAGAAAATATGAAACTTATGAGCATCTTACCTCATATATATATGTTACAGGCAAACTGTGCAATCAGGCATTTCCCGAAATGCCTGGAATCTTTATGCTTTTTGCGAAATCCCTGATTCAAATTTCCAGGCATTTCATGTAATGCCTAGTTTTGAGCTCCAGGCATTTCGCGAAATGCCTAAATGTGATGCTCCAAGCATTTTAGTTTGTCTCTTGTTTTATGTATTTAGTTTAAGAAGAAAAATTTAGGGCACAAATAGTTAATTCTGAAAGATACAAAATCTATTTATTTTAAAAACTTCAATATATGTACATTGACCATTTACAAATCTAGCGACAACTACATTCAGTGACAGAAAAACATTGCTAACTAATATATCTGATAAAGCTTCACACATATAATATGTGATCAGCTTAAAAGAAGAGTTCAGTCAATAAGTTTATACTTTTTTTGAACAATGTTAATGTTTTCTTCCAATCAATGCAATATTGTAATAGTAAATCACTGGCATCATTCATTTTCACAAACTTCTAAATAGTAGACAAGTTAATAATCACATTAGAATGCATACTGAAGTAGATCCAAGTCTGTTTACCTTTTATAGCCTCTTATGCTCAGCTTATTTCTTCATATCTGTCTGTACTTTCAATTTAAATGAAGCTTAGTGGCTTTGCTACTTCAATGGGATTATTTTAATGAGAAACTCTATTTATTTTTTCATTAAGTTCAATTAATTTAGTTAAAGCTGACATGGCTTCCCTATTTCAAGGGATTATTTCATGAAGAACCCATGCATTGATGAACATCAAGGCCCAGATAATTCAATTCAAAGGATATAGGGCTTCTCTAGTTCAAGAGATTATTTTTCATGAGAAACCCTGCTTTTATATTCATCAAAGCCCATTTAATTCAGTTAAAGCTTACAAAGTTACACTACTTAAGGGATTGTTCACTTGTTTGATTTACACCAAAGCCCACTTAATTAAGATCAAGACTCAAATGGTTTTTCTATGTCAAGAAATTATTAGAAACGGAATCTCTGCTTTAATTAAAAAAATTATCCTGACTACAATCTGATGTTCTATATGTTAATTCACACCAAATTATAAAATGTATGCCCTGGTCATTTGAAATATTTCTTCCATGAGCTTAAAATGACATCCAATAAAAATAATTTGAACAGATCTATGATTATACTCATTTATCTAAAAACTGATGGATAAAACACAAAAACAGCGGCTATAACATAGAAATATTGCATTTCACAATTTGCCTAAAATGCATCTCAAGCAAGTTGTGTATTAAATATGGCCAAATTTAAGGCATTTCATGAAATGCCTGAAAATTTTAGGCATTTCGTGAAATGTCTAAGTGAATCAGGGATTTCGCGAAATGCCTAAAAATTCCAGGCATATCGCAAATGCCTGATTACACAGTTTGCCTGTAACATAAATATGTACAAATGATTAATATATTTATATATATTGGCATATACATGTTACAGGCAAACTGTGTAATCAGGCATTTTGCGAAATTTTTAGGTAGCATGCACACATCTTTGATATACAGTCTTTGCACTTTGACAAATATCATGCACAAGATATGAAATTCATAAATAAATGTCAAATATCTAAAAATGACAAATATTATATAATAATTTTAAAAATTATTTACTAATTTATTTTTAATTTTGGGGCTGATTATGCTAAAGGTAAAGTTTCTCTAGGACTTATTAATTAGGGGTCAAATTTTTACTGGGCTGATTTGACACAGTCTGATTTTGCAAATAGCCAATTTTTCCACCTCCTGTTCTTTCAAGGTTTAAGATTATCTTCATGATAATCGTGTGTTAGGGGCTTTTGTATGTCCTTGACTGTAGCCTTGATCACTCCCAAAAAATGTTGATTGCACATAATTTTTCGAGAACCATTCCATTGAACTCCTTATGTCATTTGGGTAGGATCAGGAAGTTAGTTATGTAAGACAACCCTGACCAATTGCTGTCACCTTTAGGTGTTCCTTAATTTTTTTTATATCAGTTCTGTTGTCTTTTGTGGACTCTGATCTCTCTGCATAAATTTTAAACTGCTCACAATTGTTTACAGATCTGAAATACATTCCTTAACCTTCATGAACACGGTGGCAGAGTGCTAACACTGGTAGTTGCTTGCCGTTGGTCAGCAGTTTACAGTACAGAACCTTGACCAACTGTATGTACTGGTTTCTTCCCCTCCCAACTTCCTGCCGTGATCTGTAGAGTGTTGAAAGCGATGTAAAACCCCAAATAAATAAATTAACCTTCATGAAGTGATTATTAGTGTTTGGAAGGTGTCGTGACAGTTGGCAGAAGAAAATTTGTAAACAAGTTTATCTATGTTTGCTCTTGCTTGCATTGCCAGAAACAAAAGCTGGTTATAAAGTGGGGTTCCTGAATGATTTGTGATAGTGGGATATTCCCTTTAAAGACTATTAAAGGCCTTTTTGAATTTTAATCAGCTCTTTCTCTGTCTGAGGTATTGATTTCAATATTCAAGTTTTCTTGTACAAATGCAAATATTTAGAGGAAACTTAGATGTTATATAAGATGTTTTGAGTCATTTTTCATTGAGAATTCAAAACCCACATGACCCTGCTGTGATAACTATACAGTGCAAAGCTGCTGTTATATTTATGCATGGTACATGACATATATCACCAATAGCTGAGCAATGCTTTTGATATGATCTTCACAATTATTCATTTAAACTGTTTCACATAAAATTAATACCACATTATATTTTTAATTTGCAGATGATCTTAATAAGCAGTTTCAAAATTTGGTAAAATGATATTAACATTGTAGACCTCTGATACTATGGCCACAAAGTGTATTATTGTTACTACATCATTAACAATAGTAATAATAATATACAGAATTATGTAAAAGACTATATGGAACAATTAACATTTAACTAAAAGTTTGTTTTATGTACTAATTTGTTTTCTTTCTTGTGGCATGGATACCAGCATCAGTTCGCACATAACAAGCAGCTGACAATGAAATCAGAAGCTGTGCTGAATAATATGTCATCATTATCCAGAATGATGCTTTGTCTAGTTTCATCTTCCATTTATCAAAGGCAATTATGAAATCTGATATAACAAATATCAAAGCTCCTAAGAACCCACACATTGTTCCAAGGTTGACATGTAACTGAGCCCTTGCAGCTGTTCTCCACCCCATGGCAAAGATCAAGACACTGTACAGGAGGACCATGTACTTCATCACAGGATCACTGATGGCTGGGTAGAGGTATGCATAGGTGAAACATCCTATCAGTGCACAGGATACTGCAGTGGCTCCACTACCAAAAGGTTTGAAGCCATTTGCCAAAACGTAGCAGACATGAGCAATAGCAAAGAACAGCAATCCAGGGATGAACAGTTTAACCCTCCAAACCAAGCAAGAATCACCAGCCATGGAAAAGAACAGACCAGCTATAATCAGGCGCTTGTAGGATTTGTGCTGTGCACTCTTGTCTTTCTCTGACAGTATCATGATTATCAGTGACACAACCGGAAGTAGCTTGAAGAATACAGTCTTGAGACTTTCCTCTGGGTGTTTTCTGGTGGTGGCTTCAGTGATGTAGATGTATATGATGATGTACAGGAAGAATGGAAGCATTTTCCAATATGGCAGTGCCTCAGCAAATCCCATCCTGGTAGCTTTGTCTACTAAAACATAAGTTCACTCAGGAAAATGACTCGCAGTGCTTTCAATTGACACATACATTAGAATCACTTTCACAAAAAATTACATCTTTCAAATGATTCATACTAAGGTAACTTTATTTTACGAATTTTCAAATAATTGAACAAAATCTTTCTTTCACAACATGTTCAACTACAGATTTCTTCTGTTTATTAAACACTGTATTGCTTGAAAAGGTGCTTGTTCAGATTGAGTTATAAGTTTGATCGTCACCCAGTGCAATGTATTAAAAACCACATTAAATAACAAAGGAAAAACGACTTTGCATAGGTTACATATCAATGGTCTTTGGAAATTGCAGTCAACTAAAATTTAGTCTAGAAGTTTGAAAGAAGGCTATTATATTAATACACCTGTTCCATTATCCCAAGTTTGCCTCCTGACTGTTTTGATAATGTAACCCAAGAAGGTCAGGACAGGACTAGATCATGGCAATTGTAGATTCTTGGGCAAAATATTCCACATATTTTCAGAACTACATCACTAAAATTGTAGACACTTCTGCAAAATGTTTAGAGGATTTTGATAGGATTTTGATTCCAGAATGAAAACTTTACCCCTTCAATTCCATTATTCTTGAGATAGGTATGGGTTTCATCACGTTCTTTTTATTAATTTTACTGAGAGTTATAAATGGCAATCAAAGAGATAATTCAAATGAACTAAAATGCATCAATAATTTATATTGATTTAACATTTCAAGCATCTCTGACATTGATTGCTAATTGCAGCCATGAAGCATTCATTTAGCTATGCTTAAGGATAGAGTTCCGTTGTAATTTTCATTGTAATGTACTCTTACACACACTTAATTTTACATCAACATACTGTTAAGTCTCTCTGATGTACATGTACTAATTTATCCCAAAACACAGGAATATTTTTAATACCAAACATCTGTGCTTTTGGCTGAAAAGTATTTTTGGTACAAATTTGAGCCTTACGCAAGGTTAGCCATCAACTCAGTGTGTGGTACAGTCCAGATTTCTGACTTTTATTTTTTTAGTATGCGCATATTGTCACGCCTATTATTGCACTAATTAAGTGATCAGCCAACTGCAATTAAGCACTTGCTAAATTCATCGGTCACTTATTCAGGTGATATAATATAAATGTCTCATATGAATATCGATTTACGTAACTTACCTATTTTCTAGCTAGCAATATAATCCCATTGAATTTAATACTTGTTGTTCTGTAATACCTAACAAGAAGTCGATTTCTTGCAGGTACTTGTTGTAGATTAGGTTTCCTCAACACAGATATTGTCACTCAGACATTGACCTCAGATTAACATCATACCTGACAAGATATATTCAACATTACTGTGATTGCTATTCATATTGCAGTACTTTTGAATGATCAATAATGAACTCACAACATTAAGGCAAATTCAACTAAGCTACATGTAAATATTGATGTTAAAATGTACATATTCTGACACTTAAGTCATTTAGTCCTTTTGAAAGGTGAGTTGGGATTTTTACGTCCGTTCAACAGTCATATTTGGACAAGACTGAGTATTGCCACTTGTGGATATGGTCCTTATGTATACGTTCATACGTGTAAAAGTAATGAGTTACACAATGTATTACAGATGACACATTCAAATTGTGCAATTACCAAAAACACGTCATACCTCTAAACTACAATTACACTCCCATTTTTTCCGAAAATCCTCTCCAGTGGTGTATTCTCTGGAATAATTAAGATGGTCCATTGAGTGCTGAAGTCCTGTGTATAATGTGTGACATTGAAAACCTTTATATTGAAAGCGGTATTCTGCTTTGATATTGTTATTACTGGTATTTCAATATCTCATTTGCTATAGGACTAAAAGCACTAATTCACCAGTTCTGACAGTACAAGTACAGCCCAAGCAATGGACACGTGTAAAAGAAATATGTTATAAAGCCCAGTGCACACAACAGCAATTCTATTAAGTGCCAACCAGGCATTAAAAGCTTAACAAACACAACTAGACCTACCGCATCGGAGAACCGATGCAAATTGTATCCACCGTAAAGACAATGCACCAAAACCTCTAGGACCAACAATAAGAGAGTTATAAGCACTTTTAAGTTTGGCTGTCCTCATTTCACCTTCAAGGAGGGGCCGAAGGTCAAATCCGACCACACCAGAAGATTCCCAGCGCATGATTTCCTATATGTTGGTTTACCATCAGAAAACATGTTGGACCAATAATAAACGAGTTACAAGCACTTTTAAGTTTGGCTGTCCTCATTTCACCTTGAACGAGGGGCCCAAGGTCAAATCCGACCACACCAGAAGATTCCCAGCCCATGATTTTCTATATGTTGGTTTACCATCCCAAACCTCTAGGACCAATAATAGGCGAGTTATAGGCACTTTTACCTTTGACTGTCCACGTTTGACCTTGAAGGAGGGGTCTAAGGTCAAATCTGACCTCGCCAAAAGATTCCCAGCCCATGATTTCCTATATACTGGTTTACCATCCCAAACCTCTAGGACCAATAAAAAGAGAGTTATAAGCACTTTTAAGTTTGGCTGTCCTCACTTGACCTTGAAGGAGGGGCCCAAGGTCAAATCCGACCACGCCAGAAGATTTCCAGCCCATGATTTCCTATGTGTTGGTTTACCATCCCAAACCACTAGGATCAATAATAAGCAAGTTATAAGCACTTTTAAGTTTGGCTGTCCTCACTTGACCTTGAAAGATGGGCCCAAGGTCAAATCTGACCATGCCAGAAGATTCCCAGCCCATGATTTCCTATAGGTTGGTTTACCATCCCAAACGTCTAGGACCAATAATAAGCGAGTTATAAGCACTTTTAAGTTTGGCTGTCCTCATTTGACCTTGAAGGAGGGACCCAAGGTCAAATCCGACCACACCAGAAGATTCCCAGCCCATGATTTCCTATAGGTTGGTTTACCATCCCAAACCTCTAGGACCAATAATAAGTGATTTATAAGCACTTTTACCTTTGGCTATCCTCGTTTGACCTTGAAGGAGGGGCCCAAGGTCAAATCCGACCACACCAGAAGATTCCCAGCCCATGATTTTCTATATGCTGGTTTACCATCCCAAACCTCTAGGACTAATAATAAGCGAGTTATAAGCACTTTTAAGTTTGGCTGTACTCGTTTGACCTTGAAAGAGGGGCCCAAGGTCAAATCTGACCACACCAGAAGATTCCCAGCCCATGATTTTCTATATGTTGGTTTACCATCCCAAACCTCTAGGATCAATAATAAGCGAGTTATAGGCACTTTTACCTTTGGCTATCCTCGTTTGACCTTGAAGGAGGGGCCTATGGTCAAATCCGACCACACCAGAAGATTCCCAGCCCATGATTTTCTATATACTGGTTTACCATCCCAAACCTCTAGGACCAATAATAAGCGAGTTACAAGCACTTTTAAGTTTGGCTGTCCTCGTTTGACCTTGAAGGAGGGGCCCAAGGTCAAATCCGACCACGCCAGAAGATTCCCAGCCCATGATTTCCTATATGTTGGTTTACCATCCCAAACCTCTAGGATTGATAATAAGCGAGTTATAAGCACTTTTAAGTTTGGCTATCCTCGTTTGACCTTGAAGGAGGGGTCCAAGGTCAAATCTGACCACATCAGAAGGTTCGCAGCACATGATTTCCTATAGGTTGGCTTCACATCCCAAACCTCTAGGACCAATAATAAGCAAGTTATAAGCACTTTTCAGTTTGGCTGTCCTCATTTGACCTTGAAGGAGGGGCCCAAGGTCAAATCTGACCACACCAGAAGATTCCCAGCCCATGATTTCCTATATGTTGGTTTACCATCCCAAACCTCTAGGATTGATAATAAGCGAGTTATAAGCACTTTTAAGTTTGGCTATCCTCGTTTGACCTTGAAGGAGGGGTCCAAGGTCAAATCTGACCACATCAGAAGGTTCGCAGCACATGATTTCCTATAGGTTGGCTTCACATTGCAAACCTCTAGGACCAATAATAAGGGAGATATAGGCACTTTTAAAGTCTGCCATGTGGGTTACTTCGGCACTCCGTGGATGACCTTGAATTAGGAGCTTCAAGGTCAAATGTGTGCAAGGTAGAGGACATGTATATGTGTCATACATATCACCTATGAAGAGATTCAACCTTCTACCTATGAGGAACAGCCAGTAGAAAAATGTAGATTACTTTCAAAGAAATGCCCGTGGCGGCCATCTTGTTTTTCAGAATGAGGCTATTTTCCTTCCCAGAGAAGCTTACTCCCCAATGAAGATATCCTGCAAATTTGGTGAACCTAGCTGCTGTTGTTTTCCTCTTAGAGCGTTAACGCCGAAAATCTCTCTACGCGCGGCGGCGGCGTAGCGAACGCTAAACCAAAGTATCCACCGGATGATTCCGGTGGATACAATAAAGACCCATAGCATGTGTATAAAATCCAAAGCAAATCAGTGCTTGACTGCTTGACTTCATACTAAATAAGTGAATAGTTCAATCTGGAAAATTATCCTCGTGGACAGTATCAAGGCACGCCATAATTTCTAAATGCATCTCACCCTATTTCGATTCTGATGCTATCTTTTATGTTTGTGTCTTTTTCCTTAGAGCTAAAACCCTCTTTGACAGGCCTATGTATCTACTCACTATTTTCTTTTATTAAAGTCAATTAACCCATATTACCTTTTATGTTTATGTTTTTTTCCTGATAGCCCAGTCACACCACAAGCAGTATTGCCTGTAATTACTGATACACTTAAGTCTGTGAACTTTAGAAATTCTAGCTTTATTTTGATGTGTCTATTTTCGCGAGTACCCAACCCTCTTAACTACCTACCCACTATTTTCTTTTAATCAACGCTTAATCAAGCCAATCTTTTTGTGTTTCCTGAGTCATCTAGCCTCTTTGATAGAATTAGGGTTCCAACTAACTAATATCATATAATATATGCTCAGGTTGCTGGCTTCAACTTTAGTACTGTATGTAGCTAAGACCCCAGTTACACATGACCGGATGTACCGCCGGATCGCAGCAGGTTACCAAATATGGAAAATTGTGAGTGGTTTATGGAAGACATTTTTCATCCATGAACATATCTGTACTATCCGTAATATCCTTGTGGCATCTGTCACGGATGTGTTGTGTCCGCACACCTTTTACGGAAAAATCAAACTGCTTGAATTTTCCGTAAAAGGTTTGCGGATGCCAGGTGTAATTAATATCCGCAACAGATCCGTATGTAATTTGTATGTCATCCATATTGTCCTTACAGCACCCGTAGATCTCCTTGTGGCATCCGTGACATCCTTGATTCATCCGCACCAATAATGGCTCGGAAAATTTTTACGGTTATTCCTGGAGGGTGTTCGGAGGCTGTAAGGAATAGCCTGAGGACCTTGTTGCTCACAGTTGTGGCGTCTTTGTACCAGAAAGAGCTGTAGATGCCCTTGTAGATGTTGTTCATGCTTCTGTGGAATATGTGTATGACTGTCAGGTCTCCCCTAGTGGCTGGAAGAGGTCAACCATCATCTACTGGAGCATAGTGGTAGCCTCAGACTGTTGTAGTATCCTATCTTCAAGCTCCATGATAAGGTTGTGTGACTCTGCAGCTTCCGTCCTCTTCTTTCTCTTCCTAAGTAGAGTATCCTGCCTCATGACCTCTCCGTGCAGGAGCCCTTGGAGCTCTGATAACAAACAAAGGAAAACGTGAGATTAATCTAGCTAATAAGTCTTAAACGAACATGCAAGTTATCCATATTGGGCTTTTATCAAATAAGACTTCTGTCCAGTAGCTAGAATGTTACATATAATGCTGTCAAAAACACTGTTTTCAGCATTTACATGACTTTTATTAATGCTTTCATATTGCAATGACCCCTGACGATAAATATCTGCTGAAAAGTTATAAAAATATTTACACTACATTCACACTAACGCTGTTGAACACTCAACAGGTCATCCTCATGATCAGAGGCAGCAAGTACAGAAGCAGTAGATGAGCACCCCTGCATGCATGGAGTTCCTGGTTGTTGGCCATCATCCACCAGCAGCACCAGGTTACCCTCTGGCTATGTAGTTTTAGGACTGTGGTAGGCCATTTGTATGAGCTATAGAGCTGGCTGTCGGTGAGGTTGCAGGGGGGGGGGGGGGGGGGGGAGTTTAATAAAATGGTGACTGTGGTTCTGCAGCTGCCTGTTTAATTGGTCTGTGCTAAAAAAACCCTGAATTACATTAATACGGCACTTGGTATAGATTCATATTTGCTATGCAACTCATCAGTGGTGGCAGAGTGGTTAAACAATTGTTACATAGTCGTCACCCAGTGCTAACAAAGTGGTTGCATACTGCACGATACTTCAACATTTTAATGTCAACAATGGATGCGGTAAACACTTTCCTAACTTTCCTGCAAATGACATGTGGTGGGCGATGAAGTTGGCTAGCAGGGTAGTATTGCTCTCAATGCATTTTTATTACTGGGTCAAATGTACATTTGCATTCTTCATAATTCAAATTGCTTCATATTTTAAATTGCATAGATTACAATATTAAATTAAACAACATAAAATGTACTTACTGTTAAATTCCAGTGGCTCATAGCCCGGAAATCTCTCCAGCAGATGGATTTGGAGCTTCTTTCAGGCCTCCTAACTTCTTTTTTGAAAGACAAACTCCTTGTCATTGGACTACATCACTAGAGTGACTCCCAAGAATTCAAAAAGGCATTTAACATATCATCTGGGAATTCGATTTGAGAAATCCTTTGTTTCTTCTTGGCTTGGAAGGAGGCCTGGTGTTGAGACTGGTAGACTGAGCGTCTCCGGCGCTACTCTGGGTATGGGTTCTATCACATGGAGTTTCTTCTGTCTGAGTTGATGGAGTGGTCAAAGTATCTGTAGATTTTGAATTGTGAATCTCTTTTTCTTTATTAGCATTTGTCCTTCGCTTTTCTGGGATTAGGTGTATCCAAAAATTTTAAGAACAAAAAAAAAAAAAAAAAGAAAAAAGGGAATTTAAAATTAAAATTCTCCAAAAGTATTGTTCGATCCTGTCCCCAAATCCAAATGCTTCATAAATTTGTAGGCTTTTACAGATGTTTTTTGAGACAAGAACCATTGACCAACGTATCTCTACCTTGGAAATGCATTACATAAACAAACTTGATGTTATTGATGATGATGTTGACAGACATTTGAAAACTTGTGCACACTGCTTAGAGCAGGTCGGGAACAATGTTTACACAAGGTCGGTTGCAGTTTCCCAGCCTGTCCGGGAGAGTCGGTGAAATTTCAAACATATTTGATATTTCTATGACTATTGCCGACCCTTGTAACACACCCTAATTTCATCCACCTAGCAAAAGGCCAGTCGGTTAACTTAACTGCCTGTCAGTTTCACTTTCTGGTTTGACGGTTAATCAAACAGGCTTTTCTGTAACAAGTATCTGGCTTGTCCCAAAAATGGACTCCCCGACTATACATGATGATAAACAGACTGTGTTACAGTAGAGTCGGTAAATTTAGCCAGCCTGTTTGTAACTGTTCCCAACAGGCCTGTAAAGTTTAAAGGCCAGTCGGTAACTTTTACAGACTGGGTCTTAGAGTGGGGAAAATTTACAACTGAGAGGTCCTAAAGTGAAACAGACAAGCCATAAACAACAACTGACAGGCCTGTAACACTAACAGACAAGCCAGGAACTGTAACAGACAGCCCACCAGGTTTCCAAATCTGTGGATATAAAAAGGCCAGACGGCAGACAATCTGTATATTTGGGCTTTGACTTGTCGAGAGACAACTGGTGTGCAGCTTTTATTTTAAGATTTTCATTGTCTTTTGCAAATTAGCTTAAGTTTGAGCTAGGCTGGACTTGCTGGGAGTAAAATCTGTTCTATGAGGTTTCACTTTTTTTTTTTTTTTTTTTTTTTACAACAAGCTGTACAATTGATCAGCATGCCAAGCGACAGAAGGAGAAAGATTGAAGTGACACTCAACTACAGTTTGAGTTACAGCTGAGGATATAGAGAGAAGAAGGAGGGAGAGAGAGGAGAGGGCTGAGAGAGAGAGGAAAGAACAAGAGGAAGGGACAGAGAGAGGATAGAGAGAGGGGAGGGAAGAGGGCCAGGAAAGGGGAGAAAAGAGAGCGTGAACAGACACGGATACTGATGTAGAATCCACTCAATCTTGACAGAAAAAGGGGTAAATGAGTGATTCAGATGAAGAAGCCATCGTGGAGTTCGTTAAACACCATGAGGAACTTTATGACAAGACCAACAACAATTTCAAAGAAAAACAGAGAGAAAGACTTTGGGAGTTGCTAGAAGTGGTTCAAGACTCAATGTACCAGATATGGCATGCTCACTCAGACAAAGTCAGGACAAACAGCTGAGAAGAGCACAGAAGGACAGACCTGACTGAAGGACAGTTTCAGTTTTCTACGCGGTAACATCAAAATGAAGGGAGTTTCTAAGTCTTCCACGTTCAAGTCACCACAGAGACCTTCTGCAGCCGCAGCTTCAGTTCTGGATACTTCACGTGACACTGAATCTGAGATGGAAATCAGCATGGCATAAGGATTTAACTCATCAACCTTCGAGCACCAGTCCTAAGCGACGACAGCCTACAGTCACCACCACCACTGCTGCAGATCCAGTTTTAGATCATTTCTGGGGGCACGTCTCCAAGTCCAAGACAGTCGTTCTGCAACTATCTCTACACTGAGATTGAACACCTGGAGAAGCAAGACTTTTTGACCTTCAGGAATGAGACAATGAAGCTTCTCAGTGAAATACAGTACAAGGCCAAATAACACAAAAGACAGGTCACAATAAGTCAACAGGTCACCACATTTCAACTTCCAGAAGCAACACAGGCCACAGCAGGATGTGAATACATACTCACCATACCGGATACTCAAGCAGTCTCCATTCCAGTTGTGCAGCCTACACAGATAGCCACAACACAGCCTGCTACAGTGACTGCCAAAGTACAGCAACCATCAAGGCCTTCATCAGCGTCAGCACAGCCAACTTCTTATGTAGTTGTGGATGTCCAACAGCCTGGGACTTCCAGACAGATGATTTTCAACCCACCTCCAGTTGCAGCTTCATAACAGGAGGAAAGTTAACAACACTTCTGGATTATCCAGTCTCTTTGGAGCAATTCCCAGTGTACTACAGTACCAGCAGATCGACACACCACAACCATTTTCACCCTCTCAACTTCAACCAGCACCATCACCAATGCCACCTTCCATTCATCAAGAACAGTCAAGACCTCCCAGCCAGTCTAGCCAGCAGAGTCAGCCCAAATCAGCAGATTGGCCTGCACAAGTCACACCAAACCGGCCCTTCTAAGGGCCACCCGAATCTTACAAAAACAATTATTCAGCTCTTGTTGCCAAAAAAAAACAAAAAACACACCGTCCAACACTTACACTTCCCCCAAATACATGAAAAAATTGTGTGAATGAATGAGTGAATGTTGAACAAATATTAATAAAGTTCCACCACATAACATAGAAAAAATATTTTTAAAAAAATTTAATAAAAAATAATACCCTTAATAAAAAATAATCCCCTAAGAATTCCAAGTAAAACCACCCCCACCCACAAAAAAAATAATTTCAAAACTAAACTTCCCCCCACCCCCAAAACAAATAAAGATCCAGACACCAATCCATGCCCTTCCCACTCAAAACCAAAATAGAAATGAAACCCAACATTCACCCAACAAGTGAGTTGTTCTCAATGTGTGGAGGTACTGACAGACAAACAAACGTGAGACCTAGCAAAACATTCAAACATATGAGTGACAATGGAGTGACTAACAGACTGATGGACTGATTAAAAAAATCTTAAACTGGGACTGTCACCTTGTATAATAATTTTGTTTTGCAAAGTTTACTTTAATTTGTTTTTCATTTTTGGGACAAAATATGTCCTCAAAATTGTCTCTTTATGGTATTTGGGGGCTAGAATTCATTTGGAAAATGTGATAATTTTTTTTACTATTTTGCAAGTTATTTTTTTTGTACAATAAACCCAGGTCATGTTGGGGTGGAATGTCAACTTGGTAAATTGAGGACCTGGGTTTGAATCTAAAAGTGCTGAAATTTTATTTTGTGAACTGAGTTTGGGAGGGTTTTGTGTTTGTGATGTGGATTATTTGTAATGAAATTGAAGTTGGCATTAAATTGTTAGAAAATTGGGGTTATTTTTTGGTTAACACTTTGCTAAATAAAAATTCTTGGATTGTTTTGGTAGTCCTGAAAAAGACTGATAGATGACAGCATGTTCTCCCCTCAGTCTTCTTAAACTCTGTCCTCCTGCCCAGCCAGTGCCCCCACATGACTGAAGTAGTCTTTCAGTAGGTCTTATTGATGTTTGACCTACCTCAATGGGTTTATAAAGTTATGATTATGTCCCTGTTCCCAATGGTCTTCCTGTGGTCGTTGTATGTCGGCGGCTGGAGTGGGTGGTCTGTCAGCTCCCCCCGATGGCCTCTCAGCATGTTATGTAGTACCACACATGTTAACACAGTGACCTGGATATACAGTAACACACTGGTGGGGGTTTATATATATTTATTAGTATTACTATATTAGAACATAACATTACTAAAATTTATGTACATACTGAGTATGATTGACAATAACATGAGTAAGTGCAGCAATGGCTGTACATAAAGACATTACTTTTACTAGGCATGTACATATGGTCACCAAGAGTAGCTTAACTTTGAGGTGACCCTAAAATTACGTATTTGGTTACATAAAAGTACAGGGCCAAAAAAGCCACTAAAATGCTTGGTTTAAGGTTACACTTAAGTTAGATTCATTACATAAATCTTAAGGTCACCCTCAGCAGATTAAGTTTAAGGTGACCTTGATTTTACACATTTGATTACATAACAGTAAATGGCCGAAATTGGGCCTAAAGTAATTACTTTACTAAGGTTACTAAGTGACATTCACCCTTAAGGTGATATAACTAAAAGACTAATATGAGGCCAAGTTACTAATAATATTAAGTTAATACTGTTAGCCTTTGGACCTTACTTTGGTACCAAGGTCCTGATACATTAACTGCTGAGCTTAAGATGACCCTAAAGTGACTGGCCGCTTCAGGTGGCATCAATGAGGTTTACAGCAGATTAAGAGCTATGTGAGTACTATGGCCATTTAAGGTGGCCTTAATGACTACTTTTACATTTAAACTATGTTATTTAAGGTTAGCTTATGAGGAAGTACTAAAAACTTTTCAGTGAAGTATTTGGTTAAAGAGGGAGGAGTCTGACCCCAAACCCCAGTATAGGTAGCTAGAGTTGTAGAGAACGTTGGAAAGTGAGAGCCACTGCATCTGAGGCCTGGTGGTCTTGTGTTATGTAAGACCATACACAGTCTGACGTCCAGGTGCCATGGCTTTGGATGTTCTGGACTGGGACTTTAGCATTGAAGGCCCAGGTGGCACCTGAACGTCGGAGTGAGTGGAAAGTAATATTGGCCTGAGATAATTGGAGTCTAGACAATATAGTGGAAAACTGTTTCCTGAGCCTTGTGTCTGATAAAGGAACCCAAGTTTTGCCAAACTTCACCTGGAATAAAGGCTTGTTAGAGCCTGAAGGAGAGGATTTAAGAAGGTCTTTAAGGGCCCTAACTGGACAGATGGGGGATGAGCCCAGATGTGGAATTTTGAGAATTCTTAGAGAATTGTTCATCTGCAGTGTCTTAGACCATTTAAGAATGATGTGAGCCCCAGGTGGGGCAAAAATGACGTCACCTCTAGCCAATTGCTTCAAAGGGTGGAAAGAAGAAATGGTATGAGGAACAAGATTTGAGATTCTCAAAAAACTGAAGAAAGAGAGGAGAATGGCAGCCTTGTATACTGTGCCCATGTACATAGAGTCAGTGATATGGATGATACTAAAGAGCATCGGAATGTCAATGATGGTTTTTAACCGGATATGAAGGCCAGCATTCCTGGACAAGGATTTAGTGAAGAATCTGATCCTGGGGTCAGAAAAGCCAAGGACTGATACTCCATACATACACAGTTTTGTTTTGACTGCAGAAATATAATTAGAAATTCCTGCATGAGTGACCTTATTGGAAGCCAAATATTCTAAAAAACAAAGGATATTGGAGGGGGATAAAGACAAGATATTGAAGTTTGCAAAAATACTGAAAGCCAGAAAAACTCTAAACATGGAAAGATACGACCTTGATGTGGAGTCAGCCAAAGCTCCTTGGATTCTAATAGCAGCATTGCTGGAGAGGGCTTGAACTCGAGGATTGTTGTCTGAAATCAGATAGACCAGTCTATATCAAGGACTTGCTGAGTGGGATGTAACCATGTATGATAAGGTACGAGAGTTAGGAGGCGTTCCTTATACTGAGGGTGACTGTGAACTCTAGAAAGTGCATCCGCCACAATATTTTTCTTTCCAGGTATGTGCACTATTTTTAAATTAATGTCTAGATTTGCAGTGAACATGGCTACGTTCCTTGTGATAGCTGCTAACAAGGGATCTTTAGTTTTACCGGTAGTGATTACAGTGACTACTGCCTGATTGTCACAGTGTATCATTATTTTTTTCCTGGTCCATTTATGGCCCCAGACTCTCAGAGCGACTAAAATGTTTAGCATTTCTAAATGGACAATCTGATACCCCCCCACTCCCAAAGGTATGGAGTATACTTCATTATCACAAATTGCCCCTAAGCCTTGCAAAGAAGCATCCAGCTCGATGTGACTATGGACTGGGTCGTGAGAAAAGAACGCCACTCCATTGAAGGTCGTGAGGAATTTTTGAAACCACTTGAGATCACGCAAGAATGCCTCATCCAGGTTAAGTCTTGATTGCTTGTCTGCTCGACGCAATACCTCCAACATGCGATTCAAGAACGGTCTCGATGCTTTAACACATTTGGTTATGTAGAGTAACCTACCCAGCAAGGACTGAAGGTCGCGTTTGCTACAAACTCGCTTAGTGGACCAAAGGTCACATATCTGCTTAATCTCAGTAAGTTTATTTTCAGGGACTGATATGGTAAACTCCTCAGTGTTAATTACGACCCCTAAACAAGAAGCCTTAGTAGAGGGAGGTAATAGTTTTTTCTTGCTAATGTCCAGACCTAATTCACCCAGGAGGTCATAAAGGGTGTGGAATGAAGCTTCTGCCTGGGATTTAGTGGCCTGTCCAATTATATCATCAATATAGTTGGTCACATGATGACCTTTCTGAAGCATAATATACCTGATTGAGTCGCTCAGGCGCTAAAATATGGCTGAACCATGCCTGAACCCGAAAGGCAGGCATGTATCAAGATAGTATGCATTGAAATTTAAACCCAACAAGTTGTAGTCTGCAGGATCAATTTTGATGTGTCTAAAAGCTCTTGAAATGTCTATTTTGTAAATTAAGGATCCTTTGCCAAGTTGAACCACTTTATTTGTAATGTAATCAATTGATGGGAGAGTTAACAAGAATTCCGAACCCAAGTATGACTCAGGATCCACCCCAGCATTGACAGAGGCCCCATGAGGGTAACTAAGGTCAACAATCACCCGGCGACTACTTGCTCCAGCTTTTTCCCTGGTAAGAAAGGGGGATACATGAAGATTAGCAACTGGTGGTTTTGTAAAGGGGCCTAATATAGCACCAAATGTTCTTTCTTCCTTCAAGTATACTGCAATATCTTCAGGGTGATCTTTTGCTGAAGTATGATTAATGTTGGATGAGATAAGCTCAGTGTTTTTATCAAAACTTAAAGGAAAGCCACATTTAATGAGTTGAATTAATTGCTTGTCCCAATAGCCTACCAAATGATCTCTCCAAGCTTCAACTTTAAGTTGGGATGGTATTTGGATTTTTCTTCCAAGAAATTGTAAGTGCCCGTTCTCTTGACTTTATTATGAATTTGCAACAAATTAGATTGAACTTTGTTACACTTGTCATCTCTGTTACCTACTTGAGCGGCTAAGGGAATGTATCCAAACTTGCCTACGGTTTGACTATCCCATTGTTTGAAAATTTCCACATTCGCAGCATTATCAATCTTAACTTTGTGTTTGTTTTTAAACCTCAAAGCTAGGTCATATTTATCATGAACAGCACTAGGGTTAGGGCTGTGAGTATTAACCCTGTCATGTGACGTTACTGTAACTGTGTCGATACGTGCACCGTCGCCACCTACCGTGTCATTGTGAAGGTTGCAGCTGACATTCGCCTCAATGTGACTGCTACTTGACAGAAATGTTTGTTTTCTGTCCATATTTTTGGACATTCTATCACCACCTTTGGACTCGTGTATTACTACTTTTCCTTCATTGTCATTGTCCAAATCAATCAATGGCCAGAATCGATTGTTATGTGTCACAGGTGTTAATGACTGACAATTTGTTTTGTCAATGTTGACACTTGAACTAATTACATGTGTTTTGTTATCACCTGTGAAAACATTGTTAATTCTCACCTTACTGCTTGTTTTGTGCAATCTTGGTTGTTTCTCGACGTTCCTGCTTTTAATATTAAAACCTTTACCAGCAACGTTTATTTTCTTGCTATGTGACACTTTTGTGGAGTCAGTATGTACAACCCGTGCACTCTCACCTGTGAAGACACGATTCGTGTCGTACTTATCACTTCTACTGTAAACTGCCACAGTTGGTTTCCAGGGATAATTGTCTACCTGGTGACTTTTGACATTATTTACACTGTCTTTGACAACATTTGCATATGACACTTTGTTATACGTCCACCAGTCATGATGCCAATTTACACTTTGACCATTATTTACATTGCCAGTAACAATTATGCGAGAATTAAATTGCTTATGTCTGCCAGTAGTTGTTTTGTTTTGCACTGCCTTTAAGCAGTGCCCTGGTCGTTTTTTGACCTTTTGCATTCTTTTTGAGGGTGCGCATGTGACTTCCCTAATGAAAAACAGACTGAGCAAACGTGTAAATATGATTGACCATTGTTTTCATGGTCACCTTTCTGGCCACACGTGCCTTTTTGATAATACCAACATGGTACGGGCTTATCTTTGTTTACTAGCCTTTTGTTACTAGAATTTATAACTCTCTGGGCGTGCACTCGCCGAACGCAATCAATTTTGGTTGTTTCACCCCAATCGACCTTATTCTCTTCCATCTTACACAGAAGGACTGCATGGGCAGCTTTGGCCGACTGCCATCCGAAGTCATGGGAATCATCCATCAAATCTGACAGATATTCAAGCATTTGGTTTTTGGTTTCTATGTTTGATTCTTCCCGAATTATTGCACCGAAACCTGATACCCATTGAGACATTGATAAATTGTCGTAAGATATTCTAGACTTACTTGACCCTGACAAAATGAAATTATGTGGCCACGGAACTTCCCTTTTACAATATACAGTTTCATTGGACCCACCCCTTTGAGATTTGAACTTGCCTTGCATATTGATGGCTTGCAGTTCTTGTAGTCTTTGGTCCACTTGACTCTGTAACTGTCTGGAGCTCTTCAGGCTGCTGAGGGAGGGAAGTATTAGATCACCGTCGTCTTGTGAACTTGCTGACGCCGTCGTGGAGACACTTTTCACCGACTTGGGTGAACCACCATGTCCTTTCTCTTGGTTATCGACTCTCTCCTCCACCTTCGCGATTCTGCCATTTAGCTGCTTGAGTTCTTGTAAACTTTGCTTATTAATGTCCATTTGACCAGCACTACTGGAACTCTCAGTGTCTACATCACTGGAATCACTTTCCTTCACATATTGACATTTGGAATTTATAGGTCGTTCATGTTGATCCCCACACGCCTTGCACTGGAAGACTTTTCTTGGCATATTTCTGTAACAATTAACACTTTGTTGACAATTGAAACGTGCGCGTAGTATTGAAATTTGGATGACCAAACAACCATAAATAATAAAGTGGTACAGCCCTCTAATCACGCTCCAAGGTATTAATCCCAGAGCAAACGCGCAAGTGTCAATTCTCAACACGATTGACGGATTAGCCAGAAGAACGCATCACCAGGTCATCAGGATCTCTGCTTGTCTGAAACACACTGAAACTCTGAGGTTTCAGTGTTCTGCTGAAGCACCAGAGTTTCAAAACAATTAGTAAAATCGAAAAATCGAAACTTTAAAATTTTAAAATGAGGTGTTTCCTCCTTGACTTATTTGAAACAAGTGAATATGGCTTCCCAAGGCGGGAAATCATAGGAAGCCAAGGGTCAACTTAAGGTCGACCAATCAGAAAGTAGGACACTAGAAACAAGAATTTCCCACAACAAAATGCCACTGACTAAGGGTGGCACCCAACATGCCACCCCCACACAATGTCTCTCACTACTTTTGGCCTCTGCTCCATGGTGGTCAACAGCACCCTGAATCTCGTAACAAATATACCAAATGAGTTCTCGACCACCCTCCTCCCCTGGATATCCTGTACTTGGCTATTCTTTCCTCCCTGGTCAGTTGTCGTCTACTGTAAGGATTGACCAGCCAAGGCATCAGGGCAAAGGCATCGTCCCCCAGGAGGAAGTAGTGTAGATCTGGCTTCCAGGTCCAAGTGGTTCAGGTAGTGGTAGTCCCAACCTTCCGTTCTCAATTCTACTTTTCAGTTTAATGCAGTTGAATATCTGATGATGACCCACTGGCCCCCATGTTGACCCACAGGAATTTGTAACCTGCATCTACTAAAGCCATAAGTACCAGGGAGAAGTAGCCCCAGACTTCTTGGGCTTCTTTATAGCAATGTTTTTTCCATCTAGTTCACCGACTGCATGGGGGACATTCCATCTGTTTATGAATCTTTCTTCAATTTTCTTCCAGTCTTCAGGATCAGTGGGACATATCAGGTACTCATATTGAAATTCTTTCAAAATGGCTTTGCAGACCTGGGTCCGGTTTTATGAAGCTTCCTGAAGATAAAGGTCACCTTAAATTCTAGGATTTCCTTGATTGTCTCCCTCCTTTAAAAAATCTCAATTTCACAAAGCCTCCTTCCTTAAAGGAGATCTTGAAAACTCCCTTGAATTTCAAGGAAGCTAAGGACCTACCTTAGATTTAAGGAAGTGTCCTTCAGGAAATGTTTATAAACTTTAATGAACATTTTAAGGTGAATCCACTCAAAATATAGAACTTGAAACATTATTGTCAAACCTACATCCACAAACAATGTTTTGCTGTTTATTTCATACAATTTGGTTGTTTAATTCTTGAAAAATTGATATTCCAACTTTTGATGTGAGAAACATATTCATGGCATTTCCTTGAACATAAAGGGTCCCTCCCTTACTTTGGGAAAAAAATTGTCATGTGACCTACTGTATTCATTTGCAAAATATAATCACAACCAATCTGCATTTACTGAA
The DNA here is from genome assembly GCA_964017235.1 of Sabellastarte sp. h YS-2021. Lineage (NCBI taxonomy): Eukaryota > Metazoa > Annelida > Polychaeta > Sabellida > Sabellidae > Sabellastarte > Sabellastarte sp. h YS-2021. Next base: position 20,078,877 of record OZ024928.1, read on the forward strand.
TTTATTAAAATATAGTAAAATATATATTTACTGACTTTACTGATCTTTAACAGTGTTACAATAAGGACATTGCCTCCATAAGGTAATTTAGGTACAAAATAAGTGCACAAGTACACATGTACTTACAGTGAAAGAAAAACATTGATGTGGTTATAGGTTTTAGAAACAACTGCCAAAAGAAATAAAAATGCAAATAATGTATCTGAAAATTAAAATGTACCTAATGTACCAAGTTTAAAATAGTTAAAATGCTAAAATGCAATTTACTCTTAATATTTAAAATAAATTGTGTGCAGGTTATATAAGTAATGGAGTCGAAATTCCAAGCATTGTGGTTAAACAGGGAATCGCCCTTCCTTTGTTTTAATTAAAGTCTTTGGTAAGGTGGAATAAAGGAGGCTTTGTGAAACAGGATTTAAGGGAAGCCTTGCCAAAGGTTAGAAATCTCCTTCCTTTACTTTAAGGAAGGAAAAAACAAAGGAGGCTTCATGAAACCGGCCCCTAGGGGACATATTTGCAGATGGTCATTCTTCCAACCCTCCAGTGGTATTGCTGTGAAGTGTATGTTTCCCCTGTGGATAGGTGTCTCATTGTAACTGCCAGTTTCAACTCGACTTCCAGTGGCTTCCTGAAGTTGGTGATTGACTTCCTGAGATGGGATAATTCTTTCTTCAATCAACTAAAAAAATGCTGGTTCCATCCAAGGTGAAGTTTCTGTAGCCTGGTATGTCAGTAGTGATTAGCTCATCCAAGAGTGTTCTGTAGCATCCTCTCTCTGCAGTATCCAGGGCATGACCCATGGATTCTGGGGCTTCCTTCTCCTCCTGGGTTGTAGGGTGGTGGTGATGCTGGCTGGGCAGGTGCTGGGTTCTGCTGCCTTCTGTGTCTTGAAATCCTGATGAATAACAACATATTCAACTCAATAAAAACACAAGGACCCTCAAGTGATCAAGCAGTCGCTCTTGATGTGTTCCTGTCATCTTTGAAGTGTGAAATGAGTGGCACATCAGAGGGGAGGGGGTTTATAAAGTGTGATATGGATCCCAATTCTGGATCCCGACTATAGACACTGACCCACAAAAACAATCAGTCCTGTCGGGAAGGGTCCGGAACATGCTCCAGGCTTGTCTTTACGGCTTCTCTGCTTGCGATCCAGCTTGTCTGTTAGGGGTTAAGGACTTGTCGTAGTACTTCTAAAACTGGCTGTGCAAAAAACGCCTCCGACCCTACGTCTTGTTGTGATGGCCATTATGTCCTGTCTGTAACTTTACCATCCTGTCAGGGATTTCATAACCAACTCAGCATTTTCGTGCCCTTTTTCACGTGACTCTATGGCTTTCACAACCAACAATAGAGTCGTAGGTTCGGTTACAGTGTCGACTCCAGTGGAACACCTGCATAAAATTTTTTTAAAAGTTTAAAATGGGCAACAACATGGTCAGACTTTTATAACTTGGATCAAAATAATAAAACGGGAAAGTAGAGGGGCAGTGATGGGAACAAATTTTATGAAGCAGGATGAAAAAGAGGAGCAAACAGGCTATAAGAAGCTAAGCTACAGATGTCAACGTGGCTTTGACAGGTTCCCCATCTCAAAATTTAGCAACAGATTCTATAACATCCCCAGGGGCCACGGTGGCAGAGTGGTAACACTCTCGCCTCCCACCTCTGAGGCCGGGGTTCGGTTCACGGCTCTACCTCAAGTTGGAAAGCTGGTAGTTGCTTTCCGTTGGTCAGCAGTTCACAGCGCAGAACCTTGACCAACTGTATGTACTGGTTTCCTCTGCCCTTCCAACTAACTGTCGTGATATGACCTGTACAGTGTTGAAAGCGATGTAAAACCCCCAAAATTATGAACTATAACATTAGGCCTGATCTTTGCTGAATTTGGGGTGTGTAGAGGGACAACAGGAAGAAAAATTAAAAGTTTTGAACATTTCAAAATTTTCTCTCTCTGTGACTCATTCAAGTATTTTTCAAAACATTTCCAATTTCACCTTAATTTACCAAGAGTATATTCCCATGATTGCTCCCATTCTCCCATTTGTTTTGGTTTTCATGGTTTAAGTGAACTGATCTTTGATGTAATGCAGGCATAAAGGATCCAGTTTTATTATTATTTTATTATTTTTCTTTGAACAAAACGTTTTCTTTACTTTCAATAATGTGCTCTTACATACACTGAATTTAACATTAACATACTGCTAAAATAAGTTTCTCTGGTGAGCTCAGATATCTCATTGTGTAAGAATAATATATCAGTGTCAAACCTGTGTGTTTGTGGTTGAAAATTTGGCTGCAAATTTGTTCCTTAAGCAAGGCTAGTTATCATATGGCTATTAACTCAGTAAATACCTCATATGAAAGGTAACTTAATCTACTTAACTAATTATTAGTTAGCTATACAATCCTACTTAATTCATTATATTTAGTGTTGTTCTGTAATACCTCACAAGAGGTGGATAACTTGCAGGTATCTGTTGTTAATCAGATTTTAAAAATACAGTTATTGTCATTGAAATTTTTGCCTTACAGTTACACTATTAAGATCATAAATGACTAGATTTTATCAAGATTTCTGTGATAGCAGTTATGAACCTTTGAACAATTGATAATGAACTCACAATGCTAGAGCAAATTCAAATAAGGTACATCGAAATATTGACTTAATATGTAACTGGTACACATTCTAACACTTAAGTAACCGTAGTCTTTTTTTTTAATTTTCGAATTCCCTAAAATTTTATCCAGGGATTTCATGAAATGATATAATATGGATAATATGCATTTACTGATAAAAACTTAGAATGAAAATTTAGTATTTTTTGACTCAAGATTTCCTAAGAATGCTAACATTTATTAAATGACAATTATTTGTTTCTTCAACGACTGGAGATAAGCCTTAAATCTAGCTTAATCTTAAACAACTTAGGATAACATGGCCTTCCACTGATGCCTGTGATCATCTGTAGCTACTTCAAATAAATAAAATAAGTATTTTTAAGTTTTCCATTGATCAGCCTGATCTGAACTGTTTTAGAGATATATTTGAATGTGTATCTATTTATTTGTCTGTGCCTAGGATTGAAGTCAAATTTCATTGTGTACCTGGGTGAGTTTGTCACTAGCCCATAGTGGAAGATGCACCACTTATATGTATTATATTACTTGTCATGTAAATGTTAGGATGTTACCTTAGCATCCCATTTGAGAGAGATAGTAATTATAAATGTCCTATAATCATCTTTTAACTTTCTACCTTCAGCTATGTTTAATTTTTTAAACTTTAAATTATCTGTAATATTTTGTTCAACAAAAAATAATAATAATAATGTGTGCTATTTACAATGGTGGACATTGCACGTACAATGTATTGGGTTATGTGGTCTATTTGAGATTGCACATCCGTTAGGTCATATCTTAGGTGAATACCAAAACTTAGTAACCAATAACCAGACAATGTTAATGTAACAATTCATGTTGATATAGCAATCTTTGTAGTTGTAGTTGTGATATACTTGTAATGCTACTGCTTCCCACCATAATTTGGTACATGGGAAGTTAAATAGATTAACAATCTGGGCCCGTATTCACGAAAGGTCTTAGCCAGGGCTTAGGCTTAAAGTTGAGACTTTTGTCTAAAGTTTCTGCCCAAAACCTGCTAAGACTTTTGTCTTAGGCTTAGTGGTATTCACAAAGAATTTAAGACTGGTCTTAGGCTTAGCCAAGGGCTCAACTTTAAGACTGGTTAGTAGTGGGCTTAAATTTTGTAAAGAGGACTTAAATATGGCCGCCATAAACTTTTCTCCACTTCAAAATTTGAAATGGCTGTAAATAAAGTTTAATTATACAGAACACCTCACTAAAGCAGTCTTTGGAAGTTTATATGTGGTAACAAGGTTTTCCATTTCAAAACAGCACTTTTCCGTAGATAAAATGTATTAAATGAAGGATATATGTCACCAATAGTATAGTTTGAATAGAAAAGAAAGGTCACATGACACAGAAAACCACTGTGGTTATTTGATAATCTTGGACTTAGCTAAGTCACCCTTTGTGAATACGGTTTTAAAACAAAACTTAGCTGAGACAAAAGTCTTAATTTTAAGACTGAATTTAAGCCTAAGACCTGGCTAAGTCTAAGACCCTTCGTGAATACCAGCCCAGGACAATTGCAATTGCTGATACAAAAATTACAATTTATGAGCTGCACGTTTATTGACCATGCGACGATTTAGAACAATAAGTTTAAGTAGAAACTGTATAGTTGGCTTTAAATCTTGTACTTACCACAATGCAAGTTCAGCCTCATAGAAATTAATTCAGATTTACAAGGATAAAAACTGAACATTAGTGTATTCTCTGCTGTCCATTTCAATATTTACCTCCGCCAAGGAGGTTATGTTTTTGCCTGGGTTTGTTTGTGAACAAGATAACTCAAAAACTTATGGGCGGATTTTGATGACATTTTCAGGATATATCTGAAAAGGTAAAAGGAAGAAATGATTCAATTTTGGGAGTGATCCGGATCACTATCTGGATCTTCTTGATCCATGAAATGTAATTTTTAAAGACAGATAACTCAAAAAGTTATGGATGGATTTTGATGAAATTTTGAGGATTTGTGCTCCCTTGTCGGAGGTCTGCGCTCTCCGAGTGCTCTTGTTTTATGATGAAAATATATATTTTAGATATCTTTCAGGGATAATAATGTGTACTGTAGAAATGTGTTGTGATGCATATATCTCGGCTCTTTTGTCAATATTTAATCAACAATAAATGCATACACCCATCCAGGTTAAACCATTCAAATAGGCGATAAGCAAATCTGCTTAACTACTTAATTTACCCCATGTCACCAATAACTAATAATACTTTTGTTCTGTAGAACAAAAATCTCCAAAAAAATGGTAGTTAAGTCAGGGTTCAACTATCATTAACCTTGATATAAGTCCAAGCCCATTTAGAGGACACGGATCAGACAGTATTAATTACTGGAGGTAAGCCGTTCAAGATTATGGCCAAAATGCCAAACTTAATTAATGTGGTTCTGTCTAGACTTGCTCAAAGTCTTTGTATTTGCATCCACCAGTAACCTGAACAGTTAAATTTAAATTGGAAAATGACGGGAATTCATTATACCACAAGCATTCTGGAGTTTAGGGAGATAGTCTCTGAAACGAAAGAATTTTGTCAGGGCTGTCTCCAAAAGTCATACAGTACCAAAATACTGCACAAAAGGACTTAGTGAAAGTCTAAGTTCTGTCTAATCAAATATTTATGTTTGATTAGACATATATTGTATAGCTCACTTACTGGCAGACAGTTGAGGGGGAAAGAATTACATACTACAGAGTTTGTCACACTGTATATCACCAAGCATCTGAGAGCCACCGCTAAATTCCCCACATTAGGTCAAGGCTGAGTACTTTAACTCTGTGATCACTCTGCGATCCACTTTCCTATTAGATTTTATAGATGAAAAATGAATGATTGTAAAGTCTCTCAAAGTATTAGGTCCAATAAAAAGATCCGGTATTTATCCATACATATATCCAGGGTTTGGTTTTTGACGTCAAAAACCTGTTTTTGGACGTGACAGTGTCAAAAACTGGTTTTAACCGTCAAAAACTATCACAAACCTCAGCAAGGGTGTAAAACAGCCAAAACCTCTGAGAGGGTAAAATGGGTTTAACAAGTAATTCACTATGTTAATATTATGTTTTATTATATTGGTCTCACATTATGGTACTTTTTACATAACTTTGTGTATCAAAACTAACAAATAAGCAAATTTGCTTAGATTTTAAACACAGCAAACAACCTATTGTTTATTAACAGATGTCATAACATTTTCCCTTTTAATGGCCTAAGTTACACTGCCAGTGTGATTGGCGTAAGATTATTCCTGCTTCAGCCCAGGGGCCTGATTCATGAAAGGTCTCAAGTCTTAGCCAAATCTCAGCTGAGATTTCGTTCAAATCTGAGATTTTTGTCTCAGCTGAGATTCTGCTTAAGTTGAGATTCACGAAAGGAATCTCAGCTGAGACAAAAATCTCAGGCATGTTTTGAGCCTGGATCAGTCAAAATTGATGTAACATTCTGTTGAGATCAGTGTAAATCATACACATGTACATTATACCTCTGTACCACATATAATCACAATTTATAACATTTTCTATCAAGCAAAATGCTCTCTTTTTACTAAAATTTGTAATGACGTACAAAAGAACTAATTATAACAGCAAAACAAGCCACTCATGTAAATGTGTATTGTAGATGTTTACTGTTGTTTTTGTACAAACTCTTAATATATATTCATATTTTGTGTTACAAGTTAAAAAATATATCATACTTCACTATTTCCACTTTTGTGACTTTTTATTACATATACTCTATTTTATGAAAACTTAAGTCACCCCCTAGGCAGTCTCAGATTTGAGACCAAATCTGAGAAAAATCTTAGCCTGAGATCTTTTGTGCATCCCAGCTGAGCAAAAGGTCTCAAATTTAAGAAAAATCTTAGATTTGAGACCAAAATCTCAGATTTGAGACCAAAATCTCAGATTTGAGACTTGAGACCTTTCATGAATCCGGCCCCTGGTTTGAGAAACTACCTAAACAAATATCACACAGTCCCCACTCCAAGACAGTAAAAACACAGAGTTGAGGGCACTTTGTTTAATACATAACTAGAGTATATAATATGTATGTTCTATACTAAAATGTATTTACAGGTCAGTAAGAGTATACAGATTCTGAGTAAGATAAATACAGTAAATAGTGACTGGTAAAGTTAGAGTTCATAGTCCATAAGAAGTCACTATCAGAATCATAAGAATTCACAAGCTTACAGATAAATACAGTAAATAGTGACTAGTAAAATTAGAGTTCATAGTCCATAAGAAGTCACTATCAGAATTAACAAGGTTAAAGTTTAAAACGTTCAATACTAAAATGGATTAATACCCTAAAGGTCTTCTCGAACCCAGCAGCAAGGTATGGCCTTGAAAGGTCACATCATGTCAATCCAAGGTGACTCCTTCCCAGGGTCACACATAAAGGTACAATTGACCTTAACACGAGGTATTGATTTGAAATTTAAGAGTGGGTTGAAATTAAGGTCGTCCTAAGGATGGAGACCAGAAGACCTAAAGGTTTACAAGATTGTGGACAAAATACAGAAGATAAAGCATAATAAGAAGCCCTTTATTTATCATTTAAGGGCAGTAGCAAGTGAAAAGGCAAGATCCTCACCAGAAGAGTGGTAAGCCTGTATATAGCACCAGACACACTCGGAGGTCCAAGTGTCATGGTGCTTGATCTGTTGGACAGGAATATGTGCATTATAGGCGAAGGTCGCCCCTGACCTTCTGAAGGAATGAAAAGTATAGAAGTGAGGGTTCAAACCCAAGGTCATATTTATGTATTTGAGACATTTTCTAACTTTACTATCAGTAATAGGCTGCCAGCCCGATTGCATTTTAACTTGGAAAGCAGATTGGTCTGCAGACATGGAATACAATGACGCAAGGGCCTTAAGGGCCCGAAAAGGACAAATTAATTTGTTTTTCAACTTTGGAAGTGAAACCACCTGAACAACATCTCTAGTTTGGATGGTCTTACTCATTTTATGAGTATTTTAACCAGCTTTTTGGTGAAGAAGAGATTCTGGCCAGTGAGATGTCTAGAGGGGTCAAAACCCACCAAAGAGTGAGGGGCCAAGTTGGATAGCCTAAAAAATCCTGTTAAAATACAACTTGAAGGACTTAGCCACAAGTGACATCATGACAAGCTGCAGATATATTTTCTAGACTAGCCAGGTCAATAATGTTGGATGAGGTCAAGGTCAAAGGTCGATTGATTTTGACAGATTTCTTAAAATATTTGATCTTTGGATGATCCAAGATGTGGAAGGGTAAATCATACAAGACAAAACAAGCCTTTATGGCTGACATATAATTTGATATCATGGCAACAGAACATTTGTTACATATAAGACACTGCAGGAAAGACAATATTACTTTCACATCAACCCTGGCTAGTGACACATCCATACAAATGCAAAGGGCCAGAAAGATCCTGAACATTCTGAAGTAGGCTTGTCTTGTTTTAGGCCTGAAGGCAGCTTGGGTTCTAGTAGCTGCTTTCTCAGACAATGATTTCAATGCCACGTTATCTGAAACAAACCATAGCAACTGCATTTTAGTGATATGTAAATTAACAATAACGCCCCTGCCCAGGGGCTAAAAACACTTAATACAAAGACTATTTTGTTCAGGGAGAGAATATGATTGACAAATCGAAATATTGAAAGGTGACACTTGGCTTTTTCTCCACTGTTATCATAAACTTGGCTTTGGTTTTGAAAGTATCAAGCTGAAAATGAGATGATGTTTTGATTGTGCTTTCCAAGTAATACTTTAGTTCGAAATATTTCAGGGTTTTAATTTCATTAGCAACGTTTGTCCAGCTAGCCTTGCTAAAGGCCCGAGTTTTTTTTTCGAATTAGAGGTCAGTTCAGATAATGAAGTTTATATAATGTACTCCTATATCTACTGGCTTTTACATCAGTGTACAGCTAAGACAGAGACTATCTGATGAGCTTATGTCTCCTAACAAGTATAAGTACTTTATGAATACCAAATATCTGTGTGCATGTTGCCAGTAAATATGGCACAAATCTGAGTGTTAAGCAAGGCTATTGTCTGGCATAAACAAGAAAACATCTCTGCAAATAGTAATTCCTTCTCCTCGCGATTCCAGATGGACATGCAAGTTCCAAAATAAAGTCCTTGATTTGACAAAATTCTTGAAGGAAGCTCGCATTTGCGTTGAGGAAATGTAAATTCTGCCTTCAAAATTCAACAGGCAAGCGCTGTTTGTCACCTACCTGCTCTACTCCCAACGCCTCAGAAAAGTAAATTTGTGTTTTTAGATTCTGAGTCTGTTCAAAATACTGGAATATAGACCAAAGTTTACTACTATCCAAGCGGGAAGTCAGAATTGGGGAAAACGACGTAAGCAATTCGGTATGCCAATCATGTGGAGATGTAAGAAAGGGGGAATTCACAAGAAAACCTGTAATGGCTGGCTTTTTAAAAGTAAAGAAATGGGACTACTGTTTTAGCCCACAATGCAACATTGGGATACAACAGTTTTTTTTTTTGTTATTGTATCTAAAAGAAAATAGCGTTACACCAAAAGTGTTATTTAATGGTTCAAAAATTATGTATGTGCATATACAGAGGGGACTGGATATACGAGTGTTGGATTTGCTAAACTTTAAGCCAAAGTGTTTGTCTAGTCATTGAAAAGTTTAAACTGAAGAAAATATATTTTCTGCAGTGTTTTAAAACTCCCTGAAAATCAAAACTGCGACAGGCAATATCTCAAAACAGAAATGTATGAGATTTGAGGAATGAGTGACAAAGACTCTCAAAGTTGGAGACACCTTTTGACTTTCAGAAGGAAATAAAAGAAAATTCCATCTGATTTTGACATTTTGCGCACCTCTGTGAAATTTGGCCATCTTTTGTTGCCCATGACAGAGCAAACTGAATCCAAAATTGATCCAGAGACAAACAATAGTGTTGATGCACTTTGCAGCATAGCATAGTTAAGAACTCAACATTCAGAGGAAAGTCTTAAAGTGAAACTTAAATGTGATACAATGGTCAGGAAGGCTAAAAGACTTGATGATAAAATCAGAGTTAAGAAGGGGTCTGATTAGTGTGTGGTAAAAAAGTCTGAATCAGAAAAAGCTACATTTAAAAGCTCTGATATAACCATGATCCCTGCTAGTGAGTACTGAGCTTGTCATAATATTAGCAAGATCCAGGGATGAGAGTGGGAAGAGAGGTGTGTGGGTATCAGGCATTGCCCAGCTCCCATTGCTCTCAAAAACACCCAAGCTTGAACTCTCTAGTCATAGAACTGGATGTGCAAAGCAGGTCAGAACCAAGGGATACATGTTGTGGTGGCTGCACAAATGCAATAAAATTGCAAGACTTGCTCGGGAGAAAAAAAAATAAGTGTGCAGATTTCAACTCTCTTTACTTGATGAATCGGATGTGTACTCAATCGAGAATTTTAAACCTATAACACAGTACTTTGGACTGGGTATCTCCTAAGGCATTGTATCATCCTATTCAATCATATCAGAGCAATGGAAAGCTGCTATGTCCCCTGTGTAAATCTTGTGCAGATGAAGTAAACCAAGAGCCTAGCCAATGTCCGGCAGTAAAGCATATGATTCCAGGGTCGTGGAACACCATTGACCTGGTGAAATCACTAGAAATGGGATACCAGATTGCCAAAATATATACATATATCACTTGGAGAAACTTGGAAGTACGATCCAAACACAGTTACAAGTGGGCTATTTTCTGGATATGTGGACCAGTTCCCGAAAATCCAACAGAATGCTTCAGGGTGACCAGAGTGATGTCAAGGAGATGAGATGGACCAAGACCATGAGATGAAACAAACCAATTCTTCAGCAAGTACAGAGTGAAAAAAGGAGTTGAACTAAGAATGATCCAGTGGAGAAAAATTCCAGGCGTGAGATCAATTGCCAAAGTATGCCTCAACAAGGAAGCATTAAAATGCAGAAGGAAATTTTTAATGCATTGTTAAACCAATTGCTAAATAGTAATAGCAATTATTTTCCTTTTTTAATTTTCTTAGTTTTTGGAGAAAGCTGGCGCCGAGATGTAATATTAAAAAGACTGTTATTATGACTGATGAAGCAGAATTTTTTGACAATCTGCAAACCTGACCCTGAAAATAGCTGACTGACACATGTTGAATGGTGATATGATACAGTTAGAGAATCTAGAAGAATTTGTGATAACATACATGCAGACGAACATAATTTTGGCATCTTTCACCATTGCCCATTCTCTACTGAAGCTGTACAATATCTCACCAGGACACCATCAAACCTGGTGATTATTTAGGGAAAGTGACAATTACAAGTGCCTCACATGGAAGAATTATTCTCTAAACTCTAAAATGGCGAAACCCAGTGATTGGTGAAAATAGTCATTCTGAATCCTGAAATTTCTAAAGCGTTAAATAATCCAATGTTGTGCTCAAACACTAGTTCTCTAATTAGAAGAAATTTTTTTTTGCAAAAGCATTTGAAAAAAAAATGTCTTTACAACCATTTTGCCATTACCTTTAAAGGCTTGTTCTTATTTCATGATTGTTTGGACAACAAAATCTAGGAAGCAACTATTGCATCCCACTTGCAAAAAAAAACAAACAAACCATGTTTTCTTCACCAGTGGAAAATGTTCTCTACTGTTGTAGGGCTAATCAAGAGCTTTTTGGTGAAATTAAAATGGCAATTTTGAATGTAGCATTTCATAAAGGTTTACTGGATAATTTTGAAACATTTAGTAGAGGTTGTAACCACTGTGCCATAGTTTTGGATAACTTGATGGATTCAGTACTGAGAGACGTAGAAATACGGATTGTTTTCTCAAGAGGTGAATTATTTAAAAATTGAGTGTCTTATTTTTCTTTTAATTGTTTTCAACAGGGAAATTGTGCCAGAACAATTGCTCTGAACATGCATTATTTAATCCTATTTGAAATTTGAGAAATGGTCAACAGATAGTGTTGCTTGGTATGTATTTTTTTCTGGTAAATAGCCTGACATTGGTCCAATCGCACAATGATTCTACAAGGCAAGCATATGAATATCCAGATTTAGACCTTATGGCCCAAACTGCACAAACTGCAATACTCATGGCATCTTCTATTCTCAAACCGCTACATTGGTTGCCAGTTGAATTTTGCTGTGTTTCAAAACTGCCACTTTGGTTTATTAGTTTCTTCTAAGTGATCATCCAGGCTATTTCAGTCCTCTTTTGTCTATTTGTTGTCGAAGATATGGCACAAGATATAACGGTCCAGATAAAAGGTTCCTGTAGGTTCCTCAATACTACCAATCTATACACAAATTTTAAAAAATCAACTTCAGTCACAGTTTTCCTTTTGATGCTCCCACAGCTTGGAATGATTTATCTGATGATGTTTCTTCTGTCCCAACTCTTGCCTGTTTTAGAAAAAAGCTAAAACCTTGTCTCTTTGATAAGGCTTTTCCATCTTAACATATAAACTATCCAGCATTTCAGTGGTATCAACCTGGCTATGTCTATGGATTGATGATTACTGAATTGGACCTGGTGTTGCACCTTGGAATCTGCCTTGGCAATGAATCGGCCATGGAGAAAATACGTATCAAATTAGAAGTAGAACATTCCCCGGGGAAGATCCTTGTGTATATAACTCAACTTATAGAAGAGGTGATTCGCACAGAAGAAAGCAATTCCATCCAGTTGTTGCTTGCATCAGCCAAATCAGTTATCACTAGACTATGAGTTCAGTAAACAAAATGGTGTATTTACCCTACACAGGTGAAAGCTGTCATGGTTGGGAGACACATCCAATAAGTGAAGAGATTATAATTCAGGGGATATCCAAGAAATTTAGATACAAGGCAAAAATTATGTTGTAATAATAATATAAAAAATAGATGAAATGGTGGTAAAATTTTAATTTGGACCTTAGCTCCCTCTTTTCCCAGGTTGTTGATAGAGACTTATAAAAGGCTAATTGTGAATGTATATCCAGAGCTGTGGGAAAGAACCTTGAAAGGGACAGCTCAAGACAGTTTAGTAGTTTGTGGTTAATTTTATGAAAACATTCAACACCAGTTCATTTGTAAGATCTCCAAGTAGAAACACGCATATTTCAGAAATAAAGCAACACTGAAATATAACATGGTGTCAGATGTAATCTAGCTGTGAAAAACAGGATATTTTGCATTTGTGAAAGTTAAAAGCATATATTTGTTGCAGAACAATTATATTAAGACTTTCTAAAATAGTGTCCTGTTATTTGTATTATTGGATATACACTGCCCACAGATTATAGTATTCAACATGAGTGATACAGAAGCATCTGAGGAAGCAGTCACAACAGCACCTGTAGGCACAGTACCTACACCAGCACAAACAGCCGTACCAGCACCAGCATTTGCTCAGCAATATGTGCCAGCAAATCTTCCACTGCCAGCTCCATTGGAATATAAGGGCGATGTTTATACCAATTGGAAATACTTCAGAATGCAGTGGGAGGATTATGAAACTGCCACACAGTTGAATATCAGGTCTCAGGCGATGAGGATGGCGACCCTCCGTTCAGTCATGGGGAAAGAGTGCCTTCGTATCTACCATCATCTCGACATTCCCGATGAGGAGAAGAAAGATGTGGCAAAAACACTGGATGCATTGGAAAATCATTTCACTCCAGCCAAGAACACTGTGTATGAACGGTACATTTTCAATAGCTGCTCACAAGGTCAATCAGAGACTATCGAGCAATATGTTACCCGACTCAGGCAGCTTGCATCCACTTGTGAATATGGCCCTCTGACTGAAGGAGTCATTCGCGACCGACTGGTACTTGGAGTAAATGACTCAACAACAAGAGCAAGAATGTTTAGGAAACCTGACTTAACCCTAACGGAAGCTATAAACATGTGTCGCATAGCAGAAACTTCCCAAATGCAGCTGCAAAAGATCGCTGTCAGTGGAAGGGACGAAGAAACAGTACAGTTCTCAAAGCAAGGTCGTGATAAGTCCAGGAAAGGACCAAAGCCTGCAAAGCAAAGTTCCCAGCAGCAGAAAGACCAAAAGTGCAAGTACTGTGGACAAACACATGAAAGAAGAAAAGAAAAGTGTCCAGCATATGGAAAGAGATGTAATAAGTGCTCCAAGATGAATCACTTCGCGAACGTCTGCAAGCAAGGTCACAAGCAAGTGCACCTTTTAGAAGATCTGTCCACATCAGATGAGGACACAATACTGCACATTGACCACCAAGTTGGTTCAGTTAAAAGCACTGGAAAGCAGCTTATAGTGTCATTGGAACTTTGCAAGTCAAAAACGACACCTGGAATACCTGTGCTATGTCAGCTGGATACAGGCACAACTGTAAATGTCATCAGTGACAAGCAGTATTTTGATCTGGTGGGGAGTGACAGAAAGCTGGCTGAAAGCAAGTCCAGATTGCACCTGTATGATGGCTCGTGGATGAAGCCCCTAGGGATTGGAACTGTGTATGCCAAATACCAGGACAGCGTCTATAAACTAGGGTTTCAAGTGGTCCCTACCTCCGTCACAAGAAAGCCACTCTTGTCAGCTAACACATGCGAAAAGCTGGGACTACTGTCAATCAATGTGCCAGAGCTTATCAACAATGCAAATATCAGCACCGGAGAGCTGACAGAAGAACTAGTCCTCAAAGAGTATGCCGATGTATTCACGGGAACAGGGCTATTCCGCGGCGAATGTCACATAGAGATAGAAGAAAATGCCAGACCCGTGCAACACGTACCCAGACGTGTCCCAGTTGCCCTGAGAGAAGCAGTAAGGAACAAACTGGATGACATGGAGAAGCGGAAAGTGATTACCAAGGTGACAGAGCCTACAAACTGGATTAGCAGCATGGTGTTAGTAAAGAAGCCTAACAAACTGCGAATTTGCATAGATCCAAAAGACCTAAATACTGTAATTAAGAAGCCCAGATTCCAAATGCCAACCATAGAGGAAATACTGCCGAGGCTGCAAGATGCTAAAATATTTTCAGTACTTGATGCCAAAGAAGGGTTCTACCACATAAAGTTGGATAAAGAAAGCAGCTTGCTTACTACATTCTGGACACCCTTCGGTCGTTATCGCTGGTTGAGAATGCCCTTTGGGATTGCCTCAGCTCCAGAGGAATACCAGCGGAGGCAACAAGAGGTCTTGGAAGGGCTAGATGGCATAGAAGTCATAGCAGACGACATTTTAGTGATGGGCAGAGGCAAGACCCAAGAAGAAGCTGTCAAGGACCATGATAGGAATATACGAGCGCTGCTAGACAGAGCCAGAGAGAGAAATCTGAAGCTCAACAGAAATAAAATGAAACTGCGTCTCACTGAAGTGCCATACATGGGACACCTTCTAACAGCAGATGGTTTGAAACCAGATGATGAGAAGATCAGGGCTATAAGACATATGCCAAAGCCAGAAAACAAGACTGATCTTCAGAGATTTATTGGATTTGTCAACTATCTGGCAAAGTTCGCGCCCCACCTATCTCAGGTCTGTGAGCCTTTGAGACGACTTCTGGACAAGAATGCTCTCTGGACCTGGCAAAAAGAGCAACAGAAAGCCTTTAAGAGAGCACAGGAAATTGTCACCATGCAACCTGTTCTGAAGTATTACAGCCTAACAGATGAAGTGACCTTACAGTGTGATGCAAGCGAAAAGGGCCTAGGTGCTACCCTGCTTCAGAACAATCAGCCAGTAGCCTTTGCATCAAGAGCACTGACGCAGACAGAACAGAGGTACGTGCAAATAGAGAAAGAATGCTTGAGTATCGTATTTGGCTGTGAGAAGTTCCGCCAATACCTACTGGGCAGGGACTGCATTCACGTACAAAGTGATCATAAGCCGCTGGAGGTCATATTTAAGAAGCCATTGCTATCCGCACCTCAGCGACTCCAGCGGATGCTTCTTAAACTCCAGTGTTACGACCTTGATGTACAATACAAGAAAGGTACAGAAATGTACATAGCAGATTTCCTGTCCAGAGCAAGTTTGCCACACATTTCAGCAGCCAAAACTGACTTTGATGTGTTTAGCAGCGAACTGGAGAATATCAACTATGCCGAATATCTGAGCATATCAGATACCAGACTGCAACAAATTCAGCGACTAACCGCCTCAGATAGTCAGTTGCAGACTCTGAGAACAACAATTCTGACCGGATGGCCAAATGTAAAGGATAACGCTCCACTGAATGTCAGAGATTTCTGGAACATCCGAGAAGAGCTGACCATTCAAAATGGAATCATCTACAAGGGGCATAGAGTGGTTGTTCCCAAGCAAATGAGACCAGAAATCCTTGGACGTATACATTTCAGCCACCTGGGAGCTGAATCGTGCCTAAGAAAGGCTAGAGACATTGTGTATTGGCCTCACATGAACACTGATATTAAAGAGGAAGTAGGGAAATGTGCAGTATGCAATGAGTTTGCTGATAGCCAGCAAAAGGAGCCGCTGATGACCCATGAGATTCCCAGCCGCCCATGGAGTAAACTTGGCATTGACATATTCACAGTCAACAAGAAAGACTATCTAGTCACTGTGGACTATCACTCTGACTACTGGGAGGTTGACAGGCTGCACACCACAACCACAGCAGCAGTTGTTAAGAGACTAAAGGTACACTTCAGTCGATTTGGCAGACCCGACATCATAGTCTCAGACAATGGACCACAGCTTGTCAGTGATGAGTTCCAGAAATTCGCATCAGAATGGGAATTTGATCATGTGACATCATCACCATTCCACAGTGCGTCAAATGGCAAGGCTGAATCAGCTGTAAAAATAGCCAAGAAGCTGATAAAGAAGACAGAGAGAGATGGGACAGACTTCTACAAGGCAGTCCTAGACTGGCGCAATACACCCACCGTCGGCATGAACAGCAGCCCTGTGCAGAGACTAATGTCAAGGCGGACTCAGACCCTCATTCCAACGTCTGAGAAACTGCTGCAGCCACAACTGACACATGACGTGGTCGAGAAAATAAAGCTGAAGCGCCAAAGAGCCAAATCTGCCTACGACAGACATGCCAGGCATTTACCAGAGCTTGACATCGGTCAATCTGTGTATGTCAAACCCCTGCCAGACAGGAAGGAACCGTGGCAGAAGGGCACACTCACAGATAAGTTGTCTACAAGATCATATACTGTTGATGTGCAAGGGAAAACATACAGGAGGAACAGGCAACATCTGAGAGAAAGTGAAGTCCTCAGTCCCAGTGGATCAGACATTCAAGAACATAGTCCTGAAGAAGACCCAGAAAGTGCCATTGAAGTTCCACCAAACACAGAAACTACCAAAGTGAGAAAAAGCATGCGGTCAAAAAGACAGACAGAGTATTACCAAGCAGGATTTAATTAGACATTTTAGGCTTAGCTATGTTATTTCAAAATTGACGTAATGCAGTTCAATATGGGCAGAATAATCCCATGCATTGCTATACACAAAGGAAGGTAGTCCACCCTTACCTTTATATATTTGATAATAGATTCAGTTCGATAGGAGTACACTGAAATGCATTAAATTCAAGGTTTATGATTATTACTTGAAAAGGGAGATGTTGATAGAGACTTATAAAAGGCTAATTGTGAATGTATATCCAGAGCTGTGGGAAAGAACCTTGAAAGGGACAGCTCAAGACAGTTTAGTAGTTTGTGGTTAATTTTATGAAAACATTCAACACCAGTTCATTTTTAAGATCTCCAAGTAGAAACACGCATATTTTAGAAATAAAGCAACACAGAAATATAACACAGGTGGATTTGTCTGTTGTAATAACTCAAATTACAACAGGATATTGCACACAAACCAGTCAGATGCTAATATTAGGAGATATAAGGATAGACATTTGCCAGCAAGACCAATGGGGTGGGAATACACAAAAACGTTTTTATTTTGCCTCTGGACTTTCATGAATTATAGCGTAGCACGATGAGTACCTGTCTCTTCACTGAAATTAAGCAGCAATGAGCCATATTAGTACTGGGATGGGTGACCGCCTCAGTGCACTACTCACGTCTCTGATGGCTTTGTGGCTCGTAGTAGTAGACCAAAATCCCCTTTTGCCTTGTTTACATGAGTAACTTGACCACCAGAGGGGCAAAAGTGGCACCCCCGCCCCCTCCATCGGTGACTTACAAAAATCTCATATACATAGTAAGATTTACATTAACTAAATGGATTGATATTTCTATATAACTGATTTACATTTTTGTGTTTTTTTACAAAAAACAAGATACACAGGACAATACAATACAGAATATGCTGATATGTTACAAGCATACATAGAATATCTAAGACACACAGAACAATACAAAACAGAATATGCTGATATGTTATAAGCATACATAGAATATCTAACTTGATATGGATCTTTATACTATAAGATAGAATGTTATAAACTTATTTTTGAAATAATAAGTGACCAGAAGAAAGAGATAACAAATAACAAATTAAAAATGAGTACCTGTAAAATTTCTTGTACCATTGTCGGCTGTGCAGAAAAGAAAGTAAACCATGATTCTATTGTAAAATAGTGAAATATTCAATATTTTTCTAATTGTATTAACTTTTTTTGGACAATTTAGATTTGACATTTCATTTTCAGCTAAACTGAACCAAATACATATAGTTTAAAAATTACCTCTATTCCATTTAATACCTAAACTTTTTGTCACAGTCCTCTACTGGGTTTATAGGTATTGTGTCAGTTTTATCTTTATTAATTTCTAGACGTGAACATAATGAAAAATTTTCTAATAAATCAAAAGCATTTTTAATGATTTAATATCTTGTGTAAAAATTGTGGGGGTCATCTGCAAGCTGATTTATCTTAAACTCAGTTTCTTCTACAATAATACCTTTTGTAGAGTTTTCAGTTCTGACACCAATGGCAAGCAGTTCTACTACTACAATGAATAATAGTGCACTGATGAAGCATCCTCGTGTTATACCTCTCTATAAAGAAATAAGATGATTTACCATTGTTTGTTACACAACATTCTATGTTGCTGTATAAAATTTTAACCCAAGATATGAATGAATCACTAAAGTTAAAAGTCCTTAAACATTTTACTAAAAAGGACCATCTTATAGAGTCAAAAGCTTTTTCAAAATCTATTAGTGTGATAAAGGCACTTTTGTTATATGATTTACAATATGTCATTTCTGTTTCAGTTGTGTTATGTTGATATTGTACAAATTTCTAGTTTCGTATGACATCTTTATGAAAGTTTGATAGTTTACAATAGTTGGGGATCATATGCTCACTGAAATTACTGCTAAAGGAAATGTTCATGTTTTTACTCCTGCACTATCTAAAATGTAGTTCTTCCACAGGAAATTTGTGTTTTCCTAAAAATATTTTATCCACATTACCATAGTATCCTTGGCTATAACTTTGAAGTCATGCATATTGTATCACCCATTACTCAGATTTTGCTTATATATGTTTCTGCTAACTTCATCTGTGTTGCCATTCCAGATAAATCAGTATAAACTATAAAATAGAGTTAATATCTTTCTTGATTTTATTAGGTATATGAATGACTTTAGTAAGAAACAGAAATTTGATATATCCAATGTTTTAAATAGTACTATTTTTCCTTTTAGAGATAAAGTTCTACTTTTCCATATACTTAATTGCAGTTCGAAATTTTTTATTGATTTTTCAAAATTTGCCTTTTCTGCTTCAGTGGTATTGTGTCCCACATACATACCCAATATTCGGATAATTCTCTCTGGCCCAGATATGTCAAATGATTTGGCTGTGCAGTATTTTTATTTCCCAACCATTAACCTTGAGTTTTAAGTTTATTTAATTTAAGCCCAAGCTATAATGACTTAAATATTTAAAATACTATTTGGCCAGAGTTTATATCTGCTAACGAGCATGTTAAATCATCTGCAAATTGGATTAATTTCCTCATTTCTGAGCCTTATGCCACCAATTGCTTTGTTTCCTCTTATTGCAACATCCAATAATTCCACACAGATTATGAATAGATATGTTGATACTGGATTTCCCTGTCTTACTCTCTTTCTACATTAAAATATCTACCTGTGTTTCCATTATTTATTAGACAGCTGTATACTTTTGTAAAATATCTGGATCCATCTGATTAAATCTGGTCCAAAGTTAAAAGTTTTCAGTGCTTTGATCATAAAGTTACACTCCAAAGAGTCTAAGGTTTTTTCAAAGTCTTTAAAGAGTAAGTATGATGCTAAATTTTTGTTGTTGCAATAAACTATTGTTTCTTGAATTGTTCTGTTTGCAAATTCTATCTTGCGACCTTTCACAAACCCACACTGGTTTACATGAATAATATAGGGAAGTACATTTTTTATTCTTTCTGCTTTTGTTTAGCCAAAATCTCCTATTTCAAATTAAGTAGGGATATTGGTCAAGAGTAGCCAATTTTTGCAATCTTTCTGTAATAAAGTTATTACTGCTTGTTTTTGACTATTACTATTTCACCCTTTTGAAAACTTTTGTTGTAGGTATTCATTAGTGAAATGAAGTTTTCAGTGCTTTGATCATAAAGTTACACTCCAAAGAGTCTAAGGTTTTTTCAAAGTCTTTAAAGAGTAAGTATGATGCTAAATTTTTGTTGTTGCAATAAACTATTGTTTCTTGAATTGTTCTGTTTGCAAATTCTATCTTGCGACCTTTCACAAACCCACACTGGTTTACATGAATAATATAGGGAAGTACATTTTTTATTCTTTCTGCTTTTGTTTAGCCAAAATCTCCTATTCCAAATTAAGTAGGGATATTGGTCAAGAGTAGCCAATTTTTGCAATCTTTCTGTAATAAAGTTATTACTGCTTGTTTTTGACTATTACTATTTCACCCTTTTGAAAACTTTTGTTGTAGGTATTCATTAGTGATGGGCTAATTTTGTCCCAGAAGAATTGATAAAATTGAATAGTAATTTCCTTCCGGCGTACCTAAACCTGTTTTTTTTTTCAAACTCATTATTTTAGAGTAGAAATATTTTCACAGTGTGCGATATCTTCTGGATCTGTAATTATTTCCCCTAATTCTGTTAGTAATTGTCTAATGTGTTTTCATGCAATTTTGCTTTCTAATTTGAAAAAAAAAATTTGAAACTTTTTTCGCCATATTTGATCCAATTAATATGTAATTGTTGTATCTTCAATTTGGCTAATTATTTTCAAATTTCATACTTAATTATTTTCCATTGAAGCCATTTACTTTGTAAATATTCATAGTGTTTCAGCCATTCAATAAACTGTTCATTTAACTCTTTTACATAATCACTGTCCTTTAATAGTGCACAGTTAAATTTCCAATACTCCTTGCCCTAACTTGGTCATATAGTGATATAAGTGATACAAGGAGAATTGCTGAGTGATCAGAATATATGCTAGGAATTATATCAATTAGTACAACATTATCTTGTAAAGCATTTGGGACTAGCCAATAGTCAAGTCTTCTTTGATATGACAGTTTTGTCCTTCTGTATGTATACCACCTAAGCTGGGTTTTTTTTAATCTCCAAATGTCACATAAATCAAAACATGGCATGATGTTATCAATTTGTGTTAATGATGGATCCGGATAAGAATTTTGTGTACTATTTCTAATTTTGCCCAAAAATTGGGTTCCAGTCACCTATTATATTATGATTCTCAATACTTTGGAATGACCAGAGAGTTTCTTTTAATTCTTTAAAGCAGTTTTCTTTATGTTTTATATCATTTGGTGAGTAACTGTTTACAACACAATATTTTTCACCATTGATTTCATATTACATATCTACTTATTTCATTGATATCTTTGTTTAGAACCTTAACATCCAACTTATTGCTGAAACCTTTTGAATGTTTTGTACCATGAGAGAAAATAAATTCTTTGTTCCCCAGTCATTTATTTATTTATTT
Source organism: Sabellastarte sp. h YS-2021 (assembly GCA_964017235.1). Taxonomy (NCBI): domain Eukaryota; kingdom Metazoa; phylum Annelida; class Polychaeta; order Sabellida; family Sabellidae; genus Sabellastarte; species Sabellastarte sp. h YS-2021. Next base: position 20,100,449 of record OZ024928.1, read on the forward strand.
ACCTATTTATTTATTTACCCATTTATTTATTTATTTTCACTTTCCTTAGAAGTGTATGTTTCCTGAAGTAACACAATATCAATATTCATGCTTTGGACCCAATGAAATAATTTTAATCTTTTTGACTAATCATTTAATCCACGTCCATTTAAAGACAGGAGTGTAAGCATTGCATTCTTTCACTGTTTTTCATCCTTTTCTATTCATTTTCTAACTTTGCTTTGTTGCTTTGTTTGCAAACTATACCACAAATATACTGATACATCTTTATCAGCATACCAAAAAATGCTACTGATGGTACAATTCACTTATCAAGAATTTGAAAAGTTACTTCTCTGAAGTATTGAAAATTTTTTGGCCAAATATGTACTCCATCAAACCATCTTGAAACCCCACCAATTTATTTGTTAGGTCTTTAAGCAATGCCAAAATATTCTTCCCTGCTCCCCATTCAAGGTCATCTTCAAAATGTTCTATCATAGCACCAGGCTTTCCTGTGCAATATGCATATATGAGCATAATATCAAACATGTTTGATATTTCTATGACCGTTACCGACTCTTATATCCGAAACTAATTTCAGCCCCCTAGCAACAGGCCTGTCGGTTAACTTAATGGCCTGTCGGTTACACTTTCCAACTTGTCGGTTAATCAAACAGGCCTGTCTGTAACAAGTATCTGGCTTGTCCCAAATATGGACTTCCAGACTGTACATGATGACTTACTGACCGTGTGGGAAGTGTTACAGTACAGTTGGTAACTTTAGCCGGCCTGTCTGTAAGTGTTCCCGACAGACCTGTAAAGTTTCAAGGCTTGTCGGTAACTTTAACGGACTGGGTCCTAGAGTCGGGAAAATTTCTAACCGACAGGCCTTAAACTGAAACAGACAAGCCGTAAACAACAACCAACAGGCCTGTAACACTAACAGACAAGCCGGGAACTGTAACCGATAGGCCGGCAATATTTTTTTTTCTTACACAAGGAACTTTATAACAAGACCAACAACAGTTTCAAAGACAAGCAGAAGAAAAACAACTTTGGGAGCAGCTAGCAGTTACCAAAAACTTGCGTGTCAAGACAGTGAAGAAGTGGTTCGAGACTCAACGTACCCAATATGGCAAGCTCACTCAGACAAAGTCAGGACAAGCAGCTGAGAAGAGCACAGAACGACAGACCTGACTGAAGGAGAGTTTTAGTTTTTATATGAGGTCACATCAGAAGGAAGGGACTTTCCAAGTCTTCTGCATTCAAGTCACCCCAGAGGCCTTCTGCAGCCGCAGCCTCAGCTTCAGTTCCAGATACACCTAGGGACACAGAATCTGAGATGGAAAATCAGCATTGCATCAGACAGCCTCCAGTCACGACTACCACCACTTCTGCAAATCCAGTCTTAGATCAGTTTCTACAGATGAGGTCGATGATTTCCACATTTCTGGGTGCACGTCAGGACTCCACTCCAAGTCCAAGGCAGTTGGTCTGCAACTATCTCCACTTTGAAATTGAACACCTTGAAGAAAGAGACTTTTTAACCTTCAGGAATGAGACAGTGAAGCTTCTCAGTGAAATACAGTACAAGGCCAAAGGACGCAAGAGACAGGTCACCAAAAATCAAGAGGTCACCACATATCAACTTCCAGAAGCATCACAGGCCACAGCAGGGTGTGAATACATACTCACCATACCGGAAACTCAAGCAGTCTCCATTCCAGTTGTGCAGCCTACACAGACAGCCACACCACAGCCTGTTACAGTGATTGCCAAAGTACAGCAACCATCAAGGCCTTCATCAGTGTCAGTACAGCCAACTTCTTACATAGTTGTGGATGACCAACAGCCTGGGACTTCAAGACAGATGATTTTCAACCCACCTTCAGTTGCAGCTTCACAACAGGAGGAACGTCAGCACAACACTTCTGGATTATCCAGTCTCTTTGGAGCTATTCCCAGTGTGCTTCAGTATCAGCAGATGAACACACCACAGTCATTTTCACCCTCTCAACTTCAACCAGCACCGTCACCAGTGCCATGTTCCACTATCATGAACAGTCAAGACCTCCCAGCCATTCCAGCCAGCAGACTCAGTCCAGATCAGCGGATTAGCCTGTGAAAGTCGCAACAAACCCAGCCCTTCTAAGGGCCACCCGAATCTTCAAAAAACAATTAACAAACTGAATGTTTATGCCCAAAAAGAAAAAGAGCACACCATCCAACACTTACACACCCCAACAGTACACAAAAAATTGTGTGAATGAATGAGTGAATGTTGAAAAAATATTACTAAAGTTTCACCAAGAAAAAAAAATTTTAAAAAACTTTTAAAAATATTTAGGAAAAAAGAAAAAGTTAAATAAAATTTGACCATCAAGAATTCCAAAGCAAGCCACTGACACACCCCAACCCCACAAAAAAAACTTATAAAACTGAAGTCCACCATCCCCCAAATAACCAGTAACAAAGATCTATAAACCATTCCACGTCCCTCCGACCCAAAACAAAAATTTGACGGAAACCCAAAATAAAAGTTAAATAAAAGTTCTTGGATTATTTGGGTAGTCCTGAAAAAGACTGTTAGATGACAGCATGTTCTCCCCTCAGTCTTCTTAAACTCTGTCCTCCTGCCCAGCCAGCACCCCCATGTGATTGAAGTAGTCTTTCAGTAGGTCTCGTTGATGTTTGGCCTCCCTCGATGGGTTTCTTAAGTTCTCATGATGTCTCTGTTCCCCCTGGTCCCCCTGGGGTAGTTGTATGTCTCTCACAACTTTTGGCCTCTGTTCCATGGTGGTCAACAGCACCCTGAACCAAATGAGTTCTCCACCACCCTTCTCCCCCTGGATATCCTGTAGTTGGCTATTCTCTCTTCTCTGATCAGTTGGTGTCTACTGTAAGGATTGACCAGCCAAGGCATCAGGGCAAAGGCATCATCCCCCAGCAGGAAGTAATGTAGATTTGGCCCCCGGGTCCAAGTGGTTCAGATGGTGGCAATCCCAAGGTTCTGTTCTCAATTCTTCTTTTCAGTTTGCTGCGGTTGAAAATCTGTGCCTCAGATGATGACCCACTGGCTCCCGCATTGACAGGAGCTTGTAATCTGCATCGACTAAAGCCAAAAGTACCAGGGAGAAGTAGCCCTTGTAGTTGAAATATTCACTGCCTGACTTCTTGAGCTTCTTGATAGCAATGTGTTTTCCATCTAATCCACCGACTGCATGGGGGACATTCCATCTGTTTCTAAATCTTTCTTCAATTTTCTTCCAGTCTTCAGGATCAGTGGGGCACACCAGATACTCTTGTTGAAATTCTTTCAAAATGGCTTTGCAGACCTGGGGAACAAACTTGCAGATGGTCGTTCTTCCAACCCTCCAGTGGTATTGCAGTGAGGTGTAGCTTTCCCCTGTGGATAAGTGTCTCAATGTAACTGCCAGTTTCAAGCCAACTTCTAGTGGCTTCCTGAAGTTGGTGATTGACAGAAATACAGAAGCGAATAAAGAATCTAGCTTTGTTATTAATTGTGCCCCCATTCAATTCTTGCTTTTAGTGATTACATGTGGGGCAATTTTTGACACAATCCTCTAAAATCCGCTATTATTGCTCCCCGCCATTTTATTTACAAATGTTTGACAGTAAGTTTTAATAAGCATTCTGAAAATATGGGTATAAAAACGTTTGTGATAGAATGTTTTTCAAAATGTTTGATTTAAAACATTTCAAAAACATTTTGAAACTAGACCTACGCATCGGAGAACTGATGCAATTTTGTATCCACCGAAAAGACAACTCATCAAAGCCAGTGAACCATCATTTGACCTTGAAGGAGGGGCCCAAGGTCAAATTTGAAAACATCAGAAGATTCCCAGCCCACGACCTCCTATAAGTTGGTTTCTTTTTTGCAAATCTCTAGGACCAATAATAAGCAAGTTATCAGCACTTTTAAGTTTGGCTATTGTCGTTTGACCTTGAAGGACGGGCCCAAGGTAAAATCTGACCACACCAAAAGATTCCCAGCCCATGATTTTCTATAGGTTGGTTTATCATCCAAAACCTCTAGGACCAAAAATAAGCGAGTTATAAGCACTTTTAAGTTTGGCTATCCTCGTTTGACCTTGAAGGAGGGGTCCAAGGTCAAATCTGACCACACCAAAAGATTTCCAGGCCATGATTTCCTATAGGTTGGTTTACATCCCAAACCTCTAGGACCAATAATAAGCGAGTTATAGCCACTTTTAAGTTTGGCTATCGTCGTTTGACCTTGAAGGAGGGGTCCAAGGTCAAATCTGACCACACCAAAAGATTTCCAGCCCATGATTTCCTATAGGTTGGTTTACATCCCAAACCTCTAGGACCAATAATAAGTGAGTTATAGCCACTTTTAAGTTTGGCTATCGTCGTTTGAACTTGAAGGACGGGTCAAATCTGACCGCATCAAACGATTACCAGCCCATGATTTCCTACATGTTGGTTTACCATCCCAAACCTCTAGGACCAATAATAAGCGAGTTATAGCCACTTTTAAGTTTGGCTATCGTCGTTTGACCTTGAAGGAGGGGTCCAAGGTCAAATCTGACCACACCAAAAGATTTCCAGCCCATGATTTCCTATAGGTTGGTTTACATCCCAAACCTCTAGGACCAATAATAAGTGAGTTATAGCCACTTTTAAGTTTGGCTATCGTCGTTTGAACTTGAAGGACGGGTCAAATCTGACCGCATCAAACGATTACCAGCCCATGATTTCCTACATGTTGGTTTACCATCCCAAACCTCTAGGACCAATAATAGGCGAGTTATAGCCACTTTTAAGTTTGGCTATCGTCGTTTGACCTTGAAGGAGGGGTCCAAGGTCAAATCTGACCACACCAAAAGATTTCCAGCCCATGATTTCCTATAGGTTGGTTTACATCCCAAACCTCTAGGACCAAAAATAAGTGAGTTATAGCCACTTTTAAGTTTGGCTATCGTCGTTTGAACTTGAAGGACGGGTCAAATCTGACCGCATCAAACGATTACCAGCCCATGATTTCCTACATGTTGGTTTACCATCCCAAACCTCTAGGACCAATAATAAGCGAGTTATAAGCACTTTTAAGTTTGGCTATCTTCGCTTGACCTTGAAGGAGGGGTCCAAGGTCAAATCTGACCACATAAAAGATTCCCAGCCCATGATTTCCTCTATGTTGGTTTACCATCCCAAAACTCTAGGACTAATAATAAGGGAGATATAAGCACTTTTTATGACTGACAAAGAAACGCCTGTGGCAGCCATCTTGTTTTTCAAAATGAGGCCAAAAATATTCCCAGGCAAGATTTTATGAATATATCCTGCAAATTTGAGAAGGCTAGCTATAATATTTTTTTGTTAGAGCGGTAACGGTGAAATCTCTCTACACACTGCGGCGGCAGCGTAACGCAGTGAAATCCATAGTATCCACCGGATGCTATCCGGTGGATACAATGATGGGCATGAAACCAGTTGTTATTACATGTTTGTAAACATTTTCAGGGCAAACATTTACATAACATTGTCAACAAATAAACTGTAAGATAGGGTTAAAATAGGTTTTAAATATTTTTTGTAAACGTTTAAACCATTTTAAAAGATTTTCAATGTTTTACTGGGACCATTTTGTTTGTTACAAGTATTCAACCGTCTTATTTTCCTTTCATACTTTATTTGTTTCATTTTCACAAAAAAATTTAACAACACTATTATGCAACACAAACCTACTTTGATCATATTATAATACATTGGTTGATCTCACAAAAGGACTTAGCCAGGACTTAGACTTAAAGCTAAGACTATTGTCTTAAAATGAGGTAAAGTCTGTGGTCTTAGGCTTAGAGAGTTTCACAAAGCTGCTAAGTCTAGGCTTTGGCTAAGTCTACCCAGGATTGGGCTTAACTTTTCTAAACAAAGTCTTAAATATGGTCGCCATATATTATTCTCACTTCAAAATTTGAAATGCCTGAAAATAAAGAATAAATATATAGAACACCTCCCTAAATTAGTCATTGGAGATAGTTATGCGGTTACAAGGCTTTCTATTTTTTCAAAGATAAAATGAGTTAAACAAAGGATATATGTAACCACTAAAATATTTTGACTAGATATAAAGGGTCACATGACATGGGAAACCACTGTGGTTATATGATAAGCTTAGACTTAGCTAAGTCACCCTTTGTGAAATTAATTTAAGTACAGAACTTAGCAAACACAACAGGCTCAGATTTGAGTCACTGACTTAGCCTAAGTCTGGGCTAAGTCTGAGACCTTAGTGAGCCCCATAATATTTCGTCATTCATCACTTTTATTAAATATGACTCCAAAACGAAAAGGCCAGAATAAAAGATAATAAAATAACTGTGTATTGTTTGGTGACTTGGTTCAGTGGTTGTAATGCATACCATAATATGTGCAGCACAGTCTGCCATTTTACCAATACATCTAGTCTCCCTTGAAATGTCACTGGTCACCAGTCTGTGCCATAAGTTGTGAGTTAGGGTGCCTAACCAAAAGACTGGTTGCAAGTATAATCTTCATCCGTCTACGGTTGGCCGTGTACATCTGATTTTCCCAGCTAAAACTAGCATAAAAGTCGTAGCAAAACATGATGTTTTGGAGGAGAGAGTGGGGCGAGGGGTATGTGTGGCTGATCCCAAAGAGGTGGTCTTGTGACCCAGTTGCCAAAACAGTCCACCAGTGGAACGGTGAATTCCTTTATCATAGGAGATTGATAGGGAACACATTTATTACAACTTTTATTTGTTCTTGGGAGGATGTAAAAATAACTTACAAGTAGGAATCTGATCCAAATTTCTACACTTTTGCTCTTCAACGGTTCCCAAACATTTCAGCAAAGTGGAATAGGGCCTTCGTCAACACCAACATATCCCCACATAGGCCATCTGTCAGACCAAATGGATTAACTGGATATTTTTGTAGCACCCATCTTGTGTGATTCAGAATTATAAATTATTTTTCATTTCTCTCCATTTTTGGTCTATTTTAAAAAGGTCCTCTGAGTAGATTCTCCATGGGCCTCATATACAGGTTAAGTGTCTACTTATTGCCTTGATTTTTGGCACATGTAAAAATACCATTAACATATTCCTAAATGAGATTTCAGATCTATCAGTCACATAGAATGACAGCTATAGGGCTTAAAAGTGGAAAAAAGTCCATAAACTGGGCCTCTGTGGACATTAAAATTAAAGCTACAGACTTCAATTTGTTTACAGGTAATCATTAAATATAGAAGTTATATCTAATATAGTTTGTGACTTGTAAGACTTACCAATTCTAAATTACAAGACAAAATATGTGAAAAATGTCAAAAAGGTCACTCAGGTGAGTGTTTATGGTATTCATAAATTGGATAAAATGTCTATTTAAAGCCTTACTTTTTCACACATGTAACAAGAACATCTTAATATGTTCTCAGATTAATTCTCATATTGATTCTGATTAAAAGTGTGATCTATTTATAGTTCTGATATGTGCATTGTATTTCTGAAGTAACTTTAAGATTAATAGGTCCAATTTTATTGCTGCAAATTAATAATGGTTTTGTGTATCTTTGACAAATGTTTCATGAAAAATAGCAAGCCTTTCTTTAGTCGTCTATACTCGTCTTTAATGTGAAACCTCAGTATGTCATTATCTAAACTCACTAAATTAAAAATATACCTTTATACAGACGTAAAATAATGATTTCTCCAGCTTTCTGATATTATTAAATATCAATTATGGTCAAACCAGTGCATCCAATTGTGGTCCCATTCATGGTTGTCCTCTCGCCTCCCACTTCTGAGGCCAAGGTTCGGTTCACAGCACGGCCTCAAGTGGGAAAGCTGGTAGTAGTTGCTTGCCGTTGGTCGGCAGTTTACAGTACAGAACCCTGACGAACTGTATGTACTGGTTTCCTCTGCCCTTCCAACTACCCGTCGTGATATGACCTGTACAGTGTTGAAAGCGACGTAAAACCCCAAATAAATAAATGTTCATGGTTGTCCGTTTGAAGGAATATGCTTGTATAGATACACAAATGATCCAAGTAGACACCCACCCCCTCCGCCACCCCCCACCACCCACCCCCCCCCACCCCCCCAAAAAATGAGGATAGAGTCTGGAGAAAGATTATACAGTTAAAGTGTATTTTAGCAAATAAATAACTAGAAAAAAATGCATCAAAATATAGAATAATAAAAGGCCCTTTCAATCAATCTAGGGCAGGCTAGTTGTAAAATACACACAAATCACTGAGACATCAATTGACCATAAAGTTGCACTTAAAACAGGGGTTATATGCCTGCACAGGTGAGGGTTCAGGCATAAAATGCTTGAATATCACACCAGTTTTATGGCCTGTAACCACTGCTCAACATGGAGGTTTTAGTGTGTGGAAATGTGTGATGTAAATAATGTGGTCATAATTTAAGGTATATATAAATAATATGTATATATTTATACAGTCATTCTGACAAAGGTGACACATTGCTGTGGTCATTTTATGATAAACTATATTAAATGTACTTTTCCTGTACAGCTATTTATTGACAGGCCAACTGTTTGACAAGATTTACATTTACATTACCTGGCCGTAACTTTCTACGCTCGTGGGTTCAAATCTAGGTCATTGCCACACTGGGAACTTAGCGAGAACAAGTCCTGATGTGATATTACCTTTTGAAAAGGCAGATAAAAGCCTATTTTTGACTCCTTGTTATGGCACAGTCCATTTTCAGTAAGATTGTAAACTGTCAAATGAGCAATAAATTTAAAATGTAATGTTCAACTATTTACCATAGCCCCTGAAGGTGAAGAGTGAGGGTATTGTTATTGGGTCTGTGTGTGTCTGTGTACATCTCGAAGTCTATATAATGTTGGTCAAAGTTTGGGTTTTACATCCCATTCAACAGCCAGGGTCATATTGGGACAGGTCCTCGGCATTTGCCACTTCTGGGGCTGGAACCCACAGAGGTGACAGCCTATGATTAGATGCCAAACTTACTAACCACTAGGTCATACCGTCTATACAGATCAGGCTCAAATTTTCATACTTCATGGGATCTATCCCGACTCAGTCCTCCCCAAAGATGGTCGCGATCCGGATGGTAAATCCACAATTTTTAAAATTATTTTCAGAACTGCCCATGGGCAAGGCTTTGTTTATTCTCAGGCACTATTTTTAACTATTGATTTGTTATGACATTCTCAGTCAAAGTGCTTTCTTGGTAATGCTTCAGGAAAACATGAGTGAAACAGTTAACATTATTTGAATGTCAAATAGGCGGTTCAAACCCTGGACCTTATCTGGGAAAGTGGTTAGCAGTTTACAGTACAAAACCTTGACCAACTGTATGTACTGGTTTCTTCTGCCCACTGTACTAACCGTCGAGATATCACCTGCACAGTGTTAGAAGCGATGTAAAACCCCAAATAAATAAATAAACTGAATGGCAAATAATATGGATAGCAGTGATATGGTCTGTGACATTTACCTTCAGTCCCTAAGGTTGTAGGTTTACATTTCTGGTTCTGGTATTAAGGGGGAAACTTTTTATTAAATATGAGATATGCAATCTACAAAAATGAACAAACTCAACTGGTTTCTGAAATAGGGTATACCATCTTTTTGACAGGAAGAAATATTCTATAAAATTTTATATTAACAACAGTGTTACTGTTTAGATTTGTACATTCATTATATGTATGTTACACTTGATATGTATATATCAGACACTTATTTTAGAGTCACATATGACACAAGAATGAATGATTGTGTTTCTCCTTTGACCTGTTGACTGTGTACTTTGAGTGGGATAGTTATCAGTTGCTTACCAAATTCAAGTCCAGTGATATTGTATTTTGTGTGAAACATAATATTTTATAAACTGTGTGCTGTTTTTGACACATTATAAATCAAGCAAATTAGTAAACTAAAATTTTCTGGATATATTCAACTGAGAGTTTACCAGTCAATGCAAATCCCTGTGGAGTTTTCATGCTACCAATATGACACAAAACTAAAGCTTAAGTCTGACACCGCAGACAAAACTAAATTGTGTTTAACTTAGATTTAATGCACTTCAGAAATGTTGACCTAAGGCCTGGATTTTTTTATTTATATTATTTTTATTCATATCATTTATTTTTGTGTGTTTTATGTGAAGAATATATATACCAATATTTGTGTATTGGTTTCAGGTCACCAGATTTTGGTTTTCCTCTGTGATATATTCATTATTCGCTGATGGAGTTAGCTATAACCCCAAGTTCCATACTTAAAGTAAAAAATTGTGTGTTTTTTTATATCTGTTCCAACAGGTCACACTAAGACAGGTCCCTGTTGTATCCTTTTTGTTATAACCTTGACTCAAACCAGTTACTCTGATGTGAGCTAGCGCATATCAATCCCACTTGGATTCAAAAATGATTTTAAAGCTAAAAACTGCACTTGATGCTTTGTTTTTGTTCCATCTTAAGATTATATATCATTGAACATGGAACACTTAATCTATTAATCTTCACGGGTATTTAAAATATACCTGATGCACTTTGTGTATTCTTAGTATCATTTTTTGGAATCAATAGTGTATTCCTTTATACCTATATGAAAAATTTCTGTATGACGTACAGAAAACGAGCACATTCCCTGGTACTCGTTTCATTGCTTCCACCTACAACTGGGTTTATTTTATATAAATGTTTACAATTTTTCTATATATGAACAGCTTACTACTTATAGTATCTCTATTTCCGAGCATTGCTACATTTTAGAAAACATGGAGAAATATATGTGGCTACTACTAAAGCCATTTTCCTGCCAGAAACATCGACGTATTTGTGTACTGTGTTTAAATCTGAGCAGGCAGAATTATCAACCAATCAGAACGCTTGATCTGCCCACGAACCTAACAAATATTATTGATCCACTGGACTGCAAGACTGTTTTGATGTGAAGGTCTAGATTTATAGTTACCTTACTAACATTGCCCAATGTGCTTTGTGAATGTTCCTCAATATAACATAACTGAATTTCCCAAAACTGTATGCTCAGTTTTAGATTATAATTTGGTAAGAGCTAAACTTCATTTCTTTAGAATCTACTATCCTAAACTAGTTCTATTTGTGTTGGTGAATGCTATAAATGCAGCTCAATCTCAAAATATAATAGAATTATTACGTTATGTTTATGGACAAAGTTTGGTTTAAAATAGGGTTTCTATTCACAGAACGGGTCAGTGGGAGCCAGAAATTCACCTCATGCTCAAGTTTATCTTGAAAAGCTAGATTTTTGCTGATCTTTGGTCAATCACTTCCGAGAATAGCAACCCAGACATTCCTTGGTGCATATATATAAATATTTAGAGCATTTATAGATTTAATAAATGTGTAAAAAGATCATGAAATACATTCCGAAAATGTAATTAATTTGTAATGTGAAATACAGTTTTCTCTTAAATTGGTGTACTTTTAACAAAATTTTTCGCAACATCGATCAAAATAACATTTTATTCAGGCCTAATTGTGTTGCTAAAATAATTTCTGCAATAAATTTACACAGATTCATTTTAATAATACTGAACATGTAAAGGTGTATATGTTACAGTAAATATGCGAAATCAGTAAATACATGTATTTACTGAAATTTTCAGAAATTTTCAGTAAATACGCGTATTTACTGATTTGGTCAGTAAATACGCACATTTCCTGAAAATTTCAGTAAATACGCATATTTACTGTGTTTTGGGTCCAGTAAATACGCATATTTACTAAAATCGTCATGAAAACTTTATATCTTAAATAGTTGGGTGTTATCTGCTATGTCTTCAAATTAACAGTTATTTCAAACTTTAAATGGCTTTGTGAAAGTTTAATACTTGTTTATAATCCAGCACTGGGATAGCTATTTAATATCACTTCATAATTTCAAAAGCATTTGCATGTGATAAAAACTTGTAATATTTTTTTTCCATGTAAAATAAATTGCAATGTAAATAGACAAGTTAATAAATTTAAATATCAAAATATTTATCAAATTATGATGCTTTATGTATAAGGAACAACAAGCAAGGTAATAAGATTAAGATATATTTCTGTTCAAGAACTGAATTTCACTGTAGTTTTAACAATGTATTTTAACAATGTATTTCTTTTCCAAAGGTCACCAATAAAATTTAGATCTATAATTAGGCTTGAATAAAACTTCCCTTTAATGCTGTCCCTTCAATAGAGGAAGCCACACCATAACAATAGATGCCTTAAAAGAGATGAAGTCCCTCTGAAAGACTATGATGAAATCCAATTAGGGGCTAGCTTTCCTTTTCATTGTTTCTAACAACAATTCTTTGATCAAGTAGCCAGTAGGTACACTAAAGTCATAAATCTACCAGAAAATGGCAAAATATTAAGCCTTGATTGAAATAAAATAAAGAAACCACAAACTAATACTCTCTGTTTAACAAGAGATTCTTCGAGAATACATGCAGACTTGTTTGGGTGTAAATCATGTCTTAACTGATAAGGTAAAATTTCTGCTGAATGAAAGTACAGTTAAAATTTAGAAATTTAAATTAATTTCTTAAACTTTTATTTATTTCCAATAAAACACTTTTTCTGTATCAGTCACATAAAAATAGTGAAAAGTTAAATGATCTTTAATCATTTGTAGGGGTGACATAGGTCCTTAGTAGCTGTGGGACTGAAAATAATATAAAGTTAAATGAAATATGTACAGGAAGCACATATCTAAAGTTTATAAAAATAAATATTTAAAAGCCCAGTGCTATTTTTCCAACATATTTGCATGTAATGTACTCTAAAATGAAGTATGCTTAGTATGTTGTAATTGTCATCATAATAGATTAAAATGTTCCAATATAATTAACAGTTTGGTTTACCATTTAATATTATAGAGTAAAATGTTCCAATATAATGTACAGTTTGGTTTACCATTTAATATTATATTGTTCTATTCTGTACTTTTATGGTGCCTTATCTCTGCCAGGCAGACTCCAAGACGCAAAAAAGTTACAACCAGTGAACATCAAAGTTTCATTTCACATATTTACTGAAAGTCAAACCAGTAAACTTGTGAAATAACACAGCTCAGAAATCAGTAAATACGTGTATTTACTGAAATATTTACTGATTTCACATACTTACTGTAACATATATAAACTGGCTGATGTCAATATGGTTGTAATTGCAAATAATTGTATAGGCGAGTGTGTCAGTGACATGGTCAGGTGACATTGTTATAAATTATATCTCCCTCTATGTATGTCAATATACACTGGAGGCTAGCTGAAATAGGAAAAGTGATTTATCATATATGCATCTGGATTTACAAACGAAAATCTGTTACTGTATATTTAGAACCTTGAACTGTTATATACTATTATGTCAAATATCAGAAACATATGTGCTTTATGTCATAAGTAAGATACAGAAGAGAAGTGGTTAGAACACAGATCCTATAAAATCTATGTAACATGTAAGATGTTGAATTTCGTATAAAACAGAGTAGGAATTAAAAGAAACTAGATAAAAGATACATTACAAATACATTAAAATATATATTTATATGAAGAGACAAAATAGCAAGTGCAAATTGGATTATGCATCATATTTGAAATCATATTGGTCAACCATGAAGTTGTTTAAGCTTTGAAGAAATGAGTAATGACATCTCTAGTGAACTCTTTAAACACACCCTGGCCACATGACATCCAAGTATTGTCTGTATTCAGAAACTGAAGCAAAAACAAACATGAAGGCTTCTTGTAAATTTTAAGACATAAACAATAAACAGTTGTGACTTATAATAATTTTATTTTAACAGAATATTCTTTTCAACAAAAAGCATACAGTAAACATCAACTTAAATTAATCTTAGCACAGTTGTAATTTACCCAATTAAGTATGGATATTTATTTTCTTTATAACAAGACAATTGAATGAAAGAATTTACACCAAAAGATAATTATTTTAAACTATTAATCTTAAAAAGTTGAGATTCTAATTACCCTAAATTATTTTAACATTAACCATCAGAACCTCCACCAACTTAGAAGATATAGTCTCAACATTGTGATATGAAAATAAATTTCCAAAATATCAATTACCATTAAGATGATCAGTTTGTAATCACATGTAATAAAATTATTAGAATGAAATGTACACAATCCAGCTACATTTACCCTTCAACCCTATAAACAAACATGCAAGTTATGTTGTTTCATTTCCAGGAAGTTGATAGGAGTTTGATAAAAATGGATTTATTATTTTGCCCATTGCAGTGAATTACTAACATTGTTTCAAAAATAAAAGGAGACTTTCTGCTTTTAACTCATAAACACACAAAAAATGGTTTTAAATATCAAAGTAAAGCATTTCAAATATATCACATACATTACTACATAATTACCCCTAGTTTTCTCCAAGTTGAACTGTATGGTCAATAAATCAGTTTATATTAGAATCCTATGCAGATATTTCAAAATGTGATAAAACTTGCAAACTGGTTTTACTAGGAATGGACATTTAATGGTTCAAACTAAGTGTGGATCATTTGTAATATTATACATATTTTTTAAATTGCCTAAGTTGTAAATTTCTATTTTTAATGGGAAAATTTGTAAACCACATTTCAATAAGTAACTTTCAAATACCTCTATACGAGGTTATAATTTTATCATTTCAAATCAGGTCCACCATTTTGATATTGAATATAACTAAGGAAGTAACATTTGCAAATGAAAATTACCCAAATAAGATTTTGAATTTATTTTCTTCAAAATTACCACTGAAAGCTAACAAACTAGCAAATCTTATTCCTAATAAACTTTCTTAGTGAACAACAGGTATACAAAATTAACTATACAAACAAGCAATAATACACAATATGCATATAGCTGAAAGTTACAAACAGATCATCATAAATATATACATCCTGAGGTAGATTTGTATAGAATAAAGGTATGGGGTATTTGAAGCCCCATACATTTTACAAAAAAGCAATACACAAAATATAAACAATTTCCTATAAACTATCTTATAATAATAATACTCTTATGTATGTAAGTCATAAAATGTTTACACATACGATAGCAGATGAACTAAATAGCATCACACAAGGTAATTTAACCATGTATTGTGGAGTTAGTAATAAACTGTGTAATTTTTATTTCCAAATATTTTATATTTTCTGATGTGATCAAAAAATATCAATGTTTTTATATTGTATTTTGAATCCAAATAATCTGAATATATTTTACATGAATTTACAATTAGATTTAGTTGTCAGCTTACCTTTAATATTTCTTGGTTTTAAATCCTTTATGTTATCTTACTAAATCACAAGCTGAACACACTTTATAGGCACCATGCAAATGACTCTTTGGTATGCAGCTAAAATATTCTTTTATATCACTTTGAAGCTCTTGGATTTAGCCATACAAAATGTATATTAACTATCGTTGTTGATGAATCCTTTTTATGCATAAAATATAAAGAAAAGGTACAAAAAGTTCAACACAAAAATCTTTGGTATTAAGTCATCTTTGGTACATAGCAATGAACACAATTTACATTTGATATAGCATAACATGCAGTTTTGAGGTTTCATTTTTCAAAACAGCAACTTGTGCTTTGAGTTTTAAATTTTCTTCCTCTAACATTGCGGCACGGACGGCTATTTCCGCTTCCTTTAAACGTCTGGTATCACGTGACCTTTTTGCTGCTTCATTATTTTTCCGCCTGCGTTCGACTTGGCTTGGCATTTCACAAACGTCGGACGTTTCCTGGTTTGTTATTGATCCGTTAGTGACGTCACTTGTTGACACTCTATCTTCGCTCACTGGTGTTTTGTTTTGCAGTCCGTCGTTTGGTTTTGTAACATTGATATCCTTACAGTGTAACTGTCCTGTATTCCCACTGTCTAATGTCCCTGGCAGATCTGAATGTCTAGAACGTTTCCGTTTTCTTTGCACTATGTTTGACATAGGTGAGGGTGTTCTGCAAGTTCCATGAATTGTCTGAGGTAAGGGAAGTCCCCCAACGGGGTTCAGAGGATAGGGGAACCCCAATCCAGCCATGCCCATAGCTGCTGCTGCTGCCATGGGGTTATACATAGCTGCTGTAGCAGCCACTGAAGGTTCAATTGGAAACATATTCAATCCTGGGGGTGTTGGTTGTACCCCTGGAAGACTGTTCACCTTGTTTTTGTTAGCTCCCACTTTTGTCATATCCATAAAGTTTGCAAATCCTGGGGGGAACTGAAAAGGTGGGAGCTGACCAAACACAGGGTGGATTATGTTTGTTGGGGATGGACTGTGTTTTTCTGATGATGATGATGATGATGATGGTGTATCCTTTCTTTGGTCATCTGTAATCTCTTTTATGTCTTCTTTGTCTTGGTCACTCATTGGACTCCCCACTTCACTCTCTGGGGTGAAGGCCCTAGATGGTGGGTTCCCTTTGGAAGACAGGTCCAAGGCACCATCCATACTTTTCTTTTAGGGACTTCAGTTTGCTGGAGATTAAAAGAAAATCAAAATCTTTCTTAAGTCCAAAAATATATTATTCCTAAAACTGTTGCTCCTAGAAACAGAATTATCTAACATATTTGTGCATGAAATCTACTGTTATAATATCTGCCATGTTAAATTAACCTGGTTAACTTAAAAATTGTACTTCTGTCCATGTTTAATTTTTGTCATTGACAAATACATTCTATAAATAAATAGCACACAGCTAGAATAATAGCAAAACAAACCTACATTATGGTAATTACTAGGACATATTTTAATGGATTATATTGTGATATTGCACAAATAAAAGTAAATTTAGGATATATGTACACAGTTTTGCCCATCAGTAGATCACTGTGACTTATAATACTTATGTAATAATTTATATTACCTTTTATCATCAGAGTGCCACATCATAATTGTATATTAGTTTTATAACGTAATTTACACACACTTGTAATCTATATACAGTTAATTCATTCAGAAGGTTGCAAAGCTTTACCTGTAGATACTGTTAAGGAAAAATATTTTTACACAACATGCACATGACATAATCCTCTTATAAAAAGAGGGTTAACTCAGTAAAATGATCAACAAGAAATAAACTAACCATGCTAATATACATACTGAACCACATACCACAAAATACATGTGGTTAGCAAATGGTCCACCATAAAATATTGGTCCACAAGACACGTCCCATTCTAGTCAAGACAAATATTCCTCCAAATCAAAAGCAACTCAATTTGGTTCTGCAAGACATACTGTGTAAACCACAATGCTATATTTATCCTCGGTAAACTTTGATATCCCATCATAAAAATCCCTTGTTAGGTGTGATATGTCTTTTACAGATACATGTATTAAATGTAGAAGAAAACCCCACTTTACAATACTGTATTGATACTCGTCTCTGCATAAGAGGATATCACTAGAACTGAATGTGTAGAGAGAGCTATGTATTGTTGAGGCTTTTTGCGCAGTATTAAACCAGGCACTCACCTTGCTTGCAGATGAATACTGTCTACAAGGTCTCCCCCAATGACCAAATACTTGACCAGGGCGCGTGTGAACTAGAACTGACCTTTTCTCGTCTATTAATAGAGGCTGCCCTTGCATTGCTATCTTGTCTGCATGAGAGGAACCTTGAGAGCCCTCACTGCGCGTGCGCAGAGCGCCAGATTTTGAACGGTTATTGGTTCTGCCAGCAAGAACCGTGCATATCTTTGCTGCAATGGGCTTTTGATATATACAGATAATATTCGCAAGGAAAAGTAAGCTCTGAATAGGACGATATTACATAACAGACTGGGCGGGCGAAATGAACGAGATTGTTTCTATATATTGGTAAATTTTCAGAAAACGTTGTGTTGCGCAATTGATCTACACTAATGGATTTGAAAAAGATATATATTGTGATGGTGTTACTAATTGAGGAAGGAGGGGGGGGGGGGGGTGCTGAATGGGGTTATGTCAATATAATGATAGGCTTCTTTATGTGGTTTTATTGATTAATGAAATCAAGAAAAACAAAGTGTTCTGTCGAAAGACCAAAACACCTGGTTTGTAGATTGCAGTAATGATAATGTTACAATATGTTCGTTTTCTATTATCCCACTGTTAAAATCGACAGCTCTTCAAATACACTAGATGTGAAGTTTTATCGTGACAACCATATAGGGGTTCATTTACTAATTTGCCAAACTTTCATCATTACATCATACAAGGGTGTCAATAAACAAAGTATATGGTTTGTTTTGTTTTGTCAAGAAATACAGCAAATACATTGATTAGATTTCTTTTGGATTCAAAATATCAAAGCTTTAATTATATATTATTGATACCAGCCAACGAAGTGATTCTTTTTGTTATTCATTAATCAGAGTATTTTTGCTTATGAAAAACAGATTACTGGTCTTTCTCTTCTTTTTTTTTGTTATATTGCAAACATTTTAGCAATAATTGTTATTGCTTTTGTATTATTTACTTTACATTGTATTATTAATGTATTTTACCACGAATATCAAATGACACTTTCATTAAAAATATAAACTTAAAGTGCAATAAAATATTAATTCCTTCTGTTGAAAGCATCAGTTTCTGTTATAAAAGCTACTCATAAGCCTGTATTTGGACTAGGTACTAACTATATTATTTTATTGTAGTTGGCTATTTCATTGTATTTATATACATTTCAAAGTACATTTGTACATCTTCTGTATTTCTGTAAATTCCAGTTCAATATATAAGGCATCTGTTTGGATTTTGTGGTCAAATGACCCTGAGAGTAGCCTTGGTGGTATTTATGTAATAACAAGCATTGAATCATTTTCTTCAGTTCATGCATGTAGTGCATGACTTTGTATTCTCAACAACAGTGGCCCATACAGTAGTTTATTCTGCCTCTTGTCAGTTTTTCAGTGCACTCAAGTTGCCACATATGTTCTGTTTATTCAATGTTTATGGGGGACACGGTGGCAGAGTGGTAACACTCTCGCCTCCAACCTCTGAGGCCGGGGTTCGATCCCCGGCACGGCCTCAATTGGGAAAGCTGGTACTTGCTTGCCGTTGGTCGGAAGTTTACAGTACAGAACCCTAACGAACTGTATGTACTGGTTTCCTCTGCCCTTCCAACTACCCGTCGTGATATGACCTGTACAGTGTTGAAAGCGACGTAAAACCCCAAATAAAAAAAATATTCAATGTTTATGTGACTGCTGTGAGTTTACATCCCTGACATATATTGTCTGATCATTTTACTAAAATTCCTTGTACAAAGCACCATTTTAGGAATTTATATATTTATATTTGCCAGATATTGTTATCATTCTGACAGAATTTTTTTTATTATTTTTTGAATTGTACGTTTTAATTGTTTTAAAATTATGTAGATTTCATAATTTGGGATAATATAATATAAATACTCAATGGACTTAATTGCTTTATAGAATCACTTCCTAAATATAATAAGAAGGGCTCAGTATGATGGCTATCATATTTGGCGAATGACCACTTGGCTGCCACCTCTGTGGTCATAAGTTCAAATCCAACTCCTGAGCCTGGACTTAGGCTAATTCACGGATCTACATCTGAGCCTTTTGTCTTAGTTAAGTCTGGGGACTTAAATTGATTTCACAAAGACTGACTTACTTACTTCCCAACTTATCGAATAACCACAGTGGTTTTTATGTCATGTTGCCCATTAGTCAATATATTTACTGGTGACATATATCCTCTATTTAGCTCATTTTATCTTTGATAAGATAATAGTTTTTCAGTGGAAAACCTTGTAACCACATGAAAATGTCCAAAAAAACTAATTTAGGGAGGTGTCATATATATTTATTATTTATTCTAAACCATTTTCAAGTGAAAAAAAATTATTGCGGCCATATTTAAGTTATTGTTTACAAAAGTTAAGGCCAGTCTCAGACAGACTTAGCCAAAGTTTAGACTTAGCAGCCCTGTGAAGCTCATGCAGACAACATGCCAATGCAAGGGCAGCCTCTATTTATAGACTTAGCCTGAGTTTAAGACAAAAGTTTTAACTTTAATTCAAAGTCTGGGCTTTTTCCTTTTGTAAAACTATAGTTCCTGATATACAGTGGTCATCCTGTTTTCCACTTTATTACTGGAGTCCAGTTTAAGCAAACATATATGTAGGTTGCAATGGGATGGACTCAGTCACATTTTGGTTAATTTTTGGTGTCATGCTCCTGCTGTTGCTTATTTTCGGGAGATTATTTGCAATATAATTTTAGGCCAAAATATCTGTTTCATTTTACTTAGGCAGCTTTTGGTAACAACCTTCCAAGTTTTAGAAATCATTGTCATTCTGAACAAAAGAGTAACAAAGACACAATATGATATGTTGTGTTGTTTGTAAATATGTTGTTTCAGTTTGGACCTGATGTTATGTTGGTTTTACATTTTTCATGTGGCATCTTAAGGGGGTGTAATCACTAATGTTACACATGTGATCATACATCACAGAACTACTGTAAATGTGTGCATTGAACTACATCAATTCATGTAGAAAGGTCCAAGATGATAATGTGTTCTTTCATTATCAATGATTATATCAAAACAAGTTCTCAGTAAATTCCATATGTTTCCATAACTGAATTCAGGGCAGACCGTGAGTACATGCCACATTGCCATGATTTGGGTTTGAACCCATCACCACATGCCTTGAGAACCAGGTGACTAAATCCCAAATGTGTGACCCACTCGGTCAATGAGTTCTTACAATTCGAGCTGTACAGCTGTAAAGTTATGTTCTGCTATATTACTATTTGTTTCAAACATCTGCGGCTGTGGCCAAGTGGTTAATACACTCGCCTAGGAATACAGAAGACATGGGTTCAACCCCAGGTATAGGCGATAGATAGTGGCTCGGATGACCACTTAAAATGGCGGTGCTCTGTCATTGGATCCTATCCCCATTGGCAGGTTAAAGAACCTCAAGGACGTTGATAAATGGTCATCCTTGAGCCTCTGTCTTTCAGTTAGGGGAATGTCAGTAATTTGAGAGTTGGACTGTACTTGTACAGTCAGATGGGTCATATAGCGCTTTGAGTCCTGTAGTACATGGAGATATTGCGCTGAGTATAAAAAAACAAATACAAAATATAAATTGCTCTTCCAATTTTTAGCACATACATATCTTTCCAAAATCAGATTACTGCAACTCATAGTATACAAAATGCTGCTATGACTGTCCTGAATTTGAAAAAGTAGGATTCTGTAACACCTTATCTGATGAAACTGTACTGGTTACCTGTAAGACAGCGCATTATCTACAATCTAAACCTAATTGTGTTCAAATCATTAAATGGTGATACCCCTGACTACATTCCATCCTTGCTTTCCATAAACCAACCAACGAGACCACTATGTTCTGGTGACAGAATGTATAAGCAAAACAAACATCGATGGAAACTGAAAGGCAAGGTATACCAATATTCCCGTGTTGCAGCACCCCTCTATTGGAATAGCCTACCTGAGGATGTCCACAACATTTAACTGTATTTAAATAATTTCAAGAATAGACCGCAAACCTTTTTGTTTAAGATTTCTTTTTCAATAGAGGAGTGCAGTTATTAGGCAAGCAGTCACTAGAATTGAACTATGGCGCTATAAAAGAACTAATAATTATTATTATTAGCCATATTATTATACATTTATGTTGAAAGCCTGTTTTTAACATATATAATACAATTGTAATAAGAAGATTTATATTTCATTTGAGTATCGCGAAAACTCAATAATGTTTATTCATGTTTGTTTTCTAAATAATGAGAATTTTAAATTTTTTATTATCACATAATCTTGCAAATTTCTCTATGTTCAACCCAAAACTTCTATATACCCTCTCGCCACCCCTTTCAACATCCTAGCCCAACTGTGACCGCCCAGGGAGGGGATATGTATATCCCCTCGATTGTGTAGACAATTCAAAAATTTCTACTAATCCACTCAAGGGTTTTTGGGTGAAACATGCAATTTACCACATCTGTGCAGTGAAAGGTTGTAATGAAGAGTCCTCGGAGTGTAATTAGTCCAATATCCCACCGATGTCAGGAAGGTATCAGGGTCATTCTAGCCCTTACCCATCCCCTCCCACTATAACCCAACCCACTGTCTGTTCACTGATAAACTGCAGTGATGCAACAATTAGTTTTTCAAGTATACAGTACAATGAATTAACCTTTTGGGCAATTTTTATGCTGAGCTGATCTTGAAAGAGTAATGTTAGGAAATTGTGACAAAACTATATTTAAAATCTCTGACAATCAACTTGAAACCCATGCAAAGAAAGTGTTTATTATCATCGGACGTATCTCATAAGGTAACCTTAAATTGAGAAAAGAAGTTGAAATCTTATCACAGGTATAATTCGAAGGAGATCAATTTCTTTCAGGGAACGGTGGTGGTTTGGAGATGCTATAAGAATTTTGAAATTTGTGTAATTCCCCAATGGCCAAGTAGATATATCCCCTTGTCACCCAAACCTAACATTGTCACGTAAATTGGTACTTGAGAAACTCTACATAAACTGTTACCCACACTGACCAAATGTCTTTCAAGCACAAAATTTTCAGAAATAGAATAATCATTGTGTGACATGAAATGGACAGCACTTAACATGAATGAGATTTATTAATAATACTCAGAAAGATTTAATGACTCGCTTTTATTTCCTTTACTATGACTGCCTGGCATATTTATGTGGTTGTGAAACCATATGTGGCCATCTTAACAGCTCAGTAATTAGTGTAATTAAAATCTTCTTAGTATTAGGTAATCATTTCAAATTAAGTACGTATTTTTCAGGTTTAAATTTAAATGGTAATGTGTAACATTGCACTAGCTTATGACACTTTTTCTGACCTGGGAAATGAAAAAAAATATAGAATTTATCATATTCAATATATATTAGGATATTGTTATAAAGTTGTTCAAAGTATAAGACGTATCAATGTATTATGAAGTTGTATTAGTTTTTAGGCATATACATAATTATTTCTAAAAAAATTATAGCATATTTTTGAATTAACAAATTTTATAAGTCAGTGTTTTTAACATATGGGCTAATGGTAGTCGACAAGATCTCCAACATCTTGTCATGAAATGTATTCAAACCCATCACCATAAACACAAAAATCCAGTGGTCACCCACCAAATTTTATCACCACTTTGCTAACGAGACTGTTCTGTAGTATACTATGCTATCTGGGTGACATATCTTACAGTATTCTACATGCATGCAATATTACCACATTTTATGAGTTGGGGGCAATAAATTTACTGTTGTCATCTACCTTATCATGCCAGGTGCATCAGACTATTATGTCAGTACACCTGTTTATTACTTCCATTCATATTTACTATAATACCCTTGTTTATTTCAAGTGAGATGCAGTATTTTTATTACACAGTAGAAAACAGTATGTACAGAATCAATGCCCAGTTTCTTCAATTTCTTCAAGGCTTCCAAGTCATCCCAGATAATTAAACGTAGATTTGTCACAGTGGTTTAAATTTAGTGTACAGGGTCCAAGTTCAAGGTTCCTAGAATTACACTATTATTCTGAGAACGTCTGTCAAAGAGAGAATTTTGTAAGAATAAGATTTTCTTAATTCCTTAGGAATTTTAAAGAAAATAAAATGGAAAATTTGGCATGGAAACCTGGCAATATTACTACTTTTCAGTTATTGATCAGCATCAAGATATTGCTTGTCGAAAAACTGCATTGAAATAATATTTTGCAAGACACCTTTACAAAAAGTATTTACCTTGGAAATTTTTTCTTATGCTTATATATTTTTTTTTCTAAAGTAAATAAGCATATTAGTAATTTACGGGCCCCGGATTGTCATTTGTAATATATTTCATTATTTCAAACCATGTTTCACACTGAAGATTGCTGCTGTGTCTATGAGGGGATTAGAACATGGGGCAGTGTAAGCGTGATACACGAGAAACTGAGAATTTATTCTTGTTTACCACCTTGGGTTTAGTTAATAATTCTGAAAGTCAGTGGACACTGGATCAAATGATTAAGACAATGGGTAAACACAGTGCATTAAACCCCAGTCACACAAGTCTGGTGATAAAGACTGGATGACACCTGTTGGTCCTGCGTATTATTTTTGGTTATGTCGTAATCTCATACCATCTATAGTGACTGTAACATTCAGTTCTGTGATTGGCCATCTAAACTTAGTATGCGACTTCTGAAAATGTAGGGTCTTTACTCGCCTCTGGCTATCACAAATACAATTGCATTTTTGTTGTTGTTTTTATATAAGTGTTAGCCTATTTGGTAATCTGCTGTGACTAAGCATTAGCTGAAATTGCTCACATACTTGCAAAGAATGGAACAAGTTTCACATATTTCTTTGTACCAAAAAGTTATAATCGATATTTTTCTTGCTAAACAGACAGTTACATTGTAGACTTTAATGATTTGTTATCATTTGTATGAAATCTACTTCATGGCCTGGGGTATGTACATTTTGAAATAAATAAATTACAAATTATATTTAATCATGCGTGAAAGATGCAAAAGAAATCTAAATTGAGATGGATGTAATTCTATTATTCATGCATCTGCATTTCAAACGTGAAAACATGCTTGCTTAGCCTTGCGAAAGCCTCAATGATATTCGAAAAATTGGGAAAGTCGTTTTCACTTGGTCAGTTTGCATGATGTATTCTTTAAATATACTGCACATTACATCACCATTCTGCTGTTAATATCTCCTTTTATGTCTGAGTGTTTTATGAAAACTAAAACTTTGTGTAGATGAAAAAAGTCTCGGTAGAAATTTGAGTCATACAAAAGGCTAATGCTTACAATAAATTGCGATCACACTGTACTCATTAACACTTGACACAAATAACCCATTGCTAGCAAGTTAATTTCTTCATTTGAAAATTATCTCCATATATCTGTCTCTTCTGACTGTATATATCAGAGGAACTTTGTTATCAAACACACCCTCATTACATCTGTTCTATCAAGTCAATCTGGCCGAGTGTCTGGCATACATTAACATGGCCCCCCTTTTGAAAACCCCTCGGGCTTTTTACAAGCTTCCTTCCCCCGAGATTCCATACCCCAAGTGACCAGTTGATTATCTAGATTACCACCATTTCTCTACAGATGCAGATCACATGTGAACAGAATACTAAGTTTATTGGAGTTGTGGCAGTGTGTTTATTATATAACAAAGCAACCAATGAATACCAAGCCACTATTATTATCTCCCTCCTGCGGCCGAAGGCCGAGGTTGGGAGATTATAAAACGCCTTCCGTATGTCCGTCTGTCCGTCCGTCTGTCCGTCCGTCCGTCCGTCCGTTCGTCATGTTTTTGCATAAACCTTAATATCTCATTCATTTATAAAGAAATCTTTACCAAATTTGCATGGAATGTTTATGGCTATGAAAACCTGTCTCTGCAAAATTTTAGCCTCATTTTCAAAAAAAAATGGCCGCCATAGCCAATTGTTTAAAAATCATAAAGGTGCTCTAAATCTTGAAATATTCCAGCTAGCTTCATCAAATTTGCACAAAAGCTATATGGCTAGAAAAACTAGCCTGATAGTAATTTTGGCACTAGTTCAAAAAACAAAATGGCAGCCATATCACATGTTTAAAGTTCGTCACGTTTTTGCATAAACCTTAATATCTCATTCATTTATAAAGAAATCTTCACCAAATTTGCAGGGGATGTTTATGGCTATGAAAACCTGTCTCTGCAAAATTTTAGCCTCATTTTGAAAAACAAAATGGCCGCCATAGCTAATTGTTTGAAAATCATAAAGGTCCTCTAAATCTTGAAATATTCCAGCTAGCATCTTCAAATTTGCACAAAAGCTATATGGCTGGAAAAACTAGCCTGATAGTAATTTTGGCCTAGTTCAAAAAACAAAATGGTCGCCATATCACATGTTTAATGACAGATTATCCTATTAAAAAGGCCATATATCTCCCCAAATATTGCTCCAAGAGGTTTGGAATTTGAAAACAACTTGTAGGAAGACATGGACAGGGAATCTTTTCCAGGTGTTGAATTTGACCTTTGACCCCTGCATCAAGGTTAAATGAGGTCGTCGCACTAAAACATCCTTATTTCTCCCTTATTATTGCTGCTATGGCTTCAGAATATAAAGACAGACCATCGAAACTCCTGGCCTTCAAATGTTATGCCTGAGAAAAAATTTTGGCTTATTTTGAAAAGCAAAATGGCCGCCATAGCCAATTATTTAAAAATCATAAAGCTGCTCTAAAACGTGAAATATCGCAGCTAGCTTCATTAAATATGCGCAAAATACATATGGCTAGGAAAGTTAGCCTGATAGTAATTTAGCCTCGTTTCAAAAACAAAATGGCCGTCATATCACATTTTAGATGGGATTATCCTATTAAAAGGCCTTATCATTGCTACTAGGGGTTCCAAATGTGAAAACAACTTATACCAAGTCAAGGCCTGAGACTATTTTGAAATTGCTGACTTTTACCTTTGACCCCTTCTTCAATGTCAAGTGGGGTCATCTTACTTCAAAGGCCTTAAATCTCCTTTAGTTCTCCAGTTTTACTGATTCTAAGGCGGGAGATAACTGCTGCGGCAGTGGCCTTGTTATTACTGGTTCACCATGGAGTACCTTCAGTATTTTACTGCAAGGTAAAAACCTTGACCTTATATATTCAGTATACTCTCTTGAAACATCTATAATCATTATTGATGTGTCATATTATTCAGTTTATCTTCAGCAGACCATATCAATGACAACATGGGCCTAACCATATAAATAACATTGGGTCCATCCTACTATATTTAACATGAATGAACAGTCACTATATTTTAGTTTGCTCCAGTGTTTCAAAGTACAATCTTAGTGCCACCAGCTTTCTGATAATGAACCTAAGTGGTGCAGTGGCTTACAAGTTTGTCATTTAATCTTTCAGGTCTCAGGTTCAAGCCCAGCTTATGACAGAATATGGGAACCACTGATAGGCTGTCCTGATATGACGTCAGCTGCTTAAAGGGGAAGTAAAACTCCAAAGTTAAAGTTAGAATTTTACATCCCATCAACAGTCGGGATCACATTGGGACAGATCCTCTTCTTTGTCACTTGTGGAAGTAGAACCCACACAGTGATTAGATGCCAAACCTGTTAACCCACACAGCCACTGAGGACCTATGTAAAACTACAATTTTGACCTGCATAAAAGTCACATCTTTGCAAATGTTGCAAAAGAAATAGCCTCCCTGGTATGAATTCATCTAATATGAATATATTCAGAAAACCTAGTATGTTCTACACAAATGATATTTAAGGTAGTATTATTCAATACTTTAATTTCAACACAACATGAGACACACGCTTAGTCCTTGGTACCTTTTTTCCCCACACTCCTGGGGAAAACTGGCATCCATATGCACTTTTCATCTAAGATCAGCACATGAATAAACCTAATTCAAATGAATAACCTCGCTAATTTCATCAAGTAGCTAACACAAATAGATGTGTTGAAAAGTATTATTATAAAATAAATTGTTTGGTATATGATCTATTGGTCATATAAATTATATTTTGCTTTTATAAAGGGAAGTTACCCCTTGGATTTCTGACATAAGTTCATTTATGGGTGGTGGGTTTTTTCTATAAATATAACACACACACACACACATAGGGTTTTAATCGCACAGAGCCCTCACAGATGCTTCCAGTGAGGTCATTTGGGTACAAAAGCTCATTTAATTACAAGGTTGGGGGCCAGGAGAGCATTACCACCCAACAATGTAGTCTTGCTTTGCCCCCCAAAGTGTCTTAAATAGGCCTGACATGTTGTATGAATGCTATAATGGTGTTCATAATGGTTAGCTGGTCTTTTCAGTCCTTTTTGAGTCATGTGTGGTGGTCACTGCAGATTCAATGGATTTTTACAAATGTGACAAAAAAATCACTGATTTGATTATTATCCAAAATGTATCACCAAACAGCAAGCATAGACCTATAGTAGGTAACCATTCTGCCAATAGTAGGGGACCACGGTGACACAGTGGTAACACAGTGGTAACACACTCGCCTCCCACCTCTGAGGTCTCAGTTCAAACCCTGGCCTTAAAGTTGGTAGTTTCTTACTGCTGGCTGGTAGTTGATATTGGATAAAATTAAATATATTACCTTAGACATATAGCCAGTGTGTATGAACTGATGTTATACATGGGACAACTAAAACATATATATAAAACTATTAGATACTGACAAATTGTCATACCCAACAGTCACATTGGTACTTTGAATGATTCTCCATATAATTACTGCGAATTCTATCCTATAAACTTCTCTATATATTTATAAGTCAATTTGAAACTTTAATTTTATACTTCCAAGTTTGGCTAATCTTAGTAAAATTATAACCAAAGATGACATGGAACTAAGGAAAACTAAAAATTAAAAAAAAAAGAAATCCTTCTGAATAAGTTTTAAATCTTTTGCTAAAACAAGATTGACAGGAAGTTCATGTAGTACAAATACCGATATAAGAGGCAGAAGTTTCCAGAAACCAGGTGGGTTATGGGAAAAGGTACTGTCAGTCTTTGTATGAATTAATGATTAGAAAGCTGACCTCATTAGGTCTGCTTAGTTTTTATTACACTACATTGTGTAAGGAGTAATCCTGCTTTTCAATCGCAGACCTAGTTAACACTTGCAGTGCTCATTCTGCAGATCCTGATTTAAAAAAGAGGGGGAGACTGGCACACTTGTGGATAATATGAACTGAAACGATTGACCTTATGTCATGTTCATAGCTGCTATGATTAATAAAGATCACTCGTAAAAATAAGCCCCAACCACCCTTGTGCAGTAGTTGAAACACCCCAAAACTACCCTTTACTTAGGAAAAGCCACTCTCCTATATTTTTACAGAAAAATTAACAAGATGGGTTGGGAGAGCCAGAAATAAGTCAACACCTAAAGATTAGTCTTGATGCTGAGGACCTACTATCACTGCATTTATGCTCCAGAGTTATGCAAGTAAAAAGATAAGTAATACAAGTAATACGACCAATAAAATTACTCTTGGGACTGCATGTTATGGGCAGTCAAAGGACAAAGATATTGCATTGTATGTGGTGTGTATACTTGATGCAATATCTCTCCTTACTACAGGACTCAAAGCTATTTGACCCATCACAACTGGCCAGGAACAGTCCAAACTCTCTTGTGACTGGCATTCCCCCAGCTGAAAGAAGAGGCTCAGGGATGACCAATTATCAATGTCCCTGATGTTCTTCAGCCTCCAACTGTAGATGGGCTCAAATGAAAGAGGATCACCATTTTAAGTGGTTATCTGAACCTATGTGTATCTGTCTGAACCTCGGATTGAACCCACGTCGCCTGTGTTCCTAGGCAAGTGTGTTGCCCACTAGCTGAACAGGGTATTAGGTAAGGCTGAAAACCAATGAAATGGGTTTTATTTTTAAACATTAAGCTTATTAGCAATTATTGAAGTATACAGGGCAAAACTTGAGATTAAATTATTTTAAACTATATCCATAATGATATCAAAAATAAGTATTTGTTTACCTTGGGTCTCAGTGTCTTCTTTGTGATTGTTGGCTCGGATCTAGGTCATAAAAACATGTAA
The DNA here is from genome assembly GCA_964017235.1 of Sabellastarte sp. h YS-2021. NCBI lineage: Eukaryota > Metazoa > Annelida > Polychaeta > Sabellida > Sabellidae > Sabellastarte > Sabellastarte sp. h YS-2021. Next base: position 20,130,144 of record OZ024928.1, read on the forward strand.
CAAACATTAAAGGAGAGCTCCAATAGGACTTCAGCCACAGTTATATGGTGGAAGATGAGGCAAACGATTGCTGTGCTGACATGTTCATCAACAAATTTGAAATAAATTAATAAATTTCATTCTGTCACAGATCTTTTATAGGCTTTAAGTGACCAATCTATCAGTTAAAGGCTTTTGAACAAAGTTCATCCCAGATTGAGAGGTGTACTTCATTTACACAAACATAGGAACTTTGATGTCAGTTATACGAGGATGAGAAAATTAGCCTCTGGCAAGGCTAACACCTAAGTTAATTAACCAAAAACAGACTTTTTTGTACACATAAGAATGCTTTCTGCCCAACAAACTCATTTAGTACATTTACATTCTTTGCATACAATGTGTAAGATTGTTTCTTATTTCATATAGAAGCACCAAAATAAGCATTTTGCGTTATGTTGCATGAATTCAGTGAGATTCACTGTATTTATTTATTTTTTTGCTTAAAAATTACTCATTATTTGTCTGTCTATACCATATTGCAAAGAAAGTGACGAAATATTTAACTATGCATGCGCAGAGCACATTTTGTCTTTTTACTGAAAATGTAAACAGGAAACATATGAGTACAAGACACGTGGTATGATGTGTTTTACAAAGCTGTAAAACAGAATAGTGTTTTAAAATGTTTTAGTTTTCTTGCATAACGAATATGTTAGTTCAGTCAGTCCCACATAATGTAGCACAAAACAAGTATTACCACTCTTTCCTGGAAACAATTGTACATTAAAATATTTTATCATTTATTTGCCTTTTTTATAAAGGATTGACAATAACCTATAAGTGACGTTTTGGTGAATTAGTTAACAAAACTGGTCAAATGGAATATGAAATGAAAGTGCCAAATATATAAAAATGTCATTTTGTCCCCACCAGCCGTTTGAAACGGAGGGCCGATCCTCTTTATCATTCATTATTTCAAATGAATAATTATCCTTGAGCTTAGGAATGGTGAATGATGTGCAACACATTAAGACACCTGCTGTTTCATAAAAACAATGCTATTTGTAAAACTATTAATTTGTTAAATTTTCATGCTGCAAAAACAAATTTAATGTAAAAGATAACAGCTGACAATTAATACAATACACAACATGTTTGATAATATGCATGATAAAATAATTTCAATTGCAGCTACACTTGGTGTTTCAAAGCAGTAACAATTAATAGGACAATGTTTGTAATGTTACATTCAAGATAAATGAAAGTAAATTAAATTAAAAGTTTTTGTCATATATGAAAAAATGAATCCTATCAATGAATGTACTGTGTTGACCCCGTGACCTTGTGAAATGTTAATACAAATTAATTAATTAATGAAATAATATCACAGTGTGCGAACCCCTGGCCTGATATTTTGACTAAGTATTTCACAGTTTGTGGCCACTTTGCATGAGAAGTGGTAAACCCATATTATACAGTGTGATGTAATCTTATCAACTGGTTAAATATGTGCATCTAATGTCACATACTCATCTAGTTTATTCAATTTAATAAATTCAATGTAGTGATTTTACAGAAATTGTTTTTTAAAGAAGATACATTTACTTTTAGTAAACGGAAGAAGTTTTATTTTATTACATTATGCTCAGATATGTAAAGGAAACTAGTGTATTACCATCAATTGTTATTCCTGCTTGTACTAGATCTAGAAGCATAATATTCCCTAGCTAATGTTATATAAGACAGTCGACTACTAGACTACCATCTACATGCTGTGCAAACAAGATGTTGCCAAATGAACTGATTGTGTGTTTACCTCCACAGAAAACCCGGGAGTTGGGAAGACTAAGCCGCCAGATTACTGTACATTACACAACCGAACGCAACTTGAGGGCGCCCGTTACATGCGTAAATAGTTTCTTGACGATCTGTGGCGAATTCGATTGGCGCAATGTGACGTAATGGAAAGGCGTTATCAATATTGGATTGGGGCAGGGTACATGTACCATTGTTATGTTTTATTGTGTAAGATTCTTCACCATGAAAGAAAGGAGGTTTTTATATCGGTGATAGAATCTTAAGTGGTATGCTGAGGAACCACATGGTATTATGTCATATAGCTAGTGATTTCCTGTTTGTCTCAAGTCTGTGAGATGGTATATTTTTCATTTGTTTGCTTGGAACTTGCATCAAAATGTTTTCTTCCCACACATCTGATTTGCATTTAAACAATATTGTCATTTTATTTTTGCTACTGTGAATTTTTTTAATTACATGCAATACAAATGAAATACCCTGTACGAATTCATTATAATTTCCCAATGTTACAGCACGTTGATGGAAATGCTAGTGTATAATAACCTGGTTATTGTAACCCAGAGGTCATGACCTGACAAATGAGTAGTTCTGAGTGCAGTGAGCTGTTTAAATCTAAAGATAATACTCTCACTTCAAAGAAAACTTCTTGTTTGATTTCAGCCAATATACACAGAATCTGAGCTCTTGTTCCCATTTGGGCAGAGTTTATATTCCTTCAAAGAGACATGGTGTAATGCTATTTATTTTTCCATGTGTTCACGAGGTAATCTCCATTGGGTTTAAAACTGTGTAATATAATTTGAAAGAAAGAACTCATCTTCCCCGTGTAATATTTTAAGTACCTGCATGGCAGATTAATTTTCAAGGGTAGATAATCCACTCTGATATAAATTTTATTATGGAAGCAATATCCTTTTCACTCCCTTTTGTTCAACAGAAAAGTTGTTGGCAGATTTATTAATAGTCTAATTGAAGGATTTTGAATATGCATGTATAATTTTCTCATGTTATATGTAAGTATTCTTTAAACTTGTGATGACAACACTTTAATTGGGGGGATCTTGGACCATGCATGCATCATATGCTTGTATAAAACCAATAATCTTTAGAATTCTAATTGCAAATAATCTTGAAGGGTTTTAGATACAATACTGTGTAGATATAAGGTAATATAGACTCATTTGCATAATACATGTATTAGTGTGTTTTATAAAACAGATGTTCTCACTTTCGTGTAAAGAACCACTTTTCCTTGGCCACATTAAGGGAGGTTCTTATGCAATAAGAATGACATTTTCAATAATACATTTTACAACCTTCCTTCCCTCCTTATTCTTCAGAATTTTTTTGGGAGAAAATGTCTATAATGCATGAGGGATTACTATTTGGAGCAGGGTCATTTAATTTGCAATTTGGAAGGTCTAAATTCTGCCCAAAGGGTATGAAATTTCAAACATGCCACATGAATGAGACCCTCACGTTTGGGGGAGTCTATTTGAAGTTTCTATGAGAATGAACCCAAATCCCCAAATGATGTTTTAGTAGGTTTCATATGTAATCACAAAGTAAGGTTATTCCACGTTTTGGGAGTTTCTTAAAAGTTCAAAGGGTTCTGTCTCACATGTTGATAAAATTTTTGAAACATGAAACTTTGAACTTAAGAAGACAGAAATGGTTTCTTTGCAGTGCATAAAAACTACAAGTTTTAGACTTCATTAGTAGGAAACTATGTAATATATAGTTACCAGACATAAAAAAAATTGAATGAATTTTTTCAAAAATTTTTGCCTTGTCCTTAAACCAAAAAGTTGGTTAGATTTAAACAACAAACAATAAAATATAGGGCAATAAGTTAGGTTATTCCCTGATACCTTCATTATGGATACATTTGGGAAATTTCACAGAAACAAATTCCCCTTTTGGTAAATATTTCTGACTTATAAATAATAGATAAATAGTATATCATTAGAAAGGTGTTTTACAGAGGTGGGTTTCATTTTGTGCTGCAAATCCGTGCAGAAATGTCCAGAAATCTCAAGTTAAAATTTTTATATCTTCATTTTAACTGGTGCTCTTTACCATAGATATATTATTCCACGGCTCATGTTTTTTGCATTAGTCTGGTAAATAATGACTTATTTTACTTTATACTCAAACAAAGTGCTGGATAGTAAATGAAAACTAACTCCAATGAAGTCTATTTTTCAATTCCATCACTCAAAAAGACAAAAAATACTACACCTCCTCCTACAGATTGGAATGTGTGTTTTTTAGTTTTATTTTTTTCTTTACTTGAGATAAAACAAAAAATTACAAACATCACTTGGACTAGATTTATCCCAGTGCTGAATTGTAAACAAGTATCAAACTTTGAATATCACAAAGCCATTTAAAGTTTGAAATAACTGTTAATATGAAGACATAGCAGATAACACCCAACTATTTAAGATATAAAGTCTTCATGATGATTTTAGTAAATATGCGTATTTACTGGACAAAAAAAAAACCAGTAAATACGCATATTTACTGACAATTTTAGGGAATACGCGTATTTATCTGATTTTGCATATTTACTGTAACATATATATAGGTGAGTTTTTACTAGCTCAGTTTACAGCTAGGCAAGTTTGTGTTAGGTGGGTTTGTACAATCTAATCTAATCTAATCTATTGCTTTGCAGGGACAATATCTTCCCCACAATGGGAAACTAATAGTGATAACTTAACAATCTACGTCAGTACTACAGAGTTGTGGGTGTGAAAAGTAATAAATGGGGAAGCTTGAGTTTAAAAGTTGAGTTTTATCATGTTTCCTTGAGGATGGAAAGGAAAAAGAATTGTCCAGAGAGTTGACACTTAATGACTGAAGGAGTTAGAGAAATGTGTGATTTTTTAACTTTTAGGTCAAAAGAGGGGTTATGAAGGAACTTAAGGAACTTAAATTTAGGGCTGCAACTGTGAGAGACTATATTACATAAGTTTTTACTAGGTGAGGTTATACTAGGTTTCATTTTACCAGGACCGATATTCACAAAGATTCTTAGAATGTTTCTTAGAATTACACTTAAGTCTAAGAAAAATTCTTCGCTAAGAATTTTCTTATTCTTAGAATAAAAACCTATTTACAAAACAATTCTTAGCTGAGAATAATTCTAAGAATAAAAGTAAAAATAAATGTGTGCACAGGTGAGACTAAGTGTAATTCAAAGAAAAATTCTAAGAATCTTTGTGAATACAGGCCCAGAAGTGACTTTCTGTATTTGGATGCAATTCTGGTGTCAAGAATAACAGTTTTGTGCATATAGCAATTTCATATAATAAAAGCCATTCTTAGAAAAAATTATAAGAATAAGTATGATTCTAAGAATAAGAATCTTGGTGAATAGGAAAATTCTTATTCTTAGAATTTTTCTAACAAAAACGACAAGAATAATTTTAAGAAACAAAAATAATTTTAAGAATAAGACTAATTCTTAGAATAACAATCTATGTGATTACAGGTCCAGGTGAATTAATGCTGCGTAGGTTGATATTACTTAACTTTGTACTAGACGAGTTTGTACTAGGTTACTTAGTGGTAGGGAGTCTGTTCTAGGTGAGTTTGTTCTAGGTGAATTTGTACTGTTTGAGTTTGTACTTTATGAGTTTATACTAGATGAGTTTGTATTAGGCGAATTTCTACTATTTGAGTTTGTACTAGATGGGTAAGTACCATTTGGAATGTATTTTCCCTCATCACACAGACCACCTTTCCATACAGCAAGAAACATAGATTAATTGGTCAAAGTAGAATATGGCTGTTTTTGGCCGCTGTAATAGCTGCATGTCAGTCAATTATCTCACTCTTATGTGAAAGTCCACAGACATTTCGCCCCACTAAAAACTTGCTTTGGATAAACTCTCCGAGCTGTACAAGGACCTTTCATTGAAGATATAAATTTAGATTAGCTAGAAAACTTCAACCAGTTTGAAACTTAGCACTTACTATTAGAGTAAGAAATCTAAAATTCGCCACATATCTGAAATTCGCCACATGTGAAAATACTAATAAAATAAATCAATTGTGGTGAGATTTGTTGACTGTATAGTAAATTAAGGCTTTTTGAACTGAAAAATACCATTTTTTGGACAAAAACATCATTTTCTTCATAAAATTAACTAAGGTTTTAGAGGTGGCGAATTTTAGATTCCTGGCGAATTTTAGATTTCTTACTCTACATATGCAAAAAAAAATCTTTGGGGGAGTTTTTAAGGTTTATCAAGTTATCAGTTATTTGTTATATGTATTACTGGGGAACAGTGTATGAGTGATAACACACCAGTCTGCCACCTGTAAGTATTTCTCCAAGGACCATCCCTATTGATCCTTGTGGTTTCCGGCAATGTCCGTAAACTTCCGGTAGCATCTTTACAGACTCCAAACACCCTCCTTGGATATCTGTATAAATATTCCTAGCCTTAATTGGCATGGATGACTCAAGGACATGTATGGGTGCTGTAAGGACGTTACGGACGCCTTACGGATGACATACGGAACCGATATGGATATTAATTGCACTTAGGATCCACAAACCTTTTATGGAAAATTCAAGCAGTTTGATTTTTCCATGGCGTCCCCACGGACACTTCACATCCATGGCGGATGCCACAAGGATATTACTGATGGTACAAATGTGTTCACGGATGAAAAATATGATCCGTAAATCACTCATAATTTTCCATATTTGGTAACCTGCCGCGATCCGGCGGTACATGCGGCCATGTGTAACTGGGGTCATAAAAATTTCCTTAATCCAGAATTGGTTGCAGATAATTCTGCTGTGGTGGCGGTTTCGGGGGAGGGAGGGGGAGAATAAATTATTTTTTTGGAGATGTAAAATAACAGCAATTGGTAGTTTCCAATACTACACTTATATATTTAACTAAAAAGGTTTATCTGGCTAAAAACTTGGTACCGATGTCTTACTCTATTCGTGTCAAATGTGTATTGTCACCCAAGTTTTACTAGAGCTGGACCATGACATACTGACCAGGGTCCATATTTATTTGTTTTGGAATTCTGAATACAATAATCTCAAACTAGATACAAAAGTTTAGAAAATACATAATGTTAGTATTTTAAATGGTGATCATTATAACTGTATTGTGGGTGTAGCAACTAAAATGTTTGTTTGTGGAATTTTTGAAAAAAAAAAGTTGTAAAATATGAGCCCTTGACAATTGCACAATCTTCCCAAGATACAAAGTGTAATTATGTGCTCATGTATGACGGATACAAATGAAAAATATTGATTTTCTTTGTTTATACCCCATGTTCCTTTTGACAGAATGTCAGCATTTAGACTGAGCCGCCAAATAAAACTTTCTTATAATAAATTTTGAACCATTGCTAAATTATGGAGACAATTATCATTTTACTATGTCTTTCAAAGAACTGTATACAGTACACGTGACCTGACCAATCAGGTCTTTGCACACACTCCTGGCCATAACGTGTTCTTGTAATCTATTTCCCTAGATGTACTTCAGTGAGTGAATGATCTTTCCACAGTGTCAATCCCACTTAGCCACTTCCTGTTCACCAGTTGGTGACACCCAATGAAGTTATCGCATTACAAAGGTCAAGGACGGGCGCCATTTTGAATAAAAATGTGACGATTTTTGTTCGAATAAAGACTCTTTTGTTCTGACTTTGCCCAAAAAAATTGCTTCAATGTCATTGAGTACAAAAGTTAAATCCTAAGTCGGGAACAAGTCTTGTGTAATTGTGTGGACAAATTTCTAAGTAAATATGAATATAAAATTATTTCTCCTTTCTTTAATATATATTCAGTAAATTTCATATGTATCCAAAATATGTTGGCTAAAATTGTGACCTCGTTTGAAAAAAATCAACAACAAAAAGCCCAGCTCTTCTTATCTTCAGATATTGTTCAGAAACAAATAATTAGCCTCTGAATTACCGTTTAACACCATGGAATAGATGTGTGATCCAACTGTGAATAGTTTTATAGCTGATAGGTGTGGGGGAGTTGGAACCAAGTTGGATCGACTTTTCTCAGGTCTTTTTGTCTTAGGTATTATATGCGGATTGAATTACCTTTTTTCCCAGAATTTGAAGCTGGATTCACACCCATCGGATGGATTCATAATGATTCCATGTATGTCAGATTTGGTGGAATAAGAAATACAAAGACTTGGAGCAAGTCTACAAATTGTTTAAGTGTATTTACAGTTATAAATAAACCATTTAAATTAAAATATGTGGTTTCCTTTGGGGTACTACAGTTTTGCAAGAAAATGTTTGTAATAATATCAGTAATGAGATTTTAGATGAATAATAATGATAAATGCAGATCTAATAACAGTAGTAATAGAAAGTGATTTTGCATTGTAGGTTTTTACAGGCACTTAATGAATTATTACTGCCCCACGCCCCTCCAGCTGTGCTGATTCATAGCATGCCTGTAAAAACCTATAATGCCCCACAAAATCACATTATCGTACTAATAGTTTTCCTAAGTGTATACAAACTCAAGGCTATATTCAATGGTGCACCAACAGTGTAATAAATCTGATGATAGTCAATATTGAAGATGAAAGTTCAAGTGCAAAGCCTTGTAAATAAGGTTATTGATGATGTTCAGTTTTCACAAACATGTTTGTTATTTGTGAGATGATTTTAATTTGCTGTGTTGTTTATAAGCCACTTTCTGCAACGGCATAAATATTATTTATTTTATATGTACCAGTAGTAATAAGAATCTTAAGTACACCCCTTGCCTGAAACTGTACATATATATGTACAATGAAACATTTTGACGAAATTTACAAAAAAAAATGTTGATTTCATTATCAGAAAACTATAAACAGTAAAATAACACAAAACCATAAACCTAGTGCCTAAGTGCTTTATGATTCTCTAAGAACATTTTCCCCAAGAAGGAAGGGAAGATGTAAAACCCAAACTGCTATAAAATGTATTCATTTATTCTCTAAATGTTTTGAAAAGATTGGATGAAAAGTGGATTCAACAAAGTCACTTGGATAAATAATGTCTGAAAATTTTATAACTTATAATATTATAGTTACACCTAACGTATAATGAACGTATTGAATTGAGATCACCATTTTTAGTCACACTGCAACTTACTATGAAAAAAAATGTTTATGAGTAAGAATAAGAACATAGTATCGTTTACTTTGGTGTGCTAGATGTATTTACCTCAGCATTCACAATATTGGTATTTATGTTGAACTTAATTTATTAATATTAATTTATGTAAGTCTAAATGTACCGCTTGGTGTCTATTTATAAACTGTACTTTCAATACTTCACAAAATATTTACAATCAAACTATGCGTGTCTCATGATTAATGATATTGGTAATTATATTAAACTTAAGTTAAGCCAGAATGTAGTAATCTATGAACTGTACATTAAGTCTTCACAAACAGTTATAATGAACATAGAGGTAACAAATAAGTGTAATAATTCATAGATTTTAGGGTTTACCAGGTTTTGAACGATTTGGATAAATTTAATTACAGGTTCAACTAATATCAATGTACATAATATTTTTTTCTCACAAGGATCTACGGAGTGGTGTCATCAATTTATCAGAACATATTTATCCATGCAATTCAGTTATGCTCTACACTAGGGTCCAGATAATTGAACTATGCATTTAACTGTTACATTGGAGAAAAACTTTCATCTGTTGAAAGAATATTTTGGAAAGTGTTTCTAATGTTATGATCTGTGTCGTGAGTAAAATAAGTGAAAACCCAGACTAAGCCTTGCTTAAGGCCCACATTTGTACAATATCGCTTTTTCAAACACATACACAAATATTTTATATTCATAAAGCATTCATACATGTTAGGAGATATAAGTAGTCCATACGGCAGAGATCTGTCTTGACAGTGTATCTGATGAGTCTATTTCTCATAAGATGCATGAGTGCTTTATGAATATCACTTATTTGTGTACATGTTTAAACAGGTACAAATTTGAGCGTTAAGCAATGATGTAGAATGTACAGAACGTATATCTGTGTTTGTCTAAATACTCAGATCTGTGCAATTGCTACAAATAAGTTGTCTCTATGTGGTGATGGATTTGTATCACACAAAGGGAAGTTTCATGTCTTGCCCCATCAGGGGAAACTCTATCCTTCCAAAACTATGACATGGCAATATCAGTTGATCGAAAAGGTATCAATAGAGTGTCCCCAGACAATGTCTAGAACTCGGGGAGGGTGCCATGAAGATTTCAACACACACTGAAGGGATTTGGGCTCTCACCTAATTGATACTGGGTTCAAATCAAGAAGGGAGAATCGATTCCTCTTGAAACTGCATCAAGGTAACACCAATTAATCCAGGTAAACACAGGGACCACATCCAGGCAGTGTCTAATACTCCAGGACTGGTATTCACGAATGGGCGGAGACTTAGCAAGATCTTAGGCTTAAGTATGGGCTCAGAGTTAAGACTTTTGTCTCAGCTAAGTTTTGTCTTCAATCTGTGTTCACAAAAGGTGACTTAGCCAAAACTTTGGTCTTAAGACCACAACAAACAAAGTTATATCAGCCAGCCAATCAAGCTGTAGCTTGCAGTATACTTATCATCAAAGTCTAGTCTATGGAATCTCAGGCTAGTTATTCACCCAAGTTAGTGATTTTTCCTGCAGAGATTCACAATTGTCAACCAAAAAATTATTCTCCGCCCATAAACAAAAATGTGCAGATGTATGTTATGTTGAAACGTGTAAAAATATAAGATATCCACTTTGTACGTTATAATAAATTACATTAGCTATAGATACACAAATATAAAAATATATTGTTGTTAATCATTTCTCCATCTTTAAGACCTATTTCAACAACTTAAGACCCATACCTAGAAGTCTTAAAATTAAGACCTTGGCTAAGCCAAAGACTGGTCTTAACATTTTTGTTAATAGTGTTACCCGCCGTTTTAAAACCTTTGACCATTTAAAAATGGCCAAGTAATTTGGATGGCCATTTCAAAACCTGCTTCAAAACTTAGCAGCTTTGATAACAATAGAGTAACTCGTTATAACGATTCAGAAATTTTTGACCCACCTAAAACAAAAAAACCTTTCTCGAAATTACAAGATAAAAAATAGCTTTTAAAAAACAAATAAAGTAACTTGTGATAACGAGATAAAAATTTATACATTTTTTAGCTTTCTAAGTTGCTATCACGAATTACAAAATCTTTTTTCAACAATGTTACTATATGGATTCCATACGAGCATATAGTGAGACATTACCAATGATAGGTATCAAATCATGCGACTACCACTGCTTCAAAATAAAATGTAGATTTACTGTCTTTTGTGGTAATATAATCAAAATAAAATGTTTACATAATCAACTGATTAAGTCCCTTCTTAATGGACTATGACATGGGAGTCACTGTTTCAAAATAAACACTGATTTTAAGTGATGTAGTGCAAGATTTTTTGTTGTGCAAATTCATCAACTTCGAACCCTTTTGAATGCTATGGAAATATATGGTAAGGCTAAAAAATATTTTGTCTCAAATTGTTAGTAATAAGTCTAAAAAACATCTTCCATTATATGCATACATGTAATTACACCCTAAGAGATGCGCGACAAAAATTAAGCACATTTATTAGGCATAGCATAATGTCTACAGACCTAAGAGTTCACCAACACACCTGTGTCAACAGTTCCAGTTCCTCGGTATCATTATTTTATGGTTTATAGCTCATTAATGTTATAATGGTTTGAGTTATGATGGTATTCAATGTGTTCCAGCAGATGTAAATAAATTGCTTCATAACCTATTGTTGTCATATGATTGCCATAATGTATGTATGAGTTGTTGCTGTAAAAATGTTTTCCATCAGGGTGGTGGAAAATATTAATACATGAAGTCAGTTTAAAAAAAATCAATTAATCTGGCTTGAGATTTACCCTTTTTATAATTTAACTCATTTTAGCTAGTTACTTCACTAAATGCCTCCTGACTACTTATTGAAATTTATATCAAAGTAACACAATGATCATTCCTTTCAAATTGGTTTATATTCTAACATTTATATGTAATCTGCTGATTTTATTTGAACTTCTATTGTAGACAACTTATAAGTTAATGTATTAGGCATGTTGGAACAATAGACATACATATAAAACAGTTAAGAAATTATTAAAACCAAGGATACACAAATCAGTATCAAAGAAAACAGCCTTATTTTTACTCTGTTCAGATAGGTTTTGAAATGGCCAGGGCTGCTTTGAAACCAAGTAAGGTTTTAAACTGCTAGATAAATTATTTGATCATTTCGAAATGGCCAGGAAAAAATACCATGCATATTATTCCCAAAAAGCTGAGACAAAAGTCTTAACTTTGAGCCTAAGACCCAGCTAAGACCCTTCGTAAATACAGGCCCAGGATGGTGCCAAGAAGATTTCAACAGGTACATAAGGGGATTTCTTCTCTCATCTTTGTTGTGTATGGGCTTTCGTCCAACACACAGAGGCAGTTGGGTGTATTGAAGGTCTGAGCTAATTAGACTCAAGTTGTTGAAGGAAATATCAACCTCAACTCTGCCCTTTAATATTGACCCTGTGACAAGTCTACTCATTTGCAAAGTTGTGTATGCATCTGGCTTGCCTTTTTGCCTTCGAAGCAGAGACTATTCCTGTGATATTCAGGTAAACTGGACCACACTTTGCTAATTAGAGATTCAACAAAGCAAGTTTGAAATGAAGAAATCAAATAAATGACAGTCCCAAATGATAGAATGATTGGATGATTTTAAACACACTTTAAACCCATACTTTGGATTACACGAAGTCTTTCATCAATTTTAATATGTGGAGAATTGTGTGAGCAATATTAAATTTTCAAATATCAAATTTTCAAATATTTTAGAGGAAAATTAAGGAATGGATCATTGTGTGCATTTTAATCCTCTAGTGTTGAATTTATTAACAGTGAAAGAACAAAGTTATGTGTTAAGCAGCCATCTTGTATTTTTCATGAGTTCAGAAAGTCTGGATGGAGAGTGTGGTATTTTGTGGATTAAGGATTAAAAACTCTGGCCACTTATGTGTAAATATTTCGTGCTTTGTTATTGTATTGTATTTATACTCAGTGCAATATCTCCATGTACCACAAGACTCAAGGCGCTATATGACCCATCCTACTGTACAAGTGCAATCCAACTCTCAAATTACTAACTGAATGACAGAGGCTTAAGGATGACCATTTATCAACATCCTTGAGGTTCTTTAACCTGTCACTGGGGATAGGACCCAATGACCATTTTAAGTGGTCATCCGACCCACTATGTATCTACCTATACCTGGGATTGAACCCATGTCCTCTGTGTTCTTTGGCGAGTGTGTTACCCACTAGGCCACAGTGGCAGTGTCACTTCTCACACAATTCTTCTTTTTGCCAATGGAACTTTTGGACCTGGAAGCAACCATAGTAGTCATTCTGGCCATTTACTTCAGTATAAAGTGTATACTTAGTCAATCACATTAGTCTCTTTGGTCACAGACATGATTTTTGTTACCCAGTGTAAACAGATTTTTGTTTATCATTGTTATTCTGCATATGTGACACTTGTTGACACCTAAAATAAACACATTACATACATAGATAATCTTATCTCTATTAATTTGTTCAAAAACACTTTTATGCAACAGGATAACTACAAAATATAAGAGTAGCAGATAGTTCAAAACACTGAAAAAACATACAAATATATAAACATTGAAAATCTGCTGTAGAAAGTACCTGGCAGCAACAATTAACAGAAGATAAACAAAAGTGTCAAAAGTAAGAATTCAGCCATAAATAAAAACACAATCTACAACTGTGTGATTTTTATATCAGTATTAAATACTAGAGTCAGTGCCATATATGAACAAGTATGGAATCTTCTTTTGACTTTGAGTCGGAGAGCTCCTATCATAAGCCCGCAGTCAGTCGGCGTACTTTGGTGTTGGGGGCGGTGGTTATTGGGGTGGTGGCTGTAGGTTTGGGGGTTCTGATTGGATACTTCAGTCATACAGAAGATTGTGACCCGCCTGATGGACCATGTCTGGGATCCAGCGTACCCAACAAGATCATACAGGAGGCTGATGACACAATCTTTGACAAGCTCTACAGTGAGATAAACAAGGAAAATATCAGAGAAAACCTCAGGTAGGTCTGCTTACCTATTTAAAACCTAGGTCAGACAGTGGCGAATTTTAATGGCAAATGTATATGTATTCTTCATTGTTCTTCCATTGTCGCCTACCCTCTTCTGCTCTTCATCTATGGTCGCCTTGAGGCTACAACAACCTGATGTGTAAAACAATCACAGGAATTCATATCCCGTGAAGTTTACTGTAACAATTCTCTAAAATAGGTAGCCTCATACCGTAACTCTGTCATAATGAAGTCTCCAAAAGTCCTACAAGTTTCTTAGTCTTACTCACCCCCTGGCATTCCTTGTGGTGCTTGGCCTTTTTTCTGCCCCTGGATAGTGGATACTAAAACTGGTTGACTGTTTGGTTTTGTTGCTCCTTAGAGTCCCCTTTGAATAGGGGAGATTAAGCGCTATAAAAGTCCAATTAGAATTAGAATTACATTTAGTATATTACACATTACTGTATCCAAGTTATAGAACTAGATTCACTTTTTGCTATTCAGTCAATAAACCTCATGGAATAAACCCACAAGGCGAGGTCATCACCAAACCACAAAAGATACTGGATTCAGATCCATTTTTGGAGACTTTGGTGGCCTCAAAGTAGGGAAGAAAACCACTGTGCTGCGAGTCTGGACAGGAGCTGTCTTTGGTGTAGCTAGTATTAATCATTTTAAGCACTCAGCTTTCAGAATGCTTTGCAACTATGCAGAACAGTTTCTATTGTGATGCCCCAACTCTAAATTTGTCATTTGTAACAATGGTCTTTTTAACAAGAAAGTTGTTGCAACTAGACTTTCTCCAAGTCTTTGTATTTGTAACCATCAGTAACCAGAACAGTTATGTTTAAATTGGAAACATACAGGAGTTCATTATACCATAAGCAATCTGGAGTATGGGGGATAGTCTCTGAAAAAAACAAAGACTTGTGCCACCCATTTAGCCTCAACTTTTGTCAGGGCTGGTTGTTTCTCCAAAAATCATACAGTACTCATATATTACACAAAGGACAAAAAGACTTGGCGAAAGTCCATCTTGCAACGTGTGGTTTAGAAACTCTGGATAAATGGGCAAACCACGTAATATTGAAATACAAAATATAATACCTGAAATACAAAATATAATTACTGTCTTTAATTTAATTATTTGGGTTTTAATGTTACTTTCAACACATTGAATAGGTCATATCATGGGACGGGTAGTTTTATGGGCAGAGGAAACCAGTATATACAGTTGGTTAAGGTTCTGTACTGTAAACTGCCGACCAACGGCAAGCAACTACCAGCTTTCCTACTTTAGGTCGGGCCAGGATTCAAACTCCGATCTCAGAGGTGGGAGACCAGAGTGTTGCGCTACCGTGGCCCCCAACTGTCTTTAATAGATAGGAGAACCCTTTTCAAGTGTTAAATGTCAACATGAAAAACAAATTTACAACTTGGATCAATGTGTGGTCACAGACGATAAGTCAACCTAAATTATTTATTCTAAAACTTTTTTGGTACTTGTCCCACTTTTATATGACATGGATCATTAGATGAATGTTTTCTCAGGCTGTAACATCTAACATTAATTGATTTATAACCTTTATCTTCAAGTGTTACATTAATGTTACAATATTACTTTTGCCACATTGAAAAAAATGTACCTTAACCCAAACAAATACTTCATTAATTATCAGCTGTGTATCTAGACTGGACCCATTGAAACTGATTATAGATCACCCTGCAATATTAAATAATATCAACAGGATAGGAGAGCTGTTATGCACTGTAGAATCATTCTGGGACACTTTCAAAGATCCGGGGTTTTGTAATTCCCTACTAGTTTCCTGGCCATCATTGGATCATATTTTCCCAAATGACTGAGAGATTTGAGCCATTCCTGAACTACACCCAAAGCTTACTGGAATGTCCGGAATGCCAACAAAACTAGTCCTGAATTTAGATTTAGATTTGTTTACATCACGATCAAAAGCCAGGGTGATATTGTGACAGGTAGTTTGTGGGTGGAGGAACCAGTGCATACTAGTTGGTCAAGATTCTGCACTGTAAACCACCAGGCATTGGCAAATAACTACTAACTTTCCAACATGGCAATCTCAGAGGTTGAAGGTGAGCGCTCAACAGCTACACCACCGAGCCCCCTAACTCGTCCTGAATGATTCTACAAGGACATCTGTATCAAATTGTCTGAATGCTTCTAGAACATTCAGGAAATATAATAAGAATGAATCAAGAGCAAGTTACGAATGTGAGAAAAGGCAAAGGATGGGTTTGTTAGTGGTCAGGATGAGTTTCTTGGTGTTCAGACCGCTGGTTTTGCATCATGTGACTGTGTAGGATATCTGGGAGGGGGGGGGGGGCATTTCGAGCCATAGGTTGGCTTGAGTGCTTGTGACTGAAACATATAGTCAGACATCTCCCTTGGCTACATCATGTGTTGTGCCTGTTATGTCTGCTGGTCCTATTTTCCCGAAAGTCTCTTAACCAGACTGAATCTTTTTGTCTGGAATTTCATGTTATTGATCTCATCCACCTTCATCTGTTCTATGTAAAGCCAGTCTACCTATGGCTCAAACTCTACTTCCAATGTAGTCAGAGGTGCTTTCCATTAGAATCAATAAACCAAACTAGTTATTGCATATAATTTGTGTGGCAAAGAAATCATGTATAAATATTTCCATTTATAGCAATGTCACTACCTAGATGCTTACTAAATAATGTTTCTCTTTCTAATGCTTCCCATTTGATCGAATAATCAATAACTCTCAATGTCTATTAACTCTCAAACATTGGGGTTTTCAACCATAAAGCTAGTTTTATTTTTAAATGATCTTCTGCATTATTCTTATGACACAAATATTTGAAACATATATAAATAAAATATAAATGTATATACCAGTAAATTATTTCACCAAACAGGAAGTGGACTGAGTACTCACACTTAGCGGGAACTGAAGGAGAAAACCGTCTTGCTCGGGAGTTGTATGACACTTGGGTTGAACAAGGGCTGGATCATGTGACCACTAGAACCTATGACATCCTTCTGTCCTATCCAAATGAAACAGATCCAAGCTTCATCTACATTCTGGATGACGCAGGCAATGTGACATACAGGAGCCAGGAGAGGGAGTTACCACTGGAGGATTCACAGAACAAATCTGATGTGGTGTTACCTTATAACTCCTACTCCTTTAAAGGAGATGCAGAGGTTTGTTGTTTGTGTAAGCCTTCAAAACAAATAATATTGTGGGCCATAGCTCCCAGCATTCATTGGAGACTAATATGTGTGCAGTTTGTGTGAATCTGATGTGGTAATTTATTTGCAGCTCTTTTTCCTTCAAAGGATCTTTGTAGTTTACCTAATTGATAAGAATAAATCTGGTGTGGGGCTACCCTATAGCTGCTACTCTTTTGAAGGACATATGAAGGTTCATAGTTAGTATTATCTTCCTAAACAAGCTGCTTCTCGTTTGGATGAGATATATATTAAATGTAGTTGGTATAAGTCCGATTTGTTATGCCATTATAGTTCCTATACTCCTACAAAGGAAATGCAGAAATTTCTTGGTTTCATAGTCTGATTGTGGTGCTATATTATAGCCCTTATATTCCTAAAGAGGAGATGCATGAATTTCTTGATTGTGTAAACATGGTATGGTATTATAGCTCTCACATTCATGCAGAGGAGATTCAGAGACTCCTGGACCATTAAGTGTGGTGTTTTGCTATGGTTTCTATAACAATAAATGTACTGAGGGTTTGTTCCAATATGACCAAGTCTTAACTTGTCACACTGTATCTTGTGTATTTTGATTTGATGTTTTGTGGTTTAGCATTGCTTCTAACACAATGTTACAGTAGGCAGACATCTTTAGGGTCTGGGAAATCAATGCATACTACTGCTAGTGGTTGGAAACGGAAACTACCAAAGGGATTTATTTTCTGTAAAAGTAATTATGAATCCAGTTGGTGTGACAGTTTTTGTTGAACAAATTACAAATGACCATGTCTATAATCTCTGTGAGAGCATTTTAAGGTAATGGTTACCAGATTTCTATATATACTAGATTTAGCAAGCTGTGCATGTTCAGTATGTATTTTAGGGAGATCTGGTGTATGTTAATTATGCCCGCATTGAGGATTTCCGACTGCTACAGAATAATTACAGCATTGACTTGACAGGCAAGATTGTCATCGCCAGATATGGGCAGATTTTCCGAGGCACCAAGGTAGGGACTGAAAAAACTTACATATATTTCTGTCAAAGTTAACACACATAAAATGGATAATACAAGTCAAACATTTGTAAATGTAACTTAAAACTGAATCCTATTACCTGTCTGTATTTTAAGTTGTTTAAGCCAAGTCAGTTGTGCTGTGAGTGTAATTTATTTTATTTTATTCATTATTCATACACATAGTACAATATGTAAGTACAAAAAGTAAAAAAAAATAGAAATCAACACTATAACTGAAACATATATATACATACATACATACAGATTTAGTTAAAGAATAAATTAAGATACGCATAAAAATTCAATAATAGTATCAAGTTCTCCCACTGAAAACCTTGTGTTGTTACATTCTTTAATGAACATTAAATCAGTTAAGTTACCACAAGATATATAATCTTTTTCATTACATAATGCAGAAGCATACTCATTAACTAACATTCTAAACTGATGTGGGGATGATGAAATATAGCTTGAATGACACTGTAATAGCTTAGATATATGCACCACACTTTTACCAACACTGGACTGGCTACCATTCAAAGCAAGTTTACTTGCCAGTTGAACACATGCATTCTCACTTGTAAGTAGTTTATACATAAATTTGTTGAACCTTAAAAACAACTGAATATTAACTGGTAAGTCATTACATAATAGGGGTAAGTACCTTGAATGAGTTCTATAAGGAAGATTAAACAACCTTCTCAAACCTTTTCTCCATGTAGAATAGAATTTTAATATGTCATTTGAACTTAGATCCCACATCACAGAACCATATAGCGGCATGCAAAAACTTTTAAACAATTTATACTTCACTGTTACATTAGTCAAGCTGAAATAATTTAAAATCCCATTTAGTGATGTATTAAAACTGTAAAACAGCATGTGGAATAGTCTTAGACTTCACATTCAGACCAATAATATGACCAAGATGTAATGAATCCTTTACACACTTAATATAAATATTATTATGATAAATACCATTTATTTGCTTCCCTCCTCTTACTGGGTAGTGAAGTAACTGGTACTTCTCAGCATTAAATAGTACATTATATTCTGAACCAAATTTATCACAAAGTTTCAACATTTGTTTTAAAGCACTAACAGTTGGAGTAATAAGTACGACATTGTCTGCATAGCCTAATGCAGCCATAAAAAGATTACCAATATAACAACCTAACCCGCTGCTCTGAAGAGTGATAAACAACATTGACAAATTGAACATCTGCATGTGTAACTTTAAACTTAATTCTATATTACCTGTCTATATTTTAAGTTGTTTAAGCCAAGTCAATGGTGCTGTAGCTGTAATAAATAACACTGACCCTCTGTATTGCCTTTTTGTGGCTTAGGTTAGTCTTGCAGAATCATTTGGTGCTGCTGGTGTGCTACTTTACACTGACCCCCTTGATTACTCAGTACCTGATGAGCCTCCCTATCCTGACAGCTGGTGGTTACCACCCACAGGGGTACAGAGGGGAACAGTTTACAATGGGGATGGAGACCCTCTCACACCGGGATACCCATCTACAGGTAAGTACACCAAATATTGTGGAACCCCTTTATGTGGAATCGACCCTGATAAGCAGAATTCCCTTTGCAGTAGCAAAAAAGCAAGTATTTTAAGTTTTTCTATGAACTTTACATTGCAAATTTGTTTCGGTAGAAACATTTTGTGGACCCTTGAGATTTGACATAGCAAGGTAATGAACTTCCCATGTGCAATTTCGACATATTCCCTGAAGCCAAGTCTCAGATTCAACTTTAGTATACATAATGTGGGTGTTCCATTGGAGCTGACCCTACAACGGACTCTAAGGTTAGTTAGCAGATTCGGGATTGGGAACCAATATCCAGAAACAAGTAAAACATGTAAAAATTTTGGGTCGGTTTCACCTCCCCAACAGGACATAATGTCTCCCAGCTTGTTTGGATCAACCTCCTGGCCTGACTGACTGATCGCGGGTGCTTTTCTACATGATTAGATAGGAAGCTACTAGGACAAGCAGTAAACCCCTAACTGATAAGCCGTATCAGGCCAGGACAAGCCACAGTGACAAACCAGCAAGACTGGAGCAGTGCCCAAAACAACCCTGATTGGATTGATGATTTTCTGGAGTCTGGATCACGAGTCCGGATCAAACTATCCCTTGTGGTTCCTGTAACTTACTCCAAAGATGCAAGCTACACATTAGAGAGACTTCTACAGGTGGTTAGGGCCCTGTTCCTTTTGCAGAGTTAATTTTTTTAGAGTTTTACTCTGGTTTGCAGACAAAAAAGGAGACATCTGAATGTAGGACAAGCCAAACAAGCCATGAGTCGGTGAAATGAAACAACCTGTCCTTTACACTTCAAAATTTCTGTTAGTGTAAAAGCCTTGTCAGTTTTCTCTTATGTTTTGTCCTGATGAAACCAACTTTAGACCAAAGACAGGGTGACTGCATGTCTTGATGGCTAGTTTTGGATGCTTACAATCGGCCAGTTTCCTTTGAAGTGGTTTGTATTGTTCTACGGCTTGTCTTTGAGTTAGGCTGTGGTATACTTGAATATGACAGGCCGGCAAGTGTTTGCCGACAAGACGGTAACAGTATAGGACAGGTCAAGAAG
Organism: Sabellastarte sp. h YS-2021; assembly: GCA_964017235.1. Taxonomy (NCBI): domain Eukaryota; kingdom Metazoa; phylum Annelida; class Polychaeta; order Sabellida; family Sabellidae; genus Sabellastarte; species Sabellastarte sp. h YS-2021. The sequence goes on from OZ024928.1 coordinate 20,150,992, forward strand.
TGAATATGGCATAATGTAGACATACAAGATGGTTACGAGGTGGGCAGAGCCATGGTTAGGATCAAGAGTCTAGGACGGTCTTTGCTTGATATGTTTGATATTTCACCGATCCACCACAAAAAGTCGGGAAATCACAACCGATCCTAACCAGATCTGTAAACATTGCTCCTGGTCATAAAAAAGACATAGATACCGACAAGACAGCCCCAGTGAAACACCCCCTATAAGTTACAGTTAAGTTGTGTAACCAGTAATTTTGCGAAAATTACAGCTAATTTTCAGGATAGTAACCCAATCGTTGAAGACATCATCAATGTGGAACAGGCATGTTAGAGTTTAATATAGATGTTGAAATTACATTTCTATCCCTACACGTGTACTAACCCTTTTAAAAATTATATAGTTTAGACATAATACACTCACAATAGACTGAGTATTCTGTTTCAGCCACAGCTTACAGGTATTCCCCTGAAAATGTCACACTTCCCAAGATCCCAGTTCATCCGATTGGGTTTGGAGATGCAGAGAAATTTCTGGAGTAAGTAGATTTTGTACATAGAGAAATTATTGATTGTCTTTGCTGGGAATTGATCCCAGCACCTTTGCATTCTACTCAGAAATAAATACAAATATACCTCTTCAGCCTGATAAGCAAAAGGACAATCTTTTGAAAATGTTTAACTTGACAAAGAAATATACCGTTGACTCAGAAGCTTACTCTTCTTACTCTTGTTTAATAGCTTGACTTTATTAAAAATATTATAACTATTCATTAAATTTATTTTTAAAAAGATAACCTAAAGCGACAACTGCAGTAAATATCAAGAAATCATATAAAATACAAATATCTGTATATCTAGGCAATTACTAGGAGAAGAGGCCCCAGCAGAGTGGCAAGGAGGGTTGAACCTCACCTACAAGATAGGCCCAGGATATGGTGCTGGCAATGGGTAAGATCAAATCGTATGGTCTACAGTATAGGCCTGGATATGGTACTGACATTGGGTACATTTTATGGTCTATAAGGCAGGCCCTGGATATGATGGTGAGAGTGGGTAGAGCCAAATGAATGAGTCTGACAACTGTGCTGGCAATGAGTAAGATTACTTTCTACAGCTTACGAGACATGGAAGCAAAGTTGAAAAAGGCTTATATTTTTCTGCTTGCACAATCTTAGGTCGGATTATAATTGGCCAGTTTTGGTAATTAAGCTTTGGATGGGCCAGTGTATTTGCAATTGATCCTACTACTTGTGCAATAACAAAACACATTTCTGTTGTTAGTACCTCTGCCAAAGAGAATATATTTTAATCCCCATCAATTGACAGACTCTGAGGCACAACTGAACATAAAACAAGGTAATTAATGTTAATCCAGTGACATAGCCAGGTGATACCAAGGAGACCTTCAGGAAGTTTAAGTAATATGTTTACAAGTAAAGGTGACCATAAAATGCTCATAACTTCAAGGTCAGAGTTCACTAGGCAGTAACCAATCAGTCTAGGGTGCACTCAAGTAGCCCTTAGTAATGGGTATTCCTCAGGGAATTCCTGGCATTCAAACCAATTAGAGCTCTTTCACACTGCCCCACTCAAGAATTCCAGGACTGACAGACATGGTGCATGTACACCACTAAAAAATGTGTGCAAGTTACTTTATACAATTAACCAATTTTCATTTGTGTTGGATAAAGTATCATCAGTGTTGGCTAAATTTCCATCTGTGTTTGCTAAAATATTCATCTGCCCGGGCTAAAGTTTTCATGTGTGTTGGCTAAAATATCATCTGTGTTGGCAAAGTTTTTATCTGTGTTGGTGGGAAATTATGATTGTGTAAGTCGCCAACACAGATATTTCCAATCAAAAACAAGTCCACTGGTGGCGATAATACTCTTTCGTACATTTCTAATCTGACTATAGTGCTTTATCTTTACACTGGCAGATTCAGAGGTGTAGGAAACAAAAAAATCTTTGATTACCTCTGCTATGGAGGCGTTGGTTTGTTTGTTTGTCTGTCTGTCGTTTTTGTTTTGCAAAATAAATGGAAAAGGGTATGAACAGTTGTTTTTTGGGAGTGTGCATGCAATAATCCACAAGGAATGGAGGAACAATCAACCTCACATTCTCAATGTAGCATTGCTTGCTTCACTCTGGATGAGGTCCACGAATCCATGCCTCATTCCCTTGTAGAAATGAAGTTGATTGCTATACCACTGAAAAAAAAAACATTAAACAAAATCAAGTATGATAATATGCATTTTTGTGCATACCAAAATGTTTGATGTTTTAGTCACAGTGTACAAAGTTTTTTCAAAAATATTTTCCAGATCCACTTGACCTGTACTTGGAAAATATGCCTGCCAAAAGTTGCAAGGTTGTATGTCAATTTAGGCTAAATCATTGTTGAGTTTTAAAACTGACCAGGTGTCAAGTGCTGAAGAATAAATGTTTTAAGTCTTCTGTATTGGTCAGAGTTCTAGATGACAAAATATTGTTGATGTAAATTAATAACTGATGTATTTTATGCAGGAACGTCAGAATGCATGTGACAACATACAACGAGAGGGCCAACAGTACCAATGTGTTTGGAGTGATAGAAGGAGAGATAGAACCAGGTCAGTGGTCAAACAGTAAATCTACATTAGTTATACTCCAGTAGACACAGCAAAACAAAAGCCATTCAAAATGTCCACCTTTATATCACATTTCTCCATGGAAATCTTCACACCTGATGCTACATATTTTTTTTTCAGTTATTGGTGTAAAGTTACTCTAAATTAAATTACACCTGAGAGTTTTTCTTTTGTTAAAAGTGTCCAATATCTTTCACTATTGGCCACTTTCTGATTTGACCATATATAGAAGTCTTTTTAGCACATTTCTAAAGAAACCCTTTCACATGTATTTCAACTAAAATGATCATAAAAACCAAAAAAGTACACAACAGGAATATTGAAATGAAAAGTAATGATGTTAAACAATATCTTAAAAATTATAAATTAAAGAAAAGGTGTAATTTAAATAGGTTAATAGCCTCATAAGTGTCCAATATTGGAAAATAATGGACTGTTGACTTGGTCCCTTCGGGACCTCGTAAACAGGCCATTATTTTCCAATATTGGACACTTACTTGGCCATTAACCTATACATAGTTGTATCATTGTACTAGTTATTAACGTTAAACTGCAGCCTACAATGTTCACATACACTACATGAAATATTTAGTCAAATTTCTGTTGACAAAAAATTTCATGGCACATATATGTGGAAAGTTCATATTATTTTTTGAACTTATTTACACTCCCCCAAACTGACACTTCACTACTGGTTGGAAAGTTGAAGGTCAAATGTATTCCCTATTTCAATATTTTGATATTTTTCAGACAGGTACGTGTTGCTAGGCAACCACAGAGATGCGTGGGTGGTGGGAGCCGTGGACCCAACTAGTGGTACAGCAGTCATGATGGAGATATCAAGGGTGCTGTCCAACTTGGTCAAAGATGGTGGGTTCTTAACTAAGTTTTATAGCACATGATCACCATATTAGAAGATTCAGATACATGGGAAAGAAAAGATTATTTTCCAGAACAATTTTCCTCTTTGATAAACATGGCTTATTAACCACACTGTCACACAGGAACCAAGCATTTAAAGGTTTTCAAATTACTGCGGAAAAAGAAGGTTTCAACACCTTGTCTGAACAAGGTAAAACATGTGGTAAAGTTAAGGGATCATGTGTTGACCTGTACAAGAATTGAGGGAAGGATGCCAGATATCAATAATATGCTACAAAACAAACAGATAAACCCTTCTTGGCGGGCATCTGAAGAGGCAACAATTGAAAGAAAGGAAATTTTAAAACCCCCAATTTAGTAAACAGAAGATGGCTGGAAACTTGATTGGAAAGATAAATAATTGTTGAAGATGTAGACATGGTATAACCCATGGTCATATATGTAATATGACCGCCGAATATGAATTAATATGTCCATGTTTTACCTATAGTGATTCTGGGTATACTTTAGTACCTTTGCAATGTATTGTTTATGGGGTGACTTAGTAATTTGAGTAAAACTTGAAGAAAAAATGTTCATTTATGCTTATTATATGTGAATACGGGTGTCCTTTTCATACAAATTTACATTGATACAGGTATAGTTATATATGTAACTTACACATAATACATCGCGCTCATTTATCATTAAAAGGCTTACAGGAGTCATGCAACAATTTTAAAAAATTGTTTAGCTTACAAATCATTTTTTAAATGTTAGTGATTCTGATTGCCTAGAGTTTGAATTGATTCAGAGTTTTATTTCATTTTGTATAAGTTTGAGGCATGTCTTAAATTACATAAGCCATTGTATTACATCAAAGCACAATTCTTCTTTGTTTTTCCAATAGGGTGGCGGCCCAGGAGAACCATTGCTTTTGCTAGCTGGGGTGCAGAAGAGTTTGCCCTGATTGGCTCTTATGAATGGGTGGAGGTTTGTCAATGAATTACTCCTTTGTTTAAACGGAGGTTGTATTGAAAAATACATAAACTAAGTATAGTTCATGGTTGTTTGTCTTGTATTCATTTCAAAATAGTTTTTAAATAGGTTTCTTGTATACATTTACGATAGTTTAAAAAAATTCAAAAAGCCATTCCAGGATAATCTTCCATATTGTATTTACACATATTTACAGAAATATGCACTTCACCTCAAATAGCAATTTTGGTGCTGAGTGGTGTGAAACAAAATTTGTAGATATTTTCTTGAAATTTGCTACTGCTTCACTATCTTGTTGGGTTTATATTTCAGCAATACGTTAAGATATTAGGAGAAAGGACTGTGGCCTACCTCAATGTAGACTTGGCTTTTGCCGGAAATGACTCTATGAGAGCCCTGGGTGTACCTTTGTTGTATGATGTGTTGTACCACGTGGCTGGAAAAGTGAGTAATTCCTTACAAACTGTATCCCTGTGATGTGTCTTAGCATGTGCCCCTGAAAGGCAGCATATAATAGCTGATTCTACCCCAACCATACTTCACCTTATGTATGTCACAGAAACTCAGTACTAGATAAGTCATATCATGACTTGCACAATCTGTCTTACCATGTGGCACAAAAAAACATTCACCATGAAGTGTTTTATAGACAGTACAAATAAAATGTTTAAAAAAACATTGTTGATCAAATGTTTTAAAAACATTCTGTCAAAAACGTTTTTTAAAGTCATATTTTCAGAATGCTTATAAAACCTTCACCTTCAAACATGTCCAAAATGAGCAATAATAGGGGATTTTTGAGGACTTTGTCAAAAATTGCCCCACATGTAATCCCAAAAAGTAAGAGTTGAATGGGGGCACAAATTTTAAACCACTATCTTACACTTTTAGACATAAAAATAATATTTTCATTACTGAGCAACCTTAAAAAGGATTGAATTTGACCTCTGACCCAATAATTATTCAGATATTTATATGTTCATTTGTAATGTTTTTCTAACATTTATCACTAAACGTTTAATAAACGGTACACATAAAATGTTTTAAAAACATTCTATTATAAATGGTTTTCGTACCCATCATTTTTTAACCTTTGCAAAACGTTTCCTATCAAACGTTTGCAAAACCCAAAAATGTTTACTGGGAACTTTCAGGGATGTTGAAAAATGGTCATCTTTGAGCCATTGTCTTTCAGTTAGGGGACTGTTAGTCTCTTGGGTTGTACTTGTGCAGTCAGGATGGTTCAAATAGCAATTTGACTCCTGGGGCCGATTTCACAAAGGGACTTAAGTCCAGATTTAGACTTAAATTTAAGACTTTGGTCTTAAATTTTGTCAAAAGAATGTTAAGTCTGTGGTCTTAGACTTAGCGGATTTCACAAAGCAGCTAAGTCCATGAAATTGCTAAGTCAGTGGACTTAACTTTAAGTCTGGGAGGTAGTGGGCTTAAATTTTGTAAAGAGGACTTAAATATGGCCGCCATAAACTTTTCTCCACTTCAAAATTTGAAATGGCTTTAAATAAAGTATAATTACACAGAACATCTCACTAAAGTAGTCTTTGGGAAGTTTATATGTGGCAACAAGGTTTTCCATTTCAAAACAGCCCTTATCCTTAGATAAAATACATCAAATGAAGGATATATGGCACCAATATTATATTTTGAATAGATATAAAAGGTCACATGACACAGAAAACCACTCTGGTTGTTTGATAACCTTGGACTTAGCTAAGTCACATTTGTGAAATCCATTTTAAGTCCCAGACCTAGCTAAGACCAAAGTCTTAGATTTAAGTCCCTGACTTAGCCAATAAAGGGTCTTAGTTTAAGTCCTTTAGTGAAATCGGCCACTGTAGTAAAGGAGCTATTGCACTGAGCATAAAAATACAGAACTATTAATTTAAATCAGGTGACTATTAAGAACACATAAAATAGTGATCTAAGTTACAATAAACATGTGCTGCACTTGGGGTTTATTTGAGTCAGGCATAAAATGAGCTGAGGAAATATGCGAGAAATTTACGGTATATGCATTTATATATATATACATATCTGTAAACTTTTCATAAGATTTACATACTGTGACAATCTGACTATTTCTTCAGATCAATACTCCCAACTCACCTGGCATGACCATGTATGAAGAGTGGCTGTCTAACTTCCCAGACTCAAACCCAGATGGCTCACCCACTGGTAGACCAAGGTGAGAGTCTAGCAGTTAAATAACCTAAATCATTCTTCATTTTGTATGGTTGTACTGTGACAATTTTCCATTAATCACAATATATATGAACCAAAATCAATGGAGCTAATTTATGTAGAAATTGCTTATGAGCAGATATTGAATATTGTCCACCTTTATATCAATATCTTGCAGAAGTCATGTTTCATTTTGTAATTGAAACAGTATTATAGAAGCTGTTGAGATGAAGTTCACCAGAAATGCAACATTGTTCTGTAGTTTTAGATTCTTTTTTGAATGATAAAAAGCTTGTCTGACACAGTGAAATAACTTTAATATTAAATTCATGGAAGGTCAAATTAAAATAATAAATACTTCCACTGCTTGGCCATTGTTCAACACAGTAATCTGTCCAAGTCATCTATATGGTTTTGCAAGTGGGTAACGATCAGTTTGGCTCAATAATAGCCTGTCCTTCCAAGCTGTCTGAAAGTAAAATATAGCGCCATAGTGCACACTGTATCAGAGACCTTCTTAGTTTGAGTTCTTCAGCTAGCTTAGGTTAGGAACTATATATGAAAACTTAATAAAAAATAATTATAGTGCAATCAAACAGTTGTGCCTGTTATACATATTAACGCCTGTGGCAAGGCTAGCCCCATTATAACGTGTAAATATACTCATAAAGAGACTGACAAGACAATATCAAAGTCAAAATTCATGAAGCAGAATATTTGGTTACTGACTAGCCTCCGATATTTACGGTAATAGGTTCGAATCTTAGATGAGCCTTCATAAAAACAAAAAGTCATTTATGCATTACTCATTATGGGAGATTGATGTTAGGTATTGACTGTCATAAAATATTTGGAAACCAATGTTATGCCTATTATCCTAAGTCTGGAATAAGTTTGAAAATATTTTACTGAATAATTGTATTTACAAAATCTCTTAAGATCCCACTTTTTAGACAGTGCCTTTCAGAAAATATTAGGAATTTAATAAAATATTCACTTTTCTTTTGTTTTAAATAGTGTTCTCATCACATAATCAGGAGAGTGTTTGTGTTCTAACATCTTTAGTTTGGACCAGGTTATGAAATAATTTCACTGACATGGTGCAGAACCTGGCTCATGTATAACACAAAATCACTTTTAAACCTTAGCCTCTCTTTTTTCTCAATTTCATTTAAATAGTATATTCTTTTTGTAGCAGGTTTTGATTCAGAGAGTGACATATATACCTGAAATGTAATATTGATACAATCAAGACTTTTTCACGCCTTTTTACCTGATATGTCCATATTGGATCAGGTAATCAGTATATTGTTCTCATGAGATGGGTTCAGACCCAAATATACAGAGGTGAGATCCAAGTGATAATATACCAGACTTGATCACCATTGGGAAACTGCCCTGGTCAGATATTAAACAATAATTTCATTGATCTGATTTTGTCTCACAGTGTGGGAAGTCTTGGGTCTGGCAGTGACTATGCCTCCTTCATTGCATTTGCTGGGATTCCTTGCCTGGACGTACGCTACCAATACGGCTCACAGTACAGAGTCTCCAGCTACCCTTTGTACCACTCCGCATACGAAACATTTAATCTCGTCAGCAAGTACATAGACCCACATTTCGAGGTAATAATTCATTAATATAGTTTTTTTTCTTCAAACACATGCACAAAAATTGGTGGTAATGGGTAATCTTGGTTAATTTTATTCAGAAGAAATATTTTTAAATGTCTCTAGACTTTCATGAGAATTGGCATAGTGGGATGAGGACCTGTCTCTTCACTGAAGTTAAAGTAGCACTGGGTGTACTTGGATGGGTGACCGTCTGAGTTCTAGGCTAGGTATGGGAGGGATCTGACTCGGCATTTGCTGTTGTAGCCAGACTTTCATAAGTGCTAGTGCACTACTCGTGTCTCTGATCGCTTTGCAACTCACGCATGTAGATCAAAAGACATTTTGGCCTTGTTTCTGAGTATTCCTACACCCATAGGGGGCTAGAGTGTTGCAGTAATTGTTTTAAATTTCATATCCATCACTTCACCCCCACATGTTGTATAAACTCCAATTCTTCATAACAAGGGTGTCCTCAATAAATATTTCATTTGATGTATGCGCTTCAGACTAATTCTGATGACAAGATTTTTATTCAGGCCTACATTAGTGAATACGTTTTGCAAGAGATCCAAGGGGATTAAAAATAATCAGCAAGATTACTCTTGCCATGGGATACTTCTTAATATTTGGTGGAACTTTACATTTCAGTTTTGCTAAAACAGGCAAAATCCTGGACTGATTTGGACCAAACTTGATAGTTATACAGTGCCACAGGATACAACATTTTTTCTTTTTTTGATTATTCCATTCAGTCGACTTTTTCATTCAAATTTGTATTATTGTGTGCTATTTTGACTATTTACAATCTCATAGAACAGACCCATTCAAATATTTTAATTATTTACAGTGCGATTTAAACTGAAATAATGTAATATACACAAAGAACATGGAACAGGATTCTATCTGTTGTTTTAATTTATCTCTTAGTGAGGGACCGCAGTTCTGTTAATTTTTCTTGTCTTTATGTATAATAACTATCAAGCTGTAAAATGTTTGTATTATCAGTATTTCCTAACTGTATGCTGTTAATGATATTTTCCATGACTCCCCAATCGTAAAATAGTGGATGTATTTTGAGTGATCCCTGAGAGTATATCATTGCTTGCATTTTCAGTACCCCCTAGGAGTATGTTGTTAACTATAGATTTCAGTACTCCCTGAAAGTGTGTTGTTAACTTTATGTTTCAGTACTCCCTGGAAGTATGCAAACTGTATATTTTTTATAACTCCTGGGAGTATTGTGTTAACTGTATATTTGAAAACTCACTGAGAATATGTTATTCGCAGTTTTATTACAGTACTCCCTGGGAGTTTATTGTTAACTGTATATTTCAATACTCCCTAGAGTTATGTTGTTAACTCTATATTTCAGTACTCACTGGGAGTATGTTGTTAACAGTATCTTTCAATACTCCCTAGGGTTATGTTGTTAACTCTATATTTCAGTACCCACTGTGAGTATGTTGTTAACTGTATATTTCAATACTCCCTAGAGTTATGTTGTTAACTCTATATTTCAGTACTCACTGGGAGTATGTTGTTAACAGCATATTTCAATACTCCCTAGGGTTATGTTGTTAACTCTATATTTCAATAATGTATACTGTTAACTGTGTACTTCTGGACTCCCTTGCAGTTTGCTATCAAATGTACTTTTCAGTTCTACCAACAATACTGCCTTGTCATATATTGTAGTACTCACAAGCTATAGGACGTTTCTGGTTAGAGACTGCTCGCTATCTGGCAGATTCCTATGTGTTACCACTGAATGTGTCTGCCTACCCCAGCGCCCTCTCTGTGTTCATTCAGGACCTAGAGGCAGGATATGGGGACATTATGAATGACAATGCCATCTTCTTGGGTAAAGTTGGGGGATTTTTAAAGTAAAATCGTATGGTTTAATGAACATATACAGGGATGTTATGAGTGAGAATAATATCTGCTCAGCTTAAATCAGGCACTCAAAGTTAAAATGGCTATTTATTGGAAAAACAATTATAAACATGCCCAGAGGCCAACGTAGGTTAGTGGTGACGTATTTTGATAAATAAATATTTCTATTTCACCATATTAAATGTATGTTACTATGGTACCACACAAGAACTTCAGATAGGATACTTAGACATTATAAATGTGACTATAAAGTGTAGGGTTAGGAATTTTTACTATTAAACTGTGATCACTTTTGTGTGAGTATGTAGGACTTAAAGGCAGGATATAGGGACATTATTAATGTCAATAGCACATGTTGTGGTGATGTGTAGCTTTAATTACTTCATAGGAAACTGTAATCAGTTCTTAGAATTATGTATACAAAAAGGTAGATCTAAATAGATCTAGCTTTCCATTCCATAGAGGGGTTTTCCATTAAAAATTATCTAGAATTTCTGGGTAGTGGGAAAATATCTGGTAACTGAAGAATCAACTGAACAGGGTTCAGTCAGTTTCATAGGTTGTGGCTGAATTTGTATGACAAAAAGGTAGGTTTTTTTACCATCTTATCCAACAGCCAGGATCTTATTGGAACAGGTCTACAGCATTACCACTTGTGGGAGTGAAAACCACGCAAAGATGATGGCCTGTGATTAGATGTAAAACTTGCTAACCATTAGGCTACTGGTGATTTATGATATGTATGACAATAGCAACTTCATGGATGCTGTGTAACTCTAGAGTCATTCCACAAAAATGTGTGTTATCTGCTTTGTATTAAATCCTAGACTTGCTCCAAGTCTTTGTTTTCTTATTCTGCTTAATCTGATATGCATGGAATCCATCTGATGGGTGCAGATCTAACTCTCTGATGAAATACAACAGCGCCAAATTCTGGAAAAAGTCATTCCGTCCCGATATAATACCTAAGACAAAAGGACTTGAGGAAAGTATAATTAAAACCATAAACTCATGTTGCAAGCATCTACGCAGGATCCACGTATGGCTAAGTAGAGTGTTAGTTATGGCTGTTGGACCAGGACATGTTCCCTTGTATGCAATTGTCTTGAGCATAGGTTGTGCTTATTTGAGTTTGAAAAAGGTCTGCAGATGTTCCTGATTTCCAAAATTAGCTATTGGCAATATTCAATTTGGGGCCGTGCATTTGTGGCTAGACGACTCAGGTATTGGAAAATAAACTTTTAAGTTGTGAACTTGAGGCAGGACACAGTGTCCATAAATTGGTGTAATGGCCACATTTCGCCTGTTGTCGAACGGTCTCTGGTGATTGTATGAAAAATATCAGTTTACCATTATTTCAGCTAGTGCTTATGTGTATTGTTTAGATGATTTGAAGGAAGCAAATGAAAAATTCAAACAAGGCTGCTCAACTTTTCAAACACGCCTTGAAAATGTGAACAAGAACAAGTAAGCTAATGTCTTTTGCATCTAACCTACATATTGTGATATTTTTATTTAACAAATAACAATAATAATAATATTTTTTATATATAACCTGGTAATTATATTTATTATGTACATGTTTCTTAGAGAAATATTTTTCATTAAACCTATATGGTTTACATCAGTCAGAAAAATATATATTAGGTTAAAGGTGGTATGTTGTCCCTTTTATAAGTTGTAAGGTCACACAGTTGGGATGTGATATGAAATGTAACCACAGAGTGAAAATGTGTACAACACACCATTAACATACTTCAATTTCCCTCTAAAGTACACTTGAAAAATAATAAAGCATGATCCTCAGTGGTTGATCCGGCTTTAAATAAGGCGGTTCACATGTCAACAGCATGCGTAAACCCAGTGCAGTATGTTCAATTTTTAAATCTTTGTCTGTTACTTTGGGTTCACTGTTGAACCCCAAACATTTTCAAAGTGCGGGTTCAAACCCCTGACCCCCCTACCCTGTTTCGCTAATGACCTTTGGAACAAAAGCACCTCAATTAGAATCAATCATTTTGGTCAATTCCAAACAATCATGGCAGCTTTGAAAACTTAATGCCACATTTTAGGATGAGATTCATACTTACATTCCAATGACCCAGCCTTACCTTTCCTTACAAGTCTGTAACAATTTACTTTTCCCATCCTTATGGCTTTCAAAAGAAACCCTCGTATCAGTGCAGCATACACTGAAGAAGGAGCCTCCCCAACTATCCATTCACCCCCCCCCCCCCCTCAACATTCTAGTATGTAAATTAATGTACAAAAATGGTCCCAAATGAAATATTTTATCTGACTTATGTTTAATGCCAATGAGAATATCCTACCCAAACGTAAATCCCCACAAAAGCATCCTGTCAAAATACAAAGTGGGCCGAACCACATCTGAAAGTAACTCCAAAAAGGAGTGAACCAGGTATGACTAGGGACATATCATGGTGCTGGAAAATAGTTTGAAGGCCTCTTAGGTCTGGACTCTATAGCCGTTAATATTGTTTTTATCTTCCTGTTTAGCCCTGTTGAGGTGCGGAGATACAATGACCAAATCATGGCACTGGAGAGAGCTTTCCTAGACCCTGCAGGGCTGCCCCTCAGACCTCTTTACAAGTAGGTCATCGTTGTAATGTGTATTGAGGTATTCTTCAATCAACTACTGTAATATGTAACGAGGTCCTCAGTGGCCTAGTGGTTAGCAAGTTTGGCATCTAATCATAGGCTGTCTCCTCTGTGGGTTCGAGTCCCACAAGTGGCAATTCTGAGGACCTGTCCCAATATGACCCTGGCTGTTGAACGGGACGTAAAACCCCAACTTTGTAATATGTAACTCACCAAATGTTATAGTTGGGATCATTCTATTTTATTCTATATTTTTATAGTGTTTAGTATCTGCCGAGGCAGACTCTACAGTGCAACTACAGAATCTAATTACAAATCATCATTCCATAGCCATTGCTAAGTCCAATACGCTGGACAGATTATGAAAAGCCTTTTTGAAGAGATAAGATTTTAACTTGTTTCTGAAACAGGCGATAATTGGGGCAAAACAGACCTCATCAGGTAAATCATTCCAAATTGTGGTAGCATCAAAAGAAAAGCTGTGTCCAAAGTGTTTTTATTTGTGTACAGATGGATAGAATTGAGAAACCTCCAAGAACCTTTTATCTGGACAGTTGTGTATTTTGTACAATCATCATTATGAATTATCATTTAATTTTACACAGGTAACATCTGGAATGGTTTCCAATGCTGGTGTTTTTAATATTATTTCACATCCAGCCATATCAGGACAGACTTTCATTGAATACCAATGGTCACCATATGTTGGGTTTGAACCAAAAGCCACATAGGTGAAGGTCAAGTGGCTGTACATGCTGCTCTTGTTGATCACTCAGGCCTCATGCAGTGATGTGTATCAAAGTGAAAATATGTTTCAAAAGTAAAAACCAAAGTTATACGTCAAACCACAAACTTAAGTAGGCACATACTACCATGCTCTGAAAAAAATGCAAATATCCGAATAAGTGAGCATATCTTTTATAAACAAGCCCATAACACGCATCCAATTGAACCATCAAAGAAATGGAAATTATAATGTACTCATATAAGATTTCCTGTTCATCTTGTTTTTATTGGCGGATATTTCACAGGTAAAGGTACATATCTAGTTTCTTTTGACATTTGTTAATATATTTCAGTGTCGTTTCTTTGCAAGTTCTGTAATGTATTTCTCACTTGTTCAACCTCATCTGCTCTGTCCATCGATCACTTTATTATTTAATGTCCACAAGGTTTTTTCATAGAATGCTTAAATGTCCCATGCATAGGACACAGTTTCATGTTAAGTAGACATTGCTTGATAGATTAACTTACACTTCAACACTGTATTTTCGTATTTCTGATATTTGCACTTTGTGTGTATGGTGTCTCTGCAGGGACCACCTTTCCAGAATCTGAGATTACACATAATTCTCTGTAATTGTAGAAACCTACTATTTGTATTCAGGCCCACCGTTTTAAAATATGAGGTTACTCTATATCCCCTGAATTTGCAAACACCAGATCTTTATACCCACTTACGACTAATGCCTGTACAGGGGCACAACATTAGTATCTGAACTTATATAAAGTCTGCATTTTTATACAATTTACTGGTATCTGCACAGAGTATTCATTATGTCTATGTAGGGGCCACTTCTCCAGTATGTTGCATTATTCTTTCATCCCTTTGATTTACAGATACCTGGTGTTTGCAGCCAGTGCTTACCATACCTATGCAGGGTCCGGCTTTTATATATCTTCTATTACTCTTAATTTTATTTTATTTACCTGGTTTTGTATCCAGTACGTATAATGCATGTGCATGGGCCACCTTACTTGCATCTTTCATTATTCCTAAATCTGTGTTCTTTGAAACAGTGTTTACACCCAGTATTTTTTATACAGGAGCCACCTTTCTTGAATTCTGAATGACATTTTGAATTCACTGTATTTCCAGACACCTAGTATTTGCGCCCAGTACTTATGATGCCTATGCAGGGGCCACCTTTCCAGGCCTGGTAGACTTAATGTATGAGATAGATCTGTCAGAGGATCCAGAACAAAGATGGGAGGAAGTGCGTAAACACCTGGCCACCATAGTGTTTGCTATAGAGTCAGCCACATCTGTACTAGAGCCACCTGACCTGTTTCAATGATCTTCAGTAATTTCTGCTGTCGTGGTCATTGTCAATTGCATACATGTTTGTTTAGTCAAGATTTTATTGTCATAGAATCAGCATCATAAGTTATGTGAAAAGCTCTAACCCTTTGTGTTTCCAAAAGAGTCAGCCACCATCAATTCTAGAGCCCTCTGAACTGTTTTAAATAGGTTCATATTTAATAATTTTAATGCTGTGAAAGATTCCTTCAATCCAGTGACATGGATTTGTCTCAATTGAATTTTAAATTCTGCAATGGAGTCACATCAGTTGTAATTGCTAATCAAGCTGTTTCAAGTGTATCAATCAGGGGAGAGACCATGATTTTTGATTTGTCACTCCCTGATTTTTCAGAAAGTTGTTGTTATTTGCAATATTTCTTAGGGGATGGGGTATTGTATATCTCATGAATGATTCTACTAACAGACTGGCTTGTACATACGCTATACCCTGTTAATTGGCTTCTCATGTTTTGGGCATTCAATAGTGTAAGTCTATCTTCAGTAATAATATTTTGCCCAGCTGTGGTACAGAAGAAAGTATAGGTAATCTGTGGTTCGTGACAATATGTGAAAGTATTGCAGGTCTGTTGCAATTTGACCGTTGATGCTGCCATAGACTTGGCTACACACATTCTTCTGCCTGTACAATCATTACTAGAGACTATCCAAGTCTTTATATTTCTTATTCCTCAAAATCTGACATACATGGAATCATTATGAATCCATACAATACAAAGACTTATCTGAAATACAAACTTTTATCAGCCCCACATTCTAGTAAAAAAGTCATTCAGCCCTCATATAATACCTAAGACAAAATGACTTGAGGAAAGTCTATATCATTACACGTGTCAAGTATGTTTTGTTTTTGGCTGTATTCATTTGTGTTTGAAATTACTCCAAAACATAATAAACATAAATTTATGTTTTTTTGTGTGGGTAAGTTCCTGACCAAAGTAAGAACTGATATTAAACTACCGTATTTAATCTATGTACACAAAAATCAATAAGATTCATGGTCATGCTATCCCATTATAAAGGTTAAAGTTTAAAAGCAGTATTTTGGGTAAAACTACAATATGGACATACTCAGCTGCTTTTTGCTGAGGCGTTATCTCTGGCAGGATTTTTCCAAATTTAAAATGTCTTCATCATCTTCCTTTTTTCATTTGGGTACATGACTTTATTCTGTAAACTCAGTAACCTAGGGTATGCAACAAAGTGTAACTAACATGACTTTATTCTGTAAACTCAGTAACCTGTTAGGGTATGCAACGAACGACTATATTGTTTGAAATATAGAGTTAGTGGCATCTCTTCTCGAGTCACCTGACCTGTTTTAATTCTTTTCACCGTCTTCTGCCGCAATATTAAGCTGGCCGCAACAGGTGTATATTTCTAATTATTTTCAGATAATTAAAATGACAAGTCAAAGCCATAGTTATCTTCACCCATTCTGCACTGTTTAAATTATCTTCATTGACTTCTGCTCTAGTGGACATGTGTCAATATTATATCAAATGATTGGCTTTTCAGAAAATCAGTATCACAAGTTGCATGACCATCTATTGCTATTGAAAAAATAGACTAATATGCTGAGAAGTTGAAACAATTTTCTTCAATTTAACTTTAGATGTTGATGGGACATGAATTTTCCAGTTTTATCTTAAAGTGAATTGAAATCCTCCTTCAGTGTCAAACGAGGAGAGTCAGAAGTGCTTATAACTCGCTTATTATTGGCCCTAGAGGTTTGGGGTGGTAAACTAACTTATAGGAAATCATGGACAGGAATCTGCTGGTGTGGACGAATTTGACCATGGGCCCCTCCTTCAAGGTCAAACGAGGATAGCCAAACTTAAAAGTGCTTATAACTCACTTATTATTGGTCCTAGGTGTTTGGGATGGTAAACCAACCTATAGGAAATCATGGGCTGGGAATCTTTTGATGTGTTCAGATTTGACCTTGAGCCCTTCCTTCAAAGTCAAACGAGGATAGCCAAACTTGAAAGTGCTTATAACTCGCTTATTATTGATCCTAGAGGTTTGCAATGTGAAATCAACTTATAGGAAATCATGGGCTGGGTATCATTTGATGTGATCAGATTTGACCTTGGACCCCTCCTTCAAGGTCAAATGAGGATAGCCAAACTTAAAAGTGCTCATAACTCGCTTATTATTGGTCCTAGAGGTTTGCAATGTGAAACCAACCTATAGGAAATCATGGGCTGGGAATGTCCTAATGTGCTTAGATTTGACCTTGGACCCCTCCTTCAAGGTCAAACGAGCACAGCCAATCTTAAAAGTGCTTATATCTCGCCTATTATTGATCCTAGAGGTTAGCAATGTGAAACCAACTTGTATGATATCATGGGCTGGGAATCTTCTGATGTAAGATTTGACCTTTGGCCCCTCTCTCATGGTTAAACGATGGTTCACTAGCTTTGGTGAGTTATCTTTTTGGTCGATACAGATTTGCATTGGTTCTCCAATGCGTAGGTCTAGTTATATTTGTATGATAACATTAAAGTGAGTGATACATTAAAATTGATGCTATAAACATTATGTATTTAAACGGTTTAAGATATTTTAGTTGAATGTTGATGCTCTGTGACAAATTTCCTATTAATATGACATACAAAAAAGTGATGACATACAAAAATGAAATGATTTTTCTGTTTTGTTCTGTAAAAGAACTGAATGGTCAATAGCAGACTTCTTATACCCTAGTATTTTGTTGCCATCTTGTTTGTAGTCTTCTCTATTCCATCCATGTACAGCATCTGTTGGGTTCCCATGCTTGCACTGCAGTCAGAGAGCTGGTAACACCAACACAATGACACTGAGTTGCACTGTATGTTTGCCATAATGATTTGGTGGAAAGCAATCCATTTGTTGTACTACTAGAATTACTCCGTGCAAGAAGTGGCCTACATTTTGCAAAAACAGGGGGGTATGTGAAAACGCCAGTGTGACAGTTTTATTTCACCACAGGTCATCAGTTTATACTGTGGCTATAGTGTATAAATGGAAGTATTGACTTGAATAAAATTTCACAGATTTTTTTAATTTATGAAGTTTATTATAATTAATATTCACCATTAACCAATTTCTGCTGACGTGACTATTTACAGATTTACAACTTCACTGTGATATTATGTTTCACTTTTCATTTTACCTAAAATGGCTAAAATTAATTCCCAGTGAAGGTTTTCATTTGACAGTCTTTTACAGAACATGGTGTGTATGTGGATAGTTTATAATAACAAGAAAAAATATCTGTAGAAACATCCTATGAGGACCTGGGCCCGTATTCACACAAGGAATCAAGATCAAATTGAGCCAAACATCAGCTCAAATTTAGTTGAAACAGTTGTAAACTTGAGCTGATTTTTGGCTCAACTTGAGCTTGATCGTTTTTGCAAATACGGCACCAGTTATTTACTGAAACGGGACTTCTACTGAACAATATTCCATGATATTTCTATCCCTCAATGTCAATTAGAAGATTGGATGGTTAGATTATTTACTTATTTATATTTAATGTTTAACACTTTCTATAAATTATATCACAACTGGTACTTGTGATTATAAAACAGCATAATATAACTGATCAAGATTCTGTTCTGTGAACCACTAGACACTGGTAAATAACCAGAAGAACACTCGTCAAACTTCCTTCTGCAGGGATCTATTGTGACACTGGTCCTATGTTTGTCTCATTTATAATATAAAATGCTTATAATTCATCGATTACTTAATTGAATGAAATATAATTTACTTAAGAAACTTCAGGCATTCAAAGTCTGATCTATTCTCAAGACACTATTTACTGCTAACTAGAACAACCTTCGTGTTGTGTACAAGCTCATTTGAAGTGTATAAACCGGCAATATTCTGGAGAGCTTAGCCCACAAATGGAAAATCAATGGAGCTTTGATATGTCAGCAAAGTAAACCTCCTCATGGTCAAGTGGCTTGAACAATGGGAGACAGTCAACTCTGTGTGTGAACTGTGGATAAACTGCCAGAACACTTGACCCGGTTAATGCTCCAAGGTGCCTGGTCTGGCTGCAGCCTCAAAACTACAGTTTGTCTGGAAGCCTGACAGATAATCTAAACTAATACTTTTATAGAACTTAATCTGCACATTAGCATTTTCTGAAACCCAACAAAAATTAATATATATTTATTGGATTAGTATGGGTGCTTAACCATACCTTCTTAAACCTCTAAAGTGTTTGATTTTGGTTTCAGAGTTATGTGCTTTAAAGTTATGGGTGGTTTCAAGAAAAGTAAAATTAAAAGTATACCTTGATAAATGATGGAGTAAGAGAGTATTACCTTAAGTAAGTTGATGCTTACAACATGGGGTGTGGTAAGTGCCTGGATAAAATATAATTCCTAGTGCTTGTACCAAGTGGAAACATCCTGTTAATAAAGTTTCGCAATCCATTGCAAGATGCGGAACTTCATATATTGTACAGGATGTGAGCTCTGGGAATACCTATAGATTGGTGTGGATTTGTTGGCCTGAAAGTTTTTTTTTAAAAAGTCTACTATGTAACAAGTAATATATCAGATAATCAAATTGTAGTTTCATTGCACCTAATATGTACACTAGCACATTCTTAGGCACATGAATCTTATCTTTTATTACATTTAATCTCCATCAATTGAGAGACTCTAAGGTGCAACTAAACATTAACAAGGTGAATGATTGGGAGTCCAAATTACATAATCAGGTCATAGCAAAGAAACTGGTGACAGCAAGACTATGGCAGATAGGTTTTAGCAAGCAGGAAAGTTTTGCACTTTTTCTTAAAGGAGGCTATAGATATTGCACTGCTTTCGTTGTCTGAAACTTCATTCCAATTTTTAGGAGTATTGAAGGCAAAACTATGGCCAAAGTGTTTGACTAAATTTGAAAAGGAGATGATATTGAAAATTTTATTGAACAAGCATGGAACATTAACCATGGAACCAAAGGGCAACCAAGTATTTACACCAAAAAAACCTGTTAAGTTTCATGCCTGTGTCTGAAAAAGTCAAAGAAGTGGTACTTACAACTACCTACATACGAAAACTACTTGTACAACAAATTGTGTTACCATTAATGCAATGCTAAATATGCAGCACTTTCCACTAAACAGCTTCCTACTTGGGGCCAACAGAGGTTTGTATTCAGTAAAAAGACTATTTTTACTAGGTCTTTTTGAAACTAGCCCCCGACTTTTTATATTTTAGACAAAAGACCACTTGTGTCAAACTAGAAAGTCTTTGTGAACACTTGCTCATTGACCCATGAAAAACATGTGTTGGATTTTTACCTGTTTATAGGTTATCGTGACTTCTTGCCTGATTATAGGTTATCTCATCTTCCTTGTATCAATAAAGAAAATCCCAGATGATATAGTTTTTTAACTGTTATGTACTGTATTTCCCATAATTATATTTCCACTGGCTTTGCAGTGATGGCTTAAGGATAAGGTTGGCCCCCTGAAGGTTATGACATGCGAGGACTGTTGAACAATCCTCAGCCACATGTGTGTCATTTGAGGGTCTGTGTGTGTTAGCCATGTGCAATTCTTTAGTAGATAATCTGCCACCAATTCCTTGCCCATACGGCTTGTAATATTCAGCTACTGAAGGGCATCAGCACTGTGCCAATGTAAGATCTTGTGTTAAGAAGAGTTGAGATATATAATGGTTTTCAAGTGTAATCTAAACAAGGTTTCAATCCTGAATATTTGATCTATAACAGTGCAGTAAGGCAAAATAATTATTTTAATAGAACTTTTTATAGTGCTTAATTTGTGATGAAGACAGTTAGGCACACAATTCAAAGCCTAAAACATACCTCAAACATCAAGGGGCAAAAGCGGAGGTCAGCATCATGGAGAAAATGTCAAAAACAAATCTAAAACCGGAGTGGGCATACTTCTGCAATCAGAGATTTCAACTTCTGAAGGAGAAGGGGGAAGTGACAAGAGTGACATCAGACAAACCATTCCAAATCATCAACACTGACAATAAAGATACTGGATGTAATGTAACAGAAAGGCTAGCATGCAGGTGTTTCATTGAAAGGGGTCTGACCTCAGTCTATCACACCACTTAAAGATATCTCAAAAGTCTTCAGTTCTAGCTAAATCTATCCGCTGCAATGTTAAGTAATTGACTCACAGAAAACTGTGAACAGTATCAGAGATATGATTCAACAGTTCTCAACATGCACAACATGTCGTACATTAACACAGGTCAATTCCTTACATTGCCTTGGCAGGGCTTCCCTTCTTACTGTCTGGTTATTAGCTGTCAAACATATGGCATTAACATGAACTTAAAGGTATGCAGAACTTTAAGTGGACATTTTTAACCAGGGCTTATATTCCGATATAATTTTGGAATATTCAGACAAGAACCAACAAACAAAAATTGTTACTGAGGTACTGGAGGTCTTTTGCATGGCAGTGAAATCCTCAATAGAACCTTATATGCATATTTCTCCCCATTACATACCGTTCTTGTCTTTTGTATATCTTCTGCCTGGTCACCTTCTGTGTGCAATAAGTATGAAACAGTTGTGTAACATACAGAAAAAAAGTCTGGAAACTCAACTTGGATCTGGATCATGTTTGAGAAGGACCAAGACACTGGTAGAACTCACCCTGTGTGAAAATATGACCTAGATCTGATGAAGAGTTTTTGAGTTATGCACACAGGCAAACAGACAGATCCAATTACAATACCCTTGTCCCTTGCCATTAGGGATGAGAGTAACTAGTATGTAGTGAGTTCATTCAGCTACCCAACTGCTTGTTATATAAGTGAATGTGCTGTTCATTTTCGTTAAAAACGATTTAAGTTCCAATCATTTTGTTTTGAACACCTAATCTTAGTATGCATTGTGTCACTGTGTATTCACTGTGTGACACTGTATTGAAGGTGATGTTAAACTCAAATAGAACAAATATATCAATATCTAGTCACACTGAATTAAATCAGTGTGCATTACTTCACCACATGATGATCACATGTTTCAAGCTTTGTAACAGGACATGTCCCCGTCACTTTAAACAAGGCTACCCTTACAGGTCAAACAGAACACTTTTGTGGAATATTGCAGACTAGACAGACATAAATGTAAATATCTTGCCTTAATGTCGCATTGCAATTCAGTGTCACTGACAGAATAAGGAAGAAAAAGACTGCAAATTGGTCCACATAATATTGCCTTCCATGTACACCCAATCACGTCATTATGTTCAAGCTCCATAGTAAAGAGGTAAAAACGTGTACAAGCTATTTACAAAGAATCATCAAGATCTGTAATCAAGAAATATGTAATAAAGTGTCAACAATGGAGAAGGTTGATAACTGGTTTATATGGACCACTGTTGTTAATCTGTCATGAGCTTTAAATAGTATTTATTGGTCTGGCTTGCTTGTTTAAATATATTTTGGGGTTTTTTTTGCTTACAACAAATAACTGTTAATAGTTTTCTTTCTGATAAAGGTTATATAGAGTATACTGTATTAGCTTCACCTTACACTGTTTGTCACGTTAAATTAACTATTTGGTGCCTGTTGGAGCTAGTTAACTTATTCTGACCATATTAAGTCAATAGATAATCAGTAAGCAAATGTTTTGAAGCTTTTATCTGACACACACCACAGTCACAGAGAGATTTCTTTGTTTACCGTGCAAAGGTTAGCTCCAGTCATTGTCTAATAATAGAGTTGATTAACTGTAAATATTGCTACAAATACAACAGATATTGCAGTTTACACTTGTGGCTGGTGTCACTTGTATAAACAGTAAACAGTCGTGTTGTGCCAAAAAAAGTGCAGAGACTAAATAAAAATCCAATAACCTGACAAAAAGGTCAATCTAGATTTGTTTATGATATATACTCGTGTGTTTACCTTTATATTTCTTTATTTGCCAGATTGAACATGTTTTGTGAAAAGTGTTTACTATTAGTGCAGTAATAAAAACTGTAAGAACCCCTGACAAGTAAATATTCCCCTTTTCCTTGTTTGTGAATTTCTTCCACCTTAGCTTTGTAAACTAATAAGAAACCCTATGTTGACAATATCACAGTAAAGTTAAGTAAGTTGAATCTTATTTGAATAAATAAACAATATATAATATTAACATGGCTAGACTGTTCAATGTCGCTGGCTTACTAAAACATTTGAAAAAGTCAACAAATTACATTTTGTGTCTTGAGAGTTGCTGATGAATAAAGTTTTTTGACCTTTGTTCTGTGGGGATTTTGTGCCTTTTATACCATTTAATCTCCACCAGGAGGTAACATCTTCGCGCGTGTTTATCTGTCTGTCCATTTGTCTGTGTTCGAGTAATAAGATCTTTCTTAATTTTTATACATGGGTTGTGCCTGACCAAAGGAAAAAGTCATTATATTTTTGGAAAGATGTGAATCATATTCTGGATACAGTATTCTAGCTGCCAGATTCGTTTGTGTGTATGGACTAATAATGTGAAATAAACAATTGGTCGACTAAGTTTGGTGGAATTTACCATTGTAGACAGACAAGGAGACTAACTAAAATTTAAAGATTTAAATACTGAAAGATTGGACTTAAAATAAAATAATACTATTGCATCATGCTGTAAGGCAGCATGAACCCTATATGACAATTATCATCAAATGCATTGTCGAGAGAATGCTAACTCTGCTTTTGTGAAAAAAAAACACTATTTATTTATATATTAACTGTATTATCATCATAGCATGAGACAGATATATAGCAATATGTAAATATCTTCCAAAGACCTTGTTTTTGCATATACAAAGAACACTTTTGTTCACCATCTGTGTATCACCTTAACTGCTGAAAAACATTCAACACCACAGTAACTCTACGTTGCACAGTGAACATATTTAACAGACATGAAAGATAGATCATACTCCAAGCGAAAAATCAAGGTGATAAGGCAAAAAATATATCATTTTAAACCAGAAAAACACTCAGGGAGTGCAGACCTCTGCCAAGCAGCTTGATTCCACCTGGTTTTTTTATCCTATTCTGGTCTAGAGATTGGTTAGGATCAGGACCAAACCAAGGCATATTGCAAGACACTGTTGTTGAAGTGTCATGTATTTGTTTTGGCCAGCAATCTGATGATTAGTTATGGAGGAACATATGCAGACCAAAATTGAATCATCTGTTCCTTGCGCCACTGTCACTAGTGGGTGGGTGATTAGACGTGAGCTTGACTAGTCATCGGTGACAGTGTACAATCGCGGTCGGTCATTAAAGTTTTCTAATGATCGACTATTCAGCTTTATCTTACCTTTCCTGATTTATCTCGATACACATATTTTCCATATATTTTATGAATTTTTACTTAATAAATCAACAGATTTGTCATACATTTCGAGTTTGTTTATGTCTAGCACCATATTTACAGGAAGTGGGTGCTTTTGGTAGATTCTAAATGTCGGAACACCGCTATTCTTACCGGATTGACCTATACTTTATCCCGGAAAGTGTTTCTTAAATAATAATAAACAACAATGGAGTAAAATAATCGATAAGGGGTCAATCATCTGTCGGAAAAATGGACGAATAATTGACCATGAAAATTGGAGGCAATTCCCAACGCTAATTATCACCATTCCTGAAAATTTCATTAAAATCTGTCCATAACTTTTCCAAGTTATTTTGCAAACGGACAAACTAACATCACCAAAAACAAATCCTCCTTAGTGGATATTTGCCAGTATAAAAATTAAGCACTATGCACATCAAATTACAGTAGAAATATGAATCTTTGGATTTGTATTGGCCTGAAAAAGTGACATGTTCTAATATTCTCAGAACCTTAATGAGCTACTAACTGCAGGGATAAATGCAGTTTATATCTCACTGTAACAAAACTCCAGTGATTCGAATCCAGTTTATCGACAACAAATAATGATTTGTATCACAATGTATATCACAACAAAGCCAAAATAACACCATTAGTTCATGGAATAAGGGAACAGCAAGGTGCTTTATGATAATTAATAACATTGTGGTGATGTTTTTCAATGTAAAGCAAAACATTAAGAAATAGTGAAAGGAGATGAAAAAGTGAACAATTTCCGAATGTTATCCTCTAGTATTCGGATTTTAAACTTTATTCAAAATAATTTACAATTGCAATTTAAAGATCAAACGATAGAAGTTAGGGTTTTAAATCCTGTTCAACAACCGGGGGTCAAATTAAATATTGCCACTTGTGGGAGGTGAACCCACACAGAGGTGACAGCCTGTGATTAGATAAGAAGCATGCTAGCCAATAGGCAGAGGATCCCATAATGGAAATATATATCACTTATCTAACAGGAAAAAAACAGAAAATGAAATTTATTCTTATTTCTTTATCGGAATGAATACTTTCCCCTTTAAGACATGCACAAATTATAATGTGAGACACAATTTTGTTTGTTGATCTGCACAAAAATAAACAAGGTACAAAAACACTGAACTATATCTTTGTATGTAAACATTAAAATGAGTATTAAGCGTATCTTTGATTGTTAAGTTAAACCAGCCTACTTCATTTCCAAGATCTATGTAAATGAGTAATATACATTTATTCTGGTGAGAAAGAAACATAAACCTGTAACAATTTCGAGTCTTTCCATCTCGTGCTCCACATATCAGTCAGACATGAGACTTTTTACATAGAAGTGACACAGAAACAAATACTACACTGACCAACTAGATATCATTCAATTCTCAATTATACTAATAAGTATTATAAAGATTTTGCAACAGAACTACATATTGCACACCCTGTTTTTAATGGTCATATAACAGAACTTCTCTTATCTGACCTTTTATTATCCAAACATTTCATTTTCATCCGGACTCTCCTAAATTTGTATTATTACCCAATTCTTCGTTGTAACTTACCACTTTTATCTGACAACAAAATTATCTTGTCAGAACAAACTCTTACCCTCTGGGCATGATCAGATAATTGTAGTTGTACTGTATATATTTTTCATGCTTGTCTTATGTACAGGCAACACGTAAGCACGAAAACAAGAAATCTTAGAAAGCAACACTGCAACATAGCAGCTTCTGCAAATGACTTTTTAGGACTTTTTAGTCAATTGGTCACTGGAAAGAGAACCAGTCTTCCTCAAGCAGTTATGCCCTTAATACTTGATATTTAGATAATTCCCTCAGCCTGTTACCCTCATTCCCAGTCAGACTACAGACGGTATTTCTGGTTGCTATTGACAAGAAAACGAGAGGCAGAATGCTGTAGATCCTATGGAACCCAGATACTGACATTTTGCTACAATTTTGCTACAAAAGAGAATTAGAATCAGAAAATGCCTATAAACATAGAAATTACAGACTGTAGTTTGATAGGGGAATAACACATGCAGTTTCACATGAGCATGGTTTTTTTTCAAAGAGCTAGTAAATAGTCTCCTGTATAAATGTAACCACCTCCCCCAATGGCCAACACTTAAAGCCAGTCAGATTTCTCCCACCATAAATAAACACTTCTAACATTAAAGACATGTCATGACAACACTTACATTGTCTCAATATCATCAACTGACCACCATCTGGACACTTCAAACAGTACATTTAAAAGCTTAAAGCAATGCAACACACACTTACCACAGACATTGCTTCAGAAACTGTACAACTGAGTAATGAAGGACATACAGTATAGCATTCAGCGGTAAGATCTTTTGATACAATAAATATATGGTAACAATGCCATTCTCCAGTATTTATCGAAAAACGACATCTGTCTCTATTTAATTTTGTCAATTTTTGTCAAAATTGTCACCATAGTGATCAGGAACATACAGAATAACCCCCATCATCCAAAGATTCCATTTTACCATCCAACGGGGCATACAGAGCCAGTCACAAATGCGTAAAAATGCCAATTTTTGGGTAAATATTTTATTGATTATTCAAACTGCGACTTTATACATCAAAAGAATTTTTGATGCATTACAATTTACACAGAAATTGAGAAGAAACGACTAATTAAAAATTGAAGTTTATTTACATTCACTGGTGTCTGTAATTATAGATATGTTTCACAACTAATCTTTTACATTGCTTTGGTAAATATATGGACTTAGTTTACTTATTTTTTAGAAAGGTGTTGGATAAGAAAGGTACGACAACGATACATTTTAAAATTTTATCACGATAGAAGACAAATCAATACAATGTGAGTCAGAAGGATGACGATTGTGTGTTCTGTCTTCTCAAGATTTTATAGACCTTTTATTATCCAAACAATAATACATCTTCCTCCCATGAAATACTGATAACAGAGGGTCTAGTATATTAAGATAAGAATAAGAACTAAATTGAGATAAGAACTTCTGCACGAAAAATAAACAGCGTGGCTGGTATTCATAACAAATGTCAAACTCAAGTATAATCGCTATAATTTAGGGTTTCAACTAGTTCTGGGTCGGTATCAAAAATGTGTAGATCAGGAGGTCAACAGTGCAAAACCGTACTGATTCCAGGACTCAGCGTTTTAGTACACCCCAACCAAACGTGGACGTTTCCTGTAACAACATCACAAAAAAAGTCCTCAAATGCACAAAATATGGGTTACAAGCGTGTAATTTCTTTAAATATCCAGTTTGTTTCCAATATTTTAAGTTTTCCTTCCATTATATGTGCTGACAATTGAGAAAAAGGTTTCAAATTGTTGTATCCAACACATGGCATTTCTGCTCAACGTACTCGCTATAATAGTCTGCAAATGCAGGAAAATATGGGACAAAAGCATATAATATCTTCAGATTTTAGGTATGCTCCTAATATTTCAACCCTTCCTTCCATTATATGTGTTGACAAGCGAAGTGGCGGTTCTAAAATCTCATCACGGTATTTCAGTAAAATGGTCTCGATACCGAGATACTAGGCCTATCGACATATCCCTAGTTTCAAAAACATATTTAAATTTTAAATTCAAATATAATTTTTAAGCTTATACTTGAGTGATTAAAAGGTTTAGTTTTACAACAGATATGTGTTTGTGTTCACAAAGAAAAATCTCAAAATCAATCATAAACTCACTCATAGCCTCCCAACTAAAACTCTGCCTTAAATAAGTAAAAATGTTTGTATCATCAAGTACAATTCTACCCATAGTATATTTTGAAACTTGAATTTAAACTCAAATATACTGTTTCAACCTTAAATTATATCTGAGATTTATTGAATTTTACTTTAATCTCAAATATACTGCTTCAACCTTAAATTATATCTGAGATTTATATCTGAGTTTGAACCTGAAATTTATTTATAAATACCAGAAATAGGCCAAGGACAACATTTGTGGAAAATCATCAGGACAAGTTGATGATTTCCCAGAGTAAGGGGGCCATTTCTCCGATGCTGGAGAGGGCCTTCTCACTGAGGTGGTGGTAGAGTTCAGTGATGCTACGCAGTTCTATGAAAATGTCCATAATCTTGCTGAATCTGGACTTCTGGCTGGCATGGTGTCGGTGTAACTCGTACTGCAGAGCCCGCAGTATTGTCTCTTGAATGGAATCCACTTTCCGAGGGTCAACCAACTTGCAGCGATCTGAAACACAGGTACATTATACTGTTACCAAAGTCTTAGATTCCGTGGGAAATAGTCAGGGACAAAACAAGTAGAGTAAGAAATCTAAAATTCGCCAGGAATCTAAAATTCGCCACCTCTAAAACCTTAGTTTTATGAAGAAAATGATGTTTTTGTCCAAAAATTGGTATTTTTCAGTTCAAAAAGCCTTAATTTACTATACAGTCAACAAATCTCACCACAATTCATTTATTTTATTAGTATTTTCACATGTGGCGAATTTCAGATATGTGGCGAATTTTAGATTTCTTACTCTATCTCTCACTGAAGATGGTGATGTAATAATACCTACTATTAAAGAGTAACAAGAAACTACATCCTATTGAAGGTGCCAAAAAAGTACTCAACACTAGAATGGCACAGAAGTACTTACCTCTGAGGGTGGTGACAAAAAAGTACTACTTTCCTCAGCCTCTCACAAAAAGGCCATCGGTAGGAGAGGTTTTGCAGTGGCTTCCCCCATAGAATGGAACAGACTCCCACAATCAGTACGATCACAACAAACAATAACAGGTTTCCGTAGCCAGCTAAAGACCTACTTGTTTAGATTAGCATATCCTCCACCATAGTACATCTCCCTGGCGGGCGCTAACCTTGGATCATGACCTCGAACGTCCCTCGACTTTCCCTTTTTGATTTCAAGCGCATTAGAGGATGTTGCATCAATTTTGCGCTATATAAATGTTTCTATTCTATTCTATTCTATTCTATTCTACTACGGAGGGTTGCCAAAATATTCATACCATTCAAGATGGTGACAAAATAGTACCCACCATGAAAAAAATGACATGAAAGTACCTCCTGCTTAAGAAAGTACATACCACTATTAAGAAGGTGCCAGAAAGTACTTAAAACTGAAGGATAATAAACAAAGGTACATATGACTGAGGAAGGTGATACAAAAGTACATACCACTGAAGAAGGTGACAAAAAAGTACATACAACTAAAGGTGACAAGAAAAGTATATACCACTGAAGAAGGTGTCAAACAGTACATAAAACTGTAGGATGATACACAAAAGTACATATGACTGAAGAAGGTGACAAAAAAGTACATACAACTGAAGGTGACAAAAAAGTACATACAACTGAAGAAGGTGACAAAAAAGTACATACCACTAAAAAAGGTGACAAAAGCCATCATGAGGGCCACCTCTTGATCTGACAGATCCAGATTCTGTAGTCTCCAGGCCAGAT
The DNA here is from genome assembly GCA_964017235.1 of Sabellastarte sp. h YS-2021. NCBI lineage: Eukaryota > Metazoa > Annelida > Polychaeta > Sabellida > Sabellidae > Sabellastarte > Sabellastarte sp. h YS-2021. The sequence continues at coordinate 20,180,732 of OZ024928.1, forward strand.
GTAGCAGAGTGACGGACTCCGACTCCCCAAATGCTCGCACAATGTCAAAGGAGAATCCCACTTTGTATGTGTATAGCTTCTTGTCGACATCAAAGTAAGGGTGACGAAGTATCATCCAGATCTCACAAAAGGCATCTGTACAAAACAAGGAAATTCACCCAGTTTTACCCTAAATGATTCTAATCAGACTGGCATAGCATAAAATCTCAACAGGACCATACTCTACGGTTAAAGTTGGGATTTTGCATCCTCTTTAACAGAAAGGTCATATAATGAGAGGTTCTCACTGAATCCCATATTGTGCCATGAACTGGACCCAAAGCCATAACTAGAGAGGCCTTGGCAGACTCAAAGGCTCATAGTGAGAAAATTATTGGTCAAGTAAGGATCACTGAATTGTTAATCCTTGTTAATTCAGGATTATATATTTTTAAATATATGTGTAACTGTGTATCTTATAAAGAATAATACAACAGTCATCCACCAGCCATATGATTTTGGAATTCTGATAATTTTGTTTCCCTGTGCTTTAAAATCTGTTAAGATTGAGATTCCAAGCTTACTCCATGCAAGACGAGTTTCTATTTTCCATTGCTAATCATTGTGCCTTGCTGTCGTAACATGGCAAATGCCTCATCTTGGCACAAACCAGAAAATAAAATATTTAATAACATCTGTTTTATAGCTCACATGCGTTTATTTTCACGTACTATATAAGGTAGATGAAGTGACAATGTCTATAAATTAATTGGTTAAGCCTCTCTTACATCCCATCGTACGGGGTATGCACACGTAAGTGTGCTGCAAATATTCTCAAAAAATATGAACGTAGCCTGGTAGTGGGGTAGCAGAGATTTGTACTTAAAAAGAAGGTCAATCCTCCCAACAAGAGTGTCACTACTTAAATATCAGTGAACACACTGCGTGCACGCAGAGAAAATGTGCATGTCAATTTCCATTGTGGGGTCGACTGTGCGACCTTGAGATTCTGTTATAAAATGGCAAGTGTGCCTTGAGGGTCCCTTGCAAATCAGCCGATTTTTCTCTGTAACCAGGACGTACGTGCACGTACAATGGGATGTAAGAGAGGCTTAACATGTAATTCTGTATGCCAATTATGCCAAGTTGTGGCATTGATTTCATCTAGAAATTATTACCCCTTAAAAAAGTGTTCTAAAACATTAATTGTTTTAACTTCTTGTTGTTAAAATACATTTATACCTTGCACTTGTGTCCATGCAGATTTTCATAAACAGAAACCCACATTATCACACATACAACAGCCAAAATTAGGATTTTGTGTACAAGTTGTGCCAAGATACGGTTAACAGCAGTAATTATTACACTTGTGAGTCTGTTTTCAAGAGTTATGCAATGCTTTAGCTCAGTCTCAAGCACTGGTTACCACAGCAACTTAAAAATTAACTATTTAAACACACTGAAGAATCTTTGATTTTCGTACATATAAATATGTTAGTCCAGTAATCTACCTGTACAAAATATTAAGCAGACACAGCACTGACTTACGCTTGATAAGTTGAATCTGGTCTGACATGTCCAGGTCACGGAACCCTGGGATGATTTTCACAAACTTGACCAGTCTGTTGACACCTCCTGTATGTTGTACCACTGTTGCCCATTTCCTCCATATCCTACCACCCACGTCCTGGTCGTTTCTCTCTATTACATCGGCCTCACTCTCTTCATCACAAGGAATATATACCAACTGGTCGGGGCAGCCTTTGTGTACTGCCGTGATCACATGATCATCTCTCGTCACCAGTTCCACGTCACTGAGGAGTTTCTCCTTGGCGGAGACCAGTTGAGAGATGAAATGTTCCAGGTCCAACTGGTGAGATTCCTCGAATTGTTTGGTGTGGATTTCAGCCTTGATGAGGTGTGACTGTTTTATCTCTAGAATATCATGGGTTCTCTTCTCATAAGTGTACCGGCCAGTCTTAATACCTAAACACAAAAGTGAAGAAATAACAGAAAAAAATATAAAGTTGAAGGAGTGTTATATGTCTGTCTACAGCCAGGGTCCTCTTGGTACAGGGCCATGAGCTCTGTGTCATTTTCATGAAAGAGCTTACCTCAAAAAGGAAAGCTTTAAAGTTTCTGAGTCCCAACACTGTACACTCTAGCTTTGAAGGTTTATTTGGAATAAAAGCAGTAAGCATACTTTTTTACTGATGCTGTCAAAACTAAGAATATTTAAGATACTCAGAATGTTAAAACACAAAATCCCAAATAAACTTAGCTGTGTTATCTACAAGAATAAATAAATCAAAATTGAGTTATTACATTCCCCTGATTTGACATCAGTGACATCCTATATAAATCCTCATATATTTATAGCAATGTTGCAGCTTTAATATGAGTATTAATTATGTGGCACTTGCTATGAATGATGATAAACTTTAGCATCAGATTTGACAGAGGGAATCTTTTCTTGCTTAAGATCAAACAGTTCTGCAAATATTCTCATGACATGTACCTAAAATTAGTCATATTTCTGAAATATTTATGTAAAGAAAAGATGAAGATTTTGGATATTTTATGTCAAGCAGAGTACCACTGTAAGAGGAGATTAATAATAAGTGAATACTCAATTAAAACAAATACACCTCATTCAGGCCATACAACCACAACCATAGGGATGTACAAAAATGACATCAGAGATGCCCGTACCCCACAGCCTTAGGAAATAGTTTTCAACACCATGAAATATAGAAGTAGTGAAAAAGTACAACAATCTGGATACTTTCAGAGCAGTGTCAGTTATATAAAACTCCAAATAATGTTTACGTACAGAAAATAACATCTAAAAGAAAGAAAATATATGTAAAGATAAAGTGTTAAATCAAGACATTTCAATAGCAAGATGAAAGCATTAATCAGTAAACCAAAAATTAAAGATGTAAATTTTATTAAATGGAGTATAGCTGTTGATTAAAATAACACAATTATACAGTAATCAGGTACAAACTAATCAGTTGCAGCAATCTATATATCTTTGTCATTAGAGAAACATGCCTCAAATCTTGCAGGTGCATACACTTTGGCAGAACCAAAGGGTTAAAGGTCACACCATGATGCACACCTACATCCCCAAACCAATGTCCCTACCAAGTGTCAACCTTCTACACCTTACCGAATCCAATAAATAGCAAATATCAACTTCCTACACCTTACGGTTTCCGAGATACAGCCCGGACAAGGTTTTATAGATCAAGATCACTACAGCAAGGTCAAAGCTCAAATCAAAGTCACACCATGACATTGCACACCTACAACCCCCAACCATTGTTCCTACCAAGTATCAACTTCCTACACCTTACGGTTTCCAAGATATGGCCCGGACAAGATTTTATAGGTCAAGGTCATTACAGCACGGTCAAAGGTCAAATCAAGGTCACACCATGACGTTACACACCTACACCCCTAACTAATGTCCCTACCAAGTATCAACTTCCTACACTTTATGGTTGCGGAGATATAGCCCAGACAAGATTTTCAAACTCAAGGTCACTGCAGCAAGGTCAAATCAAGGTCACACCATGACGTTGAACGCCTACATCCTCTAACCAATGTCCCTACCAAGGGGTAAAAAGCAATCACTTACCGAACTCAATAACCACAAGGCCAATGAAGCCTATATCTATTAATTCATATTCATTGTAAAATATTTAATATGTTAAATACTTTTGGCAGAGGAGCATTCTATAAAAATATAGAGGTAGAGGTTTAAATCCCTTACAACAGCTAAAGCCCATTTATTATCACTGATAACACTAAGCTGCACAGTTATGATAATTTGAACTTCTACCAAATGAGAACGATTTTCCCCAGAAATCTTACCATAGCCATCATCAGGAAATTTTGATAGAAGCCGATAAAGACACAGACATTAATCAATTTTGAATTGTACCTAGTATTGATTTAAGCAAAGCATCCATGATAGATTTCTTTCATTTGAAGTGAACACTAACTTTTATCTGGGCCATACTTTGGACGTTTACATAATATTGAAGGAAGGAAGTGTGCAAGTATTTTAGAGTAATTAATTGGTTTACTCGATATTCAGTGCAATTGAGAGGGAACACTCAGTGAGATGTGTAACCACAAGAGTTTGCACTCAAACTACACATGTACACTGACAGTGGAGGAGAGATGAGTACAAGTCAGTATGTCACTGAATACATCGCTGAATCAATCTTCACACAGGTATATAATAGGACCCTAAGATGCCACAAAATAAATCTTTAATTCCCAGAATTTATGCACACTAGCTAGGTTTTCATTGCTTTATACTTTATATACCAGTAGTCTAGTTGTCATTGCTTTATATTTTATTTACAGGTAATCTAGTTCTGATTGATTTGTATTTTATATATCAGTAATCTAGTTCTCATTGCTTTGAATTTTTTATCTTCAATTTATCAGGATGTTCACACAATAGCCACGAAAGTTTTCATTGTCTTGTATTTCATAGCTTCAATCTATTCAGCTGTTGTAACACACTGGACTCACAACACCTGTAAAATTCTGGGTTATGTGTACAAAAGCTCAGTCGCTACTTGCAATGGGTCATTGGCTGCTGGTAAAAACTATACAAACCACTGTTATCCTTGGTTTCCCCTGTGAAACAAATGAACTATTTCAGCATAATTTCTATAATCTTCAAAAGTAATCGTTGGGACTAAAAAAATTGTTTCCAAAGTATCAGTTAAATCCAGTCACTACAGTGAACTCTGTATGACTAGAACTTTCAATATCAATAGGATTCTAGTTATGCCTACGTTCCACTTACAAGATGTGGCCAATAAAATACTGTACTCTTGACACTTGTTCTATTTAGACCTGAATTCAACTTACACTGGTTTCTCTTATACAGAAAATTTGTCAAAACTTTTTCCCAGGGTACCTAGGGACAATCACATATTTCAAGCCTAAAATAATGAAATGCTTTGTTTGTTAAGATCCGCCATCACTGCTCTGATTACCTTAATTTATCATTTTACCATTGTGTAATAAGAAGATTAATAACTACACAAATAGTGTGACTCACAAATGGTAAACAAACTGCTATTTTAGACCTTGGAGAAAAAAGCCAAGAATATTTTTATCTGAAGATACCCACATCTTTACCAGCTATGTAGGCTTTGTATCTACCAGTAGCCTTGATTGCTGCTGAAATTTGTAAAGTACCACGCTTGTAATATGTATAACTCACAATGTAACAGTGTAACTTCGCAAGAACATGTACAAAAGTGTTGTCTGGATTGGAATGTCTCATAGCAGACAAAGTAATAGACATAGACAAGCAGTGTCGGAGAATGCAGACCTTCGCCTACGGGTAGTTTTCAAAAATACACAAAAAAATTCTAAATTCACAATCCACATGCAGACCATCTTTTAAGAAGATCTAGCCATGGTGTCCTGTGTAACAGTTTTATCCAGATCCCATGTATAGCTTTCAAGTTATAAATAAAGGAATCCAATGACAAAATCCTCATCACTCCCCTTCAGGAGGGGACAGTAATAAATCTTTCTGGTCAAGGGCTTATCTCATCGATGAAACATTCGATTTTTCCAAAGGAAATATTTTTATTATCTTCCTTTTTATTGTTAAAGATTCAAGGTTAACATTGAAAGTGGACCTACACTAAATTGGTGAGCAAGAATATCAGTCTAAAGGTTGCAAACATGAAGATTTTATAATTTGCCTAAATTTGGTGAAATAATTTTTGAAAATTTTTCCCAACAATTGCAGCATTTTATTGACTTAAATCAAACATCCACTGAGTAAACTTATGTGTTACGAACAGTTACTTAGGAGTAATTTTCTTATCATTCATGACATTACTCCAAGAAAAAATTCACTGCTGTCTGAAATTGTTGACTATACAGAAATATTCTACTCTGACCCCTCTGAAATTAAAGTTAGTTGTATTTTTCTTCACTTCCCTAAATCATCCAACATTTTCTTTAAATCTAATGGCACAAAATTATATACAGTAGACTGTCACTTTGTATTTTATTATTATCAAATACAAACTTTTTCAGTGCTTATTTTGTTGATAGCATGGATTCTAAGCTGGAGGGCAACAAGATGATAATAATTCGTTAGTCTGTGGACAGGCTTGAACCCCCTTTTGACCAGATGATTAGAAGCCACATTAATTGCACTTCATCAATGTAGCAAATTAATACTTATGATTTTTAGATGCAAGTCTTCACAAAAATGATATATTAATTGTGCACTTTTTGATGGGTTTCACATTTGTAAGCAGCAAAGATTTTGTGTACTGTATTTTTTTTCCATTTCTCGATTTGTTCACAATCTGTGGTTTCAAGTAGAAAATAATTCCACAATTATTTTACACCAGGATAAACCCACAGATCCGGATGTGTTTCAGTGAATCTCTTACGTCATTTCACTTGAGAGGAATGGCATCTTCTTTAGCAAAACACATAGAGAGCAAAAACAGTAGTTCTTGGCAATCCAGATAATTAACAAATGATTGCAGAACACTCAAGTTTAAAAACTGGCAGTAGATTTGCCAAAGTAATACAATTATGCTACTGCTATGTTTTTGGGAATCCAGGATATGTTACTTTTTTCAGATATTAGTATTCTCACACTCTCTGACTCTGTAATGGGGCTTTCATACTTGTTCTGACATATGGGGGACATACTGGATACCATATGTCTCTAGCTGAACACTTTACATAAACATGGCACAACAAATGATATATATTTTACTATTTTTGATACGTGATTTCATGAAGCAGAAGTAGTGTTACATGTTCTGACAAATATATTACTGCATGATTAAAATAGGGACATAGCAGCAATAATGTAACTCAACATACCATAAAAATGACAAAACACGACACTTTATGGACAAAATCTGTGACAACTGTATCTGCATCAGGAAGGGTAATAATATTCATATCACGTTAATGTTTGGTCATAACATCACACTTTTATACCACATAGGGGTATTTCAAGGTGTCCAAATAGATGCATAACACCAGTTTAACTATGTGCCAGATACAATCCCATATTCATTAATTGTATTCAATTTACTGACCTTATTTAACAGGATACATATTGAAATAATAATCCAATCTCTTGTGCAATACCAATTTCGACCGCATGTGAACTTAATTGAACCCATAAGTCTGAAAAATTATTGGATGATTATACTTTCAAAATTCATCAGTTATGATAAAATTTTCAAGCAAAAGTTGTTAAATCATCACAATTTATAACATAACCTATGAAGCACAACTAAAAAGCGAATACATACAAAATCACAAATCTAAGTTTCTGACTCCATAATCAATTCATCAAATGATCTGTTGTTCTCATAAACTCTTGCTACTAGTAGATGAACATTTGTACCAACTGAAGTACTTGTACTTTTCTTGAATATTAGTTAGACCTAAAGCCATAGGGGCATAGGACCCATTGTCAAAGTTGGAATTTTATGTCCCGTTCAACAGCCAGGGTCATATTAGGACAGGTCCTCAGTACTACAACCTGCGGGGGTTGAACCCACACAGAGGTGACTGCCTGTGATTAGATGCCAAACTTGCTAACCACTAGGCCACTGAGGACCCCAGGATCCATTGTCAGTAGAGAGCCAAAAGGATTGACCATAGGACTTACTCCTGACTGCTATGTTTCATAACTCATAACTCTAAGCCTTGATCACTCTTGTGCAGTAATCGGGAGAATCCTAGGTGTAATTTACTGCGACAAGATGACTCGATTCCATTTTTTTTTAAAAAGTGTGTGCAATGGGATGTACTGGCATAAAGATTGGTTGTAACTAAAGACTGGTCATAGCGCTGTAACGATCAATAAGTCTTCTGACCCAAAAAGATCAACTGTGACTATTTGCGACCAAAAAAAATGCCAAATCGCAAAGGTTGTCTAAACATGATGAATATTTTTGATAGTTGTCTACAATCACTGCAGTTATGCTAGAGGGCTTCACAAGTGAAAAGACAAGTCATACAAACAAGAACATTGCACTCAGGATTACATTTTCACAGCGGTTGTGATGCAAACTTACAACAGGGGAACGGGGGTAAAATGTAGGGCTAAGTACTGAACCACTCTATGGAGCAGAGAATATTCTAGAGTGTGAAAGTGAGAAACAGGTATTTTCTTATAATTTAATGTTGATATTCTTGCTGTAGCCACCTTCGGGTGGTATGAAATTAAATTCAAATTATGCAAGTTGCGACATACTTCATGGTCAAATGAGCCATTTTCCTGTGCTGTTTATCAAAAAGAGTACTCGTCAGAGAGGAAGGAAAGTACTGGTGAAAAAGTACTTGGATAGACAAATGACCACTTATATCAGTCCTAATAGAATGAATCCGATAGAAATCTGAAGCATGTGTACCACTTCAAACATAAAATAGTACAGTATATCAAACTTACATGTATATTTCGATTACATGTAATAATTTCTGATCACGTATCAGTTCTTCCCCCCCCCCCCCCCCCCCCCCCCAAAAAAAAAAAAGAAAAAAAAAGAAACTGTCCAATGCTATAATAGCATTACTACAAATTACAAACAAAAAGAAGAACAGGTTTACTTTCCTCTAGTATTTTATTTGCACATTATAACCAAATTTTTAGGATATTATTTTTGCAAGAAATACTTTTAGTGTCCACTTTGCATGAGATCGGTGGTCTACCAAAATTTCATAATTCTCCAAAATCGAAATAAATTTGAGGCTTTGCCACTTTCTATACAATATATATTAATATTTTAGCTAGCATAAGTTTTCATAAGTTGGATGTTGACTGTTATATTCTCTAAACAAATATCTATTTTCATCAATACAATGAACAGGTGAAATAAAGGTGCTTAACGAAATAAAAAAATTTACTAACTTTAAACAATTAGTAAAATTACCCAAAATCCAGACATGTCAAAATGAAGTGTGACCTAAATTATCTATAAGGATCAAAATTAGTGACACAGCAATAATCCAAAATGAAATTATTTTGTGAATAATATTACATTTCAAAGTAAAACACATAGTTGAGACTTTTATTTCACAGTTTCTAAATACAAACACTACTTTACAGTGGAAAAAAAAGAATAACATAAAAAAATATTTCATATTACATAGAAAAATATAAGTTTTACATTAAGAAAACATTTGTTTAAATATTTAAAATCAATAATCTTAGTCATACCTGATTGTACACCGGCAACCCCTTTAGAACCATGCATCAGCATTTATATGGCAACAGGTAAGGACAGAGTTTTAAATGACTTGATTTTTATCAATTGCATAGGTGATGTCACAACAGGACAGGTAGTAGGCAGGATAGAACATAATGCCTATTAATTGGGGCAGATTATGCACTAAAAAAACCATTGGGCAAAGACAAGTAACTACAATTGTACCAACTTTCCCACTACAGGTTGAACCTGGCCATGAAGAGTGCCAAAGTATGCTTCCCACAATGCCACAGTGTCCCCTAAATGGATCAGCAGGATGTACATTAAAACATACACCCCGCATTCCCTTTTTTCCCATTTTCCATTTATCTGACAAAACACTTGCTTAAAAACTTGTACAAATTCTCAACTGTTTCTGCTGGCACACTGATAAAAGATGATATAGTCGAGATATACATTTTTTGCAGAGTCAAAAGTATGGAAAAAAGTGTAAAGTACGTAATCAGCTGTGTAATTTGTCTGTGGTATAGGATATGCACTGATGTCATGTATTAGAACCACTTGAAAAAAATAGATTATTGTCATTTCAGCCCCCACAAATAACACACAACCAGTCTACTCCAACAGCAGGCAAGCATAAAAAATTCCACAGATACAAAAGATGCTTGCTTAAAATCAGCCAACTATGTTCTTACTTTAAAAATCCAGGTCTCCAGTTTGAAATCTGAAACTGAACAGAAAAGTGGTTGGGGATATGCTAGAACAAAACGTTTTTTGTGTCCCAGATTCAGACTATATCAATATCCACACAGTCAAACAATTTCCCACAAATGCACATTCATTTTACCTTGAAATTAACCTGTCAGGCACAGACAACCTGCCATTGAACTTCCCAACTACAGTTTCAGGCCAGGACTTACACCCATGATCAGTGAAGTGATACACAAGTGTTCTACCCACTATCATAATGCCACCTTGCCCATCTGTATTACTTAGTTGGAGGCTATAAACTGATGAGTAGGGATTTAACTTAAGTGATGCAAAATTATGTACGTCTTCAATTCTAGAAGAGTAAAACCATTGAATGATCATGAATATGCAACAGCTGGTGACGAACTGATACAAACACAGAATTCTTGTAACAATTCTGCCAAACTCAAAATTATTTTAGCATCCAATCTGCAACTAAGCTATGAATGAGACAGATCAACCCATATAATTATTATGCAATTATTTATTCTGCTTTGTCAGATATGCTGCAATATTTCCCTCTGTATGTGTATGAACAGCCACTTGTTGAAATAGATCAGGAGGCCTTCATTCTGATGTACCGTATTTATCCGTATAAACGCTCCCTCCCTATTAATCCCCCCCTTCAACTCAACCTTTGCAAAGTTCAAATTTCGGGGTTTTACATCCATCTCAACAGCAAGCACCTTTGCGATTCCGGGATTCCAAAAAAAGAGATGTCTTACCGAATCAAAGGCCACTTATGAGAAATAACAAAGCTCTCTCGCTATTATACATACTGGCAAGCAAGATCAAGGCTGAAAGTGTCCATTATCGCCCATTGCCACATGACTCGACAGTTGATTTTTTTTTTTATAGGTTATAGTCGCACCACCCCCCCCCCCCCCCCCCCCCCCCCTCCTTTTGAAAAATGCATCGCCCCTGGGGCGTTTATACTGACAAATATGGTAATATATATAGGATAGTGTTGGTATCGAATAATAATATCTATATCGATATCAAACCATATTTTTGCTTCTGTATCGATCGATATTGAAATATCGGGTCATGGGTGTTTTCCGAGAAAGAGCTTTCAAACCCTTTCACGAATTTTAGAAGTTTCCCGAAATGTAAACAAATATGGCGCTTCCGGTTTAGCGGTAAGTAAAATTTGACAAAAAATTATAGGAAAACCAATATATTTCTTAACTTTTATATTTTATTTACATGGAAAACAGCTTAATTGCATCTATTTAGTAGTATATTCCGATATTGATAATGTACCCTACATTATCGATATCAGTATATTTAGCATGGATCGATAAATATTTCAATATCGATAAACAATACCAGCATTAATATAGGATGCATTCTCTGATTGACCTAAAAATCAAACATCCAAACCATTTGTAGATTATACAATTGTGTCCAGTACAAATATGCAAGACTGGGCTAAATAACTTTTGCTTTCATCTAAATAGCATTTCTGCATATAACTCAAAAGAATACAAAAAAAAAAGAAATTTACAGTAAACATAGAATTTACAGCCCAAACACTATCCGAGTAATGTACATGTCACACGCCAAATTAAAACTAGAATTATGCCGCTCACTTTATTATGAGCCAGCGGTGTATCCCCGAACATATCAAACCTGTAAAAACAATAATAAAAGAGATTGAGGCTGAAGATTCCTAGCCCATGATTTGCTTTTTTGGCTTCACATTGAACCAGTAGAACCAACAATAACTAGAGGATCGCTCGCAAAAAAAAAGATAATGTTTTTGCATAGCAAAAACAAAGCGTCCCGAAAAGGCTATAAAGGTGAGTGCTAAAGTATTAAGAAAATGCTTCGTTTCTAGCCTTATACTGTTGTGGCAACCAAAGTCAGCGCAGTCTGCTCTATCTAGCACGGTTTTCAAGATATAAGCATTTTTGTGTTTTGCAAAAAATAAAAAAATTAAAAATGTCCGCTATATTTGGCGAGACAAAAATATTTTGAAAATTGGCATGGCTACTCTACAGAGATACCCAGCAGGTCCAAAATTTTGTTGAGTTCGCTCCATATAGCACAGTTTTTGAGATATAAGCATTTTTGTGTTTTGCAAAAACTTTGAAAATTCAAAATGGCCACCATTTTTGGGGAGACAAAATTTTTTGTCAAGAACACTGCCGCGGTGTGTATCTCCCGCCGAGCATTAAAGCAGAAGAAATAGCTTTTCCGAGATATTCACAATTTTTCATTTTCGTGTGTGAAAGCTCTTCCAAAAGTAGGTGAATGAGTTATTTGAGAAAAATTGGCTATCTGCAATACTATTAAGAGATAATTCACATTTACTCATTTTGAGTAGGTGAATAATTATCTATGGGTCTGAAACTTCACCAAGTGAAAGCTCTCCCAAAAGTAGGTGAATGAGTTATTTGAGAAAAATTGGCTATCTGCAATACTTTTAGAGATAATTCGCATTTACTCATTTTGAGTAGGTGAGTAATTAGCTATGGGTCTGAAACTTCACCATGTGAAAGCTCTCCCACAAGTAGATGAATGAGTATTTGATAAAAATTGGGTATCCGCAATACTTTTACAGATAATTAGCATTTACTCATTTTGAGTAGGTGAATAAATAGCTATGGGTCTGAAACTTCACAGAGTGAAAGCTCTCCCAAAAGTAGGTGAATGAGTTATTTGAGAAAAATTGGCTATCTGCAATACTTTTAGAGATAATTCACATTTACTCATTTTGAGTAGGTGAATAATTAGCTATGGGTCTGAAACTTCACCAAGTGAAAGCTCTTCCAAAAGTAGGTGAATGAGTTATTTGAGAAAAATTGGCTATCTGCAATACTTTTAGAGATAATTCGCATTTACTCATTTTGAGTAGGTGAGTAATTAGCTATGGGTCTGAAACTTCACCAAGTGAAAGCTCTCCCAAAAGTAGGTGAATGAGTTATTTGAGAAAAATTGGCTATCTGCAATACTTTTAGAGATAATTCGCATTTACTCATTTTGAGTAGGTGAGTAATTAGCTATGGGTCTGAAACTTCACCAAGTGAAAGCTCTCCCAAAAGTAGATGAATGATTAATTTGAGAAAAATTGGCTATCTGCAATACTTTTAAAGATAATTCGCATTTACTCATTTTGAGTAGGTGAGTAATTAGCTATGGGTCTGAAACTTCACAGAGTGAAAGCTCTCCCAAAAGTAGGTGAATGAGTTATTTGAGAAAAATTGGCTATCTGCAATACTTTTAGAGATAATTCGCATTTACTCATTTTGAGTAGGTGAGTAATTAGCTATGGGTCTGAAACTTCACCAAGTGAGAGCTATCCCAAAAGTAGGTGAATGAGTTATTTGAGAAAAATTGGCTATCTGCAATACTTTTAGAGATAATTCGCATTTACTCATTTTCAGTAGGTGAGTAATTAGCTATGGGTCTGAAACTTCACCATGTGAAAGCTCTTCCAAAAGTAGGTGAATGAGTTATTTGAGAAAAATTGGCTATCTGCAATACTTTTAGAGATAATTCGCATTTACTCATTTTGAGTAGGTGGGTAATTAGCTATGGGTCTGAAACTTCACAGAGTGAAAGCTCTCCCAAAAGTAGGTGAATGAGTTATTTGAGAAAAATTGGCTATCTGCAATACTTTTAGAGATAATTCGCATTTACTCATTTTGAGTAGGTGAGTAATTAGCTATGGGTCTGAAACTTCACCAAGTGAAAGCTCTCCCAAAAGTAGGCCAATGATTAATTTGACAAAAATTGGCTATCTGCAATACTTTTAGAGATAATTCGCATTTACTCATTTTGAGTAGGTGAGTAATTAGCTATGGGTCTGAAACTTCACCAAGTGAAAGCTCTCCCAAAAGTAGGTGAATGAGTTATTTGAGAAAAATTGGCTAGCTGCAATACTTTTAGAGATAATTCGCATTTACTCATTTTGAGTAGGTGAGTAATTAGCTATGGGTCTGAAACTTCACCAAGTGAAAGCTCTCCCAAAAGTAGGTGAATGATTTATTTGAGAAAAATTGGCTATCTGCAATACTTTTAGAGATAATTCGCATTTACTCATTTTGAGTAGGTGAGTAATTAGCTATGGGTCTGAAACTTCACCATGTGAAAGCTCTCCCACAAGTAGATGAATGAGTTATTTGATAAAAATTGGGTATCCGCAATACTTTTACAGATAATTAGCATTTACTCATTTTGAGTAGGTAAATAATTAGCTATGGGTCTGAAACTTCACCATGTGAAAGCTCTCCCAAAAGTAGGTGAATGAGTTATTTGAGAAAAATTGGCTATCTGCAATACTTTTAGAGATAATTCGCATTTACTCATTTTGAGTAGGTGAGTAATTAGCTATGGGTCTGAAACTTCACCATGTGAAAGCTCTTCCAAAAGTAGGTGAATGAGTTATTTGAGAAAAATTGGCTATCTGCAATACTTTTAGAGATAATTCGCATTTACTCATTTTGAGTAGGTGAGTAATTAGCTATGGGTCTGAAACTTCACCAAGTGAGAGCTATCCCAAAAGTAGGTGAATGAGTTATTTGAGAAAAATTGGCTATCTGCAATACTTTTAGAGATAATTCGCATTTACTCATTTTCAGTAGGTGAGTAATTAGCTATGGGTCTGAAACTTCACCATGTGAAAGCTCTTCCAAAAGTAGGTGAATGAGTTATTTGAGAAAAATTGGCTATCTGCAATACTTTTAGAGATAATTCGCATTTACTCATTTTGAGTAGGTGAGTAATTAGCTATGGGTCTGAAACTTCACAGAGTGAAAGCTCTCCCAAAAGTAGGTGAATGAGTTATTTGAGAAAAATTGGCTATCTGCAATACTTTTAGAGATAATTCGCATTTACTCATTTTGAGTAGGTGAGTAATTAGCTATGGGTCTGAAACTTCACCAAGTGAAAGCTCTCCCAAAAGTAGGCCAATGATTAATTTGACAAAAATTGGCTATCTGCAATACTTTTAGAGATAATTCGCATTTACTCATTTTGAGTAGGTGAGTAATTAGCTATGGGTCTGAAACTTCACCAAGTGAAAGCTCTCCCAAAAGTAGGTGAATGAGTTATTTGAGAAAAATTGGCTAGCTGCAATACTTTTAGAGATAATTCGCATTTACTCATTTTGAGTAGGTGAGTAATTAGCTATGGGTCTGAAACTTCACCAAGTGAAAGCTCTCCCAAAAGTAGGTGAATGATTTATTTGAGAAAAATTGGCTATCTGCAATACTTTTAGAGATAATTCGCATTTACTCATTTTGAGTAGGTGAGTAATTAGCTATGGGTCTGAAACTTCACCATGTGAAAGCTCTCCCACAAGTAGATGAATGAGTTATTTGATAAAAATTGGGTATCCGCAATACTTTTACAGATAATTAGCATTTACTCATTTTGAGTAGGTAAATAATTAGCTATGGGTCTGAAACTTCACCATGTGAAAGCTCTCCCAAAAGTAGGTGAATGAGTTATTTGAGAAAAATTGGCTATCTGCAATACTTTTAGAGATAATTCGCATTTACTCATTTTGAGTAGGTGAGTAATTAGCTATGGGTCTGAAACTTCACCATGTGAAAGCTCTTCCAAAAGTAGGTGAATGAGTTATTTGAGAAAAATTGGCTATCTGCAATACTTTTAAGAGATAATTCGCATTTACTCATTTTGAGTAGGTGAGTAAAATGGCCGCCATTTTTGGCAAGATAAAATTTTTTTGAAAATTGGCATGGCTACTCTGCAGAGATACCCTGTGGGTCAAAAATTTCGTCGAAATCACTCTATCTAGCACGGTTTTCGAGATATAAGCATTTTTGTGTTTTGCAATTTTGCGAAAAATTCGAAAATTCAAAATGGCAGCCATTTTTTGCGAGAAATTTTTTGTTTGAAAATTGGCATGGCTACTCTGCAGATATACCCTGTGGATCAAAAATTTCGTCGAAATCGCTCTATCTTGCAGGGTTTTCGAGATATAAGCATTTTTATGTTTTGCAATTTTTGCGAAAAATTCGAAAATTCAAAATGGCCACCACTTTTGGCGAGACAAAAATTTTTTCAAAATTGGGATAACTACTGTGCAGAGATACCCTGTGGGTCAAAAATTTCGCCGAAATCGCTCTATCTAGCACGGTTTTCGAGATATAAGCATTTTTGTGTTTTGCAATATTTGCGAAAATTTCGAAAATTCAAAATGGCCGCCATTTTGGACGAGACAAAATTTTTTTGAAAATTGGGAAAACTACTCCGCAGAGATACCCTGCGGGTCAAAAATTTCGTCGAAATCGCTCTATCTAGCACGGTTTTTGAGATATAAGCATTTTTGTGTTTTGCAATTTTTACGAAAATTTCGAAAATTCAAAATGACCGCCATTTTGGACGAGACAAAAATTTTTTGAAAATTGGGAAAACTACTCTGCAGAGATACCCTGTGGGTCAAAAATTTCGTCGAAATCGCTCTATCTAGTACGGTTTTCGAGATATAAGCATTTTTGTGTTTTCCTTATTTGGAAAATTCGTAATGATTAATTAATCATTAATTACTCGGCCATTTCTTGACCAATCAATGCCAAAATCTAATGATTTCCAGATTTTAATAGAATGAATGTATTTGCCAAGTTTCAGGTGAATTGATAAAATTCCTTTCAAGTTATCATCCGGACAAGCTTCCCCATCGAAAAAAGACATTTTTGGTCATGTGACCTCTCTGATTGGTTGAAATGTCACTGCAGCATATTCAAAAAAATTCCCCAAGGCTACTGCCTAAACCTGCCAAATTTGAAAAGAATCCGCCTAACGGTTACAGAGTTATAAGGAAAACAAAATGCGGAGCCGGCGGAGCCTGAAGCTCTCCCATACACAAACAAGCGTCCCTTGCGGGACGCTTAATGAGTTACAAGAGCTTTTAACTTTGGCTATCCTCACTTGACCTTGAAGAAGGGGCCCAAGGTCAAATCTGACCACATCAGAAGGTCCCTACCCTATGATTTCCTCTAGGTGAAACCTCTAGGACCAATAATAAGCTAATTATAAGCACTTTTAACTTTGGCTTACCTCATTTGAGTTGAAGGAGGAACCCAAGTTCACAACTGGCTACATCAGAAGATTCCTAGATCATGATTTCCTATAGGTTGGTTTCACATTGCAAACCTCTAGGACCAATAATAAGGGAGTTATAAGCACTTTTGCAATAGTTTTCAAGTTACAACTGATTTACTCAGCAGTGAGAACCTCAAAGTAGCTATTACTCGGCTATGCAATGACCTACAGGTCTGCAATTTTATTATGCTATAGCTGACCCAAAAGTAGCTGAATAACATATTTAAACAAAATTCTCTAAATGTAATAGTTTTCAAGTTACAAGTCCAAATTTTTCATATTTTTGACTCCCCAGAGCAAAATTTTGACTGCTGAGCTTAAAATAGCTGTTACTTGATTGATTCTGATCCCAGGCCTACAAAAAAGATAGGGTGGCAGGACATCATATCCACCAATTCATGCACTAAATATGAAATAAATCTGAAAGAAACTCTGCCCTATAGCTTGATCACAAGCAAAAGTAAAGATTTTTGACTCCCCAGGGCATAATTTTGACTCCTGGGCTACCAAAAGAATAGGGTGGCAAGATCTCTGCCATAGCAAGCCACTTGCAAAGTTTAAACAGAAATCCCAAAAGAAATGTGGCTTGTAGGTTGAACACAAGAAATCTCTGCAGACGCATATACGGACATGGACAATGACCGTGCATAATCTATAGTATCCCCGCTTTTCGGGGATACAATTAAACAGAATTTAAATATGCATTGCACACATAAACATAAATTAATGTCACCTAGGATATAATTTGTCCAACGATAGATACCTATTCCATAAAGTTACTATTACTATCTAGAATGTATATAAAATTAATCGAAATACAATATAAAAATTTGACAAAGCATTAATTATAGTTTACAAAATCATTCACCGGTACGTACAGGTTAAAACAAGCAATATACAAAGATTGTCTGAAATAAAAACTGACATGATTTAAGTCTTTAATATAAGTCTTCATTTGAGGAGATTAATACACAAGTAACATGTTCACTGTAAAAAAAATAACATAGCATCAACAGTATTTGGGTTTTGTAAACAAATAATTAAAACCAAATAAAAGTAAAAATAACAAGGAATTCTCAGAACTGACAAACATTACAAAATGCTCAACATAATGGATCATAACAATAAACACCTTGAAATCAATCCGACCAAGATTCAAACAAATGATAGAGACATGTGCAGCTTAAAACTCATGCTTATCAGAGTTAAATCAGATTGTCTCAATTCACGAGTAGGGCTTCGGTAACTCAGCTGGCCCCTCACCTCTGTGACCATGGTTTCAAATCCAAGCCATGACAACATTACTGACGACCCAGCCCCAATCTGACCCTAGCTTTTACAAAAAGGACATAAACCCAACTTTGAACAATTACATGAATATTATTTTAAATATACCTATATACCTAAAAAGGCTAAACAACAAAGTCATAGCAGTAATATAAGGAGGTCAGTTTACTCTCGAGTGACAAAAAAGGCTATTCTAGAGTTTAAGCATTTCACTGAGAGGAAATCAATGGGCTCTATTATAGCATAACGTACTTGTTATTTGTAGTTTTGTATACAAAGAAAACACTTTTCATAAGCAAACATATATCAACACCAGCAAACATTTTCAAAGTATGCTGTAACTTTACTGTTATATTGTATCCTATACAACATGGTCAATTGGTAATCAACAATATAATAAACAGATGAAGCATTTTATATGATAAACAGATATCGCTAAATGACCAGACTATACAATGTTCCCTGTGCCGATTTCCTGTGACTAGTAGGACATACATATTAACATGAATATAATGACAACAAGATAACAGGATAAGAATAGACTGGTTCTTTGCTAGGTACATTAATCGTTGGTCAATTATCAGTGTATAAAATGGTTGGAAACATAAAATATTAGAAACCTACAATAAATCTGAAGTAATTCTGGCATTTTATCCAGATTTTTTTTTTTTTTTTTTTTTTTTAATGTTTTATAACGATTTTGATGAACATGTTTTGTTTTGATCAACTCCATTTCCTGTGAACAGCCAGTTTGATTGGGAAACACTAAAACACAATTTTGATATCCCCTAATTGGATTTGAACTGTTTTGCAAATGGTAGGATAACTATAAGGAAAATACGCTACAGTCCCGATTTGCTAACTAAAAGTACACCTAAAGAGCGGCTGGTCGAACAACAGGAGTAACCTCTAGAAAAAATGAATTTAAACTACCACTCCCCAAAATACGGTTGTGATATCTTACTTTTAATAGCCATGTCTTTAGTTTTACATTCATTTAAAAACAAACTGAAAATTTGAACTTTTTTTTTGCCCAATGTCAATGTGATGTAACTTGCTATTTCTTCTGTTCCAGGCGTTTTTGTGTTTATGAAAAGTTGATAATACGGGAAATCCATGTCGTAATATGTGCTGTCATTAAAATTCAGTTTCTGAGCTTTTCATATATTTTTGAGGGGTGACTGCTTAATGGCATCCCATCCATGACTTCAGTTTTGTCCCTTGTTTCTTCAAACTATTTATCAGAGATTATCAGTGCAAGACACGATTCCCTCTGATTTCAGTTATTTTCCTGTGTTTTTCTGTATTCACATTAGGTTGATGGTTTCAACATTATCAATGTGAGATCGCTTTTCTTTAGAGTAATGTGTACCTAGGTTTCTCTGCCTTCAAAGGATGTTGATGATCAATCACACGCTGTCCCTGATTTTAGTTCTCTTCCCAGTCATTTCATTCATTTTTGAGAAGCTGATGATGTCCCATTCTTAATCCTATTTTTTCATCTATTTATGAATGGTTGATGATTTCTCCCATTCTCAATCCTATTTTTTCATCTATTTATGAGAAGTTGATGATTTCCCCCATTCTTATTCCTATTTTTTTCATCTGTTTATGAGAAGTTGATGATGTCCCCTATTCTTATTCCTATGTTTTCATCTATTTTTGGCAGGTTGATGATGTCCCCCATTCTTAATCCTATTTTTTCATCTATTTATGAGAAGATGATTATTTCCCCCATTCTTAATCCTCTTTTTTTTCATCTGTTTATGAGAAGTTGATGATTTCCCCCATTCTTAATCCTATTTTTTTCATCCATTTATGAGAAGTTGATGATGTTCCCTATTCTTATCCCAATTTTTTCACCCATTTATGAGAGGTTGATGATTTCCCACATCAGTGGTGCAATGTCCCCGATGTTGGACAAAGCCTTCTCACTGAGCTGGTGGTACACCTCTGTCACACTCCTGAGTTCAACCAGTACAGACATCAGCCTGCAAAACCGTATCTTATCATGTGGGTACTTCCTCCGTAGTGTGTACTGAAGGGCTTCTAGAATGGTCTCCTGAATGCTGTCCACCTTCTGTGGATTGTACAGAGCACACCTGTCTGTAAATTAAACAGAAAATACATTAAATGCCAATGACATGAGTTTCATTATAAGATTTAGCAGTGATAGCCAAGGCTTCCAAGTATTTAGAATATTCCATGTGTGGGAAAACAAAAAAATGTGTGAGTTGCTTATCATGGGAGGGAATTTAAATTTAGATTTCATTAAATTTAGATATGGACTTAAAATGTCAGGGATACAGCAGTTTGTCTTTGTGCCCAACTTTCTCACACTGGTGGTGTTTGAGGAGTATATAAGTTTGGGCCTGATTGCAGTTTTCTGAAAGGAAAATATCAACAGGGCATGCACACTTGATTTTTTTTTTTTCATTTTTTTTCAGCTGATGAAGTGAATTACCTTTAAGGGGAATCTTAAGTTGTTGAAAATCTGAAACAATCCCAAATATTTGACTATTTGCCAAATACCATAACCAGTGTGATATCATTGATGTGTAACAAACAATAAAGATACTATAGGAATAACCCCTGACCAAACCATGGTATACGCAGAATTTTACCATGGTTTGAGGTTATAAATTGCCTCAAACCATGGTAAAATTCTGCGTATACCATGGTGTTGGAGGAGGTTATTCCTATTCTAACATGACAAATTATTTAAGATGAATAATTATTGCAAATTTTACTGTAAAACATTCATTGTTACAACAGTGGGGTTACGCTGCATCTTACCAGTGAAGTATTTCATCGTTTAGCCAATCAGAATTGAGGACACATCTGTGTCATGTTAGAATATGAAGTAACATATGGTGTATGTATTTAATATCTACTGTAACTGTAGTAAAGGACATGATTTACATTTATGTCCATTTTGTTTTAATTTATACTGTGTTGTATGTTAAGTCTTCATCATGTGACCTCTCTTGGTGTCTGATTGAACTTATGGCACAATACCATAATTTTTTGGTGGTAAAAAATTAAATAAGAAAAATAAAAACAATGGCATCTAACATGAAGCAATTCCCTGTCTTATTGGGTTTTCCAAGATCTATTAATATATTCCATTCAGACTATGCAGAAAACTGAGCAGGTCTTCACTTACCACTAAAGAAAATGACAAATGCAAGCATTAGAGCGGTCTCTCCCTCAGAGAGTTCCAGGGCTTTCAGCCTGCAGGCCACATTTAGCAGGGTGGTAGAATCAAGGTCACCAAGAGCCCTGAACACATCAAAGGAAAATCCCAGCTTGTTTACATACTGCTTCAGTTCGGTGTCAAAGAACTTGTGGCGGGCAATGACCCACACCTCACAGAATGAGTCTGCAACACAAGACAAAGCGCGATTATACAAAGAGCCAAACCTCACAAAGTGAGTCTGGATGGTGACAGTAAAGGACCACACAACAAAATACCATATAAATTATTTTTCTTATTTTGAAGAATTATCTTACTTTTATCAGATCAGATTGGAAGGTATTCTATTCTATTAAGTAGTGGTGGAACGATTCGCCGAGAACTCGATTTTCAAACTCAAGTCTGCGTTTTAGCATCTACATCGATCCCTATTGGAAACGTTGGCGACGAAAAAAAAACGAAACCACAGAAGACGTTTTGAGTGGACGATAATAGAAATACTGGCTACAATGAAGGAATAAGCCACAACTAGCGTGGTTTTACAATGAATAGCAATATTAGAAACATGAAGGCGAACTAACTGGCTACAAGGTACAGTCTCAGAAATGTCAGCGGTAACTAAAGTGGTTTTAAATGGGCGATAATCGGGAGTTTATGCGATCGCGGTACTTCGTTTTTATGTTTAATGTATGTTTAAATAGCCATAACTTCCTTATTTCTTGTTCAATTTTTATAATTTTTTCACCATTGTGTTCAGTTTAATTAGCTGTATTCTGTCACACTGAGGATATTCTATGTTATTTCAACACATTTGTCACTATTTAGAAGTTTACATGTTAATTATCATCTATGAAACTTAACTATGAAACTTAATAAAGTGACAGAACTTACATCCATTTTATTCCAGAAAATAACTATTATTATAATATATTATGAATTTCAAAGAAAATTACCGACAGTTATTTCTTCTGGAAACCAAGATTATTATTTGTAAATCCGTCACTGACAGTAGTCCAGACCGTATTTTTTATGCAAGGAATTTTGTAAAATTCCCTGTATGACCCAAAAATCGATTCGACTCGATGAATCATCTCTGCACTTTTCCCGATTAATCGATTCAGATTTTCAAGTCTGATTCCCACCACTACTATTAAGCAGATTCTGAGGAGCAACAGTCATAAGCAGTGTTAAGCTCAGAGTTAGAAGGACCAGACCTTATTTCAGGTCTGACTTCAAATTTTTTCATTGTTTTTGTTCAGAGATATTCCGTTTTGAGGAGATCTGTACCCGAGTGTATCTTACTGGTTCGGTGCATGCAGACGTTCAGGCTAAAAGTAACAACCTGTTCATTCACAGTTGGTGTGCATGGATAATATGTACAAACTGATGCTTGTCTATTCACAGTAGGTTTATGTAATAATTAGTATTCTCAATAAACCCTTTTTACTAGGACCGGGTATGCAGTGGTTTCAGCGGGCGGGTACCCGGGTACCCGCGCCGATGGGCGATAATAGCTGAAACTACAAATATCTCCATATTTACAGACTTAAAACCTACAGAAATAATGGGATGCAACCATTTGATTTATTTCTTGTTGGCCACGGTTTTGCATTCAAAACAATATTGCACGGAAGAAAGGTTAAATAAAAAAAGACTTCTGTACATTCAAAACACGGTTGTTTATATAAAAATGGAGTCACATGACCTATCACAAAAGCATTAACTACTGCTCGAATGTAGTTTCGGAATTGAAACTTCATTTTTATATTGGGTTGATAATTGAATTTTAAGTAACTGTGTTAATATACTGACGATTTTCAAAGGGTTCCGGTATTTGACAATGTATAAACAACTAAAATAAAAGACAAATAACAAGGGTACAAGGGTGAGAAAACAATATTATTATGCATTTTAATTGAATAGTTTCATTTTAAAGTGAATTAATGATGTTACATATATTGGACACTATATTAGTACATTGTATATTACATATATTAGGCACTATATTAGTGCATTGTTTAATTTAAGCTTTATGTTTATACATTGTCATAAAAGATAATTGTGTTGTTGGTTCTTTTTGTGTGTTGACATTTAAAGTAAGGGAGTTATTGACTTTTGTGTTTTAGTGTTTATTGATCTGTTCACAGACTGGGGGAAATCCCCCCCTCAGTGGTTATGTTAGATTTGGGGAAACCCAATTACCAGTAGTTTCTAGAACTTCCTCCTTTAGCCTAGATGGTTCAAGCTTTTCTGAGTTGGTTCTGTACAATTCCAGAGAAATCTGTGGATGTATATAAGGAATGTACATCTGGCCACAAAAGAACTTTGTATTCGCTGGCTATAAGGAGAGCTATTGTGTTTTGGAATATAATATAACTTGTGTTGCTGTGAACTTTTACTGGAGTGAACTGGATACATCATCTGGACAGATTTATTGTACTTTGGATATTTTGGATATTGTACATTCATATAACAGAGAGTGAATTTACTGCATTTTGGACATTGTCCACATCTTGGAGCAGACAGTACAGTTGTGTTAACTCTCTAAATATCTCCAGACAGACATTCTGTGTGACTGGATATATAAAGAATAGCAGGACAAGAACCTTTTGTGTTGTTGAGTGTGAGACAGGTCACAAGATATAGATATCCGTGTGTGAGTGAACATTGGACAGATCACAGGACAGACCATAGGACATTGGATAGACTACAGAATATACTACAAGACGGATTACGGAACAGATTGCTGGATACGGCGGATAATCTTAACTCATAATCTCTGTGGTCAGGTCAGCTAGATCTTATTATTGTATTAGTGTGTTTGGTTAAGAGCATACCAGTTGACTGTAATCATTATTATTGACTATTAAATAAATTTGTTAAGTTTAACTTTTTGCTTTTTCTGTTACAACTTAAAGACAACCGGTAATTGCTACCGCGCTTGCCCGTGACCGTAACAGGAAAATTGGGGGCTCGTCCGGGATCCAACCATTTGATTACAACTATTTGATCAACTGTTCAATTAACATTTTGAAAATCCATTTGATTTAGTAATTGGTTACAGTCAACAGTGCTCAAAATGGCTAGTGCTAAAGAGTTTGTACAGTCACCATCTATGGAAGTTCTAGAAACTTTTAAAAAAGATATGTTAATGCAGATAGCACAAGAGTTAAAGTTAGAGGTGAAAAGGTCAACACGTAAACATGAACTTAAAAGGCTTATTGTTGAACAGTTAGTTGATGAAGATGTTTTACCTGATAGTTGTTTAGAAGTGTATAAGCCTCTACCAATGGAACCTTCTGGGCAATATGAGATCAGGCGATTAGAAATTGAAAGAGAGTTAAGACTTAAAGAGCTTGAAACTCAAGCTCTAGCTCAACAACGAAAAGAAGAGCTTGAAGCTCAACAAAGAAAAGAAGAGCTTGAGGCTCGAAAAGAAGAGCTTGAAGCTCGAAAATATGAAAAAGAACTTGAGCTTAAACATGAAAGAGAAATGAAAGCTTTAGAATTAAATGCTCGTCGAATTGCCCATGAAGAGTCCATTGCTACTAAATTTGATCTGGGGAAAAATGTGCGACTGGTACCACCTTTTAATGAGTCGGAGGTCGATAAGTACTTTCAACACTTTGAAAGAGTAGCTCAAAATTTGAAGTGGCCTATAGACCAGTGGCCTTTATTGCTGCAAAGTGTTTTGAGGGGAAAGGCCCAGGAGGCATACACGGCTTTGCCAATTTCGGAATGTGTGGACTATAACTTTGTCAAAAATGCTATTTTGAAAGCATATGAGTTGGTACCAGAAGCATATCGTCAAAAATTCAGAAATTATCGTAAACAAGAAAGTCAAACTCATGTTGAATTTGCCCATGAGAAAGAAGTGTACTTTGACAGATGGTGTAATTCTAGGGAAGTAGGTACAGACTTTGAAAAACTTAGGCAAGTTATTTTGATTGAAGAGTTCAAAAGGTGTGTTCGTGATGACATTAAAACCTATCTAGATGAACAGAAAGTTGAAAATTTGGCAAAAGCAGCAGCTTATGCTGATGATTATGCGCTAACTCACAAGTCCACTTTCAACAAGAATAAGTCCTTTGGTCCTGCTAAAAAGTCTTATCCAGAAATAGGAAAGAAATCTGAAAATGTAGCTCCAGAAAAGAGTTCAGATAAGGGTCAAACCTCAAATCAGACTATGAGTAAGGATAGGAAACCCAGATCCTTTGCTCCTGTTTGCCACTATTGTAAGAAACCTGGGCATGTTATGTCTGACTGTTGGCTCTTAAAGAAGAGAAGAGAAAAGGAGGCAACGCCCAACGCCTTTGTGTCTAGCAAGTTTAACTGGCGTTCAAATCCCAATAGAGCAGAGTCTAGTATTGGTTTAGACAAGTCTGAGATTATTAGGGAAGAGTTCAAACCTTTTGTGTCTGAGGGTTTAGTATCTTTGGAAAGTAGTTCCAGTCAGGTCCCCATTAAGATATTAAGAGACACTGGAGCTACTCAGTCCTTACTTTTAGAAGGTGTATTGCCATTGAGTATAAGCACATCTACTGGTGAGAGTGTCATTGCTCAAGGTATTGAAGGAGGCTGTGTGAACGTTCCCTTGCATAAGGTCAACTTAGTATCAGACTTAGTTACTGGTTCTGTTGTTGTGGGTACCAGGCCCACTTTACCCATTAAAGGGGTATCTTTGTTATTGGGAAATGATCTGGCAGGTGGAAAGGTAGTTGCTGATCCTAAGGTTACTTCTAAGCCGATCACTTTGGTTAGCACTGAGAAATTAGAAGAGGTTATTCCTGGTATTTTTCCCTCCTGTGCTGTGACTCGAGCTATGGCCAAAAAGGCCCAAGAAGAACCAAAAGATTGTAAACGATCTACAGATGTCTTAGTTGATTTGTCAGATACATTCTTGAACAACTATGACCATGATGTGCAGAATTTTAGTGATACAAATCCCAAGGATAGGGTAGATTCTGAAAAACAAGACTCAATTGACTGTCAAGATGTATCGCTTTCAAAATCAAAATTGATTTCAGAGCAGGAAAATGACCCTGAATTAGCTCCTTTATTCAAGTTGGTCTTGCCACCAGTAGAGCTAGATAAGGTCCCTGTAGGCTATTATGTCAGAAATGGTGTACTTATGCGAAAGTGGAGGCCACCAAATGTCCCTGCATCTGAAGAATGGTCAGTAGTACACCAGATTGTTGTGCCAAAAGTGTACCAAAGTGAGATATTAAAATTGGCTCATGAATCTCCAATGGGTGGCCATTTAGGCATCAACAAAACTTACAACAAGATAACCAAACATTTCTATTGGCCTCAAATTCGGCACAGTGTGGCAGAATTTTGCAAGACTTGTCACATTTGTCAAATGGTAGGAAAGCCAAACCAAAAAATTCCTGTAGCTCCTCTCAAACCCATTCCAGCATTTGAGGAACCATTTAGCAAGGTGATAATTGACTGTGTAGGTCCCTTACCAAAAACTAAATCCAGAAACCAATATCTTTTGACCATTATGTGCGCCTCAACCAGATTTCCCGAAGCCATACCATTGACCAACATAACAGCTCCCAAAATCTCAAAAGCTCTGGTTAATTTCTTTACTCTAGTTGGCTTACCAAAAGAAATCCAGTCAGATCAAGGGTCAAATTTTATGTCAGGACTATTTCAACAGGTTGTATTTCAGTTAGGTGCCAAACAGATCAAATCTAGTGCTTATCACCCAGAATCCCAAGGTGCACTTGAAAGGTTCCATTCCACTTTGAAGAATATGATTAAGACATATTGTTTAGACAATGAAAAAGATTGGGATGAAGGCATCAGCTTATTATTGTTTGCAGTTAGAGAGTCTGTTCAAGAGTCTTTAGGCTTTAGTCCCTTCGAGTTGGTCTTTGGCCATTCAGTCCGTGGTCCTCTCAAGCTGTTGAAGGAAAATTGGTTATCTGAGAACACCGAGAGCCTAAATCTGTTAGACTATGTCTCGAAGTTCAGAGATAAGTTGAAGAAGGCTTGTGAGCTGGCGCAACAAAATTTGAAAACTTCTCAGTCAAAAATGAAGATGCTTTATGATAGGAAGTCACAAAACCGTATTTTCAAACCAGGTGACAAGGTTTTAGTGTTACTACCTGTCCAGGGAAATACGTTGCAGGCCAGATATCACGGGCCATACAAAGTGTTAAAGAGAGTAGGTGACCTGGACTATATCATTGAAACCCCGGACAGAAGAAAGTCAACCCAACTATGTCATGTAAATATGGTAAAACCATACTTTGAAAGGGGTGTGAAAAAACCTGTTATGGTTACTGACTGTAGTATAGAAAGTAACAGTAATCAGGAGTGTGAAATATGGGACGACACTCCTGATCTTGATGTTGAATGTAAAATTAGGTTGAGTAATTCTGAGATCCTTGATGATTTGGAAACCAAACTGAGTCATGTACCACCAGATAAGAGGGTTCCACTCATTGAATTGCTCTTAAAGTACAAATCAGTGTTCCCAAATGCCCCTAATAGGACAAATATACTCATGCATGATGTCGATGTCAGCGATGCCCGTCCGATCAAACAGCATCCGTATCGGGTAAATCCTATCAAACTCGAAAAATTAAGGCAGGAAGTGCAATATATGCTAGAAAAAGATATAATTGAACCAAGTCAAAGTAGTTGGGCATCTCCTTGTGTTTTGGTCCCGAAACCAGACGGTTCAATCAGATATTGCACTGACTACAGAAAAGTCAATGTTTTGAGTAAAACGGATTCCTTCCCTATCCCAAGGATGGAAGACTGTATTGATCGGATTGGCAATGCCAAATACATCACAAAGTGTGATTTACTGAAAGGATATTGGTGTGTGCCTCTTACTGAGCGGGCCAAAGAAATATCAGCCTTCGTGACCCCTGATGGTCTATATCAGTACAAGGTGATGCCATTTGGCATGAAGAACTCCCAGGCCACATTTCAAAGACTAATGAATATATGTTTAAAAGACTTAGAAGGTGTTGAAGTGTATGTGGATGATATTGTCATCTTTAGTGATACTTGGGAAGAACATTTAAAAAGGCTTGAACAAGTCTTGTTTCGGCTCAAAGAGGCAAACCTCACTGTAAATTTGTCAAAGAGTGACTTTGTAAAAGCAAAGGTTGTGTACTTAGGGCATGTAGTAGGTCATGGAGTTGTGACACCAATCAAAGCCAAAGTCAAAAGCATCATTGACTACCCCATTCCTGAAAATAAGAAAAGCTTAATGAGGTTCCTTGGAATGGCAGGATATTATAGAAAATTTTGCAAAAACTTTTCAGAGGTCACTGCTCCACTGACTGAACTATTGAAAAAGAATGTGAAATATCACTGGTCAGAGACTTGTCAAAAATCATTTAACAAAGTAAAGAACCTTCTCTGTTTAGAGCCCGTACTAACTGCTCCAGACTTCAGTAAACCTTTCCAGCTGGCTGTAGACGCCAGTGATGTGGGTGCAGGTGCAGTTTTACTGCAATGTGATAATGAAGATATTGAACATCCCATCTGCTATTTTTCAAAAAAATTTAATGTTCATCAAAAGAACTACTCTACAATAGAAAAAGAATGTTTAGCACTTATTTTGGCCATCCAGCATTTTGACATATACATATCTTCATCATCAAAACCCACCGTTGTATACACAGATCACAATCCACTAGTCTTCTTGCACAAAATGAAAAACAAAAATAGAAGATTATTGAACTGGAGTTTAATGTTGCAAGAACACAATCTCCAAATAGAACATGTTAAAGGAAAGGATAATATCTGTGCGGACGCCCTGTCCAGAAGCTGTATTTAAATTGTAATTTATATACCTGTAATTAGTAAGTTTGTAAAGGTTATACATGGTACTAATTTTACTTTTGTATTTAGATAAATATGTTTTGTAAAAAAGTTATTACCTGTGTATATATACCTGGTAAAAATCTCTTGTAAAATTTTGTAACTCCTTGGCTTCCAAAATTTTTCTTTAAGGGGGGAGGTGTTACATATATTGGACACTATATTAGTACATTGTATATTACATATATTAGGCACTATATTAGTGCATTGTTTAATTTAAGCTTTATGTTTATACATTGTCATAAAAGATAATTGTGTTGTTGGTTCTTTTTGTGTGTTGACATTTAAAGTAAGGGAGTTATTGACTTTTGTGTTTTAGTGTTTATTGATCTGTTCACAGACTGGGGGAAATCCCCCCCTCAGTGGTTATGTTAGATTTGGGGAAACCCAATTACCAGTAGTTTCTAGAACTTCCTCCTTTAGCCTAGATGGTTCAAGCTTTTCTGAGTTGGTTCTGTACAATTCCAGAGAAATCTGTGGATGTATATAAGGAATGTACATCTGGCCACAAAAGAACTTTGTATTCGCTGGCTATAAGGAGAGCTATTGTGTTTTGGAATATAATATAACTTGTGTTGCTGTGAACTTTTACTGGAGTGAACTGGATACATCATCTGGACAGATTTATTGTACTTTGGATATTTTGGATATTGTACATTCATATAACAGAGAGTGAATTTACTGCATTTTGGACATTGTCCACATCTTGGAGCAGACAGTACAGTTGTGTTAACTCTCTAAATATCTCCAGACAGACATTCTGTGTGACTGGATATATAAAGAATAGCAGGACAAGAACCTTTTGTGTTGTTGAGTGTGAGACAGGTCACAAGATATAGATATCCGTGTGTGAGTGAACATTGGACAGATCACAGGACAGACCATAGGACATTGGATAGACTACAGAATATACTACAAGACGGATTACGGAACAGATTGCTGGATACGGCGGATAATCTTAACTCATAATCTCTGTGGTCAGGTCAGCTAGATCTTATTATTGTATTAGTGTGTTTGGTTAAGAGCATACCAGTTGACTGTAATCATTATTATTGACTATTAAATAAATTTGTTAAGTTTAACTTTTTGCTTTTTCTGTTACAACTTAAAGACAACCGGTAATTGCTACCGCGCTTGCCCGTGACCGTAACAATGAAGTCCAGATACGTCTGTACTTGGTCAGCCAATGTGGGCGATATTGACAGAAATAAGCTTAGATTCGGGTACTCAGGTATGAGATTTCAGATTCGGGTAAGTATTCAGGGTTTGGGTACCCGGATATCCGGGTACCCGTTGAGATCACTAGTAATAATATTAAGTATTAATTTAAAATACTTTGTCATCACAAGTTAATCCAGACCTACTTTTTAATACTCATGATTAGAAAATTGCATATAGAGGGTCTATAAAGATTCGGGAAGCCACTGCTGAAAGAACAATGTTGAGTCTAGAAATTTTGAAATGTAGAGCCAGTTCTCCCAATGTATGAACAAAATGTGGGGGGGCTCAGTCAAATTAGGCGGGAACCTGTACCAAGTCAATAAATTATCCACTTTGTAACATCAGTAATGTTATCAGAATCTTACACATTATATAAAATTCCTTATTAAGCAGACAAATTTTTCCTGCCTCTTCAGATTTCACTTAATAAGGTTTAATTTCAAGCTAAATAATAAAAAAGTAAATGAAAAACATCATTAAAAACCCATGCTTACGTTTGATCAGCTGGATCTGGTCTGACATATCCAGGTCGCGGAATCCAGGGATGGTCTTGACAAATTTGATGACCCTACGTACCCCTCCAGAGTGTTCCATGGTGGCTGCCCATTTCCTCCATATACTGCGGGAGTCCTGGCTCCAGGCCCCACCCTCCTCACTGGGAATATGCAGCAACTTTTCAGGAGCCTCCCTGTGGAGGATTTAGTGTAAATGAAATATTTATAAACACAATATTTGTTCAATATTTCTGTGCCATGATGAGAGGACACCAGTAGTAAATGAAATTATTGAGAAAAATATCTCACAAATTTGTGATAAACTAAACTGTAATTTCAATAGAACTAATATTTATCAAACATAAGACCTATTTGTTTGTGGTCATAATATCCCAATTTCAAAAATGTAATCACGATATCTACATTTAAAGTGTGCAGCATTCTTAAACATATAGAGTTTTATGAACTCAATCAATGTGAACTATTAAATCAAAATGACAAATTCTGAGTCCTTGCTATTTGAAGTCTTTCAAATATTCTACTAATGTGAAAGGTAACTTGGTATTCGACTTTTGCTTATGTTTACTTAGAACTGGTTATTGAAAATGCCATTACTTTAAGCTTTTCTTATGCAAAACATGGACTATTTATTATTTAAGATACTCAAAAACCTCAGTCACTTTCCCAGAGTGTGTTTATGATGAAATAACATTATTGTAATTGATAATATGACTACCTGTGGACTACTGTCACCGAGTGGGCGTCCCTAGCAACCACCTCTACTGTACTCAGTAGCCTCTCTTTGGCCTCCACAAGCTTACTGACAAAGTCCTCCAAGTCTGCATGCTGTAACTGTTCTAGTTCCCTCTCCCTCACCTCTGCCTGTTGACATTTCTCCTTCTTAATCTCCAGGATGTCCTGAGTCCTTTTTTCATAAGTATAGCGGCCTGTTTTTATGCCTAAAATAATACACAAAGATTTGTCTCTAAGTAGAAAGAGAAATTTTGTTTATTATTTGGAAGGTGGGAGGGGGGGGGGTGGCGATCATACTGAAGATATTTCTCAAGATATACCAAGGATCTAATCTATAGAATACAGTCCTCACTGAGCTGGCAGTCCAAAAAAGTTTGAAACTCAAGATGAAATATAGTCCCGATACTTTAATAGCTTTTGAATTTTTGTACAATGTACCTGCGCTAAGGCTCAAACTCAAATTTCAGTTTCAGCATACTACTGAGGGCAGCATTTCACTTGACAATACTAAAATTAAAGTGTATACTTACATGCAGGACTGAGTTACAGTTTCTGACTATGAGTGGGTATGCATTTAAAATTGTGATTTTTAATGAATAACAAACTTAGTGTTGTCATTATCATAGTAAAATCTCTTTTTAGTATATTATTTTTTTTTCTGTAGGCCATGGTATAAATTCCTATACAGAAGAAACTGGTTATAAATTGGCATTATTACTCTTAATATTATAGGGAAAAATATTATTTTGGTCAAGAAAGATTGTGCATCTGTAAAACATGGTCCTTATATTATGGTTTATTATACCTCGAGTGGGTTTCAGCCAATCAGATTGCAGTATTTGCAGGCAATATGACATGATATTGCCCGTTTTGGACAAAAAGTATCACTCAGATGCCCTTTTTGTCTTGAAATGTAAACAAACTACATAGATGGTGTTTACTTGATATGTCATTGTCACGTCACATAATGACGTACGTTATTAAGCATTTGGGGGGAGTGATATTGATTTTCTTCAGTCTCTTTGTAGAAACACTGGGAAGTGAATGACATAAATGGAATTGGTTTGTGACATCACATTTCATTGTATACTTACCGTAAATGACCTATTTAGCGCATCTGCCCTTGTAAACGCACCCTACCTCTTTTTCCCAGCAATATCGTCGGTGACAGTGCACAACATCCACATATTTTTATATAGTGTACATATTTTTACTTAATAAATTGACATATTTGTCATGACTTTCGAGTTTGTTTTCATCTACCGCCATATTTACAGGAAGTGGGTATTTCTCGTAGATTCTAAATGTCGAAACACCGTTATTCTTACCGGATTGACCTATAGTTCATCCCAGAAAGTGTTTCATAATGGGTGCGCTAAAAGAGGATTTTTTTCCCATCAAATATTGAACAAAAATAGTCTTTCCTTAGCGCACTGTGCGCTAAATAGGTCATTTACGGTAGTAAAAAAAGAACCGCAAAAAGTATGGTAATTTAATCTTTATAGAACTTGTGTTTCTTTTTTGGCTAATTATATTAAAAGAGACTTTTCAAAAAACATTCTTCTCTCTTCTCCTGTACTTTTATAGCGCCTAATCTCTGCAAAGGCAGACTGCTGCACTTTTGTATACAATTACTGCTAAATTAAGAAAAGTGAAAAATAAATACTTTCGGTATAATAAACAGAATAAAACACTTCTTTATTGGCAATGTTGTATTTATGAAGCCCGAGGGCAAGTGATATTGCCCGAGGGCCGACAGGCCAAGAAAGAAGTGTTTTATTCTGTAAATATTGGAGGCTCTGTTTATTTCAATATTTTCCTACAAAATACCTCAATATACTGCAAGGATGCATGTAACCCTATTTGGGTAGATATGTAATTGATGTTCTTGCAGGTTCTTTCTAACTTCTGATTCAATGGTCTTTTTATTCAATAATCTTGTTGTTCTATTGCATTTTAGATGTTTTTTTATACAAATCAAATAAGTGCAGGTAAAACATGTTTTTGACAGGTTAGGATTCATGTGGACATACATCTATTTCATTTCACCTTACTGATGCAGAATTTTTGATAAGCAAAAATATAAAACATAACTTTGAACTTAATTATTCTCATCAATTACACAATAAAACATTAAATAGCAGAATTGAACAGAATTTTGTCATTGTATAAGTTGGGAAATGCCAGATTCTTTGAGTCAAACCCAAAGGTTAAGAAGAGTTTTTTATGTCTCTTTGAACAGCTAAGGCAATATCCAGACAAGCCCGTGGTGAATTCTACATGTTGTCATGCAATGGATTCAAACGCATGACCACAGAGGTGTGAATAAAGGGATAAAAAGCATAACTTAACAATTCACTCCCTGATACCACTGCTTGTTCACCACCTGAGGCAGGAACATACTTCCTGGATACTGAAATTGGTTGACAGTTTGTTTTGGTTTTGTTGTGCCTTAGAGTCCTATTTGTATAGGGGAGATTAAGTGCTATAAAAGTCCAATTAGAATTAGAATTAAGTGTGAGTTTAGAAAATACAGTAATGTATTTCAACTGGTACTCGATAGGTCTTCTGTGCAGAGTCAATATAGAAATACTAGCTGGTATGATGCACTGTTATCCTCCAGCCCCTAAACTATGTACCATGCTATGATCTGTACAATGTGTTGTGAGTTATGTTAAACCCAAATTAATCAATCAGTCAACTGGTGCCATGAACCAAAAAGCTAGATACTTTTATGTAATGCATCAATGTTATAATCAGTGGGGAATCAAGGGATGTCATTATTATATCATCTGACAACAGGAAGACGGAAAAAACGAAAAAAAAATCTTTAATTTGCACTTGAATTTCAAGGATCACTTAACTTTCTGATGCTGAGAAAGGGTTAACAGGGACAATTTAGGATTTCTCAGCATGTGTACTTAAACCCTTGAACTAGAAAAGTTAAAAAATAAGAAAATTTATTTTCTTTCTACTCACTTCTTTCTACTACTACTCCCCGCATTAAATTGACACAACTGGAAATAATTTTTTTTTTTTTTGAGGATGCTTGGTGTAAATCTACAAGGAGTTTATTCAGTTATCATATGCAAGTTGTCAAGAAGTGCAAACACATATAGTTCAAAGCAAAAATAATGTACTGATTAACCTTTCAGAGTCCTTTTAAGGGGTGATAATACTATGTGAAATCAGTGCCCCAGATTGGTACACGGTGTCATGTAAAATTTGTTCCCCCGTGAAATAAGTTCCTCAAAATTGAATTTATTTATTTATTTATTTATTTGGGGTTTTACGTCGCTTTCAACACTGTACAGGTCATATCACGACGGGTAGTTGGAAGGGCAGAGGAAACCAGTACATAGAGTTCGCTAGGGTTGTGTACTGTAAACTGCCGACCAACAGCAAGCAACTACCAGCTTTCCCACTTAAGGCCGTCACGGGGATCGAACCCCCGACCTCAGAGGTGGGAGGCGAGAGTGTTACCACTCTGCCACCGTGGCCCCTCCTCAAAATTGAAACTAAACCACGGATGGAAATTATTCTTTTATTTTATTGTTCTTAAATGATTGTTTAAGAATCATAATGAATAAATATCGATAACTTACAAAAATGTGTTGAATATTATGTTAACTATTATATTTTTCAGCTGATAATGCAACCATAGGAACTTATTTCATGGGACACCAGCGCTGATTCACTGGAGATAATTTCATTGACTCTAACCAAGAAGGTTGTGTTTTTGTTGGCATGTGTCTGTTTGTTTGCAAAATAACTTAAAGTGTTATGGAGAGATTGTGATGAAATTTTCAGGAAATGTCCTTAATGCCACAAGGATTAGATGATTAGACATTAATGATGATCTGGAACACTGTTCCGACATGCGATATTTGAAGTATTTGACCTTGAAGGAGTTATACACTCGGTTTATTCTTTTGCCAATTTACGGCCAATCCCAAATTAGCACTCCAGGCAGTATAGTTTACTGAATCACTGGCAAACAAAAGAGAACTGCCCCAAGTTCAGATACTGAATGCTCCAATGTTGAAACATGTGGTTTGTATCATTAGGTAACATATGCAAGGAATGACACGTCTTTTTTTATCATGTTGGTACAAAATAAAGAAGCATTTTGAATGAGGCTCTCACTGGTAATAAGAATATGTTGACACGTACCTGTTTAATCTTTCTTCCAATTGTTTATCATTTCTGTCCAAATAATGGTAGTACAAACATGTGACTTGGTGTAACCAATCCAAAGCAAATAGGAGAATATGCATCAAAATCATCAAAATCGACATTCGAGAGGAAAAAAAACAATGTCATGTACTGAATGACAGGAATTTCTTTCATTGTCAAAGCGCATGTGTAGGTTTGCATCAAAAGCGAGTAAAATATGACGAGTATATATTCTTTGATTAGTAAAAAGCAAAACATACTTATGTAAGCTAAATAATTAGTATATATTTAAAAAGACATAAATATAGCAAGTAGGAATGTAGCTTACTTCACAAATTGTATTGGTTGATAAATTTTTTTTTTGTTATACATGTGCATATTGAATTGGTGACAAAGTTAGTAAAATCACAAATGTTACCGCATCTTTTCAATGTAAATTTTCTTGAAATAATGCATACGTTCCTATTTGCTATAGACATATGAACAGGCTGAATAACCAAGAAAGAAAAAGTACAACATTTGGGTCACAACCTCATTCAAACTAATTCACAAGGTAATTTCACTAATTTAAAATCTGTTGTTTATCGGACGCTCTTCCTTTTGTGTCTACATAATGAATTTAAAGTTAAAACAACAAAATGTACTGTTTAATTTTTTCAAGGATATATCTTGGTTTTACAGCTTTTACTACCACATATATATATACACACACACTCACATGTATGTACTTTATAGATATAAACTTGGAAAATATAGCCCACAAACAGGACAAATTATAATTGGATGGTGCAATGGAGGCTATAATTTATAGAAAACCAGGAACAACCAAACCAAGGGTACTGGAATCACAGTGATTACAGTCACCCTGACTGTAATATTTATCACTATTGTAATACTATTAATATGTACAGCTATATATGCTAAATTAACACATGATTCACTGATATGCATATTTCAGAAGACCATGATTATGACTTTTATCACAATTTTCATTTACCAAACAGATGCCTCTTTCAAATAAACACTTGGACAACTGGGTTTCAAAATCAACTGAAACACCCAGTGATCCATATTTCTACTGTATATTAAAATATCATATCTGCATGATATACAGTGGTGTAACGAATTCTCACTGTTACCTAGATTAAAACCCACCATATATTAATTATCAGGCAACTCTCTTACCACTGCAACTCAGTAGTTACTTTATCTGATGAGTAATGTATGTTAATAAATGTGAAAGTCTGTCCATCCATCTGAAAGCCCTAGCCAATCAAATCCTCACATTTAGAATGATATATGAGCCCTTTGGTGGATTCTAAATGTACTGACAGGGGGTTTGGTGGTGCAGCGGTTAGAGTGCTCGCCTTCAACCTCCGAGGTTGCTGGTTCGAATCTTTGTCAGGGAACTTCATGTTGGAAAGTTGGTAGTTACTTGCCGATGCCCGGTGGTTTACAGTGCAGAATCTTGGCCAACTAGTATGTACTGTTTCCTCCACCCATAAACTACCTGTCACAATATGACCCTGGCTGTTGAATGCGATGTAAAACAAAAAAGAAATCTAAATCTACATGCACTGACAATGCAGGAGTGGGGTATTTTTGAGGGCTAAATCCATGATTGTTTGTTCTAATCCACTGTTGTAACAACAACTAAGCTATTAAGCTTAAACACTCGGTGTGTTTGAAGAGGATAAAGTGGAATTTGGTTACATGATACAGCTATGTTTTTGTGCAGTGGTTACCTATTCCTGTGATTGTATGACATCACCAATTCTCATAGTGTCACACTGTTTTGCAAGATGTGTTGAATTGGTGAATACACAAAGTTGACATCATACTCTAAAGTAAGTATGACAGGGAAATAAGGTAGCAAGTGTTTCCATTCCTTTACACTGACACATCCATAACAGCAGAAACAACAAGGGTGTATTCCAATTTTTAAATACAGCAACAAGTACATAACTATGGGCTACATGACTAAATCTTTATACATCGAAATACCACTATTTAATACCTTGAATTTTGATTTCACAGCATCTATTTATACGGAACAGAGTAGAAAACACCAAACTATTATAAGTGGTTAAATATCAAAATTGAAACCATTTCGCGGATAGATGGATGGTCATTTTCCAACATGAACATGATAACACTCCACATGTACAACTCACACCACTGTACAAGGCATACTTTTTTCCAAATTCTGTTTCCATAACATAGCCGGCTAAACTATTCAATTTGGGCTAACTTGCTTTCTTCTCTGTTAAGCGTCATGACAATCAGAGCAGCAATGCAAGATAACTAATTGATAATATACTACACACAAACATTATTCTTGGTATTAGGCTTTTAACAAGAGAATTCAGAGATCTTAACTTACGGTCATATCCTGGTCACAGGACAAAACTATAACTGTCAATTTCAATGAGTGAAACATTCACCATGAAAAGCTGATAATGTATTTTGGTCATTGATCTTATCTTTAAATAAGAGTACACACATATACAGGTATAACATATAGGGATAAAGGAAGTCGCTGGTCATTCAACAGATTTTATCTTTCCTTTGCTGTTGAAGAAGCAAACGGGTATGCATTATCTAAGTAATTAACCTTCACTATATCAATGAAAACTGAGACTCATATACACAAAAAAATCCATTAAGATGATACTGTAATCGCATTAGATGATACTGTAATCTAGCTTTCAATGAATACATCGAGGTACAAATGTAGGGAGACTTTTGACTGGAATAACTTTATCAATTCGAGAAGCATGTGTTTTGAGGAACAACAACCTAAGTAGAATCAAAGAAATTCAGAATAAAGTGCACGTTATTGTGGAAAAAGCTTTGGATTCCATATGAAAACAGTATCTTCCTGAAAGTATATGGGGCAATTCACTCCAATTGGAAATAGGTTTGGGATGAGTACTAAAATAATCATAGTTAGTATTTGTTCATCATCTCTCGACCTGCTCTATTTATTATGATCCACATTCATAATGACTGTGTGAAACGTGTTCAAATAAAACTGAACCAATACAAAAGCATAAAATATGGAAAAAAACTTATGACAAACATGTCTAAAAATTTCTGTTTAAGCTTTAAAACAATTGATTTTTTTGATAAACATGAGACAAGATAAAACCCTTTTGGGTACTTTCTACCAATTATATTCCAATAGTCTGATGACATAGATGAGCAAGTATCCATGTGTAAAATTTGGATTCCAGTATTTCAGCAAATATTATATTACACAAATATCAAAAACAATTTTTCACTGCCCTAATTTGAGACGAGTATATTTGACTCATATATTTACATTAGACTGCACCATTAAGGGAATGAGGTAGGGATACTTCAATGTACATCAACAAAGTATTTTAGCATTGTCAGTTGTTGGGACTCACAATTAGGTCCAATTCTAATTCTTCAAAATTCAAAATACACCGATTGAACCATATCGGGCTCCTGCATTGGGAATATTTGATATTTAACTTTAATTCCAGAAAGCACTCATAGAATGCATACCTCCATCAGTAGCAGCTGAATATCCTCATATTGTAATTTCACCCAAATACTGCTTTTTTAGTATTTCTGAAGTAATTCAAGAAATTGTTTTATCCACTACATGCTGTATATAACGGACATGGGAGAACATACAGGGCGCTGAGTGGGATGTATTTATTGTAGAAATAGACAATGACAAGCGAGGGGTTATAGGCGATTTTACAACGATTAGCGATATTAGGATCACGAAGGTAGAGCCTGAGTGATTCTAATCCAGTAATCATTGTAAAATTGCCTATAACCCCGAGCATGCAGTTGTCTATTTCTATTCTAACATGACATTTTAGAAGATCTTATAAAAATTAGTTTTGAAGTAATTTTATAGAAAAATATATGAATATTCTATAAAGATTTTTTTATCAAGGGTGCCGTTGAATTATTGGAAGAGCCACAAATTAAGATAACCCTTTTCTTTGTTAAAGGTCCTTAAACTTCAGCACATGCATATCAGTATATTCTACATTCACATGTAAGAATCCCTGAATATCGTGTTTACCGTTATTTGTCTATTTAATAAAAAAAATCTAGGCTGTTACTTCAAGTTTTCTTTTTGCATTGCAGCATTGTGAGCGATAAAATAGAACTAATGATGTTATGCGGGGTTCTACAGAGCAATTTTTCATGTCTTAACAAATCAGAATTGCGGACACTGCCGTGTCATGTTAGAATTTGTATTCAATGGCACCTACATGCCATGAATAATTAGTGAGAACAAGTGTCGGCTTTCAGTAATATGTTGGAAACTATGTAACCTACAAATATGTAATATGTATCATTAGAAAGGTCTTTTTACAATGCTTCTGATCATTTTGTTGCATACAAATCCATGAAGAAATGGCTGGGAAAGCAGAAGTTATAGATTGAAGTTTTATATTCACCGATGCCGTTGAACATGTGAAAGCCTTTTTCACATTCTCTCTTTAGATTTAGATTTACTTAAGTCACAAATCACACAAAATGGTGGATGATCCAAGTAAAATCATCCCTCATTTAACACATATACAGAAAACATATCACTCATGAAGATAAAACAATACTCGTGCTGCGCACTCCTATAATATTGTTCTTCATTCGCGATTTATTTTTTCTGCATATACCATTCGAGAAGATTTCCTATTGTATCCAGATTATGAACCAGATAAAGGCAAAATCTTAACTAGACCTATCGCATCGGAGAACCGATGCAAATTGTATCCACCAGAAGAAAACTCACCAAAGCCATTCTAACATCGCTTAACCTTGAAGGAGAAGCCCAAGGTGAAATCTGACCATATCAAAAGATTCTTAGCCCATGATTTCCTATAGGTTGGTGTGACACTGCAAACCTCTAGGAATACGAATAAGCAAGATATAAACACTAATTCTGGCAATCCTCATTTGACCTTGAAAGAGGGGCCAAAGGTCAAATCTGTTCACACCAAAAGATTCTCAGCCCATGATTTCCTAGATTTTGGTTTACCATTCCAAAGCTCTAGGACCAATAATAAGCGAGTTATAAGCACTTTTAAGTTTGGCTATCCTCGTTTGACCTTGATGGAGGGTCCAAGGTGAATCCAACCACAGCAATAGATTCCCAGCACATGATTTTGTGTACTATCCTTGTTTGACCTTGAAGGAGGGGTCCAAGGTCAAATCCGACCACAGCAATAGATTCCCAGCCCATGATTTCCTATATGTTGGTTTACCATCCCAAACCTCTAGGACCAATAATAAGCGAGTTATAAGCACCTTTAAGTTTGGCTATCTTCGTTTGACCTTGAAGGAGGGGCCCAAGGTCAAATCCGACCACACCAAAAGATTCACAGGCCATGATTTCCTATAGGTTGGTTTATCATCCTAAACCTCTAGGACCAATAATAAGCGCGCTATAAGCACATTTAAGTTTGGCTGTGCTTGTTTGACCTTGAAGGAGGGGTCCCAGGTCAAATCCGACCACACCAAAAGATTCCCGGCCCATGATTTCCTATAGGTTGGTTTAACATCCCAAACCTCTAGGACCAATAATAAGCGAGTTATAAGCACTTTTAAGTTTGGCTATGCTCGTTTGACCTTGAAGGAGGGGTCCAAGGTCAAATCCGACCACACCAAAAGATTCCCGGCCCATGATTTCCTATAGGTTGGTTTACCATCCCAAACCTCTAGGACCAATAATAAGCGAGTTATAAGCACCTTTAAGTTTGGCTATCCTCGTTTGACCCTGAAGGAGGGGTCCAAGGTCAAATCCGACCACACCAAAAGATTCCCAGCCCATGATTTCCTATAGGTTGGTTTACCATCCCAAACCTCTAGGACCAATAATAAGCGAGTTATAAGCACTTTTAAGTTTGGCTATCCTCGTTTGACTTTGAAGGAGGGGTCCACGGTCAAATCTGACCACACCAAAAGATTCCCAGTCCATGATTTCCTACAGGTTGGTTTATCATCCCAAACCTCTAGGAACAATAATAAGGGAGATATAAGCACTTTTCATGACTGCAAAGAAACGCCTGTGGCGGCCATCTTGTTTTTCAAAATGAGGCCAAAAATATTCCCAGTCAAGATTTTATAATGAGGAACATATCCTGCGAATTTGATATCTTTACCTATAATACCCTTTGCTCTACAGGGCCACCAAAAGTCCTTGTTTAAAGTCGAAAAACGCCTGTGGCGGCCATCTTGTTTTTCAAAATGAGGCCAAAAATATTCCCAGGCAAGATTTTATGGCTATGAATATATCCTGCAAATTTGAGAAGGCTAGCTATAATATTTTTTTCGTTAGAGCGGTAACGGTGAAATCTCTCTACACACTGTGGCGGCGGCGGCGTAGGCGTAACAAAGTCAAATCCATAGTATCCACCGGATGCTATCCGGTGGATACAATTACTTCTTTCTTTGATCAGTTTCATTGGCTTTTGAATACTCGCAAACACAGACAGACAAATGCACCCAAAACATAATCTCCTTGGCAGAGGTAGAAGTCCATCGCAAAATGATTCAGTAAAGCCACTCACCGTCTTTTGACATGCCGACCTGCAGACATTTCTGGTAGCGGCAGTGACCACACACGTTTCTCTTGCCAGGTTTGATCTCACACTTGATGT
The DNA here is from genome assembly GCA_964017235.1 of Sabellastarte sp. h YS-2021. Classification (NCBI taxonomy): domain Eukaryota; kingdom Metazoa; phylum Annelida; class Polychaeta; order Sabellida; family Sabellidae; genus Sabellastarte; species Sabellastarte sp. h YS-2021. Next base: position 20,223,408 of record OZ024928.1, read on the forward strand.
TCCTGTAACATTTGTAAGGCTTCTTTCTCAGCAAACTCCTGTGAAAGAATCCCTGAAATTGGAAATTGACATGATTTACATTTAGACTTTTCTCCCGTGTTTTGATGGATTCTGAATTCTAAGATAAGAATACATAAATCTGAGATCAATTCAGAGGTTAAAGTTTGCAAAATGAATAGCATAATCATTATGGGAATAATTGGTCAGGGTATTGGGCAAATTAAATTTTTGTAATTTTACAGGTTTCTTGTACAAGATGATGTATTTACTTTCACCATAAATAAAAACAGAAAAATCATCACAAAGCGTAAAATTTGACACATATTTGATATTGCTATTTCAACAGCCCTTCTCATTCTGTTTACTTTGGTATGCTATACATCAATATTACTAACAAATGACCAAAATATGAGATATTAATTAATAATACCGTAGAACCTCTATTATCCAAACCTCTGTTATCCCTATTTTCAATTTATCCAACCTAAAACCCACTCTCCATACTTCATTTAAGCCTGTTATTTAATGCTTCTATTATCCAAATTGGTACTTCCCCAAGAGGGTTGGTTAATAGAGGTTTTACTGTATGTATACTAAAAATCAATCGATGTCACTGAAAATAGCTAGTAGGAGTGGCAATCAGACTGCTGAAGTGGTTTAACTGACAGAAATGAAAATGCTATTTTTCTGCCAAATTCCAAACATGAGTATTTAAACCACTCAGAAGCCTTCATTACCATCCTTGATTCTGTTCTTGTTTTTATTTTGTTTCATTTTATGTTTCATTATTATCTTTGCCTGGCTCTCTATCAGGACATGTACACTGAATTCCCTTAAAGTAGAACAAGATTTCCATTTTCTTTTGTCTATTCACTGTGGAAAATATGGCAAAAGATGCAACTGTCCAGATGAAAGGTTCCTGGAGGTACCTCAACTCTACCCATCTGTACATAAATTAGAAAAATAATATATACATACTTTGGCCAGTTTTGCCTTTGACATTCCCACAGTTTGGAATGATTTACCTGATGATGTTCAGTCTGCCCCAACTCTTGCCTGTTTCAGAAAAAAGGCTAAAATCTAATCTCTTCAAACAGGCTTTCTCACCTTAGCCTATAAATTACCCGGCTACTCTGTGGTATTGACCTGGTTATATCTATGGAATGATGATTGTTGAATTGTTTTCTGGTGTTGCACCTTAGAGTCTGCCTTGGCAGAGATTACATGCTATAAAAGTCTAGAATAGAATAGAACAGAACACTGTTAAGGACAATTCCCCTGCAAGAAGGAATGCATTCCAAGGCCCACTGAGGGCAGTTCTCCTTTGACATGTTCTCCTGTGTTCTCCTAGTAAAGCAAAAATATTTTTCAGATTCCTGAATCAAGTGTATTAAACTGACCCCAGAGTCTATAAAAGATTTTATAAATTTGTGAATTGAAATCAAATTCTGGAATTTTATGTTAATTTTATATATGTTAAAAGATTATAATTGCCGTATATTGAATAGTATTCAGTATGCTACTGAATACAAGGATAACATCGATCATGTAGGATAGCTTGTACAATCATTGTATTTTACTGTAGATATTCTCGGAACACAACCCCTACACATGCAATAAGTGAAATATTTTTGCCATGTTTTTAATCAATTCCCCGGAATGTGCTATTTCCACTGTGAGAAAACAAACCCAATTGTTGGACATACCAGTGAGATCACTCTTATACCACAATTCCACTTAAGTGGCCCAGTGTTTGTGATTAAACAAAATATATCTCCTCTATCATTGTAAACGATGCAGTAACTGAGAATGCACAAACCCTTGCCCATGGAGAGTGCAAACAAACTCACCAAAAAATTCTGGATCAGTGAATCAGATCTGGCTCCAGACTATCTTTAAGGATGATTGAATAACAGTTAGACTGCACTTTGCGTGAAAATGTAACCCAGAAGTACTGTTCTATACATGGATAAGCAGACTTGATTATAATATCCTTACACCTCCCCTTCAGGGGCTCAGGCTAATAACTGGCCACTAAAGACAAATTTCTAAATGCCTGCCATTTTAACTTTAAAGAACTATTTTACGTAAACCTGCTTTGAGTGTAAGCAGCAAACATACTCATTTGCTTCCAAAGCCAAAACAGGGAACATTTTAGAGCCTTAATTGCCATCTGTGTCAACCTATCAATAGACCTTGTCTATTTTGAACCAGCTAGCTTGCTGAGATCCGAAAGTACACCCAAAAGAAAGGTTACAACAAGACCTGATGGAAGTAGTTGTGACAGAGATGCTCACCTGAAACGGTATACAAACATGTTTGAAAATAACGGGACAGGCACCTACAATCCCCACCATTATGCACTGGTTGCTTCCGCCCTCATAGCTGGGGAAGTTGCGAGGCAAACTCATGATAATGGAATTGGGGAAATATGATCTTAATAAAAGACTAGAAATAGGACGCATCTGTGGCCAGATGCTGGATGTATCCACCGACAAAGGCCAACTAACATAGTTTAGAAGATAAAAAGCATTTTTCGTTAATAAGCAAGCTGAAAGCACTTTTAAGTTTGGCTACCTTTATTTGACCCTGTAGCAGGGGCCCAAGGTGAAGTCTGACCACTTCAAAAGATTCGCAGTCCATGATTTCCTATAAGTCGTTTTCACATTGCAAACCTCTAGGACCAATAATAAGCAGGAGGGGCCCAAGGTGAAATCTGACCACATGAAAAGATTTGCAGCCCATGACTTCCTCTAAGTTGTTTTCATATTAATGAGTTATTTGTGAAATACTGGCTATCTGCAATACTTGTAGAGATAATTCGCATTTACTCATTTTGAGTAGGTGAATAATTAGCTACGGGTCTGAAACTTCACCAAGTGAAAGCTCTCTCAAAAGTAGGCGAATGAGTTATTTGAGAAAAATTGGCTATCTACAATACTTTTAGAGATAATTAGAATTTACTCATTTTCAGTAGGCGAGTAATTACCTACGGGTCTGGAACTTCACCATGTGAAAGCTCTCCCAAAAGTAGATGAATGAGTTATTTGATAAAAAATTGGATATCTGCAATACTTTTATAGATAATTAGCATTTACTCATTTTGGGTAGGTGAATAATTAGCTACAGGTCTGAAACTTCACCAAGTGAAAGGTCTCCCAAAAGTAGGTGAAGGAGTTATTTGACAAAAATTGGCTATCTGGAATACTTTTAGAGATAATTTGCATTAACTCATTTTCAGTAGGTGAGTAATTACCTACGGGTCTGAAACTTCACCAAGTGAAAGCTCTCCCAAAAGTAGGTGAAGGAGTTATTCGACAAAAATTGGCTATCTGCAATACTTTTAGAGATAATTTCCATTTACTCATTTTGAGTAGGTGAGTAATTACCTACAGGTCTGAAACTTCACCAAGTGAAAGCTCTCCCAAAAGTAGGTGAAGGAGTTATTTGACAAAAATTGGCTATCTGCAATACTTTTAGAGATAATTTGCATTTACTCATTTTGAGTAGGTGAGTAATTACCTACGGGTCTGAAACTTCACCAAGTGAAAGCTCTCCCAAAAGTAGGTGAAGGAGTTATTTGACAAAAATTGGCTATCTGCAATACTTTTAGAGATAATTCGCATTTACTCATTTTGAGTAGGTGAGTAATTACCTACAGGTCTGGAACTTCAGCATGTGAAAGCTCTCCCAAAAGTAGGTGAATGAGTTATTTAAGAAAAATTTGCTATCTGCAATACTTTTAGAGAAAATGCAGAATTACTCATTTTTAGTAGGTAAGTAATTTAGCCACAGGCCTAATTTAGACATAAAGCCTACCAATAGAGTACTGTGGTGCACCCTGTAATATACTTTGCAAACTTGAGAAGGCTAATTTTTTTTTTGTTAGAGCGGTAATGGTGAAATCTCTCTACACACTACGGCTATCCAGTGGATACAATGATTTACTCAACAGTGAGAACCTGAAAGTAGATATTGGTAAGCTATGCCATGACATAGAGGTCTGCAATTTCACTCTGTTATAGCTGACCAAAAATTATGTGAATAACATATTTAAACAAAATACTGTAAATGTAATAGTTTTCACGTTATAACTGATTTACTCAACAGTGATAACGTCAAAGTAGCTATTACTCAGCTATGCAATGAGCTACATGTCTGAATTTTTTCTATGTTATAGCTGACCCAAAATTAGGTGAACAACATATTTAAGCAAAATACTGTAAATGCAATAGTTTTCAAGTTACAACTGATTTACTCAATAGTGACAACCTGAAAATAGCTATTGCTCAGCTATGCCATGAGCTATAAGTCTGTAATTTCACGACGTTATAGCTGACCCAAAAGTAGGCGAACAACATATTTTAACAAAATACTCCAAATGCACTATTTTTCAAGTTACAAGTCATTTACTCAACAGTCAGTACCTGAAAATAGCTATTGCTCAGTTGTGCCATGAGCTACAGGTCTGTAATTTCACTATGTTATAGCTGACCCAAAAGTAGCTGAATAACATATTTACACAAATTTCTGTAAATGCAATACTTTTCCAATTACAACTGATTTACTCAACAGTGTGAACTTCAAAGTAGCTATTACTCAGCTATGCAATGAGCCACAGGTCTGGAACTTCACTATGTTATAGCTGACTCCGAAATAGGTCAATAACATATTGAAACAAAATACTCTAAATGTAATACTTTTGAAGTTATAAGTAATTTACTCAACAGTGATAACCTAAAAGTAGCTATTACTCAGCTATGCCATGAGCTACAGGTCTGAAATTTTACTATGTTATAGCTGACATAAAAGTAGCTGAATAACATATTTATACAAAATTCTGTAAATGCAATAGTTTTCAAGTTACAATTGATTTTACTCATGATGGAAGTTACTGAAAAGCCCAAAAGTAGCTATTACTCACTTAGCTATTGAGACAGACACCCAAGTTACTCACCATGTTGTAGCTATGAAAAAAGTATCTGAATAACATATTTTAACAAAATGCTCTAAATGCAACACTTTTCAAGTTATAAGTGATTTAGTGCATGATTTCATGACTTTTAATGCATTTTAGACATTTTTGTCTACCACAGGCCTAATTTAGACATAAAGCCTACCAAAAAGATAGGGTGGCGAGTCCTCTAGCATACCAAGCCACCTGCCAAATATGAAAGAAATCTGGAAAGAAATGTGGACTGTAGGTCGCTAACAAGCAATATTCCACATTTTAGACATTTTTGTCTACCACAGGCCTAATTTAGACATAAAGCCTACCAAAAAGATAGGGTGGCGAGTCCTCTACCATATCAAGTCACCTGCCAAATATGAAAGAAATCCGGAAAGAAATGTGGACTGTAGGTCGCTAACAAGAAATCTCTGCGGACGCGGACACGGACGAGGGCGCGGACGCGGACGCGGACGACGACGATGATGAATCCATAGTATCCCCGCTTCGCGTCGGGGATACAATAATGTGTTAAAGAGGCATATTGTAGTCTCATTCATTCAGAGGTCATAAATCTCTTTCAAAAAAGATTCCACCTACTCATAAAAAACTCCAGGGCATATGATGTTTAAACACTGATGCTGGTGAAGATATTGCTCCTAAATCCCCTGTCATGCTTCTCTATTTGGGCCCCTCTAAAAGGTCCCCTTACAAATCTTTAAGCAAAGGATCTCTCAGCAACTAAAATGCCCATAACTTCCTTATTTATTGGTAAAATTTGAGCGAGCACATTTTGTTCACTTTAAAGAGTGCTTATATCTGGGTGCATCATGCATGTAGGAGAGGTTTGGTGTAAAAAGGCCTCAAGTACAGTATAACTGTGTGTGTATTTGTACAAATTTGCCTCTCACTTCAGAATAATATTACGCTGATGCAATAATTAAATTCATCTGTGATTCACCACAAAAGAAATATCAACAAGTGGACAGTAAATGACATGAAAGTTATATACAAGAATGGGTCCAGCAAAAAGTAACTCTGTCAGAACTATATTGGTGGACTCTAGTGTTTCTCTTGTAATGTCTCAACTTAAACAAAGTAGTATCTGAGGGAGAACTAACCCTCATCTGGGTACCGGGGAACCAGTTATTGGCAAAAACCCCCTTAAAAAATTCTCAAATCTCAATGTGGATGCAGATCATCTTGAGGAGGATTGACAGGCAGACCCCACCATGCACTTAAATATGACCCCTGAAATATGATTAATAGGTCTTCAGTTATGGATATTGTTGGAAAATCCCTAACACAATCTGCAGTCTCAATCTGAATAACAAGCCATGGTTTGACCACACTATGTGAAAATATGACCCTGATCCAATGCATGGTTTTTGAGTAATGCACACAGACATACAGAAAGACACACAAAGAAACAGACACTATTACGTATGTGTCTATGAGATCAGGGGAATATAACAGTTACAAAGTTTACTGACATAAGTCTGATACTCTTCCTTTTAGTTGATGAGGGTAATTATAAAGCTATGGACATATTCATCCATGAATACCCAGACTCCCTGCATCACATGGTCTGGTTCTTAAGTGTTCAACCGGATCAATTCTTCTGTAGAAATGTAAAAGACTTATTATAAATACTATGTTTTAGAGGCATAAAAACTTGTGCACACAACGCGTGACCAATTACTGAACCAGGATGAGTTTCAGACAGACATTTATTTAACTGAGATATCATCAATAATAACTTGAAGTCACAGATAAAAGTACTTTGGTTTACTTTATACGGACATCCTATAAAATCGGAGATTTATGAGGGTGGTACAAACATCTCCAATATAGTGCCTATTCAATGTATTGGTCATGTCTAGGTTTGAACTATTTTGGGTGTCATCACACAGATTAATGTAAAGATAATACAATAAACCCATACTTGAGGTTTTTATTTTAAAATCTAATTTTCTATTATAAAGATTTTATTGAGATTTTTATTTTATTAAGTTATTATGCACCATGCAACTTTACCGGAAAATATAGACTGATTGAAATTTTTATAGCAGAGTTACCGTGCATGTGCAAATGATGATTTTTCTTGAATATTTTTACCCCCTTAATAAGGATATATATTCATGTCGATTTTCGTAAACAAGTACAGAGAATGTACTGTCTTTAAATACATATGGACTTATTTTATTTATTATGCAAAAGATGTGGTTGATAAGAAATGTAAACAACCCTTATGAAGTATAATATTTTTAGAAGTTATCAGTTGAAAAGACAAAAAAAATTAATATCCACATCATGCAATCTTAGATTTAATGTTATCTGGAAATGAAACTTAATGATACTGTACATAATCTATAGATAATACTTTTACAGACTGTTGACAACTTTGTCAAAATAGAATTCTGTCATAAAATAAGTGGTGTATGACTGATACAGTTTCAGTTTTCAGTGTGGATGTCAGTGACAAGGCCACTGCTGCGGCGGTTATCTCCCGCCGTAGAATCAGTAATGATGGAGATCTAAAGGAGATATGACGCCTTTGTAGTAAGATGACGCCACTGGACATTGAAGAAGGGGTCAAAGGTAAAAGTCAGCAATTGGAAAAGAGTTTCAGGCCATGACTTCCTTAAGTTGTTTTCACATTTGGAACCCTTAGTAGCAAACATAAGGAAGATATAAGGCATTTTTAAATTTTAATAGGCTAATCTGATTTAAAATTAAACATGTGATATGACTATCAGGCTAACTTTCCTAGCCAAATATCTTTTGTGTAAATTTGGCTGCAATATTTCAAATTTTAGAGCATCTTAATGATTTTGAAATAATTGGCTACGGCGGCCATTTTGTTTTCCTAAATAAGGTTAAAATTTTTCTCAGGCAAAATATTTGCAGGCCAGGACTTTTCATGCTCTGTCTTTACATTCTGAAGCCATAGCATCAATAATAAGGGAGAAATAAGGACGTTTTAGTGTGATGACCCCATTTAACCTTGAAGCAAGGGTCAAAGGTCAAATTACACACCTGGAAAAGATTTCCAGGACATCACTTCCTTCAAGTTGTTTTCACATTCCAAACCTATAGGAGCAATATTAGGGGAGCTATAAGGCCTTTTTAATAGGATAACAATGTTTGACATTAATCATGTGATATGGCGGCCATTTTGTTTCTTGAACTAGGCCAAAATTACTATCAGGCTAGCTTTTCTAGCCATATAGCTTTTGTGCAAATTTGATGAAGCTAGCTGGAATATTTCAAGATTTAGAGCACCTTTATGATTTTCAAACAATTAGCTATGGCGGCTATATTGTTTTTCGACAGGTTTTCATAGCGATAAACCTTCCCTGCAAATTTGGTGAAGATATTTTTATAAATGAATGATATATTAAGGTTTATGTAAAAATGTGACGGACGGACTGACATACGGACGGACGGATGGCGTTTTATAATCTCCCGACCATGGCCGCAGGCGGGAGATAATTAATGGACAGATTGAAACATCTCCAGGAAAGGGAATACTTGATTAAAGTTGATTTCCAGTAAATCCCCATATATAAAGTTCCTGACAACTCCCAATAAGTAGGTCATCAGTTCAAACCTTAGCTCTGGTCTTATATTTATTTCATCTATTTATTTGTTAAAGTTACCACCCACTGATATGTAATACTGAGTCTTGACTTACTAGTTGGCACTTCTTTACTCCACCCTGAAAACTAATCATCATCTAGTATATTGTTGACTTTTATAGCACCAAATCCTTCCACTTAGGCAGACTCTTGAGGCATGACAGCTTTTGATGTGTGGACATAGCAAGGTTTCTCATTCTAATAAACTGGAATTATAGTGCTTAATCTTCCATTTGCGAACAAAACTCTAAAGGGTCAACAGCACCAAGACGGTCAACCAATTTCAGTATCCAGAGACACAGTAAAACACAGGTCAGGGGATGATTAAGACTAAGGTGGGTATGCCTTGGTGTAAAGGTAGGTTGTAAGCTCTGAAAGAGGCTACGAAATCTCGTCAGAAAGAGCATTCGATTCAGTGGGAGCATCAAAAGAGAAGCTATAACCAAACTGACAGACTTTTGAGTAGAAGGGTAGAACTTTGGAACTACAGTGGGAAGACCATGGCAGGCAGATATGATTTCAAGTAGTTAATTCCTGACTGTAGGAGCAAAAAAAGGCAAAACTGTGACCAAAATACTTTCTAAATTTATGTGCAGATGGACAAAACGTCATATCACGTCAGAAACGCCAATGAAGTAAAATAATAACTCACTACCTTATACACTTTATTTGCGGTATTTTTCGGCATATTTCATTAGGAATTGATGAAAGTCGAATGGGAAAATTCGTGGGAATTCCCCAAATAAAAATAACCACGAGTAAACAATATGCAGCTATATGCGGTAAATACGGCAATATCTACAGAAATCAGTTAAAATAGGTGAAACAGTGAATTTTTTTTTAAAATATAGCATAACTTTCATATAAAATACTTTAAAAATCGCTTTAATACTGATACACCAAAGAAAACGTATAACAGTACACTGAAGGGAAAGAAGAAATATATATTATTGCCGTCGACCAAGGGTCGACAGACATGGTCCCTTGTAATACACATTGATGTTGACTGCTAGTCGACATACATGGTAGCGAAAGGGTTAAGACTAAGAGGGAGAGGCAGTTGAAACTGAAATTAAACAACCTTACCTTGCAAGCCTCACAACTATTCACCCCGTAGTGATAACCAGTGGCCTGGGCTCCACACACTTTACACGGTGGCAGAAGGTGTGGATTGGTTTTTCGTGATGCCTTCTCCCCTGGATCAGGATCTGTGTGATCCCTAGACTGTGGACTGCTCCCTGAGACTGTCTGAGATAGTTTGGATACCTTACTATCCAAAAAGTCCAGTTTTTCGTGACTGAGAGAATTTGGTCCGAACTCAGCACAATTGCCACAAGGTGGCACATATTTAGTATCCAGTGCTGGACTGGGATGGAGGAAGTCTGGATCATCTGAGAAAGAGTCCAGAGAATCTGTGTCTACAGTGAGTCCCAGCATATGCGGAGAGTACGGCAAGAGACCAGCCCCAGAGGAGATTTCATTGTACTGGTAGGCAGGAACATTGGTGGTCTGTGGCTGAAAACACATTACACATTACATACATGTATTTATAAATATATAGATCTACATATTTCAACTACAGACTATAAATACAACAAGAGCCTGAAGAGAAGACTTTATCATCCATTATAATAATGTAAAAGTGTGTTTGAGGTGTTTACATTGTCAAAAGTAATGTTGTGCATGGCCTCCAATTATTTAGGTTGATTAATCGTTCCAGTTACCAACCACTGATTGACCTAGAATGGACTACTCCCCTATTTTGCTGTATTATTCGTCATTGTCGAACAAAACACTTACTGGGAAGAAATCTGTATCAATCCAGTAAGTTTATTGGGGGGTCCAAAATTTTCGACATTAACATTTTGAGGTTTTCTATAGTTGGTGGCTGATCATAGAATAGAACAGACCAAAGATACACAGTCTTAGGCTTTCATTGCACTTTAAGGCCAGTATATTACTAATGCTCTATGACTAGACATACATGCAATACACATGAAATCCAACAATCAGCCATTATGCAAGTACAAGTTTGAATACCCATAATAAAATTAATTATTGTTCAACTAGATTTACCTGACTTTCTGTGTAGCAAACACCCTCGAAGACCCCAGACCAGCTGGATGAGGGGGAATCAGGAAGCACCTCCAGCAGACTCTCTCTCCACTTGTCAAAACCCTGGTCAGTGAAGGCCATAGGCATCTGTTAATGAACAAGTAGCACAACCTGTTTAAAGAATACCACAGGCATCTTTGAATACATATGTCAGAACTCTGGTCCATAAAGGAAATAAGCATCTGTTAATACATAAGCATCACAGCCTGGGTAATGAAGGCCATGGGTATCAGAAAAATGCAAAATGCACATGTCAGAACAATGTCAATGAAGGGCCATAAGCATCTGTAAATTATACATGTCAGAACCCTGGTCAATAAAAGCCATAAGCATCTGTAAATACATGTCACAACCTTAGTCTGTAAAGGTCACGGCATCTGTTAATACACAAGTATCGCCACCAGGTAAGTGAAGACCATAGGCATCTGTGAATGCACATTTCAGTACTCTAGTGGGTGAAGGGGACAGGAATCATTAAATACAGAAGTATAAGAACCTGGGCCGGGATTCACAAAAGGTCTTAGACAAAAAAATGTCATAACTTTAAGAGAAAAGTCTTAACTGTGCAAGAATTTTGTCATGAAGTTAAGCCCTTTTTTTTGCTTAGATAAAATGATATTCACAAAAGGTCTTGGACAAAATTTTGTCTTAGATTTTGTCATAACTTCAAGACCAATGCAGGGCAGACTAAAGTCATTTTTAAATTATTCCATTGCATGTATTTACATTTTACCCTTTGTTATGCCAACAAAATATATACTATGGGGATCTATACTTCCCATAAAAGTAATTTCTGTGGATTGTAATAGAAATTTACATCATTTAATTACCTACAAATTTCCACATTTTACCTTCTTGTGGTAAAAATATTGTCATAAAAATGGCTGACTCACAATAAAGCACAAAGACTACTATTTTTACATAATTTTACAAAAAAAAGTAACAAATCTGTTTCATAATTTTGAAGAAAATGTTTGAAGTATTTATCGATGAAAAATGTTTTTGTTTCACTAAAATTTGTTAATTTGAATTCAAAGTAGTTAAGACTTTTTGCACAAATTTTGTCTCAACTAAGATTTTGCTAAGCACTTTTTGTGAATCCCAATTTAAGAGAAACTTTAAGACTAGTCCAAGCAAAAAAAATGCCTAAGACTTAAGACCTTTTGTGAATCCCGGCCCAGGTTAGTGAAAACCATAGGTACCTCTGAATACACACAAATGCCATACCTGGTCCATTTAAACAACAGACAACTGTCAACTGTACATACATGTCAAACACTAGTCCCTGAAGGCCATAGACACCCTTTAAAACATGCCCAAAACCATGGACAGTGAAGGTCAGGGGCACATACGCATATCAATGTGTCAAACCGCTGTTAAACACATGTCCTGGACAGAGTAGGCCATAGGCAAGTGTAAACATACGGGGAAACCCTGAAAATGCAATGGTAAAGAAATACAAACAGATAATAGGTATGTGGGCATTTGGAAAATCGGCTGGATTTTTCATTTTCGAAATCCAATTTAGATGTCTCAGGTAACACTTCTTATATCTGCTTAATAAATCTATTTTGACAGTACCGGAAATACAATATAAAGTTTAAGCCAAAGTATCAAACTTCTTAAATTAAGTTGCTTTCTGTGAATACAATTTTAAGATAAATTTTTGGAAATACAAAAGACTCGCATTGAAGACTTATCCATCTATGATAAGTTCCAGTTCACAAATATAAAAAGACATCTAAACACCAAACTCTTATCTATATAAATACAAGAATAACAGAATTCTGAACACAGAAATATTACACACCATATAGAATATTAGAATTGAAGACATAAGAATGGGAATATATTTGACCAGAATGTATAGGTTGTGACATATTACTTGAAATCTTTGCCTACAAACAGATATTATTATTACATACAGGTAAAAACTGTGTTATGTGTCAAAAGCAGGTACATGCATGGAGGGGGTGGGGGGGGGGGGGGGGAGGGGGGAGTCTTACAGACAGGACAGAACGATGGACAGATGATTAGTTTTATCATCTGTGCATTGCACTGTCATGCCTTTGTAAGAATGTCCGCCCCTGTGTATAGCAGCTTCTGCACATATGATTCCTGCATCATATAATAAATATCAGGCAGTTATTGAGCAGGTCAATACTGGTTCCATATCAACACATTGACTGTTTTTTTAAATATTTTGACATCTTCCAGTCTCCTCAATAAAGAGTGGGGATACAGTGGTAACACACTCTCCTCTCACCTCTCAGGTCAACGGTTCAAAACCCGGTCCTTATGTGGGAAAGTTGGTAGTTGCTTAATGATGGTCAGCAGTTTACAGTACAGAACCTTGACTAACTGTATGTACTGGTTTCCTCTGCCCACAAAACTAACCGTTGTGATATGACCTGTACAGTGTTGAAAGTAACGTAAAACTCCAAATAAATAAAGAGTGGGCCCTCCTGGAATTAAAAATATTCTGAAAAAAAAATTCTATCATACACATTTGAAAATAATTAAGATCAACATATTGAAACTTAATTTTTTTTTTAAATTAAGCAATACAGATAAAATTAATTAAGTGATATGTCAATTGTATCCACAAAAATATTACAGTTTTGACATGGTACATAAAACTGGCAGAAATAATACATATCCTTTAATTAGCACTGTGCTATACAGGGCTTCACACCATAAATGTTTACAATTATCTTGGCACAGATTTAATTCAATCTACCTACCAGTGAAAGTGCCATATAATGATTTACAGTGCACCCTAAACAGAGTAATAAACTCTTCCAGTAACAACAGACAAACAGCACGAGTAGAGAGATAATTTATGAGTGGCTCTAGATATTTATATCATCTCGCTTAAGTGGGCAGAAATAAAAGTTAATTAGTGGAAATGAGGACTTCTTCAGTTGAGGCTGACTCACCCAAGTTCTGGGAGCTTTTGTTTCCGGTTACGTAAGTCGTATCATGCAGTGTCTATCACAGATATTAAAAGGAGGTCATAAATTTGACCCCAGTACACACACCACAAAACTAAAGTCTCATATCCCACTTGTGAGAGCTTGTTTGTTTTTTGTACACAATGTTCCAAATAGTAACTACCATGCAATGTTGAAAAAATTGTTACAGATAACGAACCAAAACATATACATTACAACATACAATGTCCACAAAGTAATCCATCAAGTTTTTAAAAGTACACAGTAACATTGCATATAGGAGGGACACCCCCTCTGCTTAATACCACTGAACTGTACTTAATATGATACTGTTTGAAGCGGAACAAGAGCTGCGCGCGCACCTGTGATAATGACGTCATGCGTACAAAGTGTAGCCGGAAAAGCTTTCACCAATCACATTTCTTGAAAATCTGATGGCCTCGGAGAAGGAAAAAAACACACACACACACAAAGTAAGTCTTGATCATAAGTGTGTGGCAAAGAAAGATAACCCATATCTATTATATTTAGTTCAAAGTAAGAATGGGGAACGTCAAACAGAAAGCCACAAAGTTTCTCTTGCTTGTGAAACAAGGCCACACTTTAGAGATACATGGTATTGTTCACATAAGACCTTTTTTCTGTTAAAACTCTGGTATTCACTGTATGTTCCTCTTAAAATAAGCCATGTGATACTTGTTTCGAACTGTTTACATGCACAAATTGTATGATCTGCAGATACTTTTGTGTGTTGGCCATGTAATATACACAGCCAGTTTAAAAATAAACAGAAAGAAAAATCCCAAACTTATATTTATTGCACACAGACATTACATTGTAAATTTTGTCCTTGAATATCATCTTGAGGCAAAAACAACTGAGGGATCGGTCCAAATGCTGATCAGAAAATGGTTTACTAAGGGTAAACATTAGTTAGTACTAAAATACTGGTTGTTTTCTGGCACTAAGTGGCACATTACACTTGATAGCTTCTTTTCTCTATCTACTCAAGAATTTGCGGCTCTTAAAAGTACATTGCCACTCCACATAAACTCTTCAGCAAGCTGTAATTCTGGGAAAATACAAATCGAATTAGCTAGCAATAAGACAAAAAACTACTTTTGCATCTCGTCATGTGCCCATAAACTGAACTATTTTTTTCAGTATTAATGATAAAAGCTATATATAGCATGTTGAAGTATATTGTATTTTCAATGTATTTTGTTGTTGTTTTCTTTTCTCTTTTTTGTCAACACTGAAACTAAATGTGAGTTTTCGAAATTTTGCAATAAAATAATCATAATCACTTGTGCTGGAGTAGCTACCAATATATGACAAGGAACTCTCACCTAAATAATTTGCAGCAACGTGAGAAGCAGCACACATTTCCCGCCACTTCATTTTTTTGCGTACATGTGGTTCCGCTCTGCGGCAAAACATTTGCGAATAGATCCGTATGACGTCATACATGTGTTCATGAAAATGCAGTTTAGCCGTTGTTTCCTTATAGAAAAAACTTTGTTTCCACTGTCAATGTGCTACTCTTTAGCTTCAAATAATTTTTTTCTTTTGCAGATTAATAATTATTAATTGTTAATTTGTAAAATTTGCAAAGCCTGTATCTGCCTCTGATTATAACCTATTAAATACAAGTAGGCGTATTCCACAGCCGTGATCTGTAGAATCCAGATTCGACAGATCAGTGGATCAGGTCAAAAGAACCTGATCTGACTGATCCGGATCATGATCTGAGTGATCTCATGAAAAGGTGGATTCGAGAGATCAGATCTGCGAGATATCCCATAATTCTTTGTAAAGATGGCGGAAAACACGAGGTTTGAAATTTTCATTTATAATTTTAATTGTTGATATTTCTGAAACTGGGGCCGGATTTGGTTATTCTATTATAAATTGATATGTATATAAACCAGTGGCAGTGGCCATCTTGGATCATCATTTCTGCAATTTTTGCATTTCACAGATTCTACTGATCTGAAGGATCTCGATCTGGATCTAGATAACAAAGATCACACAGATCTCAAGTTGTGGAATACGCCTAATGTCACAAATTAGATTATCATCTTGTTTATATTTTGTCGTTGTGTATGGGAATGTGTGTGGTGCTTTTTTCCTTTGATATAGTTGAAAAGATATTATGTTAAGATATAGCAACCGTATTAAATTTTATTTGTATGCGTTAAGGTAGAAAAAAACACCTATTTGCACTACTATATTAATTGGTTGTATTTTTAAAATGGATTTTTTTTTTGTTCAGTTGAATAACTGATATACTTTCCTTTTTACACAATACACTCTTAAAAATGTAGATTCCCTGTATGAAATAAGTAAAATGTTAATAATAAACCGAAAGACAAGTAACTAAATCAAAATTTAAATGTACAAAAATAAAAAATGTACACAATAACGTTATCGACTCATATACAGGAGTGCACTATGGATTCTAATTTTTTTCCGCTTTATCATTATGTCCTCGTTTAATGCTTATCCCGATTTTCACATGAATGACTGTACAATGCCCTCGCGTAGGAAACTTTCAAAGTCCTCGTCTAACAATCCATCTACAATTTAGAGAGATAAAAGAATTAATTGAAATATAAAGAATACAGAAATATTTTTCATTTATGTAATAACGATAAAGTCAATATCCTTGGTCAGCTTATTAACGTAAAAGTTATCATTCCAAAAAATATGTCACGAAAAATTTGTATGGGCAGTATCAATCGTATATACAGGAATTTCATACTGGGTGGGGGCATTAGCTAGGGGGTGTAGGTGTGCAACATCATTTTTCAACCTCGGTTTTACCTTTGGCCTTGCCATAGCAGTAGCGTAGGAAGCGGGGGGGGGGGGGGGGGGGGGGGGGGGGGAGGCACTTTTAAAAGGGGGGGGGGGGGCATCATATCTCCCCCCCCCCCAACTTTTTGACATTGGAAACCCATGATATCTGATGAATTTTAGAAACTTTTTCAAGAAATTCACAGTCTATCAAGGTTAAACATATTTTGAGATCAACTATTTAACTATTTTAACCAGATGAATCCAACACAACTTAAATTTATGAAACATATAACCTTAAACATATAATGTTAAGAAACATGTCCATGTAATTTAAAGTGCAATGAGATACTGATGTAGCCACTGCATGTTTTAAATATGTTGCTAAATTTATGTCAAAACCTTTGATTATTGCTAGGGACTTTAAGATGTCATTGCAGTGTGTAGGAGGTAACTGAGCCATAAGAGCATGTCGTGTTGAAAGTGTGTTAGTGTCCCAAATGTAGTACATATAATATTTAAAAAAACTTGAGTTTTGACAGAAAGGCCTGTCAGACAGCACTATACTTCAACTAGACTATGCTAGAGTGTTTTGGGTTTATATCCTGAGCAGTTTCCTATCTACATTTTCTTTTGCAAAGAGGGATATATTTAATGAAAGTTGTTGATGGTATTTTAATTACATGAAAGAGTTTTTTGAAGGGATGTTAAATTTATAGATGCCAAATCCAGTCATTCTGTAGCCCAATCACATTGATTGCATTTCATTGTCCAAGCCTCCTAATATGTTTTAACCCAATAATCCATTGACACTATTAATGCTCGACTTAAAACCTAGGTTGACAAATTATTTTTAAAGCACTTTATTCCCATAAATATATAGTAACTTTGTAATACAACACAGGTTAAAGTATAGGGTTTTACATCCCATTCAATAGCCAGAATCATACAGGGATTCAAATTCATTACCCCAGAGATGACTGCCTATGATTAGATGCAAATACAACTATAACAAATTTTTATACAGTTTAGGTTTAACTATTTGCAGATTAGTGTGGATCCAGAATGGATATGAGTTTATTATTATTATTATTATTATGTATTTATACTCAGCGCAATATCTCCATATACTACAGGACTCAAAGCGCTATTTAACCAATCCGACTGTACAGGTACAGCCCCAACTCACAAGTAACTGACATTCCCCTAACTGGAAGATAGAGGCTCAAGGATGACCATTTATCAACGTCCAACGTGTTTAGAGACCCTATGGCCTAATGAAGGTCCTCTTTGAGCAATTTTCTAGTTTCTGAATGCCCTCGCCCTCCAACTGCTTCCCGAATTTTGCTTATGTTAACTTGCAAGTTGGAATTTGATCATTTTGTGTTTAATCATACTAGTGCATAGTGATACCAACTTTCAAAATTTGTCCAGGCTATATCTCGGAAACTATAAGATACAGGAAGTTGATACTTGGCAGGGACATTAGTTGGGGTGTGGATGTGCAAAATCATGGTGTGACCTTAATATGACCTTTAACCTTGCCATACTGACCTTGACTATTTTTATCTTGCTCGTGCTACATCTTGGAAGCCAAAAGCTTTGGGAAGTTGGTAGGGATATTGGTTTAGGAGATATAGGTGTGCAACATCATGGTGTGAACTTGATTTGACATTTGACCTTGTTGTAGTGTCATTAACATTTAAAATCTGTCTGGGTTGCATCATGGAATCTGTAAGGTATAGGAATATGATACTTGTTAAGGATATTGGTTGGATGTAGGTGTGCAACATCTTGGTGTGACCTTTGACCTTGGCTCTGCCAGAATGTTTTCTACTACCATATTTGAGATATATTTCTCTTGTCACAAAGGGATATGGATTGCTGTCCATTAAAAATAGATCAATTAATAATTTTACAGCTTCATAACTTTTACTTCATAAATTAATGCTGTAATCTTGCTATTAAGTTGTCTTGTTTTGATACTTTGCCTTTACATACATTTTCCTTTCTTAAGGGTCATTTATCTTGCACCTTTACATAACACTGTCACTCCTGAAAGACTTCCCTCTGTACTTTTTCACCTGTTCTATATTTCATGGTGTCCAATGCTATTTCCTCAGGTTGTGGGTTATGGACCTCTCTGATGCTATTTTTAACTTATAGAAGAAGCATCAACTTTCTTTTGAATTATAAAACATTGACACTTCCTGTTATTTAAAAGTGTTTGAAATACTAAAATTTATTTTCGCGGTGAAATATATTCAATTATCGCCCAAACTAACAACATGTTCAAATTAAAATATTACGCGGACTTCTGCTGGTTTGATTGGAAATGCATAGTTGACGTCTTTTCTTTTATACACGTTGTCAGTGTGTGAACCTACTCTGGGAGATTATAAATTTACGAAACCCAATCGAACACACTTTCATTGATCGGCGCATTATCAAAGAAGTTGTGTAGCGGGGTCGTGTAATTGAATTAATCCCTCCCTATTGGTGATAAAGATCAAAGAAGTTAGGCGTTTCTGTGAATGGTACATTTGATAATGCAATGGAATTTATTGTTTCCGTGGCAGTGTCAAATATTGTATCTTGCACAATCTTGTATTATCGCTCACGCTAGACTGGTTCTACTGATAAATATTGGCTAGAAGTTATTTTCGCGTTTTGTAGTCACTCGCGAATATAGCCAAAATTAATTCCACGCGAAAATAACCACTTATACAGTATGTCTATTTACAAATTGTTTACCTTGCAAAAACTTAAAGACTAGTCTCAGTCTCTTTGTTCCTCTTTGTGAATACAAAATTGAGACCAGGTGTCAGACATGTCAGTGAAATCTCAGCTCAGAGACCAGAGAATGTCACATATTTGCAGCACACTCAATGAAAGCATGCCTGTCTTTGTGGTCTAGTATATTTGACTTTCAGGTCTGGGGTTCAAATCATTGTTAATGTGGAGTCCCTAGCCTTGGATAAAACTGTAAGCGTCTCTCACAATGGTATAAACTTGTGGCAGACAGCAACTTGCCCAGAGAGGAAAAAATAGCGAGCCTCAGCATGCATGCACCCCAGCCCGCAGGTATAGCTAAATGGACTATAACATTGAGATATGGGGAAATCTTTGGAAAAATTTCAGTTGTAAGAAGTATACACAACCCACAAGATGTTGGTAGATGTGAAAACTTTCATGTAGTTGAGGAAAGGGAAAACTTAAATATTTCACTCATTCATGATGAGATTTGAACTTTCAAGCCCAAGGACCAATATATAAGAGATATATGGCCTTTTAGTATGAGGACTCCACTCGACCTTGAAGCAGGGGTCAAAGGTCAAATTTGATACTTGCAAAAGATTCACAGGCATGATTTCTCCAAATTTGTTTTCATATTTTGAAACCCTAGGAGATATAAAAATGTAAATGTTGGTTTAAACATTTAAACATTGGTTTAATAGCACCCCTTTTTCAATTAAAAAATTTAAAACCAAAAAATATTTAAAGTTAAAGCTTTGCCATGGCAACAGCTGTTGCAAGATATTCCCTAAAAGCTAATCAGCTCTAGAACCTCTTGGGGTTGACCTATCTTGAAAGTTTGATGAAAAACCATAGCTTGGTTTATGCCGAGGAACACCCACAAGACCCCAAAATCTTTAAAACCCAAAAAATCTTAAAAGTGTTGCTATGGCAATAGTTGTTATCAGATACCCCCAAAACCTAATCAGCTCTAAATCCTCTTGTGGAACACATATCCTGAAAATTCTGTGCATGGGTTTAGGCATGGGACAACTGTCTTTATGGGCTGGGGTTACTTAAAATATTCAAAGTAGGTGTTTCCTCAGCCCAAGTCACTGACTCCTGAGTGCTGATATCAAGGTTATTGCTTTCAGTGATTTTAATTTAAGTTGCCAATACAGAGAAGTTATATCTGTAGAAATCCTAGTTTTCCCTCCATGTGGCCGAAAATTGGTGGTTGACCAAAAAGATCAAGCAATGGTGTGTTTGGATTTCAGTAGGTTACTACAATGAAATCTCATATCTTGTGAAATGAAGGAAACAAGCATGAACAAAGCCGTGAAATATTAAAAAGCCAAAGAGAATATGTCCATCACTTGTGTTAAAAAGACTAGCATTCAAGCTTCTGAGATTGGCTTTTGAAAACATACAGGCTTATTCACTAATACTTTCGAAACTGTGAGCAAGTAACTGGCATATGACCACTCAAAACCTTTAATCTAAGTGTTGAAGCATGAGTGTGCCACATCAAGTTTTGCAGTTTCTCATTGAAGATAATAGTGATGAAGCAAAAACAAGTGTTTTAGTTTAAATTATTTTATTACAAAATTAGACATTCACACAGGATGTTTTAACATGTTGCAAATATGTGACAGCTTATCTTCATAACTAAAGCACAACTTTACTTTTTCTTTAAAAGCACACCATTAACAAACAATATACGCATTAACAGACATTCCAAACTTTTGTAAATAAGTTTAGTGTATAGCAATGACACCAATATTTACTGTATATTCAGCAATTCCATACATACAAGGATTAATACCGAGCATAAAGACTTTATTTAGAAATTTATTACTGCAATGCAGTGATGCTACTTTTGCAAAACCCCTTTTATCCAACCTTCTACAATTTGAATATTCAATTATAGGAACTAATTTTCATGCTCAAAGTTTCATTTCTTTCTGAAGTATCTCTTCCAATTTATTGACCTTCTATTATCCAAACAAAGTCTTACTCTCATACCAGCTTTGGATAAGTGAGTTTCTTCTGTAGTATTTTTCACATGTCAAAACTTCAAGCTGGAAATAAGATGTATAAGATGATCTTAAAGCATGGTTTTGTTAATGGGATGTTGAGAACAAGCCCCCGCCATTGTATATCTGTATTGTAAAGAACTTACAAAATATGCAAACACCAGTACACTGCAAGTCTGGGATTCTGCTGTGAAAATTGTGGGTTTCAATGCATTACAGTATTACACTTTCAACTAGACTGGATTCAATACCCAGATTGTAAAATAGTTTGAAAGCTCTAGTATCCTGATTATATCAATTAACAGTAATCTGTTGTTTTAATAAGTACGGTATTTCTCAAAAATACTGCTTGGGTATTAATTATTGTAAAACAACTGTAGACCAGAGCCAGTCCTCGGAGAATCCTACACACTGCCCTCAGCTGGATTCAAACCCATCACTACAGTGGTAACAGTAAGGTGATTAAATGTCCAATGTGTTACCCACTGATGTCGCCAGCCATTCAATTCAAACTAGGAATTTACTTGAACCTAAAAAAATTGTGATGAAACACAAATTTAGGTTTCTGTGCCTGGAGTATATAAATACATGTATATGTGTTATGTATAAGTTGAAATTTTGTATGAGTTGTAAGTTGTACATAACATATACACTTACCAGCTGACACTTTAAAAGTTTAAACAATTGATTTTACCTCTGGTATCTAAAGCAAATAAAACAGAAAACTGTGTGTAAGAAGCACCAACTTACAGAAATAAATGAATACTGTATGCGATGTATTCATGTTGATAACATAAATAATAATAATAAAATAAAAATAGCATCAGAGATGCCCGTACCCCACAGCCTGGGGAAATATTTTTCAACACCATGAGATATGGAAGTAGTGTAACAGTACAAAGTTCAAGATACCTTCAGAGCAGTGTCAGTTATATTAAGGTCCAAATAATGCTTAAATAGAGAAAATAATATCTAAGGAAAAGAAATGTATGTAAAGATGAAGTATTAAAACAAGACAATTCAAAAATAAAATGACAGCATTTATCAGTAAACCAAAAATGGCCGAATTATGGTTTGGATGTTTTGAATATTACCCTGTATGGCAATACATTCAATGAATGCTTATGTGTGATGTTGGAGAAAAGCCTGTGGCTCACTTGATGAAATTCCATCTGTTACAATGGGAACTTGCAAAAGGAAATACTTAACGAATTCTAATATGACTTTAACAGTGCTTAATCTGCATCAACAGACAGACCCAAAGGTGCAACAAGGTCAATACAGCAAGGTCAAAGGTCAATCAGTGTCACACCATGACGTTGCACACCTAAAACCCTCAACCAATGTCCCTACCAAGAAAAACTTTCTACACCTTATAGTATATAGCCCGGACCAGGTTTTATAGGTCAAGTTCACTACGCCAAGGTCAAATCAAGGTCACACCGTGACGTTGCACACCTACTACCCCCAACCAATGTCCTCACCAAGTATCAGCTTCCTACACCTTACAGTTTCCATAATATAGCCCAGATAAGATTTTATAGGTCAAGGTCACTACGGCAAAGGTCAAACATCAAATCAAGATCACACTATGACGTTACACATCTACACCCCCTAACCAATGTCCCTACCAAGTATCAACTTCCTACACCTTACAGTTGCTGAGATATAGCCCAGACAAGGTTTTATAGGTCAAGGTCACTATGGCAAGGTTAAAGTTCAAATCAAATCCAGACCACGATGTTGCACACCTATAACTCCTAACCAATGTTCCTATCAACTTCCTACACCGTACGGTTTCCAAGATATAGCCCGGACAAGATTTTATAGGTCAAGGTCACTACAGCAAGGTCAAAGGTCAAATCAAGGTCATACCATGATGTTGCACACCTACATCCCCTAACCAATGTCCTTAGCAAGTATCAACTTCCTACACCTTACAGATTCTGAGATATAGCCCGGACAAGATTTAAAAGGTCAAGGTCACTACGGCAAGGTCTAAGATCAAATCAAGGTCAGACCATGACGTTGCACACCTACAACCCCTAACTAATGTCCCTGCCAAGTATCAACTTCTTACACCTTACGGTTGCCGAAATATAGCCCGGACAAGATTTTCAAACTCAAGGTCACTACGGCAAGGTCAAAGGTCAAATCAAGGTCAGACCATAACCTTGCACACCTATACCCCCCAACCAATGTCCCTGCCAAGTATGAACTTCCTACACCTTACGGTTTCTGAGATACAGCCCGGACAAACTATTTCTCGCCGCCCGCCCGCCCAACCGGACACCATGGGTGAAAACAATACTCCGACAGCCCTTAGGGGCTGTGGGGTAAAAAGGAACACATTAAAATACAGAAAATGAGGTTAAATTGTAATGGGAAGACAATTTATATTCCACAACTAAAACTTGCAATATAATTTCACATCCGAACAACTGAAAAACTTAAATAAAAAGCTTTACCATCCAGAGTGTAACCATATAACACTGACACGTAGCACTGTGCAAGATTGAAAACAATGTTCACAGTCACACTTCTGGGGCTTCATGAATGAAATATGCAGGAGGAAAAAAAGAAGGAAGAGTATTCAAATTCAATAACAATACATCCTGACATACTTCCAATAGAGAAGATTTAAATGCTGGAATAACATCTGTCATACATGTGGATAAAATTTAGTGTATAACTCAAACACGTTCATATGTAAATACTTTCACTGTCGATGCAAACATAGCATTTGATGCCATACATGATATTAATTAATCATTTCCTGAAATGATTAATTAATCACTATTAATTCATCATTCCCTAAAAAAACAGTGTATTTGTATTCAATTTCAATTTAGATTACC
This sequence comes from Sabellastarte sp. h YS-2021, assembly GCA_964017235.1. Lineage (NCBI taxonomy): Eukaryota > Metazoa > Annelida > Polychaeta > Sabellida > Sabellidae > Sabellastarte > Sabellastarte sp. h YS-2021. Next base: position 20,247,492 of record OZ024928.1, read on the forward strand.
ACATCATACAATTACAACAGCACAAGACTGTGTACTCTCAGCGAAGCATAATTTATTTATGTAATTATGCTGTTACATAAATTTAAAATAAAAAGAAGCAGCATATTTACAGTATAATTGTTATACTATACACCAGATGTATCTCTGTATTTGTAATGAAACCCTGTTGGAATTTAAAGGAATTTAAAATTAGACATCAGATATTTCTGAAAGTTTCAACAGCTTATAAATGTCCCATAGCAATGTTAGGGCCAACTGTAGCATCACTACAACCTACTGGTCTATTGAAAGTACCTGGCAGATTTGTTCCACATAAAGGGGATTCAGAGTATAACAATTCCCTTGCAAAATACTAACGCCCACACAAACTCTGGAGGAGCTATTGTACAATAGCAGCCTTATTGTACTCACATCTGAGAATTGAGTAGGTGTGTAACTGAGGGCAAAAAACATGGTATCCAAGATGCAATCACTGACCCGACTCTGGTTGCCAAGGTTTTAGTCGTAACCAACTGGAAATGCCAGTAGAACAAATATAAAGGATGACACAAACTAATTTATAGAAAGTAAAAGGTGAGAAATTTATGATAAAAAAACATGATAGGTAGACATATCTGGCCAGCTGTATATTGGGTCTCACTCGCATTACTCGTGGAAATAAGCAATATTTCAACAGTTTTACGAGTAGCTGGTTTGCTAGTTTGCACTGGATTTTTTCAAAACATAGATGACCCTTTTATGAGTACTTGGGGACCCTGCCTCAGCCAAAGAAATTATCAGCATTAGCACAGGTATCTTTATTTCTTCCTTATATAGAACAGTTTCAGTCTTAACATCTTTGCATCTGTGCCCACATTGCAGTTCTCTGTACTCTGTACTCTACCCATGTTTCTACAGAATGCCATGTATTTTACACATGAAGAGCCTTCAGAATTCTTGGTGTTTCCTATTAATGCTGATAGTGCCATTCCTTACACTGCTGAGCTTATTGCAGTTTTCTTTATTCCCCATTGCTACGGAATGGTGTAGGTCTTACATGTCTTTGCACATATTGCAGTTCTCTCTATTTCTTGTGTGTGCGGAAGGGTGCCGGTCTTGTCTTGATGTCTTTGCAGCGTGGGATGTGCCTCTCGGCAGCAGTGGAGTTGAAGGTCCTATTACAGTGGGGACATGGGACTAAATCTGGTTCCTCAGTGACGGGAGGTGGCGGCAGATTGGCTAGACTGGTTCCCTTGCTTTCTGCCTCCGTCACCTGCTTGGCATATCGGATGGTCGCAATGAAATTTTCATGTTGCTTTTTCCAGTTGTTCTTCTGTGAACAATAACAATAATGATAGATGTTTATTACAGACATAATACCTTGGAAAGAAAATTATCCAACCTCCACCAATCAGAATCGGCACTCAAACCAATTATTGGCTAAGTGTCCCTGTACTTGGGATGCTCAATAATCAATTCAATAAGGGCTTTCATAATAGCAGACTTACCAAATTCAAACATGCCATTAAATACACCTGTTATTATGAAAACCACTTAAAACATTTACATATCTGTTCTAGCAGTTTTTTTTCAAAAGGCAAGGATTAAGGCAGTATCAAGCATGTCAAATGCTTGAAACTAGTGTCTACCATTTCAATTAATAAATTACAATTTTTGTTTCACTGTGAAAGCATCAGAAATAAACCATTAACTGGAGTGGCTCACTAGAATGAGTTTTGTGAATTAGAAATAGATTGATCAGACAGACGATCAGAAGATGGACAAAATTGCATTAAAATTATGCACATGACATAAAGCAACTTTACTCACTACTAAATAGGGATAATTCTACATTTAAAAAAACAAAAGAAAAAACCCCCATTAAAATATGATGCAAAAAAAAAATAAGTTCAACCTGGCCTCTTCTGGTATGCACATAAACAGAAATAAGGTCTTGCTCGACAGCAAGTTCAACTGCTGGGGAGTCCCTGGAACTTGAAGTGCTTACAAAGCTCATAGACACAAATAATATATAAAAGACAAACATTTGTTAGTACTGTTCCTTTTCTGTTAAAGCTGGACCTGCCAGTTCACCTGGATGCACATATTGCATATATACTAATACCTGCATATCGCAACACACACACCTCTTACCTTTTCAGGTGGGTAAAGTCTGTAGATCCTGTGGTTCATGTATTTGGTTAGGTCGGTGCATACTAAAATTTAAATTTTTCTGTTACCTTATTGAAGGGTTGGGTCTGTGGGTCGGTCCCCTGGTTGCTAAACTTACGATGATCAAGTCCACATAAAATTTATACTTGAAAACTGCAAAAAATGTAACAATGGATATATTAATGTTGAAGGGGATATTTGGAAAACTTGAATGTTCATTTGCAGTGAGTGATATTTGGGATCGTTTTGCATATTCAAACATTCGCTTCGAAACATTATCCTAAAATGATGTGATAACTTGCCAAACCATTCTCTACACTTTGTTGTGTCATATTTAGCTAAAAACACAAGATAAATCATAAATATATGAGCAGTAGTACTTACCTGTAATTTCCAGTTTAGTTACAGTATTCCAACACACCATGCAGAGTCAAAATATCATAAAACTGAGCATGATTAGTATCTCTGAGAAATGATATTAAACTAGGTTTTCTTTTACAATTTTATCTAATTATTCTGTCTCAGTAATAGATATGGTTCAGATAGAGGTTCCTAATCAAATAATCAATAACAAAATGAATAGAGCAAATAAATAGATAATTACAATTTTTTATCCTCTTTCAGCTTTAGTCTGGATATCATTATGGTATTACAGACACATTCCTTACCTTTTTAGGAGGGTCGGGTCTGTGAGTTCTTTTGTTTGTATATTTAGCCAGGTCGGTACCATCAGTCCTCATCTTGGACACGTCAAACACCTTCCTTGTCTTGCTGCTTTGCTTGCAGGCTGCCATGTGCTTCGCCAAACGATCCTTGGCAAATTTACGGCCGCAATTTTTACACGGAGCCACGTCCACCTTCTGATAGGCTTCATCTGCAGCTGTATCTAGATTGTAACCAACTGGTTCTTCATTGGAGTAGTACTCTGCAAACAAAAATTACCAGCCAGTCAATTTTATTTATTTAGATTTATTTGTTGTTTTACATCGCGTTCAACAGCCAGGGTCATATTGCAACGGGTAGTTAACAGGTGGAGGAAACCAGTGCATACTGCACTGTAAACCACTGGGCATCGGCAAGTGACTACCAACTTTCCAACATGAAGTACCCGGCCCGAGATTCGAACTGGCGGCCTCAGAGGTTGGAGGCGAGAACCAGCCAGTCAAAGCTATGCAAGTAGATTCCCTTACAAGTAAACATGAATGTCACTAAAAGGCCTGTCTAAATGAAATGAATCATCTGGAAAGTCTTAAGTATATATGTTACTATTACTAATAAGTGAATACATTCCTTCTTGCAAGCTTTTAGGGTATTTATCACCATTTGATGTTTCGATTCTTTTTCAATGATGTTTTGAAAAAGTGGCTTTAAAAGAAGTAATGGCAAACTTCAAAAGATTTTTTAAACAACCAACTTTACCAATTCTGTCTAAATTAATTTTACTAATCAACAATGCTGCTACTATATTTGTAGAAGTTCAACAGTTTGCTCACTGGCTGTCCTGAAAACAATATTCAGTTCAAATGTCTGAAATTTGAACTCAACAATGATTAAAATTGACTGAAATTTGCTAGCTTGAGATACCAAACATCAAACCCAAAATAATAAATAAACTCACAGCACTAAAACTTAATTATGGACTGATCAATGAATAAAAGAAGATTACCCTAAACTTTAGGGGCATGCCACAACACTATTGACACGTTGGTAGTTCTGGGATGCTAATATTGAGTCTAATTTACTGAAAGACCAAAATCAATTGTTAACACCTTTTACCTTGAATGTCAACTCATGAAATGGTGAAATACCAATTTGCAGTATTACTGAGGAAAAATAATATCTTCAAGACCACACATTTTTTTTTTAATTACTGGTTTAACTTAGATGGCAATTCAGTAAGTTTCCTGTATTTACTCAGTTTTGGTATAACTTGCCGGTAGGATTGAATGATAATGCAACTTTATTACATTGTAACTCTGGACTCTTGGTGGTATTTCGGTGACATTTTCTGATATTGCTCTTCAGTTGCTGGTTTTTAACCTTAATACCTCCAAAAACAAACTGACTGTGCCAGTATGCTTGCTCTGTTTACCTGGTTCTGGCGTGAGTTTCCTTGGAGGCGGTGCAGCAGTTTTCTTGGCCTTGTTCCTCACTCGCGCTGGTTTTTTGGGAATGAAGGCCTGTGCCTGGTCTGGCTGAGATTCACTGTATGGATCGCTGTACTCATCCTGATGGCTGTTGTATCTACTGTTTGAGTTTTTACTATAACTACCCTGGTCATACGCTTGGTGAGAGTTAGCCTGCAACTCGGCTCTGTCGGGAAAAAACAAACTCGGACTATTAATTTAAGGCCTCTTTTAGTGTAATTAATTGCACATTATAAACTTGATCCAGCAACTAGTATTTAAAGCCATTTGAAGTTTTGCTGCAATTCAACAATACAGAAAGCCCAATATTTACATTTACACAGTACATTAAGCAGCTGACATTAAGTTCCAACCCCTTAGTAACAACTGAAAGCCACAAAACTTCAACAGTACTTGAATGAAAAAAACAGACACTGTTTTACAGATATAATTCTTAAAAGAATACTTGTTTTGGAATGTAAGTTACAAAAGTGTAACTTCTGTATGTTAAAGCCCCCCCCCCCCCCAAAAAAAAAAAAAAAAAGAAAAAAAAAGGAATATGGCAGTTTTGAGGAAGCAAATATTCTATGGCACTTCTTAGTGATGTAATGCTATGTTAAAATATAAAATATAGATAAATATATGTCATTTTTTTGCGATATTTGTTGTCATTTAACCTTGACCTCCTCTGTATCTGTAACCACTTTGTATCTCTGTTATCATTTAACCTTGACCTTTACCTCCTCTGTTCGTGTAACCACTGCGCATCCCTTTCATCTAACTCCCGCTTCTCTTGCTCCTTTCTCTCCTGTTCTTCCCGTTCCCAGCGCTCTCTCTCCTCCGCTTCTTGTAACCGACGCTGCCGCGCCTGTTGCTGGGCAATACGTTTGGCTTCTTGCTCCCTGGCTTTGCGTGCCTGTTTAACAAAAAGAATAATAAGACAACAAGAATTCAGAAGAATTGTACTGTGTCACCAGCTTGGTTAAAGACTGAAGCGGATGAAATTCAAAAGGACAAAAATTATGCTGGACATAAATAGTTGGCTGACTGGCAGTATTTTTGCAGATCCAGACAATCCTTGAGAAGTACTGAGCCATGGTGAGGCTCCAACTTGTTGAAAAATATAACCTAGATCCAATGTACAGGATATGACAAATGGACACAGGCAGACAGAGAGGCAAACACATGAAGTTATCACTTACCAAGTTTTTACTAGATGTCCGCATTAAGCAGGAAATTCAATAAAGTATCTTTTGGGTAACCTACTATTAAACTGCTAGTCATGTGCCAATATAAGTTAATGCACTGTGCAACATGGTTCCTGTTTTGTCTGCCTCCTCTGTTCACGGAGAAAAGAAGGAACTACTTATATTTGCCAGCTATTTTGTGGGACAGCAAACAAGCCAGATCATTTTCTAATCTTGTGGAGTGAAAGGTCACTTAACTCTAAAGATCTTCTTCAGGACTGTTTATATCCACAACCTAAAACCAGAAAAAAGTGCTGCAATGGCAATAGTTGTCACTTGTCAGGTACTGCTGAAAATCTAATCAGCTCCAATCTGTGCAGGGGTATGGAATGCATAGAACCCATAAAAATATTTGTAAGTCCAAGAAACAGAAAGAAAGTGATGCCGTGGCAACACTTGTTGCAAGTTATTGCCGAAAACTAATCAGCTCCAATCTGTGCAGGGGTATGGAATGCAAAGAACCCATCAAATTATTTATAAGTTCAAGGAACAAAAAGGGAAGTGTTGCCATGTAGTGTCGAAAAACTAGTCAGTTCCAATCTGTGCTGGGGCTTGGAATGCAAAGAAAACAAGATGCACTCAGAGAGAGCAAGATGCTCGACTCCATGTGACCAGTCTCTCAAGTGACATAAAGTATTTTAAGGAAGACAATGAAATAAAACCAAACATGTAAATTAATCTTCATATAAATATCAAGTAGAAAGCTAAAGTCAATAAAAATACATTGAAATGAGACCTCTGAAAAATCATGATTTTTTGTATCCAAAATAAGATCCAGATCTTTCTTTTAGTAAAGTTCTTCTTCCTTCAGTCAGGTCCTATCCACAAATTTTTAAGTAAAGATCTGTTATTAGTTCTGGAGCAATCTAAACACACACACACACACATGCAAAAAAAAAAACAAAAAAAAAAACAAAAAAAAACAGACAAATAAACAATTAGCACACAAAACATAAACTGCTGGTGGAGGTAAAAATATTACTTAAAGGTCACTTCTTGGTGAAAATCACGCATGGTATTTTTTGTGATGGACTGTCAAGGAATTGAAAGAAAAAAGAGAAAATAAAACAGAAATAATAATTAATAAAAATGATGAATATACCACCTCCCTCTTTATTATGTTTATGTCAATTTCAAGACATAAAATGAGAAGAAATATTTTTACTTAAAGACAGCAAGTATCACAAGCTAGGTTTGTGACCTCACAATCACAATTGCATTGTGACATCACGGAGTAATGACATCATCAGAAAGCAAAATATTGATTTTTTACCTATGGGATGAAAAGAAGCAGTTTCACTGTGTATTCCCAATTAAAAATAAGGAAAACTCTCTCCTGGCTTTAATTTTCAAACAAATTAGACCAAATTTGGAACAATCCATCTGTATCCCATGAAATACCTTCCCACCAAATTTGAGATTGATTGATGTTATAGTTTTTGAGTTATAAGGGCAAAACGGTGCACAGACAGAGAAGCAGATTTCACTGTGAAAGCCCAATTAAAAATAAGAAAAACTCTCTCCTGGCTTTAATTTTCTCACAAATTATACCAAATTTGGAAAAATCCGTCTGTACCCCATAAAATACATGCCCACCAAATTTGAGCTTGATTGGTGTTATAGTTTTTGAGTTATAAGGGTGAAACGGTGCACAGACAGACAGACGGACAGACAGACAGACAGACAGAAACAAACTGATCACAATAACCCTCTCCTATCGTCGAGCGTTAAAAACACAAAAATATTTATATATAGGTAGAAGAAACAGAAAAAGTGTTGCCATGACAATTGTTGCCAGGTATTGCCAAAAAAAACTAAGCAGTTCCAATATGTGTAGGGGTATGGAATGCAAAGAACCCACAAAAATATTTATATATGGGTCCAAGAAACAGAAGCTCCAATCTGTGCAGGGTTATGGAAGGCAAAGAACCCATAAAATTATTTATAAGTCCAAGAAGCAGAAGAAAAGTGTTGCCATGGCAACACTTGTTGCCAGGTATTGTCGAAAAACTAGTCAGCTCCAATCCGTGCAGGGGTTTGGAATGCAAAGAGCCCACAAAAATGTTTATATATAGGTCCAAGAAAAATATAAAATGTTCCCATGGGGTTTGGAATGCAAAGAACCCACAAAAAGATTTTTAAACCCAAGAAACATGAGAAAGTGTTGCCAAGTACTCACAAAATCACAATTTGAAAAACAATACAGAAAAAGTATTGCCATGGCAACAACTGTTACCAAAAACTTGCAAAAAAGCATCATCACTACTCTTGTAGTTCCCCTTGCAAGAAATATATCCTGAAAATACTGGTTAAAATCTTTGCATGGGTTTTATTTATAAAGATCCCACCAATTTAAAAGTGAAAAACAACAACAGGAAAAGTGTTACCATGGCAACAGCTGTTGGCAAATGTTGCCTAAAACCAAATCACAAGTTCCTCTTGTAATGAACATATTTTGAAAGTTTTGAATAATGTCACCTTAATATATGACACTTAACCATGGCCAGTTACATATACATGCAAAACTTGAATGCAATTTCTCAAGTTATCTTCAGTATACTCTATGGAAAAATAAAAAACTAAAACTCAAGATAATTCTTTTGTAAATGGGAGTTTAAGGTCACCTTAAAATAGGACACCCCTTGAATACCAGTTACAACCACATGCCAAATTTGAATTGAATCTGTCAACCCATTTTCTAGATACTGTCTGTAAACGGAAAAAAACTTAAAATCAATATGTTACTAGTAGGAGTTTAAGGTCGCCTTAAAATAGGGCACACCTTGTGGACCAGTTACATCCAATGCCAAATTTGAATTTAATTCATCACACCATTTTTGTGATACTGTCTGGAAAGGAAGTGTGACGACGACTCTGTTAATGTGTTATTACTGGGAGTTTAAGGTCACCTTAATGTATGCACTTGTCTATGGCCAGTTACATAGTCATGTAAAAATTTGAAAGTTATTTTCAGTATACTCTATGGAAAAATAAAAAGCTTAAACTCAGCATAATTCTTTTATACACAGGAGTTTAAGGTCACCTTAAAATAGGACACACCTTAAATACCAGTTACAACCACATGCCAAATTTGAATTGAATCTGTCAACCTCCTTTCGAGATACTGTCTGGAAACGGAAAAACTTAAAATCCATATTTAGAAGTATGTTACAAGTGGGAGTTTAAGGTCACCTTAAAACAGGGCACACCTTGAGTACCAGTTACATCCACATGCCAAATTTGAATTTCATCCATCATGCCATTTTTGAGATACTGTCTGGAAAGTAAGTGTGACGACGACAGTGATCATGTATGTTTTCCATCATAGCTGCTAGTGACACAAACTAATGCAACCTTAAACTCATAAGTTTATAAAATATCAGCAGTTTACTATAACCTTACACAAGAGACCATTTTTGGTGGAGATATATGTACATGATGAATATCAATGTGAAAAGTCCTAATTATCATATAAAATATCTTCCAAACACCAAAAATATTGTCCCAACCTTAAACTCAAAGTTTGTTTGCACTGCTGTATATTGTAGTGAGTTTAAGGTAATCTTTTTCTGAAGGTTCTGTTCAAAGTTTGTTACATCAACAACTAAAATATGCCTAGAATTGCACAATATTTGAAATACTAAGGCTGAAAACGATTTGAATTTAAACTATCTGATTAATTGTTCTGTAAAATCTATGATTTTCTGATTAATCAGTTATAGTGTATACTCCCCTGCAATGCCCGAAATCAGACTAATACAACATCCAATATGTACAAATAAATAATATCTTGTCATTTTTATTGACCCTTTTGTTAAATAAGGGATAAATTGGGCACAATATAGATGTCAGAGATCTTTTACAGTGACAAAAATGATCAAAATAGGAAATATTTAGGCATAATAATGCCAATCAATGATGGTTTCTTTCTTTTGGTAGTTTTTATCAATTAATTGAATTGTCATTTTACAATTCTTATTCTATGGCCATGCTAAGGATAATGATTATCTCATTTATCTGGTATTCATGTTTCAGCCTTATGAAATACTGTTAAAAAATTAACAAACTTAAAGTGAATATAATTCTGTTATTACTGGGAGTTTAAGGTCACCTTATTGTATGGCACTTACCTATGGCCAGTTACATATACATACAAAAGTTGAATGAAATTTCTGAAGTTATTTTCAGTATACTCCATGGAGAAAGAAAAAACGTAAACTGGACATAAGTTTTTTATACGTGGGAGTTTAAGGTCACCTTAAAATAGGGCACACCTTCAAAACTAGTTACAACCACATGCCAAATTTGAATTGAATCCATCAGGCCATTTTTGGGATACTGTCCGGAAACGAAAAAAACTTAAATTGAGTTTAAGTATCTTACTAGAGGGAGTTTAAGGTCACAAAACTATACAGCACACCCTCAGGACCAGTTACATCTACAAGCCAAATTTGAATGAAATCTGACAAGCCAGTTTTGAGATACTGTCCGGAATACAAAGTGTGACGACGACAGACGACGCCAACGCCACAAAATTGGATGACGAAGCAATCCCGAAATGCCACGCAGCATAAATGCTGGTGACACAATAAAGAATAAATCAAGGTTGTCAATGATTATCAGAAACATAGAAATGCCACACCATATATTGTGGGTAGTAAAATTAGTTTATAATATAATGTTCACTGGTTTTTAATTTGTTGGCCCACGTCAGTTTTATATTTAGTACCTATCGACACTACACACTACTAGTATTTGATTGTAACTTGATTTAAGTGTTCCGAAGTGATCTTTTCTATTTGATTGGGGCCTTTCATGTAACTAAAATCATTACATGAAGTGATCCTACAAGGGAGACTAATCAATTAGAACATGATTGAAGTGAACAAAGTGATCCCATCAAATATGTGTACTGTAAAACATATGAAACTATTCACAAGAGACTCAAACAGTAGCAGGTCAGAATTTTTATGGTCATTATCACAAATACCATATAGAAAGCAGAAACCACATCAATTTACAAGCAATAGATTACCATCAGATTTTATAAATCTGCTACAAAGACTCAACATGGAAACCAACTGTTAGATAACAAGGCCACTGCCGCAGCATTTATCTCCTGCCTGGAATCAGTAATAATGGAGAACTAAATGAGATAAGGGCTTTATAGTAAGATAACCCCACTTGACATTGAAGAATGGGTCAAAGGTAAAAGTCAGCAGTCTCAGGCCTTTACTTCCTTTAAGTTGTTTTCACATTTGGAACCCCTATTAGCAATGATAAGGGAGATATAAGGCCTTTTTAATAGGATAATCCCATTTAACATGTGATAAGACAGCCATTTTGGCTTCGAAACTAGGTCAAATTACTATCAGCTTAACTTTCCTGGCCATATATATTTTGCGCATATTTGATGAACCTAGCTGCAATATTTCACGTTTTAGAGCATCTTAATGAATTTTAAATAATTGGATATGGTGGCCATTTTGTTTTTCAAAATAAGGCCAAAATTTTCTCAGACAAAACATTTGAAGGCCAAGAGTTTTAATGGTCTGAACCTGTAAGAGCAATATTAGGGGAGATAGAAGGCCTCTTAAAATGTAAATTTGATGAAGCTAGCTGGAATTTTCGACATTTAGAACAAATGTATGATTTTTAAACAATTGGCTATGGCGGCCATTTTGTTTTCCAAAATGAGGCCAAAATTTTGCATAAACATTCCTTGCAAATTTGATGAAGATGTCTTTATAAATGAATAAGATATTAAGGTTTATGCTGAAACCTGACAAACGGATGCACGGACGGATGCACAAACAGATGCACACACGCATGGAAGCTGTTTACAATTTTAGACCACAGCCTTTGCTTTTCATGGTCTGTCTTTACAATCTGAAGCCACAGCACCAATAATATGGGAGAAATAAGGACGTTTTAGTGTGACGACCTTGAAGCAGGGGTCAAAGGTCAAATTCAACACATGGAAAAGATTACCAGGCCATGACTTCTACGAGTTGTTTTCACATTCCGAACCTGTAGGAGCAATATTTGGGGAGATATAAGGCCTTTTTAATAGGATAATCCCGTTTGACATTAAACATGCGATATGGCAGCCATTTTGTTTTTTGAACTAGGTCAAATTTATTATCAGGCTAGCTTTTCTAGCCATATAGCTTTTGTGCAAATTTGATGAAGCTAGCTGGAATATTTCACGATTTAGAGCACCTTTACAATTTTCAAACAATTAGCTATGGCGGCTATTTTGTTTTTCAAAATGAGGCTAAAATTTTTCAGAGACAGGTTTTCATAGCCATAAACATTCCCTGCAAATTTGGTGAAGATATGCAATATTTGGGGAGATATAAGGCCTTTTTAATAGGATAACCCTGTTTGACATTAAACATGTGATATGGCGGCCATTTTGTTTTTTGAACTAGGTCAAATTTATTATCAGGCTAGCTTTTCTAGCCATATAGCTTTTGTGCGAATTTGATGAAGCTAGGTGGAATATTTCAAGATTTAGAGCACCTTTAGGATTTTCAAACAATTAGCTATGGCGGCCATTTTGTTTTTCAAAGTGAGGCTAAAATTTTCAGAGACAGGTTTTTATAGCCATAAACATTCCCTGCAAATTTGGTGAAGATATGTTCATAAATGAATGAGATATTAAGGTTTATGCAAAAACGTGACGAACGGACGAACGGACGGACGGACGGACAGAAGGCGTTTTATAATCTCCCGACCACGGCCTTCGGCCGGCGGGAGATAATAAATACTGATGATGTAAAATGGTCTACACATTTATGTGAAATCCTAGATGGTAATTAAGCCAAAGTAGAAAGCTTATTGGGGTGAGTCTGATGACAATATCAAACATATATGTGAAACAAGCTGGTAACTAAATCAAGCAAGTAAACCAGTATGAGACTCAGTGATCTGATCATTGAACAATAGCTCCCTCCTAACCACTGAATTCAAATTAAAGGAACTCCTTCATTATTTGACTTTAATCTTTGACCCAGGTGGTTGTACCATTACCACTTGGGAAGTACCATTCTGGCCTATATACTTGGAAATTCTGGTGTTTTACTAAAGTTGTAACTTAAAATTTAATGTAAAGCTGAAAAAAAATTGATGTAATTATTTAACACAAACAAGTTTGAAGTAAATAGTATCACTGAACTGTTGGTTTTAAATTGATAAGAATAGGTACATTGAATGGAAACTTTATAGGTAGGATACAAGGACTTGGCAATATAAATAGTGACATATGGACTTTAAATAAAAGACAGATGGTATGGTTCTGGATCATGGGAACAATACAGTAAACTCTCTAGTAGTAGAATATAACTGAGTCCAATTTAGATATAAATATATAAACTAGTTTGAGATTTAGAATACCAGAAAACGGTGCATTTTTGTAGGTACAAGTGGAGGTTAGGTACAAGAAGAAGCAACTCTTATCAATATTAGAAGTTTCACTGTTTTAGTCATACAAAGTCCAGATTTTAACATATGTAACCAGTTTTAGTAATTTCCAGTTTTTCAAAATTTCATTCATCTTCCAACATATTGAAATGCTGTTCTTCAATTTATAAATGGTTCTATTAGTATTTAGAGTTGTATGGAAATAATAACTTAAAAGGACTAGTCCAAAAGCTATAGTAACCCACTGATAAACAATTGCACCTTAATCTTAATAATATTTTTAATCTCCATGTATACCACATTATTGAAATGTATTTAAGGCAACATTATAAACCAAAAATGTACAGCCAAATACATTTTTTCTTGCATTTTTTTCTGAGACTTGTGTTAAACATTTATTGCAAACCTAGAACTAAATATATTGCCAAGAATATTTATTCAGAGACTGGAATAACTAATTCATTTACAACCTCTTGAAAAAACCGACAATATCCTGAGGCTAATGGGTTTCAATATTTAACTGTCCAAACCAAGGAATTTTTACTGCATTTATGTTTCACTAACTTTCTTCTCAAATAACAGTTTTCTTCAAGGGGGTGAATTCTATCCTCTCTAAATACTGTTTACATGGAGAAATCAACTTATTAATTTCCTATCGTAGTATACAGTATAGATCTGCTAATGGATTTGCTAAATATCCAAGTGAATGCAAATAAGGAAAACTCTCTCTTTCTCCTGAAGTGTATGGAAATAAGGCCAATGTGTAAGTAGTATTATGTAGTTTATGACTTCATAACAACCCACTGTTACTGTGCAACACATAATTATGTTAGCAAAACACTGAATATGATTATTAAGGCAGTATTTGATGACTCGGTGGACATTCATTACAATATGTCCATATATGGTCAGAAGAGTCTTAATTTACAAAAATCTTCACAAAGGAAACTTCTTCCTGTATTAAAGTTAATATCTAGGTCACACTTTTCCATGTTGGGCTCATGCCATCTAATCTAATTTAATGTGGACTTTTGTAGCGCTTAATCTCCATCAATGACAGATAATATATGAGAGCAATGATGTAAACAGCATGACAATAAGTGAATAAGATAGAAATATATGAAAGCAAAATATTTAACTCTTCCAGGCTTCTTTGTGTTTCGATATGTTCTGTGCTTTAGTTGCATCCATTTGGTTTAATAAATCAGGATTCATATCTAGCTAAGGAGCAATTGACAAAAAACGGACAGCATTTTTAGGATGTGACGACTTTTTCAAAATGTTTATTAAAATTGCCACGACCTCTCATATGCTACACCAGAATGTATACGCCAGAGGGATGAAGCTGGGAGAGGGTTGCCTACATGAGTTCCTTGTTTTTAAACATGCATGCATGGTCCACATATGAGGTCCATTTATGGAACATTAGTGACCAGGTCGTGAAGCAAAATTCAAGTATGTGTTGATACAACTGTATGGAAAAGTGTGAATGCACCATAATTGTTTTGGTTTTAAAACCTATGCTTCACCGAAGCAAATAGCTTCTTGCATAAAGCACCGTGTTGTTTCCACACATGTGTAATAAAGGACAATGGATTTACACAAGGGCAGAATGTCTGGATAACCAAAAATAAGACTAAAAACAAACAGTAGAATCACCATTCAAATACTTCATGATGGTATATGTAGAATATTTGAATATTTATAAGTTTTAATGTACGTCATACATTTTAACATCGATCTACATGTCAGAGAGGTTACCTTTGATTCTACATGTACACAGTTGATATTCAGTATTAGAATCATAAGTTCAGAAACCTGACAACCAAAACATAGTTTGGCATACAAAAGTTCACTTTTTACTATAAAAGCTCAAAGAAAAGAGTAATACAGGCCATTCACAGGAAAGTGATTTTCAAATATATACTAACCATTTTTTAAAAAGGTTTTATATGGGGCCCCTAAAAGGAAATTGTGATTTTTATCTTAACATGTTCCAAGTCGTGAACACCAGATCGCCTGGTGATTATGACTTACAAATTTACATTTGACCAGGGGGCCACGGTGGCAGAGTGGTAACACTCTCACCTCCCACCTCTGAGGCTGGGGTTCGATTCCCGTCATGGCCTTAAGTGGGAAAGCTGGTAGTTGCTTGCCGTTGGTCGGCAGTTTACAGTACAGAACCCTAGCGAACTGTATGTACTGGTTTCTTCTGCCCTTCCAACTACCCGTCGTAATATGACCTGTATAGTGTTGAAAGCAACGTAAAACCCCAAATAAAATACATTTGACCAACACATCTGGCGAGCTCATAAAAATATCTCAAATCTGCCTCTCAGTCTTTATAAATAAGTTTATTAATCTGACAACAGAATTGCCAAACAGATAAAATTAGTCACAACAGCAAACTGTTTTAATTCCATTCCCTGTTGACAAGTACCACCTGGTGTGGGTTCAACTATATGCATAATGTCCCGACACTGTATCTTGTCCGCATCATAAAATATCAAAATCAAGACAGATCCATTAGATAAACAATAAGTCATTTACAAAAGAATCTGTCAACTACTTAGCGGCACATAAATTCAGAGTGTTCTATTAAGTCAAGTGCTAATTACTTATGCAATAAGGTGTTTCAAGTACTATGGAAAACATGACTTAACTCATGAATTCTCATGTTATTAAGTGCTTCTGTTCTCGAGTTACCCATTATATGTGACCAGATATGTATTTTTCTTGATAAGATTAAGATTAATTAATGTTTATCATCAATACTTGAAAGATTAAAGCCGTTTTAATAGAATTAATATTTAAGGCAATACACCTGGCCAGTGCTACCTGGAATCACTTTTAAAAATACACTGAAGCTACTTTGTTTTGGTAAGTTCTTACAAAAAATAAAAAAGAAGTTCAGTTACCAATACAAATTACACTGACTCTCTCTGGCAATTGGGTTACCACTTCTTCAATATCGGTGCCTTAGAGGATGTTTACATCGATTTGGTGCTATATAAATACTTAATTCATTCAAGACCAAAGGTTGGATAACTTTTTAATTATCACAATAAAGATACAACTACTTATAAAGTGATAAATTAATGTGAAACATCTTCTAAGGGGTATATGTCCAAGAAGGGGAAAATACATGTTCCAAACAATAGGTCATAGATAGAACAACAGCCCAGCAAGTGACTGGCCAGGAAGAGAAATGAGCTTTGGAATTCCTGAAGAGATACTATTGGGTCTTCAGATAATTTTGGAAACCAGTTAATGAGTCATGTGACCTAATGATTTGGGAAGGTTTATCAAACTAAACTCTAAAGACTTAGGCTGTGGACGATCATCAATCAAGTGACCTGAATGGGCAGAAATACTGCATATGTGATTATAATTAAAAAGCCAATGCACAGGGCTGAAGCATAAAAATTACTTGTTCTATGCTTCCAAAAATGTAGGTAAACATGATACAGTGAATGAAATACATACAGTTAGAAGTAAAGAATACAAAAAGGGGAGAGCATACTTGCTGAATTATCTAATAAATAGTACATGCACTTGGATCGGATACCATTTTATAAGAAAGAGCCAAAATGAGTTGTGGTTTAAACTTCACTTTGTTTATTGCAGTTAAATGACCATAAAGGTACTTCAATATGTATCAAATTATCACAATTTTCTCAACCAGCCACTGGCAAAGCCAATGCTCTTTTGATGTAGCTATCAAATCAACGCATGATGTAAACTATTTGTCAAACTTGAGATTGATGTTGTTATTCAAGCTATGTGACTGTCAAATGTCAATGTGTCAATATATGCAGATGTCACACTGATATAATAAATTTCACATGGCACTTTGACTTGGACAGGTACTCAACAGTTAAAGAGTACAGTGTAGTTAGAGAGAGTTGTACTCACCTCTTCCTCCTCTATCGCTCTTTGCTGTTTCATTTTATTCAGTTCATCTTGTTGTTGCTTGATCATAGCTTCCAACTCTTTTTGTTTTCTTACCATACCTGTAATTTAAATACTTTTAAAATCTAATTTATTAGAGGCATTAACTTATAAGTGCTATACAAAAAAACATGTGTTATATGTTAGTTATTCATAGGAGTTGTTGCTGGCATCAGTTCAAACCCATGATGAATGGTGAACTTAAAATTCTTGAATAAATTTTATATTAAGAATCTATAAAACCTTCAGTACATTATCAAGAAAATTTATTATAATAATATGAAGGCTTTTGCTCAAAAGAAAAGAAAGATCAGTTTTCACTAGTCTTTCGTGCAAACCAGAAGAGGCAGTTCAAGCCCATTCTTAATATATATTACCATTTTCCAATGCTAATAAGTATATGGCCTCTGAGAAACTGTCTATTATACTTATATTTTAAGATACATTCAACTTAAAGAGATTTGACCACTTACTTTCATCAAGTCCACCATTGTCTGCACTGTCTTCATCCAGTTCTTCATCGGAGATGTTTGTCGAGTGACTGGCATACAGGTGCTTTTTTGATTGAGTGTTGATGTGTTTTTGTAGTAGCGCTTGTTTTTTCTGTTGTCGCACCACGCCTGGGCTGCTGCCCCCATTCTTGGAGGGAGGTGAGTTTCTCTTGTTCGGACTGTTTCTGCTGCTCGCAGTTGGCGACTGATGATAACCGTTTGTCACTCCATTAGGCTTAGCATGTTTTTGAAGCCTATCAGCTCTTTGTGCATCCTGTTCTAATTGCCATTTCTGAAATTCTGTAAGTTTTTCTGGACTATCCTGAGTTTCGTTAAACCTGTTTGGATTGTCAGTTGAGCTAGGTCCAGTCCTTTTCTGTTTTTGTTGCCATTCTTTGAAACTAATCTTTTTATTTTGTGGGGTAATGTTCCTGTTAGACAGAACTGCAGCTCGATTTTCATCATCATAAGTATCACCACGCTGCTTATTCCTGCGGTCACTATAATGCTCCCCATTGCCTTCACCATTACTCTGATACCCTGTTGGAGTTGTTGTTCCACTTCCCACAAATGAGGTTTTTCTACTGGGTGGAAGAGACTTCACACCAGCTGGTTGTTTCTTTTGATATGTCATTGGATAGGAACCATTGGAAGCAGCACTAGATTTTCTATTCTTCTGTCCCTTTGCACCATAGTCAATTGGTGCCAATGGATTTGATTTATCCCGTCCAGCTGAACTTTTGTGTGCAGGTGGGCGCCCACTATAACCGAATTGTTTTTTCTGCTGATACTGTGTGGAATAACCACCGCCAGAAGCCTCAGCTTTTTTCTTCATGAAATGTTGGTCAATATTAGGCACATAGCCTTGTCCAGCCATTGCTCTTCTTTCTTTGAAGAAGTCTTTAACAATACTATTATCAGTCTCATTTTCCCCAAAAGTTCTTGCTCTGTGATCTGCTTGTTGATTGATTTCATTCATTCGCCTTTCTTTATCCCTATTTAGCTTATGCTGGTACTGCATTTGCATCTGCTCAAGTTTTGATGGGGCAGATATTGCTTTGTGCTGGTCGTAGCCATTCTGATACACATTTGGTTGGCGAGTCTTGGCCATTGGTATTCTGGAAGACGGAGCTGAATTCATTCCTGCAACCTGTGTCATTTCAGCTGAAGCAGATACACAAACAGATTTAACCAAGACCACAACTTCAACATTCTAAACCATTTACACATTCATTTGGTATATTACATTAATTACTCACTAGATTATGCTTAGCCACACTGCATAAATTACTATGCATCAATGATTGTTTTGGAAATAGTCAAACAATCTTTTGAGTATAGATACATTAAGTTGTAAAAATAAATCTTGCACTAGTACTGTAGCTATTAACTTCTGAACTTCCTTTTTGAAAATTTTTAATACGTACGTCATCTAGTATTCCCTAACACTACATTTCTTTGTTTTGCTTTATGTATTATGATCTTGAATTACAATAAATGTGTCATTGTTGTCACTTAATACTACTTACATCTAATACAGTACAAATAATGTAATTTTCGAAATATTTTATCCTTTGCACACTGATTCATAACTAGTCCATTAAGCTTTACACAACATGCAACTATGATAAATATGAACTTCACTTAATTGTTTAAGTTGTGATATACATATATATAGAATGAACTATACATTCATTTGTTTCAAGACTAACTGCAGTTATATCACATATTCTATACTACTTCAAACCTTTTTTTAATTTTTACTAATTAGTAATTACACTTGTGCATTATTTCATTATCAGGACTACAAGAGCGGGCACTGTATTTATTTCTAGTTCAAGTCTATAACTCATTCAGCACAAAGTGGTGGTATTCTGAGTGTTCCTTGGCATAATCTACTTTTTAGATTATTGTCATCTTGTCAAATCAGTCAGATTCACTTTGGCATGGGGAAAAATATAAGTATGTGCCAAGCAAAGTAAAGATAGTTAAATGTATACCAACATAATGATACTAATTAAGACATAGACAATCAATCATTTTTTTCTTTGGGCGTGGCATTTGTGTGAATATACACTGAGTTGACCATTTCACATGCAAGGTTATAAACAGGCTCTTGAAATGGTACACCCAATTAAACAGATAGCAATTACTGTTGTTCTTGTTAAATAGCTGTGAATAGCTGTGAATGAATTGTATATTGTTGTGAATTTTTATTTTAGAATAATGTAATTATAGACTATGACAGGCTATTTCACTGAAGATAAACTATTGAACTAAAGTTGCACTCTGATAGTGCATATAGTCTAAATATAGCAGAACTGTAACTGTAATGGGCAGAGAGGCCGTAGTAAGTAGATTGGCCGCAACCGCAGATTGGCCGTAACCGTAGATTGACCGTAACCATAGACTGGCCGCAACCGTAGATTAGACGCAACCGTAGAGCAGCCATAGCCGCATTGTACAGTGTGTGTGCTGTATTTATGTTCAAACAAACAGGTTGTAAAGTTTGGTTAGTATTGTTGTGTCCGCAAGTTGTGGCCAGGCCGTAAATACCAAATGCGGCCTGGCTGTCAAATTTGCCTATATAAAGCAGAGCATTCCACTGTAGAGGGGAGTGTACAATAGGTATCTGACTAGAGGAGTGTGAGCAGAGAGTAGGTCTCTGAGTTGAAATGTAAAACATAGTGTTGTGAGAACATCTTGTAAATATTTATACATAAACATGTGCAAAGAAGTACAATTAAAAGATAGTTAGAATCTTTTAGTCTTTCTTTTGAAACTGTGTTGTCATGTTCTAAGGCGCAAAACAAGAAACTTTTCACTCGAAGAAAATTCCCCAACAATATTATATATTATAATTTATAAGTATATAAAATAAGCTACATATTATGCAAAATATGTGCTACAGCATAGAAAGAGATTAGAAGAACTTATTTAACATTAACTTATTGCATGGGACACTGTTGTCCTACTAAATATATTCCTGGTTTATTCCTGTTAACCCATTTTTACCCTATTGCACATGGATAGAAATACCATTAGTTTTATTATACAATGAAAACAATTCAAAACATTATATTTTACATAATATCTAGAGCATTGGTGCAGTGCAGTAAACTGTTCCATTGTAAATACACTACAATACATTACTTTCTCTGGAGTGATGTTTTCAAAAATACACCACACAAAAAAGGGAGATCTATTTACCAGTGGCTGACCAATCATTCACTCTTTCATGAAATAAAGTAGGTTGAGTGTTGTGTCAATTCTTGTAAATATATATAATTATATACTTGTATATATAAATGTAGAACTTTGTCTCAAATGAGGATTTTATAATAGGTGACTGGTTACTTAGATTCCACAGAAAATGTGCACATTAAAATTAGACAAGTTGGCAATTATCTCCGGGCCTAACACCACTAAATAAACTTAATTCAGTTGTTGATGTGACTAGAGTACACAATAATTAGAAAAAAAACTAAAAAAACGCTATTAAAGTCAGAGCAGAGAACTGCAATGGAATTGCTGCAATTGCAAAAGAGTACTGAGTGAATGCAAGTGTCTGCACAGACTTTCAGGTATGACCTGAGGAGATTATCTCATTAATATGTTAACTATGGGGGAAAAAAACTGAAATCAATCTGCTTACATCTATTACCTCTGAAGGCTCTGATAAATACACAAACTTTCTTCAACAAAACCGTCAGAAACTACTATGATTTACCTTCAAAACAGTGTACATATCACATTTGTGGCTTCAATACTAGTATTTAGACATGTGCATGTTCAATTCGACATATAAATTTGCACAAAATATACTGTGATCTGTTCCAACTTCATCCCACTCCGTACTGCAGCCTATTATCTCAAGTGCAGCAAATAACTGCCACCACACTCTGGCATTTATTCCCCATCACAGTAAATCACTGTACCACAGCCTACTATTCTTCATATTTAACATATATTTGTTAGTTATCTGTATTTATCGATTATGACTGTTGTACCTATTTCAAGTATAATACAAAAGCTGTACCATCTATTTTAGCTGTAATATTTAAAACATTTTAGTTCACTTAATTCTCTTGTCAAACATGTGGGGTGTATAACAAACACCACATCTATTTTAAGGACAGCTTATACAGCTTCTTTCAGTATTTTGACAGAATATACATGCTTAAGTTAGAGCAATTTTATTTACTGGTACGAGACCCAACATATATGATATTTGTAGGAAATTTTCAAGGAAATTTTAAATTAACTTAGCACAATTATAAATGGGTGCTAACCCCCAACCACCAAAATAGTATGCATATCATGTATTTTTAATAAAAATGAAAAGAATTGCTAAAAAAATGTAAAATTCAAATTATCACCTAAATCCTATACTGGTAAAGTAAAACTTAGCCCTAAAGTCTGATATTTCAACCATTTATACCAGAATGTGGAATGGACCATATTCTGATTCATGAAGGATATAATTCTGACAGTTAACATCAAGAAGACATTAATGTAAAAATTTTGTACTATCAATTACACTGAACTTATTTCAGGTCATTGAGAATTCATTTAATGCCATGTACTGTTGCTTGGAATGCCAGGAAGCACCTTCAACAAACCAAAATATACAACCGATATATATGGTTAACAATCTAGTTTTTGTGCTAGCACTAGTTTTCATCTGTTTGCAACTTATTTAACAATATCTCAGCCAAAATAAAACAAAATTTCTTCAAATAAAAACTGTCAAAATCTGCTATAATTTGTTTTTAAAGTGATACATTTGTCATTTCTGTGGGTCGGGCTATTTACCTCAAGAACAGAAATACCGGAAGATTTTAAGGCTACATAAAGAATAAAAATAACTGAAATTTCCACCTGTATAAGATATTTATTCACTTGACCTAGCTAGCTTTAATTAACATGACTTCCCCCATTTGAATTAAAAAAAAAAAAAAGACTGTCAAATTACCTTATATTTGGAATTTTATTTTAAAGAAACTGAAATCACACTTATTAATGTGGTGTCCATTGGATAAACATTGAAAATACCTAAACACTGACAATGGGAAATAGACAATAGGAATAAAAATGCGAGTGTATTGATATTAAAGACTAAAGAGTATGCATTTTTATAAGTGTACTTCTGTTCAGAAGTGTATAATGGCTACTATTAGGTGGTGTTGGGCAGCGAATTGTACATTTTAAATAAAAATTTGAGTTGTTTTAAAATCTCATTGCGGTATTTCATATTCTTGTGGTTGCCAGCATATTTCCGTCCTTGTGGTGATTAGCCTTGCCGCATTTCTGTTGCTAAATCAGGTTTTTGGATATCACTTATCAAACTTTTAGTCCTTATTTTGGTTTCAAACAGAAATATTTCAGCATTTTAGTGGAAATTTTCTTCATAATTTGGGAATCCGTAATTCTTTATAAAAAATGCCTGAAGTATTTTACAGTTGTGGCTGGAGAACTTAATAGACATTTGTTTTATTATAAACTATATTAATATTTTAATTAAGTACTAGTAGTATAGCATGATTACCAGTGCAACTGACATATGTCGGCTGCACTTGCAATCATGCTACTTAATTCAAAATAGTAATATATCTTGGATACAAGTTGATGTTATGAGTTGTTGGTCACGAGCTGCCATGGTCATGAGATGCTCATATCCCCATTTAAACATGAATATCAAAGGTTATATGTCACAGCGTTATTGACCCAGTTTTCATGCTATCTGTTGCTTATTTCAGAAACTTTATAATTTAAATAATTTTCATGCAATAATATACAAAAAATACATAACTATTAACCTTTCCAATGGTGTTTTAATTGTGAAAATTGGTTATGTATTGCCAGATTAACATGCAATAGAAGATTAACAAAATTCCACATTGCATGGATAAGAAAATTATTGGCAAGCAAAAGTTTGATTGAAACCAAAACAAAGGCTAAAAGAATTTGATAAGTGATATCCAATTACTTGGTTCAGCAACAGAATTATTGCACGAAAACTAGATCTTCGACCATACAAATAGTGACTATATTAAGATGCTTTTTAACATCCACTTTATGTTTTGATTTTAACATATTTTAAGGAATAAGGTACCACTTTTCGTGAAGTATGTGTATCCAAGAAAGAATTAAATACTATTCGATTGCAAGCAGAGCCTGACCAGTTCATAATGATGCTTAAATCCTAGATTTTATTCCTGTGATTCATGTTTATTCGTATCTAACATAAACAACTTCAGACAACAATCAAAACAGGAAGCCATGATGGCAATGACTAAAGGCCAACTATAGTGAACATTCCGTGTAAACATCACTCCAGTTCAAGAAGTTTTCATCGAAATACTCAGGGATTTAGCAAAATGAAAATTACCAACTTTCTATTACCTTATTGCTATGTTGTTGTCTAAATACGTCCAGAAAATACACTTCAGACTGTAAATTTTTTTTTTTTTTTTTTTTTTTTTAAACTTTATTTCTATGTAGAGGTCACAATCAATAGTGCACTCAGTATTACATCAGTTATACAGTTTTAACAGCACAGTTTTAGTAATCACCTATACATGTTTTTTTTTTATATAAACCGTATTTAGTACAAGTTTTTTTTTCCATATACCAAATCAAATGTACAAAGTAGGATACAGTTTTAGTAATCCCATATACATGTTTCATCATATAACAAAAGACTTCAGTGTAGGTATTTTTTATAAACCAAAACAAAAATACATTATTATACAACACAGAATGTTTTTGACACAACTCACATACTACAAAAGTGCACCAATCTCTCTGTGCAGTTGAGCCCTGCATTCCCCATAAGTTCATGGATGGCTAAATACATTTTGCAATTTTCCCCAATTTTGTTTAAATGTATTTTCTGTGCTATTGAGAACGCTTAGCATTTTTTCATCTGAATACATTTCTTGTAATCTGTGTTTTAAAACAAGTAGATTTAAATTACCAGTTGTATTTGAGATTGAACTATCGTATATATATTTTTTAACCACAAGAATTAATGCGTTAATAGGTATTTTATTACTATCTGTTAGGTGATATCCAAACATGATAGTAAAATCAGTAAATTTTAATTTTATACCTGAATTATCTGCTACATAATTTTCTATAACTTGCCAAAATTTTGCAACTTCTGCACACCCAACAAACATATGCATTAGATTTTCTTCTTCAATTTTACACCTTTTACAGATGTCTTCATTGTATATGCCTAGTTTTGTCAGATATTTTCTAGTTCCAAGTATTCTATACAAAATTTTTACTTGAAACCATGTAAGGATGTTGTTTGATATCGTGTTAAAAGCAATTTTGAATGTTACATTCCAAGTTTTTTTATCTATATTTATTCCAAAATCCTGGTTCCATTTTACCTTCATTTTATGGTCATTATATTTATTTTGTTCTAAAATTCTGTAATAGCTTTTTGCACCCTTTTTACTGGTATTAATAATACACATATTCATTGGCATCACTGGTCTAATAATTTTTGAATGTTTCATTTGATCATATTTGTGTATATACTTATTCACAACTGTTTTGGCTCTTATATAATTCAGGGGGTTAATACTGTCCAGAGAATAGACCTTTTTAATTTTCTCAATGGTAAAGAAACTACCGTCAACATCCAATACATCTGAGATCAATATAATACCTTTTCTGTACCAATTGGGAAAGTACATAGTCTCTATTGACAATTTTGTATTATACCATAAGGGTGCAGATAGTAACTCTTCATAACTATGTGTGGTTTGTTCATTACATAATGTATCCCAAGCTTTAAAAACATCGATCCAGAAATTATTAGTAATTTTTTTGTTAATTTCTAAACCAAGTTGAGAACCTACGTATAACAACTTATTTATATCTGAGATTATCTGATGTCTGAAAAGTTTGACCCAAGGTGCATTTTTTTAATCAGCCTCCTTACCCACGTGATCTTAAGTGCCATTATAAAGTGTTCTAATTGTACCATTTTTATGCCACCTAAGTGGTAATCCAATGTTAAGGTTTTTCTATTTATTTTGGGTGTTTTGTTTGACCATATAAATTTATAGAATATGTTGTTTAACTCATTAATAAAGTTTATGTCTGGGTGTGGTAGGCTCAAAAAGAGGTGGTTTAGCTTGGCCATTAAAAAAGTTTTAATCACAGTCACTTTGCCCATGGGAGTAAGTTTTCTCTTACTCCAGTGATTGATACTGTCTTTAATCTCCACCAGCTTACTTCGAAAGTTAATTTCTGGCATTTTTTGTAAATCTACTGAAAATTTCAACCCAAGCATATTAAATTCAGTAGTATTCCAATCAAATCTTTGACTTATTAATTTATCATTTGAATGTTTTTTCTTACCAATCCAAATAATTTTGGTTTTGTCTGTATTTACCTTTAACCCAGAATATGTGCCAAAGATTTCCAATATGTTAAGTGCATTTTGTAATGATTGTTGAGAACCATCTAGGATTAGAGTGGTGTCATCAGCATATTGAGACAATTTAAACTCAGTGTTGTTAAATTTTATGCCTACTATTTTATCATTATAAGTTATAAGCATATTTAATACTTCAGCTGCCATAATAAATAGGTATGCTGAAATTGGGTCCCCCTGTCTGCAGCCACGACCTATCTTGATGAATTCTGACATAACCCCATTCTGCATGATAGTAGTTTCTATATTTTTATTGAATAACTTTATCCAACCTATGAACTTTTCTGTGAAACCCATTTGTGTTAACACTTTATATATGAATTTCCAAGATATCGAATCGTATGCCTTTTCAAAATCGATTAACATTAGTAGTCCTGGTATTTTAGATTTTTCAGCAGCATGCATTATATCATATATCAACCGTGTTGACTCCCCAATATATCGACCGGGAACGAAGCCATTCTGGTTTTGGCTGATCAGACCATTCAATAGTGGTTTGATTCTATTTGCTATTGAGGCAGAGGCAAGTTTATAAATAACACTTAACATTGACAATGGTCGCCAGTTTTTAATAAATTCTCTTGGCTTTCCACTTTTAGGAAGGCAAGTTAAAAGGCATTGTCGTAAGGTCAGAGGAAGAATTCCTTTTTTAAAACTAGTATTAAGGGCTCTAAGTATCCATTTACCTAAGTATTTCCAAAAGGCTTTTAAAAACTCAGCGGGAAAGCCATCTATCCCCGGTGATTTATTATTTTTCATATTTTTTAAAGATTCAAATAGCTCTTCTTCTTTCAAATCACCTTCGATTGATGTTGCCTGGTCATTTGTTATTCTACTTAATTTTATGTCCTTAAATATAAGATCAAGGTCAAGTTCTTTCAAGCTTTCATCTTGTGCTCGGTACAGTTGACTATAGAAATTCTTTAGTTCTAACAGAATTTGTCCCTGGTCAGTGATCAATGTGTTATCTTTTTTCTTAACCTTTTTAATAGTTTTATTCAAATAGTTATGTTGTTCCAATGAACAAAAATACTGTGTTGGTCTCTCACCTTCATGTAACCACTGAACACGTGACCTAACATAGTGTCCTTTCATATTCTGTTCTCTTAACTGTATTAATTCATGCTTTTTGGATTCCAGTGTTTCTTGTTTTATACTATCATTATTTTTTTCTAAAGCCTGTATTTCAGAGATAAGTTTCTTTTCCTTTATATTTTCATTTCTTTTTTTAATACTAGAAAACTTAACACTCTCACCTCTCATGCGAAGGATGAGCATTTCTAAAAATAAGTCATCCGGAATTCTCAAGTGTATATCGTGTTCATTAATTAAGTTGATTTTTTCGATATTATAAACTGGGACAGCATATTTTATTATTTCTTCTTGAATACATTCATTTATAAGTTTGAGATAATTTATGTCTTTGAGTAAGTTCGTGTTAAACTTCCAGCTCCCTTTACCTCTGTAAAATTTATTTAACAAAATATCTAGCTGTAATATTGAATGGTCTGATCTATAGCCAGGAATAATATCGGTTTTGTTCACAAGGTCTGTAAAACTAGATGAGGCTATAAGATAATCTAATCTAGCTTGTTTCAATGGGTTTTGTCTGCGCCATGTAAATCTTTTTATTTCAGGGTTAAAGTATCTAAATGTGTCCACTAAATTATATTCCTCCATCATATTCATAACCACTGTGCGAGATCTGGGGTTATTCAAGTTAATGTAATTGTGGCTGTCAAAGGTTGGGTTAAATATCATGTTGAAGTCTCCACACCATAATACATACTCTTCTTCATTTTGATTTAATAATCCAGCTATGAAATTATAAAAACTGGTGTCGTCAGCATTTGGACCATAAATATTAATTAATTTGACACTTATATCGCTTAATTGAAAATCAAGCACGATCATGTTTCCTGCACTATCTCGAAAGATATTTTTAATTTTATATTCAAATGTATTGTTTAAAAGTATGGCGACTCCTCTGGAGTTAGTGTTAACTCCATGTAGTAATATCTCACCTTCCCAAATTGATTTTAAATCAGCTTCATCATCTGATGTAAGATGTGTATCTTGCAGGCATAATATATTAACCCTCTTACTTTTCATGTAATTAATAACATCATATCTTTTAATTTTATTGCGCAAACCCCTACAATTTGCACTTAAGAGTTTAACTTTATCACCCATTTTCAATATTTAATTCTAAATAATACTGAAAAGCGTCCAAATTACTGCCATGTTAAAATAAATAATGCCAGTACTAGAGAGTATTGAGCACACCCGCACACAATAGGGATCAGTACAAACATTTCTCAAATTTATCCACTCCAATAGTTCAAAAACTATCATTATGTAACAAATGTAACATTTTAAAAATAACCATTTACACACTGTTAAATTTTCTTCCAAATTCAACTTTTTCTCTTGGGCTAGTGTAACTAAAACAAAGTACTTTTCTAATAATGTATAACAGACTTCTCTACATAGAATGTTCTTAGCAAACACAAAACTAAAACAAAAAAACAAAAATGCGAATATTTCTAATGGAAAACATAAAAATATAAAATGGCTTAAGTATGGAATAAACTTAAGGTTCATACTTAAGAAGTATGGGCCTTCTTATGAGTGGATCGGACTGTAAAATATTGATATCATTTTAAAATGTGGCTAACAATAACCGTTTTATAATTTGATGTTTGATTTAAATAAAGGCAGTGTTTTTATAGTTGTATTACTAAATGATTGGCTGTGAAATATGCTCTGTTTTATTACAGGTTTAGACAAATAAATAACAATTTTGCATTAAGTATGTTTTTATTTATAAAATATATGAAAATAAAAGTATGAATGGGTGCTTACTGAAAATAAAATACTCGTATGCACGACACTTTCTTTATACATGTATGGTACTGTGCATTTCACAAAATGAGCAACTCAATTTATACCTATTTCATGAAATGGGCAAGTGAATACTCGTATATTTGCCTACTTCACAACATAAGGAAGTCAGTTGCCTATTTTATGAGTTCAATGGGCAAAATTCACGAGTTTGTCATAACATCCCAGATAACATTCCGCCGGTGGGCCACCGGCGTATGGTCGGCAGATTTTGCCAGTTTGTGGTTGTATAATCGGCAGTTTTCCGACGTTGGGCCAACGGTGGCTTTCCAACCAATCTTCATGTCTATAGAATTTGCCACTGGTGGGCCACCGGTGGGCCAACAGCGTTTTTTTGTTCAAGATGGCGGTGAGCAATAATAGGGGATTTTTGGAAACTTAGTAAAAATTTATTCATAAGTGTGTTTCTAATAATGAGATTTCAGTGAGCCCACAAGTTTTAACTCACTATTTAACAATTTTAGACATACAAACAGTATTTTTATTATAATTTTACTATACAAAAGTTGTCATTGGACATATTATAATTATTATTATAATTCTATTACAGAATTTCAACCAGCGTATTGCCACCGGTGGGCCAACATTGGCCCAACGGACAAAAAGACGGTGGCCCACCGGTGGAAGCCTCCGGTGGGCCAACGGATTTACCGCTGGTGGCCCACCGGTGGGCCACCAGCAGACTGTTATCTGGGATATAGATCATATCTGTGTCATAGATGCTTGATGCAAAACTTAGCAAAATTGTCCCAGTTAATATACTTAGTATAATCTCCTGTCACCTGTTGAGGCGGTTGGGAACCTTGGTGCCTGGTTTAATTTGGAATTTTCTTTCTCTTGCCAATTGAGTCAGGAAGACCTTTAGTGTTTGTTTTGTTCATATCAGGGATCTTAAGTGACGCAGAGGAAATCTCACATGCTCTTAAGCGCTTTTGGCTGCAAAAACCTTGGTTGAAAGTCATCTTGACCATTGTAATTCCTTGTTTAGAACTCTCTCAGCTCCTGATTTTCACAGTCTCCAGTGTATAAAAAAAGTCTTGTTAGAATTATGGTTAATACCACCAAGTACTCACATATCACTCCTGTAAGAATGAGTCTTCGTTGGTTGCCTATCAAGCATTGATCTGTTAAGATCATGGTATTCTGAGGGGTTTCCAAACATATTTTAACTTATTTTATATCAATGAAACAATGCCCCAATATACAAATGAGATAAAAGACAAGAAAGGAGAAGATGAAATTAAAAAAAAAAAAAACGGGTGAGATTAAAGTGGGTGCGATATGCATGTAAATCTGATGGCTATGCATATTGATGTACAAGTTTCTACCTAGTGTAATGCAGCATGGTCATAGAGACTACTTTGGAACTTTACTTAAATCCAGACAGGATGTGTATAGAGCATGTAGAAGTTAATAATAATAATAGTAGGATTTATATAGTGCAAAATTGATACAAATCCTCTAATGCGCTTGAGTCCAAGAAGGGAGAGTCCAGGGACAGGCATGGGTCTACATCTAAAAAGCGCCCACTTTTCTGATCTTGTCTCGGTCTTTTTCTGTGGTACCAACCCCTGCAATGTTTCTAATATAACAATTATGATCTCTGATTTCTCGCATTATGTGCCTTAGGGTCTGTCAATAGATGGAGATTAAGCACAATCAAAGAATGCATTAACTTATTATTTTGAATTAATTAGGCATTTGCTGATACTAAAACATTTCCATTTTGGAAAAATCAAATTATTTTTGAAAATCGTTTTAGAAGAAAGAAATGCAGAAAGAAATTTAACAGAACCGCGATTTTTAAACTAGGAAGAAAGCGTGCGATAACTTTTGTAAAGTTTTAACTATTTCGGATATGTTACACAAGATCTGGTGGAAACGCATATCTGAAAAATAGATAACTTTTTCGGTTTATTTGACAGCTAATTAAACATTATCCTTAAGCAATGCTTATTTGTACCTAATCTGATTGATTTTTGGTGTTATTACGGTGCATTTTCTCAAGTGTTTTTATATCCTTTATTATCGCCCACACTCACAGCCACACCCCAACTCGATTGTCAATATCTCTGGAACAGGTACGGCTATCTTTGAAGTTATTGGCATAAAAAAAGGTGGAATGGAGCAGGATTCAGTTCTATGGGAATAGAATAGAATCCACCTCCCATTGGAGGGTGCTACGCTTACTTATAGGAAGTGAGCAAAACTAAAACTATGAAATTGATATGCCACCAGTTTTTCTATCAACTATACCTTTTAAGTCTGGAAAGTAGTATGAGTTACATTCAACCCAGCCCTAATGTACACCCGTGGACATAGACCGAGTTTCTGTCCCGTCGCCAATTGTTATTGATATGTTGATGGACACAATGGTGAGGGACAGAGTTCCCATGTACTTGTTTTCTGTGTAAATCTCAAACTATGGGAAATTATTTCATTTACTTTAAAAAGTAATTATTATGTCCATATAGTCGTATCCGGTTTACAGTACATATGCTGTTAAACTAAACTGCTTTTACAAGCCAGGAATTTCTTTTGTAGATAACTATGTAATGTTGAAGGTTTGTTTATATTTTAAAACAGGTTAAAATACTTACATATCAGTTTAATTGGCATTAAATATTAGTGAACGGCACATATACATAAGTTAAAGAATTCAAATAACACTTTATACTTATTGTAATATGTGTACAAATATGCCGTTCAAAATTTACACAGAAAACAAGTACATGTGAGCTCTGTCCCTCGCCATTGTGTCCATCAGTATATCAATAACAATTGGCGACGGGACAGAAACTCGGTCTACCGTGGACAGTGAATCGGACAGGACATGCAGTCCTGTCAGACACCAATATAAATAGTGTCAGATACATTTTTATTGAATATTAGTCTTGAAATGAAATAGAAACATACAACAACAATGTATAACACAAGAAGTAGGGATGTGTTCACATATGCATTTATGTTTTTAAAGAGAAATCTAATACAGTAAATATTGGCGTCCGACTCCATTGTCCTGTCCAATTCACCGTCCATGGGTGTAGGCCATTAGTAAATTTGCGTTACTGCATACTAACCGTATACTTACCATTATGTAGTGCTGGGACGATGTTTGCAAACTTCGGTATTATCGCTCGCTGGCTCATTGCCGATCAATGACCGGTAAACTTTAAGTACAACCGATATTTGCTAAATTCATTTCTTTGTAGCCTTTTGGTCACAATAAAACACTAACCGGAATAATATTTTGTAAAAATTTGAAATATTTATCAGTTAAAATGTCAAAACTAGCTGTGAATGCAATAAAAATAACGTAAATAGAAACAATTTGGGGTTTTCCCATTGTTGTCAAGGTAATCATAAGTTGAGCCAATCACAAGTGAAGATACATCCAGCATGGTCTGTTAGTGAGGGAGACGTCTGTGAGTGGCTTTAGGTTATATTTTTGTTATATTTGTGATAATTTGTGTGTATTTTGCTTGTTGTTATTTAATATTTGATTTTTCTGTCTGGTTTACACTTTTGACTCCATGATCGGAAATGTTCGAAGTTTGTTCACGAATTTCCGATACGAACATCGACACGTAATATCATGGCGATCTCCCAGCACTACCATTATGTCAGTGGATGTCCGCGCCTCACATAACGTTCTATATTAGGGCTACATTCAACCATGCAGTAAACACCCATGTTGAAGTTAATATTTTGAATTTTAATTCTATCCTTGCAAGTTGTGTTTTTCTGGAGGTAATTAACAAACCATTCCTCCATACAGAAAGAAAACCGAAATATTATATGCATTGACAGATATATATCCGTATATCCACGATGGACGGGTTTTCAATATGACCACGTAAATGGACAATGCTGAATATCACAACCAACGAAACCAATATTATCAGACAAAAAACACCAATAATAAATCCTCAAATTCGCTGGTTCAGTGTGACTGCATATTCATTCTAAAATATTGTAAAAATGCCTTCCAAAAATGAGTCCGAGAGCTTATGTTTAAATGATCGAAAACGTGAATATATCGAAAACCCGTACATCGGCTATATATTATAAACAGTTCATTTGTAACATTGAAAGTTTAAACATCAGTTGCATTAAATTGGTCAACTCAGACCTTTGTCAACTCGGCCCTTCCCAGCTCGGCCCCTTTGTGAAACACACTCAGTCTCATTTGCATACAAACTTGGCCCTACTAAAAATCACTGACACAAACCTTTTGATATCTGCCTTTTTTATGTTGAATATTAAAAGATGAATTGTTTCATGTATTTGTTTTTTTTTTTTTTTTTTATGTTGGCCCCCTTTTGATATGTTTTTTTTTTTTTTTTTTATGAAGGCGTGCACGTAAAATATGAAGGTCAACTCCTTTTAATACCAAAAAAATAAGCCAGATATTTTATTTTGAAACAGCGTAAATGTAGTAAAATTTTGAGTATTTTTATATTTAAAACCAAAAATATCATTGCTTCATATCTATATTCCAAACCCTTTCATGGCCACGGTTACAGTAAAATTACTGTAGTAAATTCTACATTACAATTAGTGCTGGGACGAGTTGACGGAAACTCGAGTTGCAACTCGATGGGCGATAATTGGGGGACACATCGATCTGTGCTATTGAAACTCGAGTTTTTGAAAACGTCAATACTTTTACCATCTAAGGCTGACACTTAACCAAAACAATAGAAATATCTGAAATTTTCAAAAATATATTGCATTTTTACTTTATTCTGGCTTAAATCAATGAAGATTTAACTTAAATTATATCGTGAAAGCCCATTTCCAGGTCCAAATTTTGCCTCATGTACGGTCATGTAAAATATTTTCGCCATATTAATGGCTAACAAACGAAATACTTTATCCCGAAAATTAATCGAGTTTAACTCGAGTTCAACTCGCTACTAACAAGTGATACTCGATCTGTCATTTAAGCTGCCGATCCCACCACTAATTACAATCCCGTGGAATTCTTTTAATGGCTTCAAATCATCATCAAATATCTATTTCTGGATGGATTTTGATAATTTAGGTATCAGTCTTTTCAGTTCTTAATCGTGGAACTGATGCTGTGCAAATAATTAATTTTGTGGACATTTTTAGCTTGTTTAAAAGACTTGAAAATCTTCATTTATGAATGGATGGATTTAGATATATTGAAAATTAGAAATGACTTTGAATCAACATGTTTTCTTTTGCATCTCAGTTGATTTTGCTAATTTAGGTATAAAACTTGTCAGCTTGGAGGCCAAGTTTATACAGATACAGGGCTGATCGAGGTTGTGAGTTTTAGAAGGGGCCGAGTTTGTATCGAACGTTTCCAAGTTAGTATAGGCTGACTTTGTAAAAGGCTGAGTTGTCTGTGATTCTTTAATTTAAGTTATTTAACCAATATTTACCCCAGAGGAAAAACATTTTCCACATGTTCCTGTTTTTTCTGGGAACTAATATACCTGAAAGTTTAGGGTAGTACTATAAATATTGCATAGTATACTGTATTTGATTGGATTTTTTATTTTATGTATATTAACTTTCATAAAAATACTGAGAAAAATTTATGTTCTAATTTTGAAAAATGATGCAAATTAATTTTTACTTTATAATATCCGATGCGAAGTTGGATTGTTTGAAAGATGTTTCAGTTTTGCAGGAAAGAATTTTTTTTCATATGTGCTTCGCTGCAGTTAATATGATTTACATGCAACTTGTGACCACAGCAGCTCAAGACCAACAACTCGTACACAAATACTACTGTACTACATGGTAACAACAATATTTTATGACACAAAAACACTATGGATAATCATAAGTAAAATATATATGTGTTCAGAAGTTCATGACAACAAATCTAAAATTGTAACTTTACCTAATTTTCAAATAATATTTTTCAGATGTCGAGCAATAAAACACAGGAAATAGTATATCAGATAAACCAGGAACCAGTTTATTCTATTTTTCTGTAGAGTAAAACAAAACAGGAACCAGACAAGTGGCACTAGGCAAAGAGTAAACCACGAAAACACAGTCCACACGAAAATACGAACATTGGTGATATTGACAGCTTAATATTTTATTCTTCTTCCACCAGATTGTCAAGTGACATACACCAGAATAAATAACTGAGGAACATTTGTTAGGTTTGTTTCAAAGTTTTATATTTTAACATTCTTATTGGATGTTTTTACTTCAAACTGGACAAAATC
This sequence comes from Sabellastarte sp. h YS-2021, assembly GCA_964017235.1. Taxonomy (NCBI): domain Eukaryota; kingdom Metazoa; phylum Annelida; class Polychaeta; order Sabellida; family Sabellidae; genus Sabellastarte; species Sabellastarte sp. h YS-2021. The sequence continues at coordinate 20,282,463 of OZ024928.1, forward strand.
CCAGTGAACACCCATTTTGCAAATATATAGAAGCATTTGTCTTTGATCTCTAACGAAGAAATATAAGAAAGCCACTAGAAATTGCAATTTAAAATTAGAAACTCAGTTTTAAGCTTTCATTTACTGGCAATCTGCCAGTAAACATGCACACTGTGCATGGTTAATACTTTGATTTTAAACTGTACAGTATTACATGTACCAGGTATAGATTATATTTGTATTCAAGCAGACTACTAAATAATGTTAAAAGGGGCCACAGTGGCAGAGTGGTAACACTCTCGCCTCCCACCTCTGAGATCAGAGTTCGAATCCCAGCCCGACCTCAAGTGGGAAAGCTGGTAGTTCCTTGCCGTTGGTCGGCAGTTTACAATACAGAACATTGACCTACTGTATGTACTGGTTTCCTCTGCCCATAAAACTACCCATCATGATATGACCTATACAATGTGTTGAAAGCTACGTTAAAACCCATATAAATAAATATTGTTAATTTTGTAGAACCTTGCATGATAATATGGCGACCATTGGTTTTTTATGCTATTAAAAATGTCTTGATTTCTGTGGGCACTCTTACAAGTCAGTTTCCAATATAAAATATATTTAATGAATAAAAATTTGTACATATTTCAAAATTACAGAACAGAATTATAACACATTACATTTTTATATATATTTTAAAGCCAAATATATGATGAAAATAATTTTCAGAAATAATCTCAATTATCGGCTGTTTTACATCAAAACTAATAACTCGCACAAATAATCTAGAATAGTGGCTGTTTTACAACAAACCAGAAATTCCAGTGAATATCCATTTCTTGCACTTTTATAAGGATTTGTCCTTGACCTCTAACAAATATAAGGTGGGTATTCACTAGTAGTTTACGACTAGTAGTATATGACTATAGCCAGAAAAGCTATAGTCACCAATCTACAATATATTGCAAACATAATTGCAAAAAAACATGGCAACAAAGTTAATAAATGGAAGTGGCTTTGAAAATCAATTAGTCCTGATTGCAGTTGAAAATTTTGATGCATTGACTTTAATATATATAAGGTTTAGTATATAAAGTTATTACGCCGGGTGACAGATACAAAATGGTGGTATTATGCAAATTTATTTAATTTAATGTCTGCTCACAATATAATAGTAATTTAATTCAATACACCATATCTTAACAAGCTCTTACACAAATAGCATTGACCAGAATTTATCCAATATTTGGCTATGAAATGTTTAGTACCATCGTTTTCCCCTACATGTGTAGATCAAAGATTACCCATTTTGACTGAGTATCAACATTTGTTGACTTCATAAACTGTCCTCAAAACATTATTCAACTAAAATGTACAGTAATATTGTTTCTCACCTTTATATACTGTTTATAGTATCATATTTGTCTTTTGGTTATGTATGCAATATCAAACACAGGAACCCTTTGAAAATCCTCAGTATTTTAAAACACTGTTTTTTTCCGAATATACAAATGCTTTATTATGGCTATATATTATGACACAGACACCTCCAATAAATAATAACCACAATGTTTTCAAACAGTGTTTCAAATTTTTGCTTCCATTTAATTAACTTAGCAATCTGAAAAAAAAAATTGTAAATAAGTGTCCCTTGAAAAGGGGTCATCATGCTGCACGAATCCTCATGATAGTTTTGTGACAAAAAAAAAAAAAAAAAGAGAGAAAAAAGTGATCTCTAGAATTGCAAGCCTCGTTAGAGCTTGCCCTTAAAAATTTGGAGATAAATAGTTTATTGAAATATTTGCAAGGATGAACAAATAAATTGATACAACACAAAAAGAACATTAGAAAGCAACATTGGTGTCAACTGCCAAATTAAAAGTAACTTTCAGGTATGACCAGAGGAAATGGGGAAGTGTAAATTTTAAGGAGTGAAGTTTGATATAATAATTACTTTAAAACTTCTTCCAGGTGGTCATTGTAGTACATGGTCAAAGTTTTTAACCCATTTTAAAATTTTTTTTCTAATGCAAAGTGTGTAGAAATATACGGAAATGTACTTTTGTAAGTTACTCATATGTGCTTATTCTCATCACTCTACAGCTATTTTAGTGGGTTGGATATAAATAATTTATAGATTTTCAACTTTCCCATTCTTGCAGCGTAGGCGTCCGCGTTCAGGTGAACAACTTCTCCTCCAAAACTACAAGGCCTAGAGACATGCTGTTTTCTTTAAAAGATACCTTATCTATCGAGAATAAAAAATTGTGCAAGGCATGCAAATCTGTCTGCTCGCCTGTTTGCTAGAGCCACTACAAGGGAGGTACCCCCACCAAAAGTGTGAAAATTTCAACACTTTATCACAATTTTCTCATTGACTATTGCAGGAATTTCTCTCATATCTTGCATATATGTACTAGGGCATATCTTATGGGCATCTACTCACATTAAAAGATTTTACACAGGTTCAGTTTGTTATTGCAGTATAAAAATTTGGATTATAACATCAAAATTAGAATTCACATGTTAAGGTAATTACCTTAAAATCATCCAAATCAGGTGTCTTTGGTATGCTGTATTCAATTATAGGCAGAGGTGATTTGTAAAAAGTCAAATATCGCTTTTATTTTTGGTTTTAGAGCTTTGGAATATATTGGGAGGTAATAAGAATCTAAGGCCTGAGATTCCAAGAACCCAGTAAATTGCCCCCTGAACTTCTACATTTTTTAATTTTGGTCATTTTCTTGTGTTTTGCAGTGTGTCTACAAAGTACTTTGTAGAATCTATACTACTTCATTGAAATAGTCTTCAGGACTATTTCCACATAGTCATGTGTTTTTAAGCGTCCCGCAAGGGACGCTTGTTTGTGTATGGGGGAGCCTCCGGCTCCGCCGGCTCCGGCGGCTCCACTGGCTCCGCATTTTGTTTTCCTTATAACTCTGTAACCGTTAGGCGGATTCTTTTCAAATTTGGCAGGTTTAGGCAGTAGCCTTGGGGAATTTTTTTGAATATGCTGCAGTGACATTTCAACCAATCAGAGAGGTCACATGACCAAAAATGTCTTTTTTCGATGGGGAAGCTTGTCCGGATGATAACTTGAAAGGAATTTTATCAATTCACCTGAAACTTGGCAAATACATTCATTCTATTAAAATCTGGAAATCATTAGATTTTGGCATTGATTGGTCAAGAAATGGCCGAGTAATTAATGATTAATTAATCATTACGAATTTTCCAAATAAGGAAAACACAAAAATGCTTATATCTCGAAAACCGTGCTAGATAGAGCGATTTCGACGAAATTTTTGACCCGCAGGGTATCTCTGCGGAGTAGTTTTCCCAATTTTCAAAAAATTTTTGTCTCGCCCAAAATGGCGGCCATTTTGAATTTTCGAAATTTTCGCAAAAATTGCAAAGCACAAAAATGCTTATATCTCAAAAACCGTGCTAGATAGAGCAATTTCGACAAAATTTTTCAACCGCAGGATATCTCTGCGGAGTACTTTTCCCAATTTTCAAAAAATTTTTGTCTCGCTAAAAATGGCGGCCATTTTGAATTTTCGAAATTTTCGCAAAAATTGCAAAACACAAAAATGCTTATATCTCGAAAACCGTGCTAGATAGAGCGATTTCGACGAAATTTTTGACCCACTGGGTATCTCTGCAGAGTAGCCATGCCAATTTTCAAAAAAATTTTATCTTGCCAAAAATGGCGGCCATTTTGAATTTTCGAATTTTTGCGCAAAAATTGCAAAACACAAAAATGCTAATATTTCGAAAACCGTGCTACATAGAGCGATTTCGACGAAATTTTTTATCTTCAGGGTATCTCTGCAGAGCAGCTATCCCAAAGAGCTTTCACTTGGTGAAGTTTCAGACCCATAGCTAATTGCTCACCTACTCAAAAAGAGTAAATGCGAATTACCTCTAAAAGTATTGCAGATGGCCAATTTTTCTCAAATAACTCATTCACCTACTTTTGGAAGAGCTTTCACATGGTGAAGTTTCAGACCCATAGCCAATTACTCACCTACTCAAAATGAGTAAATGCGAATTATCTCTAAAAGTATTGCAGATAGCCAATTTTTCTCAAATAACTCATTCACCTACTTTTGGGAGAGCTTTCACATGGTGAAGTTTCAGACCCATAGCTAATTATTTACCTACTCAAAATGAGTAAATGCTAATTATCTGTAAAAGTATTGCGGATACCCAATTTTTATCAAATAACTCATTCATCTACTTGTGGGAGAGCTTTCACATGGTGAAGTTTCAGACCCATAGCTAATTACTCACCTACTCAAAATGAGTAAATGCGAATTATCTCTAAAAGTATTGCAGATAGCCAATTTTTCTCAAATAACTTTTTCACCTACTTTTGGGAGAGCTTTCACTTGGTGAAGTTTCAGACCCATAGCTAATTACTCACCTACTCAAAATGAGTAAATGCAAATTATCTGTAAAAGTATTGCAGATAGCCAATTTTTCTCAAATAACTCATTCACCTACTTTTGGGAGAGCTTTCACTTGGTGAAGTTTCAGACCCATAGCTAATTACTCACCTACTCAAAATGAGTAAATGCGAATTATCTCTAAAAGTATTGCAGATAGCCAATTTTTCTCAAATAACTCATTCACCTACTTTTGGGAGAGCTTTCACTTGGTGAAGTTTCAGACCCATAGCTAATTACTCACCTACTCAAAATGAGTAAATGCGAATTATCTCTAAAAGTATTGCAGATAGCCAATTTTTCTCAACTCATTCACCTACTTTTGGAAGAGCTTTCACATGGTCAAGTTTCAGACCCGTAGCTAATTACTCAAAATGAGTAAATGCTAATTATCTCTAAAAGTATTGCAGATAGCCAATTTTTCTCAAATAACTCATTCACCTACTTTTGAGAGAGCTTTCACTTGGTAAAGTTTCAGACCTGTAGCTAATTATTCACCTACTCAAAATGAGTAAATGCAAATTATCTGTAAAAGTATTGCAGATAGCCAATTTTTCTCAAATAACTCATTCACCTACTTTTGGGAGAGCTTTCACTTGGTGAAGTTTCAGACCCATAGCTAATTACTCACCTACTCAAAATGAGTAAATGCGAATTATCTCTAAAAGTATTGCAGATAGCCAATTTTTCTCAAATAACTCATTCACCTACTTTTGGGAGAGCTTTCACTTGGTGAAGTTTCAGACCCATGGCTAATTACTCACCTACTCAAAATGAGTAAATGCGAATTATCTCTAAAAGTATTGCAGATAGCCAATTTTTCTCAAATAACTCATTCACCTACTTTTGGGAGAGCTTTCACTTGGTGAAGTTTCAGACCCATAGCTAATTACTCACCTACTCAAAATGAGTAAATGCGAATTATCTCTAAAAGTATTGCAGATAGCCAATTTTTCTCAAATTAATCATTCACCTACTTTTGGGAGAGCTTTCACTTGGTGAAGTTTCAGACCCATAGCTAATTACTCGTCTACTCAAAATGAGTAAATGCGAATTATCTCTAAAAGTATTGCAGATAGCCAATTTTTCTCAAATAACTCATTCACCTACTTTTGGGAGAGCTTTCACTTGGTGAAGTTTCAGACCCAAAGCTAATTACTCACCTACTCAAAATGAGTAAATGCGAATTATCTGTAAAAGTATTGCAGATAGCCAGTTTTTCTGAAATTAATCATTCACCTACTTTTGGGAGAGCTTTCACTTGGTGAAGTTTCAGACCCATAGCTAATTACTCACCTACTCAAAATGAGTAAATGCGAATTATCTCTAAAAGTATTGCAGATAGCCAATTTTTCTCAAATAACTCATTCACCTACTTTTGGGAGAGCTTTCACTTGGTGAAGTTTCAGACCCATAGCTAATTACTCGTCTACTCAAAATGAGTAAATGCGAATTATCTCTAAAAGTAGTGCAGATAGCCAATTTTTCTCAAATAACTCATTCACCTACTTTTGGAAGAGCTTTCACTTGGTGAAGTTTCAGACCCATAGCAAATTACTCACCTACTCAAAATGAGTAAATGCGAATTATCTCTAAAAGTATTGCAGATAGCCAATTTTTCTCAAATAACTCATTCACCTACTTTTGGGAGAGCTTTCAGTTGGTGAAGTTTCAGACCCATAGCTAATTACTCACCTACTCAAAATGAGTAAATGCGAATTATCTCTAAAAGTATTGCAGATAGCCAATTTTTCTCCAATTAATCATTCACCTACTTTTGGGAGAGCTTTCACTTGGTGAAGTTTCAGACCCATAGCTAATTACTCGTCTACTCAAAATGAGTAAATGCGAATTATCTCTAAAAGTAGTGCAGATAGCCAATTTTTCTCAAATAACTCATTCACCTACTTTTGGGAGAGCTTTCACTTGGTGAAGTTTCAGACCCATAGCAAATTACTCACCTACTCAAAATGAGTAAATGCGAATTATCTCTAAAAGTATTGCAGATAGCCAATTTTTCTCAAATAACTCATTCACCTACTTTTGGGAGAGCTTTCACTTGAAGTTTCAGACCCATAGCAAATTACTCACCTACTCAAAATGAGTAAATGCGAATTATCTCTAAAAGTATTGCAGATAGCCAATTTTTCTCAAATAACTCATTCACCTACTTTTGGGAGAGCTTTCACTTGGTGAAGTTTCAGACCCATAGCTAATTACTCACCTACTCAAAATGAGTAAATGCGAATTATCTCTAAAAGTATTGCAGATAGCCAATTTTTCTCAAATTAATCATTCACCTACTTTTGGGAGAGCTTTCACTTGGTGAAGTTTCAGACCCATAGCTAATTACTCGTCTACTCAAAATGAGTAAATGCGAATTATCTCTAAAAGTATTGCAGATAGCCAATTTTTCTCAAATAACTCATTCACCTACTTTTGGGAGAGCTTTCACTTGGTGAAGTTTCAGACCCAAAGCTAATTACTCACCTACTCAAAATGAGTAAATGCGAATTATCTGTAAAAGTATTGCAGATAGCCAGTTTTTCTGAAATTAATCATTCACCTACTTTTGGGAGAGCTTTCACTTGGTGAAGTTTCAGACCCATAGCTAATTACTCACCTACTCAAAATGAGTAAATGCGAATTATCTCTAAAAGTATTGCAGATAGCCAATTTTTCTCAAATAACTCATTCACCTACTTTTGGGAGAGCTTTCACTTGGTGAAGTTTCAGACCCATAGCTAATTACTCGTCTACTCAAAATGAGTAAATGCGAATTATCTCTAAAAGTAGTGCAGATAGCCAATTTTTCTCAAATAACTCATTCACCTACTTTTGGAAGAGCTTTCACTTGGTGAAGTTTCAGACCCATAGCAAATTACTCACCTACTCAAAATGAGTAAATGCGAATTATCTCTAAAAGTATTGCAGATAGCCAATTTTTCTCAAATAACTCATTCACCTACTTTTGGGAGAGCTTTCAGTTGGTGAAGTTTCAGACCCATAGCTAATTACTCACCTACTCAAAATGAGTAAATGCGAATTATCTCTAAAAGTATTGCAGATAGCCAATTTTTCTCCAATTAATCATTCACCTACTTTTGGGAGAGCTTTCACTTGGTGAAGTTTCAGACCCATAGCTAATTACTCGTCTACTCAAAATGAGTAAATGCGAATTATCTCTAAAAGTAGTGCAGATAGCCAATTTTTCTCAAATAACTCATTCACCTACTTTTGGGAGAGCTTTCACTTGGTGAAGTTTCAGACCCATAGCAAATTACTCACCTACTCAAAATGAGTAAATGCGAATTATCTCTAAAAGTATTGCAGATAGCCAATTTTTCTCAAATAACTCATTCACCTACTTTTGGGAGAGCTTTCACTTGGTGAAGTTTCAGACCCATAGCAAATTACTCACCTACTCAAAATGAGTAAATGCGAATTATCTCTAAAAGTATTGCAGATAGCCAATTTTTCTCAAATAACTCATTCACCTACTTTTGGGAGAGCTTTCACTTGGTGAAGTTTCAGACCCATAGCTAATTACTCACCTACTCAAAATGAGTAAATGCGAATTATCTCTAAAAGTATTGCAGATAGCCAATTTTTCTCAAATTAATCATTCACCTACTTTTGGGAGAGCTTTCACTTGGTGAAGTTTCAGACCCATAGCTAATTACTCGTCTACTCAAAATGAGTAAATGCGAATTATCTCTAAAAGTATTGCAGATAGCCAATTTTTCTCAAATAACTCATTCACCTACTTTTGGGAGAGCTTTCACTTGGTGAAGTTTCAGACCCAAAGCTAATTACTCACCTACTCAAAATGAGTAAATGCGAATTATCTGTAAAAGTATTGCAGATAGCCAGTTTTTCTGAAATTAATCATTCACCTACTTTTGGGAGAGCTTTCACTTGGTGAAGTTTCAGACCCATAGCTAATTACTCACCTACTCAAAATGAGTAAATGCGAATTATCTCTAAAAGTATTGCAGATAGCCAATTTTTCTCAAATAACTCATTCACCTACTTTTGGGAGAGCTTTCACTTGGTGAAGTTTCAGACCCATAGCTAATTACTCGTCTACTCAAAATGAGTAAATGCGAATTATCTCTAAAAGTAGTGCAGATAGCCAATTTTTCTCAAATAACTCATTCACCTACTTTTGGAAGAGCTTTCACTTGGTGAAGTTTCAGACCCATAGCAAATTACTCACCTACTCAAAATGAGTAAATGCGAATTATCTCTAAAAGTATTGCAGATAGCCAATTTTTCTCAAATAACTCATTCACCTACTTTTGGGAGAGCTTTCAGTTGGTGAAGTTTCAGACCCATAGCTAATTACTCACCTACTCAAAATGAGTAAATGCGAATTATCTCTAAAAGTATTGCAGATAGCCAATTTTTCTCCAATTAATCATTCACCTACTTTTGGGAGAGCTTTCACTTGGTGAAGTTTCAGACCCATAGCTAATTACTCGTCTACTCAAAATGAGTAAATGCGAATTATCTCTAAAAGTAGTGCAGATAGCCAATTTTTCTCAAATAACTCATTCACCTACTTTTGGGAGAGCTTTCACTTGGTGAAGTTTCAGACCCATAGCAAATTACTCACCTACTCAAAATGAGTAAATGCGAATTATCTCTAAAAGTATTGCAGATAGCCAATTTTTCTCAAATAACTCATTCACCTACTTTTGGGAGAGCTTTCACTTGGTGAAGTTTCAGACCCATAGCAAATTACTCACCTACTCAAAATGAGTAAATGCGAATTATCTCTAAAAGTATTGCAGATAGCCAATTTTTCTCAAATAACTCATTCACCTACTTTTGGGAGAGCTTTCAGTTGGTGAAGTTTCAGACCCATAGCTAATTACTCACCTACTCAAAATGAGTAAATGCGAATTATCTCTAAAAGTATTGCAGATAGCCAATTTTTCTCCAATTAATCATTCACCTACTTTTGGGAGAGCTTTCACTTGGTGAAGTTTCAGACCCATAGCTAATTACTCGTCTACTCAAAATGAGTAAATGCGAATTATCTCTAAAAGTAGTGCAGATAGCCAATTTTTCTCAAATAACTCATTCACCTACTTTTGGGAGAGCTTTCACTTGGTGAAGTTTCAGACCCATAGCAAATTACTCACCTACTCAAAATGAGTAAATGCGAATTATCTCTAAAAGTATTGCAGATAGCCAATTTTTCTCAAATAACTCATTCACCTACTTTTGGGAGAGCTTTCACTTGGTGAAGTTTCAGACCCATAGCTAATTACTCACCTACTCAAAATGAGTAAATGCGAATTATCTCTAAAAGTATTGCAGATAGCCAATTTTTCTCAAATTAATCATTCACCTACTTTTGGGAGAGCTTTCACTTGGTGAAGTTTCAGACCCATAGCTAATTACTCGTCTACTCAAAATGAGTAAATGCGAATTATCTCTAAAAGTAGTGCAGATAGCCAATTTTTCTCAAATAACTCATTCACCTACTTTTGGGAGAGCTTTCACTTGGTGAAGTTTCAGACCCATAGCAAATTACTCACCTACTCAAAATGAGTAAATGCGAATTATCTCTAAAAGTATTGCAGATAGCCAATTTTTCTCAAATAACTCATTCACCTACTTTTGGCAGAGCTTTCACTTGGTGAAGTTTCAGACCCATAGCTAATTATTCACCTACTCAAAATGAGTAAATGTGAATTATCTCTAAAAGTATTGCAGATAGCCAATTTTTCTCAAATAATTCATTCACCTACTTTTGGGAGAGCTTTCACTCTGTGAAGTTTCAGACCCATAGCTATTTATTCACCTACTCAAAATGAGTAAATGCTAATTATCTGTAAAAGTATTGCGGATACCCAATTTTTATCAAATACTCATTCATCTACTTGTGGGAGAGCTTTCACATGGTGAAGTTTCAGACCCATAGCTAATTACTCACCTACTCAAAATGAGTAAATGCAAATTATCTCTAAAAGTATTGCAGATAGCCAATTTTTCTCAAATAACTCATTCACCTACTTTTGGGAGAGCTTTCACTTGGTGAAGTTTCAGACCCATAGATAATTATTCACCTACTCAAAATGAGTAAATGTGAATTATCTCTTAATAGTATTGCAGATAACCAATTTTTCTCAAATAACTCATTCACCTACTTTTGGAAGACCTTTCACACACGAAAATGAAAAGTTGTGAATATCTCGGAAAAGCTATTTCTTCTGCTTTAATGCTCGGCGGGAGATACACACCACGGCAGTGGTCTTGACAAAAATTTTTGTCTCCCCAAAAATGGTGGCCATTTTGAATTTTCAAAGTTTTTGCAAAACACAAAAATGCTTATATCTCGAAAACCGTGCTATATGGAGTGAACTCAACAAAATTTTGGACCTGCTGGGTATCTCTGCAGAGTAGCCATGCCAATTTTCAAAATATTTTTGTCTCGCCAAATATAGCGGACATTTTTAATTTTTTTTTACTTTTTGCAAAACACAAAAATGCTTATATCTTGAAAACCGTGCTAGATAGAGCAGACTGTGCTGACTTTGGTTGCCACAACAGTATAAGGCTAGAAACGAAGCATTTTCTTAATACTTTAGCACTCACCTTTATATCCTTTTCGGGACGCTTTGTTTTTGCTATGCAAAAACATTATCTTTTTTTTTTGCGAGCGATCCTCTAGTTTTTTTTGCTGCTTTCTTGCCCTTTCAAGGTCATGTCTATAACAGCAAATGGGTCAGATTTTCACTTATTGCTTAATATCCCTCTTACTATTTCATTAAAGCTTTGGAATGTATTGAGAGGCAATAGAAAACCAAAGCCTTGGATAAATTAACAGCATTTTCTTGCCCCCTCTGTTCATTATTTTTATTATCATTAACAGCAAACTCATTTTTTTTGCTTTTATTCTCTCCAGTGATATAAAGAGCAAAAGTAAAATCTGTCAAGATGGTGCTAAACACATATGTACCCATTACACAAGTCTGTGTTAGTTCCACCTGGGGATAAAGATGTTAAAGCCACTATCAGTTGAAGTCCGCCAGTGCCTCAGGTCAGGAGTGGCCATTTCAAGTTATGCCCAGGCAGCGGAGGAGCTGATTCAGAATGCTGTGGATGCTGCTGCTACCTGTGTAGCTGTCAGGGTTGATCTGGACCGGAAGAAACTCCAAGTAGTTGATAATGGCTCTGGAGTCAACAGAGATGGTCTAGAGAACATCGCTGAAAGGTTTTTTTTTACCACACAGCATTTAAAGGTTGTGCAGGTATTTTTTCATCCATGGGTAGCAGTTGGGTGGTTGTAGGATGGAAGAGGGGTGAAGGTGTGCAGTCTCGAGGTTTGACTTTGATTTGACCTTTGACCTTTCCATGGAGACCTTGAACTTTAAAATATTGTCAGGGCTATATCTTGGAAACCTAAAGGTTTTGGAAGATGATATTTTGTAGGGACAATGGTTGTGGATCATAGTGTGATGTTAATTTGACCTTTCCACTTTCCTTAGTGCCTATGACCTGTAAAATCTTGTCTTCTCTATAGCTCGGAAACTGTGAAGTGTAGGAATTTGACATATGGTAGGGACTCGATTGGGAGATGTATGTGTGCCGTGTCATGGTTTGATCTAGTGTCATGATATATGGTGTGACAGTCCAGATTATTTTCTTCCTTAGTTTATTTCAATTTCTTCTGTATAGTGTGCAAAACAACACTGTCTATATAACTGAAATCCACAGCTCTCACTTTTAAGCCAATACATTGAATCCACAGCCCTCACCAATACTTCTTTTTGCTGAATCCACAGCCTTTCTGTATTACTTTCACAAGTTTAATACAGAACTTCCAAAATTTCTTTTACAAGTAATTTCCCAAGGAATAATTCTCTGTAAAAGCACAAGTGGCTTTACAATGTCACAGTTTCTAAAACATAACTGAAGCACATATGACTACTTCTGAATCACAACTCTGGCACATCTAATTACTTCTGATGTCACAACTGAACTAAGTGGATTTCTCACCCCCTTATGTATACAAATTTTTCTGTCCTGCACATTCCAGAGATTGAAAACAAAGATAGAAATACATATATAATTTATAATGTTCCAGAATACTTCACTTTGGTCCACAACATATTTAATTGGGGAATTCTCTTAACTGAATTAGATTCTATTTATAAATCATAAACATCAACAATAAAACAGACAGAGTAATCAGCATTGCCACACATACATATGCACAAATACATGTAATTTGTAACACCTAGACATGTTGTAGTGACCTTACCTTTAAAAGCTTCTTCAGGCTATATCTAGGAAACCATAAGGTGATGGAAGTTGATACTTGGTAGGGACATTGGTTGGGGGTTTAGATGATGGTATGGCCTTGTTTTGATGTTCAGCCTTGCCACAGTGACTTTGATCTTTAAAATCTTGTCAGGGCTATATATCAAAAACAAGGATTAGAAAATTGTTACTGTTGTATTTGAGCCTCAGTGACTTAATTTGGGAATAAGTAAAACTGCACTGAATATAATCTTACAATAAATTTATTAAAATAAACTACAAAGTCATCAGTTATATACAAATACAGTTAATGTTTTGGGCCCAAATCGACTTCCATTTAATACACATTTTTTTTACAAGTACACACTGAAATTGTTCATGACATGCATTGTCCCATGAGTCTCTAATTAATGTATTGTCCCTTTAGGCTTGAAATCTGTACAACTGTATTCAACACACTGTACTAGGTTGTAGCATTCCTGGACTGGGTCCATGTGACTCGGCTCTCAATATATGTATATAACCAGTCCTTCGACATGACAAGGAATTGTTTCAAAAACCAGTATCTTTCCAACTTTAAAGACAGACCAACTTTCTGCTCCCCACAAACTGACCATGAGGTCCCCATACTATTTCAATACAAAACCAATATTGTGACATATGTATGACTTCACAACTCCTTATATGGAATAATCTCATAATGCATTGATGTACTGTTCTAAGGATTAGAGTATGACCCCAAAATATATCATAATGACATCATTCATTCACAAGGTTCATACAATTAAATCTGTGTTAACTACTATATTTCAGTTTCATCTTTCTCACAACTGAATTTAATGGTATCAAAGGCAACAATTAATTGCATAATATACACATACACTGAAATACAACAGTTACTTGGTAGGTATATTGGTTGGAGTTTGTAGATGTGCAATGTCATAATGTAACCTTGATGTGACCTTTGACCTTGGCTCTGCCAGAATGTCTTCTGCTGTCATATTTACACATCTATCTCCTATAACGAAGATACATGGATTGCTGCATCTGATTATTATCTACACTTTTACCTAATTATGCTGTCTGCATTGCCATACTTCAATTAATAAGTTTTAAAGTTTCATAACTTTTAGTTTACTAATTAAAGCTGTCATCTTGCTATTGAATTGTCATGTTTTGATACTTTGTCTTACTCACATTTCCTCTGTCTTCAGTGCTATTTCTCCAGCACCTTTACATAACTTTCACTGTCTGTTGTGATAGACTCCTAATCTTTGGACTTTTTCACCTCTTCTGTATCTCATGGCGTCCAACGCTATTTTCCTGGGCTGTTGGGTGTGACCATCTCTGATTCTGTTTTTTAAGAGCTTTTTTTTGTCTCTGATAATGCAAAGTAGAAACCCCTTTAATATAGAAATATAGAAGGTGCTGATATGTCCTGTTCCATCTGGAAATTTTACTGTTATCTGGAACTTCTGTGTTTTTTAAGTATTGGTGTGGTACCATATTTTCATGGCCATTTGTCTGTTCATCTGTTTGTTAGCATGATATATTAGTATAACTTTTTATGACAGTATAACAGGTTTTTATAGAGAGTAATCTTCCTCAAACTGCATAGTGCAGATGAATTTAATTCATTCATTGCAATACAGTCAAAACACTTTTATGTGGAAAGTGGGTCATTAGAGTCATTTTTCAGTGACGTTTAGATTGTTCTTTGTAATTGTTGGTTAAACTGAACCAGATATGAACTGCATTTGATGTATTTGTATCATACCAAGCAAAGTACCACCTTTAAATGAAATATATTATAATAAACATAGATAATGGACAAATATCTGGATTGTTGGGTTTTTTCGCAGGTACCACACAAGTAAGTGTACATCTGTGGAAGACCTTGAGTCCCGGTTACAGCACTATGGTTACCGTGGTGAAGCACTGGCCAGCATTCGTAACATGTCTTACTTGCTGGATATTGAGAGTAAAGCCAAAGGCAGCACCTCCACGTACACAAAACTCTTCAAGTGAGCTCTATACTGTTTGCAATAAATTTAAGATTTAGAACAAGTGTCTTTATGATAAAGGTGAAGCCATTTTGAAGTCCAGTTTCAATATAATGTTAAGTGTTCTGTATTTTTAAAAGTGTAAGTGCAAAGATGCCATTTGTTAATACATACCCATTAGTGGTGTGAATGATAAACAGGTATTAGGCATTTCGTTTCGTTAGGTAGAAATGACGAAACCACAAAGAATATTTAAGTACGTTTAAGTAAGTTTATATCCCTTATGAATACTATTTGGGCTGTCCCTTATATAAATGTATTCAAATTGATTTGATTATTTCCAATCCATTTAACTGCTCATTATTAAAATTATACTCAATGATATATATGCAAAATATACATTTCGGGGTTCTTTGGGAGTTACTAACAACTAGTGCTGTCGCGACACTCGCTACTTCCGATACTATCGTTTGCTAGGTCTATTATGAGCGATAATCGGATGCGTTTTTTTTCAAATCCGATTGCAAAGATATTAGCATATTTATATAATAAATATAGAATATCTTTTAACAGTGAAGGGTTATTCAGCATTTTAAAATATATTTTCGGTCTTTTGACAACATAGTACGTACAAATCTAGTCACATGACCTATCAGGAAAGCATTAAACCATTGCTCGAATGTAGTTTCGGAATTGCATCGTTATTTTTTTTTTTTGCTTATTAAGTCAATTTAATTGATGTAAAGCTTTCAAATAATCTTTAAAAACACTGTAGTTGTATTTATTTTAGATGTACATGATATTATAATGTTATTTTATGCAGCACTTTATAAAGTCGGAATTAGATAATTATTTTAATATACCGGTACTGACGGTTTTCAAAGTGTTCCTACGTTTTACAATGCATAAACAACCGAAATAAAAGGACAAATATGACCCTAAAATGATATATTTGGGTGAGAAACAATATATTATTTTACATTTTAATTAAATAGTCTCGTTTTGAGGTGAGTTTATAAAGTCGACATATGTCGGTACTCGGTCGGCCAACGTGGGCAATATTTCGATGTTCATTTGCACTAGCGAGTGACAGCACTACCAACAACCGTAAAAATCATTAATGATTTCTTCAGAAAATAATACAGAAAGTATGCCAGTGACAAAAGTATGCATTTAAAGGGGGGTTCCATAATATTTTTCATTTTGTTAATATATAGATAGATAGCTAAATTTTTTATTACACTGACAGTGTGTTTTTATTTTTTGCCAAAATTCCCTGGGATTTGAAGAACTTACAGTTTCTATATTTGCAATAATATTTTTGTTATATTGCCTCTCATAATATCGGAGTCTTTTGTCAAATGTTTTTCTTGCAGTTGAAAATTTCATTCTTAATGATTTTTTATGTTGTAAATTACTTGTTAAACATCGAGCTGACCTTTCCTTATGACACATATCTTTCCATAAGCTAGATAATTCACTATTCCAAAATGGTTTATAACTTTTAAATTTTTTACGTAACATCTTTCCTTGAGATTTGTAATTTATATATTTATCCACTTCTGCAATAGTACATTGACAAAATTCAGAATACACAAGTTCTAGCTGACACTGTTGATTTTCAGTTTTTTAATACAAAATTTGTGTAGTTACAGTATGGTGGGGGGAGGATTTCCTAGAAGATCTGTTACGAAATCCTCCCCCCCCCCCCAGGGTGGGTTATTTCCTGGTGGGGGGTCATATTCCTAGGAGTTCCTCCCCCCCCCCCCCCCCCCGTGGGGGGAGGATTTCCTAGGAAATTTACCCCCCCAGGGGAGGATATCCTAAGACATCCAGGATTTCCTGGGGGGAGGATTTTTTGGTACACCGGTTTTTGAAAACATCAGTATATTAGGCTTTCTCCTGGTTAATACTTCATCAAAACAATAAAAACAAATAAATTTAAGGAAGTATATTACATTTTTATTTTATTAACGCTCGACGATAGGAAAGGGTTATTGTAATCAGTTTGTTTCTGTCAGTCTGTCTGTCTGTGCACCGTTTTGCCCTTATAACTCAAAAACTATACCATCAATCGAGCTCGAGGGTAGATATTTCATGGGGTACAGACGGAATCTTCCAAATTTGGTGTAATTTGTTTGAAAATTAAAGTCAGGAGACAGGTTTTTAAATTTTTAATTGGGTATATACAGTGAAACCTACTTGTCTTCAAAAATCAATATCATGATAGGATTTCCTCCTCATAAATTCTTGCCTCATCAGATATCCTCTGTGGCTGTGAGTGTAATGTGTAGAACTTGTAATCTCATGGTTGGGGTTCAATACCAGTCAATTCTAATTTTTTTTTTTTTTTTAATTTTTGTTTTTAGGGTTTTTTTAGCAATTTTTTTAAAGGTCTTTTAAAAAGAAAAGAAAAAAACACAGCATCTAAAATTTTACTGTTCAAAAAAAAAAATTTAACCAAGATAAAGCGTTCAACTTGATGGACAATAATAGATCAATTGGGCATATACAGAGAAATCCGATTTTCTTTATTGCATAAGTGAAAAAATCAATATTTTGCTGTCTGATGATGTCATTACTTAATGATGTCACAATGCAATTGTCATTGTGAGGTCACAAAACCTAGCTTGTGATACGTGTGATATACTTCTTCTCATTAAATTTATGTCTTGAAATTGACATAAATACAATTGAGAGGGAAGTGGTGTATTTGTCATGTTTATTTATTTCTGTTTTTTTTTTTTGTTGTTTTTTTTTGTTTGTTTGTTTCAATTTCTTGACAGTCCATCACAAAAATTTACCCTGAGTAATTTTGACCAAGAAGTGGCTTTTAACCAATATTTTTACCTCTACCAGGAATTTATGTTTGTTGTGTGCTTTTTTGTCTATTTGTCTGCCTGTTTTTGGTGTTTAGATTACTCCAGAACTAATGAACAGATCTTTATAAAAAATTTGTGAGTAGGACCTGGTGAAAGGAAGAAATTACTAATTTTGGGGAAAGACATGGATCATATTTTGGATACAAAAAAAATCATGAATTTTCATAGGTCCCATTTCAATGTATTTTAATGATTTTAGCTTTCTACTTCATATTTCTTCAAAAGTAATTAATAAATTTTGATGTCAAATTTGAAGTAGGAAGGGACTAGCCATGGGAAGGAGTGATTATAGTTTAGGAAAGATCCAATTAATATATTGGATACCAAGAAGCCTCCAGAATTTCTGGAAATGCCACCATGATGGATGTGTGTTATACTTTATGACACTTGTGAGACTGGTCACATCGAGTCGAGCGTTTTGCTCTCTCTGAGTGCATCTTGTATTCAGTGTAATAAAGTTTCTAAATTTCAAAATATCTCGCGAATAAACATATCTTGTTATATCCCCAGACGAAAGTCGGGGATATATTGGATTCAGGTCCGTCGCGCCGGCGCCGCCGCCGCCGCCGTAGAAATTTCCTTGTGGACGCGATAACTCAAAAACAAATTAATATTTTTTTTTCAAACTTGGTACACATGTTAAGGGTGCCCAAAGGAAGATCCCTATTTTAAGGTGACCTTAAACTCCCAGTAAAAAAGAACTTATGGCCACCTTAAGGTCAGAAATTGCACTTTTGGCCACTTAGAGCCCTGTAGGTCACAAACTATGATGCTCAGCTGGCTGAAGTTTTACCTGACAACACATTAATATGTTCTTAGTACATGTGCCGAAAATCATGACTTTAAGTTGAGGAGAAAATTGTGTTTGAGGCCCATAAATACCCCCACTTAGGGATTTTTTGCTATACTTTACACATATTTTGCCCTATAATTTGGAAGTGATAATTCTGATGAGTCTCAAACTGCGCTAGGTATAACTTTGATATGTAATCCTTGTCTGTAGAAAATTTTAGGGCTGTAGGTTTACCCAAAGGGGTCGACTTAAGGTCTCAAAAGTGCCCACAGAGACCCAATTTATGCACTTTTTGCCACTTTCAAGCACTGTAGCTTTCAAACTATGTCTCTCATCTAAGTTAAATATCATCTGGGAATATATCTATGTGTTTTCTTATATGTGCCCCAACATTTAGGCCTTTAATAGACAGTTAACCTGTGTATCAGGACCATAAACACCCACCCGAGTGACCCTTATAAGACATTTTTCACATCTTTTTCCCTGTAACTTGGAAATAGTAAGTCTGAGAAGTTTCAAACTGTATTAGATATATATTCTGTGTGTAATCTTAGTATGTAACAGATTTTAAGTCTGAAGCTTTAATTTTGAAGGTCAAATTGAGGTCTCTAAAAGGCTCCCAAAGACCCAATATTTGGACTTTTTGCTACTTTTAAGCCCTGTGACTGTCAAACTATGTGACTGATAGAGCTCAAATCCTATCTGAGAAGATATTAGTATGTTATTTTTATATGTGCCAAAAATTAAGGCTTTAAGAAGACATTTAACCTGTGTATGAGGACCATAAATCCCCACCCGAGTGACCATTTTTAGACATTTTTCACATATTTTTCCCTGTAACTTGGAAATGGTAAGTCTAAGAAGTTTCAAACTGTATTAGATGCATATTCTATGTGTAATCTTAGTATGTGACAAATTTTAAGTCTGAAGCTTTAATTTGAAGGCCACATTTAGGTCTCTAGAAGGCCCCATAAAGACCCAGTATTTGGACTTTTTGCCAATTTTAAGGCCTGTGACTGTTAAACTATGTGACTGATAGAGCTGAAATCTCATCTGGGAATACATTATTATGTTCTTTTTACATGTGCCAAAAATCAAGGCTTCAAGTAGACATTTAACCTGTGTATGAGGACCTTTAACACCCACCTGAGTGACCCTTTTAAGACATTTTTCACATATTTTGCTCTGTAACTTGGAAATGGTAAGTCTGAGAAGTTTCAAACTTTATTAGATACATATTCTATGTGTAATCTTAGTATGTAACAAATTTTAAGTCTGAAGCTTTAATTTGAAAGCCACATCGAGATCTCTAAAAGGCCCACAATGACCCAATATTTGGACTTTTTACCACCTTTAAGCCCTGTAACTGTTAAACTATGTGATTGATGGAGCTGAAATCCCATCTGGGAATGCATTATTATGTCCTTTTTACATATGCCGAAAATCAAGGTTTTTAGTAGACATTTAACCTGTGTATGAGGGCCATAGACACTCGCCCAAGTGCCTTTTTTGACATTTTTTCCGTATTTTGCCCTGTTATTTGGAAATGCTTAGTGTGACAAGTCTTAAACTGTATTATATATGATTTTTGTTTGTTATGTATGTCCCCCCAAAAAGTTTCAGATCTGTAGTTTAATTGCTAAGGTCTCTTTAACAATTGTAAAATGCTCACAGAAACCCAATTTATGGATATTATGCCACTTTAAAGCCTAGTAACTGTCAAACTATGTGGGTTATAGAGCTGAAATCTTTGAATTTTTAAAAGGAAATGCCTGTCTATTTAAATTTTGAATATTAATAATGTTATGGCTATCTTAGTCTTTTAAGAACTTATTTTTGTGTGTTATACCTCTGCTTGCTGAGTTTTTCACTTTTTAAAATGAAACTGGTGAAACATATTGAAGTAGACAAAATGGACACTTTAAGTGAGCTTTAAGTCCCAATATTAATGAAATTATATCCTTATGTAGTAAAACTAGGGGATTTTTAACCCTCAACTAGCCCAGTTTTATTCAACTTGCCTCAGTTAATTTTGGCACAGCTCCTACAGTTATGAACTCATTTCAGTTGATAATCACATACTTAAAATTCTCAATTCTTTTTGTATTTGAGTACCCCTTTTATATAGATTGTTTGTTTACCATTTATGCTCAACCCACATCCCCCCACCCGGATTCCCCCCACCCACCTCTGGGACCTCCAGCTATATTGAGTGACACTAAATAAACAAAGGTATTTAATGATATCAGATGAGAAACAAAGAACTCAGTGGGGTTGCAGATCTTGTGTAATAGTGAGAGAGGTGTGGAGAAGGGGTGGGGGTGGGAGGTGGTGGGCTTCATTACATATAACACAAAGGGGAGTCAGAACTGAGATTGTGTCACATATTTAGGTTGCATATATATGGACCACATATATAGGTATAGAGGAAATGAATAACTGAAAACAATTTGCAAATTCTAAAAATAATATAATAAAATAATAATATAAATAATTTTTTTTTAAATAATATTTTATTTGTGAACAAATATAGAAACAGATATGCGCTTTTGGGATTATGAATTTTAGAATGGACATTGAATCATCAATCATTTAAATACTTTGAAGGAAGATTGAAAAATATGATGAGTTGAGTTAAAAATAATATTTTATTTGTCAACAAATATAGAAACAGATATGCTCTTTTGGGATTATTATTTTAGAATGGACATTCAATCATCAATCATTTAAATACTTTGAAAATAGGTTTAGAGTTATCATTGCAGGAAGATTGAAAATATAATTTGAGTTATGTATTCGGCGTCTGGGGATACACCATCTTCCTTGGGGAGATATAAACAGAGCAGATTGATGTGCTGAAGTTCATATAATAATGGGTAATTATGTTTTAAAAAATTCCCGATCAAAACCTGTGGCGTGAGTGATGACCTGTCTGGGGATATGTTGGCGCCGAGTTGGCCCAATCTAGTTTGTATCATGGCTCATGTACACTTGTGTTAATGTTTTACCATATCAGTACAAGCATTTATAATCCCTGATTTTGTGCAGTTTTCAGAGCCCCAGAAACCAGTTTTGACATTCAGAACCAGTTCAACTGCTAATACCCATTGCTGTAAGCAATGATTGTTTTAGGTGGTTTACAAGAAGCTATGTCTCACCCTTTGGAAACAAAGTGCACCTATGACATGTTACAGTCTTATTAGACATGTATGAAAAGTGTTCTGTCTGCTCCAAATCCGTGCTAAAACATTACAGGCAAATCAATTACAGTAGAACCTCTATTATCCGACCCTCTAGGGAGAGTAACAATTAGGTCGGATAATAAAAAGCCTAAAATAACAGGTTTAAATGGAGTTGGGAGAGTGGGTTTGAGGTCTGATAATTGGAAATTCGGATAATAGAGGGTCGGATAATAGAGGTTCTACTGTATTACATATATTCCACACATTATCAAATTTTTTGTACTGTCTACATGGATATATCGGGGCAGGGCTATATTGTACTTTGTGTAGGGATGGGATTTTGGAGAGTCTCAAGCAGTCTGACAGACAGAGGGCCAGCCCAGGCACCACAGTTACTGTGTACGACCTCTTCTCCAGAATGCCCGTACGCAACAAAGCCATGAAGAAAGCTTTGGAACTGGAGAGAATTAAGAAAAATGTGGAGGCCATCTCCCTGATCCATCCAAAGGTCAGTTAAGCTACAAACACAAAGCCCTATTATGTAAACAGTAATAACTTTTTCCTGCTCCTCCATCGCAGTGGTATGGTCATAAAATTGAATTTTCAGATTATAGAAGTTGGGTAACAGAGAAACCACTGTTCCAGTTCACATTTTTTCCTATATGTAGTACAAAGTCCCAGTGCAAGTAAACATTAAATAGGTTTGACTATATCCCTGGCTGTGAACTGCACTCTTACTGCTCTAGCTTGGAGTGACCTTGTGAATAACTAGTTTGCACTTAATAGCTTGGCTCTTCAGATTATGTATTCAATGCAGCTCATGATTATAACATGAGTGCTTCTCTGTATATCACCACAGCTGTCGTGAAAGAAACATAATAGCCCCCACTCTGATTTTGTCCATCTTACTAAGTGGTCAGTAAGTGTGGCATTTACTCACTAAGGTCTCACCTGTGTGCCAGTGGTTTTAACCCTATCTGTTGAAACGAATGTGACATTACAACTTGGACTATCTTTAATATATTACAGGTGTCATTCTCTCTGAGAGATGAGGAGACTGGATGTAAGATTCTGCAGACGCACAAGAGTAACTCTGTGATTGGTGCATTCACTCATCTCTTTGGAAATGTCAAGGCCAGGTCACTGTGTGAAGTCACATATCACCAGGAAGACGATGAGACCTTCAACGTACATGGTTATGTGGGCAAAGATGGCCATAGCAACAAGAACCTACAGTTTGTGTACATCAACAGTCGGCTGGTCTTAAAGACCAAAATCCACAAATTGATCAATCATTGTATGTCAAAGACGACCGTACTCAGAAAGAAAGGCTTCAACGTCGCCACAAAATGGAGTCCTGGAAATACCACGGAAGACATTGGGGCCAACAGACATACAGAAAGACATGCCATGTTTGTGGTGGACATTGAATGCCCACTGTCTGCATACGATATCACATTTGACCCGAGGAAGACACTTGTGGAGTTCAAAGACTGGGACACTTTACTCAGGTGCGTAGAGACGGCAGTGAAAAGGTTTATAGACAGGGAGAATCTGTCCACAGTAGGAGAGAAACTAGACAGAAATTCTCCGGGAATCCAGGCTATGGTTCTGGGTTCCCCTATGGCATTGGATTCTCAGGATAGTCAGGAAGATGAGGGCCATGCAGTGGGCTTGCAGGAGAAGGACACAGGAGAATCACAGGAGCAGGAGCAAGATTGTACTTCATGGAATGTGAGCCTCAACACTTCTGTTTATGGGAGTAGTATTACAACGAGTGACATGACAAATGTGCTACAGTCCAAGGTTGTGAAGAGAAATATCAAGACCAGTGACAAGGCTCAGGATGATAACTGTGATGTCAATGTTTCCTCTCATGTTGACTGTAATAATGGTGTGAGTGAAGATATATGTGAACAAACACATACTTTTAATGGAGAGGGAGTAGGTCCAGCTAAGAATGGTCAGACAGTGATATTTGCAAATGACAGTATCATAGGAGATAACCTAATGTGTGAGAGTGCTAGTGATCCTATAAATAGTGCAGATCAGCCAGGAACGAATGCAGTGAACTCTAGTTCAAGACAGAGTCCTCCAAAGCTAATGACAAGTTTCAGCAGTAGCAGCAGTCATAAGGAGACAGTGGTAGATGGCAGGGATTTATCAGACAGAACTATTGGGTAAGTTAAAGAGAGAATTGTATCACACGATTTTTAAAAAGCATTGCCATTAATTTAGCTAGTTGTAGAGGAATACTGTAATTTTATATATACCGTTTATCTGTGATGTGTCTTGAGATGCATAAAATTATCCCCCCAAAAAGAGGTGAAAACATTTGGTGATAATTGTGCAGAAGTGTTGTAAATGGAATTACTGGTTGGTGAAGGTAAAATGTACCGGCCCAGTTTCATGTCACTTGTGGCATTCAGGAATATGAAACATACTTATTTGACCTGTGGACTTTGAATTTATCTGTTGATGTTTTTTGGGTAATTTGTAAATCTAGACATTTTTGTCATACTGGCCAATACTTAAATGATGTTCAAAATTTCTTGCTGTTCATATTTTAGTCAAACTGTTTTTTTAGGTTAAATAATAGAGCAGCTGTTGATGAAGTTCAAGTTCAGAAGCCGGATGATTCTCCTCCTTGTTTGGAGCCTGTCTTTAATATTCCATACAGTGACTCACATGAAAGCCCTCCACAGTTAGCTGTAGAGGCCTCATCTGCTATACATATGAAAGCAACCCACACTGATATTCCACTGGAAACTGCTCAGAATATTGTGGGGACAAGCAACCCCTGTATTAAGGAAACAGACTGCAAGAGCATTTCAAACTCAAGTGGTATCCGTTATGGCAGTGATTTACCAGGTAAAAGAACTGTAACAACATCTCCTGTACTAAGTGATGAAAAAGTAAATCATAGTGAAACTAATGATATAAAATGCGAAGAAAAGGGAGGTAGTTGTAGTAGCTGCTTTTCAGATGGATCAAGTAAACAGTTGCCAGTAAGTCCTATGAGAAGTAAAGATTATCATAAAAGCAACCACAGTCCAAGGAGTACAGATCATGTGAAGAAATTACAGAGTATGAAAGTACAGCTGAAAGAGAAGAGAATATTGCAGTTGCACTCATCAAATTCAAAAGAGAGGAGCCTAAAACTATCACCTGTCAGGAGGTTAAATCAAGTATTACTCAGGCAAAATATGGACAAAAGACTGATGACACCTGAACAAAAGCGAAATGACACAACAGTGTCATTGCATCGGAAATCAAGTGGCAAGTTACTGTCTCCTTTGTTAAGGTTAAGAAGAAAGTATGAGCATCTTCAAAAGGCTGTTAAAAATAGGGCAGCGAGTTCATCCCCTCGCAAACGAAGAAAGTGTCAACCAAAGGAGGATGAAGAGCTTCTAGTTGATGCTCAAATAGCTTCAACCAGTAAACAGGAAGGTGAAGAGAAACAGAAAACAGTTTCAAATAGTACAAAAAATGCAGAAAAACATGACTTTATGGGTGAAGACCCATTACCTGTGCTATTCAGTCCAACTACCACCAGAAAGAGTGTCCAAGTGACCCTGGTGGATAGTGGGGACGCCATTCTCAATCAGTGGCAGAGCACTGCTTTCAGGATGACTCCCCCAGTAATGTCAGCCAACAGGAGTCTACTCTCTCCTTTGCAGAGGATACGCGAGAGGTTGCTTGCCAAGGCTCGGGCTCGCAGAGCCAACGGTGGAGTGAAGACAGCATCTGGTGATCTCACAAAGTTTTCCTCGTGTAAGAAGCATGCTGATGTGTCCAAACATAAAAACTCTCCCCGGCAGACAAAAACATGCTTGAGTGAAAAAGGTGGCGAGGACAAGGATCTAAATAATCAGATTAAAGATCAGATCAGTGAGAATCCAAAGGATTCTGATGATTTTGATGCAAAACCTGAGAAAGAACTGCCACATCTACCAAACCATGCAGGTGGAGGTACATTTCTTCATGATTGTGAAAACATCCGCAAAAGAAAGCTTTGTCAAAGTGGTCATACCACACTGACAAACAAGCTTGCAAAGCAGTCAAAGGTACACTTGGAAAATTGTCTCAAGAACAGCAAGAATGTTGGGACCGAGTCAGGGAAAATAGGCCATCACTCTCTCAGGGAATGGAGTTCAGGGCAATCTGCTCAAAGAACCAGACAGTTTCAGGTTGAATCTGAAAAAATTCTGCCTACCCTGGGCACACCCAAGAGGTTAATCAGCTGCTCTGATCTAGAAGAAGCTTTAAATTCTCTAGGTAGAAGTGGTGGAATTCCAAGTGTACCAAAGAGTTGTAGCTCTTTATTTAGTCAACTTGCTCAGGTCAAAGTTCCATTGCACCATAGAATAGACAGAAAAAGTACTGAAACATCTGACCCTCTAAAACCAGTACAAGGTCACAGATCTTTCATGACGTCAGATGACTTCTTTCAGTCAGCTAGCAAATTTGACTTCAAGAAAGCGATGAAGACAATGGACTGCTCTGTTTCTGAGACAAACCTACAGTCTGAAAAATTGGAAACGCATCAGCCACATGCTGAAGAACACGAAAACTCTCTGGAGCAAAGTTATGCATCCATTGCTTCAAATAAAGATATTATAATTGATAATGTGAAGGATGTGGTAGTTGAAAGTAATGTAAACACCAATGCATGTAGAACCTTTGAAAAGACTCATAGCCTCACTGAGACAGTAAGTCTATGTCTCACTTTAAATAGTAGAGAGTTACCAACACACAGACAAATAAACTCAGGTATAGATGAGAAAGATATGTTTAATGCTAGTTCTACTGAAGCACAGAACTCATCCGTTCTGTCTCACTATATTGAAATGCCTGCTTCAGAAAATGAATGGTTACCAACACTCGGACAAGTGAACTCAGATGTGGAAGACAATAACTGTTCTCAAACTAGTTCTACTGAAGTACAGAATTTGGCTGTACTGTCTCCTCATATTGACGTGCCCACTTTAGAAACTGAAGGGTTGCCAACCCTAGGACAAATGAATTCAGATAAGCAAGACAGTCAAAAGTCTGAAACTAGTTTTGCTGACAATATTGAAGACAGTCTTGTTTTAGAGACTGGTAAAGATTGCAATGATGCACAATGCATCAGTCCACACTTGAATAGTTCTGAGAGTCTGGGACAGACTAAAGCAAACAGTGTTCATTCAACTAGAACCAATGGAGGCATTGAGTCTCCACATGATAAAAATACTCAGGAATATGGGGATTTTACTAAAGCATTTGACAATGTTTTCTTGGAATGTGAAGTTAGCTGTGATAAAAGTGAGGATTGTGATATAGAAGATAATTCCAGTGGTACTCGGCTGAACTGTGGCAAAAGTAGCAAAGAACCTTTGGCAGAGATGTGTGAATCTTCTGAAAGAGTTCAAAGAACAGAGGAAAGTGTATCTATGCAGTCTGGGAATACGAGTGGTGACTTGAATACTTGTGATGCAAAGTTAAGTGAGAATGCGGGTGAATTGATAGTCCACAAAGAAAGAGGGATGTCAAAGGACCACTCAGAGTCAGTCTCAGGTACATGGGAACTTAAATTGTTTAATTGTGAAAATTACTTTTTATTGCATAAAAACGTACTTACATAATCCCAACAAATGCTTACGTGACCTACCGTTCGGTCAAGGACACAGACAATGTGTCTCGCCATTTTTTTCTACTGAAAGTACACACGTAAACCCCAGCGGGCACCTGCTGGAGGTTATATATTCTCTGTAAGTTGCCATTCTTTTTTTGACCGCCGTCAAGTGCACACGCGTTCTTTTTGGCGCTTCAAAGTATATTTACAATAGGCGCAGTTTATTCTTCTGTTATGCTACCTTGGAATATTCACCAAGCTTGCATTAAAGGCAGAGATGATGAGCAAGGAAAGGATTAATGTTCTGGTAAGAATTTTTCACAAGAGAATTCCTCTCTTCAGGATTTTATTAACACCATGAGCAGTGAGGTGCCGTTTCTGATTTCCCAGTTTGAGGAGTTGAAGCCAAGTTCAAACCTCCCTTCTTTCTCAGAGATTCTTCTTCAGGAGCAGGGTATGTGTGCCCCTGTCTCTCAGACAAGACCTGAGTCATCAGAAGGTGAACTTTTTGGATGATTCAAACTTTCCTTCCAGGAAACACTGTAGGTCTCCCTCTTTTCTCAGAGATTCATCTTTTCACAGGAGCAGGGTATGTGTGCCCCTGTCTCTCAGACAAGACCTGAGTCATCAGAAGGTGAACTTTTTGGATGATTCAAACTTTCCTTCCAGGAAACACTGTAGGTCTCCCTCTTTTCTCAGACATTCATCTTTTCACAGGAGCAGGGTATGTGTGCCCCTGTCTCTCAGACAAGACCTGATTTATCAGAAGGTGAACTTTTAGATGATTCAAACTTACCTTCCAGGAAACACCATCGCTTTAGGTCTCCTCAGGGTGAGGCAGACTCATATCAGTTACAATTGCACCCTTCCCATGGGAGATGTGGAATGCCATTAGAGGGCTGCTGTATCTAGAAGTTCCACAAGTTGAGTGTCTTGTGGCTCCTGGTTGTGGTTCTTAGGAACCAGAATTTAGCTTTATCTCCTGTTTAGCACATGGTTTCACAGATTTAGGAAGCTTCAGGAACAACATTGTAGGACAAATCTGGTTCATAATCCTTGTTCTCATGGTCAGTTTCTTGCCTTTGAGAGGCCAGATATGATCTTACAAACTTCTCCCAAGAGACTCCTTTGAAGTCTCCTCTTCTATCTCTGTCTCATCAAAAAGCACATTATACAGGAGTCAGTCTGTAGAGAGAATGTGCAGATTTTAGGCCATGTTAGGTGGTTTAAGATGCCCATTGAGGAGTTGAATATCAGGATTCAGGAACTAGCAAATAAATTGGGACTTCAGGAGATCTGAAAACTATGCAGTTGTCAGCAGATCTCATTGACAAATGACAAGTGCTCACAACTCCAGACATCTGTTACTTGATCTCTGGAGATGACTTTGTACACTGACTTAAGTAAAATATGCCCTTGCTGGCAACATGTTCATAGCCAGGGACAGCTTGCTGAAGTTTATAGTTCGAACCTGAGATAATGCCAGGAATTATGATTCCGGGAGGTCATCTCACTCAAAAACTGCTCACGAAGGTATCAAGTCTTTTCGTGACAAACGAACACGGCCAAATACCTTCTGCGCGCGAATACCTGCTGCGTGCGCATCACAAAATGGCAGCGAAGAAAGAGGAAATGAATGGACAAGATTACGGGATTTTTGCCAGGTATAGTCAAAATACCGACCTCAGTCCAAATTAGTAGGTTTACTACAACATGGTTATCGTCTGGATTTCATTATTCTTCCCAGTTCTCGAAAATTCCGCTCATTTTGAGGGAATTTTCACAACAAAAACAAACATGGCGCCCTCCGCGAAGCAGTTCAGGCCATGCTTATAAAAAGGTGATAATTGGCATTTTACAGCAGACTATTTCTGGTACCCAAACCCATGAAACGGTGGCGACCAGTAATAGATTGAAGTATGTTAAACAACCTTTTACATGTACCAACTTTCAAAGTGGAAACAGCCGAATCTATCAGGAAGTCGATTCAACAGGGGGAGTGGGTCACCTCGATAGACCTCACAGCCTCTTATTTTCATGTTCCAATTCACCCACAATCTCAAAAATATCTGAGATTTCAAACAAAAAGAGGGGTTTTTCCAATTTCAGGCTCTCCCTTTTGGTGTCGCAACAGCTCCCTAGAGTTTACTTGCATTGTGAAGAGGTAAAACTCATAACTCAAGCCAGGAACCTCAGAATCCATCAATATCTGGACGACTGGCTTCTTCGGTCACCAACAAAGGATCAATGTCTCAAAGTGTAGGAAAATTTAGTGAAATTGGTCCAAGAACTACGCTGGTTCATCAATTTCCAAAAAGCGGAGTTGGTTCCCACACAAAATCTAGATTTTCTGGGTTATCACTTCGATCTTCAGAAGGGTCTGCTTTTTCCAACCCAAAAGAAACTCGATCGGTTAAAAGTTCAGACTGTTTCCATCAGAAAGTCATTAGTCTTGACTCCAAGAAAGCTCATGTCACTCATAGGGACATTAGTTAACTTAGAAAAAAAAAACAAAAAAAAACAGTACCTCTGGGAAGGTTACACATGAGACCTTTTCAGTAGTACCTAAGGTCACACTGGAAGTTTCCCCAGTCACTGGACAAAAGGATCCCAGTAACAGGGAATTTTCTGAATTATCTCAAATGGTGGGAGGATCTACAAAATCTTATGGCAGGTGCTCCTATCCATCCTCATGTTCACAACACTTTGGTGTTTACAGATGTCTCCCAAAAAGGCTGGGGAGCTCACTTGAACGAAATAGTCCTAAGTGGCCTCTGGTCAAACAAGGAGGCTCAGCTTCACATCAACGTATTGCAGCTAAAAGCTGTTCTTCTGGCCCTAAAGGGGTTTCAGGAGCACTTTCAAGGTCAAAGCGTGCTCATCTGTTCAGACAACAGTACAGTAGTATCTTATCTGAACAAAGAAGGAGGCACCCATTCCATAGAAATGTGTGCTCTTATCTGGAGAATTCTGGCATTCACAAATTCCAGAAGGATCCAGATAAGAGCAAGACATGTACCTGGATCCCTAAAATGTGATAGCAGACTCCCTATCAAGAAGGGACAAGGTCATACAAACAGAGTGGTCCCTTCACCAACAGATATTCAACCAAATTTGCAAAGTTTGGCACACACCATTGGTAGACCTGTTTGCAACTCATCTAAATTACAAACTTCCAATTTATGTATCTCCTGTTCCAGACAAAAAGGCTTGGAAAATAGATGCATTGAATATCTGTTGGGAAGGCCTAGACGGCTATGTCTTCTGTCCAGTAGCCATCCTGCCACAAGTAATTAAAAAAAAAAAAAAAAAAAAAAAAAATAAAATAAAATAAAATAAAAAAAAAATAATAACATACCCATGCAGGATGATAGTACTGGCCCCAGGGTGGCCAGGGATGCCATGGTTTTGGGATCTGGTGGATCTCTCGACCAGGGTACCCCTACAGCTCCCTCACTGGAAGACACTTCTGAAGCAGCCACATTCCAACAGGTTCCACAACAACGTGGAGTACCTGAATCTACATGTGTGGCTTCTGGATTCCAGGAATCCAATTCTGGAAGATTCTCATCTCAGGTGGCAGAAAGAATGAAGACACCTCAGAGGGAATCCTCAAGAAAAGTCTACCAATCAAGGTGGGCCATTGATGGGCAATGGTGCTCACAGAATAAGGTGGACATCACCTCAACAACTGTTCCCCAGGTAGCAGAATTTTTAAACTACCTGTTCACAGTCAAAAACCTCAAACCAGCTACAATTACTGGTTATAGAACAGCAATAGGTGATGCTTTGGGTTCTCAGGGTGAACTCATCTCAAAAAGTCTAGAACTAAATAGACTTATTGCCAGCTTCACCAGGGATAGACCTAAACCAAATAGGTCCATACCTACATGGGACCTCTCATTGGTCCTCTTAGGTTTGACAAAACCTCCCTTTGAGCCTTTGTCAGAGGCTCCTTTGAAGTGGCTAACCTACAAGACAGTTTTCCTGCTGGCTTTAGCCTCAGGTAAAAGAAGGAGTGAGATACATGCTTGGACTCACTCTTCTGTCTCTTCAAGGAGAAATTGGTCAGAGGTCACTGTTTCTCCTTCTCCAGCATTCCTGGCCAAAAACCAGTTGGCTTCGGATGGCCCTGATTCCATTAAACCAGTAGTTATACCAGCTCTTACTACCACGTTGGACAATTCACTGGTGGAGGACAAGTCACTTTGTCCAGTTAGGGCCCTCAAAGTCTACTTAGACAAGACCAAATCCATGAGAAAGGGCAAGGCCCTTCTCTTTGTATCACTTAGGGAAGGTTATTCCAAGGATACCTCAAGAATAACCATTTCCCAGTGGATCAAACACACCATTCACACTTGCTATCAGTCTTCGGATATGACTGATCAACAGGTCACTCTGGTCAGAGCTCATGATGTTAGAGCTATGGCTGCATCACTTGGGTTCAAAGGAGGTATCTTCTTAGAGCAGGTCTTGAGCTCATGTTATTAGAGATCCCACAATACCTTCAGAAATTTTTATTTGAAAGATATTTGCTGGGAAAATGATGATATTTTTAAGTTAGGTCCCATTGTGTCTGCACAGCATATAGTGAACAATTGAGACTTAATAGTTTAATCAGTCTTTATTTTTTCAGGATGTATAGAATTGGACTGGAATGTAGTAGGACTTTGATTTTTGAACACGACTATGGATAAGAATTCCTGTTTATGGTTGCTTGGCTTGAGGGACAGCTGCACTCTGACTGTTGGAGTTCTATTCAACTGGGCACAGCTGACCTTTGACCCCTGCACATCTGCACAGATAGAGTGACAGGATTCATAGATATCATACTATGTATAGTACAGCATGCTGCTTTCATAAGTGGGTGAGTACTTGGCAGTTACTTTATTACAACTACTTTTTCACTTTATCAGTACTTGTAATAACAATAATATAATAATTACAGTTTAACTATATGTACTATATTACAGTTGTTTGTAGTATAACATATGGTGTCTATGCATTTTTTCTATCTGTATAACCTCAAGAACTCTCCTATAGCACTTGACAGTCCTCAGAAGTCTACCCACCATGGACCTCAGGGCTGCATTCAAGCATTTGTTGGGATTATGTAAGTACGTTTTTATGCAATAAAATTGGTTAATTTTATTGTAATTGGAATTTTTATAAATAAAAATACTTACATAATCCCAACAAGGAGAGTCCCACCCTCCTCCCCTCTACCATCTTCTGAGGGATAGGGTCAAAAATTGAAGAATGGCAACTTACAGAGAATATATAACCTCCAGCAGGTGCCCGCTGGGGTTTACGTGTGTACTTTCAGTAGAAAAAAATGGCGAGACACATTGTCTGTGTCCTTGACCGAACGGTAGGTCACGTAAGCATTTGTTGGGATTATGTAAGTATTTTTATTTATAAAAATTCCAATTACAATAAAATTAACCAATTTTGCTAGTGCTAGCCCATATAACCACTCATTAGCAATCCTTACTTAATTATACCAATATATTTATGAGAGGTTTCCCTTATTTCATTTCTATCATGATGTAATAGTTCTTCTGTCACAGCCTAGGTATTGAGTGGTATCTTTTAGCTTTTATTTTAAAATCTTAGGCTTGTTCTAGGTCAGTGATCTTGTCTTTCTTGTTTACAGTGTCTATGGGCAAGAGGCGTAGTTACCTGTTGCCATGCACTGCTGAAGCTTTCATTGGGCCAGAGTCTGTGAGATGTAAAGTGTCAAATACGTCAATGCAAGCAGAGGAAATGTCTACTGCAGGTAATGTGTGCATTGTGGGTGCTAACGGGTACGGCATTCTGTATAAAGAATAAACATGAAAAAACTCATTTCACGCCCTCTACACTGACTGGCTGACTGCACTCTGTTTCTTTGTCTTATGGTGATAGGCAAGAACATTTTGACTGTCATTCTGACATCACTGAGTTTCATCTGGCTTGTGTATGAAAAACTGCCCTTGTACACACTTAAATACTGGTGAACAACTTTATGGGTACAAAATTTGACATGTTGAGGTGGTATAACTTTCTGTAAGATATGAATTTAAATGATTTTCTATAAACAGTGATTACAAAGTGATTTGACATTCCATAAGAGATGATGTAAAGTGATATTACATTTTATAAGAAATAATATAAGGTGATATTACATTCTTCAGGTTATGTAAGGTAATATTGCATTTTAAAATTGAGTTTTATAATGTTATTTCACACTTTCTGCTGTTTATGTATTGAGTAACCTCTTCTGTGTCATGAACTTTCTGTTATCTGATCAAAAACGTTCAGATAATGAAGATTTTTACTCCAGTATTAAATACTTCATATTGTATAAATTTAGTCAATGCAGTTTACTGCTGGAAAGAGTTTTTGCACACTTGACTCATAACTTGTGCATGAGAGATTGATCTGTTTAATTTAAATCCTAGTTTTTAAAAAATGAATTACAAGATGTACTTACTTGCTGTAAAATGTCAATTTGGAACTAATCCAAGTGGTAACATTTGAAACAATAATTGAAGGTCACTTTAACTTACCTACCTGGCTCTTCCATGAGGTGAGCATACACAGCTGTGCAATTTATCTGGCACAGAATATATCAATAGCTTGCATAAAATGTCAGTAAACAATGCTTCTCATAAAACTTGGACGTTCTCATGTTTTACATTTAACTTTGTTATTAACTTGAGTTTAACTTGAGCTCAGTTCCCTACTAACACATAAGGGAATTGGAATATGAGCATCTCGTGACCACAGCAGCTCGTGATCAACAACTCCTACCCACAACTTGTACCCAAGATATTATTTACCTTTCATATAAAATACCATTGTTTCATACCATTTATATTAAAAATATATAATGTGGTTGAGAAACCCCACAGGATTCTGTGACCTTGTATGCATGCATAAATATTAAGGGGTTGCACAAGTACAAGAATTTGAAGTATTTGATCTTCAACTAAATGGACGTGCTTACATGAAATACTTGATCTTCAAGCAGCATTTCAATATATTAAATATAAAATATTGTTAGAAAACCCCACGTAATTGGGTGATCTCATGTTTGTTCATTAATATTATGAGCTGGGTATACAAGTTTTTTTTATATTCGAGCAGAAATAATGTTTATTCTTATAAAATATTTGTGTATGAGTTGTGGGTACGAGTTGTTGGGCTTGCGTTGCTGTAGTCACGAGTTGCATGTAAATCACACATAATACTTGATCTGCGGAAATCACTGGCGATCCCAACTTTAGTGCAGTTGTTCAAAATTATAATTGCATGAAAACTAGTTTCATTATTTCTGAGGATAAAACAACAGTGTTGTGTTAAATAATATAGCATTTACTCTTTTAGTTTCAACTGTGGCACAGATTTTACAAGAGACAGGAAGTGAGGAACCGGAAGGGTCAAGCAGTGTCAAATGGAGAAGTCAGAAAATCACAGGTGTATATTGAAGGGGTTCCTAGCCAATAAATACTGTAAAAGATTGCCACCAGATTTTGAGGCAATGTGTATTCAGCACTGGGGTTTGGCTGTTATCCTATTTAAAATGGGTGTTTTTTACCTGGTAGCTGAAAACTAGTGCCCAATGAAGCAGGATATATTTTCTTACTCTGTTAGAAAAACTCTTGGTTAGCTAATTATGGAGAAATTTTAATGAAATCTTTAGGAAATATAGGGATTCAGAAAGAAAAGAATTCTTTAATTATTGCACGCATAATCAGTATTGAAGATGTAAGGGTGTAGGGGAGGTATGCGCTTTCCAAGTGCTGTCTTTTGTAATCATTTTTTTTGTCTCCAATACTTTTCAGATAATAGAATATATTGCATATTGAACATTTTGAAGTTTTGTTTGGGATGAATATCGGATACTGTAAATTTCCTGAATTTGACCAGAGTTCAAGATAATACCTAGTTTAAATAAATGTCTGGAGCCTAACACCTTTATTACAGTTTTTGCCCCCATATTCAGAGATTTGCCAGATTCATATTACCACCTGCTCTACTGGCATTTGACAAAAAATGTTGTTGTCATAGTTTGGCATAATATATGGTGTTAAATTGTCACAGTAGTAACACGTTTTAAATATTTATCTTAGTAGGAACAATGTGTAAAATTAAGGTCAAAGTGGATGCTAAAAGAATATAATTGAGGTGCATTTTTGCTGTATATTTCACAAGGTTTAGTATTATGTCTGCCCCTGTGTATATTTCAGAATCTGAGCAGACGTCTGTTGCCAGGTTACTGGAGGAGTGGGACAATCCCATGTTTAAGATCGATGCCACTGTAAGTGTATCGCTTCTTGTATAGTAGATACTATAGGTATACCAGCTCACCTTGGTGGAAGGTGTAACTT
Source organism: Sabellastarte sp. h YS-2021 (assembly GCA_964017235.1). Taxonomy (NCBI): domain Eukaryota; kingdom Metazoa; phylum Annelida; class Polychaeta; order Sabellida; family Sabellidae; genus Sabellastarte; species Sabellastarte sp. h YS-2021. The sequence continues at coordinate 20,318,022 of OZ024928.1, forward strand.
TTTCACTCGGTCAAATATTAATCTTATATCTGCATTCGCATCCTTGTTCAGAAATGTTTGAAGTTACCATTTGCAAATGTCGGTATCACAGATACACTTATTATACAGTTTCTGTTTAATACAGGGTTTACAAACCACAAATTTAATATTACTTGTAACAGTATATAATATTCGAATGGCCATACCAGTAATATACTGAAGGTGGGTGGGCTTTTGCAAACAGGTAAGCTTTGAGCTTTTTCTTTAAGGAGGCAATAGCTGTTGCATTGTGTATATTATCTGAAATGTCATTCTAGAGTTTAGTGGCATCAAAGGCAAAAGTATGGCCAAAATATTTGATTGATTTGTGAACTTAAGAGTGAAAATGTGGCACTGCCAAGTACTGCCAGTTAGGGTGACCATGTGTGGTACTGTAGGAGCAGCTGTATTACACCACTGTTTACCTGAATTACACCACTTATTACCTGTGAGACACCAGTGCTTACCTGTGATACACCACTGCTTACCTGACATACACCACTTATTACCTGTGAGACACAAGTACTTACCTGTGATACACCACTGCTTACCTGAATTACACCACTTATTACCTGTGAGACACCAGTGCTTACCTGTGATACACCACTGCTTACCTGAAATACACCACTTATTACCTGTAAGACACAAGTGTTCACCTGTAAGACACCACTGTTTACCTGAAATACACCACTTATTACCTGTAAGACACAAGTGCTTATGTCTAATAAACACTGCTTAATTGAAATGCATCATGTCTTACCTGTAATACACCAGTTTTCATGATTGATTATTCGTCAATTTTTCCAAGCGATAATCAAGCCAAAGTTGATTATTTTACTCCATTGTTGATCATTATTTCATGAAACACTTTCTGGGATGAAATATAGGTCAATCTGGTAAGACCAACGGTGTTCTGACATTTAGAATCTGCCAAAAATACTCACTTTCTGTAAATATAGCAGTAGACATAAGAAACTCAAATTTCATGACAAACCTGTCAATTTTTAAAAACATAAAAATCTCTAAAATATTTTTTAAAAATATGTGGATATTGAGGTACATCAGGAAAGGTAAGATTTAAGCTGAATAATCGATTATTAGGAAACGTCATTGACCAAACACAGTTGTATACTATCACAGACGATTAATTGATCACACATCTAATCGTCCCATCACTACTGCTTACCTGAAGAACACCAATTCATACCTATAATACACCACTGTTTACCTGAAAAACACTACATCTTACCTGTAATACATCAGTGTTTACCTGTTATATACCACTGCTTACCTGACATACTTCTTATCTGTACTACACCACTGCTTACCTGAAATACATCACTTCTTACCTATATTAAATTCCTGCTTACCAGAAAAACACTGTTTCTTACCTTTAATACACCAGTGCTTACCTGTTATACACTAATGCTTACCTGGAATACTTTTACCTGAAATAAACCACCTCCTACCTGTAGTACACCACTGTTTGCCTGACATTCACCAGTCTGTACCTGTAACATACCTGTTTCAGCCTGTGGTGAATGCTGGGGTGGGGAGTGAGGACAGACTTGTACAGAGAATTCATGCTTTATCTCATCCAGTGAATTTCACCAAAGACATGTTGCAGCATGTGAAGGTAGGGCTTTGAAGCAGATCTGTCGTTAAAATTTTAACCCATAGTGTGGTATGATTTTTCTCGAGTTTGATATTTATATTGCTTGTGCACAGTTTTCATTGTAATTTGCAGAAATGTAGATCACTATTAACCAAATTTTTAGTACTTATTTATGAAAGTTTACTTTTTTCTTACATTTTCCATCCAATATCTCCGTACTAGCTGTGAATGTGTTTTGTTCTAGGTTTTGGGTCAGATTGACAACAAATTCATTGCCTGTTTGATGAAGTCTAGTACATCTGAACAAGGTTTGTCTGCAGGGTTGTTGTAATACATGATTACATGCTTGATGAAAAAGTACATTCAAAATACAGGCTGTACATAAAGCATATGAGTGATGCCATGACGAACTGACAACAGTGATGCTTTCATGGATATTGGCATGTTACTCTGCTACAAACTACCAGTTTCTACAGTTTATACAGTTGCAAAGATACTGATCGTTAATCACTTGTGTTTATTACCTTAATAGAGTTTTCTGTAGTTCACTTTTTAAAATATTTTGAAGCTATACATGTATTTATAACATAATGTCTATCCAACAACACACATATTTTTTTTCCAAATGCAATTTTTAATCTGTCTTTCATACAGTAGTTAGAGTAAGAAATCTAAAATTCGCCAGAAATCTATAATTTGCCACCTCTAAAACCTCAGTTAATTTTATGAAGAAAATGATGTTTTGTCTTAAAGTTGGTATTTTTTCACTTCACAAAGCCTTACTTTACTGTACATTCAACGAATCTCGCCTCAATTAATTTATTTTATAAGTATTTCCACATGTGGCGAATTTCAGATATATGGCGAATTTTAGATTTCTTACTCTACATCTCTTTCTGTACTCAAACAGATGAGTGGGACTTGCTGGTTGTAGTAGACCAGCATGCAGCACATGAACGAGTCAGACTGGAGACTTTCACCAAAGGTAAGCTCAAGCCTGTCACAGTCACCTCACACTGCCTGTCAACCAGACAGTCTGGATTTTGAAAGTTGAAATTAATACCTGGGTTAGCACCTTGTATAGTTCATATTATTATAAGTGGAGTATTTATCACTAGTTTATAGATTACAGTCTCCATTGTCTAACCATGCTCAGGGGAATAAGATTGTGTATGGATAATGGAACATTCATAACACACAAGAGGTAATATTGCATATTAAATATATCTGTTTAGCAAAATTAAGATCAAGTAGATTGGCATTGGCAAGAGAAAAGGGGAATTTGAAAAGAGAATTCTAAATGAGGCAGTGTTTTAAGCAGTAACATGGAAACTTATGAAATTCAGTGGGTCAGTAGTACAGTGTTCAAGATACCAGACTAATAGATAGGGACAACTTCCTCACATATATCTGTATATGAATGTTTTGGCTTATATCCTGGATATTGATGCAGTTGATAACACTTATAGTTCTTATAAACTTGGAGGCCAGGCATATTCTGTAGTTTGCAAAATACCTGGTATCAATTTACAATTTGTGTATGAAAATATCTTTTTTATAAAAAATAATTTCATTAATGGAGATATTCATTTGTTTTAAAGAAGCTTCTCTTCTATGTATCTATTATATTTCAATTTTATGAATTACCTGACTTGGAAACCTCTATTGCTGGTTATCTATTTTTCTCAAACAGGTTAAGGAAATTATTAAATTGGAAATAAGTTCATAAAATTGAATATTGGTATGCTAGAAGGTTGGATAATAGAGATTCTACTGAGTTGCAAAATAGGTCTTAGTGTAAACTGAGGTATCGTCTCTTAGACTTTGAAAAATAGTAGCTCCATGCATATTTCAGAAAAAAAACTTCATACCTAGTACCTCACTTTTAATGTAAATATTTTGTATGCCATTTGTTTGGATTGCTTATTGCTTAGTTCAAACGCTTTGCAACAGTTTATTACAAATTTTTGAATTGTTGCAGTTGATAATATAAGCTTTAAAGATATGTGTAAACAGTATGGAAGTAATAGATTTTTATTATTGGCGTCAGTAGGTTTAAAATGGTTTTCTTTATTTTAACTTTGGTGAATTTTCAAGATCACTGTATATATTGATACACACACAGTCCTTTGATTATTTAAATTCAAATATAAATTGGACATCTGTCATAGCATTCCCAAGTTGTTATGCTATAGATGAAATTATATGAATGGTTTGATGCATTTTCAACCTTCTGTTTCAAATACCACCGAGTCCACATTTTGTGAGTAAGCTCTTACTGGTTACTGTCTCCAAGGTTGGGTGTCAAAGTTGATAGGTGTGCAACAAAAATTGTGCCTAATTTCCTTAATTTTACTGAGCTTATAAGAAGAGCCCATGGACAAATTATATACTACATCAAATAATAAAGTATATGGAGTTCAATGATCCATAATTTGATAAAATTAATATTTGGATGAAAGGAAAAAGTAACATTTAAACATTTCTATATTGGAGACAGAATTATAACAAAGCGTCACATTAATACTGTGTTTATTTTCTTGATTGATACATAGACAGGCAGGGTTGTTTATCAATTAAGTGTCAAATGTTATGAAAAGGGGCAAGGAAACACCAAGTCCTATAGAAAGGAAAAGAATGGAAAACAAAAGTGACCAAGATTGCGAAGTGAATGAATATTTATGTACTGATGGAAATTTGGGGCAGTGGAATGACTTTGAGAATGAAGGTCTACAAGTGCAGACTATTGTTGTTATTCTGAAAGAGCTTAGACAGGACATAAAGGAGATGAAACAAAACCAGGATAAAATACTCTCTGAGATAACAAAGATACAAAACCAAGTGAAAGATCATGAAGAAAAACTATCTACCCTTAAAGCATCACAGGATAAAATAGACCATAGAGTTTCCGTCATGGAGAAAGTTATTAAAAAAGATTTTGACCCAGAATTAACAATTGTTGCAATTAATGCTCCAAAATTCTCAAGTGAAGATCCATTTCATCTAGCTAGAGGTATCATTGAGGCCACAGGAAGTGATCGAGTGGATTGCATTGTGAATGCCATGCATACTTCTGCTTACCGTGACAAGAAGAGCGTTTTTAAAATAGAAATGGCCACTTTGGAAGACATGATTGATGTTCTGAGAAAAAAGAAAAATCTAAAACACTGTACTTCTTTTGGTAACGTATATCTACATTCATCTCAAACCAGCGTGCGAAATTCACCATGGCCCCGTGGCCAGGGGCCCCCCCTTTTTAAGTTAGGGCCACCACAACTTGACTTTCATGGGCCCCAATGGGCCACCACATTGACTACAACATGCCTCATGTGGTAATACAATCCAGTGTGCTGTCATTTTTTTTTTAAATTGGTTTTCTTTCCCCCATGGCTAAGTCGTTAATTATGCATTGTTTTGCATATTCCAGATTGAGCTCACCCTTAATTAGCTGACACTGTTTCTCTGTTGTGTCTTTCACACACAGGCCAACATACCTCCCCCCTAACATGTTAAAGCTAGGCAGGGACTGGTGTATGAAATTTCAGGGAAGACAGCAGGGAGGTTAGATTGGGGAACTGGTTATTTTTGGAAGCTGGTTATCCTGTACTTAAATTTGTTATTTACACTAAATGCTGTCAGTTTTTTTCTAGTAATGATGCAACTGCTGTGTAAGAGGGAAATGTTCATGCCAAAACATAAATTTCACTTTTGTTATCTCTATAGGTGTTATTTAAGACTAAACAAATACCACTGACTCCTGAACTTTTACATGTGCATTATATAGCCCTTGCCATGTAATAAATGTTACTTTTTATTGCATTGGCATTCCTACTATTTCTGGAAACAGAGATATTTCTTATCATTTGCATCAAAACAATTTTATTTCTATTTTTTTATTCTATTAAAGAAATCCTTTGTGTTTTGGGATAGAAAACGACCCAATCTAATCCACCCAGTGTGCACTATTGATTTTTTCGAATGTAGGACGTTTCGGCCACGGACGTTTCGGACTAGGACGTTTCGGACTAGGACGTTTCGGCCACGGACGTTTCGGCTCGGCCATTTTTGAGGGTGGACGTTTCGGCCAAATATATTTTTGGATCAGGTTTTCAATGATTAAACATGCAAATAATACAACTGTGATAACAACATTTATTGTACAACCTTTCCCACATTTTATAACAATAATATAATAACATTTTACACAATTAAGCTATATACATAAACTTCAGATCACACAATTCAGAGTCATTTTAAATGTTTGGCTGACCACCTCTCAGGTTATGGCTTACACCCCGAAGGAAGTCTGGTCATCATCACTTTCATACAGGTTGGTGAGGCCCAAGGACTGTATCTTACGCCATATTGATTGGGTCAAGTGGTAGAAGCAGTACTGAATAGTCACGTGTTCACCAAACACTGCATGGAGTGCCAGCTCGACACTTCGTTCAAAGTCAACTATTACAACAGAAGGATCACATCCTGCTTCTTCTAGGACACGTAGCATGACTTCATAAGACATCTGAGTTTTACGCTGCAGTAATGCATAGGCAAGTGGCAGAAAAACACCATTGCATTTTCCTTGGACCACATACAACTGGTGAAACAAACGAGGAGCAACAGCAAAGGTGCCATCCATGCACCAGACCTCACAAGAAGCAAGCTGTTGTAAGTGGGCATCAGTGGCAAATATGACCACACGCTCATCAGCATCTTGCCCATTGTCATACTTCAGGAATGTGGTTGGGTGTTCACCAGAAGTCTGGCTCCACTGGCCTTCAATGATCAGCTCATGCAGTGTGTTTGGGTCTTTGGGTCGGTGATGTGCACGGACACGGCGTAGAACTCTCTTGATAGTTTCAGCAGCTGGAAGCCTGGCTTGGACTTCATCAGGAGCAGCAGCTGCAGCAAATGTGAGTATCTGGTTGGGCTTGTCATTGGCTGTACTTGCTGAGCTCTTCATGGAATGGCGGCACTTTTCGACACTAACACCTGTCTCATCAGCTGGATGACTGTGTTCTTTCACAAGCCTAGCACCAGTGTACTCTTTGTTTGTTTTTAACATAGCAGAACATTTCATTGCACAATCACGCTTTACACAACGCCATGACACTTCATCCTTAGATTTGGCAATATTTTTGATAGTATACATATATCCATCAAGACATAGTTTTTTGCCACCCCTTTTAGTACTTATAATCTCCATGCTAGCTGAAATCTAATAATCTATACAAGAACAACTCTGGAAGCTTATATCATGCACTATGAAAATATACTGATGTCTTGTAAGAATTGCCCCTATATATATTCTCTAAGGGCTTCTCAATTGCAATTCAGATTTGATATTACTTATCCCCAAAACTGTAGATCAATCACCTGAGCAGTGCAATTCTGAGCAGGTATCAATCAGAAAGATTCTCTTGATTTACTTGCTAAACTGTAGATCAATCACCTGAGCAGTGCAATTCTGAGCAGGTATCAATCAGAAAGGTTCTCTTGATTTACTTGCTAAACTGTAGATCAATCACCTGAGCAGTGCAATTCTGAGCAGGTATCAATCAGAAAGGTTCTCTTGATTTACTTGCTAAACTGTAGATCAATCACCTGAGCAGTGCAATTCTGAGCAGGTATCAATCAGAAAGATTCTCTTGATTTACTTGCTAAACTGTAGATCAATCACCTGAGCAGTGCAATTCTGAGCAGGCATCAATCAGAAAGGTTCTCTTGATTTACTTGCTAAACTGTAGATCAATCACCTGAGCAGTGCAATTCTGAGCAGGTATCTATTAAATAGCTTCCCTTTGGGGTGTTACCTTTTTATTGAGGCAGTGAACAAAAAGTCCATGGGTTTCAAAGGGTTTTAAAATGAAAAGCAACTGAATTTAAAATTTACTGCACAAAAAGACCAGGAAAGGGTTTAAAGATGAAATAGCAACTTGACAAAGGTTAAGTTTGCTGATATAAGTGGAGAATGATAATATTCCATTAAATGTGTAAAAATGAGATGTTTGATGATTGATAATCACAAAAAGGGAAACAGTCTGCCTGTTTCCTCAACTTGATCAAAGAAAATTGTGCAGACACTGCTTTCCTTAAACCATAAAAGGTTTGCTTTCACAGCTCTCCTTTCAAGTCACTTAGTGATATAGATTTTCCCTTTTTGGACACAAGGACATTAAAAGATGTTCTTATTATATAAATCTCCTAAAAATATAGATTTGGCCGAAACGTCCACCCTTAAAAATGGCCTGGCCGAAACGTCCGTGGCCGAAACGTCCTAGTCCGAAACGTCCTAGGCCGAAACGTCCGTCCACCGATTTTTTCCCCACATTCAGTCTCTCTCTCTCTCCCCCCACAACTCCTCTTTGTGTGAGAAACAAAATCCTATATATGTATGTAATATGTATACACTTGTACTTGAGGAGGGAAATAAAACCACAGATCAATGTTGATTTGGACTGGCACAAAATTTTTCTTCATATATTTCAGATGATACTGAGCTTTGTTTACAGTTCGTTATAAGGGAGTCACTTCATATGAGAATATAATCCTAACACAACACACAAGCAACACAACTTATGCAGAAAAACTATTCATTTACTCAAACATAATACATGCCAATATATTAAGTTCTTGTTTCATATTCCTAGGCCCTTAGTTATGGGTGAAAAGTTGTCAAAGTTGAATGAAAAAAAAGTAAATATGCCCATCTATCATGACAAAAAAACAATACTTAACTGTTATGCATGAGGACATAATGGAATACACATCAATCCAAAAAACAAGCAGATTAATTTGTATGATTTACTTTTTCAAGTAACAGTTTCTTTAAATTTTCAATTAGTGCAATGTTTGACAGTTAAAAAAAGTAAAAACATAAAATATATTGCTAGTTTATTTTTTTAGTTCTACAAAAAATTATCTAAAGTTAATAAAAATCTAAATTATACAAAATTTTAGTGAGACATTTTTCTTTGGAGTAGTGTGCACAAAAGCGGTGTTGGTTTTTATTTTATATATTTTTTGTGTCACGAAAGGAAGGCATTTCAAAAATAATCATGAGTTTTCAGGGGTCCCATTTAAATGCATTTTTAATGACTTTAGCTTTCTACTTGATATTTCTTCAAAAATTAATTTACATGTTTGGTTTTATTTTATTGTCTTCTTTACAATACTTTATATCACTTGAGAGACTGGTCACATGGAGTCGAGCATTTTGCTCTCTCTGAGTGCATCTTGTATAATTTGTATTCAAGCTTGAAGTTAAATGAAGAAATTTAACATAAATCACTTTTGTATCTTTTGACTTGTCACTTTTAATAAATTAAAAAGACAGTTTGTTAGAAAACTAAAGTGTTAATTAGTTTTTAAAAAGTTTGGGCCATCAAGTTTTAATAGGGGCCACTGAACTTCAGAACCTTGTGGCCCGATCGGGCCACCACTGCTTTGCAACGAATTTCTCACACTGTCTGAAACACACACAGAACGACTTATGCATCTGAACTTCAAAAAAATTTTAGAAGAAATTCCAAATGGACAATCTTACAGAATAAGTGGGAGTGGACGTCTTATGAAGCACAATCCAGATGGGGAAGATAAAGTCAAGGCAACAAATTCACAGCCAATACACAGTGTCAAGTTAAACAGAAAATCTGTCGTTGATGGTACTAGGAGTAAAGTTAGTCAGTTGGGTGATGTTAGGATTACCTCGTCGGAGCAGGTCAAAGTGAGTTATGGAAAAACCCATGTTATGACCTACAGTGAAGCTTTACGCTCTCCCCCACAGCTGAAGTCAAACCCATTTTCATCCCAAACAGTGCAACAGTCTCAGTTTAGCAGTGGAGCTAATACAAATCAGCCTCTAGTACACCATCAAGGGTCACATGGAGTCGGACCATCTAAGATCTCTACACTGCCATTATCACAACTGCCATTATCACAAATATCCCAGGATGCCTCACAAAGTCAGTTCATTTTGCAGCCACAGATGCCTGGTTACACTTACACTGACTCTGGTGGATGTTTTGTTCAAACTTTGGTCCCAGACCAACCTCTCAGTCAAGACATTTTTAGTGCACAAAGCTCCCAGCATTCAGTGATCAAGCAGTGATCCAGCTCCCAGCCCTGTGTGACTGTCGGCACATGGAATATTAATGGTTGGACAAACAATAATCACATTATAAGATCCTTGATAATTTGTCATTTAAATTATGATATATTTTGTTTGTGTGAAACCCATTTAAAAGACAACCAATCTATTACAGTAGAAAACTATAGAGCTTATGTACATAACAGGTCAAATGTTCATACTAGAGCTAAAAAAGGTTCTGGTGGTGTAGCAATTTTGGTTAAAAATGAAATCATGAATGTGTGTAATGTAACTGTAATTGATAGAGAAGTTGATGGTATTTTAGGTTTGCTTTTTAGTAGAAAACAAGGTAGTGGGTCATTTATTATATTCTCATGCTACTTTCACCTCAAGAATCACCATGGTCTGATGCTACAAACTTTTATTCCCACCTAATGTATAAAATGCAAGAATTCCATTTTATTAGTGACATATTCATCTGTGGTGATTTAAATTCCAGGGTTGGTACATATAAAGATTTCATTGAATCAGTTGATACAATCAAACCACGCATTGTTATTGATCATGAAAAGAATACATATGGTGAATTACTTTTAGAATTTCTTAAAGACACCAAGCTATGCATGTTAAATGGTCGCCTTACACCTACTCAAGATGACTATACTTTTGTATCAACTCGTGGTTTATCAGTGGTTGATTATGTACTTGTACCACACGACAGTGTAAATAACTGTCATTATTTCAGGGTTGACTGCATGTCAGATATATTAACTAAACTTAACCTCTTTGATAGGCTTTCAGAAAGTTGTAAAACGCCAGATCATTCTGTGTTATCTTTTGCATTTACCACAAGTAATTTCTCTCAGTTAAATCAACAAAATGAAAAAATGAATATTGTAAGTGGGATGGGTGTGCCAAACCACTGTAAAGCTGAAAAACGTTATAATTTTGAACAAGTTAGTGAAGACTACATGAGTAATGAGACATGGTCTAATGAGATAAAGGATATAATTTTATGTATTGAAAATAAGATAAAAAATGAGGGTGAATTAAACATGTTGTATGAAAAATTCTGTAATGTTATTCACAAGGAACTTGATAAGTATGTTTCCTTTAAAAGAATTTCAAATACACTTGGTAAAAACTTTAAGTATTCTAAACCATACTGGAATAATGATTTGACTGTAAAATATAAAGATATGACCTCAAAGGAACTGATTTATAGAAAATGTAAAGGATCCAGATTAAGAAAACAGACTTTAAAACAAGACTTTGAAAGATCTAGGCAAATATTTGACAAATTGCTTAGTAAAACAGAAAGGAAATATAATAGACAGCAAATAAATTCTCTTGAAAATTTCTGTGAAGTTAATCCAACTAAATTCTGGAATAAAATAAAACAGTTAGGATCTAGGAAAAATGATATACCAATGAAAGTGTACAATGGGGAAAATTTGACTGATAACCTTTCCTTTGTCCTTCAAAATTGGGAAAAATCATTTAGAGAATTACATAATCCAAATCTAGATGTGAATAAGGTAAATTTTGATTTTGCTCAGGATATAAATCGTTTAAGAATAGAAATGGAAAAATTTACAACTGAAAATACTCGTGGTGTTAATGATATTCTAAATAGCTCAATCACAGTGGAAGAAATTGGTAAAGCTTGCAAGAAACTTAAAAATAAAAAGAGTATTGGAGTAGATGAAATCCCAAATGAAGTTCTTAAATGTGAAAAAGTACATAAAATTCTTCATACCATTTTTAACTATTGCTTTGATAAGGGTACTCTCCCAGATACATGGTGTAAAGCAATTATAAAACCTATCCCAAAAGGGTCTGGTAAAGACCCTTACATTCCCCAGAACTACAGGGGCATCAGTTTACTTTCCTACGTTGGTAAATTGTATACCTCAATCTTATGTAATAGAATTAACAAATATTTGGATATATTAGGAGTAATTGCAGAGGAACAAAATGGCTTTCGCAGTAAGCGGTCCTGTGAGGACCACATTTATAGCTTAACTTCAGCAATTAAATATAGAAAATCAAAAAACCTTGATACATTTGCAGCTTTTATTGATATGACTAAGGCCTTTGATAGTGTTAACAGAAACCTTTTATTCTATAAACTTCTGAGATACAACATAGAAGGTAAAATTTATGTTGCTATAAAAGCTTTATACACAAAGACATCTGCTTGCATAAATTTGAATGGACATCTATCTCACTGGTTTGAGACATTTATTGGTGTTAGACAAGGAGATAATCTCTCACCTATGTTATTTAACATATTTCTCAATGACCTAGCAACTGAGATCAATTCATTAGGACTAGGGATAAAAATTGGAAATTTAAAGTTATCAATCTTAATGTATGCAGATGATATTGTCCTATTATCTGATACTGCAGAAAATTTACAGAAGTTACTCAACCATGTTTATGAATGGTGCAGAAAGTGGCAGTTAAGTATAAATCCTGTAAAAACTGAGGTGATGCATTTTCATAAAAAAAATAAGTCACGATCACAGGTTCAGTTCTTTGTGGGATCTGAAAACATTAAAGTTGTCCCCAAATATAAATATTTGGGTGTTATACTTGATGAATTTTGTACTTTTCAAGAATGTGCTACAACATTAGCAGAATCGGCAGGAAGGGGTCTTTGTGCAATTATAGCTAGATTTAAACAGTTAAAAGGCTGTGAGTACAAAACTTTTTATAAACTTTACAACTCCTCAGTAGTTTCAGTTTTTAGCTATGCAGCAGGTATCTGGGGTTATAACAGAGGAGGTCCTGCACAAAAAATATATAACCGGGCTTTGAGGTACTTTATGGGTGTTAATAAATTTACAGCTAACCTATTTTTACAAGGTCATTCTGGCTGGCTCTCTCCAGAATATATATTTAGACTAGCAATGCTGAGATATTGGAACAGACTATGTAAATTAGATAATAGTTTCATATGTAAACAGATTTTTAATTATGAAATTGATAACCTGAAAAAATACACATGGGTATTTAATATTAAACAAATTTTTATGTCATTAAATCTATTATCTCATTTCAATGAAAAGAAAAGTGTAGATCTATCTATCTGTAATAAACTACTATTAAAGATAATGCAAGAGAATTGGGAAACAAAGTTACCTAAGAAGCCAAAGCTGCGTAAATATCAAAGATTTAAGGAGCACCTAGATCTAGAGGAATATTTATATCTACCTAAACATAAAAGATCTCTTATTGCCAAAATTAGAAGTGGTACACTCCCTCTGGCCATAGAAACGGGTCGTTAGAGTAATATTCCTTTGGAAAATAGATTATGCACTTTATGCAATTCAAAGTTAATTGAATCTGAATTTCATTTCATGTGTATATGCAGTAAATTTGAGATAATAAGAAAAAAATATTTTGCTCAGTATAGTGCAAAATGGTTAGATTTTGAAATGTCAGATAGTGAAACAAAATTCCTTTATATTATGAAAAACCACCAAAAGATTCTTGGTAATTTTATTGTGGAACTATGGGAATACAGAAAGGAGTTGTTGTTTAAATAGTATTGGTTATCATTATTCTTTCAAATTTATACAACATGTTCAACACCAAATTATAAATTATATATTTTGTGTTTGCCGAGATATACCCAACATATGTTAAATGTTTGTAAATGAAGTGACTTATAAGCCCTAAGGGGCTGGGTGTTAAATTTGTTTTTTTTTTGCCTGTATAAACTGTTCATGTATAACACATGTCACTATAATAAAGAAATAAACTAAACTAACTGTTATAATTTGAAAATAATTATAGAGGTCTATGTTTTATGTATTATGGATATGGGCCATTATAAAAATATGCTTTGTTTTAATGTAGATAGTTATATCCCCAGACGAAAGTCGGGGATATATTGGATTCAGGTCCGTCGCGCCGCCGCCGCCGCCGTAGAAATTTCCTTGTGGACGCGATAACTCAAAAACAAATTAATATTTTTTTTTCAAACTTGGTACACATGTTAAGGGTGCCCAAAGGAAGATCCCTATTTTAAGGTGACCTTAAACTCCCAGTAAAAAAGAACTTATGGCCACCTTAAGGTCAGAAATTGCACTTTTGGCCACTTAGAGCCCTGTAGGTCACAAACTATGATGCTCAGCTGGCTGAAATTTTACCTGACAACACATTAATATGTTCTTAGTACATGTGCCGAAAATCATGACTTTAAGTTGAGGAGAAAATTGTGTTTGAGGCCCATAAATACCCCCACTTAGGGATTTTTTGCTATACTTTACACATATTTTGCCCTATAATTTGGAAGTGATAATTCTGATGAGTCTCAAACTGCGCTAGGTATAACTTTGATATGTAATCCTTGTCTGTAGAAAATTTTAGGGCTGTAGGTTTACCCAAAGGGGTCGACTTAAGGTCTCAAAAGTGCCCACAGAGACCCAATTTATGCACTTTTTGCCACTTTCAAGCACTGTAGCTTTCAAACTATGTCTCTCATCTAAGTTAAATATCATCTGGGAATATATCTATGTGTTTTCTTATATGTGCCCCAACATTTAGGCCTTTAATAGACAGTTAACCTGTGTATCAGGACCATAAACACCCACCCGAGTGACCCTTATAAGACATTTTTCACATCTTTTTCCCTGTAACTTGGAAATGGTAAGTCTGAGAAGTTTCAAACTGTATTAGATATATATTCTGTGTGTAATCTTAGTATGTAACAGATTTTAAGTCTGAAGCTTTAATTTTGAAGGTCAAATTGAGGTCTCTAAAAGGCTCCCAAAGACCCAATATTTGGACTTTTTGCTACTTTTAAGCCCTGTGACTGTCAAACTATGTGACTGATAGAGCTCAAATCCTATCTGAGAAGATATTAGTATGTTATTTTTATATGTGCCAAATATTAAGGCTTTAAGAAGACATTTAACCTGTGTATGAGGACCATAAATCCCCACCCGAGTGACCATTTTTAGACATTTTTCACATATTTTTCCCTGTAACTTGGAAATGGTAAGTCTAAGAAGTTTCAAACTGTATTAGATGCATATTCTATGTGTAATCTTAGTATGTGACAAATTTTAAGTCTGAAGCTTTAATTTGAAGGCCACATTTAGGTCTCTAGAAGGCCCCATAAAGACCCAGTATTTGGACTTTTTGCCAATTTTAAGGCCTGTGACTGTTAAACTATGTGACTGATAGAGCTGAAATCTCATCTGGGAATACATTATTATGTTCTTTTTACATGTGCCAAAAATCAAGGCTTCAAGTAGACATTTAACCTGTGTATGAGGACCTTAAACACCCACCTGAGTGACCCTTTTAAGACATTTTTCACATATTTTGCTCTGTAACTTGGAAATGGTAAGTCTGAGAAGTTTCAAACTTTATTAGATACATATTCTATGTGTAATCTTAGTATGTAACAAATTTTAAGTCTGAAGCTTTAATTTGAAAGCCACATCGAGATCTCTAAAAGGCCCACAATGACCCAATATTTGGACTTTTTACCACCTTTAAGCCCTGTAACTGTTAAACTATGTGATTGATGGAGCTGAAATCCCATCTGGGAATGCATTATTATGTCCTTTTTACATATGCCGAAAATCAAGGTTTTTAGTAGACATTTAACCTGTGTATGAGGGCCATAGACACTCGCCCAAGTGCCTTTTTTGACATTTTTTCCATATTTTGCCCTGTTATTTGGAAATGCTTAGTGTGACAAGTCTTAAACTGTATTATATATAATTTTTGTTTGTTATGTATGTCCCCCAAAAAGTTTCAGATCTGTAGTTTAATTGCTAAGGTCTCTTTAACAATTGTAAAATGCCCACAGAAACCCAATTTATGGATATTATGCCACTTTAAAGCCCAGTAACTGTCAAACTATGTGGGTTATAGAGCTGAAATCTTTGAATTTTTAAAAGGAAATGCCTGTCTACTTAAATTTTGAATATTAATAATGTTATGGCTATCTTAGTCTTTTAAGAACTTATTTTTGTGTGTTATACCTCTGCTTGCTGAGTTTTTCACTTTTTAAAATGAAACTGGTTAAACATATTCAAGTAGACAAAATGGACACTTTAAGTGAGCTTGAAGTCCCAATATTAATGAAATTATATCCTTATGTAGTAAAACTAGGGGATTTTTAACCCTCAACTAGCCCAGTTTTATTCAACTTGCCTCAGTTAATTTTGGCACAGCTCCTACAGTTATGAACTCATTTCAGTTGATAATCACATACTTAAAATTCTCAATTCTTTTTGTATTTGAGTACCCCTTTTATATAGATTGTTTGTTTACCATTTATGCTCAACCCACATCCCCCACCCGGATTCCCCCCACCCACCTCTGGGACCTCCAGCTATATTGAGTGACACTAAATAAACAAAGGTATTTAATGATATCAGATGAGAAACAAAGAACTCAATGGGGTTGCAGATCTTGTGTAATAGTGAGAGAGGTGTGGAGAAGGGGTGGGGGTGGGAGGTGGTGGGCTTCATTACATATAACACAAAGGGGAGTCAGAACTGAGATTGTGTCACATATTTAGGTTGCATATATATGGACCACATATATAGGTATAGAGGAAATGAATAACTGAAAACAATTTGCAAATTCTAAAAATAATATAATAAAATAATAATATAAATAATTTTTTTTTAAATAATATTTTATTTGTGAACAAATATAGAAACAGATATGCGCTTTTGGGATTATGAATTTTAGAATGGACATTGAATCATCAATCATTTAAATACTTTGAAGGAAGATTGAAAAATATGATGAGTTGAGTTAAAAATAATATTTTATTTGTCAACAAATATAGAAACAGATATGCTCTTTTGGGATTATTATTTTAGAATGGACATTCAATCATCAATCATTTAAATACTTTGAAAATAGGTTTAGAGTTATCATTGCAGGAAGATTGAAAATATAATTTGAGTTATGTATTCGGCGTCTGGGGATACACCATCTTCCTTGGGGAGATATAAACAGAGTAGATTGATGTGCTGAAGTTCATATAATAATGGGTAATTATGTTTTAAAAAATTCCCGATCAAAACCTGTGGCGTGAGTGATGACCTGTCTGGGGATATGTTGGCGCCGGGTTGGCCCAATCTAGTTTTATAATGTTTTGTTGTACCTAAATTATACATTTTACATTGACATTAAATATAAGACACATGCAAGTAAAATCCAACCCCAAAGGCTTCCAATTTAGTTTATGTTTTTATAACATAGAACAATGTATGCTAATGTGGATTACAAAAAATATTTATGTAGTATTTTATTCTAGCTTCTAATCTATAATCCCATTAAACTTTTTTTTCTTTTTACAAATTCTCTTAAGTGAATATTATTTTGTCATTAACATTACATTATATTTCATTGCAATGAAATGTAATCATAAACAAGAGTTTATCTACTGTCATTATATTTTAATTGAAATGGAAAGTTTATGTTCAGCTAAGTTCTCTATTGATACTGCCCAATTGCTATCCATACAATGTAATTAAAATTCCACCTAATATATATCTCAATCATTAGTGGATTCAACTGGGGGCATTACTAAATTACCCTTGACACTCCTCAGTTGTTAGGTATGTAGTAGGATTACAGAATTCAACATTGTTCCTTCATAGACATTTTACTCAAGAGTTGGTGGATTGCCATTATATTTGTGGTTGAAGTACACTTTTCTTCCTCATGTTAATATTTCCAGTGAGTTTGTATCCATTGCACTTGAGTATTGGGGTGACAACATGCATGTTAGACACATGAGTATCAATGAGACACATGCTCCACTCAAATAGCAATTAGATGAGGTGTAAGCCAGGGTTACCCAGCTTCTTGTAGACAATTAAGTTTTTTAACATATTGCAATTGAGGTAGCCTGTGTAGTAGTATATAACAAGCATAAAAAATGTTAAAGTCAGTATGAAGTATGACACTGTGGAAGTGCAATGTGAATATTCCTTTTCTGATGATTTTGGAGAGAAGTCACTGAAAGTCTAAATGTTGCATAAGTTACATGTTGAAAAGTATAGATTTTGAAGCATAAGTTTGTGATTTGCTGGGATAAGTAGACTGGTGCAGCCTTCAATGAGATATGATGACAAACAGTAGAAATTTGGCTTACAGGGGATTCCAAAACATTAATACAAGAGTGTATAAAGAATAGCCTTATATCCTACAGGTGGGAAGATAGAACATTGTGCTTTATGCAGTATTTCTGTGACTGATGCCTTATTAAGTTATTATCTCTTGGGGGAAAATATTTATTTAATAGAAATTAATATACCCATCCTGGAGCCATGGATGTAGCTGTGGATGTAGATTATAGCTCATTGGATGACAGCTTTTCCAGTAACTCGACAGAGCCTGAGCTGGATTTCTCAGATCTGGATGAATCTTATGACCATGGCAACCAGCTGCTGAAACAGGTTGAGGAGACAGGAGGCAAGCTGTGTCGAGTTGCTAAGCAACTTGCATGGATTGAGGAGGTTTTGGTGGGACTTGAGAGCCGCCTGGAGAGGAAATCTGGCTGTTTAGGATACAGGGAATCCCTGGAAGTTCAGGTAGAGGCTTTAGAGGGGCTTAGGTGTGTGTATGCAGAGTATATACACAGGAAGTCTGAGGAACTAGATGTACTGTACACTCAAGTAGTGAGGGAAGGAGTACTTACTGAAGACATGGACTTGTCTGTGTATGATGTGTATCACTAATTGCAGAGTATATATTAGTCCCTGGAGATCCAGGTAGGGGCTATGCAGGGTCTGCAGTGTGCAGAGCATGTATCCAGGGAGTCTGAGGAGCTGGATGCACTGTAGGCTAGAAGAAGTGCTTTGTGAAGGGGTGGACTTGTCTGTGTATCATGTATTTCAAGGACTGTGCAGAGACATGTACTAAAACTGTTACATTTTCTTTTTCTTTTGAACCATCTTTGTGTTTGTGTGAACTTTCCATAAAGCGACATTTATGCATTTGTTGTTCTGCGTGCATTTATTTAGGTCCAAGCATTTATGGTCAACAGTATTATGCTATTTAGATTTGTTGTAGTACAATATTTGAGACAGTAAAGATTGAGAAACTCCCCAAAATATTCAGATCTGAGGGGAGGTATGTAAATGAAATCATGTGTTATGTCTATCAAAAACACTAATTCAGGAAAACACCAATATATATGTATCAATATATGTATCAATATATATATATATATATTGTAATTGAGATCCATTGAATTATTTATGTACATGATTGTATGATTTTGTATGTTGTTAGAATGTTAGTGTTTTTGTAAGAGGTCATGTCGCTGCTTTTGGTCAACAGACTACCACGCAAGATCACGCTTGTTTTCAAATGTGGTCATTTGTCTTAGTTATCAGCAAAATGTCAAAGCTGAATAATCTGTCCGCTGTAATCTGACAAAAAAGTTTTTTTGTAAAATAGGTACAACAATCATAAATTTTTCTACAGTGTTGGTGCTCTCAATAAAATCCCAAGTTGTCTTTCTTGTTTTGTGACAAACTCAGTTTGTACCACATGTTGCATTGTCTGTCTTTCGGCAATGTCCTTTCCATTTTAGGTTTTACTTTTGAGAAACCATTCAGTTGGATTCCAAGACACACCCTGTGAAATCTAGGAAATCTAGGTTATCAGATAATTATTGTAGTAATCGTGTTCTAATGTGACAGAAACTGGATGTACAATCATGGGCAAAGGTGGAGTATGGATGCATTGCATAGTTTTACATGTATGTACTCTAGAGGGTGTGAAAGAGCATTAGTCGGAGTACAACATAGTTGGATCACAAAGTTAAGGAATTTGTACCCTGCTTACTTACTGACAGTAGATTTCCATAGAATTATTGATGAATGATCACTTCATCTTACTTTTCAAGGGAACAAAAAATACTTTAAGGTGGAAAAAATAGTTTAGTCATTACTATTCAGAAAAGTTCAAAAGATCAAGAAAGTACTAATATAATATCAAGAAGTACAGGTACCTGATACAATGATGAAGGTCTGAGATGAGTTATCACATAAGCTATCATCCCATTGTTCAAAACAACTTAACAACTTCACAATAAATTGTATGTGGGGTGACCTCATACTTGTTATGGCCTTTTGTAAGATAAAGTCATTCTTTGAGGGGAACGGCCCATATGACTGCTGCTTACTTTCAGTTTCTATGGAGTGAAGAGGTTTCCCTTACTATTTCCACTCCCCTATTGCCTCTCGCTTGAACAGTATGTCAACCTGTCCGCCCTCCAACTAGTGTTAGTACCAATTTGTACTTGTAAAATACCTTGTCCAAGTATATCACCTCCATGTCCTGACCAGGGATCAAACCCAAGACCTTCAAATGAATTGGAAGTCCAACACCCATACCACAAGGGACCGTACCCTTCTTTGTACTGTGTAAATGTACTGTTGTAAAACCATCAGTTTCAGTAGATGCCGTTATGTCTGAGATTCCTTCATAGACATTAATAAAATGACTTAAAATTGAAATGTGTATTTGTATGCAGAAGTGAATAACCTGACCTTTGCAAAATGTACAGATTTGGATACAGACATCAGCTAATTAAAACCACATTCTGTATGCATTCATATTTTATGTGCAGTTGTTTGATTTTTGTGAATGTGTGCAGATTATTAATGGTTAATAGTTTCAGATGGTTAATTGAGCAGCTGTGTTATACAGTGAAGTTGTGTATCTGTATTCAGACCTGTATGCAGACATTGACAGCAGGCAGCTGAAGTCCAGTAAAGTGGATCCCGCTTTACAGGTGTCCACCACAGAGAGTACAGTGCGGGTGATGGAAGCTTACAGATCTTATTTCACCAGGATAGGTAAGGGGGAATGACTGACCTGTCAGCACTGTACTAGTGCTCAATTATGTACCTAGAATCTCTACAGAAATTAGGTAGGACTAGGTTAGGTCATTTGTTATATTTTCTCAAATACAGACAAACCTTAGTTTACCAGGATTGTAGCTGTTGGACCATTTTTGAGAATTAAAATCGCTGCTGTAAATTGTCACAGTTTCTTCTAGTATACAGGGATACACATTGTTGCTGGATTAACAGTACATCTGGAGTGTGATGTGTGTTGACTGGTTACAGGTGTGGATTTCACTACGCAAGGCAGAGACAGGGTTTTGGTGCATTCTGTCCCAGCATGCTTTGTACAGGAAGAGGGGACAAACAGTAAACCAACAGACATGGCCTTCCTGCTCAGACAGATACAGGTAATAACTGGTCAAGTAAAGTGCCATGAAATCCATTCTAGGAAATGCTCCAGTCAATGAATTGTCAAATTTTGAAATGGATGAATCAGGTATAATCAATTATCTTTACCTTGTAGGCTGTATTCATAAATTTTTCTTTATGAAACTTGTGTTTTTGTTTATTTTTTTAAGAATTTTCCCAGTTAAACAATGGTGTGCTTTGTTTTTACCTCTTAGAAAAATCAAGATACACATTGCTGTTCTGATTTAACAAACTTTCACAGTCCATTCGCTCAAAAAGAGAAAGAACACTCGCTTATTTAAAATAAATTTTCTAGGTTCAACAATGGCTCTTTAGTTAAAAATTGAACAGTTCCATACTACGGTAAGAATTATTCAGTAAAAAATAATTATATGCAATAAAAATGTATTATTGTTTAATAAAGCAAAAAAAGAGATAAAGAATCATGTTAAAGCTCCAGGTTCAAATTAAATAACTTGCCTTTGTGTTTAGATATGGAGGGTTCATATTTATGAAAAAAATAGTGTTACTCTATGTTACTCAGTGTAGATTACTCAATGCCTTTGTGTAAATGGCTTTTGAGTCTTCATTTCAAAATTTATAAATCTTTTTTCACTGTCATCTAGGCTGTAAAAAGAAAGAGAGTTTTGTCATTTCATTATTACATAGTAAGTAATTAGTACAGGTAAATTACCCAATGCATGCATTTTATTATTGTAATTGTTTCCCCACTGAATAATTGTGTATTTTGTTACAGTTACTGATCAGAGAACAAGTAGATGTGAGTATCCATTTTGTTCGAGACTAATTTCTCATAAAGTTATTTGTTGGACTCAGTATCTGGGATCCATATTGTAACATATAAATGCTTATCAGGTTCTTGTAAATGATGTAATGAATACTTTTATAGCACTTAATCATTCTTAAATGACAGTGCTAGAGACGTTATCAGAGAAGGAAAAATGTCAGAATCCAGAGACATAGCAGGACAACACCAGAGAGAGAGTTGCCATGGAGATCCGAGAGCTATAGAGCGTAAGCTTTACTGAGGAGGTGTTGTCTTCCGTTTGTGCACTGGAAAGATCACAGAGAAATCACTGTTCTGATGACATTACGGAGTTCATTACACAAAGTTGGAGCATCAAATGCAAAACAGTGGCTAAAGTGCTGAATGATATTCACTTCAGAAGAAATATGTCTGTAAAGGTCCATTTTTATTGTACGAGTTTTCAGAGGAAACTCTGTCAAACAAAAATATTTAAAGTGGGGTTAATTCTTATTTGAAATTTCTCAAAGTAGCGGTACTTCACGTTTTATAAAACAGAGATTTAGAAACTTGTTTATGAAATCTGATGCCGTTGTTAGAAAGGAAATGTGTATGTTACAGTCAATCTGTGAAACCAGTCATTACGCGTAATGACTGAAAGTTTCAGTCATTTCGCGTAATGACTGAAATGACCAGTCATTACGCGTAATGACTAAAATTTTCAGTCATTTCACGTAATGACTGAAAATAAGGTCCAGTCATTACGCGTAATGGCTGAATTGCAATAAATAGTTTTAAATACTTGCTTTACTAAAACTGAAATTGTCTGGCCTCACTTAGTAATTTAAATTGCATTCTCATGTGATTACTAAAGAGGGGTAATGAAATTATCACTTCAGATTTGAACATATTCTGACAGGATTACTGATTGATAACATGGGTAAATGATCAAATTATCAAACTCTTTTGCAGTTATTTTAACTAAGCCCCACTTCTTTTAATTCATGTCATAAAAATGACCTTCATATATATGTACTCCCTTGTAAAATATGACAGGGGACCCAATGGATAGGTAGCATTCCTAACGGGGACCCAATCTATAGACTCTTACTATAATCTCAAGTTCTGTGTAACATTAATGTCTAACTGAAGAACATAGAGTAAATCAAGTATCTTGATGGTTATTTATAGTTACAATGGTACTCAGGTGTGAGTTAGAGCTCTAAGTTATCCTACTCATTTATTGTTACAATGGTACTCAGGTGTGAGTTAGAGCTCTAAGTTATCCTACTCAGGCTTTAATAACTATTAAAAGAATGGATTAAGTTGTCCTTGTTATTTTAGAACATTAAAGGTCAACTCCATCTTTGATAAACAGGCTCTTTGTGTGGAGAGGTCAAACAACAGTAACAAGGCCTGAAAGAACAAAACAGGATGAAAGAGCTGCATTGCAATTAGGACAAGAGTGGACTAGATTCACTTCAAAAGCTTCATGGTTTTGTACTTCCTAACAAACTGCCACAATAGAACTGAATCTTTAATTAATAACATAAAAGGCAAAATGTATTATAAATTATGATTTATAAATGAGAATTAGTCTTCAAAAAAGACATAAATTTCGTTGACAACAAAGAAATATTTTCATTCTATGACAATGAGTTTAGTTTTAAAACTGCAAATTTGAATTTAGATTGTAAATAATATTTAAAATGTAATTAGATACATGTAACCATTCAATATTTTAAAAATATTTTTGAAAATGACAATAGAGTCTATTACACAAGTCTACGTTTAGGTTTGAAAATTCTGGCTATAAATTCAGGGAGCATGTGAGAATTCCAAAGTTATTTATTTGATTAAAATAGTTTAATGTTCTCTAGCACAAAAATTTTCAAAATGCAGGGGAACAATGTACAATGGTTCTGAATAATGCAAAGGGTGTGAAGTCTAAATCAATTACAAACTCTAAAAACTCTAAATCAATTACACATATTGACTGAAATTAATTCAGTCAATCTGTGTAAAAATGAACCATATATTTCAGTCATTACATGAAATGACTGAAAATTTTAGTCATTACACGTAATGACTGGTCATTTCAGTCATTACGCGAAATGACTGAAACTTTCAGTCATTACGTGTAATGACTGGTTTCACAGATTGACTGTAACATGTACACAATAAGTGTAATTTGTAATAAATGAGCTGGTTGTTCTCGTACGTGAATACTCTTTCTACCAAGCATTGCTCTACTCTTTCAAGATTGATCCATTTAAGCATAGAATACACAAAGATTTAGTATTTTCTTTGAAATTTAACAAGTATTCAAACACATACAAACATACCCGTACCCCATCAAAATGGTTAGTGGTTACACACCTTTACTGTAACATATACATGTGTATATTATTGTGATGCAGGTATTTGAGAAGATTCATGGAGCCAATGTCACTCTACCCAGAATTATACACCAGGTCCTGTCAGCCAGAGCCTGTCATGGTGGGTGTTTTACTGCATTAAGTGAAAAAAAAATGTTGTACCAGGCATGATATCTGGAAGGATTGTTTTGACTTTTCAACAAAATAGATTGTTTCACAATATATACCATTTTATGTAGATAAATATCAGGTCTGTGAGTGTCTTTCCCATCGAAATTTTTGTCATCTGGAATTCTTGGATAATTTGGCATTCTTAATAAAGCACAA
Source organism: Sabellastarte sp. h YS-2021 (assembly GCA_964017235.1). Lineage (NCBI taxonomy): Eukaryota > Metazoa > Annelida > Polychaeta > Sabellida > Sabellidae > Sabellastarte > Sabellastarte sp. h YS-2021. Next base: position 20,342,473 of record OZ024928.1, read on the forward strand.
GTATTTTTGGCACCTGCAAATCAATACGGTTGACTTCCTTGGATTGGACTGTATATATATATGCAACACAGATTGCCTGTAACATATATATGTATTTTGTGTTAGTTAGAGGCAGAATTTAAATTCATCTCTATATTTTAAATTTATTTTGTCTTAAAAGCTGAAACACTGCTCTGCCTCAGGTGTCATACACATTTGAGATGCATTGAGTCTGATTATGGAGATCTGATTGGTTGATATGTTTAATAAGACTGAAGATATACCCTCCTGCTTTAGGTGCCATAAAGTTTGGAGATGATCTAAGTCTGCGTGAATGTGAGGATCTGATTGTCTCTCTGCGCGAGTGTCAGCTGCCGTTTCAGTGTGCTCATGGAAGACCCTCGATCATGCCGGTACTGGACACTACACAACTCGGAAAACAGTCAGAGGTGAGAGGATGTAATAGTCATCAAATGCAAAACAGTGGCTGAAGTGCTGAATGATATTCCCTTATATCTGTTCAACCAATTGAACCAATTGAATACAGTTTCAGCTGTGTTGAGGAGAATTTATAGTAAACCCAGAACAAAATCAGGGGTCCGCGGCTGCAATTTACAGAAGTTAGTGTGATATCTGCCATATCCGTAAACATATGAATTTGAAATGTAGCAAATCATCAGTCATCAATGTACAGTCAGCGCCTTAATTTTTTCACTTTAATTTGGCACAGTTTAAGTTATTCAAATGAAATAGATGAAATATGCAGGCGATGCAATAAATATCCACAAACATGTTGACACGTGGTATTTGAATACAATGAAAAACTTGTCATCTTCACAATGACTTCCTAGCTACTCATCAGTAATAAATTATTGTTGACTTTTATTAGGCAGAATAAAAAGAAGAATATTTAACTCTTGACTGATGAAGGAAGCTACAGTTTTTTATATGCAATAAATAATACAGAGATGTTACCAGACTGTGCGAATTTTTTAAAATCTCACGCGATTTCGAAACTACAGTGTGGTATATTAGGGGTTTACTACACACAAATGCAGGGACCCAAAGCGTGAAGAGAATAGCTTACACGACCTTAACATACACTAAATATTTGCTGTATCATCGCTAGATGACAGGAAGAGTTGTCAATGCGCATGCGTGAACTCAACTGTAAGGAATTTTTCTATTGGTCGAGACGTGACACCTTTCTAATTCTCGTCCAATCAGAATCGAGCACACAGATGCCTTCGGTAGCAGACAAAAATATTGTGGTTATATGGTAGGCGTTTAAAGGATAAATATGGATGCAAACAAAATTAAAATAAAACGGAAGATACTTTAAGGTAATACATCCATTAGTAATTTCTTCAAACCCAAGGTGTGCAACACAGATGGAAACAATAATGCTAGCAGTTCAGTAATCAGTAAGGACTCTGAACAGGGTAAAGGCAATGACAGTAACCAATGCACTCTGCCTTCAGTTGTCACAACTCCAGATATCCAAACTTCTGCATCTCTTTCCACAACTCCAGTTATCCAAACTTCTGCATCTCTTTCCAACAACTCCAGTTATCCAAACTTCTGCATCTCTTTCCACAACTCCAGTTATCCAAACTTCTGCATCTGTTTCCACAACTCCAGATATTCAAACTTCTGCATCTGTTTCCAAAGTTCAACATGGCTCCAAAACTATACCAAAGTACCAACCTCAGTGGGAAGGGAATTATAAGTGGTTAATATGTACTAAAGTTTGATAATCTCTGGAAATATTTCCATCGAGGATCGGATCCCCCTTTTATTTTGGAAATCCCCCCCCCCCTTTTTTTAGACCAAGGGAGGAATTCCCCCCCTTTCATCAAAAGCTGGCAACATCTCTGTAATACTTGATTTTTCAGACTCCAACCAAACCACAGCTGCATAAACTCCGAGAAATGAGATCCACGCAAGACTGAAGGATTGCAGAAACATATGAGGGAGAAATACACCCAGTCATTGTGAATATGAAAACAACATAGACTACATGGACTTTACACTTGAAAACTCTTTAAAATTATTTTGTTACTCAGGATTGCTTATGTACAGATGTTTACAATTAAAATGAAATCAGTTTAATGTAATCATACTTTTACAGCACTTTATATCTCTGCTCATAAATTCTGAGACACATCAACAATTTTTCTGTAACATTTTTCAGTTTTATGATTTTTTTTTTGTTTTTTTGTTTTTGGGAAGCTCTTTGTTTTGTTATGCTGATTTCTGTTATTTTTTTAATTTCTTACAGAACTGTATTTCTATAATACATAATTGTCTGTCATAAAATGTTGTAGATATAAACAATAGTAGTAATTGTGTCCATCCCCCTGGGGGGTGGATATATTATTTTTGCTTTTTTCGCCGTCCGATGTCCGTTGTCCGATGTCCGGCGTCCGATGTCCGGCGTCACGCATGGTTTCCGCTCATTTAAAGGAAAAGTATTAGAGCTATTGTCACCAAATTTGGTATGCAGGCTTATTGGGTCAGTAGCTTGCTTGGGATTGCTTTTGGCTGTTGTACCTCTTTTGCTTACTGAGTAATACTTAAGTACAGCTATTTTCAGTACCCATTGGTTTCCGTGCATTTAAGCCAAAATAATTAAAGATATTTTACTACAATTTTGAATACAAGATTGTTATGTCCATAGCTCGCTTGGTATTGCATTTGGGACTGATAGCTTTGTCAGTACATGAGTAATAGCCATTTAGGTACTTCATTGTGTATTTTCAGTACTACTTTTGAGTAATTTGCTTCTATCTCCTTAACCGTGCGAGATAGAGTGATTTCAGCAAAATTTTCGACCCACAGGGTATCTGAGGAGTGTACTCTTTGCAATTTTCAAAAAATTTTCCCCTCCCCAAAAATGGCGGCCATTTTGAATTTTCGAATTTTTGCCAAAAATGGCAAAACACTAATTTGCTTCTATCTCCTTAACCGTGCGAGATAGAGCGATTTCGGCAAAATTTTCGACCCACAGGGTATCTGAGGAGTGTACTCTTTGCAATTTTCAAACAATTTTCCCCTCCCCAAAAATGGCGGCCATTTTGAATTTTCGAATTTTTGCCAAAAATGGCAAAACACAAATTTCCTTCTATCTCCTTAACCGTGTGAGATAGAGCGATTTCGTCGAAATTTTCAACCCACAGGGTATCTAAGGAGTGTACTCTTTGCAATTTTCAAAAATTTTCCCCTCCCCAAAAATGGCGGCCATTTTGAATTTTCGAATTTTTGCCAAAAATGGCAAAACACAAATTTCCTTCTATCTCCTTAACCGTGTGAGATAGAGCGATTTCGTCGAAATTTTCAACCCACAGGGTATCTAAGCAGTGTACTCTTTGCAATTTTCAAAAAATTTTCCCCTCCCCAAAAATGGCGGCCATTTTGAATTTTCGAATTTTTGCCAAAAATGGCAAAACACTAATTTGCTTCTATCTCCTTAACCGTGCGAGATAGAGTGATTTCGTCGAAATTTTCGACCCACAGGGTATCTAAGGAATGCAATCTTTGCAATTTTCAAAAAATTTTCCCCTCCCCAAAATTGGCGGCCATTTTGAATTTTCGAATTTTTGCCAAAAATGGCAAAACACAAATTTGCTTCTATCTCCTTAACCGTGCCAGATAGAGCGATTTCGTCAAAATTTTCGACCCACAGGGTATCTGAGCATTGTACTCTTGGTAATTTTTAAAAAATTTTCCCCTCCCCAAAAATGGCGGCCATTTTGAATTTTCGAATTTTTGCCAAAAATGGCAAAACACAAATTTGCTTCTATCTCCTTAACCGTGCGAGATAGAGCGATTTCATCGAAATTTTCGACCCATAGGGTATCTAAGGAATGTAATATTTGCAATTTTCAAAAAATTTTCCCCTCCCCAAAAATGGCGGCCATTTTGAATTTTCGAATTTTTGCCAAAAATGGCAAAACACAAATTTGCTTCTATCTCCTTAACCGTGCGAGATAGAGCGATTTCGTCGAAATTTTCGACCCACAGGGATTCTAAGGAATGCAATCTTTGCAATTTTCAAAAAATTTTCCCCTCCCCCAAAAATGGCGGCCATTTTGAATTTTCGAATTTTTGCCAAAAATGGCAAAACACAAATTTGCTTCTATCTCCTTAACCGTGCGAGATAGAGCGATTTCGTCAAAATTTTCGACCAACAGGGTATCTGAGCATTGTACTCTTGGTAATTTAAAAAAAATTTTCCCCTCCCCAAAAATGGCGGCCATTTTGAATTTTCGAAGTTTTGCCAAAAATGGCAAAACACAAATTTCCTTCTATCTCCTTAACCATGCGAGATAGAGCGATTTCGTCAAAATTTTCGACCCACAGGTATTTGAGCATTGTATTCTTGGCAATTTAAAAAAAAATTTCCCCTCCCCAAAAATGGCGGCCATTTTGAATTTTCAAATTTTTGCCAAAAATGGGAAAACACAAATTTGCTTCTATCTCCTTAACCATGCGAGATAGAGCGATTTCGTCGAAATTTTTCAACCCACAGGGTATCTAAGGAATGTAATCTTTGCAATTTTCAAAAACTTTTCCCCTCCCCAAAAATGGCAGCCATTTTGAATTTTCGAATTTTTGCCCAAAATGGAAAAACACAAACTGGCCTTAACCGTGCAAAATAGAGTTATTTTGTTGAAATTTTCGACCCATAGGGTATCTAAGAAATGTACTCTTGGCAATTTTAAAAAAAATTTCCTTTTCCCAAAAATGGCGGCCATTTTGAATTTTCAAATTTTTGCCAAAAATAGAAAAACAGGAATTTGCTTCTATCTTCTTAACCGTGCAAGATAGAGTGATTTCGTCAAAATTTTCAACCCAACCAATGCAAAAAGGCATGAAGCTGAAATAATTTACATCTACACTAACAAATATTTAAGCATCATTGATATATTTTATAAATGAAACAGGGTCTTGTAAGACTACTGTACAATTTGGGCAAAAGGTTCATGGGTGGACATTACACATGATAATGTGTGTTCTTCTATGCTATCCTGTTTCTATTCGCATCTACTATCAACAGGGCGGCCTATTTCTAGTGTTTATACTTAATTTATATTTATCACATCTGCAGAACTTATGGTAAATGGTAATGTATAAATACTTCAGTAGTTTAAGTTATTTTGCATTGAATAATTTATGTCTGTATGATAATTGCTTCTATTGTTAAAGTTAATTGTTACTGAATTTAGACATTAGAGTCGGATTCTCTTCTGCTTATATAAAATCCGCTGGATCTTCTTATTTTTCAATGTTTTTGACATAGACTTTTTCCTAAGTATAACCTATACATGATTAAATATGCAAGTAAATGTAATGTATCAGTATTGTGGAAATCATTTAGTCTTCAGCACAGTCTAGAAATGTCAGAAAATTCAGTGGCATTCATATAGTGGTGGGGCAAATTAAATCTTTTCCAGACTTAAAAAAATTCTTAATGAAGCATAAAATGTTGCCCATTTATTTGCCTATTTTAAACCATGATATGGTGCAGAACGTATTGGTTATAGTTTTAACACTATATTCAAATTGATGCCTGTTAAATTAAATGCCTTCAGTTGCAACTTCTGGAAGTTTTATAAAAGCAGGCCAATAACTTGCAAATTTAATAAGTAAATTAAATTTTTATAAGTTAATACCCTATCCAATGGACAATTGCTAATCCAGTCGGCGCAGACCGGCCCGCCAAACGACAGAAAAAGTCACCTTATATGAGTGCATAATGCCCTCACAAGCTGGCCGGTCCCATTGTGCACTCGCCAGGTGGCGCATCATACTTCCTTCCTGTCTAGACAGCGTGACGTCATAGCATCTTTTTCGTTGTCTAAACCTATTAGACCCCTAGTAAGCTGATAGCGGGGTCGGTGGGAGGGTCTTGTGTGTCCACTGGATCGGGTATTATCTTATAAAAATTTAATTTACTTATTAAATTTGCAATTTTATTGCGTTAATACATCCTATCCAATGGACAATTGCTGAATAACTACCACTTGGTCGGCGGGTAAGTTACTAGGGACTTAGATGAACTCATAAACAAAACTAACAAATATTTCTTTTCCAAGCCTGGGTTGACCTTGAGGTCACAACCCTTAAGGCCATAGTCGGTTAACAGAAACGGGTTACCCGGTTCAAGCCGACTTACCCCCCCCCCCATTTTTGACAGACCTGCTCTGAGGTAGGGGAAGAGAGGGATGAGTCCAGTCCCATAGAAATAAACCTCCCAAAGGAAGCACGTCAGTTTTTTTTGTTTTTTAACAATGCTGCTTAACTATATGTACAAATATTTACATATGTATAACGATTTACATATGTACAAATCTCCTCTATGTCCTGGACTACTGGTGGATCTGTTGAGCAGCCACTACAGGTCCCAGGTGGTAGAGCTCTGAGTCAGCCCAAGCCACTTCCTTCAGATAAAATTGTGTGAAGGTATTATGTGATTTCCAGTGGCAGGCTGACAAGATTTGTTCCAAGGAGACTCCCGACTGGAAGGCCTTAGAAGCAGCAAAGGCCCTGACATCATGGGCAAGGTGTGGGCCTCTTGATCAGAGAGCTCATAACATAGGATCACAGTCTGTTTGATCCATGAGGAGATAGTGGCAGGTGAGATGTCTTTGTCGAAACCTTTCTTGAAGGAGACAAAGACCAACTCCTTATTCTGCCTGAGGTCTGAGGTCCTGTCCAAATAGTAGCGCAAGGCTCTGACCAGACAGAGAGACCTGTCAGACTTGAGGGATCTATCCAGAGTTGGGGCCAGGGCTGGTATAACCACTGGGGCCACACTGTCTGGACCCTCTTTGGCCAGCTGATTCTTGGACAGAAAGCTGGGTGATGGGAACAGGGACACCTTAGACCAGTCAGACTGGTGCCTGATGTTCTTGTTTTGCCATGCATGAATCTCACTTCTGCGTTTGCCTGACCCAAGGGCTAGTAGGACGACTGTCTTGAAGGTCAAATGCTTCAAGGAGGCCTCTCTGATAGGTTCAAAGGGAGCCTTTGTCAGCTGGTGTAGAACCAGGGAAAGGTTCCACGAGGGGATTCCCCTCTGGCCTTTGGGTCTGTCCCTGTGGAAACTATCCAAGCGATGAGTGAGATTTTCATCTTTGCTGATGTTAAGGGCCGAGTTTCCTAATTTATCAGCAATGGCAGACCTGTAGCCATCAATGGTACTGGGCTGTAATTTCCTGTCCTGAAACAGGTACATAAGGAAGTCAGCAACTGACTTTACAGGGGGTGCCCTGAAGTCCACCTGATTAGTGATGCACCACTTTTTAAAAATGACCCACTTTGCCTCATAGACTGATCTGGTTGATCTTCTTTGAGGAGCCTCAATTCTAGCTGCCACTGCCTCAGAGAAGCCCTGCTCTTTAATTGCTGAGGCTCTAGGAGCCATGCATGGAGATTCAGGTTTGCCAGATTTCTGTGAGGGATCTGGTTGAATGGCTGAGTTAAAAGGTTGGGCAGGTTGGGCAGCGACAGTGGGATTTGGCTGGACATGGTCACCCGGTCCCAAAACCAAGGTATGTTCGGCCACCCCGGGGCAATCAGATTCTTTTGCATGGGGAGTCCTGCAACTTCTCCACCACTTTGCCCAATATGGCTGCTGGTGGGAAGGTGTATGTGTCCAGATCCGCCCATGGCAGATTGAGTGCGTCCACTGCTGCGGCCAGGGGATCTGGAACTGGTGAAATAAACAGGGGCAGCTTGTTGTTGAACCTCGTGGCAAATAGGTCTATTTGAGGCCGGTGCCACCTGCTGCATATTGTTTGGAAAACCTCTGGAAGAAGGGACCATTCTGTCTGGATGGTCTGGCCCAGCCTGGATAGCTTGTCTGCTACCACATTCAGCAGGCCTGGAATGTGTCGGGTCTTTAGAGTTACTTGTTTGCTGGTACACCAGGTCAAGATTCTCCACAGGAGGGCACACAATGGGCCCGACTTCATGCCTCCTTCCTTGTTTATGTATGACACCACTGTGGTGTTGTCGGTGGCCACCAGTACTATCTGGTTTGAACAGAGGTCTTGGAACTCTTTTAAAGCCAGGAAGACTGCTTTTAGTTCCAGATAATTTATATGTGGCTTGCTTTCTGGTAGAGACCAGTACCCTCTTGCAGTGCGTTCGTTTAAGTGAGCACCCCACCCTTCTTTTGATGCTTCTGTAAAGACTTGCAGAGTATGTTTTATTGGGTGAATTGGTTGACCTTGGAGCACGTTGCCTTCCTCCAGCCACCATTGTAAATGTGGGTGCAGGGACCTGGGTAATGGAATGACCTTTTCTAGTGACTCTGGTACTCTCCAATGATTTTTGAGATGCCACTGTATGGGTCTCATATGTGGTCGGCCTAGATGAACTTGTTTCTCTGTGGCTGTTAGCAAACCTATCAGGGACATGAACTGCCGGACCGGACATACCTTTAGTGAGAGCAGTGATAGTATTTTTTCCTGAAGGTTCTGCCACCGGTCCGGTGTTGGTCGGACCCGACCGGAACTGAGGTCGAACTGGTAGCCTACAAAGTCGAAGACTTGTTAGGGCTCCAGCTCTGATTTCTCCACATTTACCAACCAACCTAGGTCTCGACACATTTTCACTAGAGTTTGGGTATGCTGGAGACAGGTTTGGTGGGACCTGGCTCTCACCAACCAGTCGTCTAGGTACTGGTGGATTCTTATACCCTTGTGTGTGGCCATCAGTTTCACCTCCTTTGCTACCACAGTGAACTCCATAGGTGCTGTGGACAGACCAAAGGGCAGAGCTTTGAACTGGTACGTCCGACCCTCTACATGAAATCTCAGATATTTCCTGGATTGTTCCTGTATGGGGATATGAAAGTAGGCGTCCTTGAAGTCAATTGAGGTCACCCACTCCCCTTGTTGGAGGGAAGTCCTGATGGTTTCCGGTGTCTCCATTTTGAATTTCTCCACCTTGAGGAAGAGATTTAGATTGCTCAGATCTAGTATAGGCCTCCACTTGCTGTTTGGTTTTGGGACTAAAAATAGTCGGTTGAAAAAGCCCAGAGATTTTTGATTTTGTACTAGTTCCACTGCGTTTTTGTCTATAAGCTGATGTAATGCCTCCAACAGGTAGCTGTTCCTGTGGGGATTGAGTTTTGGCCGAGTCCGAAAGGGGAGGGGGTAACCCTCTCTCAGGATTTGAACAACTTTCGGACCGGCACCCAGATCCAGCCAAGTTTGCCAAAAATTTTGAAGTCTTCCCCTACAGGTAGATTTTGAGCAACATGTTTGACATTTTGTACAGTACTTGCAAAAGACAAGGGATCGACACAGTAAACATTTTTCACATACTTTAATTTCTCTTTGTAAGTTAGTACAATAACGGGACTTACATCTTTCTTTTGTGATTGCCCTTTCACAAAAGGTACATGACCTACAACATTTAAGCTTACACTTAAACTGTCTTGTGTCTGAGAATTTAATGTCTTTCTTGTACAATTGGGAGACTGAGTAAACTGAACACGTTTTACTGTCTTTAAGCTCCCGGGCAGCAGTCCTTGAACTGGTGAAATTACACATTGATTGTCATTTGTATGACTGCTGCCCCTTGGCCGGTCGTGGAGTGTAGTGTGAGGCCCTGCCCCTGCCTTTCTTGCCTTGACCATGGTGTCCAAGATTCTTCTATCACAAGTAGAAAATCTTCATCAAATTATCACCAGAAATATGTTTAATGATGTTTAACAGATGCTATGTCACATAGATATGAATAATGTAACATAGTTGTAAATCCAATTTATTTTTAAAGTAGAACAATATACAGCATACATAATCTAGCTCTAGATGATAGACGGGGAGAAGGAGATGTTATCCCGTCAAGAGCTAGTTTCCTTCTCATTGTCCAGAGGATGGATGTTTATTCCTCTGCTACAATATACCTTCTGAAGTTTCTCAAGCAAACTCTGTCAAACAAAGATGTTTTGAATTGTGGGTAATGGTCAGGGATAATAACTGCTAGCCATACCAAATAAATCTGTGATATAAGCTAGGCTGGAGCAAATCTGCTAGTGGAGAGTAGTGAGTAGCCATAGCAACTGTGTGATGATGAGAATCCAGAGAATAGGAATGCATGAGTGAACAGAGCTGCATCTAGTCACAGGCTATTAATAGAACTAGTTGTTTACATGAGATCAAAGCAGCAGAAAAGTTATCTTTAAGAGTTTTACAAATTTGAACTCTGTGACACTTCCATGCAGGGCGTTCTGGTTTCCTGTTATCTGAATGTTTCTCCGTCCTCTCATACGGGTGGAAACGACCTTTCTTGTTAGAAAGTGGCTGGTTCTTGCTCTCAAAGGTGGCAATATCTTGCTCTGCTTGCTTGAGAACTTCGTCAGGAAATAAGGTGGTCATCTGCAGAGGGGCAGTACGTAAGGCTGCCAGAGTGTCTGGTTTAATGCCAGATTTTAAGTGGGAGAGGTAGGCATCTCTTCTGGCCAGAGTTGAGTTTGCTACAGTCACAAAGACGAAATCACTCAAGTGTTCCATAGTCTTTGCCATAGCCTGTGATATGCTGGAGTTAAAATCAGCCAGACACTGGAGTTCGTCTACAGCAGTGGAGATCTTTGGTGAACACTTTCCTTTGTTGAGGTCTGTCCTGATGACTTTCAACTGGCTGTGCATGTTTTCTTGCACCTTGAGAAGACATCTACTGAAGCTGGCTGCTTGGTTGCAGTAAGTGGAGGCTTTGCAAGCCGACTTCTCCCATCTCCTCAAATTGTCATGAGTAATCTGTCTGGATGGGGGAGGGGTTGCAGCAATGCCTGCAGCTCTGGCAATTCTGCTATACGAGCTGTTAAGTTTTGAGGCGTCTGTACTCTATGAGGTCACTGAGTCTCTGGTGGTAGGACCAGCCTTCTGGTCAGTGAACATATTGGTCGTACATATTGGTCCCTCAATAACCCTCCTGCCTCAGAGCTGCGTGAAGGATAGCCTTCCACTAAAGTGACGTTTAATTTGGCCATCTTGTTGCAAAGCCACTCATCAGTCGGTAAACGGACAGACACTTTGCCAGCTGGTTGAGACTTTGGGCCTGCAAAAGGGTTGTCATCCCCTGTGGCTGCTGTCGACTCTACATCTGGGATGTGTGTCCAACCCATGTAGGACCTAATACCCCGTAAGGTTTCTCTGTATGTCTGATCTTCAGATAATGTCTGGTCGGGGTCGGTAGTTGCATCCGGGTCCTGATCAGAGAGTTCACCTTCTTCTACAAAGATGTCGACCAGTGGTTAGTCTGAGAAATCACTATCAGAATCTGTGTCCATAGATGATACACTCTGATCCTTTGCCGGTGCCGATTTCGATTTGCTGGTAACCTGATGTAAAGCAGGAGAGCCGGTGCCAGACAAATCTGAAGGTCGGCTGGTGTTGGGTTGAACATGAAATGACTTGCTAGTAGACTGCTTCTTTGAAGAATGGTGGTCGGTACTAGGCAAGTCTGCAGTTGAAGCACGTTTCTGTTTAACAACAGGGGTCGATTTGCTGGTAGGCTGTCCCTGATGGGTTGGCTGGCCGGTACCTGGCAAATCTGAGCTGGCTGGTTGGTCGGTTGAAGGTCTAATGAATAGAGCGGAAGCCTTGACAGCACCAACTGGTGGGGGGTGGGTTGGTGCAACTTTGGGAGCCTGAAAGGTCGGCTCTGGCTGGTCAAGGGATTTTGAGAGAAGCAAAGATTCAAGTCTATTAAAGCGATCAGCCCATTTCTTATCTAATTCATCGATCCTGTCATCAGCTGAGGATCTGGAAGGTCTGGTTTCGACCGACTTGATGGGCTTATCCGAAGATTTACTAGACTTAGGCTTCTCTGAAGTAGTTTTCTTGTCCTTCTTCTTGTCAGCTCCTGAACTCGAACCAGGAGATTGTAAAATGCCCTGGTCATCCACAGCCCCCACTACCGTCACAGAGGACGGGTCAGTGAGGGAGGAACTGTCTGAGTTCTTCTTTAGGTCACGTTTTTCCTTTTTGATTCTATAGCTTGAGGTGGATAACTGAAGACGTTGATCCTCCGTAAGAACGTTACATGCTTGGCAATCACTCTTAGAAACACAGGGATCAGGTCCCTTACTTTTCTCTCTGCATCTAGTACAAAAACTGTGTGTATCAAATCTGGCCATTAAGTGGCCACAACCACCATGTTTTTGTCCCGGAGAAGACATAACTGAATCTGAGATTTATTTGGGGTTTACGTCGCTTTCAACACTGTACAGGTCATATCATGACGGGTAGTTGGAAGGGCAGAGGAAACTAGTACATATAGTTCGCTAGGGTTCTGTACTGTAAACTGCCGACCAACGGCAAGCAACTACCAGCTTTCCCACTTACGGCCATGACGGGGATAGAACCCCGGCCGAAGAGGTGGGAGGCGAGAGTGTTACCACTCTGCCACTGTGGCCCCCAACTGAATCTAAGAGTTCTATGAAGTAATGTAACGTGACACAAATAAAAGTTAAGCTTACAAGTATAATACAATTTCCAAAAAATATCTCGCCAAATAAATTCGTGTTGACAGTGCACGCGCCAAACGAAAAAAATGCTATGACGTCACGCTGTCTAGACAGGAAGGAAGTACGATGCGCCACCTGGCGAGTGCACAATGGGACCAGCCAGCTTGTGAGGGCATTATGCACTCATATAAGGCGACTTTTTCTGTCGTTTGGCGGGCTTGTCTGCGCCGACCGGATTAGACATTGTCCATTGGATAGGATGTATTAACGCAATAAAATTATTTGTTTGGAAAGGCCTTCCCAAGTTAATCACTCAATGTTGAACACCAAATTCTTATGACCTTTCTGTGACTTATTAAAACGTTTCTTTTATCGTTTTTGGATGTTGCGCCTTAGAATGTATTATAAGTTTATAACAGAGATTAAGTGCTTGCCCATACAATTTCCTTCTCTTATCTGGTCTTCTATTGGTTAGACATGATTAATGTCCAGGTCTAATGAAAAAAGTAATTTAAAACTGGTTAAAATGCTTCTATTGTTTTAAAAGGTCACTGAATTACACAATAGTTCTGCACACTCCTCTGCATAAATTCTGAGAAAGTGTGTGGCTCTTAAATTCACAGGTATATGTTTTTGGGGATATGCTGTCACAATCGCTTTCAGATTGATGTTAATTCTGCATAATTTTTTATATGTCCCGTACATCTATTTGTAAACTGCTTGAATGGATGTCAAAAGATTGTAATTAAAATAATTATACAAATATATTTAAAAATAATATATGTTTGACAGCTGATGCTTCTATGTATCTGTGTGAACTTTGGATAAAATTTTGGATAAGACAAATATTGGAATAATGTAAAGACTGAAATAATTTTAAAAATTATTTATGATTTTGCAATCAGTTCATATTTCAAAGCTTGCCCTAAAACATCACAGAAGTATGTAGTTTGTGTTTCATGCCTTGAAATAAAGCAGTAAAATACTTAAATAGATTTGTTTCCATTGAAAAAAATCCCTCCGAAGATAAAACTCATGGAGGTCAAGAAACCCAGACAACAGACTCAAAAGCCTGATTCATTGAAATTGTAGGTTTTATGAAAATTAACGTGTCATGCAAGATGTTTACCTAAAGCTGTTTTCTAGTTATGGGGACAATAATTCTAAGTTCTAGCCTTTATTTTTTCCATTTTATATGCCCCATATGATGTTCGTGCTGCTGTTCTTTGTTGACCAAAGTTTTCTCAAAAGGCAAGATTTTTGGACAAAGAAACATTTGAAAATTGTTATTTTTATCACAAATTACAGTCGTATTGGGGATCTGCCCAGATACGTCTGGCTCAGTCCGCCTGTTTTCTCTACCAATGAGAGAAGCAGAATTGAATTACCTTATTTTATCATGGCAATCTCAGAATTTAAGTTTTGAATAATTCAAGGTGTTTAACAGGATATAAAACAGAAAGCTCCTCTAAGAAAAGCAATAGCATCGGAGATGCCCGTACCCCACAGCCCAAGGAAACACACCATGAGATACCGAAGAAGTGACAGGTCAAAGATCAGAAGACTTTTAGAGTAAACAGTGTCAGCTTTGTAAAGGTCTAAATAATATTTAAGTCGAGAAAATAATGTTTAAGAGAGACAAAATTTATGTAAAGCTAAAGTATTAAAATGACAATAATAAGATGATGACATTAATCATTAATTAAACTAAATATTATAAATTTGTTAAATTTATTACTTGAAGTATAGCTGTCAATGGAAATAGCACAATTAAGTAACTACATTTAAAAATCACCCGCAGCGATCCACATATCTTTGTGACAAGAGAAATATGTCTCGAATACAACAGGTCAACATATTTTTGAAGAGCCAAGGTTCAAGGTCTCACCACTACAGCAAGGTCAAAAGTCAACTCCAGGGCACGCGATGATGTTGTACACCAACACCCCCTAACCAATGTCTCTACCAAGTATCATCTTCCTACACCTTACAATTTCTGAAATATGGCCCGGACAGCAACTGATTTATAGATCAAGATCTCAAGGGCACGATCAAAGGTCAAATCAAGGTCACACCATGACCATACATATCTACACCACCTAACCAATGTCCCTACCAAGTATCAACCTTTTATACATAAAGCCCGGACAAACTGCTCCTGCTACTCCCCATTTGGACGCATTGGGCAAAAACAATACCTGGACACCCCTTAGGGCTGTGGGGTAGAAACCTTCAATGGAGACAAATCCATCAGAATAATGAAAACAATATAATGTAGGAACTAGAGATTGCGTCTTGACGCAGTGTATCCCCGGACGGGACATAGTTAAGGCGTGAATATGTCGGTCTTGAGCCTGGTTCCTGGAGCACCGGGTCAGGATTCTCCATATTACCAGATTACTCCGAAAAGCTAATCACTAGTTCTTTCACTTATATCTCTCTTTAAAAATTACATTTCATGGATCCAGAAGATCCATATAGTGATCCGGATCACTTCCAAAATTCAATCCTTTCACCTTTTCAGACATATTCTAAAAATTTCATCAAAATCCGTCCATAAGTTTTTTAGTTGTCTTGTACACAAACACATCTGGCAGCCTGGATCCACATGATCCAGACAGTGATCCAGATTACTCCCAAAAACTAATCACTTGTTCTTTGTCCCATTTAAGACATTTCCTGAAAATTTCATAAAAATCCATCCATGACTTTTTGAGGCATTTGTCTTTAAAAATTACATTTCTTGGATCGAGAAGATCCAGATAGTGGTCCAGATCACTCGCAAAATTGAATCATTTCTTCCTTTTACCACTTCTTCCTTTTACCATTTGTAACATATCCTAAAAATATGAAAGTCCATCCCAAGATTATGTGGCAGCCTGGATCCAGATGATCCAGATCACTCCAAAAATTTAATCACTTGTTCCTTGTACCATTTAGGCCATTTGCTGAAACAATCAATCCATAACTTTTTGCGGTATCTGTCTTAACAAATTACATTTCATGGATCCAGAAGATCCATATAGTGATCCGGATCACTTCCAAAATTCAATCATTTCATCCTTTTACCTTTTCAGATATATCCTGAAAATTTCATCAAAATCCGTCCATAAGTTTTTGATTTACTTGTACATAAACACATCTGGCAGCCTGGATCCAGCTGATCCAGATCACTCCCAAAATCTAATCACTTGTTCCTTGTCCCATTTAGGACATTTCCTGAAAATTTCATTAAAATCCACCCATGACTTTTTGAGCTATTTGTCTTTAAAATTATATTTCATGGATCCAGAAGATCCAGATAGTGGTCCAGATCACTCGCAAAATTGAATCATTTCTTCCTTTTACCACTTCTTCCTTTTACTATTTCTAACATATCTTAAAAATATCAAAATTCATCCTAAAGTTCTGTTGCAGCCTCGATCCAGATGATCCAGATCACTCCAAAAATGTAATCACTTGTTCCTTGTACCATTTAGGTAATTTGTTGAAAATGTCATCACAATCCATCCATAACTTTTTGAGGTATCTGTCTTTAAAAATTACATTTCATGGATCCAGAAGATCCATATAGTGATCCGGATCACTTCCAAAATTCAGCCATTTTATCCTTTTACCTTTTCAGACATATCCCGAAAATTTCATCAAAATCCGTCCATAAGTTTTTCAGCTACATTGTACACAAACACATCTGGCAGCCTGGATCCAGATGATCCAGACAGTGATCCAGATCACTCCCAAAATCTAATCACTTGTTCCTCGCACCATTAAGGACATTTCCTGAAAATTTCATCAAAATGCACCCATAAGTTTTTGAGTTATCTGTCTTTAAAAATTAAATTTCATGGATCCAGACAGTGATCCGGATCACTCCCAAAATTTAATCATATCTTCCTTTTACCATTTTGGACATATCCTGAAAATTTTATCAAAATCCATCTGTCAGTTTTTGAGTTATCTTGTTCACAAACAAACAAATAGAGGGCCAAAAATGACCCTCGGTCAGGTACTTTGGCGGTCAGTGGATGACCTTAAATGAAGATCTGTAACCGGTAAGCCTGGATGCTGGTACTCCATCATGTACTCAACCTCCAAAGCCATTTTCCATAGTTTCCATGCAATGTAGTCAGCATTAAGTGTGAAAATATCTGCAAATTTGCCAAAAATGACCCTTGGTGAGGTACTTTGGCGGTCAGTGGATGACCTCAAATGAAGATCTGTAACCAGTAAGCCTGGATGGTAGAAGTCCATCATGTACTCAACCTCCAAAGCCATTTTCAATAGTTTCCATGCAATGTAGTCAGCATTAAGTGTGAAAATATCTCCAAAAAGGCCAAAAATGACCCTCGGTCAGGTAGTTTGGCAGTCAGTGGATGACCTTCAATGAAGAGCTTCAAGGTCAAATTTCTGCATGTTTACAGAGGACATATATATGTATTATATATACCAGCCATAGGATGATCTGACTTTCTGTATAGGAGAACTGGGCCAAAAAGTGAAAAAATGGCCAAAAACTGACCTTTAAGAGGCCACCAGTGACCTTGAGATTGAAGGTCAAGGTCACAAAACAATAGCGTTCGTGGCATTGCCCATATATACCCACATACCAAATTTGAAAGTTCTAACTAAAATATTTTTTAAGTTATCGCGTCCAAAAGGAAATCTCTGCGGCGGCGGCGTGACCGTACTGAATCCCAAGTATCCCCGACTTTCGTCCGGGGATACAATAATGCCCGACAATCCATGGTATATGCAGAATTTTACCATGAGGGGTTTACTGCCTAAAACAATGGTAAAATTCTGCATATGCCATGGTTTGGAGGGCTTTATTCCTATTCTATAATGACAAAATATTTTAACGTTATTAATAATTACAAATTCGATGATAAAACAATTTTTATGAAGGCTGTTTCAGCCACTGTTCTTGCAGAGAGTTATTATCAGAACAGCCAACATGTATACAGGGACTTTACCATAGTTCTTGACCAATCAAAATCACAGACACATCTGTGTCAGGCTTGAATAATACATAAAACATCATAAAGTCCTCTAATATTACATTATTTTAAGATAAAATTTCTGCTGATCACCCAAAAAATATGTCCAACTGAAATGGTATAATATTGCAATGTGATTGATTTGGGTCTAACATCGCTCTTCACTTCTTATGTAGGCCCTATCATGATAAGAAGTTGTGGGGATGTAGGAAAGAATCTTCACTATAAACCACCTGGCACTGGGTAAGTAATTCAAATTTTCTCACTGAAGGTTGGGGCTATTTTTGAACCCACAGACTCTGATGTTGGAAGCGAACGTGTGCAGTAAGAATGGCACTAGGACATTTTGTTTTAAATTATCAGATAAAGGTGGCGTGTTGATGTTGGCCGGGACATTAAAACAAGAATTTACTAAGGTTTTTTTTTTTGTATTTTTCATACCTTAATACAATCTTGTACTAAAATTCATATCACAATGCCTCAAATTACTCATCATTTTAACATAGGCCAAATATAATGAAGAATTTATAGAACAGTACAAAACAAACAATCAGTGCCCGTGAACGGGCTCTGTGTCAGCTGACTTTGTGTTTTGAGTTTTACAATAGAAGTGAATGAAGAAAAGGACACAAAAGTTGTGCCCTGCAAATGGTATTCAGAAGGATCAAGTTAATTGTTAATGAGTAAAATGTAGGTGGAAAACATATTTAAACAAAAAATAGCATCAGAGATGCCCGTACCCCACAGCCTAGGGAAATATTTTCAACACCATGAGATACAGAAGCACTGTACCAGTATAAAGTTCAGGATACCTTCAGAGCACTGTCAGTTTTATAAAAAGCCACCAAAATGTTTAAATGCAGAAAATAATGTTTAAAAGAAAGATAATGCATGTAAAGATGAAGTATTAAAACAAGTCAATTCAATAACAAGATGACAGCATTAATCGGTAAACTAAAATTCAACATTCTTTATCTACATCTGCATGGCCGAATTATGGTTTAGATGTTTTGAATATTACCATGCACACAGAAGTGGTAATACATTTAATGAACGCTTATGTGTGGTGTTGGAGAAAAATCTGTGGCTCACTTGATGAAATTCTATCTCTTACAATGGGAAGTTATGAAAGTAAAATTCTTAATAAATTCTAATATGAATTAACAGTGCTTAATCTGCATCAAAAGACAGACCCAAAGGTGCAACAAGATTTTAAAGGTCAAGGTCACTATGACAAGGTCAAAGGTCAAATTAAGGTCACACCATGATAATACACACCTATGGCCCCAGACCAATGTCCCTACCAAGTATCAACTTCCTACACCTTACGGTTACCGAGATATAGCCCGGACACGATTTTATAGGTCAAGGTCACAACGGCAAGGTCAAAGGTCAAATCAAGGTCAGATCATGACGTTGCACAACTACACCCCCTAACCAATGTTTCTACTAAGTATCAACTTCCTACACCTTACGGTTTCTGAGATATAGCCTGGACAAGATTTTATAGGTCAAGGTCACTACGGCAAGGTCAAAGGTCAAATCCTGATCAGACCATGACGTTGCACACCTACACCCCCTAACCAATGTCCCTGCCAAATATCAACTTCCTACACCTTACAGTTTCCGAGATATAGCCCGGACAAGATTTTATAGGTCAAGGTCACTATGGCAAGGTCAAAGGTCAAATCAAGGTCACACCATGATGTTGCACAACTACACCCCTAACCAATATCCCTACCAAGTATCAACTTCCTACACCTTACAGTTTCCGAGATGTAGCCCGGACAAGATTTTCAAACTCAAGGTCACTACAGCAAGGTCAAATCAAGGTCAGACCATGACGCTGCACAACTACACCCCCTAACCAATGTCCCTACCAAGTATCAACTTCCTACACCTTACGGTTTCTGAGATATGGCCCGGACAAGATTTTCAAACTCAAGGTCACTACGGCAAGGTCAAAGGTCAAATCAAGGTCAGACCATGACGTTGCACACCTACACCCCCTAACCAATGTCCCTACCAAGTATCAACTTCCTACACCTTACGGTTTCTGAGATACAGCCCGGACAAACTTTTTCCGCCCGCCCGCCCGACAGGACGCCCGCCCACCCGCCCATCCGGACACCATGGCTTAAGGGCTGTGGGGTAAAAATACTGTAAATGCAATAGATTTCAAGTTACAACTAATTTCCTCAACAGTAAGTATCTTAAAGTACTTTTGCTCAGCTATGCAATGAGCTACAGGTCCGCGATTTTACTATGTTATAGCTGACCCAAAAGAAGGTGAATAACTTCTTTAAAGAAAATTCTCTAAATGCAATAACTTTCAAGTTAAATCGATTTACTCAACAGTGAAACCTGAAAGTAGCTATTGCTCAGCTATACAATGAGCTACAAGAGGCCTGCAATTTCACTATGTTATGGGTGACCCATAAATAGGTGAATAACATACCGTAAATGACCTATTTAGCGCACAGTGCGCTAAGCAAAGTCTATTTTTATTCAACATTTGTTGTGAAAAAATGTCCCTTTTAGCGCACCCACCATGACACACTTTCCGGGATGAAGTTTCGGTCAATCCGGTAGAAAAACGGTGTTTCGACATTTAGAAATACCCACTTCCTGTAAATATGGCGGTAGATGAAAACAAACTCAAAAGTCGTGACAAAAATGTCAATTTATTAAGTAAAAATAGGTACAATATATAAACAAGGGTGCAGTGGTGGGTTTCACCCAACCACACAGTCGAATCTTAGGACAGCACTGGGTGTTGAAATCTGTAAACTCTGTATTATCGCCCGCATTTGCAAACCGCTTTCACGGAAGTTTTCAGCTTTGTGTTGCGGGATGGTATTTGTAGTGACGTGTGTAAAAGGTTTACAAATGTATAGGGTCTGTAGATGCGCAGTTTTACAAGGCTGGTTTAAGATGAAAACTACCAGCATATTTCCTGTTCACGGACTTGCCTCATTAATATTAATGACCAAATATGCGCAGTCACGGCAGTTCTTTATGGGGTTAAGATGAAAACTACCAGCATATTTCCTGTTCACGGACTTGCAGTTTGAAATTTGATTTTGAAATGAGAAGATATATTTCAATTTTGAACCGTGGATATATAGTACATATGGATATTTAACAGAAGCAAATTGTAAGTATTTAACAAAAATATTCGTGTGTTGTTTCTACAATATTACGATAGCCACAATGAGCGATAATAGTTACAAACAGATTATGCTGTATTTAACCGATGAAGTATTTTGTGTTCAGCCAATCGAGAATCGAGGAAACATCCATGTCATGTTAGAATATAGAATAAAATAAGATTAGCGAACTGGTGTATTTTGTAAATATACTGTAAAACTATTTGGAAGACGACTTCTTCCAAAATAAGAAACGGATTGACAGAAAAAAATGAAACCACATGATAACTTCTAGGAAATGGGAACCCAAAGCGCCTTCGAGTGGTTGAATGAAGAACTACGGAGTTTGAATATTTTCATTGTCTCTGCCAGAGGGGTTCTCGATTCTGATTGGCTGAACGACAAATGTGTAGTACTATCGTGACGTCACTTCATTCATTAATTTCTTTGCGGTTTATTTGTGTGACAAATGAGTAATTGGCTGTAGATGCGCAGACAACAATTTTATATTAACAGTGACTGCGTGATAAACCAGCAGACGAATAAATTAATTGGGGTTTAAGGTCTAGAAACCAGCAGACGAAACCGTTAAAAAAGACTCGTTCGAGTAGAAAATCACAATGGAAATACAATAGGTTCTAGGACATACGGGACCTTATAGAAAGCCAGACGTAGTGCTAGACATGCTTTTTACTTCATAAAATATAACTCAATAAAGGCAATAAAAATCTTCAAAATGGCAGTGTATAATATACACCTTAATGTACCGATATGTGAAGAAATATTATGCAGAATTTGATATTTAAGGGCTTAAACGGCGAATTTAAAATCGTGGCCGCAACTCAGTACATAACTCGAATCAAAGATTCGACTAAAAATATGTGGATATTAAGGAAAATTAAGAAAGGTAAGATTTAAGCTGAATAGTCTATCATTAGAAACGTTTTGTAACCAACCACGAGTGTGCACTCTCGCGATCTACTGTACTGTAGTACTGTAATTTTCCACACAGTACTGTAGAAGTTGTCAAGTATATTGCCTTGAAAAGCAATGGGGTGCGATTACAAGGGCGGGTGCGCTAAATAGGTCATTTACGGTAGTCAAACAAAATCCTCTAAATGCAATAGTTTTCAATTTACAGTTCATTTACTCAACAGTGAGAACCTCTGAGTTGCTATTTCTCAGCTATGTAATGAGCTACAGATCTGCAAGTTTTCTATGTTATGGCTGACCAAAAATTAGAAGAATAACATATTTAAACAAAATACTTTATATGTAATAGTTTTCAAGTTACAACTGACTTACTCAATAGCTATATTCTGAAAGTAGCTATTGCTCGGCTTTGGAATGAGCTACAGGTCTGCATGTTCACTAGTGCTGGGACGATGTTTGTAAACTTCGGTATTATCGCTCGCTGGCTCATTGTCAATCAATGATCGGTAAAATTTAAGTACAACCGATTCTTTGCAGCTTTTTAGTCACAATAAAATGCTAACCTTAATGATATTTTGTAAAAATCTGAAATATTCATCAGTTAAAATCACAAAACTAGCCGTGAATGCAATAAAAATAACGTAAATAGAAACAACTTGGGGTTTTCCTACTGTTGTCAAGGTTATCATAAAATTGAAAATTTTAATTACTTAAATGTAGCTTTTATAAGCTACAAGCTTACCATGTGGGACTTAATGCTGTTCTCGGGTTGCCACACCCGGGGCCAACGTCTTAGAAAAAAAGATCGTTCTTGTTAGCCACCGGATATACTGGTAGTTGTCGTCACGTGATAACTTCTGACCAATCGCCCTACTTTCTCGTTGAAATTTTTTTAAACCTACCCCTCAGCTGTAAACAGCGGGGAGGCAGGGTGGGACTCTCCTAAGTCCCACATGGTAAGCTTGTAGCTTATAAAAGCTACATTTAAGTAATTAAAATTTTCAATTTTATTACGCTACAATAGCTTACCATGTGGGACTTAATGCTGAATTCAACCACCTGGTGGCGGGATTACAGCTGAGACTGGAAGATGTGTAATTTTTTTTCTAAGATTTTGAATTAAAAGTATAGAATAGTGCCAGAAATACCAGTCTGAGTCCCATTTACAGTGCCCCGATCCCGAAAACCGGGCCTGTAACGAGCCAAAAACCTAAGTAAATGAGAGACAGTGCTAAAAACTGTCTAGATGTTTGATTGTAGGACGGAAGTGCAGCAGTGCTCACTTCGAGGTCTAAGGGTCCCAAAGGGCCCTTCACGTGTGACTGACCAACCCAGTGGTTGGGCATCTCATAAAATTTTTAAACCTGAAAATGAGATTAATGACAACTAAATAAGTCCTTAATAGAAATTACTTTGATAATTAAAGAATAAAATGACCTTATCCGTAACATCTTGAAGGTAAAGGAATACCTAGATCCTGGGAAAGACTCCTGAAGACTTGGTTGTAGCGGATGTTCCCCCCCCCCCCCCCCCCTTTTTTTCTTTCCGAGGACAACTGGTCTGAGGGGAAGGATCTAGGACTTGTTGTGCCGCCACCACGGGTCCCAGATACATATTGTTGTCGGTGTCCGACCAAGTAAGGTCTTTTAGGTTAAAATTTGTAAGTGTGTTGTGAGGTTTCCAGTGATAGGCTTGCATGATTTGGTCCACCAATACCCCACCGTAAAAGGCCTTAGAGGCCGCGAAGGCCCGGATGTCATGCGCTTTGACTTGGACCAAGTCCAAGGCTTGTTGATCTGCTTGTTTGTAACAAAGTAGGATGGTTTGTTTCAACCATGAAGAGAGTGTAGCGGGTCTGATGTCTGAGGTATGTCCTTTCTTAAAGGAGATGAAAAGGAGAGAACGAGACCCTCTCAGGTCTTTAGTTCAGTCCAAATAAAACCTCAGGGCCCGCACGGGACACAGGGTCCTGTCTTCTTTAAACTGTCTATCTACAATGGTAGTCAAAGCAGGGATAGTCACTGGTGACACACTTTGAGAACCTTCTCTTGCTAGTTGGTTTTTGGCTATGAAATCAGAAGAAGGGAACAAGGCAACCTTTTCCCATTGGCCTAGATTAGATACTTTGTTTGCGACCCAGGCATGGATTTCGCTGCGGCGCTTGCCGGAGGCCAAGGCTAGCAAGAAAGCAGTTTTGAGAGTAAGATGTTTGAGGTCTGTGTCTTTCATGGGCTCAAATGGTGCTTTGGTGAGCTCGTTAAAGACAACAGAAAGGTTCCACTTGGGTAAATTTCTGGAACTTTTAGGACGATCCCTGTGAAAACTGGAGAGTAACCTATGAAGGTCTGCATTGTGTGCAATATGTTGGGCCGTTGGGCCCAAAGTGTCAACGATTGCAGTCCTGTAACCATCAATGGTCGAGGGGCGCCTGTTTAAGTCTTGGTACAGGTACATGAAAAAATCTGAGATTTGTTTCACAGATGGAGTGGAGAAATCCACCGAATTTTCTCTGCACCATTTTTCAAATAGGGCCCACTTTGACTTGTAGATGGTCCTTGTTGATGACCGCTGAGGGGCAGCAATTCTCTCTGCCACCTCCACAGAGAAGCCTTGTTCTTGGAGTTGTCCGCTCCTAGACACCAGGCATGGAGGTTCAGGTGCTGGGGGTTGTTGTGGAACATCAACTTGTGGGACTGTTTGAGTAGGGTCGTTGACACTGGGAGTTGCAGTGGGATCTCTGTTGAGAGCTGCACTAGGTCCCAAAACCAGGGCATCCCTGGCCAGCCTGGGGCTATTACGATGATCAGGCAGTGACATTGCCTGATCTTTTGGATCACCTTGTGAAGGAGGGCCGTAGGAGGGTACGCATAGGCCGTGAGGTTGGTCCAGTTTATGTTCAGAGCATCTATGTCCCAGGCCCTTGGGTCTGGGATAGGAGACACGTATAGAGGGAGTTTGTGGTTCAGGTGAGTGGCAAATAAGTCTACATGAGGTGTGAACCACTTCTGGCAGATCTGTTTGAACACCTGTGGGTGCAGAGACCATTCTGTTGACTGCACTTGGTTGGACCTGGATAGTAGGTCGGCCATCACATTCAGGCACCCTGGAATGTGCCTGGCTTTCAATGTTATGTGGTAGTGATGGCACCAGGTCATGATCTTCCACAGGAGAGCACACATCTCTGCTGAGTGTGTTCCCCCTTGTTTGTTGATGTAGGCTACCACTGTTGAGTTGTCCGTCGCAACCAACACTGTTTGATTCTGGCACTGGTCCTTGAAGTCTCGAAGGGCCAGGGAGACCGCCTTCAATTCTAGGACATTTATGTGTAGCCTTTTTTCCCGATCTGACCACAGACCCTTTGTAGAATTTTGGTCTAAGTGAGCGCCCCAACCTTCGTTTGAGGCGTCGGTAAAGAGTTGGATACTATGGTCTTTGGGATGAAGGTCTGCACCTTTCATCACATTGGAGGGATTTTGCCACCAATCTAGGTGGGCTGCAATGGCTTCTGTCCAGGGAAGGAGGTTGTCCAGCGACTGAGGATATCTCCAGTGCTCCTTGAGGTGAAACTGAAAGGGCCTCATGTGAAGGCGTCCCTCCGGGACCATTTTCTCCGTTGAGGCTAGCAACCCAATTAGAGACATCAAACATCTTGCAGTCAAAACACGTTTTGACTTGAGTCGTAGGATCAAATCCTGAAGTTTGAGCCATCTCTCTTGAGTGGCTTTTACAAGGGCTGAATCTAGGTGGTATTCGTAGCCCACCAACGAAAACACCTGAGTAGGTTTCAGTTCTGATTTTTCCTGATTTATTATCCACCCCAAGGACTGAGTTAGGTCTACCACTGCCTGAGTGTTCACTCGGGCTTCCTCCTGAGACTGGGACCTGATCAGCCAGTCGTCCAGGTATTGGTGAATTCTGAGTCCTCTTGAGAGGGCCATTAGTTTCACTTCCTTTACGATCATTGTAAAGACCTGGGGGGCTGTGGCTAGCCCGAATGGGAGGGAGGTGAACTGGAACACCTGAGCCTTGTAGCAAAACCTTAGGTATTTCCTTGAGCTTGGGTGGATGGGGATGTGCAGGTAAGCGTCCGACAGATCTATCGACGATACCCACTCCCCTGGAATCAGGGAGGTCCTGATGGACTCTGGAGTTTCCATTTTGAACTTTTCTACGTGTAGAAAAGTGTTGAGCCTGCTTAAGTCTATGACTGGCCTCCACCTTTGGTGAGGCTTGGGTACTAGGAACAGGCGACTGTAAAACCCGAGAGATTTTACATTTTCTACCCTTTCGATGGCATTCTTTGACAGGAGAGACTGGATACAAGTGGCCAAGGCTTGGTCTTTTTGTTGGGCCTTGTACTCTGACAGAATCTGAGGAAATCTGATCAAGTTTGGCTTTGAACGGAATGGCAGAACGTAGCCATTGGTGATAATGTTTAACACGTTTTGAGAACATTTGTTTGTTAGCCAGTCTCTCCTGAAAGAACGGAGGCGACCTCCTACTGGTGGACTGAGTAAGGCTTTGGAGGAGTCATTGGGAAGGGGGGTTTCCACGCCCCCTTCCCCTATTGTGGGGTCGAAAATGACCCCTGGAGCCTCTGAAGTTGGGTTTTCCTCTTCCCGAGGGAAAGGACTGGTTGCTGCTTTGAGAGGTATTGCCCCCATAGGGGCGTTTTCTGTAGGAGCCTCTTTTCTTGTGGGGACCACGAAAGGGCTTATTCTGGTAGGGTGCAAAACCCTGAGAATCTTTTGAGGTGCCTTTTTTGAGAAGGAAGTCCTCACCTTCCTTCACTAGTTGAGACTCGAACAAGGAAGGGCCCCAAAAGGACGAGTTCCTGAGTTCTTGATGTCTCGTTTCTCCTAATTGTGGATGTAATAGAGTCATCTCGGCTTCGCGCCTGAGCAAGCCGGTATTAGCCATAGAGTATAATTCCCTCTGCAAAATATGGGCTAGAGAGACAAGTGAGGGCTGAGACAAGTGAGGGCCCTGTGTTGGACAAGTACTGTCTTGTTCCAAAAATCTAAGTAGTCAGCTACTTCCTCATATCCGCGCTTTGCCGCTTTCTCAGGATTGGCACCTTTCTGAATCTGAGATTTAATCTTTCTGACCGTAGACTTAATGCTATGTTGGCATTTTTCCAATGAAGCATTGCAAGAAGAGGAGGTTTTGGCAAATGCAGCGGTGAAGTTGAGGGTCGAGATATTTTGTCTAGCCTGAAGTTCCAGCTCCTTGAGAACTGGCAGGGGAACTCTGGCTACTGGGGCCCCAGAAGGTCTAGGAGTAATACAGATCTTAGCAAAGTCTGTATTCAACTCCTGAATTTTGTCCTGAAAAGTGGGCTGTCCCACCTTGTACCACTTTGAAGTGGAAGGAGGAGGCTTGACATATTTTCCCTCAGATAAATTGGCAGCCTTAAAGTCATGTTGGAATTTATCAAAGGCGTCCTTGATAACTGAGCTAAGTGGAAGGATAGAGGAAGGACCTCTAGGTCTGAGCTCTTGACGGCCTTTTTCATCATCCAGACCTAATACCGAAGTGGACGACCTGGGCATAGATTCCCTGGGGTCAGGGAGAGAGAGAATACGCCTGAAGGTGTCTACTTCTTCAGAGTATTGTGAGGGCATGTCAGACAAAGCTACTTCCCTATAATAAGGGGAGTCTGGATCATGTTGTGGGAGGTCTTGATCAGAAGCTACTCCTGGGGCTGAGCCCTAGAGGGCTTAGAAGACCTGTGTCTGGCTACAGGGGATTGATCTTCCTCTGAGGAGAATGACACATATCTAGATCTTGATTTATGTTTGCTCTTGTCAGAGTGTTTTTTGGATCTAGAAGAAGGGATCCGAGGTTCGTCGGAATCCTCATTTAGTTGGTCCGAGTTAGAGCTCGGGTCAACTGGCTGCCTATGGCTTTGCTTTTTGTGAGAGTACGAGACCTCTTCGGGATGACCTTCAGAGGGGGCAACGTACTGTTCCGAGGAATCTTGAGTGGGTACTAGACGAGGAGGGAGTGCTGGACCGTAGTCCACATCCATAGCCTCGCTTGGAAGGTTAGTACCAGATCTCGGAGGGGGTAAATCCAGAGGGGCAGCATTGTTACTGGACGAGCCAGGTTTGGAAGCAAGAAGCGAGGACTCTACCTCGACTTTCTTTTGTGTAGCCAACTCCTCTCGGAGTGACTGAAAAGCTTCCAACATGGATGCCTGGAAGGAACCCATTTGCTGCTGTATATGTATATTTAAGGAATCACCCAGGGATTTCTCAAGGTTTTTCTGGGCAAGAGGTTGAGGAAGGGGGGGGGGGGGGGGGTGAGGTGAAAAGGTTATCAGCAGCACACTCGAGGTCTGCATTGGATCCAGTGAAGGAATCCCCGTCGCCTTCACCCAAAAGATCTAGTTCATCATCTTTGGAACTAGTTGCCGCTTTTTGCTTTTTTAAATAATGTTTCCTGTTCTGAATTTTCTGTAACTGCTCATCTGTGAAAGACGTGCAGATTTGACAGGGAGTTTCAAAGGTGACACAGGGGTCGTCTCCCTTGCCAGCCTCCCTACAGGTAGGGCAGTAGTTATGTATATCAAAACTGAAGCAAAAGTGGCGGCATTTCTGAGCTCTCGGTTTGTCTTTATTTGCTTGGTGAATTGACATTTTATACGCAATAAAAGGACGTACAATATAATTGCCTGAACCGAGGAAAACTCAAAACACGCGAAAATCAAAGAAATACTTATGCTGTGAAAATTAAAATTTTACAGAATGATCTATGGCATATATATTAAGAAATATGCAAATATGAGCCTCCAACAATAAGTAAAAGCTGAGAAATAAATGAAAATGTCTGTATATTTACAAACTGCTACCAGTCAATCGTGGCCAACGAGAAAGTAGGGCGATTGGTCAGAAGTTATCACGTGACAACAACTACCAGTATATCCGGTGGCTAACAAGAACGATCTTTTTTTCTAAGACGTTGGCCCCGGGTGTGGCAACCCGAGAACAGCATTAAGTCCCACATGGTAAGCTATTGTAGCGTAATAAAATCAGCCAATCACAAGTGAGGATACATCAAGCATGGTCTTTTAGTGAGGGAGACGTCTGTGAATGGCTTTTAGATTTTATTTTGGTCATATTTGTGGTAATTTGTGTGTATTTTACTTGTTATCATTTAATATTGGATTTTTCTGTCTGGTTGATACTTTTGACTCCATATTCGGAACTGTTCGAAGTTTGGTCACAAATGTCCGATACGAACATCGACAGGGAAAATCCAAGCGATCTCCCAGCACTAATGTTCACTATGTTATAGCTGACAGAAAAGTAAGTGAATAACATATTCAAACAAAATACTCTAAATGTAATAGTTTTTAAGTTACAACTGTTTTACTCAACAGTGAGAACCTGAAAATAGCTATTCCTCAGCTATCTCAGCTAGGTCTGCAATTTCACCATATTACAGCTGATTCAAAAGTAAATGAATAACATATTTACACAAAATTCTCTAAATGCAACAGTTTTCAAGTTACAAGCAATTTACTCAACAGTGATAACATGAAAGTAACTATTACTCAGCTCTGCAATTTTACTATGTTATAGCTGACTAAAAAATTTAAACAAATTTCTGTAAATGCAATAGTTTTCAAGTTATAACTAATTTACTCAACACTGATAACCTCAAAACAGCTATTGCTCTGCTATGATATAAGCTACAGGTCTACAAATTTACAATGTTATAGCTGATCCAAAAGTAGGTGAATAACATATTTAAAGAATACACTCTAAATGTAATAGTTTTCAAGTTCCAACTGATTTACTCAACAGTGATAACCTCAAAGTAGCTATTACTCAGCTATGTAATGAAATACAGGTCTGAAATTTTACTATGTTATAGCTGACCAAAAAGTATCTGAATAATATATTTTATAGAAAATTCTCTAAATGCAATAGTCTTCAAGTTACAAGTGATTTTACTCATTATGGAAGTTACTGAAAAGCCAAAAAGTAACTATTACTCAATTAGCTATTGGGATAGACTCCCAAGTTACTCACCATGATATAGCTACGGAAAAAGTAGCTGACTAACATATTTAACAAAATGCTCTAAATGCAATACTTTTCAAGTTATAATTGATTTAGTGCATGATTTCAGGAATTTTAATGTATTAAATTTTTTTTTTTTTAATTCATAAAACAAGAGGAGAGTGCCTGTGAACGGGCACTGTGTCAGCTGACTGAGTGTTTTTGATTTGTGAAGGTGATAATGAGAGGAAAGCATAGTTATCAGGGAAAGTGCTGTACAGAAGTACAGTAAATGGTAATTGAACAGCATGTTGGAAAGAAATTCCGAAGCTGACAGAAGAAAAGGACAAAAAAGTTGTGCCCTGCAAATGGTATTATGAAGGAAAGTAACAAGGTAACTGTTTAAGTGTAGAAAGTAGGTTAAAACATATTTAAAGAAATACTGCAAATGCAATATCCTTGTTTGACCTTGAAGAAGGGGTCCAAGGTCAAATCCTACCACACAAAAACATTCCCAGCCCATGACTTCCTATAGGTTGGTTTACCATCCCAAACTTCTAGGACCAATAATAAGCGAGTTATAAGCACTTTTAAGTTTGGCTGTCCTCATTTGACCTAGAAGGAGGGGTCCAAAGGTCAAATCTGACCATACCAAAAGAATCCGAGCCCATGATTTCCTATATGTTGGTTTACCATCCCAAACTTCTAGGACCATTAATAAGCGAGTTATAAGCACTTTTAAGTTTGGCTATCCTCGTTTGACCTTGAAGGCAGGGTCCAAGGTCAAATCCGACCACACCAAAAGATTCCCAGCCCATGATTTCCTATAGGATGGTTTACCATCCCAAACCTCTAGGACCAAT
This sequence comes from Sabellastarte sp. h YS-2021, assembly GCA_964017235.1. NCBI lineage: Eukaryota > Metazoa > Annelida > Polychaeta > Sabellida > Sabellidae > Sabellastarte > Sabellastarte sp. h YS-2021. The sequence goes on from OZ024928.1 coordinate 20,372,887, forward strand.
AATAAGCGAGTTATAGGCACTTTTAAGTTTCGCTATCCTTGTTTGACCTTGAAGGAGGGGTCCAAGGTCAAATCTGACCACACCAAAAGATTCCCAGTCCATGATTTCCTGTAGGTTGGTTTACCATCCCAAACCTATAGGACCAATAATAAGCGAGTTATAAGCAATTTTAAGTTTGGCTATCCTCAATTGACCTTGAAGGAGGAGTCCAAGGTCAAATCAGACCACACCAAAAGAATCCCAGCCCATGATTTCCTATATGTTGGTTTACCATCCCAAACTTTTAGGACCATTAATAAGCGAGTTATAAGCACTTTTAAGTTTGGCTATCTTCATTTGACCTTGAAGGCAGGGTCCAAGATCAAATCCGACCACACCAAAAGATTCCCAGCCCATGATTTTCTATAGGTTGGTTTTCCATTCCAAACCTCTAGGACCAATAATAAGTGAGTTATAAGCACTTTTTAGTTTGGGTATCCTCGTTTGACCTTGAAGGAGGGGTCCAAGGTCAAATTGGACCACATCAACAGATTCCCAGCCCATGATTTCCTATATGTCTGTTTACCATCCCAAACCTCTAGGACCAATAATAAGCGAGTTATAAGCACTTTTAAGTTTGGCTATCCTTGTTTGACCTTGAAGGAGGGGTCAAAGGTCAAATCTGACAACACCAAAAGATTCACAGCCCATGATTTCCTATAGGTTGGTTTACCATCCCAAACCTCTAGGACCAATAATAAGGGAGATATAAGCACTTTTCATGACAGACAAAGAAACACCTGTGGCAGCCATCTTGTTTTTCAAAATGAGGCCCAAAATATTCCCAGTCAAGATTTTATAATGAGGAACATATCCTGCGAATTTGAGATCTCTACCTATAATACCCTTTGCTCTAGAGGGCCAACAAAAGTCCTTGTTTAAAGTCGAATAAACGTCCCTGGCGGCCATTTTTTTTTCAAAATGAGGCCAAAAATATTCCGAGGCAACATTTTATGGTTATTAATATATCCTGCAAACTTGAGAAGGCTAGCTCTTATATTTTTTCGTTAGAGCGGTAATGGTGAAATCTCACTACACACTGCGGCTATCCAGTGGATACAATGATTTACTCAACAGTGAGAACCTGAAAGTAGCTATTGCTCAGCTATGCCATGACATACAGGTCTGCAATTTCACTATGTTATAGCTGACCAAAAATTACATGAATAACATATTCAAACAAAATACTCTAAATGCAATAGTTTTCCAGTTACAACTGATTTACTCAATAGTGATAACCTCAAAGTAGCTATTACTCAGCTATGCAATGAGTTACATGTCTGAATTTTTACTATGTTATAGCTGACCCAAAAGTAGGTGAACAACATATTTAAGCAAAATACTGTAAATGCAATAGTTTTCAAGCTACAACTGATTTACTCAATAGTGAGAACCTGAAAATAGCTATTGCTCCGCTATGCCATGAGCTATAGGTCTGTAATTTCACTATGTTATAGCTAACCCAAAAGTAGGTGAACAACATATTTTAAAAAAATACTCCAAATGCAATATTTTTCAAGTTATAACTGATTTACTCAACAGTCAGTACCTGAAAATAGCTATTGCTCAGTTGTGCCATGAGCTACAGGTCTGTAATTTCACTATGTTATAGCTGACCCAAAAGTAGCTGAATAACATATTACACAAATTTCTGTAAATGCAATAGTTTTCCAATTACAACTGATTTACTCAACAGTGAGAACTTCAAAGTAGCTATTACTCAGCTATGCAATGAGCCACAGGTCTGGAACTTCACTATGTTATAGCTGACCCCAAAATAGGTGAATAACATATTGAAACAAAATACTCTAAATGCAATAGTTTTCAAGTTATAAGTGATTTACTCAACAGTGATAACCTAAAAGTAGCTATTACTCAGCTATGCCATGAGCTACAGGTCTGAAATTTTACTATGTTATAGCTGACCCAAAAGTAGCTGAATAACATATTTATACGAAATTCTCTAAATGCAATAGTTTTCAAGTTACAAGTGATTTTACTCATGATGGAAGTTACTGAAAAGCGCAAAAGTAGCTGTTACTCACTTAGCTATTGAGACAGACACCCAAGTTACTCACCATGGTGTACCTCTGAAAAAAGTAGCTGAATAACATATTTTAACAAAATGCTCTAAATGCAACACTTTCCAAGTTATAAGTGATTTAGTGCATGATTTCATGAATTTTAATGCATTAAAAATTATTAAAAAAATTTATTTAAAAAAAATAAGACAGATCCAGGTCTCACTCACACAAGAGAATCTACCTCTGGCCTAGTACATATATGCAAGATATGAGAGAAATCCCTGCAATAGTCACGGAGAAAATTGTGATAAAGTGTTGAAATTTTCACACTTTTGGTGGGGGTACCTCCCTTATAATGTCTCTACCAAACAGACGAACAGACAGATTAGCATGCCTTGAACAAATTTTCATCCTCAATAGATAAGGTATCTTTTAAAAAAAACAGCATGTCTCTAGGCCTTGTAGTTTTGGAGGAGAAGTTGTTCACGCGGACGCGGACGCCCACGCCCACGCCGCAGAGTGACGACATGTCAGCTGACTGACAAGTGAGCTGACAGAAAAAAATTAAGAAAGATCCAGGCCTGATACTCATACAAGGGAATCTACTTGAGGCCTAGTACATATGTACAAGATATGAGAGAAATCCCTGCAATAGTCAATGAGAAAATTGTGATAAAGTGTTGAAATTTTCACACTTAGGGTAGGAGGTACTAGTGTTGGTATTGTTTATCGATATTGCGATATTTATTGAAAATGCCGTAAAATTTCAATATCGATGATTCGCGGAAATTATCAATATCAAACTCACCTTATTTGTCATAATATCATGTATCTGTATTCTATATATATTATATTCCACCAGTAATTATTGTTAAATATTTGCATAGACCTTTTATATTTCAGTACTTTTCTTAAGTACTGAAGCAAAAATCCACTTCCTGTTAGTTACAGTATATTCTCTGGTTAAGGCATACAGCAAACTTATGACGTAAATGGGAATTTGTGACGTGAATAAGTGACATGAATATGACGTGAATATTTAGTTATATGACGTGAATTCTTCAAATTTTCTTGCATTTTTAAACAGCACATGCTCTGTTAAGGGTGTTTTTTTAGAGAAATGGATAAAAGTGATGACACAGTCACATACAAGGCCTTTTGGGGGTCAGCAAGATCAGATGTATGGAAATTTTATCATTTCCAGTATGATAATGTCAAAAAGCAATACAATAATAACAAGCATTCTGACGCATGCATTTATCTCCCGCCGTATAAATTAGATGTACTAAAGATAGTGGAATATAAATTTTCTTGTGAGATGGAGGCACATGTAGAAGTGACAAGTTTAATGTTTGATTGCAATACTTTTAAAGACAAAAGGCATTTACTCATTTTAGTAGCTATTACTTTGCCATCCAAAGAGCTACAGTTCTACCACTTCATTATGCAGATCAACTGAAAGTAGGGAAGCACGTCTTTAGAAGAAATTGCCTATCTGTACTACTTTTAGAGATACAAGACATTTACTTATTTTAGTGGCTATTACTCTGCCATCTAAAGAGCTACAGTTCTGCAACTTCACTATGTGGTAGATCACTCAAAAGTAGGTGAATGACTTATTTAGAAGAAATTGCCCACCTGTAATACTTTTAGAGACTAGACCAAGGATGCATCTGCTAAATGTATCCACCGGCAATGGCAAAAGTAGCTATTACTCAGCTATGGCACGAGCTAGAGGTCTGAAATTTTAGTATGTTATAGCTGACCCAAAAGTAGGTGAATAACATATTTGCACAAAATTCTCTAAATGCAATAGTTTTCAAGTTACAAGTGATTTTACTCATGATGGAAGTTAGTGAAAAGTCCAAAAGTAGCTATTACTCACTTAGCTATTCAGATAGACACCCAAGTTACTCACCATGTTGTTGCTATGGAAAAAGTAGGTGAATGACATATTTTAACAAAATGCTCTAAATGCAATACTTTTCAAGTTATAAATGATTTAGTGTTGAGTAAGAACTTCAAAGTAGCTATTACTCCGCTATGCAATGAGCCACAGGTCTGGAATTTTACTATGTTATAGCTGCCTCAAAATAGGTGAATAACATACTGAAACTAAATAATGTAAATGCAAAAGTTTTCAAGTTATAAGTGATTTACCCAACAGTGATAACCTAAAAGTAGTTATTATTCAGCTATGCCATGAGCTACAGGTCTGAAATTTTACTATGTTATAGCTGACCCAAAAGTAGCTGGATAACATATTTGCACAAAGCGCTCTAAATGCAGTACTTTTCAAGTTATAATTGATTTAGTGCATGATTTAATTAATTTTAATGTATTAAAATTTATTTAAAAAATTCATAAATAAACTTAAGCATGTGAAACTTCTCCAAAATGTAGGTGAATGAGTTATTTGAGAAATACTGGCTATCTGCAATACTTTTAGTGATAATAGGCATTTACTTATTTTGAGTAGGTGAGTAATTAGCTACAGGTCTGAAACTTCACCAAGTGAAAGCTGTCCCAAAAGTAGGTGAATGAGTTATTTGAGAAAAATTGGCTATCTGCAATACTTTTAGAGATAATTAGCATTTACTCATTTTGAGTAGGTGAGTAATTATCTACGGGTCTGGAACTTCACCATGTGAAGGCTATCCGCAATACTTCTAGGGATAATTAGCATTTACTCATTTTGAGTAGGTGAATAATTAGCTACAGGTCTGAAACTTCACCAAGTGATGGCTCTCCCAATAGTAGATGAATGAGTTATTTGAGAAAAATTGGCTATCTGCAATACTTTTAGAGATAATTAGCATTTACTCATTTTGAGCAGGTGAGTAATTAGCTATGGGTCTGAAACTTCACCAAGTGAAAGCTCTCCTAAAAGTAGGTGAATGAGTTATTTGACAAAAAATGGCTATCTGTAATCCTTTTAGAGATAATTAGCATTTACTCATTTTGAGTAGGTGAGTAATTAGCTACAGGTCTGAAACTTCACCAAGTGAAAGCTCTCCCAAAAGTAGGTGAATGAGTTATATGAGAAAAATTGGCTATCCGCAATACTTTTAGAGATAATTAGCATTTACTCATTTTGAGTAGGTGAATAATTAGCTACGGGTCTGAAACTTCACCAAGTGAAAGCTCTCCCAAAAGTAGGTGAATGAGTTATATGAGAAAAATTGGCTATCTGCAATACTTTTAGAGATAATTAGCATTTACTCATTTTGAGTAGGTGAATAATTAGCTACAGGTCTGAAACTTCACCAAGTGAAAGCTCTCCCAATAGTAGATGAATGAGTTATTTGAGAAAAATTGGCTATCTGCAATACTTTTAGAGATAATTAGCATTTACTCATTTTGAGTAGGTGAGTAATTAGCTATGGGTCTGAAATTTCACCATGTGAAAGCTCTCCCAAAAGTAGGTGAATGAGTTATCTGAGAAAATTGGCTATCTGCAATATTTTTAGAGATAATTCGTATTTACTCATTTTGAGCAGGTGAGTAATTAGCTACGGGTCTGAAACTTCACCAAGTGAAAGCTCTTCCAAAAGTAGGTGAATGAGTTATTTGAGAAAAATTGGCTATCTGCAATACTTTTACAGATAATTTGCATTTACTCATTTTGAGTAGGTGAATAATTAGCTACAGGTCTGAAACTTCACCAAGTGAAAGCTCTCTCAAAAGTAGGTGAATGAGTTATTTGAGAAAAATTGGCTATCTGCAATACTTTTAGAGATAATTAGCATTTACTCATTTTGAGTAATTAGCTACGGGTCTGAAACTTGACCATGTGAAAGCTCTTCCAAAAGTAGGTGAATGAGTTGAGAAAAATTGGCTATCTGCAATACTTTTAGAGATAATTCGCATTTACTCATTTTGAGTAGGTGAGTAATTAGCTAAGGGTCTGAAACTTCACCAAGTGAAAGCTCTCAATTAGCTACAAATGAGAAAATAGCTATTACTCACTTATGGCATGCAATAGAACCCCAAACTATGTACCATCTTATAGCTAAGGACAAAGTAGCTGAACAATATATTTTAGGAAAACACTCTAACTGCAATAGTTTTGGAGTTACAATGGCTTTACTCAACAGTCAGAATTTCAAAGAAGCTATTACTCAGCTATCAAAGATTCAACAGGTCTGAAACTTTACTATGTGATAGCTTACCAAAAAGTAGATGGACAACATATTTGAAAAGATTTCCCTAACTTTAATACTTTTGAAGATATTTGACATTTACTTCTTTTGTTATTTAGCTACAAATGAGAAAATAGCTATTACTCACTTATGGCATGCAATAGAACCCCAAACTATGTATCATCTTATAGCTAAGGACAAAGTAGCTGAACAACATATTTTAGGAAAACACTCTAACTGCAATAGTTTTGGAGATACAAATGGCTTTACTCAACAGTCGGAATTTGAAAGTAGCTATGACTCAGCTATTAAAGGTTCAACAGGTCTGAAACTTTACTATGTAATAGCTTACCAAAAAGTAGATGGACAACATATTTGAAAAGATTTCCCTAACTTTAATACTTTTGAAGATATTTGACATTTACTTCTTTTGTTATTTAGCTACAAATGAGAAAATAGCTATTACTCACTTATGGCATGCAATAGAACCCCAAACTATGTACCATCTTATAGCTAAGGACAAAGTAGCTGAACAACATATTTTAGGAAAACACTCTAACTGCAATAGTTTTGGAGTTACAATGGCTTTACTCAACCGTCGGAATTTGAAAGTAGCTATTACTCAGCTATCAAAGGTTCAACAGGTCTGAAACTTTACTATGTGATAGCTTACCCAAAAGTAGATGGACAACATATTTGAAAAGATTTCACTAACTTTAATACTTTTGAAGATATTTCACATTTACTTCTTGTTATTTAGCTACAAATGAGAAAATAGCTATTACTCACTTATGGCATGCAATAGAACCCCAAACTATGTACCATCTTATAGCTAAGGACAAAGTAGCTGAACAACATATTTTAGGAAAACACTCTAACTGCAATAGTTTTGGAGATACAATGGCTTTACTCAACAGTCGGAATTTGAAAGTAGCTTTTACTCAGCTATCCACGGTGTAACAGGTCTGAAACTTTACTATGTGATAGCTTACCCAAAAGTAGATGAATAACATATTTGAAAAGATTTCTGTAACTCTAATACTTATGAAGATATTTGGCATTTACTTCTTTTGTTATTTAGCTACAAATGAGAAAATAGCTATTACTCACTTATGGCATGCAATAGAACCCCAAACTATGTACCATCTTATAGCTAAGGACAAAGTAGCTGAACAACATATTTTAGGAAAACACTCTAACTGCAATAGTTTTGGAGATACAATGGCTTTACTCAACAGTCGGAATTTGAAAGTAGCTATTACTCAGCTATCCACGGTGCAACAGGTCTGAAACTTTATTATGTGATAGCTTACCCAAAAGTAGATGAACAACATATTCGAAAAGATTTCTGTAACTCTAATACTTTTGTAGATACTTGGCATTTACTTCTTTTGTTATTTAGCTACAAATGAGAAAATAGCTATTACTCACTTATGGCATGCAATAGAACCCCAAACTATGTACCATCTTATAGCTAAGGACAAAGTAGCTGAACAACATATTTTAGGAAAACACTCTAACTGCAATAGTTTTGGGGTTACAATGGCTTTACTCAACAGTCAGAATTTCAAAGTAGCTATTACTCAGCTATCCAAGGTGCAACAGGTCTGAAACTTTACTATGTGATAGCTTACCAAAAAGTAGATGAACAACATATTTGAAAAGATTTCTGTAAATCTAATACTTTTGAAGATATTTGACATTTACTCCTTTTGTTATTTAGCTACAAATGAGAAAATAGCTATTACTCACTTATGGCATGCAATGGGACCCCAAACTATGTACCATCTTATAGCTAAGGACAAAGTAGCTGAACAACATATTTGAAGAAAAAGTTGTAACTGCAATAGTTTTTGAGTTATGAGCCCTTTACTCCAAGTAGCTAAGATAGCTATTACTCAGTTATCTTTAGGCCTAAGTCCATAAAACCAAAAAAATTTTCGAGGGCGTGAAAATTCATTGGGACAATTAATTTACAAAAAATCTGTAGCTGTAGTAGTTTTGGAGGAATCTGCGTGACTAACTAACGCACGCACACACGCACGCACGCACGCACACACAGGCATCATTTCATAATCTCCCTCCCGGGCTAAAGGGAGATAAAAAGGAAGCAATGTGTAAAATTTGTGGGATAAAAACTCCATATAGTGGGAACACAACAAACCTGTCTCTGCATCTAAACAAGTTCCATTATGCTGAAAGGTAAGCTTATTTATACAGCTCTGGTAGTCTGTTATACATACAACCAACCTGTCTCTGCATCAGAAAAAGTTCCATTGTGCTGAAAGGTAAGCTTTTTATACAGCTCTGGTAGTCTGTTATACATACAACCAACCTGTCTCTGCATCAGAAAAAGTTCCATTATGCTGAAAGGTAAGCTTATTTATACAGCTCTGGTAGTCTGTTATACATACAACCAACCTGTCTCTGCATCAGAAAAATTCCTATTATGCTGAAAGGTAAACTTACTTATACATCTTTGGTAGTCTGTTATATACAAGCACCCTGTCTCTGCATCAGAGAAAGTCCCATCATGCTGAAAGGTAAACTTACTTATACATCTTTGGTAGTCTGTTATACACAAGCACCCTGTCTCTGCATCAGAGAAATTTGCATTATGCTGAAAGGTAAACTTACTTATACATCTTTGGTAGTCTGTTATATACAAGCACCCTGTCTCTGCATCAGAGAAATTTGCATTATGCTGAAAGGTAAACTTACTTATACATCTTTCATGATCTTTGGTAGTATGTTATATGCTACATAAAAAGAAAAATTAATGGGAAGCTGGATGAATCCCTGGTTGATGAACTTTGATTTTAAAGTTTAAGCAATGAAATAACTTCAACTTTTTATCATTGTTAAAATAAAAGTGAGCTAGTTTTGAAAACGCAACTTATTTTTAGGTATCCTGATCAAGTGTCTACCTCTGGTACCCCAACATCACGTCAACTTCAAGGGCCATGTGGAAAACAGAAAAGTTTACCTGAGTGTTTTGCTCCCAAAAACAAGATTGCCCTTCATTCTATCCAAGGAGAACAACTTACAAGTGCTGTAATGAAGTACATTATTCAAGATCTTAGACCTCTATCTTCAGTTGAAAATCAAGGGTTCCGTGAACTCCTTAGAGAATTTAATCCAAGGTACCAAGTACCAAGTAAAAACTACTTTCGTGATAATGTTATGCCACATTTGTATGAGAATGTTAGAGCGAAGGTCAAATTTCAACTAACCAATGGTGTTGAAAGACATGCTGTGACCACAGATGGCTGGACTAGCCAGTCAACAGTTGATTACATTACACTCACAGTTCATTTTGTAACACCTGATTTTAAGCTAGAAACATTTGTATTACAAACAAGGCCTTTAGGACAGCAACATACCGCTGATAACTTAGCAGAAATGTTAAGAGAGGCAAAAGCTGAATGGCAACTGATTGATATTTTTGGGGTCACAGATAATGCAAAAAATATAACAAAACCTTTTCAAGACATCTTGCAGTGGCCCCACCTTGGTTGTATGGGTCATACGCTAAATTTGAGTGTTGTCAAATGTTTTTCATTGCCCGTAGTTTCAAAGCTATTAGCAAAGTGTCAAAAAATTGTTGGATACTTCAAACGAAGCACAACCGCTGCAAGATGCTTGAAAGAGAAGCAAAAAAATTTAAACTTACCCTCAACATCACTCATAAATGATTGTGAAACACGGTGGAACTCAACCTATGACATGCTAGAGTGGCTTTTGGTTCAGGAACCAGCCATCTGTGCCACACTTATGGCCTCCTCAAGGAGGGATGATAGATCTTTGAGCTTTACTGATTCTGATATCTCTCATATGGGAGATCTGGTTAATGTGTTGGCATCTTTCAAACAAGTAACAACTAGGCTATCCTCTGAAACTGTTGCAACAGCTTCTCTCATTTTACCTACATTGCTGAAACTTTTAAATGTCATCCTTAAAGTGAATGAATCTGACAGTGCCTTTGTAAGGGATATCAAATGTACAATCAAGGATGATTTGAACACTAGGTACAGGGAAGAAAAGGTAAGGCAATTTTTGCAACTTGCCGCCTTTATGGACCCTCGCTTTAAAGAACTCTCCTTTTTAGATAGCCAAACTGTAGAGGAAACCCTTAAGCTTGTCCATTCAGAGTGTATGGCTGTTGCCAAAAGGCGTTTGGTTCCCATAAAACATGAATCTGAACCCGAGATAAAGCAAGAGAATAGCTCAAGTACTACCAGTAGTAGCTTGTTTGGCACACATGATTCAAATCCTGATTCAAATGCTCTATCTTCTGATTTCCAATCATCACAAGCATCCAATCCTGAGCCTTTTGAGGTAGATTTTCAATCCAAAAGAATTAAGCTAGAGGAAAGCAATTTGACATATGATGATTTTTTTGCTGATATTGTGGTCACAAAAGTTGAAAAACAAGAGGTTCCTCTCAACCAACAAATTAGTATAGAAATTGATAGATACAGGGAGGATGAGGTAATGGATAAAGATCCATTTGAATGGTGGAAAAAAAATGGTTTCAAGTACAAGTACCTCCTTAGAGTTGCCAAAAGGGTATTGTGTGTACCAGCCACATCGGTACCATCCGAAAGGATTTTTTCATTAACTGGAATAATTCTAGCCAAACAGAGGGCAAGCTTGTCATCAGATAATGTGGACAAAATCATATTTTTAAACAAAAATATGTGACTAAGAGATCTTTGCTGAACAAAGTATTGACAAAGTTATAAAGACAATGAAAGACAATTTTCTGTGTTTTTTTTATTTTTTATTTTCTTTATTAATTTTTTTATTAACATTCTTGAAAAATGCTGAAAATGTGTTTTCTTAACCAGAAATAAAATAACCTGTGACTGTTAAAGGCTTTTCAGTGTTTTCACTCAATTCTTATAGATCTACTATTGACCTGCTGCCATCACTTTGTTTTGTGCAACCTTAACTTGTTTCTGGCTTTTGGTACCCAGACTATATCAGGTGTACTGACTGTACTCATTTCCTGTTTCGTTGTTGCTGATATTTACTTCTTCACTGGATATGCAATCTACTGAGGAAAAATAGATACTGAATATAAGGTGAGTTGACTTTTTAACATTGTTTTATTTATTCGATAATTTTCAATATTGATCGATAAAACCCCCGTATATCGCTCCCAATATCGATACGGCAAATCCCGTTCGATACCAACACTAGGAGGTACCACACTTGTAATGGCTCTAGCAAACAGACGAACAAACAAATCTGCATGCCTTGAACAATTTTTCATCCTCAATAGATAAGGTATCTTTAAAAAAAACAGCATGTCTCTGGGCCTTGTAGTTTTGGAGAAGTTGCTCACGCGTATGTACATGCTGTAGAGTGACGACATAATGTCAGCGGGCTGACAAGTCAGCTGACATAAAAACAGGTATGTAGTGATATTAATACTGTAATACGATTTTTAAATGAGATTTAATGACATAAACAAAACAGATTCTCCACACTGATATAAATTAAAGTACCACTACATTCTACTTTCCTTCTGGTAAACAAATAACTACCATCCAAACAAACAACCCCACAGTAGATCGGGGCCCGTATTCACAAAAGGTCTTAGCCAGGGCTTAGGCTTAAAGTTGAGACTTTTGTCTTAACTTTCGCAGAAAAATTGCTAAGACTTTCGTCTTTGTCTTAGCGGTATTCACAAAGAAGTTAAGACCAGTCTTTGGCTTAAATAAGGGATTAACTTTAAGACTGGTTGGTAGTGGGCTTAAATTTTGTAAAGAGGACTTAAATATGGCCGCCATAAACTTTTCTCCACTTCAAAATTTGAAATGGCTGTAAAGTATAACTAGATTGGGCCAACTCGGCGCCAACATATCCCCAGACAGGTCATCACTCACGCTACAGGTTTTGATCGGGAATTTTTTAAAACATAATTACCCATTATTATATGAACTTCAGCACATCAATCTACTGTGTTTATATCTTCCCAAGGAAGATGGTGTATCCCCAGACGCCGAATACATAACTCAAATTATATTTTCAATCTTCCTGCAATGATAACTCTAAACCTATTTTCAAAGTATTTAAATGATTGATGATTGAATGTCCATTCTAAAATAATAATCCCAAAAGAGCATATCTGTTTCTATATTTGTTGAGAAATAAAATATTATTTTAACTCAACTCATCATACTTTTCAATCTTCCTTCAAAATATTTAAATGATTGATGATGATTCAATGTCCATTCTAAAATTCATAATCCCAAAAGCGCATATCTGTTTCTATATTTGTTCACAAATAAAATATTATTTAAAAAAAAATTATTTATATTATTATTTTATTATATTATTTTTAGAATTTGCAAATTGTTTTCAGTTATTCATTTCCTCTATACCTATATATGTGGTCCATATATATGCAACCTAAATATGTGACACAATCTCAGTTTTGACTCCCCTTTGTGTTATATGTAATGAAGCCCACTACCTCCCACCCCCACCCCTCTCCCCTTCTCCACACCTCTCTCACTATTACACAAGATCTGCAACCCCATTGAGTTCTTTGTTTCTCATCTGATATCATTAAATACCTTTGTTTATTTAGTGTCACTCAATATAGCTGGATTGTGGGCCTTTTAGAGATCTCGATGTGGCTTTCAAATTAAAGCTTCAGACTTAAAATTTGTTACATACTAAGATTACACATAGAATATGTATCTAATAAAGTTTGAAACTTCTCAGACTTACCATTTCCAAGTTACAGAGCAAAATATGTGAAAAATGTCTTAAAAGGGTCACTCAGGTGGGTGTTAAAGGTCCTCATACACAGGTTAAATGTCTACTTGAAGCCTTGATTTTTGGCACATGTAAAAAGAACATAATAATGTATTCCCAGATGAGATTTCAGCTCTATCAGTCACATAGTTTAACAGTCACAGGCCTTAAAATTGGCAAAAAGTCCAAATACTGGGTCTTTATGGGGCCTTCTAGAGACCTAAATGTGGCCTTCAAATTAAAGCTTCAGACTTAAAATTTGTCACATACTAAGATTACACATAGAATATGCATCTAATACTGTTTGAAACTTCTTAGACTTACCATTTCCAAGTTACAGGGAAAAATATGTGAAAAATGTCTAAAAATGGTCACTCGGGTGGGGATTTATGGTCCTCATACACAGGTTAAATGTCTTCTTAAAGCCTTAATTTTTGGCACATATAAAAATAACATACTAATATCTTCTCAGATAGGATTTGAGCTCTATCAGTCACATAGTTTGACAGTCACAGGGCTTAAAAGTAGCAAAAAGTCCAAATATTGGGTCTTTGGGAGCCTTTTAGAGACCTCAATTTGACCTTCAAAATTAAAGCTTCAGACTTAAAATCTGTTACATACTAAGATTACACACAGAATATATATCTAATACAGTTTGAAACTTCTCAGACTTACCATTTCCAAGTTACAGGGAAAAAGATGTGAAAAATGTCTTATAAGGGTCACTCGGGTGGGTGTTTATGGTCCTGATACACAGGTTAACTGTCTATTAAAGGCCTAAATGTTGGGGCACATATAAGAAAACACATAGATATATTCCCAGATGATATTTAACTTAGATGAGAGACATAGTTTGAAAGCTACAGTGCTTGAAAGTGGCAAAAAATGCATAAATTGGGTCTCTGTGGGCACTTTTGAGACCTTAAGTCAACCCCTTTGGGTAAACCTACAGCCCTAAAATTTTCTACAGACAAGGATTACATATCAAAGTTATACCTAGCGCAGTTTGAGACTCATCAGAATTATCACTTCCAAATTATAGGGCAAAATATGTGTAAAGTATAGCAAAAAATCCCTAAGTGGGGGTATTTATGGGCCTCAAACACAATTTTCTCCTCAACTTAAAGTCGTGATTTTCGGCACATGTACTAAGAACATATTAATGTGTTGTCAGGTAAAATTTCAGCCAGCTGAGCATCATAGTTTGTGACCTACAGGGCTCTAAGTGGCCAAAAGTGCAATTTCTGACCTTAAGGTGGCCATAAGTTCTTTTTTACTGGGAGTTTAAGGTCACCTTAAAATAGGGATCTTCCTTTGGGCACCCTTAACATGTGTACCAAGTTTGAAAAAAAAATATTAATTTGTTTTTGAGTTATCGCGTCCACAAGGAAATTTCTACGGCGGCGGCGGCGGCGGCGGCGGCGGCGGCGCGACGGACCTGAATCCAATATATCCCCGACTTTCGTCTGGGGATATAATTATACAGAACATCTCACTAAAGCAGTCTTTGGGAAGTTTATATGTGGTAACAAGGTTTTCCATTTCAAAACAGCACTTTTCCTTAGATAAAATGCATTAAATGAAGGAGATAGGTCACCAGTAGTATAGTTTGAATAGAAAAGAAAGGTCACATGACACAGAAAACCACTGTGGTTACTTCAACTTATTTGATAATCTTGGACTTAGTTAAGTCACCCTTTGTGAATATGGTTTTAAGACAAAACGTAGCCGAGACAAAAGTTTTAACTTTAAGACTGGATTAAAGCCTACGACCTGGCTACGTCTAAGAGATTTCGTGAATACGGGCCCTGGTGTTCTCCCACAAGCATGTAATCTGATATTTACCTGTGAACTACATTTACCAAAGTAGACCAGGTAGTATCAATCAGAACTACTCTGGTTAAGTTGAACTACATTAATATAATGCATTCTTGGGTAGTAATGTATATTTTATAGTTAATTACAATATACAATGTTATTTGAACTGATTTACTTGGATTAAACATCACATTCAAGACACTGCATAGGTTATATCACGACGGGCAGTTTTAAAGGCAGAGGAAAGTAGTACATACAAGTTAGTCAATATTCTGCAACTACCAGGTATCAACAATCAGTTACCAACTTTCCCACATGGGGTCGGATCCAGGGTTCAAACTGTCAACCTCAGAGGTGGGAGGGGAGTATGCTACCCCACACTACTATTCTGGAAAAGTAGAAGTAGCTTTAGGACTTTGGTCTGGGTAGCCAGGTAGTGTAGAACAGGGCAATAATGTAGAGAAATGGTTACAAATCAGACAACCAGTAAAATTACTCAAATACTGTTTATCGTCAAGGATAACAAAAACGTGAAATTTAATTTTCAGTCCGATTTGTGAACCTCATTGGCTTTGCACATATTTTTGTATTTGCCTAGATATCTGCTGGATGAATATGTGTAACACGAGTCAAACAACTAGTATACCTCCAGTATATAAAATGTGCCAGGATTTATTACATTTTTAGTATGAGACTACAAATATGGTCAGCACTGCAGACATTACAACAAATGTTTTTGTTTCTATTGGACAGATAACAATCTGTTATATCATAACTAAAATAAATATAACTAAAAATTATTGACAAACATAATGAATCGATAATATTTTATCAAACGTCATACAATTGCTTTGATAGTATTACAAACAATCCAGCTCAGAAAAAAAATCAAATTGGACAGCTCTGCACAAAGCAAAGTAACGACACCATATAAATAATTCTTACACTTAATACTTAACTGTGACTACAACTAACACTTGTCCACTAAACTAACAAGAAAAAAGTGAAGCAGGAGTACTGGTCAACACTAGAAATGTTGTAATGATGCAAAATTAACAAACCACAACCACTAAAACATAAGCGAGTAAGAAGACTAACAGAACTGGGTAACTGGAAAATTTTTTTAAAAAAAACAACCATTTGCCCATGTGCTAAGTGGCATTGTGTGATATATTTATATTTCCCTAGAGGAAGCCAGTCTGCTGTATATTTACCCAGAAACTTATACTGGCAAACATGTTTGAAAGTGTTTCTGTACACTGGCCAATGGCTCCCTTTTTCACTCTTGAGAATTAACTTTATTTTGTAAGCCAAAACTTCTCTTCTTTTGCTTTTCTGTAAGTTATCATGAATGTTTAATTCCTCACTGAAAAAGTTGGGGTTGCAAAATTTTATCAGGGTAGTAAACCTTTTGTGTTTAAATGTCTTACTGGTATTTTGATATTTTTGAAATAACTGAAACCAACTACAACTGTAATGTCCCCAAATAAAGGGGGATCTATGTTTATAACCCATGTGATGAGTGAAACTTCTTGCTCCAAAGAGAATATGATGAGCATGTTTTTAGGAACTAGAGTAAGAAATGTAAAATTTGCCACATATCTGAAATTCGCCACATGTGGAAACACTAATAAAATAAATGAATTGAGGTGAAATTTGTTGAATGTATAGTAGATTAAGGCTTTTTGAACTGAAAAAGACCAAGTTTAAGACCAAACATTTTTTTCACAGAATTAAGTAAGGTTTTTAGAGGTGGCGAAATTTAGATTTCTGGCGAATTTTAGATTCCTTACTCTACACCTCCTGTCAGTGGGTCTAATTGACTGGGACAAATTCCGAAAATCACTTGTCAAATGAACACAGTGTTTTCAGTATCCAAAATGTTGGAACATTTTGGCAAAATACCAATATGGACTGGGGTTGCTTAAACAGCTGACATATCCCCCCCATCAATGCATCTGATGTACACAAAACAACAGAAATAATAATCTATAAACACTGGAAAGTTGTAAATAGTTGGAAAGAAAAACACTGGTTGTATGATAATTATCAAGAATGAAGAATGTAAAAATAAGTAACAACACTCAAACTGACTGAAACACTCAAAGTTTCATGAAGACTCTGGTTTGATGTAAGGAATGTGCAAAATCCTGAAAACAGCTAAAATTGCCAAACAAAAACAGTTGCCATGACAACACTTTTTGTTCAATCTTGGGGGAAATGTTCCAGGTAAGATGTTTGATAGAAATTAAAACACTGACAAAAGCTGACAACCTCTTTCATGCAGTTTAGTTTGTACTGCAGTAAAAATTGAAAATGAACAGAAAATATGAAAAATTTCAAAATAAATAGTTATCGTGGCACCAACTTTTGCCAGAATTTCATAAAAAATGCAAGACTGACCTTCTGTAATGCTGAACATATTCTGACAGTTTGACAGCAATAAAGCTTCATGATAAAACATGCACAAGCTTTCAAGTCCTGAAAACAGTTACAATTGCCAAAGATAAAACATTCTATTTTTGTCAAATTTTGGGGAAAAAAGTTTGTGGTAATATTTTTCAACGAGGCACAAATCCTGTGAAAATTTGGTAACAGTCAAGCATTGGTCAAGCATTGTGGATGTGACTGGACATTGGTTTTGGAAGGACGAACAGATGTTGACTACTTCTATATCCACCTTCAACTTTAGTTGATGGTGAATGCAAACATGCCACCCCCCCTAGCGACTCGTTTGACATATTTCATATTTTACTTGATTCAGCAGTATTCTCACTAGACAAGAGACTACTTCTGATCATGTATCACCATTATTTACAGCTAAAAACTGTGAATGGTAGCAAGTATTAAAAGTGCGTGGAACATGATAGCACCACATCTGTAGATAATAAACATCTGATTTTTCAGGGATGATAAGATTTATAGCTTAAGGTGATCACCATTGTGACAAATTCAACAAAGAGTCTGAAGACTTTGTACAATATTTCTTTGCTTAAAGTTGACAAAATAAATGAAATTGTGTTTGAGAAATAAACACGGTGAAAGGTTCAAATACTGATTTGTGTCAATATAGTTTGGTGTCACAAGGTTCACAAAGATAACACTACTGCTTGACAAGTGGGAAGTGCAGAGTAACTGCTCCTGTGATGAAACAAGCTTAACAATGTACCACTAGTACTCACTGAAAGGCACATGACTTTGTAAATGCCCAGCCACCAATATAACGTTATTGGTGGCATATTATCTAAGGCCAATAGACTCAATTAAAGCCTAATGTTAAGTGAAATTGGATTACCTTACATTCGTCTCCATCATACTTCTCCTTAGTTTAGCAGTTATTTCACATTTAATTTCTGACAGATTCGGCTACTTCAACAATACTTTGCATCCAGTTCCTAGGTGGCGTACACTAAAAGTCGAGGAACTAAATTAAATTAATTTTTTTTTCAGAATGTATTAAAACTTTCAGGGAATACACATACGTATTCCTTGTAACATATACACAAACATATATGGTGATTTGTTGAAATGAATTGTATGCCATTCCTTCCAGTCCACAAGTGTCAAATTGAGATCAGATCATTCAGCACAAAATCCACTGAAGATAAAAATTTAATCCTTATATATAGTTGAATGAACAAAAATAAGTAATGTACTCAGATCAAATAAATAAATATAGACATCTCTAGTAATTACACTCAAAGATGTGAAAAGAATGACAGCTGAATGGTTTATTCCATTTAATTACACGTTTAGATATATTTCCCCGCAACAATATAAAAAAATTGTACAGACCACCAACACAGACTTTAAGTCTGAAAGTGGGCACCAGACCAGATACACACACCGTATAATTTTAAAATACTCAACTTATAGCATTTCTTTTGCATGGCAACTGAAGCCGATTTTTAAATGAATTCGTATCTACCTACATTTGAATAGCATTTACAGAGGCAAAATTTCAGACTGATATGGTATGCAATAGGCTTGCACCATAGCATGAATTTCTCCACTAGCCAACAAATCACTGTTTCACCCTACTTCCGGCCTTATAAGAGCTAAGATTTGGGGCTTTAACAGCCTGTTCAACAGCCACGGTCATACTGGGACAGGCTCACAGCTTGCCACTTGTGGGAGTCGAACCAAGACAGAGGTGACTGCCTGTGATTAGATGCCAAACTTGTTAACCCACTAGGCCACTGTGGACCTCTTGGCCTTATAATGTCAAACTGTAAATAATGTCATTAGATTCATTGATACTCATCTTTAAATGTCATTAGATTCATTGATACTCATCTTTAAATGTCTTTAGATTCATTGATACTCATCTTTAAATGTTTTGCATAGGTTGCATTGGGCCAACTGAAATTTATCTCTGCTGGAATTTTATCCTGGTGACATCTGACAGGGCCATGGCAGGGTGTCTGTGTACTCAAAAATCTGTAAACTAGGTTGAGAAATGGAGTGCAGACCTGCAAGCGAAGTACTTGCACAACTATTAAAATATGGCTTACTTGGACAGTAAGATGGATGAAACCCAACATACAATCAGATTTTTTTCCTCCTAATAATAGTTTTTAAACATATTTTCCATTTTTCCCCCACATGTATTTAGTTTTTATTTTCCATTAATGGGTCTCTATCAACAGCCATATTTACTTCCCTGGCACTTCTATTTGGTTCATATTAAAATGAGAGCACACAAATTCAGTTGTTTGTTGTGCAGTATAACACTTATATCTAATGGGCTAAAGGGAAATTCCCCAACATCAAAGATATTACTTGAGCTGACACATATGTGAATCACAGTTCTGCATTTTTATGTCATAAGACTGTTCCAGCACATTACTGAATGTTTTGAAATCTCTAACTAATAGCCTTCACCCATGTTGGATAGCATGTTTTTGAGGAAGTTGATCCTTTGTCTTATTCCCTGTACTTTCCCCTTGGAACCACTCATTCCATTAAAGTGCTTCGTCATGTTCTGTAGGATCTCCAGCTCAGTGACCAGACAACCCCGGTCTCCTCGCTTTGACGTGTCTAATGGAGGTAGCTCCTCACGACGCCTTGGCTGAAGCACCTCCTTCACCTTGCAGAAACACAGAAAAATACAGGCACAATAGGAATGAACTGATGTGTCACAACACTTATATCTCACTTCACTCCCAAAAAACATTTAAATGTAATTGTAAAGCGGTTCTGTGTCTACTTATCTGTATTCATGATTCCTTGGCTGGATTACTTGACTAACTCATTCAGGCTTCACAAAATTAACAGTCAGTAGTTTGTCTCACCTCTGATAACCTTAGTGACATTAACTTTTCACACAGTAAAAGTCAATAACAGAAACTGTTCAAAGTAAATTAAATATGTGCAATAACTACATAAATATTACACAATTAAAACATAGGACCTACCCTTTCTGTAAAGTGTATAGTGAACGGAACTTTTCAGTGATGTCACTAAGATTTCCTTAACCTCTTACACAGGAATATGTACGACTGGAAACATGCATTTAACCACTAAGTGTGACAGTAATACAGTATGTAAATACTAACCAAGTCTCCTGCCTGTAAAAATGAGAAGGAAACTCATTAAATCAGTACTGGTTATGTTTGCGAAAACAAGCAGTATATTAAACGTAATAAAATTAAACTTCATGTATTGCCCAGTTGATGACATGACATCTTACCTGTAGAGCAGTCATGTTTCTCTCCTCCCTCGGATGACTCCGTATGGCGTGCATTTTGGCGGCGATGAAGTTGTCCCTGAAGGTGAGGTGGCAGAAGGGGCAGATGACAATGAGAAATGTATGCTGGCTCTCCCTGCCCATGCCTGCCAGGGGATGGTGGGCTTTCCTGCTGTTCCAGTGTTGATGGAGAAAGATATGCGAAACAAATGTAACATTACAGTCCTCCGCCAGGCAGATTGGAGCAGTAGATATTTTCACAGTCTGGTGGTCTACGATAGGACAGATGGAGTAGAAGCCATTGATGCCTCCATGCGTGTACTTTGCGTGCAAGGCACACATGAAGATGTCCTCAAACATGTCCTTGCATTCGGGACAGGCCACGACTAGAATCGAGGATTTACTGAAAGTATTCTTGACGGCAAGCATCTTGGCGATGGAAACCAGCTCAATGCCAGAAGAGATATTTCTGGCATTGTAAAGACTCGCAGAGAAATGTTGCGTGGAGATCAGATGGTCATTAATCTCAACATAAGAAGAAGCTGTAGTCAAGCAAAAGTCACACTTGTACAGTAGAAAGGTATTTCTGAACACATCTCCGGTATCTGGCTGAATTATGATGTTATTCCCTTCCTGACTAGCTGGTCCACGATACACACTGATCCTGGATGGTACAATGCTTTTTGAACTGTAACTATTGTTTGCATTATTTATAGTTATACCCTGTTCACCGACACTTGGCGCATTCTTGCCATAAGTCTGTTTATCCTGCCAAACGTCATTGTCATTTCTCACATTGCTCCATGCAGTCTTCAGTCTTTTTGTGGTAAATTCTCTGTGTTTATTATTATAATCGTCATTGTCCTCATAATTATACTTTCTTTTCTGGGTCACAGAGTTCACATTATCACTTGTTCTGTTCTGTATTACAATAGCTTCATTCTGAGTATTCACCCGACTGCTGGTTGCTGCTGACAGTTCACCACTCAGGTTTTTTATCACAGATTTAAGGTTTTCCGGAATGTCTATCTTCATGGCTTTGGGGTTCTGCAACAGTTTGTCTATAGGACTGACAGCTTTCCTGTTTTCCTTTGAAGATGCATCTTCTGACAGTTGCTGAGATCCACTGGCTAAGGCTGAACGACAAATATCTGATATTTACCAAAGTACTCTTCTAATATTACAACATTTACCTTCAAAGTTTACATATCAAAGGTACCAAAAAAACCCATAGTGTAGCAAATTGTTGTTTTCAAAAGAATTTTCTGTGGTGTTCTGCCATTACTGGGTTCACTTACACTGTATTTTAATTGGCATTAACTTAATGTTTCAAGTACACATGCATGAAATGAAACACAAATGACAAAATTTAATTAATTTATAGGTACATTGGATGAATGAGTACAAAAATGTCAAATATGAAATTCCATCGAAAATCAGGTACATTGGATGAATGAGGACAAAAATGTCAAATATGAAATTCCATCGAAAATCAAACTTTTCAATCAGTAATATTATGATGCCATGGTCAGAGTGTTAGTAACTGCAATGTTCATAGCTTTGTGTGAAGTCAAATTATGTATAAAATGGCCAATATAATCAACAATAACTCACATGAAGGGTTTTATTCATTTAATGCATCATTTGGTTGGGCATTTAGAGATTTGGGGTGATTTTAAAGCTTTCAACTGAATTTGTTCATTATTACGCTATCTTAACTTTATTGTAATTCTTTGACTCTAACTAACATTTCAGTCATGATGAGATTAAAGAGTATAAACAGTTTGTGAAGTATGCCATTAAACTTCTCATGGATATATGTCTTAGACAAAAAAAACAGGTTTGTTCTTGAAGCTAGCAAAAAACACATAACATTTAAAATGGACAGAACATTTGAATGTACATTAAATACCAAATAGAAGAGTAGTGAGTTTTCTATTTGGTTTTAGGCTTACCACTGGCTTCACTTGGCTTAGACACAGTCGCACTTCGAGTACTAGCACCTCTTCTTGTACCCCTCTGTTGGACAGTTTCAGGACTAACCCTCTGTGAGACTCCAGAGAAGAAAGCAGGTATACTAGGGTTATTAATGGGGGAGCTCCTGCTCTGGTCAATTTCACCAATGGGGGGCAAATCAGGGCTACAGGATGTTTGACGAAATCTCTCTCTATCTATATGGTCAGCAGTTTGTAAATCAGGACTGTGTGAGGTTTGATGCAAGCTACTGTTGTCTCTATCACAGTGGACTGGTATTTTGGGGCTGGCAGTTACATCAGGTTTCGAAGTCACATACTCTTCAATCTCCTGGCTACAGTCATCATAATCAGTGGTTGTTATATCCTTAGAGGTATTCAGAGCTTCTGATACACGGATACTGGTGTGGTTTTGTCCGTGACACCACTCCTGTGAGCTGTGTCCATATCCTAGTGCTTCTTTTTCATCACAACAAGTCAGATTGTCAACATCTGTCCAGTAAGGGAAGGGTGGGACATAGGCTCGACCAGCTCTGCAAACAAACCCAACAGTGTTGACAGTTACATCCCTTTGATGAGATTATCAAGTACCCTAGCTCTCAGTTACATGAAGAACAGGGTAAATTTAAAGTGTACCAAGAC
Source organism: Sabellastarte sp. h YS-2021 (assembly GCA_964017235.1). NCBI lineage: Eukaryota > Metazoa > Annelida > Polychaeta > Sabellida > Sabellidae > Sabellastarte > Sabellastarte sp. h YS-2021. The sequence goes on from OZ024928.1 coordinate 20,395,985, forward strand.
TGCTGCCATGGTAATAATAACTTCCTGCCATTTATACACAAAAAATCGGAGCCCCAGAATACGCTGTTACCAAATGTGAGATGATATATTTTTTCTTAAATTTCTAACCTCCAAATACAAAAAAAAATATCAATCCAGTCAAATTTGAATATTGGCCATCGAAGCTGTAACATTAAGAGGTTAGAACGGAGTTTCTTCCGGGAAGTTAAGGCAAACATTAAGTAACACATCTCACTGAGGCCGAAGTAGATATGTATACCAGAAATGACTAAAACCATAAAGGAAGTCTACATTTCCAAGAACACAAACTGTGAACACAATTTTTAAAATTATTTTTTCTTAAGTAAGATTTAAGTGTTTCAACAGTAGTGTTATTTTGACAGAAAAATATGTGTCATACCCTGTAGTCTTGTACTATAAACTTCAAAAGTGTTATGTTTTCTGCAAAACTTTTTCTGTGTTTTTCTTTTATGTATTTCTATTTTCTACTTAAATATCCGCATTTACTGTATATGGGTGTAATCAAGATGGTGAAATATTAAACTAGAAATAGGACGCCCTGTTAAGAGTAGCTGCAACATATGAAAAGAAACAGGATAGCATAGAAGAACACACATTATCATGCGTAATTTCCACCCCACGAACATTTTGCAACAATTGTACAGTAGTCTTACAAGACCCTGTTTCAATTGTAAAATACATCAACGATGCTTAAATATTTATTAGTATACATGTAAATTATTTCAGCTTCATGCCTTTTTGCATTGGTTCAAAATTTGCTCAAAATCACTGTGTCTCTAAAGGTTTTTGAGATAACCAACATTTTTGATTTCCTATAAAATTGAAGACGGTGGGCGAAATTTGAGAAACTTGACATTTTTCAGAGGCAATATACCAAAGATCTCTAGTATCCAAATGGTCAAAAATTAGCTTGAAATTGCTCTATCCCTTACGGTTTTCAAGATAAACAACATTTTCAATTTCCACCAAAATTCAAGATGGCGGACAAAATTCTGGAAATTCAACTTTTTTCACAGGCACTATATCTAAGGTCTCTAGTACCCACAGGGTCCAAACATTGCTCGAAATCACTCTTTCTCTAAGGGTTTTTGAGATAAATGACATTTTCAATTTCCGCCAAAATTCAAGATGGCGGCCAAAATTCGGGAAATTCAACATTTTTCAGAGGCACTACATGTAACTTCTCCAGTACCCACAGGGTTTAAAATTTGCTCGTGGCGGGAAAAAGATTTTGGGAAAAGTCGCCAGTAGATGTATGTATGTAGTAGTAGTTTTTTTTTTGTTTTTTTTTTCATTTTTACACATTTTTTTTTTGAATTTTACGCAGAAATTCAATATGGCCGCCAACAATGGCGGGAAAGCCATTTTTGTGAAATGTCGCCAGTACATTCTGCAGATGCAATGCAGGTTAAAGATTTCATCGAAATCGCTCTATCTCTCACTGTTTCCCAGATAAGTGCGTTTTTGCGCTTTACGCAGAAATTCAAGATGGCCGGCAAAATGGCGGGAAAGCCATTTTTGTGAAATGTCGGCAGTACCCTCTGCAGATACCCTGCGGGTCAAAACTTTCATTGAAATTTCTCTATCTCGTACCGTTTCCAAGACAAATGCGTTTTTGCGTTTTACGCAGAAATTCAACATGGCCGCCAAAATTGGGAAAAGATGCCAGTAGACTCTGCATTTTCAGTGTGGGTCAAAAATTTTGATCAATCTCGCACCGTTTTCAAGATAAGTGCGCTTTTGCTTTTTACGCAAAAATTCAAGATGGCCGGCAAAACTGGTTGAAAAGTGATTTTTTGGTGAAAAGACGCCAGTAGACACTGCAGATAACCTGCAGGTCAGAAATTTCGTCGAAATCACTATCTCGCACCATTTCCGAGATAAATGCGCTTTTGCGTTTTACGCAGAAATTCAAGATGGCCGCCGAGTCGGGATAGCAATTTTTGCAAAATATCGCCAGTAGACTCTGCAGATACACTGCAAGTCAAAAATTTCGTCAAAATCGCTCTATCAAACGGTGTTTTTGTGTTTTTGCAGAAATTCAAGATGGGCACCAAAAATGGCGCATATAGATTGCGGAGAAACCCTGTGGGTCGAAAATTTTGACGAAATCGCTCTATCTCACACGGTTAAGGAGATAGAAGCAAATTTGTTTTTTTCCAATTTTTGGCAAAAATTCGAAAATTCAAAATGGCCGCCATTTTTGGGGAGAGGAAAATTTTTTGAAAATTGCAAAGAGTAGTTTGCCAAGATACTCTATGGGTCGAATATTTCGACAAAATCGCTCTTTCTCACATGGTTAAGGAGATAGAAGCAAACTTGTGTTTTTACATTTTTGGCAAAAATTCAAAAAGGCCACCATTTTTTGGGAAACGAATTTTTTTTTTTTTGAAATTTGCCAAGAATATAATTTTTAAGATACCCGGTAGGTTGAAAATTTCGACGAAATCGCTCTATCTCGCACGGTTACGGAGATAGAAGCAAATTTGTGTTTGCATTTTTCACAACAATTCAAAAATTCAAAATGGCCACCATTTTTGGGGAGAGGAAAATGTTTTTTTTTGCTATGTAGCTATTACTCAGGAGGTTAAAGCTATTACCATCAACAACAATACCAAGCAAGAAACTGACCCCATTAACCTTCACACCAAATTTTACAAAGATGAGTTAAATATGTTCCTTTAAAAGAGTGAAAACAGAAATGCAATTCAGAGTAGGCTCAAAGTAGCAAAGCAGCTATTACTCAGATAGCTACAAAGCTATCACTGACCAAAAGCTATCTTGGCCAAACTATTGACCCAATTATCCTTCATATAAATTTTTGTAAAGACAGAAAACATTGCTTCATGAAAATGTCCAGAAAAAAAAAGTCAACTCAAAATAGCATAATAGCTATATAGCACAGTAGCTATTACTCAGTTAGCTCTAAAGGTATTACCATCCAAAAGCAATCCCAAGCAAGCTACTGATCCATTAATCCTCCATCCCAAATTTTGTGAACATAGGTTAAACACTTTTCCTTTAAAATGTTTAAAATAAAAAAGCTACTCAAAGTAGTTAAGTAGCTATTACTCAGTCAGTTATATAGCTATTATCACTAAAAGCAATTCTAAGCAAGCTATTGACCTAACTATTGCTCATACCAGATTTGGTAAAGATATGTCAAATATTTTTCCTTAAAATGCCCGGAAACAAAAGAAGTACACAAAAATAGCTAAGTAGCTATTACTCAGTTAGCTATGGAGCTATCTTCACCAAAAGCAATCCCATGCAAGCTATTCACCCAATAAACACCCATACCAAATTTGGTAAAGTTAGGATAAATACTTTTCCTTGAAATGACCGGAAACTGGACGCCGGAAAAAGCAAAAATAATATGTCCACCCCCCAGTGGGGTGGACATAATACTATACAATGATAAAAGAAATAACAAGGAAACTATGTTAATTGCTTCACCCAGCCTCACCTGCTATCAATTCCGATCAGTGGCTTCACTCTTTCTATGATACCTCCACCTTCTTTCAAACATTTAATTAGCAACTCTCTTGCCTTCTGGAGACAATACCTGGAAAGAGCAAAATTGTGTCAATCTATAAAACTGAAAGTATGAATACCCTAAACTCTTACCTCTCAGATTGTTCCGGTAAGACCTTAGATTTTACAAACTTAGACATTGAGCAATTACCACATGTAACCAGTGTTTCTTCAGAAAAAAGAAGTAATATTTCACTATTGGTTCTATAATCTACAAAAAAGGCTGAAACATGAAGAAATGAACTACATGCATCATTCATGACAAAGCTAATTCAATGAAAACCTAAATATGAAATTGAAACCACAAAAATATTTTTGCATTTGGAAAAAATAAAGTGTATGATGGTAAAAAAGAAATAGTAAAGATAAAGGCTAGCAATATACATAAACATTAACTCTCTTTTATAAAGGTGTTTTATTTGTTGAAAAAGTGTGTAGGGGGTGGGGATTCAATGTTTTTTGTACATCTCACCCCATAATTTCCTATAACCCCCCAAAACATTCCAAAGCTCTGGTCACAATAATAAAAGAGACATTGGGAAATAACTAATTTTTAAACCATTTTGGGTCATAGAATTGACCAGGAAATGCAAAAAGGGTGCAAAAAGCCAAATGACTAGGCCTGAATAGTCTTAAGCAATAATTCAATGAAGTTTTGTAGGGTTTCAGGCAATTTTTCTGAGATACACTGCAAAATACAAGAAATTTTAAATTTTCATGACCCTGGTTAGAGCTGGATGTGCTTGAGAAAACTTACTGGGATTTTTTTTTTTGGTAAATCCTAGGACTTGATTTCCTTAATCTCACAATTTATTACAATGCTCTAACTGCAATAATAAATGAGATATTAACCAATCTGTCAAATTTAGGGAAATAGAAATGCCCCTGAAAGACAACAAAGGAGTAACAGGCCATATGAATAGGTCTGAATAGCCAAATGTTCCCAAAGAGTAAGTCAATGAAAGTCTATAGGATCTGAGACAATATTTTACTTATTTACTTATTTTATTTAAGAAATTCAACTTGATGATCCTAGTCTTACCTTATTCCCCATTTCGCAATAGAGGCACTATCCCCCGTGGTTTTAGGCGTTGGGCGAAACGCCAAGTGTCCTTCAACTACCGTCCAAGGTTTGTATGGCACCTTGTGACATAGTGGTGAAATGTCCATTACCTTGCGAGTCCCATGGAAGTTTTACAATGTTTAAAATTTCCGCCTCTGAATTCATACCTTGAGCCTCCACAGACCATTTGGTGCGTGTGTGTATGAATTTCTTACTACGGTAACCAAAAGTGTGGTCCATGGTGTACATAAGGTTGTAACTCGGTCGTCTTTTGGTGCAACAAGGGCAACATAAGGTGAGTTGAGGTATTGGACGTTTTGCCACTGTGACACAAGGTCGCATACGAATCTTGGACGGTAGGAGTTTTGCCAAATGCCTATAATCGCAAATTTGAAAGGTCTACCTAAAATATTTTCTAACTTATCATGTATGAAAGGAAATCGATGCATGATGCGGCGATGTGACCATGCTAAAGCGTAAATATCATCGAATTTCATCTGGGGATAAAATAATTAATTATTGAATAAACCAACTGTCCGTTTCATGTGTATATACTTATACAAAAGAAGGAATGTATCTCCCAAACACATGTAATCGTATGACAATGCAATATTCTTTCATGGGCTTTTTGGCTGTCATAAGTACTTTTTAACCAACACTTTACACAATCCTTGCAGCAGCTCTTTTCACCTTGAATAAGGGCCCTCATAATCAAGGCGTTGATGAGGATTCCAGTCTTCAGACATGTTTAAAGTATGCTTCAGTGTATTTCTTCTCGTGACACTGGCTCCATCATTCATAAAACTCATAGTCTACCTATAAAAATTAAGCATATGAATAGGAAATTTTCCATTAACATATTTCATTCCCACAATGCTTCAATGGCAAAAATTCACCCCACTGCTGTAAAATGCAGAAAGAACAAGAGCACCCAGAGAGGGCATACCTTTGTCAAGGCATGTAATAAATATTAAGTAAATGGGGAAATCCAGATTTTTTTTGGTATCCAGCAATGACCAGTGGGGGGCTGGGATCAAAGCCTTTCAAAAGGATTTAAATCCAAATCCTTTGCAATTTTTGAAATCCAAGTCAAATCCAAATCCTTTCTTTTTCATGAAGTAGGGAAAAAGTTCCAACTTAAATGTCTAAACTAGAAAAAGGTTTTTGCTAACAAAAATGAGCAGCCCGGATGGAGACTTGAGTTAACTAGGGTGAAGTGGTTGGCAGAATGCCAACCACAGAGTCGAATCTTGGGACAGCAGTGGGTGTTGAAATCTATAAACTTGGTATTATCGCCCGCAACACAGAGTGAGGTACAGTGACAGTAAAATATTGCTGGATTATATATTTGTAAAATGTTGTTAGAAACACCATTGTAGCCTCACGTTTTCATCACTCTGTGGGTGTACAACTACCAGCATTTGATATTTTATTTGTTTTATATATTGCGAGAAGACAGAGCGAGGTGCGGTGACAGTAAAACATTGCTGGATTATATATTTGTAAAATGTTGTTAGAAACCCCATCGTAGCCTCACGTTTTCATCACTCTGTGGATGTACAACTACCAGCATTTGATATTTTATTTGTTTTAAATATTGCGAGAATTAAGTGTAGGCGTCCATGTACACGGGTGCGGTATGCGGCTTGCGGGTGCGGCTTGCGGTAAAAAATTCAATTGCTATAGTTTTATTGGGAGTGCTTCCATGTACACAGCTTGCGGATGCGGCTCGTGGGTGCGGATTGCGGCTTGCGGTAGTTTTCGGTCAGGGATCGAATTTTCCCGCAAACCGCAAGCTACCGCAAGCCATAGAGGACATATATCCATAAGATATTTAAGGTTATTTGGTGTCAAAATTTGCGTCTCATTAAACTGAACACAATGGTGAAAGAATTGTGGTCCTTTAAAGAACGTCTTATTATCTATGTAAATTTATTTTACAACTAGTTTACAAACAGGCCGCATCCGCAAGCCGCATACCGCACCCGTGTACATGGACCCCTACACTTCGACACAGTGAGGTGCGGTGACAGTAAAATATTGCTGGATTATATATTTGTAAAATATTGTTAGAAACCCCATTGTAGCCTCACGTTTTCATCACTCTGTGGGTGTACAACTACCAGCATTTGATATTTTGTTTTAAATATTGCGAGAAGATAGAGTGAGGTTAGAAACCCCATCGTAGCCTCACGTTTAGAAACCCCATCGTGAAAACTTCTAGGACATACAAAAGCGCCTTCTAGTGGTTGAATGTAGAACTACGGAGTTTGAATTTTCATTGTCTCTGCCAGAGGTGTCCTCGATTTTGATTGGCTGAATGACAAATGTGTAGTACTACCGTGACGTCACTTCATTCATTAATTTCTTTGCGGTTTATTTGTTTGACAAATAATTGAGTACACGTAGATGGGCAGACAGCAATTTTACATTAACAGTGACTGCGTGATAAACCCTGCAGACAAATAAATTAATTGGGGTTTAAGGTCTAGAAACCAGCAGACGAAACCGTTAAAAAAGACTCGTTCGAGTAGACCATTACAATGGCAAACACAATAGTTTCTAGGACATACGGGTCCTTGGAGAAAGCCAGACGAAGTGCCAGACAAGCTTTTTACTTTATAAAATATAACTGAATAAAAGCATTAAAAATCTTCAAAATGGCAGAGTGTATAGTATAGACCTTAATGTACCGATATGTGAAGAAATATTATGCAGAATTTGATATTTAAGGGCTTAAACGGCCATTTGAAAATCGCGGCCGCAACTCAGTACATAACTCGAATCAAAGATTCGACTAATAAAGCTGTTGTAGTTGTGGTATGAGACTGTAAGGAGAAGGTAAGCTTTACTGTGTTTTGTATCTAATGGAAAGTGGATGATCTAAAAATATATCAGTTGCAGTATTAGTTTCGCAGAGTGGTATATTTTATGAAAGAATTTTTGCTGTAAATTTGGGATCGTAAATTTGGCATTGTAAATTTTTTCCAGGAGATATTTAATCCTAGATTTATCACAATAAAGATACACTCTAGTAAACTATAATTGGCTATAGATAGGGACATTCATACGTTGTATATCTTTGAGGCATTTTATGCCTCTGAAAATTCATTGCTATTTAATATTTTTATAAGATAAATATGCTCAAGATAATCGTATTTGTGAAATCCTTTATTGTTCAATTGTAAAAAAAAAAAAAAAAAAAATATACACAAGGTCATGTTGTCAGATGTTATTGTTAACATTTTTAATTCACATTCAACTTTATAGCTGAATATCATGAAGGCCCAAGGTTTTTACATATTATTAGGGCTTTTTCCATTCTCTCAAAACAGACAAGGCATTCTTACCACAAGGTTCTACTTCCATGAAACTAAAGATAAATGTCCTTGTTTGAATTGTTTACCCCCAAAAAGATTTACTGTAGGCACATCCCTTAATGAAAAGAAATAAATACATCTTGATATCCCTCATCAACTTTCAGTGTGCAGACACACACACACACACCCACAGATGTTAACACACAAAGCACAGTGGGGCATCATGAGTCAACCTACCTCCAGATAGATATCACACAAAAGCAAATACAGAGTTGGAGGAGAAAAAACAGATAATAATAATAAAGATACACTGTAGCAAACTGTAATTGGCTACTGAGAGGGACATTCATATGTTGTATATCTTTTAGGCATTTTATGCATCTGAAAATTCATTGCTATTTAATATTTTTATAAGATAAATATGCTTAAGATAAAACAACTGTTTTTGAGAAAGTGTTTGTTTTCCAGTCATCTTATCTTCTGAAAGAAGTCAAGTCTATACATTTTACCAATTTACATATGTGCATAAGTAACTAGATCAACAACTCCTGCTGCTAAACAATAGCTGAATTGATTAAAGCTTTTTAAAAAAGGAAAAGTCATATCCACATGTGGGATTTTTTTAATGTGGGTAAAATTGGGAATTTATATTATATGAACACTGATCAGCTGCAATATATGCATGCTAAATACCTCATTTTTTTCTTTAAAGATGCCATAACTTCAGAAACACAAGGAGGTTAGCTTTGTCAGATAACAGAAATTTTGTTTTAAGTATACATGTGGCAGGTGTGGTTTTAAAAAGTCTTAAAATAAATAAGGTGGGAGGAAAAACTATATATTTATTATTTTAAGTTGGCCGAAGTCTCTTAAATACAGGAATTTTAAATAAAAAGGTCATCAGAAGTCTTCCTTAAACTTAATCAATGTGTCAAGTTGAACTGATGTCATTTAACAGTAAGTCAGTTGGGAGCTGAAAACCGTCATTTTTACTTCAAGATGGCCATGACTGTGCTTGTATTGGAACTCCAAGGTGGAAAGAAAATAAGAATGTCCCTATTTTCATCTTTAACTAGACTAAGGACGCATCTGTGGCCAGATGCAGAATGTATCCACCGGCAAAGGCAAAAGTAGCTATTACTCAGCTATGCCACGAGGTAGAGGTCTGAAATTTTACTATGTTATAGTTGACCCAAAAGTAGCTGAATAACATATTTATACGAAATTCTCTAAATGCAATAGTTTTCAATTTACAATTTATTTTACTCATGTTGGAAGTTACTGAAAAGCTGAATAACATATTTTAAGTAAATGCTCTAAATGCAATACTTTTCAAGTTATAAATGGTTTAGTGTTGAGTAAGAAGCTTAAAAGTAGCTATTACTCAGCTATGCAATGAGCCACAGGTCTGGAATTTTACTATGTTATAGCTGCCTCAAAATAGTGAATAACATATTGAAAGTAAATAATCTAAATGCAACAGTTTTCAAGTTATAAGTGATTTACTCAACAGTGATAACCTAAAAGTAGCTATTACTCAGCTATGCCATGAGCTACAGGTCTCAAATTTTATTATGTTATAGCTGACCGAAAAGTAGATGAATAACATATTTGCACAAAATTCTCTAAATGTAATAGTTTTCAAGTTACAAGTGATTTTTCTCATGATGGACGTTAGTGAAAAATCCAAAAGTAGCTATTACTCACTTAGCTATTGAGATAGACACCCAAGTTACTGACCATGTTATAGCTATGAAAAAAATAGCTGAATATCATATTTTAACAAAGTGCTCTAAATGCAATACTTTTCAAGTTATAATTGATTTAGTGCATGATTTCATTAATTTTAATGCATTAAAAATTATTTTAAAAATTCATAAAAAAACTTTAGCATGTAAAAGCTCTCCCAAAAGTAGGTGAATGAGTTATTTGAGAAAACTTGACTATTTGCAATACTTTTAGAGATCATTTGCATTTACTCATTTGGAGTAGGTGAGTAATTAGCTACGGGTCTGAAACTTCACCAAGTGAAAGCTCTCCCAAAAGCAGGTGAATGAGTTATTTGAGAAAAATTGGCTATCTGCAATACTTTCAGAGATAATTCGCTTTTACTCATTTTGAGTAGGTGAGTAATTACCTACGGGTCCGGAACTTCACCATGTGAAAGCTCTTCCAAAAGTAGATGACTGAGTTATTGAGAAAAATTGGCTATCTGCAATACTTTTAGAGATAATTCACATTTACTCATTTTGAGTAGGTGAATAATTAGCTACGGGTCTGAAACTTCACCAAGTGAATGCTCTCCCAAAAGTAGGTGAATGAGTTATTTGAGAAAAATTGGCTATCTGCAATACTTTTAGAGATAATTCGCATTTACTCATTTTGAGTAGGTGAGTAATTAGCTATGGGTCTGAAAGTTCACCATGTGAAAGCTCTTCCAAAAGCAGGTGAATGAGTTATTTGAGAAAAATTGGCTATCTGCAATACTTTTAAGAGATAATTCGCATTTACTCATTTTGAGTAGGTGATTTTAGACATTTTTGTCTACCACAGGCCTAATTTAGACAAAAACCCTACCAAAAAGATAGGGTGGCGAGTCCTCTAGCATACCAAGCCACCTGCCAAATATGAAAGAAATCTGGAAAGAAATGTGCGCCGGGGATACAATAAAAAAAATTTGAAAATTCAAAATGGCCGCCATTTTTGGGAAGGGGAAATTTTTTTGAAAATTGCCAAGAATACATTTCTAGGTACCCCGTGGGTCGAAAATTTCGACGAAATCGCTCATCTCGCATGGTTAAGGAGATAGAAGCAAATTTGTGTTTTGCCATTTTTGGCAAAAATTCGAAAATTCAAAATGGCCGCCATTTTTGGGGAGGGGAAAAATTTTTGAAAATTGGTAAGAGTACATTCCTCAGATACCCTGTGGGTCGAAAATTTCTACGAAATCGCTCTATCTCGAACGGTTAAGGAGATAGGAGCAAATTTGTGTTTTAGACATTTTTGTCTACCACAGGCCTAATTTAGGCATAAACCCTACCAAAAAGATAGGGTGGCGAATGCTCTACCATACTAAGCCACCTGCCAAATATGAAAGAAATCTGGAAAGAAATGTGGACTGTAGGTCGCTAACAAGCAATATTCCACATTTTAGACATTTTTGTCTACCACAGGCCTAATTTAGACATAAACCCTACCAAAAAGATAGGGTGGCGAGTCCTCTACCATATCAAGCCACCTGCTAAATTTGAAAGAAATCTGGAAAGAAATGTGGACTGTAGGTCGCTAACAAGAAATCCATGAATCCATAGTATCCCTGCTTCGCGCCGGAGATACAATAAGTCTGCAAAATTTAACTGAGGTCAGCTGAACAATACAATAGCTGGAGATTAAAAACTCCATTATTTCACTGCAAATTGGCCATAACTTAATTCATATTGGGACTTTACGGTGACCATAAAACCCTTTTGTCATCCTTTATAAGTGCATAAAGTTTAGCTCAGGTCAGTTGAACAATAAGATAGCTGGAGGCTGAAAACTTCCTTTTGTCACTATAAGGTGATCATAACTTTATTCATATTGCGACTTTAAGGTGACCATAAACTGAGAATGTCCCTTCAATATCAATATACGTGAGTTATGGAAAAAGAAAGGGGCCAGGCGACTTTATTCTAATTTTATGACTTTAGGGGGTCAATAGCAACAATTATATCAACAGTTTAAGGTCACCATAAAGTCAGGATAATCCTTTGGTAAATCTTAATATATATGCCAAGTTTGGTTGAAAAAAGTCAAAAACTAAGTGAACTGGAGGCCTAAAACTCCCTTTTTTGACATTAAGGTGACCTTAAGATTGCAGATACAGGGCTAAAACTTCGGCATGTGAAAGATTATCAAAAAGTAGCTGAACCAGTTATTCCAACAAAACGCCGAAATTCTGACTGTTTTTGAGATACAGACCAAGTACCCATTTCAAAAAGATGTACGAAAATAAAATGCCTCCAATTCAGGTATCTATGGTCCGATTGATCAGAAAATCCTTTCAAACCTGTGGATTTAGGTCTAGAATGTACCTGATAAATTTTATAGCACAGGTGTGTGTGTTTTAATCCGAAATACGATGACGGGGTGGTCTTAAGGTCTCTACAATGTATTCCAAAAAATTTTCCCGCCCCTATAGTTTTAAAGAAAGATAAGAAGGAAAGAAAAATTTGAAAGCCAAAGAAGTTATTCAAGGGAGACCATAATCCTGTGGCAGCGGCGGTGATCAGTCAAACTTACGTGAAAACAAATAAGCGCCCCTCACGGGCCGCTTAATTATTGAATTTAACTGATATCAAATTAACTGAGAGTAATATGTTGTAGTACAGCAATGTACTGTGAATAATTTCAAACACTTTTTAGGATACAGGTATGCACTATGCAGCCTTTGCTATTTTAATATAAATTTCTGAAAAATTGACTAACTTCATGCTAACACATACACACTCATTGATAAGTTAGTTGTACATTTCCAGGACCTTAAGGTACCAAATAAGATGAACATTATAATTAATAAAGTCAATATAATAAGGTGAAAGTAATGGTATCCAAAGTGACAATGAACATAAATTGTTTTCCAGAAATTATGTATGCAAATTCAAATTTTGTCTTTTTGTGGTTAAAGTTCATTTATAAACTAGAGGATCGCTTGCAAAAAAAAAAAGATAATGTTTTTGCACAGCAAAAACAAAGCGTCCCGAAAAGGATATTAAGGTGAGTGCTAAAGTATGAAGAAAATGCTCTGCTTTTAGCCTTATACTGTTGTGGCAACAAAAGTCTGCGTAGTCTGCTCTATCTAGCACAGTTTTCGAGATACAGTAGAACCTCGATTATCCGGCCTTCTATTATCCGAATCTCCGGATTAACCGAACCGAAATCATGTCTCCCTACACACATGTACATGTATAATGGACCGTCTACCGTGAGCGATAATACAGGATTTTACACAGTCTCGGAAACTATTAATTCTAGTGCTTTATAAAACGTACCATTCACAGAAATACCTAACTTCTTTGATCTTTATCACCATTATTACAATAGGGGAGGGATTAATTCAATTACAAGACCCCGCTACACAACTTCATTCATAATGCGCTAATCAATGAAAGCATGTTCGATTGGGTTTTGCAATTTATAATCTCCCGGAGTAGGTTCACAGACTTATAATGTGTAACAAAAGAAAAGACGTCATCAATGCATTACCAACCAAACACACCTACCACTGAAGGCGTGTTCGCTTTGGGTTTTAGAATAAATAAATCTCCCGGAGTTTTCCACATGACAAAATGCATAACGATGTTTATCTAAAATTAAAATGTCCATGTTCATGTACCAACCGAACACAACCATTTTAAATCCGCGTAATATTTTAAATAATAATACCTGTAATATCCATTGATATGGAGCAAATAAACGACAATTGAAGGGTCACTTATATTATATGACACAAATATATTAAATTATTTTATTGATGACCACCAACGTCTATATTTATTGCATAAAAACGACATTTCTTCAATTATCACCCACTCTGTAACCCATAGACCGAGAATTTCGGTTTCCTTCATCTATCCGAACCCCTCGATTATCCGGCCGGATTGTATGTCTCCCAAGGGGTTCGGATAATTGAGGTTCTACTGTATAAGTATTTTTGTGTTTTGCATTTTTCGCGAAAAATTCAAAATGGCCGCCATTTTGGGTGAGACAAAATTTTTCTGAAAATTGGGATAGCCACTCTGCAGAGTTACCCTGTGGGTTAAAAATTTCATCGCAATCGCTCTATCTAGCACAGTTTTCGAGATAAAAGCATTTTTGTGTTTTGCAATTTTTGCGAAAAAATTCGAAAATTCAAAATGGCCACCATTTTCGGCAAGACAGAATTTTTTGAAATAGGAATGGCTACTCTGCAGAGATACCCTGTGGGTCAAAAATTTCGTCAAAATCGCTCTATCTAGCACGGTTTTCGAGATATAAGCATTTTTGTGTTTTGCAATTTTTGCGAACAATTCGAAAATTCAAAATGGTCGTAAGTTTTGGCGAGAGAAAATTTTTTTTTTAATTATGATGGCCACTCTACAGAGATACCCTGTGGGTCAAAAATTTTGTCGAAATCGCTCTATCTCACACGGTTTTCGAGATATAGGCATTTTGGTGTTTTCCTTATTTGGAAAATTTGTAACGATTAATTAATCCTTAATTACTCCGCCATTTCTTAACCAATCAATGCCAAAATCTAATGATTTCAAGATTTTAATAGAATGAATGCACTTGCCAAGTTTCAGGTGAATTGATAAAATCCCTTTCAAGTTATCATCCGGAAAAGCTTACCCATCAAAAAAAGACATTTTTGGTCATGTGACCTCTCTGATTGGTCAAAATGTCACTGCAGCATATTAAAAAAATTCCCCAAGGCTACTGCATACACCTGCCAAATTTGAAAAGAATCCACCTGACGGTAACAGAGTTATAAGGAAAATTAAACGCGGAGCCGGATTTTCTCCCATACACAAAAAAGCGTCCCTTACAGGACGCTTAATTACACATGTGTGAATGCAGATTTAATAAATAGAAATCTAAGTACAAACTAGATTGGGCCAACTCGGCGCCAACATATCCCCAGACAGGTCATCACTCACGCCACAGGTTTTGATCGGGAATTTTTTAAAACATAATTACCCATTATTATATGAACTTCAGCACATCAATCTACTCTGTTTATATCTTCCCAAGGAAGATGGTGTATCCCCAGACGCCGAATACATAACTCAAATTATATTTTCAATCTTCCTGCAATGATAACTCTAAACCTATTTTCAAAGTATTTAAATGATTGATGATTGAATGTCCATTCTAAAATAATAATCCCAAAAGAGCATATCTGTTTCTATATTTGTTGACAAATAAAATATTATTTTTAACTCAACTCATCATACTTTTCAATCTTCCTTCAAAGTATTTAAATGATTGATGATTCAATGTCCATTCTAAAATTCATAATCCCAAAAGCGCATATCTGTTTCTATATTTGTTCACTAAAAAAAATATTATTTTAAAAAAAATTATTTATATTATTATTTTATTATATTATTTTTAGAATTTGCAAATTGTTTTCAGTTATTCATTTCCTCTATACCTATATATGTGGTCCATATATATGCAACTTAAATATGTGACACAATCTCAGTTCTGACTCCCCTTTGTGTTATATGTAATGAAGCCCACCACCTCCCACCCCCACCCCTCTCCCCTTCTCCACACCTCTCTCACTATTACACAAGATCTGCAACCCCATTGAGTTCTTTGTTTCTCATCTGATATCATTAAATACCTTTGATTATTTAGTGTCACTCAATAAAGCTGGAGGTCCCAGAGGTGGGTGGGGGGAATCCGGGTGGGGGATGTGGGTTGGGACTACAAAGAGAATTTTAAGTATGTGAGAATTTTAAGTATGTGATTATCAACTGAAATGAGTTCATAACTGTAGGAGCTGTGTCAAAATTAACTGAGGCAAGTTGAATAAAACTGGGCTAGTTGAGGGTTAAAAATCCCCTAGTTTTACTACATACGGATATAATTTCATTAATATTGGGACTTAAAGCTCACTTAAAGTGTCCATTTTGTCTACTTGAATATGTTTAACCAGTTTCATTTTAAAAAGTTAAAAACTCAGCAAGCAGAGGTATAACACACAAAAATAAGTTCTTAAAAGACTAAGATAGCCATAACATTATTAATATTCAAAATTTAAATAGACAGGCATTTCCTTTTAAAAATTCAAAGATTTCAGCTCTATAACCCACATAGTTTGACAGTTACTGGGCTTTAAAGTGGCATAATGTCCATAAATTGGGTTTCTGTGGGGGCATTTTACAATTGTTAAAGAGACCTTAGCAATTAAACTACAGATCTGAAACTTTTTGGGGGGCATACATAACAAACAAAAATTATATATAATACAGTTTAAGACTTGTCACACTAAGCATTTCCAAATAACAGGGCAAAATACAGAAAAAATGTCAAAAAAGGCACTTGGGCGAGTGTCTATGACCCTCATACACAGGTTAAATGTCTACTAAAAACCTTGATTTTCGGCATATGTAAAAAGGACATAATAATGCATTCCCAGATGGGATTTCAGCTCCATCAATCACATAGGTTAACAGTCACAGGGCTTAGAGGTGGTAAAAAGTCCAAATATTGGGTCTCTGTGGGCCTTTTAGAGATCTCGATGTGCCTTTCAAATTAAAGCTTCAGACTTAAAATTTGTTACATACTAAGATTACACATAGAATATGTATCTAATAAAGTTTGAAACTTCTCAGACTTACCATTTCCAAGTTACAGAGCAAAATATGTGAAAAATGTCTTAAAAGGGTCACTCAGGTGGGTGTTTAAGGTCCTCATACACAGGTTAAATGTCTACTTGAAGCCTTGATTTTTGGCACATGTAAAAAGAACATAATAATGTATTCCCAGATGAGATTTCAGCTCTATCAGTCACATAGTTTAACAGTCACAGGCCTTAAAATTGGCAAAAAGTCCAAATACTGGGTCTTTATGGGGCCTTCTAGAGACCTAAATGTGGCCTTTAAATTAAAGCTTCAGACTTAAAATTTGTCACATACTAAGATTACACATAGAATATACATCTAATACAGTTTGAAACTTCTTAGACTTACCATTTCCAAGTTACAGGGAAAAATATGTGAAAAATGTCTAAAAATGGTCACTCGGGTGGGGATTTATGGTCCTCATACACAGGTTAAATGTCTTCTTAAAGCCTTAATTTTTGGCATATATAAAAATAACATACTAATATCTTCCCAGATAGGATTTGAGCTCTATCAGTCACATAGTTTGACAGTCACAGGGCTTAAAAGTAGCAAACAAGTCCAAATATTGGGTCTTTGGGAGCCTTTTAGAGACCTCAATTTGACCTTCAAAATTAAAGCTTCAGACTTAAAATCTGTTACATACTAAGATTACAGACAGAATATATATCTAATACAGTTTGAAACTTCTCAGACTTACCATTTCCAAGTTACAGGGAAAAAGATGTGAAAAATGTCTTATAAGGGTCACTCGGGTGGGTGTTTATGGTCCTGATACACAGGTTAACTGTCTATTAAAGGTCTAAATGTTGGGGCACATATAAGAAAACACATAGATATATTCCCAGATGATATTTAACTTAGATGAGAGACATAGTTTGAAAGCTACAGTGCTTGAAAGTGGCAAAAAGTGCATAAATTGGGTCTCTGTGGGCACTTTTGAGACCTTAAGTCGACCCCTTTGGGTAAACCTACAGCCCTAAAATTTTCTACAGACAAGGATTACATATCAAAGTTATACCTAGCGCAGTTTGAGACTCATCAGAATTACCACTTCCAAATTATAGGGCAAAATATGTGAAAAGTATAGCAAAAAATCCCTAAGTGGGGGTATTTATGGGCCTCAAACACAATTTTCTCCTCAACTTAAAGTCGTGATTTTCGGCACATGTACTAAGAACATATTAATGTGTTGTCAGGTAAAATTTCAGCCAGCTGAGCATCATAGTTTGTGACCTACAGGGCTCTAAGTGGACAAAAGTCCAATTTCTGACCTTAAGGTGGCCATAAGTTATTTTTTACTGGGAGTTTAAGGTCAACTTAAAATAGGGATCTTCCTTTGGGCACCCTTAACATGTGTACCAAGTTTGACAAAAAAAAATATTAATTTGTTTTTGAGTTATCGCGTCCACAAGGAAATTTCTACGGCGGCGGCGCGACGGACCTGAATCCAATATATCCCCGACTTTCGTCTGGGGATATAATAAGAATTTTTTTGTGTTGCAAGTGTGCCAAGTTATGACCTCAAGCACTATTGATAGAGTTGGTCAAGAAATCAAAAAGCAGGTGTGTCTACATGCGGAGCGGGCATCTTAGACTTGGTTACCTTGGCTCTATGTACTTTACTTGCGAGTAGAGCAGTGGTATGACCCAATATAAAACTAGAGATTTGCTTTAAATACTAATACAGTCTGACCCACTTATCCTAATCTCAGAAATATCGACTTCCTGTTTATCTCAAGGTTACACCCTCAGTCCCAACTCATTTAGAATAAAATATATAAGAAAATTAAAGGTTATTTCAATATAAAATGCTAGTATTTGCACTTATATCGAGGCTATTTGCCATTTTACACACCATGTGTTGTTGATATTTAGTCCGGTGGAAAGTATTCTTTTGTAAGAAAAACAGACACATCCAGCGTGTTACAAAAGGCAATTTACCCAGTAAAGCTGAAAGTCAAACAATAATATGGCCATTGCTGAAGATTACATCTACTAGCAACACTCTCAATGACAAGCCAATTAAATTGTTGTTTTTTTTCCTCCCCATTTGTGTCGGTTCTGTAAACTTATTTACAGAGAGATTATACGAGAGATTATGTTTCAAAACTGCTAGCACTACCAGTTGTGATGCATGTTTTTTTGGATATTCCTGGAGGAAATAAATTAAAGGTATTTTCCAGTTCATTTACAGTATACCCCACGGACATTGCTTCAAACAGCCTCTTCTAGCTATTTGGCTAAAATCAATCATTATTGCCCATACACTCGGTAGTTGTTTTGACAAAGTTTAGTCTCTCAAAGGCTTGAATGTATATTTCGACTTTTGGATAAGTCGAGGTTATTGGAATGGTCCCATAAAATTCGAGATAATGAGGTTAGACTGTACCTACAAATGTGTTCACCCAAGCATTTTCACAACTATTTTGTAATATTCCCCCTGCATATACAAACATAATTGAAAGTAAATGACATTTAACCATTTTCAAAGTTTTGTGGAAGACTTTTCCAAAACACGGTTTCCTAAAAACTGAAAATGTTCTTTCACTGTAAAGTTGTGTAAAATGGCTTATATATCATAATCTCTGTCCTTACCGTACATCAATTGTTTCTAACTGCATAAAATCAAAATTAGCTGTTTACCGGTTCAATTCATCAGGAAAGTCTTTTGTGCAAAACTCCAGTGATATGTGGGGTCATGACATGGATCTTCACGCAAGTAAAGAAGAGTCAAGGTGACCAAGTCTAGTGCACTATTAGACCAAGTGTTTGCCCATTGCTATTGATATACTGATGGTACACAATGGTGAAGGGACAGAGATCTCTAAGTAATTGTTTCCCTGTATAAATCTTATGTCTTTATGGCGCTGGAAAGGAAGCTGAACTTTTTTGAGGTACTCACCTCATCTTGGCACAAAATGGAAGACAGAATATTTAATATTCTTTTATCACCCACACCCGTGCATTTCCATATACCATAGAAGGTAGATGAAATGACAATGTATATCAATAACTTAGGTACTTTCCATATGCAAATTTTCCCAAGTTGGGGGCCTGATTTGAAGTGACTTCATGTAGAAATTATATTATCGCCCATTAAAAATGACTGTAAAAGTTTATCTAACATGACACGGCTGTGTTCGCAATTCTGATTGGCTAATAAATAAAAACTTGCTCTGTAAAACCATGCATAACCTTATGAGTTCTATGTTATCGCTCACAATGCTGCTCCGCAAACAGAAAACTTGAAGTAACAGTCTGAATTTTTTTCATTAAGTAGACAAATAATGGTAAATACGATATTTAGGGATTCTTAATTTGAACATAGAATATGTATCGGGCCGTTTAGACACCAGTGCCGCGTCAAATCGGCTCACTGCACCATTTCAACACCACGGTTAATTTACTTTAATTTACGTTGTTTTATACAGGCCTGAGTACTAGTGAGTAGGTAGATGGGATGAATATATAAGGGGTTTAAAACACTAGCTTATCATTACACTTCAAGTTATGATATGGTAAATACATATACGTATGGTAAATATATCGGACAGGCAGGTGAAACTTCTGAAGGGAGTCTGTGTTTGGATGTTATATTGAGAGATATTTTTGAGAAATAAACCTGCCTGGCATGAAAAACATAAAGGTATAGATAAAGCCTTTTGTTATGTGCCATTTGCCTTCAAATAACCTCTAAATGTTATAATTTGAGCATACATGGATTCGTGTTGAAACGGGCACGCCATTTATCACCAAGAAAAGGTGTTGAAATGGCGCACATATTGAGTGCGCCAGGTCGAAACGGCGCATGGAGCTGAAATGCCCGTAACAAATATACTGATATGAATGTGCTAAATTTTAACAATGTTTAACAAAGGAAGGGGTTATCTTATTTTGTTGCTCTTCCAATAATTCAACTGCACCCTTCAATAAAAAATCTTTATAGAATATTCGTATATTTTTGTACAAAATAGCTTCAAAACTAATTTTTATAAGATCTTTTAAAATGTCATGTTAGAATAGAAATAGACAACTCCGTGCTTGGGGTGATAGGAGATTTTATAAAGATTGGCGATATTAGGATCACAAAGGTGGAGCTCCCGCGCTTGTCATTGACTATTTCTATATTCTTTTGACTTTTATGTCACTAAAATGCTTTTATAACTTGCGCTTGTGTCAATTCATATTTGATAAAAAGAAATCCATGAAACTACACTTAAAACAAGCAAAAATCATGTTTTTGTGACGAGCTTGTGCTAAGTTATGGTGGGAGGCACTATATTCCTCAAAGAATGCAACTAGCACTTCATACCTGTGGCCGTATGTGCACAAATATGCTGTTGAAGATTTACACAGAAAACAAATACACGGCTGGTCACTGAGATAAACGGTCATAAACAGTCTTCAATATTTTCAAATCTATGTGGTGTAAATACCAAAATGGCACAAACCAAACAACAAATAATACTTAAACAACGTTTACCCTGACACTTGATTTGTGTTATTGTTGTTTAAACCTTTTAACCATTTTTATGTGATAATTTTTGAAGACTGTTTATGACCGTGTACATGAGAACTTCCCTCACCATTGTGTACATCAGTGTATCAATAATGTAGCAATTGGTGATGGGACCCAAAATTAAAATATTTGCTCTTCAAACGGCACTTTTATTTAGGGCATGGCTGCAGAACGGTTAGACGTGGTTACCTTGGCTCTACTTTACACGCAAGTAAAGTAGAGCCAAGGTAACCACGTCTACAGAATGGTGAACCTTTGTCTGGAGTGAGGTTTCAGTAACAATTGATTTCATTGGTTAATTACATTAATCACATTTGCAGACGAAAAGTAGACTGAATGGTGAACCTTTGTCTGGAGTGAGGTTTCAGAAACAATTAATTGATTTCATTGGTTAATTACATTAATCACATTTGCAGACGAAAAGTAGACTGGTTGCCTGGATATTCTGTTTATAAAATATAGGTACTAGAAACCCAGCGTGGCCTCATATTTCCTTAACAATTGATTTCATTGGTTAATTAAATTAATCACGTTTGCAGACGAAAGAAGACTGGTTGTCTGGATCTTCTGTTTGTAAAATATGGCTAGAAACTCAGCGTGACCTCACATTTCCTTCACTCTGTATAAAATATTGCTGGGAAAACTAATGTGAAACTGTACTGTTCAGCCAGTGAATTTCGTCACCCCAGTGTAATTCGTCACCTGCATTTTATGGCAATATTAAATAGTTTTTACAATGAACTTTCAGCATACATGTATACCTTGTTGCTGAAAGCAGCTATTCCATTTATTTAAATATGAATATTGTCTATCCTTGAGCATTTTTACGGCAGGTGACGAACTTCACTGGGGTGACGAAATTCACTGGCTGAGCAGTATATATTTTCGTTAAATATTTATCATTTGTTTGTTTTTGGGGTGCGAGTTATGTGTGCGAGTTGTTTTGGTCGCGACTTGCCGGTAATTCCCCCACCCAGCCAGCCCAACTGTGCAGTGCACTACGTAGGGACATCTACGACAGACTGTTGAAACTTGTAGCACTTCATATGGCTCAAATTTTATCTAGAACATAACTACGCCCCTCAAAAATATTCACATACAATGGATATTGACTTGCAGTATCTCATTTATTGGTTACAGCCTCAACTAAAAACAACCTTTCCCTTCATCAACTGTAGAGAATTTCGGTGACTACTAAACTGCAAGCCTATAGACACCCTAATAATTATCACACATTAAGAACTTACAATGTCACCTAAATATCATCCCTTTTAAAGTAAACCATATCATATTTTATCTGCTCACAGTTTTATTTTGTGAAAGCAATATGATTGAGTGTTAATGACCTCTAAGAAAATCTATATTTTTTTATTTTACATACTGGAATATCAACAGGTAAATATAAGACCCATTTAAAGGGAAAAGTTTTTGTCCCGGGACGAAACTGTCATTAAATTTCACTCTTGGCATATTTATAGGTGTTATCTAGATGAATTAACAATCTCAGCTGACTGCCGGGGTATTGTATCATCTGCATGACAGTGAAATCCCCTCTAAATCTTCATATTCACAGCAATGTTACAGCTTTGATATGTATATTAATAATCTTTCATTTGAAATGTGTACAGTAAGATGTTTACTTTAGCATCAGATTTGACCAAGGAATGACTGATTTTAAATGCTCTTTGACCTCTCGACTTTGGGCTTTAAGAAAGGACGTTCAGCTATGAGAGATACATAACGTCTTAAGCCTCGGCTATCAACGTGTAAATTAATCAGCATTTGATCTCTTCAAATTTATCAGTTCCGCTTTATGGAAGTCAATTTAAAAAAGGAACAATACTCACTGAATGAGATCATTCATTACTATTCACCATTACAATTCCATATGGATATATTTAAATATATCTTTTAAGATGATGTTTTCCAAAACTATTATTAGACATATCCCATAACACAAACTCTTCCCTTCAATAGGTCCTAGCTGTGTGTGATTTGATCATTTGTTTGTAACGCCACTTTCAACACACTGTACAGGTTATATCAAACTGGACATTTTAAAGGCAGAGGTAACCAATACATATATAGCTGGTCAAGATTCTGCACCGTAAACTGCTAGGCATCAGTGAGCAAGTACCAAGTTTGTTTTTTGTTTTTTTTTAACTAATAAAAAAATGTTTTCCACATGAGGTCATGCCCTTTGGTTTAATTTATGACATCAGAGGTGGGAAGCCAGTGTGTTACCCACAACACCACCAAATCTCTTCTAGCTCTTTTAATACACCTTATGTTAATCAGATATCAGGTATCCATGTTCTTAATCCCCAGACTAGAGGATTCTAAGGCCAACCATTCAAAACATAATGTATAAATAGAAAATCATGAAATGTTATAAGGGTTAAAACCAGGGAGACCATTGGTGTTTGGTAATGAAAAACTAGGGAAAGACTTCTGAAACAGATAGGTTTTAAGTTGCCTTTTGAAACAATAGGACCAGTTCGAATTTCCAGTGGTAAATCATTCCAAAGTTAATGTGTGTTATGCTTTACACTGTTAGTGACACTTAAAGGGTAAGCAAATTTAATTTGTTGGAATGGTTGGAACATGAGTACAGTAGGTACTTCTTTAGCTTATATAAATGTTTGAGTGTAGCATTTAATAAATAATAAAAGATTATATGCTATTTATTAAACACATACACCAATTTCTTGCAAGAAAATTTTATACTGTTTATTAAAGGCATACTCCAATTACATGAAAAGATGCACAAATTGTGATACTGTAAGATTTTGCTTTTAATAAAGTAATATTATCACTTCAAGAAACATATATTTATAAAATATTTTAACTATCTGTCACTTGGTAGATTATTAAGTAATCATTAAACTTACTTTTAAAAGTTGTTCTTCATAATTTAAGTGAGAAAATATTCGGACTACTTGATATGTGGGAATTTCATTGTTTAGTAATTTTCATGTATGTTTTCTAAAATCGCATCAAAAATTTAAAATGGATTCTCAGAGAATAGAGTTAGAGACCTTAAATAGTTTAGTAGCTGCAGTAGAAAAGATGATGGATCATTCAACATCCCAAAAAGAGCGGATGCAAGCTTACGAAGTACGTTTTTCTATAAAAGGTGGTATTATCGCCCACCAGTAGTGGTTGCCTGTTCGACTGCACAAGTGGCTTTCTGCCAGTAAACGTCATATTGTCAACTGATATACAACACCACAATTAACAACTGAAATACATTGTGTTACATTTGCACTAAAGAGTGTACTGCTACCCTGCATAAGTTGGCCGCAGTCATAAGTTGGCCACGGCTCATCTACAGGCTCCAGAAAGACAAATAGGTTATTGTACACCAATGAAAACTGTTGCATATAATAAGTTTAATAATAATACCTGGTTTCAGAGTGCAGTAGGCCACTCATGTTAAACCCCTGTGAAGCTGTGGTGAGGGCGGCCAACTTATGACAGCGGCCAACTTATGCAGGGAAGGAGTACACCAATGAAAACTGTTGCATATAATAAGTTTAACAATGATACATGATTTCAGAGTGTAGTAGGCCACTTATGTTAAAGCCCTGTGAAGATGTAGTGAGGGTGGCCAACTTATGACTGCGGCCAACTTATGCAGGGAAGCAGTACGGAGGCGTATGGGAGTGTATGGAGGCGTATGGCAGTGTATGGAGGGATATGGAGTATAAAAAATCATATTGGAGTGGTATGAATGGGATATGGAAGTGTAACTACCTCTAAACCATTGAAATTTCATAACTTCTGTTGTCTTGTTGCAGCCCAACTTAGGAGTCAGCCCATCTTAAGATGGGCTATAGGCCAACTTAGGATCCCAAGTTGGGTAGCCTATCTTAAGATGGAACATATTAGCCCAACTTAGGAGAAGTAAGCTCAAGAATGATATTTAAGCTAAAATATTTAATAGCTAGTTTAATATTATTTTGTTATGTCACACACCTTTGGTTGTTTTAATCATAAACTTGAATATAACCATGCTAGTGTATTTAAATACTGAAATTTCAATTATACAGTTTATGTTTGTGAAATATTGTTGTAGATTTGTTGTGCTTATCTGAAGATTTGGTAACACATATGGGCCCAACTTATAGTTTGGCCACATTTTTATTTTTTGAAATATAAATGATATTATTTACTTTTTCCTACCTAAATGTTACTTTTTTTCTTTACCTCATTATGCATTGATAGGATTAGTCTTAATTCCTTTATTTTTGCAAGACTCTGTCTCACTTAATTTGACAATAGGAGGGTCATTACTCATTAGGTCATAAGATGTCTATTGTTCAGCCACTGCTTTCACCTTGATTTGTTTCACTTGTGGGGAGTGATTAGGCAACTGGATTAGTTCATGATATATCTATTGTTTCAACATTCCTTTTAAGTTGATTTGTTTGACTATGTATGATTTGTTAACTGGATTAGTCTTAGATTTGTCTTTTCTTCTGGCATTCTTTTGAACTTGATTTCTTTCACATCTGGTTGAGTGACTAGCTAACAGGATTAATTAGGCATTGTTGAAAGACTCTTTTAAGGTGTTTTAGGTGTGATACTTTACATATATACATGTTTGTAAACAAATTGATTAATTTAATCATTATTTTTAAATGTTTGATTTCAAGTTCTTAAATGGACATTTACCCATATAACCTAATAGAAAACACCAATTTTATGTGCAATGTGCAGTTTTTCATATTTGTTTTCAATTTTATGCATAAATGTGTTGTTTGACTAAATCCATCAAATTAACTTGCATGATTTAATTACATTTTCCAATTACCAGTACTTAGTGTAATTTAAAAAGGTAATTTTATAATTCTTTGTTAAACTAAAAATAGATAATCAGGCTCGCCCATAAATGAGCCACTATATTTGACTTTCCACCTTATAAGTTTGATAGAATTATGCCTCAATTAAGCCTGTCTATTTAAACAGGAAAGTTTCAACAAAGGGAGCAAGCAAAATGGACCAGGTAAAGTGTAATATTGTTGTATACATATATCTTATTACATCTGATCAACAGTTAACATTTGTATTTAGATTTAAAAAGTTAAGAGTCAGAATTATAAATAAAATCTTCCCAAGATTAACAATGAAAGATGACAGGCAATAAATTCTTTCAGAATGGATTATCTCTATGAATAAGTTATAATTATTCTCAAAACATTCCGGGTCTATTTTAAGATCACTGTAAAGTTTCTGTCTCAGGTCATGATAAAAAGGACAAAAGCATAAAAATGAATTTCATTTTCAACTTGATTTTGGTTACACAAAATGCATAGTCTATTGTTAATTTTTATTTCTAAATCTCCCAGTCTCAATTGCAAGCTGGAGAGTACCCGACCTAAACTTAGCTATCAGTGACCTTTCATATTTGCTTAAGTTAGCGGTCACATATTTCTCAGTTTCTACATGTTTTTTAAATAGTTTATAGGACCGTAATTTTGGTTTGGTATCAACATTTTCTTGAAATTCTCTATTAGTTAATTCTTTGGATTTCTCATTTACAAAATTGATGTCAATCTTTTTGAAGTTTTCAATGTTTCTTTCTTTGCCTATCATGTCTCTTAAACTTTGCTTAACCATTCCTGACCAATTAGTGCTTGACATATGATTTTGATCTGCTTCCAACGCTTGCCTTGTCAGTCTGTCATTGTTCATTAATAAAAGAGGGTTATAAAATTTAAGTATATTAAGATTATATTTATACTTCATGTCTAGCCAACCAAAGTCTGCAGTTAATCCTAAGGTTGGTGTATATTTGTGCACTCCAAGAAAATATCTTATTGCCCTAAGCTGGAGCTTCTGTTCTAACTGGAATTCATTGAAACCTCATGCCCTATAATTTGGAAGTGGTAATTCTGATGAGTCTCAAACTGCGCTAGGTATAACTTTGATCTGTAATCCTTGTCTGTAGAAAATTTTAGGGCTGTAGGTTTACCCAAAGGGGTCGACTTAAGGTCTCAAAAGTGCCCACAGAGACCCAATTTATGCACTTTTTGCCACTTTCAAGCACTGTAGCTTTCAAACTATGTCTCTCATCTAAGTTAAATATCATCTGGGAATATATCTATGTGTTTTCTTATATGTGCCCCAACATTTAGGCCTTTAATAGACAGTTAACCTGTGTATCAGGACCATAAACACCCACCCGAGTGACCCTTATAAGACATTTTTCACATCTTTTTCCCTGTAACTTGGAAATGGTAAGTCTGAGAAGTTTCAAACTGTATTAGATATATATTCTGTGTGTAATCTTAGTATGTAACAGATTTTAAGTCTGAAGCTTTAATTTTGAAGGTCAAATTGAGGTCTCTAAAAGGCTCCCAAAGACCCAATATTTGGACTTTTTGCTACTTTTAAGCCCTGTGACTGTCAAACTATGTGACTGATAGAGCTCAAATCCTATCTGGGAAGATATTAGTATGTTATTTTTATATGTGCCAAAAATTAAGGCTTTAAGAAGACATTTAACCTGTGTATGAGGACCATAAATCCCCACCCGAGTGACCATTTTTAGACATTTTTCACATATTTTTCCCTGTAACTTGGAAATGGTAAGTCTAAGAAGTTTCAAACTGTATTAGATGTATATTCTATGTGTAATCTTAGTATGTGACAAATTTTAAGTCTGAAGCTTTAATTTGAAGGCCACATTTAGGTCTCTAGAAGGCCCATAAAGACCCAGTATTTGGACTTTTTGCCACCTTTAAGCCCTGTGACTGTTAAACTATGTTATTGATGGAGCTGAAATCCCATCTGGGAATGCATTATTATGTCCTTTTTACATATGCCGAAAATCAAGGTTTTTAGTAGACATTTAACCTGTGTATGAGGGCCATAGACACTCGCCCAAGTGCCTTTTTTGACATTTTTTCCGTATTTTGCCCTGTTATTTGGAAATGCTTAGTGTGACAAGTCTTAAACTGTATTATATATACAAATTTTTGTTTATTATGTATGTCCCCCAAAAAGTTTCAGATCTGTAGTCTAATTGCTAAGGTCTCAATTGTAAAATTTGTAAATGCCCACAGAAACCCAATTTATGGACATTATGCCACTTTAAAGCCCAGTAACTGTCAAACTATGTGGGTTATAGAGCTGAAATCTTTGAATTTTTAAAAGGAAATGCCTGTCTATTTAAATTTTGAATATTAATAATGTTATGGCTATCTTAGTCTTTTAAGAACTTATTTTTGTGTGTTATACCTCTGCTTGCTGAGTTTTTAACTTTTTAAAATGAAACTGGTTAAACATATTCAAGTAGACAAAATGGACACTTTAAGTGAGCTTTAAGTCCCAATATTAATGAAATTATATCCTTATGTAGTAAAACTAGGGGATTTTTAACCCTCAACTAGCCCAGTTTTATTCAACTTGCCTCAGTTAATTTTGACACAGCTCCTACAGTTATGAACTCATTTCAGTTGATAATCACATACTTAAAATTCTCAATTCTTTTTGTATTTGAGTACCCCTTTTATATAGATTGTTTGTTTACCATTTATGCTGTAGCACTCCATCTCTTTGTAGTCCCAACCCACATCCCCCACCCGGATTCCCCCCACCCACCTCTGGGACCTCCAGCTATATTGAGTGACACTAAATAAACAAAGGTATTTAATGATATCAGATGAGAAACAAAGAACTCAATGGGGTTGCAGATCTTGTGTAATAGTGAGAGAGGTGTGGAGAAGGGGAGAGGGGTGGGGGTGGGAGGTGGTGGGCTTCATTACATATAACACAAAGGGGAGTCAGAACTGAGATTGTGTCACATATTTAGGTTGCATATATATGGACCACATATATAGGTATAGAGGAAATGAATAACTGAAAACAATTTGCAAATTCTAAAAATAATATAATAAAATAATAATATAAATAATTTTTTTTTAAATAATATTTTATTTGTGAACAAATATAGAAACAGATATGCGCTTTTGGGATTATGAATTTTAGAATGGACATTGAATCATCAATCATTTAAATACTTTGAAGGAAGATTGAAAAGTATGATGAGTTGAGTTAAAAATAATATTTTATTTGTCAACAAATATAGAAACAGATATGATCTTTTGGGATTATTATTTTAGAATGGACATTCAATCATCAATCATTTAAATACTTTGAAAATAGGTTTAGAGTTATCATTGCAGGAAGATTGAAAATATAATTTGAGTTATGTATTCGGCGTCTGGGGATACACCATCTTCCTTGGGAAGATATAAACAGAGTAGATTGATGTGCTGAAGTTCATATAATAATGGGTAATTATGTTTTAAAAAATTCCCGATCAAAACCTGTGGCGTGAGTGATGACCTGTCTGGGGATATGTTGGCGCCGAGTTGGCCCAATCTAGTTTAATTCTTGGCATGCTGCGTTAAAGGTAAGATTTTCATCTAGTGTGACCCCTAGATACCTGTATGTTTTAACATAGTCTAGTTTGGTATTTCCTATCTTAAATCCAATGTTAGAATGAAGTTTCCTAGATTTCCTGAAGTGCATTACGTTAGATTTTGATTTATTGATTTCTAAATGCCAATGGCTACACCATTCATACAATTTATCTAATAATTTTTGTAATTTATGTTTTCATTTTCTGCAACGAGAACAATATCAACTGCATAAAGCAATATATTAATCACATATGTTCCAATGCGAATCCCACAGCCAATAGAGTTTAACTCGTGCACTAAATCATTTATGTACAGCGCAAACAGTGATGGCGATAGATTATCCCCCTGCTTTACACCATTTAGAACTAAAAACCAGTCTGTGAATGTTTGTTGCAGTTGTATGCAGGATTGTGTGTTTGTGTACATAAATTTTATAGCCCAGTAAATTTTTCCTGTAATGTTATAGTTACAAGGATCAGTTAAGTTTTTACCCCACAGCCTTTAAGGGCTGTCGGGGTATTGTTTTCACCCATGGTGTCCGGATGGGCGGGCGGGCGGCGGGAAAAAGTTTGTCCGGGCTGTATCTCAGAAACCGTAAGGTGTAGGAAGTTGATACTTGGTAGGGACATTGGTTAGGGGGTGTAGGTGTGCAACATCATGGTGTGACCTTGATTTGAACTTTGACCTTGCCGTAGTTGCCTTGACCTATAAAATTGTGTCTGGGTTATATCTCGGAAACCATAAGGTGTAGGAAGTTGATACTTGGCAGGGATATTGGTTAGGGGGTGTAGGTGTGCAATGTCATGGTCTGTCCTTGATTTGACCTTTGACCTTGCCGTAGTGACCTTGACCTATAAAATCTTGTCTGGGCTATATCTCAGAAATTGTAAGGCGTAGTAAGTTGATACTTGGTAGGGACATTGGTTGGGGGGTGTAGGTGTGCATTGTCATGGCGTGACCTTGATTTGACCTTTGACCTTGCCGTAGTGACCTTTACCTATAAAACTTGTCCGGGGTATATCTCGGAAACCGTAAGGTATAGGAAGTTGATACTGAGTAGGGACATTGGCTACGGTGTGTAGATGTAAAACGTCATAGTGTGACCTTGATTTGACCTTTGACCTTGCCTTAGTGACCTTGACATATAATGCCTTGTCTGGGCTATATTTTAGAAACCATAATATGTAGGAAGTTGATATTTGGTAGGGACATTGGTCAAGGGTTATATGTGTGCAATGTCATGGTGTGACCTGGATTTGACCTTTGATCTTGCATATCTGATGCTATTTTATGTCTCTACGAGGATATCTGATACTAATTATCTCTCTTATATCTCTCATATCTTTTTACTTGAATCTTGGTTGTTGCACCTTTGGGTGTCTTTTGGTGTAGATTAAGCACTGTTTAAGTCATATTAGAAGTCATTAACTGTTTTATTTTTGCAACTTCCCATTGTAACAGATGGTATTGCATCAAGTGAGTCACAGGTTTTGCCCCAGTTCCACATAAAAGCACGTATTGCTACATCTGCATGTATGGGTAATATTCAAAACATCCAAACCATAATTCGACCATACAAATGAAAATCAAAATGGGAGAAGTCTTAAAGCTTCATAATTTTTAGTTTACTGAATTGTCTTGTTTTAATACTTAATCTTTACATGCAATTTCTTTCTCTTAGGTGTTATTTTCTCTACTTAAATATTATTTGGACATTGACACTGCTCTGAAAATACCCCAATCTGTGTACTGTTTCACTACTTCTATATCTCATGGTGTTGAAAACTATTTTCCCAGGCTGTGGGTTACTGGAATCTCTGATGCTATTTTTCTATGTTTATGTCACCTTTTTCATGAAAAATAATTTCCTTGTATTACTAAATAGTTTATATGATATTCTGCATAAAAATCATTCTTGAATTTTATTGTCTTAAGTTGGGCTGATTAGTTCCAGCCCATCTTAAGATGGGCTAGTCCATCTTAAGATAGGCTACCCAACTTAGGATCCTAAGTTGGGCTATAGCCCATCTTAAGATGGGCTGACTCCTAAGTTGGGCTCCAACATTGTTACATAAAATGCCTATCTGAAAATGAGGCTATAAACCTTGAGTTAAAGTGATCATATGACTAAATATATCTAAAACATGTACATCTGATGTACTGTTTGATAGTATTAGATTCAGACAATTATTAAAATGAATCAAATTAAATATCAACATTAAAACTTTGAGCTTTATTTAGCAAGCATGCATGCTCAGTAAAAATTGACCATACTGAGTGTCATGACCAGAACTGCTCGGTAAAGTCATTCCACCAAATTAAACCATGTAATATAATGCATAAACTACCGATAATACCCACTGATTGATAAATCTGAAAATGCATTTAAACAACACATAACAGAAATTGTGAAAAGTAGAATGGTTAAAGGTTGTTTACAGTCACATACACCTTTTATACCAGTTCCATACACTTTTCTCACCAGTCCATACACCTCCATATGCTCCCCTACGCTTCCATTCACTACCATATGCCTCCATACACCCCATACGCTTTTTAGTACCACCATATATAAACGGGTGGTCACAAAGATAAACGGCCATAGAGACAAACGGTCTTCAAATCTTTCAAATTTAAATAGTGTAAATGACAAAATTTGACAAACTTAATTACAACATCTTCCTAAACAATGCTTACCATAACATTTGGTTTGTGTTATGTTGTCGTTTAAACCCTTTTACTGTTTTTATGTGATAATTTCTGAAAACCATGTATCTCTATGACCGTTTATCTTAGTGACCACCGGTGTTGTGGCATTCTACCAGGAAACACCCATGTGGAAGTCAATATATTGAATTTAAATTATACAAACAGATTTATATTTTATTTCATCACTACATGGTTGCCAAATGATATACACCAGTAACACCACTAAGGCTGTGACTTTGTTAGAAAAACAACACCAGATATTCACCTCGAATGAACCGATCCGAATTCAGGTAACCATGTTTTAGTTGTCACCCAGTGGACATAGCAGAAAAGCAAACATGGCAGATGATATAAACAAACCGTTACAAAAAATAATGTTAAATATCGGTATAAATAAGGAAAATTGTGTGAAAAACTAATGTTAGTTAAAGAAACCTGACAATACTAAGGTTTGTCCAAGTATTTCATTCATTTATGTTATATTAAATATTTTTTCGTTAACCCGCTCTGCCAGTTTGTACTTAGTTTCTTAAAAAATTCAGACCGGTTTCGGGTAACCGGGTAACCTATCGCGGCCTTATTAAGCGTCCCGCAAGGGACGCTTGTTTGTGTATGGGAGACCTTCAGGCTCCGGCGGCTCCGCCGGCTCCGCATTTTGTTTCCTTATAACTCTGTAACCGTTAGGCGGATTCTTTTCAAATTTGGCAGGTTTAGGCAGTAGCCTTGGGGAATTTTTTTGAATATGCTGCAGTGACATTTCAACCAATCAGAGAGGTCACATGACCAAAAATGTCTTTTTTCAATGGGGAAGCTTGTCCGGATGATAACTTGAAAGCAATTTTATCAATTCACCTGAAACTTGGCAAATACATTCATTCTATTAAAATCTGGAAATCATTAGATTTTGGCATTGATTGGTTAAGAAATGGCCGAGTAATTAATGATTAATTAATCATTATGAATTTTCCAAATAAGGAAAACACAAAAATGCTTATATCTCGAAAACCGTGCTAGATAGAGCGATTTCGACGAAATTTTTACCCACAGGGCATCTCTGTGGAGAATTTATCCCAATTTTCAAAAAAATTTTGTCTCGCCAAAAATGGCGGCCATTTTGAATTTTCGAATTTTTCGCAAAAATTGCAAAACATAAAAATGCTTATATCTCGAAAACCGTACTAGATAGAGCGATTTCGACGAAATTTTTGACCCACAGGCTATCTCTGCAGGGTAGCCATGTCTATTTTCAAAAAAAATTTTGTCCAGCCAAAAATGGCAGCCATTTTGAATTTTCGAATTTTTCGCAAAAATTGCAAAACATAAAAATGCTTATATCTCAAAAACCCTGCTAGATAGAGTGATTTCGATGAAATTTTTGACCCGCAGGGTATCTCTGCAGAGTAGCCATGTCTGTTTCCAAAAAAATTTTGTCTCGGCAAAAATGGCGGCCATTTTGAATTTTCGAATTTTTCGCAAAATTGCAAAACATAAAAATGCTTATATCTCGAAAACCGTGCTAGATAGAGCGATTTCGACGAAATTTTTAGCAGCAGGGTATCTCTGCACAGTAGCCATGTCTATTTCCAAAAAAATTTTGTCTCGGCAAAAATGGCGGCCATTTTGAATTTTAGAATTTTTCGCAAAATTGCAAAACATAAAAATGCTTATATCTCGAAAACCGTGCTAGATAGAGCGATTTCGACGAAATTTTTGACCCACAGGGTATCTCTGCAGGGTAGCCGTGTCTATTTTCAAAAAAAATTTTGTCCAGCCAAAAATGGCAGCCATTTTGAATTTTCGAATTTTTCGCAAAAATTGCAAAACATAAAAATGCTTATATCTCAAAAACCCTGCTAGATAGTGATTTCGATGAAATTTTTGACCCGCAGGGTATCTCTGCAGAGTAGCCATGTCTGTTTCCAAAAAAATTTTGTCTCGGCAAAAATGGCGGCCATTTTGAATTTTCGAATTTTTCGCAAAATTGCAAAACATAAAAATGCTTATATCTCGAAAACCGTGCTAGATAGAGTGATTTCGACGAAATTTTCACCCGCAGGGTATCTCTGCAGAGTTGCCATGTCTATTTCCAAAAAAATTTTGTCTCGGCAAAAATGGCGGCCATTTTGAATTTTCGAATTTTTCGCAAAATTGCAAAACATAAAAATGCTTATATCTCGAAAACCGTGCTAGATAGAGCGATTTCGACGAAATTTTTGACCCACAGGGTATCTCTGCAGAGTAGCCATGACAATTTTCAAAAAAATTTTATCTTGCCAAAAATGGCGGCCATTTTGAATTTTCGAATTTTTGGCACAAAAATTGCAAAACACAAAAATGCTAATATTTCGAAAACCGTGCTACATAGAGCGATTTCGACAAAATTTTTGATCTTCAGGGTATCTCTGCAGAGCAGCTATCCCAAAGAGCTTTCACTTGGTGAAGTTTCAGACCCATAGCTAATTGCTCACCTACTCAAAATGAGTAAATGCGAATTACCTCTAAAAGTATTGCAGATATCCAATTTTTCTCAAATAACTCATTCACCTACTTTTGGGAGAGCTTTCACTTGGTGAAGTTTCAGACCCGTAGCTAATTACTCACCTACTCAAAATGAGTAAATGCTAATTATCTCAAAAACTATTGCGGATACCCAGTTTTTCTCAAATAACTCATTCATGTACTTTTGGGAGAGCTTTCACATGGTGAAGTTTCAGACCCGTAGATAAGTGCTCACCTACTCAAAATGAGTAAATGCGAATTACCTCTAAAAGTATTGCAGATAGCCAATTTTTCTCAAATAACTCATTCACCTACTTTTGGGAGAGCTTTCACTCTGTGAAGTTTCAGACCCATAGCTAATTACTCACCTACTGAAAATGAGTAAATGCGAATTATCTCTAAAAGTATTGCAGATAGCCAATTTTTCTCAAATAACTCATTCACCTACTTTTGGGAGAGCTTTCACTTGGTGAAGTTTCAGACCTATAGCTAATTACTCACCTACTCAAAATGAGTAAATGCGAATTATCTCTAAAAGTATTGCAGATAGCCAATTTTTGTCAAATTAATCATTCACCTACTTTTGGGAGAGCTTTCACTTGGTGAAGTTTCAGACCCATAGCTAATTACTCACCTACTGAAAATGAGTAAATGCGAATTATCTCTAAAAGTATTGCAGATAGCCAATTTTTCTCAAATAACTCATTCACCTACTTTTGGGAGAGCTTTCACTCTGTGAAGTTTCAGACCCATAGCTAATTACTCACCTACTCAAAATGAGTAAATGCGAATTATCTCTAAAAGTATTGCAGATAGCCAATTTTTCTCAAATAACTCATTCACCTACTTTTGGCAGAGCTTTCACTTGGTGAAGTTTCAGACCCATAGCTAATTACTCACCTACTCAAAATGAGTAAATGCTAATTATCTCAAAAACTATTGCGGATACCCAATTTTTATCACATAATTCATTCATGTACTTTTGGGAGAGCTTTCACATGGTGAAGTTTCAGACCCGTAGATAATTACTCACCTACTCAAAATGAGTAAATGCGAATTATCTCTTAAAAGTATTGCAGATAGCCACTTTTTCTCAAATAACTCATTCACCTACTTTTGGAAGAGCTTTCACATGGTGAAGTTTCAGACCCATAGCTAATTACTCACCTACTCAAAATGAGTAAATGCTAATTATCTGTAAAAGTATTGCGGGTACCCAATTTTTATCAAATAACTCATTCATCTACTTGTGGGAGAGCTTTCACATGGTGAAGTTTCAGACCCATAGCTAATTACTCACCTACTCAAAATGAGTAAATGTGAATTATCTCTAAAAGTATTGCAGATAGCCAATTTTTCTCAAACAAATCATTCACCTACTTTTGGGAGAGCTTTCACTTGGTGAAGTTTCAGACCTATAGCTAATTACTCACCTACTCAAAATGAGTAAATGCGAATTATCTCTAAAAGTATTGCAAATAGCCAATTTTTCTCAAATAACTCATTCACCTACTTTTGGGAGAGCTTTCACTCTGTAAAGTTTCAGACCCATAGCTATTTATTCACCTACTCAAAATGAGTAAATGCTAATTATCTGTAAAAGTATTGCGGATACCCAATTTTTATCAAATACTCATTCATCTACTCGTGGGAGAGCTTTCACATGGTGAAGTTTCAGACCCATAGCTAATTACTCACCTACTCAAAATGAGTAAATGCGAATTATCTCTAAAAGTATTGTAGATAGCCAATTTTTCTCAAATTACTCATTCACCTACTTTTGGGAGAGCTTTCACTTGGTGAAGTTTCAGACCCATAGATAATTATTCACCTACTCAAAAATGAGTAAATGCGAAGTATCTCTAAAAGTATTGCAGATAGCCAATTTTTCTCAAATAACTCGTTCACCTACTTTTGGGAGAGCTTTCATTTTGTGAAGTTTCAGACCCATAGGTAATTATTCACCTACTCAAAATGAGTATTGTGAATTATCTCTTAATAGTATTGCAGATAGCCAATTTTTCTCAAATAACTCATTCACCTACTTTTGGAAGAGCTTTCACACACGATAATGAAAAATTGTGAATATCTCGGAAAAGCTATTTCTTCTCCTTTAATGCTCGGCGGGAGATACACACCGCGGCAGTGGTCTTGACAAAAATTTTTGTCTCCCCAAAAATGGTGGCCATTTTGAATTTTCAAAGTTTTTGCAAAACACAAAAATGCTTATATCTCGAAAACCGTGCTATATGGAGTGAACTCAACAAAATTTTTGACCTGCTGGGTATCTCTGCAGAGTAGCCATGCCAATTTTCAAAATATTTTTGTCTCGCCAAATATAGCGGACATTTTTAATTTTTTAATTTTTTGCAAAACACAAAAATGCTTATATCTTAAAAACCGTGCTAGATAGAGCAGACTGCGCTGACTTTGGTTCCCACAACTGTATAAGGCTAGAAACGAAGCATTTTCTTAATACTTTACCACTCACCTTTATATCCTTTTCGGGACGCTTTGTTTTTGCTATGCAAAAACATTATCTTTTTTTTTGCGAGTGATCCTCTAGTTTATAACTGAGGTGCATGTTGTTACATTTGTTTCAAAGCTTTATATTTTGATAATTATATGTTTGCATATGGGAGGAATTCTCACGGAAGGGTCCGCCGTATCCGCCGGCTCCGCATGTTTGCCTACCTATAGTGTCTTTAGTAGTGGATGGAATTTCTTCAAACTTGGCACATATATTTAGTAGCCCTGGGAAAATTTGCTGAATTTGGTACCATGACATTTTAACCAATCAGAGAAGTCACATGACCAAAAACAGAATTTTGCTTGTCCGGATGATAACTTAAGAAGCATTTAAAATATTCGCCTGAAATTTGATATATGGATGCACGGTGTAAAGATTTGCAAATGATTAGATTTTGGTAGACTTCCAGTAAAAAATGGCTAATTAATTAAGCATTAAAATTTTTATTAATGAGGAACCGTTTGAGATAGAGCGATTTCGACAAAATTTTTGACCCACAGGGTATCTCTGCTAAGTATTCTGCTCAATTCCAAAAAAATTTCCTCTCTCCAAAATGGCGGCCATTTTGGATTTTGTAATTTCTGACAAAAAAGGCAAAAATTTAAAGGCCTGAACTCTGATTTGTGGGAACACAATGCACTCATGTGGTGTTCATCACAAATAATTCACAAATAATTCAGAATTCTCTGATTAATTGTAACACAAAGCACTCATGTAGTGTTCATCACAAATAATTCACATATAACTCAGAATTAATTAATTCATAATGCGTTTGTGTATTTGTTACAGGTAAGCATTATAAAATTGCACAACACAAAAATGCTTGTATCTCCTGAACCATGCGAGATAGAGCAATTTCAACGAAATTTTGAGCCACAAGGTACCTAAGCGAGATACTCTGCCCAATTTTCAAAAATTTTACTCTTTCCAAAAATGGTAGCCATTTTGTATTTTCGAATATTTGACTAAAATGGTAAAACTTAAAATTGCTTGTACCTCCTAAACCGTGCGAGATAGAGCGATTTCGGCAAAATTTTTGGCACACAGGGTATCTAAACAAGATACTCTGCATATTTTTCAAAAAAAGTTTTCCTCTTTCCAAAAATGGCAGCCATTTTGAATTTTTTTTACAAAAATGGTAAAACTTAAAATTGCTTGTATCTCCTAAACCATGCGAGATAGAGCGATTTCGGCGAAATTTTTGGCCCACGGTATATATGAAAGATATGCTGCTCAGTTCTCACAAATTTTTCCTCTTTCCAAAAATGGCGGCCATTTTGAATTTTCGCATTTTGGACAGCGGGCGTTTACTGGTAGAAAACCACTACAGATCTGTTTGCAAGTATGCTTCAATTAGCCTTTTAATTTGATTTGTTGGTTATATATCAATTGGTTAATAGTTGCTGCACTAAATGACAAAAATTGTCTGGGCTGATTTAGTAAATTGCATTCTTGCATGATTGCTAAGAGGGGTAAATTATTATTTCAGATTTAAACATATTATGATATGATTGCTAACATGGGTGAATTACCAAATTATCGAATTCTTCTTCACCCATTTTAATATTGCCCCAGTCCTTTTAATTTATGTCACATTAAATGATCATCATATACTTGTATTCACTTGTAACAAATAATAGGGGACCCGATTGATAGCAATCGTTTCTAATGGACAGGGGGACCTGATCGATAGACTTTTGCTATCGATTAACTCATATAAACATAGTTGTAGAAGCCCCAGAAATGAATTTTATTTTATTTTATTGCATGATAATTCTCTTACTATAACATGCTCATAAATTCAGTGAATTGCATAGACATAACTGACTCCACCTTCTACTCGTTGAAATTATCAGCATTAGCAATTATATTTATTTATTTGTTTATTGGGAGTTTTACATCGCTTTCAACACTGTACAGGTCACATCACACTGGGTAGTTTTGTGGGTAGAGGAAACCAGTACATACAATTTGTCAAGGTTTTGTACTGTAAACTGCTGAATATCAGTAAGCAACTACCAACTTTCCCATATAAGGTCTGGGGTGTGAACCGCTGACCTCAGATAGGAATTATAACCTCACATTTGTACTTCATAGTCATCTATCATGTTTCGTTTAGAGTGTATGTCAGTTTAGTTTTTTTTTTTTAAAATAGCTTTGGCAATTGAGGTAGCTTGTAAGTTCAAAATACTTTAATGCATATTTGAAATCCAATGCTTAGGTTACACACCTTTCCTTATGGTAGTTTCTGTAAGTATTTACTTTTCAGTAAATAACCTCATCCTTATGCCTCTGGAAAGAGACCTTGTATTTGGTTAGTTCACATTCAAGAACAGGCTGCCCCATACATCCAACCTGCCCCAACTGGGCCCCTCCAGGATGTATACTTTAATACAACTCACGAGGGGACATCTGTAATGGCTCTTTCAAATATTTTTAAAGAACTTTCCCTGATAAGAATTTCTTTCTGAGTTGTGTTGAATTACACCAAATGTGTCCTATTCAAATAAGCTGTGGACTGAACCACGACAAAGGTAGACAAACCTGTATGGTTGTAGCTCTTAACTCCTGCTTGGAAAAGTCTGGCCTAATAGGACATGGTAAATTAAAAATTACACCATGTATTAAGTCGTGCGCACAAGATGATCTTGTGATAACGAGAAAATAAGTCGTGATAATGAGATGATCTCATTATAATGAGATAATAAGTCGTGATAACAATTTCATCTTATGATATCAAGATGATCTGGTGATAATGAGATCATCTTGTGATATCAAGATCATCTTGTGATATCAAGAAAATAAGTAGTGAGCACCACATCAACTAGTGCTCACCACTTATTAAGTCGTTATCACCACTTCATCTGGAGCTCACCACTTTATCTAGTGAGCACCAGATGATCTTGTGATATCAAGAAAACAAGTGGTGCTAATGAGATGATCTGATTATCACAAGAAAATAACTTGTGATAACGAGATGATCTTGTTATCACAAGATGATCTTGATATCACAAGATGATCTCATTATCACCAGATCATCTTGATATCATGAGATGATCTTGTTATCACGACTTATTATCTCATTATAATGAGATCATCTCTTTATCACGACTTATTTTCTCGTGATCACGGGCGCACGACTTAATACATGGTGCAATTTTTATTTTGCCATGTCCTATTAGGGGCTCCTTAGGAATAAAGTTACACAACTAAAAATATTCTGATAGGAGACAAATTAAGCATTTGGTGTAAATTATAAGTGTACTTATTCAAGTTTCCTAGTCATATGGCAACAGAACAGGAGGTTATTAACTTATTATTACATCTGTCCAGTTACACTTGATATTAAATTTTGTCTAAGTGAAGATTATTTTAGGTTATATTTGCATTGATTTGAGTTTGATTGAAATTTGGATTATGTTTCAATATGCAATTATTTTGTAGCTTTGTGAACTATTCAAAGAAAATTGCTCAAATTGTGCTGAATATGGTTTTGTGCTAGTGGAAAAGGAGAGAAGTCACATCATCCGTCACTTTGGTCTTCAGCTAGTTGAATATTCTGTCAGGTCAGTGAGAAAGTGTCAAAGATGACAAATACTTTAAAATAGTAATAATAATAAAGGGACAGTCGTTAACCATAGCAAAGTTGTAACCCAGCAAGCGACTACCATAGTCAGCCTCCTCAGACTGACCAGTAACACAGTCTGGGATATTTTATCACATGATTTATCGCAAGATGATTTAAAACTGGGAAATCTGAAACATGTTTTACAGCTTAAAAAGTTATTGAAGGATGCTATCCTA
Organism: Sabellastarte sp. h YS-2021; assembly: GCA_964017235.1. NCBI lineage: Eukaryota > Metazoa > Annelida > Polychaeta > Sabellida > Sabellidae > Sabellastarte > Sabellastarte sp. h YS-2021. The sequence continues at coordinate 20,436,791 of OZ024928.1, forward strand.
CTTCTATGACTTTTAAGTTCTGTAATGATGTTCTGGTTTTGGAAAATATATTTTCATTTCTCAATACATTGTCTAACTTTTTGTTTTTATGTAGATATAAATGGATAAATATGTCAGGAGAGCAGAAGCTTTTCATCAAAGACAATACTTTGAAGCTCATGGCACAGGTAACACAAACACATACTCTTACTAAATATCCTTATAGTTACACCCAGAACTCAGTACAGTAATTATATGCATTTTCAAGGACAATTTTAATTTAGCTTTATACCAGTTTACTGAGAATATGTGGCAAAGAATATGTTGTAAAATATTTTAGAAATACATGCATATTTTCGATAAGTTTCGAAAGTTTTTATAGTCGTGGTTTCAGTGCTGTTACTTTTATGTTGTACAAATTTTGATGCGTGTAAAATCTCAATGATGTTAATCTTCATGTAGATACATGCCTCCAACTTCTGAACTATCACCTTCATTCCTATCAATTCATTTTTCCAAATAATCTCTTGTTTAAAACAGTGTGACATTGGTTATTTGTATTGTTTGTCCCCCCTCCCACACACACACACCACCTTTTGCTCTCGGGATCTGTAATTAATGTGGGGGTCTTTGTCATGGAGCATCTGTGTCATATGTATCACTGCTTTAAAACTTAACCCATTACTACGCAATTCTGCTGACACGGTTGCTGTTTGGCTGCTATTGTTTCAGGGTACCTTCAGTATCCTTGGAGAACAGACACACATCAAGGATGGATTGTCTCGTATTATGGTGGAGATCATAAAGAGAGAATGGCCTCAGCAGTACCCAGACATGTTTGATGAATTCCACAATCTCTGTAGTGTTGGAGTCAGTTGTGTTCATTAAATATTTTTTAAACATTATTATCAACAGATTGTATTGGTTATATCATAGTGGTGGCATTATTTACAGAAATCAAAACTGGTTAAAGGAGCTTTGAAACAAAACAAAATCTGGCATTTTGTATGTTTGCAGTGAAAATTATTTGCAGGTGTACATGAGCCATAACTTGCAAGTAGAAATGGCTTTCGCAAGATATACTACCAAAACGAAACAATATACCACATACCAGAAAACTGTTGACAACACTATTATATCATGATAGGTAGTTGAGTGGGTGGAGGAAAACAGTGCATACTGGTTGGTCAAGATTCTACATTGACAACCATTGGCCACCAACTTTTCCATTTCTTTGGGGTCAATTGCACACTTTTGACTTTTATTTATGCAGTATATACAGACAGGACTTCAGTTTTGCATTAGATTTGTACTTGACTGTGGTAAGTAGGATATCTGGTATTCCATGAATTTGTTGAAATTTATTGTGGATTAAATTAATTAGATTCCTAATTAAATATTGAGGGTTTGGAGAGTTTATATTCAGTGAATGCGTTGAAACATTCAAGGATGTGTGGTGAAAACTTGAAACATGAAGTTTCCAAAATATTTTGGATTTTTTTTGGTTTAAATACAGAAAAAGAATCTTTGTATCATGGAATGTATTTATTGCACCTTAGTAATTCAGTCATTTCCATTTAATATACAGTCTAGCTTTGACTTAAGCACAAGAAAGTGTAAAAGTAGAAGACATTTGACATCCGAAAACAGTCTCAAGTTTCTAAGTCAAAAACTAGAAAATATCTACAAGGCTACTAGTTATGGTACACATGCTTGTGATTACAATTAACTGTGTTTCTTCCTCCTGTGAGAGTGTACAAAACTGCACTTAATATATTTAAGCAAAAAATAATGATTTTGAATGCTGTTACATCTGTATTTATACACTGAATGAATTCAAATAATGTGTGGGCACTAATAGGCAAAAGTGCATTGGGTTTAAATTCCTTGAGGGCAGAAATAGAGCAATACCTTCATGAGTGTGAGTTATATATTTAATCGTAAAGACCAGCCCTCCTGTTTTCATTTACATGTATATTACAGATACAAAACAACACTTCTGGTTTTTGGAGTGAAGCTATCGGTCAATAACAGCAAGCTTGTTCCTCCTGTAGATACAATTTCACATTTACTACACACTTCCAGTCTTTAAAATACAAATTACATTTTAGCCCACTCAAACAGAGCTGGTACTGCTGATATTTCTGCGTCTGGCTGAGGATGTGCTCTTGTTTCAAACTGTGCCCACACAGAGGCGGCGAGACATTTTGAGTGGACTGTCCCTCCACATGGCCAGCATCTACAGATTCTTTACTGTGACTCTACAGGACAACTACAACACCTACCAGTCACTGGTAAGCAGGACATTTACAATATAATCAACTGGTCACAGGTAAGCAGAGCCTTTAGAATAACACCCACCAGTTACACATAAGCAGAGCATTTATAATAACCCTCACCAGTCACTGGTAAGCAGGACATTTACGATATAACCAACTGGTCATAGGTAAGCAGAGCATTTAGAATAACACCCACCAGTTAAACATAAGCAGAGCATTTATAATAACCCTCACCAGTCACTGGTAAGCAGTACATTTACAATATAACCAACTGGTCATAGGTAAGCAGAGCATTTAGAATAACACCCACCAGTTAAACATAAGCAGAGCATTTACAATAACCCTCACCAGTCACTCGTAAGCAGGACATTTACAATATAACCAACTGGTCATAGGTAAGCAGAGCATTTAGAACAACACCCACCAGTTAAACATAAGCAGAGCATTTATAATAACCCTCACCAGTCACTGGTAAGCAGGACATTTACAATATAACCAACTGGTCATAGGTAAGCAGAGCATTTAGAATAACACCCACCAGTTACACATAAGCAGAGCATTTATAATAACCCTCACCAGTCACTGGTAAGCAGGACATTTACAATATAACCAACTGGTCATAGGTAAGCAGAGCATTTAGAATAACACCCACCAGTTAAACATAAGCAGAGCATTTATAATAACCCTCACCAGTCACTGGTAAACAGGACATTTACAATATAACCAACTGGTCATAGGTAAGCAGAGCATTTAGAATAACACCCACCAGTTACACATAAGCAGAGCATTTACAATAACCCTCACCAGTCACTCGTAAGCAGGACATTTACAATATAACCAACTGGTCATAGGTAAGCAGAGCATTTAGAACAACACCCACCAGTTAAACATAAGCAGAGCATTTACAATAACCCTCACCAGTCACTCGTAAGCAGGACATTTACAATATAACCAACTGGTCATAGGTAAGCAGAGCATTTAGAACAACACCCACCAGTTAAACATAAGCAGAGCATTTATAATAACCCTCACCAGTCACTGGTAAGCAGTACATTTACAATATAACCAACTGGTCATAGGTAAGCAGAGCATTTAGAATAACACCCACCAGTTACACATAAGCAGAGCATTTATAATAACCCTCACCAGTCACTGGTAAGCAGGACATTTACAATATAACCAACTGGTCAAAGGTAAGCAGAGCATTTAGAATAACACCCACCAGTTACACATAAGCAGAGCATTTATAATAACCCTCACCAGTCACTGGTAAGCAGGACATTTACAATATAACCAACTGGTCATAGGTAAGCAGAGCATTTAGAATAACACCCACCAGTTAAACATAAGCAGAGCGTTTATAATAACCCTCACCAGTCACTGGTAAACAGGACATTTACAATATAACCAACTGGTCAAAGGTAAGCAGAGCATTTAGAAGAACACCCACCAGTTAAACATAAGCAGAGCGTTTATAATAACCCTCACCAGTCACTCGTAAGCAGTACATTTACAATATAACCAACTGGTCATAGGTAAGCAGAGCATTTAGAATAACACCCACCAGTTAAACATAAGCAGAGCATTTATAATAACCCTCACTAGTCACTGGTAAGCAGGACATTTACAATATAACCAACTGGTCATAGGTAAGCAGAGCATTTAGAATAACACCCACCAGTTAAACATAAGCAGAGCATTTATAATAACCCTCACCAGTCACTGGTAAGCAGGACATTTACAATATAACCAACTGGTCATAGGTAAGCAGAGCATTTAGAATAACACCCACCAGTTAAACATAAGCAGAGCATTTATAATAACCCTCACCAGTCACTGGTAAGCAGGACATTTACATTATCATCCACCATTAACTGTTTAGCATGCCATTTAAATAACACCCACCAGTCACAAGTTTGCAGGGTGTTTACAATAACACCAACCAGTAACTGGTAAACAGGGCATTTAGAATAACACTCATCAGTCACCGATAAGCAGAGAATTTACAGTAACACCCACCAGACACTTGTAGGCAGAGAATGTACAATATTCCCCACCAGTCACAGGTGTAAATATATTTTTCTTCTTTTTGTAAGTTTTTACTGTACAAAGTCTTTTACTGCACAAATATATCAAAATTTCACCACTGATAAGGCAGTGTGTGCCCAACTGTATAATGCCTAATTTACTTGGATTTTTCATGTACAATTTTTTTTTCTCTGTAAATCCTCTAGACATTAGTTGCAGGTGCAGAGGTGGGGAATGTGATACTGGCTATCTTCAAGCTGTTTTTGTTTGTACGTGGTAGAAAGTTTATAAAGTGTAAAGGCTTGGTAATATTGTCTTTCAGAAGTCTGCCACTGGTACAGAGGAGAGGAACCTGATGATGGCTAGCTGCAAGGTATGCCAGGCTGTACTGGAGGCATTGGCTGCCTACCTGGACTGGATGAATGTGTCTTACGTCTTCCAGGACAGTGGCCGCATCCTGCAGCAATTGTGTGGCCTTCTGAATGATAGTAACCTACAGCTACCTGCAGCGGAGTGTCTTATCATCATAGCCAACAGGAGGGTGAGTTATGGTGGACTGAAGTTTTATTGCTGACTTTTTTTCAATGATTTAGTCAGTGGGAGGATGGGTTAGGGTAGCACTAAGTGTTTTATGAACTAGTCTTTATTTCATATAGCCAATAGAAAGGTGAGTATACCATTGTTGTAGTCAATGGCAGAGTAGTCCTAAGCGAGTGGTGTATGGCATTTATGCGTATTGTCTTATTGACAAGAATATGAGTGTATCTATATTTCTTTTATAATGGGAAGTTAGTGCATCGTAGCAATTATAAGTTGGAAAAGTATTTAAACAGTGGCTGAAGGCAGAGTTTCTTAAGTATCTTTGTTCCTGATTAGTATCTGATTGTGTGAGAAAATGGGAAGTTGAATGTGTCCTTATTATTGTAAAATGTAGGGCTTCAGTTTGTTTTACCAACTTATCACATCACTAAGGTTTAGACATACTAGAAAGTTTTACTGGGTAGTTGTGCATTAGCATAAATGTAAGGTACTTGCTGCTGATTGTTTCATTGACACAGTTCACACTGTAAGCTGTGCAACTGTATTTGGTAAAGATTCTAGCCATTCAAGTAACTGACCCAATACAATATATAGAGTAAGAAATCTAAAATTCGCCACATATCTGAAATCCGCCACATGTGAAAATACTAATAAAATAAATGAATTTTGGTGAGATTTGTTGACTGTATAGTAAATTAAGGCTTTTTGAACTGAAAAATACCAATTTTTAGACAAAAGCATCATTTTCTTCATAAAATTGACTAAGGTTTTAGAGGTGGCGAATTTTAGATTCCTGGCAAATTTTAGATTTCTTACTCTATACCAGCATCAATGGATTGTTTTTACTGCTTGTTGTGTTACTAAAGTATGTACATATATCTCAAAATTTCATGATATACAAACACTTTCACGTTCTGACCTACAGCCCCAGTTGGGTTATTATTTACTGACTGAAACTTTATAAGGAAAATGTATACCAAACTCAATATAGGGTTCAGTTTGATCTTATCCAATCATTTTGTAGCATTGATAAATACATTTTGTGTAAATGTAAATTCTACATATTAATTTAAATTGCTATGAGAAAAATAAGTATATTTTTATGTTACTCAAATACCAGTCATGCCACATTGTCTTGGTCTGTAAGTTTTCTTTCACAAATAAAACATGAGATAACAGGTTGTTACAGGAGAACTATTCTTGCTTTATCACTGTTAAATCTCCATTTTTTTTTCAGGGGAAGATTGAGGACAGGAAACCTTTGTTGATTTTGTTCAGTGAAGGAGCCATGGGCGCCATCTTCACTGCAGCGGTGTAGGTGACTTTCTGTATTGTTTTTTACCCCACAGGCCTAAAGGACTGTTGGGGTATTGTGGGCGAGTCGGCGGGCGGGCGGCGGGAAAAAGTTTATCCGGGCTGTATCTCAGAAACTGTAAGGTGTAGGAAGTTGATACTTGGTAGGGACAATGGTTAGGACGTGTAGGTGTGCAACGTCATGGTCTGACCTTGATTTGACCTTGCCGTAGTGATCTTGAGTTTGAAAATCTTGTCCAGGCTATATCTCGGAAACCGTAAGGTGTAGGAAGTTGATACTTGGTAGGGACATTGGTTAGGGGGTGTAGGTGTGCAACGTCATGGTCTGACCTTGATTTGACCTTTGATGTTGCCGTAGTGACCTTGACCTTTAAAATCTTGTTCGGGCTATATCTCGGAAACCGTAAGGTGTAGGAAGTTGATACTTGGTAGGGACATTGGCTAGGGGGTGTAGGTGTACAAACGTCATGGTCTAACCTTACTTTGACCTTTGACCTTGCCATAGTGACCTTGACCTATAAAATCTTGTCCGGGCTATATCTCGGAAACCGTAAGGTGTAGGAAGTTGGTACTTGGTATTGACATTGGTTAGGGGGTGTAGGTGTGCAACGTCATAGCGTGACCTTGATTTGACCTTTGACCTTGCTGTAGTGACCTTGACCTATAAAATCTTGTCCGGGCTATATCTCGGAAACTGTAAGGTGTAGGAAGTTGATACTTGGTAGGGACATTGGTTAGGGGGTGTAGGTGTGCAACGTCATGGTGTGACCTTGATTTGACCTTGTCATAGTGAACTTGACCTATAAAATCTTGTTGCACCTTTGGGTCTGTCTTTTGATGCAGATTAAGCACTGTTAAAGTCATATTAGAATTCATTAAGAATTTTACTTTTACAACTTCCCATTGTAACAGATGGAATTTCATCAAGTGAGCCACAGATTTTGCTCCAACACCACACATAAGCATTCATTGAATGTATTACCACTTCTGTATGCATGGTAATATTCAAAACATCCAAACCATAATTCGGCCATGCCAGATGTAGATAAAGAGTGTCGTAATGTTTAGTTTACTGATTAATGCCGTCATCTTGTTATTGAATTGTTTTGTTTTAATACTTCATCTTTACATGCATTATCTTTCTCTTAGACATTATTTTCTCTATTTAAACATTGTTTGGACCTTTATATAACTGACAGTGCTCTGAAAGTATCCTGAACTTTGTACTGATACAGTACTTCTATATCTCATGGTGTTAAAAATATTTCCCTAGGCTGTGGGGTATGGGCATCTCTGACGCTATTTTCTGTGATTTAGTGGAATTTAGCCATAGGTTTTAAACATTCCTTTAAACACATAAGATCAGTCTGAGGTGTAAGTGGTGGAGGCTTGTGGTGCAGTGAAGCTACTCAAGACTCTGTAGACCACATCTAGACTCTTCTGGTACAAAGATTCTAACTGATACATTTGCAGCAATTTAACACTGGCTTTAAAGTTGTCACAAAATAATATTTACAAAACCTTACCATGCAAAGCTATTTACTAATCATTCAACTAGAATACATGTACAGTAGAACCTCTATTATCTGAATCTTCAATTATCCGACCTCAAACCCACTCTCCTAACTTCATTTAAACCTGTTATTTTTAGGCTTTCCATTATCCTACTTTTCTGTTATCCAACCTAATGGTTACTCCCCCAAGAGGGTCGCATAACAGAGGTTCTGCTGTACATATTTTGAACTAGAAAATAAGATTAATTGTTGTACTTCTAAAATATTAGCCAATCTCTCAAAAAAATGTACATCAATTATTATGTTTGAAAATTATTATCCTTTTATTTGCAAGTACAAAAATTAGATGTAGACCATAAAGTTAACATATTAGTAACAACAATGTTAAAACTTCTCATATCTTGAGCCAGTAAATTTGATGCCACTTAATAGTGTCATTGTATTACAGTGCAGCTGCTCAAGCAGACTTAGAAGAATACCATTACTTGTTCCTGAAGAAGCTCTGCCAGGTCCTGGTAGCACTGGGCACGCAGCTGGCTGCTCTGTGGGTAAGCTTGATTGATAAACCGATTCACTGATTGATGGAATGTTCTAATGATTCATTGTTCCACTGATTAATTAAGTTTGTCGAGAGACTGACTAAAAGATTGGTTGATCCTATGTTGGTAGATTGATTGATTCTTTGGTACATTGGTTTTAATTAGCACTGTTCACTCCACTGCTGTGTCACAGTATACTTGTATGTGTATAGAGCTATTGATATACTTTCGGGTCAAACTATTTACCATTTATATGTTCTATTACCTGTATCATTGTGTTTAGATGTATGTGTAAATGTTTGCAGGGTCTGAATATTGATGGTCAGGAGATAGGCCAGCCCGAGACATTTTCAAATTTTCTAGATGCAATTTTATCTTTCACTCAACATGCAAGTCAAGTGAGTATATATTGCTGCTATGTTTAACATCAATTTTGTGAATAAGTTGAAAGTAGTTTAGGCAGCATCGACCCCTATTACTCCTGAAGATTAACAATATAATACTCATGCTATGCACTTGTATAATATTGTTATCTTCATTTGTGATATATTCTTTCAATATATGTCATTTCGGTAGTGTCGTTAAAAATACAAAAAAAAACAACAGTTAACTCTTTTTAAACCATCCCTTTGAAGATGTTTTTACTTGTATAGTGATTTCATTGAGAGGTTGCATTTCACAAAGTTGTGATATAACTCAGTTTAGATGTAAGCAGGTGTATTTAATTGGAAAATACCAGAACACATTTGCTTGGGATTTCCTCAAAACCTCTACAGGTGTATACTTAGCAGCATTTCAAAAGGGAAAATGTGTAGTCATTGCATCAGCCTGGGTTTTGTTGTCTGCCATCAAAACTCTTTTTAGACTCCCCTCTGACTATGGCCCTCTTTTAAAGCATCAGTAGAATCACGTGCTTAGTTTTGTCTATCCTTTCTTCAGAGTTTGGGCAGCATCACCATCAGTATGTGGACATTATTTTTGAAACATGAACACATCACAAAGAATCCAGTGTTCAGAGACGTGTACATTCCCAAACTACTTCAAACAACAAGAACATCTATGCTTAAGGTAAAGTACCATATTTTTCAACATCGCACCCAGGGCTGGTATACTTAAATATGATAAGCCATAGGTTGGTGATAAAAACAACTCAAATGTACAGGTCAGTATACTTTTTATGGCTGATTTTTGTTCACTTTTAAGTGATACATTTTGTGAATACAGCCCCAGGCCTATAACCAAAGCATGAAAGCTTCAGTTGCAGAATGGTCTTCTGGTAATATTTGTACACTGGTTGTAATTGTGAAAATCAAAGCCGGTATTCTGGGGCCAAGAAACCAATCAAATATTTCTGTTTCCCTGTCAATGATCTGGTGATGCCTAGGTGCCTGCATGACCCATATTTTGGAAGAAGAAAAAAATGGCTTCATGGTGTATTTTTCATGAACCATTTATTTATTCAAAATAAATTCATGTAAAAGATGTGTGGGTTCTCTCATAATATTTCACTTCCTGTGATTTGTAAGAATGATGACCATATAAAGGGGTACAATACAGATATTTTGAAATAAGAGAATGTAAACAATGCAAACTAATTTTCAATATTTTCAGGAACAAAATAAAATTGGGATACATGTCATTTCTGATGTAGTAGCCCAGTATCACATGTTAAATCCAAATAGAGGCTCCTAAAGAAATAAGTCCAAATACCTGATTCTTACACATTAAGGCTGAACACCAGATTCTTAAAATTGCATCAATATTGTTTACTACAGGTTCTTGTATTATTGTATCCTAGGTTGGCTACCCATCTCAAGACAATTCACGAAGCTGTGAATACTCACGACTGGATTTTGATAGCGACTCTGATTTTGTGCAGTTCTACACAAGTGAGTATTCTAGTCTAACATTCTGCGTGTCCACTTGTTTCATTGTAATCTCCAAACTGTCTCAAAAACAAAAGTTCGACCTTTACCTATGACTTAGGCTTCAGTTTAGGAGATTTCATTACTTATAAGAGTCCCTTTACACACTTAAGACACTGTAGAACATCCACTCTATAACCTTTTCACATTGTATTATCTGAATATTAATTTTGCGACCCCTTTTTTATCCTCATAAATTTTTGTATTTCCGTATTACTTCACACTGAACTACCCATTCTGTGCTGTGATTCTTTTGTTATGTCACCCAACTCTTTGCTCGCTCTACATGGTAGGGTAGTAGAGGTTGTACTGGATATAGAGTCGTTGTACTAGATTTGGTTGTATACAATCACTTTGCAGTAATGAGGTATTTGGGCTATTTATTTGATTGGGGTACACAGGTTCATAGTGCTAGATTGGGGTGTTTGTACTTTCTTGGAAGATTGTGGTCTTTGTTTTTATTTTGTAATATTTAGGTATTTGGAAAGGTTTATAAGATATTTAGATGTATATCGTATGATTGGGGTATTTTGATACGTACTCAGTATTATTTAAACTAACTTATTGTATCCCCGGACGAAAGTCGGGGATACTTAGGATTCAGTACGGTCACGCCGCTGCCGCCGCCGCCGCAGAGATTTCCTTTTGGACGCGATAACTTAAAAAATATTTTAGTTAGAACTTTCAAATTTGGTATGTGGGTATATATGGGCAATGCCACGAACGCTATTGTTTTGTGACCTTGACCTTCAATCTCAAGGTCACTGGTGGCCACTTAAAGATTTTGGCCATTTTTGCACATTTTGGCCCTGTTCTCCAAGACAGAAAGTTAGATCATCCTATGGCTGGTATATATAATACATATATATGTCCTCTATAAGCGTGCAAAAATTTGACCTTGAAGCTCTTCATTGAAGGTCATCCACTGACCGCCAAAGTATTTGACCGAGGGGCATTTTTGGCCTTTTTGGAGATATTTTCACACTTAACGCTGACTATATTGCATGGAAACTATTGAAAATGGCTTTGGAGGTTGAGTACATGATGGACTTCTGCCATCCAGGTTTACTGGTTACAGATCTTCATTTAAGGTCATCCACTGACCGCCAAAGTACCTGACCAAGGGTCATTTTTGGCATATTTGGAGATATTTTCACACTTAATGCTGACTACATTGCGTGGAAACTATTGAAACTAGCTTTTGAGGTTGAGTACATGACGGAGTACCAGCATCCAGGCTGACCGGTTACAGATCTTCGTTGAAGGTCATCCACTGACCGCCAAAGTACCTGACCGAGGTTCATTTTGGGCCCTCTATTTGTTTGTTTGTTTGTAAACAAGATAACTCAAAAACTGACAGACGGATTTTGATAAAATTTTCAGGATATGTCCAAATTGGTAAAAGGAAGATGTCATTAAATTTTGGGAGTGATCCGGATCACTGTCTGGATCTTCTGGATCCATGAAATTTAATTTTTAAACACAGATAGCTCAAAAAGTTATGGGTGCATTTTGATGAAATTTTCAGGAGATGTCCTTATTGGGACGAGGAACAAGTGATTAGATTTTGGGAGTGATCCGGATCACTGTCTGGATCATCTGGATCCAGACTGCCAGATGTGTTTGTGTACAATATAGCTCAAAAACTTATGAACGGATTTTGATGAAATTTTCAGGATATGTCTGAAAAGGTAAAAAGATGAAATGGTTGAATTTTAGAAGTGATCCGGATCACTATATGGATCTTTGGATCCATGAAATGTAATTTTTAAAGACAGATACCTCAAAAAGTTATGGATGGATTGTGATGACATTTTCAGCAAATGGCCTAAATGGTGCGAGGAACAAGTGATTAGATTTGGGGAGAGATCTGGATCACTGTCTGGATCATCTGGATCCAGGTTGCCAGATGTGTTTGTGTACATTGTAGCTAAAAAACTTATGGACGGATTTTGATGAAATTTTCAGGATATGTCTGAAAAGGTAAGAGGATGAAATGGCTGAATTTTGGAAGTGATCCGGATCACTATATGGATCTTCTGGATCCATGAAATGTAATAAGACAGATACCTCAAAAAGTTATGGATGGATTGTGATGACATTTTCAGCAAATGACCTAAATGGTGCGAGGAACAAGTGATTAGATTTGGGGAGTGATCTGGATCACTGTCTGGATCATCTGGATCCAGGTTGCCAGATGTGTTTGTGTACATTGTAGCAAAAAAACTTATGGCTGGATTTTGATGAAATTTTCAGGATATGTCTGAAAAGGTAAAAGGATGAAATGGCTGAATTTTGGAAGTGATCCGGATCACTATATGGATCTTCTGGATCCATGAAATGTAATAAGACAGATACCTCAAAAAGTTATGGATGGATTGTGATGACATTTTCAGCAAATGACCTAAATGGTGCGAGGAACAAGTGATTAGATTTGGGGAGTGATCTGGATCACTGTCTGGATCATCTGGATCCAGGTTGCCAGATGTGTTTGTGTACATTGTAGCAAAAAAACTTATGGCCGGATTTTGATGAAATTTTCAGGATATGTCTGAAAAGGTAAAAGGATGAAATAACTGAATTTTGGAAGTGATCCGGATCACTGTATGGATCTTCTGGATCCGTGAAATGTAATAAGACATACCTCAAAAAGTTATGGATGGATTGTAATGACATTTTCAGCAAATGACCTAAATGGTACAAGGAACAAGTGATTATATGTTTGGAATGATCTGGATCACCGTCTGGATCATCTGGATCGAGCCTGCAACATGATTTTACGATGAATTTTGATGATATTTTTAGGCTATGTTACAAATGGTAAAAGGAAGAAGTGGTAAAAGGATGAAATGATTGAATTTTGGAAGTGATCCGGATCACTAAATGGATCTTCTGGATCCATGAAATGTAATTTTTTAAGACAGATACCTCAAAAAGTTATGGATGGATTGTTTCAGCAAATGGCCTAAATGGTACAAGGAACAAGTGATTACATTTTTGGAGTGATCTGGATCATCTGGATCCAGGCTTGCACATAATCTTGGAATGGATTTTACTATTTTCAGGATATGTTACAAATGGTAAAAGGAAGAAGTGGTAAAAGGAAGAAATGGTTCAATTTTGCGAGTGATCTGGACCACTATCTGGATCTTCTGGATCCGTGAATGTAATTTTCAAAGAGAAATAGCTCAGAAAGTCATGAATGGATTTTTATGAAATTTTCAGGAAATGTCTTAAATGGGACAAGATAACTCAAAAACTTATGGATGGATTTCGATGAAATTTTCAGAATATGTCTGAAAAGGTAAAAGGATGAAAGGATCTTCTGGATCCATGAAATGTAATTTTTAAAGACAGATATAAGTGAAACACCTAGTGATTAGCTTTTGGAAGTAATCTGGTACTATGGAGAATCCTGACCTGGTGCTCCAGGAAACAGGCTCAAGCCCGACACATTCACGCCTTAACTATGTCCCGTCCGGGGATACACTGCGTCGAGACGCAATCTCTAGTTGAAATAACAGTATTTGAACTTACTGTAAGATTCAGGTATTTGGCCTTACTATACAAGTTTGAGATATTGCTCTTACTCTGTATGATTGAGGTATTTGGTCTTACTTTGTGAGACTGCAGTATGTGGACTTTGTTACATGGGGGCATTTGGGACGCCACATAATTTAGAGAGAAATATTGGTAGATCTTCATTGGCATATGCCGCGTACTTTGTTGGATTTCACATTTCTCACTGTATATGGCCTGTATTGATTTAGAATACCGCACTGAGGTGGCTGAAATGGTGCGTCTGGCTACTCTGATCTCCCCCTGTGTGGCTTTCTACTTTGTCGAAAACTGGCTGAATGAGCAGCTCAAGAAACCCATTGACAGGGGCAGAAGTAAGTCCTCAACTGTTGTATATTAAGAGAGTCCAATCTGGTAGAATTTCAAATTCTAATTGGACTTTCTACTAAGATAAACTTGTTAGAAAGTCCAGTTGGAGTTTCTACCAGTACAAAGTCCAATCTAAGATATTTGTTTATTGCCCTGGGGACTGAAATCAAATAAAATTGGTAGATATTCCAATCAGAGATTTTGGTATTGCTCTGTGTTCCAGAATGTAATCTTTGTAGAAAACTCAGTATATGCTTGAAAGAAAGTCCAACTGAAACACAAAAAGTGTGCTTCTATGCAGATAAACCGCACTTTACCAAGATGCAGCTTTCATAAACAAAAAATACGGTTAAACCTGAAAAAACCTCACAACTTTTCATTTTGTGCAGATTGTGACAAAGAGTACTGTAACCTGAGCTCACCATCCTATCTGGAGTTAGAGGCACTGGCTCTGTGCTTAGAGTGTGTCATACAGAAGATCAATCCAAGTCCAGCCACAGAGAAACCTCCAGTGGACAAAGGGATTGCCATGTTTGCTGCAGTGCTAGAGTACACCACTCAGGTAATGAATTGAGGTACACTACTCAGGCAACAAAGTACAGCCAGAGTAAACCACACAGGTAATGAAGTGAGGTACACTACTCAGTGCTCAGGGAATAAAGTACAGCCAGAGTACACTACTCAGGTAATAAAGTACAGCCAGAGTACACCACTCAGGTAATGAAGTGAGGTACACCACTCAGGTAACAAAGTACAGCCAGAGTAAACCACACAAGTAATGAAGTGAGGTACACCACTCAGGTAACAAAGTACAGCCAGAGTACACCACTCAGGTAATGAAGGGAGGTACACTACTCAGGTAACAAAGTACAGCCAGAGTAAACCACACAGGTAATGAAGTGAGGTACACTACTCAGTGCTCAGGGAATAATGTACAGCCAGAGTACACCACTCAGGTAATAAAGTACAGCCAGAGTACACCACTCAGGTAATGAAGTGAGGTACACTACTCAGGTAACAAAGTACAGCCAGAGTACACCACTCAGGTAATAAAGTACACTCAGAGTATACCAGTCAGGTAATGAAATAAAGCTAAAGTACATCAAGGAGGTTATAAAGTACAGCCAGAGTACACCAATCAGGTAATGAAGTAAAGCTAAAATGTACTACTCAGATAATTAAGTACTGTGTTGGTACAAGTTTTAGGTAATAAAGTACAGCCAGAGTGCAATAGTAGTTAGATAATAAAAGTACAGTCAGAGTACAACATTCAAGTAAGCAAGTATATTTAGAGTACAGTAGTAATAAAGTAAAACTAGAATACAATACTCTGTTAATGAAACATTGTCAGAGTGCAACATTTCATGTAATAAAGTAAGTCTAGACTTCAGACAATAAATACAACTAGAGTACATGTATAACATTCAGGTAATGAGTACAGCTACAGCTAGAGTGTAATACTCAGGCAGTGATATATACTTAGAGTACATCACCCAGCTAATAAAGTACAGCTAGAATAGAACAGTCTAGTAATAGAATACAGCTAGAGTACAACACTCGGGCAATACAGTATAAATAAAGTTCAAAACTACAGTTAAAAAGTACCACTACAATACAATAGAGTTATAGCTATAGTTAGTTTGTAGCCTCTGCACATCTATCATTGGAACAAACGATTTTCTCCAGCTTGCTATCTTATGTTTCTTTGCTGTTAATGTATTCTTTAAAAGTAGCCATTCATCTGGTGGAATGCACACTATCCTCTGTTTCCACAGGATCCACTCATTCTCTCAGGCGTGCTGTCCTGCATCTCCGCACTGTTCCCATTCCTCAGGCACATCCCTGATATTCTCACCACGATACTCGACAAGGTAAAGTACTGGCATGCCATCGTGTTTATATATAAAAATCTTAAATATAATGAGTAAATGATCGTCTGACTGCTCATTGGTCAATGCCCTAAGCTTTTCCAATAAGTATAATTGTGGGCTCTAGAAGACATTTTATGACCCTATTTGTGGAGATAAAAAAGTTAAAATGAAACTGAAGAAGAGTTCATATTAATGGGACAATATACAAATACAGGACACTGTACACGAAAAAAATAGTTGTGTATGCTTATCAAACTTTATTGACATAACCATTCTGTCATCTGATTTATCAAGATGTTGTTAGTGGTTGTGTTAATTTGATAAATACAATTTAACACTATTAGGCTGAATCTAAAGTGACCAGAAATATACATCTACTGTTAAGTCTGTATAACTAGAATCCCCAATATCCAGAAAATTTGGCTTTTGTTATTAATAACTGACTCTTAGGCCTACAGAATGCAGATTTTTACCCAACAGCCTTTAATTGGTGTGCGGGTATTGTTCTCACCCATGGCCTCTGGCTATATGGGTGGCGGGAAAAAGTTTGTTTGGGCTATTTAAATTGTTATAAATCTGTACCTCCACTAATACATAAAATATTAATATACTATTTATAATCTTCAAAATAGTTTTGACAGAGGGCATTCAAATTTTGAAAATCTATCCAATTGAAGCTTAAGAATAGGTCTATGTTTGTCTAGGCTTAATTGAAGTAAGCGTGCACATAATCTTCTGGTTTATGTATTTGTGTTAGTGAAAACGTCAAAGAAGTTACGATTTAATTACATGTATTATAATTGCCAGCCGCACTAAGTGTATCATTATGCCTGTGTTTGTGTAAAACAATTAGCATAATAACAGACCCTTCAGCATCACGTCAAGTGATTACACTTGATTATAAAGAGGTTGAGCCAATTTTAAATCATGGTTGAGGTTTACCCTTAAAGGTGGTAAGTTTAGTAGTTGCCCACTCAGGAAATGCCTTCATGTGAAAATGTCATATTGAAGATAAATTCAAATTAATGTACTCTGACCAGTTTAGGTTTGGAAATGGTCTGGCCATTTCTGAAGCAAATGAGGTTTTCAAATGGCCAGATAAGTTATCTGGCCATTTCAATATGACCAAGAACATATCCCTTGAAAGACCTGATGTCTGTTGTATTTAAATGAGAATTCTTGATGTCACAGTTCAATTTAAAGGTGTGGAATTATCTAGCCAAGTTAACAAAAAGTCATGTGACTCACCTTTGTCCTTTGCCTTGTAACCTTTTAACTGAAACTAAATTGGTTTTCTGATCCCTCTAGAGATTCAATTCAACAGTGTCATATGGTACGGTCAAAAAAGCCTTCATTGCATTGGTGACAAATAGACATGGTAAATGTGTATCTCTTGTGTTGTACTTCTCAGATATTTGCAGCAGTTGTGTTCAATATACAAGGTCAGACCAAGGTCACAAGGATCAAGGCCGTGAGGAACGTGAGGAGACACGCCTGCTCAGTGCTTGTCAAGGTCTGCAAGGAGTACCCGGAGATGCTAGCTGTAGGTGTTTTGTTTTTCCTTTGTCACTGAACTTTCATGAATTGTGGTGTTGGGTGACAAGTACACCATCTCATCACAAAGTTAAGCAGTTCTAGGCCATTTTTAGGATGTATCTGACTTGCAATTTGTTTTTTGTTTTGCCAGACTTTCAAATGTGTCTCTATTAGCTTTGTGGCTCATGCCTGGAGACTGAAACACTTTTCAGCCATATTTTTACTGTATTTGTGTTGCTGTGTTGGGGTAGTGACGGTATCTAGGCCCTCAAAAACAAACTGTCTCTGGTGAGAAATTGAGCACAAACCAATGGACTTCAAACTCATAAATCTGTCTCATACTATCTGCCACTGTGTCCTAGCGAGTAACACACTTGTCTAGGAACTCAGAGGACGTGGGTTCAATCCCAGGTACAGGCAGATACATAGTGGCTCGGATGACCACTTAAAATGGCGGTCCTCTGTCATTGGGTCCTATCCCCAGTGTGCAGGTTAAAGAACCTCAAGAATGTTGATAAATGGTCATCCTTGAGCGTCTATCTTCCAGTTAGGTAATGTCAGTTACTTGTGAGTTGGGGCTGTACCTGTACAGTCAGATTGGTTAAATAGCGCTTTGAGTCCTGTAGTATATGGAGATATTGCGCTGAGTATAAATACATAATAATAATAATAATAATAAAACAGTTAAAATGGTGACTTCTTCAATTAACATGGATTAACACAAATGTCTAATATAATCTGTCGACCTATTTTCCGTCTGTCTTGTAATTTCTTCATTTTCATAATATTGGACACTTTAATTTTCTTTGGTCTGTTTGCATAATCCTTTATTATAAAAAGTATACATCAGAGACATTTTCATTGCTGTGTTTGTAGCCTGGTTTTAACCAGCTATACATATACTCACTGTATAAGTGAATCAGTAATAATAGGGAACATTGTGTTAATGCGTTTGTAGCCGGGATACAGCCAGCTGTACATGTACATCAAGAAGCTGAGTGAAGACCCTGATGAACTCTCTCAGATGGAGAAAACCACTCTCCTAGAGGCCATTGTACTTATCAGGTAACAGTTCAAATTTAAAGAAACAATAATTAAAAATCTAAAACTGAGATGCATGTTTGTCCAATAGCCACACGATTTTGGAAAGATGATTTTGTTTGCTGCACCTTAAAATATGCTTGTACATTGATAAATTGCTGAAAAATATATGACTAATATAACTATGTAAGTGAGTCGTGAATTGAATTCATTGTAACTTCCAAAAGACATCTGTGAGCTAGTAGTGTATTGATGAATACCATGTCTGTTATACCCCTTTCACACTAAAGGCGGTATCACCCGGGATAACCTGCATTTGGGGAATCGTCCCTCTCCTTGGGTCACCGCCTTGTCCTTGGAGACCTTGTGAGTCAGCGGTGAACCGTCCATTACCTTGCGAGTCCTACGCAAGTTTTAAACTAAAATTTGTGTATGAATTTCTGACTACGGGAACTGAAGGTGTGGTCCACGGTGTACATAAGGTTGTGATTCGGTCGTCTTTTGGTGTAATATGGCTACGTACGGTGAGTGAAGGTATTGATCGTTTGGCCACGTGTTTTTCCGACAGCTACCGAAGGTGAGTTAAAGTTAATGAAGGTTGCTTCTCGTTGACTAACGTTTGTAGTACTGTCATCTTGTTGTTATTGACGTTTAAATGTCCAGTCAGTTTTTCGTCTGCCTGTAGTGTGAACAACTCGGACGTACCTCCTATAGTGTGAACGGGGCATTAGCTGTAAGTGTATGACCCTATGATGAACTCTCAGATTTAGAAAACTACTTTCATAGAGATCATAGTTAGTGCTGTCACTCGCTGGTGCAAATTTACATCGAATATTGCCCACGTTGGCCGACCGAGTACCGACATATGTCGACTTTATAAACTCACCTCAAAACGAAACTATTTAATCAAAATGTAAAATAATATATTGTTTCTCACCCGAATACATCGCTTTTAGGGTCATATTTGTCCTTTTATTCGAGTTGTTTATGCATTGTCAAACGTAGGAACACTCTGAAAACCGCCAGTATATTAAAACAATTATCTAATTCAGATTTTATAAAGTGCTGCATAATGGCATTATAATATCATGTATGCCTCAATTAAATAGAACTACAGTGTTTTTAAAGATTATTTGAAAGCTTTACATCAATTAAATTGACTTACCAAGTGTGAAAAAAAATAAAGATGCAATTCTGAAACTACATTCGAGCAATGGTTTGCTTTCCTGATAGATCATGTGACTAGATTTGTACAGATTGTGTTGTCAAAAGGCCGAAAATATATTTTAAAATGCTGAATAATCCTTCACTTTTAAAAGATATTCTAACTTTTATTATATAAATATGCTAATATCTTTGCAATCGGATTTGAAAAAACGCATCCGATTATCGCTCATAATAGACCTAGCAAACGATAGTATCGGAAGTAGCGAGTGTCGCGACAGCACTAATCATAGTACTTATTAAGAACATCTCACAAATTAAAACATAATAGTAAAAACATATACTTTACTCCATCTTATTACTCCATAGTTGTCCTGTTTGCCTTTGTTTAATGACCAAAGTTAGTCCAGTAGCCATATATGCTTTGTGCCCAAGCTGACTTCAAGACTCTGAAGGAGAGATTTAAGTGTGTAAAGCACAGCATCCTTGCAAACAGTACCTTGAATGAGTTGTGTTTTACATCACTTTCCAATCACTGTATAGGGCTATATCACTATGGGTAGTTGAGGGGATGGAGGAAAGGGGTGCATACTAGTTGGTCACCATTCTGCATTAAAACATACAGCACCAGTAAGTAACTACCAACTTCGGTATCATCAACTTCATTGGTTTACATTACCAGTAAGCTCTCCTCTGTGATGCAAGCAAAATGTTGTGCTTAAAACTTTTGTCACGCACCTTATATTTTATTCATTTAGTCAGATAGGCTTCACAGGTTATGTGAGATCTGACTGAAAATATCATGGCTCTTTCTTTTGGTAGCAATGAGTTCAAGAATTATGACGAGCAGGTGAAATGCCTGGGCGAGATACTGCAGCATGTGAAGGACATCTGGTTTGCCGAACCTCTCAAAGAGTAAGTATAGTAGCACCACGATTATACAACCTCTGTCTGTTATCCAATTATCCAGATTTATGAACTGAATTTCCGTCTCCCTAAACACTGATCAAATGCCTTGTGTACACGGGCAATAATACAATAAGATAAATTACATACAATATGGTCATAAAGTTTGAAATAATATGAATTGCCTAGTCAACAGGTCAGGAAAATGGAGGTCCTGTTGCATGTTTGTTGTAAGTACTATTTTGAAGGAAAGTCACAACAGATTATACAGCAATACTTTTTTGGCAAATTGACTTCTTTTGAGATTCTAAGAGACACAAAGTGAGTGAAATCAGAGTTTAATGTTGTCACATACCAGAATTATGTTAAAATCCCCCATTTGAACAGCTCATATCAAACAGAGAAGGAATGGTGGTTAACATACGCATATTCATTTCAAGATGTAACACTTCATTCTAACAAGACACAAACTGTCACTCTATATATAGTTAAACCATAGATAACATAGTCATGAACCCATAAACTGGGATGAAACACGATCCTTGCCTGTTTTTGGTTTTGCACCAAAGAAATTTTACTGATTTCAAAAGTTTTGTGGCATCTTCAAAGACTTCTTGCTGAGTTCAGGTAAGGATACATACTGATTTTCAAATTGGGGGCTAATGTATCCCATATATGAAGTGAAACTGGTTTTGTTTGCATATGGGAGGAATTCTCGCGGAAGGGTCTGCCGTATCCGCTGGCTCCGCAAGTTTGCCTACCTATAGCGTCTTTACTAGTGGATGGAATTTCTTCAAACTTGGCACATATATTTAGTAGCCCTGGGAAAATTTTCTGAATTCGGTGCCATAACATTTCAACCAATCAGAGAAGTCACATGACCAAAAACAGGATTTTGCTTGTCCGGTTGATAACTTAAGAAGCGTTTAAAATATTCGCCTGAAATTTGATCTATGGATGCAAGGTATAAAGATCTGGAAATGAATAGATTTTAGTAGACTTCCATTAAAAATGGCTAATTAATTAAGCATTAAAATTTTTATTAACGAGGAAAATACAAATCCCTTAATAAGTTCTAAACCGTGCGAGATAGAGCGATTTCGACGAAATTTTTGACCCACAGGGTATCTCTGCTAAGTACTCAGTTCAATTCCAAAAAAATTTCCTCTCTCCAAAAATGGCGGCCATTTTGAATTGTGTAATTTTTGACAAAAATGGCAAAAATTTAAAGGTCTGCACACTGATTTGTGGGAACACAATGCACTCATGTAGTGTTCATCTCAAATAATTATTTTGGCAAAATTTTTGGCCCACAGGGTATCTAAGCAAGATTTTCAAAAAATTTTGTCCTCTTTCCAAAAATGGCAGCTATTTTGAATTTTCGAATTTTTGACAAAAATGGTAAAACTTAAAATTGCTTGTATCTCCTAAACCGTGTGAGATAGAGCGATTTCGGCGAAATTTTTGGCCCACAGGGTATAGATGCAAGATACTCGACTCAGTTCTCACAAATTTTTCCTTTTTCCAAAAATGGTGGCCATTTTGAATTTTCGAATTTTTGACAAAAATGGTAAAACTTAAAATTGCTTGTATCCCTCTAAAAACAAATTTATTGCTTTTTAGTAACTGGGCATATCTAAACATCTAAACATTATTTATTGAGCAAAATGTGGCAGAATATTACTTGTACCCCATTTTAAGTACCCCATGGGATACATGGTACCCCACATTTCATAAATCTAATGCGAACACCGGCTTTGCGAGGAGATTTCAGCATTGTTTGTCTATTATTTTTCTACCCTGCAGTTTAACTAGAAGGGGTCAAGCCTAACTGACCCTCAAAAATTTACATTGACAGTTGACCTCCATAAAAACGAGGCTCAGGAAACACTGACAATGTAAATTTTTTTTTGGTATAAAGTATTTTCATAAGCTGTATTTTGCCAATGATTATTTTAATTAACAGAAATTTAAATGATATAATGAAAATTTGGTGTTCAATTTATGCCAGTTTACCAAGCCAAGCAGTATTGAAAATAATAATATTTATTTTAGGGCTCTGTGGAGTGCAGACAAGTTCTTTCCATTTGTGGGTTTAGATAAGCCTGGGGTGGATTTCAACACTATTGATCCGTGTGGTGTGAACAGATCTCAGGTCTGTATTGAATATACTGATACAGGACTTCCCTTACTTAGAGCAGAATGGATCAAGGCTCTGATTTCATTCATATTTGTAACACAGGAATATTATTATACATGCATATAGAATATTCTGTAAAAAGAGTAATGTTTTGAAGAAAGAACAAGAATTTTAAAATGTGTGAGAATTTGTCTTTAGAATTGTAAAGATACTAGTGATAAATTCGGTGCAAGATCTGAGTGTGACAAAGGCACTTAGCATTGGTATTTTTGTAGTTGACATGCTTGAAGGGTTTATTTTTGGAAAATGGTAACCTTATGGCTATTATGACATTGCAGTCATTGCTGGATACTGGGTATCATGTGATTAGAATCTATGAATTGGGTCAGATTGAGTTGCAAGGTCAAACTAATACTCCAGAAGTCTGTGTTTCAGTTTTTAAGGTGCTGCTTTAACCGTATAAAAAATGCTGTTGAAACCTGCTGAAACAAGCAGTAATTTTTACTAGATTTCACTTAGTAAAAAATGATAGCAAAATGAAAGTTGCATAAAGTGGCTCATTCAAGGTCAAGGCTATGAAACTATTTTCAAAATGATCAATATTTAACAAGAAAAGATTGTATTTTAATTCACTACACTCTTCTTGTATTTTAGTCCTAGTTACAGCCCCAAAAAAAAATTCTGGACAATTCTGAATTAACAATCCAGATCCAATCAAGTCCATCTTTGCATACAGACAAACAAACAACGTGAATACAATACTACCACCCTGCGCCATCAGTGGAGCAAGAGGTTCAAAGCTTTATCATTATTCAAATGTGAAAAAAACCATTTGTGCTATGTGTTGTTTTAGATTTTAAGAATTTTTTTAGATTCTATGTATTGTTTTAGATTCTGTACTGCGTTAATGTGATCTATGGAACAATGAAACGCAGCACATGGCCATCTGACCCTGCTGTTGCTAGGCAGGGCGGGTTTGAGGTACAGGGCTCGGTACCAGACAAGGCAGTAATGTTCAGGTCAGCAGCTGCATCGCATGTGCTGCTCATGATGGAGAATGTATTGGCACTCTGCAGGTACTGTATATCTGATCTTACTGATATACAGTGGAAGCCTTTAATGTCACAGCAAAACAGATAAAGACCACGATACTTAAAGCAGGAATTTAGATATAACCAACTGTTAATATTTTATGTACTGAAGTCGTCCGTGATTGTGCTCATGTTCACATTATCGCCCAACCCACAAAACACATGAAATATGCTAAAACACCCACCCTTTCCAACCAAGGGTCTAGATTGTTTAAGGACTTTCATACATATTTTCCTTTATTTTCATCTGCTTAAGAAATGTACATAATTTTAGTCCTATTGTACGAAGGTATATATTATATAACCTTGTAAGAAGTAGAAATTCCCCTACTGAGAAATTTTAAGGTTTTGATTGACCGGGCAAATGAGCATGAATGTAGTAGGAAAGAATGCATTTGATTGTCAGTTCGTGAGATTGTCTATTTGTTTTGTAAAGACAAATACTGACAATTCAGACATGGACTGTTAAATGCACTATTTTGTAATGTTGCAAGGTATGTTGTTTGGTGCTTTTATGTGTCTCACATTGTTGCCTATGGATCTGTTTTTGTGTCTGTGTTTACGATTACTCTAAAACTAATCAATGTTCCCTTTCAAAATTTAAATTGTGGGGAAAGATCCAGATCATAATCTGAATAAAAACAGAAGTCCCAAATTTTCAATAGACCAATAGTATTTGGGTGAAATTACAATTTGGGCTTACTATGTTTTTATCAAGTGACATTCTACACAAGTATATACTAAGATTGAAACTTAAATAAAAAGAACTTAAACTCTTAATTCTAGGGTTTATATTTGAGTTTAAGTTTGAGATTTTTCATGAAGACCATGCCTGGTTTCTGTTTTGTTGTTCACTCTCTTTAATAAAAATCATGTTTACCAACTGAGTTCTGTTTTCAGGACTCTCAATCAGATTTGGCTTCCAGAATACCAGCAGAAGAGGCATACTGATTTCAGTAAGGCATATGACATCATGGACTTGGAGAGAGATGCTATTTTAGGTAATTAAGCAAAACATTAAATATAATGTATTTAGAAATATGTCAATTTTTAGGTAATAAGCCATAACATGTGATATCCAGGACTGAAACAAAGTTCTGTTTCAGTAAACCTTGTGGATGTCAATAAGTGGTCATCCCAGACCCTATGTCTTGCAGTTTCGAGAATGTTGGACACTAATCTTTAGTTTCCCTCTTGCAGTCATGAAAGGTCAAATAGTACTTTCAATCCTGTAGGAAGGAAATGATCTACAAAGTTTAAATTGCATACCAGATGGTACTATGTGATATACATGTTTCTAGTTATGTCCACCCCCCTGGGGGGTGGATATATTATTTTTGCTTTTTCCGATGTCCGGCGTCCGATGTCTGGCGTAACCCATGGTTTCCACTCATTTAAAGGAAAAGTATTAGAGCTATTGTCACCAAATTTGGTATGCAGGCTTATTGGGTCAGTAGCTTGCTTGGGATTGCTTTTGGCTGTTGTACCTCTTTTGCTTACTGAGTAATACTTAAGTACAGCTATTTTCAGTACCCATTGGTTTCCGTGCATTTAAGCCAAAATAATTAAAGATATTTTACTACAATTTTGAATACAAGATTGTTATGTCCATAGCTCGCTTGGTATTGCATTTGGGACTGATACTGCCTGGCTTCTTAACTTGGCACACGCCTTAAATTGGCACAAAACGGAAGATAAAATATTACTTATTATTCTTTTTTATCGCCCACACTCGTGGATTTCCATATACCAAATAAGGAAATTAAAATGATGACAGAAATAATTTAAATATCTTCGGCAATTTCCGTATGCAAATTGTGCCAATTTGAGGCGCTGATTTCATGTAGAAATTATATTATCGCTCATTAAAAACGAGTGTAGAACGTTTATTATTTTGATTTTATGTCTGTAAAATGCTTGTATAGCTTGCGCTTGTGTCAATACATCTTTTAATAAAAAGAAACCCACGGAACTTCAGTTAAAACAAACGAAAATAAAGATTTTGTGTCCAAGTTGTGCCAATTTACGGCGCGAGGCAGTAGCTTTGTCAGGTACTTCATTGTGTATTTTCAGTACTACTTTTGAGTAATTTGCTAATATCTCAGAAACCGTAAGAGATAGAGCGATTTCGACAGAATTTTTGACCCACAGGGTATCTAAGGAATGCAATCTATGCAATTTTCCAAAAATTTTCCCCTCCCCAAAAATGGCGGCCATTTTGAATTTTTGCCAAAAATGGCAAAACACTAATTTGCTTCTATCTCCTTAACCGTGCGAGATAGAGCGATTTCGGCAAAATTTTCGACCCACAGGGTGTCTGAGAATTC
Organism: Sabellastarte sp. h YS-2021; assembly: GCA_964017235.1. Taxonomy (NCBI): domain Eukaryota; kingdom Metazoa; phylum Annelida; class Polychaeta; order Sabellida; family Sabellidae; genus Sabellastarte; species Sabellastarte sp. h YS-2021. Next base: position 20,462,873 of record OZ024928.1, read on the forward strand.
TACTCTTGCCAATTTTTAAAAAGTTTTCCCCTCCCCAAAAATGGCGGCCATTTTGAATTTTCGAATTTTTGCCAAAAATGGCAAAACACAAATTTGCTTCTATCTCCTTAACCGTGCGAGATAGAGTGATTTCGTCGAAATTTTCAACCCACAGGGTATCTAAGGAATGCAATCTTTGCAATTTTCAAAAAATTTTCCCCTCCCCAAAAATGGCGGCCATTTTGAATTTTCGAATTTTTGCCAAAAATGGTAAAACACAAATTTGCTTCTATCTCCTTAACCGTGCGAGATAGAGCGATTTCGTCAAAATTTTCGACCCACAGGGTATTTGAGCATTGTACTCTTGGTAATTTTTAAAAAATTTTCCCTTCCCCAAAAATGGCGGCCATTTAGAATTTTCGAATTTTTGCCAAAAATGGCAAAACACAAATTTGCTTCTATCTCCTTAACCGTGCGAGATAGAGTGATTTCGTCGAAATTTTCAACCCACAGGGTATCTAAGGAATGCAATCTTTGCAATTTTCCAAAAATTTTCCCCTCCCCAAAAATGGCGGCCATTTTGAATTTTCGAAGTTTTGCCAAAAATGGCAAAACACAAATTTGCTTCTATCTCCTTAACCGTGCGAGATAGAGCGATTTCGTCAAAATTTTCGACCCACAGGGTATTTGAGCATTGTACTCTTGGTAATTTTCCAAAAATTTTCCCCTCCCCAAAAATGGCGGCCATTTTGAATTTTCGAATTTTTGCCAAAAATGGCAAAACACAAATTTGCTTCTATCTCCTTAACCGTGCGAGATAGAGCGATTTCGTCAAAATTTTCGACCCACAGGGTATCTGAGCATTGTACTCTTGGTAATTTTAAAAAAATTTTCCCCTCCCCAAAAATGGCGGACATTTTGAATTTTCGAATTTTTGCCAAAAATGGCAAAACACAAATTTGCTTCTATCTCCTTAACCGTGCGAGATAGAGCGATTTCGTCGAAATTTTCGACCCACAGGGTATCTAAGGAATGTAATCTTTGCAATTTTCCAAAAATTTTTCCCTCCCCAAAAATGGCGGCCATTTTGAATTTTCGAATTTTTGCCAAAAATGGCAAAACACAAATTTGCTTCTATCTCCTTAACCGTGCCAGATAGAGCGATTTCGTCAAAATTTTCGACCCACAGGGTATCTGAGCATTGTACTCTTGGTAATTTAAAAAAAATTTTCCCCTCCCCAAAAATGGCGGCCATTTTGAATTTTCGAATTTTTGCCAAAAATGGCAAAACACAAATTTGCTTCTATCTCCTTAACCGTGCGAGATAGAGCGATTTCGTCAAAATTTTCGACCCACAGGGTATTTGAGCATTGTACTCTTGGTAATTTTCCAAAAATTTTCCCCTCCCCAAAAATGGCGGCCATTTTGAATTTTCGAATTTTTGCCAAAAATGGCAAAACACAAATTTGCTTCTATCTCCTTAACCGTGCCAGATAGAGCGATTTCGTCAAAATTTTCGACCCACAGGGTATCTGAGCATTGTACTCTTGGTAATTTAAAAAAAATTTTCCCCTCCCCAAAAATGGCGGACATTTTGAATTTTCGAATTTTTGCCAAAAATGGCAAAACACAAATTTGCTTCTATCTCCTTAACCGTGCGAGATAGAGCGATTTCGTCGAAATTTTCGACCCACAGGGTATCTAAGGAATGTAATATTTGCAATTTTCCAAAAATTTTTCCCTCCCCAAAAATGGCGGCCATTTTGAATTTTCGAATTTTTGCCAAAAATGGCAAAACACAAATTTGCTTCTATCTCCTTAACCGTGCCAGATAGAGCGATTTCGTCAAAATTTTCGACCCACAGGGTATCTGAGCATTGTACTCTTGGTAATTTTAAAAAAATTTTCCCCTCCCCAAAAATGGCGGCCATTTTGAATTTTCGAATTTTTGCCAAAAATGGCAAAACACAAATTTGCTTCTATCTCCTTAACCGTGCGAGATAGAGCGATTTCGTCGAAATTTTCGACCCACAGGGTATCTAAGGAATGTAATCTTTGCAATTTTCAAAAAATTTTCCCCTCCCCAAAAATGGCGGCCATTTTGAATTTTCGAATTTTTGCCAAAAATGGCAAAACACAAATTTGCTTCTATCTCCTTAACCGTGCGAGATAGAGCGATTTCGTCAAAATTTTCGACCCACAGGGTATCTGAGCATTGTAATCTTTGCAATTTTCAAAAAATTTTCCCCTCCCCAAAAATGGCGGCCATTTTGAATTTTTGAATTTTTGCCAACAATGGCAAAACACAAACTGGCCTTAACCGTGCAAAATAGAGTTATTTCGTTGAAATTTTCGACCCATAGGGTATCTAAGAAATGTACTCTTGGCAATTTTCAAAAAAATTTCCTTTTCCCAAAAATGGCGGCCATTTTGAATTTTCAAATTTTTGCCAAAAATAGAAAAACAGAAATTTGCTTCTATCTTCTTAACCGTGCAAGATAGAGTGATTTCGTCAAAATTTTCAACCCAACCAATGCAAAAAGGCATGAAGCTGAAATAATTTACATCTACACTAACAAATATTTAAGCATCATTGATATATTTTACAAATGAAACAGGGTCTTGTAAGACTACTGTACAATTTGGGCAAAAGGTTCATGGGGTGGACATTACACATGATAATGTGTGTTCTTCTATGCTCTCCTGTTTCTATTCGCATCTACTATCAACAGGGCGGCCTATTTCTAGTTAAATTTTACAATTCCTGTGTTTTAGGTATCCATCATTCATGTGTGGATAATTCTGATTCTACAGTGGATAAAACTCCATTGCAACGAATGCAAAACTTTTATAATGTATTACATGACACTTGGTGAGTTTTTATCAAACATTTACCGAGTATTCGGCGTTTTGTGTGTATTTTTGTATTTCCATTAACATTTTTAGATAGGAACTAAAATTGTAACTACAGCTCCAAAAAATAAAATATTTTTATACCAAGTAAATGTGAATACAAGTTTCCAATTATAAAATATTACTTAAGTTTTTTTTTCTCAGCTTGCCAATGTACCTGACAGATACGTAGTAATTGAAGTACTTACAATAAACTAAGACAAAATAATACTTTGGTTATGAAAGTCAGAACATAAATTTAAATGTCTAGTTGTTAAAATTTCTGTACAATAAAAATTCAGTGTGAATATAATCTACTTGAATATGATGACATACACCAGAATTTTTTTGACTAGGTCTTTTCTAGTTCTTCAAAACACTCATTTTGGGTCAAAATTTACACAGTTATATGGAATTGTGACGTAAATGAAATATATGGTTATGGTCCCTAACGACTGACTTGACAGGTTTACGCTTTTATTATTTTTCAGTTATCACATCCTGGGTACTGCTGGTAGAACTTTTGGAGTTGAGTTTTACCGTGCACCCAATATGGCGACAGTGTTGGCTCAAACTGTGTTCACTCACCTCTCTGTGATTCCTGACCACAAACTCAAAGTCATTATACGTATCCTTTGGTGAAAAAAAACAACGTTGTTATATATTCATTTATTGAATATACTCCATGTAGAAAGACATACACACAATACAAACAACAAGATATAGATAGGGCAACAGTTATAATCTGCAGAGTCTTCAGGACATACAAATATAGTCCAACATATCTTTAGTTTTCTTGTGAATATTTTATACATATTGAATCAGAAATCCTGCTTACAAGTTTTAATAGTCATTCCTTGAGGATAGAGTCCATATTTATATTTTGTAGGCTATTTCAACGGTTCATTCTTGTTGACATTACATTTATGCACTGTAGAATAGAATAGTCATAGAATTACTTGCATCAGTGAGACCTGTATCAGCACTAAACTTACCATAAAGGTTCACTGATTTATTTGTGTTGCAACTTGTGTTACTGTAAAATACAAGTGCCGTTTTACATATTTGTATATCATTTTATTGCGTAAAATAGCCTTACCTTATCCTCACAAGTGCTTGTTTGGTTTTGTGGAGCAAAACGTATCGACCGACAAGAATTTTTTAAGGAATATTCTTGTCACAAGAGGTGACCCCTTTGTCTGCGCATGTCCGCGCTTGCGCAGTAGTCGTTGTCGACAGACGATTGTCGAGAGATCTTCATTATATTTTTGGTCGATATGGGAGCAACACGTACTTTTCCTTATTATCGTCCATTCACGGATGAAGATCTATGAAGTTTTGAAGCGTGCAAGCGTGCACCTACCTGTAGTTGTCCATTATTCGACTGGTACTACCACTAATTCTGCCTCCCTTGTCCTGAAAAGGGTCAGAATAAGATGTGCAAGAAGATGTTGCTGTAAAGTCTTCAGTGGAAGATGGTGTATATCTTCGGCTGTACTCGCCCATTATTCGACTGGAACTACCTCCTTGTCGATGAAAGGGATGCAGAGAAGATTTTGCTGTAAAGTTTTCAGTGGAAAACTGCTTTATGGTCCCTTATTTGATGGCACACCATGAATATTACCTTGTGCAAAGAAGAAAGAATGCAGTTGTCTTGGCAGCGGAGGTCGTAGATTCTTTACTGTGGGTGGAGCGCCACTCTGGTACAGTAACAGGTCTCCCTCCAAAAGAACGACTACAGAAGCGTATCCACGGATCCTTGCAGTTATTATTTTGTTTACCAGCATGTACAGTGAACTTCCTGCTTATCAAGACATGAAAATATGGACAGATTACCTTCCTTTGCTGTAAATTTGGATGAAGATCCAACAGACATCTTTGGGGCAGTATGTGCACTGCTTGTCTGTTCAGCCCTGTTGAAGAATTGCAATAACTATTTACTAGATAATAAAACCTTCCTATGGCCATGTCTCCATTGGAAAGAATACTGTGACTTTTGAGTTAATTCTTCTGCAAACTCAACGAAGATCAAACTGGCTAGATGAGATTTTATGTTATATTATATTATATGTTGAAGTCCTTGCTTCCAACTTTTACAGTGTATTTTGCACAGTATATTCAGGACAGGAGCTATGTCCAGTAATTTTCCCCTACTAACCACAAAAGATCATCGTACCACTCTGCCTAGTTTACCAGGTCAGAGGGATACAGAAGAACGTGGCTACATTAATGCAAGTCACCATGGAGGCTCTTCTTGCAGTGTTACTGGCAGTGATGGGATATTTTTTCATTGCCATCCCAGAGTTGTGCGAATCTTCAGTTGGGATTGTCGAGTTACTCTCCAATCGAATTCTCCAATGCCTGTACTACCCACAATGCAAAGCGATGACGTCAGACAGGAAAACATGGCTACAGTAAATACCGCTGAAATATTGCTGGAAATGCTTCAAAAGACAGCAAGTTATCCACTCAAGAATTGCAGAACTCCAGGTTTCTATGGCAGTTTATTTCTTGTATAGAAACTCGGCTAATGACGACCTCTGATACATCTCAGTGTCCTGAATTGATCTAACTACGTCTTCAACGGTCACGGCCCACGAGTGAAGTTCGTTTACTATAACAATAAATACCTGCTTGTCCCTTCATTTAAGCTGGAGACAGCAGAAATTGTTAGAAATTCGGTTACAAAAGATGCGTTCTTCTATGTACCGACTCACCAAGATTTTCAACATCTACTTCAGTTTAATGTACACGATCAAACCTATCAGTTTAAAACAATATGAAATTCGGGTTAGCGAGCCCTCTACAGTATCATGCGAGTAGTAAAGAGGCAAAACTCTTTCTTCAGTATCACAGAATAGGAGTTCACCATATACCTGGACCACTGGTTGTTAAGTGTTCATAAAGACACCAGTATTGGGTTCAAACCAAAGAACTCATCCAATTATTCATCAACTGGGCTTCATGATATCGATTTCCTAGGTTACCATTGCTTTTTGGTACCAGGAAATTTCTTTCACCATATACCTAGATCACTGGTTGTTTAGCGTATGTAAAATACACCAGTATTGGGTTCAAACCAAAGCACTCGTCCAATTATTCATCACCTGGGGCCGGTTTCATGAAAAGTCTCAAACTGAGCCAGACTCAAGGCTGAGTCAGGGTCTCAAATCTGAGACTTTTGTCTCGGCTGAGTTTTTGGCTCAAATGGATTTCACAAAGGGTGGATCAGCTGAGACCAGTCTCAAGTTATGGTCTCAACTTTTTAATCTCATTTCATATATTTAGTGGGCTTATTTTTAGTTTAAAAAGTTATATTTCATGATTATTATCATTTTAAATATCTTTAATACTCATAATACAAAGAAATTATTTGATAATATATTATTCTAAGTGATCCATAAGATTAAGACTCAACTGAGGTTGAGTCTGGCTTTGAGTCCCCCCTTGAGGCCTGTCACTTGATAAAAGCCTATAAAGCATGTCAATTCTATTGACTTTTGTTATTAGTAAATATTGAATATGTGGCTGTATAATTACAAAATAAAATTAAAATAGAAGATTTCAAGATTTATCAATTTCATTTTGGAACAAATTGTATCGCTTTATGTATGCGTTTTTTGGCATCAAAGCTTGGACTCAAATTTGAGACACCTCCTTCATGGGCTCAAATTTGAGCCTGTGACTGAGCCAGGTCTCAAGTTGAGCTTGTTTGTGAAATGCATTGAGTCTGAGTTCACAGACTCAGCAAAATATTTCCAAAATTTGAGACAAAGTCTCACCTTTTGAGTCTGACTCAAGGCTTAAGTCTGTTCATGAAACCGGCCCCTGGTCTTCATGATATCGATTTCCTAGGTTACCACTACATTTTGTAGGTGTGCCTTTCGCTGGTATCTACTACAACTGGCAATATCTCCAGTCACTAGTTGTGAGAATTCCTGTTTCAAATCCTTCTGAAAGAGCATATTCAGTGGTGGAAATGCCAAAAACTTGGAAATAGGATGCCCTTTCTATACACAGGGGCACAATTCCCTTATTTTCGTAGATGCATTAAACCAGGGTTGATGATCCCATCTAAAAGCAGAACAGTCACTCAGTCAGTGGCTTTTGGACAGTTAAAATGTACATATTACATTTCAAGGTCATACAGCTGAAGGCAGTGTGTTCAGCCCTTAAAAGCCTTCAAGACAAATTCCACACAAAAGAATTCTGATAGCATCAGACAACACCACTGTGTTCGGTTATCTGAACAAATGGGGGGGGGGGGGGAGCGTATACCTCCTAGTTTGGCACAGCTTGGCCTACTGCAATCCTTGAAATATACTCATAACAGACATATTCTTGGTTGCTTAAAGGTCATACTCAACATATCTCCAGAAGGGATAAAGGTTTGGCGCATCCTGGCCTACTACAATCCTTGAAATATACTCTTAAGAGACAGAATATTCTGGGGTTACTTAAATGTCATACTCAATGATCTCTACAGAAGGGACAAAAGTAATATGTACAGAATGGTTCTTACTCCCTTTATGGTTCTAGACAACGTGCAAGTTTGGCACAAATCAACAATAGGTGTTTTATGCAGGTATGCTGCATCTTGGCCTACTGCAATCCTTGAAATATTCTCATATGAGCCAGATATATTCAGGGTTGCCTAGATGTCATGACAACCTCTCCACAAAGAACGAAATAATACAGACAGGAGAGTCTTCATCTTTAATATTCTATTTGATTTACATAGTTTGTCAAATACCAATGGTACAGATGTTTGCCACCAATATGAGTCACAAACTTCCATTCTATGTTGCCAGTCCCGGATGCAAATACTCTGAACATAGATGAATTAAACATCTTGTTGGAGGTTCTGGACTGCTAGGCCTTTTCTCCTATGCCACTTATTCCAAAAAGTCATTGAACAAGTGAACACCAGGTGCAAAATGATTGTAGTGGCCCCTTGGTGGCCCATGATGCATTGGCTTTGGGGTCTGGTGAGTCATTCAACCAAACCTCCATTACAGCTACTTCACTGGTCTCAAAAACAGCCATTCAGTCAGAAATACCATCTGAATCTGTTGCATTGGCACCTTCATGCTTGGCACCTTAACACCACTCAGAATCTCTTATATCATTCTCTGGGCAAGGGATAGAGAGATTTAGGGCATCTCAAGGACCCTCATCTTGGAATGTATGAGTCATGATGGGCCATTTTGAGCTCTGGTACCCACAGAATAAGGTGGCCATCTCAGAGCCTACGGTCTCAAATATACCAGATTTTTTTGATCCATTTACTTGCAAAAATCTGAAACCTGTCACTATTGTTGGCTTTGCAGCAGCCATAGCTGATCATTTACATTTTTTGTGCAGGAGTTGAGCCAAAGCCTGCATCTTTATAGGCCTATTGCAAGTGTTATAGAGAGAAGCCCACTGCTAACAGAGGTACAGCATCAAGGGATTTGCCTTTGCTTCTGTTGGTTTTCACAAAGGGCTCCTTATTAACCTTTAAAAGGAGGTCAGTCTAAAAAAGTTTGACTTGCAAGACTGTTGCAATGCCATTGAAAGTGTATTCTGGGACTTTGGCTCCTTCAGACACAAGCCTCATAGGAAGGAGTTTACAGTTCTCCCTCCTACCTACCTTTTCAGCAAGGACCTATTAGCCTCAGTTGGTCTAGATTGCCTCCAGTGGTCACTTCAGCTCTAGATCATTCCTGAACTCAACTTGCCTGGACACATGCTTCGTTGTCCTCCTACAGCACTTACATCCTTCTTGGACAGGACTACTGCTTGGAGAAAAGGGAAAGTCTCCTTCGCCTACCTTTTAGCAATAATCAGTTGGCTCACAATGCCCCAGATGGCTCAAACCAGTGGTCATTCCAGCTCACAAACCTTTCTTGAGCTGACGTTGGACTGATGTTGTGACACTCTGCTCTCTTACAGTACTTAGTTACTATCAAGACAGTACAAGTACTTCAAGGAGGGGAACAATCTCTTGCTCATATCTTTTAAGGAAGGCTTGATGGAGATATCTTGAGTTCTGCTATCTCTTCCTGTATCAATCTGGATGCATGATTAGATTGCCAGTCCTTTGATTCTGATTCTCAGAATCTATACATTGAGACACATATTACATCCATGGCTGCCTCTTTAGTTTTCAAGAGTGGGGTCTTACCTCAGCAGATATCAAACTCTTGTTACTGAAAGACCCACAAGTCTTTACTACATTCTACTCGAAGGTGTAGCTTGGCAATCCCATGACCAGTCCATGAACAAATTGGGTCTTGTGGATTCATCTCAGCATGTAGTCAATTTTTTGTGTATTTATACATGTTATTCATATGACTCGCATATTTATGTTCTCTCCAGTTATACAAGTGTTGTGTCACTGACATATGCCTTAATTTACATACGGCCCCATATCTGCAGTTTTGCAGTTCAGTTTGCCTGCTTGGAGATATTCTCATTGCCAGATGATGACATCTTGTTTGGGGATTCATGCAGACATCTCCGGCCAGTACTGGGTGATGGTTAATTCTGCTATATGATTTGTTGTAAAATTGTCTACAACAGCAACAGCAGCAACAATGACGACCACATCATGGATCTCTTGTTGAGGGTAGCAAATTACTCATCTGTGATGAAGAAGTAACTTTTAACCTAAGATGTGGTGTATGGAAGCTTATCTTATCCTCTTATCAGTGCTTTATTTGGTGACCCCTTGTCTGACAATCATCTAACAGTGTGGCCAAAACAAATACCCTCCACCTGTTATGGTTGTATTCAAGCACTTGTGAGGATAAGGTAAGGCTATTTTACGCAATAAAATGTAACAAATTTTATTGTAATTTAACTTTTTACAAGTTAAATACTTACCTTATCCTCACAAGGATAAACCCACCCTACCTCCCCGCATAATTTGTTTTGCTGGGGACCAAAAATACAATGAAGATCTCTCGACAATCGTCTGTCGACAACGACTACTGCGCAAGCGCGGACATGCGCAGACAAAGGGGTCACCTCTTGTGACAAGAATATTCCTTAAAAAATTCTTGTCGGTCGATACGTTTTGCTCCACAAAACCAAACAAGCACTTGTGAGGATAAGGTAAGTATTTAACTTGTAAAAAGTTAAATTACAATAAAATTTGTTACAGTTGGCAGGTCTTATTGTATATCTGTATAAACTCATGCCAAAGTCGTCCATCTGAAACAACTAACCAGTCAAGTCGTTACAGTTACACCAACACACCCACTGACTTAATAAAACATATACAGAGAGCATTTTACTTGCATATAAAAGCAAGATGTTACAAAGTTTTATCAAGTGATGGCACATATAAGTGTGGAGTAACTTAAATCATTTTAATTAGGATAGTATAACCTGTGCTATTACCTGTAACGAAATGCAAAAGAAAAGATATTTTTATATTTAATAAACAGAATTGATGTAGCTTTGAAAATGTAGACATCTTGACTATTTGTGCCTTATGCCACTTGTCATAAAGTCTGCTGCATATTCATATTCATATTATTATTTTAAAAATTTTGTTTAATGTTTACTGTGAGTGAGAGAAATAAAATTTGTATTTTCTAAGTATGGTAACATTCAGTTATCTGTGGTTTGAGGCATGTTTTCCTTTATGCTGAGTTTCAGGAGCTTTTCTCAAGTTATTTGTTCAGAACTGCCCACAAGATTACTATATCAGTGTTCTGCTGCCCACTTTTCAGACGTTTGCTCCATACATGCTCGAGGTGAGAGTTTAAAACCTTTTGTTATCGAAACAACCTGGGACATGTCCAGTTTAAATCCTTATTATACAAAGAGTTTTCACAGTAGAAGTTAAGGAAGCAATATCAGGGTATAAGAATGTGCCAATACCTGGATGATGTATCACTGAGAGCCTCCTCAAGAATCTCTGGTTCAAACCTGAAAACTAATTTTCAGTTATTATAATCATGGTTTCCCAAACAACAAGTGACATATCTGGTTTAGATTTGGTAAAATTGTTATTGTCAAAATATGGGATATGTTTTGATTAGTTTGCATAATTTTAAATATGGCATTTTCTTAAAGTTGTCCGTTATTTGCCCTGTACATGCTGTAGGTAAAAATATTCACAACCTCTATAATACCAGTAACTTAGGACATGCTCAACGTCGGTTGGTTAAAATTTATTATGTCCACCCCCCTGGGGGGTGGATATATTATTTTTGCTTTTTTCGCCGTCCGGCGTCCGATGTCCGATGTCCGGCGTCCGATGTCCGGCGTCACGCATGGTTTCCGCTCATTTAAAGGAAAAGTATTAGAGCTATTGTCACCAAATTTGGTATGCAGGCTTATTGGGTCAGTAGCTTGCTTGGGATTGCTTTTGGCTGTTGTACCTCTTTTGCTTACTGAGTAATACTTAAGTACAGCTATTTTCAGTACCCATTGGTTTCCGTGCATTTAAGCCAAGATAATTAAAGATATTTTACTACAATTTTGAATACAAGATTGTTATGTCCATAGCTCGCTTGGTATTGCATTTGGGACTGATAGCTTTGTCAGTACATGAGTAATAGCCATTTAGGTACTTCATTGTGTATTTTCAGTACTACTTTTGAGTAATTTGCTAATATCTCAGAAACCGTAAGAGATAGAGCGATTTCGACAGAATTTTTGACTCACAGGGTAGTAGAAGAGTATTCTGTACAAAATTGAAAATTTTCAATTTTCGCCACTTTTGGCGGCCATCTTGAATTTTTGCGAAAAACGAAAAAATCTTAATATCTCAGAAACCGTAAGAGATAGAGCGATTTGGACAGAATTTTTGACTCACAGGGTATCTAAGGAATGTACTCTTTGCAATTTTCCAAAAGTTTTCTCCTCCCCAAAAATGGCGGCCATTTTGAATTTTCGAATTTTTGCCAAAAATGGCAAAACACAAATTTGCTTCTATCTCCTTAACCGTGCGAGATAGAGCGATTTCGTCGAAATTTTCGACCCACAGGGTATCTAAGGAATGTAATCTTTGCAATTTTCAAAAAATTTTCCCCTCCCCAAAAATGGCGGCTATTTTGAATTTTCGAATTTTTGCCAAAAATGGCAAAACACAAATTTGCTTCTATCTCCTTAACCGTGCGAGATAGAGCGATTTCGTCGAAATTTTCGACCCACAGGGTATCTAATGAATGCAATTTTTTGCAATTTTCCAAAAATTTTCCCCTCCCCAAAAATGGCGGCCATTTTGAATTTTCGAATTTTTGGCAAAACACAAATTTGCTTCTATCTCCTTAACCGTGCGAGATAGAGCGATTTCGTCGAAATTTTCGACCCACAGGGTATCTAAGGAATGTAATCTTTGCAATTTTCAAAAAATTTTCCCCTCCCCAAAAATGGCGGCTATTTTGAATTTTCGAATTTTTGCCAAAAATGGCAAAACACAAATTTGCTTCTATCTCCTTAACCGTGCGAGATAGAGCGATTTCGGCAAAATTTTCAAACCACAGGGTATCTGAGAATTCTACTCTTGCCAATTTAAAAAAAAATTTTCCCCTCCCCAAAGATGGCGGCCGTTTTGAATTTTCGAATTTTTGCCAAAAATGGCAAAACACAAATTTGCTTCTATCTCCTTAACTGTGTGAGATAGAGCGATTTCGTCAAAATTTTCAACCCAGAGGGTATCTAAGGAGTGTACTCTTTGCAATTTTCCAAAAATTTTCCCCTTCCCGAAAATGGCGGCCATTTTGAATTTTCGAATTTTTGCCAAAAATGGCAAAACACAAATTTGCTTCTATCTCCTTAACCGTGCGAGATAGAGCGATTTCGTCGAAATTTTCGACCCACAGGGTATTTAAGGAATGTAATCTTTACAATTTAAAAAAAATTTTCCCCTCCCCAAAAATGGCGGCCATTTTGAATTTTCGAATTTTTGCCAAAAATGGCAAAACACAAATTTGCTTCTATCTCCTTAACCGTGCGAGATAGAGCGATTTCGTCGAAATTTTCGACCCACAGGGTATTTAAGGAATGTAATCTTTACAATTTAAAAAAAATTTTCCCCTCCCCAAAAATGGCGGCCATTTTGAATTTTCGAATTTTTGCCAAAAATGGCAAAACACAAATTTGCTTCTATCTCCTTAACCGTGTGAGATAGAGCGATTTCGTCGAAATTTTCGATCGACAGGGTATCTAAGGAGTGTACTCTTTGCAATTTTCCAAAAATTTTCCCCTCCCCAAAAATGGCGGCCATTTTGAATTTTCGAATTTTTGCCAAAAATGGCAAAACACAAATTTGCTTCTATCTCCTTAACCGTGCGAGATAGAGCGATTTCGTCGAAATTTTCGACCCACAGGGTATTTAAGGAATGTAATCTTTGCAATTTTCAAAAAATTTTCCCCTCCCCAAAAATGGCGGCCATTTTGAATTTTCGAATTTTTGCCAAAAATGGCAAAACACAATTTTATTGCGAAAAATACACTTACCATTTCCTGACCATTGCTATATGTTGGTGCCATCCAACTCACTGGCCAACGTTGAGAAACGTTTTAAGAAACCTTAAGAGGCCAGTGAGTGAGTGTGAACTAGCATGTCCCCCTAGTGGTCATGTGACCACGCTAGTAAACAACCTTCATTATTTTTGTTGGCCATCCTAGAGTGTGGATGTGTTATTTTAATTTGGATTTTTATAAAGTTTTTGGAGTTTTTGTGGGAATTTGAGTTCTGTGGTAAGGCATCTGTGTTGACAATGTCTTCTCAGGACGAATTTAACAGAAAAGGACAGAGAAAAAGTCTTTTGTGGCCATTTTTTGGTGGATGTATGACCACTATTTTAAGATGGCGGCATGGATGTATCGTCGTTGGATGAAGACTTTCTTCTTCTCAGAATTCTTCAAAAGGCACATGTTTCTTGAGATGAGAGAAGTTATTTTATTTTTCACTTGATTGAAGATTTCCAACTTTTTAACACTGAAACTGTTGGCAGTCATACTAGCTCCGACAGGGACAGTTTACAGGTTGCTAGGTGACAAATGGAGGCAACCTGAAGAGAGGAGACAATTCGATTGTCATAAAGCTATTCTCACGTCGGGTTCTAAAAGCCAGGCGTTTGTGGTAGTCAACATCTCACCGCGACAATCTCACTCGAATGGGTGTCCGGTGGGATTCCCCGGTGAGAGCAGACATCTTAGTTTCTCATTGGTTGCTGCATCGTGGACAAGTTCCGGATGCAGAAGCGATCATCCACAGCTTCTAATTCTTCCGTCAGGTTCAGTCGGAACTTTTCACGGAGGAAAATACCAGCATGACGTCATTCTAACACAATCGAGTTTCCATACCTCCCCAAAGGTCCGGAATCGGGTTTCAGATTCCCGGACCTGTGTTTTTCATCTCACAGATTATCTTTTCTTTCTGTGGGTTATGCAGGTTTTTTCTGCTGGAAACCGGCACCGGTGCATAAGATCTATATGTACCCATTGTCAGATTTTGTTCAAGAATACAGGTTCTCTGTGTTTCTTGCAACTGAATCATGTCAAATTTCAGAATTTAATAATTTGGAGTTATCTAACAGTACCTCAAGGTTTAACAGGAATCTCATAGAAGATCCAATACTACCTTGGACTGTGTACATTAAGTTTAATTACAGTCTTTAATGGTCCTGGATGTTTTGTGGACAGTGCGTTGACTACTTCTTCAACTTGTTACTCGTCAGGAGTGTTACAAGTCTTACTTTTTCTTTTTTATCTTAGAGGTTTTTGGTAGAATTAAAAGTGCATTTTTCACTCTTAATGAGGTTTTTCTCCTGCTGAACTGTTGGTCAGATGTCCAGGAAAACTTCATTTTGTGATCTCTGGTGTATAGTGTTTCTTCGGTCTGGGAAGGAGCAAACTCCTACACATGGCTAGAAATGGGATTAGTGCCCCAGGGCAGTTTTTTGTTCCCATTATGATAATTAATCCTCCAACACTGTTACAAAGCTCTTCTCCTCTGTAAGACTTAGAGGGGTTAGGTTTAGGAGGAATGTTTCTCCAGGAGTGGCAGATATTCTACACCTTACATCTCAACATAGTAAGAGGATAATTTTTTCAACCATACTTTACCTTTCACAGAAGCGACAGTAGCAGGAAGATTTACTTATTCATGTTCCTAAACCAGTTGTGGACATGTGTTTTTAAAAATAAATGAATAAAATGCGGGAGACATCAGTTTGCATAAAAGCTGTGTATGAAATGATCGACAAAAGGGCGATAACACCAGTGAGATGGTGATATCGCTACAATTTTACAGTTTATCGGTTGTCATAAGCTGGGAAGAGATGGCTACCACTAATAATTGAGGTAATAAACCTTTACATGTACCTTAATTTCGCATGGTTGAGTTTTTCGCTTTTTTCTTACTAGTAAGTGAATGGGTGTGTTAACTCGTTTTCCTTACAGTTGCATACTTTCGTAGCCGGATCCATGCGAATTTTATTTTCACTTCAGTGTTTGATGACAGTTCTCACCGGTTCACTGCCTGTTTGTTATGCTAGATATGGTGAGCCTGTGGGATCTATAAGAATGCATCTTGATTAACCAGTATGTAGACCATTTTAGTGCCTTGCTCTTGGAAATGGTATATTTTCGACTCTACTATTATATCAACGGATAGTGAACCTGATGGCTGCAGTAGAAGGCATTGGGTGTCACCAGGTTATATACATTTGGAACATTAAAAAAAAACAAAAAAAAAACAGCTTGTCTAAAGCCAGGGTTGGATCATGATGTATTAGATCAGATTAAGTTCCAGCTCCAGGGTTTTTTATTTTAGTTTGCAGATTCTCCGTTAATGGTTGTTAAGGAAGCCATGTCTCTGGTTGGCGGCATGGCTTCATAGGAGTACACAATGCCCATGGATCATTTGTTTATCAGGTGACCCCAAGGCTATCTGCTAATGTACCAAAAGATATCCTCATTCTTGTGATATCCCAGTTTTCTGTTCTCAGGTTCTCAGGGATCATATTCAGTGGTGGACCAACTTTCAAGTTTGAAGGAGGGCCCTCTACTTTCTCAGGAGGTGCATAACCTACTGCTGTTCTTACATGCTTTCTTCAGGGGTTGGGATGTCCAATTATGGCATCAAACAGCCAGTGGTCTGGGGTATCATGAGGAGTCAAGACTCCACATTAATAGGGTTACTAGCTTTAGAATCATTTGGAAGTCAGATTCGGATTCTAAATCTGTTGATTTCCACTGACAGTTCTTCAGTGGTTTCCTATCTGAACAGGTAGGGAGGTACCCACTTTCAGGAATGTGTTTCCTTATCTGAAGAATCATTCCTTGGACGAATGCCATGGGTTCAGATTCAGGCATATCACTTCCCAGGGTTCCAAATGTTCTAACAAATTCTTTGTTCATGAGAGTCAGGATGATTCAAATTGAATGTGTTTTGAATGACTTTTGAATCTTCTATTCTGATTCAGGTGTTCAATCAAATCGGTCTTTGATTACAATCACCAATGAGGGATTTGTTTTGCAACTAGTTTGAACCACAAGCTTGTCTTTTCAACTTTTCTTGGGATGGATTGGACAGTTTCTTTGGTCCTGTGACCTTGATTCTTCAGGTGATGCAGGTGAATCATTTGGCTTCTGAGGGTCCTTTGGTTTTTTTTTCAACCTGTAGTCATTTCTGCTTTGAAACCTTCTTTAGATCATGCTTTAGTGCAAGATAGGTTTCTTTGTCCAGTGAGAGCCTTGAGAGGTTATCTGGATAAGTCAAAGATCTCAGGAAAGTCAAGAAAATTCTTTTTGTAGCTATTAAGAAGGGCTACTCCAAGATTTAGGTGCAGAATCATCTGGATTGCATCAGAGTGGCTAGGGATGTCTTATTTTTGGGATCTGGTGGATCTGTTCCACAAAGGTTCCTTTTAAGGCTTCCCTTGCTGGTGAGTTCAATCATTATGCCATTGGTATCCAACAACCTGAATCTTAAGCTTCCAGTGTATGTGTTTCCTTTCTTAGACTGTGGGGCTTGGGCAACAGGTGCATTACTCATTCTTGGGAGGATCTGGACAGCTTTGTGTTTGTTCCAGTGGCTCTCATTCCTCAGGTGACTCAAGATGATCACCTACAGGTGCAGAATCATCATGATTGCACCAGGATAGCCAAGGATTCTTCAGGTGATTTAGAAGATGACCACCTTCAGGTGCAGATTCATCATGATTGAATCATGATGGTCATGGTGGATGTTCTTGGTTGTGGGACCTGGTAAATCTATGCACATCTGAGGCTTCTTTGTGGTGAACTTCTCAGATACTTCTTTTCTAGATGTAGCAAATTTCCTTAATTATTTCTTTAAGGAAAGGAATCTTAAGCTATCTACTATTGCTGGTTTCAGAATAACAATGGTAGATTGCTTTCCTTGAAGGGAAATAAGTCTCTAGAACTCTTCAGCTGTATAGATTGTTGACATATTTCTATAGAGACAATCCAGTAGCCAATAGGTTAAGCCTTCTTTACCTTTTGTCTCTGGTCTTGTTTGGTCTCACCAGACAGCCGTTTGGGGAAGATTTCTTGGAGGTTATTAATTTTCAAGACGGTCTTTCTTTTGACTTTGGCATTAGGCAAAGGAAGAAGGGTATTTTCGTTAGCTTTGTCTTCCCTTACTTTGAATGAGTATTGCTCACAAATGGCTCTGGCCATTTATTAGCCAAAATTCAGTTGGCGTCGGATGGGCCTACTTCAGTTAAGCCGGTCGATATGCCAGCTCTCAATCACTGGGACAGCAGTTTTACTCAAGATAGATCTCTTTGTCTTGTGAGGTTTTGAAATACTTTTACTTGGGACAAAGGATTCAATGAGGAATTTTTATGTCTTGTCTGTGCCTAGTTAGGAAGGCTTTACAGCAGATATTTTCAGGTCAACTATCTTATCTTGCTGTAGGCAGACTATCATGTTGACTGAGGAGAAGTCAAATTCTGACTCTCAACAGCAGCGAGTCAAAGCAAGAATCTTTAGGTTTTAGGATAGTGTTTCTGTATATGAATTTTTAGATGCATGTTACTGGAAACCATAACTTTTTTACCATTTTTCAGTCTCACCTGCTTGGTTTGCTTGTGGTCAGACTTTGATATTGTGTCCTACAGTTTGTTATGTTATAAGTATATGTGTGATACTTATATTGATACTTTAGTATGCATTTGCATCTGTATGTCTGTCATACTATCTGTATTTACCGGTATATTAGGCAGCATTGTTGACTTCAGTCACACTTGGGTTTACACAATATGCTGATGACACTTCAAATATTTGTGTCACCTGTTTGGGTGTTGGATGTTTGTCTTGATACAGCATTCAACTGTGACAATAACTGTCAATTTGTGAGATCTTCAACTACATACTATGATTTAGGGGATCTGTATGGTATGTGGTGACTGTTGGAAGTTTATATGTTGTTGTATGCATGTAAATTTCAATGTAAACTTCTCATAATGTTTTAGTTGTAGGCTAGGTAGTGAGTTTCTGTAATGATTACTTCTTTCCTACAACAACAACAGGATGTGTTGTTTTGTAGTGCTCAACAGTTCCACTGCCTCATCTGGGAGGTGAGTTTGGATCTGAATGCCTATAGGATTGTGCTGTGTATGATAGCTGTGCAGAGTGGTGTACTGGGTCTTTATATTCTAGTACTGCCCTCCTTCCATGAAGGCTGCATTCAGCAATGGTCAGGAAATGGTAAGTGTATTTTTCGCAATAAAATTGAAAAATTTTGTTGTAATTTTAATTTTTATTAGATAAATACTTACCATTTCCTGACCAGGATAGTCCCCCCCTACCTCCCCGCAGATTCAGTACTAGGGGAGTATTTTCTGCAACAAAAATAATGAAGGTTGTTTACTAGCGTGGTCACATGACCACTAGGGGGACATGCTAGTTCACACTCACTCACTGGCCTCTTAAGGTTTCTTAAAACGTTTCTCAACGTTGGCCAGTGAGTTGGATGGCACCAACATATAGCAATGGTCAGGAAATGGTAAGTATTTATCTAATAAAAATTAAAATTACAACAAAATTTTTCAAATTTGCTTCTATCTCCTTAACCGTGCGAGATAGAGCGATTTCGTCAAAAATTTCGACCCACAGGGTATCTGAGCATTGTACTTTGGTAATTTTTAAAAAATTTTCCCCTCCCCAAAAATGGCGGCCATTTTGAATTTTAGAATTTTTGCCAAAAATGGCAAAACACAAATTTGCTTCTATCTCCTTAACTGTGTGAGATAGAGCGATTTCGTCGAAATTTTCAACCCACAGGGTATCTAAGGAGTGTACTTTTTGCAACTTTCCAAAAATTTTCCCCTCCCCAAAAATGGCGGCCATTTTGAATTTTTGCCAAAAATGGCAAAACACAAATTTGCTTCTATCTCCTTAACCGTGCGAGATAGAGCGATTTCGTCGAAATTTTCGACCCACAGGGTATCTAAGGAATGTAATCTTTACAATTTTCAAAAAATTTTCCCCTCCCCAAAAATGGCAGCCATTTTGAATTTTCGAATTTTTGCCAAAAATGGCAAAACACAAATTTCCTTCTATCTCCTTAACCGTGCGAGATAGAGCGATTTCGTCGAAATTTTCGACCCACAGGGTATTTAAGGAATGTAATCTTTACAATTTTCAAAAAATTTTCCCCTCCCCAAAAATGCCGGCCATTTTGAATTTTAGAATTTTTGCCAAAAATGGCAAAACACAAATTTGCTTCTATCTCCTTAACTGTGTGAGATAGAGCGATTTCGTCGAAATTTTCGACCCACAGGGTATCTAAGGAGTGTACTCTTTGCAATTTTCCAAAAATTTTCCCCTCCCCAAAAATGGCGGCCATTTTGAATTTTCGAATTTTTGCCAAAAATGGCAAAACACAAATTTGCTTCTATCTCCTTAACCGTGCGAGATAGAGCGATTTCGTCAAAAATTTCGACCCACAGGGTATCTGAGCATTGTACTGTTGGTAATTTTTAAAAAATTTGCCCCTCCCCAAAGATGGCGGCCATTTTGAATTTTAGAATTTTTGCCAAAAATGGCAAAACACAAATTTGCTTCTATCTCCTTAACTGTGTGAGATAGAGCGATTTCATCGAAATTTTCAAACCACAGGGTATCTAAGGAGTGTACTCTTTGCAATTTTCCAAAAATTTTCCCCTCCCCAAAAATGGCGGCCATTTTGAATTTTTGCCAAAAATGGCAAAACACAAATTTGCTTCTATCTCCTTAACCGTGCGAGATAGAGTGATTTCGTCGAAATTTTCGACCCACAGGGTATCTAAGGAATGTAATCTTTACAATTTTCAAAAAATTTTCCCCTCCCCAAAAATGGCGGCCATTTTGAATTTTAGAATTTTTGCCAAAAATGGCAAAACACTAATTTGCTTCTATCTCCTTAACCGTGCGAGATAGAGCGATTTCGGCAAAATTTTCAACCCACAGGGTGTCTAAGGAGTGTACTCTTTGCAATTTTCCAAAAATTTTCCCCTCCCCAAAAATGGCGGCCATTTTGAATTTTTGCCAAAAATGGCAAAACACAAATTTCCTTCTATCTCCTTAACCGTGCGAGATAGAGCAATTTCGTCGAAATTTTCGACCCACAGGGTATTTAAGGAATGTAATCTTTACAATTTTCAAAAAAAATTTCCCCTCCCCAAAAATGGCGGCCATTTTGAATTTTCGAATTTTTGCCAAAAATGGCAAAACACAAATTTGCTTCTATCTCCTTAACTGTGTGAGATAGAGCGATTTAGTCAAAAATTTCGACCCACAGGGTATCTGAGCATTGTACTCTTGGTAATTTTTAAAAAATTTGCCCCTCCCCAAAAATGGCGGCCATTTTGAATTTTTGCCAAAAATGGCAAAACACTAATTTGCTTCTATCTCCTTAACCGTGCGAGATAGAGTGATTTCGGCAAAATTTTCAACCCACAGGGTATCTAAGGAGTGTACTCTTTGCAATTTTCCAAAAATTTTCCCCTCCCCAAAAATGCCGGCCATTTTGAATTTTAGAATTTTTGCCAAAAATGGCAAAACACAAATTTGCTTCTATCTCCTTAACTGTGTGAGATAGAGCGATTTCGTCGAAATTTTTGACCGACAGGGTATCTAAGTAGTGTACTCTTTGCAATTTTCCCAAAATTTTCCCCTCCCCAAAAATGGCGGCCATTTTGAATTTTCGAATTTTTGCCAAAAATGGCAAAACACAAATTTGCTTCTATCTCCTTAACCATGCGAGATAGAGCGATTTCGTCAAAAGTTTCGACCCACAGGGTATCTAAGGAATGTAATCTTTGCAATTTTCAAAAAATTTTCCCCTCCCCAAAAATGGCGGCCATTTTGAATTTCGAATTTTTACCAACAATGGCAAAACACAAATTTGCTTCTATCTCCTTAACCGTGCGAGATAGAGCGATTTCGGCGATATTTTCGACCCAACGGGTATCTAAGAAATGTACTCTTTGCAATTTTCCAAAAATTTTCCCCTCCCCACATATGGCGGCCATTTTGAATTTTCGAATTTTTGCCAAAAATGGAAAAACACAAACTGGCCTTAACCGTGCAAAATAGAGTTATTTCGTTGAAATTTTCGACCCATAGGCTATCTAAGAAATGTACTCTTGGCAATTTTCAAAAAATTTTCCTTTTCCCAAAAATGGCGGCCATTTTGAATTTTCGAATTTTTGCCAAAAATAGATAAACAGGAATTTGCTTCTATCTTGTTAACAAAAGGTTGATAGGGTGGACATTACACATGATAATGTTTGTTCTTCTATGCTATCCTGTTTCTATTCATATGTCGCAGCTACAAGCAACAGGGCGTCCTATTTCTAGTTTTTTAAAAGAATGGGTATTTTATGTCACTTTTTGACTGACCGGTTAAGACTTAAATCTTTCAAAAAATAACTATGTTGTGCATATTATTGTGTTCACATATTATACAAAATTTTCTTTGTTATTCACTTGGGGGAGAGGGGGGAGACAAAACACTTGTTGAAAATAACAAAAAAGTATATTTAAGCATTACCTTGTGTGGCCTGCACTCTATTATAATGCAGAGTAAGTACTTTAAAGTATTTTATTTATATTAGAATGTAGTTGTGATATCACTCTGTCTTATTTTCCAGCACTTGACATCCAAATGGCAAGTTATCAGTCAGCAAATTGAGAAGAGGTAAGCAGACTTTCAGTGGTACAAAAATGAATTTACAAAAAGGTGAGACCTAACCTGACATACTGAGAGACTGTGGTCCCAAGTTGTGTGATAACTTATTAGTACAGTGGAACCTCTATTACCCGACCCTCAGTTATCCGAATTTTCAATTATGCGACCTCAAACCCACTCTCCCAACTCCATTTAAACCTGTTATTTTAGGCTTTCCATTATTCGACCTTTCTATTATCCGACCTAATTGTTACTGTCCCAAGAGGGTCGGATAATGGAGGTTCTACTGTATCCATAAAAAAATAATGCTTGTAAGCAAACTAAGTGGTCATTTTTTTTTCTTTCATTTATGTCAACAGAAATATTTTAACAGAATCTGGTAAACTATAAATTGCAATGAATTTGGAATTGTTCAGACAGAGTAATGATTTATTACATAGCATGTTTTTTTTTAATCTTGACTATAGTATGTTTTTGAGTAGTGAATGCAAAAAAAAATTGAAAGAAGGTTGCCATGTATATGAATTATGATTACCACAACTTTTCTGAAATTTTGAGTGTTTTTAAATCACAATTAATACGAATCTGCATGATGTTTGAAATATTTTTAAATCACAGTAGCCAAAAAGCTACATGACGTTTATAATATTTTTGAACCAAGGTTACTCTGACTTTTGATAAGTTTATAATATTCCAAAATCATGGTAACCACAACCTGTACGAAGTTTAGAATGTTTTTCAAACATGAATATTGCAACCAACACAAAGTTTGGAATGTTTTTGAATGTTCCAGTGATGATGATAGTGAGCCTGAAGTAGAGGAGGTTTTACAGGAGCAGCTTCTGCGCCAGATGTCCCGGGAGTATCTGGAACTCATTGGTGAGGCTCCTTGTAGATATGGTTACTGTTAATACAAGTGGGGAAACGTCTCTCAATTAAATATTTACTGTGATCTTTTTGCACAGTTTTATTGGACATTATACCATGAATCACATTCTAGGTTGAATTAGCATTGCATGTTTGTAAATATGCTAGTTTTTCTAATTTTTTTTATTCGATTTGATTTATACAGCTAACAGTAATTCTAGGGAGAATTAGGGTATTCTTGCAAGAATTCAGTGCTTTTTGTCGAATTATTGACTTGTCTTCTGCATGTAGTTTTGCAGACCAAACAGTCAAAACAATACTGACTGGAAAAAGTTATTTTATAAAACCACAAAAATCAAAGCACTGTATTGTGTTGGTGCAATTAACATGACTAACGGCTGTAATCAAATCAATAAGATTTCACTTCACATAAAAATCTATCAAGAAATTGGTATCAAGATGGTGTTATTTGGTACATTCTTAAAATAGCCACTTCCTATAAATA
The DNA here is from genome assembly GCA_964017235.1 of Sabellastarte sp. h YS-2021. Lineage (NCBI taxonomy): Eukaryota > Metazoa > Annelida > Polychaeta > Sabellida > Sabellidae > Sabellastarte > Sabellastarte sp. h YS-2021. The sequence goes on from OZ024928.1 coordinate 20,486,266, forward strand.
TATAGATAATCTTTGCTTGAAGTTACTTGAATAATTTAGAATATTGTAGTAAGTTCTCCGTGCAGTGTACTACATTTTAATATGTATGTAAGAGACTCTGTATATCTATTGTCTGTCAATGCTGCTAGTTTCAAATTTTGTTGAGCTTTAGTTAGTTTAACATGTCAGCTTTGATTGTTGACTTATTATATCCCCAGACGAAAGTCGGGGATATATTGGATTCAAGTCCGTCGCGCCGCCGCCGCCGCCGCCGTAGAAATTTCCTTGTGGACGCGATAACTCAAAAACAAATTAATATTTTTTTTTCAAACTTGGTACACATGTTAAGGGTGCCCAAAGGAAGATCCCTATTTTAAGGTGACCTTAAACTCCCAGTAAAAAAGAACTTATGGCCACCTTAAGGTCAGAAATTGCACTTTTGGCCACTTAGAGCCCTGTAGGTCACAAACTATGATGCTCAGCTGGCTGAAATTTTACCTGACAACACATTAATATGTTCTTAGTACATGTGCCAAAAATCATGACTTTAAGTTGAGGAGAAAATTGTGTTTGAGGCCCATAAATACCCCCACTTAGGGATTTTTTGCTATACTTTTCACATATTTTGCCCTATAATTTGGAAGTGATAATTCTGATGAGTCTCAAACTGCGCTAGGTATAACTTTGATATGTAATCCTTGTCTGTAGAAAATTTTAGGGCTGTAGGTGTACCCAAAGGGGTCGACTTAAGGTCTCAAAAGTGCCCACAGAGACCCAATTTATGCACTTTTTGCCACTTTCAAGCACTGTAGCTTTCAAACTATGTCTCTCATCTAAGTTAAATATCATCTGGGAATATATCTATGTGTTTTCTTATATGTGCCCCAACATTTAGGCCTTTAATAGACAGTTAACCTGTGTATCAGGACCATAAACACCCACCCGAGTGACCCTTATAAGACATTTTTCACATCTTTTTCCCTGTAACTTGGAAATGGTAAGTCTGAGAAGTTTCAAGCTGTATTAGATATATATTCTGTGTGTAATCTTAGTATGTAACAGATTTTAAGTCTGAAGCTTTAATTTTGAAGGTCAAATTGAGGTCTCTAAAAGGCTCCCAAAGACCCAATATTTGGACTTTTTGCTACTTTTAAGCCCTGTGACTGTCAAACTATGTGACTGATAGAGCTCAAATCTTATCTGAGAAGATATTAGTATGTTATTTTTATATGTGCCAAAAATTAAGGCTTTAAGAAGACATTTAACCTGTGTATGAGGACCATAAATCCCCACCCGAGTGACCATTTTTAGACATTTTTCACATATTTTTCCCTGTAACTTGGAAATGGTAAGTCTAAGAAGTTTCAAACTGTATTAGATGCATATTCTATGTGTAATCTTAGTATGTGACAAATTTTAAGTCTGAAGCTTTAATTTGAAGGCCACATTTAGGTCTCTAGAAGGCCCCATAAAGACCCAGTATTTGGACTTTTTGCCAATTTTAAGGCCTGTGACTGTTAAACTATGTGACTGATAGAGCTGAAATCTCATCTGGGAATACATTATTATGTTCTTTTTACATGTGCCAAAAATCAAGGCTTCAAGTAGACATTTAACCTGTGTATGAGGACCTTAAACACCCACCTGAGTGACCCTTTTAAGACATTTTTCACATATTTTGCTCTGTAACTTGGAAATGGTAAGTCTGAGAAGTTTCAAACTTTATTAGATACATATTCTATGTGTAATCTTAGTATGTAACAAATTTTAAGTCTGAAGCTTTAATTTGAAAGCCACATCGAGATCTCTAAAAGGCCCACAATGACCCAATATTTGGACTTTTTACCACCTTTAAGCCCTGTAACTGTTAAACTATGTGATTGATGGAGCTGAAATCCCATCTGGGAATGCATTATTATGTCCTTTTTACATATGCCGAAAATCAAGGTTTTTAGTAGACATTTAACCTGTGTATGAGGGCCATAGACACTCGCCCAAGTGCCTTTTTGGACATTTTTTCCGTATTTTGCCCTGTTATTTGGAAATGCTTAGTGTGACAAGTCTTAAACTGTATTATATATAATTTTTGTTTGTTATGTATGTCCCCCCAAAAGTTTCAGATCTGTAGTTTAATTGCTAAGGTCTCTTTAACAATTGTAAAATGCCCACAGAAACCCAATTTATGGATATTATGCCACTTTAAACCCCAGTAACTGTCAAACTATGTGGGTTATAGAGCTGAAATCTTTGAATTTTTAAAAGGAAATGCCTGTCTATTTAAATTTTGAATATTAATAATGTTATGGCTATCTTAGTCTTTTAAGAACTTATTTTTGTGTGTTATACCTCTGCTTGCTGAGTTTTTCACTTTTTAAAATGAAACTGGTTAAACATATTCAAGTAGACAAAATGGACACTTTAAGTGAGCTTTAAGTCCCAATATTAATGAAATTATATCCTTATGTAGTAAAACTAGGGGATTTTTAACCCTCAACTAGCCCAGTTTTATTCAACTTGCCTCAGTTAATTTTGGCACAGCTCCTACAGTTATGAACTCATTTCAGTTGATAATCACATACTTAAAATTCTCAATTCTTTTTGTATTTGAGTACCCCTTTTATATAGATTGTTTGTTTACCATTTATGCTCAACCCACATCCCCCACCCGGATTCCCCCCACCCACCTCTGGGACCTCCAGCTATATTGAGTGACACTAAATAAACAAAGGTATTTAATGATATCAGATGAGAAACAAAGAACTCAATGGGGTTGCAGATCTTGTGTAATAGTGAGAGAGGTGTGGAGAAGGGGAGAGGGGTGGGGGTGGGAGGTGGTGGGCTTCATTACATATAACACAAAGGGGAGTCAGAACTGAGATTGTGTCACATATTTAGGTTGCATATATATGGACCACATATATAGGTATAGAGGAAATGAATAACTGAAAACAATTTGCAAATTCTAAAAATAATATAATAAAATAATAATATAAATAATTTTTTTTTAAATAATATTTTATTTGTGAACAAATATAGAAACAGATATGCGCTTTTGGGATTATGAATTTTAGAATGGACATTGAATCATCAATCATTTAAATACTTTGAAGGAAGATTGAAAAATATGATGAGTTGAGTTAAAAATAATATTTTATTTGTCAACAAATATAGAAACAGATATGCTCTTTTGGGATTATTATTTTAGAATGGACATTCAATCATCAATCATTTAAATACTTTGAAAATAGGTTTAGAGTTATCATTGCAGGAAGATTGAAAATATAATTTGAGTTATGTATTCGGCGTCTGGGGATACACCATCTTCCTTGGGGAGATATAAACAGAGTAGATTGATGTGCTGAAGTTCATATAATAATGGGTAATTATGTTTTAAAAAATTCCCGATCAAAACCTGTGGCGTGAGTGATGACCTGTCTGGGGATATGTTGGCGCCGAGTTGGCCCAATCTAGTTTCAAATAGTATTTTGAATCCATGAGAATGAATTTCTGTCAAGTAGAACATTGACATGTCCATAATACAGTACTGCTATGCATTTCTCAGGTTTGATATTCAAGGAGAGACGTGCATACAGTAATAACGAGGCCACAGAGAATGCAGAGTCCCAACCACTGGAGGAACAGTCCCAGAATTCCCAGTCTTCCCAGAATTCCCAACCCAGTCGAGACCTCACCCTGGGGGAGCTTGGAAAACTTGTACTGCAGTCTGAGGTTGTAAAAACATGTAATTGTAGACTATTTTAAACTTGAACAATTGAAACTAATTTTGACATCAGTAATAATCCAAGGGATATCACTCCTTCACTGTCTGAGGTGATAAATCAGTTTGGAGATGTTACTTGTAAATTTGAATGGGAAGTATATAAAAGACTATTTTAAACTTGAACAATTGAAACTAATTTTGACATCAGTAATAATCCAAGGGATATCACTCTTTCACTGTGTGAGGTGATGAATCAATTTGGAGATGTTATTTGTAAAGATGAATGGGAAGTATATAAAAGCCCCCTGTAGCCTGTTATAACTTGTAACTCCAGCTGTATTCTAACCTGGGGGCGTAGTGGCATCTAACACACTCTCATCTAGGGCAGGGCATGTTCCATTTCGGTATCCCACCAGTGTGAACCCGTACTGATTCTGGGATACTGAAAGAAATTTGTTTTAGTATATCCCCAATCAAACAGGCCCACTGACAGGAAGTGAAATTTGTGAACAAAAATGTGAGATAAAAGTTTATAATTTCTTCAGATTTGGCGATTGTTTCTCTCAATATTATGTACTGACATTCGAAATGCCAGTTGTAAAGTGTTGTCATGGTATTCAATTGAATTGTGTCGATACCAAGATAACAGTGTTTTTGACCTTGCCCTACTCTCATCCCACCTGGGTTCAAATCCTCGTTTGACTAGAAATGGAAAAGCTGGTAGTTGCTTGTCTGTACCAGGTGGTTTTCACTGCAGAATGGTGACTAACCCGTATGCACTGTTTTCCTCCATCCCTTCATTTACTTGTTATAATAGCATCTATAAAATTTTGTGAAAGCTGAAATAAACTCCTGTCCATGTTTCCTTACTTCAGGCAGTGTTTCCACCGCTGGTGATGACTGTGTTCAGTGGAGTCACGTGGCCAGACTCGTTCATCTGTAACAAGTGTGTAGCACTGTGCTTCCCTCTACTGCAGCAGGTAGGCTTTATGTTTAGAGGTAGTGTAGGAGACTGCTAAACCAAATGATCAATTTTAAACAGAACAACAAACTTTTTGTGTGCACCGCTAACACAACGTAGTGGTCGTCCCTAGTTGCTGAGAGGATTAGATTTCTGAAATTTGACTGCCTGGGAGACGAGCCTGCCAAATAGCAAAGGGTCTGATTGATAAATGTAGAAGTTGCAATTTTAATCTTGTTATGATGATTTTGAAAAGACCAGAAAAGGAATTTTACTTAATAAGGATTTCCACACAGAAGGATCAATTTCAGTTGAAAAGGTTCTGTGAGAAATTGATATTAACTTTACAATTAAATATTTCAACTTTTCACTTTTATTTGTTTATAGTAATGAAGTCTGACCGATAATTTGTGCCATATGAGCATGTTAATGTGATTGTGTACATTTCATATCAGTAAATGAGCTGCATGACATTTGCCATGACATGACATTTGCCATATCAGCACATTAGCTTCATTGTGTACACTTTGTATCAATGAACAAACTGACATCAGATGATGTTAACCATTTGAACACGTCAGCGTATATTCATTCAGTTGTGTACATTCGTGCATTGTTACCATTTCAGTTGGTATCCGACAACAAGCTGACGTCAGATGATGTTTCCCACATGTATACATCAGTACTTCAGGGTCTGCACGTCCACGGGCAGCACGAGGGGCAGCAGGCAATGTTACTCAGTCTGGGATTGCAAGTCTACGAGTTCCTGGTGAGTGGATTTACTTACTGCTTCTCATGCAGATTAATAGCTAAAGCCATGTAGCTTTTTATATTGGTGAAAAATTTTGATGGGTAAAGCTGTGAAAGGTTACCTAGTAACAGCATAATGGTTCAACTTTGTGGAAAAACTGAGTACATTGTGGCAAAGTGGATACTTGAAAAAAAGATTAAAGCATTTTTTTAAATCTAAAACTTGTGTAAGCCTTAACAGATTTGTCCACCCGATATTTGTTTTTCACTTAACTTTCTTCATTTTCACAGATATTTGATGTATTGATTATCAATAATTTGCTCTACATCAGCTGCCATATTTGCTTCACTGCTACTTTTAGTTGGTTTGAGTCTGATCCTCCCTAGCTCTACCTTGTACCCTATATTACTCCAAAAATGCACTCACCTGGATTTAGGTCAGGTCTTGCCTAATGATTACTTGGACCCATTTTTCTCTTCAAGTTACTGCCTTACTGAAGAGCCAAGCTGTTTATATGAGGAACTAGGAACAGTGTTTAGAAATGTTCATAAAAATGTAATCAAGTAAATCCTAATAACTGCCCACTTTTGTTTGTTATAAATACACTTTATAAATATGTTTCATTTGTATCTAGTTTGGCTAAACTATAGGTTTATGAAATTCACTTGACATGTTTGCATGTTTATTGTGTCCTTTTCCCTGTTTGCAGAGACCTTGTTGATCAGTTTACCTGTATTACAGAGGTTTTGTTTACCTGCTTTTTATCCATATGAGAGAGACATTATTGTTCTGTTTTTACCTGTATTACAGAGGTTTTGTTTACCTGCTTTTTATCCATATGAGAGAGACATTATTGTTCTATTTTTACCTGTATTACAGAGGTTTTGTTTACCTGCTTTTTATCCGTATTACAGAGACGTTATTGATCTGTTTTACCTGTATTACACAGGTTTTGTTTACCTGCTTTTTATCCATATGAGAGAGACATTATTGTTCTGTTTTTACCTGTATTACCGAGGTTTTGTTTACCTGCTTTTTATCCGTATTACAGAGACGTTATTGATCTGTTTTTACCTGTATTACAGAGTTTTTGTTTACCTGCTTTTTATCCGTATTACAGAGATGTTATTGTTATGTTTTTACCTGTATTACAGAGGTTTTCTTTACCTGCTTTTTCTTTATTACAGAGACGTTATTGATCTGTTTTTACCTGTATTACAGAGGCCCCGTTTTGCAGAAGTCCGTCAGGTAATGCTCCAAGTTCCAGGCTGTACAGAGAACGGACTGCAGAATTTTGATGAGAAAATCGTGAATGCAAACCCAAACAAACAGGTGCCAGAGAAGAGGAAGAAGGACATGTACAGGAAGCTGGTGCAGGGAATTATTGGGGTGAGTGTATAAAAACATCTGTAAAGACTAAGTGATGAATACATTTCTAAATTACATGGTTCGAAGTCACCATGATCCAGATGAGGAGCAAACACCAGCCTTTATTTTCCAATAACTAGCCACTAGGCCACACAGACCAGTCAATAGTTTTTAACTCTTTATGTAATTGACGTCAAAGATAAACCTAACATCGTATTAATTTTAAAAATAAATGATGACTCTTTTTCAGTCAGTGGAATTCTGGTGAAGTTTCAGTAGGTACAGTATGTCCTGTACATTGCTGTAATTGCTGTAGAGTGTCATTTAAAAAGTTGTATCCAACATATTTTGTGGTTAAAATATTATGCCTTTTGGAGTATAGTAGCGTTCAAACAGCTTAAAGTTTTGTAGTTTTCTTGAGTTGAAAAGTACTTGACTTGTTTTATTTTTTAACCATTTGCCCTCACGGTATGTTTTAGAAAAATGTAGGACAAAAGTTCAAGAAAGAGATGCACATACGCAACCTTCCTCCACTGATGAAGGCCAGTAAACCCAAACCTCTGCCTCTCACAGACCCGGAAACCAATGACCTCGGCTTGTGCGCTTTGTTTGTCCCAGATCTAGAACAGATGTGATCTGCCACAGTGAAGATATATTAATTGACCATGAATTATAGCCTTGGGCTCATGCATTGTTTTTTTTTGCTAGATCTAGAACAAATGTGATCTCACAGTGAAGGTGTAGTTAGCCACATAGTAAGCCTGGATTTGTACTAAGGTGACCCATATGTCCCAGATGTAGAACTTGAGATGCTGTTGGTGTTAATATTCCAAAAGCAGTTGTTGATTTCCAAAAACAGGTGATACCCTTTTACTAACTGGTTTTGAAATTATTGTATTAATCATCTCTTCAAAATCTACAAATGAAGCAAAGAGCTTCACCAATTTGGTGAATGTATTTTATACTTTATTCAAATAGAAGCAAAGAAGCTTAAAATAAGATGTTATTCCATGAGATTTCTAACCTTTTGTGACCTCTAATGATATTTTAGGGAAAGTTTGAAAGACAACTTACACAAAAGTTTATATTTAATGTTAAAAGCAACAACTGGTTTTGGAAAGTTTATAACAGTTTGTTGGTTTTTAATTCAAAACCAACCTACAACCAGATGAATCAGTTTTCCATTTACAACATGATGTAGAACAAAGATGGAAGTTTCATATAATCCTCTACTCCCTCAGTTAAGTATTGTGTATCTCAAAAATGAATATGGAATATGGCAACTTGTTCATTCCCCTAATGAAAGTACCAAAGATCTTTTGTCAAAGCTTTAAATGAACCACACATAGCTTATTGTCAATCCAGTGAATCGGACATTATTTTATATATGTTTATTTTACATGAAAAAATGACTTCAGAACCTCTTAAAGACAAAAGCATCAAACATAATGGTGTACATACCGTGTTTTGACTCAGAATTATGAGTAATATGTGACATGTCAGTGGCTTCTCAGTTGTTCTCTCAAAAAGTAAATTTCATGTAGCATGTTGACATATCTGGTTCATATCTCTAGTTGATCATCAGGGAATAGTTACTGAGATTCTCGAATTTAGCCACTTCTTGTGATCTTGCCATGATACTTTTAATGCAAAGAAACAATGCACAAAAGAGACACAAATTCTTTTATGTATCAAAGCTGCTATTTTATAAACTGATGTTTTTATTGCGTAAAATAGCCTTACCTTATCCTCACAAGTGCTTGTTTGGTTTTGTGGAGCAAAACGTATCGACCGACAAGAATTTTTTAAGGAATATTCTTGTCACAAGAGGTGACCCCTTTGTCTGCGCATGTCCGCGCTTGCGCAGTAGTGGTTGTCGACAGACGATTGTCGAGAGATCTTCATTATATTTTTGGTCGATATGGGAGCAACACGTATTTTCTTTTATTATCGTCCATTTACAGACGAAGATCTATGAAGTTTTGAAGCGTGCAAGCGTGCACCTACCTGTATTTATCCATTATTCGACTGGTACTACCACTAATTCTGCCTCCCTTGTCCTGAAAAGGGTCAGAATAAAGATGTTTTATACAAGAAATCTTGCTGTGAAGTCTTCAGCGGAAGACGTTATACGGCTGCACTCACCTTCTATTCGACTGGAACTACCTGCTTGTCGAGGAAAGGGTTGCAAGAAGAGTTTGCTGTGAAGTTTCCAGTGGGAAACAAAGAAGAAAGAATGTAGTTATCTTTACAACGGAGGTCGTAGATTCTTTACTGGGAGTGGAGCGCCACTCTGTTACAGTAATAGGTCTCCCTCCAAAAGAACCACTACAGAAGTGCATCCACTGATCCTGGCAGTTATTATTTTGCTGTAAATTTGGATGAAGATCCAACACAATTCCCTATGGTGGCAGTATGTGTTCTGCTTGTCCTTTCAGTCCTGTTGAAGAGTTGCATAAATCTACTAGACAAGGAAATTTTCACTTCCTAAGGCTATATGTCCCCAATAGTTTATTCTGGAGCTGGCTAGACGAGATACTGTGTTGAACTCAGTACCTACAACCCTCACGTGTGTGTTTGAAGTGGCTTCACAGAACTAGTGTTATCTTCAGTATTACTGGTATGAGAGATTTTATCGCCATCCCAGAGTTGTGCGAATCGTGAATTGAGATTGTCGAATTATTCCCCAATCGAATTCACCAATGCCTGTACTACCCACAATGCAAAGCGATGACGTCAGACAGGAAAACATGGCTACAGTACTAAATATAAATATACCGCTTAAATGCTTCAAAAGAAAGCGAGTTATCCACTCAACAATTGCAGAACTTCAGGTTTCTATGGCAGTTTATTTCTTGTATAGAAACTCGGCTAATGACGACCTGTGATAGATCTCAGTGTCCCGAATTGATTTCTAACTACGACTTCAACGGTCGCGGCCCACGAGTGAAGGGCGTTTACTACAACAATAAATACCTGCTTGTCCCATCATTTAAACTGGAGACAGCAGAAATTATTAGAAATTCGGTTACAAAAGATGCATTCTTTTATGTACCGACTCACCAAGATTTTCAACATCTACTTCAGTTTAATGTACACTGGCAAACCTATCAGTTCAAAGCATTATAAAATTCGGGTTAACGACACCTCTACAGTATCATGCGAGTAGTAAAGAGGCAAATCTCATTCTTCAGTTTCACAGAATAGGAGTTCACCATATACCTAGACCACTGGTTGTTTAGTGTACTTAAAGACACCAGTATTGGGTTCAAACCAAAGAACTCATCCAATTATGCATCAACTGGGCTTCGTGATATCGATTTCCTAGGTTACCACTGCATTTTGGTACCAGGAAATTTCTTTCACCATATACCTAGACTACTGGTGGTTTGTGTACGTAAAAGACACCAGTATTGGGTTCAAACCAAAGAACTCATCCAATTATTCATCAACTGGGCCTCGTTATATCGATTTCCTGGGTGACCACTGCATTTTGGTACCAGGAAGTTTCTTTCTACCTCGAAAAAATTAAATACCTGAGAATCTATTCAAGTCATGGCGATCTCATCACAGTTAACCTCAAGGTTGCTTATATCCCAGGTAGGGATACCAGCATCTTTGGAAAAGACTATACCAATGGGTCAGTTATGTATGTGTGCCTTTCAGTGGTATCTAGAAAAAACTGGCAATATCTCCAGTCACTAGTTGTGAGAATTCCTGTTTCAAATCCTTCTGAAAAAGCATATTCACTGGTGGAAAATGCCAAAAAAAAATGGGAAATAGGATGCCTTTCTATACACAGGTGCACAATTCCCTTATTTTCGTAGATGCATTAAACCAGGGTTGATGATCCCATCTATAAGCATCACAGTTAGTGGCTTTGGACAGTTAAAAATGTATATATTACATTTCAATGTCATACAGCTGAGGGCAGTGTGTTCAGCCCTTAAAAGCCTTCAAGACAAATTCCACACAAAAGAATTCTTATAGCATCAGACAACACCACTGTGTTCGGTTATCTGAACAAACAGGGGGGGGGGGAGCGTATACCTCCTAGTTTGGCGCAGCTTGGCCTACTGCAATCCTTGAAATATACTCATAACAGACATATTCTTGGTTGCTTAAAGGTCATACTCAACATAACTCCACAAGGGATAAAGGTTTGGCGCATCCTGGCCTACTACAATCCTTGAAATATACTCTTAAGAGACAGAAATATTCTGGGGTTACTTAAATGTCATACTCAATGATCCCTACAGAAGGGACAAAAGTAATATGTACAGAATGATTCTTACTCCCTTTATGGTTCTAGACAACGTGCAAGTTTGGCACAAATCAACAATAGGTGTTTTATGCAGGTATGCTGCATCTTGGCCTACTGCAATCCCTGAAATATTCTCATATGAGCCAGATATATTCAGGGTTGCCTAGATGTCATGACAGCCTCTCCACAAAGAACGAAATAATTCAGACAGGAGAGTCTTCATCTTTAATATTTTATTTGATTTACATAGTTTGTCAAATACCAATGGTACAGATGTTTGCCACCAATATGAGTTACAAGCTTCCATTCTATGTTGCCAGTCCCGGATGCAAATGCTCTGAACATAGATGAATTAAACATCTTGTTGGAGGTTCTGGACTGCTAGGCCTTTTGTCCTATACCACTTATTCCAAAAAGTCATTGAACAAGTGAACACCAGGTGCAAAATGATTGTGGCCCCTTGGTGGCCCATGATGCATTGGCTTTGTTGTCTGGTGAGTCATTCAACCAAACCTCCATTACAGCTACTTCACTGGTCTCAAAAACAGCCATTCAGTCAGAAATACCATCTAAATCTGTTGCATTGGCACCTTCATGCTTGGCACCTTAACACCACTCAGAATCTCTTATATCATTCTCTGGGCAAGGGATACAGAGATTTAGGGCATCTCAAGGACCCTCATCTTGGAATGTATGAGTCATGATGGGCCATTTTGAGCTCTGGTACCCACAGAATAAGGTGGCCATCTCAGAGCCTACGGTCTCAAATATACCAGATTTTTTGATCCATTTACTTGCAAAAATCTGAAACCTGTCACTATTGTTGGCTTTGCAGCAGCCATAGCTGATCATTTACCTTTTTGTGCAGGAGTTGAGCAAAAGCCTGGATCTTTATAGGCCTATTGCAAGTGTTTATAGAGAGAAGCCCACTGCTAACACAGGTGTAGCATCAAGGGATTTGCCTTTGCTTCTGTTGGTTTTCACAAAAGACTCCTTATTAACCTTTAAAAAAAAAAAAAAAGTTTGACTTGCAAGACTGTTGCAATGGCATTGGAAGTGTATTCTGGGACTTTGGCTCCTTCAGACACAAGCCTCATAGGAAGGAGGTTACAGTTTCTCCCTCCTACCTACCTTTTCAGCAAGGACCTATTAGCCTCAATTGGTCTAGATTGGCTCCAGTGGTCACTTCAGCTCTAGATCATTCCTGAACTCAAATTGCCTGGACACATGTTTCGTTGTCCTCCTACAGCACTTACATCCTTCATGGACAGGACTACTGCTTGGAGAAAAGGGAAAGTCTCCTTCTCCTGCCTTTTAGCAAGAACCAGTTGGCTTCTGATGCTCCAGATGGCTCAAACCAGTGGTCATTCCAGCTCACAAACCTTTCCTGAGCTGACGTTGGACTGATGTTGTGACACTCTGCCCTCTTACAGTACTTAGTTACTATCAAGACAGTACAAGTACTTCAAGGAGGTGAAGCATTTCTTGCTCATATCTTTTAAGGAAGGCTTGATGGAGATATTTTGAGTTCTGGTATCTCTTCCTGGATCAATCTGGATGCATGATTAGATTGCCAGTCCTTTAATTCTGATTCCCAGAATCTATACATTGAGGCACATATTACATACATGGCTGCCTCTTTAGTTTTCAAGAGTGGGGTCTTACCTGAGCAGATATGGAACTCTTGTTATTGGAAGACCCACAATTCTTTACTACATTCTACTTGAAGAAGTAGCTTGGCAATCCCATGACCAGTCCATGAACAAATTGGGCCTTGTGGATTCACCTCGGCGTGTAGTCAATTTTTGTGTATTTATACATGTTATTCATATGACTCACATATTTATGTTCTCTCCAGTTATACAAGTCTTGTGTCACTGACATATGTCTTTCTTGGCTTTCATATGGCCCCATATCTGCAGTTTATGCAGTTCAGTTTGCCTGCTTGGAGATATTCTCATTGCCAGATGATGACATCTTGTTTGGGGATTCATGCAGACATCTCCGGCCAATACTGGGTGATGGTTAATTCTGCTATATGATTTGTTGTAAAATTGTCTACAACAGCAACAGCAGCAACAATGACGACCACATCATGGATCTCTTGTTGAGGGTAGCAAGTTACTCATCTGTGATGAAGAAGTAACTTTTAACCTAAGATGTGGTGTATGGAAGCTTATCTTATCCTCTTATCAGTGCTTTATTTGGTGACCCCTTGTCTGACAATCATCTAACAGTGTGGCCAAAACAAATACCCTCCACCTGTTATGGTTGTATTCAAGCACTTGTGAGGATAAGGTAAGGCTATTTTACGCAATAAAATGTAACAAATTTTATTGTAATTTAACTTTTTACAAGTTAAATACTTACCTTATCCTCACAAGCATAAACCCACCCTACCTCCCCGCATAATTTGTTTTGCTGGGGACCAAAAATACAATGAAGATCTCTCGACAATCGTCTGTCGACAACCACTACTGCGCAAGCGCGGACATGCGCAGACAAAGGGGTCACCTCTTGTGACAAGAATATTCCTTAAAAAATTCTTGTCGGTCGATACGTTTTGCTCCACAAAACCAAACAAGCACTTGTGAGGATAAGGTAAGTATTTAACTTGTAAAAAGTTAAATTACAATAAAATTTGTTACAATTTGCTTACATGAGCTTGAGATATTCTAAGTGTGTACTTCTGAAACATTTTATACAAGATAATTCTATTCTAACATGACGACCTGCGCAGAAACGAGTTTTGAGTTCTATGCGCACACAATTATCTCGCAACAATCGCACTGCCCTTCCATTCGCCCTACGTATTTTGGTTGGGTTTTAGAAGTAAAGTTGTTATGTTGTTTTTATTTATATTTCATTGAATATGAAATAGTTATTGAATTTTAAATACTATATATTACGTATATTTATATAAAATATTTCTGTATCAAAACATTGTAAATCTGCAATTGTAGGGTACAATGGATGGAACAGCCGGTTGCTAAGGTCACAACATTGTAAACAAACCTACGTAAAATAATTTATTCCTTGTAAAAATCAAAAATTAATGAAAAGAAGTCTGTTAAATAATTTTATATATCATGTTAGAATAGTAATAATCCATTCATGCTTCGTAAAATTATTACCGGAAGTACCATGGTTAAATGCCGAACACAAACCATGATCACTCATGGATTATTTCTACAATTAAGCGTCCCGCAAGGGACGCTTGTTTGTGTATGGGAGAGCTTCAGGCTCCGCCGGCTCCGCATTTTGTTTTCCTTATAACTCTGTAACCGTTAGGCGGATTCTTTTCAAATTTGGCAGGTTTAGGCAGTAGCCTTGGGGAATTTTTTTGAATATGCTGCAGTGACATTTCAACCAATCAGAGAGGTCACATGACCAAAAATGTCTTTTTTCGATGGGGAAGCTTGTCCGGATGATAACTTGAAAGGAATTTTATCAATTCACCTGAAACTTGGCAAATACATTCATTCTATTAAAATGTGGAAATCATTAGATTTTGGCATTGATTGGTCAAGAAATGGCCGAGTAATTAATGATTAATTAATCATTACGAATTTTCCAAATAAGGAAAACACAAAAATGCTTATATCTCGAAAACCGTGCTAGATAGAGCGATTTCGACGAATTTTTGACCCGCATGGTATCTCTGTGGAGTAGTTTTCCCAATTTTCAAAAAATTTTTGTCTCGCCCAAAATGGCGGCCATTTTGAATTTTCGAAATTTTCGCAAAAATTGCAAAACACAAAAATGCTTATATCTCAAAAACCGTTCTAGATAGAGCAATTTCGACAAAATTTTTGACCCGCAGGGTATCTCTGCAGAGTAGTTATCCCAATTTTGAAAAAATTTTTGTCTCGCCAAAAATGGCGGCCATTTTGAATTTTCGAATTTTTCGCAAAAATTGCAAAACACAAAAATGCTTATATCTCGAAAACCGTGCTAGATAGAGCGATTTCGACGAAATTTTTGACCCGCAGGGTATCTCTGCGGAGTAGTTATCCCAATTTTCAAAAAATTTTTGTCTCGCCAAAAATGGCGGCCATTTTGAATTTTCGAATTTTTCGCAAAAATTGCAAAACACAAAAATGCTTATATCTCGAAAACCGTGCTAGATAGAGCAATTTCGACGAAATTTTTGACCCACAGGGTATCTCTGCAGAGTAGTTTTCCCAATTTTGAAAAAAATTTTGTCTCGCCAAAAATGGCGGCCATTTTGAATTTTCGAATTTTTCGCAAAAATTGCAAAACACAAAAATGCTTATATCTCGAAAACCGTGCTAGATAGAGCGATTTCGCCGAAATTTTTGACCCGCAGGGTATCTCTGCAGAGTAGTTATCCCAATTTTGAAAAAATTTTTGTCTCACCAAAAATGGCGGCCATTTTGAATTTTCGAATTTTTCGCAAAAATTGCAAAACACAAAAATGCTTATATCTCGAAAACCGTGCTAGATAGAGCGATTTCGACGAAATTTTTGACCCACAGGGTATCTCTGCAGAGTAGTTATCCGAGTTTTGAAAAAATTTTTGTCTCGCCAAAAATGGCGGCCATTTTGAATTTTCGAATTTTTCGCAAAAATTGCAAAACATAAGAATGCTTATATCTCGAAAACCCTGCTACATAGAGCGATTTCGACGAAATTTTTGACCCGAAGGGTATCTGCCAATTTTCAAAAAAATTTTCTCTTGCCAAAAATGGCGGCCATTTTGAATTTTCGAATTTTTGCGCAAAAATTGCAAAACACAAAAATGCTAAACCGTGCTACATAGAGCGATTTCGACGAAATTTTTTATCTTCAGGGTATCTCTGCAGAGCAGCTATCCCAAAGAGCTTTCACTTGGTGAAGTTTCAGACCCATAGCTAATTGCTCACCTACTCAAAAAGAGTAAATGCGAATTACCTCTAAAAGTATTGCAGATGGCCAATTTTTCTCAAATAACTCATTCACCTACTTTTGGAAGAGCTTTCACTTGGTGAAGTTTCAGACCCGTAGCTAATTACTCACCTACTCAAAATGAGTAAATGCTAATTATCTCAAAAACTATTGCGGATACCCAATTTTTATCAAATAACTCATTCATGTACTTTTGGGAGAGCTTTCACATGGTGAAGTTTCAGACCCGTAGATGATTACTCACCTACTCAAAATGAGTAAATGCGAATTATCTCTAAAAGTATTGCAGATAGCCAATTTTTCTCAAATAACTCATTCACCTACTTTTGGGAGAGCTTTCACATGGTGAAGTTTCAGACCCATAGCTAATTATTTACCTACTCAAAATGAGTAAATGCGAATAATCTGTAAAAGTATTGTGGATACCCAATTTTTATCAAATAACTCATTCATCTACTTTTGGGAGAGCTTTCACATGGTGAAGTTTCAGACCCATAGCTAATTACTCACCTACTCAAAATGAGTAAATGCGAATTATCTCTAAAAGTATTGCAGATAGCCAATTTTTCTCAAATAAATCATTCACCTACTTTTGGGAGAGCTTTCACTTGGTGAAATTTCAGACCCATAGCTAATTACTCACCTACTGAAAATGAGTAAATGCGAATTATCTCTAAAAGTATTGCAGATAGCCAATTTTTCTCAAATAATTCATTCACCTACTTTTTGGGAGAGCTTTCACTTGGTGAAGTTTCAGACCCATAGCTAATTACTCACCTACTCAAAATGAGTAAATGTGAATTATCTCTAAAAGTATTGCAGATAGCCAATTTTTCTCAAATAACTCATTCACCTACTTTTGGGAGAGCTTTCAGTCTGTGAAGTTTCAGACCCATAGCTAATTACTCACCTACTCAAAATGAGTAAATGCGAATTATCTCTAAAAGTATTGCAGATAGCCAATTTTTCTCAAATTAATGATTCACCTACTTTTGGGAGAGCTTTCACTTGGTGAAGTTTCAGACCCATAGCTAATTACTCACCTACTCAAAATGAGTAAATGCGAATTATCTCTAAAAGTATTGCAGATAGCCAATTTTTCTCAAATAACTTATTCACCTACTTTGGGAGAGCTTTCACTTGGTGAAGTTTCAGACCCATAGCTAATTACTCACCTACTCAAAATGAGTAAATGCGAATTATCTCTAAAAGTATTGCAGATAGCCAATTTTTCTCAAATAACTCATTCACCTACTTTTGGCAGAGCTTTCACTCTGTGAAGTTTCAGACCCATAGCTAATTATTCACCTACTCAAAATGAGTAAATGTGAATTATCTCTAAAAGTATTGCAGATAGCCAATTTTTCTCAAATAACTCATTCACCTACTTTTGGGAGAGCTTTCACTCTGTGAAGTTTCAGACCCATAGCTATTTATTCACCTACTCAAAATGAGTAAATGCGAATTATCTGTAAAAGTATTGTGGATACCCAATTTTTATCAAATACTCATTCATCTACTTGTGGGAGAGCTTTCACATGGTGAAGTTTCAGACCCATAGCTAATTACTTACCTACTCAAAATGAGTAAATGCGAATTATCTCTAAAAGTATTGCAGATAGCCAATTTTTCTCAAATAACTCATTCACCTACTTTTGGGAGAGCTTTCACTTGGTGAAGTTTCAGCCCCATAGATAATTATTCACCTACTCAAAATGAGTAAATGTGAATTATCTCTTAATAGTATTGCAGATAGCCAATTTTTCTCAAATAACTCATTCACCTACTTTTGGAAGAGCTTTCACACACGAAAATGAAAAATTGTGAATATCTCGGAAAAGCTATTTCTTCTGCTTTAATGCTCGGCGGGAGATACACACCGCGGCAGTGGTCTTGACAAAAATTTTTGTCTCCCCAAAAATGGTGGCCATTTTGAATTTTCAAAGTGTTTGCAAAACACAAAAATGCTTATATCTCGAAAACCGTGCTATATGGAGCGAACTCAACAAAATTTTGGACCTGCTGGGTATCTCTGCAGAGTAGCCATGCCAATTTTCAAAATATTTTTGTCTCGCCAAATATAGCGGACATTTTTAATTTTTTGCAAAACACAAAAATGCTTATATCTTGAAAACCGTGCTAGATAGAGCAGACTGCGCTGACTTTGGTTGCCACAACAGTATAAGGCTAGAAACGAAGCATTTTCTTAATACTTTAGCACTCACCTTTATATCCTTTTCGGGACGCTTTGTTTTTGCTATGCAAAAACATTATCTTTTTTTTTTTGCGAGCGATCCTCTAGTTTATAAGTTTGTGTGCTGAAATAGTTCTGTATACATATGCACAAGATTTCTCCTCAGAACACTCTCTGCAGAGACCTGAATTTGCTCATCGACCAAGTTTACAGTCCTATCACAACGTCACTTTTAACTTGCCGTGTTGAAATGCAACTTTTTTGGTCCTCAACATTCCCACTTCCCCAAATGTGTTTTTCCATATTTCTTTAATATTAAAATGCCCATTCTATTTTTTATTTTTCTGTTATCCAAACCAGATTTCACTCTCCCAACCTTTTCACATAATAGAGGTTCTACTGTACGTATCATTTCATTCTCATTATTTTGATGGTGTTCAAGACTGACTTGAGCTTTTCAAGTGAGACTCTATCAGGCCTATGATTGGTTCAACATGGGCCTTTTATTTGTCGAGTAAATTCGCAGACATGCGTATATATGCGTATTAGTGAATATAGTGTATGCAAGATGGAGCAATCTCTCAATTTTATTGCATAAAATACTTTTGCCTTATCCTCACTAATGCTTGCGTGTTTGCAGGAGCAAACATGGACGACCAAACGAGAAATAATTTAAAAATAAATGTTCTTGTCAGTACTACTATGCATCTCATGAATGTGCATGCGCCTGCACTGAGAAACCCCGATTCGCCTCACTTTAATTTTGGTCACGAGTCACATACATACATACATGTGTATATGCATATTAGTAAATATAGTATAGGCAAGATGGAGCATTCTCTCAAGTTTGTGGTTCATTTTGTTAAATTGTTAAAAACTCTAATCTATTGTTGGGAGAAAGTGCTATTTTTCAAAATGTAAGTTCGAAACTAATACATGTGGCACTTTGTTCATGTACCAATTACATTCATATCAATACAGCTGTCAAAATACATTGTAATAGAATTCTTAATTTGAATTTTTTTCGTAATACTTTACATTTTTTGACAACAGGTGTTTATTGAAGTCCTCAAACACATGTCAATGCAGATATGCAAAGTTAAGTTTGTACATCTGTAACAAGGCTAGTGAGATACGTTAGAACTTAAAAGTAAGGCCAACCTTCTTAGAGTCTTTATTGCCCTAACATACGACAGATGAACAAAAGATATCAAAGTTATGAAGAATGTATGAAATTGTGTTTGTGAATTCTTAAGTAATCGTGACTTGGTAACAGGCTAACAGCATTGCCAAATTAAGAGTAATATGTAAAACTGTTGTACTTCACAAATTATTATTGTTATATATTTCAAGCTGCACTTGCCTTGTACATGTCTAGTAAATAGAATCCATGAAAAATTGTGCTATTTTAAATGAAATACAGATTAAGATATATGTTGTACTTCCACCGAGTTATGCAGTTTCAGGTTCTCTCTCAGTAAATGTTATTTTATTGCAAATTTTGTCTTACATCCAAAAAATGAAATTCATACCTAAGCCTTTCAGAGTCTTTTGTACCAGAAATTGATTGTGTATACAGTAGGTAATAAAATGATTAACTTATTCATAAGTGATGTTGTATTTTAACCATTTCTTATATTTTTGTGGAGTTCATTCTTTTGTTTTACCAAGCAATGTAAATCAGTTGATTCAGTGAGTATATTCTGTTGCTTTTGTTTAAAATGTGTTGTATTTTTTAAATTTTTATGTTCTTCTGTTTGTATACATTATGCATGTAATATTTATGCAAATTATTTTGCCGATTAATTACTTTTAAAAACAAATTGTATGTCAGTTATGATAAGAGTGCTACGAATACACATTGCATTTAAACCCCCACATGGTGTTGGGCCAAGTGGGTTCCTTAAATAAATTATGAATGATCACCTTTGTTGAAACAGACATGCTGTTTTGCTGTCATCCTTTTGGTACCAGGAAAATGTATTGGGTCTATTTGTGTCTAATACCCCATTCACACTACAGGTGGTATGACCCCTGGTGACCAGTGTTTGGTGAAATGTCCCTGGCCCTGGATCACCACCTGGCATCCGTTTGCAAACTTGCGGGTCAGTGGCCCACCGGGTAGCCGTCTGACGAACATGTAGGAAACGCCTCAAAACTGTTGTGGGACACATAAGGATTGGGACCATCCTTATGTGTCCCACGACAGTTTTGAAAAGTTAAAATTTCCACCTCTGATGTCAGAACCGTGAACATGCGCAGATGATTCCGCACATGTGTGTGTAAATTTCTTACTACAGTAACCGATGGTGTATATAAGGTTGTGACCCGGCCATCCTTCGGCGAGTGGAGGTATTGGTCATTTTCCATGTGTTCATCAGACGGCTACCGTAGGTAAGTTGAGGTGACCATATTTAGTACTGCCATCCTACTGTTATTGACGGTTAAAAAAAACCATATCCAATCAGTGGCCGTCCTCCTGTAATGTGAACAACTCTGACGAAATGGGGCGACCTAGGATGCGGTTTTGCCGTCGAGTAAAACTTCTACTGCGGGAGGTACTGCCTGTAGTGTGAAACGGGCATTAGCGTCACATTAATGATTTTATTAGATTGTATACTTTCATATCATCTGGTAGAGTAAGAAATCTAAAATTCGCCAGGAATCTAAAATTCGCCACCTCTAAAACCTTAGTTAATTTTATGAAGAAAATGATGATTTTGTCTAAAAATTGTTATTTTTCTGTTCAAAAAGCCTCAATTTACTATACAGTAAACAAATCTCACCACAATTTATTTATTTTATTAGTATTTTCACATGTGGCGAATTTCAGATATGTGGCGAATTTTAGATTTCTTACTCTATTGTTTTCTGAACATCTTCACTTAGTCTTAATTGTACACTGGGGAATACAGGCTAATGTTAAAGTGAAGACTTGGACAACTATGTTGAAAAACCAATCATTTTGGATCTCTCCTGATGACATATCTCAGTGGGGACAAACTTCTTAGACTAATGGCTTAGCAAAGACTCAGGTAATAGTCAGACCCCCTTTAAAGGGGATTCTGTAAAGTGGAATTACCTGAAATAGATATCAGGGTTATAACCACAAAAGGGATCAAGCTGAAATAGAGTCATAGTTCAGCTCAAGTTGAACTTCTAATAGATCAGGATTAAGGTTGCGTTCACAAAAATGTTGAGCTGCTTCTTAGCTTAACTATTGGCATAACTTTGATCCAGTTATTAAAATAGACTAAATTTGTATCGATTAGATTTAAATCTTCTGCACTTTGTAATTTGTGAAACCTTTTGAATACCTATTTAAGCCAAAGATTAGCGGAGCCATTTTCTGAAAACTTTTATCTGATTTTCAACTCGGTTGGATTCTTTGTGAATATCGCTCCTGGTCTGTGGACTGGAACTTAAGATAGCTAGAGTTCCCTTGGATTCCACTGTAGGTTGTACATAGATTTAGTAAGTGTTGGCTGGTATTTGTGAAAACCCCAAGGAAACTGAATCACAAAGAAAAGCAATGTCAACCGGAATAAACTACCAGCGGTATGGCAAACAACAACTGGATGAAATACGGGTTCTGAAAGGTAAAAGAATGGAACTTACACAATATGGATGATGTTTTTGAACATTTACTTTCCGATCTTTTTTTTTTTTTCTGAAAGTCAAAATTGGGTTTCCATAGTCACTTGAACTCTTTAAGTATAAATTTAAAACCCAGTCTTCAGCATAGTGCTCAAAACACTTGCCTCCAACATCTTACATTGTGAGTTTGAGTCTGGAACTGATGGTGACTTATTATTGTTTACTTTCTCAAATCTTGCACTAGTTTGAATAGATTTCCTGTATTCCCTCACCTAATCCACATGGTCTGACCTGTGCTATGTGTTAAAAATTATGGTAAAATAAAATTGATCAAACCTTCACTATTTAATGTTTAATCATGTATACACCATCAGCAAAGGTTACTTCTGAAATCAATGGCAGCATTGAGACTGCAGGGAAGCTGTTTTGGGAAAGCTTTGCAGGCACAGTATTTTACACACAAGGGGAACTCCACTCCAAACTCTACAAGAACTGGCAAAAGTCATGGTAAAGGGACAATCTAGGTCAGTAATCCACAGATGTGTGAACTTAGGGAAGAATACAAAGTGGGGAAGCTTGAGTTAGTGAGTCTTGAGATGTTTCCTAAAGGTTGTAACAGAGAGGATTACATTCATATGTGAAAGAAGAGAAGTCCAGAAAATTTGTGTATAACAGCTTGAGTTGAGAAAATGTTTCATTTGTGAAATTTATGGTCGAAAGATGGCACCTAAGCAAACTTAAATTTTGGGCAGCTACGTCGAGTATTTCTGGAAGAAGGGTAGATCTGCATTTTACCAAGAGTATGCATTTTCACCTTCCAAGACAAATTAAGTCCTAGGGTTTTACATCCCTTACTTTCCTTTCAACTGACTAAGTCATGTCACTGCTGGCCATTCAGTGAACCCCACCTAATGTCAAGAATTGGGTTTAAAAGCCATGACCCAAGGAATAAAAACCCAGTAATTAAATGACTAACTTGTTAACCACTGGTCCACTGAAGCCATTTCATCATACAAGAGGGGCATATAGTACACCGACACACTCGCCTGCCATTATATTGACAGTGGATATTCCCTGTACATGGCAAAAGAAACATCAATGTTGTCTAAATTATTACACTTTATTGTTTATATATCTATGTATTATAACAAAAAAAAGATATGGTTAAAAGCAGTTTCTACTTAACAAGAACATTAATATTATTAGACAACAAAAATATCTCATTAACTTGTATATAATTTATATACACAAATATCAAAACAGGTTAACATTAACAAAGAATAAAATGCAATGCTGTGGAAAAAGACTGACGTGCAGCATAAGACATTAATAATAGTGAAGACAGTTAATTAAGCATTCTAAATCTCACCAACAACACATCTGATTGGGCAAGCCAAGTAATGCAGAAACTGCTGTGCTTTACAGCAACTATTCTCAAAGTTACCTCAATTTTATTTGAATCACGGAAATCTCAATTTGAAGCCATCTTTTACAGTAAATTTTAATTTTGCCTTTAAAAGACACCACAGAGAAACTTGTTGCATATCGTAAATTAAGTTTCAGAAATTTTTCCCTGGTAAAAAACTGCTTAGCTTTGTCACTAGAAATAGTGTTCTTATGTTAACTGGAATGTATCTTGAAATTTAATTGAACCTGAAAAATATCCACTATCAGCTGAAAGGACTGTATTTGTGCAAATAACTAATCTGATTTCTTTGACAAGTTAAATGTACAGCAAGTTCACATTAAAACCTCGACACATAATAATATAATCACAATATGTTCAGTAACATATAGCAAGTCTTTTAATTTTTATTGACAAATTAACTTCTAATCCACAAAACTTGTACATCAAACACACAAAAACTCTATTTAATCAAATACAAGTCATAAAAGTAACCTGTACTGCAATATGACGCAATCTGCTTTTTGTTTCTAAAGTTTTTGACACTTAAAATTGCTCAATGTCTAAGCGAAAAAAAAGTTATGTTGAATGAAATAAACTAAACTAAAAATACAACCTTCTGTGTAACAATACAAGAGTTAGTAGAAATATTTAGTGAATAATTTTGGTAAGGTGAAAAAAAAAATTTTCCTAATTTTCTCTGAAATTCTGAGAATACCTGAAGATATTACGAGTCACAGTGATATGCTTTTGTTAGATATAACTTTGTAAGTAAATACAATTCCCATTTTATATGGAATGATTTTAAAGGCCTTTTAACAAATCTTAATATCATAATTTTAAACTTAACTGGTGCAAATGACATAAAAATACAATGAACATTTCCTTTGCGAGACAGAAAATAAAAAAGTCACCACAACACGGTAAACTTACCACAGAGGAAAGATATTTTACTTTGAATTACCAGAAATTCTGATCAAATTTTATCACTGTTGTAACTATTCTTTCAAATTTTCCAGAATTATTCTTAATTCATCTTAATTATTGTGACAATTTCACATGCTGTAATGTGTACTTGCCCTGCACTCTATAATGTTTAGAGTAAGAAATCTAAAATTCGCCACCTCTAAAACCTTAGTTAATTTTATGAAGAAAATGATGTTTTTGTCTAAAAATTGGTATTTTTCAGTTCAAAAAGCCTTAATTTACTATACATTCAACAAATCTCACCACAATTCATTTATTTAATTAGTATTATCACATGTGGCGAATTTCAGATATGTGGCGAAATTTAGATTTCTTACTCTAAACATTTTTTTCAAACAGCTTTCAGGGCTACAAAATCCCCCTTATTAGCTTTCGGTACTCATGGAAATTCCCATTCTGAAAAAAATAACTAACAAATAAGCAAAGCTATAAACTTAAAAATTAGAATTCTGATTATTCAATATTTTATACTTGCAGTTCATAAAACTCTGAATACATACAAGTCACATTCAGATTTGTTTGGAATTATTCACTAAACTGTTTCCAGTTGGTTAAGACTAGATTAGAGAAAAACATATAAACATCCCAAGCTATATTCCCAAATACATAAACTGACACAAAGTTTTTGATATGACCACAGACAAGACAGTATAAGGTACTCTACATTTAAGAATATTTAACACACATAAGTCTGTATATTTTGGAATATTTCACTCACTTTACTCAATTGAAAATAATTTGCTGAACTTGCTGTTTGATCATTTTAAAATTTAGTTTACTACAGTGATAATAATTCAAACAAGTTACTAGACCAAATTTACATGCACAGATCCATAAACGATTTGGTATTCAATCCAAAAGTTTTTAAAGTTCCTCCACATTTACTGACATTTCAGTAATGAAATATGTTAAACTTGTAAATTCAGTGAAACAATTTCTTTTGCACCAAGTAATGGCGTACCTTGAGATGATGTGCAATATAAAATTTTGTGTTAAGTTTAAGTGACACATAATTTACAGAGCTTTGATCCATGTAAATGGAAGCTTAACTCAATAGTATAACCTCCACCCTCCAAACGTGTCATGTGAACAAAACTACAAAACAAAGATGGTGTAATTGTACATTTTCCATGCAAATGCCACATTTGTATAAATTCTTCAAGTCTGTTTTTCTGTTTATATGATGGCAATAATTCATGTTACAATATTAGCTTTCAAATATATTTTGAAAAAATTTACATCAAACGAAAAAAATAATAAAATATGTCATCTTTGTAAAATTGGAATAAATAAAGTGGTCATAGTTGAGTTCACATCAGGACCCGCCCTTAGCACGTCTCTCGTGCTGTAACCCTTTGGTCTGGACATTACAATTTATACAGTACATTGGCTAAGGTAGGAGTTATGTTCAGGTTTTACCTGAATGATTTTCTGAGTTATTTGGAGCAAACAGGTTACACTGTAAGATCTGACAGTGACTAACTGCACTCAGATTGACATTTTCTAACAATGTTTCCTGAAATATTTACACGTAAGACATAAACAACAAGCAACAAGAATATCGTACATATATTTCAACAACAAACACTGAAATAATCAATCTCAAGTCTTTTGAGCACCGACTCTGTTTTCATAAACAGAAAAACAATCAATAACGGAGTGACTGTGTATTGCAACCTCCAGTATATAACTGAAAGATTATACATGTGACATTCATCAAAATGTGTGGAACAATTAGCGCACTGCAAAAACCTCCTTATTTCTAAGCGTGAGCTCTAGGGCGGCTTACACTTTTAGGGTTCACTTTTTTTTCTATTTTGGTCTTCGGACTTAAATGAATTGTGGTGTAGCGTGATGAGTAACTGTCTCACATACAATTCATGGCATAATTCCTGTTAAATTTTTAATTACCGGTAATACAAGGCTCATATTTCTGGTTTGATGCCAAGTTAAATAATCATCCAGGGTCCATATTTACAAACAGTTTTATACTTGGAATTATTCCATTCAAATAATTTTCTGAGAAAACAGCTATTTTGTGCAAAAATATGCCAAAAATAAGAAAAAAAATTTCTCAGAATTTTTGGAATTTAATAACAATAATTATGCCAAATTGGATACTGTAGAAAGCAAGAAACAGGTAAGTTTTAAGTATTTAAGTTGTTGATCAGTAAGAAGATGTAATGTTTGTGTATTGAAATTACAATTTATCGCACTTCTAAGATATGTGTATTTTTCAATTTTTTTTCCTCATTCCAATACTTTTCTTATATATATGTTACAGTAAATATGTGAAATCACTAAACACGTGTATTTACTGATTTGGTCGGTAAATACACGTATTCCCTAAAATTTTCAGTAAATTATGACTTGTGTTATTTCACAAATTTACTGGTTTGACTTTCAGTAAATATGTGATGTGAAAGTTTGATGTTTACTGGTTCTAACTATATAATATTAAATGGTAAACCAAACTGTACATTATATTGGAACATTTTACTCTGTATAATATTAAATGGTAAACCAAAATGTGAATTATATTGGAACATTTTACTCTATTATGATGACTATTGGAACATACTAGGCATACTTCATTATACAGTTCATTACATGCAAATATATTAAAAAAATAGCACTGGGCTTTTAAACATTTATATATTATTTTCAATCCCACAGCTACTAAAGACCTATGTCATTCCTAGAAATGATTAAAGATCATTTAACTTTCCACTATTTTTATGTGACTGATACATAAACAGCATTTTTATTGAAAATAAATAAAAGTTTAAGAAATTAATTTAACTTTCTAAATTTTAACATATTTTAAGTGTACTTTCATTCAGCAGAAATTTTACGTTATCATTTAAGACAACATGATTTACACCCAAACAAGTCTGCAGGTATTTTCAAAGAATCTATTGTTAAACAGAGATTATTAGTAAGTGGTTTCTTTATTTAATCTCAATCAAGGCTTAATATTTTGTAATTTTCTGGTAGATTTATGACTTTAATGTAGGTACTGGCTACTTGATCAAAGAATTGTTGTTAGATACAATGAAAAGGCCAGCTAGCCCCTAATTGAATTTCATCATAGTCTTTCAGAGGGACTTAATCTCTTTTACGACATCTATGGTTATGGTGTAGCTTCCTCTATTGAAGGGACAACATCAAAGGGAAGTTTTATTTAACCTTAATTACAGCTCGAAATTTTATTGGTGACCTTTGGGAAAGAAAAACATTGTTAAAATATACTTGAAAATTTCACTATATTCAAATATTTACTGTAACACATATATATATAACAAAATTCCTATTTCCTGAGAAAATTCTCTGAATAAGAGTATTTCATGAATAAGACTTTTAAGTGATTATGGTCCAGAGTCTTACTTGTGTGGAAAATTACAGCACCAAGTATGTTAATTAATCTAACCTAGTCTAATTTTAACCTCTATAGCACTTCTGTCTCATTTTACAGAATCTTAGGTGTAACAATCTAAAACCCGTTCAGTTAGTCCATTAACATAGCAAAGTCATAATGCAATTCACTAAACTATACACTGAAAGCAATTGCATATTTATGAAACTATTCATCCTGTACCAAGTATGTACTCAATCAAGGTTACAATAATGGATTATTAAATATATAATCTCTTTTTATTGAATATCAGCAGTTTTACAACTATTCCCATCCATTATCATAGTACTGACTAAAATGACTGCTTTCTCTATAAATTTCAAATAAAAATAATGCTCAGTAAATGAATATAATTAATATGGTTATCACAAGTGTTTCTGATACATTCACTATTACATTAACTACTGTGGTAACACTCACTGCTTAGACTTCCCTAAAAAGAAAACTGAGAAAACTTAAGGTCAAGGTCATAAAAACATAAGGTTACCTTTTTTGGTTCAGAGACAAATATGCAGATGTTAGATCAACACACCAAAGAAATTATGAACTTTTATCTAATGTCGGATTTTAAAATTTCTATTATATTGATTTATTTGAGCAGAACTGTCATTTTTATTTTTATGTACTTTGCTTCCTAGATCCTGTTAGCCCGCATTTAATTGGGGTTATGCTAGATCATAACTGTTTTGGTAAGCCAGAATCGGAACTATGTCACACTGGTGAGATACAGATATTGAAGTAAAACTACTGACCCTTTCCTAACTACACTAGGATGTTCTATTACAACAGCGGTTTAAAGAATACATATCTCAATACTTATTTCTTCCTTGATTTACATGCAGCCCTGTCCAATGAAAATATTAATTAAGTATGGATTTTGTGGTAAAAAGGCTGACTTTTTGCATTAAATATAATTATTGTTACTCTTCCCATCATCCATTTGACTAGTTAATTTTTTTTATATTATCTTTTTTAATTTGTGTGTTTGTAGTACTTGCAGACCATCTTCACTCCAGATTATTAAATGACTAACATGTGGTCAATCACACTGATTTACATATTCACATAGAATAATCACACAAATTACATGACACTCTCCATGCACTTATAAGTGCTCGTTCATAGCACACATTGGATACTCTGTTAACACCGAGGCATACAATCACAAATAGACTCACATTTATTACCTATTCACTACTTATACTTGTCTGTGTACTGTGTGTGCATCTAGTAACAAATAATTTCAAATTACTAAATCTTGCAACTATTTAGTCACACTGGCAAAGCATCTTTGATCTCATCGGGAATGCGTTCTTCATACCACTTGTGTTGCTCAAGAGAGGGTGCAGCAAGTACTCCGCCTTTGTTCCTTCGTTCTACACCAGGGTGGTACTTGTATTGATTGCCTGCAATAAGATAGACAGGACAAGGATATAGGTGCCAGAAATAAGCACTGTGTCAGCTGACTTAAAATAATAAATATTAGTATAGAACACTGCCTGTATTTCCATATTTGACAGTGCAAATTGGTACTGAGACTTAATGCCTGTAGTTAGATAGAAATAACAATACTATAGGTGCCAGAAAGGAGCACTATGTCAGCTGACTAAAATAATAAATATTAATCCAGAACACTCAATGTCTCCCCTCCCCCCACAATATTTTTATGCTGATTTAAAATAACAAGAGTGTAGTGGCTGGCTTACAATTGAACTTTCTTTGTGATTTTTCTGCCAAGGAGTACCTAACACGCCATGTTGTATATAACATGTACTTCCACAAGTACTTTCTGATATATATATTTTTATTAATTACCGTGCAAGTCTGTAAGTTTGCCGCCAGCAGCATGTAAGACAGCTTCAGGTGCGCAGGTATCCCACTTCTTACAGCCGGGACTAGCAAACAGATAGCAGTGAGCCCTTCCCTCCAACACTAACAGTACCTACAACATACACATACAGCAGTGAGCCCTTCCCTCCAATACTAACAGTACCTACAACATACACATACAGCAGTGAGCCCTTCCCTCCAATACTAACAGTACCTACAACATACACATACAGCAGTGAGCCCTTCCCTCCAATACTAACAGTACCTACAATATACACATACAGCAGTGAGCCCTTCCCTCCAATACTAACAGTACCTACAACATACACATACAGCAGTGAGCCCTTCCCTCCAATACTAACAGAACCTACAACATACACATACAGCAGTGAGCCCTTCCCTCCAACACTAACAGTACCTACAACATACACACACAGCAGTGAGCCCTTCCCTCCAATACTAACAGCACCTACAACATACACACACAGCAGTGAGCCCTTCCCTCCAACACTAACAGTACCTACAATATACACACACAGCAGTGAGCCCTTCCCTCCAATACTAACAGTACCTACAATATACACACACAGCAGTGAGCCCTTCCCTCCAACACTAACAGTACCTACAACATACACATACAGCAGTGAGCCCTTCCCTCCAACACTAACAGTACCTACAATATACACATACAGTAGTGAGCCCTTCCCTCCAACACTAACAGTACCTACAATATACACACACAGCAGTGAGCCCTTCCCTCCAACACTAACAGTACCTACAATATACACACACAGCAGTGAGCCCTTCCCTCCAATACTAACAGTACCTACAATATACACACACAGCAGTGAGCCCTTCCCTCCAACACTAACAGTACCTACAATATACACATACAGCAGTGAGCCCTTCCCTCCAACACTAACAGTACCTACAACATACACATACAGCAGTGAGCCCTTCCCTCCAATACTAACAGTACCTACAACATACACATACAGCAGTGAGCCCTTCCCTCCAACACTAACAGCACCTACAACATACACACACAGCAGTGAGCCCTTCCCTCCAATACTAACAGTACCTACAACATACACACACAGCAGTGAGCCCTTCCCTCCAACACTAACAGTACCTACAACATACACACACAGCAGTGAGCCCTTCCCTCCAACACTAACAGAACCTACAACATACACATACAGCAGTGAGCCCTTCCCTCCAACACTAACAGTACCTACAACATACACATACAGCAGTGAGCCCTTCCCTCCAACACTAACAGAACCTACAACATACACATACAGCAGTGAGCCCTTCCCTCCAACACTAACAGCACCTACAACATACACATACAGCAGTGAGCCCTTCCCTCCAACACTAACAGCACCTACAACATACACACACAGCAGTGAGCCCTTCCCTCCAATACTAACAGTACCTACAACATACACATACAGCAGTGAGCCCTTCCCTCCAACACTAACAGCACCTACAACATACACACACAGCAGTGAGCCCTTCCCTCCAATACTAACAGTACCTACAATATACACACACAGCAGTGAGCCCTTCCCTCCAACACTAACAGTACCTACAATATACACACACAGCAGTGAGCCCTTCCCTCCAACACTAACAGAACCTACAATATACACACACAGCAGTGAGCCCTTCCCTCCAATACTAACAGTACCTACAATATACACACACAGCAGTGAGCCCTTCCCTCCAACACTAACAGTACCTACAACATACACACACAGCAGTGAGCCCTTCCCTCCAATACTAACAGTACCTACAATATACACACACAGCAGTGAGCCCTTCCCTCCAACACTAACAGTACCTACAATATACACATACAGCAGTGAGCCCTTCCCTCCAATACTAACAGTACCTACAATATACACACACAGCAGTGAGCCCTTCCCTCCAACACTAACAGTACCTACAACATACACACACAGCAGTGAGCCCTTCCCTCCAATACTAACAGTACCTACAACATACACATACAGCAGTGAGCCCTTCCCTCCAACACTAACAGTACCTACAATATACACACACAGCAGTGAGCCCTTCCCTCCAACACTAACAGTACCTACAATATACATACAGCAGTAAGGTTTTATGTCATTTTCTAAAGTTATTAAAAACAGTGTTTTAAGAATTATGGTATGTTTGTCAATCTTTGCATTCAGTGCATATATTCACTCCTAAAACAACTGTAAAATTTGTCTTTGTACTCACTTCTGCATTAACCATTGTCCACAAATACATACATTGTCAAAACACCTAGTTTAAAAGCTTTATAGTAGTCATGGTGGCCTAGTGATTAGGGTGCTGGATTTTAGAGTGGGAGGTCAGGGGTTTGATCCTTGCCCGAGCAATGGAGATTTATCCTTAGACAAAGTACTTTACACATGAGTGTCTCTTTACCAGGCAGTATAAATAGGAAACCAACACTAGTTGGAGAGGGAAACATGAAACAGCCTGACATCCTGTTCAGCGGGGGGTAGAAATACTCTCCGAGTCTTTGCCACAGAAACTGAAAGGAAGAACCAGCCATATGGGTCATGATTTTTGGCCTACTAATCATATTTAACTGCATTTTTTGCTCTTCTTTAATGACACTTGCACTTTCAATTGTACTTCCAATTCTAATGACAGAATAAGAATAGAATGCTGTTTAAAATTATTCTTTTGCTAGAAATAATGAATTTTTTTGACAAGTTTGAATTATTCTTTATAACAGGAAAAAAAGGTTTTCTGTAAAATAAATTTTGTAGAGATTCATAAAGACAGATTCTTACTTTTTAGTACAACTTACAAAATCTTTGTGGATGCTTTTCCCACTAAAATACCTGAATGTGCATGGTGAGCAGGTGAGACTAATAATAACACTGTTAATTAACCTTTATTAATAAATAATTCTTATCAGTACATTACAGTATGTACAAGGGTGAGCATTATTAGTACAGTATAAAGCCATAAGTAGCAGCTAAGACACATATAGACAACTGAAAAGTGTTAAATATTAATGTTAACAAGGTGCACATTTTAAGATTTTTCTAAACATCTATGGACTGACAAATGACTCTGTCCAAACAAACACTTGATATTTCCCATTGAATGATGATACTCGCCAAATGTGGAGAGCTAGGTAGGGAAGCAGGTCCATATCTAGGTCAAATATAAGCGATTTCAAATTTGCCAGAATTCACACAAAAGAGGCAGGAAAGTGTGGTCACACGATTAAAATTCATTTCATACTTCTATGATGTTCTATGACATACTTTTACTGTCCTGAGATTAAGTCTCAACAAATCAAGATCATACTGAGAATTCCCAGTGAACTGGAAAAGATATCTGGTGATTTTCTTACAATTACAAAATGAACTAGAAGAATGTTTTTGCTGACAAAAACGAAGCGGCCCTGATGAAAAAGAAGTTACCCATAAAAGATGTCAACATATGCATCATAAGCAATAGAAACTGTGAACTTTATTGCATTGTGTATGTTACTTGTCCCTATTTTCATCTTTAATGAGTGCACACAATTAAAGTGAGGTCAGCTGAACAATACAATAGCTGGAGATTAAAAACTCCATAATTTTGCTGCAAGATGGCCATAACTTCATTCATATGGGGACTTTAAGGTGACCATAAAATAAGAATGTCCCTTTTCTCATCCTTTATAAGTGCATAAAGTTTAGCTCAGGTCAGTTGAACAATAAGATAGCTGGAGGCTGAAACTTCCTTTTTCACTGTAAGGTGACCATAACTTCATTCATATTGCGACTTTATGGTGACCATAATATGAGAATTTCCACTCAATATCAATATATATTAGATATGGAAAAAGAAAGGAGCCAGATGGCTTTATTCAAATGTTATGACTTTAGGCGGGCCAAAATTATATTAACAGTTTAAGGTCACCTTAAAGTCAGGATAACCCTTTGGTTTGCCATCCTTTATAAGTTAGCAAAGTTTAACTGAGGTCAGTCGAACAATAAGATACTTGGAGGCTGAAAATCCCCTTATTTCACTTTAAGGTGGCTACAACTCCATTCATACCGAGAGTTTAAGGTGACCATAAGTATTATTTTTATCTAGTTTAATACCAGTGATAATTTTGATATTAAAAAATGGAAAAAGAAAGGAGCCAGAGCATTTTATTCCAATTTGATGACTTTAAGCAGGTCATATGTCCATTAACATTTTGAGTTTAAGGTCACCATAAAGTCAGGATATTTCTTTGGTAAATCTTAATATAAGTGCCAAGTTTGGTTAAAAAAAGTGAAAAACTAAGTGAACTGGAGGGCTAAACCCCCGTTTTTTTACATTAAGGTGACCTTAAAATTGGAGATACAGGGCTAAAACTTCGGCATGTGAAAGACTATCAAAAAGTAACTGAATAAGTTATTCCAACAAAACGCCGAAATCCTGACCGTTTTTGAGATACAGACCAAGTACCCATTTTAAAAAAATTTACAAAAATAAAACACCTCCCATTCAGGCATGTATGGTCCGATTGATGAGAAAATCCTTTCCGACCTTGAAAATTTTGTCTAGAATGTACCTGATAAATTTTATAGCACAGGTGTGTGTGGTTTTTTCCGAAACGCGATGACGAGGTGTTTTGGACTTATGCTTAAGGTTACCTTAAGTAAAGCTTAAGGTCTGCACAAAGTATCTCAAAAATTTTTCCCGCCCCTATAGTTTTAAAGAAAGATAAGAAGGAAAGAAAAATTTGAAAGGCTAAGAAGCTATTCAAGGGAGACCATAATCCGGCGGCGGCGGTGGCGGTGATCAGTCGAACTTCGGTGAAAACAAATAAGCGTCCCTGACGGGCCGCTTAATTAGCTATAGGTAGGAGAGAATGAATGAGATATGTAAAGAATCTTGTACCACAAAGAAAGAATGAGTTTCATTTTTTTTTTTACATACAGGAAGTGTACTAAGATTAAGAAGCTAATGCAACTCCTTGGTCTCAACCCTATGGCAGAGGTATGGAAGAAAAACAGAATATCCTATCTATTGTGGCGAATTGTCATGGAAAACATAAAAATCGTCAAATACTGGTGACAATTGTGAACATCAGGTTGTTGTCATTGTGAGGCTGCAAAAAATGAAGAGGATTGAAAGAAAGGGGGAATAATACAGGAATCCATCAAGAACTATGAAGAATTTACTACTTACACAGATATTAGTCATTAAAATTCACCACCGTCTGACCTGGGCCTAATGAAACTCCATAAAACTAACTCCCATGCAGTGCAGATAACAAGCTTGCTAGGAAAACACAGCTAACCAGTTATTGGTTGATATTAAAAGCTATATTGAAATATAAACTGCATATTTCTAAAATATTACCCCAGTTATAAACCTTTTAAATAAACAAATGATGCTGCTTAGCTGGATTACAGGCATTACCCAAGTATTCTTTCACTACCACTTAAGAAATTTAACTGAAAAAGTGTACTCCTTTCTCAAGTTTGTAAATTAATTAAGAACTACAATAGGCATTCTTGAGTACATGTTTATAGCCTTGATTATTTTAGGGCTGCAACTTTTTTTAATATTATTACATTCTTTAACTAGTGGTGGGATCGCCAGCTAAAATGGCAGATCGAGCATCACCTGTTAGAAGCGAGTTGAACTCGAGTTAAACTCGAGTAATTTTCAGGATAAAGTATTTCGTTTGATTAATGGAAAATATTTTACATAACCGTACATCAGCCGAAACTTTAACCTGGAAATGGCTTTCGCAAAATAATTTAAGTTAAATCTTCATTGATTTAAGCCAGAATAAAGTACAATGCAGTACATTCTGAAAATTTCGGATATATCTGTTGTGTTGGTGAAGTGTCAGCCTGGATGGTGAAAATATTGTCATTTTCAAAAACTCAAGTTTCACTTGCGCAGATCGATGTTACCCCTAATTATCGCCCATCGAGTTACAACTCGAGCTTCAGTCAACTCGTCCCAGCACTATGACTTTAACACATGCTACACTCAGCATATAAAGAGCTTCTTCTTTCCTGATTTCTCTGTAAAAGTCTGACATTACTTTTACAGAATATTTGCAAAAATGTCCAGAAAAATGTCAAAGAAATAAGTTTTCTTTTTGAAATGTTGTTTTCTGATTAATTTGCTTCTCCCTCCTTTTACAAGCAGTCCTTACTCTTAGCAGCCGAAGTTATATTAAGTATGATTTTTGTCAGTTTTAATGGCAAAAAAAAAACAGCTTGAACAACATGAATATGGTACAATCACAAAATGCCTTCTCATTAACTTATCACATAAATATATATTGGTAAGATTTTGATCATTAACAGATATTGTATAAGTGGGAATTTTCATGTTTTTGGCATTAATTTTAGCTACTGAACTTGGAGAGTGAAATGAATTCAAATTGAAATTTACATCAATCTCTGAAGTTTAAACTTCTAGTAAACATCTTAAAAATTGGAAACTTGTAAAAAAAATTTCATTTAGCTAAAATTTCTACTTATAAAGTATGTGGTCTCCACTTTTATTCTTCACACCAATAACTGGTTAGGAACATTCAAACCCAGCCAATTCCAGTCAACAGGTAAGTTAGAAACCAGTGAGTTTTGACCTATCACTGACCTTGTAGCCTGCCCCACCCACAGGCCATAAACGGGTGGGATGGCAGCCATTTATAGCTCGAACAGTGAGATCATTTAAGTGCCATTTACTCGTCACAATTATTCGCTCATTTAAATTAGCCTGTCTCGTATGATGAAGTCCAACGCAACCTGAAATCAGGGATACAAAAGTTTGCATTGCCTGTATAAGGAAGTTGTAGTTTGTCACAGAATAGTGAGAGGTCACTAGACTGTCAACCTTGTAACAGTGATAATTTGCACTAACATCAAGCAGGCTTTTACTGATTACTGGTCAATAAACTGATTAAATACAATCAGTATCATTCTCTTAGAATTGCATTTGTCACCATAGAAACATAATTTCCAAGTAAAACTTAAAAATAGCCAATTCAATTTGATGTCTGTACAAGATAATCACAACACAAAGGAATACTAAGAAAAAGTGCAGAATTAACCGACAACTAATGGCTCTCTCTGGCTGCAATAAAAAAGTAAATTTTCACAAAGCGTATTATATTTTTCTCTCTTTTACTATTTTTAAACAAGAAATTATTAAATAATAAAACAAGCAATCAGTGCCCGTGAACGGGCTCTGTGTCAGCTGACTGTGTGTTTTGAGTTTCAGAGTAGAAGTAACAGAAGAACAGGACATAAAAGTTGTGCCCTGCAAATGGTATTCAGAAGGAAAGTAACAAGGTAACTGTTTAGGTGTAAAAAGTATGTTAAAAACATATTTAAAGAAAATACTACAAATGCAATAGTTTTTGAGTTACAACTGATTTACTCAACAGTAAGAATCTCAAAGTAGCTTTTGCTCAGCTATGCAATCAGTTAAAGGGCTGCAATTTTAATATGGTATAGCTCGCGCAAAAGTAGGTAAAGAACATATTTAAAGAAATACTGTAAATGCACTAGTTTTCCAGTTACAACCAATTAACTGAACAGTGAAAATCTAAAAGTAGCTATTGCTCAGCTATGCCATGAGCTATAGGTCTACAATTTCACTATGTTATAGCTGACCCATAAGTATGTGAACAACATATTTAAACAGAATACTCTAAATGCAATAGTTTTCCAGTTACAACTGATTTGCTCAACAGTGAGAACCTGAGAATAGCTATTACACAGCTATACCATGAGATACACATCTCCAATTTCACACTGTTATAGCTAATTCAAAAGTAGATGATTAACATATTTAAACAAAATTATTTTAATGCAATAGTTTTCAAGTTACAACTGATTAACTAAACAGAGAAAACCTCAAAGTAGCTATAGCTCAGCTATGGGATGAGCTACTGGTCTGCAACTTTACTATGTTATAGCTGACCCAAAAGCAGATGAACAATGTATTTAAAGAAAATGAAATTTAAAGAAAAACTGATATACTCAACAGAGAATACCTCAAAGTAGCTATTGCTCAGCTATGCAATGAGCTATTGGTCTGCAACTTTACTATGTCATAGCTGACCCAAAAGTAGGTGAATAACATATTTAAAGAAAATAATGTAAATGCAATAGTATTCAAGTTACAACTGATTTACTCAACAGTAAGAACCTGAAAGTAGCTATTGCTCAGCTATGACATGACATACAGGTCTGCAATTTCACTATGTTATAGCTGACCCAAAAGTAGGTGAACAAAATATTTAAACAAAATATTCTAAATGCAATAGTTTTCAAGTTTCAACTGATTTACTCAACAGTGAGAACCTCAAAGTAGCTATTACAACATGTTTTAAACAAAATACTCTAAATGCAATAGTTTTCAAGTTACAACTGATTTACTCAACAATGAGAACCTGAAAATAGCTATTGCTCAACTATGCTGAGCTACAGGTCTGCAATTTTACTGTGTTATAGCTGACCCAAAAATAGGTGAACAGATTTAAACAAAATACTCTAAATGCAATAGTTTTCAAGTTACAACTGATTTACTCAACAGTGAGAACCTCAAAGTAGCTATTGCTCAGCTAGGGAATGAGGTACAGGTCTGCAATTTTACTATGTTGTAGGTGACCCAAGTAGGTGAACAACCTATTTAAACAAACTACTGTAAATGCAATAGTTTTCAAGTTATAACTGATTTACTCAAC
The DNA here is from genome assembly GCA_964017235.1 of Sabellastarte sp. h YS-2021. Lineage (NCBI taxonomy): Eukaryota > Metazoa > Annelida > Polychaeta > Sabellida > Sabellidae > Sabellastarte > Sabellastarte sp. h YS-2021. The sequence continues at coordinate 20,524,377 of OZ024928.1, forward strand.
ATTGAAAACCTCAAAGTAGCTATTGCTCAGTTATGCCATTAGCTACAGGTCTGCAATTTTACTATGTTATAGCTGATTCATACTTACATGAATAATACATGAAACAAAATACCCTAAATGCAATAGTTTTTCAAGTTACAAGCAATTTACTCAACAGTGATAGCCTAAAAGTAGCTATTTATCAGCTATGCAATGAGCTACTGGTCTGCCATTTTACTATATTATAGCTGACCCAAAGGTAGCTGAATAACATATTTATACAAAATTCTCTAAATGCAATAGTTTTGGAAGGTACTGAAAAGTCAGAATATAGCTATTACTCACTTAGCTATTGGGATAGACACCCAAGTTACTCACCATGTTGTAGCTATGGAAAAAGTGGCTGAATAACATATTTTAACAAAAAAAAAGCTCTAAATGCAATACTTTTGAAGTTATAAGTCATTTAGTCCATGATTTCATGAATTTTAATGCATTGAAAATTATTTTAAAAATTCATAAAAAAATAACTAAGATCCAGGTCTGATACTCACACAAGGGAATCTACTTGTGGCCTAGTACATATCTGCAAGATAAGAGAGAAATCCCTGCAATAGTCAATGAGAAAATTGGGATAAATTGTTGAATTTTTCACACTTGTAATGGCTCTGGGGAACAGACGAACAAACAGATCTGCATGCCTTGAACAATTTTTCATCCTAGATACATAAGGTATCTTTTATAATTAACAGCCTGTCTCTGGGCCTTGTAGTTTTGGAGGAGAAGTCGTTCACGCGTACGCGTACACAGACGCCGCAGAGTGATGCCATAATGTCAACTGACTGACAAGTCAGCTGACATAAAAAGAATGATTTTATATGAAGAGTGATGACAATAATTAATTCTGCTCTTTTGACAAGAAATACTGTAAAAGATTTAATTTGGCTTGGTTTTAACTTGGTTTGCCATATATTGTACAATTTGCTTTTGAAACGGTCTAATTTAAATCTACAACAAGACTTCAAAAATAATAATTTGACATCTAACCAAACTGATGCCTTAGTTTACCTGGTGAGTTTTGAATAAACAGCCAATTTGAATCACTTTACAGCATATAAATACAGCAAACATCTTCACAAGCTGAGCCATAAGTTGTTTAAGTAAAATTCAGGTATAACTGCTAGCAGTTATGAAGCATTACAAAATGCTGTCAGTGGATGATCGAAATAATAACCAAACCCCCGTGCATACTGGAGCTTCTACTTCCACACAATCTGCATCACTTGGGTTTTTTGGGGGTTTTTAATGTTTGAAATTTCACCAAATGATCAGACCCTCACAGGCTAATAGACAACCCAGAAGATGTTTACATGGCTTCACAATCACTCACAAAAGCAAACATAAATGGTGTTTTTTTTTCTGACACTACAAACCTTGTGACCGGCTCCCCCTACTCTCAGGATCTCCGTGGGATCGCAGGCGTCTATTGCATCCACTACAGCTTTTGTGCCATGCGACCGAGTGGTGGTTATAATATTTTCACCTTCTGGTGCCACTTTCTGCTCAAAGCCAAACGCCCCTTCACAAAAGTAGCCAAAGTGAAATACAGTGTCTGACAGGTTGATTTTTGTGCTACGTCACTATTAACACATTGTACAGGTCATACGATGGGTAGTCAAGTGGATGAAGGAAAGCAATACTGTGGAGCCTCTATTATCTGACCCTCTATTATCCAAATTTTCAACTATCTGACCTCAGTCTCCCAACTCCATTTTAAATCTGTTGTTTTAGCCTTTCTATTATCCTACCTTTCTATTATCCAACCCAATTGTTACTAACCAAGAGGGTCAGATAACAGAGTTTGTACTCTACATAAAGTGAATGAAATTAATACCTAATGAGTAGGAGCAGTACAAATATCTAGTGGTGCATTATTTCAAAGTGTTGGAGCATGATATGAGAAGTAATTGTTGAAATGAACTTTTGATTTATGAATTGCGCAACCATAATAAGGAACTTCAAGGAACATCCCAAGATTGCTACATCGGACAAACGAACATACAGAATTACACCAATTTCAAAAGGAACCTAGCTGTGATGGTGATGTATGTCCCTGTCAAGTTTGAATTTGATCGGACAAAGCGTTTTTGAGTTAGAGTCTGGAAACGAAAATGTTGACGGACAGACAGACGGACAGACGGATGTCAGACACGTCAATCTAATAGGCGGGTTGGTTACACGCAACCCGCCTAAAAAGGATCCAGACCCGATACTCACAAAAGGGAATCTACTTGTGGCTTATTACATATAAGATAAAGGAGAAATTCTTTCAATGGTCAATGAGAAAATTGTGATAATTAGGTATTGAAATTTTCACACTTTGGGTGGGGGTACCTCTCTGCATGCCTTGAACAGTTTAAACTGATGATAATTATCATCCTTGATAGATAAGGTATCTTTTAAAAGTAACAGCATGTCTCTGGGGTTCACTAATAAGTAATTGAGAAAATCTGGATTATTATTATTATTATTTTGCATCCCGACAGTGATCCAGATCAGTCAAAATTTAATGGGATCTAAGTCAAACCGTGACTCAGCTTATGACTTTTAAAAGAAAGACCCAAGGACTATATTTGTGTAATCCTGCTGACAGAAAAAAACAGACAAATGGTCATGAAAACAATACCACCTTAGTGGAGATAATAAATGTGTGTACCAGTAAAATACAACTTGTTCATTACATCCTAGTGAATGAAAAAGATAGAAACAGTATGTATGCTTCTTTTTACAGGCACATACTAAATGTGGTTTCATGGGTTTGATAAGTATACTTGCTTTCTTCCAGTACTGGCAACACATTTTAAATGAGAGAACAGTCATCTACAACCACAAGACACATGCAGATGATGGGCTATTGATTACATGGTCTTCAGATAACATAAACACTTGCAGTGGGGGAGCAGATAAGCTCTCCCTCAGATTTGAGGGGTTGGGATGGTATAATTCCTAGGACTGACATCTTGTTTTAAAAGCAGACAGATATGGGGCAAAATATTTTGGCTTTCCAGTGGTGAGGTACTTGTATACAAGAGCCAAGGGTTTTAAAGATCCTTGGAAGATAAAGCCCAGAATTTGCTATCAAGAAGAAGTTTCTATCAGGTCCTGAAAGGGCTTCGTCTCATTAATATCGTGTTACCTGGAATTCTAGGGACTTATCCATTAAGCAGGGTCCAAATGAGCCAAAAATCATACAAATGTTTACAAAAAATAGCTTAGCTCATTTTTGGTTAAAGATTATTATGTACAATGGCACGTGAAAACTTTAAACCACTTAAATATGTGTCTCAAAATTAACCCACAGTTGAACCAACTTACTGATTCATAACAATATTTTAATACCAATTTATATACACTTAATTACATACCAATGCAATAACATCAAAACTGAATGAATTGACTTACCGATAGCAATGAATAATTTAATGCCATTATATAGACAATTAAATACTCATATCATCAAAACTATAGAAATGCCAAAAGTCCATAACAACTATCTGAGTCTACTCTTGTGAAAAGTTCAAATATGACTTCTGACAAGAATATACTTTCAGGGTCACAAATTAAAATCAGCAAATTAGTGATTACAATATCACACCATCATCACTCATCTGTAATGTACCATGAAGATACTGACGTGATTTCTATTGTGAGACTCACATTTTGAGAGCTGTAAACATAGTTCAAGTACTCATTAACAAATAGAGTAATGAAGTAATTGATCGCAATACTAGGAAAAGAGTATTCTCTTTTGTTTGGAAATATTGTCATAAACATGTAAAATTGACCTGCAAGTCAAAGGTTAAAGCTGGGGTTCTAATACTCTTTCAAGGTCATATCAGGACTCTATGCATCCTACATATTGTCATGTACTTCACTGGAAGCCTTAACCACATTGGTCTGAGCCAAGAGATCGGATACCAAACTTGTTAACCACTTGGAATCCCTAAAATGAGTCAGGTTCTGTAACTTTTACAAGAAAAGCGTGAAAACATAGACTACTTTCAATTCAGAAGAGAAGTAGGTAGTTGAGTAAAAAAAGGTACTGCTCATTCCAGACTTAGCCTAAATTTACACTGAGTAATAGTATAGCTTCTGATATAAAAAATACAAGTCATATAAACTTTTTACCAAAGCTTCACACAATGCCAGTCATTGCCTGCAATATTTAACAATCTACTTCTTTAGTACACTACACCCTCTATGTTACTGAAACAAGTCACCCTTCTATGTTTGCACAAACCAATATTTATCTATAAATCAACTACAAACCTCTTTTGATAATTGCTGATAAATAGACAATGGGCTACTCATTGCACAATGCTAATAATAACATTTTAAAAGTAGCACACATGTCTTTACCCCACAGCTAGAGTGATTATGTTGATACAAGAAATAGTCTGTAAGATAAGTGATTTTCACACAAATGCATTGATTTCTAATTCTAATAGTACTTTTATAGCGCTTAATCTTTATCTATTGAAAGATGTTACAGCAGGAGCAAAGGTCCAATAAAGGTAAAAACTATTACAATACACAGGCAATATGGCAGAGCTATGTCCCCAAAACCAATAACTGTACCACAATGAATTACAATTTCGGAGGTACTGCCAGGTCAAGATTTTAAAGTTTAAAGACAATACAACAACATCAGAGGTCCCAATCTAGGTCGCACTATGACACTGTACACTTAAGCACCCAAACATTATTCTGCCAAGTATAAACTTCCTACACCTTATAGTTTCTGAGATATGGCCTTGGCAAGCTATGGAAGGCCAAGAAAACTACACTGTCAGCCAGGTCACATGACGGTAACAACTTAACTCTGCAAAATCTACACCCCAACTGATATTCCTACCATTCTCCCAAGCATCAACTTCCTACACCTAGAATTTCTAAAAATATGGTCTGGACAAGAGATTAAATTCCAAGATCAAGGCAATTCCAAAACACTGCACCACAATGGACTCCACATGCACCCATCCCTAATATTCAGTCACTCACCAACTGAAATGAGTCAGAAGAATCAAATACTTTGACACTGGATTGTTAAATCAGAAAATTTTAATAACACAAACTTAGATAACAAAACTTCTATAGACTACACTCACCTACTCCAAGCATACCCCATATGCACCTGCCGAGCTTTGCATCAGGCCCAGCCTTGTAATTGTAGTACGGCTGGTAGATCACGCCTCCTACTGCCTCCCCCTTATATGCAACACCAATCAGTACAGTCACATGGTCCAAGAGACCTGTGGAACAAACAATATAATACACCAGGTTTTGGATTAATTTGGGATTATATTAACAAATGTTCAGGTTTTTTTCCCTCAGAAAAAAGCAGATCATATTTTCAAGTTGCTTAACATTAATGTACCACTTGGAACAAGCCAACACCTGCTAGAAGTCTAAAGTCTAAATAAAAATGTAGCACAATAAAATTATATCTTTAAATTTGCAACAGTGAGACTATAAAAAAGGCACAAGTGTGACTTCATCTGTGGCTGGTAGGTTAAAAAATATATATATTTTATTATGAAAGGATCATTGTTACTGTTACACTTTTCTAGCATGGCAGGTGAAAGTGACAATGAGAATATAACCGTAAAAATAATAAATCTTGTTTTCATTATTTCTTTTGTAGACCCATTAAATTCCATCAATATATTTAATTCTTATTGATAAGATCATTAATTAAAATTTAAAAAGAACTTTTCTATGCTTTAAAGTTTTAAGTTTTGTTTCATCTCATTATTTTTTTTTTTTTTTTGGTGATATGTGTTGCAGTAATATATTAAGTGAAGAAAACAAGATGAATAAACATTATATATATATATCCACCAGCTTTAAAATCTTGACAAAGCAAGGCTGCTCAATACAATTATTCATTCAGATTGTTAAAACACACACACACATCTAGCCATGTAAATAACACATAATATAGTTGTCTTGACAGAAACACCATTCTTCGAAGAATTTAAAATTCTGTCAACAGAATCAATAAGTTCTTCATTATTTCATTAATTATCAAAACTGCAGTTTCTTTTGACAGATTTTGACGTTTTGCCAGCAGAAATCTTAAATTGGAAATTCTGATGACAGAATTTATGATCCTGATGATACTGTACAGAAAATGTAACCGGAATAATAGGCACGGAAAATTAAATCTAGGTCAGTCACAAGAAATTTTACAGGAGTGCACATAAAACAACTTCCATTGTAGACTCTTACACTGGACTCGATATATTTGTAAAAAAGTTTACCACAAAACTTGTGCCTTACACGGGAAAACTGTGCAACAGAACAGTGTAATATACCAGACTTACCTCTGCCAAGGAGGCTGTATAACTGGCTGCATGCATTTGTCTGTTTGTTTATATGTTTGTTCATAAAATAACTAGAAAAGTCATGGAGAGATTTTGATGACCTTTTCAGAAAATGCTGACAATGGCACATGGCACAGATGATGAGATTTTAGTGGTGATGTGATTCTGAATATTTTGCAAGGATTTTTTTATTATTACACTCATAAGCAATACTGAAAATGTTGGGCTTTGGCCGATGTATCCGCTCTTTGAGTGATCTTATTAAGTGTAGGAAACAAATACAAAACTTGGACATTGTGTCTTGAAACAGCATTTATTCACCAGATTCAGAATAACACAGAGAATTGGGTTATTTCAAATCTTGGGAGACTGGGGTTCCTGTTGTGGCATATATGTCATGGTAGAAAGTCCAATCTGGTAGAATTTCAAATTCTACATGTGGAAAGTACAATTGGAGTTTTTACCAGTAGAAAGATAAACTTGGTAGAAAGTCCAATCTGGGAGATTTCGGTATTGCCCTAGGGTCAGAAATCTAACTAGAGGATCTCTTGCAAAGCAAAGTAATTGTTTTTGCATGGCAAAAACAAAGCATCCCTAAAAGGAGAAATAATGGCAGCTTAATCATGTAACAAAGTTCTGCTTGTAGCTTAACAAAGCCAGAATATAGGAAAAGTCAGCTGGTTCTTGGGCAGGGTAGTTATCTTGGATACAGAGTGTTTAAAAAATTTTGATGAAATTACTCTATCTTGCACAGTTAAGTAGACAGAGGCAATTTGGTGTTTTTCACTTTTTGGCACAAATTTGAAAATTGACAAATTGAATGACCCCCATTTTTTGGAAGGGTAAATGTTTTGGAGAAATTGGGTAGAGTACATTGCTTACATACCCAAAGAAATGGCTGACATTTTTGGCGAGTGAAATATTCGTTGAAACTTGGAAAGGCTGGTCTTCACAGATACCCTGTGGGTCTAAAAGTTTGATGAATTCGCTCTATCTGGCACGGTTTTCGAGATACAAGGATTTTTGTGTTTTACAATTTTTGCAAAAAATTCGCTAATCAAAATGGCCACCATTTTTGGCAAGTGAAATATTCGTTGAAACTTGGAAAGGCTAGACTTCACAGATACCCTGTGGGTCAAAAATTTTGCAAAATTGCTCTATCTTGCACGGTTTTCGTGATACAAAAATTCTTGTGTTTTGCGATTTTTTGCGAAAAATTCGAAAATTCAAAATGGCTGCCATTTTTGGCAGGACAAAATTATTTTTTAAAATTGGGTCACCTACCAGCAGAGTTACCCTGCAGATCAAAATTTTCACCAAAATCGCTCTATCTAGCACGGTTTTTGAGATACAAGCATTTTTGTGTTTTGCATTTTTCAAAAAAAATTCAAAATTCAAAATTGCTGCCATTTTTTGGCAAGTGAAATATTCATTGAAACTTGGAAAGGCTAGTCTTCACAGACACCCTGTGGGTCAAAAATTTTGCCAAAATCGCTCTATCTGGCACAGTTTTTGAGATACAACCATTTTCGGTTTTGTGATTTTTGTGAAAAATTCGAAAATTCAAAATAGCCGCCATTTTTTAGCAAGTGAAATATTCGTTGAAACTTGGAAAGGCTAGTCTTCACAGATACCCTGTGGGTAAAAAATTTCACCAAAATCTCTCTATCTGGCACTGTTTTTGAGACACAAGCATTTTTGTGTTTAGTGATTTTTGGGAAAAATTTTAAAATTCAAAATGGCCGCCATTTTTGGCAGGACAAAAATTTTTTGAAAACTGGGTCAGCTGCTCACAAGAGGTACCCTGTGGGCCAAAAATTTTGTTGAAATCGCTCTATCTAGCACAGTTTTTGAGATACAAGGATTTTTGTGTTTTACATTTTTGAAAAAAATTCGAAAATTCAAAATGGCCGCCATTTTTGGCAAATGAAATATTTGTTGAAACTTGGAAAGGCTAGTCTTCACAGATACCACAGATGTGGGTCAAAAATTTTGCCGGGATTACCTATATTTCCAATTTTGTGTTTTGCATTTTTTGTCAAAAATTCGAAAATTGATTATGAGCCCCATTTTTGGGGAGGAGAAAATTTTTGGAAAATTGGAGAGAGTAGATTGGTTAGATAGCCTATGGGTCGAAAATTTCAACGAAATCGCTCAATCTCACATGGTTAAGGAGATACAATCAGTTTTGTGTTTTACTCATTAAGAAAATTGTTAATGCTTAATTAATCATCAATAACTCAGTCATTTCTTAACCTATCCTTGCCAAAATTATGTCGCCCAGATCTTTATATGAGGAAGGTATTTACTAAATTTGAGGTGGATAAATAAAATGCTTTGTAAGTTATCATCCGGACAAGGATTCCCTTCCAAAAAATGCATTTTTGGTCATGTGACCTTTCTGATTGGTTAAAATGTCATCGCAGAATATTCAGAAAAATTTCCCAGGGCTACTGCATACACCTGCCAAATATGAAAAGAATCCGCCCTATGGCTGTAAAGCTATTGTGAAAAGAAAATGCAGATCCGTCGGATCCGGCGGAGCATTTCTCCCATACACAAACAAGCGTCCCTCGCGGGACGCTTAATAATCTTAACAGATATTCAAATCTCAGAGATTTAGGTATTGCTCTGTGTACCAGAATGTAATCTTTGTAGAAACTCAATATAAGCTTGAAAGAAAGTCCAACTGAAACACAAATAGTACTTCTGGCTTTCTATTCATATAAATCACCATTTAAAAGCAAGGCGAAGCTTTCAGAAATGAAGAAAATGAATATTAAAAAGATATTTTACTGTAACACAGATTTAACATAATTAAACATGGCAGACACTGAAATAGTCAGTCTACTTCAAGATTTTTTTACAATCAACATCAAATCCCATCACCATTTTTTAAGGAAAAATATGTAATATGAACATTACTGATGTTAGAAATAAATGTACTATAACAAGTGTTACAGCTTTTATAGTTCATTAAATTTTGACAGCAGTCTCTTTCTACATTGCACTTAGTTGAGCAATTAACACCTATGCTTCTGCAGCAGCATTTATCAGATTTCGGACCCTAGGGCAGGACCCAAATCTCTCAGATTGGACTTGCTACTGGTAGAAACTCCAATTGGACTTTCTAATGGTAGAATTTGAAATTCGACCAAATTGGAGTTTCTACTAGGGGTGTTGCGGTAGTACCGGTATCGTCGGTATGGTAAACAAATTATTGCAAACCGTCATAAAGTTCAGGTACCAGTTTTCCGCTAACACTTCAATGTAAAGCAACTTTACTAACCTTACATACAAAATAAATGTCATAATCCACTTTTATTTGCATTTTACTGTGAAACAACAGCCATAATGAGCGATAATTCATAGCCACCATATATTTCGTCGTTTAGCCAATCAGAATCGAGGACACATATGTGTTGTGTTAGAGTTCCAGGTTTTACAGTAAGGAAAACTATTTGGTTGTCTTGCTTTGTTAAATAAGAGACGGTTAACCGGTAACCGACCGGGAAGTACGAGACATGAAACCGGAAGGAAAAAATCGCTACCGCAACACCCCTAGTTTCTACCATGACATATGTATGCAACATTCAATTGTCACTGAATTAGAACTTGAGAAATGATTACCAATGCACACTTCAGTCATTTTAAGTCAATTATCTCAGGAAACCAGTGAAATACTACTACAAAACCGGGACTTCCAGATAACAGGGTAAATTTCAGGGGAAAGGGTATCTAAGGATCTGTTATACATATTTTTATATGAAAAGATTATTCTTCTTTAAGGGATTTTGTACATTGGGTCAGTTAGAAGAATGTACATGTATATTTTAACCAATGACTATGAAGTATTCAGGTTACTTATAGTTATATGTTCAACATACTGCCAAGCTTCATGTGGTGTATGTTTAGATCTAAAAATGTATATTTTGGTAAAAATAATCAACACAGGTAGCTGCCTTATCTCAACACAATATTTATCCTATTTAAGTCATAAAATATGCAACTGTTTTTAACCAAATGAATGCATTTAATGCATTATTTGTATAATGTTGGTAACTGTAAACAAACTAGGTTTTAAAGTAAAAATTTAACTATAGTCTGGGCTATAACTTCTGCTTTGTACAACTCAAGAGTATCTATAATCCAGATTTATATTTTACAATGAATTAATTTCAATGCCCTAATATTATATCATGTCTGATAGAACGGAACACATTTTGAACTATTCTACATATGAAACATTTTATTTTGACAAATGAAAAACTCAGATGTGAAAATATGAAAGCACTTTATCCACAATATCAGTGTTATCATTAATTATCATGTACATATCTTATCATTTTATATGCACATTTGGCCTGCAGTAGTAGTGGTATCACTAGGAGATAATTCATGTTGATATATTTATCAATGCTTTTTACATTCAGGACAAATTTCAGCCAATCAAATTAAACCTTAAAAGCTGTTATTTTTGTTTTTATATTCTATGTATAGAAGAAGAACAGGTGAAATATAGGTAGAGTAAGAAATCTAAAATTCGCCAGGAATCTAAAATTCGCCACCTCTAAAACCTTAGTTAATTTTATGAAGAAAATGATGTTTTTGTCTGAAAATTGGCATTTTTCAGTTCAAAAAGCCTTAACTTACTGTAGATTCAACAAATCTCACCTCAATTCATTTATTTTATTAGTATTTCCACATGTGGCAAATTTCAAATATGTGGCGAATTTTAGATTTCTTACTCTAACATAACTATAACAGTCACAGTGGATGTTATAATTTGTCTTGCAAGTCTCTTTTTTCATAAACATGTACTTTGCCGTGTTTGAAAACTAGATGAAAGACACTCCAAAAACTGAATGTAAGAATGAATTATAGCCAGTCTTTATCATGAAAAACATCAATTCTTCACTACACTACTTTTGCACAAAACTGTTATAGTTTCTCACTCTTTTCTATGAATATCTATTTGTATGTCATAGTTATACATGAATCAATTATATTAGCAATGAATTACTGCAAGTTTATCATTTTTATGTACTGTATGTACATACAGAGACCGTCTTTGACAGCATCTATACTCAGTTCACATATATTTGACTTATAATTTGAACTCATGACAGATGATTTTGTTCATCAATCACTGCACAGTTATATTTAAGTACAATGTGGAAATTCTTCTTGATCTGAAGTAGAAACTACAGTTTCCCTCTGAAAACAATCCAGGCAGAAATGTCTTAAATGCAGTGTACTGGATGAGACATTTGTTCTAAATTTTTCTGCCAAGTCACTTTGTTTATGTCATAAAGTAGTGACATCAATTAAAAGTGAAATTTCCCAATAAGGAATTTCAACTAGATGTTTCATTTTTAAAGATTAACATGTTTACTTACAGATGTTTTATCTAATTGTCAATATTCAAATATGTACACTTAATTTTTGTTCAAGCTGATTCAAAGACGCATCAAACAAATGCATTGTTCCAGAGTGATTGAGTCACTAGATAAGCATATGAGCCAGAACTATGGAAACACTGGCTAACCAAGGAGAAGAAAAACTCCTAATGAATTAATGGCCTTCAAGCCTCTGTGTGACGTAAGTTAAGAAGTGACACAGCAAATATTAAAGTGGTTGATGAATGGTTTTGATTTTTATGATGACTTTTGTTAGACTACATCAAGCTCTCTGTAGATTCAGGTACAAACCTTGTGTATATTCTGCAGTGCCATCCAAAGGATCAACCCAAACCACCACCTACAACACAGACACATACACACGTGCTCAAAATGCGGAACAAAACTGCACACATATGTCTGCACCAACAGTGACCTGTAGCAGTGACTTCTTCGAATTACAGACAGAAAAAGTTATATTTTTAATTCTGATCTAACTTTAAAAATATACACCATACTGTTTATGTTATTGAGATTAAAAGTGAAAAATTCACCAAAATTAGACATACAAACTGATCATCATTTCTGTGTGCCAATTCTGCATCAGAGGAGATCAGGGGTCTATATTTCATATATTTTAGCATATTACACATGTCTTACTGTACATACATGTCTGCATTCAAAGTACAGCCAGTGCAGTCATATGACAAGTGCAAATAGTCAGTAATCACAAGTTGTTTTCATTGTTATATTCTGTGTAATAAAACCACTCAGATTAAAACATGTGAAATAAGTCAAATAACCAAAATTTGAAGGAGCATACCAAAAAAAAAAAAAAAAACACTGAGAAAACCTTGTTATTTTTCTGTGAATTTTTTTTAAATTCTTAAATTAGTTATTGTTGTGACCATTTCATGTTATTTATGAAATCTCTTGCAAAAATTCAGTGAATTTTGCTGACGTTTCTTCAATTATTTTGATGGCTGGCTTAATGGTGAATTTTATTTATTGTTGTCAAATTCCATAGTTTCTACATTATTTGTACACGATACAGCTCAGTTTATGCTTACCAATAACACACATATAGAACCATGTCACCTGATGTATCAAATTATTTATTCTGAGACCTATTTAAATGCCTCTAAGCAGTAAAGTATAAACTAAATCATTTAACTTGTTTTAAACAATTCATTTATTATTAAAATTTATTAATTAATATTTTTTTTTTTTTTGATAATTTTTTTTGAAGAAATCTATATAACTGTTGAAAGAAGCATTAAATACTAACAAATAATATTTCAACATGTTAAAACAAACGAGGGCTTGATCTTGATATTTCATTTCTGTTCCACTTCTGTTCCATAACCACAACACAAAACCGTCTACAAAGTAAATCATGACTTCACATGCCACATCTGACAAAATAGACACTAAGTGGATGAAGGTGCATATACTCAAGTCTGTTTTTTATTCCCACAATTTTCTAAGAAGTAAAACTGATGCCAGTGTTTATGATCGCCTCAATCAAAATAATTAACTTTTCTTGTGCCATTTTAAATTAGGAAATCATATTTATTGAATCTGTTTCAATTTTAATGTTGGAAAATCAGTCTGAGTTTACAAATAATTGATCAGCTCTATCACTGTAACTGTGGCAATGCATACAGAATTCAGCAGAATTTGACCCTAGCTTATTGTTTTAATTTAATGATATTGTCAAAACATTCCCATACAGATACTTGGGGTTTATATTTTTTACAAATGAAAGGACTTCATTTTCAGTGGAATGCAACAGTAGCGATTGACTGGTAAACATCACACAGGGTAAACATAAAGTAGCTTTCTGACAATATTTTTTCCTGCATCAAACTGGTAAAGTTAACTAAGTCTACCTTAGTTTGAAACTTGTTGAAAATTGAAATCAACATAATATTAACAGAAATACTAAGAGTTCATTAAAATTACATTAATAAATGATGTGTAACCGCATTTATTGGAAAAATTCATAAAACATGATTTTTTGGGAGGATTAAATTCTCTAAGTTTTCTATAACCAACAGTATGACAATAATATTCTATTCCCCACAATCCAATTACAAAAATGTCCTTTCAATTACAGCAACTCACACATCTCAAACAAACTGAGTCCCTGTCTAAACCCAATACCCCAGCCATCAATTAAACCCAAAATCAATGGTCGGCCTGAAGAAATGCCCTCCTTTTGATGAGGTTCGTGATGTGGAATAGAAGGCTAGCTGCTGCTTTACAGGAAGTCAACCTCCCCATCAATTACTGCCCGAAACCCAGACTTTCCAGCCTGAAGGAATGGCAGGATTTACCAGTAAAATGATGTAAAAAGGGACAGTTTATTTGGGAAGAGACACCCACAGTATTTTCTCATATTGCTTGTTTTTCTATCTCTGGAATTCATTTGAATTATCTTTGGAAATTTTGCTTTCACAAAATAGTCAAAGCTAGGAGACTGACAGTAAAACTTCCACCATACAGTAAATTGTACAATTTACTAATAAAACATTCACTCTGTCTTATACTGACACAGGTATCTTCCATATTTTCATTTTATTTTTTAGGATGAACCGTACAATATCTAAACTAATATCTAAATATCTAAACTGCTATAATGCCTTCTATTTCTAAATGAGAATTATCTTTTGAAGGTACACTATTTTTGGCATTTCTATTTAAAGCTAGAAGTACACTTAAACCTCTGTTATACAAACATTTATAAATCACACATTCACACTCTTTTACACTAAATTTTCTCTTCCATTTTAATAATTTGGTGAACCTCAGATTCAACTATAGATTGCGTCTCAAGTTCTCAACGCAGTGTATCCACGGATGGGACATGGTTGAAGCGTGACATATAGAGTATTATGGTTGACACACATATACCCCTGTGGGGAGGGGGCCTAAGTGTTTATGGGAGTAAACAAAATGTTTGCTTAATGAAAGATACAAATGTAACAAGACCTAGAGAACCAATGCAAATTGAATCCACCAGAAAGAAAACTCACCAAAGCCAATCAAGCATCACTTAACCTTGAAGCAGGAGCCCAATGTGAAATCTGACCACATCAAAAGATTCTTAGCCCATGATTTCCAATAGGTTAGTGTGACATTGCAAACCTCCATGAACACGAATAAGCGAGTTCTAAGCATTTTTAATTTTGGATATCCTCATTTGACCTTGAAAGAGGGGCCAAAGGTCAAATCTGATCACATCAAAAGATTCCTAGCGCATGATTTCCTATAAGATGGTTTTACATTACAAACCTCTAGGACCAAGAAAAAGCGATTTATAAGCACTTTTAGATTTTGCTATCCTCGTTTGACCTTGAAGGAAGGGCCCAAGGTCAAATCTGACCACATCAAATGATTCCCAGCCCATGATTTCCTGTAGGTTGGTTTCATCTTGCAAAACCTCTAGGACCAATAATAAGTGAGTTATAAGCACTTTTAAGTTTGGCTATCCTCGTTTGACCTTGAAGGAGGGATCCAAGGTCAAATCTGACTACAGCAAAAGATTCCCAGCCCATGATTTCCTATAGGTTGGTTTACCATCCCAAATCTGAATGACCAATAATAAGCGAGTTATAAGCACTTTTAGGTTTGGTTATCCTCGTTTGACCTTGAAGGAGGGGTCCAAGGTCAAATCTGACCACACCAAAAGATTCCCAGCCCATGACTTCCTATAGGTTGGTGCGCCATCCCAAACCTCTAGGACCAATAATAAAGGAGATATAAGCACTTTTCATGACTGACAAAGAAACGTCCATGGCAGCCATCTTGTTTTTCAAAATGAGGCCAAAAATATTTCCAGTACAGATTTTGTAATGCGGAACATATTCTGCGAATTTGAGATCTCTACCTATAATACCCTTTGCTCTAGATTGCCAACAAAAGTCCTTGTTTTAAGTCAAATAAACGTCCCTGGCGGCCATCTTGTTTGTTAGAGTGGTAACAGCCAATAATAAAGGAGGTATATGGCCTCACAGTCTTATATAGGCATACATATACAGTAAAAGGTACCATTTTGAGTCATTTTAGCTGGCCTAAGGTGACCTTGAAAACAATAGCCTAGGTCAATAAACTGGAAGCTGGTACTCCATCATGTACTCAACCTCCAAAGCCAGCGTGACCGTACTGAATCCTAAGTATCCCCGACTTCCGTCCAGGGATACAATAAAATTAAAAATGTTTCATGTTAACATACTGTCTTACATCTAAAAATACATGACACAAGCTTGGCTGATTCAATCTACTAAAAATAGCATCAGAGATGCCCGTACCCTACAGCCTAGGGAAATATTTTTTACACCATGAGATATACAAGTACTGTATCAGTACAAAGTTCAGGATACTTTCAGAGCACTGTCAGTTATATAAAGGTCCAAACAATGTTTAAATAGAGAAAATAATGTCTGAGAGAAGGATAATGCATGTACTCTTTATCTACATCTGGCATGGCCGAATTATGGTTTGGATGTTTTGAATATTACCATGCACACAGAAGTGGCATTCAATGAATGCTTATATGTGGTGTTGGAGCAAAATCTGTGGCTCACTTGATGAAATTCCATCTGTTACAATGGGAAGTTGTAAAAGTAAAATTCGTAATGAATTCTAATGTGATTTAACAGTGCTTAATCTGCATCAAAAGACAGACCCAAAGGTGCAACAAGATTTTAAAGGTCAAGGTCACTACGACAATGTCAAAGGTCAAATCAAGGTGACACCATGATGCTGCTCACCTACAACCCCTAACCAATGTCCCTACCAAGTATCAACTTCCTACACCTTACAGTTTCCAAGATATTGCCCGGATAACATTTTATAGGTCAAGGTCACTACGGCAAGGTCAAAGGTCAAATCAAGGTCACACCATGACGTTGCACACCTACACCCCCTAACCGATGTCCCTAGTATCAACTATCTACGCCTCATGGTTTCCGAGATATAGCCTGGACAAGATTTTATAGGTCAAGGTCACTATAACAAGGTCAATGGTCAAATCAAGGTGAGACCATGACGTTCCACACCTACACCCCCTAACCAATGTCACCACGAAGTACCAACTTCCTACACCTTACGGTTTCTGAGACATAGCCCGGACAAGATTTTATATGTCAGGGTCATTACCGTAATTCAAAGGTCAAATCAAGGTGAGACCATGACATTGCACACCTACACCTCCTGACCAATGTCCCTACCAAGTATCAACTTCCTACACCTTACAGTTTCCAAGATATAGCCCGGACAAGATTTTATAGGTCAAGGTCACTACGGCAAGGTCAAAGGTCAAATCAAGGTCAGACCATGATGTTGCACCCCTACACCCCCTAACGAATGTCCCTAATTAGTATCAACTTCCTACACCTTACGGTTTCCGAGATATAGCCTGGACAAGATTTTCAAATTCAAGGTCACTACGGCAAGGTCAAATCAAGGTCAGACCATGACGTTGCACACCTACACATCCTAACCAGTGTCCCTACCAAGTATCAACTTACTACACCTTAAGGTTTCTGAGATACAGCCCTAACAACTTCCTACACCTTATGGTTTCCAAGATATTGCCCGGACAAGATTTTATAGGTCAAGGTCACCATGGCAAGGTCAAAGGTCAAATCAAGGTCAGATCATGATGCTGCACACCTACAACCTACAACCAATGTCCCTACCAAGTATCAACTTCCTACACCTTACGGTTTCCGGGATATAGCCCGGACAAGATTTTATAGGTCAATACAGCAAGGTCAAAAGTCAAATCAAGGTCAGACCATGACGTTGCACACCTACACCACCTAACCAATGTCTCTACCAAGTATCAACTTCCTACACCTTACGGTTTCCGAGATATAACCCGGACAAGATTTTACAGGTGAAGGTCACTATGGCAAGGTTAAAGGTTAAATCAAGGTCAGACCACGATGTTGCACACCTGCACCCCCTAACCAGTGTCTCTCTAAAAAGTATCAACTTCCTACACCTTAAGTATCAACTTCCTACACCTTAGGGTTTCCGAGGTATAGCCCGGACAAGATTTTATAGGTCAAGCTCACTATGGTAAGGTCAAAGGTCAAATCAAGGTCAGACCATGACGCTGCACACCTACACCCCCTAACCAATGTCCCTACCAAGTATCAACTTCCTATACCTTAAGGTTTCCGAGATATAGCCCAGACAAGATTTTCAAACTCAAGGTCAGTACAGCAAGGTGAAAGGTCAAATCAAGGTCAGACCATGACATTGCACACCTACACATCCGAACCAATGTCCCTACCAAGTATCAACTTACTACACCTTAAGGTTTCTGAGATACAGCCCGGACAAACTTTTTCCCGCCGCCCGCCTGCCCATCCAGACAGCATGGGTGAAAACAATACCCTGACAGCTCTTAAGGGCTGTGGGGTAAAAACAGTTAATTTATATACCATCGAAGGAAATGCATTGTACAAAGTTTACTGGAAAGCCTTCCAGGTCCTCTGGACTTGCAACTCAAAAATGTTACAAGTCCATAACAAAACTTGCCAGGCTGTATTTTAATGTAGATTAAATCAATATCGAGTTCCAAAATTGACCAATTGGCAAGTACTGAAAGAATTAATAGTTAAACATTATTTTCTATAATAGCAAGGATGTCTGTTGTGGTGGCTTTAGTCTCAAAATAGTCTCGGTACTTAAACAAAAAACATGAACAGTTTGCTTTAGGTACAGGACATCTGGGCCAGTAGATTTGGAAAGATATTGCTCTGTTATAAGTTACCAGTCTTGTACAATTGATAAGTGGTAGATGTTAATTTTATACACTGCCAACATGGCACAAAACATGCTGTTTTTGTTCAACTGCAAACATAGCTTCAATTGAGAATAGAGAGAATTTTATTCACAATATCTATGGATGATTTATTTTTGAAATATATTACATAGTTCCCAAGATATTATGCTAGGTTAATATACTTACTGCAGTTTTATAAGCATAAGATGACTGAACTAGATTGAAGTTTGCTAGTCCATAGAGACACCAAACATCCAACCATATATATTATTTACAGTTTTTTAATATAGAAAAAGTAGCAGTAACATAGCCATCAGAGACAGAAAGACAGTCAAACATGACCTTTACTTAACTAAAAAGTGATACACTTCAGTTTTTTGTCACAACAGTCTTGAAACACTTCAAACTATCTAAGTGACCCTTAAAATACAGCCCCCTACTCCCTGAAACATCCATGGGATATGACTAAATATCTACAAAGGTTAGGCGTTTATGTTAATGAAACCTGTGCCGCCGGTATTCCCGCCCCAGGAAAATCTGTATCTGGTTGGTATAAATAAACCTACTAGGAAAACAATGCAAAATAACTACCAAACTTTTATTATATTAAAGACAAAATCATGATTATGGATAAATGTTTAGGGGATTCTACAACACCAAACAGGACAAGATAAAGTAAATTTGTGGCTTACTTCTTCCTCTTTCACGGTCTTTAAATGATCAGGAACTTTGGCTGCATGAGACATAACATCATCTGCAAAACTCATCTCAATCCAGCTTGGATCAATGTGGTCTTTTGGATTGGTTTCCTTTTTGAAGAGATATCAATAGATTTTTGTCAGAGTAAGAAATAGTTTTCCTAAAATGATCACAATTATCACAAAGATCTCTTCACAAGAAGATCTGCACAATACCCACACAAGTGTTCAATTCTTGAAAATACAGTTGACTCTGTATAATACGAACCATACTCAAACCATTCTTATTCTTAGAAATTTTCTAATTCTTATAAGTTCCTGAGAAAACAAGTAGTTTCCAAAAAAAAAAAATCTTAGAAGAGGAAACATTTCCAAGTATAAGGATTTGTAAATTCATCCGAATTTTAAGATTAAGACAGGATTAGTATTTTAATTCATATTCAACATGAAGCAATTGTTTGTAGAAAAGAAAACATATAGCATATACACTTTAAAAATTTTGAACAATTCTTGTTGTTATTCTTCTTTGTTTATTATTCTTTGAAATTTTTTAAAGAAAATTCCCAACTTCTAAGAAAACTCTTATTCTAAGAATAAAAATGTTAGAGAATATGAGCCCAGTGTGAGTAAAACTGAGGCATAAGTGAAACCGGTTCTGAGGTCTACACGGGTGGTCATAATTGTGTCCGGTTCATAATAATGTCCGATTTTTATTGGAGTTTATTTTTAAAATGTTATAACCAGAACTTTGAATATTTTTTTTTCAAAGTATCCCTTTGAGATTGATTTTATTTCATGAAAATTTTAAAAATTGAACTAAACACCCAAACTGAGTACATTCATGTTCAATAAAAAATTACACAAAAAGGACACAATTATGAATCGGACACAATTGTGACCACCCGTGTACATATCTTAAGTGGAAGTTTGTCATAACCAAATGCAAACCCCTATGGAGGTTCTATTTGCACTGACAGAGATGGCGATTAAGGAATTTAAGGCTTCCATGTATCTCATTCATGGTTAAAATTCCGCTGCTTACACTGGAAGCAAGTTTACTTCAAATGTACCCCAAAGACCTTAAATGGCAAGAACTCAGAAATTTGTCTGTTTGTACTCTACTGATTCAGACTGATACAGCTTTGGGGGACCCGATATACTTTGGGTTCATCTCCATCACTGCACTTGACCTGCTGTAAACCAAAGAACAAGGGAAAACTAGACCAAGGACATATATCCACTGGAAACGACGAGTAAGATGGTTTTGAAGATAAAGGGCATTTTTGGCGGGTGAAATTAAGAAAATTCTAAATTATTCACAAACATTAAAGGAGTAGTCCTTATTATCTGGTGGGGCCAATATTTGGCCAAAATCAATCTAACTGTTACAGTTTACCGAGATAACGACAGTATCCATATCTTTTAAAATTCAAGATGGCAGCTGACACGCCATAACATCATAAATTCTTCAAGATTCTAGAGGAGTAGTGTAACCAGTACCAAGGAGGTCCAAAATTTGCCTAAAATTGCTCTATTTCTCACAGTTTTCGAGATAAATTAAATGACACTCCCCATTTTCGAACAAAATTCAAGATGACGACCAAAATTTACCAGAAATCCCTCTATCGCTTAAAGTTTATGAGATAAACAACATTTTCCATTCCACCAAAATTCAAAATAGAGTCCAAAATTTGGAAAAGTAATAATTATTCCTTAGAACCCTGGGGGTCCAAAAATTGCAGAAATTGATGCTATCTCTCATGGTTTTGGAGATAAATGACATGTTCCATTCCCACATAAATTCAAGATGGCAGCCGAAATGCGGAAGGTCCTACAGGAATAGTCCTTAGTGCCCAGGGGTCCAAAATTTGCCCTAAATTGCTCACTGGCAAAATGTCAAAGAAGCTATTACTCAGTTACCATCATAACTATAGCTCTGAAAACTTGCCATGACAAAGATCACCAAAAAGTAGCTGAACAACATATTTAATAGAAAACCGCTAAATTTAATGTGTTAGAAACTACAATTGATTTACTCATCAGCAAAATAGCAAAGCAGCTATTACTTGGTTAGCTGCGGAGCTATAGCTCTGAAAATATGCCACTACACAGACAATTAAAAAGTAGCTTAACGACTTATTTGATAAAAATGCTCTAAATTGAATAGTTTTGAAGTTACAACTGATTTACATATTGGCAAAATGTCAAGGCAGCTATTACACAGTTGCCATAATAGCTATCTGGTGGATATAATGAATGAACTTTCACAAACTGTTGCACAATGTTTCAACAACAGTCTTTCATATGGTGACCCAAAACTAAAGGTCATTTTAATGACTTCACCCTTGATATTCACTGCACAGGTATTAAACTTACTTCAGAAGAAGGCTAAAAATCTCATTTCTACCTAAATCTCCTTAGTTGTTCAGCAAGTGAGGATAATAAGCTATGTTGTCACATGGGCATTGGATACAGTATTTTGAACAGCAAACCTTTTTCATACTGGAAGTCTGAAGAGTATAAATAACTGGGATCAATTACTTGCTGGCTCCAAATTTGACTAAACATTGAGCACTCATATTATCATTATTATGTACCTTCACAGGAAACAACCTCCCATATGGCTGCTCCCATAAAGGAATAATAGTAAAGGTAAAAGCCTTTGATCTTTGGAGTAAGCAGACTGTAAGCTGCTGTCAACACATATAACAATAAATTTCACTTAAAAAAAAAATGGCACAATATTGACTAAAAGTAAGTCATGTCATTTGGGTTTTCAAAATTTCTAATACATAAAATGTAACTCATTCAATGATATATTATATATACTTGGGCACTTGACCATTAAAACTGTGATTCACCTTTTGTAGAATCATAGAATGTGACCTCAACTCAATCAAATCCAGTAATACCCATGGTGTTTATAAGGATTGGTTTGGTGCTTACATTTTTAACTGGTATAAATTTTCTACAATACATTATTTGGCACAGAAAAGTTAATAACAATATCCTTGAACAAAATGACTGTCTACTTCTGCTATCAACCAAGGTTTAGTTTTACGATGAGCTTCCTTTATAAACTATTTCTTTCAATGTCAGAGTATAGAAAGTACAAAGATTTTATACATTTTGTATGAAACTATGAACTGGATCAACTGTCAGTTACATTGTGCATTATACTGTCTTATGTCAAAAATACATGACACAAGCTTGGCTGATTCAATCTACTAAAAACTGAAAACATGGACGTTGACACCTTTATATAAATGTGAAAAGGGATCATATGTAAACATTTTAAAATCAACAAATATAATTCTGTTGAAATTAATTTGGTATTAATGTCAGTATAACTTTCAATAGCTCACACACAAAACAGTATTTAAAAATATTGTTTTTATAATAACCTCAAATATAAATCATAAATTTGCATGCACTGTCAATTTATTTTTTTTTCAGATATCTTATGAACAAAACATGCTTTTAAAATAAGTTTTTATGTAAATTCTGTGGTCGCTTTAAATACCTTCTGAACATCAACAAAACGTTTTGGTAAATTAGGAGCTGTCATAAGAAACTTTTTTTGTGGTATACAATTATCAATGGAAATGCAAAGCCAAATAAGAGCTTGATGTTGAGGTTGCATTGTATTAACTCAGTGCCTACAGGCACTATGTAATAACCTACTAATAAGTGCTATAAATGCCATAATTACCAGGGTTGGGGTCAAATCCTTTGAGGATTTGGATTTGAAGGATTTGGCCTTTTTTGGCCAAAGGATTTCAAATCCTTTGAAAAAAGGATTTAAATCCTTCAAATCCAAATCCTCAAAGGATTTGAAATCCTTTGGCCAAAAAAGGATTTTGGATTTGGAATTGATTTAAATCCTTTTGTTTTTGTGCAAAATCCTTCTGCTTTTTAAACTCCTTTAAATTTTAAATGTGTAATGTGTGTCAATTTTAATATATAATGTATTAATGTTTCTTTGCCCTTTTGATAAAATATGTCCTCAAATTCTAGTAATCTTGTGCAGGGTGCAGTGTCCAAACAAAATAGAATTGTTGCTTTAAATGTAATTTAATCTTTGTAGTTATGTAGTGAGTAGGATATGGAGTACAGTTGAAAGAAGCCTCAGTACTTTGATCAAATAGCATTTGGCTTTCATAAACTTAATAAACATAAATAAACTTCATAAACAAGATATAAATCCACAGTGAGCAGCAATGGGCACTCTGTTTAAGAGGCCTTAGTACTTGTGAAATGCAATTAACTTATCTGTTTGTGTATAAAGATGTCTCATTTCTTTTAATCCCATTCATTCCAAAAACACATTGACATCCCCCAGGGTCAATATAATATAAACAGGAATATTGTGACACAAAATTTTAATTAGATTAATATTTTAATTTAATTGCAAACTGTTTACAGTATTTGTTACTAATATATGCTATGGTACAGTACAATAGATATTATAGTACACATCCATCATAGTTTATTCAAGCACGTTTTTCAAAAGGATTTCAATTCTTTTTTTCAAAAAGGATTTGGATTTAAATCCTTTTGAAAAAGAAAGGATTTGGATTTGAAAAATTTCAAAGGATTTGGATTTAAATCGTTTTTCAGGGATTTGACCCCAACCCTGATAATTACATTATTCAAATCCATAGCTACACTAACATGGATGCCATAAATATCTATATACTACTAACCTCTTCTCCAAATATAGAGAGTTTAGGAAACTGGCGAAACAGTGAGGCATTGATACATCTCTGGGCCGATCTGTCAGCCTCTGTCTGAAAGTCATTCTTTCCCTGGTAAAATAAAACATACAAGCAATTACAGAACAACTGAGAATAATAAATATGCCATTATAAGTTGCCCCTGAGGAAGTATCACCATGATTCTCTGTATAACAGGTGTTTTACATCAACTTTGTGATTGGCAACCATTTTTTTACACCATATCTTATTATAATTTGGCTTACTGCATCTGGGTTTGAATACACGGATCTAGTGGCAAAATTTAGCAATACTTCAGACATTATGAAAACGTACTATGCTCACATTTTCTAATATAAATTCATAAAAGAAATTTTATGTTCCTTGTTAGATTATTTACAACAAATATCACCCAGATTCTAATCTGAATCCATTTCAAAGTCAATCATTTAATATATATCAAGCCAGAAATTTGAGAAAGAGAACAAAATGACATGACAAATGACACAAACTAGTGGAAATACAATTGCATGTTAACTTTATATGTCTTAAATTAACTCTTAACGTGTATGTTAAATTCATAACTATGCCATATGTGAGCCATTTTTTTCATTATTTAAAACCACCCATCTCGATAAAGTAATACAGTAGAACCTCTATCATCTCACCCTCTATTACTAGTATTTTAATTATCTAAAATTCAAACCCACTCTCCCAACTCCATTTACCCCTGATATTTTAGGTTTTAATTATCCAATCTTTCTATTATCCAACCTCATTGTTACTCCCCTAAGAGGGTCGGATAATAGAGGTTGTACTGCATAATAAATTTATAACTTCAGATATTGGACTTGCAAAGTGTTACCTCTAATTTAATCCAATAATTTGCACTTGCGAAGTCTTCACTAGACAGGGATCTCAATGTACTAAACTAACAAGAGGATTGACAAAAAGGTAGGGAAGGGTAGTCTAGTTTAATAATCCAGGTTTATGGGAATGATACCGACAGTAGAAGCTTGAATTTAAGAGGTGGGCCTAAAAATGGTGGTTAACTGGAGGCCTATTCACCAATTAAAGATCCATGGGATATTCAGTATTGGTAGAGGCCTATTCACCAATTAATGATCCATGGAGTATTCAGTATTGGTAGGGATGTCATCATGTAGAAGTTTGCTGTCTCGATACCATGAGCAAAACAGCGGGCGATATCGCGGTATTAATCTCTATGTTAATATCTACATTTCAACTTCATATTTTTAATTAAAAACATTATAAACCCTGTAAATTTTCAACAATAACATAGCTTTTTACTTTATTAAGGATAAAATCCAAGAATCTTCACTTTAGAATAAACTCAAGAGCCATTTCCAGTTACGAGTTCAGGTTCATGTACACCCATGTATTTAATTTTCACTAACGTAGTAACTAAACACCGGAAATAGGGTTATGAATACAAGGCTCGATATCGTGTGCGGACTTGAACCATCTGCAATATGATGATATCACAGTACATGATGACGTCCCTAAGTATTGGTGATGATATTCATTAACTGTAGATTAATGGTCAGTTCACAGCTTGGCAAAACATATTTATCACATGATAATATGTATTGTTGATGATCCAGTTTTTGTGCTAGCACTAGTTTTTGTGTGTTTGCAACACATTATTTGACAATCTCTCAGCTAATATAAGATGAAATTTCTTCAAATGAAAACTGACAAAATCTACTGTTATTCTTCTTTAAAATGATACAATTATCATTTCTGTAGTTGAATCAGGTACTTGGATATCACTTGTCACACTCTTTTGGTCCATATTTTGGTTCATGCAATAGTTTGTTTGCCAATAAATTTTTATCCATACAATGTGAAATTTTGGTAATCTTTAATTGCTTGTAAATCTGTCAATACATAACTAATTTTTACAATTAAATCAACACTGGAAAGGTTAATTGCGTACAGATCAACAGTTATGTCTTTTTTTTTTTGTATAGCATTGTGCAAAAATTATTTCATTTTCAGGGTTTCAGATTCGCGTTGGCCATCGGTCA
The DNA here is from genome assembly GCA_964017235.1 of Sabellastarte sp. h YS-2021. Taxonomy (NCBI): domain Eukaryota; kingdom Metazoa; phylum Annelida; class Polychaeta; order Sabellida; family Sabellidae; genus Sabellastarte; species Sabellastarte sp. h YS-2021. The sequence continues at coordinate 20,550,407 of OZ024928.1, forward strand.
TTGACCGAATTTTGCAACAAAACCCCGAATTTTAAATAGAATATTAGGACATATTGTCCAAGTCGTATCCGTGGGCGATAATAGAAGATCTAGACGTCTTTTCATTTACAAAATATAAAGTCACGTTATAACCCTAAAATCTCGCGAGATCTACATGATTTTTATCGTAGCAACGTCTAGACGTCTTTTATGAAGTCTCGTAACAAGCCACGTGACCTGCAAGGAAATCCCAGGGGAAATCCGTGTCCTCATATCTTCTCATAAATATTAATGACTTGGGTGCTATGGCCGTGAGTTCTCCAGTTTAAAGTATTTGATCTTCGTCTATGCATCAATTTTATAAAATATTGCAAGGCAATCCCAAGGAAAATCTGTCTCCTCATATCTTCTCATGAGTATTAAATGACTTGGGTGCTGTGGCCGTGAGTTCTCGAGTTTAAAGTATTTGATTTTTGTCTATGCTTCCATTTTATAAAATATTGTAAGGAAATCCCAGGGAAAATCTGTGTCCTCGTATCTTCTCATGAATATTAATGACTTGGGTGCTAGGGTCATGAGTTCTCGAGTTTAAAGTATTTGATTTTCGTCAATGCTTCCATTTTATAAAATATTGTAAGGGAATCCCAGGGAAAATCTGTGTCCTCGTATCTTCTCATGAATATTAATAATAGTCGGCTGGTATTTTCTTGTAATTGAAGATTTTGTTTTCTGTAGGTTTCCGCATAAATTTTACTGTAATATTCTGAATTTTTGCTTTGATTAATATTTCTTTTTATTAATAATTGCACTGAAAAAAAAACTCAGATTGAAAGTTTATTTGCTAGCTGTAATGTTTACTACAAGTGGACATTTTAATAGCATGAAAATCTCATGGATCACCATACTTAGGTTCTTTGGTCGTGAGTTCTCGTTTTAGTGATACATGATCATTGAACATCATAAAGACTTTTTGACATTTTAACTAAAATGTGATTTTTGTTATGATTCAGTAAATTTTACTTTATTTCCCATTCATATAGGGTCATTGACTTTAATGACTCAATTTTAGCAACCTGTAGAATGAAAATTTGATTGACAAGAATTCTGTCCTAAATTCTTCGAAAATGTCCTAAAGGTTTTCCTAGTCTTAGGACAAAATGTCCGGCCGTAACTTTTCATGTAGTAGAATCACTGCATTTTAAAGATTCTGAAATAACCAACAAATAGCATGAAAACTGGGTCAGTAACCCTGTGATATGGAGGTCTAATATAGACTTGTTTTATCATATACTTTATTGATATTTTTTATTAAGTAGCAAGATTACACGGGTTGTCACAATTCCGTGCGTCAATATTGAGCAAACTAATTGTGAAACCTATGCAGTCATATGACAGAAAATAAAGAACTAGAGCATAAATAATGATCAATTAAATGAAAATTCAATAAAATATCACATGCTGAAAGCCAGTGTATTGCTGGATAGATTTCTAAACAAAAACATACGGTATTATGACATGCACAGAATTGTGACAACCCGTGTACTGGTGCAACAGACATACTATTGTAAACATTGGGAATTGAGTGTGTATACAGGGTGGGACAGCAATTCGCCAATTTCTATTGTACCTCATTTAAAACTAACATCTGTGTTGATACTGAAGGAGCCTTATAGCATAGAAAAGTGTGCAAAATGTCTTGATACTTTTCTAAGATTTTAGAGCTGACAGCATGTAGGATTATAAAGATGAATAAAAAAGTTTATATGTCAATGAGAAATATGCCTAACAAACTGCATCTGACTAATGCAAAGAGCTGTACATTCTCTAAACTGTGTCTGGGGTCAATATAAATACTATTTATAACTTCATTAAGTGCTAGAATACAATGGAAAGAATTGATCTTTAGCTGTAATTATTGTTTGTAAAGTGTTCAACAGTCTTTGTAACTTTTTGGGGATAAGTATAAAATTATCGGCGAAATGCTGTCCACTTTCCAACAGCCCTAATCTTATTGCCATGGGACAATTTCTATGGGTGTATTTGTACTGATCAAAAATATATTTTATGATGCTACTATCATTTTACAGTTTGAGGAACCTCTTTTCATTCTGATAACTTTTTTCAAACCACACTGCATATTCGTTCTCAAGAAACTGCATTTTGCTGTTTTTATGGGCGAATCACTATCCCCCCCTGTATACATACATCTTTTTTCTGTGGAACAGATGATCACAGTCCGGGTGAAGAACTTTACTGGTACCAGCAAGGCACACTTTGTACTGAGTTCAGAATCAATTATTTAAATAACTTACCTTCACAACTGTTCCCAGTTCACCCTTTTTCATGACTTCTCTTATTATTTTCCCTGCTCGGTGTGCAATAGAAACCGAAGAGGCAATGACCCTCAAAATCACAGGACAAGAACTCGCCATAGTGCTAAATGGATCGGTACAAAGATAACTTGTGTGGATGTGATGCAGGCCACAACTTCATATAAACATTGTATGTCGCAAACGCTTGGACCACAGTGGGTTCGCAGTTATGTCGAGACATAGTAAAGTTATACCTCACGTTAATTTTCGGACTGCCACAGTCGCTTGAGATCGTTTCCAGATGTGATAAATCACCAGCACAACCTTTATTCTGTCAGACAAAAACAAGTTTGGTAACTTCAAAATATTTTATTTGCTGGCTTCTCCCACTTCACCTCCATGCAATTGTTTGCTTAAAACAATCTTTACATCTTCAAATTAATATTGAACATGTAAATGGGTGATTGATCTTTGAATTAAACTAAACTTTATACAACTGGATTCATTTAAAAATGTGTCTTTAAGCTCATTTATCATCCATTTCTGGTTTTCATACACTTCTATTTAATCTACTGCTTTGAAGGCACAGTATTATCTCCACAAAGGGAAACTCAGTGCACTAGTTAACAAAATACATTAATCATTATGGACAGTCAAGGGGCAGTCACTTGTCATTGGACATGCGACAGAATGTTTGCAACACTGAAAAAAAATGAAACAGAAGTACTGGAGTCATATGAGCAAATTGACCCAAACCAACAGGGGCCCAGATAAAAGCTAAGTTTTCAGAAAACCACGAAACTGTTTACCAAACCTTTTTGTTCTTGTATAATGAAAGATGTGTGGATCATTAATCATACCTAGGAAACATTTTTGAGTTTTGCAAATGTTTGAAAGGAAACATTTTGTGAAGGTTAAAAAATGATGGTTACAAAATCCATTTATAATAGAATGCTTTCAAAACAGTTTATGTATACTGTTTATAAAACGCTTAACAACAAATGTTAGAAAAAAATTAGAAATGAACATAATAAAGTCTAAAAAATATTACTTTGGAATTGTCCAGCAATATTAACCTTAATTGGGGGTCAGAGGTCAAATTCAATATCTTTTTAGGTTGCTCTCTAATGAAAATATTACTTTTACGTATAAAATTGTAAGAGTGTGGCTTATAAATTGTACCCCCATTCAATTCTTACCTCTAGGGACTGCATGTAGGGCAATGTTTGAGAAGGTCCTCTAAAATCACATATTATTGCTCACTACCATATTTGTTTGGGAAAGTTTGAAGGTAAACATTAAAAAGCATTGTAAAAATATGGGTACAAAAAAGGTTGTGATGGAATGTTTTCAAAACATTTGAAAATATTTCCAAAATGTTTTAAAATGATGGGTATGAAAACCAGTTGCTATTAAACATTTGTAAAGCATTTTCAGAGCAAATATTTACAAAACATTGCCAGCAAATGTTGTTTAAGCATTTTATATATACTGTTTATCAAACATTTTCTGATGAATGTTTTAAAAACATTTCACGCACAACCTTCATTTCTTCAGCTATTTTATAAATATTTAAAAAACTTTTCAAGTCAAATCAAGTCTCATGAATTATTTTATAAACATTTAATAAATGTGTTCAGCAAAAATGTTTGAATAGAAAATGTTTATAAAAATTTTTTAAACATTACAGTGTAAAAGTTCACTTAGAAATGTTTAGAAACCAAAAAGATATGATTTAAATTGGTTTTAAAAACGTTTTTGTAAATGTTTAAACCATTTCAAAATGTTTTAATGTTTACTGGGTACTATTGCTCATTGGTAAATGGTCCTAAGCAACTGTGATATATGTTATAAGGGGTCACGGTGGCAGAATGGTAACACTCTCGCCTCCCACCTCTGAGATCGGACCTCAAGTGGGAAAGCTGGTAGTTGCTTGCTGATGGTCAGCAGTGTACAATATAGAACCTTTACCAACCCTATGTATTAGTTTCCTCTGCCCATAAAACTACCTGTTATGATATGACCTATACAATGTGTTGAAAGCGACATTAAAACCCAAGTAAATAAATAAAATAAAGATATATATTACACTACAGGTTTATTTATACAATTTCTACAATGAAAGAACATCCCATGTACAATTGACTGCTGGAATTGGCCAAATCATACCAAATCAGACAAAAGAATGAGTTTAATGTCCATTTCAGGAGCTAAGCTCATATCAGAACAATAATCAAAGTCAAAGTTATGATTTTACATCCTGTTCAACTGCTAGGGTCATATTGGAAAAGCTAAGCCCACAGCATTGGAACACGTGGGAGTCAAAGTACAAAGAGATGGCAGCCTTTGGATAGACCATTTTTGAAATAAATAAAGATTAACATTGTAAATTAAATTGAACACATCCACACTAAAGGTTGTTCTTATTGTACATGTATGAAGTTTTTTTGTGAAAATATAGAAAGAAATGTTGAGTTTTAGAATTTAAATTATTACAATAAAAGTTTAAAACCAACATTTCCCAGTATTTATATCACCACGAGACAGTTACCTAGTAATTGCTGTTTTATGATAATAACTAGATGTATGGATCAGACTTATTATTTAATCTATTCTCATCCCTCAAATAATGTATGTAGTATCGCTACATGTGGGTAATAGGGGGGTTCCACTGGAACCGACCCTGTAACCTACTCTATGACTCTAGGGTCAGTTGCAAAAGTTGTGGAATTGTGGACAAAAACCACAAAAAAGTGTGCGAAAATGTTGGATCGGTTACATCTTTCTGACAAGACGTAGCAAATACCAAAGGGTTGAGGAGAAGTTCAGAACCACATTGCCATGAAGAAGCCAAAGAAATCAGGCAGTGACTATTACAATTATAAGGGCTTCTTTTCCCTGTTTCTGTCGGCCCTGATCGTCGCAGAATACAGATTCCTGTGGATAGACTGTGGATCAAAGGGTTCTTGCTCTGATGCAGATTTTCAACAGAAACGATTTAAGGGAGATTGAGGATGGCAGCTTGTGGCTTCTGGTACCTGAACCCTTGGGGGGGGGAGGGCCAGATTTGCACTACTTCTTGCTGGGTGATGACACCTTTGCCTTGATGCCATGGATGGTGAAACCCTACAGCAGAAGGCAACTGACAAGGGAAGAAAGAATAGCCAACTACAGAATCTCCAGAGGCATGAGGGTGGTTGAAAACATTTTTGGAATCCTAGTAAGCCAGTTCAGGGTACTACTGGGCACCATGGAGCAAAGGCCAAGGGTTGTCAGAGACATAGTTTTTACATGTGTGGTGTTGCATAACATGCTGAGGACACAACAGGGAGGAGCAGACAGGGTACCAACACCAGCAAATGATGTAATAGCCCTACAAAATAAATAGCCAGTGTATGTGCCAAATGAGAACTACAAGAAACCTTTGAGGGAGGCAAAACATCAACGAGAACTATTCAAAGACTACTTCAATCACATGGGGGCATTGGCTGGGCAGAGGGGCCACAGTAGTTTTAAACAGTGGAAAATGAGCTTTTTAGTTGAGAAAGCAGTTGTGCTGTGTGTCTGTTTTTGTGTGCAGTACAGTTATGTGTACAATACCTTCACTGCATAAACAGGATCTAAATCTTTTATCGGGGGAAAAAAACTTGCTGAATGAGAGTTCACTGTTTTGAAACTTAAAACTAAAATAGTTCAAGAATGATTTTTCCTTTGAAAATTATATGTATTAAAAGCTTATTCTTTCAGCTATACAATGGTATAAAATATTTTTCAATAATTTACTTTGCAAATTTACAGATTGTAATAATCCATCCCTGGTATTGTATGAACTATTCTGCTAAAAGCTGTAAATGTTTCTATAAAAGTCATAGTTTTTAATCTGCCTTAAAATGATGAAATTGGGTTTTCATAGCAAAACAAAATACACCAATGTAAGCAGAAATGCTCAAAGATACTATTAGGATAAATTTTATGTCAGGATAATTTTTTAACAAGGTAAAATAATGGCATAAACATGAATCATTTCCTATGCAGATTCCTTGCCTAACAGCTGCACATGCACACTACAAATAACAAACCTATATGCCCTTTTAGAACTGTGCTTATCCTAGATAGGAGTTGTGTTGTTTTATAAAACATGCTCTTTTTACAAATGTAATGCAACTTTTGTTTACAGGTCTTTTAGAATAAATTTATGTAATTATATTACATGAGATTTAACAATAGCAGTTTTTATATAAATTGAGTTTTGTTATGATTATTGTTCAAGACGGCAAATAAAAATATTGCATTCACATTAGAATACCACCAATCTTGCTTGAAGAATTGTTGTAGAATATGTGGCAACAGAGCTCAGACATTTTCAGAAATAGCTGAAGGCAAAAAGCCACACTTTTGTGATAAGCACATGGATAAAATTTATATTTTTTATGGAATTGACATAAAACAAGACAGTGATTTACATCCAAAAGTAATGTGCTGTACTTGCATGAATAGAGTAAAAAATGCAAAGGTGTTTTCAGTTGACACAAAGATTGACAAAGACTGCTATCTTGGTGAAAAAGAAAAAGTTCAAATCATGTCTGATCTGTGGAAACCACATACAAGGTTAAATTGCAAGTTATGTGTGAAATATGACAGGGAAAATAAAGGTGGAAGACCTAAAAAAGCAAGTAAAAAACGTGGACGACCAAAGCTACAGCAAAAAGACAGAAACTGATTCAAGCCACTTTGTTTCACATTCATCTGAAAAAAACAAAAGTTTTGATTCAGGACAATTTCAAAATGTGGAAATATGCAATGTGTCAGAAGGACAAAGACAAACATATATTTGCACAATACGTCAACATATATTTTCATTTGCATCCGTCAAAACAAAATGTGATCACTATTTTTGTGCAAACTGTTTGGATCAGTTCTTCAGGCACAAAAATACTACTACTGTCACATGCCCTGTTTGTCCAAAAGCTGTTTCCATGAATGACATCAAACCAGCTGATGACAAATTTCAACAGCAACTTTCCTCACTTGATGTCAAATGTTCCAGATGTTCACACACTGGACCCCTGTCAACTTTCACCATACACCATTGTGATACTACGGCAGTAACACCATTAAAGTCTGGTACTGATGACAATCTTTTATCGTGTAGACCAGTTCATGAGAGATTAGATTTGCCATGTACAAGAGAATCTGCAGAAAACACATATATGGAAATAGATATCCAAACATCTCCTGTTTTGCTGGACAACTCAACTTTGTATGGCAATACCAGCATCACCTTGGATGAAACACTCCAAAGGTCTCTTCAGTCACCATTATCAAAAGATGAGGAAAAAGTACATACTCATTTAACAAAAAGAAAACTCAACTTTTCCAAGGACAAAGACATCATAAAATGTAAAACCAGAGGTCAACCACTTTTACTACAAAGAGTTGTTAAACCAAGAAAATCCTCCAGTACTGCCCGGTCACCATTGAAAAAAAAGAGAGCAAATATTATGGCTAAGATTCGGTCAAATGTAGCAGGCAAAGATGTTGAATCTCATCAAAGTCAACAGGCATCAGAATTAAAAATTCTCTCCAAGAAATCAAAACTGAACATATGTCATGAATCTGGTGTAAAACAAAGAAGTTATTTGTCAAACAAGGTAGCCTTAGCCATAAAAACAGTCACAGGTATGTCATGGACACAGCATAGATTACATCAACACTTCCTTCGTGAAAAAGTTGGGGTGACCTGTGATGGGGAAGCAAAGGCAAGGCAGGATAGGAAACGATTGCTGGCAGATCATTTATATTCCAAAGTCATCCAGGCAAAAGAAAAAGATGACAAATCTGCTGACAGTGTAGATGGATTTAATTCAGCAAAGGCACCTGTAGTATATGTGAAAGACTTGTTTAAATTTCTAGAAGACAGACTCCAAAAATATGAGAGTGACAACCAGCTGAAATGGAAAAACAATATGCCAAAAGATGAAATCTGGTTCAAAATAGGTGGGGACCATGGTGGAAACTCCTTCAAAATCTGCTTGCAAGTACTGAATTTTGATAACCCAAATGCCAAAGAAAACACCAATGTAATTGCATGTATGCAGGCCAAGGACAACCACAAAAATTTGACAACCATAATGGAAATCCATAAAGAACAAATTGAATCTTTGTTATTTAAAACTTGGAAGAACAAAAGGTTCCATTTGTTTGTTTTCGGGGATTTTGCCTTTCTCGCTGCCTTGTATGGGCTGTCTGGGGCAAAAGGGACCTACTGCTGTTTATGGTGCCACATCCAGCAAAAAGAACTACAAGTTCCATTGAGTCACAGAGGACTGTCTTCACTGCGAAAGCTTAAAAACATGAAAAAACATCACAATGATTTCAAAACAAAAGGAAAGGGAAAGCTCTCTGCTGGATCAAGCTATAAAAACTACATCCATGAGCCATTATTGGACATAAATATCAGCCATGTTTGTCCACCATACCTACATATACTGTTGGGCATCGTTAAAAAAGCACAATGACTTGCTTGAAGAAAGAGTTCATCAAGTGGAGGAGCAGATTACTGAGGAAATTTCTTTGTCCAGAGCAAAGTTGAGAAACACATTATTCCATAACCATATTGAAGATCTGAGGAAGTTTAGAAAAAATCTAAACAGATTAGGTTTTCTGAAAGCTGAAAGGGAAGAGGATGCCGATTTGACTGAAAGAGAAAGAACAAAACTGAACAAAGACATTGCTTCACTAGAAGCAGTAGTGAAATCTGGAAAACCTAAATTAAACAATCAGAATGGCCCCCTTGTACAAACACTTGAGAAAGCTCTTAAACGCCATAAAATAGTGAAGCAAAGTTACCATTCTCGGTCCTTTGTTGGCAATCATTGCTCCAAGTACATCAAGACGTCTGTACAAGATGACATCAGTGCTACATTACAGGAAACAACCTGTGGATTAAGTGGAAATAGTGATATTTAAAAAAAGATGCAACAAATCTGCAAAACATTCAATGAATTAAATGGTCTCTTTTCAGACGTGCACAATATGGTTGCTCATATGGCAGAAGTAGACGATAAAGCCTTTCAAGTTGCTGAGCAGAATATTGAGAAATATATGGCATATTTTAGACAACATTTTCCCAATTCAGTCTTTCCAAAGCTGCACTTTCTAGAAGATCATATTGTACCATGGATGAAAAGGTGGGGGTTTGGACTTGCACTACATGGAGAACAAGGTGGAGAGGCTATCCATCGAGAAATCAACAGAATACAAAGAAATATGTACCATGTTGCAGACCCTTCAATGAAACTTCTTTATACTATTCAGGAGCATCATGTATTAACTGATCCAGAAATTCAAGCTGAAATTGTCAAACCAAAAAAGAGGAAGATCTCTAACTAAACTGAATGTTAAACCCTTGTCCTTAAAACATTGAAAATGTATTTGTGCATATATAAAAAATGGATAGTGTATCTGGTTGTCTTTTTCAAAGTAAGTAAACATTTATTTGTTAAAATAAAGACTGGGTTATAGTTCTTTTCCTGTTTAATTTGTTGAGATATTCAAAGTTATTTTTTTAAAAAGGTATTTATTGATACAGTGTTTTAATTTTAGATTATAAAGTACAGTTATGAAAATATTTTGGTTTGTGAGAAGCAGTTGAATATAAATAGGGTGTACAAAGTATGCAGAATTGATAAAGTAGCCTACTTAGAGCGCTCTTGCTAAATATGCTAACAGTTTGATATGTCATACACAGTGTTATATATGATCAAGTGTGAACAAATGTATTAAATGAAAGGTAAAGCTGGTAACTTCCCTATGAATCAAAACTATATATATCAACACATCACTGACATTATAAAACTGTTTGGTGGTTTGAATATTCTTGTGTGGTAAAATAAAAATGAAAAATGCCTTTAACAAGTATCAATATTATATATGTGAGTCTTCAAGGCTACATGTACACTCTTGCTCCACAGCCAGAGCTGTGATTACCACAGTAGACCTGTTATTTCAAATAGTGTTTTCAACAGGATAAAAAACTATCCTCTCTATGTTAATACATATATGTTGAGAAAAACGATTATATATTAATTTGGTGTATTTCTTTTGAACATAAAAACCCAGACTCAAATATTTCTTTTGTGTTTAAAATGAAGCATTTTATGTCATAAAAGTGAAAACTGCTTACTAAGCTTTCATGTATGCACATGAAAGTTTACATGTATCTATAAAATAACTGAAAACTGAAACAAATTAATTTTTTCACAAGTAAAAAGCTGAAGCATAGTTCTTTTAATACATGTATTTTTATTTCATTACTTTATCTGCAACTTTTTTAAAAAGAGAAAACAAAATAAGTATCTCAATTTTTGAGATGTTTTTTTCTGCATAAAATCTTATGTGTGGCATTTATATCCTGTTTGCTTGTTGCATGAGAAAACAGTGTGTGCGTGTGTGTGTTAGTGTGCAGTACAGTCTGCTGCCATTCAAACTAAAAGTTCTTACTTGAAGCTACTGTGAGGCAGGATCTAAGATATGTCAACCAACAACCCTGGAGGCAGAAGCTGGCATCCATCAGTCCACTTCAGGACTACCCAATTATTCCAAGAACCTTTATTTAAGCTGGTGTTGCTCAAATCCAATCTATTTCCACCAAGATTCAAACTATTTCAAACCACATCACAAGTCCCCTGTTTAAAACATTCAACCCAAGTTATGTCAAAATGACCCTCCATTTATTGTAAAAATCTGTAAACCTTTAATTTTTCTAAAAATATTATTTTCTTGCAAATTTGCGAGATATTTTAAAGCTCAAAATCAGCCAAATCTCAGGGGAAACTAAAAAGTTTCTCAAAAGGTCAAAGATCACAAGGTCTAATCCAAAGGTCAAAATACTTCCCCCAAATGTCAGACCTTATTTGAGTCTAAGTTTTTTCTTTTTTTTTTCACATTTTTAATCTTTGGGGTGGGCCAAAATTTCCTTGTCTTTGCCCCATTTTTTTCACCACAGTTTTTTTTAATTCATTAACATTATTAAATTTTTTTTCTAAAGTTATTAAACAATTTTTATCTTAGTTCTAAGATAGATCTTTTAAGATGATTTTTTAAAAGTTTGATGTTTTTGTTTTAACTTCAAACTTGTCTTCAATCACACATTCATTCATTCATTTTTTGTGCTTGTGACCAAAGTGTTTTGTGTGGAGCAATGTAATGCTTCTTGTTTGCGATTTTTTAAACAGCAGCTATTATTTATTTTTGTAAGATTTGGGTGGTCCTGAAAAGAACCCTTAAATTATTTACAGCAGTGGTCCTGAAAAGGAGCCTGGGGCTGGGCTGGTGGCTGCTGATGTTCTTGCTGTGAGGTGGTGGTTGGAAGAGAGGCGACTGGTGATTGTATCTCAGCTGGTGAATATGGCTGTGGTGTGTCGATCTGCTCGTAGCTCAGTACTGAGGGTATATTTCTGAAGAAGGTTGAAAGTCCTGATATGTTGTGTTGACTTTCTTCGCCTGTAGCAGAGGCAACTGATGGAGGGTTGAAGTGCTTCATCAGCATCAATGTGAAGGTAAGTGATCTTGAAGGTCCAACCTGTTGTTCGTCAATGACTAGGAAGGAAGTCGACTGTCTTCTAGCTCAAATTCAGGAACACTGTCAATGGGAACTTCTATCTTTCTCACCCTTCTACCCTTCTGTGGACCCATTTTTTGCTAAATAAGCGTTTTGTAAAACACAAAATCCTAAACTCTAGATCTAAAGCCAGCCAACATCAACTCAACACTGCCCAAGATAATTATAAAAAACAAACTCCTATTCTTGAAACTCAGCCAGATGTAATCCTTCAGATGCCAGATTCCAAATGATGCATTACGCAAACTGACTCACTGTATATAGAGATTTCATCAGCAGACAAGCCATGGGTCATACAACTGAAGCCAACATGTCCTACACAGTTCCCGGCTTATCTGTTTTGTAACAGCCTTGTCGGTTTGAGTTCCCAGCTTGTCTTGCTGAGATGTTACCATCTCTACAATTGAAGACTGGGAAACTTCCCATCTTGATGGGAAGTGACCAAGTACTGTTGATTTGTGTTGACCTGTCTGGAGGTGGAATCCTGGAACTGAAGCAGGACAGGACACCAAGTTAATCAAGACAAGACGTTAAGGATATAGGACAAGACGGGAAGTGTAACCAATAAGCCGTAGAGATCCATGACAGGACTTTTTCCAGGTGGGTGGAGCCACAGTCAGGATACAGAGTCATGAAGGGTCAGTGAAATATCAAACATGTTTGATAATTTGCCGATCCACCGCGACAAGCTGGGAAAATATAACTGACCCTAGACATTGCTCCCAACCCTCTAAAATACCTAGACTGACAAGTCAGCTCCAGTGGAACACCTCCATTAATTTAGATTTCTAATTTTGGATCATAACTAACTATATTTATTTCTATTGCCATAGTTTATTGAAATAAAACCCATGTGGTAACTGATCATTATGAAAGGTCACATGCATAGGAATTAAAAGACAAAAGCAAGAGCAACACATAAACAATATATCATTCTTGTCACTTGGGATTTCCAGGCGCCACAGTTGTCATTCCTGACACCAAAGAAGTGTCTTATCATTGTGATCCACCTTTTGGGGTAATGTAGGTCACCAGTCCAATCTGGTTTAGTTGACAAACCATCACAAAATGTCACAACCCTTTGACATGTTTGCTGGGGTGAATAAGATAACAAACTTACATAATTGACCATATTCATTGCTCTCAGAACTGACTGTTCTTCCCTTCAGTTTAAAATTGGTAACTGAACAAGAGACAATGATTTTATTTTTGAATTGATCTTAGTGTTTTATTGTTTTTATGTTTTTAACTATTGTAATCTTTTAATGAGAAGTGCTTAAATGCTGTGTTTGTTACAACTGTTTGTTGGAACTGACTTTAGGACTTGGTGTGCAACTTATATTAACTCTATATCAGAGGAACTGAAGGAGTGGCTGGGTTCAGCAAGATTAATTGGTCATCGAGTCGATCTTTACATTGTTCAATTTGAAAGGTCGGTCTAACCTAAATCTTGAATTTTTCTTGTGTTTTCTCTAGTGAACTGGAACCCTTTTCAGCAATATATAAATAAATGATTGAAGTGTAATCACAAGTATGCCGGACAATAAACTATTATGCAAAAACTGCAATGTGTATCATGTGCCACCTACAGGTAAAAAATGCCAACCCATGTCAGAAAGTCAACAACAGTAAGATCATGAACTCTGATCATGATGCTGCCATCTCCAGTGGTCCTAGTGTGAGAGATAAATCTGTATTAGATGGATAGATGCTTCAACTTGAAACTCTGAGCCAGCTGGTGCGAGTCAACAGATGCGTCGACCTAATGGAAAACAAGATGGCAAAAACTGCTTCTGGGATCACCATGCAAAAGTTAAGTAAAAACATTGTAACATCCACTGTTAAGAAAAATGAAGACAAGAAAGTACAACGTATATTGAGTGATTCTTCCTCAGATAAGAGTGACAAACCCAGTTTACACACATTGAAACCTCATAAATTCCAAAGGCAGGTTGACAAGAGGGTTAGGGGGTTATGAACAAGATTCACACTGTTCAGATAATGAGGTCCCCCATAAATACAAGTCAAAGAGAGGGGGTAATATTGAGGTCTCGGTTAAGACCAAGGTGGCTTGGCCACACGAGCCCATATTGGGAGGAACGCACAGAGAGTATCATATGACCAATTATCGCTAACACAATGGGTGCAGGATTTCTGCAAGAATATATTGAAGGAAAAATCAAGTGAATGCAGGGAAGCCATAGTGGCTTACATGAGCGATCTTATGGAAGATGCTACTGATTTCTCATGGAATTACAGAAAGTCGCTCACACGGTGATGCTTTGCGCGATGGAATGGGGTGTTTTAACATAGGAAGATTCAGATCACATTAATAGGATACATGTACCTAACAGCAGATCGGCTTGGGTAAAAAATGGTGATCCATTGAAAAAGCCCTGGTTTTGCAAAAAATTTCAAACGGAACTTGCACGCACAGTAAAGATCAAGAGACAAATGGTAAGCTACATAAGAACATTTGTGCCTTCTTTCTGAGTTTTGGGAAGCAGTTAGGACATCTCGAAAAGGATTGCATCCGAGTAAGTGACTGATCATCTTTTTACCTAAGCCCATTAGGGTCATATGAGTGAAGTAAAAAAAATTCATAAGTCCTAATTACAACATACACTACCTCGTAATTACGACATACTATCTTGTAATTGCGAGATACCATATCTCGTAATTATAAGATAGCATAAGTGTAATTATGACATAACACATCTCATAATTACGACATAGCTTAAGTTGTAATTACAACATAGCAAAAATTTCATATGTCATAATTACGACATACTTTGTCATAATCACAACTTACTATCTCGTAATAATGAGATAGTATAAGTTGTAGTTACAACATAGCATATCTCTAAAATTAAGACAGAGCTTAAATCAGAATTACGAAATAGCATATCTCGTAATTATGACATAGCCAAAGGGTTTATGTTTTTGACGAGGGTTTCTCTGTTTGTAAACAATATTAAAAATTTCTAGGCACATTATGATAAAATTTATGAGGTATGTTAGAAATGAATCCCTGAACTTTGGCCTCCAGGAAGTTTCCCCTTGAAGAACATTTCCCTTCAGAAGATTGCACTTTAGGAACATTGCCCTTACTGAAACCATGGGTATGAAGTTTGAACTTTAGAAATGTTTTGAAGTACAGGCAAAGCACCTGAAAAATGCGTTTGTTCATGAATATTATGAATGCAATAACAGCTCTGGGGGGGGGGGGGGGGGGGGGAATACAAAATGACCAGTGCAATTTCTTCTTTGAAAAATGGTGTACCTTTGTTTCACTGGAAGGATTTATCTACCAATGTATCCTGCCACTATTTAAAGTACATAAGTCGTAATTACTTATGACTTATGCTATGTCATAATTAGGAGATATGCTATGTCATAATTATGACTTATGCTATGTCGTAATTACGAGATAGTAAGTTGAAACTACGACATGAAGTACGAAGGATGTTGTAATTAGGACTTGTGAAATTTTTTTATTTCGCTCATATGACCCTAATGGGCTTCCATATCTTTTAGATGTGACAATCACAAGAAAGTTTATGTAATTGAAAGTGATAAAATGTTAAAAACTTGTGCTCCTGATAAGCATGCAGAGAAAGTCTGAAACCTGGTGCTAGTAGTAGAGGCCTCTACAAAAGTATATTTATTTACAATTCTAACATCAAACTAGGCCAAGTTGATGCTGCCTTGGCTTTCTGATTCCACAGATCAGGTAATAGTGGCAGTAAAATATTAATATTGAATCTAGAGATTTTAAGGCTAACACCAGGTACTTTAGTGGGTCACCAAAGAAGTAATATCTCAAGTAGTGTTACAGGTGCTTGTAAAGAGCTCACTGACTGTAAAGTCCAACAGGTACAAAAGCCTGGATAACCAAAATGCTCAGAATGTTTCTAGTAGTTCCTGTGTGTTGCATCAGGCAGGTGAAACTGACAGTCTGGTAAGTGTGACAGGGGATATAGGGACTGAAGACCCCTCGAATATACAACAGAAAGATCAAATGTGTTTATTATATGACCGATGTTTGGTCAGCATTGAGGACAAATTTGTCAATTTCAATTTTGTATGACATTGGCTCATACCATGGTCATGTTACAGGGGATATTCCCATTTACAAACAATGGCAAGAACAATCTGACTTTGCTTTTGGCTTTATTCCGCATGGTGAACAGGCTATGCCTGATGTAGTTCTAATGTTTTCACCAGTTGGCGTGTCGCCTTTTAATACCCATGCTCTCGTTAGAGCCACTCGCAAACCTAACTACATGGGGGCCATGTAACAACTTATTTTATATCAACGACTTATTTTGTATTACCTGACTTATTTTGCATCAATTTTTGACTTATTTCGTATTACCGACTTATTTTGTAGTAAAATTGCCTTATTTTGTATTACTTGGCTGACTTATTTCATACCAACAGTTGACTTAATATGTTACAAAATGGTACACAGAATTTTGACAAGATTTCAGGGTGATACAAAATAAGTCGATAATACAAAATAAGCTGCTCTATATTGCAGCTTATTTTGTATTATCGACTTATTTTGTATCAATGTCAGTGCTGAAAATAAAAATTACTATTAGGCGAATGGTAAGTGGACTACAAGATGGAATACAGTAAGGATTAAATTCCTTTGAGTCCATCCTTTGATAAAAGGTGAATTGAAATTACTACAAAATAAGTCAGTGATACAAAACAAGTTGTCTATAGAGCAGCTTATTTTGTATTATCGACTTATTTTGTATCACCCTGAAATCTTGCCAAAATTCTGCGCACCGTTTTGTAACATATTAAGTCAGCTATTGGTACAAAATAAGTCCGCCAAGTAATACAAAATAAGGCAATTTTACTACAAAATAAGTCGGTAATATGAAATAAGTCAAAAATTGATACAAAATAGGTCAGGTAATACAAAATAAGTCATTGATTCAAAATAAGTTGTTACAGAGGCAAGAATACCTATTCAATCACAACTGATTGTGGAACTGTACTCCGTTTTGAAGGGTGAATCACACTTCAGCAATAGCCCATCTCATTGACATTGATGCATGCGTTTTGACACAATCCTGGGTCAATTTAATGAGAATCCTATTCGTGGGGGTCATTGTTCTCCCTTCATGATGAGACAAAAAACCAATTCTGAATGTCGCAGAGTCATCATTGACTTGTTGACTCTGTCAATTAAGGTATAGATAAGCATACATACTTGGGTAGTGACTTTGAACTGATGTTCCTGTCAGTGAATGACATAAAGAATGCATTAAAACACTTTACAATGGTATTAGTCTGTATGACCACAAGCAGATTCACCAAGCATTAGACTTGGACGCTTGCCTCGCAGGCCTGTGTGGAAGTGTCAATAACTGTGTCTACCATCTCCCATTAAAAGCAGGCCACAAGAATTGTACAATTGTCCATATAGTAATGGTGAACATTCTAATGGCTTTGAGGTATTTTCCTTCTCAATTGGCGCGATGCAAAGTCTATGTAAGGTGTGATAAGTAAGCAGTGGTTCATTTCCTTAGGTCCGGTAGAACAAAAGACCCTTTCCTAGCAGCGTGTGCGTGGAACATCTGGTTTTGGCCGGCCAAATGTGACATTGACATGCGTTACAACCACATACACGGCATTGAAAACAGGGTTGCAGACTTATTGTCCATGCAGGTGGACAGGCTCACAAAATGACTGGATGTTTTGCGTTCACACATTCATGAACACCTGTGGTTGGTGGTATCTGAAGACATGCCAGCTTTTGATCAGTAATTGTGACCTCCCTGTCCCTGACGCACCTCACCATTGTTTCCTGAGTTTTTGTGTCATTTTATTGCCATGCATTGATTGCATATATTACTTGTGGGGGCTGTGTATTTACTCAGGGATCTAAAAATGGACCAGAGTTGTCAGTTAAACTGTTTTCATTTCTTGAATGTCTTGCTGCAAATAAATGTTCAGCTTTAATGGTTGCTAACTATGCATCAGCAACAAAGGCAAATTTTATTTGTATATGACCTACCTTTTTAAATCTGTGATCATCTGAAATATTTCATCAAATCACTCAAGGTTAACAGATCTCGCTATGTGACACATCATAACATAAATAATATTCCCATGTTGAGGCATATGTCTGTCATGGCAGTCACCTTGCCTGGTGGACATATGTTTTAAGCAATAATACTCATGGGTTTCTTTGCTCCTCTGTCTCTCGAACTTGTTTCCTCTTTCATTGGCATCTTTTAACGCTTCCAGGCATCTGACAGGTTCTGATCAAGTCATCAAAGACTATACAAACTAGAAATGCTGTGCAGACCTTGATCCTTCCGAGATTAGTGGACAAAAATCTGTGTCCCAGCATGGCCCTTAAAACTATACACTCACTATACTCTTTCAACAAGCATTTCCCACTGTTTCAATTTCAAGAGGCCAGAGGAAAAAAATGTTCAAAACAAATCAACATAACTTTGGGTTTGAATTTTCCGGTTTCACTTTCTACAGCTTACGATTAAATGGAGCAACTTTTGCATTCAATGCACACGTTCCAATCCAGAGTATCAAGAGAAATGGTACATGGACATCAGACTGTGTCTGCTGGTACATACAGGCAGACCAGTCGTCTGGTGAACAATTAGCCCATTCTCTGGCTGATGCTTTAGATGCATAATACCATATTGTTGGAGTTTGGAGAGTTCTTGTATGCTCAAAAACTCGAACTTGTTTCCGTTTGATTGTGAACCTGAGGGTTGCCTTGGTGTGGCTTTGCCTTCCTCCATCTTTAACATGCATTCATTCTGGCCTCTTGCCAGAGAGGGCTTGGGAACGGCCTTGTCACTGGTTGCTCTCTTCGGGAGCCTTGACCTTGCCTTCTCCAACATAGCTTTCAGGGGTTTTCTCTCAATTGGTATAATTTTCTTTAACTGTTTAGTTGCTTCTAGTGTATTTTATGCTGGTCATTTTATATTTTCTACAACTGTGCATTTGAACTATATTATGGACTCTAATGGCCTCTAATTAGCATTGTACAGTTGTCTTAAATGATAAATGTAATATAAATGTAAATTTTGCATAACACAACAGTCTTTATTATTGTATACTTGTAACAACATGTACATAGTTTGTAGTTGTATGTATATTTGTATCCACAGGATAGCATCTGGTGGATACTATGGATTTCGCTTTGTCATGCCGCCACCGATGCAGTGTGTAGAGAGGTTTTCACCATTACTGCTCTAACAAAAAAATATTATAGTTAGACTTTTAAAATTTGCAGGATATATTCATATCCATAAAATCTTGTCTGGGAATATTTTTGGCCTCATTTTGAAAAACAAGATGGCCACCACAGGCGTTTTTAGACTTTCTGCAAGGAGTTTTGATGGCCCTCTAGAGCAAAGGGTATTATAGGTAGAGATCTCAAATTCGCAGGATATGTTCATCATGACAAAATCTTGACTAGGAACATTATGGGCAACATTTTGAAAAACAAGATGGCCACCACAGGCGTTTCTTTGTCAGTCATGAAAAGTACTTTCATCTCACTTATTACTGGTCCTAGAGGTTTGGCATGTAAAGCCAACTTATAAGAAACCATGGGCTGGGAATCTTCTTATGTGGTCAGATTTGACCTTGGGTCCCACATTCAAGGTCAAACGAGGATAACCAAACTTAAAAGTGCTTATAATTTGCTTAATATTGGTCCTAGAAGTTGACAATGTGAAACTAACCTATATGAAATCATGGGGTGGGAATCTTCTGATGTGGTCAGATTTGACCTTTGGCCCCTCCTTCAAGGTCAAACAAGGATAACCAAATATAAAAGTGCTTATAACTCCCTTATTTTGGGTCCTAGAGGTTTTGTATGTGACGTCATCTAAGGAAATCATGGGCTGGGAATCTTCTTATGTGGTCAGATTTGACCTTCGGCCCCTCCTTCAATGTGAAATGAGGATATCTAGGTCCTAGAGGCTTGCAATGTCAGGAAATCATGAGCTAGGAATCTTCTGATGTAGTCAGATTTGTCCTTGAGCCCCTCCTTCAAGGTCAAACGAGGATAACCAAACTGAAAAGTGCTTATAACCCCCTTATTATTGGTCCTAGAGGTTTGGTATGTGAAGCCAACTTATAGGAAATCATGGGCTGTGAATGTTTTGATGTGGCCAGATTTGACCTTAGGCACATCCTTCAAGGTCAAATGAGGATAGCCAAACTTAAAAGTGCTTATAACTCAATTATTAAAATGCTGTTTATCTTAAAAATCCTTTTACGGTGGATACATCTTGCATCTGGCCACAGATGCGTCCTTGGTCTAGTTGATTATGTAATTGTAATAAACGAGTACCTGCAACTGTGTCTGTCTTGTGGGTGGGGACTGAAAACCATGGTCAGCAGTTGCATGGACTACAATATTGCCTTGCTCTATCGCACAACAAAGGTGAACATTAATTCAGAATGCCTTATGTCACTTAATCTTTCTGTAGACTGAACAGCTTGAGTGATGTGACACCATACTTGCATTACCTACACTGGCTGCCCATTGAGTAAAGCACAATGTTTAAATAAAATCTTGCCAAATACAAAGCAATCATTCTCAGTGAACTTCCATACCTGAGCAAAAGAGCAACAACAATATACATCAAGAAAGAATTCATTTCCAATTTAGTGCTATAGATGTTCCCATTCAATTTCAAACCTACACTAAATTTCCATAAATGAAGTCAATAATTCTGGTGTCACTTTGGGCTTGAACCACCTCATACCCTGTGCTTATGCACATGTTCGCCTTATGCCATTAATTATCAGTTTGACCTCTAACCTTTGAGCAAGGTCATTCGAATTGCTTGACCTCAGCCTAGTCATTCTGACTCACCATTGGTTTGCTTCTGAGCTGGTTCAAACCCTTATATTAAACACAGAAATGTGGTCAGCTTATACATTGATAGACATGTTCATGTAAAATAATAAAATGTGTGCATAAAAAAGAAAATTAGAAATAGAGTTTATTTTAAACCCATTCTGGTGTTTTCTTGTCATGGGGTCAGTGGGGGCTGAGCAAAAGAGCAACAACAATATACATCAAGAAAGCATTCATTTTCAATTTAGTGCTACAGATGTTCCCATTCAATTTCATTCTACCTTTAAAGAAAGAATATAAGCCTTGGTGCACGTATTTGCATTTGTATCTATCGTTATCACCTGTATGCTGTTTATTTCATTTGAATCTAAAACTTATAAGAGTTCATTATGATTAAAAAATCCAAGAGAAAGAGGGATACTGCTAAGCAAATGAAGTTAATTACTGCTCTAGCTTTTTGACTATATCAAAGCTTCGATTGTCACTTTTCTATGAATTTGAAGGTTGAACTTTACTGAACGCTTTCTAAAACGTCATACAGTGTAAATATATTATACACAAAATGCAAATGGACTGATGCAACTTCCTTGACACTTTTATGAGTTCAATATTTCTTTTCCATTTTCTTATTTTTGTTTTTTTTACATGAGTTTTCTTTACTATCAAGTTAAAAATACAGTAGCTTTACAGTTACATTATGACCACCACTTCTGACATGCATAGGCGCATGATCTAGTGAAAAGTCAAAAACTTAAAAAACGATTTTACTTTCACTAAATCCCATATATAATGTTATAGGTGTATAACTGAATGTGTTTGTCAAATTAGAAAATAAAAACACTTTCAATTACCGGTCAAATATGAAGCCCAATAAAAGTTCAGAATAAATCAGGGCCATGTACATTAAAACAAAAAATTTTGAATCAACTTTTAACGTAAACCGTCAAATTATCAAGCTAATATGCCAATAAATTTACATATTGGCCCATGATACAGTGGTCATGTTAATATCCAAAATCATCAAGCAGTTGGGCCCACTGAAAACCAACAGAGATCATGGGCAGACTGGTTCTACTAGGACGAGATGAAGATGGGGAATATACACCTTAACTATTTTCAAAATGAGACATATGACCTGGTTAAGAGGCTGAGGATAGACCAGGAAGATGCACAGGGCTCGTCTTCATGTCATCCACTGATGTATTGATATTTTAAACCCTTGCCCTCTTGGCTCACACATCTGTTAAATGTATTATCTGACCACTGACAAACAAAAGCTGTACCCAAAGGTCATAACAGGGTTATAATCTCAACGCCTACACTCTTTTCCTAACTCTTGATGCTAATAATAGCATAATATTGATGAACTTTGTGGTAGTTTTCTCCCATTGTGACAATGAAAATTATTCAACTAAACCTTTTAGTCAGAACTTACAAGATATTATAACCTTTTGTCCTGATTATGACTATAAGATCTGGTTAGACTTCCAGACACTACTTGAATTCGAGTTTGATGGTTAAAATACCAAGGAATTTTAATCTGCAGTTTATTATCGCAACTATTATACCTCAGTTCCACTGCTTAGCCAATTTAAAATGTGTCAGAGCAATCGAATATTATGTCATAACTTTTAAAGATTGTAAAGTGAGAAGTTTAAGTAATACAGATGTACATACATAGCTTGACCGGCAAACCATGTACAAGAGAAATGGGTATAGCTAATTTATGTTTTGTGGATGTAGTTAAAATGGTTGTGAATGCAAGTTTAGGAGAAACATAGGTACTTTGTACATATGTGTAGAAATAGCCCCACTTTTTCCCTGCTACTGATCCTTAAAACATACTATAATGGAATATAATGATAATTTGTCTTGAGAAGATAAGACATATCTTGATTCTTAGCTTACTGATGTCTAAACATTACTAGCCTCGCTTAAGGCTCTAGTTTCTTTGTGAGACTGGACAATTAAGACACCAGGGTGAATAGTAATTGAAGACAAATAAATAATACTACTGGCCAAAAATCGAACAGAAATAGTACTATATATATTATACCATATCAGGTTCAATGCAACCACTTCGAATCACGATATATTTCAGCACATCACGATATATTTCAGCACACAGAATGCTCACTTAGAGCAATATGTGTTTCATTTATAGATATAGCCTTCGGTATAACCAAGATGTATAAATAGTAAGACAATATGTATGAGCTTTTTAGTAATATTATTATTATTTTATTTTGCAGTCCTGGCATCTCTCGATGATGTGAGTAGATAGTTGTACCCGAGTTTGCCTGCTGTTGTGATTATCTGGATTTTTTGTCATATATTTCTAAACAGACAAAACTCATTTGTATCTGTTTTGACAAAATTAAGCTTCAAAAACTCAACTCAGATGAAGGATGCTGAGAACTTTATTGGATACGGACTGGGTTAGTAAACCAGCAAGAAAACAAATAAAATAACTGAGACACCTTATGAACCAATATATCATGTATGACGTAGTATTCATATTATTTTATATTGCAAAATCACAAAAATATTTTGTTTACAAACCAATCAAACTTCTATGGTTATCATATCTATTAATGTGTAAGGTTAGCCATTCGTTATAACCCTTCATGCAAAGTTGACCAGGCAATTTGATCTTGTTAGTTTCAATATTTATAAAAATAATTACTTGTTGGCACTTTAAAATACCTCTGTTATTGTTTGGTATGTCATTAAGTCACATTTGCTGACATATTACTTTTTGAAAGTAAACCTGAAGTGGGAAAGTTCTTACTGGTGTGGCAATCATGTGGGAATATACTCATACATGTACATGTACAAGTAAGCTTGACAATGTCAAGGTTAGGTTTTGACTAGCCTTGCGGTAGGCCTTTATACGTATAATATGACACAACTGTTTGATTGCATTAAAATTATTTTTCATAATGTTCTCATACATATTTACTTTAGCAGAACTCCCAAACTAGAAAGACCTCTGATACAGTGTGCATTATGGTAAAAATATTTCAAGTTTGCGTTATTTTTTTTGGTTTATTTCTTTTTTAAGCAACATAACTATGTACAAATAAAATGGCATACATGAATTGCATAACTGGCACATATATTAATGACACAAAAACAATAAAAATCAATCAGCACACAAACACAAATTCTCACAATAGAAATATTATGTACGCACAGGAATACAAAGCAAAACAAACTGAATAATACTCACATATTCTTCAGTCTGTGAAATACAAACCAACTTCCCTGGAATTTTTCAGTGTTACAATTAATTTTGGCAATATATTCCTGGTCACTAAATATTCCTTTAAAGTAGGCTCTAAATCTATTCAAATTCAGCAAAATAATTTTTTGGGGAAAAATCTAAATCATTTTCCAGAACACCAACTGTGGATTGAGTTCAAGGTACAGACCGAAAGTTTGCTGGAGCCAAGTTTTTAAGCTATTCCAAAATTCTGTTACAACAGGACATGATGTAAAGAGATGGAGAAGTGTCTCTTCAGACAAGTTGCAAAATTACAGCAAAAAGTGGCACAAATATTTAGTTTTTTTCAAATATGCTTTAGTCTTGAGTAATCTGTGAATAATTCTGTATTGAAACCAAACTAGATCATTTCTTTACAAAGTTTTGAAGCAAATTTTGAATATCTTGGTCCAATCCGTTTTGCTTATATCAATCTTTAAAATGTTACACCATTTATTTCTGAAGGTGTGATTATCGAACTCCTCAAGCAAAATTTTATAGAATTGCTGACAGCCTTTATTCTAATACAGAAGCAATTTTATGTTGGGAGGCAAAAAAGGTCTTACAACATCAAGCTCTCTGTGATCATAGTTATTTAAGAACACTTTCAAAGATCTTTGAATTCTCAAATACTCTAAAAATGTGATTTAACTCCATATTGAAGCCTGATTTCATCTAAGGTTTTTAGGTTACTGTCATTGTCAAGTAATTCGAGAGGTGTCAAAATACCTGCCTTGTACCAATGGGGGTAGAAGAGTGGCTCAGTTAAAATCCTGGAATTGTACCAGATTGGACACGATAGCAATTCAAATTTATCAGGCTCCCTCTTATCAAGCAAGACGCCCCATGCCATAAAAACTTCCTTCCAGAATTTATTTGAAATATTACTAGCTGTCATTTGGGTCCAGAGAGGGCCCAGTAAATAGAACTGTACAGTACAGATTAAACTTTAAAAGAGTTTAGCCCAAGGCATATCAGGTGATTGAATCAATCATTTCAACCAAGTGAGTTTTTGACATTTTATAAAAACATCAATATCAACCATTTTTAGGCCCCCATGAAGGTAAGAGTTTGTTATCTGTTTTCTATTTATTTTATCAGGTTTATTGTCCCATATAAAAGAGTATACAAGATTATTTAAAGTCTTGATCAGAAATGTATTTGGGGCTGGAAGAGAAGTAAAAATATGGTTAAAACTTGATAATATGAATGTTTTTATAACTGTGATTTTACCCAGTGGAGACAATTTTCGTCTTTTCCATTGGTTTATGATTTTCTGGCATTTGTTTAAAATTGGGAGGTAATTCAGAGTTGTAATATTTTCCAAGTCAACAGAAAAATGAAGTCCAAGCAAATCAAATTCAGTTGCATCCCAAACCAAATTCTCACAAGTATCATGCATGTCTGTTGAGCGTTTCTTTTTCCCCAACCAAATAAGTTTTGTTTTATCCTTATTAACAACCAGACCTGAAAGTGAGCCAAAATTTCTAGAGTATTGCGTGCTGCCTTGAGAGAGTCACTAGTGCCATCGAGAAACAATGTAGTGTCATCAGCAAACTGCAAAATTTTGTATTGATTATTATTAATGGTAATACCATTAATTTTACAGTTATAAAATATCATAAGATATAAAATTTGTGCAGAAAGTAGAAATAAATATGAAGTGATAGGGTCACCTTGTCGACATCCTCTATGAATGGCAAAAAATAGGATAAGTGACCACACTGAAGAATTGAAGCTTGAATATTTTTATGACAAAAATCTCTTCCAAAATTGTAAAACCTGAGCGCATTATTCAGGAATAACCAAGAAACAGAGTCAAAAGGCTTTTGGAAGTCAACCAACATTAGCAGGCCTGGTAGCTGGTTCTTTTCTAGGTAATGCATGATATCATACACAAGACGTGTATTTTCTCCAATGAATCTCCCACTTATGAAACCAGACTGTGTATCAGATATTAGTTTAATAGGGATGGTTTTTAATCTATTGGCAATTGCATTGGAAGTTATCTTATACAGGACAGATAAGAGTGAGATGGGCCGCCAGTTCTTTAAAACTTTTCGTGGTTTATCACCTTTTGGTAGGCAGCCTATTACACATGTTCTAACGGAGACAGACAATTCTCTTGTATCAAAAGCAAAGTTTAAGGCACGCAGAACAAAATATTTGAGCTTATCCCAGAAAGTTTTGAAAAATTCTGCCGGAAATCCATTGACACCAGGACACTTACTGTTTTCATTTGCTTTAAAGCAATACTAATTTCTTTTAGTTTTAGCTTACCTTCAAGTTTCATAGATTCAGTAGGTGTTAGTTTGTATATGTTCTTTCCCACAAATTTTATGTAAATTTTGATCTGAGGGAGAGTGATCCTTTTGTGCAAAAAGAGTAGAGTAAAATTTTGCTATTTCATCAAGAATACTTTTTGATCAGTTAGTGTTTCACCATTATCTAGTTGAATACATTTGATTGTTTTCTCTATATAATTATACTTTTCAAGAGAACAAAAATACTTGGTAGGCTTCTCCCCTTCATTAATCCATTGTGCTCGTGATCTTATCAAAGTACCAATTATGGCTTTTTGTCTTAATGCTTCCAATTCTGCCTTTTTGTCTTCCAAAGTTTTGAAAGATATTGGATTAAAACTATTTTCAAGTTTTTAGCCTGTTTTCACACTAGAAGAGGAATAGGTGACTGCTGAGTGCAATACAGCCAGGATAATAGCCATAAAATCTCATACAAATTGGTTGATGCCAACTGGGGCTAAAGAGTGCAATTTGAATATCCAACACAACTCAATACGCCTTCTTTTGGAAGTGTTGTCAGATTCAAATTTTGGTGTGCACCACTCTAGCACACTGAACTTCATATGTTTCTGGCTGTGTCCATCACTGGAAAAGTGACGTGAAACTGGTGTTGATTTTTTGCTATCCTTAGAGACTGATGATATGTGTTCATACATTCTCATTCTAAATGCTCTGCAAGTTTCTCCAACATAGTGCTTGTTGCATTTAGTGCATGAAATCAGGTATATGATATTAGACAATTCACATGTGATGTGTTTTGGTAAGTCAATAGTGTGATAAGACTTTTTGGTGAAGTTACATATAACTGGGTCCACTTTTTTAATTAGTGGGCAGTACTTGCATCTTCCCAAGCGTGTGCACACCGGTGTATGTGTCTTTCTGGAATCCTGTTGTACTGGTGGGTATTGTACAGTGGCTTTAGTTAAATATTCCCTGACATTTGGGAGTCTCCTAAAACCAATTAAGGGTTTATCAGTGAAGATTTGACTACAATCTGGACTGTTACTAATAATATTCCAATTTCTATGTATAATCCTTTTGATGTTGGGGTTCATAGGGTTGAAATTGGTTATCATTACAGGTGTTTTTATTGGTGTTTTAGTTTTAACATCCAATAAATTATCCTGAGTAAAACCTGCTGCCTTTTTATAATGTTTTCTAAGGGCTTTTTCTGGGTAACCTCTTTTTATATAGTAGGATATTAATTTTTCTGAGTTATGTTCAAAATCATTGTCATATGTGCAGATTCTTCTAAGTCTAAGAAATTGCCCAATATGGTCCTTTGGTTTTACTAGGAGCATGGTGTGCAGAAGTGTAGTGCAGATACAGGTGAGTATCAGTAGGTTTCTCATATAGAGTAGTGAATAGATTTCTATTGTCATTTATCTTGACAGTAGTATCTAAGAAATTAATCTGTGTGGTACTAGATTCGTGTGTGAATTTAATAGTAGGATGGATACTATTGAGGTAAGTGATAAATTCATCTAATTTGTCCTCACCATGAGTCCATATCATGAAAATGTCATCAATAAACCTTAACCATATGAGAGGTTTAAGTGGCCAATTTGCTAGTGCCTTAGTTTCAAACCTGTCCATGAACAGATTTGCATAATTCGGGGCTGTGGCTGTGCCCATTGCGGTACCACCTATTTGAAGGTAATGGTCACCATTAAAAGTGAAGCTCATGGAGTGGAGCACCAGTTTTAATAGTTTAAGGATATGTGGTCCTATTTGTTGTTTTTCTGGGTCCGATCTTAAATGTTCAGCTACTGCTAGCATACCTTCATGGTTTGGTATGTTGGTGTATAGAGAACTGACATCTAAGGTAACTAGTATTGCATTTTCTGGGATATGTCCAAGTTGTTTTAATCTACTGATAAAGTGTTAGGTGTCTCTTACATAAGATTTAGTTTTGGGGACATATTTTTTGATATGTTCATCCACAAATTTGCTTATGTGAGCTGTTGGGTGGTTAACAGAACTACATATTGGTCTGCCAGGTACATTTTTCTTATGTATTTTTGGGAGCAGGTAGAACCTAGCCTCAGTTGGATTAGGTATATTCAGGTACTCAAAGTTCTTTTGAGTTATAAAATTCAGTGATCTCATTTCAGTGAGATTTTCCATGATATTATTGGATATTTTATTGGTAATATCCTCCGGGATTTTTTGATAGAACTGTTCATCTTGGAGTTGTCTGTATCCCTCTTTTAGATAATCAGTGGTATTCATTACTACAACTGCTGAACCTTTATCTGCTTTTTGGATTGTGATGTGTGGGTTTTCCCTTAGGGTTCTAATGCCAATCCTCTCTTCCTTAGTAAGATTGTCATGACGTTTGTGTTTAAATTTACATTTAAGGATTTCTTGTTTAATAGACCTCTGAAAGATGTCTAAGGTTCTATTAGGTGGGTATGGCCTCCATTCAGATTTTGGTTTGAATTTAGCCTGTATTTCTTTGTTGAGAGATTCCTCATTAGGGGATGAGGTGTCTTCTTCTTTAGCATTTTGATTCATAAAATCAATAATGCTTTGGTTGATGTTAATGTCATCTTTTTTAAGGTCATTATCATCTCTGCTAAAGAATTCCATTAGTTCTAGTCTTCTATGGAACTCTTTGAAATCTAACCAAATCTGGGATTTGTCTGGTGGTCCAGGGGTGGGACAGAACGTGAGCCCCTTTTCAAGGGCTCTAATTTGGTATTGATCCAAAGAGATATTGGAAATGTTAATGACAGTGTGTCCTATGTAACTTTCAAACTTGGTATTCTTTGGTAAGATACCAGGTGGTGCGTTTTAGCCTCATTTCTGAGGGTTTCCAAGAAGTTTGGAGATTCAATGCTAGACATTCTCTTGAGAGATTGTGTGAGTAGAGACTCAATCAGGTAAGGTAAGTGATTGGGATTGGTGCCTATAGGTAGTTTTTGGTAACCGGTATGCAACCTGTTGGGAGCCCCCGGTTTTTTATAGGCTCAACCTGTGGGGAGCCTGAGGGTAGCTTGTTTTTAGCCTGTGCTGGGGTTAACCAGTAGATATATGTCTGTTAGAGTAAGCACACATATAGGTGATATTTGTAGTGTGGGTGAGTCTATTTGAGACAAGTCAGAAAATATAATGATTCATAAGAATTTTATTAAAAATAAGGTGGTTTTTAATATTATATTGATTAATTCAATAGGGCTGAGTAACTCAGATTGAGATACTTAATACAAGAACAGTTAATTATTTAATAGAACTTTGAGTGTATTAATAATAGTGTCCAGTTTCTGATCCTTTTTGGGTCGTCTTACTGGAGCACCGGCCTTGTCTTCTGACTGCCTGAGTCTGTCTCCTTTTGGTGGAGGCTCTAGTAGTCTTGAACTGATTATGTTTCTTCTCCATCAACACAGGCGCCATTTGCTTGAATTTGGAGGAGAGAGAATCTTTGATCTCTTGGAACTGATCAGGTGTCAGCAGAGTCTCAAGTTCAGTAAGATCCTTTGGGATGGTAGCCTTAGTTCTGTTGTAAGTTCTTTGGATATCATCAATCAGAGCTAATGTAAGTTCGGTTTTACAATTTCTGACTGCCCTTGACCAGGCATCCTTCAGGACGGGATTTCTGGTGCTGTTGATATTAAATTTGAAATCCACACTGGATGGGTACAGATTCTTGGCCAATTTCCCTTCCATGACCTTAATTGTAGAGGCTAAGGAAAGCTTCTTTTTGTGAAGTGTCTTTAGCCTGAGGTATATTGGTTTGGACTGCTCTGGGTAAGTGTCCCTGGCATCAGAGTATTTGGCTTTGGCACGGGGCTCCGTTCCTTTTGGGGAGTCCTGTCTGGCATGTTTCCTAGGATTAGAAGTACCTGCCTCTAATCTGGAACTGACTTCATTGAGGGTGTCTAGTGTCTTCACACTAGCGCTGTTGTTTTTTACAATATGATGTGTATTTTACTGTTCCACCTCAAATTCTTAGTAGAAGCATTTCCAGAAAATTTCCATCATTTATGGTAAACACAATATCTTCACTAGACATTATGTTTAAATAGTTTAAATTGTATACTGGGATAGCATATTTTAGTTTTTCTTCTTGTATAAGTTTATTGACACAACTTGTGTAATTATCGTCCTTTAGAAGGCTGCAGTTAAACTTCCACAGTCCCTTGCCAGGGTCGAACTTACTTAGCAGTATTTTTTCTCCTAAGGAAGGGGTGCAGAAGTGTAAATGAATCTTTTAAATCAAAGATTTTCATTAGTTCAATAACAGTATCACAAGATTTAGGATTGTTGACATGCTTGTACTGGTCACAGTCAAGCTGCAGATTCAGTACTGAATTAAGATCTCCACAGATTATTGTAAACATTTGATTGCTTGTTTCAATAATTGCCTTAATCTTGCTAAAGAAGTTAGGAGAATCTCTATTGGGCCCATATAGATTTATTAGTTTTATTGCAATCTCTCCAATATTAATATCTACACTTATCATATTGCCCTTGTGGTCTTTGTGTACAGATAGAATTTTATATTCAAAATTTGTATTAAACAGTATGGTGACACCTCTAGAATTGGATGAATACATTGGATACAATCTCCTTTCCAGATGGACCTCACATTCAATTCATCACTGGGTGTCCAGTGTGTGTCCTGTAAACAAGCTATGGCTGCCTTAGTTTTTTTAACATAATCAAGCACATCCATCCGTTTATTTTTATTTTGAAGACCTTGACAGTTTGCTGACAACACTACTAGCTCCTCACCAAAGGTCATTCAATATTGTATAGGACTCAGGAAATCATGCTTTAACCCAGGAATATAAAGACATTTTTGTTCGAATGATGTTTAAAAGAATTAGGGTGTAACCACTGATGTCTAGAAAACATAGAGAAACCCTGTATGCTCATCTAATTGACAAAAACAATTCATGTATGTAAATAAAAACAACAAAGTAAGACTTGGTATAAAGTACTTGACTTGCTCAATGGATGAGTATAATGAGCAAGTGCTGAGAGAAGAAAGCATTATTGTGTTATGCTGCAGGCAAATATTCTACAAAACAAGTTCGTGTAAAAACAACAATAATTAAACGAATCAAACCAAAGCAATAACTATTTACTGTAATGACATCATGTCTGATAAGGTGGTCCAGATATTAATCAGAGTAATCAATTTCAAATCAATATTATTAAGGTTCATAAAAATATACGACAAAACTAAGTTTACTTTACGGAAAT
Source organism: Sabellastarte sp. h YS-2021 (assembly GCA_964017235.1). Lineage (NCBI taxonomy): Eukaryota > Metazoa > Annelida > Polychaeta > Sabellida > Sabellidae > Sabellastarte > Sabellastarte sp. h YS-2021. The sequence goes on from OZ024928.1 coordinate 20,581,968, forward strand.
TTTAGACTGCATGCTAATTCAATTTTGTTTATAGACAAGTGGGTGATCTACTTATCTCATGAAAACCTTGTAATAGAAAAATTCCTGACAGAACAAAGATCATTACGTATAAGGAAATAGTACGTTACTTCACTGATTCTGTTGTTTTAAAATTGTGTACAAATAATTTACTAGTTTAATATGACTAGCTCCCCTGAGCATGCTTAGAAATGCTTTAAATAACCACAACTCCGAACAATGGATTACTAATCGATAATTGAGCAATTACTAAAAATCATGAACCTATATTGTTAATCTCACTAAATGGATCTCAGTGGAAAATAAAATAACTTTTAGTCTAACAGAAATTCAAGATTGACAGGTTTTAATATGCACATGTTTAAATACACAATATATATATAATATAAATCTCAAAACAAAGTTAATTATTCTATGTATTTTGCAACAGTCATGGTTTAATCTAAATTGTTAACCAAAACTTTTAAATTTGTGTAACACTCAATCAAATTCAGATTGTTACAAAGAGGTTTTAATATGCACAGGTTTAAATACACAATATATATAATATAAATCATATATAAACACCCAATCAAATTCAACTTACTACAAAGAAGTTAAAGTGTAAGATAAATCATATGTGATTAGGCTTTTAACTGATGGGTTAATATTGATCTACTGCACTCTCAAAAATATTTTTTAAAAACGTAATGACAGAACAAGGATCGTCAAATGTAAGGAACTGGTATGTTACTTGAACTGTTTCAATTTGCATTATGGTTCAGATAGCCTGGAAGGCCAGGCTAGTTTTTAACACTCCTTTAACGTTTAGTTTAAACATGTTTTATCAACAATCGGGCAACAATCACAAATTATAATTATATTAAGCCCTCTCGCGGGATGAGGTATTTACAGATGAGATAGAAATGAGGCTGCACAGATAGATCACTGCTGGTAAGTGAATTGATTAGAATCAACTATGAATTTGTGGACAGCTTGAAAATATGTAAAGTTTTCATCGTTACTTTGATTCAAATTTCCATAGAGCATAAGGTTGAGTAATGTCTTATTATCAGAAGGGGGAAAGTCACTTAAGAGATCACCTCTGATGCCAACGTTTAGCACTGAACAGCAAGGCTTATGTTGGGATAGGGCATCAGTATTACATGTTATCATAAGCCTTGATAGAATGCGCAATCGTACAGTTGAGAGGTTTGGAATCACTCAGCGAACTTGATAAGCACAAAGCTACTGAGGTCACTCAGATATGTTTAAATAAAATCCATTCACATGTAAGATATTTCACATATTTCATACTTTATATATAAAATGAATAATTTGTAAGTGAGGGGTCGGATAACAGAAAGGCTCAAGTAACTGGTTTAATTGGAATTGGGAAAGGAGGCTTGAGGTTGGATAATTGAAAAAATTTCGGATAATGGAGGGTCAGATAATAGAGCCTCTACTGTATTTAAATGGAACAAAGAATAACATGCACCTGATGTGTGGCTTAATGGTTTGTGTATTTGCCATACACAATTATTTACTTGTTTACATATTAAACAGCAAGCTATTGTCCAATGGATTTTCTTGACACAATAAAGGAATGACAGACTGCAATATGTTCTGATAAATGATTTCTTGTAAACATGCATGCCCAATGAAATTAAAAATAAGTCACATCCACAGTTGCAGTTAGTCAGTGAGTAATATTTGTGTTACCTTATTTTTATTGTACTGAACGTATATATCCCCCCCGTTTTTTTTTCGGGGGGGGGGGGGGGGGGGCTCTGCTGTTTTTTATGCTAAAACAATTGTGAAACACCACTTTCTTCTGAATTGTGTATAAATACATAATCGACAAAAAGCTTGCTTTATTTATTGTCTATTCGCTACAGATGAAATGCAACTCTTTCCTGCTTGTGAGGAATACTTTGAAAGGTTGGAGAGACCTATTCATTCACACGAATCCAATGATGAAAAGCCCTTGTTTAACAAGCAAATTTGCTCATTAATTCATTCCACTCTTGTTAGCACAGGGTCTCATAAAAGTGCTTTAGAAGTGGTGTTGTTTGCATTATAAATCGGAGGGATCCAAATTCAACACAATCAGTCGGTGGTAAAGGACCTGCATGCCTCTCCATATTTGTGTGCTCTTGGGCAATTATTTGGTGACATTAATAAGATATTTATCAAGGAAAATGAGAGAGCACTCTTGGGTTACCTGCAACAGTATCAGGCATAGGACTCCAGTAACCTGATAAGTCACCCACAGAACACTTGTACAACATGTATTGAAATTCATATATGTCATCCAATTAGATGCTTGAGATTTCAGACAAATTAATTAGGGTCTGCAATATAAAGACCCCAAATGAATCGTTGGTCATAAGGATGCCCCATGTGTATACATTTGTTTATACAGGTCTCAAAAATCAAAGAGAAAAAGGAGATCAATTCATAAATTCTGGTGATTAATTCTGTGTGTGTTTACTTGTATATGTGCATTATACACGATAGCAAGGTTGGAGAGCTATCTCATTTAAAAGATTCTTCTCAGGGTATAAAAGGGAGTTAAAGATTTCTGAGGTGGTTAAAGCACAGATGATCAATGTATGTAGAAGGGGATTCAGTGTAATTACTTGAAGGATAAGCCAACTGCATGAAACAATCTGTCATTGAGATTTTCTTCCATCTTACCTGGGATGAGATTTGATACCAAACTCAACAAAGTGTTATATACTCTTGAAATATTATAAAAGTGATAATCCTGGAAAATACATTAGGTAAAAGCATTCATAAAGAAATATTCAGATGAAATTGAAAAACGATGTGGTTTTATAAAAAGAAAAGAGTCTGTTTCTTTCTATGATAAACATAAGCTTCTACTATGATACAATTACTTTGTCAAGGCATATTTTTAAATGACAGTAACATAACAAAATGACAAAGAAATGGTTTTTAAACACAAATCTGAATGTGTAGTTTATGTGACATTTTGAAGCTCAATGTGCCATATGTATTCATCGGATCTAATCCATGTGTATACTTCAAAGTGTTTCATCTATATGAGCAAGAAGTCAAAGTTCATGAAAATGTTGGATAAAATTGTAAGCCAGTTGTAACATATTTAACTGGTACTTGCCTTCAGACACAAGCTATTAAATATTTTTTGGGATATCACTAAATCTACTGTCTCACCATGACCAGTAGCAGTCAGCAAAGTGGCAGGTCACCTCGTCGCTATTCTGTTGCCAAAGGCCGGCGTGTTTCTATCGCCTCTGATAGAACATCCAGGGATTTGACCAAACTTACTGAAAGCAAGAGACCTGACACCAAGCTTTCTGTACAGTCCTCATCTGAGGTGGCTTTCAACCCTGGAAAACAGATGACTCTCAGTTTTCTCTATTCTGCCTCCATTGAAAAGGCCTTCAGGAGGCGTTTCCGGTGCACACTTTTTGGTCCGCTTTCTGCCGCAGCCCCTGCTGGAGGCGCAGTCAAAGGTAAAGAGCCTTTGTTAGATGTCGAGCATCTAGAAGAACTTTATAACGATTTCCTGAATGTGAATGACCTTGTACTGCAGAACAGACAATTTGCTCAAAAGCTTCAGGAGCTTTCAGCAGAAGAAGAAGATCCAGGCAAACTCCTCAAACTGCCCAAGATCAGTAAGAACAAGAACTCGAGGTCAAGGTCAAGGGAGAACAGTGTGGCCAGGGTGGGATCTCCACCAACTGTGACCAAGTTCCCACCCATTGCTACAAGTTCAGTGGGTGTAACAGTCTCCACGAATACAAGTAACAGCCACTCAGACTTCATTTCTGCAGGATAAACATATAAATAGAGTGAAACTTCACTTATCCGAATGTTTATTACCTGAATATTTAATTTTGACATTTTCAGCCTCCAAAACTTACACTTTCTTGTTTTTGTTTTTTGTTTTTTGTATTGTTTTGTACTACAATTACTTCTTTTTTATGATAAATGAACTAAAATAGATATAACAATTGGTGGTTTATATTTGAATTACATTAGATCTATGTATTTATTGTTCAAAATGCTAGAAAACAGGAAAGATATCATACGAAAAGATTGGCTGTACATCTAAAGGAGTATGTTTAAAGGCCCTCGACCAGATTACAACGATTGACAATGGTAATGTTAAGTATCCTCAGAAGGCAGAAACACTCCAGTTATGCTCATTCTCATAAGTATTTAAATATGTTGAATATTTTCAAAGGAGACATACTAGTGACAGGGGATTATGTAAATTGTATATTTTAAATACAGTGTCAAGCAGTGGGGTAATTTATGAGGATATTGTCAAACCAACACGAGGGAGACAGATAATAAATACTTTCAACAGCACTTTTAGAAAAAAAATCAATATTATATATGCAATATGTCTTTATGTTACAGAAATAATAAAAATTGTTGACCTGTTAGTCAATGTGTATTTTTGTTTATTTAAAAATTGCCTGGTTTCGAGTTTATAGTTTTAGAGTCCTTTTCTTTCATGCCATTAATATTAGATTGTAAATGTTATATTTATATATATTAAATAGTCTTCCAATAGTGTAAGATGCAATCTACAATGATTATTTTAGATTCCCTATATATATATATATAGTTTTATGGAACAGCTTCAGGCTTATTGGCTGTGTTCTGAAACCAGTAGTAATTTAGTAAATATGACACAGGTGAAATAGAAAATCTGCCCCTAGTTTTGATATATTTTTGTTTGTACATCTATATTTGTGTAAGTAGCACTATGTCAAAAGTAGGGAAGCAGTCCTTCTTTTCAGAACCACAAGCAAAAAAAATCGAGGCACATTGTGCATATGGAAACAAGCCCTTAGATCCTCAGATAGGCGTCAAATTGGCAGACTTAAACAGTACGTCTGTGGTTCAATATGACATCATGTTATAAATTTTCTGACTAAAAGTACTTGGCCAACACTTAACCTGTAATATTGAGAATGTTGACACCCGGGGTCGGATTCGCGAACAACACTAAGCTAAGGTCACCTTTGATCCAAGTACGGGAAGGTTTTCACTTAAGTTTCTCTTGAAATCGCGATAGTCTCTAAGCAAGAGTTAGTACTGTTCATGAATACGTGTTTTATAAGTTATTGCTTGAAATTTAAGTAATACTTAAAATTAGGAATGGTTTAAGTATTGTACGTGAATCCGATCCACACCTTTGACAAATGTTATTTAAGTTTATCGTTGTGATAAACAGACTGGTAATTACATGGTTGGGAAATGATCCCTGAGTTCTCTTACATTAAAATGTATTGTGCATTTATAAAAAAAAGTTATGATCTAATTGTGTTGTTTTATTTACTCTATTAATATTTTGGTTTAACAATGAATGAATGTGTTATGATAATTGAATGTTTGATAAAATCACATATAATAATTCTACGGTCCAGATGATGTAAAAGCCAAGTGGCTGTCGTTTAAAGTTGACATTAAAGTTTGGACTATATATATTCTTTTATTTATTTTAGTGACATGCAATATACAATGCATAAATACAAGAAGAAGAATGATATAACATTACCCAGTTCTGAAGGGCTTATATGTCACTCTTGATAAAAACAATAATTAATGTGGCTAAAGTATGAGACAAATTACAGTATTACCTGCATTAGGTACAAGAAAGCCATTGGAATATAATGTTCAATGCATTAGTGGCAACCTACCACACAACAGAAACTACTACAAACTTGTATGAATTAATTTAACATGCTTCTATTTATAAAGTAATTTTTGTCTTGCTCCGCAGGCTTTGTAAATAACATCGATGAGCTCCTTCTCAAATGAATTGACAATTCCAAAAATTTTCATTATCTGATTAATTTGAACAAAAAAAAGAAGCTTTTTTGAATAACTGACACAAACAAGTTTGATCTTAGGTTTTCACAGGAAACACAGTGACACAGACACGGTATTTTATCACAATGCTCACACACTGGTGGTCTTGGGTCTGAATCTAATTGATGTAGATGTCTGGGGTTAATTTGGTGCCAGCGTTAGTTGTTAAGAAGGACAAAAGGGGTTTTGGTCTACTAGCGCTAGCCACTAAGCCATCAGAGACACCAGTAGTGCACTGAGGCGGTCACCATCCATGTACTAATGTAACCCATTGCTGCTTAACTTCAGTGATGAGACAGGTACTCATCATGCTAGGTCACAATTTATGAAAGTCTGGAGACAAAAAAAAAACTGAAAATAAAACCATTAAAAAAGGTGATCTCTAAAACATCTAGGCTCAAAGAGACATAAAATACAAAGCTTCACTTAATTATTCCATATTGCAGTTTATTGTGATATTTAACAGATAACGTAGATAAATAGAAATGCAATTTATGTTTGAACTATGTCAGATTTCTGAATAAATTTATTCTTTTATTTATTTGGGTTTTAATGTCACATTCAACACTGCATAGGTCATATCACAACGGGTAGTTTTGTGTACCAGTACATACTGTTGGTCAAGGTTCTGCTCTGTAAACTACCAACCACACAGTAAACAACTAGCAACTTTCCCACATAAGGTCCTGGATTTGAAGGGGTTTGAACCGCAGACCTCAGAGGTGGGATGCGAGTGTGTGGTTTCTGCATAAAATCATCAACACAATTAGAAAGTAGTTAATGTGTAATTACTAATTCTATTTATTGGTCTACTGTCTGCCACAAGTCCTTATACCTAAACTATAACCTCAATTTCGATTGCTAACTGGGTTGGACTCTCTGGATTAAGTGCCATTAAGTCATAAATATGTACACCATTGTAACAAAACAGAAGATTTATCTCGGTAAAGTTTCTCCTGTTGAATAATATTTGTAGTCATTATTTTGTTAACACTACCCTTAATAACAATGGACGTGGGATTATCCATTTTCACCAACCTTTTTTGTCCCAGTAATCAGACCGACTCCATCTAGAAATAAAATGTACCTTCTAAGCTGTTGATTGTGGGGAAAAACTGTATTTTCATGAACATCTGTTAAATATATCTGTGGTGATTAATTTTAAATGCAAATGATTACCTTATATTTATGTTATTATTTTCCCCTTCATATATTTGTAAGTACTTTTAAGTGTCAGTACTTTTAGTGACCTACCACATCTGTTTGGAATATAACCTAGACTTTCATTGTTTACAAACAACTGTGGCTATAATTGTGACTAATAAAGCATGAGTTCGACTTATTAACTAGTGCAAAGCTAAAAATGAAAAGAATATATTTCTGCTGTATATAAGTCATGTTGTGTAAGATTCTGGCACTTAATGACATCCTGACACCTTGGCATAGTAACATCCTTACAAAACTGAGTCCAACAAAAAGGGTGAAGAGACTTAATAGAGTGGGTGAAACAAATTGCACCATAACAGATAATCACCCAAGACAATGGAGTCAGCCTAACAATATGAGAGAATCCAGAAGATTCTCACTTTTTCCTATTATATTATCATTGTCCAGAATAGAGCAACGCCAAATTTGCCAAATTTTGGCCCAATCTGTTCAATTTTGACTTCGCTATGATGTTTTTAATATAGGCTCCTAGATTACAGCAATATTTCGAAGTTACACTCGGCCAAGTGCTCGTTTGTTTGTTTTTATTTTGATGTGGTAAAAGTATATAAAGGTGCCATGTTTTGGGGTTCATAAAAAATCAAAGATTGTGTGTAAACATTGTACTATATATGCAAAATATGGCCCTATATGTCTCATCGGTTAGTAATCTATATGCTTGTCAATTGGCTGTACAATTTTGCAACAATACTTTATGCACCTTAGAATCTGTTTCTGCAAATATTAAGCACTATATATAAAATTTGAATCAGATTATATTGCTGAATTGCTGTACCATTTGAAACTTGTTAGTAGTAATAGATGTAGTGAAATCGCTCCACGGATGTGATAGGGAATTGATCTTTAATGTAAACTCCCAACTAAGGTCAATTGTGATACCAATCACCTCCATATGGAAGCAGGACAACTTTAAAACTGATGTTATTATTTTACATATGATGTGAACTGTCAGCTTACACGTGGACTAGGGACTGGGAATATGTAAAACTGTGGAAACTCCTGCATATGTTATTATTTTACATATGGAAGGTATACACGTGGACTAGGGTGGTATAATTAAATATATGACATATTTATATGATCTTTAATGTACTTTACCAACTAAGTCATATCCTGCATATGGTAAATCAACTACAACCTATAGTGAATGTAATCCTTATTTGTACTCTCTGAACTGATCTCTTTTCTCTCTCCTTTACTCAGATAATGTAATAAATATATGATAAATTATTTGTATCTTAATATTGTATATTTAATCAGGCTCCATATCTTTACCTCTCCTCTCATGAAGGGCATTTAATTCATCCCTTAATTTTGCAATACCCCACAAATATCACCATATATGACTGAAGATTTACATGTATAAGTAAATTAGTTAATTTTGAAGGAGTGGATCCCATATTGCCAACTCCCACGTGTCTCTCTCTTCCATATTTTGGTCATATGTCTTCAAAACCTACATTAAGTGTAATCCTTATTTGTACTCTGCGAACTGATCTTTTTCGTTTTCTCCAGCATATGAAATCTCCTGCATATGCATACATATATATATGGTAATGCTATATCTTCTTACTGAGATAATATAATAAATATATGAATAAATTATTTGTATCCTCATGAAGTAGCATAGAATATTGTATATTTAATCTAATCCAATTTACACATGAAGGCTACATATGTTTACCTCTCCTCTCATGAAGGGCATTTAAAATTAACAGAATCATATGTCCACCTCCACGTGTATCCTACCTTTTCAAGAGGTATTACCTTTTTTCGTACTCTCTGAACTCATGTCCTTCTCTAGCATATTGAATCCGTCTTTAATCATAATTTTATTTTTGTAAACTCTGATTTTAATGTTATTTTCTGAAACAAGTCTAGACATGTATATTAACCCAAAGAATTTTTCCTATCAATGAATATCTCATAAACATGTCCTAACATGTAGAACTAATCACCTTGAAAAGGAATGAATGTATCAGCAAAAAATTAACCATCAAATCGCTATAAAAATCGCAAGAAAATCCTCCCTCATAGTATTCAATCAAATATATACCGACAATGTTTGCTAACACAAGGAATTGTTCTGATAATAAGGAATCTACAGATTCTAATGAAGCAACATGTACTGCTGCCTCAAAACCGAGCAGTGGGCTCTCATTAAACGGATTCTCGAGAGCAAAGGATACCAATACTCATCATTATCATACTGGTTTCGCCTTATCTACAGATAAGCCTCAGCAATCCTCACAAAGGTCTAATCTGCAAAGACCTCTACATAAGTCGATGGATGTTAATTCACTCAGGAAATATGATGATAGATATGCAACCTTTAAATTATGGCCAAAAGCTCATCCTGTCAGAAGGGATCAACTAGCCAGGGCAGGTTTTTTTTACACAGGAGAAGGAGACAAGGTCATATGTCCTTGGTGTAATATATGTTTGAATGAATGGGAAGCCTTTGATTTAGCAATAGAAGAACACAAGAGGTATTCTCCATATTGTGACTTTATTTTAATGCTTTTTCCAATGCTTCAGTAATGGAATGACCTATAGTATAACAATGACAAGAGTGTGATATAAATTAAAAAGAATTCAACATATGGTATTGTCACATCAAAGCAAGAAAAAACTGTGTCAACTTTAACTCTATATAAACTCATAATTCTTCTCATTTATCAGATCATCGTCAAAAGTGTATCTAACTGTCTAATAGGACATAGAATCTAAATTTCAAAGAAAAATTATGGCAGAGGCATATCTCAATTCTAAAAATCAGGCAATAGCAATAACTACAACTTCAAATAAGAAGAGAAAGAATGAAGCAACATCATCCACCAGGGTGAAGAAACCTAATACGACACAGATGTCTTCAGTTCCAGTATCTACCATCACATGTAGTACGTCACAGCCATCTCTACTGAAAGCCTTTCAGAAGACTTCCACTGCCTCAGCTAGTACATCTACCGCTGCCACAACTTCTTCAGAGACAAATCCACCATCAGCAAACCCAATCTCAAACCAGGAGACTATTATTCTGCAACAGGCTGTCGGTGAGGTTGTACGAAAAACTTTTTTCATTGGAGGGCAAAAGTATCTAATATTTTGGGGAAATAAAGGTTTTATTACAGATATTTACATTAAAGAATTTGCAAACGGAAAGGTCATAAATGAGGGTGTACATTTAAATATTTCAAAAATGATAGTTATACTAAGTTATGTAGATTCCATCAAGGAACCAATAAGTAGGATTAATAATGGTGAGAAAGACATTAATGTCAAATACCACATTGGTGCGGGTTATCATATATCTTGTAACAGTCCTTATAAGAATGTAGGGATAAGACTTTGGGAAAAATCCCTGAGTGGGAAAATTTTTCCCACTCAAAAAGGTATATCTTTAAAATTCCCTGAATGGTCTGAACTCTTGAGAGTTTTTGACGAAATTTTTCTGTCTCATCAAGAGGTTTACACCGCTACATCTTGCCTTATAGATAAGAATATAGAGGGACATGATAAGACTACATGCGAGGAATGCATTAGTTTAGAAATGCCACCATTAGGTGAGGTAGATATAATAATCCCACTTTAACCTCAAAATCTTATTGTACCATTAAGTCGAACAATTAATGAAAATATGTGAGGTAGTTGTGAGGTAGTTTAATATAAATTAGATCACCTATTGTAACAGAATAATGATAACATACTGCACACCTTTGACTTACATCTAATTCTTAAAATATGCTATAAATGCAAACTCTGTAGCCATAATCTAATATCACAATCTCTGGGTGAAGGAAAGAAAAATTTTTATTTTAAAACAAAGTTAAGAAGTGCATTAGGATACAGGGAAAAAATAGGAGTATAACACAATGGAGGCCTTTATCAATGCTTTCCTTGGCAAAAAATTTGCGGCTTACTATCCCAGCCTCATAGTTTCGACAGCAGCCACCTTGTTGAATTTAGTCTCCTTGATTGAGGAGGGTTCCTTTCATGAAGGGATGACAGTGATTCTTCTTCTCAACGATACGATTCCAAGCTACATAATGTGAGTACAAAATTTTTTAATTTTATATGTCATAAGATATCAGCTCTCATGTTCTCATATGTCTTTCATGTTCTCATGTTAAAGAAAGTAATTTTTTTCTTCAAAATCAATACATTCATTTCTGAACTTAGTCTCATGTCTAATCCAGCAGAATTTTAATTTTGTTTGAAAACTGTAATATTACTCATTGTAACTATGATTTTTTTATTGCAATAAGAAGACTAAAACACCTCCCCATATTTTTATAGGACCAAATTTCCCCAGTTTGTCAGCTACATGGTTGAAGAACTGTCATCTGCAAGCTGCTGTGTCTGTAAAGAAGGACTAGAAAAGGAGGAAATAGTTCTCACAAACCCTTGTTCACATTTCTTATGTTCACAATGTTCAGGAAAGTTATATAGGTTGTGGAAGGATGAGGGAAAAGATAAGAAAAAATGTCCTTGTTGTAGGGTCCTACTTCTTCAAAATTTATTTACCAAGCCTTATATTGTCAACATGTCCTCACATTCAAAAACATCGTTATTCGTTTGGGTACCTATCATTGTTTATCTTAAAAAAGATTATGAAAATGACCTTCTTTCTGCCTTATCTAATGATGACCTTGCAGAAGCATTTAAATGTGCTTTTATGTTAAATTCCCCTCCTACAGATGCCCAAAGCTTACTTTGTGCTGAATGGAAGGAATATTATAACAATAAAATGGGGAGTCTGAGATGTTGCTCCTGTAAGGCCCATTTTCCGAATGAACAGCTGTTTATGGCCTCATGTGGACATTTTTCTTGCGCTATCTGCTCATCCTTCCTCCTGAATAAACCGAGAAACTCACCCATGAGGTGTGTTGAATGTAATGATATAATAGAAACAGGAATTAATGAACTAATATTCATGAGACCGCAATGATTATAAGAATCATTACTTTGAAGGAGTGCATTATGATATTGTACATAAACTTTGAAATATTTTCACCTCGATTTTTTGATTGAAATGTTGTAATGCAATCTTTGTCTCCTCCTTAGAGTGAATCAGATTATTAATTACCATGAAAGTCTAAATGTGAGATTGTACATAAACTTTACAAATATTTCACTTCCATTTTTTGATTGATTTTGCATTTGATTGGAATTCCTTAGAGTGTAATGGAGTATTATTTAACATGAAAGTCTAAATGTAGAATCACATGTTTCTTTTCAGAGTAATATATATATATATATATATATATATATATATATCTAGGAGGTTACATGCTTTTAATTTAACCCGTACATACTGATAAACAAAGAAAGAATGTTATAACATGATGTAAGTTTAATTCTGTAAAAAATTCTGTATATTTAGTAACATTTCTTTACTTTATCATAAATTTAAAACATATCTGAATGTCAAACGAAATAAACACTTCATATAGACACGGATAAATACATGTTTGTGATAATAAAAATAATGTTAATAATATGAAAAAATTCTGGTATTCTAATAAACTACTTTCATTTTCAAGTTTTGTCTTTTTTTTAAAGTCGTGTATACTCCTCATCTGTTATAATGCCGTATTACAAAGATATTTTTTACTATTTATAGATCAGCCCCGATCTTGTACAACTATGTCCTTCTACAATGACCTCGTTCATATCTTCATCTGAAATCACTGTTCCATTTTGGCTCTCTGCATTTGGACTGCTATCAACACCTTCATCTTGGTTATCTCCTATGTTACTCATATCACTTTGGTTATCTGCAATGTTACTCATATCATTTTCCAGTATTTTTGCTAATTTTTTTGGCTCAGTAAGGTCCTCATCATAATCTGATGATTCTAACTGTATTCCAGCTGTAAATGATGGGTACATTTCAATCGGGGATAAATCAGTTTTGAGGTTAATCCCAATGATACTGTCATTGAAGACATTGTCAATTGAGAATGAATGGTCAGAGGTTTGAGTCATCTGATCATTCATGAATATTCCATTCTGAGATGAAATTGATAAATCAGCAGCTATCTCATTAATTTTTTGAGTCACAATTTCAGCATCTATAGGAAAACGAGGATCCCAGTTTAGGCTTGAGGTAGTAGTATCTTCATAAGGCTCTGTGCTTATTCCATCTAACATTTCATTCACAGAGGTGGATGTGCGAATTGATTGGTCAGCAAAATTCTGGTGATTTATATCCATAATATAATTTGAAATTCTCCTCACTAAATTTGTCATTATTCCACATCCATATTTCCTCAATAGAACAATTATAACAGCGAGGAAAATACCAAATATTGGTATGACAAAGAGACTGAATAATTTATACTGGTATTTTGAAGAATATGATACATTGTCTGTCGTATCTACACTGATACTGTGGTCGTTACTGATTCCCTCAGTCACTGGCTCCATCTTCTGGACTGGAAATTTAAAGAATGTCATAACATTGAGTTACATATCATTGACATATATTATTGACATTAAAACAGAAAAACTATAAGGCGAGAATCAGTTTTCATTTTCATATTTTTTGGGAAATCTGAGTTCAATATTAATGAATACATACTATCTTGTTTTTCCTAAAGATCTGGTCCGATGGTAATATGATAAAGTCCTCATATAGGTTCTGATCATCGAAACTGGATCCTTGTATATATAGATGAAAATATAAGAAGGATATAAATAATTATTTTTACCTTTTTGACATCCATAAATGTTAACAATATCCTCATTCTCTTCTATTAAGCACTTTCCAAGACATTGCCATGAAATTGTTCTAACTTTTGGATAGAATATCCTTAACTCTTGCCTTGAGATGAGAAACTGCTCTACCTTACAATATTTAAAATTTAATACCACAGCCTGGTTATTGGAACAAAATCTGAAATTTTCCTTGAGAGCCATCGCTCCCTGGAAATTTTTTATTGCAATTCTATATGTTCCGTCTTTCTGACATTCTACATTGCTACATTCCCTTCTCAGAAAGCACTCACTCAAGAACAGTATCAAAGTTGTGAATAATACAATATTTTTTCCCATATTTAGCAGAGTTCTTATATTTGCAAAAAAATATAGCGAGAGATTTGATATTATTCAATGCTGTGATGTCAAGAAAATATCCTCGAATAAATACTTGTCTTCTAGTACTATAATGAACTATCTGACCTTGTATGCATAGAATCGATATTGATCAAGGAAAATGAATGTCATTACCCCCCCCCCCCCTCATGTTTAATAATCTACGAGGGAAAAATTCGATAGAATTACCTAGAAATGATGATATTTCTGATGTATTTCAGAATTCCTCTCTATGTAGACAACATTGTGGTACCATGTAATTGCTAAAAAAAATTCTTCAAAAATGAACGTTTGAGACAATAATCGGAAGTCGCTTATATTTTCCATAAGAAGGAAAATATATCTTTCGGAGGGAGATATAAAAAGTAGACTAAGTTTGAATAAACAGAAGTAAATCAGTTATAAATTTCTTTTAAAATCTTACCTCGCTCCATCAAAGGAAGTCTCCTGAAAATGCTCATTAAAAACGCTTGTCATTTCAATATCTTCATTAGAGCTGTTATTCACTTGACTTTCTGTTGAACATGTCCCTTTCATAATGCATTTGAAAAATATCCATGCAATTACTGCCATTAGAATTAATATCAGACAGATTGAGGGGATCAGAATAAAGATCCAAAAGAAATCAGGTTCTTTGGATTGAGGATTATGATCCGACATTGTAGTAAGAACCGGATCTATTGTGATATCCGATTGAGGATAAGGTGGGATCACTGCTTGAAAATTCATCACCAGCCTCACTAGGTTCTTTCGTAGAGATTAAGGTGGAGTAATGACCATCATTTGATTTTGAAGAACTTGTTTTAATCATTGCAGTAAAAGTAGGATCTATTGAGATATCCAATTTTGAAGATAAGACTGGATCTGTGCGTTTCTTGGACCAGAAAGTCGTAGTTGAAAATTCATCTCTAGTCTCACTAATTTCTTTTCTAGTGGTTAAGGTAGAAGAGTAATCATCCTTTGTGTTTGCAGAAGTCGTTTTAGTGATAAATTTTCTCTCTATAATAATAATAAAAAAAAATTATACATAGGACATTTTGGAAGCAATAGGAGTCATTCAAAACCTAATACATCTCAAAAATTTTGACTAAATAAATCATCATGAAAATACTCACCACTGCTAGTCCAATAAGATGCATCAGTAGTAGATTCAGTAGCACTAGTAGCCTCAGATGTAGGATGAGACACACACATATTTGTATATAAATTAATCCCTGATGGTATGACTTTTAACCATTCACATCTGAAGAATCTCATGTTCATCATTGTAAGATATTCTAGATTAGGAAGATTCTTAATAATTGATTCAAAATCCAAAATTTGAACCTGCTCCATGTATAAAATATTGATATTCAGTCTGTATCTGAATTTTGGTACTGTCATATCTATACAGGTTATCCGATTGTCAAAACAGTAACATTGTCCCTGGTCACAGCTGTAACCTTTAACAGTTCCAATAAATGTAATGCTCAGAATAAAAATGAATATCATTGCCATATTTCATATATCTTTCAATCCCTTTTTTCATCTAATTTTTGGTAAAATAACTTAAGTATTTTTCACAGCCTGTTGTACAAAGCGTATAAATGTGTGTGAAAACTACCTTGCCAGCAACTAATACATTAATCCTGGTCAATAGGTATAAATACTGGCAAACATTGGAGTGCAGTCTGTTTATTTTGGAAATAGGGTAGTAAAGATATTGTAGTCATCAAAGGTGTTGTAAATCTCTTTCCACTTCATATGGATGGTTTACGTTTTAATGCACCATGTACAGCCACAATTTCAGGACCTACTGGATCTGGAAAGACTTATTTCACACTTAATTTATTGAAACATTTAGATGAAATGTTTACTGAAAGTATAAACAAAATATATTACTTTTATGCAGTTTGGCAGAGTTCTTTTGAAGAGTTTATGGGAGAACAAATGGTTTACCTACAGGAATTACCTACAGAAGAAAGAATAAATTCTTTAAGTAATGGTGATCACAATTTAATTATTATAGACGACATGCAGATAACAGCACTCAATGATGCATTTATTGCTAATCTTTTTTCTCGCGAATCTCATCATAAAAATCTCTCAATATTTTTAATATTACAAAATTTATTTCACCAAGGAAAGTATGCAAGGGATATTTCTCTGAATAGTCATTACTTCATTCTTTTTAAGAATCCTAGAGATTGTCAACAAATAAGATACCTAGGAACACAATTAGGAATTAGGAATAAACTTAGGTCTGCGTATGAAGATGCAACATTATTGCCCTTTTCTTATCTCTTGATTGATTTATCTCCAAAGGGTGACAGCACTTTCATGTTAAGATCCCATATATTTCTATTTGAAGATACGGTAATATATAAATAAGAGTTCAAAATTTTCAAAATATATATTTTGACGAGGAGGCATTATGTCTAGAAATCTTTTGTCTAAAAATTTCATTAATTTATTGTTAGAAAAAAATCAATCTTTAAACAAGCAATTACTGTCCTATGCCAGTGATCAAAATTTAAAAGCAATAGCAGAAATTTTTTACAACATATTTCGCTTACCCCTAGGTAAGAAAAGAAAAGGACTATTTCTTCAGAGGTTAAAATTTCTAAAGAAATTCATCAAATTTGAGGAAAAGCGAAGAAGATTAGCGAGATTACATCATAGAGAAATAGGTGAACTGTTATTTACTCTCAGAAAATACCTAGATAAAATTTTGAAATGAATAAGTACGTTATGATTCCTGTCGAGCAATATGAGAGGTACAAAGCATTCATGAGGTCCAATAATGAAAATGCTAAGTTACTGGAAAATAAAGTTAAAAGTGATTCGACAAATCCTTCGCAGTTAATGTCTGTGAAAGAACCTGACGATTTCATTGAGCAAGTTGCATCTGATAAAGATTATAAAAGAGATTTTTCTGATGAAAAATCTTTTATAAATGAATAAAATAGCAAGATTCTTCCACCTCCAGGTTTACCAGAGAGCAAAGTAATCCAAAAAATTCAAAATGGACTGCAGAGAGGAGAAGGGGGTAGAAGAAAAGGAAGAAAACCCGTTTGGTTACAAGAATGGCAAAGAAAATTCTAAAAATGGGGATGTGAATAGTTACCTTCATAATCTTTATTACAATCTTACAAGTCCAGTATCATTCAGTGGTTTCTATAAAATATATTATAAAATAAAAAGGGATGGACTGTTTAAAGTGACTCCGAAATACTTAAAGAAATGGTTAAGTATGCAGGAATCGTATACATCACACCATCCAGTTATCAGAGATTTTAAGCGACCTAGAGTACTGGCATTTTCATTGAACTACCAGTGGGATAGTGATACGGCTAATATGGTTAAATATAAAGATTACAATGATGGATACAGTTACTTTGCAGTTTTCATTGATATTTTTTCCAGATTTTTATATAGTTTTCCATTAAAAACTCTTTCGGGATATGAGATGACGAAAAATTTCCAAAGATTAATAGATGAGAAAGGGGTTAAACCAAAGAAACTGAGGTCTGATCAAGGAAGTGAGTATAAAAATAAAGATTTTGAGAGGTTACTTGAGGAAGAAAATATTGTTCATATCTTCACCTATTACGAAACCAAGGCAAATTATGCAGAACGTGTTATAAAGACAATTAAATTAAAAATATTTAAGTATTTCACAAACAGGGAAACTTTTCGATGGATTGATATATTATCAGATCTAACAGATGGATATAATAAATCAACACATAGAAGTATTAAGATGACACCTGAGGAAGCACAAAAATCAGATCCTTATAAGCTCTGGAGAAATCAATATGCCATTATAAGTTATCCAAAATCTTACTTCTCAGCACAAAAAATTAAAAAAAACTTAATCAGTGGTGTCCGAGGAAGAAAGAAATTTAAACATAATATATCAGATAGAGTTAAAATTCCCTACATAAAGAAAACTTTTGACCGTGAATACTCAGAAAAATGGAGTGGAGAAATTTTTACTATTACTGATCGTAAAATTAACCAAAATCAACCTATGTACCAACTAAAGGATTACAATAACGATATCATAGAGGGTTATTTCTATGAACCCGAACTTCAAATAGCGTATCTTGATAATGATATAGTATATAAGATAGAAAAAATCCTTAAAAAAAGGACAAGAAATAAGAAAAAGGAAATTTTAGTGAAGTGGAAAGGTTGGCCGAAGAAATTCAATTCGTGGATTTTAGAAGATACTGTAGAATCTATAAAAAAATAAACTGGATAGAAATCTTTTAAGGGAAAAATGGAACAAAAGGATTTCTTCATTTTCTTATCTTCCGAGGATTCTTTATCTTATCATCAAGACAATGCACCCTTTAATTTTATTGTAGAACTTAAAGAAAGAGTCCAATTAATTGGTGAATGGGAGGTTGGAATATGTGACTTTTTCTGCTCGGAAACTATACCAGAAAAATGTTATATATTCTCTGATATAGTTGATTACAGTTATGTTAGAAACTCTTTGGAACCATTATTACGTAGCCTCATGCCATCAAACGCCTCATCTACCTATATTTTTCCTAAAATATTTTATTTTCCAATAAAGATTAACAGCTTAAGTCGAATAAGAATATATATAAAGGATAACCAATTAAAGTTATTATCCACTCTTACTGCTACAGTGTCCGTTACACTTCATTTCAGGAAACGAGCATAATGAACTACCTTAATTTTTGTAAAAAATGTATACGAGGAGAAATACCTTATCAGAAGAAATTTTATGTGTTAGATAAGAGATATGATACTTCGAATGATAGCGGGGATAAGAATTTAGATGTAACTGTTGTAACTCCCACTCAACAGGCTGTAGAGCAAGCTAAAAATGAGGTTAAACACGAAACAAATATAAATAGAGCTAAAAAAAGGAAATTTGATCAAACCGGAGGTAGGGGAGATGTGAATAACAATAAAAAGAGGAAATATAAGAAGAAGGAAAAACGAAAGGGAAATAAAAAAATTAAAAAAGAAATAGGGAAAAAAGCTGAAATAAAAGCAAAGGAAAGGAGGAAACCTAAAGTTTCAAGTACCTACAAAACAATATGGATGTAGTTCAAACTATTGTATCTATTTTTAGTCCTCCTCCTATTGATAATTCCATAACTAAGGAATACTGGGTTGAGTACAATCCTGTAGCTGCGATTTCGGAAAATGGAATAATTGAATTTAATATACCAGGTACCTCTATGGATTACATAAATTTAGCAAAAAGTAAACTTCATGTTACATATGTAATTACAGGACCAAATGGAGAAAAAATTAAAGATGAAAGAGATCTAAATGGACATCCAACTGCAAATAGTGACCAAGTAGGACCTGTAAATTTTACTTTGTATTCAATTTTTCCACAGATTGATTTATCCTTAAATCAAAAAATAGTTTCTGCGGATGTTGGAGTAAACTACCCATATAAGGCTATGATAGATTTATTATTACAATCTAGTAGTGATATGCTAAATTTTCAGGCACAGGCTGCATTCTATTTTAAGGATTTACCAGGTTATTTCGATGTTGCCACATATCTAGGGGGGAATACTGGATTTTCTGAAAGATCTAGACCCACAAAAGATGGAGAGGAGGCGCATATTGAGGGCGTTCTTTTTTCAGATTTTTCAAATGGGCAGAATAGGGCTATTTTAAATGGAGTATCAATTAATTTCAAATTTTTTCAATCTACAGATCCTTTCAGGTTATTGAGAAATGGAACAAAAGCTTATAAATTAAAAATTACAGATGCGATTCTAAAAGTATGTCATATTTCTTTAGACCCAAAAATGATAGTTGCTCATAACGAGGCATTAAAAATTAGTACTGCACTGTATCCCTTCTGGAGAAGTGACATCAAAAGTTTCACTGTGGCTGCAGGTTCATTAAGCTTCATGACAGACAATATATATCACGGTAAAATACCTAGCAAATTAATAATAGCATTAGTTTCAAATTCAGCATATTCTGGTAGTTATGATAAAAATCCTTTTTTCTTCAATCATATGAATTTAAATTATTTAGAGGTTACAGTAGATGGTCAGTCAGTCCCAAATAGAGCCTTAAGTCCAAATTTTGAGGCTGGTGATTTTGTTTCGTCTTAGCTTATTAGATAATGAGTACAATAAAAAGAAAGGTTTGGTAATTAATCTACTGGAATATGACAAGGGTTATACATTATTTCTCTTTGATGTGCAGAGTTATCTAAGTGGCAAGATTATGAGTAAATCAATGAAAGGTCACCTTAAGGTAGGCATGAGATTTTCAAAAGCTTTAGCAGAAACTATAAATGTTTTAGTATATGGAAAATTTCCTGAGATATTAACAATAGATCATACAAGAAACGTCAATATTCAGTGAGACAATGGATACTAGTGAAATAATGGATCTTATGATGAAAGATAAAAAAATTAAAAAAATTTTTAAAGGAGTGTATCCAATTGATTTTATTCCAGAAAATTTAGATTATCCATCCCTTATAGTAGTTAATCTAGATAGTTCTGAAAAGAAAGGAAGTCATTGGGTTGTCTTGCATTATATTTCAAATCATATTGTTGAACATTTTGACTCGATAGGAAGAAAACCTGATGAACATATAATTAGTATTTTATTCAAGAAAAAAATAACATATAAATATAACAATAAAAGATTACAGTCATTGTATACTAATACCTGTGGATTATTCTGTTTGTTTTATAGTTACTACAGTGCACGTAATGAGGACATGATTACCGTACTTGACCGTTTCGGTGACACATACAAAGAAAATGAATTTATTGTAATAAAATTTTATACTGACTATTTTAAAAAAAATTCGAAATTGCAGTAATGAAAAAATAAACAAAATAATCCTTCTTTTTAAACAATGATAATTTAACATCATATTAAATGAATGTATAATTCTAACAATATAATTGTATACAGATAGTATAGAATAAAATTTTGAATGTATTCCATATTTCAATGTTTTATATACAATAGGAATGAAAAATTACATTAGGGAGTCTATTTTTTTGGAATAATCCATCAAAATTTTTCCCAGCAGATTATTTCCTGATAAAGATGATGGTTTTAGTACAGGAACAAGACTTGAGGATGTGGTTACACCCCAAAAGGATATATCTTCTTTACTTAATGAGCTCTGTTTATAGGCTATGTAGCCATTTTAACATTCCCTAAGTTTTTTTCTGAATTTTTGATTTTGAGTAAATTTCTGAAGAATAGCAAATCTCATAATTCTCTCTCTATCATCTGCTTTTTGATAGCTTTTATTAAAATCTTTCACAAGAATTTCTAACTCAAAGGGATCTGTTTCATCTAAAACCTGATTAGTCAATTCATATTGCTTTGCATCTTTAGATAATAAAAAAAAAATAAAGGTGTTCGGAGGAATGAAAACAAAAGCCATCGTATGACAGTTTGCATTGATATAAATTTGAAAGAGGGTTATGAATATCATCTACCAGTACAATCTTTTCCTCCCATGGTGACACTGTTATATCTAGAGGTTCTGTAGTAACTCCATCCTCGAGGACTTTTCTTTTGCAATAAAAATAATTGAAACCTATCTTTTCCTGTGAATATGTATGTATAATGGATTTGTTAATCCTGAAACCAATATTCTTAGATTTGGTGACATTTTTACTAGTTAAAGTTTGCTCAAATTTTTCCATTGCATTGGTAAGGGTTTTTTTTTGAGACACCCTTACATGAAATTTTTTGTTTTCCTTCCTCATTTTCGATTATATAAGATTTTGAACACAATGATATCATTTTTGTACCCTCGAATTCTAATTTGAATCTTCCAACCTCACGCCTTCCCGATGCAATATGAGTAGCACAGCATCTCCTTGGAAACCATTGGGTATAGCTAAGATCGTGTCAAGAGTGAAAAATTTCATTTTTGAATTTTTCTTTATATTTTACCTTTATGCATTCATCTATATTTTCTTTATTAATTGCCATGTATATACTGTCAGTGTCGGTTTCAGTTAATTCGAAAGAGTTAGGATTGAAATATTTAACTATGCAGTCATGATAGAACTCCAACATCCTTAATTTGGCATATTGTAAGATGAAAAATCCGATTTGAACTGGGGTATCTAGGGTTAAGCGAGTTTTATAAGATTCTACTTCAAAAATATTACTATTCAATTCTTCCATAGCCTTGAATGTTTGGGAATTTATAATTTTAGACATTTTTGATTTACTTGTCAAATATTTAACATTAGTATGTTTCGTTTTATCCATTAATACTGATCCGTACGAACTATTACTCAATAATTTGTAGGTATCACCAATGATGGCTTTATCAGGATTCTTATCTCCTTCAATTCTAAATTCAGTAACCTTATCAATGAAATTTTTAAAACATTTTTTAGGTTGATATTCAATTATTTGATATATTTTGCTGATCTCTGAATTATTCTTTAAATACCATCTTAATAATGGTGTTGCAATTAAAATTCTTTCAGCTTGATTGGTACTAATTAGGAGTCTTTTATAGTCAAAGGAAATGCCATTTTGATTACAGTATTCCAACATATGTTCACCAATAGCATCCATTGGAACGTTGCAGGTACAAAAGAAAGCAGGGAATTCTTTAAATTTATGAATGTATTCTGACTTAACCTTAATGTCGACCTCAACAGCTCCAAAGAGGCTTCCATTCTTAATATCTTTGATAATTTTTTCAGTGGACAAAGTTGATCGGTTCTTTTTAAAATATGATGGCAAATATAAATCATATAAGTGATCACATTTTTCTTTAATATCACGTTTAAAAATACATTCTTGTATGGATACATATTTATAACCGAGATTTATCAAAAAATTTCTCTTCTTCAGGTCTTTCCTTTGCACTTTCTTAATTTTTTCAAGCCATTTAAGAGATTTAATTTTCTTCACGGTTGGACAATCTTCAGAACAGTAATGATAATAACATCCATGATATTCATATACAGTTTTATTTTGAATACAAAATCCATCCAATAAATAGTTTCCTATTCTAATTTCTCTTTGATTATTTAGTTTATGCAAAATTTTAATTTTTTCCTTTTTCATTAGGAAATCCATCCAAACATAAGATTCTATGTATTTTTCACTTACCTCTGGTTTGAAGTTTGTGGAGGATAATCTTCTGACATATACGCCCGTAGGCATTTCCTGTTTAATTGCGTATGAATATAGACCATTACAATCATAACCTACAATAGCTTTACATTTATTACCTTCAATACTTTTAATATTCGTTGCATTTTTTTCGTGGTATCTTGAAAAAATAATACTAGGACCACCCACAATATTTTTTCTGAGAGTATAATAAAGATCAGCATTATCTGAATTAATTAGCGAAAATTTACTATCTGAGGAATTAAATAACATTTTCCTTGCCACTCCTGGTAGAGTGACCAAGTCTTTAAAAATGTCTACCTCCTGAGATGAATATATGTCAATAAAATTTTTAAGGGCAATGCAGAAAGGACCTGTATCTAGGTTATTATAATAAATTAAGTAGTCCTTAAATGTTTGCATGCCTTCTTTTTCCCATATTTGCAAAAGCTTTGAGTAGTCCTCATCAGATTTGATAGGGTTTGAGTTAGAAACTTTTGAATAAAAATCTTGAGGTGGGGGTAGAGAGGGGTAAGATAATTTTTCATGAGAATCGAACCATTCATATGGGAAAACACCTTTACTGATATCAGATCCATAGGCCTTCAAAAATTGAGTATAAGAACATCCAGGTGCTAGAAAATTGGATATATCTAAAAATTTCAGGTGAGGTGTTGATATAGATATGTAGGAATTATTTTTTTTAATAGTGAATATTTCACTATCTTTATATTTTTCGGAAATAAAGAGCATAATTTCCCGTTTTATTAAATTTATATCATACTTCCCTGAATTAAACCCTACAACAGGTATTTGACATAAATAATTCTCAAATTTCTTTCTGATATCATTAATAGTTAAAATGAAATGAGAAGTAATTTTAGGATGAATATTTTCGGACATATCCATTTCATTAGTTTCTTGATCTTGTTCGATTTCATTGGTATCAGAATACCTTTCGATCAATTGATCCAGGGCATCAAAAACATATTTATATTCATATTTTTGATTGTTGGCATTTACTTCACTTATTTGATTCAGGTATTCCATCATTTTTGTAATTAAATTTTTAGAAGATGAATCGACAAAACATTTTGGGTTATTACAACCGTCTACATTTGAGGCAATACTCACGCTTATCGGTTCATGTCTTGAGATCCAATGAAGTTTTTCTGTCACACTTTGATCTAATTTAAGTAATATTGCTTCCATATCCCATACAGAAAATTTCTGATAAAATCTTTGATTCGAAGGTACAAAAATATCTAGATACTCTAATTTTTCAAAAATAGTCTGGTCATTTTTATGAAAACCACCAGGAAATATATATTTCGTCCTTTCATAACATGATGCATAATGTCTTTTCAGATTCCATTCATTTCTAAACATTTTACTACATTTTTCACATTCATATTTCTTAATAAATTTCTTTAAATCTGTTATGTAACTTAAATGACTATCAGAAATATTAAGATACATTACATCTTTATTTTCATTGATAGAATCAAAAATGAGATTTACAGCACCATTAGGATTCATATTAAATATCTTAATTTTAACATTGAAACAGTCTTCAAGTTGAGAGATATCATCCAATGTTACACCATTAAATTTAACATTATTATTTGAAAATATGGGTAAACAATTATACGTTCTCCATCTATTCAGATAATAAAGTACATTATTAATATTCTTAAAATGATATTTTAAACATCTAAAAAAACATAAATTATCTTTATAGGGTTCATTTGTCCTTTTATTAATATATAAAGTCTTTAAATGTTTATTAGTCTTCAGGTAGGAGGGAAGTTCCTCTGCAATTCCAAGCGGGAAATCCGTTAAAAATATTGTATATTGTACATTGGTTATGGCAACTAGAATCCAGTTAGTAGAAGGTCTCACTGCTCTTGCTTGTTGAATTACATCAATTCTAGCTAATTTATGCATCAAAAAATTTACACTGTTTCTATTAGATATTGTAAATGGAAAATATAACACTTTGTTGTTATAATAAGGTATATAGTATCTATATTCCTGGGTATTAGTGTTCTGCAGTATCATTCCAAAAGAAAAATTGATTCTATAGGCATTCGTTTGCTTGTTGTATATTTCTGTAAGATGTTCTCTAATTTCCCTGTATCCTCTATGAAGGTCATTGGTAGTAAAGTTATACATTTTCTTAAGTTCTCCAGTTTCATCTTCTTCTGCAAAAATATATTTCCTGTTGGTATTATAAACCTCTGATAATTCATCATTTCCATGATCACGAATAAATGGAGGTAGATCCTGATTGTTATTACCATTTCCCCCATGTTGGTTTAGTCTATGAGAATACAATTCCTTTCGATCTTTACAAATTTTTTTACATATTGCACATTTGTAAGTTTTCTTCTTATCTTCTGAATTTCTATGTCTTGTTAAAATATGATAATCTAGTGCCTTTGTAGATAAAAATGGAACATCACATTGAAAACACATATACTTTCCACATGTCCTGGAATGTTTAAATAGGTCATCATATGAATAAAACACTTTATCACATCTGACACATTTCTTCTTATTTTTAGAATTAAAGGTACATATTTTTTCATGCTTAACCAAGTTACTAGGTTTAAGCATAGAAAAATTACAGTAAGAACATTTATAATTCATTTTGAAAATTGGTAGAATCCTGATGTGACATCCATTTTATAGATTTTTAGGATCAATTTTGATCTATATCTGAGTGAATTTGATTTCTCATTCTTTCGGCATATGCTGAATATGTGTGCCATGATTCCATCCATCTGTTGAATCTGTTGAAGATATTTCTTATTTTAAAATAAATAACATTACAAACCGCCTTCAGTATTGATTTGTTTATTTGGTGTTTAACGTCGCTTTCAACACTGTACAGGTCATATCACGACGGGTAGTTGGAAGGGCAGAGGAAACCAGTACATAGAGTTCGCTAGGGTTGTGTACTGTAAACTGCCGACCAACGGCAAGCAACTACCAGCTTTCCCACTTACGGCCATGACGGGGATCGATCCCCGGCCGCAGAGGTGGGAGGCGAGAGCCTTCAGTATTGAGAAACTATGTGATGGATAATGCCATAGAAAACAGGTTACATAAAATACACACATAAAAAATCGTCCACAATTTATAATTTCAAATTCCTTTAAAACAAGAGTGAGGAAAACATCTGGTGATTTTAAATTCATTTTCTTCACATGTAGATATATATCATATATGTTAACTCTTTCCATATTTACATCTGTTGTTGTCACCAAAATGTATACATATGCTTATATGAATATACAGATGTATGTATATATAGACATGAGTTACATGAGAACTAGTATTTACATATACATAGCTGACAGTTTACATAGTTTATATTACCTTCCATATGTAAAATAATAACATCAGTTTTAAAGTTGCTTGTTTCCTGCTTCCATATGGAGGTGATTGGTATCACAATTGACCTTAGTTGGGAGTTTACATTAAAGATGAGAATAATAACTGTTATGACCCCCATATGGATGAATATCTCCTCACCTACCTCACCCCACATGAGGACCTATAGGCCATGTAATTCTTCAGTCATATATGGTGACAATGCAATATAAATATTAAATAAATAACTGTATGTACATATGTCATTTTCTCCACGTAATAAGATATGGATGAATATCTCCTCACCTACCTCACCCCACATGAGGACCTATAGGCCATGTAATTCTGACAATGCATTATAAATATTAAATAAATAACTGTATGTACAAATGTCATTTTCTCCACGTAATAAGATTCCTTAGTTGACATAGCTATTGTAAGGTGAAGGCTTCCATATGGAAGTGATTGGAATCTCCATTGACCTTAGTTGGAAGACTACATTAAAGATCAATTCCCTATCACATCCGTGGAGCGATTTCACTACATCTATTACTACTCTTGTTAGATATGTATTTTTATAATTCATTCTGTTGTCAGTACAGCTGGAATAAGGTGCAATTTTGGCACTTGCACTTCTGTAACAATGCATTTTGCTCTTCAGTTAATACTTTGTAATTTGTGAGCAAGAGAAATCAGTTTTTGGGATAATCTATTTGTAAATATCTAAATTATTTGTCAATATGCTAATATTTTACCAGTATGGAGTACTCTGTTTATAAATGTGTACTCTGAAATACTTATTACTCCATGCATTCCTTAATTACATTTTAATCAAAGTTTCAAAGTTAGGATCTAACATAACATTCAACAGCTGGGATTACAAAAAGACAAACTGTCAGAAAAATTGCATTTTGTTGAAACGTAAGAAATTTTGAAGCAAGTTCAACAGAATAATTGATAAAATTTTGGTATCAGAACACCAAAGAAAATTTGTTTTTAAGTACATGGACAGTGATTATTTTAAATTGTTATGTAAGCAATTGACATTAACGTTCTGTTTTAGTAATACACCCTCAGAAGTTGGGAGTTGGCAGTATATACTGCAAAATTATGCAGAAATAATAACCATATTATATGTGTACCTATTACCTCTTTTTGTGTCGCTAGCACCCTGTAACATCGGCGTTGCCTCATCATCGTCACACTTCATTTCCTGGCAGTATCTCAAAAATAGCTTTACAGATTAAATTCAAATTTGGCAAGTGGATATAACTGGTCCTCAAGGTGTACTCCATAAGTGTAGGAACTGGGGAGGGGCAGTGGGGGCGGCTTTTTGCCCCTCCAACTTTTTGCAACAGAACTAAACTCCAAGTTTGAAGTTATGTAAATTTTTACAGGTAACTCAATAATATGTGGTCAAATTATACTTTTATCCTGTTCACTGCTCACATGTACCATTGTGTAAGCTATCATTTGAACTATAAAATATTTATTTTATGATTTGTAAAAGGAACATTTTCAGTTTACCTGTCATGGGATTTGCAAAATTCTGTGAAACATTTCACTTATGCAGACCAGAATCATACATATGGTAATCTCCTACATTTAATTTACCGTATTGCTAATTATTTAGAACTTAGACATGTAGTTTCAAATTCACACAGAACAACAGTTTAGCACCACAATTTGTCAGCTGATAAGATTTTTCCCAGAAAACTCTTCTTTCTTTACTGTGTGTTTATTGGACCAAGCCAGTCCAATGATTATACATCCCACTCAGTTTGGGAATTAACCTTGCTTAAAATACATCTTGTATCAGTTCGGCACTTGAAGGAAAGGTTAAAGGTTCTGGAAACATGTAGTCAAGACATTAGAAATACCTTTCAAATGCAGAGGTGACTATATGTATTTCTATACCTGGAAAAGGTCGGGGAAACTTAGGATTAATGTCAGTCACACTGTCATCACAAAGATTTCCTCTGGCAAAGAAACTTTACTAAATAACATCATAACAAAAGACTTTAGTTAATTCTGATAATAAATAATTGTGAATCACACAAAATGGGTGCTACAAAAATACCCAGTGAATGCCTATGGCGTGAGGGATGGCCTGTCTGGGGATAAGGGTGTTGAGTTGGTTCAATCTAGTTCCTCGCCACCCAACCAAAAATTGCTTCCTATGCCCCTGTTACCCTATTGTAAGGTGACCTTAAACTCCCAATAGTAACATACTTATATTGCATTTTTTTCATTTCCAGACAGTATCTTGAAAATGGGTTAACAGATTCAATTCAGATTTGGTATGTGGTTTTAACTAATTTTCAAAGTGTGCCCTGTTGTATGGGAACCCTAAAATCCAATGTGTAAAAGAAATATATTGAATTAAAGTTTTTTTTCCACAGAGTGTACTGAAAATAGCTTGAGAGATCATTCAAAATTTTCATGTATATTGAAATGGGCAAATATAAATACCATACATTAAGGTGACCTTAAACTCCCAGTAATAATTCAGTAATAACTTCCAGAATTATAATCACTTTAACATTGGCAAGATTTGAACAGTATTTCCAATTGTGCCAAATTCTGGGTACGTTTAAGTTGTGGATGTAACAAACATTGGACAGAGCCTACATGAAAAGTTTAATACAGAAAACAAAAACAGATTTGTCTTTAATCACAACTAAAGTTCACTGTTGAAACCATACTAAAGTGGCCTGACACTGTTGTAAATTAATGGTCACAACTGTATTTCGAAAGTATATGATCTTTCTCATTAGAGGCTGGAATGTATGTGTAACCTACTCCCTGAAGTACTTTTTCTGAAATGCAATTGCACCGGTGGGTTGCACAGGTGCAGAGCACTATGCGTAGTGCAATGAAGTGGGTGCATCAGTGCAGGTAATGGCCAGGTAAGTACTGATATACAAATTCATGTTTTGAATTGATAGGAGATATTCCATATGTGATTCATATTGCATTCAAACCCATTGCATCCTAATGACTTAGGAAGGTTAGGTATCCATGGAATATATGTTCACTTCCGGTTACTGAAATAGGTCAACATTTTTATAAAAGTCCCACAAATATAAAGTGGATTGTCCTGGTGTTATTTATACTCTTTGTAAACAGGTATGTGGGTTGATGACCAATAGTTCAGTTTGGACTTGGTTTGCTGATATTTTTTTTAACTTAGGAGTTTAAGGTTGCAAAAGTTTTGTGTGACTAACAGATGTGATGGATCACATATATAGCCAGCAGTGTTGCCACACGTTGTTTCTGGAAAATATATTAAAAATGGCTTATAGGATGAAATTCAAATTTGGCATGTAGATGTTGCCAGTTATTGATATGTGCCCTAATTTAAAATTACCTTAAACTTCCACTAATAACACAATTATATTGAATTTAACTTTTGCCATTTTTGGGTGATAGCTTAAAAATGGCTTCATAGATTCAAATAAAAATTGGTATGTGGATGTAACTTGTCTTCAAGGTGTGGTCTATTTTAAGGTGACCTTAAACTCCTAGTGATAGCATAATCATATTGAATTATTTCTCAAAACTGCATGACAATTTTAATTTACATTTGGTAAGTTGTTGCATCTAGTCCTGAAAGTGTGCCCTATTTTACGGTGACCTAAAACACCCATGTGTAAAAGAATGTTTCTGCAAAGTATACCAAAAATAGCATGATATATTTGATCTATATTTTGCAGGTGCATGTAACTGATCTTACAGAAATGTCCTGTAACTATATTATGGGTGACCTTAAACTCCCAGTAATGACATGATTATAATTATTTTTCTCTTAAAATATTAGATTATATCTTAAATTATGTGCAATAGATTTCAAGCATATTTAAATTCTGGATATAACTAACCTTGAACAGAATTTAGATGGTTAACAAGAAGTTAAGTCTTTATATCATTTGCCTTGACTTACATTCAGTTTAAGGTTAGGACATACTTTTATGATATTTGGACAATTTTAAAGTGGTAGTTGAGAGTTATCATTAAATTAAACATGTACACATATCTAGACCAAAACAAGATCTTTAATTATAATGTTACTATAAAGACCTGGTGGTTAAAGAAATGAGTTTAAGGTTACAACATTTTTAATTATTATATCCACCCTGCTGGGCACAAATATTACTTTGTTTTCCTTTAGAATCACCCTTCAATGCTGCTCATTTGGTTTTGCTAAATTTGGTGTGAATGTTTAATGGCATGATAGCTTATAGATGATTGCTTTCTTTGCAATATCTGGCAACAAGTATTGCCATGGCAACACTTTTCCCGTTTCTTGATTTTGTAATTTTGTGGGCATTTAACATTATTCCAAAGTTGGATTTAGGCACCATTTGCCAACAGCTGTTCCCATGACAACAATTTTCCTGTTGTTTTTCACTTTTAATTTGGTGGGTCCTATATATGCCAAGTCCATGCAAAGATTTTAACAAATATTTTCGGGATATATTTATTGCAAGTGGAACGAGAAGAGTAGTGATTATGCATTTTGGCAACTTTGTGGTAACAACTTTTGCCATGGTGACACTTTTTCTGTACTTTTTTTGGATTCAAACCATATGCACAGATATTAACCAAATTGTCAGGATATGTTTGTTGCAAAGGGAACTGGGGCTAATTAGCTTTTCATCAATAACAGGCAACAAGTGTTGCCATGGCAACACTTTCTATTTGCATTCCAAACCCAGCCTGGATTGGATCATATTAGTATTTTTGACAATACCTGGCAACAAGTGTTGCCATGGCAACACTTTTTTCTGTTTCTTGGACTTATAAATATTTTTGAGGGTTCTTTGCATTCCAAACCTCTGCCTGGATGGGAGCTGATTAGCTTTTCGGCAATACCTGGAAACAAGTGTTCCATGCCAACACTTGTTTTCTGTTTCTAGGTCTTGGATATAAAAAGTCCTCAAGAAGACCTGTAGGTTTAAGTAAACCTTACACTCCACAAGATTAGATAGTGATTTTGCTCATTTGCTGTCCCACAAAATGGGGAGAAATAGAAGTAGTTCCTTCTTTCCTCAATGAAGAGAGGGGACAGACAACACATATGACTAGCAGTTTAACAGTAGATTACTAAAATGGTACTTTATTGAATTTCCTGTTGAGTGCTGACATCCAGTAGAAACTTTGTTATAACTTCGTGTATTGACCTATCTGTCTGCCTATGTGCATTTGTTAAAACCTGTACATTGGATCTAGGTTATACTTTTCAACAAGGTGGGGCCTCACCATGGCCCGGTCCTTCTCAAAGATGATTTAAATCTACTAAAATACTGCCAGTCAGCCAACTATTTATGTCCTTCAACCATAATTTTTGTCCTTTCGAATTTCATCCATTTCAGTCTTTAAACCAAAGCTGGTGACACAGTACAATTCTAATGAATTCTTGTCTGTTTTAATGAATAACAAGCCAGCAACCAAAATACCCTTTTCTAGATAAACTTCATACCAATATTGCATTATGTTTTGACATATTACCAAACTTATATACTTTTTTAATTCTAATATATTTTACAGTATTGTTTTCGTAGCAATAACTAAATTTATGAAAACTGTTTTCATTGTTGTGGTTTTGTGTTTGTTGTTACTAAATAAACATTTAAGAGTAATAATTCAACTGAGAGAAGAGTACAGAGTCCAATGACACAGTGTTATTGCAGTTGTATGCTCCACTGAAAATTTACAGGAACAAAGTACAAACAAGGCTGAAAACGGCTTTGGTCTACTAGCATGAGCTGCAAAGGCATCAGAGACACGATTGGTGCACTGAAGCAGTCAAACATCCCAGTACTAACGTAACACATTGCCGTTTAACTTCAGTGAACAGACAGATACTCATCATGCTATGCCACAATTATCTCTAGAAGTGGCATCCTCACTAGAGCTTGCGCTTAAAAAATAGTTTTAATCACACACTGGATAAAGCATTCTTCTCCTTACCAAACCCAGAAAATCAAAATTACCATGTATTTTTATTGTTGTTCCATTGTCTTAAATGTTATTACATTTAGTCCCATGTAAAAGCAGAATTTAATATGGCTATTATTGCTGTAATTATGGTCATGTTCCACTGGCAACCATCTTGTCGGTAACTAAAGATTTTTCAAGGGTTGACAGCAATGTTTACAGATTCCGTTAGGATCGGTTGTAGTTTCCGGCCTTATCATGGTGGGTCAGCCAAAAATCAAACATGTTTGATATTTCACCAACCCTCCATGACTCTTGATCCTGACCCAGGCTCTACCCACCTGGAAACCATCCTGTCATCTTTCTCTACGTCTTGTCGCAGACACTCTCCGTCTTGTCCTATACTGTTATGGTCTTGTCTGGAAGCACTTTGTTGGCCAATCATGGTTCAATCCCCGGACACCACTTTATGACAGGCTGTAAACACAAACTGACTTCAAGAAAGGAAACCAGCCTGTCATAAATAACCCCAACCTGACTTGGTCACTTCCCATAAAGATGGGAAGACTCCCAGTCTTTGGTTGCAGAATTGGTAACACCACAGCAGAACATGCTTGGAACACACCAGGACAAGCTGTAAAGGAAAATTGACAAGGTGGTTACAGGAACAGACAAGCTGGGAAGTGCACATGTACAGGACAGGCCAGTTTCAGTTTAGGTTTTTAAAATTGTGATGGATCACACCTGTCAGCATGTAGATAGGCTTTTGTGTTTTACCAATTAACTTAGGATTTACTGTATACTTAGAACTTTGACTGGTTAGCTGACATGCTTTTACAAACGCTGCTTTGATTTGATTTATAATATGGGTCTTAAAAAGGGCAGAAAGAATGTGAGGATGATAGAAGTCTCCACAGATACACCTACTGAGTTTGAGTAGGTAGATAAGCTGCTGTAGGAGGAGGGAAGAGAGAGAACAGAGAAAGAGAGAGAAGGCTGAGAAACAGCAGAGACAGGAGAGAGAGAGGGTGGACACCAGGAGGCTGCAAACTCCACACTCCACAGAAGAAGCAATAGCCGAAAAAAGTGCAAGAACTGAGTAGAGTGAAAGTGAAATGGACACAGAGAGTGGAGGAAAGCACATCTGAAGCACACTCCAGGCACAAGAAAGGACATATGACGAATATTTATTTAACAGACTCACATGAGGAGGCTGTTGTGGACTTTGTCAAGGATCATGAGGACCTTTACGACAAAGCAATGAACACTTTAAGGACAAGGCCAGGAAAGATTGACTGTGGGATAGGTTTGCAAGCAGCCACAACCTGTTAGTGTAGGTGTGCAAGACTTGGTTTGAATCCCAAAGGACTCACTATGGAAAACTAGGCAGAACTGAATTCAGGACAAATTTAACTTCTTGAAGACCCATATTAGAAGAAAGGGACTCTTCAAATACAAATCTTGAGCCTTCAAGTCCCCACAGAGAAGAGCCAGTGCAGTCGCAGCTAACAACTTTCATGGGGGTCGATGGAAACTGACAGTATGGAGACCAGCATCCACTCTGACACAACACACAAGCCAGCCATCTGCAGTACTGTTAATACCAGTGTAGTGTTCCAGCCTTCATCAGTTGACCAGCAGGTCATAGATCAATTTGCCCAGATGAAGACTTTGCTCACATCTTTCCTTGGGCCAAGGCAGGAGGCTACGGGAACAGCCTTCTGCAACTACCTGGCATCTGAAGTTGAAAATCTGGAGGAGAGAGACTTTCAAACTTTCATAAATGAGGCTGTGAAAGATTTAAGTGGGGCAGAGAGCAGGACAAAGGAAAGAATCCATCAGCCCCAGCAACCTACACTTTCTAGGATCTCCAGTACCACTTCCACATATGTGCCACTGACTTAGCAGCAGCAGCAGCCACAGGATCCGACAGCTGCTGCCAGGAATACATCTTGCATATTCCAGAAACCCAGATGTCAGCAAGCCAGGTCTAACAACCAGCTCAACAGACCCAAGTGGTGCCCAGATGACTGCAACAAACCAGAGGGTCACTGATTTCCTAGGTAGTTGTTGACAACCAGCAACCCGGGATCTCAAGACAGCTACATTTCACTATGAGCCTAACCAAGGCCTTCAACCCACCGTAAGTAACCCCTGTCACAGGCGAAGATAGTGCACATAACATCCCAGGACTCTATAGCATTATTGGGAATATACAGTCAATCATGAGTTACCTGCAGATTGATACACCTCAACCGTTAACACCTATTGTCACACATCAACACATTGACTCTGCTCCAACCACCCAGCTGGACCACTGCTGTAAAATTTCCTGTAAAATGTCTTTTTCAGGACAACTGCTGATTCATACATCCTTCTCAGGGCTACTCAAATTTTCCTAAAACAATTATTCAGCTGAATGTTAAAAAATGCCAAAACCAAAAACATTAGACTGCCCCACATGAAACACAAAGAATAAATTGAGTGAGTGAGTGATCCAGTGATTGAAAATTTGAAGTTAAAATAAAATTTCAAAAGTGAACTGAAAGAATTTTGACTTTCGAAAAAAAAACTAAAAAATTTTAATCTAAAAAAACTTTGAAATTTTCAAAAATATTTGGGCCTTTGAGAAATATCTCAGATTTAAAAATACTTGGATCTTAAAACAAGTTTGACTATTTCAAGTTGGTTTGAACTTTGTGAAAATTCTAAAATTGGGAAAAGACTTGGACTTTTTATTAAAATTAATAATTTTCAAAATGTTTTGACCTTTGGATTTGACCTTTGATGTATAGCTGGTATCTTTGCAGTGATAAGTGATGAGTTACAGGAGCTGGAAGGAGTTTATATAGTATGGGTTTGATCTCCACTTGCAATCCTGACTCCAGAAATTAATCAGTCCATTCAGGGTGGACTGGGATACTGCTCCAGTCTTGTCACTACGGCTTATTGTGGTTTTATATGGCTTGTTGGTTAGGGGTTTATGACTTGTCCTGGTAGTTTCCCATCTAGTTGTGCAGAAAAATACCTCGACCCCTAGTCAGGTCGGAATCTTGCTCCAGACAGGCTGGGATGTATTACATCCTGTCAGGGAGGTGTAACCAACACAAAATTTTTGCATGATTTTTTTTCCTGTATTTTGGTCTCCAATCCCCGACTTTTCAAACTGATCCTAGAGTCATACAGTCTGTTGTAGGTTTGATTCCAGTGCAACACCCTGAGAAAAGAAAACATCCAAATATCCTAATCATATTTTTAATTGATTGATTATATTGGGCTATTGTCACTTCCAACACATTTTATCCCAGGGGCAAACAATTTTGAAATTAGGTTTAATCCAATGGTAAAATCTGGAGGAAATATGTATAGACTTTTGGAATTGCTCTTTGCTGGATTCTATGGGTGAAAACATGTTGAAACCACCTTGGGCTATCAGGCTAAGATACATGCAACCTTTGAGAAACTGTTTAAGTTGGATCCAACTGATGAAATCAAGTGTAAAATTTGCAAACCGTTTGTATTTGGATCAAACTGTTAAGTCTTGTTGAAAACCAACAGGTAAACTCAGGTTGAAATTTGCTTGATTTTTAAAACTGCTTTAGTTGGATCCAAAGTGGGAAATCAATTTGCATTCAATGGTAAAATTAATTCAAATACAAAGAGGTTTTGCATTGGATCCAATCTGTTTATGTTATCCAAACACAAGGGTAATGTTTTCATTTAGTCAAAGCATATATTTTATTTTTCATTTTGTAGCTCAAACTACAAATTCTCATTAGGCTTAATTAAAGTTACATCATTCTTATTACATTTAGTTTAAGTGACATTCTATATTAATCCACAATTTTCCATTTAATTCATGTATAATGATATTTTTACTCAAGATAGTTGTGTATGTTCATAATTTTATATCCACAATCAAACTTCATCACTCAGGATATGCATATTGTGATCTTTCATATTTTGGAACTAGATAGCCATTGTACTGTCACTTCATATTTATCCAGTAGGATAATACCCTTTGTTCAAAATTTATCCTGATATATTTTGGGCTATTTTCAGTTTCTGAAATTTGTGACAACTTATAAAAACTTAAGGCAGCTTTGTAAAATCACTTATAAGGATTTTTAAGGAAACTCAGCCAAAATTTATCTCAGAAAGGTAAATTTGATGTCTTTTGTGGTACATTTTTAACTCAGTGCAATTTTGATTTGGGAACCAGATTTATTACACCTGAACTTTTGAATCCAATTTGTCCTATAGCTATTTTATCACATCCAAAAGGTAACTTTTATATGCTTCATGTATTTCTCCAGTTTTGCAATATGGATAATGCCAAGCATGCATGTTAAACGTATTGAAGCTATGTTTTGAAATTCAACATGTAAGTCGTCTTTCAAGATTGTCAAAAACATTTGTCATTTGAAACTATGCGTAAAACTCTACTATATATCATTGTATGTGTAACTTAGCAACATTTTAAAATTTGTATTTGCTTCATCATCAATTTTTTTAACTTTTGAACTAATAGAGGTTATCATCAAGGTGATCCATTCAGTCTGATTTTTTTGTATTGTCCATAAAATATTCGGTAAAAACAACTTCAACAGAAAAAAAAATAAAAAAGTGATAGTGAAATGTGTTTTTTTTAAAGGAGATAGGCAAAGAAATTTACTTAAATATATTTGAAAGTATACAGGGAGTTGTGATGAATGCACATAAAAGCACCACCCAGCAGGCTCTGTTATGTGAAATACACAGCATTTTATCTCCACTCTGATAAACAATCCCTCTCCACACACAACTGGCAAGAAGGGGGAAATGACATCACTATTGTCATAGTCTCACACACTAGCTGTGAATGGATACACTGTTTCTTAGATTCTGAGGCAATAGTTTTACAGTTTTATGTATTTCACATTAAAAGGTTACATGTCTCATTTGAAAACCTGTAATGTTTTAAATCAGATTTTAAACTTTTCCACATTCTATCTATAAAATTAGTTTATAAATCTGTGTTTAAAATGATTTTGGCTTCATCAAATTAGAGGTACTGTTTTGAGAAAATAAAATGATAGCAAGTGCAATATAAGAGGAAAAAGGACATTGAAGATATAGTCTATTCACTTTGTTATGACTATTTTAGTTCTGATACTTTCAATAAAATTCCAGAACTAGTAAGTTATAGGTCTCTTATAGGAATGCAGCCATTAATAAGCAACAAATTATTATATAAAAGATATGCATATCATCACATTCATATCAGACGTCTTCAGTTTAGACTTTGTTTTCTTTTTTTTTTCTTTTTTTGCATCAAGTTTATTACCTTTATTTCAGAATTAAAAAAAAAATCTTATTGGAATATCTAAATTGTAATTATTTAAGAAGTGGCTGGGCTACCATCAGTAACGGACTCACAACTATATATTTTGGTTACTGGTAGCAATGAATAAAGGTGTTTTCTGTTGTAGTAGTTGACTTGAAATATAAATTTTCCAAATATTTGTTATTCTGAAAGTATATTTTGGCACAATGTTTATGATATGAAAAATGTCACATTTGGCATTAAATTGGACAAAAATTTTACCATTTCAATTTCAATAAATTTACACAGGTGAGAGTTTGTTTCTGAGTAATAGTTTATATCTATAGTACAAGATCATAAAACAACCACACTATGATTTAGTTCAGCTCATTGAAATGAACACAGTGGTGAACAGATGATAAAAAGTTATGATCATCTAAAGTAAGTTAAAATGAATGAAAACAAAGTGAAAAACTGTGATTGCTAAAATTCTTAATTATCACCCATTTAAACTCTATTCATCTACCTCTGATGGCTTCAGATATAAACTGCATCGGAACTGGTTACTGGATGTATAGCCACCTCGAGTTTTATACTTTTATACATATTTGGTACTATATATAATAATTATTGAACTACAAATAATAAGACGAGTCAAGAATAAAATAGTTAACCTCGTACATATATGGTTCTACTTGTACAAAAAGTAAGTTAAGTTTACAACACTGAAGTAAGAATTTTGCTAAAGTTTAGTTCATATTTCTTTGTCTTTCACCAATGTACCATAAATAAATCAGCTAGGGCCTATTTTCTTGACTACTGTCTGAATATTTTCATCAAATGTATCAGAAATTTTTTTCTGGTTCAAAGCAAGAGAGTTTTAAAAGTTAATGAAAATTATTTTAACAATATGCTACATAAGAACTCCTACTTTTATCCATAGATCATTAGACTAACTTTCAAATCCATAGAAATAATGAGCTTTATTGGTCCCCCAAAATTTTTCTTTTCATTTTTTAATAAATCTTTCATATAAGCTTTAATGTTTGTTAAAACACAAGGAGGACTTGTGTAAATGTAGAGTTGTGTACTGAGGTAAACAGGATCACTGTGCATTATCTACAGTGACGTAGTTCAACTGAGGAGGGATTTTACACAGAAACATACACACGTACCTTCTCTGCAGTAAAGATAAAAAGCCAATTATGTGCTGTATTGTGTACTCTCTCCAAGAAAGAACTTTATAAATGTGTTTCAGTACACAAAACAAGCTGTGGGGGTATATTAGTTGAGTTTCATAAAATTTCTTTTGCTATCTCCTTTAAATTAGAAGGAATTTAGTTGATCATTAGTCAGTAATATTTTCATTCAAAAGAGTTGTAAAATTGAAATAAAACCAAATAATATACATACTTAACATTGATGAAGAAGATAGATGGTTCTTGTACTCATAATTTTTATGACAAAGCTATCTCAAACAACATTTTCTGTTTCGTGTGAGAAATATAAAAGGCTCATTGAACCCTTGCCTTTTTTTTTGCACCTGTTTCATGATCGAAAGAAATATTTTATGTTACCAGCCTATGTAGTCCCGTTTATTATTTATCATAACGCCTACACTTTTATTTGATAAAACATTAAAAGTTACAAAAGATACATAATAAAGACCAAAACGTCATTACATAATTATGAAAATTTTTCCCAGTTTATTGAGAAAAAATATCACCATTCTTAATCTTTTGCAAAATACTGCTATGCCCTATATTTTCCAAGGGACTTTTTATACAAAACTTTAGAGGGGCAAATGGGTCAAAACAAGTTTGGCATAATAAAACCTCCCAATTACTTGATAGTTTTCGACATAAGGTTGTTCATTCATGTACCAAGACATTGTACTGCTAGATTTCGCGATGTAGTATAAATGAATTATTCTAAAATTGCACAATTCCGTCATTTGAAAATGAAAACCATATATTATCGCTCAGTTATGCCCACTGGCGATTTTATCATATTTAGGATACATATCAATGATTCATGATGCCATGTCCAAAAAGACTACATGCTTAACTTATTTCAACAGATGGTACATTTGTAACCTTTTGCACACTGCTGTGAACTATTTTGGTTTAAAACATTTTTTGTACGCCGTAATAATGGTGCCCGTAATAATCAGATGTGGTTACCTTGGCTCTACTGCTCAGCCAGTGAATTTCGTCACCCAGTGAATTTCATCACCTACCATTTAAACCCTCAAAAACAAAACCAGTAATACTTGTGTTTAAACACATGTAACCACAACTTGTAATATTAACCCTTTCGCTACTGAAGGAACATTATTCCAAGGGACTGTAGCCATATGACGTCATATCACGTCAGAAACGCCAATGAAGTAAAGTAATATCTCACTACCTTATACACTTTATTTGCGTTTTTTTTCGGCATATTTTATTAGGAATTGATGAAAGTCGAATGGGGAAAATTCGTGGGAATTCCCCAAATAAAAATAACCACGAGTAAACAATATGCAACAATATGCAGCTATATGCGGTAAATACGGCAATATATACAGAAACCAGTTAAAATAGGTGAAATGGCGAATTTAAAAAAAAAATATAGCTTAACTTTCATATAAAATACTTTAAAAATCGGTTTAATACTGATACACCAAAGAAAACGAATAACAGTACACTGAAGGGAAAGAAGAAATATATATTATTGCTGTCGACCCTTGGTCGATAGACATGGTCCCTTGTAATACACATTGATGTCGACTGCTAGCCGACAGACATGGTAGCGAAAGGGTTAATATGTAATTCAGCGATGTAAATTAAGTGCAAAAATGATTTAATATTGTCATGAAATGCAGGTGACGAAATTCACTGGGTGACGAAATTCACTGGCTGAGCAGTACTTACTATAACTTGTATTTAGAGCCATGGCGCGACCCCACATAGAACTGGAGATTTGCAAAAACAAAAAACACAAATACATTTGTTACATTTCCCTCAATAATCAGTCAACATGCAAACATAATTGACCAAAAATAAATGACATTTCCTCATATTTGATGTTTTTTGACCATGGGCCAGATTCACGAACAATACTTAGATAAGTAGATAAAAACTCCAGTTTTATGTGAGGTAGTGCCACGGCTCTACACACAAGTAAAGTAGAGTTGAGTAATCATGTCTAAGTAACACTATGCTTCATATGTCACAACTGGTACAATTCACACCCAGGCCCCAAGTTACTTTTACCCAACAGTATCACGATAATGCTGTAAATCTAACATTACAGCTGGCCACATTTTTTGGCTAAATATTTACCTGTATGAGTTCCAATGGTTGTTATTTGAAGAACTTTGACTTTTCATAAATTTTAAGCAAACAAAAGGAAAATCACATCACACCTATTCTACCTTTCCTTGTGAACTATCCTTTTTTATTAAATATAATTTAATCACAAAGAAGTATGTATTTATTATTGTGTCTTCATTTGCTCATTAATATTAATGAATTGAATTGTAAGTCAGCAGGTATTGATATTGGTTTTTCTGAAAGAAATGTGTTGTAAATACATTTTATTGCTCATTCTTATTCATGAATTGATGGTGTAATATACCTATCTGAAGATAAATAAATAACTGATTTAAGATTTATACAGTGGTCAGTTTATAAGAAAAAGGGAAAAACAAAAGAAATGCATTTTATTTTAAGTAAAAACTACGGGGAGAGGGTGCACCTGGGTAAGGGGTGCAGTGAGAGGGCATAACCTCATACAAACATGTTGATGCCTGCTGGGTGGAGTGTAGGGAATGCCCAAATATAATATAGTTCTTGGCGTCTGCGCCTTGTGGTTGCAATCAACCACTCAGTAGTCTAAACATGCTATTGGGACTAGAGCTGTTATCATTAACGATTTCTGTAGATCGATGCTCGCCTGTTAGATGCGAGTTGAACTCGAGTTGACCTCGAGTAAATGATACAAATATAAATAAAATAATAATGTACAAATATTGTCATCAAGGGATCCGCCATTAAGGTATTTAGTACCATTTTATTGCAAGGAAATATATTTTGTTGCCGGTTAAATTGTGCAGATATGTATGAGCACTTTATGGAACAGCCACGTAAATAAGGGAAATAAAACAAACGACCATTGCTCATTGATTTTTTGTCTTTATGGTTAGATAAATTGCAAAAGTGCTGGTTTTATATCAAGATTAGTATATCATAATTTATTTCTTAAAAACTCGAGTTTAAATTGTGTAAATCGATGTGGTCCCCAAATATCGCCCACCGAGTTACGACTCGAGTTTCGGTCAACTCGTTACAGCACTAATTGGGACACACTAATGACCCATGGTCAAATTGCTCAATTATATGGAGTTATTATGCTCACACCAACCACTGCCCTACTTTATCTGTTTTTCTCAGTACATCAATTGAGAATATTCAAACAATGGCTACCAGAATCAGGACTGCCAGACCAATACTTAATAATGCATCATTATCATTTGGTTTTCCACTTTTACTATACTTGTAAGTACTTCTCTGTGTTTTTGATCACATTAGATCAAATCTCTGATTAATTTCCAATAAAAACTCAATTTTTCATCTAGAATTGAATTTTGAGCTCAAATCCTGTTGATCCTCCATTTAGAGGCTCAATCCGGCGGATGATCCACTCAAAATAGGAGGATCAAGGCGGATAGGAAATTTGCTCCTTAGGACAAAAGTGGGATGGACTTTCAGCCTCTGATGAGAAAAATCAATTTATTTTCGAAATATTGCCAAACACCTTGGACAATATAAGGCAGTTGATAGAGGGATTAACAGTCTGTCATTGACACACAAACATTTCTTATTTTGTAAGTAAAAACTACCCTTATGAACTGATTGATAGGAGCTAACAAAATTTTAAACAGAAAGGTTTTGCTATAAAAATGCAGATATTTAATCATAAAATACAAATTAAATTTCTTCTCATATATTGTCTCCATAACAGTATAGGTAAATAGTACTAAATATTCATCATATAATAATAGTCATTAAGTTACCAGTATGTAAGCTGTCAGTGTGCAGATAATTGAATAAAGCCATTATGTCTTATTGATTTTCAGAGGAGACTAAATGCTTGCTTTCACAAAGAATACATCATAAACAAAAATGCCTCTCAAACTAAGATTTGGAAAAGCTAAGAAGTATGATGTATCTTCAAAAAATGCATATCTGGTATGCGTTCGGCTGTTAGATAATGGATTGATGGAATGTACTCTAACATCAGACAGTACTGGACAAGAATGCTTGGAAAACATAGCCCAGCGTATAAACTTATCGCAGGTAAGGAGGAAAGTAGTTTGGAAAGCAATACATAAAGTTTGAAGTTTGGCATGTAAAGTTATCACAAGAGATTTTGTTGTCTAAAGCATTTTAAACAACATGTTGCATTAATATCCTCGTGAGTTCTCAGATTCTTTGAAAAATTTTAACTCTACCACTACCAACTCTATTGGAGGAAAAGGCAAACCAGTCTTGAAATTAAAAAAAAAATATGATGAACACCATTATCTTGAAAACAGTGAGGGAGAGAATGGACAGAATCTATCAGTGATGAAGTTTTGACAGTTATTCTGAATTTTTTTGATTATTTTGGCTTGAGAAGGAAAGAAGAATCTGGGAATATTTTGTAAGTAGAAAAACATAGTGATTGTGTTGGATTCAGTGAGCTCTTCAGGTAACAAAAAATATGTGACTAAAACAAATAACAGTTTTCATAAAAAATTTGCACTGTTCTGGAATAATCTCGCAAGCCTCATTCTACAGTTAGCTTATTTTTGTTCTTTTGAAATATGTAACCATTGTCAACACATGAAATAAATGTTGATGGGTGTGAGTGATTTATTTTTACTTTGGGTGTCATGTTCATAACAATTAAATTACATGATCCCTATATTTTGTTGTGTTTATTTTTTCTTTGTACTAAAAATGTTACTCAGCAGTAAATTAAATTTCATACTGCTTACTTCTTCTGTAAAAATATGTTAGACAATTTGTTATAATTGAGGCCTGTTGGATTTACCTGGAGAAAGGGGTTGAGAGATCTAGAAGGATGGTGGCCTCTCTATATCTGTACCTTTAGGTTGTAGCTATGTTTGTTTAAAACAAGATCAAAAAGTATTTCAGTCAACATGCACTAGCTGCAGTTCCATCAGAGAGTAGCACAAGTAGTGCTGTAGAATTTATGAAATGGCAACAAAAACAAAAACCGAGTCAGATAAATTCCAAATACTGGCCTAGAACTCAGACGGTCACAAGTCCAAGTACTAATGTAGCCCATTGCTGCTTAACTTCAGTGATGAGATTAGTACTTTTCATGAAAGTCTGGTGACCAAAATATAAATAAAAAGAAAACGGGATCTCAAGAAACTCATGCTTAAAAAGCCAACACCATTTTGTAAGGCTTTAAAGTGAATGAAAGTCTATATTTTGTGTGGCTTGTCACAGTTTTTGGTGATTGGCAAGTTCCTGCATACAGAAGTCAGAAGTTAAAAAGCAAGAGATTATAACTTTTAGCTCATCAAACCTGTTTCTTCAATTAAAGAAGATATGTTAAATATTTGTTAATCCTTGTTTCTTAATTCGTTTTATGAAATATATAGAAAACGAAAGGGGAAAATATACAAGATATTTTAATATGCAGTTCTGAACAGTTTAATGCAGGTTTTGTTTCCCATAACAATCAAACAAATCTGTTGGCATATAATTAACAACATTACTTTTAGACTGACTATTTTGGCCTGGGCTATGTCAACAAAAAGTTGCACTTCCGTTGGCTGGACCTGCAGAGACCCATAAAGAAGCAGCTAGACAAATACTCCTCCACTCCCCTTATTTACTTTGGGGTGATGTTCTACATTCCCCAAGTACA
This sequence comes from Sabellastarte sp. h YS-2021, assembly GCA_964017235.1. Classification (NCBI taxonomy): domain Eukaryota; kingdom Metazoa; phylum Annelida; class Polychaeta; order Sabellida; family Sabellidae; genus Sabellastarte; species Sabellastarte sp. h YS-2021. Next base: position 20,626,831 of record OZ024928.1, read on the forward strand.
CCGGGTCAAAGACGCCATGATCAGGTTGGTTGATGACATAACCTTAATGGGTTGTGAAAGTGGACTTATTGGTTGAACTGCAATTAATTGTTTATGTATTGGTGGTTCTCAGTGCAGATTCTTTACTGACTGCTTTCTCTCTACTTCTCAAATTTGAGATATCAGTGACATTAAACCCAAATAAATTGAAAGATATACTTTATCTTACCTCTGTCTTCATAGAAAGTGGCTATGAATGTATTTTTAATGCATTAGACAACATTTAAAAATCATGCCAGTTTTAACTGTGGAAAAGCTGAAATCTCCCGCTGATGATTTAAACCTTGAAGGAGTGGCAAAGACAGTGATAAACTCTATCAAATATATACCAGTAGGATATCTAGATACAACTGTTTGTGTGAGGCTATACATGTAACTCGGCAAAAAAATTTTGGCAGTGTTTGTGTGTAGACTTTGATTCACAGGGTTCTTGGTACTTGCCCCATAAATTTCGATGAAAAGGGGAATCTCGCAACCAAACTATGATAAAAGTACATCCTCAACAATATTAATTGTGAAGCCATGCCTCCATTTTGCTCTTTGTAATAACTTTTGATTGAAGACAAAGGGCAGTGACAATAATTTGTAGGGGTGAGTTGGTAGTGGCAGTATACCGGTATCGAGACAGTTATACTGAAATACTGTGACCACTTTCATAATCGGAATCTCGAATGTCAGCTAATATAGTTATTTGGAACATAAAATATTCAATAGCATACCTGAATCTGAAGAAATTATAAACTATTGCCCCATTTTTCACGAGATTTTAATGCATTGTAAGCGATTTCTTTGAGAAAAACTGCCATGTTTTGGATTACAGAAAATCTCTTCCTGTTTGTAAGGCTATTCGATTAGGGAAATGCTGAAACTCAAACTTCTTTGGTATCCTGGAATCGGGACGGTTTTGCAGTAGCAGAATCCCGAACTAGAAAATCTGGTACCATCACACCCCTAATGATTTCAAATTTAGTTGCAAGCAAAAATGCACTCTTACCATTTCTGATGAAATAAATGGAACAAAAGGTGATATACCCATGATTATTTTTAATTTGTCTTAAATTCTTAATAAAATAAACGTAAATCAGTTCTGACATAATCATGTTAGCCATGCCTACCTCATAGTGATTAGATAGCATGTAAAAATCAAACACAGTCTGGTTTTTTAAAGCAATCGAGAACCATTATTTTGTAAGCTTGTCGGTGATTTAGTGAAACGTAACTGCAGCTGTAAATAAGCCACTATTTGAAATCAGATGTGTCATTGCATTTAATTAAGATAACTAAAATCTATTTTTACCCTATTTAAAGTAAAATGTGAGCTATTAAACCAAATTCTTACTTTTTGGTTGTTTTGACAAAAATATCAGTCATCAGAAAGAGTAACATATTGACATTTTCACTGATTTTCAAATATCTGTAGTGGTTTTTATTATTCCACCTCAACAAAACAATAGTTGGAATACCAATTTACAGTTAGCATGTTGGGGTTGTTAAGATAAAAAATTTTGATAGTTTTTTTTCATGTTTTGTAACCAGGTACCAGTTCTATCTGCAGCTGAAGTCTGATGTGATCGAGGGCAAGTTACGTTGTACTCAGGAGCAGGCTGTCATGTTGGCCTCCTACAGTGTGCAGGGTAGGTCCATGATTATAATTTCAGATACTATTTAGTTGGCCATTTTTACTGGACATTAATTTTGGTTGTTTTAGCTAATGACTTTGGATAGTGAAAATTTAATGTATGTATTTATCTGTATAGTAGAAACTGACCATGAAATGAAAATTAATTTTACTGAATTCTTTTCAATTTGAAAATAAACAAATTTTTCTACCAGCCAAAATATCTACCAGTATGTTTTCATCTGGCAACTACTGAAGGGCGAGTTGAGGTTCATGGAGGTTGCCTCTCGGTGACCAGTGTTTGCAGTTCTATTGTCCTACTGTTATAGACGGTTACCGTGTTCAATCAGTGGCTGGATGAGTCCTATTTTATGAATACTGCAAATCTGTGTCAATGTAAAATCGTTATCTGCACATCCCCAATATGCTAGCGCCTCGAAGTGATCAAATGTGAAACTATGGAATTGTGCATATTTTCATTGATATATCTTGTCAGGTGACTAATTCGTAATACTCTAATTACATTAGTTCATATGAGAAAAACAAGGTGCACTACTGGCATCAGAAAGTGCAATAAGAGTGCCTATCTATCACATGTTTTGTCAACTGTCAAACAGTTAGTTGGGAAGTCTAGAACATAGAGCAAAAACACTTGTACATGTTAATCAGAAAGACTTCCTTTCTAACATACTGTAAAATGTGAATTCTATACTCATATCATTATAAATTTATGATGATGAATTGACATAAATACACAAGCATGTTTTTTGTAATTTTAATAGTTAAAATGATCTTTATTCTTTTCAAGATTTTTAGCTTGTAAGATAATTATCTGAAAGTTGATGCATTGTGTGTGAGTCCATTAAACATTTTTATATTTGTCATGAAAAGGTTTTAAGTTAACCTTGTGTGTAGTTAACTCAGTCCACAGACTAGTAATGAACTTTCATCGATTGCAATTATAGTGGGAGATTGTGTCCCCCAGAGTGTAGAGTTTTGGAAAAAGTGGTGTATATTGTAAAAAAAAAAAAAAAAAAAAATACTGCAAATTTTGGATGATATTAGGCATCCCAAGAAGTGGTTCCGCTGCCGAGTAAATCTTCCAACCCTATGGTGGCCTGTAGTGTGAATGGGTGAATGGGGCATTATAGAGTGATGATTTGTGTATATTTATATCCCCAGACGAAAGTCGGGGATATATTGGATTCAGGTCCGTCGCGCCGCCGCCGCCGCCGCCGTAGAAATTTCCTTGTGGACGCGATAACTCAAAAACAAATTAATATTTTTTTTTCAAACTTGGTACACATGTTAAGGGTGCCCAAAGGAAGATCCCTATTTTAAGGTGACCTTAAACTCCCAGTAAAAAAGAACTTATGGCCACCTTAAGGTCAGAAATTGGACTTTTGGCCACTTAGAGCCCTGTAGGTCACAAACTATGATGCTCAGCTGGCTGAAATTTTACCTGACAACACATTAATATGTTCTTAGTACATGTGCCGAAAATCACGACTTTAAGTTGAGGAGAAAATTGTGTTTGAGGCCCATAAATACCCCCACTTGGGGATTTTTTGCTATACTTTTCACATATTTTGCCCTATAATTTGGAAGTGGTATTCTGATGAGTCTCAAACTGCGCTAGGTATAACTTTGATATGTAATCCTTGTCTGTAGAAAATTTTAGGACTGTAGGTTTACCCAAAGGGGTCGACTTAAGGTCTCAAAAGTGCCCACAGAGACCCAATTTATGCACTTTTTGCCACTTTCAAGCACTGTAGCTTTCAAACTATGTCTCTCATCTAAGTTAAATATCATCTGGGAATATATCTATGTGTTTTCTTATATGTGCCCCAACATTTAGGCCTTTAATAGACAGTTAACCTGTGTATCAGGACCATAAACACCCACCCGAGTGACCCTTATAAGACATTTTTCACATCTTTTTCCCTGTAACTTGGAAATGGTAAGTCTGAGAAGTTTCAAACTGTATTAGATATATATTCTGTGTGTAATCTTAGTATGTAACAGATTTTAAGTCTGAAGCTTTAATTTTGAAGGTCAAATTGAGGTCTCTAAAAGGCTCCCAAAGACCCAATATTTGGACTTTTTGCTACTTTTAAGCCCTGTGACTGTCAAACTATGTGACTGATAGAGCTCAAATCCTATCTGGGAAGATATTAGTATGTTATTTATATATGTGCCAAAAATTAAGGCTTTAAGAAGACATTTAACCTGTGTATGAGGACCATAAATCCCCACCCGAGTGACCATTTTTAGACATTTTTCACATATTTTGCCCTGTAACTTGGAAATGGTAAGTCTAAGAAGTTTCAAACTCTATTAGATGCATATTCTATGTGTAATCTTAGTATGTGACAAATTTTAAGTCTGAGGCTTTAATTTGAAGGCCACATTTAGGTCTCTAGAAGGCCCCATAAAGACCCAGTATTTGGACTTTTTGCCAATTTTAAGGCCTGTGACTGTTAAACTATGTGACTGATAGAGCTGAAATCTCATCTGGGAATACATTATTATGTTCTTTTTACATGTGCCAAAAATCAAGGCTTCAAGTAGACATTTAACCTGTGTATGAGGACCTTAAACACCCACCTGAGTGACCCTTTTAAGACATTTTTCACATATTTTGCTCTGTAACTTGGAAATGGTAAGTCTGAGAAGTTTCAAACTTTATTAGATACATATTCTATGTGTAATCTTAGTATGTAACAAATTTTAAGTCTGAAGCTTTAATTTGAAAGCCACATCGAGATCTCTAAAAGGCCCACAGAGACCCAATATTTGGACTTTTTAACCACCTTTAAGCCCTGTGACTGTTAAACTATGTGATTGATGGAGCTGAAATCCCATCTGGGAATGCATTATTATGTCCTTTTTACATATGCCGAAAATCAAGGTTTTTAGTAGACATTTAACCTGTGTATGAGGGCCATAGACACTCGCCCAAGTGCCTTTTTGGACATTTTTTCCGTATTTTGCCCTGTTATTTGGAAATGCTTAGTGTGACAAGTCTTAAACTGTATTATATATAATTTTTGTTTGTTATGTATGTCCCCCAAAAAGTTTCAGATCTGTTGTTTAATTGCTAAGGTCTCTTTAACAATTGTAAAATGCCCACAAAAACCCAATTTATGGACATTATGCCACTTTAAAGCCCAGTAACTGTCAAACTATGTGGGTTATAGAGCTGAAATCTTTGAATTTTTAAAAGGAAATGCCTGTCTATTTAAATTTTGAATATTAATAATGTTATGGCTATCTTAGTCTTTTAAGAACTTATTTTTGTGTGTTATACCTCTGCTTGCTGAGTTTTTAACTTTTTAAAATGAAACTGGTTAAACATATTCAAGTAGACAAAATGGACACTTTAAGTGAGCTTTAAGTCCCAATATTAATGAAATTATATCCTTATGTAGTAAAAGTAGGGGATTTTTAACCCTCAACTAGCCCAGTTTTATTCAACTTGCCTCAGTTAATTTTGACACAGCTCCTACAGTTATGAACTCATTTCAGTTGATAATCACATACTTAAAATTCTCAATTCTTTTTGTATTTGAGTACCCCTTTTATATAGATTGTTTGTTTACCATTTATGCATCCCCCACCCGGATTCCCCCCACCCACCTCTGGGACCTCCAGCTATATTGAGTGACACTAAATAAACAAAGGTATTTAATGATATCAGATGAGAAACAAAGAACTCAATGGGGTTGCAGATCTTGTGTAATAGTGAGAGAGGTGTGGAGAAGGGGAGAGGGGTGGGGGTGGGAGGTGGTGGGCTTCATTACATATAACACAAAGGGGAGTCAGAACTGAGATTGTGTCACATATTTAGGTTGCATATATATGGACCACATATATAGGTATAGAGGAAATGAATAACTGAAAACAATTTGCAAATTCTAAAAATAATATAATAAAATAATAATATAAATAATTTTTTTTTAAATAATATTTTATTTGTGAACAAATATAGAAACAGATATGCGCTTTTGGGATTATGAATTTTAGAATGGACATTGAATCATCAATCATTTAAATACTTTGAAGGAAGATTGAAAAGTATGATGAGTTGAGTTAAAAATAATATTTTATTTGTCAACAAATATAGAAACAGATATGCTCTTTTGGGATTATTATTTTAGAATGGACATTCAATCATCAATCATTTAAATACTTTGAAAATAGGTTTAGAGTTATCATTGCAGGAAGATTGAAAATATAATTTGAGTTATGTATTCGGCGTCTGGGGATACACCATCTTCCTTGGAAGATATAAACAGAGTAGATTGATGTGCTGAAGTTCATATAATAATGGGTAATTATGTTTTAAAAAATTCCCGATCAAAACCTGTGGCGTGAGTGATGACCTGTCTGGGGATATGTTGGCGCCGAGTTGGCCCAATCTAGTTCTATTTTCACATCCAGATATTCTGTGAAAGTTGTTTAGATTTGTCGGAAGTTTACTGCTCGCAATTTTTTTTAAACAATAATCTGTTTAGATATTTTTGTGTTGCTCATACTCTAGAATTTAAACTAATTTTAAATTGAAAGTACCATAATAATGGAAGCTGTCAAACTAATGAAATGTTTCTGTGGATTTTTTTAACACACACAGCTGAGTTTGGGCACTTTGACTCAAGTAGACACAATGTGGACTTCTACAAAGGATATGTGCTCTTGCCAAAAGTAAGTATTCTAGCCAAAAGTAAGTATTCCAGCCAAAAGTGAGTATTCTGGCCAAAAGTGAGTATTCTGGCCAATACTAAGTGTTCTATGTACAGGGTTCCCACAGGAACTGGAAAACCTGGAAAAGTCATGGGATTTCAAATTTTAAAAAATCATGGAATTTTGTAATGTCAAATTAAAAGTCTCGGGGTTTTTCCTGTAATTTTTGTTTTAATGTGCTCAGTTGTTTTGTTTTTACATTCTGTGGTTTATATACTATGTAGTACATTTACATTAATTAGCTTAAGTTTAGTGAAAGTTGGTGCTGAAGTGGTCAAATCCCAATGTTGAGACCAGCTCAACACAGTCTTAATAAGTCGTCTGTCATGTTTTACAGACACTTGCTCTGGACGATGCGTCACTTCACGGGCTGAATCAGGAGATTTGTAACCAGCACCACAAGCTGCAGGGAGTGCCACCCCAGGAGGCAGAATTACAGTACATCATAGAGGCCCAGCAACTCAAAGAGTACGGGTCTGAGTACTACCCTGCAAAAGTAAGTATAAATATAGGCAGAATTACAGTACATCATAGAGGCCCAGCAACTCAAAGAGTACGGGTCTGAGTACTACCCTGCCAAAGTAAGTATAAATATAGGCAGAATTACAGTACATCATAGAGGCCCAGCAACTCAAAGAGTACGGGTCTGAGTACTACCCTGCCAAAGTAAGTATAAATATAGGCAGAATTACAGTACATCATAGAGGCCCAGCAACTCAAAGAGTACGGGTCTGAGTACTACCCAGCCAAAGTAAGTATAAATATAGGTAGTAGAGTACATCACAGAAGATCAGCAACTCAGAGTAATGGTCTGAGTATTACCCTGCAGTAGCAAGTGTAAATACAGGTAAAATTTGAGTACATCATAAAGTCCCAGCAACTGAGACAGTTTGAGTGAGTATCACCTTGCCAAAGTAAGTATAAATACAGATAGAAGTACAGTACATATTAGAGGCCTAGCAACATAAAGAGTACAGGTCTGAATATGATAAGAGGTGCTACAGCATTAAAAATTAGGGAAGATTGAGGCTTCAAATTTTATTTAAATATTGCTTGTTTTGTAATTGGACGCAAATATGCCATGCCTTTTGCTTACAGTGGAATGTCAGTTTATTTAAAATGTTCCAACAAGTTTAAAGTGACAGACTCAGATATGTGTCTTTTGTGACAGATTGATCAAGTTCTGAGAATTCCTTATGACTGGGTCTCAGCACCAACACCGCATATTCTGTAATAAATTTAAGTAAGGATAAATAATGTATAGACAAAGTATATGTATACTATAAAGTACATTGTAAAGACTGGACCGCATTAAATACTTGCTCAAGTTTATGCATTTCTGGTGGAGAGACTAAGTTCTATAAAATCTGATGAATTTAGTTTTTTATTTTTCTACAGGATGACAGTAGTCATGACATACATCTGGGAGTCTCCTTCCAAGGTGTCCTGTTAAAGACTCTCACTGGCACCTCAGAACAGTTCTTTAAGTGAGTTTAGCAGTGTAAGATTAATACAACAGTTCTGTGTCAATGGATTTTTGATATGTAATAGAGCTACAATAAGTAATTGAATGACATGTGTGTAAGTTAAATGCAAGTATTTGAGTAGTTTTCCTGTGCATTGTTGACCAATGATTGGTCACCACCACAGTAGACTTTCGACTTTCTGTTCCTTTCAAGCTGTCACTGAGACTGAAGTCCTTAAGTTTATCAAGGAATCCCCTTCTAAAACTTGCTCCCTTGATCCATGCCCCACTCACATTGTGAAACAATGTATTGACATTCTGCTCCCTTCATTGACTAAACTAGTTAACTTGTCCCTAAAAAACGGCATTTTCCCTAATCCTTTCAAACAGGCTATTGTCACTCCCCTCCTCAAAAAGTCCACCCTTTCAAAAGAGGATTTGAAGAGCTACCGACCAGTGTCCGGTCTTAGCTTCTTGTCAAAATTGGTCGAGCGAATTGTGGCTGCCCAAATTAGATCTCACATGGATTCTCATGATCTTGGTAATACTTTCCAGTCAGCCTACAAGGTGGGGCACTCGACAGAAACTGCCTTGTTGTGCATCAAAAATGAGATTCACTTATCTCTGTCCAAGGGCATGCCTACAGCACTAGTGCTACTCGACCTGTCTGCGGCATTTGATACTATCGATCATGACACACTCCTATCCTGTCTGTCGTCTAGATTTGGTTTTGCTGGATCGGCATTAAAATGGTTTAGATCCTATCTCCAGGATCGTTTTCAGTCAGTCAAGATTGGTTCTAGTCTTTCGAATTTGTTCAAATTGGAGTTTGGAGTCCCCCAAGGTTCTGTCTTAGGTCCCCTTCTGTTTTCCCTCTACACAACACCTCTTAGTCAAGTCATCAGAAAATATACCGGAGTCCGTTACCACTTCTATGCGGACGACACTCAGTTGTTCATTCACTTATCCCCTGATGATAGTCTCAAGTCTTTTGACCGTCTTAAATCATGTTTGAATGATATTCAGGTCTGGATGTCTGAAAACAAACTCAAGCTAAATCCTGATAAAACAGAATTCATAGTCTTCGGTGCCAAAGACAGACACAAATGGCTCAGTGACACACTACCTGTCAATATCCTGGGTAATTGTCTCTCTCCCGCAGATGTTGTACGCAATCTGGGCGTTCTGTTTGATGCAAAGTTTTGTTTCACCAATCACGTATATTCTGTTATCAAATCCTGCTTTATCAGCCTCAGGGACCTTCATCGTATCAGGAGGTTTCTTTCTGTGGATACATCAGTGGTGATCGCAAATGCTCTGGTCAGTAGTCGTTTGGATTATCGCAACTCTCTTTTTCGCAGTTTGTCATCCCGAAATGCTACAAGGCTCCAATATGTTCAAAATGCGCTTGCACGGTTTGTCACTGGTGCTTCAAAGTACACTCACATTACATCCACCCTTAGGACACTCCATTGGCTACCCGTTAGACAACGTATTATCTTCAAAACCCTAGTTTTGGTCTATAAGTACCTCACCACTGGCCAGCCTAAGTATTTTGCACCATATCTCCCCTTGTACAAATCTGCCGTGAATACAAGACGTTCCAATCCCAAAAATTTGTTCCTTCTGGTTCCCTCTTACTGTCCTTCCATCCATAAATCAAAGGTCCATTAACTCATTTTAACAATAGTTTCTCATATGATGCCCCTAAGTTATGGAATGATCTTCCATATGATATACGCAGTGCTCCAAATCTCTCCAGTTTCAAAAGTCGACTCAAAACCTACCTATTTCAGAAATCATTCCCACCATAGCTTCTCACTACCGAACACCGGACCGCCTCCCTGGCAACGACTCGGAACATGTCTAATGTCTCATGATTTATGCCTTACGGATTGGATGGTGTGCCTTAGAATCCGTTGATACGGAGATTAAGCACCTGGACAACTGATTGAGTAGATCTAATAAACTATGGCTCTTTGTTATTTGACATTATAATATTATATTTGTAAATATACATATATGCCACAAGTGTAAATAATATATGACTTGTGATACACAGCTCTTAGTTTATTCTGAGAATACTTTGCAGTTTTCTGGGAGGGTTTGTGGCCACTGAAAAACATACCCTTGTGAAATTGACATTAGGCAATATATTTCAGTTGAGATAATAGTGGAAAATATTCTGTCAAGGTTTTCACACCAGTTGTCTGTTGATCCAGAGATTAAATTATGTCTGTGTCTCCACTCCACTGAGAGGGGGTATTTTGAAAGCTTCAGGATATGTCAGAAGTTAATGGCTTGAACGTGCCTCTTTCCAGATGGGTAGACATTAAGAAGGTGCTTCACAATAAGAAGAATATAGGCTTTGAGATTTTTTCATCAGTGAAAGCTGTGCAGACAGATAGCAATACTCCCAGCAAGAGGGTCCAGTGCAACTTTGTAAGTCATCTGTTGTGTTGAGAAACAAAGTTATGTGATATATTATGTTTTGGGAGTAAACGTGTAATTTAAACCTCCAGAATTTTAGTATTATTCCACTTGATGCAATTTAAAACCACCTGGTTAGCGTAAATAAAATGCCACAAACTGCATCAGAGAAATATGTTTAAAATGGTTACAGATTGGAAACTTAAATAATTCTTTATTTATTGCATTACATGTGTTAGGTTTTGCCTGAAAGTTCCGCTTGTTTTCTGAAATCATAAGAATTGTTCAGTAGCAACACAATCACCATGCCAAATCTAAGGTTGTGTGTTGGAATCCTTAAGTGGGAAAGACTATAGTTGACTACCGGTACCTGGTGGTTGGCAGTGCAGAATCTTAATCAAGTAGTGTGCAGGACTTTCCTCCACCCTTACACCTAAGACTGTGTCCAGGGAGAAAAATGGGTCCAGGTATTTGAGATGAATTGACCCAAATCCAGAGTAACCAGGCTTTTGTGGTAACAAGCTGGAAGAACCAGTGAAACAAATATAGGAGTACATGTAAGCAAATTTATCAAAAATATATGAGATATCCCTGAAAATAAGGTAACCAGCTTAGAAAAAACAGTATAAGGTGGACAAAACTTACTGAACACAAAGGTTTGCACATTCAAGTAATTAGTGGATTTACATTGTATTTGAAATATAATTTTTTGAGTGCCTGATTTTATACTTTGTACTCACTTTCTCAACAAAGTCAAACTGTTTTGGATAACCATTAGTGCTGGGATCGTCGGCGATTTTTGCAGATCAAGGATCATTTGTTACAAACGGGTTGAACTCAAGTTGGACTCGAGTAAATGTACAGAATTAAAAATAAAATAAGAAAAATCCAAATATTATCACTAGTTATGTTTAGTACCTTTTTATTGCAAGAAAATATATGTATTTTTTGTCATTTAAATTGTACATGTATGTATGTGCACTTTATGGAAAAACCACGCAGATAAGGTTAATAAAAAAATTACCATTAATCATTGAGTTTTAAGTTTCGATGGTTTGATCAGTTAAAAAGTGTCCCTTTGAGACAAGTATATTACTATTTATTTTGTGAAAATTCGAGTTTATATTGCATAAATCGATGTTATCCCCAAATATCGCTCATCGAGTTATGACTCAAGTTACGGTCAACTCGTCCCAGCACTAATAAACATGCAACCTAGCCAAGAATTGATATGTAGTGTTATTAAATGTAAATATAAGTGTTGGTAATCTGTTGAAAATTTGTAATAGAAGTGTTGGTAATGTTTTTTTTTTTTGTCATAGAAACAAAAGAAAACTGTTTTAACATTGTGAATAACTGATCCTGGAAAATATCTACAGTCTATCCCTTTATATGACAATATACAATCTCTGTTTGATTGGAGATCTTAGATTTTAACTTCATGTGGGGTGAATATGTATTTTGTTAACTGTATAATCTCTTCTGTAATATTTTGACCTCCCATAAGAAATTATGGCTCCTGTAGACTCCTGTATACATTCCACCAAATCAGTGAAGTACTGGATTTCATTTCTTTTGAAGCCCCAGAATACTGGTATTGATTTTTTTTTTTTTTTTATTTTGAAAACGATAATACCACTAGCAAATATATAACAATTGATAAACTTTCAGGAGGGACTTGAAACAGCCAAGTATGTGTTCAAAATGTGTTCACTACAGCACCAGTTCTACCACCTCATGCACGGAAATGAGTGAGTGAAAAAATTCAGTTTTTTTTTTAGAAAAACCTATGATAGAATGTATCATCTGATTTTGTGCAGCAAATTCTCCCAAAAGAGTGGTGTCGCAAATGTTTATCTAAATTTGGGCTGCAGGGATGTTTGGTAAGAACCATCTGGTAACTGGTGCTAAAACAAAACTATTAAAGATGTGAAGAAAAAAATGAAAAATAACACTGTAAATAATGTACAATAAATAGTTTGAGTAACTTTTTTTTTCCACAGTGAGTTTTGGTATATTTTCGCAAGGTGTTATTTCTTTAGTTGTGGATTCAAAGCTGCTCATATTACTGTGTGTAATATTCTGAAAACCTGTCCTTACGTAACCTTAGCTATTGGAGACATGTAAAACCCTAAATTTGATTCTTTTGTAAAGGAATTAATCTGACTTTATTCATGTAAATATATGAACTATGAACATTGTTATACAATTGACACTTTATCAATGGCATCTTTGTCACTTTTTTACATAGTATTGGAAAGGATGCAATGGAAGAATCGCCAGTGATCAGTGAACAAACTCAGTGAGTATTCAGTATCAGGATACTTTCAGTATTTGCCTTATAACGTGGAAATTGTGAAGAATTCAGCATTTTCACAAAACAAACTTTTAGGAACTTGGTGTTTGTAAATAATATAAATTGACAAAATTTATTTTGACATTCCTAAAGGCTTACAAACCTCTGTCACTCAGGGTTTCATTGAAAACTTGTTCTATTCTGTTTGATGGTATAGGGTATACATGTCTGTGCATACTACCACAGGATTGGTCATCTTCATTAAATGTATAAAATGCAAATTTGAGACTTTGAGTTGTATAATAATCTGTTAAGACTTAAAAATGCACAGGAATGGATATATTATGATTTACAATACTGAGAACATTAATCAAACCAAGAGAGTTGTAATCCTTGTTTTGTCAGTTATTTTTTATATAAGTGAAAATAAACCGTATTATGTCTACCCCACTGGAGGGTGGACATATTATTATCTCCCGCCGGCCGGGCGGGAGATTATAAAACGCGTGCGTGTGTTCGTGTGTTATTGAGTGTTACGCTTTTATAAAGGGCTGTACATCACACTGGTTGTTTCTCCTTGGCCTTTTCAATGTTTTTTATGACCTTATTGCTTATGTCCTTTCATTTGATGCTGTTATTTCACACCTAGGACCATAGCTAAGTGAGTAATAGCAATGGTGGCTACTTTGAGTAAAGTGCTCATAACTCCAAAACGACTGCATTTAGAGTGTTTCTGTAAAATACGTTGTTCAGCTACTTTCTCCATGCCTACAAGATGGTACCATTTTTAGGGTTCTATCTTCATAGCTAAGTGAGTAATAGCTATTTTCTGTTAGTAACAATGAGCAAAATGAGTAAATTGATTTTGTCTTTGTAACTGTTACTTACAATATTGGCCTGAAATATGTTGTTCAACAACTCCTTCATGTACTATATCATGGTGAGGTGTCCAAGGTGTAGCACCATAGCTAACTGAGTAATAGCTATACTAAGTTTAATATTTGACCATTGAGCAAGTCACTTATAACTCAAAAACTATTGAATATAGAGGATTTTTGTCAAATATGTTGTTCACCTATCTTTTGGATATACTGTATTGTGAATTTTCACAGCTGTAACTCCATAGCTAACTGAGTAATAGCTACTTTGATGATAACCATAATGAGTAAATGGCTTATATCTTCAAAAGTATTGCAGCTACACAATTTTGTTCCAATATATTGTTCAGCTACTATCTCCACAGCTACAACATGGTCACTAGTTTGGAAGTGTATCTCCATAGCTAAGTGAGTAACAGCTACTTTGTCAATTTTTAATGATAACCATAATGAGTAAATGCCTTATATCTTCAAAAGTATTGCAGCTACACAATTTCTCTCGTAAGTTGTTCATCTACTTTTTAAGTCATTCATCTACTTTTGGGAGAGCTTTCACATGGTGAAGTTTCAGACTCGTAGGTAATTACTCACCTACTGAAAATGAGTAAATGTGAATTATCTCTAAAAGTATTGGAGATAGCCAATTTTTCTCAAATAACTCATTCACCTACTTTTGGGAGAGCTTTCACTTGGTGAAGTTTCAGACCCATAGCTAATTACTCGCCTACTGAAAATGAGTAAATGCGAATTATTGCTAAAAGTATTGCAGATAGCCAATTTTTCTCAAATAACTCATTCACCTACTTTTGGGAGAGCTTTCACTTGGTGAAGTTTCAGACCCATAGCTAATTACTCACCTACTCAAAATGAGTAAATGCGAATTATCTCTAAAAGTATTGCAGATAGCCAATTTTTCTCAAATAACTCATTCACCTACTTTTGGGAGAGCTTTCACTTGGTGAAGTTTCAGACCCATAGCTAATTACTGACCTACTGAAAATGAGTAAATGCGAAGTATCGCTAAAACTATTGCAGATAGCGAATTTTTCTCAAATAACTCATTCACCTACTTTTGGGAGAGCTTTCACTTGATGAAGTTTCAGACCCATAGCTAATTACTCACCCACTCAAAATGAGTAAATGCGAATTATCTGTAAAAGTATTGCAGATAGCCAATTTTTCTCAAATAACTCCTTCATCTACTTTTGGGAGAGCTTTCACATGGTGAAGTTTCAGACCCATAGATAATTACTCACCTACTCAAAATGAGTAAATGCGAATTATCGCTAAAAGTATTGCAGATAGCCAATTTTTCTCAAATAACTCGTTCACCTACTTTTGGAAGAGCTTTCACATGGTGAAGTTTCAGACCCATAGCTAATTACTCACCTACTGAAAATGAGTAAATGCGAATTATCTCTAAAAGTATTGCAGATGGCCAATTTTTCCCAAATAACTCATTCACCTACTTTTGGGAGAACTTTCACTTGGTAAAGTTTCACACCCATAGCTAGTTACTCACCTATTCAAAATGAGTAAATGCGAATTATCGCTAAAAGTATTGCAGATAGCCAATTTTTCTCAAATAACTCATTCACCTACTTTTGGGAGAGCGTTTACTTGGTGAAGTTTCAGACCCATAGCTAATTACTCACCTACTCAAAATGAGTAAATGCGAATTATCTCTAAAAGTATTGCAGATAGCCAATTTTTCTCAAATAACTCATTCATCTACTTTTGGGAGAGCTTTCACTTGGTGAAGTTTCAGACCCGTAGCTAATTACTCACCTACTGAAAATGAGTAAATGCGAATTATCGCTAAAAGTATTGCAGATAGCCAATTTTTCTCAAATAACTCGTTCACCTACTTTTGGGAGAGCTTTCACATGGTGAAGTTTCAGACCCATAGCTAATTACTCACCTACTCAAAATGAGTAAATGCGAATTATCTCTAAAAGTATTGCAGATGGCCAATTTTTCTCAAATAACTCATTCACCTACTTTTGGGAGAACTTTCACTTGGTGAAGTTTCAGACCCATAGCTAATTACTCACCTACTCAAAATGAGTAAATGCGAAATATCGCTAAAAGTATTGCAGATAGCCAATTTTTGTCAAATAACTCATTTACCTACTTTTGGGAGAGCTTTTACTTGGTGAAGTTTCACATCCATAGCTAATTACTCACCTACTCAAAATGAGTAAATGCGAATTATCGCTAAAAGTATTGCAGATAGCCAATTTTTCTCAAATAACTCATTCACCTACTTTTGGGAGAGCTTTGACATGGTGAAGTTTCAGACCCATAGCTAATTACTCACCTACTCAAAATGAGTAAATGCGAATTATCGCTAAAAGTATTGCAGATAGCCAATTTTTCTCAAATAACTCATTCACCTACTTTTGGAAGAGCTTTCACATGGTGAAGTTTTAGACCCATAGCTAATTACTCACCTACTGAAAATGAGTAAATGTGAATTATCTCTAAAAGTATTGCAGATAGCCAATTTTTCTCAAATAACTCATTCACCTACTTTTGGGAGAGCTTTCACTTTAACAGCAAAACTATTCAATTTAAAGGAGTTTTGTCAAATATGTTGTTCACCTACTTTTTGATGTAGTGCAGCGGGAGATCATACCACGGCAGTGGTCTTGTTTTTACTTTTTCCGTCGTCCGGCGTCAGCTGTCCGCCATCCAGACGCTTGGTTTCCACTCATTTGAAGGAAAAGTATTTATCCTATCTTTACCAAATTTGGTATGGGTGTTTATTGGGTTAATAGCTTGCATGGGATTGCTTTTGGTGAAGATAGGTCTATAGCTAACTGACTAATAGCTACTTTTGTGTACTTCTTTTGTTTCCGGGCATTTTAAGGAAAAAGATTTGACATATGTTTACCAAATTTAGTATGAGCATTACTTAGGTTGATAGCTTGCTTGGGATTGCTTTTAGTGATAATAGCTGTATAACTGACTGAGTTATAGCTACTTAGCTACTTTGCCAAAAATGGAAAAACACAAATTTGCTTCTATCTCCTTAACCGTGTGAGATAGAGCGATTTCGTCGAAATTTTTGACCCACAGGGTATCTGAGAAATGTACTCTTGGCAAATTTCAAAAAAATTTCCCCTCGCCCAAAATGGCGGCCATTTTGAATTTTCGAAGTTTTCCCAAAAATGGCAAAACACAAATTTGCTTCTATCTCCTTAACCGTGCGAGATAGAGCGATTTCGTTGAAATTTTCGACTCACAGGGTATCTCTTAGAAATGTACTCTTGGCAATTTTCAAAAAATTTTCCTCTTCCCAAAAATGGCGGCCATTTTGAATTTTCGAATTTTTGCCAAAAATGGCAAAACACAAATTTGCTTCTATCTCCTTAACCGTGCGAGATACAGCGATTTCGTCGACATTTTCGACCCACAGGCTATCTGAGCAATGTACTCTTGGTAATTTTCAAAATATTTTCCCCTCCCCAAAAATGGCGGCCATTTTGAATTTTTGACAAAAATGGCAAAACACAAATTATGTGAGATAGAGCGATTTCGTCAATTTTCGACCCACAGGGTATCTGAGAAATGTACTCTTGGCAATTTTCAAAAAAAATTTCCCCTCCCCAAAAATGGCGGCTATTTTGAATTTTCGAATTTTTGCCAAAAATGGCAAAACACAAATTTACTTCTATCTCCTTAACCGTGCGAGATAGAGTGATTTCGTCGAAATTTTCGACCCACAGGTCATCTAAGCAGTGTACTCTTGGCAATTTTCAAAAACATTTCCCCTTCCCAAAAATGGCGGCCATTTTGTATTTTAGAATTTTTGCCAAAAATGGAAAAACACAAATTTGCTTCTATCTCCTTAACTATGCGAGATAGAGCGATTTCATCGAAATTTTTCATCGGGTATCTGAGCAATGTACTTTTGGCAATTTTCAAAAAATTTTCCGCTTCCCAAAGATGGCGGCCATTTTGAATTTTCGAATTTTTGCCAAAAATTGAAAAACAGGAATTTGCTTCTGTCTCCTTAACCATGCAAGATAGAATGATTTCGTCGAAATTTTTGACCCAACCAATGCAAAAAGGCATGAAGCTGAAATAATTTACATGTATACTAATAAATATTTAAGCATCATTGATATATTTTACAAATGAAACAGGGTCTTGTAAGAGTACTGTACAATTTTTGCAAAAGGTTCATGGGGTGGACATTACACATGATAATGTGTGTTCTTCTATGCTATCCTGTTTCTATTCACAGGTCGCAGCTGCTATCAGCAGGGTGTCCTATTTCTAGTTGAAATTACTATTGTTGTCCATAACTGTTTGTACAATATTAAACATCCTCAACCATAGTTTGAAGAAATTTTGTGTCAAGTAAGGTATTTTTGATGTGCTGCGAATATTATTTCTGTATAATTACATAGCTGTGGATAGAACCTATTAAAGAGAAGGAATAATTTCAGTTTGGAATGCTTCTGATAAGATTCTTGGTGCAAAAAAGTGACAAATTTTTGAAGACACAGCCTGGGCAAGGTCACTGTTTTACAAGTGCTTTCTAGGTGCCCATAAATGCCCTCAAACTGTGAAGATTTCAAAAGAAATGACACCTCAAGGACTTGACATTTACCAATACAATTTATTCTTACACCTATTTCCTTGAAGTCACAAACTATGACCAATGGGCTCGTGTAAATTCAGTTGTGTTGGTTGTAGTTTCGTATGCTTTTGGGTTAGGATGCCTCTCCTGGGATTCACATTTGGGTAGGATATCTGCCCTTGGATTCACATTTTGGGTAGGATGGCTCCCCTGGGATTCACATATGGGTAGGATCTTCCCTTGGATTCACATTTGGGTAAGATGTCTCCCCTTGGATTCCTATATGGGTAGGATGTCTGCCCTTGGATTCACATTTAGGTAGGATGTCTTCCCTTGGATTCACATATGGGTAGGATGTCTCCCCTTGGATTCACATTTGGGTAGGATGTCTCCCCTTGGATTCACATTTAGGTAGGATGTCTTTCCTTGGATTCACATTTGGGTAGGATGTCTTCCCTTGGATTCCTATATGGGTAGGATGTCTGCCCTTGGATTCACATTTAGGTAGGATGTCTTCCCTTGGATTCACATTTGGGTAGGATGTCTCCCCTTGGATTCCTATATGGGTAGGATGTCTGCCTTTGGATTCACATTTAGGTAGGATGTCTTCCCTTTGATTCACATTTAGGTAGGATGTCTTCCCTTGGATTTACATTTGGGTGGGATGTCTTCCCTTGGATTCACATTTGGGTAGGATGTCTTCCCTTGGATTCACATTTGGGTAGGATGTCTTCCCTTGGATTCACGTTTAGGTAGGATGTCTTCCCTTGGATTCACATTTGGGTAGGATGTCTTCCCTTGGATTCACATTTAGGTAGGATGTCTTCCCTTGGATTCACATTTCGGTAGGATGTCTCCCCTGGGAATTGCATTTGGTTAGGATGTCTTCATTGTCATTTGACACAATTGGGAACACATTATGTGTTCAGGACCACCCCTTGTTTAAAATTTTTGCAATACTTCACAAGCTGTATAGAAATATGCAGACTGGAGGGGTGAACTGTTGGCGAGATGGATATTCATGGCATCTCAGTCTTCAATATATATGCTACCAAAATATGAGGGTCTCTTTTCAAAACTAGAAGGACAAGGTCATCAAGTGGGAAAACAATTACATACAGAGATGACCACAAGGAAGGTGTGATATAAGCATTAAAAGGGTCCAACTCTGTATGTATTGTGTGGAGTTATATTAAATACAATTGAACCCTGTTGAATCTTGAAGAATCAAAACAAGATTTTAATTTGAGCAAAAATTTTTTCATTGTAACAGGGTAAATTTCAATGGAAAAAGCCCTCCACAGAGCCGATATTTATCTCTACTGAAAAGTGAATGTTTGTGGTAGAACTCTACATAAATCTGAATTATTTGTATATGAATGTTTCAGGCAGATGGAGGAAGAAACAAAAGAGGTTCCTGTTGGAGAGGGCACAGAGGTGACACATTAAAAATTATTTATCAAAAAAGTAACCAGAAAATGGAATGTTCCAGAGTTTATTTTATTCTAATTAAATGAGATAAAAGCCACTTTCAGCATTTGCTAATTTCCATCACATTTCTCAAAACCAGTGAATGGTATACAGGCTTTTTTTTTCTTTTTAAATGGAAAAAAAATTATCTAGGGATAACATTTTATAATATAGTTTAATTTTTTTAACTTTCTCATGACTTCATTTACAAGATGACTTATGTACATGTGTATGCTGTACAGTGACAAACAAGTTAAAATTATATTAGATTATCTTCCCTTGGGTTCTTGTATGGGTGAAATGAGCCTAGGATACTGGTTTAAATCCAATCATTTATGGAAATAAACAATACTTTAATAGTTTTATAAGGCTGTGATGTGTGGATAAAAATGGGACTTGCTATACATTTGTGAAGAGCCGACCCAAAGCTGGGGAACAACATTTCCATGGAAACCCAACTGGAAGTACTAGTGAAGTAAATATGGTTGTCAATAAAAGTGAATTATTGAAATTAAAATGTTAAATATCTATGAAAAGAGGAAAATTGGGGACAAGACAAAGCAGCCTTAATGACTAGTTTCATCAGGTATTTAATCACCCAATACTCTGCCACAACCCCAGTCTTCAGTTACAGCTAAATGACAGTACAGGTTTCATTTTTTGCTTCTCCAAATACTAGGAATATTAATTTATAATGTTGCTGTACTACTTCTTACTGATCCTTCTTGTAACCTTTGTATTCATGTGTATTTGTTTCAGGACTTGGAATCTAATAATATTGTTACACAGTTTCACAGCACAGACCCGGGTAAGACCTAAATTCTCAATGCTTGGTAATTAAGCAGCCCTTTAGGTGTGCTTATTTGTTTTCACGTAAGTTCGACTGATCACCGCTGCCGCCGCAGGATTATGGTCTCCCTTGAATAACTTCTTGGGCTTTCAAATTTTTCTTTCCTTATTATCTTTCTTTAAAACTATAGGGGCGGGAAAAATTTTTGGGATACTTTGCGGAGACCTTGAGTTTTACTTAAGGTAACCTTAAGCATATTTCAAAAACACCCCGTCATCGCTTTTCGGAAAAAAAACCACACACACCTGTGCTATAAAATTTATCAGCTACATTCTCGACCTAAATCCACAGGTCGGAAAGGATATTCTGATCATTCAGACCATAGATGCCTGAATGGGAGGCGTTTTATTTTCGTAAATTTTTAAAAATGGGTACTTGGTCTATATCTCAAAAACGGTCAGGATTTCAGCGTTTTGTTGAAATAATTTATTCAGCTATGTTTTGATAATCTTTCACATGCCGAAGTTGTAGTCCTGTATCTGAAATCTTAAGGTCACCTTAATGTCAAAAATGGGGGTTTTAGCCCTCCAATTCACTTAGTTTTTGACTTTTTTCAACCAAACTTGGCATATATATTAAGATTTACCAAAGGATTATCCTGACTTTATGGTGACCTTAAACTGTTAATATAATTGGAGCTAATGCCCCCCCGTAAAGTCATAAAATTTGAATAAAGCCGTCTATCCCCTTTGTTTTTCCATATCTAACGTATATTGATATTGAAGTAGATCAAAAGAAGACTCTTACTACCTTATGATTTAAATATTAATGATGTTATGGCCATCTTAAACTTAAAATGTAGGGTTTTCAGCCCTAAGGTCAGTTAATGTTTAAATTTTTAAACTAAAACTTGGCACATTTATAAAGGTTGGCAGAAGGGACATCCTCATTTTATGGTCACCTTAAAGTCACAATATGAATGAAGTTATGGTCACCTTACAGTGCAAAAAGGAAGTTTTCAGCCTCCATCTGTCTTATTGTTCAACTGACCTCAACTAAACTTTATACACTTATAAAGGATGACAAAAGGGACATTCTTACTTTATGGTCACCTTAAAATCCCAACATGAATGAAGTTATGGCCACCTTGCAGTGAATTTATGGAGTTTTTAATCTCCAGCTGTTGTATTGTTCAGCTGACCTCAGTTAAATTTTGCACACTTATTAAAGATGACAGTAGGGACATTCTTAATTTATGTCCACCATGGAGTTCCAATACAATCACAGTCATGGCCATCTTGAAGTAAAAATGAGGGTTTTCAGCTCCAAACTGACTTACTGTTCAATGACATCAGTTCAACTTGACACATTGATTAAGTTTAAGGAAAACTTCTGACCTTTTTATTTAAAATTCCTGTATTTAAGAGACTTTGGCCAACTTAACATAATAAATGTATAGTTTTTGCTCCCACTTCATTTATTTTAAGACTTTTTAAAACCACACCTGCCAGATGTATACTTAAAACAAAATTTCTGTTATCTGGCAAAGCTAACCTAGTGTTTTTGAAGTTATGGCATTTTCCAAGAAAAAAAATGAGGTATTTAGCATGCAGTGATGTGGTTATTAATATATTGCAGCTGATCAGTGTTCATATAATATAAATTCCCAATTTTAGGCACATAAAAAATCCCACATTTTTCTGATTCCATTCTTGTGGAATTGTGTGGATATGACTTTTCCTTTTTGGGAAAAAAGCTTTAATTAATTCAGCTTTTGTTTAGCAGCAGGAGTTGTTGATCTTGCTATTTATTCACATACACTATGTAAATTGGTCAAATGTATAGACTTGACTTCTTTCAAAAGATAAGATGACTGCAAAATACACTTTCTCATAAACCGTTATCCTTGTACAGTATTTTATGTATCTCCAGCTAATTGAAAATGAAATGAAATGAATGTGTTTTCTGTTTTTCCCCTCCAACTCTGTATTTGCTTTTGTGTGATATCTATCTTGAGGCAGATTCACTCACTGATGTCCCACTATGCTTTGTATGTTAACATCTGTGTGCGTGGGTGTGTGTGTGTCTGCACACTGGAAGTTAATAAGGGATATCAAGATGTATTCATTTCTTTTCATTAAGGGATATGCCTACAGTTAATCTTTTTGGGGATAAGCAATTCAAACCAGGACATTTATCTTTAGGTTCATGGAAGAAGAGCCTTGTGGAAAGAATGCCTTCTCTGTTTTGAGAGAATGGAAAAAGCCTTAATAATATGTAAAAACCTTGGACTGTCATGATCTTCAGATATAGAGTCAAGTGTGAATTAAAAATGATAACAATAACATCTGACAACATGGCTTTGTGTATTTTTTTTACAATGGAACAATAAAGGATTTCACAAATACAATTATCTTAAGCATATTTATCTTATAAAAATATTAAATAGCAATGAATTTTCAGAGGCATAAAATGCCTCAAAGATATACAGCATTTGAATGTCCCTATCTATAGCCAATTATAGTTATATCCCCAGACGAAAGTCGGGGATATATTGGATTCAGGTCCGTCGCGCCGCCGCCGCCGCCGCCGTAGAAATTTCCTTGTGGACGCGATAACTCAAAAACAAATTAATATTTTTTTTTCAAACTTGGTACACATGTTAAGGGTGCCCAAAGGAAGATCCCTATTTTAAGGTGACCTTAAACTCCCAGTAAAAAAGAACTTATGGCCACCTTAAGGTCAGAAATTGCACTTTTGGCCACTTAGAGCCCTGTAGGTCACAAACTATGATGCTCAGCTGGCTGAAATTTTACCTGACAACACATTAATATGTTCTTAGTACATGTGCCGAAAATCATGACTTTAAGTTGAGGAGAAAATTGTGTTTGAGGCCCATAAATACCCCCACTTAGGGATTTTTTGCTATACTTTACACATATTTTGCCCTATAATTTGGAAGTGATAATTCTGATGAGTCTCAAACTGCGCTAGGTATAACTTTGATATGTAATCCTTGTCTGTAGAAAATTTTAGGGCTGTAGGTTTACCCAAAGGGGTCAACTTAAGGTCTCAAAAGTGCCCACAGAGACCCAATTTATGCACTTTTTGCCACTTTCAAGCACTGTAGCTTTCAAACTATGTCTCTCATCTAAGTTAAATATCATCTGGGAATATATCTATGTGTTTTCTTATATGTGCCCCAACATTTAGGCCTTTAATAGACAGTTAACCTGTGTATCAGGACCATAAACACCCACCCGAGTGACCCTTATAAGACATTTTTCACATCTTTTTCCCTGTAACTTGGAAATGGTAAGTCTGAAAAGTTTCAAACTGTATTAGATATATATTCTGTGTGTAATCTTAGTATGTAACAGATTTTAAGTCTGAAGCTTTAATTTTGAAGGTCAAATTGAGGTCTCTAAAAGGCTCCCAAAGACCCAATATTTGGACTTTTTGCTACTTTTAAGCCCTGTGACTGTCAAACTATGTGACTGATAGAGCTCAAATCCTATCTGAGAAGATATTAGTATGTTATTTTTATATGTGCCAAAAATTAAGGCTTTAAGAAGACATTTAACCTGTGTATGAGGACCATAAATCCCCACCCGAGTGACCATTTTTAGACATTTTTCACATATTTTTCCCTGTAACTTGGAAATGGTAAGTCTAAGAAGTTTCAAACTGTATTAGATGCATATTCTATGTGTAATCTTAGTATGTGACAAATTTTAAGTCTGAAGCTTTAATTTGAAGGCCACATTTAGGTCTCTAGAAGGCCCCATAAAGACCCAGTATTTGGACTTTTTGCCAATTTTAAGGCCTGTGACTGTTAAACTATGTGACTGATAGAGCTGAAATCTCATCTGGGAATACATTATTATGTTTTTTTTACATGTGCCAAAAATCAAGGCTTCAAGTAGACATTTAACCTGTGTATGAGGACCTTAAACACCCACCTGAGTGACCCTTTTAAGACATTTTTCACATATTTTGCTCTGTAACTTGGAAATGGTAAGTCTGAGAAGTTTCAAACTTTATTAGATACATATTCTATGTGTAATCTTAGTATGTAACAAATTTTAAGTCTGAAGCTTTAATTTGAAAGCCACATCGAGATCTCTAAAAGGCCCACAATGACCCAATATTTGGACTTTTTACCACCTTTAAGCCCTGTAACTGTTAAACTATGTGATTGATGGAGCTGAAATCCCATCTGGGAATGCATTATTATGTCCTTTTTACATATGCCGAAAATCAAGGTTTTTAGTAGACATTTAACCTGTGTATGAGGGCCATAGACACTCGCCCAAGTGCCTTTTTTGACATTTTTTCCGTATTTTGCCCTGTTATTTGGAAATGCTTAGTGTGACAAGTCTTAAACTGTATTATATATAATTTTTGTTTGTTATGTATGTCCCCCAAAAAGTTTCAGATCTGTAGTTTAATTGCTAAGGTCTCTTTAACAATTGTAAAATGCCCACAGAAACCCAATTTATGGATATTATGCCACTTTAAAGCCCAGTAACTGTCAAACTATGTGGGTTATAGAGCTGAAATCTTTGAATTTTTAAAAGGAAATGCCTGTCTATTTAAATTTTGAATATTAATTTGAGGTATGTATTCGGCGTCTGGGGATACACCATCTTCCTTGGGGAGATATAAACAGAGTAGATTGATGTGCTGAAGTTCATATAATAATGGGTAATTATGTTTTAAAAAATTCCCGATCAAAACCTGTGGCGTGAGTGATGACCTGTCTGGGGATATGTTGGCGCCGAGTTGGCCCAATCTAGTTTACTACAGTTTTTACAGTTTACTACTGATACAGTTTTTAGATAATCCATTTTTACCCCACAGCCCTTAAGGGCTGTCGGGGTATTGTTTTCACCCATGGTGTCCGGATGGGTGGGCTCCGGGCGGGCAGGCGGGTGGTGGGAAAAAGATTGTCCGGGCTGTATCTCAGAAACCGTAAGGTGTAGGAAGTTGATACTTGGTAGGGACATTGGTTAGGGGGTGTAGGTATGCAACATCATGGTGTGAGCTTGATTTGACCTTTGACCTTGCCGTAGTGACCTTGAGTTTGAAAATCTTGTCCGGGCTATATCTCAGAAACTGTAAGGTGTAGGAAGTTGATACTTGGTAGGGACATTGGTTAGGGGGTGTAGGTGTGCAACATCATGGTGTGACCGTGATTTGACCTTTGACCTTGCCACAGTGACCTTGAGTTTGAAAATCTTGTCCGGGCTATATCTCGGAAACTGTAAGGTGTAGGAAGCTGATACTTGGTAGGGACATTGGTTAGGGGGTGTAGGTGTGCAATGTCATGGTGTGACCATGATTTGACCTTTGACCTTGCCGCAGTGACCTTGAGTTTGAAAATCTTGTCCGGGCTATATCTCAGAAACTGTAAGGTGTAGGAAGTTGATACTTGGTAGGGACATTGGTTAGGGGGTGTAGGTGTGCAACGTCATGGTGTGACCGTGATTTGACCTTTGACCTTGCCGTAGTGACCTTGACGTATAAAATCTTGTCCTGGCTATATCTCGGGAACCGTAAGGTGTAGGAAGTTGATACTTGGTAGGGACACTGGTTAGGGGTTGTAGGTGTGCAATGTCATGGTGTGACCTTGATTTGACATTTGACCTTGCTGTAGTGACCTTGACCTTTAAAATCTTGTCCGGGCTATATCTTGGAAGCCGTAAGGTGTAGTAGGTTGATACTTGGTAGGGACATTGGTTAGGAGGTGTAGGTGTGCAACGTCATGGTATGACCTTGATTTGACCTTTTTACCTTGCCGTAGTGACCTTAACCTATAAAATCTTGTCCGGGCGATATCACTGAAACCGTAAAGTGTAGGAAGTTGATAGTTGGTAGGGGCATTGGTTAGGGGTTGTAGGTGTGCATCATAATTTTTAGTTTACTGATTAATGCTGTCATCTTGCCATTGAATTGTCTTGTTTTAATACTTTATCTTTACATACATTTTGCTTCTCTTAGATGTTATTTTCTCCACGTAAACATCATTTTGACCTTAATATAACTGACACTGCTCTGAAAGTATCCCGATCTTTGTTCTGTTTCACTACTTCTATATCTCATGGTGTTGAAAACTATTTCCCCAGGCTGTGGGGTACGGGCATCTCTGATGCTATTTTTCCATTAGATACAAAACAATGTAAAGCTTACCTTCTCCTTACAGTCTCATACCACAAATACTACAGCTTTATTAACTCAAGACTCCATCCGGGCCGCTGGTTTTTGTTAGCAAAAACTTTTTTCTAGTTATATTTTAAATTAGAAAACTCAAAGAAGAAAAACAACAAGAAATTAAGCACAAGTTTCAGATTCGCTGATATACTATTTAGTATTTTAATGTGTTCTTCAACCGTGTTTTTCCTATATCTGAGTCAAAATTTATAACCTTTGCATGGATATAGGGGTCACTTAAAAGTCATTTAAATACCCATAAGTCCCACTTTAGAACTCGTGTAAACCTCTTGGTTGTAACAAAATTGATTGACTATGTAAATGTGTTTAAGTAAACTGGGGCTGTCAAGTGTTCAAAAAGGAATACTGCCTTTTGTTTTATTTGTTACCCTCACAACACCTAGTATACTACAATGATTAGCCACTTTTTAATTTTGCATTTCCTTAATTATATTCACCCCAGTAGGTGGTGGACATATTATTTTTGTTAAATATATTCGTATATCAGCAATTTCTACAAACAACATGCAGTATGAAACATAGTGAACTACATTAACGTAAGAAAATTTTTTTTAAGAATAATTTTAGTTCCAGAATTTCCATAAAAAGTTTATTTGCAATACATTCTTTCCAAGAGCTATTACCTTCATGTTTATCAACATCTGAAAAACCAATACTATCTCTTTTCTACGCAGCTGCTACATCTAGTTACATTTAGAAGTATTAAAATTTCCATCAATATAATCTAATTCTTACAAATTTTTCTTGTTCTTAGAATTTTTTTAGAAAATGTCTATTTTGTTTGAAAACTAGTAAGAACAGTAAGAATAATTTTGATGATAAGAATGTAAGTGAATGTTGGCCCTGATGCAGAGAGAAGGAGAGAGATGGGGAGAGATACCACAATATTTAAAACACCATGTAAAGTATTTAAAGTAAAATTTGCCAAAGAATCTGACTATTGGATACAATAATATAACTAAACCCTTGTTACTTTCAGAAACTCCCAATAACTCACTACAGATGAACAGTTCGGACCCCAGTGAGGTTAGGAGTGAGAGTTACACACAGGCTACAGTTCCTTATGATACTGGCCAGTATACCTCATTGGTAAAATCGGGTGGTGAGGACGCCACATCACACCCTGTGGACTCTGGATTGAGTGCAAACACTGAGAATGTACATGCACCTGGGATTGATGTTACGGCTATCAAATATATGACTGAAAACTACACGGCATTGCATCATACGCAGAGGGGAGAGACTGACCAACAGGAAGTACAGGAGAAGGTCATAACAAACAAGTCTCCCGAGAGTCTAAATATTAGAGCAAGGCTCGGTGGGTATGTGAACACCATTGGAGAAGCTAGCAGTGCCAATATGTTAAATAACGACAATAGCAATCGCCCTAAAAGTGCTGTGTACGAGCATTCTTCATTGCAAGCTGTGGCATCAGATGGGAGTTCAGTAGCCATGGGCAATGGTTACCTGGCGAAGTCTGCTACTGAGGTACAGGTGCCAGAGTACAGGGTGGTACCTAATTATCAAACAGTGATGCAACAGAGGATGTTGTACATGTCACAACAACAACAACAGCAGCAACAACAACAAAGCTTGGAGACAGCACAGGTGAGCTAGAATTGTTATACATTGTCATCTAAGCCAAAAAGGTAAATATAGTTCTTAGTCTTACTGCCAGGTAGTGCTAAGGCACCAATAACAAAATTATTATTCCAAAAATAACATGTGAAAAATGGCAACCAAGCCAACACTTATCTTGTTTAAGTTATCTTCTTACTCAAATTTTTGCATTGATTAAATCCTGGGGACTTTATGACTTTGATTCCAGTTAGCAATTCCATTGTCTCTAATAATAAGATCATACTGCTTCTTGATGTTTGATCCTGTGTTACTGAGAAAACTGTTGTTCTGGTGTAGACAGTGGTTCTGGCCCTACTTTTAGACCATATAACTGCTTTCTTGTTGACCATTTATTCATATTGCATTTATATGATATCTTTTCAGAACAAATCTATGCTGCACTCATCAGGGACTCTGGCACCTGTTCAGGTGACTTACTCTCAGCCTGAGAACACACTTTCATACAGACAGCCAGCACCTCAGGCTACAGGGGAGTTGGTAGGCCCCACACCTCCCACTTACCAGCAGTACCTCAGTCAGCCCCCACGTACCTCAGTCTTAGGGGGTACCAGCCTGCAGTACTCACGCTCCTTCCTGGATACCAATCCTGCTGGTAGTCACGGAAACCCGCATATCCGAGCCCAGGGTCAGTACGGGAAACCTGTGGACAGACACAACAGTCTTATCATCCATCCCACCTATACCACTCACAGAGATATCTACTTCCCTGCACCTTCAAACCAGTTCAGCAACTCGGAAATTATACTCAGAGAGTTCATTGCCAAGAGACCTCGACCTGCTAATCCTTACAGACTTGGAAGCAGTAGTACACCTGATCTGGCATCCCAACATATGTCCTTGAACGTAGCCAGCAGCACAGAGCTTGTGACGCCAAAGTACCTGAGCAATGGAAACTTGGTGAACCAGTCTCAACTGGATCAGAGTGTGGAGAATTTAGCACTGGATGCCACAAGGCTTCAGCTACATCAACATCTGGCTTCAAAATCAAAGCGGCAGCTGGCTGAGGAACAGTCGAGCTCTGAACAGATCGCATATTCAGGAGAAGGAGGACTAGGGTATGGCCAGCATGTGATGCTACAGAGTCAGGATAGTTTGAACCAACAGCCCCAACACCTGCACCAGCAGCTACATCCACAGCAGCCACATGTGATACTACAGGGTCAGGACAGCCTTAGCCACCAGCAGCCGCAACATATGCACCAACAGCTGCAGCAACAGCCGGCACAGTATCTCTCGGAGCATGGTGGCCAAGCATACAATGTCTATGGTCCAGGTTACAGGCACGATGGTCGGACTGACGACCAGGAAGTGTTCATCAACACACCCCCACATGCCAATAACAGTCACTCTCCCCCCAATTATCACCCACTTATGACCACGCCTTTTGCACCCAATCAAATGTTCTACACAGGGAATGCAGAGGACCTGATCAATCAAAAATCTAAAGCAAAAGAGCACATCTATCAAAACTTGCCACCTACTCATAACAAGCAGGAATACGGTGAGGAGAATCCATATGAGAATCTCCCTTCTGCATTGATTGGTCTACAGGAAGAGAGGTTTAAAGCTGAAGAAGAAGGTAGTTCCGCGGGAAACAGCTTTGATAAAACCTTACCTGAGGTTCCATCCACCTCTTTGACTGCTTTTATACAACATGAGAATTCGGAGAAATTTTCAGAGTATTCCCATGATGTAAATGCAGGTCACAGCCCAATGAACTCTGATTCCCCTCGTCAGCAGAAGACCTCGCTTTCTACGCCCATACCACTGATGGATGCAGAGGCATTAGAACACATCAAATCTCCCTCGTTTAGGGGAGCCAACACTGGTCAGCAGACCGTAAAAGTACCGGACAATGCCTTGGATTCAGCACCTACTAAAGAGGATGTCACTGAAAATGCATTGATGGATACAAACCAGCCAGAGGCACCAAATAAGGGGGTACCAGGTTTAGTGAAGGGAGGTCTGGTGGATCAGTTGGTCAGCAGCTCATCATCCCATTTCTTTGAGAATGGAATGC
This sequence comes from Sabellastarte sp. h YS-2021, assembly GCA_964017235.1. Taxonomy (NCBI): domain Eukaryota; kingdom Metazoa; phylum Annelida; class Polychaeta; order Sabellida; family Sabellidae; genus Sabellastarte; species Sabellastarte sp. h YS-2021. The sequence continues at coordinate 20,657,046 of OZ024928.1, forward strand.
TGCAGCCAAAGGCCAACGGGTCTGTAGTGAATGGGGAGACCATGCGTCTGCCTTCAGACAGTGCAGAGTCATCAACAGCTGAGCAACGTGGATCCACCACAACAGAATATGTGAGTCTGATTATGTTGCTCATGTTTATGTTTTTGTGAGTATGTAGGGAGTAAGGGCGGAAATGGTTAGCAAAATTTAGTTGCTGGTAAGCAGCTTGCAGTAGCTCAGGACTAACTAGTGCTGTTATCATCAGCGATTTCTGTAGATCGAGGATTGCCTGTTAGATGCGAGTTGAACTTAAGCTGAACTCGAGTAAATGACAAAAATATAAACAAAACAACATTTTTGTCCAAATATTGCCATTAAATGTGTTTAGTACGACTTTATTGCAAGGAAATATATTTTGTTGCCGGTAAAATTATACAGGTATGTATGTGCACTTTATGGAAAAGCCACATAAGTAAGGTTAGTAAGATTTTACATTTTCATAGTTAGATAAATTGCAAAAGTGCTAGTTTGTAACAAGGTTAGTATGTCAGTATTTAATATTTATTTCTTAAAAACTTGAGCTTAAATTGCGTAAATTTGTGTTATCTCCAAATATCGCCCACCAAGTTACAACTCGAGTTTTGGTCAACTTGTTACAGCACTAGGACTAACTTGTTGAATGTTTCCAGTATATAGTACCTTTGGAGAGAGAGGACATAATGAAAACGTCAGATATGCATGTACAAAAAATATAATATCGGTAATAACAAAAATATAATAAAAATATAATATTCTTATTACAGTAGGTTGAGTAATATGAAAACCAGATTTGACACCTTTTAATCACAAACATTTGGTGAACCCCTAGTTCTGTAATGTGTGGATTCAGTTCATAGTTCTGGAATACATTTTTGCCTCTATAGTTCTATGCCCAAGGCACATTTCTTCATGTGAAATATGCCATGCTGATTAATATTATACCAATTTTATACTCATTAAAAATGAAGGGGCACAAGCATTTTGAATCTAGCAAATCTGCAGGTGATTTGAATTTTTCCAGAATGTGATGAGAGTTTACAACCGCCACTTCGCTTGTGAACACATATAGTGGAAGGAAGAGTTAAAATATTAGAAACATACCGTAAATGAGCTATTTAGCGCACAGTGCGCTAAGCGAAGTCTATATTTATTCAATATTTGGTGGGAAAAAATTCCCCTTTTAGCGCACCCATCATGAAACACTTTCCGGGATAAGTATAGGTAAGAATAACGGTGTTCCGACATTTAGAATCTACCAAAAGTACCCACTTCCTGTAAATATGGCGGTAGATAAAAACAAACTCGAAAGTCATGACAAAAATGTCAATTTATTAAGTAAAAATACGTGCAATTTTTAAAAATATGTGGATATTGTGTACTGTCACCGACGATATTGCTGGGAAAAACAGGTAGGGTGCAGTTACAAGGGCGGATGCGCTAAATAGGTCATTTACGGTACCCAGAATCTGAAGAAATTATAAGGTTTTATCCCACATTTTCCATGCATTTGCAGACTATACAGTACTAGCAATTACATTAAGCAGAACTGCCATGTTTTAGTTACGACACTTTATAACCTCAGTCTTGCTCGTCAGCTCATATACATGTAATTGAAGGAAAACTTAAAATATTGGGAACAAACCAGAAATCTGAAGAAATTATAAGCGTTTATCTTATATTTTTATGCATTTGCCCACTTTTATTGTGATTTTGTTAAGAGGGAATGTCCATGTTTGGTTGGGGTGTACTAAAAAGTGATGTCCCGGAATCGGTACGGTTTTGCATTGGCAACCTCCCGATGTACACATTTTCATACTGACCTATCCCTGTTAAAATATTTTTCAAAAAGCAAAAATAAAACAAATAGCTTTGGCTAAAACAAATCCAAAAAATGTCAAAGCACAATTGTATTTCATCAGACAACTAGCCTGTTGTAACCTTTAATGGTATTTCATTGAAATAAAAGGACAGTTCACTGAAAACAACAACTGATTTTGCAAATTGATCAGCATCCTTGGTTGAAAATCGTTTTAGATTATGGAATTATGACAATATGTTAATTTTGTCATGTTCCAACTGTGCCAGATCCGGGGCAGGGGTGCCCCCTGCTTTCAAAAAATGAAACTTCTCGGTCATGTGTACACGTAAAAGTCAAGCTGATGGTATGTTGCTTGAGGTCCTCTACTTTGCCAGTCAGTTTATAAGTCTACTAAGCATTTTGGCCTCATCTTTGCTAATGATGCTCCAAGATTTGGAATGATTTGCCTGATGACGATGATGATATGTTTGGCCACTTCTATCCACTCATTCAGAAAGGTCAAAACCAATTTCTTTCCAAAGGCATACCCACACTAATTTCTACTTTTTCCTGGTCTTTCTCTGTGGCCCTGACCCCTGCTATGTCTCGGGTTAATGATTATTGATTTCTGCTTTTCTGTATTGTGCACCTAGAGTCTGTCTTTAGATGGAGATTAAGCGCTTTTAAAATACTGTTACTAGTTTTAGTAGTAATATGCAGTACTCTCCCACACCTGAGCATTATACTTGTTTAAGATGACAGCCTGACAGGTATTGAGCCAATTTCATTGTCAAACTGAAACAATTACATGGGGGATTAGACTTCATTATGTTTGGGTTCCGAGTGGAATCCATAACATTTGCTTAAACTTTATTTTTACAGTAATAGTTTTATTTTTACTATGAGGATATTGGTCATAGCTTTTTCCACTTACCGAGGGCTCAGTTAACTTCAATAACTTCAGTTATTCTATAATATGAATGGTAGATTAGTGTGTATACCTTCTCCAGGGTGTTTTTACACCTTAGATTTGATCAAATCAATTATTTTCAGCATATTTTACATACCAATTTTTACGTACCATAAAATTGTAGTCATCCCACACACAAGTGAAAATTTGGGACAGGTGTGACCATGTTTATTGATTGTTGTAGAGGATTTGTTCCCCCATTTGAGTAAGTGAATGAGTGATTGTTAGTGTATTTTTTGCATTGTGTTTTGAGACGTTTAATACAACACCAGATGGTGTTATTTTGCCTGTTACGGTCACGGGCAAGCACGGTAGCAATTACCGGTTGTCTTTAAGTTGTAACAGAAAAAGCAAAAAGTTGAACTTAACAAATTTATTTAATAGTCAACAATAATGATTACAGTCAACTGGTATGCTCTTAACTAAACACACTAATACAATAATAAGATCTAGCTGACCTGACCACAGAGATTATGAGTTAAATTTATCCGCCGTATCCAGCAATCTGTTCCGTAATCCGTCCTGTAATATATTCTGTGGTCTGTCCAATGTCCTGTGGTCTGTGCTGTGATCTGTCCAATGTTCACTCACACACAGATATCTATATCTTGTGACCTGTCTCACACTCAACAACACAAAAGGTTCCTGTCCTGCTATTCTTTGTATATCCAGTCACACAGAATGTCTGTCTGGAGACATTTAGAGAGTTAACACAACTGTACTGTCTGCTCCAAGATGTGGACAATGTCCAAAATGCAGTAAATTCCCTCTCTGTTATATGAATGTACAATATCCAAAATATCCAAAGTACAATAAATCTGTCCAGATGATGTATCCAGTTCACTCCAGTAAAAGTTCACAGTGATATAAGCATATATTATACTCCAAAACACAATAGCTCTCCTTATAGCAAGTGAATACAAAGTTTTTTTGTGGTCAGATGTACATTCCTTATATACATTCACAGATTCCTTCTGGAATTGTACAGAACCAACTCAAAAGAAGATTGAGCCATCTAGGCCAAATGAGGAAGTTCTAGAAACTACTGGCAATTGGGTTTCCCCAAATCTAACATAACCACTGAGGGGGGGACTTCCCCCAGTCTGTGAACAGATTAATAAACACTAAAACACAAAAATCAATAACTCCCTTACTTTAAATGTTAACACACAAAAAGAACCAACAACACAATTATCTTTTATGACAATGTATAAACATAAAGCTTAAATTAAACAATGCACTAATATAGTGCCTAATATATGTAATATACAATGTACTAATATAGTGTCCAATATATGTAACACCTCCCCCCTTAAAGAAAAATTTTGGAAACCAAGGGATTACAAAATTTTACAAGAGATTTTCATGATGTATACAAACACAGGTAATAACATTTTACAAAACATTTTTGTCTAAATACAAAAGTAAAATTAGTACCATGTATAACCTTTATAAACTTACTAATTACAGGTATATAAATTACACTTTAAATACAGCTTCTGGACAGGGCGTATCCATGCGGACGCCATATGTTACTTTTTCAAAGTCCTGTTTATACACTGAATTCCTATCTTTAACAGTGTTTCTATTAATAGCCATCATAAGCTATGTTATACCTCTTTCGAAGTATGGCTTTACCATTGTCATTTCATACATTTGTTTTAATTGTCTGTCATCACAGTTTTTAATGGTCTTTTGGAGAGTTTCTACTCTCCTTGCTACTGGGTATGACGCTAGATCTCTGGCCTGTAGTTTATTCATTTGGCCAGGTGATGACACTGAAGCCTTGCCTCCAGGATTGAAGATACGATTTTGTAATTTCTTATCATAAAGCATCTTCATTTTTGACTGAGAATTTTTCAAATTTTGTTGCGCCAGCTCACAAGCCTTCTTTAACTTATTTCTGAACCTTGAGACATAATCTAACAGATTTAGGCTCTCAGTGTTCTCAGATAACCAATTTTCCTTCAACAGCTTGAGAGGACCACGGACTGAATGGCCAAAGACCAACTCGAAGGGACTAAAGCCTAAAGACTCTTGAACAGACTCTCTAACTGCAAACAATAATAAGCTGATGCTTTCATCCCAATCTTTTTCATTGTCTAAACAATATGTCCTAATCATATTCTTCAAAGTGGAATGGAACCTTTCAAGTGCACCTTGGGATTCCGGGTGATAAGCACTAGATTTGATCTGTTTGGCACCTAACTGAAATACAACCTGTTGAAATAGTCCTGACATGAAATTTGACCCTTGATCTGACTGGATCTCTTTTGGTAAGCCAACTAGAGTAAAGAAATTAACCAGAGCTTTTGAGATTTTGGGAGCTGTTATGTTGGTCAATGGTATGGCTTCGGGAAATCTGGTTGAGGCGCACATAATGGTCAAAAGATATTGGTTTCTGGATTTAGTTTTTGGTAAGGGACCTACACAGTCAATTATCACTTTGCTAAATGGTTCCTCAAATACTGGAATGGGTTTGAGAGGAGCTACAGGAATTTTTTGGTTTGGCTTTCCTACCATTTGACAAATGTGACAAGTCTTGCAAAATTCTGCCACACAGTGCCGAATTTGAGGCCAATAGAAATGTTTGGTTATCTTGTTGTAAGTTTTGTTGATGCCTAAATGGCCACCCATTGGAGATTCATGAGCCAATTTTAATATCTCACTTTGGTACACTTTTGGCACAACAATCTGGTGTACTACTAACCATTCTTCAGATACAGGGACATTTGGTGGCCTCCACTTTCGCATAAGTACACCATTTCTGACATAATAGCCTACAGGGACCTTATCTAGCTCTACTGGTGGCAAGACCAACTTGAATAAAGGAGCTAATTCAGGGTCATTTTCCTGCTCTGAAATCAATTTTGATTTTGAAAGTGATACATCTTGACAGTCAATTGAGTCTTGTTTTTCAGAATCTACCCTGGCCTTGGGATTTGTATCACTAGAATTCTGCATATCATGGTCATAGTTGTTTAAGAATGTATCTGACAAATCAACTAAGACATCTGTAGATTGTTTACAATCTTTTGGTTCTTCTTGGGCCTTTTTTGGCCAAAGATACCCCTTTAATGGGTAAAGTGGGCCTGGTACCCACAACAACAGAACCAGTAACTAAGTCTGATACTAACTTGACCTTATGCAAGGGAACGTTCACACAGCCTCCTTCAATACCTTGAGCAATGACACTCTCACCAGTAGATGTGCTTACACTCAATGGCAATACACCTTCTAAAAGTAAGGACTGAGTAGCTCCAGTGTCTCTTAATATCTTAATGGGGACCTGACTGGAACTACTTTCCAAGGATACAAAACCCTCAGACACAAAAGGTTTGAACTCTTCCCTAATAATCTCAGACTTGTCTAAACCAATACTGGACTATGCTCTATTGGGATTTGAACGCCAGTTAGACTTGCTAGACACAAAGGCGTTGGGCGTTGCCTCCTTTTCTTTTCTCTTCTTTAAGAGCCAACAGTCAGACATAACATGCCTAGGTTTCTTACAATAATGGCACACAGGAGCAAAGGATCTGGGTTTCCTATCCTTACTCATAGTCTAATTTGAAGTTTGACCCTTATCTGAACTCTTTTCTGGAGCTACATTTTCAGATTTCTTTCCTATTTCTGGATAAGACTTTTTAGCAGGACCAAAGGACTTATTAAGCGTCCCGCAAGGGACGCTTGTTTGTGTATGGGAGAGCTTCTGGCTCCGCCGGCTCCGGCGGCTCCGCATTTTGTTTTCCTTATAACTCTGTAACCGTTAGGCGGATTCTTTTCAAATTTGGCAGGTTTAGGCAGTAGCCCTGGGGAATTTTTTTGAATATGCTGCAGTGACATTTCAACCAATCAGAGAGGTCACATGACCAAAAATGTCTTTTTTCGATGGGGAAGCTTGTCCGGATGATAACTTGAAAGGAATTTTATCAATTCACCTGAAACTTGGCAAATACATTCATTCTATTAAAATCTGGAAATCATTAGATTTTGGCAGTGATTGGTCAAGAAATGGCCGAGTAATTAATGATTAATTAATCATTACGAATTTTCCAAATAAGGAAAACACAAAAATGCTTATATCTCGAAAACCGTGCTAGATAGAGCGATTTCGACGAAATTTTTGACCCACAGGGTATCTCTGCGGAGTAGTTTTCCCAATTTTCAAAAAATTTTTATCTCGCCCAAAATGGCGGCCATTTTGAATTTTCGAAATTTTCGCAAAAATTGCAAAGCACAAAAATGCTTATATCTCAAAAACCGTGCTAGATAGAGCAATTTCGACAAAATTTTTGACCCGCAGGATATCTCTGCGGAGTACTTTTCCCAATTTTCAAAAAATTTTTGTCTCGCCCAAAATTGCGGCCATTTTGAATTTTCGAAATTTTCGCAAAAATTGCAAAACACAAAAATGCTTATATCTCGAAAACCGTGCTAGATAGAGCGATTTCGACAAAATTTTTGACCCACAGGTTATATCTGCAGAGTAGCCATGCCAATTTTCAAAAAAATTTTGTCTCGCCAAAAATGGCGGCCATTTTGAATTTTCGAATTTTTCGCAAAAATTGCAAAACATAAAAATGGTTATATCTCGAAAACCCTGCTAGATAGAGCGATTTCGACGAAATTTTTGACCCACAGGGTATATCTGCAGAGTAGCCATGCCAATTTTCAAAAAAATTTTGTCTCGCCAAAAATGGCGGCCATTTTGAATTTTCGAATTTTTCGCAAAAATTGCAAAACATAAAAATGCTTATATCTCAAAAACCCTGCTAGATAGAGCGATTTCGACGAAATTTTTGACCCGCAGGGTATCTCTGCAGAGTAGCCATGCCAATTTTCAAACAAAAAATTTCTCGCAAAAAATGGCGGCCATTTTGAATTTTCGAAATTTTCGCAAAAATTGCAAAACATAAAAATGGTTATATCTCGAAAACCCTGCTAGATAGAGCGATTTCGACGAAATTTTTGACCCACAGGGTATATCTGCAGAGTAGCCATGCCAATTTTCAAAAAAATTTTGTCTCGCCAAAAATGGCGGCCATTTTGAATTTTCGAATTTTTCGCAAAAATTGCAAAACATAAAAATGCTTATATCTCAAAAACCCTGCTAGATAGAGCGATTTCGACGAAATTTTTGACCCGCAGGGTATCTCTGCAGAGTAGCCATGCCAATTTTCAAACAAAAAATTTCTCGCAAAAAATGGCGGCCATTTTGAATTTTCAAATTTTTCGCAAAATTGCAAAACACAAAAATGCTTATATCTCGAAAACCGTGCTAGATAGAGCGATTTCGACGAAATTTTTGACCCACAGGGTATCTCTGCAGAGTAGCCATGCCAATTTTCAAAAAAAATTTATCTTGCCAAAAATGGCGGCCATTTTGAATTTTCGAATTTTTGCGCAAAAATTGCAAAACACAAAAATGCTTATATTTCGAAAACCGTGCTACATAGAGCGATTTCGACGAATTTTTTTATCTTCAGGGTATCTCTGCAGAGCAGCTATCCCAAAGAGCTTTCACTTGGTGAAGTTTCAGACCCATAGCTAATTGCTCACCTACTCAAAAAGAGTAAATGCGAATTACCTCTAAAAGTATTGCAGATGGCCAATTTTTCTCAAATAACTCATTCACCTACTTTTGGAAGAGCTTTCACATGGTGAAGTTTCAGACCCATAGCCAATTATTCACCTACTCAAAATGAGTAAATGCGAATTATTTCTAAAAGTATTGCAGATAGCCAATTTTTCTCAAATAACTCATTCACCTACTTTTGGGAGAGCTTTCACATGGTGAAGTTTCAGACCCATAGCTAATTATTTACCTACTCAAAATGAGTAAATGCTAATTATCTCTAAAAGTATTGCGGATACCCAATTTTTATCAAATAACTCATTCATCTACTTGTGGGAGAGCTTTCACATGGTGAAGTTTCAGACCCATAGCTAATTACTCACCTACTCAAAATGAGTAAATGCGAATTATCTCTAAAAGTATTGCAGATAGCCAATTTTTCTCAAATAACTCATTCACCTACTTTTGGGAGAGCTTTCACTTGGTGAAGTTTCAGACCCATAGCTAATTACTCACCTACTCAAAATGAGTAAATGCGAATTATCTCTAAAAGTATTGCAGATAGCCAATTTTTCTCAAATAACTCATTCACCTACTTTTGGGAGAGCTTTCACTTGGTGAAGTTTCAGACCCATAGCTAATTACTCACCTACTCAAAATGAGTAAATGCGAATTATTTCTAAAAGTATTGCAGATAGCCAATTTTTCTCAAATAACTCATTCACCTACTTTTGGGAGAGCTTTCACATGGTGAAGTTTCAGACCCATAGCTAATTATTTACCTACTCAAAATGAGTAAATGCTAATTATCTGTAAAAGTATTGCGGATACCCAATTTTTATCAAATAACTCATTCATCTACTTGTGGGAGAGCTTTCACATGGTGAAGTTTCAGACCCATAGCTAATTACTCACCTACTCAAAATGAGTAAATGCGAATTATCTCTAAAAGTATTGCAGATAGCCAATTTTTCTCAAATAACTCATTCACCTACTTTTGGGAGAGCTTTCACTTGGTGAAGTTTCAGACCCATAGCTAATTACTCACCTACTCAAAATGAGTAAATGCGAATTATCTCTAAAAGTATTGCAGATAGCCAATTTTTCTCAAATAACTCATTCACCTACTTTTGGGAGAGCTTTCACTTGGTGAAGTTTCAGACCCATAGCTAATTACTCACCTACTCAAAATGAGTAAATGCGAATTATCTCATAAAGTATTGCAGATAGCCAATTTTTGTCAAATTAATCATTCACCTACTTTTGGGAGAGCTTTCACTTGGTGAAGTTTCAGACCCATAGCTAATTACTCACCTACTCAAAATGAGTAAATGCTAATTATCTCTAAAAGTATTGCAGATAGCCAATTTTTCTCAAATAACTCATTCACCTACTTTTGGGAGAGCTTTCACTCTGTGAAGTTTCAGACCCATAGCTAATTACTCACCTACTCAAAATGAGTAAATGCGAATTATCTCTAAAAGTATTGCAGATAGCCAATTTTTCTCAAATAACTCATTCATCTACTTTTGGGAGAGCTTTCACTTGGTGAAGTTTCAGAGCCATAGCTAATTACTCACCTACTCAAAATGAGTAAATGCGAATTATCTCTAAAAGTATTGCAGATAGCCAATTTTTCTCAAATAACTCATTCACCTACTTTTGGGAGAGCTTTCACTTGGTGAAGTTTCAGACCCATAGCTAATTACTCACCTACTCAAAATGAGTAAATGCGAATTATTTCTAAAAGTATTGCAGATAGCCAATTTTTCTCAAATAACTCATTCACCTACTTTTGGGAGAGCTTTCACATGGTGAAGTTTCAGACCCATAGCTAATTATTTACCTACTCAAAATGAGTAAATGCTAATTATCTGTAAAAGTATTGCGGATACCCAATTTTTATCAAATAACTCATTCATCTACTTGTGGGAGAGCTTTCACATGGTGAAGTTTCAGACCCATAGCTAATTACTCACCTACTCAAAATGAGTAAATGCGAATTATCTCTAAAAGTATTGCAGATAGCCAATTTTTCTCAAATAACTCATTCACCTACTTTTGGGAGAGCTTTCACTTGGTGAAGTTTCAGACCCATAGCTAATTACTCACCTACTCAAAATGAGTAAATGCGAATTATCTCTAAAAGTATTGCAGATAGCCAATTTTTCTCAAATAACTCATTCACCTACTTTTGGGAGAGCTTTCACTTGGTGAAGTTTCAGACCCATAGCTAATTACTCACCTACTCAAAATGAGTAAATGCGAATTATCTCATAAAGTATTGCAGATAGCCAATTTTTCTCAAATTAATCATTCACCTACTTTTGGGAGAGCTTTCACTTGGTGAAGTTTCAGACCCATAGCTAATTACTCACCTACTCAAAATGAGTAAATGCTAATTATCTCTAAAAGTATTGCAGATAGCCAATTTTTCTCAAATAACTCATTCACCTACTTTTGGGAGAGCTTTCACTCTGTGAAGTTTCAGACCCATAGCTAATTACTCACCTACTCAAAATGAGTAAATGCGAATTATCTCTAAAGGTATTGCAGATAGCCAATTTTTCTCAAATAACTCATTCATCTACTTTTGGGAGAGCTTTCACTTGGTGAAGTTTCAGAGCCATAGCTAATTACTCACCTACTCAAAATGAGTAAATGCGAATTATCTCTAAAAGTATTGCAGATAGCCAATTTTTCTCAAATAACTCATTCACCTACTTTTGGGAGAGCTTTCACTTGGTGAAGTTTCAGACCCATAGCTAATTACTCACCTACTCAAAATGAGTAAATGCGAATTATCTCATAAAGTATTGCAGATAGTCAATTTTTGTCAAATTAATCATTCACCTACTTTTGGGAGAGCTTTCACTTGGTGAAGTTTCAGACCCATAGCTAATTACTCACCTACTCAAAATGAGTAAATGCGAATTATCTGTAAAAGTATTGCAGATAGCCAATTTTTCTCAAATAACTCATTCACCTACTTTTGGGAGAGCTTTCACTTCGTGAAGTTTCAGACCCATAGCTAATTACTCACCTACTCAAAATGAGTAAATGCGAATTATCTCTAAAAGTATTGCAGATAGCCAATTTTTCTCAAATTAATCATTCACCTACTTTTGGGAGAGCTTTCACTTGGTGAAGTTTCAGACCCATAGCTAATTACTCGTCTACTCAAAATGAGTAAATGCGAATTATCTCTAAAAGTATTGCAGATAGCCAATTTTTCTCAAATAACTCATTCACCTACTTTTGGGAGAGCTTTCACTTGGTGAAGTTTCAGACCCATAGCTAATTACTCACCTACTCAAAATGAGTAAATGCGAATTATCTCTAAAAGTATTGCAGATAGCCAATTTTTCTCAAATAACTCATTCACCTACTTTTGGCAGAGCTTTCACTTGGTGAAGTTTCAGACCCATAGCTAATTACTCACCTACTCAAAATCAGTAAATGCGAATTATCTGTAAAAGTATTGCAGATAGCCAATTTTTCTCAAATAACTCATTCACCTACTTTTGGGAGAGCTTTCACTTCGTGAAGTTTCAGACCCATAGCTAATTACTCACCTACTCAAAATGAGTAAATGCGAATTATCTCTAAAAGTATTGCAGATAGCCAATTTTTCTCAAATTAATCATTCACCTACTTTTGGGAGAGCTTTCACTTGGTGAAGTTTCAGACCCATAGCTAATTACTCGTCTACTCAAAATGAGTAAATGCGAATTATCTCTAAAAGTATTGCAGATAGCCAATTTTTCTCAAATAACTCATTCACCTACTTTTGGGAGAGCTTTCACTTGGTGAAGTTTCAGACCCATAGCTAATTACTCACCTACTCAAAATGAGTAAATGCGAATTATCTCATAAAGTATTGCAGATAGCCAATTTTTCTCAAATAACTCATTCACCTACTTTTGGCAGAGCTTTCACTTGGTGAAGTTTCAGACCCATAGCTAATTATTCACCTACTCAAAATGAGTAAATGTGAATTATCTCTAAAAGTATTGCAGATAGCCAATTTTTCTCAAATAACTCATTCACCTACTTTTGGGAGAGCTTTCACATGGTGAAGTTTCAGACCCATAGCTAATTACTCACCTACTCAAAATGAGTAAATGCGAATTATCTCTAAAAGTATTGCAGATAGCCAATTTTTCTCAAATAACTCATTCACCTACTTTTGGGAGAGCTTTCACTTGGTGAAGTTTCAGACCCATAGCTAATTACTCACCTACTCAAAATGAGTAAATGCGAATTATCTCTAAAAGTATTGCAGATAGCCAATTTTTCTCAAATAACTCATTCACCTACTTTTGGGAGAGCTTTCATTTGGTGAAGTTTCAGACCCATAGCTAATTACTCACCTACTCAAAATGAGTAAATGCGAATTATCTCTAAAAGTATTGCAGATAGCCAATTTTTCTCAAATAACTCATTCACCTACTTTTGGGAGAGCTTTCACTTGGTGAAGTTTCAGACCCATAGCTAATTACTCACCTACTCAAAATGAGTAAATGCGAATTATCTCATAAAGTATTGCAGATAGCCAATTTTTGTCAAATTAATCATTCACCTACTTTTGGGAGAGCTTTCACTTGGTGAAGTTTCAGACCCATAGCTAATTACTCACCTACTCAAAATGAGTAAATGCTAATTATCTCTAAAAGTATTGCAGATAGCCAATTTTTCTCAAATAACTCATTCACCTACTTTTGGGAGAGCTTTCACTCTGTGAAGTTTCAGACCCATAGCTAATTACTCACCTACTCAAAATGAGTAAATGCGAATTATCTCTAAAGGTATTGCAGATAGCCAATTTTTCTCAAATAACTCATTCATCTACTTTTGGGAGAGCTTTCACTTGGTGAAGTTTCAGAGCCATAGCTAATTACTCACCTACTCAAAATGAGTAAATGCGAATTATCTCTAAAAGTATTGCAGATAGCCAATTTTTCTCAAATAACTCATTCACCTACTTTTGGGAGAGCTTTCACTTGGTGAAGTTTCAGACCCATAGCTAATTACTCACCTACTCAAAATGAGTAAATGCGAATTATCTCATAAAGTATTGCAGATAGTCAATTTTTGTCAAATTAATCATTCACCTACTTTTGGGAGAGCTTTCACTTGGTGAAGTTTCAGACCCATAGCTAATTACTCACCTACTCAAAATGAGTAAATGCGAATTATCTGTAAAAGTATTGCAGATAGCCAATTTTTCTCAAATAACTCATTCACCTACTTTTGGGAGAGCTTTCACTTCGTGAAGTTTCAGACCCATAGCTAATTACTCACCTACTCAAAATGAGTAAATGCGAATTATCTCTAAAAGTATTGCAGATAGCCAATTTTTCTCAAATTAATCATTCACCTACTTTTGGGAGAGCTTTCACTTGGTGAAGTTTCAGACCCATAGCTAATTACTCGTCTACTCAAAATGAGTAAATGCGAATTATCTCTAAAAGTATTGCAGATAGCCAATTTTTCTCAAATAACTCATTCACCTACTTTTGGGAGAGCTTTCACTTGGTGAAGTTTCAGACCCATAGCTAATTACTCACCTACTCAAAATGAGTAAATGCGAATTATCTCTAAAAGTATTGCAGATAGCCAATTTTTCTCAAATTAATCATTCACCTACTTTTGGCAGAGCTTTCACTTGGTGAAGTTTCAGACCCATAGCTAATTACTCACCTACTCAAAATCAGTAAATGCGAATTATCTGTAAAAGTATTGCAGATAGCCAATTTTTCTCAAATAACTCATTCACCTACTTTTGGGAGAGCTTTCACTTCGTGAAGTTTCAGACCCATAGCTAATTACTCACCTACTCAAAATGAGTAAATGCGAATTATCTGTAAAAGTATTGCAGATAGCCAATTTTTCTCAAATTAATCATTCACCTACTTTTGGGAGAGCTTTCACTTGGTGAAGTTTCAGACCCATAGCTAATTACTCGTCTACTCAAAATGAGTAAATGCGAATTATCTCTAAAAGTATTGTAGATAGCCAATTTTTCTCAAATAACTCATTCACCTACTTTTGGGAGAGCTTTCACTTGGTGAAGTTTCAGACCCATAGCTAATTACTCACCTACTCAAAATGAGTAAATGCGAATTATCTCATAAAGTATTGCAGATAGCCAATTTTTCTCAAATAACTCATTCACCTACTTTTGGCAGAGCTTTCACTTGGTGAAGTTTCAGACCCATAGCTAATTATTCACCTACTCAAAATGAGTAAATGTGAATTATCTCTAAAAGTATTGCAGATAGCCAATTTTTCTCAAATAACTCATTCACCTACTTTTGGGAGAGCTTTCACATGGTGAAGTTTCAGACCCATAGCTAATTACTCACCTACTCAAAATGAGTAAATGCGAATTATCTCTAAAAGTATTGCAGATAGCCAATTTTTCTCAAATAACTCATTCACCTACTTTTGGGAGAGCTTTCACTTGGTGAAGTTTCAGACCCATAGCTAATTACTCACCTACTCAAAATGAGTAAATGCGAATTATCTCTAAAAGTATTGCAGATAGCCAATTTTTCTCAAATAACTCATTCACCTACTTTTGGGAGAGCTTTCACTTGGTGAAGTTTCAGACCCATAGCTAATTACTCACCTACTCAAAATGAGTAAATGCGAATTATCTCATAAAGTATTGCAGATAGCCAATTTTTGTCAAATTAATCATTCACCTACTTTTGGGAGAGCTTTCACTTGGTGAAGTTTCAGACCCATAGCTAATTACTCACCTACTCAAAATGAGTAAATGCGAATTATCTCTAAAAGTATTGCAGATAGCCAATTTTTCTCAAATAACTCATTCACCTACTTTTGGGAGAGCTTTCACTCTGTGAAGTTTCAGACCCATAGCTAATTACTCACCTACTCAAAATGAGTAAATGCGAATTATCTCTAAAAGTATTGCAGATAGCCAATTTTTCTCAAATAACTCATTCATCTACTTTTGGGAGAGCTTTCACTTGGTGAAGTTTCAGAGCCATAGCTAATTACTCACCTACTCAAAATGAGTAAATGCGAATTATCTCTAAAAGTATTGCAGATAGCCAATTTTTCTCAAATAACTCATTCACCTACTTTTGGGAGAGCTTTCACTTGGTGAAGTTTCAGACCCATAGCTAATTACTCACCTACTCAAAATGAGTAAATGCGAATTATCTCATAAAGTATTGCAGATAGTCAATTTTTGTCAAATTAATCATTCACCTACTTTTGGGAGAGCTTTCACTTGGTGAAGTTTCAGACCCATAGCTAATTACTCACCTACTCAAAATGAGTAAATGCGAATTATCTGTAAAAGTATTGCAGATAGCCAATTTTTCTCAAATAACTCATTCACCTACTTTTGGGAGAGCTTTCACTTCGTGAAGTTTCAGACCCATAGCTAATTACTCACCTACTCAAAATGAGTAAATGCGAATTATCTCTAAAAGTATTGCAGATAGCCAATTTTTCTCAAATTAATCATTCACCTACTTTTGGGAGAGCTTTCACTTGGTGAAGTTTCAGACCCATAGCTAATTACTCGTCTACTCAAAATGAGTAAATGCGAATTATCTCTAAAAGTATTGCAGATAGCCAATTTTTCTCAAATAACTCATTCACCTACTTTTGGGAGAGCTTTCACTTGGTGAAGTTTCAGACCCATAGCTAATTACTCACCTACTCAAAATGAGTAAATGCGAATTATCTCTAAAAGTATTGCAGATAGCCAATTTTTCTCAAATAACTCATTCACCTACTTTTGGCAGAGCTTTCACTTGGTGAAGTTTCAGACCCATAGCTAATTACTCACCTACTCAAAATCAGTAAATGCGAATTATCTGTAAAAGTATTGCAGATAGCCAATTTTTCTCAAATAACTCATTCACCTACTTTTGGGAGAGCTTTCACTTCGTGAAGTTTCAGACCCATAGCTAATTACTCACCTACTCAAAATGAGTAAATGCGAATTATCTCTAAAAGTATTGCAGATAGCCAATTTTTCTCAAATTAATCATTCACCTACTTTTGGGAGAGCTTTCACTTGGTGAAGTTTCAGACCCATAGCTAATTACTCGTCTACTCAAAATGAGTAAATGCGAATTATCTCTAAAAGTATTGCAGATAGCCAATTTTTCTCAAATAACTCATTCACCTACTTTTGGGAGAGCTTTCACTTGGTGAAGTTTCAGACCCATAGCTAATTACTCACCTACTCAAAATGAGTAAATGCGAATTATCTCTAAAAGTATTGCAGATAGCCAATTTTTCTCAAATTAATCATTCACCTACTTTTGGCAGAGCTTTCACTTGGTGAAGTTTCAGACCCATAGCTAATTACTCACCTACTCAAAATCAGTAAATGCGAATTATCTGTAAAAGTATTGCAGATAGCCAATTTTTCTCAAATAACTCATTCACCTACTTTTGGGAGAGCTTTCACTTCGTGAAGTTTCAGACCCATAGCTAATTACTCACCTACTCAAAATGAGTAAATGCGAATTATCTGTAAAAGTATTGCAGATAGCCAATTTTTCTCAAATTAATCATTCACCTACTTTTGGGAGAGCTTTCACTTGGTGAAGTTTCAGACCCATAGCTAATTACTCGTCTACTCAAAATGAGTAAATGCGAATTATCTCTAAAAGTATTGCAGATAGCCAATTTTTCTCAAATAACTCATTCACCTACTTTTGGGAGAGCTTTCACTTGGTGAAGTTTCAGACCCATAGCTAATTACTCACCTACTCAAAATGAGTAAATGCGAATTATCTCATAAAGTATTGCAGATAGCCAATTTTTCTCAAATAACTCATTCACCTACTTTTGGCAGAGCTTTCACTTGGTGAAGTTTCAGACCCATAGCTAATTATTCACCTACTCAAAATGAGTAAATGTGAATTATCTCTAAAAGTATTGCAGATAGCCAATTTTTCTCAAATAACTCATTCACCTACTTTTGGGAGAGCTTTCACATGGTGAAGTTTCAGACCCATAGCTAATTACTCACCTACTCAAAATGAGTAAATGCGAATTATCTCTAAAAGTATTGCAGATAGCCAATTTTTCTCAAATAACTCATTCACCTACTTTTGGGAGAGCTTTCACTTGGTGAAGTTTCAGACCCATAGCTAATTACTCACCTACTCAAAATGAGTAAATGCGAATTATCTCTAAAAGTATTGCAGATAGCCAATTTTTCTCAAATAACTCATTCACCTACTTTTGGGAGAGCTTTCACTTGGTGAAGTTTCAGACCCATAGCTAATTACTCACCTACTCAAAATGAGTAAATGCGAATTATCTCATAAAGTATTGCAGATAGCCAATTTTTGTCAAATTAATCATTCACCTACTTTTGGGAGAGCTTTCACTTGGTGAAGTTTCAGACCCATAGCTAATTACTCACCTACTCAAAATGAGTAAATGCGAATTATCTCTTAAAAGTATTGCAGATAGCCAATTTTTCTCAAATAACTCATTCACCTACTTTTGGGAGAGCTTTCACTCTGTGAAGTTTCAGACCCATAGCTAATTACTCACCTACTCAAAATGAGTAAATGCGAATTATCTCTAAAAGTATTGCAGATAGCCAATTTTTCTCAAATAACTCATTCATCTACTTTTGGGAGAGCTTTCACTTGGTGAAGTTTCAGAGCCATAGCTAATTACTCACCTACTCAAAATGAGTAAATGCGAATTATCTCTAAAAGTATTGCAGATAGCCAATTTTTCTCAAATAACTCATTCACCTACTTTTGGGAGAGCTTTCACTTGGTGAAGTTTCAGACCCATAGCTAATTACTCACCTACTCAAAATGAGTAAATGCGAATTATCTCATAAAGTATTGCAGATAGTCAATTTTTGTCAAATTAATCATTCACCTACTTTTGGGAGAGCTTTCACTTGGTGAAGTTTCAGACCCATAGCTAATTACTCACCTACTCAAAATGAGTAAATGCGAATTATCTGTAAAAGTATTGCAGATAGCCAATTTTTCTCAAATAACTCATTCACCTACTTTTGGGAGAGCTTTCACTTCGTGAAGTTTCAGACCCATAGCTAATTACTCACCTACTCAAAATGAGTAAATGCGAATTATCTCTAAAAGTATTGCAGATAGCCAATTTTTCTCAAATTAATCATTCACCTACTTTTGGGAGAGCTTTCACTTGGTGAAGTTTCAGACCCATAGCTAATTACTCGTCTACTCAAAATGAGTAAATGCGAATTATCTCTAAAAGTATTGCAGATAGCCAATTTTTCTCAAATAACTCATTCACCTACTTTTGGGAGAGCTTTCACTTGGTGAAGTTTCAGACCCATAGCTAATTACTCACCTACTCAAAATGAGTAAATGCGAATTATCTCTAAAAGTATTGCAGATAGCCAATTTTTCTCAAATAACTCATTCACCTACTTTTGGCAGAGCTTTCACTTGGTGAAGTTTCAGACCCATAGCTAATTACTCACCTACTCAAAATCAGTAAATGCGAATTATCTGTAAAAGTATTGCAGATAGCCAATTTTTCTCAAATAACTCATTCACCTACTTTTGGGAGAGCTTTCACTTGGTGAAGTTTCAGACCCATAGCTAATTACTCACCTACTCAAAATGAGTAAATGCGAATTATCTCATAAAGTATTGCAGATAGCCAATTTTTGTCAAATTAATCATTCACCTACTTTTGGGAGAGCTTTCACTTGGTGAAGTTTCAGACCCATAGCTAATTACTCACCTACTCAAAATGAGTAAATGCGAATTATCTCTTAAAAGTATTGCAGATAGCCAATTTTTCTCAAATAACTCATTCACCTACTTTTGGGAGAGCTTTCACTCTGTGAAGTTTCAGACCCATAGCTAATTACTCACCTACTCAAAATGAGTAAATGCGAATTATCTCTAAAAGTATTGCAGATAGCCAATTTTTCTCAAATAACTCATTCATCTACTTTTGGGAGAGCTTTCACTTGGTGAAGTTTCAGAGCCATAGCTAATTACTCACCTACTCAAAATGAGTAAATGCGAATTATCTCTAAAAGTATTGCAGATAGCCAATTTTTCTCAAATAACTCATTCACCTACTTTTGGGAGAGCTTTCACTTGGTGAAGTTTCAGACCCATAGCTAATTACTCACCTACTCAAAATGAGTAAATGCGAATTATCTCATAAAGTATTGCAGATAGTCAATTTTTGTCAAATTAATCATTCACCTACTTTTGGGAGAGCTTTCACTTGGTGAAGTTTCAGACCCATAGCTAATTACTCACCTACTCAAAATGAGTAAATGCGAATTATCTGTAAAAGTATTGCAGATAGCCAATTTTTCTCAAATAACTCATTCACCTACTTTTGGGAGAGCTTTCACTTCGTGAAGTTTCAGACCCATAGCTAATTACTCACCTACTCAAAATGAGTAAATGCGAATTATCTCTAAAAGTATTGCAGATAGCCAATTTTTCTCAAATTAATCATTCACCTACTTTTGGGAGAGCTTTCACTTGGTGAAGTTTCAGACCCATAGCTAATTACTCGTCTACTCAAAATGAGTAAATGCGAATTATCTCTAAAAGTATTGCAGATAGCCAATTTTTCTCAAATAACTCATTCACCTACTTTTGGGAGAGCTTTCACTTGGTGAAGTTTCAGACCCATAGCTAATTACTCACCTACTCAAAATGAGTAAATGCGAATTATCTCTAAAAGTATTGCAGATAGCCAATTTTTCTCAAATAACTCATTCACCTACTTTTGGCAGAGCTTTCACTTGGTGAAGTTTCAGACCCATAGCTAATTACTCACCTACTCAAAATCAGTAAATGCGAATTATCTGTAAAAGTATTGCAGATAGCCAATTTTTCTCAAATAACTCATTCACCTACTTTTGGGAGAGCTTTCACTTCGTGAAGTTTCAGACCCATAGCTAATTACTCACCTACTCAAAATGAGTAAATGCGAATTATCTCTAAAAGTATTGCAGATAGCCAATTTTTCTCAAATTAATCATTCACCTACTTTTGGGAGAGCTTTCACTTGGTGAAGTTTCAGACCCATAGCTAATTACTCGTCTACTCAAAATGAGTAAATGCGAATTATCTCTAAAAGTATTGCAGATAGCCAATTTTTCTCAAATAACTCATTCACCTACTTTTGGGAGAGCTTTCACTTGGTGAAGTTTCAGACCCATAGCTAATTACTCACCTACTCAAAATGAGTAAATGCGAATTATCTCATAAAGTATTGCAGATAGCCAATTTTTCTCAAATAACTCATTCACCTACTTTTGGCAGAGCTTTCACTTGGTGAAGTTTCAGACCCATAGCTAATTATTCACCTACTCAAAATGAGT
Organism: Sabellastarte sp. h YS-2021; assembly: GCA_964017235.1. Lineage (NCBI taxonomy): Eukaryota > Metazoa > Annelida > Polychaeta > Sabellida > Sabellidae > Sabellastarte > Sabellastarte sp. h YS-2021. The sequence continues at coordinate 20,677,777 of OZ024928.1, forward strand.
AAATGTGAATTATCTCTAAAAGTATTGCAGATAGCCAATTTTTCTCAAATAACTCATTCACCTACTTTTGGGAGAGCTTTCACATGGTGAAGTTTCAGACCCATAGCTAATTACTCACCTACTCAAAATGAGTAAATGCGAATTATCTCTAAAAGTATTGCAGATAGCCAATTTTTCTCAAATAACTCATTCACCTACTTTTGGGAGAGCTTTCACATGGTGAAGTTTCAGACCCATAGCTAATTACTCACCTACTCAAAATGAGTAAATGCGAATTATCTTTAAAAGTATTGCAGATAGCCAATTTTTCTCAAATAACTCATTCACCTACTTTTGGGAGAGCTTTCACTTGGTGAAGTTTCAGACCCATAGATAATTATTCACCTACTCAAAATGAGTAAATGTGAATTATCTCTTAATAGTATTGCAGATAGCCAATTTTTCTCAAATAACTCATTCACCTACTTTTGGAAGACCTTTCACACACGAAAATGAAAAATTGTGAATATCTCGGAAAAGCTATTTCTTCTGCTTTAATGCTCGGCGGGAGATACACACCACAGCAGTGGTCTTGACAAAACAAAAATTTTTGTCTCCCCAAAAATGGTGGCCATTTTGAAGTTTCAAAGTTTTTGCAAAACACAAAAATGCTTATATCTCGAAAACTGTGCTATATGGAGCGAACTCAACAAAATTTTGGACCTGCTGGGTATCTCTGCAGAGTAGCCATGCCAATTTTCAAAATATTTTTGTCTCGCCAAATATAGCGGACATTTTTAATTTTTTTATTTTTTGCAAAACACAAAAATGCTTATATCATGAAAACCGTGCTAGATAGAGCAGACTGCGCTGACTTTGGTTGCCACAACAGTATAAGGCTAGAAACGAAGCATTTTCTTAATACTTTAGCGCTCACCTTTATATCCTTTTCGGGACGCTTTGTTTTTGCTATGCAAAAACATTATCTTTTTTTTTTGCGAGCGATCCTCTAGTTTTTGTTGAAAGTGGACTTGTGAGTTAGCGCATAGTCATCAGCATAAGCTGCTGCTTTTGCCAAATTTTCAACTTTCTGTTCATCTAGATAGGTTTTAATGTCATCACGAACACACCTTTTGAACTCTTCAATCAAAATAACTTGCCTAAGTTTTTCAAAGTCTGTACCTACTTCCCTAGAATTACACCATCTGTCAAAGTACACTTCTTTCTCATGGGCAAATTCAACATGAGTTTGACTTTCTTGTTTACGATAATTTCTGAATTTTTGACGATATGCTTCTGGTACCAACTCATATGCTTTCAAAATAGCATTTTTGACAGAGTTATAGTCCACACATTCAGAAATTGGCAAAGCCGTGTATGCCTCCTGGGCCTTTCCCCTCAAAACACTTTGCAGCAATAAAGGCCACTGGTCTATAAGCCATTTCAAATTTTGAGCTACTCTTTCAAAGTGTTGAAAGTACTTATCGACCTCCGACTCATTAAAAGGTGGTACCAGTCGCACATTTTTACCCAAATCAAATTTGGTAGCAATGGACTCTTCATGGGCAATTCTGCGGGCATTGAGTTCTAAAGCTCTCATTTCTCTTTCATGTTTAAGCGCTCGCTCTTCCTTTTGAGCTTGAGCTTCAAGCTCTTCTTTTCGAGCCTCAAGCTCTTCTTTTCTTTGTCGAGCTTCAAGCTCTTCTTTTCACTGTTGAGCTTCAAGCTCTTCTTTTCGTTGTTGAGCTTCAAGCTCTCTTTCTGTAGCTTCAAATTCTCTAAGTTTTAGCTCTCTTTCAATTTCTAATCGCCTGATCTCATATTGCCCAGAAGGTTCCATTGGTAGAGGCTTATACACTTCTAAACAACTATCAGGTAAAACATCTTCATCAACTAACTGTTCAACAATAAGCCTTTTAAGTTCATGTTTACGTGTTGACCTTTTCACCTCTATCTGTAACTCTTGTGCTATCTGCATTAACATATCTTTTTTTAAAAGTTTCTAGAACTTCCATAGATGGTGACTGTACAAACTCTTTAGCACTAGCCATTTTGAGCACTGTTGACTGTAACCAATTACTAAATCAAATGGATTTTCAAAATGTTAATTGAACAGTTGATCAAATAGTTGTAATCAAATGGTTGGATCCCGGACGAGCCCCCAATTTTCCTGTTACGGTCACGGGCAAGCACGGTAGCAATTACCGGTTGTCTTTAAGTTGTAACAGAAAAAGCAAAAAGTTGAACTTAACAAATTTATTTAATAGTCAACAATAATGATTACAGTCAACTGGTATGCTCTTAACTAAACACACTAATACAATAATAAGATCTAGCTGACCTGACCACAGAGATTATGAGTTAAATTTATCCGCCGTATCCAGCAATCTGTTCCGTAATCCATCCTGTAATATATTCTGTGGTCTGTCCAATGTCCTGTGGTCTGTGCTGTGATCTGTCCATTGTTCACTCACACACAGATATCTATATCTTGTGACCTGTCTCACAATCAACAACACAAAAGGTTCCTGTCCTGCTATTCTTTGTATATCCAGTCACACAGAATGTCTGTCTGGAGACATTTAGAGAGTTAACACAACTGTACTGTCTGCTCCAAGATGTGGACAATGTCCAAAATGCAGTAAATTCACTCTCTGTTATATGAATGTACAATATCCAAAATATCCAAAGTACAATAAATCTGTCCAGATGATGTATCCAGTTCACTCCAGTAAAAGTTCACAGTGATATAAGCATATATTATACTCCAAAACACAATAGCTCTCCTTATAGCAAGCGAATACAAAGTTTTTTTGTGGTCAGATGTACATTCCTTATATACATTCACAGATTCCTTCTGGAATTGTACAGAACCAACTCAAAAGAAGATTGAGCCATCTAGGCCAAATGAGGAAGTTCTAGAAACTACTGGCAATTGGGTTTCCCCAAATCTAACATAACCACTGAGGGGGGGACTTCCCCCAGTCTGTGAACAGATCAATAAACACTAAAACACAAAAATCAATAACTCCCTTACTTTAAATGTTAACACACAAAAAGAACCAACAACACAATTATCTTTTATGACAATGTATAAACATAAAGCTTAAATTAAACAATGCACTAATATAGTGCCTAATATATGTAATATACAATGTACTAATATAGTGTCCAATATATGTAACATGTTGCCAGTCAGCAGAGGCAGGTTTTCTTGTCTAATGAATATTGAATGTTGATAATAAAATTAATAATCCACTGTGATGCAAAGTTTAATCATGTTCACACCAGATCCCCCCCATCTCTTCAAGACTTTAGTTATTGTTCTGGGGCCGTATTCACTAAAGGTCTTAGCCAAGTCTTAGGCTTAACTTGGCTATATTTTTATACAAAAGTTAAGCCTAAGACTTGGCTAAGACCTTTCGTGAATACGACCCCAGCTGTTTAATTACATTCTTTGAGACCGTGGAAATATTATTTTTAGTAAGGTCACTGTCAGGTATTATTGCAGAAAATGGGAAACAATGATTATGAGATAAACTGAATGTATGTCAAGGGCCACCTTTATTATGTAAGAACAATACAGGTAAAATTGCAGGTATTTGAAGCTGCTGCACTGAAATTTTTTATATGAGTGACTAGAGCTATGTTATGTGTCATTGAGTAAAGCATTCAAGCAGTATCTGCCAGGAAATCATTATATATAAGATGCTCTCGTTGTTTTTATGAACTCAGCAAAGCAAATGTTTTATGAGGCAAAGGCTTTGTCTTTTTCTGAGGCCTGTTGTCCCACCTTAATTATTTTGTACTGCCATTGCAAATGGTTGGCATGACAATAGGTATATTGATTTTTCTTTCTCAGATTTTTTTTCTACTAAATGTAGCTAGTGTGGTCAAGTAATGGGAGATATCTTTTTGTTGTTAAAATTTAAAATAGTTTATTGGTTTACATTAAATTATGTGATTGTATATCATCATTATCATGACAGATTGATTTAGAAGAATAGTGAGTTTATAATTTTGAAATTTCGAATGTTCAAAATTTTAAAGTCTAAGAGGAGTGTCTTTCCGTTGTTGGTAAAGGTGAGTTGTATTATCATTTATTTCAGTTGGGTGAGTTATCTAGACATGGGCCAGCATTATGGATATTTGGGGTTCAAGAGAATGAGGTATTGTTTTGCAGATTGTGAGTCAGTTGTTAATGTTTTCAGTGTTACATCAATATATGTGTTTATAGAAGCCTGTAATTTGCACCAAGTTGATCCAAATTGACTGACCCAGATGCAAGGCCTTTTTTAGCTGAAGAAATTGGCAAACAATTGTTCAAAATCGGCCCAAAAAACGAAGTTCTGTTCATTTTAACTGGAGGGCTATACTGGATGCTTGATGAAAATCTGATAAAAGTTGCAGAATCAGTCAAAACATAATCTTTTAGTATCAACTAATTGTATTGTGTTGTTGTTGTTGGTGTGAAGAGCCAAGGTATATTGTATGAGTTGTAACTTTGTTATTGGATCATATGGTCTTGTATTGTGTTGATGGTGTGTATGGGTCTTTTGGTGTTTCCCAGTGTCTATGGCCAGATCATAGCCTCTACAAGTCTACATTCAATATTTTGAGATAGTCCATGCATACTTCAACTCTGTAGAGTGTGATATTACTCCAGTTTACAAGATTCTCAAGTTTGAGTGCAAGGTATGGAGTGAATTTGACACCTGTAATTGCCTTAACTATACTCAATAATTAATGGCAGTATATACTAGATATGGGAAAGGAACTATGGATGATATATTAAAAGAAAAACTGTTGTTAATATGCAAAGCTCATCCAAAATTTTCTTTGGATTATGTATTTTTATTGTCTGCACAAAATTGTTCAAAGAAAAAGTTACATATTATTAAGATTGAGCTGTATTCTTTATTATTTCAAAAGTATTAGTAACTAGTTTTATGTTAAAATACAATACCTACTCAGCAGCAGCTTTTTCTAGAGGTTTGCTGGCATGCTTTAGTACAGCATCTGTGCATATTGATTGCTTTCGATGTTGATACATTTTAAGCATTTGTTTCTGTCTCTATTTCTATTGATCTTCTGCTCTTTAAATTGATATTCTTGGAAATTAATATGTGGGAAAACAAAATCAGTTGATTCACTGTAATAATTTGTACACAACGGCTATAAAGTAGACTAAAGTGAAGGATAAATTTCATCAGAATGGTAATTAAATAATTACAGTTCATGGGTGACTTGGATTATTAATTTATTACATATTGATTTTGGAAACTTGCTGCTCAGCAGCTGGTTCTATATATATTCCAACAGCTAAAATTTCTTGAGAATTATTAGGTTTATTTGTTGCGGTAAATTGTTGCAGTTGCAGTGTGCAAGTTTTTCACTAGATCAGGTAAACATACTTATTAAGCGTCCCGCAAGGGACGCTTGTTTGTGTATGGGAGAGCTTCAGGCTCCGGCGGCTCCGCCGGCTCCGCATTTTGTTTTCCTTATAACTCTGTAACCGTTAGGCGGATTCTTTTCAAATTTGGCAGGTTTAGGCAGTAGCCTTGGGGAATTTTTTTGAATATGCTGCAGTGACATTTCAACCAATCAGAGAGGTCACATGACCAAAAATGTCTTTTTTCGGTGGGGAAGCTTGTCTGGATGATAACTTGAAAGGAATTTTATCAATTCACCTGAAACTTGGCAAATACATTCATTCTATTAAAATCTGGAAATCATTAGATTTTGGCATTGATTGGTCAAGAAATGGCCGAGTAATTAATGATTAATTAATCATTACGAATTTTCCAAATAAGGAAAACACAAAAATGTTTATATCTCGAAAACCGTGCTAGATAGAGCGATTTCGGCGAAATTTTTGACCCGCAGGGTATTTCTGCGGAGTAGTTTTCCCAATTTTCAAAAAAATTTTATCTCGCCCAAAATGGCGGCCATTTTGAATTTTCGAAATTTTCGCAAAAATTGCAAAACACAAAAATGCTTATATCTCAAAAACCGTGCTAGATAGAGCAATTTCGACAAAATTTTTGACCCGCAGGATATCTCTGCGGAGTAGTTTTCCCAATTTTCAAAAAATTTTTGTCTCGCCAAAAATGGCGGCCATTTTGAATTTTCGAAATTTTCGTAAAAATTGCAAAACACAAAAATGCTTATATCTCGAAAACCGTGCTAGATAGAGCGATTTCGACGAAATTTTTGACCCAAAGGGTATCTCTGCAGAGTAGTTATCCCAATTTTGAAAAAAATTTTGTCTCGCCAAAAATGGCGGCCATTTTGAATTTTCGAATTTTTCGCAAAAATTGCAAAACACAAAAATGCTTATATCTCGAAAACCGTGCTAGATAGAGCGATTTTGACGAAATTTTTGACCCAAAGGGCATCTCTACAGAGTAGCCATGCCAATTTTGAAAAAAATTTTGTCTCGCCAAAAATGGCGGCCATTTTGAATTTTCGAATTTTTCGCAAAAATTGCAAAACATAAAAATGGTTATATCTCGAAAACCGTGCTAGATAGAGCGATTTCGACGAAATTTTTGACCCTCAGGGTATCTCTCCAGAGTAGCCATGCCAATTTTCAAAAAAAATTTTGTCTTGCCAAAAATGGCGGCCATTTTGAATTTTCGAATTTTTCGCAAAATTGCAAAACACAAAAATGCTTATATCTCGAAAACCGTGCTAGATAGAGCGATTGAGTAAATGCGAATTATCTCTAAAAGTATTGCAGATAGCCAATTTTTCTCAAATAACTCATTCACCTACTTTTGGGAGAGCTTTCACTTGGTGAAGTTTCAGACCCATAGCTAATTACTCACCTACTCAAAATGAGTAAATGCGAATTATCTCTAAAAGTATTGCAGATAGCCAATTTTTCTCAAATAACTCATTCACCTACTTTTGGGAGAGCTTTCACTTGGTGAAGTTTCAGACCCATAGCTAATTACTCACCTACTCAAAATGAGTAAATGCGAATTATCTCTAAAAGTATTGCAGATAGCCAATTTTTCTCAAATAACTCATTCACCTACTTTTGGAAGAGCTTTCACTTGGTGAAGTTTCAGACCCATAGCTAATTACTCACCTACTCAAAATGAGTAAATGCGAATTATCTCTAAAAGTATTGCAGATAGCCAATTTTTCTCAAATAACTCATTCACCTACTTTTGGGAGAGCTTTCACTTGGTGAAGTTTCAGACCCATAGCTAATTACTCACCTACTCAAAATGAGTAAATGCGAATTATCTCTAAAAGTATTGCAGATAGCCAATTTTTCTCAAATAACTCATTCACCTACTTTTGGGAGAGCTTTCACTTGGTGAAGTTTCAGACCCATAGCTAATTACTCACCTACTCAAAATGAGTAAATGCGAATTATCTCTAAAAGTATTGCAGATAGCCAATTTTTCTCAAATTAATCATTCACCTACTTTTGGGAGAGCTTTCACTTGGTGAAGTTTCAGACCCATAGCTAATTACTCACCTACTGAAAATGAGTAAATGCGAATTATCTCTAAAAGTATTGCAGATAGCCAATTTTTCTCAAATAACTCATTCAACTACTTTTGGGAGAGCTTTCACTTGGTGAAGTTTCAGACCCATAGCTAATTACTCACCTACTCAAAATGAGTAAATGCGAATTATCTCTAAAAGTATTGCAGATAGCCAATTTTTCTCAAATAACTCATTCACCTACTTGTGGGAGAGCTTTCACTTGGTGAAGTTTCAGACCCATAGCTAATTACTCACCTACTGAAAATGAGTAAATGCGAATTATCTCTAAAAGTATTGCAGATAGCCAATTTTTCTCGAATAACTCATTCACCTACTTTTGTGAGAGCTTTCACTTGGTGAAGTTTCAGACCCATAGCTAATTACTCACCTACTGAAAATGAGTAAATGCGAATTATCTCTAAAAGTATTGCAGATAGCCAATTTTTCTCAAATAACTCATTCACCTACTTTTGGGAGAGCTTTCACTTGGTGAAGTTTCAGACCCATAGCTAATTACTCACCTACTCAAAATGAGTAAATGCGAATTATCTCTAAAAGTATTGCAGATAGCCAATTTTTCTCAAATAACTCATTCACCTACTTGTGGGAGAGCTTTCACTTGGTGAAGTTTCAGACCCATAGCTAATTACTCACCTACTCAAAATGAGTAAATGCGAATTATCTCTAAAAGTATTGCAGATAGCCAATTTTTCTCAAATAACTCATTCACCTACTTGTGGGAGAGCTTTCACTTGGTGAAGTTTCAGACCCATAGCTAATTACTCACCTACTCAAAATGAGTAAATGCGAATTATCTCTAAAAGTATTGCAGATAGCCAATTTTTCTCAAATAACTCATTCACCTACTTTTGTGAGAGCTTTCACTTGGTGAAGTTTCAGACCCATAGCTAATTACTCACCTACTCAAAATGAGTAAATGCGAATTATCTCTAAAAGTATTGCAGATAGCCAATTTTTCTCAAATTAATCATTCACCTACTTTTGGGAGAGCTTTCACTTGGTGAAGTTTCAGACCCATAGCTAATTACTCACCTACTCAAAATGAGTAAATGCGAATTATCTCTAAAAGTATTGCAGATAGCCAATTTTTCTCAAATAACTCATTCACCTACTTTTGGGAGAGCTTTCACATGGTGAAGTTTCAGACCCATAGCTAATTACTCACCTACTCAAAATGAGTAAATGCGAATTATCTCTAAAAGTATTGCAGATAGCCAATTTTTCTCAAATAACTCATTCACCTACTTTTGGGAGAGCTTTCACATGGTGAAGTTTCAGACCCATAGCTAATTACTCACCTACTCAAAATGAGTAAATGCGAATTATCTTTAAAAGTATTGCAGATAGCCAATTTTTCTCAAATAACTCATTCACCTACTTTTGGGAGAGCTTTCACTTGGTGAAGTTTCAGACCCATAGATAATTATTCACCTACTCAAAATGAGTAAATGTGAATTATCTCTTAATAGTATTGCAGATAGCCAATTTTTCTCAAATAACTCATTCACCTACTTTTGGAAGACCTTTCACACACGAAAATGAAAAATTGTGAATATCTCGGAAAAGCTATTTCTTCTGCTTTAATGCTCGGCGGGAGATACACACCACAGCAGTGGTCTTGACAAAACAAAAATTTTTGTCTCCCCAAAAATGGTGGCCATTTTGAAGTTTCAAAGTTTTTGCAAAACACAAAAATGCTTATATCTCGAAAACTGTGCTATATGGAGCGAACTCAACAAAATTTTGGACCTGCTGGGTATCTCTGCAGAGTAGCCATGCCAATTTTCAAAATATTTTTGTCTCGCCAAATATAGCGGACATTTTTAATTTTTTTATTTTTTGCAAAACACAAAAATGCTTATATCATGAAAACCGTGCTAGATAGAGCAGACTGCGCTGACTTTGGTTGCCACAACAGTATAAGGCTAGAAACGAAGCATTTTCTTAATACTTTAGCGCTCACCTTTATATCCTTTTCGGGACGCTTTGTTTTTGCTATGCAAAAACATTATCTTTTTTTTTTGCGAGCGATCCTCTAGTTTTTGTTGAAAGTGGACTTGTGAGTTAGCGCATAGTCATCAGCATAAGCTGCTGCTTTTGCCAAATTTTCAACTTTCTGTTCATCTAGATAGGTTTTAATGTCATCACGAACACACCTTTTGAACTCTTCAATCAAAATAACTTGCCTAAGTTTTTCAAAGTCTGTACCTACTTCCCTAGAATTACACCATCTGTCAAAGTACACTTCTTTCTCATGGGCAAATTCAACATGAGTTTGACTTTCTTGTTTACGATAATTTCTGAATTTTTGACGATATGCTTCTGGTACCAACTCATATGCTTTCAAAATAGCATTTTTGACAGAGTTATAGTCCACACATTCAGAAATTGGCAAAGCCGTGTATGCCTCCTGGGCCTTTCCCCTCAAAACACTTTGCAGCAATAAAGGCCACTGGTCTATAAGCCATTTCAAATTTTGAGCTACTCTTTCAAAGTGTTGAAAGTACTTATCGACCTCCGACTCATTAAAAGGTGGTACCAGTCGCACATTTTTACCCAAATCAAATTTGGTAGCAATGGACTCTTCATGGGCAATTCTGCGGGCATTGAGTTCTAAAGCTCTCATTTCTCTTTCATGTTTAAGCGCTCGCTCTTCCTTTTGAGCTTGAGCTTCAAGCTCTTCTTTTCGAGCCTCAAGCTCTTCTTTTCTTTGTCGAGCTTCAAGCTCTTCTTTTCACTGTTGAGCTTCAAGCTCTTCTTTTCGTTGTTGAGCTTCAAGCTCTCTTTCTGTAGCTTCAAATTCTCTAAGTTTTAGCTCTCTTTCAATTTCTAATCGCCTGATCTCATATTGCCCAGAAGGTTCCATTGGTAGAGGCTTATACACTTCTAAACAACTATCAGGTAAAACATCTTCATCAACTAACTGTTCAACAATAAGCCTTTTAAGTTCATGTTTACGTGTTGACCTTTTCACCTCTATCTGTAACTCTTGTGCTATCTGCATTAACATATCTTTTTTTAAAAGTTTCTAGAACTTCCATAGATGGTGACTGTACAAACTCTTTAGCACTAGCCATTTTGAGCACTGTTGACTGTAACCAATTACTAAATCAAATGGATTTTCAAAATGTTAATTGAACAGTTGATCAAATAGTTGTAATCAAATGGTTGGATCCCGGACGAGCCCCCAATTTTCCTGTTACGGTCACGGGCAAGCACGGTAGCAATTACCGGTTGTCTTTAAGTTGTAACAGAAAAAGCAAAAAGTTGAACTTAACAAATTTATTTAATAGTCAACAATAATGATTACAGTCAACTGGTATGCTCTTAACTAAACACACTAATACAATAATAAGATCTAGCTGACCTGACCACAGAGATTATGAGTTAAATTTATCCGCCGTATCCAGCAATCTGTTCCGTAATCCATCCTGTAATATATTCTGTGGTCTGTCCAATGTCCTGTGGTCTGTGCTGTGATCTGTCCATTGTTCACTCACACACAGATATCTATATCTTGTGACCTGTCTCACAATCAACAACACAAAAGGTTCCTGTCCTGCTATTCTTTGTATATCCAGTCACACAGAATGTCTGTCTGGAGACATTTAGAGAGTTAACACAACTGTACTGTCTGCTCCAAGATGTGGACAATGTCCAAAATGCAGTAAATTCACTCTCTGTTATATGAATGTACAATATCCAAAATATCCAAAGTACAATAAATCTGTCCAGATGATGTATCCAGTTCACTCCAGTAAAAGTTCACAGTGATATAAGCATATATTATACTCCAAAACACAATAGCTCTCCTTATAGCAAGCGAATACAAAGTTTTTTTGTGGTCAGATGTACATTCCTTATATACATTCACAGATTCCTTCTGGAATTGTACAGAACCAACTCAAAAGAAGATTGAGCCATCTAGGCCAAATGAGGAAGTTCTAGAAACTACTGGCAATTGGGTTTCCCCAAATCTAACATAACCACTGAGGGGGGGACTTCCCCCAGTCTGTGAACAGATCAATAAACACTAAAACACAAAAATCAATAACTCCCTTACTTTAAATGTTAACACACAAAAAGAACCAACAACACAATTATCTTTTATGACAATGTATAAACATAAAGCTTAAATTAAACAATGCACTAATATAGTGCCTAATATATGTAATATACAATGTACTAATATAGTGTCCAATATATGTAACATGTTGCCAGTCAGCAGAGGCAGGTTTTCTTGTCTAATGAATATTGAATGTTGATAATAAAATTAATAATCCACTGTGATGCAAAGTTTAATCATGTTCACACCAGATCCCCCCCATCTCTTCAAGACTTTAGTTATTGTTCTGGGGCCGTATTCACTAAAGGTCTTAGCCAAGTCTTAGGCTTAACTTGGCTATATTTTTATACAAAAGTTAAGCCTAAGACTTGGCTAAGACCTTTCGTGAATACGACCCCAGCTGTTTAATTACATTCTTTGAGACCGTGGAAATATTATTTTTAGTAAGGTCACTGTCAGGTATTATTGCAGAAAATGGGAAACAATGATTATGAGATAAACTGAATGTATGTCAAGGGCCACCTTTATTATGTAAGAACAATACAGGTAAAATTGCAGGTATTTGAAGCTGCTGCACTGAAATTTTTTATATGAGTGACTAGAGCTATGTTATGTGTCATTGAGTAAAGCATTCAAGCAGTATCTGCCAGGAAATCATTATATATAAGATGCTCTCGTTGTTTTTATGAACTCAGCAAAGCAAATGTTTTATGAGGCAAAGGCTTTGTCTTTTTCTGAGGCCTGTTGTCCCACCTTAATTATTTTGTACTGCCATTGCAAATGGTTGGCATGACAATAGGTATATTGATTTTTCTTTCTCAGATTTTTTTTCTACTAAATGTAGCTAGTGTGGTCAAGTAATGGGAGATATCTTTTTGTTGTTAAAATTTAAAATAGTTTATTGGTTTACATTAAATTATGTGATTGTATATCATCATTATCATGACAGATTGATTTAGAAGAATAGTGAGTTTATAATTTTGAAATTTCGAATGTTCAAAATTTTAAAGTCTAAGAGGAGTGTCTTTCCGTTGTTGGTAAAGGTGAGTTGTATTATCATTTATTTCAGTTGGGTGAGTTATCTAGACATGGGCCAGCATTATGGATATTTGGGGTTCAAGAGAATGAGGTATTGTTTTGCAGATTGTGAGTCAGTTGTTAATGTTTTCAGTGTTACATCAATATATGTGTTTATAGAAGCCTGTAATTTGCACCAAGTTGATCCAAATTGACTGACCCAGATGCAAGGCCTTTTTTAGCTGAAGAAATTGGCAAACAATTGTTCAAAATCGGCCCAAAAAACGAAGTTCTGTTCATTTTAACTGGAGGGCTATACTGGATGCTTGATGAAAATCTGATAAAAGTTGCAGAATCAGTCAAAACATAATCTTTTAGTATCAACTAATTGTATTGTGTTGTTGTTGTTGGTGTGAAGAGCCAAGGTATATTGTATGAGTTGTAACTTTGTTATTGGATCATATGGTCTTGTATTGTGTTGATGGTGTGTATGGGTCTTTTGGTGTTTCCCAGTGTCTATGGCCAGATCATAGCCTCTACAAGTCTACATTCAATATTTTGAGATAGTCCATGCATACTTCAACTCTGTAGAGTGTGATATTACTCCAGTTTACAAGATTCTCAAGTTTGAGTGCAAGGTATGGAGTGAATTTGACACCTGTAATTGCCTTAACTATACTCAATAATTAATGGCAGTATATACTAGATATGGGAAAGGAACTATGGATGATATATTAAAAGAAAAACTGTTGTTAATATGCAAAGCTCATCCAAAATTTTCTTTGGATTATGTATTTTTATTGTCTGCACAAAATTGTTCAAAGAAAAAGTTACATATTATTAAGATTGAGCTGTATTCTTTATTATTTCAAAAGTATTAGTAACTAGTTTTATGTTAAAATACAATACCTACTCAGCAGCAGCTTTTTCTAGAGGTTTGCTGGCATGCTTTAGTACAGCATCTGTGCATATTGATTGCTTTCGATGTTGATACATTTTAAGCATTTGTTTCTGTCTCTATTTCTATTGATCTTCTGCTCTTTAAATTGATATTCTTGGAAATTAATATGTGGGAAAACAAAATCAGTTGATTCACTGTAATAATTTGTACACAACGGCTATAAAGTAGACTAAAGTGAAGGATAAATTTCATCAGAATGGTAATTAAATAATTACAGTTCATGGGTGACTTGGATTATTAATTTATTACATATTGATTTTGGAAACTTGCTGCTCAGCAGCTGGTTCTATATATATTCCAACAGCTAAAATTTCTTGAGAATTATTAGGTTTATTTGTTGCGGTAAATTGTTGCAGTTGCAGTGTGCAAGTTTTTCACTAGATCAGGTAAACATACTTATTAAGCGTCCCGCAAGGGACGCTTGTTTGTGTATGGGAGAGCTTCAGGCTCCGGCGGCTCCGCCGGCTCCGCATTTTGTTTTCCTTATAACTCTGTAACCGTTAGGCGGATTCTTTTCAAATTTGGCAGGTTTAGGCAGTAGCCTTGGGGAATTTTTTTGAATATGCTGCAGTGACATTTCAACCAATCAGAGAGGTCACATGACCAAAAATGTCTTTTTTCGGTGGGGAAGCTTGTCTGGATGATAACTTGAAAGGAATTTTATCAATTCACCTGAAACTTGGCAAATACATTCATTCTATTAAAATCTGGAAATCATTAGATTTTGGCATTGATTGGTCAAGAAATGGCCGAGTAATTAATGATTAATTAATCATTACGAATTTTCCAAATAAGGAAAACACAAAAATGTTTATATCTCGAAAACCGTGCTAGATAGAGCGATTTCGGCGAAATTTTTGACCCGCAGGGTATTTCTGCGGAGTAGTTTTCCCAATTTTCAAAAAAATTTTATCTCGCCCAAAATGGCGGCCATTTTGAATTTTCGAAATTTTCGCAAAAATTGCAAAACACAAAAATGCTTATATCTCAAAAACCGTGCTAGATAGAGCAATTTCGACAAAATTTTTGACCCGCAGGATATCTCTGCGGAGTAGTTTTCCCAATTTTCAAAAAATTTTTGTCTCGCCAAAAATGGCGGCCATTTTGAATTTTCGAAATTTTCGTAAAAATTGCAAAACACAAAAATGCTTATATCTCGAAAACCGTGCTAGATAGAGCGATTTCGACGAAATTTTTGACCCAAAGGGTATCTCTGCAGAGTAGTTATCCCAATTTTGAAAAAAATTTTGTCTCGCCAAAAATGGCGGCCATTTTGAATTTTCGAATTTTTCGCAAAAATTGCAAAACACAAAAATGCTTATATCTCGAAAACCGTGCTAGATAGAGCGATTTTGACGAAATTTTTGACCCAAAGGGCATCTCTACAGAGTAGCCATGCCAATTTTGAAAAAAATTTTGTCTCGCCAAAAATGGCGGCCATTTTGAATTTTCGAATTTTTCGCAAAAATTGCAAAACATAAAAATGGTTATATCTCGAAAACCGTGCTAGATAGAGCGATTTCGACGAAATTTTTGACCCTCAGGGTATCTCTCCAGAGTAGCCATGCCAATTTTCAAAAAAAATTTTGTCTTGCCAAAAATGGCGGCCATTTTGAATTTTCGAATTTTTCGCAAAATTGCAAAACACAAAAATGCTTATATCTCGAAAACCGTGCTAGATAGAGCGATTGAGTAAATGCGAATTATCTCTAAAAGTATTGCAGATAGCCAATTTTTCTCAAATAACTCATTCACCTACTTTTGGGAGAGCTTTCACTTGGTGAAGTTTCAGACCCATAGCTAATTACTCACCTACTCAAAATGAGTAAATGCGAATTATCTCTAAAAGTATTGCAGATAGCCAATTTTTCTCAAATAACTCATTCACCTACTTTTGGGAGAGCTTTCACTTGGTGAAGTTTCAGACCCATAGCTAATTACTCACCTACTCAAAATGAGTAAATGCGAATTATCTCTAAAAGTATTGCAGATAGCCAATTTTTCTCAAATAACTCATTCACCTACTTTTGGAAGAGCTTTCACTTGGTGAAGTTTCAGACCCATAGCTAATTACTCACCTACTCAAAATGAGTAAATGCGAATTATCTCTAAAAGTATTGCAGATAGCCAATTTTTCTCAAATAACTCATTCACCTACTTTTGGGAGAGCTTTCACTTGGTGAAGTTTCAGACCCATAGCTAATTACTCACCTACTCAAAATGAGTAAATGCGAATTATCTCTAAAAGTATTGCAGATAGCCAATTTTTCTCAAATAACTCATTCACCTACTTTTGGGAGAGCTTTCACTTGGTGAAGTTTCAGACCCATAGCTAATTACTCACCTACTCAAAATGAGTAAATGCGAATTATCTCTAAAAGTATTGCAGATAGCCAATTTTTCTCAAATTAATCATTCACCTACTTTTGGGAGAGCTTTCACTTGGTGAAGTTTCAGACCCATAGCTAATTACTCACCTACTGAAAATGAGTAAATGCGAATTATCTCTAAAAGTATTGCAGATAGCCAATTTTTCTCAAATAACTCATTCAACTACTTTTGGGAGAGCTTTCACTTGGTGAAGTTTCAGACCCATAGCTAATTACTCACCTACTCAAAATGAGTAAATGCGAATTATCTCTAAAAGTATTGCAGATAGCCAATTTTTCTCAAATAACTCATTCACCTACTTGTGGGAGAGCTTTCACTTGGTGAAGTTTCAGACCCATAGCTAATTACTCACCTACTGAAAATGAGTAAATGCGAATTATCTCTAAAAGTATTGCAGATAGCCAATTTTTCTCGAATAACTCATTCACCTACTTTTGTGAGAGCTTTCACTTGGTGAAGTTTCAGACCCATAGCTAATTACTCACCTACTGAAAATGAGTAAATGCGAATTATCTCTAAAAGTATTGCAGATAGCCAATTTTTCTCAAATAACTCATTCACCTACTTTTGGGAGAGCTTTCACTTGGTGAAGTTTCAGACCCATAGCTAATTACTCACCTACTCAAAATGAGTAAATGCGAATTATCTCTAAAAGTATTGCAGATAGCCAATTTTTCTCAAATAACTCATTCACCTACTTGTGGGAGAGCTTTCACTTGGTGAAGTTTCAGACCCATAGCTAATTACTCACCTACTCAAAATGAGTAAATGCGAATTATCTCTAAAAGTATTGCAGATAGCCAATTTTTCTCAAATAACTCATTCACCTACTTGTGGGAGAGCTTTCACTTGGTGAAGTTTCAGACCCATAGCTAATTACTCACCTACTCAAAATGAGTAAATGCGAATTATCTCTAAAAGTATTGCAGATAGCCAATTTTTCTCAAATAACTCATTCACCTACTTTTGTGAGAGCTTTCACTTGGTGAAGTTTCAGACCCATAGCTAATTACTCACCTACTCAAAATGAGTAAATGCGAATTATCTCTAAAAGTATTGCAGATAGCCAATTTTTCTCAAATTAATCATTCACCTACTTTTGGGAGAGCTTTCACTTGGTGAAGTTTCAGACCCATAGCTAATTACTCACCTACTCAAAATGAGTAAATGCGAATTATCTCTAAAAGTATTGCAGATAGCCAATTTTTCTCAAATAACTCATTCACCTACTTTTGGGAGAGCTTTCACTCTGTGAAGTTTCAGACCCATAGCTAATTACTCACCTACTCAAAATGAGTAAATGCGAATTATCTCTAAAAGTATTGCAGATAGCCAATTTTTCTCAAATAACTCATTCACCTACTTTTGGCAGAGCTTTCACTTGGTGAAGTTTCAGACCCATAGCTAATTACTCACCTACTGAAAATGAGTAAATGTGATTTATCTCTAAAAGTATTGCAGATAGCCAATTTTTCTCAAATAACTCATTCACCTACTTTTGGGAGAGCTTTCACTTGGTGAAGTTTCAGACCCATAGCTAATTACTCACCTACTCAAAATGAGTAAATGCGAATTATCTCTAAAAGTATTGCAGATAGCCAATTTTTCTCAAATAACTCATTCACCTACTTTTGGGAGAGCTTTCACTTTGTGAAGTTTCAGACCCATAGCTAATTACTCACCTACTCAAAATGAGTAAATGCGAATTATCTCTAAAAGTATTGCAGATAGCCAATTTTTCTCAAATTAATCATTCACCTACTTTTGGGAGAGCTTTCACTTGGTGAAGTTTCAGACCCATAGCTAATTACTCACCTACTCGAAATGAGTAAATGCGAATTATCTCTAAAAGTATTGCAGATAGCCAATTTTTCTCAAATAACTCATTCATCTACTTTTGGGAGAGCTTTCACTTGGTGAAGTTTCAGACCCATAGCTAATTACTCACCTACTCAAAATGAGTAAATGCGAATTATCTCTAAAAGTATTGCAGATACCCAATTTTTCTCAAATAACTCATTCACCTACTTTTGGGAGAGCTTTCACTTGGTGAAGTTTCAGACCCATAGCTAATTATTCACCTCAAAATGAGTAAATGTGAATTATCTCTAAAAGTATTGCAGATACCCAATTTTTCTCAAATTAATCATTCACCTACTTTTGGCAGAGCTTTCACACACGAAAATGAAAAATTGTGAATATCTCGGAAAAGCTATTTCTTTTGCTTTAATGCTCGGCGGGAGATACACACCGCGGCAGTGGTTTTGACAAAAATTTTTGTCTCCCCAAAAATGGTGGCCATTTTGAATTTTCAAAGTTTTTGCAAAACACAAAAATGCTTATATCTCGAGAACCGTGCTATATGGAGCGAACTCAACAAAATTTTAGACCTGCTGGGTATCTCTGCAGAGTAGCCATGCCAATTTTCAAAATATTTTTGTCTCGCCAAATATAGCGGACATTTTTAATTTTTTTATTTTTTGCAAAACACAAAAATGCTTATATCTTGAAAACCGTGCTAGATAGAGCAGACTACGCTTACTTTGGTTGCCACAACAGTATAAGGCTAGAAACGAAGCATTTTCTTAATACTTTAGCACTCACCTTTATATCCTTTTCGGGACGCTTTGTTTTTGCTATGCAAAAACATTATCTTTTTTTTTTGCGAGCGATCCTCTAGTTTTGCTTGACGAGAAAACTTTCTCGCAACAGTATTTGCCTGAAACCTATGTCAAGCAGTAAAGGAGGTTTTGCAAATTTCTTGATGCATGGATACGATTGTAAAATGTTGCATAGGAAATGGAGAACACCCAATGAATTATATTATCTCATATTTAAAGTTGTGACAGTCCAAATTTCCATCAGAAACTGTGGTGACTATGGCAAGTTGTACACTTGTCATATTTATCTGATTAAATGCCCCAGGGGCGACTATTACAGATAAAAAACAACTCTTGAATCCAGTTGTATTAATCTGATTTAATGCCCTGGGGCCGGGGGCGACTGTTACAGCCAAAAAACGACTCTCGAATCCATTGGCAATGAGCGATAAGTAGACATTTTACAATCTGCATCTCGTATTCTGGATTGCCAGCACATAAAATTGTGAGAGAACTTAAAATAGTAGAAACAAACCATAAATCTGAAGAAATTATTCACTTTTATTTGGTATTTTTCTAGATATAAAGATGTTTTTTTATTGATACTGCAATGTTTTTTTTTGTTTTTTTTTTCATTTATTTCCTGTGTGATAGGGGGTGTACTAAAATGCAACTTTTTCAAAATCCCGGAACAAAGGTAGAGGTGGTCTAGAAATCAAGAAAATCCATAGCTTTAAACCCATTGGGGGGGGGGGGGGGGGGGGGCATTTAGACATTTAATAGGAAGGAAGCATTTACATAGAATAAATATGGTAGTCACTTTGGTAACACCTTACCTGTATTTCTCACAAACAGGGAAGCTTTTCCAACATACCGGTATATTTTTCATCTTACGCCTGAGCAGTTTTCATATAATATGGTTGTTTTCCATACCTTTACAGGTAATATGTCACATAGTAGTGCCATATGCATCTTCATTAACACCATCAATTCCCAGTGGTTTTTGTCAGGGTTTCGTTTTCAGTAAAAAATTATATTTGTGTGAGGTTTGAAGAACATTTTGTACTACTTATTTCTCTGTCAAATGTGATGGCAGTCATGCTAATTGAAAACTGGTGACTGGCCCATAGTCGGTTTACATATCAATGAAGTCTTACTTCTATTCATGTAAGGGCTTGCAGGGAAATTCACTATTGAACCGATAGTGTACAATACATCAACAAAAGGGAGTGATTTGTCACCTCTTGTTGACCAAGTCAAAGTTGGTGTTTTACATCCTGTTAAATATCCAGGGTCATATTAGGCAGGTCCATGGAATTTACAACTGTTGTGAATCAAATGTACATGGAGGTGAGAGCCTATGGTAAGATGCCAAACTAATGTTAACCCACTTGGCCACCGAGGACCCTCAGTTCTCATAGAAAACATCTCAAACAATACCTAGATTGAAATTATATGTATCTAAACCCCACTTGCAGGTTTTCACTACTGACTGATATCTCCAATACTTATCAGTACTGGACACTTTCTCTCCAAGACCATTTTTGGGGAAATTAATTTATTCCTGTAAAAAGAGAAATTATAGAATTTGGGGACAAAGTATCATATATCTCCTTACCAGGCATCAAATAAGATTAGTGAGTGGGGTTTACAACAGCCAAACTCCTCAAAAGTGACCAATACCAGAAAATATTGAAAATCTCTGCCCTTTCGGGCCTCGCTCTCAAATATTTTCTAGTATTCGCCACTTTTTCAGAGTTTAACTGTATTATTACTTTCCTGTACTGTGAGAGCAATTATTGATTGTCTCTGCTGGGACTATATCTCACTGCCTTTGGATTACACACAGAAATAAACCACAAGTTTAGCTCTTTAACCAGCTGAGCTAAAGGGGAATCCCCAGAAGCCCAGGTGTAAACAGAACTGATCTACATGTATGTGAGGAAATTACATCCCACAACCAAAACCCTTTTTCTAGATAATTTTTCCAAATCTCAGAAAAAGGAAATAGTGATTTCTATGAATATTAGGAAATATGTGGCATGGACAAACTCCAGAATAGTAGATGTTAATTTAGAGTATATACCACTAGTGCCCAGAGCTGTGTTCAATATAAAAGGCTTCAATGACCTTGTGGTCATTTAATCATGTGGCTGTGAGTCCTGTGATTACGGGTTTCAGTCAAGCCGGTAAGAGCTAATGGAAAATACCAAAAGCCTGGCAACTTTTGAGTTCTGATTTAAAAAGAAATGAAAAAATCCAAACATGCATTCAAGTTATTTTGAAAAATGAATGTCTTTGAACTTGGCAATAGTTTGTGAATTTACAGTATACCATAATATATGGTGTGAAAGAAATCTGTGAGTTGAAAAATTAGGAATTGAGGTGATGCTTTATGGGAAAGTGCACATTGCCTCAAAATATGAAGTATATTAAGCTATCAGGTCTATCATGATAAGGTAATCAATGCCAACCAATGTATACAGATCTTTGTGCTGTGATTGAGGAAATATATCATAGTTTCTTTGAACAATATTCATATTGCAGCTTTAAGTAGGGTATCAGTTGTTGCAAATATACTGTGTTGACAGGGAATTGAAAACAAAGACTTTTAAAAAAATTATGACTTGCCTTTCATTGAGAGATCTGGCGCTAATTGAAGTCAATGGGCTCATGGGAAACAGCAGCAATGTGAACTGGCAAACGTTGTAGTGGGTGTTAGGTTGCTCATTTATTGGAATAATTTGTAATACATAAATAAATACATAAAGTTTAGAAATAAATAATGAGAATCACAATTTGAAGACAACATAAGTAAGAGGCAGTAACTTTAATTTTACAGCAATGTACCCAGGTTGTTTCACTCACAAGTTCTTGACGGAATCTTTGATGTGGTAATTTAGGTGACACTTGATGATTTGTGGGAAGTAATTATGGAGAGGATATGAACAGTTGAATACATGATATTCTGTGGATCTTATATGGTGATAATAGTCCGTCAGTGTAATGACATTTTACATATGAAGTAAAATAGATAGTACAAATGTATATAATTGAGTTATATATAGGGTGCTAAATCTAAAATTGATATGCATGCAATTACCCTATATATATTTTTTATTTTTCTATACGACTTTGTGGGGATGTAGTTTTGTCTACTGACAGTGACAGTACACTCACATTAAAGAGTTCAGTTTTGTATTTTTAGCTGACAGAATAATTTGCCAATAATAAGAAATTTTAAATTAAAGTGTTGATTCAGTTTTAAATGAAACTGTCCATTTGGAACTAAATTCATGTTAATATATACTTTGTGGTAATATATATATTATATTTTACTGTGAGACTGTCTGGTTTGTGTGGAGATGACATAAGGAATACACAGTATGTACACTGCCATCAGAGAATGGTCAAGACAGAAAGACTTCTATACATATAATGATAGTGTTATTATAACTGCCACTGTATATAAGTGCTGAGCATTGTGGGAAATTGTCACGTTATTAAGAAGAGATCTAGCAGCTCTGTTTAGGTGTGTAAGTGACCTTAAAGGTAGAAAACACAAAGACGAGCGAATGTGACTAGATATTTCTCAAGGCTTAATGTTGTCATGACATTTTTTTTTTCATATTTTTACAACCAATTCTAAAAGTATTGCAAATGAATTAAGCATTAAATATAAAAACCATCACATTCAGTTGTGAAGCAGCTAGTGTATTTGATGACAGTTTGCTGGGAGTTTATATTTGTATTGTTCAAATGGAGGTGGATTTTTACTAAAAATACAGGAAAGAGGTGTTATGTAAATACTGTAGATATAATGTATTCCTCCAGCAGGGTGATAGTATTTCTATATAACATAATTCTGTGGGGAACGGATATTACTTCTGTGTGGTGATATTATTTCATAATTCAATATAGACAGTGGGACATAATTCTATAGACTACAAAGGACCACAGAAATGGATCTTAATTGATGCTTCAATAATACCTGTTGTGCCTTCTTATGTAATGAGAGACTAAGGTTAAATTCTTAAATTCAAAGCCTTGTTGTGCCTTCTTATGTAATGAGAAACTAAGGTTAAATTCTTAAATTCAAAGCCTTGTTATAATGGCAGCTATTAGTTGTACATTGGATTATATTTAAAGGTAATTTATGGAAAAGCGAAAAAGTACTTCAGACAGTGTCAAAGAGAAAGCAGAAACGGGAAAAAACAAAAATATAAGAAAATTATATTTTAAAATCTGTTAGTAAGATAATTGAGCCTTCATACACTGTCTGATTTGAATCCATCAAAAAAGGTGTGAGAAATCTGTCAGCTTGACAGGTTTAAATCTGAAAATGGTAAGGTTTTACTTCAAGCATAATTAAAAACTATTTATGTTTTGTCGTTTTCACTAATTTTACTCATAATTTTCAGAAATGTTGTTTTAAGGTATTGGATAATCACTGAAATTCAAAGCTTTTCAAATTACGGGTCTAAAACATATGAAATATTTGTTTTGTGATTTGCTAATTTAAAACTGTGCTAACCTTGATATGACATTACATGTATATTGCATGTTTTATAAACAGTTTGCAAACAAGTGTGTGCTTTACTGATTGGGTTCGTCCTCTCTAATTGCCAATGCAGAAAGCCTGTCCCAAGGTAACCATGGCTGTTGAACAAGATGTAAACCCTAACTTTGATGTTACAAGGATGTTTATATTATATATAATGGGTAGGAAGAGTAGAGAAGTTTACAGTTGAGTACGGTATTATAATTTCTAATACTCCCCTTTATAACGATGATGCATTTCTCTGGAAAAGACACAAGGGCACAAATTCACTCTCTTTTCTTTGAAATATTTCAGAAACAAAGGTAAAAAAATGTGGTGGACATATGTAACCACACAAAGTTACTCCTTTGTCAGTGCTGAACTGTAGAATATCTGTTACTATATTCTTGAATGGTTACTCTTTCCACAGCTTTGTTCACTGATGGTGTTTGTTATTCACAGGAAGATGCAGATGCCTCGCCAAAGAATCTGCAGAAAGCCGCCCTGAGTGGTCTCTCATTGTCCAGAGCCAACATGATTGAAATGAATGACAATGAGTTACGTGCACCCAAGGATGAACGGGTAAACGAATGACAGTGTGGTCTCTTGTGATAATTTATTTCATGACTAGTCATAAGTAACGGAACAAAAGTGCTGAATTGTTCAGATTTGTCATATGATTTGGGTGTGAACACATATTGCATGTCATATCATGATGGATAGCTGAAGGGGTGGCACACAGCAGCTGTGCATTCCAGTTGGTCAAGATTTTACACTCAAAATTGTTGGGTGTCAGTAACTGACAGCAACTAACTGGCAACTTCTTCATGTCAAGTCAGGGCTGGATTTGACCCTGAAAAAGTCTGTCTCTTAAAGTCTTGGAATATTTGAAAGAAGTTTACTTCCACTGTTAACAATGGGCATGCCATTTTCCTTCCAAATGAAAAAGAATTATTGAAGAATCCTTAATTACTATCCCTTTTAAAAGTGTTATTAAGTCCAAATAAATGACTGTTTTTCCAGAGGCGGGCACTGGAGAGTAAGCTTGAGGAGGGCCAGGTGTTTGCTGAGTTTGAAGACATTCCCAAGATGAAGTCAAAGTGCGACTGCACTGTGGCCAGCCAGGAGGACAACAAGGAGAAAAACAGGTGGGGGCAGGGAATTGTGGGTAAAGAGAGGGGAATTGTGGGTAAAGTGATTGGTGTTATGGGTAAAGACACGGGGATTAAGGGAACAGGGAGTGGGAGTTATTGGTGAATTGAGGGCATTGTGGGTAAAATGAAAGGAATTGTGGGTGAAATATTAAATTGAGCAAAATCATGGGTTAGATCAGGTAAATTGTAGTTTAAACTCAGGGAAGGCTCCTTCAATTTGTTGGTTAATTAAGAACTGCAATAATCTTAGTGCTTGTTGAACAGTGAAACCAGTGTATTGTGTAAAATACTTACTGCTTGGTGCCATATCATGGCACCAACCTCATCTTAGCACAAACCAAAATATGGAATATTTAATACTATATGTTGTTATCTGTACAGCTCATGTATTTTCTCATTCCAAATAAGGAAGTATAAGTGACAACAGCAATACATGAAAAAGCATTGGTACTTTTCATGTGGAAATTGTGCCAAGTTGGGGTACTGACTTCTAGTACAAATTATATTATCATGTATTACAAACCTTTCTAAAATATTTATTGTATCCCCGGACGAAAGTCGGGGATACTCAGGATTCAGTACGGTCACGCCGCCGCTGCAGAGATTTCCTTTTGGACGTGATAACTTAAAAAATATTTTAGTTAGACCTTTCAAATTTGGTATGTGGGTATATATGGGCAATGCCACGAACGCTATTGTTTTGTGACCTTGACCTTCAATTTCAAGGTCACTGGTGGCCTCTTAAAGGTCAGATTTTTGGCCACTTTTTCACATTTTGGTCCAGTTCTTATATACAGAAAGCCAGATCGTCCTATGGCTGGTATATATAATACATATATATGTCCTCTGTAAGCATGCAGAAATTTGACCTTGAAGCTCTTCATTGAAGGTCATCCACAAACTGCCAAAGTACCTGACTGAGGCCATTTTGGGCCTTTTTGGAGATATTTTCACTTATTGCTGACTTTGTTGCATGGAAACTATTGAAAATGGCTTTGGAGGTTGAGTACATGATGGAGTAGCAGCATCCAGGCTTACTGGTTACAGAGGATGGTTGGTTACAGAGAAAATCTGTTTATTCCACAATTACGGACAGGAAGCCTACCCCTGTTCAGATGTATTCTAATTTGCCCAGTTCTGCCAGCTCCTATGAGTTTTCGCAGAACTGTGGAGCCAGCAGGAACTGGTTACAGAGCATTGCTTCACCTATAGCTGGTTAGGCCCTTGTACTGGGCAGGTCCACAGGACTGGCTAACAGACCAGCAGTAACCTTTTAAGGGTCCAAGTGGCCATCTCAGACCAACCAGTTACTGCCTGAGGAAATTGGTTACAGAGAAATTCTTATACCAGTCGTTGGTCTCGGTGAGATGACTTGTCTGAACCTACCAGACCATTCAGCTAGCCTACTGTCACTCTGGACCTCCTAGCTGGTCGAAAGTGACTATAGATAAGAAGACTTTCCCAACAAGATTTGTCCAACTACCTGTCAGCCTTATCTCATCAGTCCCCACACCAGCCAGTTACTGGTCCCGGTAAGATGCCGAACTCAACCGAACTGGTCAGCCTACTGCCAGCAAGAAGTCTGCTGTATCAGTTACTGTGGAGGTTCATCAAGTTTTTCTTACGGGTTCCAGTGAGATACAGTGATCCACCCTCTTAGACTGGCCACTCAGCTTGCCTTTTACCCAGCCTGTGAGTAGTGTCAGCTGACACCAGGGGCCCGAGTTTCCAAACTCGGCCCTCCCCTCAAGATTAAAACCAATTTGCCGGTTTTCACAACTGAAGCAATGGTAAATTTATCTGTTAATCAGACCAGGGGTCACAGTTCTCATAAATGGCTATTAGTGTTTTCCACAGTGGGGTTGTGTTCGTTACTGACACCCATACAGAAGCAAGTCCACCTAGGTCGCCTCCACATGAGGCTGAACAGTGGCACTTGAAGAACAGCTAAAGGGTACCAGACTCACTAGAAAAGGTGATCCTAGTTTACTCCACTCCATCTAAAATGGTGATTGTAGGATGACAATGTGCTTCAAGGTCAACCATTACACCTACTTAGATATGCTCTGCAAATCCTTACAGATGCATCAAGAAGGGCAAGTGCTCACTTAGGGGAACACACTGCAAGGGGAACCTGGTCCCTTCCAGAAGCAAGTTACACATAAAGTATCTGGAACCAAGGCGGTCTTTTGGCCCTAAAGGAGTTCCAAGACCTCTGCTTGAACCTTATTGCTACCAGAGCTACAGACAACACCATGGTGGATGCCTATTTAAGGGGGGGGTTGAGTCAGGCCCTCCTTGTGCCCTACTATGGAGAATCCTGACCAGGTTCTCCAGGAAACAGGCTCAAGCCCGACACATTCACGCTTCAACCATGTCCGGGGATACACTGCGTCGAGATGCAATGTCTAGTTGTTTTGACTTTTGTTGTTACATTACGATTTTATCTTTCACAACTAAATATAAAGCGCAATATAAAGCATGTAATAACCACACATAAGGATTTTGTGTGCAAGGTGTGCCTTGGTATGGCAAGGAGTAGTAGCATCCACATATATTCAGTTCCGCGCTCTCAGAATAACATTTTCCTTCACTTTTATGCTGAGTTGGCTGTGCCATTTTACAAACCTTTTATGGTAAGAACATGCTCTCATAACATGTTCAGAGAATAGAGGTTTCAGTGAGGGTAAATAAATAAGATATATGTATATATATAAGATACAAGCATTGCCTGTGACCAATTGGTTACAGTATTAAGACAGTCACTGCTAGTTACTGTAGGGAACAGTCATCCAGAAATAAACTACCTGTATGTATTTTGAGCCTTCTGTTTATTGCATTTCATGAGTAGTAATGTTTGTCTCTGATAACAGTCAACCTTGGCAACCTTGACAATCCCATGTATCTCTCTCTGTTTATTAGCTTAGTGCTGTTCTATGCAATATTAAACCAGTGTGTCATCATCACTGTACACCTGTTCTGAGTCATACATCCAATTATCAATGATAGTTATTGTAGGCGGTATTCTTTTCCATGTAAATAATTAGATAAATGGGTGACAGTGAATATTATTATTATTTTCATGTAAATATGGTTTGACCTACCCACATGTTAAATATTCTTTTTAATATGTTGCATATTATTTGATAACAGCTGAGTACTTACTTTAAATGCTCTGCCAAAACCATATTTTTCATTTGAGGACATAGTATAGCACCAGAAACTTTACAATCATTATTATTGTTAAATATGTGTATTAAAATAATGTTGTAGTGGAAAGAATGGTCTCCCTACTAGTAGGAACATGTCCAATAGTTTATAATGCAGAATGGTGACCAACTAGTATGCACTGCTCTCCTCCATCCCTTCAGCTATCCATCATGGTATGACCCTATACAATGCATTGAATGCAGTATTAAATCCTAAAGTGAATCATCCCTGCTATTTTTCAGATTTAAAGACGTGTTGCCGTACGACTCAAACCGAGTGAAGCTAACTCCCAGGAAGGAGAACAAGACTGGGTACATCAATGCTTCACATATCAAGGTGAGGACTGTATAGTCTGGAGCAATCTTTTCTTACCAGTCAACTCTCTCAGTACTAGTTCCTTTCACCAGAAAAAATACTTGTACCGAAAGATGATCAGCTAAAAATTGAATAATACAGAAGAGGAACAATGTTTTTTTTCATAATATTAAAATGAACATTTGTTTGGTGGTGGGTGGGGGGGTGGGGGGGTGGGGTGGGGGGAATAAAAAGCCTAGCTAATTTTTAAGAAATTAAACATTTCCTTGTGAAATATATAAAGTTTCTGTACATTTACAGTTTAAATACATTTGTATCATTAATCAAGATGTTCAGTGTTGGCGTATATTAAAGTTTATTTGATTGCATGAGGCTTAGATCCAAGATGAAATTAAAAATACTCAGGTCATTAGTGGAAATAGAAGTACCAACCATTTCTTTTTTTTTCTGACTGCATTTTGTCCAGCAATTGTTATTTTTAACCAAAATACATTTTTTGCCTGAGTCATGTAGCAAGGAAGGGGAAGAAGTTCTTTCGGCATATTTGTACTAACAATACCTTGGACTTTGGGAGTTCTAGTTTGACTCAACTTGTAAAAATGCAGTAACAGTTGCAGGTATTTCTGTGAAAAACATGAGTACTGTATCCCCATGGCTACTTGCATTCTTTACAGTACTTGCTAATGGGTGGTTGTCACCCGTAACTGTTTCCTGACTGTGCCAAGGAAACTGGTGGGTATAGGACAGCTATGTTTTAGTTTACTACAAATATTATTAAGATGGTTAAGTTTCCTATAGTTTCAAAAGATTTTCCTCTCCCCAAAAATGGCGGCCATTTTGAATTTTCGAATTTTTGCCAAAAATGGAATAACACAAATTTGCTTGTATCTCCTTAACCGTGCGAGATAGAGCGATTTCATCGAAATTTTCGACCCACAGGGTATCTTGAGAAATGTGCTATTGGCAATTTTTAAAAGATTTTCCTCTCCCCAAAAATGGCGGTCATTTTAAGTTTTCGAATTTGTGCCAAAAATGAAAAACACAAATTTGCTTCTATCTCCTTAACTGTGCGAGATAGAGCGATTTCATCGAAATTTTCGACCCACAGGGTATCTCGGCAAACTACTCTGTGTAATTTTCAAAAAATTTTCATCCCTTTAAAAATGGCGGCCATTTTGAATATTCGCATTTTCACCAAAAATGCAAAAACACAAATTTGCTTCTATCTCCTTAACCGTGCGAGAAAGAGCAATTTCGTTGAAATTTTCCATCCACAGGGTATCTCAGCAATCTACTATTGCCAATTTTGTCCAAGTTTTAGAGCAAAACCTATGCTTCCCTTTGGGTGGACATTACGCATGCCAATGCGTCCTATTTCTAGTTTGATTTCAAATTTGCTGCATTATTTACCGCGAGTTGTTTACATTTGTACCCGAAGGGACTATGCACGCAGAATTCAACAGCGTTGTTTTATTTACCGTTCTATATTCGCGATTCCAGCATTGCACAAAAGACGTGTCCAAGGTCACTGCGCAGCATACCATTTTAGAATATCCTTTCTTGGACTT
The DNA here is from genome assembly GCA_964017235.1 of Sabellastarte sp. h YS-2021. Lineage (NCBI taxonomy): Eukaryota > Metazoa > Annelida > Polychaeta > Sabellida > Sabellidae > Sabellastarte > Sabellastarte sp. h YS-2021. The sequence continues at coordinate 20,707,105 of OZ024928.1, forward strand.
AAGCGCATTAGAGGATTTGTATCAATTTTGCTATTCATACTTAATCAGTTGAATGCTTTGTGTACACCAGATCACAGTGGACAAGCATGAGTTCTGGTACATCGCTGCACAGGGTCCAAAGTCCAACACGGTTGTTGATTTCTGGCAGATGATGTGGGAACAGGAAGTGCAAGTCATAGCCATGCTGACTGACCTCATTGTAAGTACTAACTGACCTCATTTGTGAGTATTGACCTCATTGTGAGCACTGACTCACTTCATTTGTCAGCCTAATTATGAGTACCCACCTCATTGTAAATACATGTACTATCTTCATTGTGAGTATTAAGCTGACGTCACACATCAATAGCAACAAGCTGGACAATCCTCATCAGTCAGCATACAAGCCAGGTCATTCCACAGAAACTGCTTTATTGTCCATAAAAAACGAGGTTCATCTCTCTCTGGCTCGCGGCGAACCCACAGCTCTAGTACTTCTTGACCTATCAGCCGCATTCGACACTATAGACCATAATATTCTCATTGGCTACCTTAAATCCTGGTTTGGTCTTGGTGGAACAGTCCTAAGGTGGTTTGCTTCCTACTTAAGAAATCGATGCCAGGCCATCAAGATAGGCTCTACACTATCTGAATTAAGTAGTCTCATCTATGGCATTCCACAAGGTTCTGTCCTGGGTCCATTGTTGTTTTCACTCTATACAACTCCACTTAGTAAAATTATTAGCCTCCACCCGCATATTAAATTCCATTTTTATGCCGATGACACTCAGTTATACATCCATCTCTCCCATAAGAATGCTCATTCGGCTCTCGCCAAGCTAAATGCATGCCTTCATGATGTCCAAGAGTGGATGTCTCTCAGCAAATTGAAGCTCAACCCTGAAAAAACTGAATTTATTGTCTTTGGTTCTAAGGCTCAACGTCAGAAGATTTCCTCTCATTTTCCTGTTAGCATTCTTGGTAGCCTTCTTCATCCGGTTGATTCTGTCAGAAATCTAGGTGTGTGGTTTGATGCAGATTTTTCATTCTCCGAGCATATCAAGAGGACTTGCAAAGCGTGCTTTCTTCAGATGCGCGACCTCCGTAGAATTAGAAAGCATCTTACTCCTAATGTTGCAGTCCTTGCTGCAAATGCCTTGGTCAGTAGTCGCCTGGACTATTGTAACTCTCTGTTCAGAGGTTTGTCCGGTTTCAATCAGTACAAATTGCAAAGTATTCAGAACACCCTTGCTCGTATTGTTACAAATCACAGAAAGTATGCTCATGTCACACCCATCTTAAAGAAACTCCACTGGTTGCCTGTTAAGTACCGATGTATTTTCAAAACTGCAACACTTGTGTATAAATTCTTGCATAGTGGCTCTCCTTCCTATTTTGGACCGTTCCTGTCTCCCAGTAGTTGTCCCTATAGTACTAGGCGTAGTCACCCAGATCATCAATACCTTACAGTTCCTCCTTTTCATTCATCAGTCTTTAAGTCAACCAAACATTTTGGCCTGAGTTTTGCCTTTGATGCTCCTAAGACCTGGAATGAACTCCCTCAAGATGTCCGCTGTGCAACATCAGTTGCCTCCTTCAGAAGCAAGCTTAAAACTTACCTGTTTGCAAAAGCCTACCCACCATAGCCTCCCCCGTCACATCTGTGTCTCTTTGGTACGACCTGGCTATTGTCCCTTGATTAACGCTAATTGCCTTTGCTTATGGTTAGATGCGCCTTAGAGTCCATCAGTGATGGAGATTAAGCGCTATAAAAGTCCACATTAGATTAGATTAGAGATTAAGCTCATTGTAACGGTTGACCCCATTATGAGTTTTGACCTCATTGTAAATGCTGCCTCACTTCATTGCTTAAACGGGGGCCACGGTGGCAGAGTGGTAACACTCTCGCCTCCCACCTCTGAGATCGGAGTTCAGTTCCCATCCTGACCTCAAGTGGGAAAGCTGGTAGTTGCTTGCCGTTGGTTGGCAGTTTACAGTACAGAACCTTGCCCGACTGTATGTACTGTTTTCCTCTGCCCACAAAACCACCTATCGTGATATGACCTGTACAGTGTTGAAAGCGATGTGAAACCCCATAATAAATAAATAAATAAATCATTGCTCAAACAGTTTAGGCATTTCATGAAATATCTAGTCATTTCTTAAAATGACTGAAATGCTTAGTCATTATGCATAGCACCTGGTTACACAAATTGCCTGTAACGTATACATGTACATACAGTAGCTAACATATAATAATAAGGCCACTCAAAATCGGAATTATTCCAAAGAAAAGTGAGTTGTTTTCCTTTGAGATATTTTAGTTGTATGATTTTGTGTTTTTGCCTGAAATGATATCATGTTGATTGTTTACACGTCTCTTGCAGGAAATTGGGAAGGAGAAATGCCACCGATATTGGCCTGAAGAGGCTGGTCCCAAAAATGGCATGAAGTTTGGTGACTATCAGGTGACCTTGAAGTTCACCAATGACTCGGGCGGCTTTCTGACGCGGGGTCTGATCTTGCGGCACTGCAAGTTGAAGAGAGAGAGATTTGTGTGGCATCTCCAGTATCCAGACTGGCAAGATCATGGATGTCCTGACGATACCTATGGTTTTCTGGGTAAGGTCAAAAGTCAAACTCAGGGATTTTACATCCCAAACAGCTATTAGGTTTTATTAAATATAAGGCATGTCCTGTGTATATGACGGAATGTTTACTGAGCATCAAATTATGCAGAAGGCATGTTATATTAATCTAATTAAAGACCTGTACGTCATTACGTATTGTGTTCACAGAAGGGTATTGAAGGCATATCCACACAAAATAAAAGGTAGGAATAATAAGGAACTAGTGATGAGGCGCATGCACCATAGCAGTATGCATAGTACTTCTGACAAGAATATTTTTCCTTGTCAGAAGTACTAAAAACATTGTTTTCTCCTTACAGCTTATCTGGATGAGATTGAGTCTGTGAGGCGGCATTCTTGTTTGGAGGACCAGGATAAACACAAGACGCCAGTGCTGGTGCACTGCAGTGCCGGGGTGGGCAGGTCAGGCGTGGTCATACTGGCGGAAGTGATGAAAGCTTGTCTGGAGCATAACCAGGTAACACGGGGTCGGGAAAATAATGGTAATGGATAAGAATGATAAAGTCTTGATTATGAATGTGATAAAGAATGGTGGTAAAGGATTATAACAGACAGGCAGTTACATAGATAAAACATAGTTATTCTATCATGTTGAAGGAAAAATAGTGATAAGCATGATACAATATGAAAATGATAAAAGGCAGGACACATGCATGTTGCTCACTGTGGCACAGTATATGATCTTGGAAGGTAAGAAGATCACTTTTAATTTTTCAAAATAAAGTAATACCACATCCACAACAAGACCTGAGTAAGGTAACTATTACATCAATATATTTCTATTGGTCATATGTTTAAGTTAAGTAAACATAAATGTACATAATATGTTTGTATTGTTACTTATTACTTGTGAAGATTAATGGAATATTCTATACAAATAAAAGTATGAAGTTAATTTCTCTACAGGTGTACTATGGGTTGTAGACACTAGAGCTTTTGAGGGAGATAGTATCTTTTTGAAACATTCATGAGAAAATGCTTACACTTGCTTCAAAGTTTGTCCTCAAAAGCCCAATATGACTATATTACTACTCACTCATGTAGTTACTCACTCGTGTAGCTACTCACTCATGTGGTTATAAGTTCAGGGCCATCTTATGTCCACATTTAGATGCACAGAGAGCCCTATATAACCATAAAAAAGGGAAATAAAATCTCCCTTTGACCTTTACTTTTGTGTTTTTAGGACCTGGATATTGCCACTGTACTGAGTCGCATGCGGCTTCAGAGGATGTACTTGGTACAGACTGTGAGTCAGTACACATTCGTCTACAAGACCTTGGTCACTTATCTGAAGAGCTCAAGACTCATCTGATTGGCCACCAAAGATGATTGAATTGGTGTATATGTCTGGTTCTTGTGTATTGTGTCAAATAGTTGTACCATATCCCACAATACCATGACAATCAGCAGGAATATCATTCCGAATTGAGAGGTAACCACATCGCTTGGACATGCACAGTGACCCCAGTATGCAAATCTTGCACAACTGCTATTTATAATACTCATCCGAGTGGGTCCAAAAGTTGGTTGGTTGTCTGAGTGTGTGTATGGCTAGTTCTATTGGTGCTGAATGGTTGAGATTTAATCTCTCATACTGTCTTTTGTTGCTACTTGTTTAAAACCTGTTACCCTGCAGTGTGATGATTTCTAGCATGTACAAATGATATACTCTATGTAAGATTAGTATAATGTGAATGATGTGATAATACTGTAAACTTTGGTTAATTAGAACCTCCAGTATCCACAGGATTTGTTTCAAGTTTGGGCAAATTTTGGTACAAAACCCTGCAAAAATACAACATTTTATTGCGCTACAATAGCTTACCATGTGGAACTGAATACTATCTCAGATGGCCACGGCATCATGGCCAACAGGCATCAAGCTAGTACACATCCATTTTTCTTGGACGTTGGCCATGATGCCATGGCCATCCGAGATAGCATTCAGTTCCACATGGTAAGCTTGTAGCTTATAAAAGCTACATTTAAGTAATTAAAATTTTTAAGTTTTTGTTGTCAAGACATCAAAACAATTTCAGTTGCATGGTTTCTGCGTAATTGGAGTCTATGGTAGTAAAATTATGAATTCAGAATTGTGTTTTCATTGTGCAAGTTACTGACACTGACATCAACTATGTGGAGTGTTGTTGGTGATATATTCTGTGACTGAGTTACACATTGTAAATATGCAGATATCTTCAAACTCACTTTGTAGATTGAAGTCAGATTTCGGGTAAATGTACTGTTATCTAAACTTGAACTTTGTTTAGTTAAGAATAATTTCCTTGAAGTAACATATCTTTTGACCAAATTCAGTTTGTAAACTTGAAGCATAAAAATGTACTTCAGATGCAATTATTGTACAGGTTACATTAGTGAAGGTTTCCTTCTGATGCAAGATTATTTTTTAATTAAATCTGTGAGTTATTGTATTGTTATTGATATTTATTTGTACAAACATATAGAAATGTATACCATATATATAGTCTGCTTAATTGCCCTATTTATATCAATATTGGATAAATAGACATTCAAAAATGTAGAACTGTGACTGTATTCACTAAAGGTGTTACCAAAGTTTTAGGCTTAATTTTTGTTTAAAGCCAAGCTTGGCCTTATACTTGACCAAGACTCTTGATAAATACAGCCTCAGAAATCTAAGTAAAAACATGGTAATAAAAATTCCTATGATAAATAGGTAAGATCTGTTTAATGATATGCTAAGGGGGTACCATGGTATAGTGGCTAACACACCTGCATACCACCTCTCTGCTTTTGGGTTCAAATCCCAGCCATGAAGTGGGAATCTTTGAAGTTGCTTGCCATTGTTGTGATGGTTACAGTGTAGTATCCTGATCTATACAATCTGTGGAAAGCGATGTTTAACCAAAATCAATCACGTTATGCTAGTAAATAGGGATAGCATTTGTTTTTGTTTCAGGGTCAAAGTTGACAATGAGATTTGGCAACAGAAGACATTGGTGTGATTTGTGCTACTTCTTTTTATCACCTTGCCTTGCACTTTGTCATGCATGTATCATGGACACACATTTGATATACAAAAGGAAAACATCCCAAATGACAAATACAGAAAAAATACATAATTATTGACAATATTGTACGAGTGTGTAGAACGAGTACTATTTTGTTAATCTTCATGAGTGATATATTTTTTCTGTATATGTCTAATGGGGCTGTTTTACAATTATTATCCACCATTTTGTATGATTTCTGGGTTAAATAATTCATATTTAAAGAGAAATTGTGAAAAAGGCTGTCAAAAAACACCGGCACCAATGAATATAAAAACTTCACTCTTTAACTTGCAATATCTCCGTCATTTCTACAAGGATTTTATGCAACAAAAACAAGAAGAAGCTCTGTAAAAAGACCTTTATAATGATGTATAATACATATTTGTAGGTTACATAGCTTCCGACATTTTAGTTTAAAACCGAAAGTTATTGACACTTATATCCCCCTGTATCCCCTATACGGGTCAAATATGGCGCACAGTTGGATAATAAAACAAGGCATTTTGGGTCAGTGTCTGAGTGGATAACAGGTCTGGCATTTTTTTCACTTTGCTCTCACCTCTGTAGTCGTTGGTTGAATTTCAGGTTATGATAACATGTGGGATACTGAGGGGGCCAGCCCTGGTATTATCTGATCTTTTGAAGGGAAAATAAAAATCCCAAGTTTAACCTTTAACCTTTGTATAAAACTAGGCGTAATTCTTCCTGGCCTGATTGCTTTAGTGATTTCAGCAGCAGTGTGACTGAGTTATTCTCTGCAATTGTAAAATTTACTCTTTGATAGTCATTGTGGAAACTGGGCCAGTATTTTATGGGAAAAGATCTGATTTGTTCCTGAACCAGTAATATTGTTACTGAAGTCTTATTATTAATAGAGACTAACGCAGAAATATGTCTTGTTGTAAAGTTATGTGATAGTTTTATGTTGATAGTTTACCAGTTATGAACTGTTAATTTTTTTCACAGAAAGAGTGTGTGCACTAAGCCATCACTCTTAACTATTTCAACCTGTAAATTTTGATATTGGGGCCAACACTAGTATCCATAGAAACCTGTGGCTTTTTTGTGCTGCCTTAATTTTGTATTCTGTATAAACGCCACAGTTTTTATCATATTCTTACAAATTCTGTACAGTTGGACTCTATCAGGTTAATTCTCAAGGGACGAGTAAAATACTTGTACTTAACCAGTTCAATCAGGTAAACATCAATATACAAAGCCTTTTTAAGAACTAGTTATTTTGGTTTAAATGGGAACTCTGTTTAACATAGTTCCACGTAAATATGACTTCATGTATTTTTAAAATATTACATTGTAATGTGTCCATCAAGGAATTTCTGTTGTAAGAATGGACAGGGTTTATAGTAAGGTTGCATTATCACTACAAACCAAAATGTCATCTAGGGAATTTATTCTATTTATTACATTTCTAAATCTCTCAAATGTATCAGTTAATTTTCACAAGAATGTTTGTTGCAGCATTTTTTTATTGCGTAAAATAGCCTTACCTTATCCTCACAAATGCTTACTTGGTTTTGTGGAGGCAAAACGCGGCGACCAACAAGAATATTTAAAAATTATTCTTGTTCGAGAGGTGAACCCCGTAGTTAGTGATAGGTGCGCATGCGCACAACACATTGTCGGTTGGACTTTGTCGAGAGATCCTCATTCAATTTTTGGTCGTCGAGGAGGCAACACGTGAATTCTTTTAACATTCTGCCCATTTCTTAAACGGCAGATGCGTGCTTTCGGAATTCATAGAGTTCCAACCAAGAAGAAAGAAGTTTTTAGACTTCCTATTCCACAGAAGTACAATTTTTCATGCTGAGGGTTGTGTAATCCCATGACAGCATTTTTAGATCCCCCTTGGCTGTAAAACAGTTTTTGGTAGAGGATCTACTGGAGAAGATTCTTCGATTTTTTGGTTCAAGCTATCTACCTCTTCATGTATGAGGGATGTCCAACATAAGTCTTTGAACTGGCCACATTTCCTGAAATGACAGTATTAAGAGGTCTCCTGCGACTGAAAAACTGTCAACACTAGAAGATCTACTGGAGGTTTCTTCTACAACACCATATGATGTTAAGATCTGATAGCTGGGCAGATTTAAATTCGTTTTCTGGGGTCAGTAATTAAACCTCCAGAAGGCTGGTAGCTTCTCCACTTGGTGAAAACAAAGAAGATGACCATTCATCTCGATTCCAAAACATTTATCAGTGCTTCTAATGGGAAGCCCCTCATTGAAGTCCTGGTGAAGTTTATGAAGAAGGTCAGCAGTAAAACATTCATTATCTGAAGGATCTTCCCCTCTAAGAAACGCAAATTGCTTTCATAGTGTGGAGTTCAATAGTACTCTACCATAACAGTATTTAACAGTTTTTCTGTAGCCTGGAAAACAGTCAGTCCTAGAAGATCTACTACTACAAAGGTTTTATCGAGGTTTGCCATCACCTTATTAACCAGGCATCAAGACAGTTACATTCCTCCATTGCCTTGTGTTAAATCTACAACTGGCTTGTGGACCATTTACTAGTTCTTCTATTCATAGTTCATTACAGAGAAGATAACACATAAGTTTTCCCACCATTCTCTTCAATGAAATGGGGATTCTGGTGTAGTAGAAGAAATACGTATAAATAGCCATGTTACATGAAAATATTATTGCCATCTCAGAGTTGTGCAGTTTTGAATGGGTGCTTTGTAGCCGTCCAATCAAAACTCCCCTTTCATGTGGCTCTACTGCAGGTGCTACAGACAGGAAACAATCCACCATGCTGCTGAAAATATTGTGTTGCATTTATTATGTTATTTACACAATTTCTTCTGTAAAGGACTACAAGTCGCAGGATTTTCTCAGTAAACTAGTTTCCTCTATCATATCTGACACAATGCTGCTTGTTTTAGATGGAAACATTTGCTTTCTTCAAGACATGGATCGTTGGTGTGTTGTGTGCTGTATAAATATAAAGGAATATCATATAAAATACGGATAGCCTATACAAGAAGTTTAGTCTATTCAAGGAAGTTAATCGGCATTGGGCAAGGTTAGTGCGTGGCTAGATGGCCATTCCTGTCATTTTCTTTGCATCTTACAATATCATTGGCCAGTGAGGATCTCTTGCATACATTTTGCAAGCTGTGAAATGGAATTTTATTAAGAAACACGGTCACAAAAGGTTAATGACCAGTTTCAACAGATCTCCGTACCAAATGCAAGGGTTGTGCAAATCTTGAGAAGGTTTATCGAATAATATTCCAGTCGAATCCACCCATGTCTGTACATCCCATAATTTAAAGCGGTTACAGACAGGGAAGACATGGCTACCTAAGAGTGTCGCAAATGCTTCAAAAAGGCACAATTTACTACCTCAAGGGTTGCACAACTCCAGGTTTTACAGCAGATTATTTCTTGTACCAGAACCCGGCAATAAATGGCGCCCTGTGATAGATCTCAGTGTCCTGGACAAATGCCTGCTAGTTCCAAATTTTAAAATGGGGACAGCAGAGATATTCGGAAACTCGGTCATAAAAGGAGAATGGCTAGTTTCGATAGACCTGAAAGACGCGTTCTTTCACGTGCCCATACACCCAGATTCTCAACATTGGCTATGTTTCCATGTAGACAAACAAACGTATCAGTTCAAAGCACTGCCATTGCGGTTGGTGACTGCACCCCTATAGTTCATGCGGATTGTAAAAGAGGCTCATTCTTCAGTCTCGCGGAATTCGAGTTCACCAATACCTGGACGTCTGGTTGTTAAGAGCATATACCAGACACCAGTGTCAGCTCCACACAAAAGAACTTCTCCATGTGGTGCAAGAACTCGGCTTTGTGATAAAATTCGAAAAATCAGAGCTCGAACCTACACAAAAATTGACTTGGGTACCATTTCGACTTGATACAGGGAAAAGTCTTTCCAACCGGAAATAAGTTGAAAATTCTAGAAAAATCTGTTCAGGACATGGAGATCGCATCACAAACAACCCCAAGGTTGCAAGGTTGCTTATGTCCCTGATAGGTGTACTAGCATCCCTAGAAAAGACGATACCAATGGGTCGGTTACATATGCGCCCTTTCCAGTGGTACCTAAAAACAAACTGGCAGTATCCCCAGTCACTAGACCTGAAGATTCCTGTTTCAAACTTTCTGAAAAGTCATCTTCAGTGGTGGGAAGATCCAAAAAATCTTAAAAATGGGTTATCCTTTTCATCCACAGGAACACAATACCCTTATTTTCACAAATGCATCAACTCAAGGTTGGGGAGCTCATTTTGAAAACATGACAGTCAGTGGCAATTGGACAGATCAGGAGAAATTACTTCATATCAATGTCCTAGAGTTAAAGGCAGTGTTTCTGGCCTTAAAAAGCTTTCAAAACAGAATTCTAGACAAAAGGGTTCTCATAGCAACAGACAACGCCACTGTAGTCAGTTATCTGAACAAACAAGGGGGAACACACTCATGGGACATGTGTCTCCTGGTTTGGCACATCTTGGCCTACTGCAATCCTCGAAACATACTCATAAGAGCCAGACACATTCAGGGTTGCCTCAATGTCATAGCCGACAGTCTCTCCAGGAAGGACAAAATAATTTAAACAGAATGGTCACTTCATCCTCAAATATTCAGTCTAATTTGCATAGTTTGGCACAAACCAATGTTTGCTACCAAATTGAATCACAAACTACCAATCTATGTCTCACCAGTCCCAGATGCAAATGCTGTGAACATAGATGCTTTGAACATCTCCTGGGAGGGTCTGGACAGCTATGCCTTTTGTCCTGTAACTCTCATACCAAAGGTCATACAGAAAATGAACACCTACAGGTGCAGAATGATAGTAGTAGCACCAGGGTGGCCCAGAATGCTTTGGTTTCTAGTGAATCTGTCAACCAAGCCCCATTACAACTACCTCACTGGCCTCATCTGCTAAAACAACCGTTCAGTCAGAAGTTCCATCAGAATCTCATGTATCTGAATATGCATGTCTGGCACCTAGACACCACTCAGAATCACTTGAATCATTCTCTGAGCAGGTGGCAGATAGAATTTTGGCACCTCAAAGACCCCCATCTAGAAGATTCTAGGAGTCAAGGTGGTCCATTTTTGAACTCTGGTGCCAACAGAACACGGTGGTCAGCACAGAGCCTTCTATCTCAGACATAGCAGAATTTTTGAACCATTTGTTCACTGTCAAAAATTTGAAGCCTGCCACAATTGCTGGCTACAGAATTGCAATAGCTGACCATTTGGGACCTTTTGGCCAGGAAGTAGCCAGGAGTTTGCACTTAACTAGACTCCTTGCAAGCTTTTACAAGGACAAACCCATTCTAAATAGGGATTTTCCCTCTTGGGACCTATCTTTGGTTCTTATGTCTTTGACTAATGCTCCTTTTGAACCTTTGAAGGATGCAAGTCTTAAGATTTTGACTTTCAAGACTTTTTTCCTGATGGCTTTGGCAGCTGGCAAAAGAAAGGGGGAGGTGCACGCTTGGACATTCTCTTCCCTCAGGCATAAACCTCACTGGAAGGAGATCACTATTTCTCCTTCTCCTGCCTTCTTAGCAAAGAATCAGTTGGCTTCTGTTTGCCCAGATTCGCTAAAACCGGTGGTCATTCCAGCTCTTAAACCTTTTTTGAGCTCAGACTTGACTGAGGATATGACTTTATACCCTGTCAGAGCACTTAGATACTATCTAGACAGAACTAGTGCTTTAAGGAAGGGAAAGTATCTCTTGTTTATGTCCTTTAAGGGAGGCTTTGACAGAGGTCTCATGGGATCTACTATCTCTTCTTGGATCAGACAGACTGTCTTATTGGCTTATCAGTCATCCAATTTTGATACACAGGACCTACAGGTTAAGGCCCATGATGTTAGGTCCATGTCTGCTTCTTTAGTATTCAAGGATGGGTGTCCCTAGAGCAGATTTTAGGCTCCTGCCATTGGAAGAGCCACATCACGTTTTCTACCTTTTAAGCTATGTGTCTTGGCAGTCCATGGACCAAACAGCTTACAATTAGGCCCAGTGGTTTCTGCTCAGCATATGATTGGCTTTGAGTATGTTCTTGAGTATTTCATATGGCTTACATACTTTACTCTTCCTTCCATACCAGTATCTTGTATGGACATATGTCTTCTGCTGTGGCAGATGGCCTCATGACTGTATTTTGTAAAACACAGAAGCCAGCTTGGGGTGCCTTCTTGCTGGATGACAGCTCCCAGTTCGAGGGACCCAGGAAGCCATTTCCCACCACACAGTTATGGGTGATGGTTTAGATTTAGGACAACTTTATGCTACATGGGACAGGTGTCAACTACAACAGTACATCATGAATATTCATGAGATTAGCTATCATTACTTGTCTTTACAGATATTTTACAGTAATGAAAAATTCTGTTGTAGCATACGTAACCTTATCTTATCCTCTCCTTCAAATGCTTTCATGGTGAACCCCATATTCTATTAACAGGGAGGTTGCAAAACAAACCCCTCCTCCTGTTATGGTTGGAATCAAGCATTTGTGAGGATAAGGTAAGGCTATTTTACGCAATAAAATGTAACAAATTTTATTGTAATTTAACTTTTTGTAAGTTAAATACTTACCTTATCCTCACAAGGACAGACCCACCCTTCCTCCCCTCACAAGTTTGTTTTCATAGGGGACCAAAAATTAAATGAGGATCTCTCGACAAAGTCCAACCGACAATGTGTTGTGCGCATGCGCACCTATCACTAACTACGGGGTTCACCTCTCGAACAAGAATAATTTTTAAATATTCTTGTTGGTCGCCGCGTTTTGCCTCCACAAAACCAAGTAAGCATTTGTGAGGATAAGGTAAGTATTTAACTTACAAAAAGTTAAATTACAATAAAATTTGTTACAGTTTGTTGCAATTAAATGTTGCACCCAACTCACCCCAAGCTTTATGCATCATTATGCATAAATTGATTCGTTATGCACAATTGATTCTTTCAAGACACCTTGTGTTTCCGCCTAGTCATATCAGCACAGTTGATGTAAATAGAAAAAGGTGAACTTTTCTTGTTGAGATGATATATTTTAGGCATTAAATGCATTCCATGTACACATTAGATAAGGACTGTAGAGTGCTTACTGAAGAGGTACACTGTGAGTCAGTGTGGATTACAGTTCAGCCCTGTTACGTCAAATCTGGAGAAACCAGAAACATTACTTGTATTAAACCATAAATGTCACACAACAAACATAGAAATTCCCAATAGGTATGGTATACCATGTTATCTGTGTCAAATGTCATAAAAATAGGTATCTACATCAGATATGCAGTAAGCATATTATCAAACTCTATCAATGTTAAATGTGTATTGTATCCATTGACTGTATAAAAATTAACAGAGGCGGTTACTTCCACTTAAAAAGATATTCTAGATACCTGAGAACTTATTAAAGGGATTTTCAATTGTACATTGTACACCAGCCCTGAGTCCACTTTGGTGATTCTGTTATGTTTCACTTGCTGACTGTCTATACCCTGTACTGCTGTATGTTATATTTTCAAAGAGCATTTGTAGAGGAAGACTTTGATGAATCAAAGATATATTAACTACTCAGATATTGCTATATTTGTCAAATATTCTTATTTTTACAGTAGGTTATAGCTTTAATGCTTAGAAACTAATGGTCTAACTAGAACACTTATTCATTAATGGCATACTGCAGATTCAATGAAGGATCAGTTGAAACGTGACCATTTTGTTGAACAAGTCATACAACTTGCGTGTTTTTTGTTCTGATGAGCCTTAGAGCCCTCTTTGTAAAGGGGAGATTAAGCGCTATAAAAGTCCAATTAGAATTAGAATGGTGTATGAGCCTGTGATATGGTTATACACAAGAAATTATATTATCCAAACATATTGAGAGGGTATGGCCTTCTTTACACATTAAAAAGTTCATAAAACAGAAGCGGTATTTGAGTCGAAAAGAGTAAAGAAATTCAAATGTGAAAATGGGATTTGATGAAAGCCAATACTTGGATAATAATATAGGGTCTGCTGTATTTTTTGTGTCTTTAATTTCTGTTGTTACAGAAACTTATTGCGTTGAGTTTTCTACAAATTTGGAAAATTACCAACAAGCTAATAGCATATTCATTAACAGTAATAAGCAGTGTGTCTAATACTTTGTAACATTGTGATGTTTTTTTTCCATAGCCCTTAGACTTGCTTTAGACTGCAGCTAGTTTGTACTTCATGCTGTTACAGGAAAATGACACAATTTCTAAATTTAACACGATGTTCATCCTTTTAATCACAGTGTAACTATCCTGAGTTCAACAGGAGAAATGTCACTAAGTTTCTGTTGTATGAAAAAACACAATGTTGTCTTCTATACTGCTTATTTTGTTGTATTATTAGTTGTATTGAAGTCTCTATATAGGTGTTCTATAATAAGTGTTGATTTTGGTGCACAAAAATTTTTTTTGGTCTTCCAGAGAGTTGTGTAGTGATATTTGTATATCAGAATCACTAGTGACCCTATTATTGTAAAAGATTATATCTGCACGGTAACAGTCTAATCAACCTAATGTACAATCATGGCTAGCTACAGTTGAGCCCTGTTTTACCGCTGTTACCGTAAAACCTAGCCAGTTTTTAACTGGAGGTTGTGATGTGACTAGACTTTCTCAAGTCCTTTTGTCTTGGGTATTAGAGTAAGAAATCTAAAATTCGCCACATATGAAAATACAAATAAAATAAATGAGTTGAGTTGAGATTTGTTGAATATATAGTAAATTAAATCTTTCTGAACTGAAAAATACCATCCATAGTGTTAATGGGCTATTAGTTTTACTTAAAATGGAATTTTAAAGATCGGAAATGTGCACACTACACAAAACAGTGCACCAGCATATTTTTGCATCCATTTATCTGAAGCAATAAATATACGATCGTCGATAATGGAGAACCAAACAATACAGACCAAACTTCCGGCGGAAGGACAGTACCCTCCTTTTATAGAGGTCATAAAGTACTCACCCTTGGACTTTATTTTACATCATACTTCACAGAGATTTACTTGAAGGGATTCTGTTGTAGCTAGTTACGGTATGTGGTGGGGATCAGACTGTGAAATCGTAGTGAATGCAAAGTGAAGTTGTTGTACAGATGTGATGAAAGTCAGCTGTAATGTGATAGTGTGAGTCACACATATGGGAACAATGAACTAAAATTATGCAAAAGTATGTGCGCTTTGTTATTTTTGTAAAACCTTTATTATTTTTCTCACTTATTGATACATAATGCTAACTTAAGTTTGAATGTGTAATATATGTTATGAAGGAAGTGAGGTTCTAATATTACAAAACTAAAGTAAATAGGAATGTGTTACTGATAACTGTTAATAGACGAATGACCTTGCATTGAAACAAACAAGGTCATTCCCACAATTTATTTTTTTTTCAGATTTGAATACTAGACTTCCAGGCCTGTATTCAATAACACTCTTATTCTTAGAATTGTCTGAGAATATTTTAAAAAGAAGTATTTCTGTGAACAAGAATCCTGATTTTTTACTGTGTTATAGATGAGTCTTTTTCTGTACATATGTACATTGTCAATTTACTCTGTATGTACGTTGTAATACTCAACTAGAACATTGTGACAGGGAGAAACACAAAGACTTCATCTGTGTTTTCCTCTGGAATATTTCTTTAATTATGTTGTAGATATGACATACTTTGTGTGGGTTGCAGTGCAACATGTCATGTTTTTTGGCAAATGTAGTCGTAGGCACAAATGATTATTATCATTTTATTTTTTTTTTTTTTTTTGAGAAAATCTGTTCAACTCTAAAAACCTAGTAACAAGAAAAAGAGTAGACTGTTAATTCTGAACTAAAAGTAATTATATATTAATTTTATAAAGTTATGGTGCACTGTGGTTTACAGTCAGTTGGAGAGATTAACGATTTCATTTGCATATCTGTCCACGGCAGTAAAATACGAATTATATTCTGTTGTACCATGTTTAACAGCGCAGTTCCTGCACTAGTGAGTCCCTTAGTGTAATTGCATAGAAATAGTTACCATTACTTTCTATTACTTTTCTAGAATTCTAAATATCCATAAAGGAATAAAGTGATTGAATATGGAAGCTAGTTTAGTGGTATTGTAATCCCTTGACAGTCAGACATGATTAAAATCAACTTGTGATTGACTTTCATGTAATCATTTACTTATGCCTGGATTTCTAAAGGTTTCATAGGAAATCCAGTGGAGTTTAAAGGCCTAGACTATTGTAAACTCATCTTTTGTTTAAGGAAGGAAACATATTTAAGTCACGACACATGCTTTTCACTAAAAAGGATTTGTATGTGCTTACAGAGTTGATAGACCAACTTTTATTTTTAATTTTGTATGTTGGTGACAAAAACTGCAGGTTTGCATTTCACAATTGTGTTTGTTGAAAAAGAATTATTTTTTAAAGGCTTTTTGTTGACAAATTGTACTTCTCCCAGGTTATGTAGATAAATGTGTTTATTCACACTTGTACATATTAACCCTGTAGAGATCATAACCTTTTAGTTTTTATACAGCGTAGATAGTAGTTATATCTAGTCATGTGTTATTTTTGTACGATTATTATTACTGAGATGTAATTTGAAATTGTGTTATATTTTTGTCTAGTATATGTAGTAATTTATGTTACATATATTGTATTACTGACCTTGTACTACACCAGTAACTAGTGTGACCTTAGCTATCAGTTAAAATCTGTTATTGTCTTAAGCACCTTTATGGGCTGGGGTTATGGTCGTCACCTGTGCCGTCCGGGCGGCGTTGGCTACGGCGGCGGACGGCATAAAGCTTGTGGGTGTTCCACAGCCTAAACCCATGCACGGATTTTCACCAAATTTTCAGGGTATGTTTACCCCAAGAGGATCTAGAGCTGATTAGGTTTTGGGGGGTATCCGGTAACAACTGTTGCCATGGTAACACCTTTTTACCCCACAGCCCTTAAGGGCTGTCGGGGTATTGTTTTCACCCATGGTGTCCGGATGGGCGGGCGGGCAGCGGGAAATAGTTTGTCCGGGCTGTATCTCAGAATCCGTAAGGTGTAGGAAGTTCATACTTGGCAGGGACATTGGTTGGGGGGTGTAGGTGTGCAACGTCATGGTCTGACCTTGATTTGACCTTTGACCTTGCTGTAGTGACCTTGACCTTTAAAATCTTGTCCGGGCTATATCTTGGAAACCGTAAGGTGTAGGAAGTTGATACTTGGTAGGAACATTGGTTAGGAGTCGTAGGTGTGCAACAGCATGGTCTGACCTTGATTTGACCTTTGACCTTGCCGTAATGACCTTGACCTATAAAACCTTGTCCGGGCTATATCTCAGCAACTGTAAGGTGTAGGAAGTTGATACTTCGTAGGGACATTGGTTGGGTGTAGTAGGTGTGCAACGTCATGGTCTGACCTTGATTTGACCTTTGACCTTGCTGTAGTGACCTTGACCTATAAAACCTTGTCCGGGCTATATCTTGGAAACCGTGAGGTGTAGGAAGTTGATACTTGGTAGGAACATTGGTTAGGAGTTGTAGGTGTGCAACATCATGGTCTGACCTTGATTTGACCTTTGACCTTGCCGTAGTGACCTTGACCTATAAAACATTGTCCGGGCTATATCTCAGCAACTGTAAGGTGTAGGAAGTTGATACTTGGTAGGGACATTGGTTAGGGGGTGTAGGTGTGCAACATCATGGTCTGACCTTGATTTGACCTTTGACCTTGCTATAGTGACCTTGACCTATAAAACCTTGTCTGGGCTATATCTCAGCAACTGTAAGGTGTAGGAAGTTGATACTTGGTAGGGACATTGGTAGGGGGTGTAGATGTGCAACGTCATAGTGTGACCTTGATTTGACCTTTGACCCTTGCTGTAGTGACCTTGACCTATAAAATCTTGTCTGGGCTATATTTCGGAAACTGTAAGGTGTAGGAAGCTGATACTTGGTGAGGACATTGGTTGGGGGTAGTAGGTGTGCAACGTCATGGTGTGACCTTGATTTGACCTTTGTACTTGCCGTAGTGAACTTGACCTATAATACCTGGTCTGGGCTATATCTTGGAAACTGTAAGAGGTGTAGGAAGTCGATACTTGTTAGGGACATTGGTTGGGGGTGTATGTGTGCTATGTCATGTGACCTTGATTTGACCTTTGACCTTGCTGTAGCGACCTTGACCTATAAAATCTTGTCCAGGTTATATCTCAGAGACTGTAAGGTGCAGGAAGTTTATACTTGGTAGGGACATTGGTTGAGGGTTTTAGGTGTGCCACGTCATGGTGTAACACTGATTGACCTTTGACATTGCTGTATTAACCTTTAAAATCTTGTTGCACCTTTGGGTCTGTCTGTTGATGCAGATTAAGCACTGTTAAAGTCATATTAGAATTGATTAAGAATTTCCTTTTGCAAGTTCCCATTGTAACAGATGGAATTTCATCAAGTGAGCCACAGGCTTTTCTCCAACACCACACATAAGCATTCATTGAATGTATTGCCACTTCTGTATGCATGGGTAATATTCAAAACATCTAAACCATAATTCGGCCATTTTTGGTTTACTGATAAATGCTGTCATTTTATTATTGAATTATCTTGTTTTAATACTTCATCTTTATATATATTTCTTTTCCTTTGATATTATTTCCTCTACTTAAGCGTTATTTTGACCTTAATATAACTTACACTGCCCTGAAAGTATCTTGAACTTTGTACTGTCACACTACTTCTATATCTCATGGTGTTGAAAAATATTTCCCCAGGCTGTGGGGTACGGGCATCTCTGATGCTATTTTTAGATTTTTGGGTCTTAAAGTTTGTGGGTGCTCCACAGCCTAAACCCATGCATGGATTTTGACCAAACTTTTAAGATATGTTTACCCCAAGAGGATGTAGAGCTCATTAGTTAGGCGGGTTGCGTGTAACCAACCCGCCTATTAGATTGATGTGTCCGACGTCCGTCCACATTTTTCGTTGCCGGACTCTTACTCGAAAACCTTTTGTCCAATCGAATTCAAACTTGACAGGGAGATAGATCACCATCACGGCTAGGTTCCTTTCGAAATTGGTGTTATTCCGTCTGTTCGTTTCAAGACCCAGAGACATACTGGTTTTTTTTTAAAAGATACCATAATTATCGTGGATGATAAATTGTTAAAGGCATGCAGATCTGTTTGTTAGTCTGTTCTCCAGAGCCATTACAAGTGAGGTACCCCCACCCAAAGTGTGAAAATTCCAACACTTGATCACAATTTTCTCATTCACTATTGCAGTGATTTTTGTCTTATCTTGCATATATGTACTAGGCCACTAGTAAATTCCCTTGTGTGAGTATCAGGCCTGGATCTTTCTTAATTATTTTTTTTCTGATTTTTTAAAATAATTTTTAATTCATCAGAATTCATGAAATCATGGACTAAATCACTTATAACTTGAAAAGTATTGCATTTAGAGCATTTTGTTAAAATATGTTATTCAGCTACTTTTTCCATAGCTACAACATGGTGAGTAACTTGGGTTTCTATTCCAATAGCTAAGTGAGTAATAGCTAGTTTTTGACTTTTCAGTATCTTCCATGATGAGTAAAATCACTTGTAACTTAAAAACTATTGCATATACAGAATTTCGTATAAATATGTTATTCAGCTACTTTTGGGTCAGCTATAACATAGTAAAATTTCAGACCTGTAGCTCATTGCATAGCCGAGTAGTAGCTACTTTGAGGTTATCACTGTTTAGTAAATCAGTTGTAACTTGAAAAATATTGCATTTACAGTATTTTGTTCACATATGTCATTCACCTAATTTTTGGTCAGCTATAACATAGTAAAATTGCAGACCTGTAGCTCATTACATAGCTGAACAATAGCTATTTTCAGGTTTTCACTGTTGAGTAAATCAGTTGTAACTTGAAAACTATTGCATTTACAGTATTTTGTTTAAATATGTGGTTAAACCTACTTTTGGGTCAGCTATTAAATAGTAAAGTCGCTCCTTGTAGCTCCTTGCATAGCTGAACAATAGCTACTGTCAAGTTGTCATTGTTGAGTAGATCGGTTGTAACCTGAAAACTACTACAGTGTTTTCTTAAATATGTTATTCACCTACTTTTGCGTGAGCTATATCATATTAAAACTGGAGCCCTTTAACTGATTGCATAGCTGAGCAAAAGCTACTTTGAGATTCTCACTGTTGATTAAAATCAGTTGTATTTTGGCCTTGTTTTGAAAACAAAATGGCTGCCATATCACATCTTTTATGTCAAATGAGGGGGGAGGGATATCAAAAAGCCCTAACATCTCCCTTATAATTGGTCTTAGGGGTTTGGAATGAGAAAACGACTTCTTGGAAATTGTGGTCTGCAAATCTTTTGCAAGTGTCAAATTTGACCTTTGACCCCTGTTTCAAGGTCATGTAGGGTCATCATGCTAAAGGGGCCTTATATCTCCCTTATAATTGGTTCTAGGGCCTCAAAATATGAAAACAACTTGAAAGAAATCATGGCGGGCCTGTGAATCTTGCATCTGACAACATTTTGTGGATTCTGTATACTTCTTACAACTGAATTTGTTCCTAAGATTTTCCCAAATCTCAATGTTGTTGCCCATTTAGTTGTACCTGCGGGCTGGAGTTCTTGCCCGCTGAGGCTGGCTATTTTTTTCACATACCAAAAAAAAAAAAAAAAAAAAATTCCTTTTACATTAGTCTTTCTCAATAGTTCAGCTGATGTATTTAGTACATGCATAGGATATACTATGATGTTGGAATAATGTTACATCTAGCTAAGGGTTTAATGAGAGGTCAGTAAGTTATACAAACATTGATCTGCCAAGCTTATCCTCCTTAGTATTTTCCACCTCATATGGCGTTCTCCGTGATGTCGACCATTGCTATGGATAAGGACGATGATTTTTGTGACTACACCTATGATGTTGCGCCTTAGAGTCTGTCACTCTGGCAGAGATTAAGCGCTATAAAAGTGGAATTGGAATTGATGGGATGTATGGCAGATGTAGCCCAGATAAAGTATAATTTCTGATGTTTACATCGTGTAGTACAAAATTAGCCAAGTTCCCCATCCACTGTACAATGCCAAAATCCACATCTCTGTCTGAGTGATATTTCTGTGTAAAGTGTGAAGAGACAGGGTAGAGTGTAGGCAAGCAACAGCAGATCCAATTTGTCAATAAATCTGACTATTAGAAGACTGGAGAACTTAATCATCTTTGCACACCAATTAGTTCATTCAATAATGTAGTTAAATTTTTATGTCTTCAATTTTTCAGCATTATTTAAAGTTTCTTTGTATGTACAGTTTCGGTGTACGTTGTTGCTATAAACTTATGTCTGCTTCTGTCCATGTTGCACACCACACAGATACACCTTGTCCACCACAGGTGTGTATCAACTGTAAAAGTGATGTTGTTTTCTTTCTGATGTTTCTCCCCACTTCTCAATTCATGCAAACCTATCAGCACACCAATATATATAAGCAGTGCAGTATATGCTTGCGTTTTATAAAGTTTTGGATGATATCAGTGTAAAAGTATTGCAGTTGTGGGACAACAAAACATTAGTGTTATGGTATGGGATTGAGAAATGAATAGGAATATTGGGTATCTGGGCCAGGAGATGTCAGAGAATGTTCATTGGTGTCATATTTCTGGAACTGTGCAACACATGTAGTTCACAGAATATTTCACAAAGGCAACATGCAATGTGTAGTGCTGTTTGTCATTGTTACTCAATATTAACCCCTAGGATGGGGATTTATTGGGGGGGGGGGGGGGATGTTGGAGCATCTCTAGAATTAAGATAGACACTAAGTTTAGATTTAACAGAGAAAATATCCTGTGTGTAGTACGATTTATCATTCTTACTCTGGATGAACCCCTGGGGTGGAAAGTTGTTTATTCAGAGTTGGACATTTCTGGAACTATGCAAGACAGAAAAGTAAAATTTGACAGGAGAAAACTGAACTCTGGTGTTGTTTTGCCTCTTGTTTATTCAGTACTCCCTGGGAGTCTCAATTTTTTTTCGGAAAATTTAGAGCATTTTGTTAAAATATGTTATTCAGCTACTTTTTTCATAGCTACAATATGGTGAGTAAGTTGGGTGCCTGTCTCAATAGCTAAGTGAGTAATAGCTACTTTTGGGCTTTTCAGTAACTTCCATCATGAGTAAAATCACTTGTAACTTAAAAACTATTGCATTTAGAGAATTTCGTATAAATATGTTATTCAGCTACTTTTGGGTCAGCTATAACATAGTAAAATTTCAGACCTGTAGCTCATGGCATAGCTGAGTAATAGCTACTTTTAGGTTATCACTGTTGAGTAAATCGCTTATAACTTGAAAACTATTGCATTTAGAGAATTTCGTATAAATATGTTATTCAGCTACTTTTGGGTCAGCTATAACATAGTAAAATTTCAGACCTGTAGCTCATGGCATAGCTGAGTAATAGCTACTTTTAGGTTATCACTGTTGAGTAAATTACTTATAACTTCAAAAGTATTACATTTAGAGTATTTTGTTTCAATATGTTATTCACCTATTTCGGAGTCAGCTATAACATAGTGAAGTTCCAGACCTGTGGCTCATTGCATAGCTGAGTAATAGCTACTTTGAAGTTCACAATGTTGAGTAAATCAGTTGTAATTCGAAAACTATTGCATTTACAGAAATTTGTGTAAATATGTTATTCAGCTACTTTTGGGTCAGCTATAACATAGTGAAATTACAGACCTGTAGCTCATGGCGCAACTGAGCAATAGCTATTTTCAGGTACTGACTGTTGAGTAAATGACTTGTAACTTGAAAAATAGTGCATTTGGAGTATTTTCTTAAAATATGTTGTTCACCTACTTTTGGGTCAGCTATAACATCGTGAAATTACAGACTTATAGCTCATGGCATAGCTGAGCAATAGCTATTTTCAGGTTCTCACTATTCAGTAAATCAGTTGTAACTTGAAAACTATTGCATTTACAGTATTTTGCTTAAATATGTTGTTCACCTAATTTTGGGTCAGCTATAACATAGAAAAAATTCAGACATGTAGCTCATTGCATAGCTGAGTAATAGCTACTTTGAGGTTATCACTGTTGAGTAAATCAGTTATAACGTGAAAACTATTACATTTACAGTATTTTGTTTAAATATGTTATTCACATAATTTTTGGTCAGCTATAACAGAGTGAAATTGCAGACCTCTATGTCATGGCATAGCTTACCAATATCTACTTTCAGGTTCTCACTATTGAGTAAATCATCGTATCCACTGGATAGCCGCAGTGTGTAGAGAGATTTCACCATTACCGCTCTAACGAAAAAAATATTATAGCTAGCCTTCTCAAGTTTGCAAGGTATATTAGAGGGTGCACCACAGTATTCTATTGGTAGGCTTTATGTCTAAATTAGGCCTGTGGCTAAATTACTTGCCTACTAAAAATGAGTAATTCTGCATTTTCTCTAAAAGTATTGCAGATAGCAAATTTTTCTTAAATAACTCATTCACCTACTCTTGGAAGAGCTTTCACATGCTCAAGTTCCAGACCTGTAGGTAATTACTCACCTACTCAAAATGAGTAAATGCGAATTATCTCTAAAAGTATTGCAGATAGCCAATTTTTCTCAAATAACTCATTCACCTACTTTTGGGAGAGCTTTCACATGGTGAAGTTTCAGACCCGTAGGTAATTACTCACCTACTGAAAATGAGTAAATGCAAATTATCTCTAAAAGTATTGCAGATAGCCAATTTTTGTCAAATAACTTCTTCACCTACTTTTGGGAGACCTTTCACTTGGTGAAGTTTCAGACCTGTAGCTAATTATTCACCTACTCAAAATGAGTAAATACTAATTATCTCTAAAAGTATTGCAGATATCCAATTTTTATCAAATAACTCATTCATCTACTTTTGGGAGAGCTTTCACATGGTGAAGTTTCAGACCTATAGCTAATTATTCACCTACTCAAAATGAGTAAATGCAAATTATCTCTAAAAGTATTCCGGATAGCCAATTTTTGTCAAATAACTCCTTCACCTACTTTTGGGAGACCTTTCACTTGGTGAAGTTTCAGACCTGTAGCTAATTATTCACCTACTCAAAATGAGTAAATGCGAATTATCTCTAAAAGTATTGCAGATAGCCAATTTTTCTCAAATAACTTATTCATCTACTTTTGGGAGAGCTTTCACTTGGTGAAGTTTCAGACCCGTAGGTAATTACTCACCTACTCAAAATGAGTAAATGCAAATTATCTCTAAAAGTATTGCAAATAGCCAATTTTTGTCAAATAACTCCTTCACCTACTTTTGGGAGACCTTTCACTTGGTGAAGTTTCAGACCTGTAGCTAATTATTCACCTACTCAAAATGAGTAAATACTAATTATCTCTAAAAGTATTGCAGATATCCAATTTTTATCAAATAACTCATTCATCTACTTTTGGGAGAGCTTTCACATGGTGAAGTTCCAGACCCGTAGGTAATTACTCACCTACTGAAAATGAGTAAATTCGAATTATCTCTAAAAGTATTGTAGATAGCCAATTTTTCTCAAATAAGTCATTCGCCTACTTTTGAGAGAGCTTTCACTTGGTGAAGTTTCAGACCCGTAGCTAATTATTCACCTACTCAAAATGAGTAAATGCGAATTATCTCTAGAAGTATTGCAGATAGCCAGTATTTCTCAAATAACTCATTAATATGAAAACAACTTATAGGAAGTCATGGGCTGCAAATCTTTTCATATGGTCAGATTTGACCTTGGGCCCCTCCTGCTTATTATTGGTCCTAGAGGTTTGCAATGTGAAAACGACTTATAGGAAATCATGGGCTGCGAATCTTTTGATCAGGTCAGACTTCACCTTGGGCCCCTGCTACAGGGTCAAATAAGGGTAACCAAACTTAAAAGTGCTTTCAGCTTGCTTATTAACGAAAAATGCTGTTTATCTTCTAAACTATGTTAGTTGGCCTTTGTCGGTGGATACATCCAGCATCTGGCCACAGATGCGTCCTTAGTCTAGTTGATTGTTTATATGTGAGATCACAGACAAATGATGGATGTCAGACATGGATTGTTAAATTAAAAAACAGTATTTTTTTATTGTTTGAGGTATGTTCAACTGGTTTGATTTTAATATTTACCTCACTTCTATAGCCTATCTCATGTATTGCCCATGCTCACATTATCACCCATCCCCGACTTTGCCGGTTACTAGTGAAAGGCCTACGGGTGCTTCCGAGGAAAATTGCTATATAACTGGAAAGACACAATGCACATAACAGGTTCTTACAATATCAGTTTATATATTGTGTTTCTGTCACCATTAGATTTCGTATGGATCACAAAACAATGCTGTTTCTTACTGGAGGATGTTCTCAGTTTTCTGAGCCATCTTGCTTTCTGTAGATTTTTGCAGATGGCTACGTGTAGCATGTAAACAAAACAAGGTATGTGCTGTGCAATATATCTGGAGTGATTCTAGTAATTTGATGTTTAGTTCTGCTAACTTGATATGTGCAATGTAACATCCAGTATTTTTCCATTGAAAAAAAGCCGTTTTTCTGTTACAAATGTAATGAATAGTTATAAGTTTAAGTGTAATTGTACAGTATATTATGCAAAGTTTTGAATATACTTGCAAGTTACAAAACTTTTGCTTGACAAACTGTAGTATTATTATAACTCTACCTTCTTGCCAGGCTGGAGTGAAAAATACTCACATTTATTTTGTAAATTAAAGAGTGCTTACACAAAAATGGTTAGAAGAAGATTTAATTTGTCTGTTGTAATATTTGGTCCAAAGAACATTTAAATAAGGATTATGGGATTTGTGTTAAAGTGATGCCACATTTATCCTAAAAGTGTGGCAGTATTGAGTATTACGACTTAACATTTTTAGTGAAGAATCTCATCATTCACAGGACAGTTATAGAAGGTCTTCAGAACCGTGAAGTTTTATGCATGAAGTATATTTTCGTAATTTTGTAAACCGGATGTGAACAAATAAGGAAGTAATAAAAATGTAAAATGATCACTTTTCTAATTTGCTTTACAGAAATACTGTGAGACAAAATCTTACCCAACTACGTGGATGTACAGCTTCTCTTTGGGATATAAATATCCAATATAGAAGTCTTACTTATAAAATTCAAGAAGTTTTTGCACTGGGCAGTTCTAGTTTGAAATAATTCCCAACCTGGGTCAGAGTAATTGAATCAGTTGCCAAGTGGCTAACTAACTTGGTGTCTGATCACTTGATAAATTCACTCGCTTCTGTAGGGGTGGGTTCAAATTCAACCCATAATAAAATGTGGGATGCACTGATGGTCTCTGTTGCTCCTATGTCCTGAGCTGTTCAACTAAAAATCTGAAAAGTTACTGAAACCATACATTGAACTTTGTAAGGTTATATGTATTCATAACAGTAAAACATTAAAATTAAATCAGATTTCATTTAGTGGCTTCCAGTGCAGTGATCATTAGAATCAGTCTGTAATCTAGCCAGACTATCATGGTGATGTACTTTCACATGAATTTTCACATGTTTTATAGTAAATGGAGTAAAGCAGTACATACACAATGGTCAAGATTCTTCAGTATAATCCACTGAGTGAAGGTAAGTATAACTATCGTGTTTCATCTATTTTCGTACGCCAGATTCAGACTGACATCAAAAATTTAAAGTGATCATGGCATTTCCCCAATATAACACCCCGTTACCAAAAGCCTAGGTTCAAGATGGTGCTTTCTGTTGCAATTGTCACTAAAATTGTTCTGCCTTTCATAAGAAATGGTGGACAATTAGTATGAAAATGTATGAAGGCTTCATTGGTCAAGTGTGGACAAGTATGGTATTTAATTCTTTGATTCCGACCCCTATTGTGAATTCCAATCCAGCTCATCGCAATATCTCGGGATTCTGTCCTGATAACCTTAGCTATCGAAACTTAAGTTCAACGTTGACTTTATAGAAATATGCACCCCTTCTGTACTTGACATCAGTAACAAACAGGAATAGACTGTGTTTAAACTGGTAGTACACAGCTGCTGAATTTTTTAACAGTATAACAAGACTTCATATTTAGGCACATGTACGCCAGCATTGAAGTCCCCATGTCAGAATGTGTATTATTGCCACCAATACACCATGCATACCAATATATATCTGCTACTGTGTCCTAGCAGGTAACTACTTACATGTATCTAGGAACACAGAGGAACTGGCTTCAGAGGTACAGGCATGGCGTGGAAGACCATTTAAACATAGCAGTCCTTTGTCATACGGTCCTTTCCCCAGTGGTAGGCTAATGAACCTCAGGGACACTGATAAATGGTCATCTACGAGTCTCTTTCAGTTAGGGGATGCCAGTCACTAAAGCTTGGGCTGTACTTGAGGAGTTGGGATGAGTTGAATAGCCCTTGTAAAGGTGATATTGTGCAGAATATAAATATATACAGGTATACAAGAGGGCAGGGAGAGAAATCCAAAACAGGCACAGTGGTTTATCTAGATCTTAGAGGGCCTTGGGATTCCCAATCTCTCAGCCAAGCTAGTTTAATAGTACTCCTGTGGACATACATAACCGGAGGACAGGTCTATAGTAATCTAAAACTCTTTCCTCCCACCTCTGAGATCGGAGTTCGAATCCCGGCCCGACTTCAAGTGGGAAAGCTGGTAGTTGCTTGCCATTGGTCGGCCATTTACAGTACAGAACCTTCACCAACTGTATGTACTGGTTTCCTCTGCCCAGAAAACTACCCGTCGTGATATGACCTTAAACAATGTGTTGAAAGCGACGTTAACACCAAAATAAATAAATAAATATAGTTATCCAATCTAATCTTTGCAGGCACAATATCTTTCCCATAAGGGAGAACTCTGCACTAAATTAGCAAAAGAATTGCCAAAAGTGATATTGCAAGGATATTTTAGATGGATAATCCAGGGTTGTGGGTGCCACCGGGGGCAAGAGTCCTGAGTAGGAAAAGTTGAAGAATAGTGAAGAACAGAAAGAAAAAGTTTATTCCATTTTGTGTTTTATTTCTGATATTGGAATCCATTTACATATTCACAAATTGTGTTCATTGTTAACAGTGTTCCTTAAAGTGTGTTAATTACAATGTTATGTACAAAACAGTGTAAAAAAATAGCAATATACATATTTTGTTATTAAAAGAGATGTATACATATATACAGAATAATTACCAAGACCTAATTACTGTGGATTACATATTTGTAAGTCATTTGCATGGAAGATAATGGTCTTTCAATCACACAGCTTAATTTACTTCAACATTTTAAGAGAACAAAAACTGATAAAAAAATATACTATCACAAAATATAACTCATGGGTGACAAGGGCAAAACACTTAAAAGCTTTACATTGCGTATACTACACTGCAGGTATTCTCTACTTTCTAGAACTACCAAACTTGGCACTTTTTGTTGTATTTTTACAAAATATTGCACAGACGACTACAAGTTTGTAAGTTCAATAATTTGAGAAAAAAATAGAAGTAATAAACATACATCAAGTATTTGTTCGAAGTTATTTTTGATCCAGGCTATATTTTGCAAAAATTGGAGTTATTCTACAAGAAAATCTTTCAACAAAAATAACACAGTCTCTTAAACATTGGGGACCATATCACAAATTTCATTTGATGAAATCTTATTCTCAGGGATTTTCTCTCAAAAGATGAGGATTTTTTGTGAATCAATTACTTTATTTCTTTTACAACAAACTGTCTTGCATGGAGTGTAGTCTAAGAATACAAAGATTTGTGAAAATGGTCCCAGAAATAACATGGTGTTGATTTAAGTGTGTACTGTAAAACAATAAATGTTCGCCGACGATTTATTTGGCGAATTTCGCGATCACGGGAAAAGCACGAAAATAAATCGCCCGAAATTTAGTTTAGTACTAGTATACACCCATATACAGGAATTATCGCTCAAAAAAAACGGGAATTGTCGGACGAACTTTAATAGTGCCAATTTTATTTTAAAGGGAAAACCACGAACTTTAATAGCTGTGAACATTTCTCGTTTTACAGTATATTGTATAATTGTAACAAACAATAACATCAATGATAAACTTCAGATATTTGCATTGAGAGGCATTGCATCTTAAAACACACCATAGCTGTTTTAAAAGTACAACATAACAGAAGAAATAAAGAAAAATATGCTACTTCTTAATTGAAAACAAAAATGTATGGAAATAAGTTATTATAGACTATTTTAGACTTAAATAATTAAATGTTTTTCAAACAGAAATTACTGTGAGAAACTTATTAAAACACTGATGAATGCAATTAATGTAAGAATTAATGCAACAGTATTTTGTTAACCATTTTAACAGCAATTACTTTGAAAAAGGTAGATTGTTTAATTACTGTACATGTTGAAATTCTTATCAGGTATTTACTTTAGTTATTTTAGCTATTGACTTAGATACCGAAAATTAAATATCATGAAATTTTAAAATCTGTATAAAACAGAAGCTGACCATTTGTAAAAATTAATACCAGTATATATCTCAACATCTGAAAATTTATTTAGTAAAAATGTTCCTCTTTTGCTAACTGGTGACATTTCCATTTCTATAGTTATTTTATTAACAGAAAAGTTATCAGATAATTCATACCAAGGCCCTCCAGCTATAGATCAATCTGCATAGGGCTGTAAATTCCAATAACGCCCTCTAAAGTACGTTATTTTCTGTAATTAAAATAAAATACCATAAGATTATTTTTTTTGGGTAAATTGAAGGTTTAAATAAGTGATTCTCAGTAAAATGATTTTATGTACTTATGATACAGTGTTTACTCTGTATATACTGACAGATTAGTACTGAGCGACTTCCCACTGAATCCAAGTGAAAGGCACAGACATAAATATGTCATCAGAATCACTGTACATAAGAAACAGCAGACTAGCAGCTGTTACAATGTGTCTGATATCATGAGGGTATGAAGTAGACAGAATGCAAACCAGCACTTAATACGTGTGTACAGTAGACTCTGTAGAACTAGAACCTCAAATACCTGCAGTATTTGGTTTTAGTTATACCTTATTTTCACTCACACCTATGGAGATATGCTATTGTTCAACTTTTGCAGAGAAACTTTAAAATAGGTTCTTTTACTCCTAACTTTAACTAATATTGGTTCTACCTAAATAGAATCATTGACATGGCACCACTCGTGAATATCTTTTTTTTCCATTGATAAAAAAACTAAAAATGTGCAACACCTTTTTAGAAAATTATATAATCTTTTTCCAATTACATCTCACTTCAGGATTTCTTTTCAAATTGTACTAGTTTTAGTCATGTGGAGAAAATTAAAGACAGAAAGTGAAGATTTGGTGCATTACTCCAATGAGACATTGACAGAGACTTATGTTTATGACAAAGCAGTGGCATGTAACACACAAAGCAACAGTTTGTTGACTGCAGAGTTTTCTCTAACATTTCTGCTTGCAATTATCATTGACTTCTTGGTAATTACTACTTTATGGCTCATGATGGAGGAGTTTTAATGATTCTCAGACCCTGTATCTGCAATAGATATTCCAAGGAAATGAGCACAATTCTGACTCCAATTTAAGCCAAAAACATTCTATGCTGTTTTATCATTCATATTTTGTTGATCTCTGAATATGGGGCCAGAGTTTAATTCTGAGCCCTTTTTGTCATGCGGTCATGAATGTCTTCTAAATTTTGTTAGGTAAATACTAAAATGTGAAACAACCATTACTCGCTAATTTCTGTTTTAAATGGTAAGAAAATATGTCTTTTGTTACAGGTGTTATTATTATTATTGTCATTTTCTTCATTACTTGATTATCTGTGGTGGCTTTGATAATTTTAACTTTGATGCATGATCATATGAATGCCTTTCTTGTAGTTCCTCTTCTTATACATTTAAACACACAAGAATATCTATTATGTTAGCCAGGAGCACTTGTGTTTTTTCACAAAGGACAATACAATTATCACACTATTGCACATGAACTGATAACACAAACAATTCTATATGTACATTTTATATTTGTTAGACATGTAAAACAATACAAGGTATACATATACAATATAGACATGATATGGAAGAATAAAGATCAATTAATATGTTTGGATGGAAATGTCAGATACATTGTGTATATTTATACATATATGTAAATTATACCATATTTTCCAAAATATAGCCCATGCTTTTAATTTCAAGACCTAGTGGAACCGAACTAGAAATTTATTTGGAACATGTAAAATTGTAATAAATATTATAATCAGGGGCAATTTTCAACAAAGGTCTAACCCAAGTCAAGGGCTTAGCTTTTGTACACAAATATTGCTACCATAAGCATGAGATTTGGATAAGATATTTGTTTAAAATGACCCCCAAGAGTCTTTTTTTCTTTTTTGAACCCCGGTAATATTTGAAATTTACAGTACATAATATTTTGCAAGCTTATTCTTTGAGAAATACACCAGAACACAGATCAATTTCCACTGATATGTCTGTCATATTGGAGAAACGGTTTTTGCTACATATTTTTACACTGTCCAGGGACCGTATTCACAAAAATTCCTCATCTAATCTCAGACATAAAGTACAGTGGCTTTTATTTTAAAGATGATTTTCCAATACGGTTTTCTTTGTTTAAAGAAATTTTATTTATTTTTAATGGATTTTATCTATTTATGCTTCGGAAACCCAGCAAACATATGTTCATTATTATGTTAAAAGAAAAGTATCTACACTAAAAATACATGTAAATATCAATAACTTAGTTACTGTGAATTTTCAAGCTTTGAGTAGTTTTTTGCTTAAAAATTTAACAATTCCTGGTAGAATGTTTCTTAAGAAAATATTTTTGAAAAAGAAAAAATTTTCAATTTTTGTAAATACGGCCCCCGGGTCTGAATTTGGGATATCAACTACTACAAAAACAATTTTGCAACTGACCTGCAGTTTATAACACACCACTGTACTTAATTAATGCCAAAACTCTTAAGCTGAAGCTGTAAGTTATTGTACAAGTTTACACTTAACTGGAATCAAATTTCCAAATATTTCACAACAATGTTTTAAAAAACGTTTCATTATTTTAATTGTCAATCCAGAATGTTGAGTATGCAAAATTATTCATTAATGAAGATGAAAATAATATTGTGAAAGGATTCACTGCAACATTTTATTGCAAATTCTCTTTTTAAGTTTTGCATGATGATATACAAATAAATTGAGAATCAAGACTTAATAATCCCTTCATTAACAGGCAGTACATGCCACACAAAATTCAGACAAAAATGTTCTTAATGAAACAATGTTTAGTGTGTCATCAGATGGTAAACTTAACCAAACTACAGACCCGATAAATACTTCAATTAAATCTTATGGATTTTGAGCACTCCAACAAACAGATGAACAGACAGTAAAACCAACAAGCCTGTGGTGGTTGATAGTTAATTTACAATACAAACCTTGAACCAGGTTGCTCAATTCCCCAATGGAAGTACAACAGATTTGGTGCTTGTGGTGTTTTTACACAACAAAACTAAATTTATCAACAAAATAATGCCTGACTGGGTTAAATACTACTGGCTACTTACTACACTGCATAAACTACAAATGTATTGCTGTAAAAGTTTGTAAATGGTAATGCTCAGAAGAAGAATATAAAAGCAACAGGATATGACACTACTAACTTAAAGGCGCTTTCTTCATCACTCATTACCTTTATGTACAAATAATGAGTCACTGTAACAATGTGAAACTTTCCACAAGTAACTTCAACAGCACAAGTAATACTAACTACTTCAAACATAGTACCTTGTGGTCATATTTTAGCACCGTAAAACATCACTCAACAGTTGTAAGGTTTTGTAAATCACATTTTATTTAATTTCTAATCTCGTTTTTGTCAAATTGTTTCACTAGTGGCAAGGTTTAGACGAGTTCTGCAAAAGCCAATATAAATATATTGTTTCTACTACACTACTTAAAGCAACAAACATATGCATATGCCGGACAGCTTTATGATATAGCAGTAGAGAGTGGAATGAGCAAGTTAATATGTGCAACGCCATGGACTGGCAACAATAACATGATAACATATAATTAAGCATTGATTTACAATTGTAGATAGAATGTT
Organism: Sabellastarte sp. h YS-2021; assembly: GCA_964017235.1. Classification (NCBI taxonomy): domain Eukaryota; kingdom Metazoa; phylum Annelida; class Polychaeta; order Sabellida; family Sabellidae; genus Sabellastarte; species Sabellastarte sp. h YS-2021. Next base: position 20,739,995 of record OZ024928.1, read on the forward strand.
CACTTAGCATCCCTCAGCATTTAGTTGAAATATGAAATGTCAGAGATTCATCAAAAGTATGTAACACTACCCACTATGGTTCCCTTTAAAGATAAGCAACAAGATATAAATGTCGCAAAAAATTTAAAACAAATGGCTTAAAATTATTACCAAAATCCCAAGGTTTTCAACAAATGTAAGTGCAATTCAAAATAAAATAAAGTCTTTCCCAGTGGTGATTTATTTCTATATACAACTATATTCCCTTCACAAGGCTTAATTGATTCCAGTCAGACAAACTGCTTCACATCTGCATTTTACATACATTTTCCACAGCCTTACATCTGCATCTGATACATGTTACCATGACTACAGTCTAACATCTGCATTTTATGGTCATTACCATGACTATGATCTCAGATCTGCTTTTTAAAGACATTGCCATGACTACAGCCTCAAATCTGCATTTTATACATGTAACCATGACTACAGCCTCACATCTGCATTTTATACATGTTACCATGACTACAGTCTCACATCTGCTTTTAACAGCCATCACCATGACTATAGTCTAACATCTGCATGACTCTCCTGTATCTGAGGCTGTACATGAGCTGATGGTTTCTCACCCTGATCGTACTCATTCCACAGAAAGTTATTCTTATCCCTAGTTATAACCATTATTTCGGGTTCGCTTTTTACATTCCCTTTATTGTGTGGGTTTGTGCTTTGATTGTTAAACTTAAAGGAGCCTTGATTTACGTTATGTCCACTTGGGAAATTTTCTGGATCAGAAGAGTTTGATTTTGAAGCAGGCTTCAAAGTTCCATACTTGGGTTCACTCGGCAACTCATTCAAATTTTCCACAGAATTGTCCCTTTGCCAAGAATTTCGCATTTTTTTCTTGGGATTCGGCAGACTGTTGTAACTGCTGGTTTTATCCACCGGCTTGTCTTCAAATCTTGACATGAGATTCTTGACAGAGAGTCTTTGTGGTTGCACCACTGCCACATTGGCAGAACTGGCTGTTGAAGACATAGTGTTGTCATTCATTGACCACTGGGAGTCAGTTTTCTCCCCTAAATCAAAAGCAGAATTCACAACACCTGCTGCTGTAATGGGTCCATCGGGCAGACGTTTTAAATGTGATGATACATTGGTCTGTTTCTCAGGATACTGCTGTTCTTCTTCTTTCGGTTCTGGTTTTACCAATGGTCCAGTTTCACTGTCTGTCTCACTGGTCTGACTCGGCTCTGAGGGCAGTGAAGCAGTCTCATCTTCCTCAGGCATTTGCTGCTGTTGTTTATCCTCTACAGCCAGAGCTAATGTGGAAGACAGATTAGGCACAGAACCTTGTATAGAGGCATCCTTGAACTCACTTGGTGGTTCTATGGTCGACTCACTTTGCACTGCGCCACTGAGACTAGGAGTAGATACAGCCAGGGCCTTGTTATCATAGACAAACAAATGTTCATTGTTGGCATCAACCAAATCATCCTGTGGATTAGTGTCATGTAGTGTTTTGTCAAATTCTTTCTGAATCATGTCCTTCCACTCTTCAATCGCTCGTTCATCTCGACTGTCACACGACCTTCTGTCAAGGTCTGCACTGCCTATGGACTTCGAATCTACATAGTCATCTCCCGCATTCCCTGTATCCAGTGTTACTGAGGGTGACAAGGACCCATTGGGAGAGTTTCTATGAGAATTACAAGCTATTTTAATATCCTCATTTTCATACAGAACATAAGCAACGCCGGCTTTAGATGATACAGTGTTTCCATCTATCGTGCCGTGTACCACTTGGTCACTAGTTGGTCCCAGAGACTTTCTCTTTACACTATCCACAGACTTGATAGATCCTTTAGATTTCCGTGGATCTCTCACAAATATTACTGTGGCATCATTATTATTTGTAATTTCTGTCTCCTCCACCTTCTTCTTGCCCTTTCTTTTCTTTGTGCTCCTTTTGGTTTTGGGGAGAGTTTTGTCAGTGGAGCTTTCCCCAAAGCCTCCATACACCAGTGCATGGCTGTGTTCTATGGCTCTCAGTGTGCGGAAGTCATACTCCCCATTTTCCCTCTCCACCGGCTCAAGTATCAACACCTTACGGCTTACACCATCACTCTCAACATCACGTATAGCATTCTCCTGTTCCCAATGACCTTGACTAAACTTCCGGGGGAAAGGGAGACTCCCATTGGTGGAATACTGCAAATAAAATAAAAGATTCTATTAATTTCTATAGGTTCAATCAGCTCAAACATTTGGTTGTGTATTCAAGTATATGATCTGTGAATCTTGAAAGCAATGTACAACTTTATTTCAAAGTTTAAAAAATCTCAATCGATAAATATTCAATATAACATTCAAAACTAAGTATTTTCACATGATTATTGTGCTCCTGATGAAATAAAATTGCATTATTATATTACCATTAGCAAAATGTGTTCACAAAATAATACTTAAAAATCTCAGGTTTGGACTTGGAGCATTAGCACTATGGCACCAGACTTAAGGTGCTACAGGTTTAGGGACTTGTGATACATTCAACAACTCAAAAAACTAATTGAGTCAAGAAAATATAAAGTGACTGTAGGAAGTCAATCCCCTTGTCATTAAAATGGCAATAACACCCCAACTTTGGCTTATAGAGGAAGTTAGTCAGACTTACATAAGTTCCTCAGCCAACATCACCAAGGTGATAATTTAAACTTAAATGTAGGTAAGTTAAGCTATAAAATATCATCATATTCTGCACAATGAGAATATTAGACATCCTTAACAAGTGGCAATTTTAAGACATAAAGATCACACATAGTACTACTGAACCTCTCACTGTGGAAAGGTTGAAACAAAAATCTAAGTCTATCAAATAACTTAATATCTTGATGTATGGTTAAACATATTAATGACATTACACTCATTTGTAACTTAATTACAGATAAGTAAGAATATTATGTATTTAATTGCTTCAGTGTTGCAACTGGAATGAAAACAAAATATAGAGTTAATATAACATGGTTTGTCACTTCTATATTATTTGGTCTGCCATTTCCAGTTGTGTTGAATAGATAACTTTGATTTTAGTAAAAACACCTCAATTTGGTGACATTAAGTATGCACAAATTACACACCAAAGAAAGAAGATGACATGGTGTGACAACTTTAACCATTTCTGTCTGCACAGTTAAATATATTTATGTCTTATTGCATGTGAAGAGAATATCAAACATGTCACAATTGGACTGGTGTGCGGTGGTTCCTGCCTGCTGGACGTTTGTACCTATTTACCTAACCAGACACTCTGTGAGTGTAACTTTTACTTGAAACATGTATAGTTTAAATTCAGCCATATCCCAATATAACCTTTAAAATTGCCTGTCGAAGGGATAAGAAATCTAAACTTTTGATCTTTGATACATTTTGCTTGTTTTTCTTTGTTATCACTTTGAGATCTGTGATGTAGAATCTCCACATATGTGGCAGGATTTTTTACGATAAAGAAGACCGAAGTATAAGACAGTAAATACTAACATAGTATTAGTGACACACCATCCTTTATTAATATTCATGTGGAGTTATTGGAAAAAGCAAAGATCAATTTCAAGTGTATAATCTGTGTGTACTTTTATCATTCATGCTTATCAGTGTACACAGAATTGTATATAATCTGCCTAAAAACAACCCCAAATCCGCAGTAATCTGTAAGAGGAAACACTGTCTCAGAAGACGTTAGAATTAACTGTGAACGGTCATGCTTTCAGCAGAATCATACTTAAAATAAACTGAACAGTCAATACTAAAATGCATAATACCATACTTTTGTGCAACACACTTAAAGTATGTTGTAATTTAATAAAGTTATAGAAAGCACTGAAAATTCTGCAATTTAAAGTGGACAACACTCAAACCCATAAATCATGATTCTGATTTTTGATAATGTGCTAAAACATATGTTTGTGAGTTAAAGTTGAAGTTAAAAGGTCAGAAAATAATGCAAGACCAATACTCTCAAAATAGACTCATTCTTGAAGTGAAATTCAATTGAAGTGGTTGAAACATGGACGCGTACAATACTACAATTCAAATTTTGTTTGACCAGTAATTGCAGCATCCTAGCTTCACTTGTAACCTTCTATGCAGCCATATTACTCTTATTATCATGATAATCAAGACTGATTAGCAATCTTAAGATATGGTATATTCACTGCACAAAGATCTGTAAAAACTGGTATCCGAGTGTGACTCAAAGTTAGTTTTCCTGACTGTGAGACATATACCGATCATGGACTTGACACGTTGAGATAAGGATTACTGCAAGGATTGAACACACTTGCTCAGGGATCATCCCTTGATCGAGACTAATCTTATAAACACTGAACAAATCCTTGTTCCTGAATATAACTCTATTCTTAATGTAAACTAGGTGGCAAGTTTTAGACAAAACTTTGTCATACTTGGTCAGTGTGGTTAGTGTGACATTTGAAATGATATATGCAACATTAAAAACTTTAAGAAATGAGTGAAGGAAATCAAATGCAATAATGTTTCAAAGCACACGTCATTGAAAAAAACAGCTATTAAGGCATCAACGCAATTTGCAAAAAGACAGCTGTTTAAGATCATGCCTAAAGTGACAGGAAGATTATACTTTTTCATTTAGATCTAACATTCTACACTACCTCTTAGAAACAAGTTTGGTGTCAATGTTTATGTGAAGAGTTACCAAGGAAAACCAAAAATAATGTATTTATAACAAGAAAATTATAAACACGGATAGAAGATAAAACTGAACGTTGAAATACAACCACTGACAAATTAATACGGGACCATATTTACTACCTTAAAAATTGAAATCAGTTGGACTTTGCACAGTAAATTAGTGTGAACACGTCATCTGTTAAATTTCAAAGAACAATTTACTGACTCCACCCCATATGAGCTGGAGTCTGGATACTGATTAATTGTGAGGATTTCATTCTTCTCCACTGTCACTATGAGTTACCATGACACCACCGCCCTCCGTCCCTTGGAGCAGCGTACTCGGGAACCCACAATGACAGAGCTGACACTCCAAGGTGCCCCCTCTCAGATTGGGAGACCCCTGGCCCCTTTACCACCAGAAAGTCGACCCCAGGGCAAGGTGAATGCTTACCTCAGCGATGTGTTTGCACTGCCAAAACTCAAAGACCACATGCATCAATACAACATGGTGATTGAGAACCTTGGCAAGCAGCAGAAATGGAATGAAAGCAGTTGTAAGAAGGATATGAATTATCACAAAAACAGGTGGGCCCTCATGTAATACTCTAATATAATATTCATAGAGCGTAATCTCCGTACTAATAGATTCAAAGTAACACAGGACAAAATTGTTTTCTTCAAAATAATATTGCTATTGTACATGCAATACAGATGACATACAGATCAACACAAATTCTGTTTTAAAAATTGAGATTATCTGATAATGCAAAAGCTCTCTCAAATTTTAGTTCTATTATTGGTGTAAAAATGACACTTGTTAGAGAAATATTAATACAAGTATCTACAATCATAACGGACTAGTATTCCGATACATCAAAATATATGGGCTGAAGTTGAGACTCAAGAGACTGGAGAAAAACTTCATTTAAACTAGTACTTCTGGATAAAAGGGAAAATGTCACTATTGCCTCTCAAAGACCGTATACTTCTAATTAACCTGTAACTCCTAATGACAGGGTAATATTAACTGGAAGAAACAGTCAACGGATAGATACATACAATTACTCAAATGACAATTCTAGCCTTAACTTTGGTATTTGGTTTCAGATATGAGAAGATCTATGATAAAGCCCGTTCTAGTCCCACCTTAGGTCCTGTGAAAGGCTTGAATACTGGTCCCTGGCCCTCCACCAAAAGTGTGGACCATCCTTTGACCAATGACAACATCTACATAGACACCAAGAGGACCCAGCCCGGAGACAACTCTCTGTTCAAAGCACCCTGGAGGGTGAGTCAAACAGTCATTCAGCAGTTTCAGATACTTAAAGGTTTAACCAGCTACCTAACTGGTCACAAAAATAATCTCTCACCTAAAAATGCTTTAAATTGCCTGTCTTACAAACAGGATTCTAGCACATTAATATTTTTTGTTTACAAATACCCTTATCATGATATTTGGAATATGTTGAGCCATTTAATTCGTGTAATGGACTATTAATACTAAATATGTAATGGAATATTTAAAAGCCTATCTGTAAAAAGCAATGTCAGGGTTCAACCTACCTTTATGATACTTTCAGGTACTCAAGGAAGAGTTTCCCCCTAAATCTGGCAAACCAGTGATATCTGCAAAACGCAGGAATGCTAACCGCTCAGGAAGGTCAGGCAGGAGATCAGGACGTGGCCGTGGAAACAAGCCCAGCCCTGCATCCATGGAACGTGCCCGTACACTAGTGGCCCCGTTCTTAGCACACAAAACTACAAACAGTCTGTATGGGAGCACAAGTTCCCAGGCTGACCTCAACATCCCCAGACATGTTCGTAAGCACCTTATCACCCCAGCACCTCCGGTTGTGTTAAACAATACCAACAACTCGCTGAGTTACAACTCTGACCCTGCCTCTGAATCACCTAGCCAGACCCCAGGGGCCGTCACCCCTTCACAGGTGCACCTGGCAAGTATGAACCCCACTCCAGAGCCAGTACGGATGCCCAAGCCCCCACCAGCAGTTGGAGAACATCAACAAAACATGAGTCCACACAGGTACAAAGGACCCTGTAATGACGACTGGAAGACAGAGGCCTGGCGGCGAGCCAACAAAGAGTACCGTGCCTACAGAGATGCCACCAAATTGTCAGGCATCCCTGTCAACAGGCGTGTCAGTAACTTCATCTTTGGAGGAAATGTGGTGATTGCCTGAAGCTAGGGAAATTAGTCATGAATGTGTGAAACACAGTAGACTCTGTATAATTTGAACCCCCTTGACAGGATTTGGTTCTAGCTCTTGTTAAATTCTACTACAGTGTATATAGTAGACTCTGTATAACTAGAACCTCCAATGTCTACATGACTTGGGTGTAGCTTTGGCTAAGTTCTACTACTATGTGCAGGATTTGGTTCCAGTTATGGCTAAGTTCTACTTTGTACACAGTAGACTCTGTAAAACTTAAAACCTCAAATGTCCACTGAATTTACCCCCAGCTGTTTCTTATGTTGGGGCATCAAAACTTGTGTCACTTTAATGTCTAAATTTAAATCCTGTATGTAATCCCAATATTAGATTTTCATGAACAATAATTTAGTCATACATACTCAGTGGTCACTGTATCATATATAGTGGAACCTTCTGACTGTTCAAACACTCTATTTTATGGAAAAAATCTTTATATTTCCAGAATTTCAAGAAAGAAGAAGGTATCTTGTACAGTGCACAGAAATATAAATATCATATCTTTCTATAAAATGTATAATCAGAATTTTATAAAGGAAATTTAAGGTGGCTAATTGTTTAGGTTTGTTGTTTTAATTATTCCCCTAAATGGAATCTGATCACATTGTTATTGGTCAAAAGGGATACACTTTGTACAGTGCAAATAAATATGTGTATCATGTCTTTATACAAACTGTATAATCAGTGAAATTTTTATAAAGGAAATATAAATTTTATAATCCTGTACTTTTGTTATTTACCCTGTATGGTACAAAAAGTTAATATATGAAATAAATGAAACACAATTAACATTAACCATAACACAGAAAAATACATGAAAAACAACCATACAGTGAGTAGGTATCAATCAAGCAAAATGTAATAACAGCAAACTAAACAATTCCACCAAGCGGCATGGATTGGAAGAATGGGAAAAACTGTTTTTGTTTGATTCTTTTTTAAGAAATTAGAAACAGAAACTGGTTCAAACAATACTGCCTTCCTACTAACTGTAGGGAAAGTAGTTTTGAAAGTCCACTACTGTCTGACAGTAGTATATAAATGTACAAAACTACTGTCATAAAGATTCACACTGAGAAGATAATAAAGTAAATAATCTAAGAAAATATATAGGGTGACCCACAAAATCCATAAACGAATTGAAAATGGTTTATGAACCAATAATCCATAATATGATGTTTTTCCCTTTGAAAATCTGTTTCAATAGTAAATTAATACGGGCTATGAGTTATGCAAAAAAAAAGAGAAAAAAACAATAATCATAAGGCACACTAATTCAGAATTAAGTATTGAAACCCTAATAAAATACTCTACATAAAGCAAATCATTCTATTCAGGCAAACCCGAAAAAATTAATTGTAACAGATTTAGTAATCTTCAATCTGAATGAAAACAATAACTTGGATTAGCTACATCTGAAAATATTACAAGTGTATCCTTTTATCTGATCCGAGGGTATGCGTTGGTGATAATATTGTCAGATGTGACCAAACCATATCCTTCCCAGTGTCACTTACCACTACTGTGACCCACTGAAACAGACAACACAAGAAGGATTAGAAATCACACTCTTGGCATTCCTTGAGGAATGGAGATGAAATCATCAAGGTCAGATAAAATTTAAAGGCTTCCTTAGAGAGATTTATTATTCAATTAAGATTCTGTGTGGGGTTATGTGTCTAAATCAAGTATAAAGACATGCAAAACACATACACAAAACCCCTGGAAACCTTAGATGTCACACATTGTCTTTCATAAATTTGACTTTTCCAAGGCCGAGAAGTTTGAACTGCTTCTGTAAGCTAAACTTAACTGTGGGAAAGTTTCACCCAGAATATTCATGCCGATTCTATATCTCTAACTTCTCTTCAGTTAAAGGTAGTTACAGGCACTGTCATACCCACTGGATGTTTTTAATTGACTGAGTCTGATGCCACTAGGGGGCCACACTTGAATCCATGAGCTCAGAGGAGGAATGGCAGTGAGATCCACTACCTCACCACACCCCTCTTGATATTTTGAACAAAGACATGGTCAAGTACCATATTTTGCCTTATCAAAGAGGTATGTTTAAAGGCTAGAGACAAAACGTGTGCAAGAACGACCTTTTCGTGACTGAATTTTATAAACAAATAGCTCTTGTAGTAGTGAGGTGAAAACATATGAATGTGACTCAACATACCTATGAAGGTTTACATTCTAATTGTTTGTATTAAAAGCATGTTACCTTTATATCTGAGTGTCACCTTACTTGTTTACATATAATTTACTTGGAGTTGGACACCTTTGATAAAGGTACAATGGTGTTAATTCCCTTTGTAAATATGATACTTCTAAATTCAAGAAGGATGGATGAACTATCAGGTGTATTATTTGTAGTACAGTAGGTCAGAGGTGCCCTTCCTCATAATTAGTACTCATTTCACGCAATAAGCTTTCATCTTTTATTTCTAAAGGAGAAAGAGAAAAGAAAATATAGTTATTTACTTTTTTCTTAGACTTTTAGACAATATACACCCATAAATAAAATGCTCCTATCACCCCATCGTCAAATTACAAATTTACTTTTAATTTCCCAGAATATAATACTTTACACAAAAACATGACAATTAATTTATCTCCAAGGTCTTTGCCTCTTTCACTGAGCTGATTTAACACTGATGTATTCTGACAAATAATGCAGTGTTACCAATGGCAGGTATTCTTTTCTTGAATGGTCCTCAAAATCATAGTTAGGAGGTTTCATGAGTAGGTAATAATATCTTTGAAACTTATCTTAATGGATCATTGCTGTCTATTCATATCTTATTATCACTGAGTTATACCAATGGAAGGTATTCTATTATATAACTTAACACAATGTGGTTTTCTTTATATTGTGAAGGTCATTTATCAGAAAGTCAATCAACATTCCTTATACTTCAGCATAAAGTAGCCTCCAACTTTCTTTATCACATAACAATTTCATAGGATGACACTTTATTTAGGTGCACTAAGTTTTCTCAGTAAACATAATTATAATTCCAATGAAATTAGATTTTGAAATACATGTATACGAGTACATGATACCTACAAATTAAATGCAACTTAAGGTATGCCATAACAAAAGTATAGGAGTGCTTGGAGAACATATACCTTCACCAATGCCTACAACCTTATATACTCAGCAGCTTACGTGTGTACTGATCTTTTTTACGAGTGTAAAAATCTTTTTAAAAAATTCTTGGGAGCCAGATGGTGATCTGGAACAACACCAAAATCTAAGCATCTGTTCCTTCTGCCACTGTTCACATTTCATGGAAAATTTCATCAAAATCCGTAAATAATTGTCAAATTGTTTTGAAAATAAAGAAACAAATGCACACGGCCAATTATATAACCTCCTTGGTGGAGGGTTTTCATGCATCCCGAAGTGATTGTAATTTTTATACTCTAGTTTACCTCACAATTTTGCATATTTTCTTCTGATTCTTATTTTCTTATTTTATTTAATTCAGGGTAAGTTATAATGCGCTTAGAGACATACCAAGTGATAAGCTTAAAACACTTTTAGTTCTAATAGACTTTCTAAAATTTGGATATCTCTCAGTAATGATATCAAATAAGAGACAATGCATGTGCTTCTATTTAAAAACCAAACATTGCAAAAATGTGCTGAATGCAAGTAAAACTAGATTGGGCCAACTCGGCGCCAACATATCCCCAGACAGGTCATCACTCACGCCACAGGTTTTGATCGGGAATTTTTTAAAACATAATTACCCATTATTATATGAACTTCAGCACATCAATCTACTCTGTTTATATCTCCCCAAGGAAGATGGTGTATCCCCAGACGCCGAATACATAACTCAAATTATATTTTCAATCTTCCTGCAATGATAACTCTAAACCTATTTTCAAAGTATTTAAATGATTGATGATTGAATGTCCATTCTAAAATAATAATCCCAAAAGAGCATATCTGTTTCTATATTTGTTGACAAATAAAATATTATTTTTAACTCAACTCATCATATTTTTCAATCTTCCTTCAAAGTATTTAAATGATTGATGATTCAATGTCCATTCTAAAATTCATAATCCCAAAAGCGCATATCTGTTTCTATATTTGTTTACAAATAAAATATTATTTAAAAAAAAATTATTTATATTATTATTTTATTATATTATTTTTAGAATTTGCAAATTGTTTTCAGTTATTCATTTCCTCTATACCTATGTATGTGGTCCATATATATGCAACCTAAATATGTGACACAATCTCAGTTCTGACTCCCCTTTGTGTTATATGTAATGAAGCCCACCACCTCCCACCCCCACCCCTCTCCCCTTCTCCACACCTCTCTCACTATTACACAAGATCTGCAACCCCATTGAGTTCTTTGTTTCTCATCTGATATCATTAAATACCTTTGTTTATTTAGTGTCACTCAATATAGCTGGAGGTCCCAGAGGTGGGTGGGGGGAATCCGGGTGGGGGATGTGGGTTGAGCATAAATGGTAAACAAACAATCTATATAAAAGGGGTACTCAAATACAAAAAGAATTGAGAATTTTAAGTATGTGATTATCAACTGAAATAAGTTCATAACTGTAGGAGCTGTGCCAAAATTAACTGAGGCAAGTTGAATAAAACTGGGCTAGTTGAGGGTTAAAAATCCCCTAGTTTTACTACATAAGGATATAATTTCATTAATATTGGGACTTAAAGCTCACTTAAAGTGTCCATTTTGTCTACTTCAATATGTTTCACCAGTTTCATTTTAAAAAGTGAAGAACTCAGCAAGCAGAGGTATAACACACAAAAATAAGTTCTTAAAAGACTAAGATAGCCATAACATTATTAATATTCAAAATTTAAATAGACAGGCATTTCCTTTTAAAAATTCAAAGATTTCAGCTCTATAACCCACATAGTTTGACAGTTACTGGGCTTTAAAGTGGCATAATATCCATAAATTGGGTTTCTGTGGGCATTTTACAATTGTTAAAGAGACCTTAGCAATTAAACTACAGATCTGAAACTTTTTGGGGGGACATACATAACAAACAAAAATCATATATAATACAGTTTAAGACTTGTCACACTAAGCATTTCCAAATAACAGGGCAAAATACGGAAAAAATGTCAAAAAAGGCACTTGGGCGAGTGTCTATGGCCCTCATACACAGGTTAAATGTCTACTAAAAACCTTGATTTTCGGCATATGTAAAAAGGACATAATAATGCATTCCCAGATGGGATTTCAGCTCCATCAATCACATAGTTTAACAGTTACAGGGCTTAAAGGTGGTAAAAAGTTCAAATATTGGGTCACTGTGGGCCTTTTAGAGATCTCGATGTGGCTTTCAAATTAAAGCTTCAGACTTAAAATTTGTTACATACTAAGATTACACATAGAATATGTATCTAATAAAGTTTGAAACTTCTCAGACTTACCATTTCCAAGTTACAGAGCAAAATATGTGAAAAATGTCTTAAAAGGGTCACTCAGGTGGGTGTTAAAGGTCCTCATACACAGGTTAAATGTCTACTTGAAGCCTTGATTTTTGGCACATGTAAAAAGAACATAATAATGTATTCCCAGATGAGATTTCAGCTCTATCAGTCACATAGTTTAACAGTCACAGGCCTTAAAATTGGCAAAAAGTCCAAATACTGGGTCTTTATGGGGCCTTCTAGAGACCTAAATGTGGCCTTCAAATTAAAGCTTCAGACTTAAAATTTGTCACATACTAAGATTACACATAGAATATGCATCTAATACAGTTTGAAACTTCTTAGACTTACCATTTCCAAGTTACAGGGAAAAATATGTGAAAAATGTCTAAAAATGGTCACTCGGGTGGGGATTTATGGTCCTCATACACAGGTTAAATGTCTTCTTAAAGCCTTAATTTTTGGCACATATAAAAATAACATACTAATATCTTCTCAGATAGGATTTGAGCTCTATCAGTCACATAGTTTGACAGTCACAGGGCTTAAAAGTAGCAAAAAGTCCAAATATTGGGTCTTTGGGAGCCTTTTAGAGACCTCAATTTGACCTTCAAAATTAAAGCTTCAGACTTAAAATCTGTTACATACTAAGATTACACACAGAATATATATCTAATACAGTTTGAAACTTCTCAGACTTACCATTTCCAAGTTACAGGGAAAAAGATGTGAAAAATGTCTTATAAGGGTCACTCGGGTGGGTGTTTATGGTCCTGATACACAGGTTAACTGTCTATTAAAGGCCTAAATGTTGGGGCACATATAAGAAAACACATAGATATATTCCCAGATGATATTTAACTTAGATGAGAGACATAGTTTGAAAGCTACAGTGCTTGAAAGTGGCAAAAAGTGCATAAATTGGGTCTCTGTGGGCACTTTTGAGACCTTAAGTCGACCCCTTTGGGTAAACCTACAGCCCTAAAATTTTCTACAGACAAGGATTACATATCAAAGTTATACCTAGCGCAGTTTGAGACTCATCAGAATTATCACTTCCAAATTATAGGGCAAAATATGTGTAAAGTATAGCAAAAAATCCCTAAGTGGGGGTATTTATGGGCCTCAAACACAATTTTCTCCTCAACTTAAAGTCATGATTTTCGGCACATGTACTAAGAACATATTAATGTGTTGTCAGGTAAAATTTCAGCCAGCTGAGCATCATAGTTTGTGACCTACAGGGCTCTAAGTGGCCAAAAGTGCAATTTCTGACCTTAAGGTGGCCATAAGTTCTTTTTTACTGGGAGTTTAAGGTCACCTTAAAATAGGGATCTTCCTTTGGGCACCCTTAACATGTGTACCAAGTTTGAAAAAAAAATATTAATTTGTTTTTGAGTTATCGCGTCCACAAGGAAATTTCTACGGCGGCGGCGGCGCGACGGACCTGAATCCAATATATCCCCGACTTTCGTCTGGGGATATAACTAACTGATTTTGTACTGGTTAACCCAACAGGTAAAATTTTCTTAAAAGTCTGTAAATGTTGAACATTATTTCACTGAAATACACATTACAGGAGTGTGTCTATACAGGAGTATTCCACACTGACATTATCTTTCCATTGGTTTGCTTCTAGGTTAGGCTGTGTTTCCATTTTTCAAAAGGTGGCTGGCAATAAACATTAAACGAACACAACTGTTCTGGCTTTAGGAGTGAAAAAAACAGCACAACAATAGGCAATTTTAAGTTTTTTACAGGTATTCAATGGTATTTTTTAAAATTGGGGATATTTATTATTCTTTAAATTGGATACATGGACATAGCAGATCGTCAGTTACAAATAATTGCTTGCATGATTTAAATTTATTTGTTTTTGCTTCTAGGTTAGGCTGTGTTTCCATTTTTCAAAAGGTGGCTGGCAATAAACATTAAACGAACACAACTGTTCTGGCTTTAGGAGTGAAAAAAACAGCACAACAATAGGCAATTTTAAGTTTTTTACAGGTATTCAATGGTATTTTTTAAAATTGGGGATATTTATTATTCTTTAAATTGGATACATGGACATAGCAGATCGTCAGTTACAAATAATTGCTTGCATGATTTAAATTTATTTTTTTATTTTATGTCGCGTTTAACAGCCAGGGTCATATTGCCACGAGTAATTTACAAGTGGAGGAACCAGTGCATACTAGTTGGTCAAGATTCTGCACTGTAAACCACCGGGTATCTGCAAGTAACTATCAACTATCCAACATGAAGTGCCTGTTCCGAGATTCGGACCGGCGACCTCAGAGGTTGAAGGCGAGTACTCTAACTGCTACACCACCGAGCCCCCAACTGCATGCATGAGAACATGATTTTATACTGTTTGAACAAATGCTTTACAAAGGAGCACTTTGAGGTGTCTGTATAAAGTTAGTGGTAACAATAGCCAGTGTCTGGTGCAAATCACTGAACCATCACAATCATTGTTGGAGACTTGAATGCACTAGAAATCTCAGAATACTAAAATCTACTTTTGTCTCATTCTGTGTGAGTCATTCATTTATTTCCTGTTAAAAGAATCGAATATAACACGATCTATGCATTGTATACACAGGTTTATTTTATCGCTAAAATTATTTGCTGGAAGTCATGCATTTTAGGAGAGCCAAGTCTTGACAAACACATTAAATATCATTAAGATGATGAATACACACAATCTTCTCTAAATCTGCTTTACCATTCAGTACGAATGGCTTCAAGGTATATTTATATACAGAATCAACATAAGCCAGACCTGTGTGACCCAAATATATGGCTTCCCTTTATTATTAGATCTATGGTAAATATACCACTGTCTCTTCATACTTCAGTTTTTATTAATCTCCGACATGCAGAAAAAAAAATTTGGTTCTATCAATTGTAGATTCGATGAGTTGACCACACCAAGGTAGTTTAATTTACAGTTTTGTGACAAAGTTAAACAGTCGTGTAGAATTTCCTCTGGTAAGCTCAGTGTTGACAAATGAAAAGTATTACAAAGTAAAAACCCTTTTCAGACAGCTAACACATTTGAATTATAATAATGTATACTAAACAGGAACTGCTTTTAAAAAGATATCATAAGAGACTACAAACCAGAAAAGTTTTAGTAAAAATAAAGGCAAATTTAAAACTTACACTACTATGGTTATTCATTGAAACAGGATGATCAGTATACATGTTTATGGAATTTTATTGATAAATACCAGTGCTTAAGATGCTATTTTGAGATATATTATTCAGAAAGATCTGCTCTAATGCCTTCCCTCCTTCAGTGGTCTAGAAATACATAAATTACTGGTTATGAGTAAACCTAATGAGACATCAGTTAGTAAACCAGTGGTTGTCCACCATTCAGCCATTATAACTGACCACTAGCCATGAAGACTGACCCATTGCCTCCCATTAAAAAGCACTCTAATGAACACAAACCGTTTCCATCAGAATCTTAAGAAAGTCTTCCTTTTTGTTCCTTCCCACATAATTATTAACCATAAAATGCCTGAAGAAGTTTAAGTCACAAAAGTCTCACATAGCAGTGGCTCAACTTTATCAGTTTTGATCATGCAAAGTTTAAATATACCTTCATTTAATACACAGTAAGAAGCATAATGTTTCCTACAGATAAATTTCACTGTTCGAAGACAACAGAGGCTTGAGCCACAGATATCTGTACTAGAGAGCATTGTAAGCCATAAACCAGAGACAACTGGTAACCAAGGAAAATTACAGGGTGGAAAAGCCATGTCGAATAGGTAGGTTTTAAGGATTTTTAAGCATTGTCAGGATATCACAGGACAACTTATTCCTGAAACTAGAAATATCAGAGCAAAAGCTATTGTTGGTGTCCTAAAATAGCCATAAAAATCACAAATCCAATAAAAATAGCCTACAATTCAAAGAAGGATAGGGGGGGGGGGGATTCACAGAGTTAAATTTCATATACTCTAGCGAGTTTCATGTACTGTGATGAATCTCAGACAATGTTGGGAATTTTATATACTGTGTTCAATTTTACAAACTACAGTAAATTTCACATACTGTAGTGAATTTTCCATGCCTTACTGCATATAAGCTCAAAGCTTCATCGATTACTTACATTCCAGACAACAATTGGGAACTAGAAATAGGCCGCCCTGTTGATAGTAGATGCGAATAGAAACAGGATAGCATAGAAGAACACACATTATCATGTGTAATGTCCACCCATGAACCTTTTGCCCAAATTGTACAGTAGTCTTACAAGACCCTGTTTCATTTGTAAAATATATCAATGATGCTTAAATATTTGATAGTGTAGATGTAATTTATTTCAGCTTCATGCCTTTTTGCATTGGTTGGGTTGAAAATTTTGACGAAATCACTCTATCTTGCACGGTTAAGAAGATAGAAGCCAATTCCTGTTTTTCTATTTTTGGCAAAAATTTGAAAATTCAAAATGGCCGCCATTATTGGGAAAAGGAAATTTTTTTTGAAAATTGCCAAGAGTACATTTCTTAGATACCCTATGGGTCGAAAATTTCAACAAAATAACTCTATTTTGCACGGTTAAGGCCAGTTTGTGTTTTTCCATTTTGGGCAAAAATTCGAAAATTCAAAATGGCTGCCATTTTTGGGGAGGGGAAAATTTTTTGAAAATTGCAAAGATTACATTCCTTAGATACCCTGTGGGTTGAAAATTTCGACGAAATCGCTCTATCTCGCATGGTTAAGGAGATAGAAGCAAATTTGTGTTTTGCCATTTTTGGCAAAAATTTGAAAATTCAAAATGGCCGCCATTTTAGGGGAGGGGAAAATTTTTTAGAAATTACCAAGAGTACAATGCTCAGATACCCTGTGGGTCGAAAATTTTGACGAAATCACTCTATCTGGCACGGTTAAGGAGATAGAAGCAAATTTGTGTTTTGCCATTTTTGGCAAAAATTCGAAAATTCAAAATGGCCGCCATTTTTGGGGAGGGGAAAATTTTTGGAAAATTGCAAAGATTGCATTCCTTAGATACCCTGTGGGTCGAAAATTTCGACGAAATCGCTCTATCTCGCACGGTTAAGGAGATAGAAGCAAATTTGTGTTTTGCCATTTTTGGCAAAAATTCGAAAATTCAAAATGGCCGCCATTTTTGGGGAGGGGAAAATTTTTTGAAAATTGCAAATATTACATTCCTTAGATACCCGGTGGGTCGAAAATTTCGATGAAATCGCTCTATCTCGCACGGTTAAGGAGATAGAAGCAAATTTGTGTTTTGCCATTTTTGGCAAAAATTCGAAAATTCAAAATGGCCGCCATTTTTGGGGAGGGGAAAATTTTTGGAAAATTGCAAAGATTGCATTCCTTAGATACCCTGTGGGTCGAAAATTTCGACGAAATCGCTCTATCTCGCACGGTTAAGGAGATAGAAGCAAATTTGTGTTTTGCAATTTTTGGCAAAAATTCGAAAATTCAAAATGGCCGCCATTTTTGGGGAGGGGAAAATTTTTTGAAAATTGCAAAGATTACATTCCTTAGATACCCTGTGGGTCGAAAATTTCGACGAAATCGCTCTATCTCGCACGGTTAAGGAGATAGAAGCAAATTTGTGTTTTGCCATTTTTGGCAAAAATTCGAAAATTCAAAATGGCCGCCATTTTTGGGGAGGGGAAAATATTTTGAAAATTGCAAAGATTGCATTGCTTAGATACCCTGTGCGTCTAAAATTTTGCCGAAATCGCTCTATCTCGCACGGTTAAGGAGATAGAAGCAAATTAGTGTTTTGCCATTTTTGGCAAAAATTCGAAAATTCAAAATGGCCGCCATTTTTGGGGAGGGGAAAATTTTTGGAAAATTGCAAAGATTGCATTCCTTAGATCCCCTGTGGGTCGAAAATTTTGCCGAAATCGCTCTATCTCGCACGGTTAAGGAGATAGAAGCAAATTTGTGTTTTGCCATTTTTGGCAAAAATTCGAAAATTCAAAATGGCCGCCATTTTTGGGGAGGGGAAATTTTTTTGAAAATTGCAAATATTACATTCCTTAGATACCCTGTGGGTCGAAAATTTCGACGAAATCGCTCTATCTCGCACGGTTAAGGAGATAGAAGCAAATTTGTGTTTTGCCATTTTTGGCAAAAATTCGAAAATTCAAAATGGCCGCCATTTTTGGGGAGGGGAAAATTTTTGGAAAATTGCAAAGATTGCATTCCTTAGATACCCTGTGGGTCGAAAATTTCGACGAAATCGCTCTATCTCGCACGGTTAAGGAGATAGAAGCAAATTTGTGTTTTGCCATTTTTGGCAAAAATTCGAAAATTCAAAATGGCCGCCATTTTTGGGGAGGGGAAAATTTTTTGAAAATTGCAAATATTACATTCCTTAGATACCCTGTGGGTCGAAAATTTCGACGAAATCGCTCTATCTCGCACGGTTAAGGAGATAGAAGCAAATTTGTGTTTTGCCATTTTTGGCAAAAATTCGAAAATTCAAAATGGCCGCCATTTTTGGGGAGGGGAAAATATTTTGAAAATTGCAAAGATTGCATTGGTTAAATACCCTGTGTGTCGAAAATTTTGCCGAAATCGCTCTATCTCGCACGGTTAAGGAGATAGAAGCAAATTTGTGTTTTGCAATTTTTGGCAAAAATTCGAAAATTCAAAATGGCCGCCATTTTTGGGGAGGGGAAAATTTTTTGAAAATTGCAAAGATTACATTCCTTAGATACCCTGTGGGTCGAAAATTTCGACGAAATCGCTCTATCTCGCACGGTTAAGGAGATAGAAGCAAATTTGTGTTTTGCCATTTTTGGCAAAAATTCGAAAATTCAAAATGGCCGCCATTTTTGGGGAGGGGAAAATATTTTGAAAATTGCAAAGATTGCATTGCTTAGATACCCTGTGCGTCGAAAATTTTGCCGAAATCGCTCTATCTCGCACGGTTAAGGAGATAGAAGCAAATTAGTGTTTTGCCATTTTTGGCAAAAATTCGAAAATTCAAAATGGCCGCCATTTTTGGGGAGGGGAAAATTTTTGGAAAATTGCAAAGATTGCATTCCTTAGATCCCCTGTGGGTCGAAAATTTTGCCGAAATCGCTCTATCTCGCACGGTTAAGGAGATAGAAGCAAATTTGTGTTTTGCCATTTTTGGCAAAAATTCGAAAATTCAAAATGGCCGCCATTTTTGGGGAGGGGAAATTTTTTTGAAAATTGCAAATATTACATTCCTTAGATACCCTGTGGGTCGAAAATTTCGACGAAATCGCTCTATCTCGCACGGTTAAGGAGATAGAAGCAAATTTGTGTTTTGCCATTTTTGGCAAAAATTCGAAAATTCAAAATGGCCGCCATTTTTGGGGAGGGGAAAATATTTTGAAAATTGCAAAGATTGCATTGCTTAGATACCCTGTGCGTCGAAAATTTTGCCGAAATCGCTCTATCTCGCACGGTTAAGGAGATAGAAGCAAATTAGTGTTTTGCCATTTTTGGCAAAAATTCGAAAATTCAAAATGGCCGCCATTTTTGGGGAGGGGAAAATTTTTGGAAAATTGCAAAGATTGCATTCCTTAGATCCCCTGTGGGTCGAAAATTTTGCCGAAATCGCTCTATCTCGCACGGTTAAGGAGATAGAAGCAAATTTGTGTTTTGCCATTTTTGGCAAAAATTCGAAAATTCAAAATGGCCGCCATTTTTGGGGAGGGGAAATTTTTTTGAAAATTGCAAATATTACATTCCTTAGATACCCTGTGGGTCGAAAATTTCGACGAAATCGCTCTATCTCGCACGGTTAAGGAGATAGAAGCAAATTTGTGTTTTGCCATTTTTGGCAAAAATTCGAAAATTCAAAATGGCCGCCATTTTTGGGGAGGGGAAAATTTTTGGAAAATTGCAAAGATTGCATTCCTTAGATACCCTGTGGGTCGAAAATTTCGACGAAATCGCTCTATCTCGCACGGTTAAGGAGATAGAAGCAAATTTGTGTTTTGCCATTTTTGGCAAAAATTCGAAAATTCAAAATGGCCGCCATTTTTGGGGAGGGGAAAATTTTTTGAAAATTGCAAATATTACATTCCTTAGATACCCTGTGGGTCGAAAATTTCGACGAAATCGCTCTATCTCGCACGGTTAAGGAGATAGAAGCAAATTTGTGTTTTGCCATTTTTGGCAAAAATTCGAAAATTCAAAATGGCCGCCATTTTTGGGGAGGGGAAAATATTTTGAAAATTGCAAAGATTGCATTGGTTAAATACCCTGTGTGTCGAAAATTTTGCCGAAATCGCTCTATCTCGCACGGTTAAGGAGATAGAAGCAAATTTGTGTTTTGCAATTTTTGGCAAAAATTCGAAAATTCAAAATGGCCGCCATTTTTGGGGAGGGGAAAATTTTTTGAAAATTGCAAAGATTACATTCCTTAGATACCCTGTGGGTCGAAAATTTCGACGAAATCGCTCTATCTCGCACGGTTAAGGAGATAGAAGCAAATTTGTGTTTTGCCATTTTTGGCAAAAATTCGAAAATTCAAAATGGCCGCCATTTTTGGGGAGGGGAAAATATTTTGAAAATTGCAAAGATTGCATTGCTTAGATACCCTGTGCGTCGAAAATTTTGCCGAAATCGCTCTATCTCGCACGGTTAAGGAGATAGAAGCAAATTAGTGTTTTGCCATTTTTGGCAAAAATTCGAAAATTCAAAATGGCCGCCATTTTTGGGGAGGGGAAAATTTTTGGAAAATTGCAAAGATTGCATTCCTTAGATCCCCTGTGGGTCGAAAATTTTGCCGAAATCGCTCTATCTCGCACGGTTAAGGAGATAGAAGCAAATTTGTGTTTTGCCATTTTTGGCAAAAATTCGAAAATTCAAAATGGCCGCCATTTTTGGGGAGGGGAAATTTTTTTGAAAATTGCAAATATTACATTCCTTAGATACCCTGTGGGTCGAAAATTTCGACGAAATCGCTCTATCTCGCACGGTTAAGGAGATAGAAGCAAATTTGTGTTTTGCCATTTTTGGCAAAAATTCGAAAATTCAAAATGGCCGCCATTTTTGGGGAGGGGAAAATATTTTGAAAATTGCAAAGATTGCATTGCTTAGATACCCTGTGCGTCGAAAATTTTGCCGAAATCGCTCTATCTCGCACGGTTAAGGAGATAGAAGCAAATTAGTGTTTTGCCATTTTTGGCAAAAATTCGAAAATTCAAAATGGCCGCCATTTTTGGGGAGGGGAAAATTTTTGGAAAATTGCAAAGATTGCATTCCTTAGATCCCCTGTGGGTCGAAAATTTTGCCGAAATCGCTCTATCTCGCACGGTTAAGGAGATAGAAGCAAATTTGTGTTTTGCCATTTTTGGCAAAAATTCGAAAATTCAAAATGGCCGCCATTTTTGGGGAGGGGAAATTTTTTTGAAAATTGCAAATATTACATTCCTTAGATACCCTGTGGGTCGAAAATTTCGACGAAATCGCTCTATCTCGCACGGTTAAGGAGATAGAAGCAAATTTGTGTTTTGCCATTTTTGGCAAAAATTCGAAAATTCAAAATGGCCGCCATTTTTGGGGAGGGGAAAATTTTTGGAAAATTGCAAAGATTGCATTCCTTAGATACCCTGTGGGTCGAAAATTTCGACGAAATCGCTCTATCTCGCACGGTTAAGGAGATAGAAGCAAATTTGTGTTTTGCCATTTTTGGCAAAAATTCGAAAATTCAAAATGGCCGCCATTTTTGGGGAGGGGAAAATTTTTTGAAAATTGCAAATATTACATTCCTTAGATACCCTGTGGGTCGAAAATTTCGACGAAATCGCTCTATCTCGCACGGTTAAGGAGATAGAAGCAAATTTGTGTTTTGCCATTTTTGGCAAAAATTCAAAAATTCAAAATGGCCGCCATTTTTGGGGAGGGGAAAATATTTTGAAAATTGCAAAGATTGCATTGGTTAGATACCCTGTGTGTCGAAAATTTTGCCGAAATCGCTCTATCTCGCACGGTTAAGGAGATAGAAGCAAATTTGTGTTTTGCCATTTTTGGCAAAAATTCGAAAATTCAAAATGGCCGCCATTTTTGGGGAGGGGAAATTTTTTTGAAAATTGCAAATATTACATTCCTTAGATACCCTGTGGGTCGAAAATTTCGATGAAATCGCTCTATCTCGCACGGTTAAGGAGATAGAAGCAAATTTGTGTTTTGCCATTTTTGGCAAAAATTCGAAAATTCAAAATGGCCGCCATTTTTGGGGAGGGGAAAATTTTTGGAAAATTGCAAAGATTGCATTCCTTAGATACCCTGTGGGTCGAAAATTTCGACGAAATCGCTCTATCTCGCACGGTTAAGGAGATAGAAGCAAATTTGTGTTTTGCCATTTTTGGCAAAAATTCGAAAATTCAAAATGGCCGCCATTTTTGGGGAGGGGAAAATTTTTTGAAAATTGCATAGATTGCATTCCTTAGATACCCTGTGGGTCGAAAATTTCGACGAAATCGCTCTATCTCGCACGGTTAAGGAGATAGAAGCAAATTTGTGTTTTGCCATTTTTGGCAAAAATTCAAAAATTCAAAATGGCCGCCATTTTTGGGGAGGGGAAAATATTTTGAAAATTGCAAAGATTGCATTGCTTAGATACCCTGTGCGTCTAAAATTTTGCCGAAATCGCTCTATCTCGCACGGTTAAGGAGATAGAAGCAAATTAGTGTTTTGCCATTTTTGGCAAAAATTCGAAAATTCAAAATGGCCGCCATTTTTGGGGAGGGGAAAATTTTTGGAAAATTGCAAAGATTGCATTCCTTAGATCCCCTGTGGGTCGAAAATTTTGCCGAAATCGCTCTATCTCGCACGGTTAAGGAGATAGAAGCAAATTTGTGTTTTGCCATTTTTGGCAAAAATTCGAAAATTCAAAATGGCCGCCATTTTTGGGGAGGGGAAATTTTTTTGAAAATTGCAAATATTACATTCCTTAGATACCCTGTGGGTCGAAAATTTCGACGAAATCGCTCTATCTCGCACGGTTAAGGAGATAGAAGCAAATTTGTGTTTTGCCATTTTTGGCAAAAATTCGAAAATTCAAAATGGCCGCCATTTTTGGGGAGGGGAAAATTTTTGGAAAATTGCAAAGATTGCATTCCTTAGATACCCTGTGGGTCGAAAATTTCGACGAAATCGCTCTATCTCGCACGGTTAAGGAGATAGAAGCAAATTTGTGTTTTGCCATTTTTGGCAAAAATTCGAAAATTCAAAATGGCCGCCATTTTTGGGGAGGGGAAAATTTTTTGAAAATTGCAAATATTACATTCCTTAGATACCCTGTGGGTCGAAAATTTCGACGAAATCGCTCTATCTCGCACGGTTAAGGAGATAGAAGCAAATTTGTGTTTTGCCATTTTTGGCAAAAATTCAAAATGGCCGCCATTTTTGGGGAGGGGAAAATATTTTGAAAATTGCAAAGATTGCATTGCTTAGATACCCTGTGTGTCGAAAATTTTGCCGAAATCGCTCTATCTCGCACGGTTAAGGAGATAGAAGCAAATTAGTGTTTTGCCATTTTTGGCAAAAATTCGAAAATTCAAAATGGCCGCCATTTTTGGGGAGGGGAAAATTTTTGGAAAATTGCAAAGATTGCATTCCTTAGATCCCCTGTGGGTCGAAAATTTTGCCGAAATCGCTCTATCTCGCACAGTTAAGGAGATAGAAGCAAATTTGTGTTTTGCCATTTTTGGCAAAAATTCGAAAATTCAAAATGGCCGCCATTTTTGGGGAGGGGAAATTTTTTTGAAAATTGCAAATATTACATTCCTTAGATACCCTGTGGGTCGAAAATTTCGACGAAATCGCTCTATCTCGCACGGTTAAGGAGATAGAAGCAAATTTGTGTTTTGCCATTTTTGGCAAAAATTCGAAAATTCAAAATGGCCGCCATTTTTGGGGAGGGGAAAATTTTTTGAAAATTGCAAAGAGTACACTCCTCAGATACCCTGCGGGTCGAAAATTTTGCCGAAATCGCTCTATCTCGCACGGTTAAGGAGATAGAAGCAAATTACTCAAAAGTAGTACTGAAAATACACAATGAAGTACCTAAATGGCTATTACTCATGTACTGACAAAGCTATCAGTCCCAAATGCAACTAGAGGATCGCTCGCAAAAAAAAAAGATAATGTTTTTGCATAGCAAAAACAAAGCGTCCCGAAAAGGCTATAAAGGTGAGTGCTAAAGTATTAAGAAAATGCTTCGTTTCTAGCCTTATACTGTTGTGGCAACCAAAGTCAGCGCAGTCTGCTCTATCTAGCACGGTTTTCAAGATATAAGCATTTTTGTGTTTTGCAAAAAATAAAAAAATTAAAAATGTCCGCTATATTTGGTGAGACAAAAATATTTTGAAAATTGGCATGGCTACTCTGCAGAGATACCCAGCAGGTCCAAAATTTTGTTGATTTCGCTCCATATAGCACGGTTTTCGAGATATAAGCATTTTTGTGTTTTGCAAAAACTTTAAAAATTCAAAATGGCCACCATTTTTGGGGAGACAAAAATTTTTGTCAAGACCACTGCCGCGGTGTGTATCTCCCGCCGAGCATTAAAGCAGAAGAAATAGCTTTTCCGAGATATTCACAATTTTTCATTTTCGTGTGTGAAAGCTCTTCCAAAAGTAGGTGAATGAGTTATTTGAGAAAAATTGGCTATCTGCAATACTATTAAGAGATAATTCACATTTACTCATTTTGAGTAGGTGAATAATTATCTATGGGTCTGAAACTTCACCAAGTGAAAGCTCTCCCAAAAGTAGGTGAATGAGTTATTTGAGAAAAATTGGCTATCCGCAATACTTTTAGAGATAATTCGCATTTACTCATTTTGAGTAGGTGAGTAATTAGCTATGGGTCTGAAACTTCACCATGTGAAAGCTCTCCCACAAGTAGATGAATGAGTATTTGATAAAAATTGGGTATCCACAATACTTTTACAGATAATTAGCATTTACTCATTTTGAGTAGGTGAATAAATAGCTATGGGTCTGAAACTTCACAGAGTGAAAGCTCTCCCAAAAGTAGGTGAATGAGTTATTTGAGAAAAATTGGCTATCTGCAATACTTTTAGAGATAATTCGCATTTACTCATTTTGAGTAGGTGAGTAATTAGCTATGGGTCTGAAACTTCACCGAGTGAAAGCTCTCCCAAAAGTAGGTGAATGAGTTATTTGAGAAAAATTGGCTATCTGCAATACTTTTAGAGATAATTCGCATTTACTCATTTTGAGTAGGTGAGTAATTAGCTATGGGTGTGAAACTTCACCAAGTGAAAGCTCTCCCAAAAGTAGGTGAATGAGTTATTTGAGAAAAATTGGCTATCTGCAATACTTTTAGAGATAATTCGCATTTACTCATTTTGAGTAGGTGAGTAATTAGCTATGGGTGTGAAACTTCACCAAGTGAAAGCTCTCCCAAAAGTAGGTGAATGAGTTATTTGAGAAAAATTGGCTATCTGCAATACTTTTAGAGATAATTAGCATTTACTCATTTTGAGTAGGTGAGTAATTAGCTATGGGTGTGAAACTTCACCAAGTGAAAGCTCTCCCAAAAGTAGGTGAATGAGTTATTTGAGAAAAATTGGCTATCTGCAATACTTTTAGAGATAATTCGCATTTACTCATTTTGAGTAGGTGAGTAATTAGCTATGGGTGTGAAACTTCACCAAGTGAAAGCTCTCCCAAAAGTAGGTGAATGAGTTATTTGAGAAAAATTGGCTATCTGCAATACTTTTAGAGATAATTCGCATTTACTCATTTTGAGTAGGTGAGTAATTAGCTATGGGTGTGAAACTTCACCAAGTGAAAGCTCTCCCAAAAGTAGGTGAATGAGTTATTTGAGAAAAATTGGCTATCTGCAATACTTTTAGAGATAATTCGCATTTACTCATTTTGAGTAGGTGAGTAATTAGCTATGGGTCTGAAACTTCACCAAGTGAAAGCTCTCCCAAAAGTAGGTGAATGATTAATTTGAGAAAAATTGGCTATCTACAATACTTTTAGAGATAATTCGCATTTACTCATTTTGAGTAGGTGAGTAATTAGCTATGGGTCTGAAACTTCACCAAGTGAAAGCTCTCCCAAAAGTAGGTGAATGATTTATTTGAGAAAAATTGGCTATCTGCAATATTTTTAGAGATAATTCGCATTTACTCATTTTGAGTAGGTGAGTAATTAGCTATGGGTCTGAAACTTCACCATGTGAAAGCTCTCCCACAAGTAGATGAATGAGTTATTTGATAAAAATTGGGTATCCGCAATACTTTTACAGATAATTAGCATTTACTCATTTTGAGTAGGTAAATAATTAGCTATGGGTCTGAAACTTCACCATGTGAAAGCTCTCCCAAAAGTAGGTGAATGAGTTATTTGAGAAAAATTGGCTATCTGCAATACTTTTAGAGATAATTCGCATTTACTCATTTTCAGTAGGTGAGTAATTAGCTATGGGTCTGAAACTTCACAGAGTGAAAGCTCTCCCAAAAGTAGGTGAATGAGTTATTTGAGAAAAATTGGCTATCTGCAATACTTTTAGAGATAATTCGCATTTACTCATTTTGAGTAGGTGAGTAATTAGCTATGGGTCTGAAACTTCACCAAGTGAAAGCTCTCCCAAAAGTAGGCGAATGATTAATTTGACAAAAATTGGCTATCTGCAATACTTTTAGAGATAATTCGCATTTACTCATTTTGAGTAGGTGAGTAATTAGCTATGGGTCTGAAACTTCACCAAGTGAAAGCTCTCCCAAAAGTAGGTGAATGAGTTATTTGAGAAAAATTGGCTATCTGCAATACTTTTAGAGATAATTCGGATTTACTCATTTTGAGTAGGTGAGTAATTAGCTATGGGTGTGAAACTTCACCAAGTGAAAGCTCTCCCAAAAGTAGGTGAATGAGTTATTTGAGAAAAATTGGCTATCTGCAATACTTTTAGAGATAATTCGCATTTACTCATTTTGAGTAGGTGAGTAATTAGCTATGGGTGTGAAACTTCACCAAGTGAAAGCTCTCCCAAAAGTAGGTGAATGAGTTATTTGAGAAAAATTGGCTATCTGCAATACTTTTAGAGATAATTCGCATTTACTCATTTTGAGTAGGTGAGTAATTAGCTATGGGTGTGAAACTTCACCAAGTGAAAGCTCTCCCAAAAGTAAGTGAATGAGTTATTTGAGAAAAATTGGCTATCTGCAATACTTTTAGAGATAATTCGCATTTACTCATTTTGAGTAGGTGAGTAATTAGCTATGGGTGTGAAACTTCACCAAGTGAAAGCTCTCCCAAAAGTAGGTGAATGAGTTATTTGAGAAAAATTGGCTATCTGCAATACTTTTAGAGGTAATTCGCATTTACTCATTTTGAGTAGGTGAGTAATTAGCTATGGGTCTGAAACTTCACCAAGTGAAAGCTCTCCCAAAAGTAGGTGAATGATTAATTTGAGAAAAATTGGCTATCTACAATACTTTTAGAGATAATTCGCATTTACTCATTTTGAGTAGGTGAGTAATTAGCTATGGGTCTGAAACTTCACCAAGTGAAAGCTCTCCCAAAAGTAGGTGAATGATTTATTTGAGAAAAATTGGCTATCTGCAATATTTTTAGAGATTATTCGCATTTACTCATTTTGAGTAGGTGAGTAATTAGCTATGGGTCTGAAACTTCACCATGTGAAAGCTCTCCCACAAGTAGATGAATGAGTTATTTGATAAAAATTGGGTATCCGCAATACTTTTACAGATAATTAGCATTTACTCATTTTGAGTAGGTAAATAATTAGCTATGGGTCTGAAACTTCACCATGTGAAAGCTCTCCCAAAAGTAGGTGAATGAGTTATTTGAGAAAAATTGGCTATCTGCAATACTTTTAGAGATAATTCGCATTTACTCATTTTCAGTAGGTGAGTAATTAGCTATGGGTCTGAAACTTCACAGAGTGAAAGCTCTCCCAAAAGTAGGTGAATGAGTTATTTGAGAAAAATTGGCTATCTGCAATACTTTTAGAGATAATTCGCATTTACTCATTTTGAGTAGGTGAGTAATTAGCTATGGGTCTGAAACTTCACCAAGTGAAAGCTCTCCCAAAAGTAGGCGAATGATTAATTTGACAAAAATTGGCTATCTGCAATACTTTTAGAGATAATTCGCATTTACTCATTTTGAGTAGGTGAGTAATTAGCTATGGGTCTGAAACTTCACCAAGTGAAAGCTCTCCCAAAAGTAGGTGAATGAGTTATTTGAGAAAAATTGGCTGTCTGCAATACTTTTAGAGATAATTCGCATTTACTCATTTTGAGTAGGTGAGTAAAATGGCCGCCATTTTTGGCAAGACAAAATTTTTTTGAAAATTGGCATGGCTACTCTGCAGATATACCCTGTGGATCAAAAATTTCGTCGAAATCGCTCTATCTTGCAGGGTTTTCGAGATATAAGCATTTTTATGTTTTGCAATTTTTGCGAAAAATTCGAAAATTCAAAATGGCCGCCATTTTTGGCGAGACAAAATTTTTTTCAAAATTGGAATAACTACTCTGCAGAGATACCCTGTGGGTCAAAAATTTCGTCGAAATCGCTCTATCTAGCACGGTTTTCGAGATATAAGCATTTTTGTGTTTTGCAATTTTTGCGAAAATTTCGAAAATTCAAAATGGCCGCCATTTTGGACGAGACAAAAATTTTTTGAAAATTGGGAAAACTACTCTGCAGAGATACCCTGTGGGTCAAAAATTTCATCGAAATCGCTCTATCTAGCACGGTTTTCGAGATATAAGCATTTTTGTGTTTTGCAATTTTTACGAAAATTTCGAAAATTCAAAATGGCCGCCATTTTTGGCGAGACAAAAATTTTTTGAAAATTGGGAAAAGTACTCCGCAGAGATACCCTGCGGGTCAAAAATTTTGTCAAAATTGCTCTATCTAGCACGGTTTTTGAGATATAAGCATTTTTGTGTTTTGCAATTTTTGCGAAAATTTCGAAAATTCAAAATGGCCGCCATTTTGGACGAGACAAAAATTTTTTGAAAATTGGGAAAACTACTCCGCAGAGATACCCTGCGGGTCAAAAATTTCGTCGAAATCGCTCTATCTAGCACGGTTTTCGAGATATAAGCATTTTTGTGTTTTCCTTATTTGGAAAATTCGTAATGATTAATTAATCATTAATTACTCGGCCATTTCTTGACCAATCAATGCCAAAATCTAATGATTTCCAGATTTTAATAGAATGAATGTATTTGCCAAGTTTCAGGTGAATTGATAAAATTGCTTTCAAGTTATCATCCGGACAAGCTTCCCCATCGAAAAAAGACATTTTTGGTCATGTGACCTCTCTGATTGGTTGAAATGTCACTGCAGCATATTCAAAAAAATTCCCCAAGGCTACTGCCTAAACCTGCCAAATTTGAAAAGAATCCGCCTAACGGTTACAGAGTTATAAGGAAAACAAAATGCGGAGCCGGCGGAGCCGGCGGAGCCGGCGGAGCCTGAAGCTCTCCCATACACAAACAAGCGTCCCTTGCGGGACGCTTAATACCAAGCGAGCTATGGACATAACAATCTTGTATTCAAAATTGTAGTAAAATATCTTTAATTATTTTGGCTTAAATGCACGGAAACCAATGGGTACTGAAAATAGCTGTACTTAAGTATTACTCAGTAAGCAAAAGAGGTACAACAGCCAAAAGCAATCCCAAGCAAGCTACTGACCCAATAAGCCTGCATACCAAATTTGGTGACAATAGCTCTAATACTTTTCCTTTAAATGAGCGGAAACCATGCGTGACGCCGGACATCGGACGCCGGACGCCGGACGCCGGACATCGGACATCGGACATCGGACATCGGACGGCGAAAAAAGCAAAAATAATATATCCACCCCCCAGGGGGGTGGACATAATCATTATACAGTAGATTTCTACTCCTGAGTTTTGCATTATCAGCTATTGACTTATGAGTACTTCTCGGTGCTGATTGACAAAAAATGTATACTAATAAGAAAATGCTTGAATACAAGTTTTTATAACCCTTCATCTATGACATAACATGGTGGAGTGCAGAGCTTTTAACCTTTTATGGAAATCAATGAATTCACTAAAAATTAAAGCTTGCAATCAATATCTGAATATACATTTGAACATATCTTTCTTGTAAAATCATATGTTTGATGTCTAAGTACTTAAATAATTTACTTTCATTAAGATATCCTTAAATGGGCATAGAAACGACCTCAAATATATTGTATGTCCACTTAACCATGTAAACAGAGCTGATTTCAGCGATCAGTGAATTAATGCTCCCCCGGGGGTCTCTTATTAACTCAGAATTTTTGCTTGGCTCATAATTTTGAATCTTCTGCAAGTATTTAATTTCCGCAAGCAAGGATCTAAAATGTCTTTCAAAAAAAAATCCAGCACATTAAAAGCTTACAATGTGTAGGCTGGAAATTAATTATTGCGAGTTTGATCTTCCAAACAACATAATTCATTAAACAGGATTTTAATGGCATATGTATATAAAATATACTTATAATAATAAGAACTTCAATATCTAACTAGAACACAAATTACTTCAAATATCATGAAAACTGTTTTGCTTCTATTACTTTCATTGATATATATGCGGTAAATATAATTTTGTAAATGAAACAAATGTCCTGGATATATTCATAATTTAGAAAGACATGATCATATGTTCCATAAAGCGTTAATTTTCAACGATATTTTTGCAAATTTTCCAAATTCTAACCAAATTTAAACAATAACAAATTACAACTCCCCAACATAATGAAAGACCTGCATAGAAATCACATAATCTTGAAAAAATTATCCACTTCTGTGCAAGTAAAACTGCAATCACAAAATGAGATTTGCACATATGGAAACACTTGTTAGAATTTTATAAAGAAACAAAAATCTGAGTTTGACACATCTCCCCCCCCCCCCCCCCCCTGCAAAAACAATAATAGCTATTCCAACCAAGTAGTGTCTCAGTTTAGTTTCTTTGTCAGTATTTTTTAATAAAAAGTTCAGTTATTTTTTATAAAGAAAAAAAACAAAACAAATAACTTGCCACAGCAAGGATGAAGAGTTTCATAGTTTACCTTGACATATTTGTGGCTGCTTGTAACTCTAATACCACATACGTCAGTCATATCTAAGAGATAACTAAATCAAGAGATACAGATTACTAGAGTTCTGTTTCACTTCATGTACTA
Source organism: Sabellastarte sp. h YS-2021 (assembly GCA_964017235.1). Taxonomy (NCBI): domain Eukaryota; kingdom Metazoa; phylum Annelida; class Polychaeta; order Sabellida; family Sabellidae; genus Sabellastarte; species Sabellastarte sp. h YS-2021. The sequence continues at coordinate 20,771,564 of OZ024928.1, forward strand.
CTGATATTCTGAGCTTCTATTTTTCCACAACTCTACTAGGTTACAGGTTAGATAGCATTGCTTTATACATACATGTTACAGTGTCACCTTGGGATGTTTAACAAAAATTAACAAACTTACTTAACTACTTTAAAGCAAAAAGGACATTTGTTTTTGTTCAAATAGAATTTTAATTAAAATTACTGTGACCCAAACTTTGTTTCTTTGTGGGTAATAGGTACCTTTAATTGTTTCCTTTGAAACTGTCTGTATTTTATTATTACATGTGTTTAAAGATAATTGCTTTGTTTGAGGATACTACGTGATTTTTTGTCTTGTTTAGTAAAACAGCTGTTGCATATTTATTGAAAGTTCAGTTTTCAATCATATTGGTACATTGGTTATAATTGAATATTACAAATCGTGCATATGGAAACATAATCTTAGATTGAAAGCTACTTGCAGACTGTATTCTGGTGTCTGATGTCAGAGTGATATAATAATCTCTTCACTGTGGAAAAACCACAAACTGGATAGAGTCAGCTAATCTGATAGTAGATTTTTTTATTTATTTTCTAACCTACTCTGGTGAGTCTCAGTCAAACCTGATGATTTCATCAATATTATACAACACTCTGCAGGGTTATTCTTAATCTTATCTCAGAACAGATAAAAGAAATAAAAACACAAACAAACCGAGCATAGTTTAAACATGAAAGCATACCAGTAGGTATTGGCAGTTATTTGCTAATAATCCTGTAACTGTTTACACAGCTGAAATGTCCTACTTTAAAGGCACATAAGTTTAAAGTAATAAAGAATGATTTGACAATTTTGATTCGCAGGACACATTATTTTCTAATCTATTAGCTTCCTTAAATTTAGGATATCAGAGACCTGTATAAGGAAGTTGTACACAATTGTCAGTGAATTAATATGGTATGCATTTATGTTTTACAAAACTTATTTTAAACAGATTCCAATTAACATAAGATTTGTAATAACATTTTATCATTTAAACTTAGAATCTTCAGAGACTTCTAGTATTGTAACAATTGTCAAAACTTTACAGATTTTTAAACTTTCTTGCATACTGCCTTGTTACCAATTATCGCCGGGTCCCCACCATCGCCAGACAGAATTCAGACATAACTTGACAAAAAGTACATCCCAAGTCTAACAAATAAGGTAACACTGCTTCCAAAGAGAATAGAACAAATACACAATAAATAGCTTTCAAAATATGTGGCCATTAATGAATTATCAACATTTCACTTATTGGTGGCGATAATTGGTACACACTGATAGTTGGTAGCAAGGCACTATTGCTTTTAATGATGTCGCTTAAATTGGCTTAATACAACTCACTACACCTTGCCCTTTCTCCCAGATGTTGCCTTGTAGTCAAAAACAAGGTACTTACTACAAAATAAACATCCATTAGGAAGATTACTTCAATTGACCATAAACTCTCCCAGAAATTGTGATATAATGCAGGGTAATTACCAGAGATAACTAGATTGGGCCAACTCGGCGCCAACATATCCCCAGACAGGTCATCACTCACGCCACAGGTTTTGATCGGGAATTTTTTAAAACATAATTACCCATTATTATATGAACTTCAGCACATCAATCTACTCTGTTTATATCTCCCCAAGGAAGATGGTGTATCCCCAGACGCCGAATACATAACTCAAATTATATTTTCAATCTTCCTGCAATGATAACTCTAAACCTATTTTCAAAGTATTTAAATGATTGATGATTGAATGTCCATTCTAAAATAATAATCCCAAAAGAGCATATCTGTTTCTATATTTGTTGACAAATAAAATATTATTTTTAACTCAACTCATCATATTTTTCAATCTTCCTTCAAAGTATTTAAATGATTGATGATTCAATGTCCATTCTAAAATTCATAATCCCAAAAGCGCATATCTGTTTCTATATTTGTTCACAAATAAAATATTATTTAAAAAAAAATTATTTATATTATTATTTTATTATATTATTTTTAGAATTTGCAAATTGTTTTCAGTTATTCATTTCCTCTATACCTATATATGTGGTCCATATATATGCAACCTAAATATGTGACACAATCTCAGTTCTGACTCCCCTTTGTGTTATATGTAATGAAGCCCACCACCTCCCACCCCCACCCCTCTCCCCTTCTCCACACCTCTCTCACTATTACACAAGATCTGCAACCCCATTGAGTTCTTTGTTTCTCATCTGATATCATTAAATACCTTTGTTTATTTAGTGTCACTCAATATAGCTGGAGGTCCCAGAGGTGGGTGGGGGGAATCCGGGTGGGGGATGTGGGTTGAGCATAAATGGTAAACAAACAATCTATATAAAAGGGGTACTCAAATACAAAAAGAATTGAGAATTTTAAGTATGTGATTATCAACTGAAATGAGTTCATAACTGTAGGAGCTGTGCCAAAATTAACTGAGGCAAGTTGAATAAAACTGGGCTAGTTGAGGGTTAAAAATCCCCTAGTTTTACTACATAAGGATATAATTTCATTAATATTGGGACTTAAAGCTCACTTAAAGTGTCCATTTTGTCTACTTCAATATGTTTCACCAGTTTCATTTTAAAAAGTGAAGAACTCAGCAAGCAGAGGTATAACACACAAAAATAAGTTCTTAAAAGACTAAGATAGCCATAACATTATTAATATTCAAAATTTAAATAGACAGGCATTTCCTTTTAAAAATTCAAAGATTTCAGCTCTATAACCCACATAGTTTGACAGTTACTGGGCTTTAAAGTGGCATAATATCCATAAATTGGGTTTCTGTGGGCATTTTACAATTGTTAAAGAGACCTTAGCAATTAAACTACAGATCTGAAACTTTTTGGGGGGACATACATAACAAACAAAAATCATATATAATACAGTTTAAGACTTGTCACACTAAGCATTTCCAAATAACAGGGCAAAATACGGAAAAAATGTCAAAAAAGGCACTTGGGCGAGTGTCTATGGCCCTCATACACAGGTTAAATGTCTACTAAAAACCTTGATTTTCGGCATATGTAAAAAGGACATAATAATGCATTCCCAGATGGGATTTCAGCTCCATCAATCACATAGTTTAACAGTTACAGGGCTTAAAGGTGGTAAAAAGTTCAAATATTGGGTCATTGTGGGCCTTTTAGAGATCTCGATGTGGCTTTCAAATTAAAGCTTCAGACTTAAAATTTGTTACATACTAAGATTACACATAGAATATGTATCTAATAAAGTTTGAAACTTCTCAGACTTACCATTTCCAAGTTACAGAGCAAAATATGTGAAAAATGTCTTAAAAGGGTCACTCAGGTGGGTGTTAAAGGTCCTCATACACAGGTTAAATGTCTACTTGAAGCCTTGATTTTTGGCACATGTAAAAAGAACATAATAATGTATTCCCAGATGAGATTTCAGCTCTATCAGTCACATAGTTTAACAGTCACAGGCCTTAAAATTGGCAAAAAGTCCAAATACTGGGTCTTTATGGGGCCTTCTAGAGACCTAAATGTGGCCTTCAAATTAAAGCTTCAGACTTAAAATTTGTCACATACTAAGATTACACATAGAATATGCATCTAATACAGTTTGAAACTTCTTAGACTTACCATTTCCAAGTTACAGGGAAAAATATGTGAAAAATGTCTAAAAATGGTCACTCGGGTGGGGATTTATGGTCCTCATACACAGGTTAAATGTCTTCTTAAAGCCTTATTTTTTGGCACATATAAAAATAACATACTAATATCTTCTCAGATAGGATTTGAGCTCTATCAGTCACATAGTTTGACAGTCACAGGGCTTAAAAGTAGCAAAAAGTCCAAATATTGGGTCTTTGGGAGCCTTTTAGAGACCTCAATTTGACCTTCAAAATTAAAGCGTCAGACTTAAAATCTGTTACATACTAAGATTACACACAGAATATATATCTAATACAGTTTGAAACTTCTCAGACTTACCATTTCCAAGTTACAGGGAAAAAGATGTGAAAAATGTCTTATAAGGGTCACTCGGGTGGGTGTTTATGGTCCTGATACACAGGTTAACTGTCTATTAAAGGCCTAAATGTTGGGGCACATATAAGAAAACACATAGATATATTCCCAGATGATATTTAACTTAGATGAGAGACATAGTTTGAAAGCTACAGTGCTTGAAAGTGGCAAAAAGTGCATAAATTGGGTCTCTGTGGGCACTTTTGAGACCTTAAGTCGACCCCTTTGGGTACACCTACAGCCCTAAAATTTTCTACAGACAAGGATTACATATCAAAGTTATACCTAGCGCAGTTTGAGACTCATCAGATTATCACTTCCAAATTATAGGGCAAAATATGTGTAAAGTATAGCAAAAAATCCCTAAGTGGGGGTATTTATGGGCCTCAAACACAATTTTCTCCTCAACTTAAAGTCATGATTTTCGGCACATGTACTAAGAACATATTAATGTGTTGTCAGGTAAAATTTCAGCCAGCTGAGCATCATAGTTTGTGACCTACAGGGCTCTAAGTGGCCAAAAGTGCAATTTCTGACCTTAAGGTGGCCATAAGTTCTTTTTTACTGGGAGTTTAAGGTCACCTTAAAATAGGGATCTTCCTTTGGGCACCCTTAACATGTGTACCAAGTTTGAAAAAAAAATATTAATTTGTTTTTGAGTTATCGCGTCCACAAGGAAATTTCTACGGCGGCGGCGGCGGCGGCGGCGCGACGGACCTGAATCCAATATATCCCCGACTTTCGTCTGGGGATATAATTATAAAGTTATCCTCAGAGCTCTTTGATGAAAAATCCAATTTCCCCAAACTCAGGTGTATCAGATGAAATAATGGAAACAAAAACACCTTGAAACATGATTGATCTGCATGTTACATCAAAGGGAAGAGGAAAAGGGGGTATTGCATGGCTGCCTATTACCTTGTCATGATTTGGCGATCAGGTAGGTAGCAAAATTACTAAGAGTGTGACACAAATACAAGAGCCCAACCACACGTGTGTTTTTCAAGAAAAATACTGGTATGTTGTGTCACTGTGGTATCTATAAACTATTCTTATTGTGTTTGTGTAAAAATTCAGTGACTAAAGATAACAGGGCCTTCACATACCTCCAGATGAACAGATCCATTGATTCAGTTCTTCTGGTTGGATTTTGCACAATCTAAACTATGCAGAAAGTGACTCAAAGTGGGGGAATGTAGCTATATGTTCTTGTTTAACTTTATGTTGTGGTGCTACAGTGTCAACACAGAACAGTGTCCAGGCCCACAGTGTATAAAAATGCCACCACCTGACTCCTGAATGGAACAGTGAGAAAGGGGGCTTTAAAATCTTAATGGTGAAAGTTTTATATACTTCTATTATACCCTGTGACAATAACAGCCATATCTTATTACTCTTTAAAAGTAAGGGATTTTTGATAAAGCACCTTGCAATTTTGTGAAAAAAAATAAAATGTTCCTTCAAAGCCAATATTTTGTAACACATCTGCATATGTTCATGATTCTGTGGGGAAAAAAAACATTTCATGCCAATAAAAAAGATGCTAAAATCTAAAACACTGATAAGTGACACCAAACATGAGCTAAGATCAAGTTAAAGGAGGATTCAGAAAGCTTTATAAGTGTTCAATAGACCAATTTAAAGGAACAGTCACATTCTAGTAATGTTATCATAGACATGGCAAAGAAATATGTGGAAAATGTAAAGATATCTTTAACAAAAGATTTTGGTAAAATGTTTACAATTTCAACCCTCTGGAATGATTTCAAACAAAATTTATACTTCATCATAGTCTGGCAAGAATTATTTTTATCTCCCGCCTGCGGCCGAAGGCCGAGGTTGGGAGATTATAAAACGCCTTCCGTCCGTCCGTCCGTCCATCTGTCCATCCGTCCGTTCGTCACGTTTTTGCATAAACCTTAATATCTCATTCATTTATAAAGAAATCTTCACCAAATTTGCAGGGGATGTTTATGGCTATGAAAACCTGTCTCTGCAAAATTTTAGCCTCATTTTGAAAATCAAAATGGCCGCCATAGCTAATTGTTTGAAAATCATAAAGGTCCTCTAAATCTTGAAATATTCCAGCTAGCATCTTCAAATTTGCACAAAAGCTATATGGCTGGAAAAACTAGCCTGATAGTAATTTTGGCCTAGTTCAAAAAACAAAATGGTCGCCATATCACATGTTTAATGACAGGTTATCCTATTAAAAAGGCCATATATCTCCCCAAATATTGCTCCAAGAGGTTTGGAATTTGAAAACAACTTGTAGGAAGACATGGACAGGGAATCTTTTCCAGGTGTTGAATTTGACCTTTGACCCCTGCATCAAGGTTAAATGAGGTCGTCGCACTAAAACATCCTTATTTCTCCCTTATTATTGGTGCTATGGCTTCAGAATATAAAGACAGACCATCAAAACTCCTGGCCTTCAAATGTTATGCCTGAGAAAAATTTTTGGCTTATTTTGAAAAGCAAAATGGCCGCCATAGCCAATTATTTAAAAATCATAAAGCTGCTCTAAAACGTGAAATATTGCAGCTAGCTTCATTAAATATGCGCAAAATACATATGGCTAGGAAAGTTAGCCTGATAGTAATTTAGCCTCGTTTCAAAAACAAAATGGCCGTCATATCACATGTTAGATGGGATTATCCTATTAAAAGGCCTTATATCTCCCTTATCATTGCTACTAGGGGTTCCAAATGTGAAAACAACTTATACCAAGTCAAGGCCTGAGACTATTTTGAAATTGCTGACTTTTACCTTTGACCCCTTCTTCAATGTCAAGTGGGGCCATCTTACTTCAAAGGCCTTAAATCTCCTTTAGTTCTCCAGTTTTACTGATTCTAAGGCGGGAGATAACCGCTGCGGCAGTGGCCTTGTTTTTACTGAAATCTCAGATGAAATCATATTTGATCACTTTCATCCCAGTAAATCAAGCAAAGAAATATGCTCATCATGAAAAGTGCCCATATTGAAAAAAAGACTATCACAAAAAGTTCTCAACATATGAATCCATACTAATGGGCATTTTTCCTGATCGATGGACACTTCTCTGCACAGCAATCTGAACATATGATAATATAAGACCCAAATAAAGGGGAAAATGTACATCTCCGTTCCAATTAACAGTGTTTTAAACTGTTCACAGAACAGATCAAATGTGATAGCAAATTAGGGGACAGTGTTAACATTAATAAAATTATTTAAGCTATAACATCATGTTTACCCGGCATATTGTAAATCTGTCACTAAATAGTTAAAGCATAGACAACAATATATGCAGCACTGATATCACTCTGAAGAAATGTGATCCAATACAACACTGACTGTGGACCAAAAACAATTCAAACAATCATAGCAATTATAAAAAGAGATCCCTGGCTGTAGCTTAACTACAGACTTGGGGTATACATTTAGAGACAGACTGATATTTCCATGAAGGGTAAATATCACACCAGAAAGGAGTTGTGTACAGGCTACTGTACAGTTCTGGTTGACATAATGCACATATAATTAAAAACATACATTTCTATCCTCCAAGGGGATATTCATTTTCTGGGGTAATTGTGCTCTTTTGTAAATTTTTATGGCTTATAAGGTGCTAATTATAGAGGTTCAAATGGCAGTCAGTGTATTTCTTCACAATAAGTATACATTTCAAGAGGATTGTAATATTCATTTTAAAAATATGTTAATTTATATCTTGTAAAGGCCTCTCAGATTTCTTGCTGGGAATTTATGAATTTTAAAAATATGGGTAATTGAGGTAAATTCATGGCACATTTAAGACTGTGCATGTAGCATATAACAGAGTACATTCAGCAGGAGTTCATTTTATTACCTCCGCCAAGGAGATTATGTTTTCGCCTGGGTTTGTTTGTGAGTTGGTTTGTGCGTTTGTTTATTTGTGAACAAGATAACTCAAAAACTTATGGACAGATTTTGATGAAATTTGCAGGATATGTCTGAAAAGGTAAAAGGAAGAAATGATTCAATTTTGGGAGTGATCTGGATTACTATCTGGATCTTCTGGATCCATGAAATGTAATTTTTACAGACAGATAACTCAAAAAGTTATGGATGGATTTTTAGGAAATGTTATAAATGCGACACAGAACAAGTGATTCGATTTTGAGATTGATCTGGATCACTGTCTGGATCATCTGGATCCAGGCTGCCTGATGCATTTGTGAACAAGATAACTCAAAAACTTATGAACTGATTTTTATGAAATTTTCAGGATATGTCTGAAAAGGTAAACAGAAGAAATGATTGAATTTTGGGAGTGATCCGGATCACTATCTGGATCTTCTGGATCCATGAAATGTAATTTTTAAAGAGAGATAACTCAAAAAGTTATGGATGGATTTTCAGGAAATTTTCAGGAAATGTTCTAAATTAAGGACAAGGAACAAGTGATTAGATTTTGAGAGTGATCTGGATCACTGTCTGGATCATTTGGATCCAGGCTTTTTTAAAGGCAGTTATAGCCAGATAATTTTAGGGTGGATTTTGATGATAGTCCAGGAATTGAGCTCCCTTGGTGGAGGTGTGCGCTCTCCAAGTGCTCTTGTTTTTATTATCTTCCTACTTACAATCTGACAATTGGTTTTACTTTAGTATGTACACTCATTATTCATATGTCATCATTATTTTGATACCTTTTCCCGATTTTCTTCATTATTGTATTCTGGATCAAACAGAAAACCCTCAAAGAGTCCAGAGCTGGATCCATCGGGGGGTGTTTCCATAATATAGGATCCAGATTATGATTCAGATCTTTTCCAAAATGTAATCACTTCTTCCTTTGGCAAGGTCCTACTCACATAAAAAATTTCATGACAATCCACTCATTACATATGGAGTGATCTCAACCAGAAAGCCAAAGTCATTGAAATTACACTGAAATTTGGACCTTACAAATTTACAAAAGAGAACTAGAGCTTTCAGAAAGGCTACAACATGTCCAGGTTTTCCCTGTTTAAACCTATCATCCGGTTTTTTATTCCTTGTAAACTCTGCATTAATAAGTTTACTGACACAATACCCCGAGCACCTGATGACAGATATTTATGAAACATATTATGCTAAAGGCCAGCAAGAATCTGGTTTCACTGCCTGCAAGACTCTGATCTCATACATAAACACTCCTGACATAATCTTATATATATTTTTCTATTTTGAACAAGTACAATACTGACAATGCCTGATATTTGCTTATCTAAAATTAGGTAATTAAATAAGTTGTAGTTAAGGAAACAATTGATTGAACACGTTTGGACAATCTGGGTCGGGTGCATTGTAAGATTACCAGAAATAAAGCAATAAATTCTGATCATGTGACCTATTGGGGGTAGGGATAGGGTCTTAACTACAAGTATACTATACCTCAATGGCTTGGTTAACTATTCATAACCTTAAAATTGCGTATCTGTCTCAATTTGGATAACTCCAACAAATACTTATTGTTAAGAAATTGCTAAGGGTATTCGGATATAAAAGCAGTGATCAGATGGGAAATCAGTATTGCTAATTATATCTGTAACTGTATCTGATAAAGGAAATCACACAGGAAATGCTTACAATCAGACAAACAATGGGACTGAGTCTATATAACTGTAACACTTCTGATTAAGGTGACAGAAGAAAGTTTTAATTTTTAAATTTATCCCTCCCCCCCCCCCCCCAAACATTAGGCATCAGTGGCAGGGAGGTTAATGAGTATTATACTCAACCACTTGGCTCTCATATCTATGGGCATGGGTTTGAACCCCAATTGAGTTCATGGTTAGTTACACTGTGCTATGTATAGAGGCCCAGTGTCCTGAAGTAACCTTAATTGTTGAAAGAGAATTATGATACCCTGGGTGTTGACCTTTGCCCTCCTCCAAAATGTGTCACAGAATAAACTTTGCATGAGGAATATGTGTCATGCATTCTTTCACTCTGTGTCGCAGTTTAAATATTTACACAAATCACTGCACATAAATGTCTGTTTATTCTACCACTTAATTTTGTGGGTATAGCTCTAAGGGACTCCACACAGAAAGCGGTTCTATTAGAAAGTTTCTTTTCACTAAATAAGTCCTTCTAATTCTTTAAATACTGCACACAAAACTGATCCATAAGTTCAAGCTACACTAATCATGAATGGACAGACGAGAAAAACAAATCTGATATATCCAATATGACATAATCTTCTTCAGAATTCTACAAATTTTAATGAAGGAAAAATTTTGATTCTTAGAAATTCTCAGATTAAGCTATTGATGAAAATGGACCCTGGACAGTACTTCTGACAAAAATGGTGTTATCTTTGAATCATAATGACACACTGAACACTATGACAGGAGAACATGCGTAATTACAGCCCAATCTTTACATGCCAACACAAGTTGTCATTTAGTAACACCATCTCCCCATAGAGTTCCCACAATCCCCTGTGGTAAATCTACATCACACTTCTTGCTTTCTAGTCCAAAGCCACACTTGTTACATAAGAATGACACTTGACCATACAAAGACTCTGTCTTTGAAAACCATCTGACCTTTAATAAGTGGTCATACCAGACTAATTTGACACTTGGCTATTGATCAGTAACAATAGCAGAGATATGACAGGACTTTTTGCCCCTATATCCTTGTTTCGTAAATTACTGATCTTTCAGGAAATGCTAGAATGGCATAAATAGTCCATTTACACCTCATATCAACTTAATTGCATATTTAATGAACCACTGATGGCTGAAGAACAAAGCAAAGAGAGGTACCTATTGGTTGTTCCACAGATGCAGTGAAGTTAATTAGAAATTGACAAGACACCTTTCTGACTTAAAAGGAATGAAATACTTTAACAGATGAATTACAGAACAATTACATCACTGTGGATTTGAAAAAAAAGTATTTAATTTCTGCTTAAATGTTTTATCCTTTGTACAGGATGTATCTTGTTTTATGCAAAAATCATGACAGAGCCTACTTAAACCTGTCTTAATGTTAGGTGATCTGAACATTATGTGATATACATGTGAATTCAGGTTGCAATTCAATATAAGATCACCATAATATCAGATAGCCTTGAGAGTATGATTAAGTTGTTCACTGTTATGAAATGATGGCACAACTTTAGGGAAATCCTTATAATGTCAAATAAGACCATGATACTTGAATTGTAAAACTCAACTAAATTCAACCCCAGCTAAATTAAAACTTAACTGTGACATGACCAATACATTGCATTGGCCATTGCACAATGGATAGTTATAGCGGTGGGCATGAGCGCTTTATACTATGGTAGTTGGTCAATATTGTACGTATTTCTGATACTAACTACTTGTTTGACATTTGGCTACTGACCAGCGACATGAGAATACAAGTGTAATACCCACTACAGCTGTGGTTCCTCCATTGAAAAACTACCACAGTGTATTTACATTTATCTGGTATACCGGTATGTGTGTGAAATAATCTCTATGATAATATTGAGTTATGAATTCCAAAAGGTTCCAAAATGGTGTTGGTTTGGCAAGTGTATAGAATATTAACTTTATGTCTGTCCATATTTACAATACAACTGATCCTGTTTATTCAGTTCTCAATATCTGCCTTGAAGATGCGTCTTTTTTTGTGTATTCTTGTAAATATGACCATTGCTAAAATGCTTATGTGTCAAAATGATGAATGTGTCAATGAGTTATCACATGTCTCTACTACTTCAATGTTCTGTAGCACAATAAACATTTATCACAGAATGTTTTCTTTCTTTAAAAATTAAACAGATACTATTACCCTGATACAGGAAATGAATATGTATTACATATATGAAGCAATTTATGGCATTCTTTTCCAAATATGTACCTTTTTCAACCTTGAGGTTAAGATAAATGCTAAGGAATGATAAATGTTTTTTGGTAATGGCTAAAGGATATTTTCTTTATCTCTGCTCCATGTGCCAAGGTTTTTGCTTGATGTAATTTGATTGAAAAATATATATTGAGGATGACCTGAAGGCTTCTATCCTTTATGACTGATAAGGTCAAAGCTCAAAGTTGGAAATTCCTTTCAACAGTAAAGGTCATAACAGGACAGGCCCTCAAATATCCCTGATAAAACGATAAGTATATATCATTTTGCTCAAAGTTACATATCTCTTACAGTGCTTACATTTGCAAAGACACTAAAATAAAAGTCAAAGTTATTGCTTTATCGCCTGTTCAGTTGCTGAGGTCATAGTGTGACAGGCCCTCAGCATTGTCTCTTGTGTCATTTGAACTCACAGAGGGGACAACCTGTGACCTCAGATGCCAAACATGGTAACCACTAGGCCACAGAGGACCTATATATTATGTAGACAACACTAAGTGAGTTTCATAACCTGCATTTGTCTCACATAAGTCACATACACTTTGTCATATTTATTAACTTAAAGAATCACAGTTTAATTCATTGTTTTCTTTTTAAATGTTTATACCTAATGGGATACATTTCACTAGGAAGTAATTTTAACAAGGAAAATACAGTGGTAATATACAAACAAACAAAATTCCCAGTAAAAGTCGAAATAGTGAGGTTTTTGATATTTTCTCTGCCTCTGATATTATTTCCTCCTATAAAAACGTCAGGTGTTAATTTGTATTTGTCCCAATTCTGACAAAACACAAGTGTTGTTCCTTGGCACTTTTCCCAACCTTGTGGCACCCTGCCAGCGTACAATAATTTGCTTATATTTAAATTAAGTATGTATACTTGTATGTATATTTGTCATGCATTAACCAACTGCAAAAAAAGCCATTTCCTTAAACAGGTTTTCTCGTTTTTCTAAGTACAAATCACAATAACATAGTCGGGTGTTTCAAAACCTTTTTCAAACACCCCACTGATAAGGACTATTGAAAAAGGGGGCCTGTATTATTAGGATTATTAAATTTAGCAGCTTGAAACTTTGTCTGAAAATATAACTTAAATACCACAGTAAACCTCTCAAAATGGCACTCTTATGTACAAAAATAATTCAATTGCAAAGTGAAAAATTCTAAAATTAGTAATAAACTACTAGTGTATGAATAAGTTAATTTTTTTTTTCTGAAAATGTAATTTGTAAGAGATACTTTTTTCGGTATGAATGCTTATATTAAGGTAAGCTTTTCTAAAGCAGCTTCAAACATGGTTAACATAAACAAAGATAGTAACACAAAAATATGAAAGCGAAACTTCAGTTTTAAATGAGAAATTCTCTCTTCATATGATTCAAGTCAGTTTTGAAATATCCGATTATAAAAATTATTGTCTTGAATATACAGCATTGGTCCTACATATAAAACTTTAAATAGATCATCATTTGGGCAAATATTTAAGATATTACTATACACGGACACAAAATCAACATTTGTGCATCATTCGGAAATGTTATTGAAATCACCCTCCACTTGAGAGTTTGAAGGGAGTGAAAACGAATGTAGGACGTTTCGGCCACGGACGTTTCGGACTAGGACGTTTCGGACTAGGACGTTTCGGCCACGGACGTTTCGGCTCGGCCATTTTTGAGGGTGGACGTTTCGGCCAAATATATTTTTGGATCAGGTTTTCAATGATTAAACATGCAAATAATACAACTGTGATAACAACATTTATTGTACAACCTTTCCCACATTTTATAACAATAATATAATAACATTTTACACAATTAAGCTATATACATAAACTTCAGATCACACAATTCAGAGTCATTTTAAATGTTTGGCTGACCACCTCTCAGGTTATGGCTTACACCCCGAAGGAAGTCTGGTATGGACTTGCGGCCTAGAGATCTGTCCTCACAGAGATTGTGCAGTCTACCTTGAAGTTCGGTGTATACTTTCTTGATCCTCTTCTTTGGTCTCACACCACGCTCATCCTGTAGAAGTACAGCAGATACACGGGCACACTCTGCTTGCAAACACTCAATCAGTTTCCACACTGTAGGGTGGCTTTGGCCAACAAGGTTCCTGAATTTGTTGTTCCAGCCCTCTGATACGTTGTTGGTCCTTGGTTGGTTTGCAAGGGTCACCTCATGCATATTCCATTGGGCGGGAGCAAATATGGGTGGCACACGCCAGAACCTTAGCTGAAGATCTGGAGTCTGAGGTCTGGGACGCAGATGGCCTGTCACATAATTTGTGTCAAAGTACTCCAGCAGTGGGGTTGATTCTTCTGGAGCCGATTCTCTCAGGTAGGTCATCCCTTCAGACACTTCATGTAGTGGGAGAAAGGCTAGGGCATCAATTTGTCCACAGAACAAACGGAAATCATCATCACTTTCATACAGGTTGGTGAGGCCCAAGGACTGTATCTTACGCCATATTGATTGGGTCAAGTGGTAGAAGCAGTACTGAATAGTCACGTGTTCACCAAACACTGCATGGAGTGCCAGCTCGACACTTCGTTCAAAGTCACCTGAGCAGTGCAATTCTGAGCAGGTATCAATCAGAAAGGTTCTCTTGATTTACTTGCTAAACTGTAGATCAATCACCTGAGCAGTGCAATTCTGAGCAGGCATCAATCAGAAAGGTTCTCTTGATTTACTTGCTAAACTGTAGATCAATCACCTGAGCAGTGCAATTCTGAGCAGGTATCAATCAGAAAGATTCTCTTGATTTACTTGCTAAACTGTAGATCAATCACCTGAGCAGTGCAATTCTGAGCAGGCATCAATCAGAAAGGTTCTCTTGATTTACTTGCTAAACTGTAGATCAATCACCTGAGCAGTGCAATTCTGAGCAGGTATCTATTAAATAGCTTCCCTTTGGGGTGTTACCTTTTTATTGAGGCAGTGAACAAAAAGTCCATGGGTTTCAAAGGGTTTTAAAATGAAAAGCAACTTAATTTAAAATTTACTGCACAAAAAGACCAGGAAAGGGTTTAAAGATGAAATAGCAACTTGACAAAGGTTAAGTTTGCTGATATAAGTGGAGAATGATAATATTCCATTAAATGTGTAAAAATGAGATGTTTGATGATTGATAATCACAAAAAGGGAAACAGTCTGCCTGTTTCCTCAACTTGATCAAAGAAAATTGTGCAGACACTGCTTTCCTTAAACCATAAAAGGTTTGCTTTCACAGCTCTCCTTTCAAGTCACTTAGTGATATAGATTTTCCCTTTTTGGACACAAGGACATTAAAAGATGTTCTTATTATATAAATCTCCTAAAAATATAGATTTGGCCGAAACGTCCACCCTTAAAAATTGCCTGGCCGAAACGTCCGTGGCCGAAACGTCCTAGTCCGAAACGTCCGTGGCCGAAACGTCCGTCCACCAGTGAAAACCACCACAAATATGTAGGAGATCTAAAAAGGCTGGCAGTGCTTTACTAAACATCTCTAAAATATTACCACAAATCAAACCACCGTGACAACTTTGTGAAATGGCTTTGTAGAGACAAAGGAAGTCATCACATTTTTTATTTAGAAAACTGCTCTAGTGTGTCAGAGATTAGGGTCAAACAAAGAGCTGAAAAAACTTTATGGGGAATGTACATTATTTGTACATTATTTATCTGTTACGGTCAATATATCACATTATTGTATTGGGGGATTTAAATGCACAAACAGTAGAGACCTAAATAATGGTGCCCATCAAGTACATCTAATGTCTATGGAACATTTTCACTTTATTTGTGTTAAAAATAATAGTTGATCTTCTATTTACACATGTTGAATACAAATCTTGTTATTGTCAAGTATTAGAGAGTGCATATGTGTTAAATATTAACTGTCAAATGGCCTTTCATATATTACCTCAATTATTTGACTATTTTATTTATGCATGTACAGAAGTATATTTTCTCACTGTATTTCTACCAAATATCATCAATATTCCTTCTATACATGTTAGTCATAAATTTTACACATCTTTTTCATGTTTTTGTTACACATATATTATATTTCTAACCTGTAATCAGTGAACAATTAACATCCACTGGGGTTCTTTTTAATAGGTTTTTAACAAGTGAAAATTGTTCGAAACACAATGGGATTTAATAACACCAAAATCTATTGTACCTTGGCATTTTTACCAGAAAAACATAATGAAGAAGAGAGTATCTCATTTCCAAACCATAACACAAAGTTTTTCACAATTACCACACCTCTTAAAGTATAAAAGTTATATAATGTGAAGAAAACATTTTCTCATTTTACTCTGTGCACTTGATAGTAAAATTGTGCTTCTTGCACCTTATTTTAAGAAGTTTTAAAGACTTTCAAAGTAACTCAGTGGGAATATCTATCGATGCAATACATTCAGCTCCTATTTTGAAATCAATACTTTCAGACAAATAGTTAACTTACTTTTAACCTTACATAAAACCTCGCACATATCAAGTTGTGTTGGTCATACTGAATCACAGCACCATCTTTTTAATTGTTTAATCAGGCATCAATAAGAAAGATAAGAAGCAACAAATGAGCATTAAATCAAGTGAGCTGCACATTATATATCATAAACTGTGTAACGCCTTCCAAGACATTTGAAGTAAAGTCAAATTTTTAATGATAAAAATCAAAAGTAAGATGTTTGCCATGTGCACTATGTGTTATGTTTTTTTCCTTATCATCCATCTATCATATACCAATTGATGTAGTTGGCTGTAAAAAAGCATCGGAAGAAAATACAAAAGCATGCAATGGTGAACCCACATGACTGCTCAGATGGAAATTAATGACTGTTGGAGGCATAAACTGGCTGATGATAGGAGTAAGTGTAGGGTAGTCTATGTGTGCAACCTATGACCAACAAAACAAAATTTGCAATGTCTGTTTATCTGAGTACATGACTTGTAAGTGCATGTAAGATTTTCTAAAGCAAAAATACATGAAGTGATCTCATATGTTGAATTATTAATCAACAAATCTGAGGAAGAACAAACATCTATTCTCAAACAAGAAGTTTGAGTCTTGCAGCTAAATCTCCCTAAATTGCAAGAACTGTCCCTATTCACTGATTGTAAGGAGTTAGAATCTATACAGATACACCTCCTTTTGTGTAAAAAGCATAAAAAATATGGCCAATTGCAAATCCTGTACCTGGAAACAATCACTAACCAATTATTCAATACACTGATTATGTGATCTTACCATTGAGGGAGTGCAGGATCCTGACAAGCAGCCATCATCTGCATCTGTGATAGGAACTTGGTCACTCTTCTGTCTCTTGAAAGGAGGAGTCTTAGCATCACGGCACCTGTAAAACATAAGATAGGCTAAGTTGTAAAGTTTTCATTGCAGAGTTTTAAAAGTCTTCTATTAGGTGTGAATACACTTTATGCCAATGACTTTACCAATATTTATCTATAGGATTCTCTTAAAAAGTTGTATTACCCAGTATCTATCAAACTCCCTGCAAGTGAATTTATCTCTAGCAATGAAAACCAAGAGCACTTGGAGAATGTATATATCTGCCAAGGACCACACCTCAAACAGTGCTTATGAGTACAATGAAATAATTCCTTTAAAAACTTCTTGGATCCAGTGATCTGTGTATCACCATGGTGACACCATCTGTTCCCTATGCCATGGTTAATATTTCCTGAAAAACTCATCCAAATACATCCATACCTTTTTGAGTTATTTTGCAAACAGACAAACAAATGCATGTCAGCAAAAGCATAACCCCCTTGGCAAAGGAAATGAAAAGTAGCACTCAGGGTAAGGTATATCATACACACAAGTGTAGTGTAAATTAAAGGAAAACAAGTTTTCAGTAAATATTAAAAGAAGCAACTTCACGCAAGTTACTGAAGTTATAAACTGTATTGGCAGTGACTGAATGAGAAAACAATATGTAATAATATTATAATAACATATATTAGTAACATTGTCAAGCTGTCTACACATACTGAAAATAACTCGGTGCAAAACTCTCACAACACAAAAGAAAAGAGAAAGTTCAAGAAGAGCCATAGTTTCCTTTCCTGGCAAATTTTTTTTCAACATTTGGTCATTACTACAATTACTGGTGCAACTGGTTTGGTGTAATGTTCACATTGTTTAGGTATTATTCTGACATACTTCATGCCAGATGGCACTTGCGCTGCCATGTTATTTTTGCAGCAACAAGATATTTTTCTTAGTTTTCTTCAATTCTATCGAAAGCCTTTGGGTGGTATACACACAACACTATAAGTGGTTGGTAAAGAGCCACAGAATAGTGCTGGAGCTACAGAGATGCTTGTGACCCTTCTTTGTAGCATCTATTTAGGTGGAAGCTTTGGAAACGTTTCCTACAGCAAGAGCATTTAATGTCGCAAGTATTGTAAAGACAATACTAAGAATGTTAAAGTGGCATTTGTCTACAAATAGGGTCCCCCAGGCATGACCACACCAGGTCAAAAGCCTTTTCTGGAGGCTATATTACTTCGTGAAAAGACCACATATGTAGCACTGTACCAATATGCCTTGGCAAACTTAACATTTGTCCAGTCACCTTATTTAACCCAGGGTCCAATTTACTAAAAGAATGGCCTTTCCATAATTGACAAATATATAACATGCAGCACTTACAACAGTTGAAACAGTAGCTATCATGGTTATTACATGATACATACATCGTCAGAATTACAGGAGGATTTGAGTCAAACTGTAAAAATTATTTGATCAAGTTTCAGGCTACCAATGTATCTTGGGTGAGTTTCAATAGTCACTTTGCAAAATATTTCATTCAACTCCCAGTTCATCTGAGACATTATGATTAACCATTTTTATTGAGCGCAGAGCTGATGTTTAAAGTTGAGAAGTATAATTTTCAAGCCATACACATTTTAATAGATAAAATTTTTACTACATAAAGGCAAGATTTATATCATAAAAGGGCATAGTTTTGCAAATATAGTGTCTCTGTATCAAAAATTCAGAATATAACTGAAATGAAGAAGTAATATGAAGCCCCCACAATGGTTTTATGTATCAATAAAATACATTTTGCTAAAAATCCATTGACTAAATTCAAATAAGGCAGACATTATTTCAATGAGTATATTAAAAGACAAGTAATCAAAAAGACATGTCTGAATGAGATATCAAAAAGATATCAACACTGTCTGGAGTTGATTTGTTCTCTATTTAATTGAGAAATACTACACTGTGTGTCATACTGTCTGTATCGTGACTACACACAGGGACAGAGTAGTGACTGACAGTTGATGTGAATAACAATGTAATTCACAATGGGATACCTTGGTGACACAAATAGTCTACAAAAATAAAAACACACTTGCATACAATTAGACCATTTTGTTCACACAATGGATGTATGTTTATGTGTATTCAACCTTCAGAGAAAACTAAATTCATAATTGCCAAAAAGATTAAGGGTGGTCAGGGTAGAAAGGTAATGAACATATAGCAGGAAATTATTTCAACTCATGATTTCCAAAATATATAGTCTGGTGAAACTGGCCACCCCCAGTGAATATATCTCCGAAGTCATTGTGAAAGGTCATGCAATGGGTCAAGGTTGTATCATCAGGTTGGACAAAGTAACATTTTTCACAAGTGAAACTTTTGTATATTTGTGGTAGCTTCCAAAATACAGCACAATCTGACTCACAGATAAAGAATAGTGGAGCCTATTCGTTTTTCTTTTTATTAGTAAGAGTTCAGATGAAAAAAGGTTTCATATTAATGCATTTCATGAAGGCTGAGCTGCAGCCTGTCTCTTAGTGGGACGTTGTGTACTGAAATAGACAAATGACAAGGACAAAAATGGATGTCAGTCTTCAGTCACTTTCAATAAATATTGTACAAGCCATACTACAACAGGTAGCTGAGAGACCGGGGAACAACAGTAGTCATACTAACTGGTCAAGATTCTGCATGTGTAATCCGCAATGCATTAAATGAGAGAGGCAAGAGTCTTACTAAGTACATGCCCCTCCACCAGACATGGTCAAATTCTTGACAGTCATTTATAAGAGAAAAGTCTCTCAACACATAATATACAACCTCTGTCATCTGAACCAGTGGTGTAAGAGTAAGGCAGTGACAGCATAACAGGCTTGCTTAAGGCTCTAGTTTTTTGTGATAAGAAAAAACTTGCAGTTTGTATATTACAGTTTTAGACTGCATAATGTATAAGTCTAAGCCTTAAGCAAAGCTAATTATATAATACGTTAACAAAACAGAAGTGTTACTTTAATATACAGTTTGTTTTCCTCATAAAACTTTAACTTTAAAAGGAAACAGAATTGAGAGAATATAGCTTGGTTCATATAACTGGGTATACAAGTAACAGAAGCACGTAAAATAGAGAGTTTGTACTGTACATAATACAAATAAGTAATAAACTCTATACCTGACAATGCAGACAATTCCGCCCAGTATGAGAGCTAGCACAACAACACCCACCACTGAAAACACGATCACATAGGTCCACTGCACTCCCTTGCTGGACGCAACAGGTACAGGAGTAGGGCTGTCAGTAGCATTAACTGTTGAAGATACAGTCTGCGAACTGGATTGCACTGTACTCCCAGTGCCTGGAATTACAATAACCTGGGAGGTTGTTAAGGAATCGTTTCTCGATGTCATCGGTGTGGTGACAACTACTGTAGTCACAGAACCCTTTGTCGGGGTACTGCTAGTACCTATGGGTACTGTTTTTGTTACTGTAGAGGCTTTTGGTGTTGTGCTGCTTGACGGTTGATTTGTTGTGGTTGATGTGGTTGTGGGCATACTAGTTGTGGTACTTGTTGTTGTGGTGGATGTAGTTGTTGTTGTTGGTGGAGCTGTTGTTGTCGTCGTTGTAGTTGTTGTTGTTGTGGTAGGACATACAACATCCAGTAGTGTCATCTTACTACAATCCTCTTGTAACTGTTGGTTAAATCCAGCCAATCCCTGCTCCCCATACAAATACCCCCACATACAGATACAGTTATAGGTTTTCCCATTGGCCTCTGATTCTTGTTTCACTTCTTCTTTGTAACTGTTCAATTTGTCTTGATTATTCTCAAATGTCAATGATCTTGCAAAAATAGCTTCAAAATCTGGGAACTTTGGAGGAGCCAGGAGCTTGGGAGGTTCTCCCAGGACTGGACATTCAAATGGTTCATCGGCACGGACCTGGAAATGCAGAAAAACAGAGTGGTCTTGAGAAGGTATATTGAAATTAACACTTTCCATATCAATACTGAGATTCAGGAACATATATCAATCGATATTGAAATATTAATGCATAACCCTTCCCCTAGGATTATCCATTTATTAACAAAAGTAAAAGTTTGGGTGTTACATCCTGTTCAACAGCCAGATCTATTTGTTGTCATTCCAGGTCATGTGTAAGTGAGCTGCTGCATTCTATTGTATTATTCAGATGTACAATATCACAAGGGTTGATAGAAAGTTATTTGCATGAACTTTAAACTGATGTCATTTAAAGTGCTAATCCCTACCAATTAGTGGCATTAACTTTTTACATTATAGACATAAGTGCAATTGCATAACTTTGCTTTTAATTTTGTATATCTTAATACACAAAACAGCATTACAGAGCCATATGTTTTTTTCATTCTATAAATTTTAACTGTTATTACCTTTGGTACACATAAGGACATATGATTAAAAACAGGGATGGATATACACAATTTAAAAACACCCCCGAATCAATATAGTTGAAATTGCTGTCAACAAGTTTATTAAAATAGAATGTAACGATCTATGAAAATAAGGAAACCTGTGCTAAAAACAAATATTAGGTGGACAAATCTGGTTGAATATTGGGTTTTTGCCACGTTGAGGAAATCAACAAAATTTAAATAATTTAATCAGTACTCAGTCCTGTAGTTGAAAAAGAATGTACTCCATTTCTCAATACAATTGGCCCCTTCTCAAGAAACAAGGCAACCTGTTACAACTAGCTGGTCACAACCCTAGTTTGTATATCATATTGTCAATGGTCATATCACATGCGTTAGCCCTTTAGTTCACACAGCAGAATTAAAAGCTCTTGATAGTGAAAGGGTTAACATGTCCATCATAACAGGTAGTGAAGAAACATCAACAGCAAAGGACTGTTTTGATTGATTTCTACAGTAGATAAACTCAATATTTCCATATAAACACTCAGTCTTTCTCCATTTTGAGAAAGTTACTTTAGTATGTCCCTGTATTTTGTTAATGAGGTATGAAGCAGCAGATTGGATTTCAGAACAAGCCATTGTTGAGAGGATTAAGTGTCACGTCTTGCTCTATTACAGCATAATGGTTGTGAAAATACAAACACACAGATATGAAATAGTGAAGACAGGGCAGGGTATTGTTAGTAGAATCTATTTCACTGGCTTCCGATGGATCTGAAGTATTTGGATTACCTCACTGAAGTGCACTAAAATCTAGAAATTGAAATTCTGAGATATTGATAAATTGTATAATTAATTTCAATACAAAATACATATCTTTAGATTTACTATAATGCAAATGTGAAAAAATATGAAAAAATGGATTGATCTTAATGGATTATTTTCATTGTTTACCTACCTTATACACAGTATATAAATACATAGGAAGTAAATGTTTAAAAAACATTTCATTAATTTTATTGCTGTCTGATGTGAGTAAATTAGATCATGTTATAATAAAGTGGAATGATTTCCTGTACAAGCCAATATTTTTACACATATTTTCATGAAATAGCTCTCTCTTCATACATATTTTAGTGGGGATAAAAGTCAGTTCCCTTGGAAAATTTCTGCACTTATCTAAATTATTTTCTATAGAGAATGCATTCCATTCAATGGACATCAACCACTCCCACACATAATATACCATTGACCATGTACACAGGTGATTATTCCAATGAATGGATGATGTAACAGCGACCACTTAAATATCTTTCGAAATACAAAGTAGTTATTCTTGTACTTGTTCCCCCTTGCATTAATCCACCTGTTGAAGGAGCAACAAATATTAAAGCCCCTATGTAACCATTTATAATACCTTTGTTTAATCATAATGTATCTTATTCATGTATTTAATGTCACAAGACACAGGCCAGATTAACATAAGAGGCAGGATTAATAAAATGGCCATATTATATTTAGTGTGCCACAATGGACTCAGGGTCTTGCTAAATTTCTCTGGTACTATAACATCAGATACTTGTATATTATTACAGAAAATTTCTGCATGATACTTAATTAAATGTCTTTTTTTTGCTAAAGCCTTTATCCAGCCCCTGTTTAATGTATGTTAATTACTAGTTAATGGACCCCTGATCACCTTTAATTCAGTAAACTGTGAATGTGTTCTCGTCACAGCACAACCTGATTATCAGAATATTCATACTAAATTAAATACTCCCTTTGCAGCCTTAAGCTCTGTCAAGGGAATGTTAAATTCTGGCAGAACCTACAATCATTCTTTTGTAAAGATAAAAAGGTATTTGAGTTTCTTATTTTGTATCAGCAGTTTCTTTTTTTGTACTTTTGTACTAGTTATTCCAGACAGAATTTCATTATAGACTAAGCCTGTCAGATTTGAGTTTCTGTTTAGGGTAATGTGGGAGACAGAGATTTCCGACTAGGAGTTTAAGCCGTGTGACAGTATTTCTCAGTTGTATATCACATGGGGTCTTAGTACTGTGTTAATGGACAACACAATTATTTCCAACCTCTGTGATTTGGGTTTCAAATTTTAGACCTGGTCATGTGTGAAAGTTTGCAGTTGGCTATGCCAATGCCAAATGGTTTTAAAATCTTTCCAAGCTGTCTTCAACAATGCCTTCCTCCATCATTAAAACTGACCCTTAAAAATATCCTTGAAGGTCAAGGCTGTAGGCTTTACCCTCCCTTTTAGCAGTTGAGGTGATATCAGGACAGCCATATGATAAGCTCTAAATGTTGGTACAAGCTAGATTACTACCCTTGACCACCAAAGACACAACAGTGGGATTAAATGTCTAACTAGTTTAAACCAAGGAAGTCCCATCCCCAAAATAGCCAAACTGAGTGACAGGCCCCAATCAGCTCTGATAAGTCATTGACCATTTGACATAAAATGAGTTTGACAATGAGTTTTAGTCTCTTAGATTTCTCGACTATCAAAATAAGCACCAAATTTTTGCACCACCTTTAAGAAGCTGGTTGTATAACCTACATTTTAAAGGTTAATTATGCTTTCTTAGGTATGTGTGCGATTTACAAATAATGATTTTGGGATACATTTATATTTAACTTACAATGTCCTTCAAGAACCAATAGAAATGTGTATGTGTCATTTTGTCTCAGATAAAACTTAAGGAAGTGTGTTGGTATATTGTTAACATGTATTTATATGTACAATCTATGCAAGGTTCAGTGTACAACACATTTTAACAAATATTCATCACTAAAAAATGTGAAATACAATCTCACCAGAGGAAAAGAAAAACAGTCTCCACTTTGTGAGAAGTAAAACCCCCAGAAACAGATGAAAATTAAACAAAAATAAACCACCCAAGGAAATGCCTTAAACTAATAATAGAGGGCACACTAAAGGCCTAGGTTGCTACAATATTGATGGAGTCTCAACTCAATCACGTTGATATTCTAGACTTTCCCTGGCTCTCATTTATGAATATTTAATTAATTAGGTTGGTCAAAGGTCAAAGTTGGGGGTTTTATTTTCTTTTAAACGCTGCCAGTATTATTAGTACAGGTTCTCATATATCCCACATGTTGTAATGAGATGGATTCATGTCCACAACAACAGAGGTGACATATGTTAAGTTTTGCATGCTCCAAATTGTTACAATCCAATCCGATATATTTACGTCCTCATCAACTTGAACAAACTGGAGAACAAAATCCATTCAAATAACAAGTTATGGTCATTTTAAGTGGAGAGATATGTTAATATGCTGACAACACCTGATTCTGACAAAAGTTTGAGATTAGTTTCCAACATAGGAACTGTTTCATATTGGCTTGAACTGCTGCTGTATCCTAGTTAGTGTGGGTCTGGGTTCAAATGTACCTCATGTAAATATGTGAGACATACTGACAACCAGTCCAGTAATACAACCTCAGTAAGGAAGATATAAATGTTGACATTTGCTTCAATGATAATGTCAGATTTGACAAATGATCAGTAAAGCCTTACCTCTGTGGTCCTGGATTTGTCTTCAGCTTATAACATGGCTCATTCGGTGAGTGACTGCACTGATATGACCAGTCTGGTCACAGCATGTTAGTTGTCAAAATGGACTTACAACCCCAAACTTTGACCTTATTAATGACAGATGGGGAACTCATTACCATGGTTACAAACGAGACAAATGAAGGATTGACTCCCACTTCTGTAGTCCTGGATCTCAATCCAGCTCATGTGGTGTTATAATGGTCACAGATTTTTTACTTGTACTCGGCCCCGATGGTGGCTATTTAGCAATCCCAAACAAAAGATATGTGACAAATCCACTTGGACTTAAATGCGAAATCAGTGGAAAGGCTAGTAAAGATAATGACACAATTTGGCCTGCATATTCACGGTTTCTGCATTTGCAAAGAACAAATGTGACATTCCTGAGCATAAACCGTGCAGGGAAAAAAAAAAGAGTCCCCCTTGTTGTATGCAGGAGAGATGGCAGGACCTGTTTAAATTGTTCATAATCAAGGAGAGAGAGAAGACTCACTAAGACACAGTGTGTATAAACAGGCATGTATATGTCACCTCCTGAAGACATTAAATGTGTCAAATTTGTATCCTCTTTAAACCAGGACCTTCTTGTGTTTTCCTTGAAGTTTTTTACGTGTTTACAAATGGAAGATTGAGGTCTTACTTAATTAGCATTATATACACAAGCAAAGTATATCAGAATATATGTAGACATAAAACACAAAACCAACCCTTTAAAAATTTAACAGGACATTTCTCCTAAGAATGTTTATTACCCTATAAGCTTTTGACATTTAAATTATCAGCATATTTTGTGAAGCTTCTTTATCACCTGAATTTACTGTAAGTATATATTATTTATAAATTACTGCTATCAAAATGATTTTATTTTTTTTTTCATTTATAATTACATGCTGAAATTAACAGGATGCTGCAATGTATAATAAGAAACAAGAAAATTAAAGGAATTGCTTATACTCTCAGAGGCCAGTGCTTCTATCAGTATAATTGCCTATTGTTTATACTCTAAAGGCTTGTAAACAAGCTCTATGTGATCAAATTCCTATAAATTGCCTTAACATAGAAGAGTTCTGATATAGATAGGTATACACGAGATTTTTCCTTACTGATCCAGCTAACTAAAGTTGCCACAGCATCCTTTCCACTTGCAGAAGAGGGGGACTTTTTGATGATAATTAAAACATACAAGGATAAAATAAAGTCTTATGATATGAAACAAAAGGTCACTAACAAAAGGTTCTGTTCATAATATGCTGCATATCTTTCCATGTTTATCCGTATGAACAATGTAATTATGTATATTTATCACTGAAAGGTTGCCAATTTTCTACCCCAGGCTTTCATCATATTATAATACCTCTTGATCTCAATGACTCTTTAGTATAGCCTTGAATTTACTTGACTCACATTTAAGGTCTGAAAATAACTATAATATGGGCTAATATTTAAGTATCAAAGTAGTCTTAGATTCATTGGTTTACCATTCTATTTCTTATTGATTTGGATTTCACTAATGAACCAATGTACATAAATACACTGGAGTGGTGTGGTCTCAAGGTAGAATCTATTTTGTATCATTCGTGACAAGTAAAATGCACATATTTGTCAGAAGAAAGAGAATTAACACTGATTATTCTTCAATTTTGGCCAAGATATGTCAACAGCCAAAGTAACATATGTTACTATCACTGGCTTAACCTTTGCTTTGCTGAACAAATCTGGTTTCGAAATGCTTAATCATTCTTTAACCTACGTAGGCCAGAACATTCGTTGGTCTTTGCGCAGATTCTGTGCCCACATCAGCTATTGTTCAAACACATTATCCCAGTAATGCTGGATACAAAACAGTACAGTCATGTGTGTCTATGTGTTAAAGATTCCTGATCCTTTGTACCACAGTCTGTGGTCCACAGACATATATGACAATAATATATACAGAAACAACTTATACTGACAATACCTGGACTGGAACTCACATGGGATTAAATACCTCATGGACTATTTGTACACAAGATTTTAGTAAAAATCACTTATCCAGGTGGCAATAACTAGTAGGAATTTTTTTTGATGAAAGTGACATGAACCTTAGTTTAAAAGCCCTAATGTAGTAAGCAAACCAATAGATTCTGATGCCTCAAAAGTAGTAAGCATTGAAACCTACTGAAAACATAAAATTACTAAACAACATACATACACCTTCTGTACTACAACTACAAACTAAGAAAGGAGTACGTAGCACACATATCGAGGTCAATCAGTTCAGCAAAACAATATATCAACAAAATTTAAGGAACATGATTTTATGAGGACTTCATAATTGACAAGAAGCAGTAGAGTTCAGGGACTAAATTTCACTTGATTTGGGAATATTTGTACATTCAAAGGCAGTTGTATGGGGAAATACAAGTCTTACATAAATTTGAAGTAAACATGAGCTAAAACTAGTAACAGCACAAGAAGTCTCACCTGTATAATAAGCATATTGATACCCATCAAATACCACCAAATCCACTGTAACTTTGACCAAGCCATTTTAACCACACAGTAGTGTAGAAATTATTCCAGACTAAAAGACAATTAATCCCATTTTCAGACGTACTCTTCCTTGTCTAAATCAAACCATTCTGTCAAAAATACAAGCAAAATACGCCTCTATGTCACAAATAAAACTGTACTAATCACGTATACTTGTTCCAAGATAATCAGTGTTTTGCGTGTGTACTGGGAGGGATTATTCAAAGTGAGAATTCCCTGTATTTTCAGTCAGTATGTGATCAGTTCTCTGTACTGAGTGATTATAGATTCCTCTGGGGTTTGGCCACGCCTCTTGGTGAGTATCTAGAGTACTTTATATACTCCTTCCAAACTATCGCGTAAAAATACACTTTTTCAATTTTACAAACGGCTACATTTATCCATCACATACAGTCATTAACAAATAAAGCACACTAAAGCATTTTATATCCACAATTCTTGAAATATTTGATACAAAATATGTCTAAAAATAACGTGGTCAAATGTGTGATTTTTCTAAGGTTGGATGGAAATGTAAACACTCATTCCAGGTGAGAAAATAATTTCCGTCTGCGCGCGCATACACTTTGTAACTTTTCATTGGACAGGGGAGATTCCGCCAGTGATGACATATGGGGGGGGGGGGGGGGGTATTCATTATAAACAAATACACGTGAATTGGCTTTGAAGTGTGTCTCCCTTTTGTACAACAGTAAAGAGAGCGGTGGAGAGGGGTGTCCTTTTGTTATTGTTGATAATATATATGTATTTTGATGTGTCACATGTGCGTGAATGATACATTAAATTGACACAGGTTTATGAGTCTTGTAAGTGCTTGGACCATAAGTCACATATCCACTTGTGATTTGGGGATTTACTGGCGGGAAAAGCGTATTATTAATATGGTTGATCATACAGTACCCCAAATGGTCACGACTTGAAATGAAGTTTCATTGCACTGGAAGACTTCGTTGAAAGTTCAACGGTTGCAATGTATAGGGTCACAAACGTTTGTTAGACCATGTGTATCACGTACCTGTGACAAAAACTTATTGAAATTACACATGTATGCTTTATTATGAAAAAGACGATTATTGTTGCACCTAATTAATTTTCTCAGAATGTATAAATATGTGTTACGTCCATTTTTAATCGCCTTCCGTACGTCCGTCCGTGCGTGCGTCCGTCCGTTCGTTCGTCACGTTTTTGCATAAACGTTTATATCTCATTCTTTTATGAAGATATCTTCACCAAATTTGCAGGGAATGTTTATGGCTATGAAGACCTGTCTCTACAAAAATTTAGCCTCATTTTGAAAAACAAAATGGCCGCCATATAGCTAATTGTTTGAAGTCATAAATTTAGTTGATCTAAAAAATCTTGAAATAATCCAGCTAGCTTCATCAAATTTGCACAAAAGCTATATGGCTAGAAAAGCTAGCCTGATAGTAAATTTTAGCCTCATTTTGAAAAACAAAATGGCCGTCATAGCTAATTATTTGAAAATCATAAATGTGCTCTAAATCTTGAAATATTCCAGCTAGTTTCATCTAATTTGCACAAAAGCTATATCGCTAGAAAAGCTAGCCTGATAGTAATTTTGGCACAAGTTCAAAACACAAAATGGCCGCCATATCACGATTAAAGTTTGTCACGTTTTTGCATAAACTTTAATATCTCATTCATTTATAAAGATATCTTCACCAAATTTGCAGGGGATGTTTATGGTTATGAAAACCTGTCTCTGCAAAAATTTAGCCTCATTTTGAAAAACAAAATGGCCGCCATAGCTAATTGTTTGAAAATCATAAAGGTGCTCTAAATCTTGAAATATTCCAGCTAGCTTCATCAAATTTGCACAAAAGCTATATTGCTAGAAAAGCTAGCCTGATAGTAATTTTGGCCTACTTAAAAAATCAAAATGGCTGTCATATCACATGTTTAATGTCAAACAGGTTATCCTATTAAAAGGCCTTATATCTCCCTTAATATTGCTCCAAGAGGTTCGGAATATGAAAACAACTTGTAGGAAGTCATGGACAGGGAATCTTTTCCAGGTGTTGAATTTGACCTTTGACCCCTGCTTCAAGGTTAAATGAGGTTGTCATACTAAAACATCCTTATTTCTCCCTTATTATTGGTGCTATGGCTTCAGAATATAAAGACAGACCATCAAAAGTCCTGGCCTTCAAATGTTTTGCCTGAGAAAAATTTTGGCATTATTTCGAAAAACAAAATGGCTGCCATAGCCAATTATTTGAAAATGATTAAGATGCTCTAAAACTTGAAATATTGCAGCTTGGTTCATCAAATATGCGCAAAATATATATGGCTAGGAAAGTTAGCCCGATAGTAATTTAGCCTAGTTTCAAAACCAAAATGGCCGTCATATCACATGTTAAATGGGATTATCCTATTAAAAGGCCTTATATCTCCCTTATCATCGCTACTAGGGGGTTTCAAATGTGAAAACAACTTATACCAAGTCAAGGCCTGAGACTATTTTCAAATTGCTGACTTTTACCTTTGACCCTTCTTCAATGTCAAGTGGGGTTATCTTACTACAAAGGCCGTAAATCTCCTTTAGTTCTCCATTTTTACTGATTCTAAGGCGGGAGATAACTGCTGCAGTAGTGGCCTTGTTTGTATATGTCATGTACAAGTTGGGATTTTGTACAAGTTATAACTTGTACAAAATCTTGTACAAGTTATAACTTGTACGGCTGAGTTGTACAAGTTATATCTTGTACAAAATCTTTTTCAAATTTTGTACAAGTTATAACTTGTACAGATTTTGTGCTTCTAAAAAGTTTAAGTTGTACAAATGAGTTGTACAAGTTAGGCCAATAGTAGTGAATGCTCAGTTAGTTGACGGTCTTCCCTCGGGCTATGTGAGATTTCTGTTAGATTTAGATGGGAAATCTACCACTAGGAGACACGGGTTCGAAATGGAAGGCACCCTAACCACCAAAGGGTGTAATAATGAATCTCCAACTAGGAAACTTATCTTATAAAACAAAAAATGAAATAAAAAAAGAAAAGATAAAGGGAATAGTATATATTTCCGGATAATGAAGACTCACATTCACGAGTTCTAACTTGAAATCTAATCCCCCTGAGAAATGTACATACACGCGTATGTATAGTTACAGCATTACAGAAAATCAAAGACTGGTTTTACTTATTTGTGCTTAATAAGCTCTCACAGGCATGGGTTCTAACTTGAAAATATACATATGTATACAGCATTACAGAAAATCAAAGGCTGGTTTTACATATTTGTGGTTAATAAACTCTCACAGACATGGGTTCTAACTTGAAATTTAATCCTCATGGCAAATGTATATATGTATGCATGTGGTAAATGAGTTGACACAGGTCCATATGAATGTTCTAAGAATATGGAACACATGAACCATGTAAATGTCAAAACAGAGCCACAAGTCAAGTTTGCCAGGAATATAATCATAGGTAAATGGATATTATTTGAGAGGATTATCAGGATTATCAAATCCTCGCTCAGTCTTTGTGTTCTTACAATTGAACAAATCATGGTTATATTACCAACAGTCCAATATAACAATCTCACACTCTGTATTTACACAACCCTTAAGTACAACAAAAACACCCCTAAGGCATATGCAGAACCTCAAGACTTTTTATAAACACACTACATGACAAGGGAGCTTGTATGCGGTGACCTGACACAACCCAGATCGTAGAAATATTATTTAAAGTCAATCTGAATGTATATGAACAAAGCAAGATGATAATACTTTTCGCGTAGTATTTTGGGAAAAAACAGGATCAAGCGTCGACGAATCATCAAATCGCAAACTAGGTCAACACGTGACTTTACAGCAGGTTCTGATATATAAACCATTTCGGGAAAAAGAGGGATCAAGTGTCCGCGAATTATCAAATACCAAAGTAGGTCAAACCAAAAGTACTCGCATATATAAGAAAATTAGAGGAAAAAGCGGATCCAAAGCTGACGAATCATCAATTCCTATCAAACTGTCCCGTGATGCATACATCAAATGTGGTATATAAGGGACACCATACACGAAGAAATAAGTCCAATCTCGATCTCTGACAAGTCAGAACAGATAACACATGAAGATATAATCCCAGATCATAATGATTGTTATACAATTGGTTAAGCTAATCAGTCAGAAATGTTGTGGTCTATATCATCACTGCTATGATATAAATAAGCTGGTGCCCAAGAATCAAACTCACAATTCTGACATATGCTATACTCAGATCATTTCCAGAATTGACATAAATAATTTTGGTAGAGTATATGTATGTGTTATATATACAGGGTGTTATGCTTTACAATACCCTTTCTCATCATCTAAGATATTTGGAATTTTCTTGAAGAAGTTATACAAGGATCTAAGTAAGAAGTTAAAACCACAACTGTAGATATGGTGTTTAAATGTTCATATTGTGGATGGGACATGCTGAATAAATCCAACCAAATACACCATGAAGCAATCTGCATACAGTCACACAGAAGGATGTTGGAGCAATGTAAAGTTTGCTCTCAAAAATTTAACTCCTTACAAGAACTGCAGTTTCACCTTAAGAAATGTGGGAAATTCATCTGTTTTCAATGCAATCTACCTTTTTTAACCTCAGGAAGTCTGAATGCTCACATTGAAGTAGTTCACAGGAAAGAAGGGCAATCTCCCCGAATTAAGTTATACAAATGTTCAATATGCAGTCATATTTGTAAAGACAGATCTGAGTTATATAGTCATAGAATGAACCAGCATGGAGGTAATGACAATGATGATGTAGATGACATACCCCAATATATTTTTGAAGAGCAGAATGAAAATATTAGAGAAGTGTACATAACCAACAGAAATCATATACTGGCTGAACACGAAGGTGGAGATATAAGGGCAACATATAATTTTCCAGTTAGTAATTTAAACGACGGCTATAGAGAAATCAGAAGACAAATTAACCTGATATATGATGATCAGACAACAGTATTTCGAATAAACTTTGGTTTTGGTATGATTATATCCCCAGACGAAAGTCGGGGATATATTGGATTCAGGTCCGTCGCGCCGCCGCCGCCGCCGTAGAAATTTCCTTGTGGACGCGATAACTCAAAAACAAATTAATATTTTTTTTTCAAACTTAATACACATGTTAAGGGTGCCCAAAGGAAGATCCCTATTTTAAGGTGACCTTAAACTCCCAGTAAAAAAGAACTTATGGCCACCTTAAGGTCAGAAATTGGACTTTTGGCCACTTAGAGCCCTGTAGGTCACAAACTATGATGCTCAGCTGGCTGAAATTTTACCTGACAACACATTAATATGTTCTTAGTACGTGTGCCGAAAATCACGACTTTAAGTTGAGAAAATTGGGTTTGAGGCCCATAAATACCCCCACTTAGGGATTTTTTGCTATACTTTTCACATATTTTGCCCTATAATTTGGAAGTGGTAATTCTGATGAGTCTCAAACTGCGCTAGGTATAACTTTGATATGTAATCCTTGTCTGTAGAAAATTTTAGGGCTGTAGGTTTACCCAAAGGGGTCGACTTAAGGTCTCAAAAGTGCCCACAGAGACCCAATTTATGCACTTTTTGCCACTTTCAAGCACTGTAGCTTTCAAACTATGTCTCTCATCTAAGTTAAATATCATCTGGGAATATATCTATATGTTTTCTTATATGTGCCTCAACATTTAGGCCTTTAATAGACAGTTAACCTGTGTATCAGGACCATAAACACCCACCCGAGTGACCCTTATAAGACATTTTTCACATCTTTTTCCCTGTAACTTGGAAATGGTAAGTCTGAGAAGTTTCAAACTGTATTAGATATATATTCTGTGTGTAATCTTAGTATGTAACAGATTTTAAGTCTGAAGCTTTAATTTTGAAGGTCAAATTGAGGTCTCTAAAAGGCTCCCAAAGACCCAATATTTGGACTTTTTGCTACTTTTAAGCCCTGTGACTGTCAAACTATGTGACTGATAGAGCTCAAATCCTATCTGGGAAGATATTAGTATGTTATTTATATATGTGCCAAAAATTAAGGCTTTAAGAAGACATTTAACCTGTGTATGAGGACCATAAATCCCCACCCGAGTGACCATTTTTAGACATTTTTCACATATTTTGCCCTGTAACTTGGAAATGGTAAGTCTAAGAAGTTTCAAACTGTATTAGATGCATATTCTATGTGTAATCTTAGTATGTGACAAATTTTAAGTCTGAAGCTTTAATTTGAAGGCCACATTTAGGTCTCTAGAAGGCCCCATAAAGACCCAGTATTTGGACGTTTTGTCAATTTTAAGGCCTGTGACTGTTAAACTATGTGACTGATAGAGCTGAAATCTCATCTGGGAATACATTATTATGTTCTTTTTACATGTGCCAAAAATCAAGGCTTCAGGTAGACATTTAACCTGTGTATGAGGACCTTAAACACCCACCTGAGTGACCCTTTTAAGACATTTTTCACATATTTTGCTCTGTAACTTGGAAATGGTAAGTCTGAGAAGTTTCAAACTTTATTAGATACATATTCTATGTGTAATCTTAGTATGTAACAAATTTTAAGTCTGAAGCTTTAATTTGAAAGCCACATCGAGATCTCTAAAAGGCCCACAGAGACCCAATATTTGGACTTTTTACCACCTTTAAGCCCTGTGACTGTTAAACTATGTGATTGATGGAGCTGAAATCCCATCTGGGAATGCATTATTATGTCCTTTTTACATATGCCGAAAATCAAGGTTTTTAGTAGACATTTAACCTGTATATGAGGGCCATAGACACTCGCCCAAGTGCCTTTTTGGACATTTTTTCCGTATTTTGCCCTGTTATTTGGAAATGCTTAGTGTGACAAGTACTGTATTATATATAATTTTTGTTTGTTATGTATGTCCCCCAAAAAGTTTCAGATCTGTAGTTTAATTGCTAAGGTCTCTTTAACAATTGTAAAATGCCCACAGAAACCCAATTTATGGACATTATGCCACTTTAAAGCCCAGTAACTGTCAAACTATGTGGGTTATAGAGCTGAAATCTTTGAATTTTTAAAAGAAAATGCCTGTCTATTTAAATTTTGAATATTAATAATGTTATGGCTATCTCAGTCTTTTAAGAACTTATTTTTGTGTGTTATACCTCTGCTTGCTGAGTTTTTAACTTTTTAAAATGAAACTGGTTAAACATATTCAAGTAGACAAAATGGACACTTTAAGTGAGCTTTAAGTCCCAATATTAATGAAATTATATCCTTATGTAGTAAAACTAGGGGATTTTTAACCCTCAACTAGCCCAGTTTTATTCAACTTGCCTCAGTTAATTTTCACACAGCTCCTACAGTTATGAACTCATTTCAGTTGATAATCACATACTTAAAATTCTCAATTCTTTTTGTATTTGAGTACCCCTTTTATATAGATTGTTTGTTTACCATTTATGCTGTAGCACTCCATCTCTTTGTAGTCCCAACCCACATCCCCCACCCGGATTCCCCCCACCCACCTCTGGGACCTCCAGCTATATTGAGTGACACTAAATAAACAAAGGTATTTAATGATATCAGATGAGAAACAAAGAACTCAATGGGGTTGCAGATCTTGTGTAATAGTGAGAGAGGTGTGAAGGGGAGAGGGGTGGGGGTGGGAGGTGGTGGGCTTCATTACATATAACACAAAGGGGAGTCAGAACTGAGATTGTGTCACATATTTAGGTTGCATATATATGGACCACATATATAGGTATAGAGGAAATGAATAACTGAAAACAATTTGCAAATTCTAAAAATAATATAATAATATAAATAATTTTTTTTAAATAATATTTTATTTGTGAACAAATATAGAAACAGATATGCGCTTTTGGGATTATGAATTTTAGAATGGACATTGAATCATCAATCATTTAAATACTTTGAAGGAAGATTGAAAAGTATGATGAGTTGAGTTAAAAATAATATTTTATTTGTCAACAAATATAGAAACAGATATGCTCTTTTGGGATTATTATTTTAGAATGGACATTCAATCATCAATCATTTAAATACTTTGAAAATAGGTTTAGAGTTATCATTGCAGGAAGATTGAAAATATAATTTGAGTTATGTATTCGGCGTCTGGGGATACACCATCTTCCTTGGGAAGATATAAACAGAGTAGATTGATGTGCTGAAGTTCATATAATAATGGGTAATTATGTTTTAAAAAATTCCCGATCAAAACCTGTGGCGTGAGTGATGACCTGTCTGGGGATATGTTGGCGCCGAGTTGGCCCAATCTAGTTTTATTCAATAATCAAACGGGGGAGTATAGGTATTATATTCCTTATTATAATAGTAGGATATTGACCTATCCCTATACAATATCTAACAGAAATAGTATCAGATTATTAATGAACAAAATAACCAGAATTGATATCATAGAACAAGCCACAGCTTTCAGACCATCAACAGCCTGGACATTAGCATTCATAACCAATATACAGTACGATGACAGATTTTCCTTTAGGACAAGCCATAGAACTACCTACATATATCAAAAACCATAAATTTTTAAGAAACTTTATCTATGATAAGAACAGGAAAGAACAATACCAAGATAACCTATGTTTTTTCAGATGTTTAAAGGTTCATCTTAATAACCAGAACAAGAACATTAAGGACTATTTAAAAATATGGTTAAATTTTACTAACGTCCAAATCCCAACAGAGTTTCCAGGTGTACTAATTGAAGATGTTATCGATCTAGAGAAATGTTTTGAAGTAAAGATTATTCTCTATTCCCTGAATGCTAATGGCACAGCCAGTCATATTTACGAGTCCATGTCTGAATATCAGTCAAAAATGTATTTGAATGCATTCCAAAATCATTTTAGTTATATTACAAATTTTGACCAATTTGCTAAAAAGTTTCAATGTGATAAATGTGGAAAAATATTTAAAAGACTGTGGAATATGAAGACACATTACAAGACATGTTACGACAGAACCAAATACATATTTCCAGGAGGATTTTATAAATCTAAAGCAACAGTATTCGAAAGATTAGAGTCTATAGGTATATATGTACCTAATAACTTGAGGTATTATCCATATTTTTTGGTTTGGGATATGGAAGCTATATTGAGGAAAACTCTAGATGATAACCAGACAAGTACAAAACAACTACAATGGATATCTAAGCATATCCCAGTTAGTGTAAGTATTGCATCTAATATACCTCAACACGAAGAAGCAGTATGCATTGTTGAAGGTTCACCAAACCTATTGGTATCTAAAATGATGAATAAAATTCAAGAAATTAGCAGATATTGTTATCAAATAATGGAGGAAAGATACGATTATGTCTATCATGTGTTGGAAGTCTTGAAGGAACAATATTCTAATGAATCAGACGAATCAGAATACCAAAAATCTGAAGAATCTGACTCTAATCCGAAAATGAGGTCTCATTTTGCTAATGTTGTATCCACCATGATTAAAGAATTTGACAAATACCTATCTCAAGTGCCTGTTATCGGTTTTAACTCTGGCAAGTATGATCTGAATTTGGTTAAAAGACAAATAATGCTATATATCACCAGTCACTATCAAGAAAATGAAATATTTACTATCAAGAAGAATAACTCGTATCTCACAATCGCAGTTACTGACATGAAATTTTTAGATATCTCGAATTATCTTGCAGCTGGATGTTCTGATAGAAATTTTTGAAAGTATATGGGTGTGAAACACCCAAAGGAATCTTTCCATACGAATGGTTTGATTCTGAGGAGAAATTAATGCAAAATCATTTGCCTAAATCCGAAGAATTCTATTCAAGACTTACTAATGATAACCCAATTAAGACTGAGTCTGACTACCAGGCTCTGGTTACTCTATGGAGAGACGAACATATGGAAACATTCAAAGACTATCTTATTTATTATAATAACCTAGATACGGCCCTATTTGCCATAGCTCTGCAAAATTTTATAAATATATAAGAATGAGGGAATTGATATTTTAAGGACTATATAACACTACCAGGAGTTGCTAGACGAATGCTTTACGAATCTTCTAGAAGTAATTTTTCTCTAATTAACCACAACAACAGAGACCTGTATTATGCAATTAAGAAGAACATTATTGGGGGTCCTAGCATTATTTTTAATAGGTATCATGAAAAAGGTACCACAAATATAAGAAATATTCCAGGTAACACCTGTCAAGCTGTAGTCAGATATGATTGTAATGGGCTGTACTCTTATGCCTTAAAACAAAAAATGCCAACTGGGGTATTTGTTAGGAGATATCAGCATAATAATTTCAGACCAGAGGTATCAGAAAGGTACATAGACTCATATGTCTGGTTAGACTTTTTGATGAAGAGTAATAAGATCAAGATACTCCATAAACTAAATCATCAGAAAGAAATAAGAATTGGTAATTATCTCGTAGATGGTTTTTGTGCTAAAACTAAGACAGTCTACGAATTCAATGGGTGTTATTATCATCACAGTCTACGAATTCAATGGGTGTTATTATCATCACTGTAAATTTAATTGAACAACAACAGAGACCTGTATTATGTAATTAAGAAGAACATTATTGGGGGTCCTAGCATTATTTTTAATAGGTATCATGAAAAAGGTACCACAAATATAAGAAATATTCCAGGTAACACCTGTCAAGCTGTAGTCAGATATGATTGTAATGGGCTGTACTCTTATGCCTTAAAACAAAAAATGCCAACTGGGGTATTTGTTAGGAGATATCAGCATAATAATTTCAGACCAGAGGTATCAGAAAGGTACATAGACTCATATGTCTGGTTAGACTTTTTGATGAAGAGTAATAAGATCAAGATACTCCATAAACTAAATAATCAGAAAGAAATAAGAATTGGTAATTATCTCGTAGATGGTTTTTGTGCTAAAACTAAGACAGTCTACGAATTCAATGGGTGTTATTATCATCACTGTAAATTTAATTGTCATATTGTAAAGAAAATAGCATCAAACAGCTGGTTAAAGAAATTAAAACAGGTTCAACAGAAAGATGAAAGGAAAAAACAATTTCTCATATCTCAGGGTTATATGTATGTAAGTATACAGGAATGCGAATTTCTATCCAAAATTAAACCCCATTGCAACAAATATTATGATAAGTATCTACCAGCTTACTACAGAAAGAACAAAGGCAAGTTGTCTGCTAGTAAGATATTGAGAGATGTGCAATCTAACAAATTATTTGGTGCTGTAGAGGTAGATATTGAGGTGAGTTAGTCACATCAAGCTCACTATAAGGAGTTTCCACCATTCTTTTGCACATGTAATGTTAAAATGGAGGAAATAGGTGCACATATGCTTCAGTATTGTAAAGACAATGATATAAGTTTTGATCATAAAAGACTTTTGATTAGTGGACTTAAAGCAAAAAAAATTTTATTAGCCACCCCACTACTAAGATGGTATCTTACTAATCATTGTGAGGTCACTAGAATCTACCAGGTCGTAGAATTTCAACCAACTACATCCTTCAAGTCTTTCATAGACACAGTTACCATGCACAGAATTCGTGGGGATCAGAACCCTGACATGGCCATCATTGGTGACACCTATAAACTGTTAAGCAACTCCAGTTATGGATCTGTTCTCATGGATCGTACCAAGCATATTAACACAAGATATATGAACAATAAAATTAAAATAACCAAGATCATTAACTCTCCAACCTTTAAATCTCTAGATATCCTAGACCAGGATGTGTTTGAGGTGGAAACATATAAAAATTCAATAGCATTAGACAACCCCATTCAGATTGGATTTTTTATTCTACAATACGCCAAATTAAGGATGCTAGAATTTTATTATGACTGTCTGAAGACTTATTTCATAGATAACAGCTTCGACATAACAGAAACTGACACAGACAGCATCTATATAGCAATAAATGCTCCTACTATAGACCAATGTATAAGGGATGAATATAAGGAAATATATAAATCCGAAATATTCGAATCTTGTGATACCAAGTCACCCATATGGTTTCTAAGGAGGTGTTGTCAGTGCCACCTAGCTCTAGACGGGCGCCATTTAGGCACATTTAAATTTGAGTGGGGGGCATAAGATGTTGTCTTTATGTTCTAAGTCTTACATAATAGAGGATGCTAATGGTAAACAAAAAATCTCATGTAAGGGAATCTCTAAAAGAAACCTTGTAGATCCGATGAAGAAATTTGAGGAATGTCTGAAATCTAAGAAAGTGAATTTTTCAACTAATGTGGGGTTGAGAGTTAGGGAATCAGATATTTTTACATATTCGCAGAATAAAATTGGATTTAACTATTTCTATTGCAAGAGAAAGGTATTGATGGATGGAGTTTCCACAGAACCCCTTGATCTTGTATTAACACCTTGGGAGAAAGAGGTTCTTTTAGTTGACAAACCACAAAACCCAATGTCAAATCTTTTTACATGTCAGATTCAAATGGAAGAGAAATCCTTCCACTCATCAGAACAGATGTTCCATTATCTAATTGCAGCAGCATATAATCAGGACAATCTCTGCGATAAAATTATGAACAATACTGACCCCTTTGAGTTGCAATCCCTTGTGAATTCAACCCAAGAATTTAATCCATCCCACAACATGATGGAAAGTATCATGAGGTTAGTTATAACCATAAAATTTCAACAGGTCAAAGAATTTAAAGAGGAACTCATCAGCCATTGTGGAAAGCACATAGCATACAAACAAATAAATTTTGATAAGCTTCAGGAAACATTCTGGGGTGTGACCGTACCAAGGAAACTGGTAACTGTATTAGATATAAAAATATTTCTGGCAATAACTTAATGGGGGTTATACTCATGGACTGCATGACATCAATGCAAGATCCTGATGATAGTAACACACAAGTATTACAGGAAAAATAATTTATTTCTGAATATCAATATGTATAGTACAAGCCTCAGTACAGCATAACACAAACAGCAGTCTTTTGAAACCTATCTACAAAAAATCTACTTACTAATATTTCATTATCTACAAGATTATCACTAAAACGATTAAGTATATTACTGAAATTGATGCCTCTACAACTGTAATAACTGTAATAAAGACAAAACAACCCACAAGTGTAAGTATTATAGGACTGTAACCTCTTATTATTGTACATATATGTCGTATCCTGGGATACCAGTAAATTATATACCTCAACCTTTGGTTGTTTTCCCACTGAATCAAAATATTCTACAATAGCATCACTTGTATAATGTATAACAACCCAATGGCTTCCCTTCTGGTTGGAGGCATCTTGATTAACAATGATTACAGATCTAATCGGAAGATTCTTTGGAATTAAATCTATGGGATAAACCCCTCGAAACCTCTCTCTTATCCATTTGTCCTGAACCATGTAGGTAGATAAGGTCTGGCTATCCATTTAACAAAGAATAATAATAATAAAATCGAGATCACGTGACTGAAATCAGCTGTTGAGCACAATTGTCTTTACGTTAGAATTTTAGGTGCTTTCCCAGAAGCTCGGAATTTTGAAACAGTTTTTCCTTGACGTTCAAAATTCTGGCTGATGCTGATCAGATTTTGCATACAAATGTTTTCCTTTACTTTCGAATTTTGGGTGCTTTCTCAGAAGCTCGGAATTTTGAAAGGGTCTTTCCTTTACGTTCAAAATTCTGGTATATAATCAACCTTCACCGCTCTAGTTTCTCGTCACACATGAGGTGGTTGCACTCGCTTGAACACCAACCTCTTATGATAGGTTGACACTCCTTGTGTGGTCAATGGTTACTAATTCAGGATATTTAGCATATACCAAGACATTTATAGTCTCCGGCAATGCCTTAGCATACCTTATACTTAACCTCACATGACCACTGTTAGATCTGGTCATGATTTTACCCCTCAAAAAACTTTGAATGTCGAATAGGTACAGACAATATCCATTAGGGTATTCACTTAAACCAATAATTATGCCTTTCCTCTTATTCAGATCACTATCTAATAAACTCAAGTAAGATGAGACATAATCATTTTCTTCATAATTAGGTTTATATGGTCTGTTGGCCATCAACAGTGACCTCTAAGTAATTAGCATCCATATGTTTAAAGTTAAATGGGTTCTTACTGAAGTCTCCAGAGTAGGCACTATTAGATACCATACCTATAATCATTTTACTAGGTACCTTCCCATGAAATATGTTATCTGTCATAAAAGCTAGAGACCCCTGAGCCACACTGAAACTTTTTATGTCGCTTCTCCAAAATGGGTACAATGCAGGTGTTAATTTTAAAGATTCATTATGTGCTATTATAAGGCTTGGATTTAAACTTACATGACACACTTTCAGGATAGCAGATCTTATTTGCAATTTATAAATTTTAGAACCATGTCTCATCAGTCTGAATTCGTTAGATGCTTGAAAAAGTTTGAGGTTAATGGATACACCATTTAAAACAGCTCTGTTTTGCCCACTAGCAAAGTCCAGGTATACGCATCCCTCTAGTGTTGCAGTTCCTCCGTCTTTTGTAGGTCTAGCCCTCTCTGCAAATGCAGGGTTGTTACCTAGGTAAGTAACCTCTTCAAATCTCTCTGCTTGAGCTTTGTGAAATAATGCAGCCTCTGCTTGTGATTCTATCATGTCAGAACTAGAATTTAAAAGTAGATCTATCATGGCTTTATATGGATAATTAACTCCGACATCTGGTGAAACTATCTTCTGGTTTAAAGATAGATCAATCTGGCGAAATATTGAATGTAGGGTCAGGTTAACTGGTCCAACCTGATCACTGTCAGCAGTGGGTACTCCAGATACTCTGTCGTCCACAATTGGTGTTCCATCTGCATGGGTTATTGCATAACTAACCTGTAACTTAGTTTTAGCCAAATTCACATAATCTACAGACGTTCCAGGAATGTTGAATTCTATCACCCCACCACCTGATATTGCCGCTATTGGGTTGAATTCGACCCAATACTCTCTGTGGATGGAATTGTCAATGGGAGGTGGAATGAATAGCGACAGAGATGTTTGTACTACATCCATAATGATCCGTAACTTTTTGATGCACTTTTTCTAACCTTTCCTTTTTTATTATTTTTACCGGATTTATTTTTTTCTTCTGGGTAGACCTTGGTTTTCTATCATTTTTTACAACCACTTTTTTTTACTCCTGGTTGTCTTTTTCTTCCCACTCTTACCTCCAGTCTGATTGTAATTTAATTTTTTAGTCCCATTTATAGTTTTTTGGTTTTTAACCTCACTTTTGGCTTGGTCAACAGCAGCCTGTGTTGGATTGACAATCGAAATATCTCTGTTTTGATTTGTGTTTTTGTTATCACCGTATTTGTCACTGAGTACGTAGAAATCTTTCCTGTATCCCACCATCCCCTGACTACACCTTTTACAAAAATCTAAATAAGTATCCATTTCTTTAACCTCGCATGAAGAGTCAACTGTATGTCATGAGTTAATCTACTGGCATAGGTCATGTCACTCTCTCTTATATATATACGTATCCGAGTAAATGCTTTCTGTTTTATTGGTAAATAATACCTGTTTGTAAAAGAATATGATGTAAATGAGGTTGAAGGATAGATCAGTCGAATAACTGGCTCAGTCGAATTAAGAACATAGGACTGGTCGCATATGTCGCTGAATATATAGACAGAATCTGTTAAAGTGCTATTGAGATTGATGTCGCATAAAGCAATTTCCCATGATCATTTTAGATTAAATGTCTCATTTAATTCAACTGTAAAGTTATAGGGCTTGTTTTCTTTATGATAGAACAAGGAATCTGTAGAGCTTAGGAAGAAATAAAGATCTGAATCTGCCATTGGTTTACACCAACTACTAGACCTGAGTGTCGCTTTAGCGAGTAACCATGTGATCTGTTTTAACCCATCTCTGCTGGTTTATATACTCTAATTTCGAACGTCAAGGAAAGACCAGAGTAAAATTCCAAGCTTCTGGGAAAGCACTTAAATTTCGAGCGTAAGGGTAAACCCAACATGCTATTTGCAGTCACGTGGTCTAATTTTTTTTTTCAAATCAGCTGATTGAGTAGATGTGCGAAGATACGACCTCAATTTATATCCTGTAGGTCTCATTCTGGAATCCAGGAGTTGAATTTGGCTGGCCATCCCTTCCATTTAACTAAAACCTCAGGAACACCATGTCTCTTACGCCTTTTCAGTATCTCCTCTATTTTATAAACAATATTTGAGTCCATGTATGCTAACTGTAACTCCGGTTCATAAAAATGGGATTCTATCACCTCATTTTTCGGAATATTCCCTGTCAAATTGTTTGTTATTGTAACTAATTTTTACCTTATCCCCAAGCTTGAATTTGTACTGGAGTCTGCGGGTCTGGCCTTTATTTTTGGATTTAATTTTGTTTGTTTTTGAGTTAGATTTGGAGCATATTGGTTTTTCCACACCTGATTGTTATTTTTCTGGTTTGCCTCGTGAGGGGTCATTTTGATACTCCGGTGATAAGATTGATTGTAACTGTAGGTAAGATCTGTCAAAATTTCGATCCATCTGAATGTTTCCTTGCTGGTGAAATATTTAAAATTTTTTAATTTGATAGTTTTTATAACTCTTTCAGTCCTGAGATTCTTTGGTTTATCTGTGGTATTTTGGAACAAATCGTTCATTACATATACCATTTCCTTTCCTGTAAGGGTTTTGATTGGTGCTGTGTGGAGGAATCTGGAAAATATATCTATAAAAACAACAAAATGGCTGTAACCATTATTATGCTCCCTATAGCTGGTCATATTTGCAGTGTCACTGTCCCATTGATAGTTCACTGAGAATGATATTACTCG
This sequence comes from Sabellastarte sp. h YS-2021, assembly GCA_964017235.1. Classification (NCBI taxonomy): domain Eukaryota; kingdom Metazoa; phylum Annelida; class Polychaeta; order Sabellida; family Sabellidae; genus Sabellastarte; species Sabellastarte sp. h YS-2021. The sequence continues at coordinate 20,816,101 of OZ024928.1, forward strand.
AGGTCTTTGGAATCTCCTTCTGGCAGAATGATGAGAGGTGTAAGGTTCTTGTCTGCTCAACCATATCTTAAGCTTCCTCGGTTTGATAGAATCCATACCCCTCATCTTTAAAAATTTTTAAATTTTTTGCATTCCACTGAATGCAACAGGACTCCGTGGGTTGTAATAAGCATCGGTTAAAAATTGATCCTCTTCATCTGATATTTTTGTTCCAGAATTTGATCCATTCTGGTCTACGTCTGATCCCCTTTCTTGTTGCTCCATTTCCAACCTGATTACTGTCTCTGTCATTTGCGTCTCGAGGACTATTAGGAATCTGGGAATGAGAATTCACATCAGAAGAGTTTATATATTGCTCTGGAAGACCTGGTGGTGGAGGTAGTTCCCTATTTTCACTTTCTTCTTCTGGTTTAATTAACGCCTTCATCTGACGAGTATTATTATTATTAGCTTTTAAACTGTCATCTGATAGATTATCTGCAATTTTATTTTCAGTGGTAACTTTGCTCATTGGTGGATTGGAGTCTTTATTGTCTTGCATCTCTTTAAACTTATCATATTGATCTTTGGGTATTAATATAAACTTATTCATTGTAAAATCTCTTTGATAAACCGTTGAAGAAGTATCAGTAGTTCACCTATCAGGGTATGATTCCTCTTGACAATATTTAGCCTTTTTTTTGATATTGAATGAACTTTCTCAAAATACCAATATTTTCGTTAAATTTTTTTTTAGTTCTGTTGCCTAGAGGTAGTCAAAAACATTATAAAATATCTCTGCTAAAGACTGGAGATGTCTCCTTGAGGCGTGTATCAATAAATATTTATTGAGGTTCTTGTCCTTCTCTAGTAAAAGGTTTAAGAAATGTCTAGACCTCAACAAATTTTTCGACATCGTCTGTAAATAAGTACTAAAGATCCTCATCAACATCAGATGAGATCCACTCGACTTAATATCCCCTAATGGTTAGAGGTACCCTCAAGCCTCTACTTATATACTGCTGCATATTCATCAGGAAATATATTGCTTCTCAACATGAAGGAACTATTCGAATGGGGTGATAAATCTATCAAAATATAAGAGAACGGTTCACTAGTTGCATCCGAATAAGCCTGAATTAATTTTTTTCCAATTCCTAGTTGATTTCCCAAAATTTTAATTTGATTTATATCTCTTTGATATTTGAACAAAATGAAGTAATGAGTGTTTAAAGATATGTCTCTGGAATACTTCCCCTGGTGAAATAAATTTTGTAATATTAAAAAGACACTGAGATTTCTGTGGTGAGCTTCCCTACTAAATAAATTCGCAATAAATCCGTTATTTAAGGCTGAACTTTGTAAATCGCCTATGATAACCAGATTATGGTAATCACTCTCCAGTTCTTGTAGAAAGTGTTCATTGGGTATATCCTTGATGTATTCCACATTCAGGTCAGAGTTCACTTCGAATAATTTTTGCCATACTCCATAGAAGTAATATATCTTCTTAACTGGTGTGTGGAACATATGCTTCAGATTACGTAGAGTCCTAAATATAAAGGTAGATTTTCCAGACGCAGTAGGACCTGATATAATTGCTGTACATGGTGTTGTAAATGCCAAGGAATTCATTGTGCTTGTCTGCATTTTATTACCTCTCTGTTTTATAAATTGGGTGGTTATTACCCACACTCTCCAAGAAAAAACAGATTAATCTGATCACAAACCAGCCTTATTTATAGTCCTTTATCTGTATCTGTAGGTAGAGATTGGATGTCAGATAAAGTTCATCGTTGCTTCTATTGTGTTGGGTGTTGAATAAAGATGGAAATGACTAAGCTGTCACTGCTTATGCTTATATGTATTTCCATGCATGGATTTTATATATGTGGACCTACAAGTTGTCATCAAAGAATATGTAATTGTAAGGATGATGTGATATTTTGCATAGATATGGCTGTGCCTTCATTCAACTATAGACCGTCTGTTACTAGACTGTATCTTCAAAGAGTACAATTGCTAGAACTAGCACCTATATTTAAAGCCTTACCCAACCTCATGTACCTCTCTCTAGTGGATATGGAATATTTCAGTTGTTCTTGGATGGAGGATATTCCCCAAAATGTTGTAGTAACCACAAATATGTGTATGGTTAGCACAGGATTACCTCTCACAAGCTCAAGTAGGTGGTACTGATTGATAAGTCTTAAAATGACTGATACATATTGGTGAACTCGTAAAAAGGTTTGTAAAAGTAACATTTTTTGTAACAAATTATTCTTGGGAAAAAGAGGGATCAAGTGACGACCAATCATAAAATCTGAAATTAGGTCATCACGTGACTTACTACAATTCTGTAGTATATAAACCTTCTCGAGGAAAAAAGGGATCAAGTGTCGACCTATCATCAAATCGAATATTGTATCACATGATTGGAGAAAACTGATAAACTAGAAAATAAAAGTTACTTGTTAGCATGTAAGGCGATGACAGAATTACAATTGTGATAACAAAATATTCACATTCCTTTTTTTTTTCTCTCTCATATATACAGATTGCCTCAAGGAAACAATCCAACATACCACATCTCACCAATCAATCAAGAGTCTACAATACAGCTCAGTGACCAGCACTACCAATGATGATGAGATTGTTCTATCCACCCCTTACACCATGACAGATTCACATAATATTGAATCTACATTCATCAGTTCTGAATCTCCTGATATTATTTCCTCAATTACCACCACCACCACCGTCTACCCTAACACTGGTTCCCCAAAATATAGTAGAGATCCAGCTTACATTACATCTTCAAATATCGACATCATTTCTTCGACTAAGAGCTATGTAGATCATCCAGGATTAACTACTGTCGATAGCTATGTTTCTTTGGATGTTGTCTCTCAATATCAGAGTAGGACCCCTAAGTATATAATATTTTTAGCTACAATACCCACATGTCTCCTATTCATTAGAATTACAATGACTCTTGTTAAGATGATAATCAAAAGACAACGTTTGAGGAGGGGTGGTGTACTAAGGAGAACATCCAGGAGACCCATTGTTAGAGATTTAGGTAGTCTTCAGATGACCTGTGTTGTCCACGAGAGCAATGTTGAGGGCATTGAGATGCAGGAGAGGTAAAATATGTTTCCATTTAAACTCAAACATCATTGTTTTCTTAAATTTAATATGAATGACTTATTTCTTTTCTCAACAAAGTACTTTGTAGACTCAAATGTATATTTGTTTTGTAAAATTATAGCTACTATATGACTCCAACCTGTTGTACAGACCATTGTGACCACAATCAAATAATGGTGGGGTTAAATAACAAGATTAATGAAGAGGAAAGTTTATCAGAATTCAGTTGGGAGCTAGGTAATCGTATTTTTTTTTCTTTGCGAAACTAGGGAAATGGAATGTGACGTCACATTACCAATTCTCTGCGTCACTTCATATTTACACGTCATGGCATACACGCGGTAGCTTTCATAATAGAAATATATTGTTTGGTGGTTCAAAAATTCACACAATGATTAGAATATTAGTGAGTGATTCACTTTGTTTACTCTGTGTATTGTTAACATTGCATCTTACTAATGTTATTGGCTATCATATAAAGTGTATATTTCCAAAAAACAGTGAGGTTGGAGTCGTCTCGGGAATCAGCGGTATTGAGGAGTTCAATGACTTTTTAATCAGGTGTGGAGATACAGATACAGAAATTTTACGTTATACTGACTGCTACATAGGACAGATAAGTTTACCAGTTAGAAAAATATTAAATAATTATCCATCTCTGAGGATTATTTTATGGAACTGTGATGGACTGTGTAGTTACTCCATCGACCAGTGTAATCAGGAATATTACCCCAGCATACAGGGTTGTGATATGGGTAAGTACTCTTTACCTACAGTAAAATTTGCTCTCCTTTAATCATCAGATATCGATAGTACAGCTGAGCATATTTATGAGGATTTTACATTTGGGGACAATAATTCAGACATAATGACGAGGGCTGGAAGTTTCACAAGCTTCCCACCAGTATGTATAATTTTTGTGTTGATCTGAGTGTGTGTGTGTGTTACTGTATGTGATTTTTTGGTATAATCTTGATATTTTTTTTGTATATTTCATTTTTTTTTGTATTTGTTATGGACAGATCAGAGGTTGCAGTGTCTGACCACTAGTGAGACTGAACCTGCTGATTCACTTTCAAGAGACGACAGTGTATTTATACTACTGGTGTTTCCTGGTGTGGTATTTATTGTCTCTTTAACACTGATTATACTCTTCTTCTGGAGACATGACTACTTCTTATTCCTGAGGATAAATTTAGTGAAGATTTTCTTGCGTTACTGCATGTATATTGAAGAAAAATCAGATGATTCCTACAGTGATGAATCAGAATCGCTTTCCCCATACATTAGTGATAACCCACTTTCCATTTCAATATCTGAAAACTCGGATAGGGATAATTCTGTTACCTCAGAACCTGAAAGTCAGAGTTGCTGGGACAGTAGATTTCATGAGGAGGCGGAGTTTATAGCCAGAATTATATCGATTCAGGGGGAAGAATCAGATTCTATTCCTTCACAAAGCTCACTACCCTCATCTAGCTCTAGTTATCTCCCTATATTGAGACCTATGCCTAATGATTTCCATCCATTAAGCATTGAAGAAGATAGTGACTTGGATACAAGTGATTCAGATTTCAATGATTCAATTCCTCAGTCATTATTCAGAGATCAGTTCACTCAGGTTAGTGAGATAAATTATAGTTCAGAGGAAAACCTAAATTCGACCACATCAGATCAAACCAGTGAATCCAACTCAATTGACTCAGTAGGAACTCAACCTACTCAGACCAGTGTAACAAGGAATAGCACTGAGGTACACATGGATTCGATTATCTCAGATCAAGACAGTGGAGCAATGTCACCAATCTCAATGAGAGATCAGTCCACTCAGGTTACAATAGATCACAATAGCTTGGAAGATCAATTGAGTTCTACTAGATATGATCAAAACAGTCAGTCAGGATCAATTAACTCAATGAGAGATCAGTCTAGACAGATCACAACAGATCATAATAGCTCAGAGGAAAATAAACATTCTGATGATTCTACATCCACAACTGGTGCTAATGATCAACCCAGAGAGAGAGCTTATTTCACAACTAGATCAGGAAAGGTTTATTATAAAAACATATAAACTTTATACATTAACATTTTGTAGTAAACTGAAGCATATCATAACATTATTTCGTAGACTGTATACATTTGGATTACCATGGATTAACATATAACTAATTTCAGCTAGTTCAAAAAGGGTATATTACAATGTAAACTTTATAACTTATACTTAAAATTTGTAGTAAACTATTAGTTATAAGATTGTTATTGCTGGATTCCCATTTGATGGCTATATGGTGTAAGTACATTACAAATCCAATCTACAGACAGTAGATCATATAGCTGATTTCTTCAAGATAGTTCATACAAAAGACATTGATGTGTACATAAGATTTTCTTTTGACAATGTATATTAGTGTATGTGAGATAATATATATACATAGTCTGTTAAACCCGCCTATTCTGTATAGGATTCTTATAATATATCTATGAAGTATACAGATTTGTTGTGTTATAAACACCAATTTGCCACAAAGGAGTTATTTTTTCTAACATTATAACTAACTGAAATTTGTATAAAAGTAATATACTTCTTACTACTCTTGAAAAATAGTAACAATATAGTGCTTACATATTGTAACCTTAGTTCATACAAAAGACATTTATGTGCACATAAGATTTTCTTTTGACAATGTATATTATTGTATGTGAGATATATATACATGGACTGTTAAACCCGTCTATTCTGTATAGGATTGTTATAATATAAGTATGAGGTATACAGATTTGTTCTGTTATAAACAACAATTTGTCACAAAGCAGTTATTTTTTTTCTAACATTATAACTAAATGATATTTGTATAAAAGTAATATACTACTTACTACTCTAGAAAAATAGTAATAAACTGCTTACATATTGTAACCTTTCTGTTTGTTGGTATCTAGCTAGACCTTATAATATTCTCAAGACAATTAAATAAAAAGTGTAAATGATATGTCATTGTTAACCATCCATTACCTTACTGGAAAGACAATATACTTCATTAGAACTGTAAATACTGAAGTATATTACATATATATCTACTAAACCTCTCTGATTGTAGCTTGATTATAAATTATTTTCAGACTATTACTTTTCAATTATAACTTACAGTTCGATATCTAGTGTTCCATGGTTTGAATCAGATGAGAGGTTGGGGAACCTCTATCCAACCACCTGGGGGAAGTTTGATAGGTCTCAGGAAAATGATTTCTGTTGACTCATCTTCGATTTCCTCCTCACATATTGGACAGAGAAGGGGAGATCCTCTCGGTTTGGAGACGGAGTAGGCGGAACAGATAGTACAATAGAAATGACCACATTTAGTGGCAAACGCTTGATCAAAACTGATCGGAAGCCCACAGGTGGTGCAGGTCAGGTTGTTCTTCCTGTCCTCATAGAACTGCGCCCATGTTGGTGCTAGCATCTTCTCACCATCTGAGGGTGTAGTACTCATTAGGAATGCACAATAAAAGGCTTTAATAAAATTTCTTGATGTCAAGGCATCAATCATCGACTGGTTGAAATTGGCGTGGATATATGTGGAGGTGGGGACCCAGACAAAGAGCGAGCATTGGTGTAGTCTGGTGGCGCTGAAGAAGCCTGGATTTGCGAAGAGGTGGTCCCTCAAAACTGACCTACAAATTGGGCATTTGGGTCTTTGTCTTCCCTCTTCATTCCAGTTCTTAACCAACTGACATGCGCATGATGCGCAGAAATAATGAGCGCACAATTGGATAGAATGAGTTGTTCCCTCTGTAGACCATCTTTACAAATACAGCATACTGCTTTTTCGAATTCCTCTACAAAATATCTGGCGAAGTCTGGATATTTGTTCCTGAAATTACATGAGCAATAGGCAAAGTTGGACATATCTTCAGTTATTGTTGTTTGAAGGGTGGGTTGGAGGTTTATTCAGATTGCTAAAATGTTACCTAATAGTTGAGTGATAGGATCTATACTTTGGTTATAGCGTTGGAGATATGGCTACCTAATAAGATTTATTATCCCCTTTCTGTAGAGTGGGTCCTTATATATCTCCTAAAGTTAAGTTGTCACGTGACTCCTTACTTTGCGATTTGATAATTGGTCAACACTTGATCCCTCTTTTCCCCGAAATGCCTTATATACTACAAGTGATTGTTATGTCACGTGATGACCTAGTTCATTATTTGACGATAGGTCAACACTTGATCCCTCTTTTTCCCCAAACAGCTTATATACCAAAAACACCTCCTATGTCACGTGACGAACTGGTTTGCGATTTGATGATTGGTCAACACTTGATCCCTTTTTTTCTACCATTACAGATTGTGATATTAGTTAGAGAAAATTTCAAATATTATACAATATACATTGGTGTAATTACATTAAAATACAGTGATCTGTAGTTTACCTTACATGTAGCTGCGAGAAAAAAAAATTACGTGTCACATAGATCAGTTATATGAGAGCGTTTCTACTTACATAATGAACTCAGGCAGCACCTCGTTCAGCAGCGTTATGCAGTTGAAGGCTTGCTTGTAATTCTTGACCTCTATTAGTTGTATCAAATGCATAAACGTCACCATGGATGACGGTATGTGCAGTGGATAGTACACATCGTACCTGTTATCCATGAATAGGTTCATCTCCATCTGTGCTAACTCCATCCTTATTTTGATTATTAACCGTAGTCTTATTCTAAAAACAAAAACGAGGCAATATTTACCAGCTATTATTCAGTCAATCTTAGGTTTAGCCTGATAAAAAACTGATAGCTTGCAAAGGTCTCAATCCAACTTTGTTGAGATATTAATGAGAGATCAGCAAAGATTGGGGGTTTTTGTAACCCCATGTTTCAAAGACATAACCAAAGATAGGTCTCAACTCGTAGATTTCTAGGACCCTAGATCAGACTGAGATTTCGCTACAAGTTCAAACGCGTTGGTTGGAATCGACTTATTACCTAGTTGTACCTATATATTCTAACCTATTCCTATGCTAGGGTTATATACATTTGTACATTTAATTTTTTTTTTTAAAGAAAGTTAGACATTATATTCAGCTTACAGTAACATTGACCTTTGGGATTTTAAAGAAAAAAAATTTAAAAAAATTTTTTTTTTTAAATTTGATACGAGGAACTTCCTACAGAGGTATATCAAAATCTACCTCTCCCATAGGTGTTTTATCTGATTCACAGCATTCAGCACAAAATGCTTTGTTATGTCCTACTTGCTCAGACTGCATTAAACATGGAACATGTGTAAAAATTTCCATTCTCTCTGAATAGATTTTATTCGATATTTTAGTGAATTCGTTCCATTCTCCACAACCCATTGTTATGCCACACTTTGTGGGAAAATATTCCCCATTTCCACCCTTTCTCCACATTCGTATTGCTACAGTTTTGTACGGGCTATTGACCGATAGGTAGTAAGAGGCTCCGATATGAATTCTAGAGTTCAATCCATCTTCCCCTTTCAAAATTTTTTCAAGGGTGTGGTTTATAATTTCGACATTGTGAAGAATCATTACAAATCTGGATCTATTCAGCTTAACCCCCTCCTTTATCACCACCTTACCGTCCCACTCTTTAATTTGGATGTGATCTATAACACCCCTTTCCCCATGAAATATTGCATATTTTTTTCCTCCTAGATGATAATTTTTCCTGTAAGGTTTGTTTCCTATAGCACTGCATGATGTGGAGATATCAGTACATGGATGGCTGACTTCTCCTCCCCCTTCTAAATTCTGTGGTGATATGAGCATGGACTTTTTCGCTTTAGAGAATTGCGATTGCTCGTTCTTCCTCTTCTTACTGTTGGAGATTTTCATTGGTGTGTTTAAGGTTGCTTCCGCCATTATAACTTCTGACTGTTGTACCTACTAGCTGAGTGTTCTGGTAGAGGTCGTGGATTTTCTACATGCTTCCAAAGAGTATGGACTGCAGTTTATTCGCCGTTCTACCTCTAGAGAGGATTGGATGAGGGATTGACAGATCTGTGTCGTTTTTATAAGAGTAGATAAGGGGGGAGACTATTGTTCAGAAAGGGGGCATAATCAGTATGATTTCTTTAATGAAAATTTTGGTTCAAACTTGTTATAATTTCGATTTTTTGTATAGATTAATAAATGGTTCATCTGATCAAAAGATCATGACCAGACTTAATTTCTGGGGAGGATTCTGTTTAAACAGATTTCGTCCTGGTTGTCAGTTTAAGTTGACAATAGTATATAGCTTTGGATTTGGGGTATTATAGAGAGTTTGAAAAGACTTGGTGGTTATATTAGATTTACAATTGCTTCAGATTTCTTGAACATGTTTTGATGTGAATTTTTGTAAGATCCTCCAACATATAGGGTTCTATACATACCAATAAGTGTGTGCTAGTGAAATCAAATATTATTGTTACTTAAATGTTGGTTTTGTAAACAGATTGATTAAACATACTGATGGGAGGTGGGTGAGTTGGGACACATTACTCCGTTTTGGGTATGTGAGTTGTGGGTACCTGGTTAGAGGTTTGATTGTTATAGGCGATTGTGTCATAACAAGTCAATGCAAGTCAAGGACAAATGAGATAATGGAAGGTAATGTACCTTATGTGGGGTAGGACTGAGGTATAGTACTGATTTATAGTGCATGTGTCATTTATTGTATTTCATTGTATTTAAAGGTTAGGTAACAAATTTCTACATGAACTACAGGTTTCTAAATAATACTATTACAAATGAGATAATGGAAGGTAATGTACCTTATGTGGGGTAGGACTGAGGTATAGTACTGATTTATAGTGCATGTGTCATTTATTGTATTTCATTGTATTTAAAGGTTAGGTAACAAATTTCTACATGAACTACAGGTTTCTAAATAATACTATTACATTTATTACAAACAATGCTATATATACTATTTAACACATTATCTGTCTTTATGGCATCAACATCTTCAAAAAGTCGCAGGAGGTTGAATGTCTTCTGTGTTCTTCGAATGGTAGGTCATATGGTTCCCATTCTATCAGTTTTATCTTACACCACGGACAGATAACTTTATCCCCTTCCCCTGTGTAGACAAATCCTGCTCTGGACAGTTGTTCTGGTCTCACTGGATAGGATTTGGGCCATGTCCTGTATGTTTCAAATCTGGTGACATATTTCTGATAAACCAGTGGGTCACATTGAAGTATATAGTCATTAAAAACAGAATGTTTCAAAAGACTTGGTTGATTCATGACATTATGACCAAAGGTGTATGTAGGTGGATTTTTAAAAGCATATCTGATTTGATGATTGTTTGACAATGAAAATCCCCCCCATATCCGAGTTTGAGGATGGTTTAGCAGCTGGTTTGACAATATCAGATTCTTTCATTGAGGAATCAGTCGAATCTGACTGTTCAGAATTAAATCCGGTGTTCGAAAACATTCTCGCTTATCGGTTTCCTAAAACTTTGTGAGTGGATGTAATAAGTGTGTGAGTGGATTTATATAGTATGGCTTCTTGGAAGGATTTTAGCTGATACATCATTAATAAAAGCAAATTCGTCATATTTCTTATATATATTGTAATTCGCAGATATGTCACGTGATGAGCTTCCACCGATTTGATGATAGGTGGACACTTGATCCCAATTTTGCTACAATTTCCTTATATACCATTTTAGTTACTGATGTTAATTAGTGACCTAGTTTCAGATTTGATAATTCGTCGACATTGGAACCCGCATTTGCTCGAAATTGCTTATATAGTCTGTTGAGGTTGATCAGTCACGTGATGACCTAGTTAGGGATTTGATGATTCGTCGACGTTGGATCCTGTTTTTTCTCAAAAAAATGAGTAGGGTTGTAAAACCAAACTAAAACTTCAAACTTAGAGATTTTCAGATTATCGTTGATATAATCGCTTGGTTAACATTTATTATTTCAGTGGTATGGTATATGGTACTCCAGGTGCCATATATTTGCCCTTGTTTTAACATGCTCAAATATATCTGCGAGGTGAGAGTGATAAAGTTTGTGTTAGAGGACTTCAAAGACTGTTTCAAGGTTAATTTCATTGTATTGCAAAATTCAATACCCTAGAGTGAAGGTGGTTCAGGCAGATTTCTGTGAATGTAAAGATCTAGGGTCTTAAGGTTATATAAATAAACGAGTTGGGGCTGGATTATTTCATTTATTTTCAGACAGAAAAACTTACATAAAATTCCATTCATTTGTTCTGGGTTTATGTTATGTTTAGTTTACAGCTGTTCTGTATACCTATAGATTCTTTCCAATGTCTACATGTAAGGTCTTGTCCGAGGAGAGATTAAGCCTCGTTGGGTTAAAACCTGCATTTAATGCAGTGGTGGGAAAAGTAAATAACTAAATCCCTGTAAGAAATACCATGTTTTTAAATATACACTTTTCCTCAAAGTCAAATTGCAAGCAAATGTCTTTCTTCCCATAGATTAATCTTTGGTGGTTAGGGTGCCTTCCATTTCGAACCCGTGTCTCCTAGTGGTAGATTTCCCATCTAAATCTAACAGAAATCTCACATAGCCCGAGGGAAGACCCACAACTAACTGAGCATTCACTACTGCCAATACACTTTTTAATAGTTTTGAAACTGTACAAGTAAGTTTTCAATAGTTTTGGGGCTCCTATAAAGCCTGCCTTAATAAACTGATTGCAGTTAATGGTATAATTTAGGTGAACCAGTTTGGCCAATGCTTTTTTGGTAGTTTTCAAGCTCTAAAACTTCAAGTTCTATAAATAAGTTTGAACTTCCTTTTTCCAATTCTAAAGTAACAAGGATAATGTAAAATTTAAAATTTATTTAAAGTACATCAATAATAATTGAATAAAGTAGTAGTGGAAGGTAAAACAGGTTATAAGTGATAAGGAAATTAGAAAGTTAGTTACATAAAGAACTGAGTTACATTACAGATGAGCACTTTTGCACCAAAATGTAATCAATCATTTTAAACAGTGTGGATTTACCCAGGTTGCACTTGAAAGACTTAAGAAACCTTTTGTTGGTTAAGATGGGTTGAATGGTGACTGTTAGTTTTTAAAATGATTATAATTGACTGACAAAAGGGACTTCTAGAGGCTACCACACATTTTAGAATCACTGTCAATCAATGCAGGGTTCATGTAAATATAATTTCATTACAATAGGAGCTTCTTAAGCCTGCCTGACTTTTTATTATTAGTTGTGATCAAAGCTATAAGAAGACCTTCAATAACAGTAATTCACATGTGGCTTCCTTTGGCTTGGGGTCCTGTCTGTTCATCCTTAAATGATAATTAACCTTTTTTGCTTATATCAAAGAAATGATAATTTAAAGACTTGCCATTTCATGTTAATATTCTGCTTATGGTGCACTTTGGTAAACAACACAAACACATCATGAGTATCACCTAATATTTCATAAATTTATTCCATTGATGACTTTAAAATACTAACTTAAAAGTTTAAGTTTTTGCTAGGTTAAATGGAATACCAATATTAATAGCTAATTTAATTTGAAATGTTCACAGCAAAAGTATAATAAAAACATACAGTCAAGACACTAAAAAATTATCTATCCTATTTGAATCTTTCTGCATAAACTGATATAGAATTTGTCATATTACAACAATCTCCTTACATAGAATACCTATATTAAAGCCTACTGTAATCTGTAATTTGAAAAGTTAAAAGCAAAAACATACCAAACATCAATGAAGAAGAGTGCTGTACAAGTTATAACTTGTACAGGCATAATTTTTGTACAAGTTATAACTTGTAGAAAATTTTAAAAAGCTTTTGTACAAGTTATAACTTGTACAAGATTTTGTACAAGTTGTAATTTGTACAAAATCCCAACTTGTACACGACATGTGTATCACAGGGGCGGATTCAGCTTGTAAGTATGGTGGGGGTTCACATCAGAATACCATAACGGGGGGGATCCGTTTGTCACGTTTTTTCATAAACTCATTGGGGTTCGGAATGTGAAAACAACTTATAGCCTTTTCTAAGTGTTGAATTTGACCTTTGACCCCTGCTTTAAGGTCAAATGAGGTCATCATATTAAAACGTCCTTAAATCTCCCTTATTTTTGCTCATAGGGCTTCAGAATGTAAAAACAGCCCATGGGAAGTACTTACCTGCAAAATTTGTGCCTCGTTTTAAAATACAAAATGGTCGTCATAGCCGATTATTTGAAAATCATTAAGATGCTCTAAAACTTGAAATATTGCAGCTAGCTTAATCAAATTTGCACAAAAGATACATGGTTAGGAAAGTTAGCCTGATAGTTATTTTGAACTGGTTTCCAAAATAAACAATACAAAGGCCTTATATTTCCCTCAGATCGCCATTATTACTGTTCCCAAAAAGTTTACAGACCTTAAAGATCTTCTTGAGATTAAAAATATAGGTTTAAGATAGCTGTAAGATTAAAAGATGACTTTACAAGTAAAAAGATAGGTTTAAGATGGTCGAAATTTGATAAGAATCTTAAGCAGTTTACGATGATTTCAAACAGTTTAATATTGACGTAAAATGTCCCCAATGGACTTGCAGAATTTATCCAAACCTGAGCACAGCAGGAAGTTCTGTAACTTTTGTACACGGTGGGTTTATGATAGCATTAAAATCGTAGCGATTGAAAAGATCTACCTCCCAAAGTGACAATTCACAGGGTCATAAACCTATCATAAAGCATTATCGCTAAGGTGGAACTGCCCTGTTAGTTCTATCAGGTAGTATCGTTTTAATTAGGGGCCAGTTACACTTTCACAGATCCCCCATTTATATAGGCCACGGTTCCGAATATGGAAAGTGCCAAGGATCCCGTACGGATCCAGGGGTTTGGGGGGGGGGGGGGGGGGGGGCGGTGGAAGAATTGAGTAATTTACGGATGGGACCTGGTTATCTCTCTGGATAATATGGATCCCACAAGGACATTAGGGATGCCTTCCGTTGCTTGAGGATGATCGATTTGTCGATTATGGAATTTTATTAGCAGAAAATTGCGGGCGCCTCCATGGGAGGTAGTGACCACTGGATATCTGAATTCCAATGGCTATATAAAGAGGTGAGGTCTAGCTCACTAGCCAGATACAATGTAGATGGCAATATGGACAGTCACGACAGAAATCTTGCACAAGTTACTGTTAGAAATGGAGAGGCAGTTGCTCATCATTCAGCTATGATAGAACGGTTGAGAAGCAGATGTTGTTAGAAGAAGAAGTGATTAAGACAGAGAAGACACAGAAGATATAGGTTCAGGCCTTGGCAAAACCAGGCAGAGCTTGAAGAAGAGGGTCAGTATAGTGGACTGATTCCAATGCACCAGTTAGATGACCCTATAGCGTTTGGAAACTTCATCCAGAGGCCGCCTGAGCTCTGTCAAGAGCTGGAGCAGAGAATCACTGCTGAGTTCCAGAGTGACAGAACCTTGATGAGAGATCCAGTGAGTCCAGGAGTCAAGTTGGTAGTAACCCTCAGACATCTCGCCACTGGTGACAGCTACACCACCCTGCAGTATGCTTTCAGGGTGGCCAGTGCGCCCATTAAGAAGTTTGTGCCTGAGGTCTGTGACGCTATCATCAAGGCCTATCGAGATCAGGTGGTGCAGTGTCCACACTCCCAGAGGATTGGTTGCTGGTCGAGTCCATCTTCTGCCAGAGGTGGAACTTTCCACATGCCCTGGGTGCCCTGGATGGAAGGCATATTCCAATAAGATGTCCACAAGGGGCCGGGAAGGTAGCCTCTTCCGCAACTGCAAGGGCTTCCACTCCATTGTACTCTTGGCCCTGGTGGATGGAAATTCCAAGTTCCTGTGGGTGGACATGGGGGCAGCCAGGTCAACTTCAGATGATCAGATTTTCAAGCACACCAATTTGAGGCACAAAATAGAGGATGGTAGCATCGGCTTCCCTAACAGTGAACTTCTTAGGATTGATGGACCAAAGGTGAATTTTTTCATCCTCCGGGATGACGTCTTCCCACTCAAGCTCTGGCTAATGAGGCCCTACTCCAGCTGCACTATGGACTTGAAGGAGATGGTTTTCAACTACAGGATCAGGCGGGGAAGAACTGTGGTTGAGAATGCCTTCGGGATGCTGACGACTCGCTTTAGGATTTCCAGAGCCTGCTGCAGCAGGAACTCCTAGTGAACAACAGGGTGTCATGGCCTGCCTAGTACTGCACAATCTGCTGAGGATCAGATACCCCACAGTTCAAGAGGAAGACTTTGGGGGGAAGGGCCAGCCTACGACCATTCTCGAGGGCAATGACATTCCATATAATGGCTATAACGCAATTTGGGCAGCTAAAAAGCAGAGGAATATTCTGAGGGACTATTTCATGAATGATGGGCAGCTCTCCCATCCAATGGACAGCCGTTAAAATGTGAAACAGTGTTATAATGTGACTCTGTAAATGTAAATGGGACATCTAAGCACTTTAAAGTCAAAGGGATTGTTATGCAATTTTAATAGTGCCACATGGACTGTGAACTTTGTACACACCTATATGGCTGTTATATTTTAAAGATAATTTCTGTCTTCTGCTATTGCTTGTGTATATATTTTTATTTTGCTGTTACATTATTGCCAGTAAAAGCTTTCATGTTATGTGCATTTCTTTTATTTGAAAATAGCATCAAGAATAACTGCACCTATTTGGACTTAAATGATATCTTTTGCTGAATGATGTAGCCTTTTCTTTGGTTTTGAAAGGGTTGAAAACACAATGCTTTAAAAAATGGACAGGTCAGCATAAAAGGACTTGTTTAACAAGGTGGAAACATTTCAGTTAAAAAAATGTCCTACACCACTACACCAGAGGTGCAGGGAGGGGCCACAGCATTGTGGGCACAGGTTTTAACAAAATTTGGGCTTTTAGGGTTTCAACTGGAATATTTTTCTGGGGGGGAGAGGGGGTGCATAACATAATTCCAGTCCCCAATTACATTTCAAAATGGTTTGTAGTTTTGTGGGTATTTGGGGTTCGGGACCTGTGATTTGGGTGTAATGTTAATGTGGGATGAATTACTATTTCTGTTTAACTATGTTTACTATGGGTCAATTAGGGTCAATTATTGTTACTTTTTGGGGGTTTTGTTTTAGTGTTGTGTAGTGTGGGGCATTTTTATTATATTTTTTAGTGGTTTTTACAAAACAAACAGCTAAAATAACTGTTTTGGGAAGATTTGGCGGCCCTGAGAAGGGCCTATAAAATTATCAGCTACTGCTGATCTGCTGGCTGGCTGGCTACTGGCCCACTGCTGCTGATTGGTCTGGTGGAGGGGTTGATGTGTCTTCTGGCTGGAATTGAGGCGTGTTGATGGCGCCGAAGCTGACATCCTGTGAAGTGTTTGGAATGTTGCTAAGTACTGGCAGTCATCTGATTGTGGATTTGTTGTTTGTGAGAGTGTGAATCCTGTTGGTGTGCTGCTCAGTGGTGGGCTGCTTTGGCATCTAATTTGTGGCATGGTAGTGGGTGGTGACATGACGTCACATGACGTTTGCTGACTGTGTTGGTGTGTGGGCTGCTGCTACTGCTGTATTGGCTGATGTGTTACTATTGTCTGTTGTGGCTGATGTGTTACTATTGTCTGTTGTGGCTGCTGCTGTTGCTGTGACAGCCCTTGCATTGTAAAAGTCTGTGGCATCTGCTGATGTGGTGCCTGCACGTGTGAGACAATGGTGTAACATTAAGGCTTCGTTGTAGCTGACAGTCTGAGCCATGCTCGTGCCCATCCCGTGTTGGTACCTTTGCTGCTGCTTGTCCCTACTCTTCAGTCTCATAAATAAGTTTAATGTCTCTTGTTGGAATTCATCGTATAAGTCGCCTGTTAGTTGTATCACCTCCATCTTCAGAATGTCACAGAAGCCAAGTCTAGGATCATCAGGCTTCTCATCACCAAACTTTTTTACCACAATGTCTTTTAATTCAGTTATTCCTCTCTGTGATTTGGCTAGAGCTGCTTGGAGGTCAGAATCGGCCAAACTTGAAGCACACTGACAGCACATGATCAGGTAGTAGGTGTATGTGGCTCAAGGTGCGAGATGTCTGAAGGGTCACAGGGTGACTCTGGACGTGAAGTATCCTGGAACCGTTCCGAGTGCAGTCTTCCGTCTGGATGCTGAGCTCCCTACTGCACTGGCTTGAGAAGCGGACCCCTTGGGAGCCCTGAATTCACTTTTGTTTGTAAGATGGTGCATGATGTGGTCCCTGAGGAAGCCAAAATTGTCCCTGGTCAATTTCTGCCTCTCTGTCAAGACTGGTTCCCCTGGCCCGACTTCATGTGACTGACTTTCCCAAAGAATGTGGGCTGGCTCTGGAACCACTTTTGGCAGGAATCTTTATCCAAATTGTTCTCACAAAACTTGTCTCACACAGCCTCCCTTTTGGACCTATCCTTGTAGTCTATCAATCACTTGTTTTAGAGAATCTCATTGTCATGCAAAAAAGTCCACTATCTTTTGTTCCTGCTCAGCGGTGAATAGAACTTGGGGTTTCTTGCTCCTTTTGTCAGCCTTTCGTTTGCCTTTCCCCTTTCCCTTCTGTGTAGCTCCGGCAGCTTGTTTAACCTGCATATCCTCCTCACTTGTATCCGAATCGTGCTGTGTCTCCAGCCCAATGTCACCCTGCTCTATATCTGACATCTCCATAGGATCCTCTACTCCATCCACCAACTCCTCCACCCCAGCTGCCCGCTGAGTCTCTGGTACACAACTCAATTCATCTACTTCTGGACTCCTAGCCCTGGCCCTAGCTCCTGGCCATTCCTCTTAGTCCTCTTCTTTGATGGCATTTTACAATTTTAGTATTAAAATACCAAATATGCCTTTGTGAAAAAAAAACTATATATGCCAATAAAATATATCCTCAAACATTTACAGCAGAACTGTAAATGTTCCTCAAAAATACAAAATTGGATCACGTTGAACTCAATGAAAGTGCCATCCATCGCACAAAACCCAAGCTTGCTGCCCCTTGTATAGGGTTTCATCCATGAGAAAGCGTCTTTCCGTAAGTTCCCAAGTGTCGTGGGAGGGGCCACGGTGGCAGAGTGGTAACACTCTCGCCTCCCACCTCTGCGGCCGGGGTTCGATCCCCGTCATGGCCGTAAGTGGGAAAGCTGGTAGTTGCTTGCCGTTGGTCGGCAGTTTACAGTACACAACCCTAGCGAACTCAATGTACTGGTTTCCTCTGCCCTTCCAACTACCTGTCGTGATATGACCTGTACAGTGTTGAAAGCGACGTAAAACCCCAAATAAACAAATAAACCAAGTGTCGTGGGAAACTATCATTCCATCCATAAACCCCATTCTTATTGTCCTTGAGGCGACCTTATAATCCGTAAACCCCATCCGTATTGTCCGTGTGCACCTCTGTGACTATCTGTGTATACCCGCAAACTAATTAGTTATCCGTGACCTTCTTCAAGGACCATCCCTATTGGTCCTTGTGGTTTCCGGGAATTTCCGTTAACTTCCGGAGGCATCCTTACAACCTCCGAACAATCTCCAGGAATATCCGTAGAAATTTTCTGAGCCTTTATTAAGGCGGATGATTCAAAGATGACATGTATGTCACAAGGAGATCTACGGGTGCTGTAAGGACAATACGGATGACATACGGATTACATACGGATCTGTTGTGGATATTAATTACACCTGGCATCCACAAACCTTTTACGGAAAATTCAAGCAGTTTGATTTATCTGTAAAAGGTTTGTGGACACATTACATCCATGGCGGATGCCACAAGGACGTTAGGGACGATAAGGACATCTACACAGATAAAACGGATGATCCGTAAATCACTCACAATTTTCCATATTTGGTAACCTGCCATGATCCGGCGGTTCTGCCAGCCTTGCTCAAGTGCAAAAATGTCTGTCACAGTCAAAACATAAAATGGCTGGACTTTTGAAAATTACCACACACACGCAGGTTTGAAAAATTCCAGCCCTTGTCAAAATTTGCAGTGTTAGATGATGTATGTAACACACACATATTGTATGGTAATCATCCGTGTCAATGACTAAGTCAAAAGTTGGGGTTTTAGTTTCCCCACTAATTATTTTAGTGTCATTGAGACAGGTCATCCATATATTTTCAAGTGTTATCATCGACGACAACAGAGGTGACGAGTGGTCACTTGCAGGTTGTACAAAATAGATTGCAAAAGTATTTTCAACTGTACCATTTGTGAAACCAGCTACACACAACTAGCTACAGTTGTGCCACTAAAAGAATCATACTCATTCAGGACAATGATCATGGTTTGACACAGAAAATATACTCCAAAGATGCAGTATCGTTTTGAAAAAAATATAACTTCACTGGAGACACAAAAAGAGATAGAATAATACAGATTGGAGAGGAAAGGCAGGAAAAGAACCAAAGAAAATGAATGCCACGTTCCTGACCGTGAATGCCAGGTTTAAACAGCATCCTAGTACCCATTCAATACCTAAAACTTGTAATGAAACTTGGTATTTGTAATGGATTATAACTAAATATCATATCTCCCTTCACAACAGACAGCATTTTGGCTTCCAAAGATATAAAAAGGTTTGAATTCATGGACAAATTCAGGGGGTACGCATGACTTCCACCACTGAGGCCATCTGTCAAATCCCAGACCTTACCCTGTGTGGGAAAGTTGTGTGGGTGACCAGAGAGGTCGTACCCAGTTCAGTGCTATCTCTTGAAACTATTCTTATTGTAAATAACCTCTTCGACTTTTGTCACCTCTGACCCAATTAGTGGTGAGGGTTCCCACCAAATAGAGGCCATATTCATATCAAATTCTGCATTTATGCCATTTTGCCATATGTTAATTGTATTCGAAACTTATTAAGTATAAAAAACATTGTAACTTTTAAATTTCAGTGTTTTGCAGATCCAAGTCACTGACAGTGTGGGACTGATCTATGCCTAGATTATAGTGTTAGGCTTTGTGGCTGCGTATCATCATTTGTTGCTCTTTTAAGTCATGCTCATATAGCCCACTTGTGGAGCGTGGGCCGAGGGCTATTTCTATTTGAACTACACCAATTTACATATTTTTATTTTTTAAAATCTAATTTACAATCATTGTACACTCTGTGATAGTATATAGGCACATATCAAAAGAACCGTAACTTTTTGTGTGTTGGAAAATCCTGGAAAAAATATTTGACTGTGTGAAGTGTGGTGGGGCACATGAGAGGCCCATAATTTATTTATTTTTTGTTGTTTTTACGTCGCATTCAACAGCCAGGGTCATATTGCGACGGGTAGTTTACAGGTGAAGGAAGCACCGTGAAAATCTAGCAGGGTGAAATCTAGCGTCAGTCACCCAAAGGAAGAAGAATACTTGCTACTTCCCTCCATTGCTACCTTGAGACAATGCAAGGAGATACAACAAGTCGACAACATTGTTAAGCAGCTTCAGGTCATTGGGGAGGGATGAAACTGTTTGGGTTAAGAAGGATGTGACCAGCCCCATCATTTTGTCTTGGGAGGGTCTAAAAATCTTGGATGCCCTATGATGCGTTAATATTGAGTCGGTGGATCGCAGGCTTTAGTCAGATAATAAGGGAAGGAATATGGACACTAGAAATCATATGTTTGACTATCTTACTGATCTGATGGAGGACAAATGCACAAAAGTATTGTCAGGCTAGTTGTAATTGGAAACTTGACTTTATACTAAATCTTTTGCAGATATTGTTGACAGCAAAAGTTCTCAAATTTACATTAATGATAATGTTGACAACGTGGCAAATTTGCACTTGATAATGACAATGATAAATTTACTATTGGGAAAACACCTCACAGTGCTTGTCAAAATAAGAAACACTAATAACATTTTATGGAAGCAGGATGTTTTGGATGGAAGTAGTAAGCAAGGCCAAAAGGTGTTTTGGTCTGCTAGCACAAGCGCAAAGTCATCAGAGACACTAGTAGTGCACTAGAATTTATGAAAGTCTTGTGACAGAAAGAGATTCCAACTTAGATACAACCTATAGCTGGTCCCAAACTGAGCGGTCACCCATTAAGTACTAACATAGCCCATTGTCACTTAACTTCAGTGAGTAGACAAATAATCATCACTCTGCCACAATTTCTGAAAGACTCGTGCAAGAAGGACATGTGTATGGGAAAAAGCCAAAAGGACATGTGTCCTTTTAGCTATTGGAGAGGGACTTTGGGGCAATATTGGGTCCCTTCAAAAATCCTCCTATCAAGAACCAACATGTATCACCATTTGTCACATTGGAGAAGGCAGAATCTAGTCACAGAAGACTCATTATAGATCTTAATTTTTCCCCTGGTCACTCGGTCAATGCAGGTGTCATCTCCGACATATACTTAAGCACACGTTTCTTACTGACCCTCCCAACAATAGATAATATAACAAGTAAAATTATCAAATTTGGCAGAGGTTCGTTACTTTAAAAGATAGATGTCTCCAAAGCCTTTTTGCCATATAAAATTGGATCCTTTTGATTATTCCCTACTAGATCTCCAGCTTTAAGATTACTACAGACATTTGCCTGCCATTCAGTTTTCACCAAGGAGCGGCCGTTTTCATTGCCTTAGCGATGCTGTGCATCATATAATGAGTCAACAGGTTTCCAAGTCATCAACTATATTGCTGACATCATAGATCATGCTAAAGTCAGTCAAGCAGGCCCATCTTTAATTTTCTTCAAGCCCTACTCAAAGAGTTGGGTTTGACCTGAGTGACAAGAAAATAGTCCCACCTACCACCAAATGTGTGTGTTTAGGGGTTGAGCTTGATACTGAGACCTTTAAAGATGAAATCCCCGCTGATAAGTTTTAGAAAATATTAAGCATGTGCCTCCAGTGGAAGGACAGGGTCAAATGTAAGAAGCGAAAGCTGTAATCCCTTCTTGGAAGTCTACTGTTATGTGTCCAAATGTGTACACTCTTTCAGACCTATTTAGGGTTCTTACAGGGATGAAATAGTGACCCTCCACTCAGACTTTAAGAGGGCCCCTTAACTGGTTGTATGGATATTTGCCTTTGTTCAATGGCTCAGCTTTCTTTTAAAAATGACCCAACGTGTAATAGAGCTAGATGCATCTCTTAAAGGTCTAGGAGCTATACACAAAAATCAGGTGTACCCAATCTCACTGCCAAAGGGTTACATGGACATTGTCATAGCTCATCTTGAGATGCTAAACATTTTGGTCGCTCTGAGATCTTGGGTCCTGCAGTGGGCCACCAAAACAATACTGGTCCATTGTGATCACCAGGGAGTGGTGACTATCTTGCAGTCTGGTAAGACTAAAGACCCCACCCTTGCTGCAATTTGTCATAATATTAGCAAAGAAACAGCCAATACTGATATTAGGTGTAAAGCGGAACACATACATGGGAAAATCAATGTCATTGCAGATTCTTTGTCAAGATATCACGTCAAATAGTCACAGAAACATAGTTAAAGAATTACTTGCAGGGGCTATCTAGGTGCCCCCCTAATTCGGACTTGCTCTTTAATTGGTACATTTAATACTTTCTGTAGATCACAACCCTCAGTTCAAGAAACTGCTGTCATCAGCATAACAACGAATGGGAGGGGCCTTTAGTACATCAGCTACAAGAGAGGCTATACTAACACGTTCAACGTGTTCCTCTCCTGTATCTTCTTCAATCTTGACATACTCCAGTTAACAACTGACCACAGTTTGGTTTTCCTAAAATTTTTGGTCTTCAACCAGCTCTCTCAGGCCTGTAATAATAATTTTATCTCTGCGGTTCAGACTATGTTACAGTTTTATGCAATTCAGACTTCAGCCTTTAGGAACTCTAAAGTCAAATACTTCACAGGAGCCCTGAAACTTAAAGCTCCCCTATACCTCATCCTTAAATCTACCATTGATACCTCATTGCTAGAAAAAATAATAATCCTTTGTATATTCCATGTATGGGACAGGTATATAACGCCTGTTTACTATTCTCCTTTTTCTCATTCTTAAGAATATCCAACCTGTTACCCCACTTCAATCACTTTGGTGCATTGGCTGGGCAGGAGGACAGGATCTGAGATCGGAACTACCCTGGGGACAGAGAAAGCTGGTGTCTATCAGTCCTTTTCAGGGCAACCAAATTATTCCAAGAACTTTATTATCTCCCACCTGCGGCCGCAGGCCATAGTTGGGAGATTATAAAATGCCTTCCATACGTGTGTGCGTCCGTCCGTTTGTCACGTTTTACATAAACCTTAATATATCATTCATTTATAAAAATATCTTCACCAAATTCGTAGGGAATATTTTTGGCTATGAAAACCTATCTGTGCAAAATTTTGGCCTCATTTTGAAAAAAAAACCAAAATGGCCGCCATAGCTAATTGTTTGAAAGTGGTAAAGGTGCTCTAAATCTTGAAATATTCCAGCTAGCTTCATCAAATTTGCACAAAAGCTATATAACTAGAAAAGTTAGACTGATAGTAATTTTGGCCTAGTTCAAAAAACAAAATGGCCGCCATATCACATGTTTAATGTCAAATGAGTTATCCTATTAAAAAGGCCTTATATCTCCCCTAATATTGCTCCTAGAGGTTGGGAATGTGAAAACAACTTGTAGGAAGTGATGGCCTGGAAATCTTTCCCAGGTGTTGAATTTGACCTTTGATTAAAATTATTTGATTAAAAGGGGTCATCACACTAAAACATCTTTATTTCTCCCTTACATATTGGTGCTATGGCGTCAGAATGTAAAGACAGAGCATGAAAAGTCCTGGCCTGCAAATATTTTCCCTGAGAAAAAATTTGGCCTTATTTTGAAAAACAAAATGGCAGCCATAGCCAATTATTTAAAAATCCATTAGGTGCTCTAAAACTTGAAATATTGCGACCAAATTTGCACAAAAGATATATGGCGAGGAAAGTTAGCCTGATAGCAATTTGTCCTAGTTTTAAAAACATAATGGCTGTCATATCACATGTTTAATGTTAAATCAGATGATCCTATTAAAATAGGCCTTATATCTCACTCATTATTGCTACTAGGGGTTCCAAGTAGTTAAGTTTGAGTGAATCAATGGTCGTGTATCGATTATATTGATAATAAATGAAGCAAATAATAGGATTATATTCATATACAATTTTGATTTAATGAAGCATATGATACATATACATATCTGCATAGCAATTTTGATTTAATGAACCATAAGCTCTTAGCCTTTATATGTTGCATACTGTAAGTACTGTAATGATATTAATGAAACATATGATACTTATACATATCTGCATAGCAATTTTGTTTTAATGAAGCATATGTACTTAGGCTTTATATCTTGCATATTATAAGTACTGTAATGATATGGGGATCATATGGGATGATGTGTACATATACATAACTGCTGATATTATATAGCAATTTTGAATTACTGAAGCATATGTTCTTAGGTTGTATATCTTGCATATTATCAATACTGTATGTAGGGCCAGTATGAGAAATATTACAATCGTTTATGTTTGTCTGTTTGTTGAAAAACCAATTTAGGTTGAAACTTTGTTATGTTTTTTATAGATTAATTTCATTTTTTTTTAAATTTAACCTACCATTCATTATACAACTGATCTATCATATAGATCAATTTCACCAACAAGTCTGGACATGTTTGTAGCAATACAAAAAAAAACGAAAATTGTACTACTTTACAATACTCTACATTATAAAAGTAAGATATAGATCAATTCTCAAACAAGTCTGTACATGTTTTTTGAAATATGATTAGTAATCATAAATGTAAATCCTATTTAAACTCGATCTAAATACAATTGTATATCTATATTTCTTTATGATACCCCTCTGATTTGTAAAAAAGGAAAAAAAATCAACAGAAATATGGATGATGGTACAATTACATACAGGGATTTATATATTCAAGTCAGGTGGATGAATCTGAAACATCCTCATATTTTTTTTGTCATTAGCATTACCTCATCTTTCTATTTCCTCTATTAAAGCTTTTGGAGTCTCAATTTTTTATGTTTCCTGTTTCATGTGGCATTATCCTAGACATACTTTTGCTATAATATATGCAGCAGGCAAAGTTTATAAAGATAAAATCACTAAATCTATTAAAATGTGGTGGCAAAGAATGAATACATACTCGCCATATGCACAGGAAGTTGTAAGGAGATATAGGGCAAATATGGAAAGATGTCAATCTATGGAATCACATGATGCATCAGATGATGAATCAGCCCATAACATATGAACTGATTAAGAACAATATGTTTTGTCAATTCGTCTGGAAATTATACTTTAAAAACCTTTGAAAATCTCATCTTTTCTTTGTGAAATCAATATGTTTTGTCAAATCATCTAGTAAAAGCCAATGAGATAATATTACAATGGATGGAAATAATCAACAGTTTGAGTGTTCTAAGTGTCACAGAAATCTAATCAATCAGAGGAATTTAGATGCTCATCAAAAATATGTGAAAATGACTATAAATCAAGGAATAATTTTATTACAATGGATGGAAATAATCAACAGTTTGAATGTTCTAATTGTCACAGAAATCTAATCAATTAGAGGAATTTAGATGCTCATCAAAAAATATGTGGAAGTGATTATAAATCAAGGAATAATTTATGTGAAAAATGTGACAGATATTTTGCAACGCCAAAGGATCTTGCTGAACATTTATTGACATGTGGAAGATTTATGTGTTATCAATGTAATGTGCCTTTTATCCATCCTAAAGCTTTGAACTATCATATTGAACATTTTCATAGATCAAATGATAAGGGAAAACAATATAAATGTTCATTATGTAATAAATTATGTTCTTCAAGGAAACAACTCTATGTTCATAGAATGAATCAGCATGGAGGGGATGATAACCTTAATTTTATTCCACCATATATAGTTCATCATGATAATGAGGAATTGAAGCAGACATATATTACAAACCGCGAACACATATTGGCTGCAGATGACCATGGTGATTTCAAGAAGACATATAATTCTAATTCTAATTCTAATTGGACTTTTATAGCGCTTAATCTCCCCAAACAAGAGGACTCTAAGGCGCAACAAAACAAAAAGCAGCCAACAAAATTCTGTGTCCAGGGACATAACAGGGGTCGAACACCACGGAGAACGCCAGGAGGATGATTCAGGCTAGGGTGGATAACTTCCAAACTAATAATCTTCATAGGGGATATAGAGAGATAAGAGGGCATATTAATCAGATCTATAACGAACAGAATCAGACCTTTAGAGTGAATTTTGCATTTGGAATGATTCTTTTCAATAATTAAACTGGGGAATATAGATATTTTGTTCCTCATTTTAATAATAAAATTTTAACACATCCTTATACAATTACTAATAGAAATAGTATTAGATTTTTAATGCATAAAATTACAGGCATAGCCATTATAGAACAAGCCAGAGCATCCATCTACAGTGTGGAGTCTTGCATTTATAACTAATATTCAATATGTTGTATTTTTGACTGATTTTCCTCTAGAAAATGCAATTACATTACCTGTATATATTTTGAAAAATGCTTATATAAAGTCAATGTATTATAATAAGTACACAGGAAAACCTTATACTGATAATTTTTTTTTTTCGATGTTTAAAACATCATAGAGGAAATATTAAAAAGGTTAAAGAATATGTGGACATAAGGAAAAAGAAAAGCAATATTTCAAATGAAATGAAATCTGTTTCAATGTTAAAATTATGGTATATTGTGTAAATAGTAATGGAACTGTTAGTCTATTATATAATTCATTAAGTGATAATACTGATGTTATGTATCTAATCATTTTAGTTACATAACAAATTTTCAAAAACTTGTAAAAAGATTTCAGTGTGATAAATATTTGAAATTATTTAAACAACAATGGAATTTGAAAAGACACTATTCTAACTGTTATAATAGAACTAAATACTCATTTCCAGGGGGCTTTTATTCTAATCCCACTACATTATTTGATAACTTGAAATCACTTAACATTCATGTACCTTTAGAATGTCAATTTTATAACAAATTTATAGTATGGGATATGGAAGCGATATTACTTAAATCAAATATAAATAAAATAGAAAAATTAACATGGATATCTCAACATCATCCAATCAGTGTAAGTATAGCCTCCAATTTAGAAAATTTTCAAGAATCTCAATGTTTTGTTAATACAAATCCTAATCATCTAATCGAAGAAATGATGAGTTATATATCTGAAATTAGTTTATATAATAAAGAAATCATGATGGATAAATATTCTGAAGTATACCATCAGTTGAATGAGATTATATCAAAATATCATGTCAATCCCGAATCATCTAAATCAAGTCATCATACAAAAATTAATTCTCATTTTTATAAATCCTTAAATAACATCAAGAAAGATTTGGATAGATATATTTCACAAACACCTGTTATTGGATTTAATTCGGGTAAATATGACCTAAACCTAATAAAGAAATATATAATGTCCTATATTGTTCAAAAGTATGAAGAACAAGATATTCATACAATTAAAAAGGAAAATTCCTATTTATCTCTACTCTCCATATGAAATTTATAGATATTTCAAATTATTTAGCTGCTGGATGTTCGTATTCTCAATTTTTGAAAGCCTATGGATGCGATCAACCTAAAGGAATTTTTCCATATGAATGGTTTGATTCTTTTGAAAAATTAAATTATCCCAATCTTCCAGAACCTGAGGATTTCTATTCAAAAATTAAAAAAGATAATCCAATTAAAACTGAAGCAGATTATAAGAAATTACAAAAAATTTGGAAGAATAAGGCTATGACAAGATTTGAAGACTACTTAATATATTATAACAATCTCAACACTGGTCCATTTGTTATAGCATCAAAGAACATGCTTCAGGTTTATTTCGATGAAGGGATTGATATTTTTAAAGATTATGTTACATTACCAGGTGTTGCCCGTAGAATGTTATGTAATTCATCAAATTCTAAATTTTCATTTTTAATTCGGAAAACGGTAATCTTTATTATACTTTTAAACAAATTATTGTTGGTGGACCTAGTATAATATTTTCTCGTTATCAAGAAAAGGATGTTACTGATATTAAACATATTCCTAATAATAAATGTCAATCTGTAGTTGGATACGATTGTAATGGGTTATATTCTTATGCAATAAGACAGGAAATGCCTATAGGACTGTATATTACACAACATAATGAAAATGGTTTTACACCGGAAGTGAGTGAAAAATATATTGATTCTTATGTTTGGATGGATTATATAATGCAGACTGAAAATATCAAAATTTTACATAAGTTAAATAATGGTAAAGAAATACAATTTGGGAATTATTTAGTAGATGGTTATTGTGTTTCTACCAAAACTGTATATGAATACAATGGATGTTATTATCATAAATGTCCCCATAATTGTTTCATTGTTAAAAGAATTAAAAATAAAAATGGCTTAAAAACTTGAGAAAACACAGGAGAAGGATGACATCAAGAAAAATTTTTTATTAACACAAGGTTTGAAGTACGTTTCTATACAGGAATGTGAATTTATGAAAAAGGTGAAACCTAAAACCATGTCACTATATAATAATTATTTACCTACTTATTATCAAAAGAATAGGTCAACTTTATCTCAATCTCAAATAATTCAGGATATACAAAAAGGTTTGTTATTTAGCGCAGTTGAGGTAGATATAACAATTAATGATAATTTATATGATTATTTCAAAGAGTATCCTCCTTTTTTGTACATGTGACGTACCAATGAATGCTATTGGTGAACATATGAGTGATTTTTGTAGTAATAATGACATTATTTTTAAAAATAGAAAGCTTTTGATAAGTTGAACTAAAGCTAAAAAGATCCTTTTAGCAACTCCATTGTTGAAATGGTATTTGATTCATAACTCCAATATTACGAAAATTTATCAGGTCATAGAATTTCAACCTAAAAAGTCTTTTACCTCTTTCATTAAAACAGGAACAGAATATTAGGTGATAGAGATAAAGATAAGTCAATTATAGGTGATACATACAAATTATTAAGCAATAGTGCATACGGATCAATTTTAATTAATAGGACAAAGCATTGTAATATAAAATATTTAGATAATAAAGGAAAGGCTATTAAAATGATCAATTCCTCTAATTTTAAAAATTTAGACATTATCACTAATTCAGTTTACGAGGTCGAAATGTATAAGAACCAGGTTAAGATGCACAATCCTATACAGATTGGTTTTTTTATTTTACAATATGCCAAATTATGTATGTTAGAATTTTATTATGACTGTTTAGAGAAATATTTAAAACCAAATTATTTTGAATTAACTTAAACTGATACCGATAGCATTTATATGGCTTTAAATGAGGTTACATTAGATAAATGTGTAAAGGGAGAGTATTATGAGACTTACTACAATCAAATTTATAATCAATGTAATGATCACGATCAAGCCATATGGTTTCCTAGAAAATGTTGTGATAGTCACATTGCTTTAGATAAAAGATATACTGGAATTTTAAGGAAGAATTTCTGGGAGATAAGATAATAAGTTTATTTTCAAAGTCATACATTATCCAAAGCCAAAAAGGAAAGCAAAAAATATCTTGCAAAGGAATTTCCAAAAAAATTTATCAGACCCTATGTCAAAATTTGAAAACACGTTAAACAGTCGTATTGTTATTTCAGCCAAAAATATGGGTTTTAGATTAAAGAACAACAATATTTTTACTTATTCACAAGAGAAGATAGGATGTAATTACTTTTTTTGTAAAAGAAAGGTTTTAGAGGATGGTATAAGTACAGTGCCATTAGATATTGATTTATGTCCATGGTCAAATGATGTCAAAATAATTGAAAAAGTACAAGATCCGTTATCTAATCTATATCCTTGTAATTTATTGTATAATAATGTTATTTTCCCATCCTCAGAACACCTTTTCATCCACCTTCTATGTGTACATTTCAATTATCATAATATTGCTGTTGAAATGTTAAAAATATTAGATCCCACAGAACTACATGAGTTCATTTCGGATAAAGGAGTTAATCTAAATAAAGATTATGTTATTGTTGAAAGAACAATGAGATTTTCTATCCTAATAAAATTACGACAATGTCCTTTATTTTATGAAAAATTATCAAAAATGACCGGATCAATGATATATTATAAACAGGTAAATCTTAAGAGAGATTTAGCTGGATATCTTGGAGTTATAACCAAATCTAGTTTACTAGAGGTGTTGCCATCAGATAACGTTTCAGGTGAAAATATAGTTGGTAAAATATTGATGGATTTATTAAAAATTAAAAAAAGTTATTATGTTATAACTTAGTTTATTGTATGTGTTATTTTTTATACATAAAATTGATAAATACAAAGTCTTTAACTATTTCTTCATTGTTTTTAAGATCATGTGATAAAGTATCCAGTATCTTTTCCAATGTCCATCCTCTGCATGAATAATAACTGTAGTACAAACAAAAGAGTCCACATGTATCTGTGAAGTAGTTTTGAAGTCTTTTATTGTTATATTTATATGTTATTTTTTGATCTACCAATAAATTATGTAAAATTTCATCTGGTTTATTTCCTAGTGAATCGAAATGTTCAGCTTTCTCTATATCATTGTAGTGTAACACTATCCAGTGACTTCCTTTTTCGTAAGATCTATCTAGGTTAACTACAATAATTGATGGAGAAGTTAAATTTTCAGGAACGAGATCTATTGGGTAAACTCCCTTAAAACGTTTTCGAATAAAGTTATCTTGGTTCATTAAATTACTTATTTGAATGGAATTCATTTTTTTAAAATTTTAACTTACATTGACATTTCTAGCCTGATCAATTGTCATTATCTTTGGAAATTTAGCATAAACAATTATATTTAAAGTTTCTCCTAATGCCTTTGAAAATCTAACACTTAATCTAACTCGCCCCCTAGGAGATTTTGACATAACCTTCCTGTTAAAAAGCTTTATATATCAAATAAATATAAGGCATAGCCATGTGGATAATCTGTTGGTTTTATAATTATTCCACTTTTTGAATCTAAATCACTGTCTAATAAACTTAGATATGACTAAACATAATCATTTTCATCAAAATTTGGTCTGAAAGGGCGACTTGGCACTGGTTGACCATCTACATTAATTTCTAAGTAATTCACTCCCATATTCATAAAATTAAATGGATTTTTTTCATAATCTCCTGAATATGCTGAATTCGAAACAATACCAATTATTATTTTACTTGGCACCTGCCCATGGAATATATTATCTGTCATAAACGTATGTGATCCTCCTGCTACACTGAAACTTTTAATATCACTTTGCCAGAATGGGTATAATGCTTGACTAATTTTTAAAGCCTCATTATGAGCTACAATCACACTTGGGTGCAAACTCACAAAATAAATTTTTAATATTGCAGATGTTATTATTAATTTATAATTTTCTGCCCCTGATCTCAACAATCTGAAGTCATTACTTGATTGAAAAATTTTTTAATTGACAGAAACTCCATTTAAAATTGATCTTTTTTTATCCTTTCCAAAGTCTATATATAGGCAACCCTCAATACTAGCTGTTCCTCCATCTTTTGTCGGTATTGCTCTTTCTGTAAAAGCAGTGTTGCTTCCAATATAAGTATTAGAATGAATTTCACCAGGTTGATCTTTCAAAAAAAGTGCTGCATAACCTTGAGATTCTGTCATTTCATTATTAGAGGTTAATAAAATATCCATAAGCACTTTATAAGGGTAGTTAACTCCAATATCTGGTGATACAATTTTTTGGTTAAACGATAAGTCGATTTATCTGAAAATGCTATGTAAAGAAAAATTAACAGGCCCTACTTGATCACTATCAGCAGTTGGTTGACCATTTAACCCTCTCTCATCATGAATCGGATCTCCATTCTCTCTGGTTATAACATATTTTATATGTAATTTTGTTTTACTTAAATTTATATAATCTACTGATGTTCCTGGGATGTTAAATTCTATAGCTCCACTCTCTGAAATTGCTGCAATAGGATTGAATTCTACCCAATATTCTCTTTGAATCGAATTACCAATTGGTGGTGGAACGAAAATAGATTTTTGTACTACATCCATAATGATTTGTAAGTTCTTTTTATCTTTTGCTTTTTTATTGAGACTCTTAAGTGTTCCTTTAACTTTATTCTGATTTTTTCTCTTTTTAACACGTTTGATCTGACCCTTGCCTCCACTTTGAATATATGTATTTTTTCATCTCTATTTATACCATTTTCTTGCTTTAATTCACTCTTGGCCTGTTCTACAGCAGCTTTAGTAGGACTCACAATAGTGATGTCAACATTTTCTTTAGGAATATCTGTATTATCCTTATGTATTTTCTCTATGATGTAAAAATCTGGTTTGAAACCGATTTTTCCTTGAATACACGTTTTACAAAAATCCTGATAATTTGTCATTTTATTTTTTTCAAATGTAGCATTAATCTAGTTGTTCCAGTAATACTCGATGGAGTTTTAAAATTTTCATCTCTTATATATCCCTTCAAGTGATTGAGACAATAATTTTTTACTTTAACATAATAAATTTCTTTATAATTGAAATAAATTTGATTGTTATTAGGATAAATCATTCTTAATATAGGTTTTAAAGAATCACCTATATAACTGTTATCACATATATTGCATAACACAAATATAGTTTCTATGAGGTTTGAACTATGATAAAAATCACATAAGCCTATTACCCATTCACCCTCTAAATGAATTCTTTCCGGCAATTCTATTATAAAATTATAACTATTATTATCAGGATGAAATAAAAGAGAATCACTAGAACTTAAGAAGAAGTACAAATCAGTATCCATTTTTTTGTAATTATTTCACTTTATATGTCAGTAATATTTGCCTCTGGTATCCAAGAAATAAATCTCTTTGGCCAGCCCTTCCACTTTACTAATGCCTCATGAATTCCCTTTCTTTTTCTTTTAGATTCAATTTTTTTCAATTTTATATATAGTATTCTCATCCAAAGATGCTAACTGAAGTTTGGGTTCATAAAAATATGAATGAATTATATCATTGTTATAATCTTTAATTTGATACATAGGAATATTTTGATTCATTTTCTTATTAATTATTGTAAATATTTCTCCAGTCCATTTTTCTGAATATTCTCTGTCAAATTGATTTTTTATATAACTTATTTTAACCCTGTCACCTAATCTAAACTTATATCTTCTAGAGCTACTCCCTTTAACATTAAAATTTTTACTACTTTGAATAATTTTCTCTTTTTCTTTCATCAGACCCGTACTGATTTTTCCAGAAATCATATTTTCTGTTGTCTTTACTGGCTTCAAAGGGTGTCATTCCAATAGATCTATGTTTACTATTGTTATAACTATAAGTTAAATTATCTAATTCATCGATCCATCTAAAGGTTTCATTAACGGTCAGATATTTTATTATCTTTAATTTTATAGTTTTAATTACTCTTTCTGCATAATTTGCTTTAGTTTCATAAAAAGTATAAACATGTTTAACTTTTTCTTTTTTTTAAAAAATTCCAACCTCTCTATTTACGTATTCACTTCCTTGATCACTTCTAAGAACATAAGGTTGATCTTGTGATCTTTCAAAAATTTTTTCCAAAACAGACACCATTTCATGACCTGTAAGTGATTTCATCGCTTGAGTGTATAAAAATCATGTAAAGATATCTATGAAAACGGCAAAATATCCATATCCATCGTTTTGTTTTTTATATTTTGTCATATTTGCCGTATCCATATCCCATTGATAGTTCTTATAGAAGGCAAGCACACGAGGTCTTTTAAATCTTCATCTCACAGGATGATGTGCTGTGTACGAATCTTGTTTACTTAACCATATTTTAATATCTTTCCTAGAAATCTTTTTATCACTATTATTTTTAATATAGCTATATAATTTATCAATGCCACTAAAAGATGCAGGATGTTGCATATCATAATATATTTCTTGTAAATATGATTCATTCTCAGTTGATTTTTCTTTGCCATTTTTTAACCCATTTTGGTTCTAACTTTGTTCCTGCACCCACTTGTCCATCTCTGATTCCATAATGAAATATTTTTTCTGTTTTTTTACTCTTCACTGGTATACCAGGTGAAGGTAAGAGTCTATCAACTGATCGATGATCATTAACATTATCTGATTTTTTTTCCTTTCTCTCATCTAATATATCTCCAGACAAATCATTTTTATTTAAGGTTTCTTTTTCAGATTTTATAGAAATATTTATTTTATCATCCATTTCATTTTTATCAGAATCCTCACTAGCAGTATAACTTCCCTCTCTTCATTTTTTGAAGAAGTATCATGATCTTTTTTCATAAGATAGGATTTAAAAGAGTAATACTGATCATAGGGAATTAATACGAATTTATTCATTCTATTATTATATTAATATATTTTTTTTAGGCTATGTAACAAATCCGAAAAATTTTTATAATGCTTTCCTAATATTTCTCGTCTCCTATGTATATTATGAATAAACTGCTTTAATAACTTAATATGATTTTTAATTTCAGACTTCCTCTTTTTATTTAAAGGAAGATGCCATATGCTATATATCAGTTCTGTAATAGCCTTTATCTGATTTTCAGTGATATAGTGAAACAGGTATCTGTTTAACTTATGATTATTATCTAATACCACTTTAATAATATATTTTGAATTTTTCAAATTCTGAGACATTTCCCCTCCTTCTTATTGAATTTATATTTATCTTATCAATCTTTCTATTTATATACAATGAGATATTCGTCTGGAAAAATATGCGATCTCAGCATATAGGTTGAATCACCAGATGGAGTTAAGTCTATCATAATGTACCCGTATGCTTCATTTGTCGCATCTAAATATACGTTTTCAAGTTCTTTTCCTAATCCGATCTGTGTACCTAAAATTTTAATGATATTTTTGTCTCTTTTATTTCTAAATAAAATAAGATAATGTGAATTTAGTGAAATATCTCGTCCATATTTTTTAACCCATTTTGGTTCTAACTTTGTTCCTGCACCCACTTGTCCATCTCTGATTCCATAATGAAATATTTTTTCTGTTTTTTTACTCTTCACTGGTATACCAGGTGAAGGTAAGAGTCTATCAACTGATCGATGATCATTAACATTATCTGATTTTTTTTCCTTTTTCTCATCTAATATATCTCCAGACAAATCATTTTTATTTAAGGTTTCTTTTTCAGATTTTATAGAAATATTTATTTTATCATCCATTTCATTTTTATCAGAATCCTCACTAGCAGTATAACTTCCCTCTCTTCATTTTTTGAAGAAGTATCATGATCTTTTTTCATAAGATAGGATTTAAAAGAGTAATACTGATCATAGGGAATTAATACGAATTTATTCATTCTATTATTATATTAATATATTTTTTTTAGGCTATGTAACAAATCCGAAAAATTTTTATAATGCTTTCCTAATATTTCTCGTCTCCTATGTATATTATGAATAAACTGCTTTAATAACTTAATATGATTTTTAATTTCAGACTTCCTCTTTTTATTTAAAGGAAGATGCCATATGCTATATATCAGTTCTGTAATAGCCTTTATCTGATTTTCAGTGATATAGTGAAACAGGTATCTGTTTAACTTATGATTATTATCTAATACCACTTTAATAATATATTTTGAATTTTTCAAATTCTGAGACATTTCCCCTCCTTCTTATTGAATTTATATTTATCTTATCAATCTTTCTATTTATATACAATGAGATATTCGTCTGGAAAAATATGCGATCTCAGCATATAGGTTGAATCACCAGATGGAGTTAAGTCTATCATAATGTACCCGTATGCTTCATTTGTCGCATCTAAATATACGTTTTCAAGTTCTTTTCCTAATCCGATCTGTGTACCTAAAATTTTAATGATATTTTTGTCTCTTTTATTTCTAAATAAAATAAGATAATGTGAATTTAGTGAAATATCTCGTCCATATTTTCCTTGATGAAAAAAATTCTGTAAGACTAGGAAGACACTTTTATGATGGTTTTTATGATGAGATTATCTACTAAATAAATTGGCAATAAAAGAACTATTTAGTGCAGTCATTTGCATGTCATTCAAGATAAGTAGATTATGTTTTGAATCACTTAGTTTTCTCTATTATATCTTCATTTGGTAAACCTTTGATAAAGGAAACATTTTTGTCCTGAAACCTTTCAAATAAAGTTTGCCAAACTGTGTAAAAATAATATACTTTATAAACTTTTTCTTTAAACATAACAGAGACATTTTCAATTATTCTAAATATAAATGTAGACTTCCCAGATCCAGTGGGACCAGAGATAATAGCATTTGTTGGCGAGTTAAATGGAATTACGCTCATTGTTAACTTAGATTCAACAAAACGATTGTATCTTCTTTATCTTATCAGGCAATAATGCAGTATATTTTCAACTTATGCCAACGTAAATACATAAATCTCTATATGAATGCTTTTTGTGATTCTTCAAAGTCTCAGTGTCTGAAAAGCTATTTACAGTGCTCCAAAATAAACGCATTAATAGCCAAATATATCAATCTCGTTATCTGTTCTCCAGATTTTTAGCTCTTATTAGCAAGTATTTATACTGTCTATAGAGATCTGACTCACAGGATAACAGGTTTACATTTTGTAGATTAGATTTCGAGGTGAAAACATTTGAGGCTGTTTGTTTTTTTTAATTTGTGTATTCAAATACATGCAACCAGTTGTGACCAACAGATGTGCTTGTGTATTTATGGCATCGTTTCATGTGTTGGGGTTAATTTCCCTAATTTTTATTACAGACCTTACATAACAATTCTATATTTCGAAAATGTTCAGGTGGATAATATGAAGGATATTATGTCTGCCTTTCTAAATTTACATTACATAACATTAACAAATATGATATACTTTAACTGTATATGGTTAACAGAGATCCCCCCCCAGTCACTGTGGTTACTGATATGTGTTTGGAAACTCCACCTGTTAAGACTGTTGCTGAAACTAAAATTGCAGAAGGCACGGCCACGGGTAAGTTTTTTTTATTTACATTTTTTTTGTGTGTTATCATTTAATGCAGTAACATAATTTTTTTTTGTGTGTGTTATCATTTAATGCAGTAACATTTCCTATCTCATGTTTTTTCCTTGTTACAGAAATGAGAAAAATCACAACTGTTGACGTTATGACAACAGGATTGCATACGCCTACTCAAGTTACTCTCACTGCAAATAGGTTATTCAAAATTATTTCTTTGAGGAAAGATGATAGATATTCCACTGAAATTTTTACAAAGAAATTTGACACCAGTACAAATACATTTACTGAAATGAAATCAAAAAACTAATTTGATTGAAACTAAATGGAAAAAAAAACAACAAAAAACAAAATTTTCAAAACAAAATCAAGTGAATTTACTGTTAAAGATGAAAGAACAGGCAGCGATGGGGAATCTCCTCCTACTTATCAGATCACGTTTACTCCAAATCAAGTAATTGTTAAGGAAATCCCTGGTTATATTGTATCATTGGCATCTATCCCTTCCGCTATTCTAGTGTGCTTAGTTGTGTCCTATTTACTCATCAAATGCCAAAAAAATTATAAAAAGCAAAGATTAAGGAGTAGACAAGGTAGAATTGTGAGAGACAGTGGGATGATTGAAATGTGCAGTGTGATCAACGAGCAGTATATGTCAGGTCCTGAAAGGTAAAAAGTGTACTTATTTTTTAAAAAAAGAAATATCCAATGAAATTAAAAATAAAGATAATTTCATATCATGAAATATGTTTTTCTTATCTATATATCAAATTGTAGCAATTATTTTGAACCCAGATGTTGCTCTGATCATATGATGGAACAGGGAATGGATGAGAACTCTATCTTCCTAGGTATTATTGTTAATTTCTCATTTTCCTATATATATATAATTTGTTATTGTGACGTCATAAACCAGATTTGTGAGATCATCAGATTAAATACGTCACTGATGACGTTTTTTGAATGTACGAATGAATATCTTCTGTCACTATGTAAACAAAAGTCAGGATATATCAAGCTAAAAAAATTTCTAAAATAGTAAAAGATGATTCTCATATTAGTGTTGGTAGTTATCTTAGGTGATTGTGTAGCTTCGCAAAGTGTGACTTGAAGTAAAAATGGGATTGAAAAAAATATTGACTGAATTACAGGACTTAAAATTTTTAAACAATATGAAGATCAATGCGGCGATGAGAGTACTATTGTTTTAAAGTATATGAAATGTCCCAAATTTGAGGACATTATATTGGGACTGTAAGGGTTATTGCTTTGTGATTGAATCAAACGTACATGTGGACGTTATTGGATGTGAGAAAGGTAAATATACAATTATTTTATTTATCTTCAGGTAGTAGTTTCAGTGAGGATCACATATATGAGGATTTTGAGGAGAATGAAATCAGATCAGAGCAACTGGGCTTTAAAAAAAATCATATTGTGGGTAATTCTGCTTTTTAATCAATATTTTGATTGCCATTTAAAAAAAATTCAAGATTTTTCTTTTGTCGTTTATTTTTTTTGAAAGATTACTTTTACAAATGTTCACATTTTTTTCAGCTCAGAAGATGGTCACACTAATGCCTGATACAGATGATCAACAGATTGACAGGACTCAGATTGATGACAACTCAAAAAATCATGGTAATAAGATTGAAGATGAGGTTAAATACATTACAAACAATGGATATGACCTCAATAACCTATATGGATTATTAGCAGTACCATTTCTGGGAATAGTCCTCTCTATTTTTATATATTTGCCGAGGAAATATCAGTGTTGTATGTTAGTGAGACTTTTAAATTTTTTATTACATAACAATGATGTGCAAAATGATGAAGAAAATGACAGTTATGGATCTCAAAGTACTGCTACTCCACCTATCATTATTTATCCAAGAGATTTCAGTGCCTACAATACCTCCCAGACCTCTAGTTATACAACTACTCAGTTTTCAGACAAAGAGATCCAAACCTCATTACCAACTATTGAAGAAAAAATTTTTGATTCATCAGATGCAGCCAGTAGAGGATCAAGTCTTAACGAGGAAGATATAATTTACATTAACAATAAAGAACCAAATTTAAGTGATAGTGATCCATCAATTATGAGATCTGGTACAAAGTATACGTAAATAAAAAACATCATGTATTAGAAGACTTTATTGACCCAATATTTTTTTATTGAAACAATATTTTTAAGAAAAATGATTTTACAATTATGCTGTAACTTTTTGGTTGTAATAGATGAGAGAGTTTGCTTATTGTATGAAAAGGTTATATTAATCGTATGTTTGAATTTTATTGACTAACGTTGTGTGCATGAAAGAGTGTTTAATACAGTAATTATTATGTCATTTCTTTATTATTTTTTTTTTATATTTTTATTTTTTTCATAACAGGTGCAAAAAAAAAACCATTTACATATAAAAAATTAAACGCATACTTGTCACTTTTAGGCAAAGAAAAAAAATACACAAAACAAATGAAGCACAAAGAATTATCCCTGATAGGGATCAAGAGTAACTTTTCACACACCACAATTTATTATAGTAATTAAAGCAATACCCTATACATCTTCATTTTGATCAATTTTTTTTGTAATTCTAATGCACACTCCTAAATACAGATGCCCATCTATCCCAAACGTGAGAAAACTCTGTTTCTTTTTCATTTAATTTGGCACAATATTCCTCGTCTCTTAACAGGCTATTCAATCTATGTTTTAGTGACTTTAGAATTAGTCTCTTGCCATCTCTAGATGTATCAAATATATACTTCTTAGTAACGAGAATCAAGCTATTGATTGGAATATGATTCTGGTCTTTATTAATATATCCAAAAATGATTGTAAAACAAGAAAATTTTATTTCTAAACTTATCCTCTCTTTCAATAGTTTTTCAATGTCATTCCATAGTTCGCTTGAAATTGGACATTCATAAAAAATATGCAGTAGGGATTCTGGCTGTTGACAGAAATGACAGTTGGGACTATTTCTTATGCCTAGTTTATGCAGATAACTATTGGTTCCTAAGATCCTATAAATCAATTTTAGCTGAAACCATATTAGATTGTTATTAGTCACTGTTTTAAAACATATGCAAAACAACATTCTCCAGGTGTCATGGTCAATGCAAATTTCAAACTCTTGGTTCCATCTGGATTTCATTTTGTGATCATTTTGAAAATTGGTATGAAAAATTCTATAAATTGCTCCAACCCCTTTTTTGCTTTTTAAAATATACTTAAGATTGACAGGAACAAATGGCCTCTCCAATATAATATTTTCCAATGCATACCCAAATTTTGTCAAAAGTATATTTATTTTACATTTCACTGAAAGGTAATTCAGATAGTTAAAGCGGGCAGAAAACTTTTGACAAAGTTCTTCATAACTGATCACCTTGTTATAAGATACAACATCTGCAACTGTTATAACTCCTTTCTGGTACCAGTCAGGAAGATATAATGGTTGGTCTGAGATGAATGGGTTATACCATAATGGAATTGTCAATAAGTCAATACTGTTGTAAATTCTTAAGTTAGCTGACATGGCAATCCACCCCTCAAAGACATCTTGCCAAAAGGGGTTAAAAGTTCTTATCATTTCTGACAAATATTGTGGTCCAAAGTGAGAGATTCTGGTTAAACAAATTGAAGTTTCAGCTTTCAGAAGCTTAATCCAAGGGGCATTGTTGTATCTAAACAGTCTCCTTATCCAAGTAATTTTCAACGATTTCATAAATACTTCGATATCTATCATTTTTAAACCCCCTGCCAAATATGCCAGTCTCATCACATCCCGATTAATCTTATCTGGTTTGTTTGACCATATAAATCTGTAAAATATGCTGTTAATCTTTTGAAGTATAGAGGGTTTAGGATTTGGGAGTGATAAAAACAAATGGTTTAGCTTAGATAACAAGAAAGTCTTTACAATAGTGATTTTACCAATAGGAGTTAAATACCTTTTGTTCCAGTTATTAATAATCTTACAGATTTCTGTTATTTGTTTTGAAAAATTGATTTCAGTGCATTCTGTCAGATCAACTGAAAGTGACAATCCCAACATATTGAAACAAATAGTATCCCACTGGAGATTCAGCCTTAACAGTTTTTCTTTACAGTACTTTTTCTTTCCTATCCATACCACTTGAGTTTTTTCAGTGTTCACCCGTAGACCTGATAATGATCCAAAAACTTCTAAAACATTTAAAGCAGCCTGCAAGGACTGAGATGTTCCATCTAATATTAATGTTGTGTCATCAGCGAACTGACTGAGCTTGATTTCTGTACTTCCACAGAAAATACCCTTTATTTTTTTATTATTTAATATAAGTATTGTCAAGACTTGGGCAGCAATAATGAACAGATATGGGGAAATAGGGTCACCCTGACGACAGCCACGTTCGATATTAATAAACTTTGATAAAAATTCACACTGAATAATGGTAGCTTTGATGTCTGTATTAAATAATTTTATCCAATTGATAAATGATTTTCCAAATCCAAAAAATTCTAAAGTTTTATAAATAAAAGTCCATGAAATAGAATCAAAAGCCTTTTCGAAATCAATAAGGACCAACATTCCAGGAAGGTTATGTTTTTCAGTATAATTCATAATGTCAAATACCAGTCGAGTGCACTCACCAATATACCTTCCTGGAACAAATCCATTTTGGGTTTTATTAATAAGATTGTCAAGATATGGCTTAAGTCTGTTTGCTATTGCAGCAGATGCTAGTTTATAAAGCACTGACAGCATTGAGAGAGGGCGCCAATTCTTAATCATTTCACGTTTTTTCCCCTTTTTTGGTAAGCATGTTATTACACATTGGCGCAGTGACAATGGTAGTTTTCCTCTGTCCATGCTATCATTTAATGCTCTTAAGACACAAGATTTTAAATACCTCCAAAATATTTTATAAAATTCTGATGGAAAACCATCAATACCTGGAGTTTTATTATGCTTCATGTGCTTTAGGGCATTCCCTAATTCATTTTCCGTTAGGGCACCCTCTAGTGCATTAGCTTCAGTTGTATTTAATTTATTAATGGAGTACTGTCCTAATATATCTGCGAGATGATAACCTTGAAAGTTTTGATCATTTGCTTTAAAAAGTGTCTTGTAATACTGAGATATTGAGTCTAATATTTCATTCTGTAAAGTTGAATAGTTGCCATTAGGCTTTTTAAGGCGTTTAATAGTTTTGCTCAAGTAATTTTTGGTTTCTAGTGAGCAGAAATACTTTGATGGTCTTTCACCCTCGATGTTCCACTGAGAGCGTGATCGAACCCACTGACCCTTCATTCTTTCACTTCTTATTTCTTCTAATTCCATCTTTTTAGTTTCAAGATTATCGGATGGGTTATTATCACTTTCAATCAATTTGTTTATTATTAGAATATTTAGATTATTACTTATTAGATATAAAGCTAAATAGACGTACAGATAGATAAGATTTAAACAAGATATAAGGACTGTTAGTGGTCAGTCATGATTTTACCTTAGTACATTATGATCACATTACATTTGGTGCAGTATTTAGGACATTATGGTTTAATATTTGTGTTACCTACGTCGTAATGATTACATTATATATCATGTTAACATATATTAACTTTTAAAAAGTGCATTTTAAACAGATTGGTTTTGAATTTTTGAAATGTATCAATGATTTAATAAAAATAGATGCATATAGAAATGCTTTTTTGATCTCAAAGTGGAAAAAAAATTATAACCTTAGTCTTTGATTCCTCGATTCTGATTTTTGGATCTCAAAGTGGTCTAAAAAATATAATTTCAGTGTTTGAATTCTCAATATCTTGATTACATTCTGGACATTTTAATATATCTTTGCCTCGCTTTTTTAGTATGTAGGTAGAACATACGGTACAAAAGAAATGGCTACATGTAGCACTGAATGCTTTATCTATAGATAGAGATGATCTACATGAAGAGCAATATAATTTTTCCTTCTTTTTATGATAAATGACAGACCAATTTTTATCCATACCCTTTTCAACATCATTCTGACCTCTATGCAATAAGAAGGAATATCTAAATGCATCATCATATTTCTTTTCTTCTAATGAATCTATTATCAGCTGATTCAAATTTTTTTCCTATATAAATAAAACTTGGTATCTATA
The DNA here is from genome assembly GCA_964017235.1 of Sabellastarte sp. h YS-2021. Lineage (NCBI taxonomy): Eukaryota > Metazoa > Annelida > Polychaeta > Sabellida > Sabellidae > Sabellastarte > Sabellastarte sp. h YS-2021. Next base: position 20,859,485 of record OZ024928.1, read on the forward strand.
AAAAAATTGTACTTTGCGTCATAGAGGTCATATTATATTGGATAGATTTGGCCAAAATTTGGTCTATCAAAAAATTGCGACACTTTGGACATTTTTTATTGTAATCTGCATTATCAGACCATATTTTAATAAAATTACAGGCACATTGTCCACAAAGGAAATGACAGCATGGAACAGTCATCAGAATATCTTCCATCAATAACGTATCTTGACAACAGCAACACTTGGCATTTAAAACCTCATCAATTGCATACCTCACGAAATCAGGATATTTTTGTCTGAAAGAAAAATAATGATACCATCTTACTTAAATTTCAGTTTCTATATATAACAATAAGGTGAGCAGACATACTTTATTTAAAAAATTACCATTTGGTTTACTACGGATAAATTATACTTTCATAGATTATTCGACACCAAAAAATCAACTTACTGTATATAAACTGGAAGAACTTCTTTGAACATCATATAACAACTGAAGGCTGATCGAAAATTCTTCTGCTCTATCATTGAGATCAATTCGCAAACAGTAACAACAGCAGACAATATGATTGATGGTACATATCCGTCGATTCTCCATCCAAGGAAAGCATTAACTGAGTTATTAGTCTGTTGACCCTCCATATTTCAGATTAAATATTGTTCATTAGTATGATTATTTTATTATATTACAAATAAGTAAGTCAGACTATTATTGTCTATATGGATATTATCTGTGTATCTTCAGCTTACAATGGAATTTCAACATAGACCTCACCCCTTGAAACATCTGTATTTTGCATACATTCTTTACATGTATTTGGATTATGTCCTGGTTGATTGGGTTGCAGTAGGCATGATACACAATGAAATAAATCCAACCTTTCGACATACATGTCATTGATAACATCAATCAATTCCATCCATTCATTGATTTTAAGATTGATGCCTTCATTTGTAGGAAACATTTTCACAGATCCTAATTTCCATGGCCTAATCCCTACAGATTTGTAAGGAGAGGCACATGATAAATAATAACCTCCTCCTATATGTTTCTTAACATCTATATCTTCTTGACCATTAGCAATCTTTCCAATCTCACTGGTTATTAACTGACCGTAATGCATTATCATCATGAGTTTAGAAATATTTAATTTCACTCCTTTTTTAATAACTTTATGCCCATCCCATTCTTTTATTTGAATTTGATCAATGGTACAATTATCAGCTGTAAAGATTATGTATTTATCACCTCCAACATGGAAGGTTCTCTTAAAAGGTGCCTTAAGATCAATTACTTCAATATCCTTCTCATGATTAATTTGATCATCATTTTTCATTTCCACGTTGATTATCCCAGGTTCTGACTGTTTACTAGTTCCTGGTTTCAATATAGATTTAGGTTGAAGAGTTCTTGGATCTTCTTTCAATACAATAACATCTTCGTTATCTTGTGTTTTGAATAAAGAATTTATCTTCTTATTTTTTCCAGAATTATTACTCTCATTTTTTCTCTTTTTGATTGATGAAGTTACTTTGCTATTTACGTAGGCTTCTGCCATTATATTGGTTTTATTGTTCTAACAAAGATATGAGATTAGTACAGCTGAGTTTGAATTTAAATAGCCTTAAACACGATGTAAAAACTACTACCTAAGCATTTCAAAATTTATGATCATTTAAGAATAAACATATGTATTTCATTATTTACAATCTAGTGATTTTTCTATATGGTAACATATGTCACATTTTAGGAGACAAACAAAATTTTTAATAATAAATGTGCCTTAGATTTTTATAACTATACTTTTGGATAAAGCATTAAAATAAATTCACAATTAGGCGAATGTCTCCTATATTCGTCCATAGGTATGTCGAATGTCTCCCAATCAACTAATGATATCTGGCACCATGGACAATATACCTTCTCTCCTCTTCCAGTATAAATAAATCCACCTCTTGCAATACTTCCTCATAGGATGAGACTTCAGCCAAGAAATAAATGTTAAAATTCTTTGATCATATTTTTGATAAAGGCTTGGTGGCCATTGACTTGCTAGATTTATATATTCCATTCTATGACAGGATTCACATGATGCATTTTTTGTTGATAATGCAAATCCTCCAAAATATGGCTTCTGGATTGGTTGATTTGATAAGGTCAATCCAGTGGTTGATCGAGATGAATCGATTGATGGAGTAGAATCAGACATATCTTTAGATAATGTAGATGCAGATTGAACTAAATCCTGCTTTGCAGCAAGTGTATTTTTCTTCTGTAAACTGGAGGGAGGATGTAAAACCTCGTTCTCGAATTTATATTCTTTAGGTTGATTAGCAAACATGTCGATTATTCATTACATTTGGAGGTATTAGGGATAGCTTATATATATATATTATGATTATTCAGCAAAAAATTATTGATTTACAAGGATCGAGTAAATGAAAGTCAAAGTGATAAATCTAATTTTTACAATTTATAAAACATTATGACACATGTTTGATTTAGTTCTGTTAGTACAAAATTACCCATATGTATAAATTATCTGACGTTTGTCTAACATATTTTAATAAGGTTGACGTGGATTTAAAATTTAGAGATGATGTGTAGATCTCTTAATTGATAATGAAATTGTAGCAGAAAAAATTGTTTACATGTACTAGATAAACAGAAAAGTTGAACTATATTAAAGTGAGGAGTACATTAGGGGATGTAGATGAAAAAACTGATTTATGATAACGCAAAAAAAAATTGTTTACATAAACAGAAAAATTGAACTATATTAAGGTGTGGAGTACATTAGGGGATGTAGATGAAATAGGTGAAAATTTTTTTTATGAAAGTACTGCTTTCTAATTATTTTGCTTCATTTATTATCAATATAATGGATACACGACCATTGATTCACTCAAACTTAACTACTGTTCCAAATGTGAAAACAACTTAAAGGAAATCATGTCTTGAGACTCCTTTACAATTGCTGACGTTTACTTTTTACCCCTTCTTCAATGTCAAGTGGGGTTGTCTTACTACAAAGGCCTTTTATCTCCTTTAGTTCTCCATTATTACTGATTCTAAGCTGGGAGATAACCGCTACGACAGTGGCCTTGTTTAAACTAGTTTTGCACCAAGTCACAATGAATTTCCCTAAAAATTGCAATACAAATAACAAGTCAATACAAGTTTTCTTGAGATGTCCGATCCTTTGTAAGTCAAATGTCTTTTAGCTAAAGTCTTTTTGTAGGTCAGATTTTTTTAGCTTAAGCTTTTTTAATCATAATTTTCTGCAAATTTGCAAGATTTTTCTATCTTGAACACTTTCTGAAGTTTCAAAATCTTTTTTATAACTTTGAAAATTTCTAAAATGTCAAATGTCAAAGGTCAGATCCAGGTAAAAGATCAGGTAAAATTCATTTAAAAATTGTGAAAGTATTGTTTTTTAATCGTTCGTTTTTTGTTTGGCCAAATTATTTTGTTTTTTTTTCTCTTTAAAAGTTATTTTTCCAAACTTTTATAAGAATTGTTTCTTTGGCCAAAGTATTTTATTTTTATTTAAATTGTTTTCAAAGTTCTTTCATAAGATTTTTCCAAAGATTTACATCTGTTATTTTATGTTAAAATTAGTTGAATTTGTTTTAAATTCAAGATTTCCATCACTCTCTCACTCACTCACTCATTCACACATTTTGATTTTTTTGGGGGGAGATTATGTATTTGGGTTGGGACAGTGTAATGTTCTTTGTTTTGGGATTTCTTTGAACATGCAGCTTATTAATTGTTTTGCGAAGATTCTGGTACTCCTGAGAAGGTCCTATGAATCAGCAGTTGTCATTAAAAGGTCATTTTAGTGGTAACACTCTCGCCTCCCACCTCTGAGGCCGGGGTTCGATCCCCGTCACGGCCTCAAGTGGGAGCTGGTAGTTGCTGGCTGTTGGTCGGCAGTTTACAGTACACAACCCTAGCGAACTATATGTACTGGTTTCCTCTGCCCTTCCAACTACCCGTCGTGATATGACCTGTACAGTGTTGAAAGCGACGTAAAACCCCAAATAAATAAATAAATAAAAGGTCATTTTACAGCAGTGGTCCTCAAAAAGACTGAATATATGCAAGTGCAGTGGTTCTACTGCTGCTGCTTCTTGGGCTGGGATGACTGCTGTATGGGCTGGACTGGCTGCTGGAAAGGCTGTTGCGACTGGGTGGTTGGAGGAGAGATGGTGTGAAAATGGCTGAGGTGTGTCAATGTGCTGGTCGCTCATTACCGACTGTATGTTTCCAAAAGGCTAGAGGGTCCTGATATGTTGTGTGAACTTTCTTTTCCTGTGACAAAGGCAACTGACTGGGTTAAGCGAAGAGTGAAAGTAAGCTGTCTGATTTGCTGTCTCCCTTGCATCTTATGTAAATCTTCAAGAAGATAAATTTCATGAAATAAAAAAATTCCGACACTTGAGTTTGTTAAATCTGAGAAACAAACTGATAGCATACCCGTTCTTAAGAATAGGCTTACAGTCTTACAAAACACAAATGAGAATGATCTGGAGTTCATGTTGAATTACACAAATGTACAGGATACTGTAGAGATTAAAAAACGTCCACCAGTGCCACAGTCATACTTTTCATCACAGAGTCGTTACTTTACTCACAATTTGACTGCTGATACAGTATCACTTGATCAACATTCTGTTGATATTGCCCCACACAAGCAATCCATATCTAGTGTAGGACAAAAGGGGGAAACTCATGACTAGACATAATGTCACATGAATTCTGATTTTGACAGAAAGAACATACTGTTAGAGATTGTACAGAACAAACACAAAAAAACATGACTACGTAAATTGTGTTATACAAAATGTTCATAAATTTTGTTTTAAACTGCTGTCACATTTAAAAATATATGCTGGTGACCCTACTTATTATGAAAGCATACCAGATATTATCAAGTTACACCACCTGGTTCGTAATAGTTCTACTCCAAACTAATCAAAGTGTAGGCTCCCAATTCAAACTCAGTTAAATATCAAAGATTGGACAAAGTACTTGTTCCAATATTGGGATAAACCGTTACCAGATCTGTTGGAATGTGGATTTCCTTTAGACTTTGATAGATCTAGAATTTTACAGACTACTGAACTTAATCATACTCAGCTTTGCAAATCATCAGGATGTTTTGAAATACATACAAAGGGAACTGCAATTTTCTGCAATGACAAGAGAAAAGGCGGATTCTAATAGTAGAATAACTATTATGGACCTTAGTTGGCTACAAGATCTGTCTGTCAATGCTGGGGTCTCTAAAGGCAGATGTATATCTAGATACATATATCAAGTTACACTATCCATCTATAGATGACATAGCATACTCTTTCAAATGCTTAGGTTCTTCAACGCGATATTAGTCAAGCTTTTTGACACTTAAGGGTAGACCCAGAGGATCTTAACTTACTAGGCCTTAAGTATGCGCAGTATTACGTTGATGGGGTCTGTATCCATTTGGGTATAGACGTGGCTCAAATTTCTTTCAAAGGTGTTCAAAAGCTATATTGTGAATACTCAAGGTCACTCCAATTTGATAAACTATATAGATGATTTAATCTGTAATGGCCTTCCTTCTAAGATTGATTAGGCTTTTACTGACTCACTATGTCTTTTACAGTAATTAGGTGTAGATATATCAGAGAAAAAATAGTATCACCATTTACTTCGGCAATATTCCGAGGAATTCTAATAAACACAGTAGACAGAACAATATCTATTCCTGCTGACAAGTTGCAACATATAAAACCGGTAGCATTGAGTGGAGGTCAAATGTCACCTGCACCAAGAACCAAATGCAGACCTTACTTGGTTCCTTGCTTTATATTAGCAAGTGTGTAAAGCCTGTTCGATTTTTCTTAAATACTGCAGTTTTATGTGACAATAACCATAAGAAAATTCTTAAACTTCATGAAGTTTTTCCCAGTAATTAAACCAGTGTCTGGTGCTTCGTCAATCATATAATGGGGTAATTTATTGATAATAAACCCTCAGCACAAGTTTTCTTAGATGCATCTCTTACAGGTCTTGGAGGCACCTTTGCTGGAATTGTGTGTGCCTTGTCATTGCTTTTGAATTTCAATAACTATAATATAGCACACTTGGAAATCTTGAAATGTTATGGTAGCACTGAAATAATATGGGGTCACGTATGGAAGGAGTGCCATATTAGCATATTTTGTGATAATATGGCAGTCATCTAAGTTTTGAATAGTGGTAGAACCAAAGATATGGTGCCATCAGCATGTGCCAATTGGTTCAGACATGTTTATAATTTGATATGCAATTGATATACAAACCTTTGTATCTCTTTGCCTTTTATTCAGTATTGCAGCTATTGAACATACTTCCGCATTGAGTGCGTTATTATGATACCACAAAGTAGAAATGTAGAGGTGATATTGTATTTGCAGATGAACATGCAGTCCTGTTGATAAAAGGGTCTAAAACTCGGCAGGATCATGGCCAAGACACTTCGATTTCGATCCCAGCATTGGGAAGCTCACTCCTCTGCCCTGTGTTGGCTTTAAAGACAATAGTATATCTAGTACCAGCCACCCACATGCAATGATCCCCTTTTCCTAGTGCCTACATCTAGGGGCAATGTACCCCTCACTGCTTCTATGGCAAGAAAACTATATATTTGAATTTATCATTTGGCTTAACTTTTCAACTTTACAAAGAGGTGGAAGCACCGGGGCTTTTAAAAATGGGGTTCATAAACAAAATATAAAACAACATGGCACATGGAAATCAGATTATATTCAAAGATATATAAAATCCATTGTAACAACTCCCTCACCAATTTCATCTACTCTTTGCCACAACCTACTGCATTGATACTTGGTGTTAAGTGCACAAATTTTCACCCTCTTACTGTTATTTGCTATCTATATTAAATATATCATATGCTCAGATTGTGCATATTCATTGTTGACCTTGATTTGACCTTCAGATATGACCCTTGGTATTACTGGTCAATTTAGGGAAAATTCTAGCCTTGCCTGACAGTTTCCATATCCCTGTTTGGGTATTTATTATTTGACATTAATACGGATTTTATTTGGAGGATGAAATTTCAAAATTGTATCTAGCAGGTGTCATCATGGGTATGTGAGGTCTCATGACCTTCCCAGTATTTTAAAAACCCTTGAGGGATTTTGCTTCGATATCTTGCAAGGTCTTTATGCAGTATTAATCCTAGTTCAGGCTTTTTGTAACAGAGGGTTCGGGGTGGTAGATGCACCTGAAATTATATATCATAATTTAAGTTTTAAAACTGTATGGAATCCTGTGCCATGTACAAGTATTCTCAATTTCCTTAAGTAAAGTTATATCAAGTGTCTTGTCTGAATATAGGCACTGGAGCAAATCTGCTTCCTTATTACATGAACCTTGAATATGGTCAATTTCGAACTGAATGTCATATGTAGCAGCTATTGACCAGTTATTTCTCTACATAGGGCTAACATATGATCTTTTGTTCTGCCAGTCTTGACCACTTGAACCACAGACAAGTTACAAAATTTCAGTGTCGCATGAGCCAATTTGTTGGCCCATAGTTTTAGAGCTATGACCAAATTGAGCATTTCCAGATGCACAATTTTTCACTGCCATGAATCCAGCCGAAGGCGACTGCGATGTGAATGAGGACGTCATACTGCCATTTAATTCCCAACTTGATAGTGTCAGATGGGACCATGCGCAGATTTGAAAAAGCTCTTGCAATGTCCATTTTGGAAATGGTGACGTCACCATCATTGCATATCTCTTGGACAATATCATCAAAAGATGGAAATTTTAAAACAAAACTCAAGTTGTCAAAGGCAAGTTTGTCTACCTGGTCATGTAAAGATAGGCCTTGAGGATAAGATAGGTCTAAATTATCCTACGCTTATGTAGTTAGCAATGGTGAACAGTGTATGACTGCATAATTTGGATCTTGGCTCACGTCACTAATATGCCCTAATATTGCAATGTGGAACTTTCTTTGGCCAAGTACTATTTAATTGCTGCCGGATACTGTTATGCAGAAAAATGATTTTTTTACCTGCTAGTTGGCCAAAGAGCCAGGATTCTTGAGAGATGATGTAAAACTATATTACAAATATTGAATCAGCGTCTGATCTGGATAATCGCATAAGTATTTTTGACAGGTTTCTATACTCAAACCCGATTTAATCAGAATTCTAACCTGTTTGTAATTTGGAAGACCTGACTCCCTGATGATTTTAGCTATCCTCAAATACTGGTTAGATACAATCTCAGTGTAGTTGCTATGAGGCCTCTTGGCCTGAATTTTTGTGATATAGTCATGTTAAACACTGAAAAATGCAACATTCAACTGTAATGTCGAAAGAACCCAAAGGGGGCTAGCATGGAAAACAGAGACACATGACCTGTCAGGTGGCATCTCTTCAAAAAATAAAAGCCTACAGGCTTTGGCTGAGGGTTTTTGTGTAAATAAACATAATAAATGTCAGAATTGTCTGAACAATCATGGCAATAAACATTCGTAATATCAATGGTACACAAAGTAGTATTATGCAAATTTAGAATGTTGAAGGTCAGTTTCCCCACAAGCGACTGCTGCTGTATGATTGTGCATTCAGACAGGCATTTGCTGGGACCCAGTGGGTTCCGTCACTATATTATAACCACTTGAACCCTGTTTAAGTGGTGTATAAACATTAGCAACATTACCATGAAATTTAAAACAGTACATTTCATCAGGTACTCTGAAGAAATTACAACATTGTCTGGCACTGGTTCATTTCTACATGTTGGCATTATCACAGTCAGGCAAAACTTTATTATTACAGGAAATAAATTTTATATAATTTTCATGTAAAACAAACTTCTAAAATTCTCTAAACATGACACTATTATGTCCTTCGGAACTCCCTTGTACCTGGGTTCAAGTGGCCTGGTATTGTCCTAGATGTTATTTTGTTGTGTCCTAGTATCCAGCTTTTGTTTAGAATTGCATTTACTTTCCGGATGGTTAAACTGTTTCCCCTGCCTGTGACAATAAGATAGAACATGTGAATAAGCCTCATGGTGGAATGTGTGTGAACAAGATGATTCATTATAATATTTTCAGGGCCTCTTGCTTACTGATGTTGAAATTTGGGTCTCTGAATGGGCCAGTGTTTCCTACGAGGTGCTCAAACGATTGATTGCCCATTGGGTTTAGTCTGCCCAAGTAAAGTTGCCCCCCTCCACCTGGTGCATTGAGGAGGCCCAGGCAGCCCTAACTGCTGGCCAAGGCAGTGATGCTGCGTCCCTCATGGCAAGAGTCATCTGAAGCACTGCATGTTTCACATGAACCGGATACGACATAGCCAGTAAGTTAGTGAGCTGCCCACTGGGGAAAGGATAACTCATCATACGTGAGGCGTTTCTTTCCAGTGGAGGCATGAAACCCTTCATTTGGCCACCTAAAGTGAGGTTGGACTGAGATCATATCATGGGTACTATATCTATAAGAGCATTTTTGCTTACCTTGTGCCAGGTCTGAATGAGTGCAAGCTTCATATGATGCCAGTAGGTTATTTACAGCATCACACACAGTAGGGTTGGTTCTGAGAGTGTGTAGGTTTGGGATGACGGCCTCCGACCATCTTGATGTGTTGGGGGTTTCCCTGCAGTTGTGTGTGAGGTGACTGTAAACCATGAGGGTGATTTGACCTCAGATGATACTGGTGTGCACGTGTGTGAAACCACAGCATAGCCGGACCCCTGTCCTGATGGGTCCAGGAAAGTTTAATACTTCTTCTGCCGGAACCACTACATCCATGTGATTCAGATTCATTGTATTTATTTATTTGGGATTTTACGTTGTTTTTCCAACACTGTACAGGTCATATCACAACGGGCAGTTGGAAGGGCAGAGGAAACCAGTACATACAGTTGGTCAAGGTTCTGTACTGTAAACTGCCGATCAACGGCAAGCAACTAACAGCTTTCCCACTTGAGGCCATGCCGGGAGCCAAACCCCAGCCTCAGAGGTGGGAGGCGAGAGTGTTACCACTCTGCCACCGTGGCCCCATGCATTTACTGTAAGAGAACCAAGATGTGATGAGCGAGATAGTAGTTCGTCAGTGTGGAACCTAAGTTTTAGGGGTGTTACATCAATCTTTGCTGACCGCTCTACTGTGTCCATATGCAGGGCTTACTTGACGGTCTGGATGTGATGGGATGGTCAATATTAACAGTACTAACAGCATTTTTATCTTTCTCCAAGGAAGATCCATCTAGATATTCTAGCCCTGGCTGAAGCAGTAACTCTTTTCTTTTGATTAGGAGCATTTTCTTGTTTGATGGCATCATAAAATCAAATATTAAAACACTAAAACTATAAAACAACATGATTCTCTTCTGAAACTTTCCATTACAATCATCGCTTAACTTGACCAGTAATTAATCCAAATTTTATTAACACTTTCTTTCACAGTTGAAGGGGAACACAATAATTAAAATAAGCCAGTTCAAAGAACACTTTGGAGTTTTATTAAAACTGTTAATAAAATTAACTTGTTAAGACATTAACATTGTTACCCTTTTTTAGTACTATACAAGCTGCACATTCATCATAATTCAAACCTGTCATAATCTGGTGTTTCTGAATCACAATCAATGAATATTAGTATTGTTAATTACACCAAAGAACTAAAGTACTCTTTTGCTACCACTACAACTATCTATAAGACCTTTTACGACATAAGTCTGGTAACCAAAAGTACTGTAAACTACTATATTACATTTTACAACAGTGAAAGCTTGTAATAAAGCGTAAGGACACTGCTAACTGTACTCAGTATGTACTTTGTAACTTCTGTACAATTTAAAATGACAAGCCTGGTAAGCTTATGAAGTACTTGTGTTGATAGTTAAAGAAAGTATCACAGTATTCACTACCACTACAGTTATCTTAAAGTCATACAACCTCTAGACATCAGTCTAGTATCTATGTAACTATGAAACTTGTATTAACTATATGTAATAATTGTAGATGACAATAAAGCTTGTGACAGCCTAGTAACTCTTAGTATAGAAGGGTAGAAATTATAATGTTACATAACTAAAAGTATTAAAATACCCAAACCCAATCAAGTAGGTTTGTTGAGAAGTTGTTGGAATGTTGTGGGAACAGTGCTAGCAGCTTTAGGTGTACACTTAAGATAGTGCCAAATTGCATCACTTTGCCAGTTACCATGTTGTTTGATATTTTCAAACTGTATATTATTATCAAACGCCATAGATGCTCCACTTCTACGGAACATATGAAAAGTATACTGAGATGGGTTCAAACCCATACTAACCATAACTAACTTCAAAAAAGATCTGACCTTAAAGGCCACAGTAGTTTCGATTGCAATTTTATTCTGGATTAAGAATAACGGTGTATCCTTAGTATAATTAAATTTAGCTATCATAGCTTTCAAGGCAGTAACTGGACAAATGTGATAATTATCCAACTTAGGAAATTGCACTACTTGATAATCACCAGACGTTTGCATATTCTTTGCACAAGTCAGTATCAAATGAACGCCAGGGGGACCCCAAATAATATCCCCAAACACTGGGTATCTTGTTTTATCAAAGCTCTAGACCGAATTTGGAACCAATGAAGCCAATCAAAAAAGCCAAAGTAAGCCACCAAAAATAGGGCCCTGTATGTGATACCATTCTGAAATTTAGTTAATGTTTTGGACATTTTTTCCAAGAGCGAAATAGACATCACACTCTTAACTGTTACCCTAAGTTTAGTGTTCATTTGAACTGATTTAATCAATAACATGACTTTTCTACTTGTCAAGGCAACAATGGGCCAATTAAATAAGCCAAAATAATGCTTCAATACTGACAAATGATTTCTCATTGAGCAGGCACGTATATTGTTCTGAGCCAAGTATTCAAAATAAATCACCACAGTTTGTAAACTAGCTGGCTGGTTCAAGCCCATGTAGACCATCACAGACAGAAACAGCTTGAAGGAAGCTGCATAAGAAGCCAAAGTCCTTGGTCACAGGCCACCAGCAATACGCTGATCAGCCAATTGAAGCATATGGGTGGTAGTAGACGTCCCTACAAATCAAAACAAGACACAGCAGCACCTGGACACAGTAAATACATGGGGGACTACAAGTCCCAACAGCCAGCTCAAAAAAAAATTTTTTTTAAATAGAAAAATCTGGTAATAAAGAATTTGGTTCCACAATTTCCCAGTCACATTGCTTCAATACTTTAACTGGGGAAAGTTCTGATGCCTCATAAGATATGTATGCCATCTTGATAGTATGTCAGCATATGTATTTTTAACACCCTTTATATGTTTGACTTGTAAATCAATATTAAATGCCGCTATATATAACCAAACTGTCCTAACTGCTGCCATTAGCCAAATATCTTTGATTCGATTCGACTGGAAGGCCTTAACAACTGCCCAATTGTCACACCAAATTATAATACTTCGATTGGCCCAACACTGGTGCCAGGTTCTAATTACTAGTACAATATTAATAGCCTCAAAATGAACTATTGAACATAAGTCTTGAATTAAGTTAGGAATTGGGCAAGTATATACTCTAGTACCATACATACTGCCTACTCTTTGTAGGGAGGCGTCCACATAAACTTGTTGTGGAGTTAAAGTTCTGGGATAAATCTCTACTGAGCCATTGAAGTACTTAAGAAATTTTTGAAACCACATAATATCTTTGAAAAAAGATTGAGGTAGTCGAATTGCACCTTTAATCGGGGCATTACGAAGTACTCCAAGTATACGATTTACAAAGAGACGTGCTGGACGAACGCAGCGATGTATGTATAACAATTTACCTGTAAGTTTTTGTAATTGACGTCTAGATGCGTACGTACGATCTATCCATTTAGAACACATTTCCTTAACTTCAAGCATTTTATTTTCTGGGATTTTTAAAATACCAGTACTGGAATTAATCAATCCCTAGACAAGTTACTTGTTCACTAGGTTTCTCTATTTTCTTTTGATTTATGGGTAAACCGACTGCTTGCAATAAATTCGTCAAAGTTTGGAAAGCATTGGATGCGTTCGATGGGGACGCCACTCCAATATAATCATCTAAGTAATTTATAACCCATATGTTACGCAAACGCAAGTGATGCGTAATAACATCAGTGCACATCTGGCATGCTGCGGCCCCTGTACGAAATTTGAACAGAAGTCCTACGTCAACGTAACGTTTACCTTGCCATTGTAAACCTAGTAATGGATAATCAAAGGGGTCAATTCCCAAATTTCGAAAAGCCCTTTCTAAATCAATTTTAAAAAGTAAAGTACGAGGATTCTGATCTGTTGGACTACATCATCTACTGTGGGATATTTTAAAGTAATGGTATTCCATCATATACATCAGCAGCAACACAACTATTAACACTTTGCCCTAAGGGCCAAGACAGATCTACGGTTACTCTCACGCCTCCATCTGGCTTGTCACGAGCCATAAGGGGTGATACATGCAATTTTTTGAATGGAACTTCATCTATAGGTCCCACCATTGCTTGCTTCTCTACTTCAATTTTAAAATATTTATCAACACCATCTGGTCTCTGAAGAGCAGAGGCGTGGTTTTCGACTTCCTCATTAAATTGAAAAACATCATAATACACATTTAGTGGAAACCGAAATTGAAGGTATTCCCCCAAGATCTGAAGGTCATAATTTTAAAGTAGGTAACGCCATTCTGGTATATTCAAACCTGAAGGCACCTGTATTCGGGCCCCTTTATAGTTAGGTACCGAGAACGCAGCTACTCTGCTGTGTATATTGTATAACCATTTACTAGAATTTTGGAATGTACATGTTGTTACTTGATTTTTAATTTGGATACGTGGTATGCTAAATGGAATAAAGCCAAAGGTTTTACCCTTGTAAACTTCAATGTCTGACCTACTACCATTATCCTGACGAATCACATAGAATTGTGTTTGAATTCACCCTTTGTCGTGTTAACAATACTGATTTCTGCCAATTTTTCCAGATTAATAGACCATATCTGAGTGGGTGCATTCTCGAACGTAGCATTAGCAGTTATATTGTCGAATTGAATTCCATCATTCATTTCCTCATTAATTTTCGACAATTATGCATTTGCTCATTAAATTGCAGAAAACCCATACTATCCGACATGTTTTCAATACAATCTGCCATGTATGGCCCTCTGTAATGTGTTATACAATCTTTAATGATAGATGATTTCTCAAGGTCATAACATGTATTTACTTGGTCGTTGAACTATCAGTTTGAAAGTCTGTACCCACTTCGTCCGGTGAATTAACCTGTGAGCTACGACTCGATTCAAGAGTGTTAATACTCTGTTGAATCATACTACAATTATTCTTAGTATTGTCATCTAACCGTTCTTTAATACACGTTTCACATAAATAGTTGGATTGAACCAATTGTTTAATTAATACATCTTGGTTACTACTATTACCATTCACCCATTCACTATTATTTACTTAGTTTAACATTGCAGGCCTGTATATAGGACTGCCAGCATATTCTGACATATGAGAACTGCGACTGGCTGCATTCGTCGGCCACGTCACAGGATATGGATTGTCGTCTATCTTGACATAAAAAACCTCATCTAGACTAACTGCCACTTGGCAACTATTATTAACACAACTAATAGGGTAAAGATTTCAGCAAATGGATTAAGTTTATATTGTAGGTTACAATTATAATTATTTTGAGTTTTCACAATCTGTACCTTATCAGGGTAATACAAGCAACCATAACTACCGTTTTTCTTCTGATCATAGGTATGTAAGTTGCATAAATTTCAAGCTTTCTGTTCTTTGGGTTTAACTTGATCATTTTTAACATTTCCTCCACTATTTTTCATTCTCAAACATTTTTGCATGGTATGTTCAAACTTCCTACCCGTTTCTCGGAAACAATATGAACAAATGTGTTGATAAATAGTATTGTTGAGAACATGATCACTTTCAAATTTACAAGTGCCTCTATTGAAATGAATGCAAGGTTGAATTCTATCTTGTGTAGTGGTACTACTTTTATGTCCCTGGACCAGTCTTTGAGTATTTCTACCTTTAATCTTTTCGACTAGATCCAACTGTTCCCAACTAACTTTACCCCTTTCCATATCTTGGATTTGTTTATTTGGGGTTTTACGTCGCTTTCAACACTGTACAGGTCATATCACGACGGGTAGTTGGAAGGGCAGAGGAAACCAGTACATAGAGTTCGCTAGGGTTGTGTACTGTAAACTGCCGACCAACGGCAAGCAACTACCAGCTTTCCCACTTGAGCCCGTGCGGGGATCGAACCCCGGCCTCAGAGGTGGGAGGCGAGAGTGTTACCACTCTGCCACCGTGGCCCCCTCCATATCTTGGAGTACTGCAGCATGTGCCTTCCTAGCTGTATTCATGGACAACTCTATTGCGTCTTGTATCAAATATGTTAAATATTGTGACATATTTTCCCTAATTTTTGAATTTTCCTCGTCCAAGATACAGAAAAGAAAGCCTTGCATCCATTGCTCATTGGCTAGTTCATCATACGTTGGTTGTTTACTACCCGAGCCAACAGAACAGAAATCTTGTGGCCAATTTATATGTTTATGAATTTTTGCACCTCGCCTGGAAGCTTGGGAGTTTTTGACTTGGATTGCTTGTCCGACTTCGGTGAACTCTGAGCTGAGGGTGCAACTACAGACAGTTCATTTAAGCTCACTCTTTCCTCTTGTTTACGTAAACGTAGTTCGTGCTGTTGTAACTGTTCATTCATAGTCTGTACAGAGTTTAACAATAAATCTAATTTCTGAGCTATTACCCCCATCAGCTTGAGCACTAGTCGAGTCATCCATAGTATCTCCCACTTCCTCTGTAGGCGAGACTTCTGACTCCGCTGGCCCTTTACTTGCCTTATTTTTGTGTACACCATGCTTTGTCATTCTGAAAAAATTGCAAAATAAATGAGAGGCTGACCACAACACGAGAAATCAATGAAACTAGCTATGAAATAGATAACATATAAATTCGAAGCAAAAATCAAGATTTCTCGTAATGTAGTAAACACTCCCTGCTGAATTTCATGTGCGACTAGCAACATGAAACCCACAACTAAAGAATTCGACAGCATGGTGCCCCGTTTAAAGACAAATTGGCGGGAGTTTATACAGACAGTGTAGTTTCTCATCCACTGCAAATACAACTTGTCCTTGAACACGGTGTACGTGACTGGCAAAGAACTAGTACATACTGTAATCATCGTTCTTTATATCATAGAAAATTCTGCCCCCCAACTGAAGTGGTGTGCTACGTACTTCGCATCACCTACCACATCTTTCTAATGGTCCACTTTTGCCTGTCTCGTCTGGGTACCAACTAAAGTTCAAAAGTTTGAAAATTATTCTAAAACTAGTACACACCAGTCACCTGGGGATGGCAGATCCATCCATTTTTATGTATTTTACATCACTTTAGTACTAAAGCCAGAAAGTTACTTACCCAATGTGTTACAAACAGGATATACTTTAAACATTTATGAACTTGTTGGAGTTTAATTTGCTGTGTATTTTTTATACCTATTAAGGCATGTTTGTACTCAATTGGACAGTAAAACCAACAGGTAAGCAAATAGTCTAAAACAGAATTAGAGAAGTCACACGATCAGTTAAAATGAAAAAAATAATTTTTGCAAACATTCAGTGTACCACAAAGTTAAGGAAGATATAAACAAAGTAAATACATCACTTGCCTAGGCAAAAACATGACAGTACACAAGCTAAATTTGACACCCAAACAAAGGATTCTAATGAGCATAAGTGAAAATATCAGAGGGGAAATACTATAGACCAAATTATAGTTCTAAGTACTTTATTCACAAAAATAGCATTTTTAAAAAATATATTCACAAAGTAAGATTACACTGGGTTATACTTGACTTGACCTGAAATGAAATTTTGTTCTTGAGTCCTAATTCCACAGGTCTGTGACTATACTGTGCCATTATAAGTAAAGTTTCAATCTAAATTCATGTTTGTTTCAATTTGTATATAAGACTGACTCGTGCCTCTTGCACTAACTATAATTAAATTTTTTATGAGAAAGTGCAACATTTCATTAATTACTAGAAAATGCATTTGAATTTAGTGTGAAAGGATTTTAGTTTTAGTAGTAAGGTGGGGACTATGGTCACACAATTTTTCCCCCCTCAGGGGGGAAAAGTGTGACTATAATCCCCCAGAGTTCAAAACACGGACCATCTGTCAGGGTAATTGGCGATCATAGGATTAGGGGAGGGGAAAAGGGGGGATTATTGAATGGGCTTAATTAACCCAAATGCTTTTAAAAAAGAGTGAGATTATTGAAATGGTTATGAAGGGTAGGAATCAATGGCCTACATTTATTTCAAATGAAGAATTTATAGCATTGTAGCTACTATGTACACAAATTTATAGAGTCCCAACAAATTAAAGCTAACCAAGAAAAGTACACACAAGTAATGGTCAAGCTTTTTTTCCCACATTTTTTTTGTTTAAAAAAA
Organism: Sabellastarte sp. h YS-2021; assembly: GCA_964017235.1. Classification (NCBI taxonomy): domain Eukaryota; kingdom Metazoa; phylum Annelida; class Polychaeta; order Sabellida; family Sabellidae; genus Sabellastarte; species Sabellastarte sp. h YS-2021. The sequence continues at coordinate 20,877,061 of OZ024928.1, forward strand.
CCAGTTAAAGGGACCCAGTTTTCGACTTACTGTCAACACTATTTATATGCAAAAAGCCACCAAATGCTTACATGACAGGATTATAAGGCACATTATCATTAAACATCAGTTTTCTGTGACTGCATGTGTGTTACTTTCAAAATAATTGCACTGTTGAAATCCTGTAATCCGATTGGTGTGACTATAATTCCAGCATTTTGATTGGTGTGACTATAATTCCAGCATTCTGATTTGACTGATTTTTAATCATCTACACATTCATAGCAATAAATAAGGGACATTTAAAACTACATACAAAATTTATCATAGCACTGATGAAAAAATATGAAACATGCAAAAAATTAAGATATTTAAACCCCTAAAAATTTGTAAGGACATTTAAAAACGCATAACTTGGAATTATTTAAACATCTACTAATTCAAAGCTAACCAAGAAAATTAAAACTACACACAAGTGAGAAGTCACACGATCAGTTAAAATGAAAAAAATAATTTTTGCAAACATTCAGTGTACCACAAAGTTAAGGAAGATATAAACAAAGTAAATACATCACTTGCCTAGGCAAAAACATGACAGTACACAAGCTAAATTTGACACCCAAACAAAGGATTCTAATGAGCATAAGTGAAAATATCAGAGGGGAAATACTATAGACCAAATTATAGTTCTAAGTACTTTATTCACAAAAATAGCATTTTTAAAAAATATATTCACAAAGTAAGATTACACTGGGTTATACTTGACTTGACCTGAAATGAAATTTTGTTCTTGAGTCCTAATTCCACAGGTCTGTGACTATACTGTGCCATTATAAGTAAAGTTTCAATCTAAATTCATGTTTGTTTCAATTTGTATATAAGACTGACTCGTGCCTCTTGCACTAACTATAATTAAATTTTTTATGAGAAAGTGCAACATTTCATTAATTACTAGAAAATGCATTTGAATTTAGTGTGAAAGGATTTTAGTTTTAGTAGTAAGGGGGGGACTATGGTCACACAATTTTTCCCCCCTCAGGGGGGAAAAGTGTGACTATAATCCCCCAGAGTTCAAAACACGGACCATCTGTCAGGGTAATTGGCGATCATAGGATTAGGGGAGGGGAAAAGGGGGGATTATTGAATGGGCTTAATTAACCCAAATGCTTTTAAAAAAGAGTGAGATTATTGAAATGGTTATGAAGGGTAGGAATCAATGGCCTACATTTATTTCAAATGAAGAATTTATAGCATTGTAGCTACTATGTACACAAATTTATAGAGTCCCAACAAATTAAAGCTAACCAAGAAAAGTACACACAAGTAATGGTCAAGCTTTTTTTCCCACATTTTTTTTGTTTAAAAAAACCAGTTAAAGGGACCCAGTTTTCGACTTACTGTCAACACTATTTATATGCAAAAAGCCACCAAATGCTTACATGACAGGATTATAAGGCACATTATCATTAAACATCAGTTTTCTGTGACTGCATGTGTGTTACTTTCAAAATAATTGCACTGTTGAAATCCAGTAATCCGATTGGTGTGACTATAATTCCAGCATTTTGATTGGTGTGACTATAATTCCAGCATTCTGATTTGACTGATTTTTAATCATCTACACATTCATAGCAATAAATAAGGGACATTTAAAACTACATACAAAATTTATCATAGCACTGATGAAAAAATATGAAACATGCAAAAAATTAAGATATTTAAACCCCTAAAAATTTGTAAGGACATTTAAAAACGCATAACTTGGAATTATTTAAACATCTACTAATTCAAAGCTAACCAAGAAAATTAAAACTACACACAAGTAATGGTCAAGCTTTTTTTCCCACATTTTTTTTTGTTTAAAAAGCCAGTTAAAGGGACCCCAGTTTCACATTGTCACAGCAGCCTTTCATTAGACGCCGCATATAATTCAAACTCTACTCACTTTAATTTAAACCAACCCCTGTACATTATTACCTTTATTTTTAAGTAATTACCTTATTTTAAAGTTTTCTCGGCGACTGTTATTCAATAGTACTGGAATAAGTAAGAATCCCTCGAATATACCAAAGTCCCAAAAATTTAAATATCATATACTAGAGTCCAATGGAAAGGCTATTATCCCCTATCATTTGAAAAGCATGTGACTATTCTCAGAGATGGTCATTCCACAATACAAAATGGGTTTAATGATCTGGAAAAAAAGTGTGGGGTAATAAATGTATAATTTTCAAATGCTCATAACTTTTTGAGGAATAGTCCGATTTTAAAAATTCAAAAAGGACCTCGATCCATATCTCCAGACGAAAATTTTGATACCTAATACTATAACCCCGAATAATAAATGCACAATATTTTGAAATCCAGCACATTAAAAAAAAGTCCCATTGTAAAAGCCTATTATCACCTATTGACAATGCCATTCGCACAGCTGGTGTCTTTAATCATTAAAAAGGTCTTTTTAAGGAATTATAATGTAGAATTTTCAAATACTCATAACTTTTTGAGGAATAGTCCGATTTTAAAAATTAAAAAAGCGTCTTAATCAGTGAGTCCAGACAAACGTGTTGATATGAAACACGCTCCTGTTAAACCATTGATAAAAATTTGAAAAAAATATTCATTAATTATGTTAAGAGACACATAATTTGCATTTTTCAAACGGCCCCAACTCTGCGAGGGATAGTCGGATTTTAAAAATTCGAAAAGCATCTTAATCAGTGAGTCCCGGCGAACGTTTTGATATCAAACTTAACCTTATATGAGAAATAACGGGAAATTTTAACTATACCAAAGCGTTCATTATGATATAACACAATGTGCGCACATTTAACGCGTGTGACCCTCACAATCCGCACATGTAACACAATGTGCACCGCACATGTAACACAATGTGCGCACATGTGACCCTCACAAACTGCACATGTAACACAATGTGCGCACATGTGACCCTCACAAACTGCACATGTAACACAATGTGCGCACATGTAACACATTGTGCGCACATGTGACCCTCACAAACCGCACATGTAACACAATGTGCACCGCACATGTAACACAATGTGCGCACATGTAACACAATGTGCACACATGTGACCCTCACAAACTGCACATGTAACACAATGTGCACACATGTAACACAATGTGCGCACATGTGACCCTCACAAACCGCACATGTAACACAATGTGCACCGCACATGTAACACAATGTGTGCACATGTAACACAATGTGCGCACATGTGACCCTCACAAACCGCACATGTAACACAATGTGCACCGCACATGTAACACAATGTGCGCACATGTAACACAATGTGCGCACATGTGACCCTCACAAACCGCACATGTAACACAATGTGCACCGCACATGTAACACAATGTGCGCACATGTGACCCACACAAACCGCACATGTAAAAAAAGAAAGATGGAGCATGTCAGAGATCACCCTAGTATCACAAAGTATACGTATACGATAGAATACTTGGAAAAATTACCCAGCAAGAAGAACTACGCAAATACCAGAGTACCCCATGGCGGCTTTACAATACGGGGAACCCAGATTCGGTAACAACCTAATAAACGTGAGAGTCTTAAAAGACAGTAAAGTCGTAGAATCCTGGCAACAATGAGCCTCGGTTGGGGTCCCGAGGCGATACCCTCGTCTTTGAGCGAATAATACCTTCCGAGGAAGGGGTGACCAGGAAACCCTGAGATGGATTACGTTTGATGAGCCTCATGTGCGGTGCACATTATGTTACGTGTGCGGTGCAGATTGTGTTACATGCATTACATGTGCGCACATTGTGTTACACGTGCGGTGTACATTGTGTTACATGTGCGGTTTGTGTGGGTCACATGTGCGCACATTGTGTTACATGTGCGGTGCACATTGTGTTACATGTGCGGTTTGTGAGGGTCACATGTGCGCACATTGTGTTACATGTGCGGTGCACATTGTGTTACATGTGCGGTTTGTGAGGGTCACATGTGCGCACATTGTGTTACATGTGCGCACATTGTGTTACATGTGCAGTTTGTGAGGGTCACATGTGCGCACATTGTGTTACATGTGCGCACATTGTGTTACATGTGCAGTTTGTGAGGGTCACATGTGCGCACATTGTGTTACATGTGCGGTGCACATTGTGTTACATGTGCGGATTGTGAGGGTCACACGCGTTAAATGTGCGCACATTGTGTTATATCATAATGAACGCTTTGGTATAGTTAAAATTTCCCGTTATTTCTCATATAAGGTTAAGTTTGATATCAAAACGTTCGCCGGGACTCACTGATTAAGATGCTTTTCGAATTTTTAAAATCCGACTATCCCTCGCAGAGTTGGGGCCGTTTGAAAAATGCAAATTATGTGTCTCTTAACATAATTAATGAATATTTTTTTCAAATTTTTATCAATGGTTTAACAGGAGCGTGTTTCATATCAACACGTTTGTCTGGACTCACTGATTAAGATGCTTTTTTAATTTTTAAAATCGGACTATTCCTCAAAAAGTTATGAGTATTTGAAAATTCTACATTATAATTCCTTAAAAAGACCTTTTTAATGATTAAAGACACCAGCTGTGCGAATGGCATTGTCAATAGGTGATAATAGGCTTTTACAATGGGACTTTTTTTTAATGTGCTGGATTTCAAAATATTGTGCATTTATTATTCGGGGTTATAGTATTAGGTATCAAAATTTTCGTCTGGAGATATGGATCGAGGTCCTTTTTGAATTTTTAAAATCGGACTATTCCTCAAAAAGTTATGAGCATTTGAAAATTATACATTTATTACCCCACACTTTTTTTCCAGATCATTAAACCCATTTTGTATTGTGGAATGACCATCTGTGAGAATAGTCACATGCTTTTCAAATGATAGGGGATAATAGCCTTTCCATTGGACTCTAGTATATGATATTTAAATTTTTGGGACTTTGGTATATTCGAGGGATTCTTACTTATTCCAGTACTATTGAATAACAGTCGCCGAGAAAACTTTAAAATAAGGTAATTACTTAAAAATAAAGGTAATAATGTACAGGGGTTGGTTTAAATTAAAGTGAGTAGAGTTTGAATTATATGCGGCGTCTAATGAAAGGCTGCTGTGACAATGTGAAACTGCGGTCCCTTTAACTGGCTTTTTAAACAAAAAAAAATGTGGGAAAAAAAGCTTGACCATTACTTGTGTGTAGTTTTAATTTTCTTGGTTAGCTTTGAATTAGTAGATGTTTAAATAATTCCAAGTTATGCGTTTTTAAATGTCCTTACAAATTTTTAGGGGTTTAAATATCTTAATTTTTTGCATGTTTCATATTTTTTCATCAGTGCTATGATAAATTTTGTATGTAGTTTTAAATGTCCCTTATTTATTGCTATGAATGTGTAGATGATTAAAAATCAGTCAAATCAGAATGCTGGAATTATAGTCACACCAATCAAAATGCTGGAATTATAGTCACACCAATCGGATTACAGGATTTCAACAGTGCAATTATTTTGAAAGTAACACACATGCAGTCACAGAAAACTGATGTTTAATGATAATGTGCCTTATAATCCTGTCATGTAAGCATTTGGTGGCTTTTTGCATATAAATAGTGTTGACAGTAAGTCGAAAACTGGGTCCCTTTAACTGGTTTTTTTAAACAAAAAAAATGTGGGAAAAAAAGCTTGACCATTACTTGTGTGTACTTTTCTTGGTTAGCTTTAATTTGTTGGGACTCTATAAATTTGTGTACATAGTAGCTACAATGCTATAAATTCTTCATTTGAAATAAATGTAGGCCATTGATTCCTACCCTTCATAACCATTTCAATAATCTCACTCTTTTTTAAAAGCATTTGGGTTAATTAAGCCCATTCAATAATCCCCCCTTTTCCCCTCCCCTAATCCTATGATCGCCAATTACCCTGACAGATGGTCCGTGTTTTGAACTCTGGGGGATTATAGTCACACTTTTCCCCCCTGAGGGGGGAAAAATTGTGTGACCATAGTCCCCCCCTTACTACTAGTTTTGAATGAGATATTAATAAACAAAATATATTAACCCAGTTCTTTCTTCCACTTGATTAGTGCCCCTGGAGGATGTTTTTGTATATGTGACTTTGCTCTTGTAAGGTTTTGCTATAAGGTGGTGGCATGGTATATTGATCACACTCAATGAATCATTTTTTGAAACTCAGGATGTGAAACCAAAAGCGAAAAACATACCTTTTGGGTAAAGAATTTCTACATGATATCCAGCCATTTTATTGAAATAGCAGTTAACTAAAAAGTTATTTGTAGGTTTGATCTTATGAAGAGTGAATTTTATAGCAACAGTTTTTCAATGTGAATGAATTTGGCCAATCTGACAACATGGGCAACAATAATGGGAGTAAATCTGATCCGCCAAACAACACTAGGTAAGTTTCTTTTAAATATACTTACATATATCGTACACAGAATGGTGGTTTAACTTTCCCGTAGTTACTCAATAAAAATCTGATATCTAATGTTTGCAAGATTTCCGTAAGAAATATAAAATTCGCCCGCCAGAGTATAAAAGATTCTCCAGTGAGGAAATGTCTTTCTATTCCTTGACATGTTTAGAATTCTTCTGCACATTTGTGATATTTGTGACCTAGTCAGCCCTCTGATTATATCCTGTGAGGCTAAACTGGCAGATTTCGAGTTTTTTTGACTTTCATTTAAAGGTAGCCTCATTGGAGAAATTTTTTATTTAAACACATTGTTTTTTGGATTCTAATAAGCATAAGTGAAAAAAATCAGAGGCAAAATACTATGTAAAACATTATAGTTCTAAGTACTTTATTCACAAAAATAGCATGTTTTTAAAATATATTCACAAAGTAAGGTTACACTGGGTTATACTTGACTTGACCTGAAATGAAATTTTGTTCTTGAGTCTTAATTCCACAGGTCTGTGACTATACTATGCCATTATCAGTAAAAATTCAATTCAAATTCATGTTTGTTTGAATTTGTATATCAGACTGACTCGTGCCTCTTGCACTAACTATACTTAAAATTTTTTTATGAGAAAGTGCAACATTTCATTAATTACCGAAAAATGCATTTGAATTTAGTGTGAAAGGATTTTAGTTTTGAATGAGATATTATAAATAAACGAAATATATTATTACTATTTAAGAGTGTGTTACTAGGAGATTATAAGCAAAGAATCAAGTATTGGTAAACATAGTATTTTATTGCTAGCAGGTCTGTGGCCCAATAATGGGGATTATTTACTGGGCTCTGATGTCACCAAGTATTTATTTTCAAATAGTGTACTCTTACTTGAAATTTTCAACTTACAATATCTCACTTACTAATGCACGAATTTTGCCCAAACAAAAACGAGAAAAAGCAGTGTAAAAATATCTTTCCAGTGGTATATAGAATGTTTTAGTAGGTTAACTTTTTATTGTGAAAGCCTGGAACTTGTTTACAGAAAAGAGATCAACATCCAAGAACCACTTCAAAATAAAATGTCGTGGTGATGTGTTTTTATAAGCCTCTATTTATATGATATCATAACATTATATATATCTCTTTGACTAGCAAATCTTCCAGTAATATAAAATTCAGCTAATAATGATGGTAATAATGTATTTTCTTATGGGCAATATTCTGTAGAAATGGACCTTCATTGATGATTATCAGCCTTTCACATCCATTAGTGCCCTCGGCCAGCCTCTGGCACTAATGGATGTATCAGGCCGATATTCATTGATGGCAGTCCATTTCTACACCATATTGCCCTTTAAAATTACATAATTGTACTATTAACACAGTTCTTTCTTCCACTTGATTAGTGCCCCTGGAGGATGTTTTTGTATATGTAACTTTGCTCTTGTAAGGTTTTGTTATAAGGTGGTGGCATGGTATATTGATCACACTCAATGAGTCATTTTTTGAAACTCAGGATGTGAAACCAAAAGTGAAAACATACCTTTTGGGTAAAGAATTTCTACATGATATCCAGCCATTTTATTGAAATAGCAGTTAACTAAAAAGTTATTTGTAGGTTCGATCTTATAAGGAGTGAATTTTATAGCAACAGTTTTTCAATGTGAATGAATTCGGCCCTTCTGAAAACATGGGAAACAGTAATGGAAATAAATCTGATCCGCCAAACAACACTAGGTAAGTTTCTTTTAAATATACTTACATATATCGTACACAGAATGGTGGTTTAACTTTCCCGTAGTTACTCAATAAAAATCTGATATCTAATGTTTGCAAGATTTCCATAAGAAATATAAAATTCGCCCGCCAGAGTATAAAAGATTCTCCAGTGAGGAAATGTCTTTCTATTCCTTGATATGTTTAGAATTCTTATGCACATTTGTAATATTTGTGACCTAGTCAGCCCTCTGATTATATCCTGTGAGGCTAAACTGGCAGATGTTGATTTTTTGGCTTTCTTGTAAAGGTATCCTCATTGGAGAATTTTTTTCATTTAAACATATTTAATTACAATTAGATAACACTCGTAAAAGTACAATTATATTAAGTCATATTGCTGAATGAAATATTTACAAATGGCAGGGTTGGGACAAATACAGAATAAAAGAATGCAAATACAAATACTAATCCAGTAATTTCCCAGTTGACAAATACAGATACAAATAATTTTAGAAGGCAAATAGAAATACAGACCCACAGAGTCCAAATACAAATATAAATACAAATACATCCAGCTAGAACCCCAAACATAAATTACGGATAAAGTGTGTTTGATGTAAGGAGAGTGAGGTGATCGTTGAAATGGTTAAAATGAATGAGCACAGAACTAGCTGGATGGTGGCATTAATTCTTCACGAATCACCTAGATTTGTTGAGAAATAAATGGAATGCATCTATAATAATCAGTTTTTCTTCTAAACTTAAGTTGTAACTGCCCAATAATAACAATTCAGTTGATGCCTCTACATTAATTACAGCCTGAACAGCATTTAATAAGGTTGTGCATATCATGTCATACAATGGGCAAAGGAAAAAGAAATGCTGTATATCCCTCGTAGGGTACCTACATCTGTAAGATTCATGATCAATTACATGGAGGTTGTTATGTAGGTGTGCATTAAGTTGCTACATCCCATTCCTGAATAAGAATGAAAAATATTCATTGACCAATTCCCATGACCAAATAGCTTCTCATGAAATTTATGATTTAAACTGTCAGGGTAATACAATTTATACAGTTCTCATTTAAATGAGTCTATTGAGTTCAGTGATTTGAGTTTTGGAGGGAGAGCATTCCGCAGCTTTGTGCCAATTGCTGGAAAGAGATTATGAAGAAGCTTCAGACATGTTCTTGTAGTAGGGATGTCCCCACAATTTATCATCGAGTTGCTGTTCTGCCTTAGCCTACCTATTTGTGGAGGAAGTTTTCTATTAATTGGCAAATTTCACATGTGATGGCAAATTTGATATTTTCCCCTGATACTATTAATGTAAAGACTGTTTGAGACTGATAAGAAACTTCAAAAGTTATATATGTCACAACACAAGAATTAATATTACCAGTTGTTATGGCAAGGAATGTCATTTTAAACAGTCCCACACAAATTGGTGCTTTTACATCCAATGTTTTAGCCAAAACAACATAAAAGCTACAAATGCAAAAAAAAGTAAAAGAATTATGACAAGTGAACTAGTCCCCCATATAGTGAATTTCAGCCATATGTACTGCTAAGCAATATGTGAAAATAATATGTTTAGTGCAGGTGCCATTTTCTCGGATTTACCTATTTCCTAACGTACATTTATGACACGAAGTTAAATTTTCCTTGTTTCAGATTCAAAGCCATGGTATTCTAACCACGTTAATGTTGAATTATGCCACTAAATACCACAATTATTGAAAACAACAACAACAACATGAAAATTCATTAATAAAGTTACACTTTGTGGATTGAATCTGAAATTAGGTTTATATCGATTGAAGTACCATCAATGCATTTCAGAACTTTAAAAAAACTGTGTTCTTCAAAACTGATCTGAAATATCTTGAATTCAGTTAAAAAAAATATTTTATCCCCAGACAGGGATATACTGGATTCAGCTCCGTCGCACTACTGAGACGGCACCGTAGAAATTTCCTTGTGTGTGCGAGAACTCAAAAACAGATCAACCTTTTTTTTCCTTGTGCACTTTTCGGGCTTGTTAATTACACGACCTCTACAGATCAAACAATATTACTATTTTACCATTAAAATGCACTATTTGTTTATAATCTGCGGAAATGAGTTGGCCCAAGCTAGTTTAATCACTGCTGTAAGTTGTAGATATGAGGAAAACTTCCAGAACGACATAGAGTAAGAAATGTGAAATTCGCCACTTTTACTGTGTTTTTGGACTGTTTTCATGCATTGCTCTGCTATTAATGAACCAATATGAGTCAAAATTTTCAGAAAACAAGTTCATACCAATAGCAATTTGTTCGTATAATTGATTTTGCAATATATTATACTGTTACCATGGATAAATAGAGTTAAAGTTGATAGAATAATGAGATCGTTAGAAATGTGAAATTCGCCACCTCACGAATTTTTTGAATGGGTACATTATTGGCATGGACATCTATTAATACTATCTATTCACCTCTGAAATGTAAAATTGGCAGTAGCTCACTTGGTAAAGTGTATGAGTGGCCCTGCATGCAGCGCTTGTTTGAGGTTCAGGTGGGGTGACTTTTTTTCTTTCTCTTTTTGTTTATTTTTATAATTTATTTGAACTTTGTTGACAATCAAACTTTTTTTAAACAGACAGTATTGAATTAATTTGAAACAATAGTATATTTTTGTTTTCACGAACTTGAGCCAGAATCACGTGTAATTTAATCAGTGCAGGGAGCAAACTCAAAGGCAAGCAGCCCACCCAGGTTCAACACTAATTTGTTCCAAATAATTTTATTCAATATTTTATTTAATTATAATTATTCTTTTTAAAACTTAAAAAGTACATGTAATATTTGGGAAAAAAACACTGGTACATATTAAACTATTAAATGAAAATCACGGAAGAAACAATTCATCATTATGTACCCATATAAGATGCTATCATCTTATTTATTGTTTGAATGCATTACTTATGCATTCATTCACCAGGGGCGCCACCTTACAGTGGGTTTTAATGAAAGGCAATCTTCCAACACAAGTTCCATCCTAGCCAAATCCAATATTTTTTCTTGTGAGAAGTAGGTTTTTTTTCATTAAATTTTATCAAGTGAACAGGTTCAAGAAAGAAAAAATAACAAAGTTTTAGTGTTGTTAATATGGAATGTATAATTGAATTAGCAAGACAATTTTGCTGAAAAATTGGGAAAAAGTGAGAAGGTAATAATTACACTTCAATATATAAAAATCATGGGCTAACTAGACCAAGGACGCATCTGTGGCCAGATGCAGGATGTATCCACCGACGAATGCCAACTAACATAGTTTAGAAGATAATCAGCATTTTTCGTTAATAAGCAAGCTGAAAGCACTTTTAAGTTTGGCTACCCTTATTTGACCCTGTAGCAGGGGCCCAAGGTGAAGTCTGACTACATCAAAAGATTCACAGCCCATGATTTCCTATAAGTCGTTTTCACATTGCAAACCTCTAGGACCAATAATAAACAGGAGGTGCCCAAGGTCAAATCTGACCACATCAAAAGATTCGCAGCCCATGACTTCCTGCAAGTTGTTTTCATATTAATGAGTTATTTGAGAAATACTGGCTATCTGCAATACTTTTCGAGATAATTCGCATTTACTCATTTTGAGTAGGTGAATAATCAGCTATGGGTCTGAAACTTCACCAAGTGAAAGCTCTCCCAAAAGTAGGTGAATGAGTTATTTGACAAAAATTGGCTATCTACAATACTTTTAAGAGATAATTCGAATTTACTCATTTTCAGTAGGCGAGTAATTACCTATGGGTCTGGAACTTCACCATGTGGAAGCTCTCCCAAAAGTAGATGAATGAGTTATTTGATAAAAATTGGTTATCTGCAATACTTTTAGAGATAATTAGTATTTACTCATTTTGAGTAGGTGAATAATTAGCTATGGGTCTGAAACTTCACCAAGTGAAAGCTCTCCCAAAAGTAGGTGAAGGAGTTATTTGACAAAAATTGGCTATCTGCAATACTTTTAGAGATAATTCCATTTACTCATTTTGAGTAGGTGAGTAATTTGCTACGGGTCTGAAACTTCACCAAGTGAAAGCTCTCCCAAAATTAGGTGAATGAGTTATTTGAGAGAAATTGGCTATCTGCAATAGTTTTAGAGATAATTTGCATTTACTCATTTTGAGTAGGTGAGTAATTAGCTACGGGTCTGAAACTTCACCAAGTGAAAGCTCTCCCAAAAGTAGATGAATGAATTATTTGATAAAAATTGGGTATCTGCAATACTTTTAGAGATAATTAGCATTTACTCATTTTGAGTAGGTGAATAATTAGCTATGGGTCTGAAACTTCACCAAGTGAAAGCTCTCCCAAAAGTAGATGAAGGAGTTATTTGACAAAAATTGGCTATCTGCAATACTTTTAGAGATAATTTGCATTTACTCATTTTGAGTAGGTGAATAATTAGCTATCGGTCTGAAACTTCACCAAGTGAAAGCTCTCCCAAAAGTAGGTGAATGAGTTATTTGACAAAAATTGGCTATCTGCAATACTTTTAGAGATAATTTGCATTTACTCATTTTGAGTAGGTGAGTAATTAGGTCTGAAACTTCAGCATGTGAAAGCTCTCCAAAAAGTAGGTGAATGAGTTATTTTAGAAAAATTTGCTATCTGCAATACTTTTAGCGAAAATTCAAAATTACCCATTTTAGTAGGCAAGTAATTTAGCCACAGGCCTAATTTAGACATAAAGCCTACCAATAGAATACCGTGGTGCACCCTGTAATATACCTTGCAAACTTGAGAAGGTTGGCTATAATATTTTTTTCATTAGAGCGGTAATGGTGAAATCTCTCTACACACTGTGGCTATCCAGTGGATACAATGATTTACTGAACAGTGAGAACCTGAAAGTAGATATTAGTCAGCTATGCCATGATATAGAGGTCTGCAATTTCACTGTGTTATAGCTGACCAAAAATTATGTGAATAACATATTTAAACAAAATACTGTAAATATAATAGTTTTCATGTTATAACTGATTTACTCAACAGTGAGAACCTCAAAGTAGCTATTACTCAGCTATGCAATGAGCTACACATCTGAATTTTTACTATGTTATAGCTGACCCAAAAGTAGGTGAACAACATATTTAAGCAAAATACTGTAAATGCAATAGTTTTCAAGTTACAACTGATTTACTCAATAGTGAGAACCTGAAAATAGCTATTGCTCAGCTATGCCATGAGTTATAGGTCGATGTTATAGCTGACCCAAAAGTAGGTGAACAACATATTTTAACAAAATACTCCAAATGCAATATTTTTCAAGTTACAAGTGATTTACTCAACAGTCAGTACCTGAAAATAGCTATTGCTCAGTTGTGCCATGAGCTACAGGTCTGTAATTTCACTATGTTATAGCTGACCCAAAAGCAGGTGAACAACATATTTAAGCAAAATACTGTAACTGCAATACTTTTCAAGTTACAACTGATTTACTCAACAGTGATAACCTCAAAGTAGCTATTACTCGGCTATGCCATGAGCTACAGGTCTGAAATTTTACTATGTTATAGCTGACCCAAACGTAGCTGAATAACATATTTATACAAAATTCTGTAAATGCAATAGTTTTCAAGTTACAACTGATTTACTCAACAGTGTGAACTTCAAAGTAGCTATTACTCAGCTATGCAATGAGCCACAGGTCTGGAACTTCACTATGTTATAGCTGACTCCGAAATAGGTGAATAACATCTTGAAACAAAATACTCTAAATGCAATACTTTTCTAGTTATAAGTAATTTACTCAACAGTGATAACCTAAAAGTAGCTATTATTCAGCTATGCCATGAGCTACAGGTCTGAAATTTTACTATGTTATAGCTGACCCAAAAGTAGCTGAATAACATATTTATACAAAATTCTCTAAATGCAATACTTTTCAAGTTACAAGTGATTTTACTCATGATGGAAGTTAGTGAAAAGCCCAAAAGTAGCTATTACTCACTTAGCTATCGAGACAGACACCCAAGTTACTCACCATGTTGTAGCTATGAAAAAAGTAGCTGAATAACATATTTTAACAAAATGCTCTAAATGCAACACTTTTCAAGTTATAAGTGATTTAGTGCATGATTTCATGAATTTTAATGCATTTTAGACATTTTTGTCTAATACAGGCCTAATTTAGACATAAAGCCTACCAAAAAGATAGGGTGGCGAGTCCTCTTGCATACCAAGCCACCTGCCAAATATGAAAGAAATCTGGAAAGAAATGTGGACTGTAGGTCGCTAACAAGCAATATTCCACATTTTAGACATTTTTGTCTACCACAGGCCTAATTTAGACATAAAGCCTACCAAAAAGATAGGGTGGCGAGTCCTCTACCATATCAAGCCACCTGCCAAATATGAAAGAAATCTGGAAAGAAATGTGGACTGTAGGTCGCTAACAAGAAATCTCTGCGGACGCGGATGACGACGATGATGAATCCATAGTATCCCCGCTTCGCGTCGGGGATACAATTAATTTACACATATTAACCAAAAAACATTAAAAAAAACTAACACAAATCAGAATGGTTTTCCCAGTGTGAAGAAAATGTATGTACTAATTGGTAATTATGTTATCTGAAATAGATTTTATAATCTGAAAAAAAAGCCAAGAGTAAAGCACGAATAAACAGTAAAAAAGACATTTCTAAAGGGAGACAAGTTCATTTGTCATTTATATGTCATAAAAACATTTAAAAGTGTCATTTTTATTGCGCTACAATAGCTTACCATGTGGGACTGAATGCTTTATCAGAGGCCACCCGGACTCTCCGCCAACGATTAAGAAAAAATAACCGAATTTGACGGAGTCCTGGAACTAGCATGTACCCTAGCAGTGCATTGTGGTAGTTCTTCCTCCTTCTCTCGTTGGCCGCCATATTGGAAAGTCGATTGAAGTTGCTCTCAAGAAATTACTGATATCTCAGCATATACGTTTTGTTGGATGTTTATTTTGCATTATTTCTTTTATTAATATATATAGCACATTCTGTCAAAGTTTGGGAAGTATCCATTTTGTATTTTTTGCTTTATAATGTCTTTGTGAGTTTTCCGCGTCTTCCGCTCGGATTATTACTCATTAAAGAACGTCTATTTGCCTTCTACCAACACATTGGAGGTTATTTCGTTTCCTCCCTTAAAATATTCCTTTAATATTTTCTTTTCTGTACTTTCTTAAAATCTTACTTGCATATCACGTCTTTGTGACTGTTTTTTCACAATATTTTAATTCGTAGTTGGTGTTTGTTGATTCGCGCTTCCGAGCTCGGATCTTTTTTATTGCATAAATTATGTCTTCCCATCAAACTAGTGCAAAACCGAGGTCGTCTAAGTGCCGACATTTTTGTTTCTCTTTTGATCTGCACAACTACTGCCCTACTTGCAGAGAATCCGGGAAAGGGGATGATCTCTGTGTAACCAATCAGGGCCCTTGTCAGATCTGCCAAGCTCTTCTGAAGAGCATGCAGAAACTAAGAATAGACGTCGGTACACTCGGAAGGTTAAACCAGATCAAAATACTAGCAAAGACGACCTTGATCTTTTAGGAGATGATGAAGATTCATTTTCTGGTACCCAAGCAGATCTGGAGGGCGCTGTGGATACCTTATTCTCAACTCCTCCACGTCCACAACTTCTTAGGTTTGAACCCTTATCAACTAAAACTCCTCAAACTGTACCCCAGGTACTGCCTTGCAGAACAAAATTGAAAATAATTTACAAAAATCCCTGGGATCAACCTTCAACATCCAACTAAAGCAAGAGATGGGTGTCTTCCAGGCATCTATGTTGGATGCCATGAAGTCTCTTAGAGACGAAATGCTTGCTTTAAAAAACAGGTTGGATGTAGATAAGACATCCAACCCTACTCAAACTAAAAGCTTGCCTGGTCCTTTCACTCGGACCTCTGAACCTATCCACTTGGATCAATCGGAAGTTCAGCCGATGGATGCGGAGCCTTATGGCCCCTCTCTTCCTCCAAGGTCTACACAAAAGCCTCAACACTCGGATATCCACTCGGAACACTCGGATCAAGCTTCCGATTCTGAGTACTACCAGGCTAGACCAAAACATAAAAAAACATGCTGACAGGAAGAAGCACAAATCAAAACCCATCCACAAAAAATCTCGTTCGTCTGCAGATGAAGATGAGTCCTCTGCTCCCTCTCGAGGGTCTACTCAATCTCAACAAAAGGTTCCTCCAGAACCCTGCCCTCAGGCCAGCGCATACCCAATCTTCATTAGGGAGGTAGATATGAGTGATCTACCTTCCCAATACGCAGAGGAAATTGAAACCTTCAGGCAAATCCTTGATCTCTCTGATCCCAGGGAAACTATGCCTAGGTCCTTTACTTCTGTGCTTGGCCTAGACGACGAGAAGGGCCAACAAGAACTAAGGCCTAGAGGCCCTTGTGCCATGCTTCCTCTGAGTCCTTTTATCAAGGAAGCCTTTGAGAAATTTGAACAAGATTTCTTGGCCTCTACCTTACCTGAGGGTAAGTACATTAAACCTTCAGCTTCAACAGCTAAATTCTATAAGGTGGGACAACCTTGCTTTGAAGACAAACTTTAGGAGCTCAACTCAGATTTTGCCAAAATCTGTATTTCGCCCAAACCCTCTGGTGCCGCTGTTGCCAAGGTTCCCCTTAATATTCTCAAGGAACTTGAGCAACAGTCTAGACAAAACCTCTCCACTATCAATTTCATTGCTACTTTTAACAGGACTTCTTCTGCATGCAACTCTGTTCTGGAAAAAGGCAAAAATCAAATTCTAGATGGAGCTGACCCTAGGAAGCTCATCAAACGTGGTTATGACAACGTGTGTGAATACTTTGATATAATGGAGAAAAGAATTCTCATTCAACAAAGGTCCCTAGCATGCCTTAGTAAGTCACTGTCCCACATCCTGCAGAGGGTACTCTACACCATGGGCAACACCGGCCTTCTACGAAGAGAGGCCGGAATGACCCTCCTTCACCCTCCTTCACCCACCTTCAAGACATCAAGAGTTGAGGAACTCGCCATTCTGGCCTTCCCCACTCTTTAAATCTCAATTGGTTAAAGATGGAGAGGATTTTCTCCTCAAAAAAGGCACTGGCAAAAACTCACAGGGTTTTGGAC
The DNA here is from genome assembly GCA_964017235.1 of Sabellastarte sp. h YS-2021. NCBI lineage: Eukaryota > Metazoa > Annelida > Polychaeta > Sabellida > Sabellidae > Sabellastarte > Sabellastarte sp. h YS-2021. The sequence goes on from OZ024928.1 coordinate 20,894,349, forward strand.
CCTATCAAAACAAGCCCTTTCGTGGTCCCCACCACAATAAGAAAAGAGGCCCCTACAGGAAACACCCCTATGGGGGCAATTCCTCCCAAAGCAGTAACCAATCATTTCCCTCTAACCGAGGAAAACAAAACTTCAGAGGCTCCAGGGGTCGTTTTCGACCCCACAATAGGGGAGGAGGGCGTGGAAACCTCTCCTCCCAATGACTCCTCCAAAGCCTCAATCAGTCCACCAGTAGGGGGTCCCCTCCATTCTTTCAGTAGAGACTGGCAAACAAACAACTGTTCCTTAAAAGTGTTAAACATTATCACCAATGGCTACGTTCTGCCATTCCTCTCAAAACCCAACTTGGTCAGATTTCCTCTGATTGTATCAGAATACAAGGCCCTTCCCAAAGACCAAGCTCTGGCAGATTGTATCCAGTCTCTGCTGTCAAAGAAAGCAATCGAAAGGGTGGAAAATGTAAAATCTCCCCGGTTTTACAGTCGCCTGTTCCTTGTACCCAAGCCTCACCAGAGGTGGAGGCCAGTAATAAACCTAAGCAGGCTACAGGCTACATGTAGAAAAGTTCAAAATGGAAAATCCAGAGTCCATCAGGACCTCCCTGATTCCCAGGGAGTGGGTATCGTCGATAGATCTGTCGGACGCCTACCTTCACATCCCCATTCATCCACTCTCAAGGAAATACCTAAGATTTTGCCACAGAACTCAGGTGTTCCAGTTCACATCCCTCCCCTTCGGACTGGCCACAGCCCCCCAGGTCTTCACAATGATTGTGAAAGAGGTGAAGCTGATGGCCCTCTCTAGAGGTCTCAGACTTCACCAATACCTGGACGACTGGCTGATCAGGTCCCAGTCTCAGGAGGAAGCCCAAGTGAACACCCAGGCAGTGGTAGATCTAACTCAATCCCTGCTGTGGATTATAAATCAGGAAAAGTCAGAACTAAAACCTACTCAGGTGTTTTCGTTCGTGGGCTACGAGTACCATCTCGATGTAGCCCTTGTAAAACCCACTCAAGAGAGATGGCTCAAACTCCAGGATTTGATCCTACGACTCAAGTCAAAACATGTTTTGACTGCAAGATGTTTGATGTAGCTAATTGAGTTGCTAGCCTCAACGGAGAAGATGGTCCCGGAGGGACGCCTTCACATGAGGCCCTGTCAGTTTCCCCTCAAGGAGAACTGGAAATTTCCTCAGTCGCTGGACAGCCTCCTTCCTTGGACAGAAATGATTTCTGCACACCTAGATTGGTGGCAAAATCCTGTCAATGTGATGAAGGGCGCAGACCTTCATCCCAAAGACCACAGTATCCAACTCTTTCCATACGCCTCAAACGAAGGTTGGGGCGCTCACTTAGAACAAAGTTCTACTCAAGGTCTGTGGTCAGAACAGGAAAAAAGGCTACACATAAATGTCCTAGAATTGAAGGCGGTCTCACTGGCCCTTCGTCAGTTCAAGGACCAGTGTCAGAACCAAACAGTCTTAGTTGCCACGGACAACTCAACAGTAGTAGCCTACATAAACAAACAAGGAGGAACTCACTCAGCGGAGATGTGTGCACTCCTGTGGAAAATCATGACTTGGTGCCATCACTACCACATAACATTGAAAGCCAGACACATCCCAGGCTGTCTCAATGTGATGGCCGACCTCCTGTCCAGGTCCCACCAAGTTCAGTCGACCGAATGGTCTTTACATCCACAGGTGTTCAGGCAAATCTGCCAAAAGTGGTTCACTCCTCATGTGGACCTGTTTGCCACTCATCTGAACCACAAACTCCCTCTATATGTGTCTCCTATCACAGACCCCTAGGCCTGGGACATAGATGCTCTGAACATAAACTGGACGGGTCTCACAGCCTATGCTTACCCTCCAACGGCTCTCCTTTACAGGGTGATCCAAAAAATCAGGCAATGCCATTGCCTGATCATTCTAATAGCCCCAGGCTGGCCGGGGATGCCCTGGTTTTGGGACCTTGTGCAGCTCTCAACAGAGATCCCTCTACAACTCCCAGTGTCAACAACACTACTCAAACAGTCCCACAGTTACGTATTTCACAGCAATCCGCAACATCTCAACCTCCACGCCTGGTGTCTAGGAGTGGACAATTCCAGGAGCAAGGCTTCTCTGTGGAGGTGGCAGAGAGAATTGCTGCACCTCAGAGATCATCAACAAGAACCGTTTACAAGTCAAAGTGGGCCCTATTTGAAAAATGGTGCAGAGAAAATTCGGTGGATTTCTCCTCTCCATCTATAAAACAAATCTCAAATTTTTTCATGTATCTGTACCAAGACTTAAACAGGCGCCCCTCTACCATTGACGGTTACAGGACTGCTATTGTTGACACTTTGGGCACTACAGCCCAACATATAGCTCATGATCCAGACCTTCACAGGTTACTCTCCAGTTTCCACCGGGATCGTCCTAAAAGTTCCAGGAATCTTCCAAAGTGGAACCTTTCTGTTGTTCTCAATGAGCTCACAAAAGCACCCTTTGAGCCTATGAAAGACACAGACCTCAAACATCTCACTCTCAAAACTGCTTTCTTGCTAGCCTTGGCCTCCGGAAGCGCCGCAGCGAAATCCACGCCTGGGTCACAAACAAAGTATCTAATCTAGGCCAATGGGAAAAGGTTGCCTTGTTCCCCTCTTCTGACTTTATTGCCAAAAACCAGCTAGCAAGAGATGGTTCTCAAAGTGTGTCCCCAGTGATTATTCCAGCTCTAACTACCATTGTAGATAGACAATTCAAAGAAGACAGGACCCTGTGTCCTGTGCGGGCCCTGAGGTACTATCTGGATCGAACCAAGGACCTTCGAGGTTCCCGATCCCTTCTCTTCATCTCCTTTAAAAAAGGACATACCTCAGATATCAGACCTGCTACTCTCTCTTTCTGGTTGAAACAAACCATTCTACTTTGTTACAAACAAGCCGACCAACAAGCCTTGGATTTAGTCCAAGTCAAACCGCATGATATCCGGGCTTTCGCGGCCTCTAAGGCCTTCTACGGTGGGGTATCGGTGGACCAGATCATGCAAGCGTGTCACTGGAAAGCTCACAATACGTTCACAAATTTTTATCTCAAAGACCTTACTTGGTCAGACAACGACAACAATATGTATCTGGGACCAGTAGTAGCGGCACAACAAGTCCTAGACCCTTCCCCTTAGCATCCTCATCTTCGGGAAGAAAAGAAGGGGGGGGGGGGGGCACGCCAGCTGCATCCAAGTCTTCAGGAGTCCTTCCCAGGGTCTAGGTATCCGTTTACCTTCAAGATGTTCACGGTAAGGTCTTTTTATCCTTTAACTTTTATTGTATAATGTATTTCCTTATCCAATGTACCCTAATCTCATTTTTTCAGTGGCAAATGTTATGAGATTCAGGCCTAGGGTCTGTACTTTAGCAGTGACGCCCTTGCGGGCTATTCCTGAGTGAGCTCGGCTGCACTCTCTTCTCTCAGAACATCTAGACGGTATTCATACCGTCATCACCTCTTCTGGTTTTTGGCAAATTACAGACCCGACCATTAGAACTGGGGTTCTGTAAATGGGACTCAGACTGGTTTTTTGACCATCTTTGGGTATTCTTATCATCTGTAAATTCTAAATTCTAAATTAAAAGAAAAAATAACATGTTCCAGTCTCAGCTGTAATCCTGCCACCGGGCGGTTGAATTCAGCATTCAGTCCCACATGGTAAGCTATTGTAGTGCAATAAAATTGAAAATTTTAATTACGTAAATGTAGCTTTTATAAGCTACAAGCTTACCATGTGGGACTGAGGAAAATCCCACCCTACCTCCCCGCTGTATTCCAGCTGAGGGGTATGGACTAAATTACCACGAGAGAAGGAGGAAGAACTACCACAATGCACTGCTAGGGTACATGCTAGTTCCAGGACTCCGTCAAATTCGGTTATTTTTTCTTAATCGTTGGCGGAGAGTCTGGGTGGCCTCTGATAAAGCATTCGGTCCCACATGGTAAGCTTGTAGCTTATAAAAGCTACATTTACGTAATTAAAATTTTCAAATTTATAAATTACGCACTATAAGTAATGAAGTCTTTATGTGTATAATAAACAAACAAACCTAAACACATCTGTGTATGATGATCCGTGGGGTTTTCATGCTATTAAAAATGTCTGAGTTCTGTTAGCATTCTTACAAATTAATTTCAAATATATAACATATTTAATGAATAGGACTTTGTGTATACAGAAAAAATATATCAGAAGGTGAAGATGACAATATTATAAGAGTGAGTATGAGTGATACATATATTGTTTCTGTCTGTCAGATGAGGGATATTTTGCTTTTATTATCCACCATTTGGTACGATTTATGGGTTAAATAACACGCCGAATGAGAGTATGTAAAAAGGCTGTCAAAAAACACAGGCAGCAGTGAATATATAAACTTCAATCTTTAACTGATTTATTTCTGCGTGGATTTTTATGCAACAGCCATGAGCAGAAGCGCTGTAAAATTACCTTTCTAATGAGATATAATACATATTTGTAGGGAACATGGTTTTTCGAGATATTAGTGAAAAACTGGAAGTTATTGACACAAGTTATCCATGGTACGGAGGTGCCCTTGTATACAAAATAAATATATCCCGCTCCGTATATCACTCTATATGGGCCAAATATGGCACACGGTGATAATAATTCACATTTTTCGCAATGATCTTGAAAAAAAGGGTGCGCTTTCATAATGGCTTAAAATGGCTACCTTTATGAAATCGTATACAGGTATAAGCATTGAGAAGCCTTGACATTTAATTGTAGGTAGAGTTCTCAAATTTGCAGGATATTTTCATCATTACAAAATCTTGCCTTGGAATATTTTGGCCTTATTATTTAAAAAATTACCAATGGCTGGCATGGGCGTTTTTTACCCCTTTAGAGCAAAAGGTATTATCAGTAAAGATCTAAAATTTGCAGGATACGTTCATCATTACAAAATCCTGCGTGGGAATATTTTTGGCCTCATGTTGAAAAACAAGATGGCCGCCAAAGGTATTTTTGTCATGCATGAAGCAGTGTAGAGAAATTTTTCTGTTATTCCATCTAGAGCAAAATGTATTATATGTAGAGTTCTCCAATTTGCAGGATATGTTCAACACTACAAAAGCTTGTCTGAGAATGATTCTTGGCCTCATTTTGAAATATAAGATGGCAAACACAGCTGTTTCTTTGATGGTCATTGTGGAGTTTTATTCCCTGTGAGGCTTTTTCTCATCGATGGAAATTTGAATGTCTTCATAGTTGATATTGTTAATAAATGTATATATCCTCTATAGCCTACAGATATTTGAACTTGAAGCTTGCTTCATTTCCGAAAACGAGATGACCACTAAATGCATTTTTTTTATGATCAGCAAGGTCTTTTACACATTTGAGGCCCTGGAAGAAAAGGTATCACGAGAGAGTTCTCAAATTTGCAGGATATAGTCATCATTACAAAAGCTTGACGGGCATAAGTGTTTGATTGTTATCACAGGGTTTTGAACATTTTGAGGCATTTTTTCATAAAAAGTTGAATCTCTTTATGATTGACATTTTAAATAGATATATGTGTCTCCTATAGCCTACATACATTTGACCGAGTCCAGCAAGTTCAATTTTTGGCAATTCAGTACATTATTTATGAGTAATTTATTTATAAGTACAACACTTGAATTAACAGGTTTTTAGAGGGCTGTGGAGTCTTTTGCTTGAAACAGATTTGCTTAGTTTCTTATGTCTTCACATTTTCCTGCTATTGCTAGATCCAGCTCAGTGAGTTATAGTGCTAGAAGCTATTGTAAGTAAAATGCTTATAGCTCCAAAATGACTGCTTGGACAGCATTTTTCTAAAATATGTTGTTCAGCGCTATTTTATCTGTACCTACAAGATGGTACCTGTTTTTGAGGTCTTACTCAATAACTAAATGGGTAACAGCTGTTTTCTGTGTTCAAAAGTAAAGGGAATAAGTCTCTTTTTTTTCTTTGTAACCGTTACAAGTACAATCTTTTGGATAAATTTGGTGTTCAGCTACTTTTTGATGTTCTGTGTCATGGCAAATTTTCAGAGCTGTAGTGCCATTGCAAATGGAGTTATAGCTGCTTTAATAGTTCGCGTTTGAGTAAATGACTTATTACTACAAAACCATTGGATGTACAGCATTTTTGTGATATATATTGTTCCCCCATTTTTTAACGTTCTGTGTCATGGCAAATTATCAGAGCCAAAGCTATACAGTTAACCCAGTAAAAGCTACTTTGCTGTATTGCGAATGAGTAAATCACTTGTAATTTCAAAACTATTGAATCTAGAAGTTTTTATCAAATATGCTCTTCACCTACTTTTTGATGACTTGTGTGATGGAATATTTTCAGAGTAAGTTGCTTGTAACTTCAAAACTATACAGTTTAGAGATTTTATTATCAGCTACTTTTTGATGTTTTGTTTCATGGCAAATTTTCTCAGCTATAGCTCCACATCTAACTGGGCAATAGCAACTTTGCTATTTTGAGAATGAGTAAATCACTTGTAACTTCAACAGTATTAAGTTTAGAGGATTTTATTACGTATGTTGTTCAGCTACTTTTTGATGATATGTGTCATGACAAATGTTCAGATGGCCCCACAGCTAATCCAGTAATAGTTACTCTGCTATTTTTCCAATGAGTAAATCACTTTTAACTTCAAAACTATTGAATTTAGAGGCTTTTATCTAATATGTTTTTCATCTACTTTTTGATGACTGTCATGGCATATTTTCAGAGATGTAGCTAATAGCTAATCATTGTTTAACCACATGTTGTTCAACTACTTTTTGATGTTCAAATTTTTAGAGCTATAGCTCCGCATCTATGTCAGTAATAGCTATGTTCACATTTTGCCGATGAGTAAGTTTTTTGCCTACATTAGTGCTATGATAAATACAATCACTCAACATAAACATATTCGCATTACTTTTGATCAATGTTACCAGCAGCTTATATAAAATTTACAATAACTTAGGAAGCAAACATGTACAGTTACTTCAATAGCAAAAATGTTTACTTTACTAACATTTTAAGTACAGTGTACAATTACTTTTAACCTCATTGGACAACAGAACACTTTTCCAAGACAAACAACAGACCATGTAGAGACACATATAAAGCACATTATAAATTATGTAACAAAATACCATTTTTTTTCTCAACTAATTCTAGCCTAAGTTATTGTAAATACACTTCAAGTTTACATCTCAGAATGTATTGAAAATTATAAAAAGACAAGTCTTTTTGTTTCTTTTTGGACTTACATATGAAATATTTGCCGATAAGGATGACATTTTTAACCGATGAATAAGTTTCTTGTAACTTCAAAACTATTCAATTTAGAGGTTTTTCAAATATGTTGGTCACCTATCTTTTGATAATCTGTGTCGTGGCAAATAGTCACAGCCATAGATCCACAGCTTACTGATTAATCGCTACTTTGCTATTATGCTAATGGGTAAGTCATTTGTAACTTTAAAACTATTCATTTTATTGCGCTACAATAGCTTACCATGTGAGACTGAATGCTTTATCTGAGGCCGCCTGGGACTCTCCGCCAACGATTAAGAAAAATAACCGAATTTGACGGAGTCCTGGAACTAGCATGTACCCTAGCAGTGCATTGTGGTAGTTCTTTCTCCTTCTCTCATTGGCCGCCATGTTGGAAAGTCGATTGAAGTTGCTCCTCAACAAAATACTGATATCTCAGGATATATGTTTTGTTGGATGCTCATTTTTCATTATTTCTTTTATTAATATATATAGCACATTCTTTCAAAGTTTGGGAAGTATCCATTTTGTCATTTTTGTTTTATAACGTCTTTTTGAGTTTTCCCGCATCTTCCGCTCGGATTATTACTCATTAAAGCACGTCTATTTGCTTTTTCACCAACACGTTGGAGGTTAGTCGTCTCCTCCCTTCATTATCGCCCAAATATTGTATATTTTAATTTATATGGTTTCTCAAGTTTTCACTGACGAATCACGTCTTTGTGACTGTTTTTTGTTTCCAATTTTTTATTCGTAGTTGGTAAAATTTAATTCCGAGCTTCCGAGCTTGGATTAAGGCGTTGATTTTATTGCATAAATATGTCTTCCCAACTAGTGCAAGCCAAGGTCGTCCTTATATACAATCTGGTTAAGCTGACGACGTCTTTACTATATTTGCAAAGATCTCTCTGCAGTCAGCATTCTAATTTTAAATAGATGTCAGTACACTCGGAAGTTGTAGCCGAGTGTAAATACCAGTTTAGACGACCTTGACCTTCTGGGGGTCGATGAGAATTTTTTACTGGCTCTGCTGCAGACTTGAAGAGTGCTGCTGATAATTTATTCTCATCTCTCCACCCCCAACCATTAATCTTGAAGCTTGTCACTTCATCTCTTCATTGTCCCTACCCCAGGTACTGCATTAAAAAATAAATTAAAAATCAAATAAAATCCCTGGGCATTCTTTTAGCATCCAACTGAAGTAAAAGATGGGTTTGTTCCAGGCTTCCATGCTTGTTACCATGTAACCTCTTTGAGATGAAATGCTTTAAAATAAGAGTCGGGTGTAGATGAGACATCCGATTCTACTCAAGCAAAAACCCATGCCTGGTCTATTAATCCAATACTCGGATTTCTGATCCGACTCACTCGGATCACTCGGAAGTCCAGCCAATGGACTTGGAACCTTATGGTTCTTCTCCTCCAAGGTCTACACAAAAGCCTCATCCGAGCGTGGTGTACACTCGGACCTTCACTCGGAACACTCGGATCAATCCTCTGATTCCTAGTACTTCCAGGCAGGACCTAACTTTAAAATATTCTGACAGGAGGAAACACAAGTCCAAACCCATCCATAAATCTCAGGTCATCTGCAGAGGAAGATGAGTCCTCTGCTCACACTCGAGGGTTTACTCAACCTCAGCCTAAGGTTCCTCCAGAACCTCAACCTCAGGCCATCTCAGCTCCAGTCTTCTATAGGGAGGTAGATATGAATGATCTACCTTCCCAATACACAGAGGAATTTAAACCTTTAGGCAATTCCTTGATCTCCCTGATCCCAGGATAACTATGCCTAGGTCCTCTTCTACTGTGCTTGGCCTAGACGACTAAGGCCAACAAGAGCTAAGGCCTAGAGGCCCTTCTGCCATGCTCCGTCTGAGCCCCTTTCTCAAGGATGCCTTCGAGAAATTTGAGCAAGATTTCTTGGCCTCTAACTTACCTAAGGGTAAGTACATAAAACCTCCAGCTTCAACAGCTAAATACTTTATGTGGGATAACCTTGCTTCTAAGACAAGCTTCAGGATCTCAAATTCAGATTTTGCCAAAATCTGTATTTCGCCCAAACCCTCTGGGGCCCCCGTTGCCAAGGTTCCACTTCATATTAAAAAAAAAAGGAACTTGAGCAACAATCTAGACAAATCTTCTCCACTATCAACTTCCTTGCTACTTTGCCAGGACTTCTGCATGCAACACTGTTCTGAAAAAGGGCCTTCACAGTGCCAGGTTTGCCTTCAGGAAGACCAAAACCAAATTCTGGATTGAGCTGATCTAGGAAGCTCTTTAAACGTGCTTACCAGAATGCATGTGATTACTTTGATCTATTGGAGTAAAGGATTCTCATTCAACTAAAGGCCCTAGCATTCCTCAGTAAGTCAGTAACTCACATTCCCCAGAGGGAACTCTACACCTTGGGCAACACCGGCCTTCTACTAAGAGAGGCTGAACTGACCCTCCTTCATCCCCATTTGGGGGAATCGAGACGTCAAGAGTTGAGCAAGTCTCAGTTGGTGAAAGATGGAGAGGTCTTTCTCCTTTAAAAGGCACTGACAAAGCTCTCAGGGTTTTGGACCCTATCAACACAAGCCCTTTCGTGGTCCCCACCACAATAAGAAAAGAGGCTCCTACAGGAAACACCTCTATGGGGGCAATTCCTCCCAAAGCAGTAACCAATCGTTTCCCTCTAAATGAGGAAAACAAAACTTCAGAGGCTCCAGGGGTCGTTTTCGACCCCACAATAGGGGAGGAGGGCGTGGAAACCCCTCCTCCCAATGACTCCTCCAAAGCCTCAATCAGTCCACCAGTAGGAGGTCCCCTCCGTTCTTTCAGCAGAGACTGGCAAACAAACAATTGTTCCTCAAATGTATTAAACATTATCACCAATGGCTACGTTCTGCCATTCCTCTCAAAACCCAACTTGGTCAGATTTCCTCTGATTGTTTCAGAATACAAGGCCCTTCCCAAAGACCAAGCTCTGGCAGATTGTATCCAGTCTCTGCTGTCAAGAACGCAATTGAAAGGGTGGAAAATGTAAAATCTCTCGGGTTTTACAGTCGCCTGTTCCTTGTACCCAAGCCTCACCCAAGGTGGAGGCCAGTAATAGACCTAAACAGGCTCAACACTTTTCTACTTGTAGAAAAATTCAAAATGGAAACTCATCATCATCCATCAGGACCTCCCTGATTCCCAGGGAGTGGGTATCATCGATAGATCTGTCGGACGCCTACCTCCACACCCCCATTCATCCACTCTCAAGGAAATACCTAAGATTTTGCCACAGGTGTTCCAGTTCTCATCCCTCCCCTTCGGACTGGCCACAGCCCCCCAGGTCTTCACAATGATTGTGAAAGAGGTAAAGCTGATGGCCCTCTCTAGAGGTCTCAGACTTCACCAATACCTGGACGACTGGCTGATCAAATCCCAGCCTCGGGAGGAAGCCCAAGTGAACACTCAGGCAGTGGTAGATCTAACTCAATTCCTGGGGTGGTTTATAAATCAGGAAAAGTCTGAACTAAAACCTACTCAGGTGTTTTCGTTCGTGGGCTACGAGTACCATCTCGATGTAGCCCTTGTAAAACCCACTCAAGAGAGATGGCTCAAACTCCAGGATTTGATCCTACGACTCAAGTCAAAACATGCTTTTGGAGATGTGTGCACTCCTGTGGAAAATCATGACTTGGTGCCATCACTACCACATAACATTGAAAGCCAGATACATTCCAGGCTGTCTCAATATGATGGCCGACCTCCTGTCCAGGTCCCACCAAGTTCAGTCGACCGAATGGTCTTTACATCCACAGGTGTTCAGGCAAATCTGCCAAATGTGGTTCACTCCTCATGTGGACCTGTTTGCCACTCATCTGAACCACAAACTCCCTCTATACGTGTCTCCTATCCCAGACCCCAGGCCTGGGACATAGATGCTCTGAACATAAACTAGACGGGTCTCACAGCCTATGCTTACGCTCCAACGGCTCTCCTTTACAGGGTGATCCAAAAAATCAGGCAATGCCATTGCCTGATCATTCTAATAGCCCCAGGCTGGCCGGGGATGCCCTGGTTTTGGGACCATGTGCAGCTCTCAACAGAGATCCCTCTACAACTCCCAGTGTCAACAACACTACTCAAACAGTCCCACAGTTACGTATTTCACAGCAATCCGCAACACCTCAACCTCCACACCTGGTGTCTAGGAGCGGACAACTCCAGGAGCAAGGCTTCTCTGTGGAGGTGGCAGAGAGAATTGCTGCACCTCAGAGATCGTCAACAAGAACCGTTTACAAGTCAAAGTGGGCCCTATTTGAAAAATGGTGCAGAGAAAATTCGGTGGATTTCTCCTCTCCATCTATAAAACAAATCTCAGATTTTTTCATGTATCTGTACCAAGACTTAAACAGGCGCCCCTCTACCATTGACGGTTACAGGACTGCTATTGTTGACACTTTGGGCACTACGGACCAACATATAGCTCATGATCCAGACCTTCACAGGTTACTCTCCAGTTTCCACCGGGATTGTCCTAAAAGTTCCAGGAATCTTCCAAAGTGGAACCTTTCTGTTGTTCTCAATGAGCTCACCAAAGCACCCTTTGAGCCTATGAAAGACACAGACCTCAAACATCTCACTCTCAAAACTGCTTTCTTGTTAGCCTTGGCCTCCGGCAAGCGCCGCAGCGAAATCCATGCCTGGGTCGCAAACAAAGTATCTAATCTAGGCCAATGGGAAAAGGTTGCCTTGTTCCCCTCTTCTGACTTTATTGCCAAAAAACAGCTAGCAAGAGAAGGTTCTCAAAGTGTGTCCCCAGTGATTATTCCGGCTCTAACTACCATTGTAGATAGACAATTCAAGGAAGACAGGACCCTGTGTCCTGTGTGGGCCCTGAGGCACTATCTGGGTCGAACCCAGGACCTACGAGGTTTCCGATCCCGTCTTTTCATCTCCTTTAAAACAGGACATACCTCAGATATCAGACCCGCTACTCTCTCTTCCTGGTTGAAACAAACCATTCTACTTTATTACAACAAGCCGACCACAAGCCTTGGACTTGGTCCAAGTCAAACCGCATGACATTCGGGCCTCTAAGGCCTTTTACGGTGGGGTATTGGTGAACCAGATCATGCAAACATGTCACTGGAAAACTCACTATACGTTTACCAATTTTTATCGAAAAGATCTTACTTGGTCAGACAATGACAACAATATGTATCTGGGTCCAGTAGTAGCAGCTCAACAAGTCCGAGATCCTCCCCTCAGCATCCTCGTCTTCGGGAAGAAAAGAAGGGGGGGCACGCCAGCTGCATCCAAGTCTTCAGGAGTCCTTCCCAGGGTCTAGGTATCCGTTTACCTTCAAGATGTTCACGGTAAGGTCTTTTTATCCTTTAATGTTTAATTGTATAATGTTTTTCCTTATCCAATGTTCCCTAATCTCATTTTTTCAGGGGCAAATGTTATGAGATTTAGACCTATTTTCTGTACTTTAGCAGTGACGCCCTTACGGGCTATTCCGGAGTGTGCTCGGCTGCACTCTCTTCTCTCAGAACATCTATTCGGTATTCGTACCGTCACCACTTCTTCTGGTTTTTGGCATATTACAGACCCGACCATTAGAACTGGGGTTCTGTAAATGGGACTCAGACTGGTTTTTTGACCATCTTTGGGTATTCTTGTCATCTGAAAATTCTAAATTCTAAATTAAATAAAAAAAAAAATCTTCCAGTCTCAGCTGTTATCCCGCCACCGGGCGGTTGAATTCAGCATTCAGTCCCACATGGTAAGCTATTGTAGTGCAATAAAATTGAAAATTTTAATTACGTAAATGTAGATTTTATAAGCTACAAGCTTACCATGTGGGACTGAGAAAAGTCCCACCCTACCTCCCCGCTGTATTCCAGCTGAGGGGTATGGATTAAATTACCACGAGAGAAGGAGGAAGAACTACCACAATGCACTGCTAGGGTACATGCTAGTTCCAGGACTCCGTCAAATTCGGTTATTTTTCTTAATCGTTGGCGGAGAGTCCGAGGCGGCCTCTGATAAAGCATTCAGTCCCACATGGTAAGCTTGTAGCTTATAAAAGCTACATTTACGTAATTAAAATTTTCAAATTTAGAGGATTTTATCAAATATATTGGTCAACTATTTTTTGATGTTCTGTATCACAGCCAATTTTCAAAGCTATAGCTCTAAAGCTTACTGAGTAATATCTACTTTGCTATTTTGCCTATGAGTAAATCAATTATAACTTCAAAAGTATTAAATTTAAATCAAATTTGTCGTTCAGCTACTTTTTACTGATATATAAAAAGGCAAATTTTCAGAGCTATAACTATACAGCTGAATAATATCTACTTTGCCTTTTCGCTAATCTTTAAATCACTTGTGACTTCAAAAGCATTAATTTTTTGAAGTTCTTTATAAAAATGTTGCTCAGCTACTTTTTGATATTTTATGTCATGGCAAATTTTCAGAGCTGTGGCTCCAGTGCTGAGTAACAGCTAGTTTGACATTTTGCCAATGAGCGATTTCTGTCTAATTTTGGACCCGTGAGTACTAAGGACTATTCCTTTATGGCTTGTGAAAAATTAAAAATTATCCGAATTTTGGCCGCCATCTTTTTTGCAGAAGTAGAAACTACGAAAATTGAAAATTCAAAAATTATATCAGATATCGCATTTTCGGGAAAATTTTTAATCCTGTAGGTACCAAGGACTTCTCCTCCAGTACCTCTGAAAAATTGCAACCATTCTAAATTCAGTCACCATCTTTAATTTTGGTGGAAATAGAAAAACTTGTTATCTCAAGAAACATAAGAGAGCTTCAGGCAAATGCTGGACCCACAGGTTACAATTTAGACTTTTCAGAATTTCGGCTGCCATCTTGAATTTTGACGGAAATTAAAATGTAGTTTATCTTGAATACCATGAGACATAGAGCAATTTCGCATAAATTTTGTTTTACTTTAGGGTGTTAAAGACTACTGCTTCTATGAGAAATTCAGAAGTTCAGCCGCCATTATGTTATTTTGGCTGAAATGGAAAATGCAGTTTATCTTGAAAGCTCTGATAGTCTAGTGAATTTGTGAGAAAGTATGTTTTGTTGCTATTATGAAGTTTTTTTTGTTGATTCAGCATCCCTGAGCTGTCCTTATGGAAAATCAGCCTTGTGTCAGCTTTGCACCCTTGAGGAATTTTTTTAAAAACCAGAAAACAAAATGACTGCCGTAAATAATAGAAAATTCTATTTTGACACTGATCTTCACTTCTAATGTACTAAGAGACACAATCTTGGTGTCTAAGCCTAGATGTCTGGGGTCAAGGATTCTGTTTATTTTATAAAAGGTTTAAATTCAACAGAAATATCATATTTTTACATTCACCCACCAAATTTTGACACAAGAATATTTATGATTTTTCATTGTGTGATATAGTGATGTTTTTAATTTTATTTTCAAAATTGGTTAGTAATTTAATTGACAGATCCATTCTAGCATACCATACATTGAAGTATCTACCACAGACACAGTCATTTTCACATTCACTCCTCAATGCAGATATGACACCAATCTGTTGCAGGAGCCATATTCACTAAAATCTTATTCTTGTAGTTTTGAGAATTGTACTTAAATATAAAAATATTTTTTATCTTAGAATTTTCTCATTCTTTCATAAGAATTATTCTAAGTGTAAAATTATTCTTTTCTAAAAAGTACTTTTGAAGCTAAAAATATAAATATCCACCAAACCATGCAAATGTTAAATTTATGTTAAAATGAAGCACATCACATTTTCATTGGCAAGTAAATAAACCTAAATTTAATTTTTATTAAACTCAATAGAACGTTGGACAAGTATCGCTAAAATGGCACTTGTTCAACATGAACATGAGCCTGCAAACAAATCATCCAGCACAAAGAGTGGTACTGAGTGTCACTTTCAACAAAGTGCAATGACTGATTTGATGTGGCAGATGTGACATAACAGAATTTCAACAAATAGAACACGTTGGAAAAGATCCCAGTTCAATGTGTTATATTTCCACCTTCCAGGATCAGGAAAGTCATCACAATATGAATAGCATGGTGATGAAAATGGTATGACAATGTACCCAGTCACATCACCATCAGGTGTGTCTGCTGTTTGTGAGAATATTTTTTGATTAATCAAATATGTGGATGTTTCACCAGTCATCCATGCTCCCTAGGAGTGCCCAAGTAAATTTCGGACTCAACAAAGAAGTTTATTATTACTTTAATACATCCTATCCAATGGACAATTGCTGATCTCGTCGGCGCAGACCGGCCCGCCAAACGCCAGAAAAAGACCTCCTGTGTTTCCACCGGTAGGCTGGTCCTGAGTACTAGTGTACAGATGGAGCATCGTACTTCCTTTCTGTCATGGCATCATTTTCATAGTCTAAACCTATTAGACCCCTAGTAAGCTGATAGCAGGGATGGTGGGAGGGTCTTGTGTGTCCATTGGATAAGGTATTAACTTATTAATTTACTTATTAAATTTGCAATTTTATTGCATTAATACATCCTATCCAATGGACAATTGCTGTATAACTACCGCTTGGTTGGCCGGTAAGTTACTAGGAACTTGAGCTCATAAACAAAATAAACAGGCTTGGGTTGACCTTGAAGTCAGGTAACCCTGAAGGCCAAGGTCGGTTACACACAACCTGTCACCGGGTTGTACCGACGTTGCCACTCCCCCTTTTTTTAAGAGACCTGCTCTGAGGTAGGGGAAGAGAGGGATGAGTTCAGTCCCAAGGAAGTAGAAATAAACCTCCCGAAGGAAGTACGTCACAGTTTTTTTTGTGACTGTACAACTATTTATATGTTGTACAGATCTCCTCTATGTTCTGGGCTACTGTTGGATCTGCTGAGCAGCCACCACAGGTTCCCGGTGGTACAGCTTTGAATCGGCCCAGGCCACATCTTTCATATAAAATTGTGTGAAGGTGTTATGTGACTTCCAGTGGCAATAGTACCTAGTACTAGTGCACTCGCCAGGTGGCTCCTCATACTTCCATCCTGTCTAGGCAGAGTAACGTCATGGCATCTTTTTCATTTGGCTCGAGACTAGTGCACACGGAATTGAATTTGAGATTGGAAATTGTGAAATATATTGAGAGTTTCCCTTTTTGGTGAACTTTTATTATATCAACGTTATATATAGAGCTTATAGACCATTATGTCTTCTCCTGGCCAAAGAAGGGGAACTTGCGGCCATGTTATGTCTAGTTTTCATAGTCACCTTGTATGTGCACATTGCAGAGACAAAGGAAAGGGTAAGGACTCGTGTGTGGAAACCAAATCCTGGATGTAAAATATGTATTGCTTTCTCCCCTGAGCAACGTTTGCAACTTTCTACGCCTTCCTACAAGATTAAAAAAGACAAGCGGGAGGCCAAGAAGCTTGAATCCAACCCTTCTAATAGAAAGACAGTGAATTGCTTGTCGACCCGTCTGATGTTGCTTTCTTAGAGGCTGTGGATCAACAGGGTACTGTAAAATCCCATCCTACTGTCGCACACTCCTAACAAGAAAGCAAAGAAAGAGAAAGCTTCCACTTCTAAAGTGGTTAAACCTACTTCTAGTACTTCAAAGGTGGACTCAAAGATTGCAGAACTTGAGGAAAAATGGTCCGACAGATTCAGGTTGGAAGCTCTTTCGTTGGCCAGGACTATAGAACCGACCTTCTCATCTAATATTACAGTAACACCAACTCACTCTCCACCACCTTCTGCAGCACATGCTACTGAGGCCTTCATCAGACGGGTGCAACCGGTTTCTGCTTCATCAGAGGATCTGGCTTCTCTGCTATAAAGCATCAGCCGACCAGTCAAACTGAGATCAACCGACGGACCACTGCTACCATGCTTCCTGGCACAGGTTCCTCTGCTGTAAAGCATCAGCCGACCAGTAAAGCAAAAAGCAACCGACTGACTTCGACTACAGAACTTCCTGGAACTGGCTCCTCTGCTGTAAAGCACCAGCCAACCAGTAAAGCACAGTCTACCCAACCAACCTCTGTTGAACTCTCTAGTACCGGCTCTTCTACTGTCAAGCAGTCTACCAGCAAACACAGCTCTCACCGACCTTCTCCCACTGACCGACCCATGTCTTCAGATTTTCAAGACACCAGCTGTCCTGCTTTTCAGAGGTCTAAAAGGGACAGTTCTTTTAGTTCCAGCTCTGAAGCCGGTAGTGAACTGTCTGACCAACCCCCATTGGACTTGTATGCAGAAGAGGGGGAGCTCTGAGATGATCAGGAAGCTACTGGTGTCGATCAAGATCAGTCTTTGTTACAGGGAAACCAGGAGAGATATACACTTGTTTATGGGTTGGTCCTATTTACCAGACATTGACAGTGCGAATAATACATCTGAGGACAATCCTTTTTCTGGACCCATGACCCTAGTTCCTGGCAAGGCTTCTGTACAGATGCCAACTGAAGACTGGCTATGCAAGAAGTTGGAGAAGCTGAACACTACTTTGTTTGAGGGCTATCCCTCCCATGGTTCAGAGGCCGGTGGCCTGTTGAAAGATGTGTTCCTGAGACCTGCAAAGTCACAGTCCAAGTGATACAGGCTGTTTTCCGACCACAAAGTTCACCCCTCAGCCATCTCATTTTGGTACACAGACGCTTCAAAGCTGAACAGTAGTTATAGCCATGTTGCTAGACACTCTGGACTGTCCTCTATTCCACCAGCATCACGCAGGATATCACAAGAAACACTGCGTAGATGGGAGAGATCAGCGAGAGAGGCAGCGGTTATTTGTAACCAGGCAGCCAACTTCAACCATTGTCTGTTTAAGGTCCAACAGAATATACAGGATCAACTTTAAGTTCTGAGGTCAGAGAGCAAGGGAAAGACATCTAACAAGAGTTCCTCAGCTGCTGATGAGTTGCAGTACTTGATGAATTTTAATACCAGCATCACTCAAGCGGCAGCCGAAACCATGGAACACTTGTCAGACTTTGTGTTCATTCCCATGGGTAACATCACTCTGGCTCTCAGGGAGGCATTTTGAGCCACCTCAGAACTGGCATTAAGCCGGAGACTTTGAATGCACTCAGGACAGAACCTCTACATATCAGCACACTTTTCCCAGACTCAGTTATATGAAAAGCTGAAGAAGACATTGCATACTTCAGGTTTAAGGGACACTCCAGTTCTGCACGTAGCAAGGGTCGGTACCACCCTTATGAGAGGTCGGATAGGAGGTCAGACAGCAGAGCTGAGACTAAGCCGGAGAGACCGGCCTGGAAAAACATTGGCAGAAATCAGTTTAAGAAGGGAAAAGGTTGTTCTGGAAACTAAATCTCTCTACCAGCCAAGGCCCAGCAGTCATAAAAATGACAATTACTGTGTAACCAAGTTACATACATGACTCATGGCTGGGAGCCAACTTCCAGTGACAAGAAAGACTTTGATAAACAATCATGTAATAACACTTGTAAACTTTCCTGTTGTAAAAGTTGCACTTTCTGCACCCGGGCACTTGCAAAAGAAAGAGTTAAGAACTATACTAGATCTGAGCAAACTAAATCTTTTCCTCAAGGCAGAAAAATTCAAAATGGAGACACGGGAAACCATCAGGACATCCCTCCAACAAGGGGAGTGGGTCAAGTCAATTGATTTCAAGGACACCTACTTCCATATACCAATACAGGAACAGTCCAGATAATATCTGAGATTTCATGTCCAGGTCAGACATACCAATTCAAAGCTCTGCCCTTTGGTCTGTCCACAGCACCCATGGAGTTCACTGTAGTAGCAAAGGAGGTGAAACTGATGGCCATACACAAGGGTATAAGAATCCACCAGTACCTAGACGACTGGGTAGTGAAGGCAGATCTCACCAGGTTTGTCTACAGCATACACAGGATCTAGTGAAAATGTGTCAAGATTTGGGTTGGCTGGTGAATTTAGAAAAATCAAAACTGGAACCCAAGCAGGTTTTAACTTTGTAGGTTACCAGTTCGTCCTCAAGTCCGGTTGGGTCTGACCCACACCAGACAGGTGGCAGAACCTTCAAGAAAAAACAATAAAACTGCTATCCCTTCTGACTTGTCCGGTCTGGGAGTTCATGTCCTTGATAGGTCTGTTAACAGCCACAGAGAAGCAAGTTCACCTAGATTGACTGCATGTGAGACCCATACAGTGGCATCTCAAAAGCAATTGGTGAGTACCAGAATCACTAGAAAAGGTCATTCCAATAGCCAGGTCCCTACACCCCGATCTACAATGGTGGCTGGAGGAAAGCAATGTCAACCATTACACCCAATAAAACATGCTCTGCAGATATTTACAGACACAACAAAAGAAGGGTGGAGCGCTCACTTAGACAAGCACACTGCAAGAGGCACCTGGTTACTTCTGGAAAGCAAACTGCATATAAACTGTCTGGAACTAAAATCAGTCTTTCTAGCTTTAAAAGAGTTCCAAGACCTCTGCTCAGACAAGATAATACTTAGAGCAACCGACAAAACTACAGTAGTGTCATACATAAACTAGGAAGGGGGCATAAGGTCATGTGCACTTTGTGCCCTGCTGTGGAGAATCTTTACCTGGTGTAGAAGGAAACAAGTGATTCTCAAAGCCCGGCACATTCTAGGCCGACTGAATGTGATAGCAGACAAGCTATCCACACTAGGCCAGACCATTCAAACAGAATGGTCTCTACTTCTAGAGGTCATTCAAACAATATGCAGCAGGTGGCACCGGCCACAGATAGATCTGTTTGCCACGAGGTTCAACAGCAAATTTCCTCTGTTTGTGTCACCAGTACCAGACCCCTGGTCACTACAGTGGATGCACTCAGTCTGCCATGGGAGGATCTGGATGCATATGTCTCCCACCAGCAGCCATATTGGGCAAAGTGGTGGAGAA
Organism: Sabellastarte sp. h YS-2021; assembly: GCA_964017235.1. Lineage (NCBI taxonomy): Eukaryota > Metazoa > Annelida > Polychaeta > Sabellida > Sabellidae > Sabellastarte > Sabellastarte sp. h YS-2021. The sequence continues at coordinate 20,914,546 of OZ024928.1, forward strand.
ATTGCAGGACTCCCCTTGCAAAAGAATAATTCTGATAGCACCGGTGTAGCTAAACATGCCTTGGTTTTGGGACCTAGTTACCATGTCCAATCAATACCCATTAAGCCTGCCCAATCTGCCCAACCAGTTAACACAGCCCTTCAATCAGATCCCTCACAGAAATCTGACAATCTAAATCTCCATGCAAGTCTGCTAGAGCCTCAGCAATCAAGGAGCAGGGCTTCTGTGAAGCAGTGGCAGAAAGAACTGAGGCTCCTCAAAGAGGATCAACCAGATCAGTCTACGAGGCATAGTGGGCCATTTTTACAAAGTTTTTACTAATCAGGTGGACTTCAGGGCACCCCTGTAAAGTCAATAGCTGACTTCTTATGTGCCTGTTTCAGGACAGGAAGTTGAAGCCCAGTAAAATTGATGGTTACAGGTCAGCCATTGTTGACAAGCTGGGAAATTCACAAATTAATATCAGCAAAGATGAAAATCTCACTCATCTCCTGGATAGTTTCCACAGAGACAGACCCAAGGGTCGGAGGGGAATCCCCTCCTGGAACCTATCCCTGGTCTTGCACCAGCTGACAAAGGCTCCTTTTGAACCTATTAAAGAAGCATCCTTGAAGCATTTGACCTTCAAGACAGTTTTCCTCTTAGCCCTTGGGTCGAACAAGAATAGAAGTGAGATTCATGCTTGGCAGAACAGAAATATCAGACACCAATCTGACTGGTCAAAGGTGTCCCTGTATCCATCACCCAGCTTTCTTTCAAAGAATCAGCTGGCCAAAGAGGACCCAGACAGTGTGGCCCCAGTGGTTATACCAGCCCTGGCCCCAACTCTGGATAGATCCCTCAAGTCTGACAGGTAACTATCTCAAGTCAGGGCTTTGCATTTTAAACCGCATTTTTATAGGATGTGAACTAGTAAGTACTAGTGCTGAATAGCCACAAGAATGCCTGACTAATATCTGTCATGCATTGGTAAAATCTCGATCGTTATTTTAATTCTTTATGTGCATTTTGTATGTATTCAAAATATTTTTACCATATATTATGGGACTAATAACATCAAATATTGCCAATTAAAAGTAAAAATAATTTAGAATGACAGTAATCTTTATAATTAAATACCAGTTTTGGGGGATAAATGAAGATCAACAACACTTAAATTGATGCATATTTTTTATTTGTCACAAAGGTTGTTTAATTATTATGTTATATCATTACATAGTAAAAGGGAGATATTGTACCAAAAGTAAACAAATACACATTTCATATAGGGTTAACAAATCATCAGTTAACGTAATATATTTATTGCACTTAAAAGGCATAAAATGCTTTTATATCTCTTTTAGCATTTTTTTACCATCAATTGGGTGGTTGTTGTCTTGTAGAATTTCTTCAAGCGGGTTACCCCACTGACAAATCTGCAACATTCTGGCCATAAATGTTTTGATCGCTACATTGGGCTCCTGTTGCATGGCTGTGTGGAGTACCTTTAATCAGCTGAGCACTAAACCAAATGCATTCTCTGCAACTCGACCGGCTCAACTCGGTATGTAGTTAAACACCCGTTCTGGAAAATTTAAAAGTGGCAGGAGTATGGCTTTGATAACCATGATGTTATTCCATAGCCGGCACGGAGATACCATTTTCAAAGCTCTCACAATATAGACCATTTCAGTTATATTTTGCTACTTTTTATTCCCTTGGTGTACATAATGTATCTTTTTTGTCAAATTATAGTTTTTAATGGTTTCTTCCTCGCTTGTCTGTTATTTTAGTTTGTCCTGACGACTTTCAGGTATTATCATTCGCCATACGGGATAATCTGTTCAACACTTTCTGTGTACCATTGGATTTTTGATGTTTACCAATTATTCTTGGATTTTTTATTCATTGTTCTCAACCTTTTATTAAACACCTGTACATATTCGGCTGCTTAAGGATCAATTAGTTTCAGCTGGCTTAATGGGGTGGTGTAGGGTGTCCGCAAGTTGCTCACGAGATGAATAACTTTAAGCCTTGACTGTCAGACACTAAAATTACTGGGTTTTAAGGTTTAAACTGGTGAGACTCTCACAGTCCTTTTTGGTATGATTGCTTCTATGCTCAGACATGTTTACTTTAAGTTGTCTGAGTTAGTTGTACCTTTTTTCTGTAAACATATCACATAAGGGTATGGATCTCTGTGTCTCTAATGAGGGTGTTCCACTGGGGCTGTCTTGTGGGTAACTATGGATTTTTCGAGGGTTGAGAGCAATGTTTACAGAGTTGGTTAGCATCAGTTGTAGTTTCCTGGCTTGTTTGGGTTGATTGGTAAAATATCAAAACATGTTTGATATTTCAGTGACCCTCTACGACTCTCTATCTGGACCTTGGCTCTACCCACCTGTTAACCATCCTGTCGGTTATCTCTACGGCTTGTCATAGTCACATGCTGTCTTGTCAAATACTGTAACTTTCTTATCTAGAAACAATTGCCATCCTGTCGTAGTCAAGTAACACGACAAAACTCTGTGGCAGGTCATAAGCACAAACTGACCATACTTGAAAGCAAACCGACCTGTCATAAACATTACTGACCTGATTTGGTCACTTTCCATCAAGAAACCAACAAGGTGGTTACAGAAACAGACCGGGAACTGTGTAGGACAAGCCAGCCTCATTTTACCGATCCATGGCTTGTCGGCTATGAAATCTATTACTATATAAGGAAAGTCATTTTGAGTAATGCTTTATTTGGAATCTGGCATCTGGAAGACAGAAGTCCCCACAGACATACCTACATAGTTTGAGGTGGGGGATACAGCTGCTGACATACAGAGAGAGACGGAGGAGGTGGCACAGAACTACAGAGGGAGGAGAGGGAGAGGAAGGAAGCGGGGGATGAAGGAAACCATACACTCAGCAGAGGAGGGAGTGGCTGCAAAGCATGCAAGGACAGGCAGGAATGAAACAGAAATTTTTTCATCCCTTTTTGCTCTATTTTTGTCCCAGACTCCCGACTTTTGCGACCGACCCTAGAGTACAAGAGTTGGTTGCAGGGTTGGCTCCAATGGAACATCCCAATTAAACTGCTCAAGGTTCTAGCCTAAAGCACCCTCATTTTTTCAGGCAGGTAATTTGTTGTCATAATGTGAAAAATATTCCCGCAACTGTCAAGTTCGATTTTACTTTTACGGTGTAGCGATATTTGCCTAAAACCAGGTTTTGTTTGAGTTTAACAACTGTCAGTCTGTCAAAAATAAGGGTCCTAGAATTTCAGACATTGTGTCCTCTTGGTCATTGGACGTACTTGTAATTACTGAGACACACATACTTCCACCTGACACTGACAGTTTGCTTCACTCAATAACTTCGGTTGGGTATAAATTGTGTCACAGACTTTGTGTTCATGGTCTTGGTGATGGTGTTGGTTTTTTGTCAATCAGATTATCCAATTCAAAATAGTTGTCATTCCTTTATCCCCTTGAAAATATTAGTTCATCAGCTATTCCTTTTGTGATAGCATGTATTTATCGGCCACATTCCATGATGAATTTTTCAATCTTTTTGAATATCTGTCCTCAGCAAGTTTCTTTTTCTTACAAAAATAGTGTTAACTTTCAGAATTGCTTTGAGTCATGCAATATCAATCAACCTGTCCATACACCAACCTACATGAACATCCAGGTCTAATAATGTTACCTTTCAGATGTATTACAAGATAACAATGGACAGTTTGCAAATTGATCTTGCTCATTGTTCATTTGTTAAATGCCCTGAAAATACTGCTAATGCCCTCTATGACTTTATTGATTTGCTTCATAAACGTACTCTCAAGGCGTCATTGCACATATCTGCTGGCAAAGGCTGTCAGGCATCAGTTTGAAGGCATATGGCGCCACAAATTCGAGCTAGACTGCATAAGCAGATTGCTCGTTGTAACTCATCAGTCAGCAAGGATAAATACAACCACTACAGAAGTATTGTTAGTGAAAATGCTCATGATTCAATGAAACTGTGGCAGGTCTTATGTGCTGTATTGTATTCTGTTCCTGAAACTATAATCCCTTCTCATGACTCTCAGAAATCTCTTGCTAACCACTTTATGACATTCTTCTCAGACGAAATTACCAAGATTTGGGACTCATTTTTCAGCAGTGACTCTTTTACATTACCTGCTCATTCAGACCTCCCTTAATTTGACTTAATTAAAACTGTTTCCGATGAAGAAATTCATAAGCAATTATTTAATCACCAACAAAATCAGGTGTGTTGGATCATTTGTGTTTAGACATTCTGTGTCAGACTTGTGCTTCATCTCTAACTAGTCAAGTTAGTGGTTGCTTCCCAGTTAAATGACTATGTCAATTTTAGGACTTAAGAATGTTAAACAGTCAGCTTATAAGTTAGATTACTAGACTGAAACTGCACTGCTGTCGATCAATAATGAAGTCCATCTCACCCTGGGTAGAGATGAGGCCACTGCTATTTTGCTACTTCGCCAACAGACAATGTTTGATCTTATTGATCATGGCACACACCTAGATTGTCTGAGCTCTTGGTTTGGTGGTACAGTTTTGGACTGATGCAAATCTTACTCTCTGATCGTGTATCAAGATTGGTTCCATTCTATTTGATGCTAATGAGCTTTTTTATGTATGGGGTGCCGCAGGGCTCTATTCTTGGTTCAATACCCTTTTCATTGTATACTACTTCGCTCAGCAAGGCCATTCAAAGTCATCCTGGCATAGGTTTCCACTTTTATGCAGATAATATGCAGTTATATGATCATCCAACATGCAAGGATATGGCTCAGGCCTTATACAGGTTAAAATTTAGATGATGTCAAAAAGTGATTTGAACCTTGGTGCATACACAATGATTTTTCTTTCTTAATACATGTTCAACACATCTGCAAGTCTTATTTTGCCCAAACATGGGATCTTAAGTGTGTCAGAGGATATCACGTGTTATGTTTATGGCTTCAAATGCTTTGGTTGATAGTTGACTCGGCTACTGCAATTTTTTAGTGGTCTCCCTGTCCAGAATAGTCTTGCTAGAATTGCTACCAATACCACCAAGTACTAAAATATCACTCCTGTTATAAGACTCTCCATTGGGTGCCTTTTGAGCATCGCTCTGTTGTACAAGTTCCCACAAAGTGGTAATCCTAAATATTTTGAACCTTCTCCTAAACCTAAACATAGTGTGTACAATAATGCAGAAGCCGAACTGGTAGTGTCTTACCTGAGGTCCCTAATCACTTTGCCTCATCAGTACATAAGTCTTGTAAGCATTTCAGCCTCAGGTTTGCACATGATGCTCCAAAGATTCGGAACAATTTGCCTGATGATGTACGTTTGGCCACTTCTCACGACTATTTCAAAAAGAAGCAGAATCCTATCTCTTTGCAAAGCAAGCAATTTTCTGGCTTTTTCTTGCTCTTTCTTTGTGGCGGTGACACCTTTGCTCTGTCTCTGGCTACATGATTATGGATTTCTGCTTTTCTGTATTATGTGCCTAGATTCTCTCTTTAGATGGAGATTAAGCGCTATAAAGGCGGTGATAGTAGAATAAGAAGTCTTGTGGGCAAAGGCATTGTTACCCAGAAAGAAGTAAAGGGTGGAACTGTCTCCTGGCACAATAGGTTTCGTTGCTAGGATGTCGAGCTGATTGGTTACAATACATCCATGAAGCTGGCATTGGTTGAAGATGACTGCATCTGAGTTTGTTCCATTAATGCCCACAGCTACCCACACAAACTTGTTACCCCTGTTTACCAGGTCCAGGGTGACAATAGAATGAAATCCTTTATAGTTAAAGTAATGACGTGGGCATCTGATGGCTATACCTTTGCCTCCAAGGCTCCAATGTGGCATGTTTCATCTTCCAAGACCCTATCTAAATCTAGCTATCCCTGTAGTGTTTTGCGAGCCACAACAATCTCGTCCTGGTATTTATCTCGGATGGCCTGACAAAACTCATAGATTATCTTCGTGATGGAACCTCTAGCTAGTCGGAAATTGCACTAGAGTCAGGAATAGGTTTCCTCACTCCAACAGTCTGAAGGTCATAGCAAACTTGAGGCCACCACTGAGAGGTCTTCTGAAAAAGATTACTTTGATGTTGATTTGGTTCACTTTATGATTTGCGGTGTTTCCTATATTACAGTTCACCAACCCCAAGGGAAACAAATCAGCATTAATAGAATGTTAAAATTATAAGCACAAATGTTGAATTCTGGGATGAATTATTTACAATATTTCTTGCAAGAGTTTGGGTGTTAGAAAGTTAATGTATACATTTCTGTCCCACTGCCCAAGTTTTGGCATCTGTTGGTCAAAATGGCTCACCTGGTCAGGTACCTAGTGGTCCCAGATACAGTGATGTTTGGTTCCCATGCCTCTTTGCATGAGGTATTGAATCAAAAGGGTATCCATAGCTAACAAATTACTCTAGATGATCCAGTATGGCAAAGAATAGACCCGTACAAGTCCATATTCTGGAGAAATACCTTTTAATTAAACATTAAATGAGACTTCCTGTCGAAGTTTGATGATTCCGTCATTTTTATAGCCTTGGGCTCTCAATCCAGAGGAAACAACTTTCATTACTTTATGGTAAAAATACGTGGGACATTTCTCAAACCATTTGGCAAACATGTATATTTATAGAAAACACCTTTCCACATAAATTTGAGGTACTTTTGGTCAGTTTCCTCAATAGGTAAACAACAATATGCATCTTATGTGTCAACAGAGGCAAAATATGAGAAAGGTCTAATCATTGAAATAGCAGTTTGTAAAGTGTCCATTTTAAAATGATGATACTCCATGTATTGATTCATATCTTTGAGATTTAAAATCAGTCTATGGCAACCATCTTTCTTTGGTCTCACAAATAGGAGATACAAAGTCATTTTTCTCCTCAATGACACCTTTTTTGAGAAGTTCTGCAACCTCATTATTAACGGCAGTTTTTTCTTCAAATGAAAATTACAAGTGACACTTAGGTGCATGTTAATTCGGGATATCCAGAAACTCTATTTTGTGGCCTGTTATTGTATTTAAAAAGATTTTGTCAGATGTCAATGATTTCCATTAGGAGATGTCATACTCTGACTTTTGAATTGTTTCATCAACAAACAGTGAAAACTTCATGCTTCTTGTGATTGGTTTTGTTGTTTGACCTCTGGTTGTGAGGTTTGTTGTACCACTGCATTTTCCGACTTCTGTCAGTTTGGCGCTGGTAGTTTTTGACCCCATATTCTTGCTTCTATTGTATGTGGAAAGATCCTTTCCCATTGTATGTTTGCATTAAATCTTTCTACATTTTGGGAAGGTCATCCCCAAATAGCAGTGATGTGACAGGTACATTTGGAGATTTTAGGGCAGCATAGTCCCTTTTCCAGATAGGCACCATGTTATCACGCCTTCTCAGAGAGGTTTGGTGGGATGCATGTCCGATGAGAGAGACTGCGTCAGTGAAACTAGTGAGCATGTCCTTCAATGGCAAAGGTTTTCTTACCTTTAGATGTCAAGCTTTTCATTAGCTCATCTGCCACACTGACCCTGACAATTGCTGTGGACGTACCAACCAGGGCTCTCACGATATTTTTGTCAGTCTGTTGTCTTTTTTCTGGATGTACTTGTCACACAGTGCACCAAACTTTATCATTACTTTGTGGCACTATGCCTGACTCACAGTTGCTAAGAGTCATGTACAAATCCTGGTTTGTTATGACAGTGTCATATGGGATTGGGTTGGAAAAGCATTTTTCACAATGCTGGCCAGTTTGCTGTTTTCCAATGCTGGGTCCTGCTTGTTTTTCGGCCCGATGACAGACTCAAAGGAGGATAAAAAGTTATCTTCATCAGATGAGTCTCTTGTTTATGAATAGTGGAGCCTGGTGTCTTCTTTCTGCCCCAGCAAATAAACTGCTATGGTAAGGACACCCGGTTGGATTCTGGTACATCCATTTAAATCAGGGAGTAATTGCATTAGCCCCAATTTTTGCCCCTTATCTGGTTTTAGTAATGCTTCAGTACGGCCTCAGTACTGGGGCTGTATGTAGATATATGTGGCAGCACAGATCTGGGAGGGGAGAACAGATTGGGAAAGGTTTGAAATAACACAAAATTCGGGAGAAAAGCTACTGGAACACAACAATTGTCCCTCTCCCTGTGGGATCCTGATCTTCTCCTGGACCATCTGGTGTCAATAATAAGAAAAATTCTAAGAATAAGAATAAAAATTTGTGAATAGAAAAATTCTTATTCTTAGAATTTTTCTAAGGAAAATGACGATTCTAAGAAAAGAAAAATTCTAAGAATAAGACTCTTTGTGAATACAGGTCCTGGTCGACAGCTAGCAGAACTGAAATTTGTTGTTATGGCTTTGACACCATTTTGCCTATGGCGTGTGTTTAGATTGTTGTGAGTCTGTTCAGGGCAGGCTCAGGTAGAATCTTAAGGGTTATGGCGTCTTCTCTGGAGATGGTTTTGTTTTTCAGCATATTTATGGTTCACATGGTGATCTTTTATTTTATGTTCCTTGAGTAGGCTGAAGCAATGGTGTTCTTGGGGATGAGTACAGCTTTCATGGTGGATACCCATTGTTCTATTTCTTGTTGTGGTCATGGTTAAAGTGGCTATCTGGGTGGATCCTGAGGCGAACTAAGAGCTTACATTTTGTGAATTATATATCTGATGTTTATACGCACCATATTAAACTGAATAGGTTTACAAACAAGTTATCAACAGAGAGTGTAATCCCCAATTTGTTCAAATATGTGACCTAACTCGGTACACACCAAAAGAGTCTGATCCACCATGTTGTAAGTCAGTTTGACAATTACACAGGTTAATAGCTGTCAGCTAAAGGTATTTTACTCTTGTGGGGGAGCGCAGATTGCAGATATTGTGGTTGGGCTATGAGGGCGTGGAATATGAGAAACGTGACAAAGGTTTCATATTCTGAAAGGGGGGGGGGGGGGGAGAGTGCCCTGCATGCCCCAGTTAGATCTGCCTGTGATTGTGATACATGCCGACACATTAGGACGAACAGAAAGACAAATAAATCTCAGGAGAGAATAATGGTCTTATTCACGTGTGGAATCAACATGTTATATTCCTTTATTACAGAAAGATGCAAGATGACTTCAAGGTTGTGGCTGCTGTTGATTTTGGCACATCCTTCAGTGGATATGCTTTCTCCTACAAAGGCACACCAGACGAGATCATCCTAAACAAAAACTGGGGTTCAGAGGTGTCATGCCTATCATACAAAACACCTACATGTGTCGTGACCAAGCCAGATGGATCATTCCATAGTTTTGGATATAAAGCTGAACTTTTTTATAGTAATCTTGATTCCAGTGAACATAAGATAGGGGGAAAGGATGGCTACAACCTCTACCGCCAGTTCAAGATGATGTTACATGGAAAGGTATGAATTCTTTAACCAAACTCACACACAATCTAAGTTGGTCCGGATAGGGAGTTGAAATAAAGTCAACCAGAATCACACCAATTAACTAGAGTTAAGATATAAGTACCTGTTATGTGCACGTAATGTCATCTTTCCCATTACCTCAACGTTTACAACTTCAAGCAACATGAACAGAATGTCAGTAAGTAGATGTTGATGGAAAAATGTGTGTTTAATTTGTCAGAAACCAAATTTAAAGAAAGAAATTCAAACAACTACAATGATTGAAATACTACACATCCCATAGATTTTACATGTATGTAAATAAATAAATAAATGAATGGGTAAATAAATAAGGACATAAATATAACTTTTATATGGGACGGCTTGTTTAGCCAAATTCATGTAGGAGTTACCTACCTTAAAGAGAAAATGTAAACGTGAAATGTATGCTTTAAATTTTGAAAAAAAAACAACAACATGCCGACAGGAGTTTTGTGATGGCCATTAAACAGTTTTACTCAGTTTGTGACTGATTTTCATCTATGTAAGGTTGAATCTCTTTCTGGTCATATTTAAATAGAATTATATTTCCTCTACTCGTACTTTAAGACCGCCCAGTGGAATCCAGAAATTCCTCACCAAGGCCAGTTTAAGTCAATTTTGAACATTTTCCTGCTTGTAGATGTCTCTATTTGCTCTGAAGATTCAAGATTTTATTTCGTAACCTGCCTGGCTTGAAGCATTTTACTCAATTAGTTGTCCCAATGAATCTTACATTCCTCATTTATTTGCTACTGTTGTTACCCTTGGCCCAAACGTATGTCATAACAATTTTAGCTATGTTCCCAGCTGTTTTGAAACCCTGGCCATTGGCCATTGGCCGTTTCGAAATGGCCAGATTATTTATTTGGGCGTTTTGAAACCTTCCTTGGTTTTGAAACGGTCTGGCCAGTTCAATACCTGGTTTCAGTCCCCAAACCCCAAGACAGTAAAAACACCACTGCGGGTACTCTTTTATTATACACAACATGAGTAATACACTAAATCTAATATTATATACAATTCAGTAAAAGTTACATATAAAAGTCAAGTCAAGTTAAGATATATAAAATACATAATTGACCAGGCTGCAACTGATCATTACTATAACGGCAGCCCATAAGTAATTTAAAAATTAATCTACCAACTGTGACTAGCATCATTTAACGTAAAGTTCAGAGTTCATAAGTCATACATATTACATCAAGGTCACAGTTGAAGTTCAAGAGGTTATGCAAAAATTACGACCCATTGATCCCTGGGATGACCTTCAACGCCAGCAGAAGGGAAGGCTTGAAGTTGCTAAATAGCAGGGAGATGCATTTTACAAAATATAAATAGTCTAGAGCAAAGGTAATCAAGCCCCCCTAAACTGCCCAAGGAGGAAGGAACCCCCAGAGTTTACAGAAATTAAGCTAAAAATTGTAAAAAATTACTGAAGATAAAACAATATCAAAAAGACAAAAACCCTCAAAACCAATGACACTCCTCAAGGTCAAACAAGAGGTCATATCTGTTAACCACCATCGAGGGAGGGAGGGAAATTCATGTTTGCCCTTCAAGTGTCAGAAACAAAGTGATAATGGTTGGGCTGCAAAACAGAGGTCAGATTCTCGACCAATGAAATTGATTTGTGATTTGGTTGACAAGGAGACTGAGCACACAGCACAGAAACCCCACATTAGGTTTTCATGCTGTAAACCACAGAGTTCTGGTCTGGTGCCCAAGACCCCAGATTAAGGTACCCACCAGTACAGCTGCCTTGAGGCTGGACTGACACCTGGGGCGCCCAAACGCCCCAAGCGACAAAATGGCCAAATCAATAACCTGGTCATTTTGAAACCTCAATTGATTTCAATATTTTTCTATATGTGTTTTTAATAGGTATAAAATCTAATTTATTTAAATGTGGATTCTTTAAATTTTAATCCTTGACAATAAAGTTAATTCTTATTCCAATCCAATCCAAGTTTATGTTAGTAGACACTCCAATTGGACTTTCTACCGGTAGAAACTCCAATTGGACTTTCTACTGGTAGAATTTGAAATTCTACCAGATTGGACTTTCTACCATGACATTGCTAGGAGACATGTGGGTGTCTCGGGGGTCAGTCCTGGTACAACCATAACATTTATTTTTACTGTAGGTTCTTGTTAAACATGTGCTGAATCTTATCACCTCTGTGATTGGCCGGTGGGGCGTGACCTTTGTTTCAGCAAGGAAATTGGTCACTTTGAATTTGGAAGGTGACCTGTGAACATGAAATTTTTTTTCTCTTCTGCCTGTTGCCATTTGTTGCATATTTTAGTGTTTTAGTTTTTTATAACTTTAAGTATGAATGAAGGCAGATACAATTTGAGATCCCAATCCAGCTTCAGTTAGCATCAGATGTTGATTTTTTGGCAGCATCAGGAGATGGACCAGCTTCCTCACAATCCAGGCAAGTTGGTTTTACTGATTTATCTGACTCCGGATCCGATATTGACATAGATGCTTTGGTTGACCATTCAGATCAAAATTTGTCCTCAGATTCACATGTTTTGACAGGGTTCACAACACTGGCAAATGTCAGGCCCCACAGGCCCTTGGTTCGAATCACAATCCTACATCAATACCCAGATTTTGGCTCAGCTTAATGCGTTGGGGGCTAGGCTGGACAATATGGAAAGTTCACTGAAAACGGTCAAAAAGACTAATGACAGCACAAAAATTAAGAGGTCCAAGGTGAAAACTAAAGCTGTTGTTGCACATGCTGATTTAAAAGGGGTTGGGGCGGCTTCTCCTCCTGTTCAAACAGTTCACAATATTCCCCCACCCAGTCGGTTGAGGGAGGAGGCGAGAATACAAGAAGAGGTACAGAATAGGCTCAGGCATTTGGCATATAACATGAAACCAGGTATAGGTAAGATTAAGTCCCAAAGGGGTGGGGCTGTTTGATGTTTTTGTTTTTGTCAACCACAAGGTCAGATGGCCGCATGAGTTTGTACTTTACAGTCCGAACAAGGATAGAATTACTTACAATCATCTGTCCCCAGTCCAATTGATGGCTGGTTTTTGTCGAAGCATCCAGGAGGAGTCAGACACAAAAATTCGAGAACACATGTTAGATGATGTCATTGATTTGTTAGATGATGCTACTGATTTCTCCTGGGCTTTGGCAAAGGCCAGCCATGCTGTGCTTTTGTGCAGAATGGAACAGGGAGAGATTGGAAGCTGGCTAGAAACTGAAAAAATTGACAGGGTACGTTGGGCCCATGCTCAAAGACATAATACAGAGAGCGCAGGATAAGCATTCATCCGCAAAGACTGCCACTTGCATCTATTATAATAAAGGTGTTTGCTCACAGAAACAAAGTCATGAGACAAAAGGAGTTCTTTATAAGCATGTGTGTGCTTTGTGTTGGGCAAAAGATGGTAAAACATACCCCACCGTCAAACTGAATGTCGTAGGATTACAAAAAGCGAATAGACCTGGACATGACCCTGGGTTCGAGGCATGTCCATAAGGCTAGAACTGTCATAAATTCAAAATTTACTAACAAAGACTTGCTTTACCTTTCTGGTTGGTCCAGGCCAAAAATTAAACAAAGGTTTGAATCTTCCATTGTCTGTATGAGCAACAGGGACCACAGAACATATGCTGAAGTTCTGTCCAATAAAGGTGACATGGGCTACAAGGGGGCCTTCTGTAATGCTGGACATATGAACACCCCAGTTACTGACTTACTGAACCTAAACAGGTGGTGAATACTGTGCCCAGTACTAGTATGAATAATAGTATTGATGGTAAATATAGGGAGGTTCATGCAAAAGGTAGTCTCATTAACAGCCAAAACACAGGCATTTTCGATGCAAATGAGTTGACTTCGGATCCAATTGATAGTGATCCAGGCATTCACAACTTTCAGGTGAGTAATCGTTACAATATACCTGTTACAAATAGGTTCCAGATGTTGGAGATAAACCAGGAAACGCAGGTAAGTACTGATAATGGAAGCTATGACGCCTCTAAAGTTTCACAGGATGTCTGGAAGGCCAAAAGGTCGGATGTCAAGTTAAGTATTGAAAACAACACACAAGACATTCCCTTTGCATCTCATACTGTTCAGACTTTTAGTGAGGAAAAACCTGTTCATAGTCCGTATCTGGATTTCAGTCAGTTAGACACAGTCAATCACAATCCGGATTTAATTCCGGAATATCAGATAGGTACCAAATTTGGTTGTATTCCTCTAACCCCAATCTATGTTTACAAGGGAGAACCCAGGACATGGGATCCAGTGCCGGATGTCCTTACTGCTCATAGATTGATTAGAGATACGGGTATTCCCAATTTTTGGGGTTTAAGTATTCCAGTTAAAACTAACTTGAATATTGCTGGTTGGAGGAAACATCTGGTTGATTATTTTGACCAGCAGTTGCAGGATCTCATAGAATTCGGATTTCCTCTGGATTTTGACAGAACCAGGGATTTGCAAAGTACTTTAGTTAACCATGCTTCTGCAAGAATGTATCCGGATCATGTGGATAAATATATTCAGGAAGAAGTTGATTTCCAAGCCATGCTTGGTCCTTTAGACCATAAACCATTTGATAACCACATTTCTCCATTTATGACTAGAGAAAAGTCGGATTCTAATTCCAGGAGAACTATTATGGATCTTATTTTTCCCAAAGGTTTATCAGTTAATGATGGTGTTCTCAATAACACATATCTGGGTACGGAATTCCAAATGCATTACCCATCAGTAGATTCCATTGTACAAACTCTCAATGAGATTGGACCTTCGGCTCATATTTTCAAGGTGGATATTAGCCGAGCTTTTAGGCATATCCGTATAGATCCAGGAGACATTGACCTTTTAGGCCTACAGCATAGGGGTAGGCTGTATCTGGATCTGTCACTCCCCTTTGGATTTCATTTGGGAGCTTTTTTCTTTAGTAAGATAAGTGACTCAGTTAGGTTTATTATGAACAAAAATGGTCATAATGCATTCTTAAGCTACATAGATGATCTTATCTATTGTGGCTTACCGTCTACAATATACACCTCTTATCAGTTTCTTCTGGATCTTCTTCGGGACCTTGGACTAGATATTAGTCTTAAGAAGCTGTGTCCTCCTAGTACCAAGGTTGTATGCCTTGGTATATTATTTTATTGCGTTAATACATCCTATCCAATGGACAATTGCTAACTCCGGTCGGCGAGACCGGCCCGCCAAACGTCAGAAAAAGACGTCCTGTGTCTCCACCGGCCAGCCGGTCCTTACTCTGTGCACTCGCTAGGTGGCGTGTCGTACTTCCTTCCTGTCTAGACAGAGTGACGTCATAGCATCTTTTTCGTTTGGCGCATGCTCTGCTGCACGGAATTTTTTGTGGAATCTTAATTTCAAGGATTTTGTGATTTATTGTCGTGAGTTGTTGTCACAACTTTGCTATATTGTTTCTAACGGTCCATAGACTATAATGTCCTCTCCTAGCCAGCGACGGGGTATTTGTGGCCATTTGATGGCAGGGTTTGATCCGCATAAGGTCTGCGCGCGTTGCCGCGACAAGAAAAAAGGACAAGACCCATGCGTAGAGCACCCTAACAAGGATTGTCTTTTATGCAATACCTTAACCCCTGCACAGAAAGAACAACTTTCAACACCATCTTACAAATTAAAAAAGGAGAGAAAGGACTCTAAAGTTTCTGCTACCCCCACCAAGGACTCTGCTGATACCACCCTTGTTGATCCGGACTTAGTGACGGTGGTAGGCGTGGTAGACGACCAGACATCAGCTCAGACCAGTGAGCCGGTGGAGAGGAAAAAGAAATCAGAAACTAAGAAATCTGCACCCAAGCCGGCCAAGATGGACAAGTCGGCCAAGGCATCATCTAGTAAGGTACCGACCACCTCTACCAGTCAGTCCTCATCTGCTGATGACCGGATTACCGACCTGGACAGACAGTGGTCGGACAGGTTCAACCGCCTGGAGGCATTACTCTTAGCAAGGACACTAGAGAAGCCCCAGGAGCCGGTTTTTGAGACAGTTAAAGTCACACCTGCACATACACCGGCTGCTACTGCTATTAGAGAAGAGCCCTTCTTGAAGCCGGCCTCTCATAGCCAGATTACTGCCAATATACCAACCGCCGACCTTCCTCAACAAGAAAAGTCACTTGGCAAGGCGTCTTCATCTGCCTCTGCTCCGGCACAGACAGTAGTTACAGACCCTTTTAACCCTAAGAAGGACACTGAGTCATCTAGTGATTCAGACAGTGATTCTCTCTCTTCAGACCAGCCCATGATAGAACTTTTGCCGGAAGAGGGTGAACTTTCAGACGACATAGAACGCAACTCTGAGCATGACCAGTCATTGTCCGAAGAACAGTCGTACCGGGAGACAATGCGGGGCATACGCTCCTATATGAACTGGACTCATATTCCTGATGTCGACTCGGGTACTTCTACATCTGAAGACAATCCCTTTGCGGGACCCAAAGTACAGCCCTCCGGGAAAGTATCAGTTCAACTACCGACCGACGAATGGTTATGCCGGAAGATGGCTCGGTTGAATATCACCCTTGCTCAAGGCTATCCCACTCGAAGTGCTGAATCCGGAGGGTTACTGAGAGACCAGTTTGTTAAGCCTCCGAAGTCGCAGCAAAAGTGGTACGGGGCACACTCTCAAAGGAAGGACGCAGATATGAAGGACTCAGATAGCTCTGTCACGTCATGGCACACCGGCTCTTCCAAGTTAAATAGTACATACTTACGGATAGCCCGAAGAGCTAGTATTGCTACCTCCCCCCCTATGTCTAGGGCGGTGACACAGGAGAATTTGAGGAAATGGGAGAAATCCGCACGGGAATCTACCCTCATCTGCAACCACGCTGCTGGGTTTAACCGTTGCTTAGTGAAAATACAGGACAATATGAGCTCCCAACTAAAAGCAATTAAAACAGAGTCAAAAGGAAAGTCTGGCCAGAAAACCTCTGCTGCAGTAGACGAACTTCAGTTCCTCCTTGATTTCAACGCCGGAGTATGTCAGGCGATGGCCAAGGCAGTTGAACATTTAACAGAGTTTGTTTTTGTGAGTGTGGCAAATACGACCCTTTTGAGAAGAGATTCTTACCTAGAGTACCTCAAAGCCGGAGTAAAAGCCGACACACTAAATGCTTTACGTTCAGCTCCTCTGCATTTAGAAACTTTGTTTCCAGACTCTGTGGTGAAACGAGCGGGAGAGGACATCGCAGACTCAGAGAAAGGACGTTCCGGATCTAGTTATAAGGGTCGGAGGTTCCACCCTTACGAACGTCAGGAAACAAAGCCACAGGGACAGAGTGCACAGCCTCAAGAGCTACCAGCATGGAAAAGCCTGTCACGCTCTCAGAGAAGGAGACTGAAAGGACAGAAGCAACAGTACTCCTCCCACCATGCCAAGGGTCAGCAGCAGCGTAAATGACAATTACTGTGTTGTAAACCCCAGTTGTCTGCTGCTGACCGGGAACCAGGTTTCAAAGACAATAGACACTTTTATCAATGTAAAATCCAGTGTTGTTTATCATGTTCATTCTGCGCCCGGGCAATCACAAAAGAAAGACGTAAGTCCCGGGCGTCCAGATTGTCAAGACAAGAAAGACACATTAAAATTTGTGAAAAGTGCTTTTTCTGTCATTCCACTGTCTTATGTCAAACCTGTTGTCAATGCCCCCAATGTTGTCACAAATCTGCCTGTAGGGGCCAGACTGCAAATTTTTTGGAAAACTTGGTTGGATCTGGGTGCCGGGCCGAAAGTGGTACAAATATTGAGAGAGGGTTACGCCCTCCCCTTTCGGATCCGGCCAAAATTGACAAGGTCTCCGATAGTCATAAGCTGTTATGGCAATCCTCGCAGGAACAGCTACCTGTTAGAGGCATTACATCAGCTTATGACCAAAAACGCCATAGAACTGGTAAACAAACAAAAGTCATTAGGTTTCTTCAACCGACTATTCTTGGTCCCCAAACCGGAAAACAAGTGGAGACCTATCCTAGACCTGAGCAATCTAAACCAGTTTCTCAAGGTGGAGAAATTCAAAATGGAGACACCGGAAACCATCAGGACCTCCCTCCAGCAAGGGGAGTGGGTGACCTCAATAGACTTCAAGGACGCCTACTTCCACATACCAATACAGGAACAATCCAGGAAATATCTGAGATTTCATGTCCAGGGACGAACCTACCAGTTCAAGGCTCTCCCTTTCGGGCTTTCAACAGCACCCTTGGAGTTCACTGTAATAGCAAAGGAGGTGAAATTGATGGCCCTAAAGCAGGGTATAAGAATCCACCAGTACCTAGACGACTGGTTGGTGAGAGCTTCCTCCCACCCGGTCTGTCTGCATCACACACAGAAACTAATGCAGATATGCCAGGAGCTAGGCTGGCTGGTGAACATAGAAAAATCCGAATTGGACCCCAAACAAGTCTTCAATTTTGTAGGCTACCAATTCGACCTTCAAGCCGGCCGGGTCAGACCCACTCCGGACCGGTGGCAGAGTCTACAGGACAAGGTACTACAGCTACTTTCCAGACCGGTTTGTTCAGCCCGGGACTTCATGTCTTTAGTAGGCTTACTGACAGCCACAGAAAAGCAGGTCCACTTGGGTCGGTTGCACATGAGACCAATTCAGTGGCATCTAAAGAACAATTGGAGGATACCAGAATCGTTAGAAAAGACAATTCCTCTTCCGAGATCCCTACACCCACACTTGCAGTGGTGGCTGAGAGAAGAAAACGTTCTCACAGGTCAGCCTTTACACCCAGCAAAACACGCCTTACAAATCTTTACCGACGCGTCAAAAGAAGGCTGGGGCGCTCACTTAAACGAGCGTACTGCAAGAGGTGTATGGTCCATCCCGGAAAGCAAACTGCATATAAACTATCTGGAGCTCAAAGCCGTCTTCCTAGCCTTAAAGCAATTCCAGGACCTCTGTTCGGACAAGACAGTCCTGGTGGCCACAGACAACACCACTGTGGTAGCCTACATAAACAAGGAAGGAGGCATGAGATCAGGTCAACTATGCGCCCTCCTCTGGAGGATCCTGACCTGGTGCACCCGGAACGGGGTGACTCTGAGATCCCGCCACATTCCAGGCCGATTGAACGTAGTGGCAGACAAGCTATCCAGGCTAGGGCAGATTATTCAAACAGAATGGTCACTACTCCCCCACGTGTTCGACCTGATATGCAGCAGGTGGCATCGACCTCAAATGGATCTGTTTGCCACCAGATTCAACACCAAACTCCCTGTGTTTGTGTCACCGGTTCCAGATCCGATGGCCACTGCAGTGGACGCACTGAGTCTGCCATGGGAGGATCTGGACGCTTATGCTTTCCCACCAGCAGCCATCTTGGGCAAAGTGGTGGAGAAGCTTCTGGACTGCCCTTGCAAAAGAATGATTCTTATTGCCCCAGGGTGGCCGAACATGACTTGGTTTTGGGACCTGGTGGAAATGTCCAGCCAAATCCCACTGAGTTTGCCTCACTTACCCAACCTCTTGTCTCAGCCGTTCAACCAAACGCCGCACAGGAGTCTCACAAACCTAAATCTCCATGCCTGGCTCCTAGAGCCACTGCAATCAAAAAACAAGGCTTCTCTGAGGCAGTGGCGGCAAGAATTGAAGCTCCTCAGAGGGGCTCTACCAGATCAGTCTATGAGGCAAAATGGACCATTTTTACAAAATGGTGCATCACTAATAAGGTGGACTTCAGGGCACCCCCTGTAAAATCAGTTGCTGACTTCCTTATGTACCTCTTTGAGGACAGGAAACTTCAGCCAAGTACCATTGATGGTTACAGATCTGCCATTGCTGACAAGTTAGGGAATTCGCCCAACAATTTCAGCAAAGACGAAAATCTCACTCGTCTCCTGGACAGCTTCCATAGAGACAGGCCCAAGGGCAGGAGAGGTATCCCCTCCTGGAATCTTTCGCTGGTTTTACATCAGCTCACTAAACCCCCCTTTGAGCCACTTAAGGATGCTACCTTGAAGCACTTGACATTCAAGACAGTCTTCCTTCTAGCCCTGGGGTCGGGCAAGCGTAGGAGTGAGATACATGCTTGGCAAAACAAAAACATCAGACACCAATCAGATTGGTCGAAGGTGTCACTGTATCCATCTCCCAGCTTTCTCTCAAAGAATCAGCTGGCCAAAGAGGGTCCGGATAGTGTTGCCCCGGTGGTTATTCCAGCCCTGGCACCAACCTTGGATAAATCCCTCAAATCGGATCGGTCACTATGTCCGGTTAGAGCACTTCGCTACTATTTAGACCGGACCTCAGATATCAGGCAGAACAAGGAATTAGTTTTTGTCTCCTTCAAGAAAGGTTTTGACAAAGATATTTCTCCTGCCACCATCTCCTCCTGGATCAAGCAAACAGTGATCCTATGTTATGAGCTCTCGGATCAAGAGGCACACACCTTACACCAGGTCAAAGCTCATGATGTTAGAGCCTTTGCGGCCTCAAAAGCCTTCCAGTCAGGAATTTCCCTGGAACAGATCTTATCAGCCTGCCACTGGAAATCACATAACACCTTCACCCAGTTTTACTTGAAGGATGTGGCTTGGGCTGACTCAGAGCTTTTCCATCTGGGTCCAGTTGTGGCTGCTCAGCAGATCCACCGATAGACCAGTAAATAGAGAAGATCTGTACATATGTAAATAGTACACATATAGTTAAGAAGCAAAAAAAAAAAAAAAAAAAAACTGGGACGTACTTCCTTCGGGAGGTCTTTATTTGTTATGGGACTGAACTCATCCCTCTCTTCCCCTACCTGAGAGCAGGTCTGTAACAAAGGGGGGGGGGGGCAACAAGGTCGTTCTGACGGTTCCATCTGAATAACCGTATGATGATATTCGACCATACCCTTAAGGGTAGTTGGCACATTGCTACCCGGTATTAAGGGAGTTGTGGCTTTCCTTAGCAGGAGTTCAATTTCTAGTCCCTAGTAACTTACCCGCCGACCAAGCGGTAGTTATTCAGCAATTGTCCATTGGATAGGATGTATTAACGCAATAAAATTGCAAATTTAATAAATAAATTAAATTTTTATAAGTTAATACCCTATCCAATGGACATGCAAGACCCTCCCACCGACCCCGCTTTTTTAACTTACTAGGGGTCTTTATTATGTTTAGACAACGAAAAAGATGCTATGACGTCACTCTGTCTAGACAGGAAGGAAGTACGACACGCCACCTAGCGAGTGCACAGAGTAAGGACCGGCTGGCCGGTGGAGACACAGGACGTCTTTTTCTGACGTTTGGCGGGCCGGTCTCGCCGACCGGAGTTAGCAATTGTCCATTGGATAGGGTATTAACTTATAAAAATTTAATTTATTTATTAAATTTGCAATTTGATACTATTCACAGGACTATCTCTATTCCGGATACCAAACTTCAAGAAATCTGTAGAGTGTGTGAAAATTGGTTGGATAAGAGAATGGTAACAAAAATGAGTAACAGTCCTTGTTAGGTCTCTTGTTATACATTACAAAGTGTGTCAAACCAGCCAGGTTCTTTCTGAACCGAATGTTGCAATTGTTAAGAGACAATTCTCATAAAGATAAAATCTTCTTAACATCAGATTTCTTCAAAGACTTAAAGTGGTCCCAGGTCTTTTTTACTCCATATTATGGGGTCACTTTTTATCATCAGCCTCCAGCACATAAATCCATTTATCTGGATGCCTCCTTGGAAGGTTTAGGTGATTGTTATGATGGTTATGTTTATGCTTTACAGATTCCAAAAGGTTTCCAAGGTTATAATATAGCTCATTTGGAAATTCTTAATATAGTTGTGGCCCTTAAGGTTTAGGGTCATGCTTGACCCAACAAATCTGTAGAAATTATGTGTGATAACCTAGCTGTTGTGGAGATCCTTTCTTTTGGGAAAGCCAGGTACCACATGATGACCACCTGTGCTAGGAATATTTGGCTTTTGGCTGCCATTTACAACATCAATGTTGTAGTTACATATATAAGAGGTCATGATAATTCTGTCGCAGACTTATTATCTAGATGGTATCAAACCTCTGATAACCATCACAAGCTGTATGAATTCATTGAGTTACCTATATGGGTTGATCTACATTTGGATCTTACTCTACTGAATCATGATATTTAGCCAGATGTGTTCTTTTGTTTTTAGACTCTCAGGTGGCGACAGCTCCACTGGCTTCCCAGACATGCAAAAGGTTGTGGTCTGGCTTCCGTCGAGCCACCTTGAATTCATACCGAAGAATGTTTCAGTTATTCCTGGCCTTCCTGGTGGTGGTGGATCTGTCGCTCCCTGGGGTCTCATCCATAGATATTCTCGCTTTTATGGAGTACTTAGCACAGTCTGGTATGTCTCCAGATCATATTACCAATCATATAACAGCAGTTAGGTCCATGTGCATTATCTATGGTGTTAACACACTTCCATTTAGGGATCAAAGAATTCCTTTATTTATTAAATCTTTGAAATTGAATTGTTCTTTTGTACCAAGAATGTCAATGTTAATAGATGAAACTTTATTGCTACAAATTGTTACAGCTTCTGCACAGTTACAGTTTCCGGAGGTTTACAGACCATTGTATTTATTGGCATTTTTCTCCTTCCTCAGGTTATCTAACATTCTCCCACAAACAGTTAATGTGTTTTAGAAGACTAGACATCTGTGTGTTGGGGATGTGATTTTCTCCAATTGCAGAGCTGTGATAGTAAATAAATGGTCTAAGATCTTTCAAGACCGTGTTAAGACCACTACACTGGACATTCCATCCTTAGGTTCCTCAGCTTTGTGTCCTGTCACTGCCTTGCTTGAAATTCTGAACAAGATTCCTTCCAGTGTGGATTCTCCCCTCTTTCAGGTACCACACGGCCACTTGTACAGGCCTCTTAAAAGTGTTTCAACTTTGCCCAGGCCCCTTACTTTCCATGATTTTCATCGTGGTGGAGCTTCTTGGGCTTTTTTGCGTGGGGTACCTATTCAGGAAATCCAGGCCCAGGGTACTTAGACTTCAGACTGTGTCTGGAGGTACATTTCACTCCCTCCTTCTCATTCATCACAGGTCTCAAATGCTTTTAGATCTCACCTCTTTACCTACCCTCCTTCCTCTCGTACTTCTACTGGGTATTTGGACCCCCGGTAACTTTTCATATTAACAGTATTTTACAATGAATTTTACAACTTTACTACCTTACCACCTTATAACTTGTGACCTCCCCATCTACCAGCTTTGACCTCACTAGAACATGACCTTCTGACTTCTTACTTCCTCTTTGGAATTGTCACCACTGTTTCTTAGTATGCTTATATTTGTAATTCTTACTTCTGTATAACTGCATTTAATTCTAATATTGCCTCAAACTTCATCATCCCTGTAGGTTAACCCCACCTTTCACCTTCACCTTTGACCTCTTTGGGGTATTGTTTTCACCTCTCACCCGGGGTCAAGTTGTTCCCTCCAGTCAGATATTACTTAAAGATCTCATGGGATTTGTTATCTCACAGCTTGACCTTGGGGTCAGGTTTGTGATTTTGACCTTTGACCTCTTGGGGTAATTGTTTTCACCTACTGTCCAGCCTAAAGTTTATCACCTTATTCTAAGGTCGGTATCTTCTAATATTTTACCATCACGCATCTAGTTGTTATGTCTTACCTTGACCTTGGGGTCAAGCTATTATAATTGTGGGGGGGGGGGGGAGGGTCATTGGGTAATATATGTATAGTACTATAATGACACCTTCTATCGAAGTTATGTATATTTTATTATGTCCTCATTTAATACTTTATCATGTCTTGACAATTACTTTAGTAGAAACGTTTATATATATATATATTTTTTTTGGAGTTACCATATTCTTTATTCACTCTTTTTTCCCATTGCACTTGTGACATCGGGGGGGGGGGGGGGGGGGGGGGGGGCGAGAGTGGACAACCTCCCATCGGTGCCTTACAAAAGATGTCGTACGCAGTATGACTTATGACAATTAAATACAAAAATTTTTTTTTTAATTTTGCTTTTAACAAGATATACAATAAACGTTTATATTTGTATAATAAATATATTTAATCCCATTGCTTGTTTATTGGGGGGACAGGGACTGATATATAATGTAATTTATTTTAATGTGGATTCTTTGAATTAAGTATGGGAGTAGCGACAGTTAACCTGGGATCTTTAATTGTGTCCTATTACTTGAAATTATTTGTTCCTTAAACAAAAAGTTGAAATTAAATAGTTAACATATTCGCCACTTTGCAAAAGATTAAGTATTAATTTGGTCTTTGTTATATACTAATGATTAATGAAATGATTAACTTTTGTTTGTATTTCCTGTTTTCATATAGAACATACTTGATATCTAATGTTTGAATTAAACTGATTTGTAAGCCTATATGGCTGTGTGACAGGAAAATTATTTTGTGTAAATTGTATTTTGTTGTTGTATAACACAAAGTCTGTATCAAAAAATTATCTGTCTCATCAATCTATTTGCATGAAGGTGTTGTACATTTAAACCTGTTTGTTTGACTTGTCAGATTAATGAATAAGCCATGATAAATATTAATTCTGTGATGCTGTTTGTCATTGATTGTCAGAAGTGCTTAATTGGATTTATTCCTATTGTCGCAGCTCTCTTTTGATGTTGATTTGTTTCACTTGAATATTTGTGAGCTGTTTAAAAGGGACTAGTATTAAAGGTTAAACAAATTCACATAACAGGGAGATCAATCAAGGGGGGATTTGTTGTTTGGCTTTTCAAAGAATTATAGTAGATGAGCTAGAATACATTTGTTTAATATAAATTCCTTTTCTTCTTTTTGGCACCTTCTTTACTTAATCTTACTTAGCTAATACTGACATACAATTGTAATGATTTGCTATTATTATTACTTTAGAAGATATCTCTTGATGTTGATTTGTTTCATTTGCATATGGATGGGGTGCATAAAAGGAATTAATGATAATATATTGTTGCAGTTCTAATAAATATATAAGTTTTTATTGTATTACAACTGTTACACTTAAAAGCAACAGAACAAATCTGTCCACCAATGTTAAACTGGTGAAGTACTAAAACGGTCAAGGGGAATAGTTGGTCATTTCAAAACAGTAAAATCTGTTATTTGGATGTTTTGAAACAGACAAGCCATTTCTAAACCTTGCATAGGTATCAAAACGTCCAAAGGTTTTGAAACGGCAAATAACAGCTACATTAATTTTTCCTACTTGCTCTGAAGTCATAATGAATTTTATTCTCTCAGTTTTCTGCTACCGTTATTTCTTTAGCCCAAAGCTATAAGTTATAGCAATTTAAGCCCCATGGAGCAAATCAGTTTAGCTTGAAATATCTTGTTCAGTTACATTCTTCATAGCTTCTACATAGTAGCTTGGAAGTGTAACACAATAGCTAAGGGAGTTAGGGCTACTTTCTCACTTTTCAGTGGTTATCATTATGAATAAATGACTAACATCTTTACGTTTTATTTTACAGGGGTGTTCCGTTGGGGCCATCTTGTCAATAACTATGAATTTTTGTAGGGTGGGGAGCATATTTTACAGGGTCGGTTAAAGTTAATTATGATTTTCTGGCTTCTCATGGAGGGGCGGCAAAATATCATCCATGTTTGATGTTTTACCAACCCTCCGCGATTCTTCTTCCTGACCATGACTCTTGTTCACTTAAAACCAGCTTGTTCTAATCACTTGCCGTCTTGTCCTAAGCACTGCAGTCTTGTCCTTAGAACTTCCAGTCTTGTCCTTAGAACTTCCAGTCTTGTCCTTATCA
Source organism: Sabellastarte sp. h YS-2021 (assembly GCA_964017235.1). Lineage (NCBI taxonomy): Eukaryota > Metazoa > Annelida > Polychaeta > Sabellida > Sabellidae > Sabellastarte > Sabellastarte sp. h YS-2021. The sequence goes on from OZ024928.1 coordinate 20,939,799, forward strand.
CTTCTAGTCTTGTCCTATCATAAAACCGGCTTGTCTTTGTCACTTAAGTCTTATACTGCTCATTTGCAGCCCATTTCCATTACGATGTGAGTATATGTCAATAAATTATGTTAAGAATAAGAGAAAACAATATAAGTAATCATAATTCTGAACTTAACAGGTAGAAAAGGTCCATATGTATGCTGTAAATATTAGCAATTTCTGGAAAAAAAAGGATTAACTGTTGACCAATCAAAAAATCAAGAAAATTAGGTCAAGGAAAGTCCATAATATTTGGATCCCATCATGTGACCAAAACTATAGCATGCTTACCCTTACGTTCAGAATTGGGTATTTCCCTTAGGCTAGGATGTTAGAAGCTGTCTTTTCGAGAGGTCCGAAGTTGGAGTATAAAAGCCAGGAACAAGCAAAAGGGTTTTCATTATCACGTGAGTTATTGTCAGAAGCATTTCTCTCTCTGCTTGTTTTAAAGGATGCAATACTTTACAATAGAAATTTTCTGTTTGAAGGGGCAGTTCCTGTCATATTAACATAATAAGAAGTAGGTTGCTGTAGTTTTATACAAGTGTAAAGCCCAAACCTGAACAGCCATATTTTATATAAACAAAAATGTCAATGATCGACTTTTGGTCACGTGACAAGGTCCAAATATTTAGTATTGACCTAGTTTTGGATTTGTTGATTGGTCGACACTTGATCTTTCTTTTTTCCAGAAATTAATCAAAGCTAGACTGGTAATACTTGGTTGTTGTGAGTCAGTAAACGTCCCCAGTCTTCTCAGTTTGACAGTCATGATGACCTACAACATGTCTGTTATGCCTCTATGGCTTATCCTGATAGTTTCCCATCCAGTCACGTAGAAAAATATCTCGACCCAAAGTCAGGTTGGTATCTAGATTCAGATAAGCAAGGGTGTATTAGGGCCTGACGGGGAGGTGAAACCGACTCAGATTTTTCCTCTGCTTTTTTTCTCCAGCTTTGTCCCCGACCCCTGACACTGTCAACCAACTCTAAAGTTGTAGAGTCGGTTGTAGTGTCAGCTCCACTGGAGCACCTCGTTGTTAAATATTGCTAAAAACTCAATTATGCCAGATAATATTAGTTAACGATGCAAAAAAAAACCAATGTTATATCCTGGGTATTTTAATAAGTAAAATCTAGTATAGGAGCCATAAATTATGAGAACAAATGTTTCTGTGATATTTTAAGTTAAATGAATTCCACTTTGTCCAAATTAAAGTTAAAATTTATAAGTCTTATTTGTTCTGATGAAGTATCAATCATTAGCCTAATTTTCAATAACAGAGTTTTTAATTATTGTTTGCAGTTTTTAAAATTGTATTAGTAACCTCCCTCCCGGAAGAGCACATGTTTATCATGCCTACATAAAGAGAGAAGAGAGAGAATTTCATTTATTTAAGTGCCACCTGCACACAATTAACAGAGAAACATACAGTAACAAGTTGACATGAAACAGCCAGCCCTAAACATCAGGGCTTATGAGGCACTGTTGATACATAAATAAAATTGCAACAGAAGATATTAGATGTCTTAAAATATAAATAGATTATAGATTAACAAGAACATACATCAATGTGAAAAATAGGATTTAGGTTTAGCTAAAATGTTTGACAAGAAGTTTGTAAAAATCAGAATATTTTCCTTTTGTATAAGAATTACAAATTTTTCTGAGCATGAGAGTGACCTCCAGTTTTTTTGTATACTGCACATGTTATTTTCAAAATTATATCTTTCATCGTTATACCCACTACAATAAAAGACTAGATGGTTTTCATCTTCTACACCTGTGTGGCAGATTTGACAAACTCGATCTTCAAACTTTATATTTTGCCATCTCCCAATTTCAACTTGAAGAGGTAAGGTGCCAAATCTTAATTTTGCAAGTAGAGACCTTTCCTGTCTATTTTTAATTTTATATACATATGGTTCCAAATGGGGATTTTCTTTAAATGTACAATATGTCCTTAACTTTGGACTAGTAGTAATTTTTGTTTTCCAGTTGTCTCTATCCATTTGGCATAGAATACTTTTGCACTGATTAATGTCAACTAATGTCTTGTTCAGAAAAGAGTCATGTAAATTAAGAGTCGATAAAAGATTTTCAATCTCCTTACACCAGGAGAATCTGTATTTATTATGATAATCCCAATCAAAAACTTTACGCAAGAGCCTTGATTCAGTAGTTTGACATAGCTTATTCCAGAATTTTAAAACTTGTATTTTCCTTCGTACATTACATGGTACCCAGTCCATGTCACAGTATACAGCAGCCGTGGAGGCAGTTTTTTGAGCCCCTAAGAAAACTTTTGTTGCTTTATTTTGAACACTGTCAATTTGACTAAACTGTTTGTTACCCCGCGAGGCTGCACTATAATCCAAAATTGGGGCTACACACATAAAGAAAAGTTTTTTGTAAGTGTTGTAAGTCAGACCATTTAAGTAGTAAAATTTAAACGGATTTTATTCTCTTCTTAGTTTTAGAAGTCACATTTAGAGATTTCAGGAAACCGTTCATTTCATTATAATATATGTCACAAAACTGCTGATATAGAGTATCTACATGTTCTTGTGAAGATTTAACTTCTAGCATTTGTGAAATTAAGTTTTCAATTTCGGTAAGAGCAACACTATTATTTAGAAAGCTACCAGGGATAGTTTGTACATTATATTTACGTGCAGCAACTTTCTCTACACATTCAGTTACTACAGGTGAATACTGTTTATCATTGGTAAAACGATATGAGGAACATCATGTAACTCTAGTACTGAGTTATCTGGTACCTTATCTGTTTGAAGTTTCAATTCATTAAGTAGCTTCATAACACGGTGAACAATGAATTTTACACAGTTTTTAAGGTCATCATGACTTACACACATATAGTCAATGACAGAGCTACCTTTTTTCGAGATAGAAGTGAAGTTTTGTAATTCACTATTTATTCTACCATTAACTATATACATTTTACTCTCTATCAAAAAGTCAATAAAGTCTTTGTAATGACCACCCTTTACATAATCAATATAGGTTCTATCGGTAAAGTTATCCACTCCCACAACAAAATCTTTCATATCACCAATGTGGGCATTAAAATCGCCACACCAAATTTTACAATCACTATTATTATATTCATATATTATACTGAGCAAGTGACTGGAAAATAACAGTGAATCTTTACCCCAAATAGATCGTTCACGAGATATATAAGCACAAATTATGATAATTGAAAAATCACTAACTTTATGCTTCATGCAGATAGCAATAATACCGTCATAAGAACTGTCTGCAATAGAAATGTCATAATTTAGTGTCAGATACATTTTAGTCAATATACTAACTCCTCCAGATGCTTTAACAGCTTTTGTTCGTCTATGCTGTCTATTATTTTGGAAACAGTTGTATCCTGGAAGATAAATACTCTGATTAGTTTCTAGATGTGTCTCAGAGATGCAGACAATATCAGCATCAAAAGAAGAAATAATATCCTTTTTCACAGATAAATGTTGGCCACACCAACCATTCACATTATGATGTATAATTTTAAGTACAGGCTGGCTGTTGCTCTCCTAGGCAGAGCTTTGAGGTAACAAAAAAGCAGAAGCTTGAAGATGTTGAGACTGGGTATATGGACTGATTGTGTTAATTGCTGGCTGGGACATTGTAAAAATAGGTGATGTGTGAGTGAGAGAGTTGGTAGAGCTAGCTACAGGCAGTGCTTTTCGAATTAAGTGACCATTGGAAGTCAATTTGTAATCCTTGCCCCAAGAACTGTTGTCCAAAATGACTTTGGTGTTAATTTCAGCTAGGCGCTCGGCATGATTTTTACTTGATCATATAAACACCTTTCCATATTGTGTGCCTTTCAACCTCTGCTTTGCCCTCAGAATGTCCACTTTATCTGCTACAGAGCTGAAGCTGGCTTTCACTACTCCTGGTTTTCCATTCACAAGACTTTTTAGCCTTACAGTTTCTGTAAGCTTTGTATAATCCTTTTGCATACATTTAAGCATATCACGGACCTTAACATAGATATCCTCTTGATGTGTTTCCGGTAGCCCATAAATTACAACTATGTTCTCCGGATTTGCAATCCCTGCCTCTACTCTTGGAATGGACTTTGTTGCATTGTCTAACTTCTGAACTTGCGACTGAGTTTTAGCTTGGACCAGAGAGATTTCATTGGTCACCTCAACAAGTTTACTATAGTCATCCTTTATTTTACTTATTTCTCCAGCATTGGATTTTTTAGACTGTTCTATAGCATCTACTCTATTGCTCAGAGAATCTAACTTTTTGTTCATTGAGGATTGTCCTTCAACTAAAAGATCAACAGATGCAGTCAGTGCTTGCAATTGACTCAAAACATTGGACAAAACATCTGTTGTATTTTTAGACTCCATTTCTAGTTCAGGACTGTCTAAGTGGTCACCTAATGGACTAAATCTGTTATATGTGGTCAACGGTTTACACTTCTTATAGGGGGCCATGGTGGCAGAGTGGTAACACTCTTGCCTCCCACCTCTAAGGCCGGGGTTTGATCCCGTCATGGCCTTAAGTGGGAAAGCTGGTAGTTGCTTGCCGTTGGTCGGCAGTTTACAGTACACATCCTTAGCGAACTGTATGTACTGGTTTCCTCTGCCCTTCCAACTACCCGTCATGATATGACCTGTAAAGTGTTGAAAGCGACGTAAAACCCCAAATAAATAAATACACTTCTTGGAACCTCTTGTTTTTCGTTTCTCCCCTTTGGGTGTTTGCATATCACAAGTAACAGCAAAAAGTCACAAAGTACAGAGAAACAAAGTATTCAGGAAATACCACAACAGAAAATCAATTCATTAATGGTTTGTCAACAAAAGATGATACCCCTGCCTAAATTCCCACTGTTTACAAGCATGGGGTCAATTAGTTCACTAGGAATACACCTTTCAATGAACAATTAATGAAATCAAGTGTTTGGTCCCAATAGGTGAAACAAGTACAGAGTATAGTGTTAATTTAAGCTCCACAATATTAATCTGTGATACACCAACATTAATACATAAATTATTAGATAATCCTGATCAAGAAACAACATATTTTAAGTCTCAATCAAGTCTACTGTCTTTTTCCTTTAAAATGTAACAATTATTTTAGTCAGATGTACAGTATATCCACATAGAAATTGGTTTATTTACTACTGCAAAAAACGCCTCCTTTTCCTCTGTCACAATTAGAGGTTCATCCTACATGATGGTCATGGTTACTTGCATGGTATGAATGCAACCTTTCACGATCGTCACTGAAAGACCTTGCATCAGACCTTGAATGACGAGTATCATGTCTGTCTGACTGAGAGATATAAGACCTTGAAAGACAAGTGGCATGTCTGTCAGATTCAGACGGAAGATAAGACCTTGATTGTGATCTGTGATGATAATACTGTGAAGAGTGAGCATGATGCCTGGAGTGGGATTCTCCAGTTGGTGAATGCGAGCTATGACTCTTATTCTTTGAAATTTCCATTGTGACACCTGCAGTAAGAAGAGTATGAAATGAATATTCATGGCTGCCTATTACAATGAGGGAAATGGATATTAGCAGACTGAACTAGTCATACCAACACCAAATCTTCAAGCACTTCACAGGACATTCCAACAGAATATCTTAACTGCATCGTAACTACTGAAATATAATCCTGTAGATTTTGTGCTGCAATTTTGAAAGAACTATTGATTTAAATATGGACCTTTCCAGACGGGCTACAATTTAGGACTGAAGCCTATTTTTCTGGCTGAGTTGAGGACATATGCAGGATCAACATCTGTAGTCACTCTTAGCCTCAATCATAATCCATCTTCTGTCATTCCTGACTGGATTTGAAAGATCTTTTTTGTTTTAGCTTAAGAGTGAGCTTGTTAAAGAATTTGCTGCGGTTTCACTACATACTTAGTGGAACTGGTGTTTTCTTCCTTCTGAGACTGACCAACCGTCAGATCAACGGGCAATGTTACCTCTATACCTACATCATCATATTGGTATAAAACCACTAGTTCTGTTAACAGTAGAACAGATTGCTCCTGTGATTTGTTGTGGGTGTTGATCCCAGGACTTATGATTGCTTTTCGGGAAACCTGGGTACCTAAACTGGGAAATGAATCCATCCACTTCATACCTGGTAGTTTCATCTGATGGGGTAGGGGGATACATTCCAGCCACTTGGTGTATCGATCCCCAATCAAGACATACTGATTGCAATTTGTACTAGGGGCAAATGTTCCTAGAATGTCCAAATGTACAAGCTCCAATGGTGAGCCTACATGGTATTTACCTAGACCTGCCTTCGCTATGGTATTACTCTTCTTGTACTTGTATGTAAGAGTATCTTTGCGATGCTCATATGTCCCATTAATGATAAATCGTGATTCAGCGATAAAATTTCTTGTTCAAGGCATTAAGGGCCCAACTATAATTGCTTATTTTCAATTGCATCTGGAGTGATGTCACCTGTAATCCAGGTTAGGATCACCTAACTGGAAATCTATTAACTGCTTTTTCTTGTAAAACCTGAAATCCAGTAGCTGTCTGATTCTAATTCTGTTGGAACGGTTCTCATGGCAAAGGAACCTCATTGGTTTTCAACTTATCCATAGCCCCGGATGACTGGTCACAGTGGCGTTGTGGGCTTCTTGACTATGAAAGTCTTACCTGATAAGACTGTTGATGCACCAATCTATTCCACTTTCGAAAACATTGCCATATCAGTTGTCATTCAATATCATCTGTTTCTTTTCAATTTCCTGTTTTTCTGTGGCTTCCTATCATCTCTCACTTCTTCCTTCATTACTAGTGGAGACTTAAATGTTCATGTGGATATATATTGTACTGACAAAAGATATTTGTTCAACCTGAAAGATATCCAACCTTGGTCAAGGAGTAAAATAAAGCAAGACACTAGCATTCTGAGTGTGACTGAAAATGATATACAGTCAAATAAATTGGTTAATGACAACTGGATGCATTGCTCCAATATTCCACATCCACCATCTTTCACACTTTTTTCTGTGTTCAGGTTTAGGTGTGTTATATTTTCGAGAACACCATTCCAGAATTGAGAATCTTAGATCATTTACAAAATGACCCGTGTCTGTGAAGTGTTTAGACACTGGGGTTTTGTAAGGTGTAAAATAAGCCTACCCTTTTGCATGGTCATATACTGGATCATCAACTTAGATTTTAGTATTACTTTCATTTTAAATAAGTAATTATGAAACTGAGCATTCCTAACTTTTGTTTCCTGAATACCAAGTCCAAGAAAAACTTAAGTGAAAAACCTTCTCTTACTTAGAACTAAGGTCGCCTTATCTAAGTATTGTTGTAGAATACAGCCCAAGATACTCAACACAAGTTATTCTACTTTTGTCAGTTATGTGATAGTTGATGATTGAGTCTCTGATCATGCATCAGTAAAATGTCATCTTCATTTTGCATGTCCTGCAATTCGTCAGATAGCCAGCATTCTTATCGGAAGTATCATAAAATCAACATAAAGAGATTCTTTGAGGATCTTGCAAATATTTCCTCTGTCTTGTCTCCTGCTAGCACTGTTACTGACCTATATGATCAGTATATTCATGACCTTGGTGGTTGTCAATACAGGCTTGCACCACTGATGTTTGGAAAAACTTGAAAAAACCCAGCTGGTTGGTTGTCAGATTCATACTGCAGAGCCATAGTATTAGGCATCAGTTTGAGCGTATGTGGTGTAAAGATAGGTCTGAGTTGAGCAGAACTAGATTGCACAGACAGATTGTGCAACACAGTCATCACCAGAGACAAGGTTGGTTGAATACTATGGCGCTGTCATTAACTACAATAGCCATGACCCAAGGAAGCTATGGCAGGTATTATGGCAAATCCTTGATAATGGTCACAAGATGATTCTTCATCCTAATAAGTCAGACAAATCCTTGGTAAATCAATTCTCTTTTTGGCTGCCAAAAATCAAATGGATCCATAATATGTTACCAGCAACTTAATAAACAGTTATACCACCCAGAGATTCACGATCTAAGATTATCAAAAATTCCCCTACCATATCATGTCTCTTAGATCCAGTGAAAACTTTTCATTTCAAAGATTGTGTAGATATCTTACTTTAATCAATTACAAAACTCACCAATTTGTCTTTGACTGAGGGTATTTTTCCCCCCAACATCAAGAAGGTGGTTGTAACCCACTTATAAAGAAAGAATTACTTCCAAGTGAAGATTTGAAGAACTACCATCTGGTATCAGGAATATGTTTTATGTATAAATTGGAGGAGAGGGTAGTAGTCATACAGCTTATGGAAGAGATCAACAGTAATAATCTTGACAATCCTCATCAATCTGCATACAAAGCTGGCCATTCTACTGAAACTACCTTACTGCATTTAAAAATGTGATCCATCTATCATGTCACATAGTGATCCTACTGCCCTTGTCTTACTGGATCTTTTGGCTGGCTTTGATACAATTGACCACAGTACTATTCAAAACTGTCTTAAGTCAAGGTTTGGGGTGTGTAGCATGACCTTAAAGTGGTTTAGCTCTTATCCCAGCCCCTAATTCCAAGCAAGTAAAATTGGGTTAACCCTCTCTGAATTACACGAGATGCTGTTTGGTGTGCCACAAGGCTCTGTCCGTGGGCCCAGTCTCTTCTCTCTGTACACGTCCCCTTTGAGTAAGGTTATCGGAAGGTCCCCGACATCAAATTCCATTTTATGCTGATGACACCCAGTTGTTTGTTCACCTGTCTCATAAAAATATAGACTTGGCTTTTTTTTTTTTTTTTTTTTTTTTTTTACCCTCAGAAGGTCGCCAGTAAAAATGCACAGCCATATTAGGGTGTTAATGAAGTGAATAATTAACGACACACTATAGAATGTATATCTCAAGACAGTGATAGTGTTCTATCAATGAACAATGACTTTTCCATTTTCATGTTCATGTAACGGACAAGTAGGTTCAGTTCAGATCATTCACACAATGGCTATTTTTTTTAAATTTAATTTCAAGGCTCATAAAAGCCTGTTGGCAACATTTTCATCATGGGGTCTCCGCCATTGTTTTTGTTCATAATTTTCTTGATGTTTTTTTTTTTAATAATCTATCCCCCCTTAATAGGACAAGGGAGGCTGCAGGTGTATGCAAGTTGTACAATAGCGAATCAAAATCAACTACCAAGTACAATTACTTCAATAAACAAAATTTTTCGTAAACACCTTTCAGAAACGTTACAATACTTGACATTGAGTGAACATTCTCATATATTTTTATTCTCACTGACAGATCTAATTTTACGTGTAGAACTATATCATTAGTTTGCCAGTTTACTTTCTGACCATACAGTAACCATTCTTTGTAGATTGAAAAAGCAACAATGATAATTAACATAAACAGGTTAGATTCTAAGTCATTTGATAGGATGATGTCTTTTAGAGAAATATCAATACCACATATTCTAGATACTGTTTTCCACACTGCATCTGCTTTTGTACAATAAAATAACAAATGGGGTATATCATGTGTTACATTGCATATATTGCATTTATTATTATCACGGATTCCCCATCTGTTTAGGTTTAAGCCACATGGTAGGATAAGGAGAAGTACTTTATAATTAAACTCGGCCAGTTTTTTATCTGCCATTTTTATTTTTTTGGGATAGACATTTGTAAAATCTATTTTCTCTATTTTCAGCACCTTGTGCCATACCTTTTCTTGAAAAGGTGATTCATACTTTTTGGTCACAAGAATGTTGTAAGCTAATTTGCTTGTAAATTTCTGAAGCTCGAGATTTCTATCTATACAAGGATCTCTATAATTTTCTTGAGGTGTATTTGAGTACCCGGCCAACATGTCTTTGTATGGCACAAGAGCTTTCCTGAGGCTTAAAATTTCACAATAAATATTTCTTTTGTCACATATTTTATTATAAATAAATGTCTCATCAATTGATCCGTCAATAAATCTCAGGGAGTTTAGTGTTATTACACCAGACAACACCCAGTTCTTATAAAATAATGTTTTTCCATGCTTGCTATGTTGTGTAAATAACATATTTCCCCATAGGGTTTCTTCTAAAAGTTTCTTACGGTTATCTGGAATAGTGACAGTTTTTATATCATTATATGCTAATATGACACTTTGGTAAAAGCTGGGTATATTTTTAATAGGTTGGAAATGCTCAGCATCAGTAAAATTATAGTGTAAGAATAGTTGATTAACTCCTATGGAGTTGAAATATTCATTTCCAAAAAAGGACCAGTCTGAGTCTCCATTTATAATTTTAGGCATCCAACTTGCCTTCATTGCCTTAACTTTTGATTCAAAGTCTATCATTCCTAATCCCCCATTCTGAACATCTGATTTTAAAGTATTTCTCTTTATCCTGTCTTTAGAATTCCATATGAATTCAAATAACATACATTCAAGTTTCTTTATAAAACCATTAGGTGTTTCAAAAAATTGACATGAGAACAAAAGCTTTGGTATTATTAGATGCTTAATCAGTGTTATTTTACCTATTATTGTTAAGTTTCTCATTTTCCATAATGTTAACTGGCTTTGTATTTTTGGAAGTTTTGACCACCAATTAAGGTTGTCACATTTTTTACAATTTGTGCCAACATAAACTCCAAGACATCTGATTGGATCAGTGGACCATTTAATACTTCTGTGTGGGCAGTTTATTTTCTGATTCTGCTTATTCCCTAAATGGATACCTTCTGTTTTTTTAATATTTAGTTTTGGACCAGCAAAGATTCCAAAATTATCAATTATTTTTAGCACAGTCTCAATTTGTGCTTCATCTTTTATAAGTAAACATGTATCATCAGCGTACTGCGATACCTTCATCTCCTTTGTTTTATTATTAAGTTTTACTGTGATTCCTTCATAGGAACTTTCTTTCAATACAGTTGCTAAGACCTCTGCAATAATTATGAACAGAAGGGCTGAGACTGGACAGCCTTGTCGAATGCCTCTAGTCATAGTGATTTTATTTGAAAACCAGCCATTATTCTTTATTAATGCAGAGGGGTTTCGGTACAACAGTTTTACCCAGCTGACAAATTGAGGTCCAAAATTGAACCTTTCTAAGGCTTTAAAAAGAAATGGCCATTCTACAGTGTCAAAGGCCTTTTCAAAGTCCAGTATCAAAAGAATTCCTGATTGTTTTGTTTTATCTAGGTATTCAACAGTATCTAGTATTTTCCGGATATTAGTCCCAATATATCTTTTTCTTATATATCCTGTTTGGTCAGTTGAGATTATTTTATGGAGAATGGTGTGAAGACGGTTGGCTAATACATGTGCGAGCAGCTTATAGTCTGTATTAGTGAGACTAATTGGCCTGTAGTTTTTTATGTCTGACGGATCACCTTTCTTAAAGATGAGTGACAGAATGGATACATTCCGAGAGTTCACTAATAGTTGATCTTGAAAAGCTTCATTGAAAGATTCTACAATTAAATCTCCCAGCTCAGGCCAAAATGTTTTGTAGAATTCAATACTGAGGCCATCAAGGCCAGGGGATTTATTTCCTTTCATCTTGAGTAATGCTTTCTCACATTCACTCTTTGTTATTTCACCTTCTAAAGATTGAGAATCAATTTCAGACAGTTTTTTAAGAGTTTTTATCTCATCTAAGTAATTTTCAATTTTTTCTGGATCGGGCTTTACAGTCGAATATAATTTTGTGTAAAACTTTCTAGCTTCTTCAAGTATTTCTGAGTCAGTTGTAACCTTGTTACCATCATTGCCTCTAAGCCTATGTATACAGTTTATGGACTGGTGCTGTTTTTCTAAATTTAGGAAATAGGGTGTACTTTTTTCACCTTCCTCTAACCATTTTGCTCTTGAACGAATGTAAGCAGCAGTACTGTTTTCTTGGTATAAGTTATTTAGCTCATTTTTAAGGGATTCTCTTTTTATTGATAGAGTTGGATCACTAGAATTTGAGATAGTTCTGTCTAATAGATCTAACTCATTCTCAATTTGGGATATTTTACACAGTTTCCTGGCTTTTTTGCAGGTGGAATACTTTATGCTTGATTCTTTGACAATTACTTTGATTAAATCAACGAGTTCTTGCTTTGTAATTATTAAACCATAGGTATCAGTGACATGTGTTATTTCAGACCTAATTATTGCTTTGTACTCTTCATCATGTAGCAGTGAGTTATTGAGTTTCCAGAACCCATTTCCACGTTTGTTAGTACTTAAACATAAGGTAACTGACAGTGCTTTATGGTCAGGGGCTGGACAGGAGATTACTGAACAACACTGTATGGTTTGAGCGTAAGTATTGGGAACAAATATATTGGCTTTTAATAAATTGAATTTACGTCTCAATGGATGTCATCAAGAATGGCTAAATTAAACCTTGATAAAAATGAATTCACCATCTTTGGGGTTTTATGGTCAGTTCAAGAATTAGATTCCCTAAACGGACCTCTTTTTGGAACTGGACTATCCCTTTTTGCACACCAGCATCTTAGAGGATGTTTACATCAATTTCGGCGCTATATAAGTGTTTCTTACTTACTTACTTACTTACTTACTTACTTACTTACTTACTTACTTACTTACTTACTTACTTACTTACTTACTTACTTACTTCTTGTCAGGATATCTGGTAATTTCATGCATCCAGCATTTGGTGCATCCAAACCTTAGTGTCTGGTTTGATGCTAATTTCTCCTTTTCTGATCATGTCCACAATATTTGTAAGGCCTACTTCATGCAAATGAATGATTCCAGGTGGGTCAGACAGTATTTGACACATGAGGCTGCTATCTTGGCAGTAAATGTTTTGATGAGTAGTCTCGTCTTGACTATTGCTATCCTTGCAAACTGCAGTGTATGCACAACACACTTACTAGGATTATCACAAACTGGAATAGATACGCAGTAAACATTAGAAAATTGTTTATATTTTTACAAAATGTTTTCAAAACCTATTTAAGTCCTATCTCATGGTTTTCTAAATGTTTACAAATTTATGGCATATTGTTTGAAAAAAAAACGTTTTATAAACATTCTCTATGCAAATGTTTTTACTAAGAACATTTATTTAACATTTATAAAATAACTCAAGAAACTAAGCTTGACTGGAAACATTTTAAAACATTTATATAATAGCTGAAGAAATGAAGGTTATCCTGGAAATGTTTTTGAAACATTCATCATGAAATGTTGATAAACAATACATATAAAATGTTCAAACAACATTTTGTGATCATGGTTTGTAAATGTGTGCTCTGATAATGTTTTGCAAACATTTTAAAGCAACTTGTTTGCAAAGACATCATTTTAAAACATTTTTGAAATGCTTCCTATCAAATGTTTTAAAAAACATTCTATCAAAAATGTTTTTATATCCATATCTTGAGAATGCCCATTAAACGTTTACCTTCAAACATGTCCGAACAAAGATGGATGTGAACAATAGCAGGGGATTTTTGACTTTTGTCAAAAGTTGCCCAACATGCAATGCATACATTAAGACTTGAATGGAGACACAATATCTAAGCCACTATCTTATATTTTAAGACATAAAAGTAATATTTTATTAGTGAACAACCTTAAAAAGATATTGAATTTGACCTCTGACCCCATTATTATTGAGACATTATCGTGTTCATTTGTAATGTTTTTCTGACATTTATCATTAATATTTAATGAACACTATACATAAAACATTTTTGACCTTTAGAGGCCACTTTTGACCTTTAGCAATGTTATTAGGATTCACAGTGTCACTTTTATAAGTAATAAATAAGCAATGGAAGCATTTATATAGCGCAATAATGATGAACATCCTCTAATGCACTGGAATCTAAAAAGGGACAAGTGTTAACCATAGCAAAGTTATACCCAGCAAACATCCACTAGGGGAGGAAGACCAGGGTGGTGGGTTAGATAGTCTAAACAGGTAAATCTTAAGTTGGGCTTCTAAAATTTGAAATGGTCTGCTGTGATCTGACACTGGTTTGGAGCCTGTTCCATTCCACTGGTGCAGCAGTAGCAAAGTCACATTTGCCTTTGGCCTTCATGGGATGGACTGAGGAAACTGATAATCTGTTTCAATATGTGAGCCTACTTGACTTGATCAGAGGTGATGAATAGGGTTGTTGGGAGAAGTTTATGGATTTAAAAATGTGGGGGTTGTATTTGAAAAGAATACAATGTGAACTAGGAAGCCAGTGAAGTTTTTCAAGTTAAGGTTTCACGTGACACATTTTGCCCAATCTGAAAACAAAACAGCAGAGCACATTTTAAACTATCTGAAGTTTAGCGACACTGCCTTGGCCAACCCAGTAGGGAATTACAACAGTCCAATCATCTACTGACCATAGCGTTTGCCAGAAGAACTGCAGTATCACCAGAATTTAATTTTCTGTTTATGCTTGTTAAGATAAGAATATAACCATGTCACCACAGTACAATCAACAGCATACCAACATTTTAGACAATTTTGTAAGATGGGGTGATTTACCATGTTGAGCACTGTAACAATGTCAGAGCAACTGTCTTCCCTGAATCCACAGATTCCTGTATGCTGACTGATGGGCACTGGAAATCTCATCCTGGCCAATGAAGTCATTTAGCTGTATAGCCACAACTTTCCCAATTAATGTTAATATAAAGTTCAGATTTGCAGTTATAAAACAATTTGGAAAGCTGCCTTCCATGATCGAGTGATTCATGATGTTAATAATAGGAGTTTTGAGTACATGAACACATTCCTAAACAAATTAGGTTGGAATAGGATCATGGTTACTTGCTTTAGTTTGAGAGGATAAAAGAAATTTTAGTACATTGTCCTCAGATACTAGCGTAAAAGAAGACAGGATAGAAATATCCAAACATATTTGCCAGGTCAACAAGATTTGTATGGTCTGGTAATATTACATCCGAGCACTTATGCCAGATTTTTTAGAAACTGTTCCACAATGACTTTGGTTTTCCTTCATTTTCAGCTGCAATTCTTGAAAAATGACTTTTTATTGCATTAATACATCCTACCCAATAGACATATGCTATACCGGTTGGTGCAACCAGTCCTGCCAAAAGATAGAAAAAGCCATCCTATGTTTCCACCAGCAGGACCGGTAATGGAGTGTGCATTTGTTAGGTGGTGCATCATACTTCCTTCCTGTCTAGATGATCTGACTTCATCATGTCGTTTTCGTTTGGTGAGTGTGCAGACATGTTTTTGTGGGGCTCTCAAGGTGTGAAGAAATATTACAATTTTGAACTTTATGTTATTAAGACTTTATTCTGCTGTGTTTTATGAGGATTATGTCATCTCCAGGACAGAAGCACCACACTTACGGGCATATTATGGCGGTTTTTGATGGCCATCTTAAATGTGCGAGGTGCCATGAGAAAGGTGTTGGTAAAGAAAGACTGTCCTATCTGTAAAGCATTTGCTGCTGAGCAGAAACAAAAGTTGGCCACTCCAATCTACAGGGAAAGAAAGAACGAGGAACATGGCAAGGAGACAGTTACTGCCCCCTGCTACGTCTACCCCACCTTAGTGCATGCTAAAGACTATAGCCTGTTAGGTTGGGTAGAGCAGGTCGGTTCCTTGAAGAGACCCCTGCTGGCAAGAAGATGAAACTGCCTGATGAATCACCTAAAGCCAGCAAGAAGAAAGGCAGCAAGCCTACCTCTGATTACTTGAAGAATCTTGATGACACATGGAGGCACTGATCCTGGCTAAGACATAGACATTTTCAGTACCAGTGACACTGGTCCAGAAGACAGGCAGTAAAGCTGTGGCCATTTTTTCACCCAGCAGCTTGTAGCAGCAAGAAGAATACCGGTCTGGTCACTCAGCCTTCAGAAGTTGTTACAACCAATGCCAGTCCTGTTCAGGCTATCAGGGATATTGCTGCCAGCTTTACTGCCACACAGCCCGTGGGGGAAGATGAGAGTTGCCACTCAGCCTGTTGAGGCTCATTGTGCCAGATTTGTGGTCCAACTCCAGCCTACCAGTACCGGTAGTGAAGAAGTTAGACCAGTAGACCAGTCCCTCACCAGTAAGAAGACTGGTCCTGTTACTGCTACTGGTGTGTCGGCTCACTCTGACATGGACTTAGAAGATGACCAACTCTGTGAGCCAGGCTCCCCTGCCGCTGCTAGTGAAGAACAGGACGAGCTCTCAGACAGGGATACCCCTGGAGAGGAAGACTTGGACCAGAAGTGGTCTGAAGAAGCCAAAAATAGGGAAACCATGAGAGGGGTGTGGTCGTTTATGGGGTGGCACCCGGTACTGGACTTTGACACTTCCTCATCATCTTTGAACGGCAACCCTTTTGCCGCTTCCAGGACCCAACTGACTGGTAAAGTGTCTGTCAAGCTGCCAGCAGATGAGTGATTTTGTAAAAAGGCTAGAAAAATTGAACATTACCATCCCTGAAGGCTGCCCATTGAAGAACTCTGAAACTGCTGGGCTGTTGCAGGACCAGTTTGTGAAAACGCCAAGAAGCTCCAAGTGGTACAGCATGTACACAGAAGAAAGACCTTTTAAGGTCCAAGGTGTTTTTCCTGGTCACCATACCCAGCCGCGTTAAACAGAATTGCTAGACATGCAATGCCTTCTGCCCCTTCATCCCGGTCCATCCATCAAGAAAATGTGAGAGATCTGCCTGGGAACAAAGGTTCATGTGTAACCAGGCTGCTGGAATGAGCCGGTGCCTCACTAAGGTTCAAGGATCTATGGTTATACATCTGAAGACTCTACATAGTGACAAGGACAAAGGGCAAGTCCTCTGGTAGATCACAGCATGCTGTTGAAGAACTGGACTATTAAGTGACATTTAACAGGATCATAACCCAGGCCATGGTTCGTACTCTGCAGGACGTATCAGAAGGTATTTTATTAATATGGCCAACCTGACACTAGCCTGCAGACGGCTACTTGGACAATATCAGAGCTGGAGTGAAGCAGGATACACCATATCACTACCATATCCCTTACACAGGCACCCTCTGTTTCTGGATGAGTTACTGGTGAAAGCAGAGAAGATCTCATGCAATGAAGAAAGACGTTTGACTGCTACCACACAGAAGAAACCTAGTTGCTATCACACCTATGCTTCTATTCATGAATCAGACCAAAAGTCTGTTGTCTGGTGGAAACAGATAAAACACCGATAACAGAGGCAAAAAAGGTTGTGGCAAGGCCTCAACCTACCAGCAGAAACCAGACCAAGGATAACTGTGTGGCCATCAAGAAAGAATGTGTGCATTTGACCAGCAAAGTGACCGGCAAATGTAATTCCAGAAGGACTGGTTATTTGTAACTGGCAAGATAGAGACAGTAAATTTTTTAAGTGTAACTCTTGTGTTGTAACTCTTGTTCAGTTTGCAAAAGGGTATCCGCAAAAGAAAGGTGTAAATTCTGACAGTGGTCATTCTCCAAAAAAAAAATGTGAGTGATGTTTCTTGTGTAGATCACTTGAGTTCTGTCAAATGTGTCACAAATGTCCCATCTGTTGCTCCAGATCTACCTACAGGGGCCAGATTGCAGTAGTTTTGGAGAAAAATGGGCAACCCTGGGGGTCAGTCCCAAAGTTGTAACACCCTCCCCTCTCAGCCTCGGGCAAATTTAACCATTTCACCCACCATCATAAGCTGCCATGTAAATCTCCACAGGAACCTCTACCTGGCATTGCATCATCTTTTGAACAAAAATGCAGTAGAACCGGTTACAACTCACATCTCTAGGGTTTTACAACAGACTTTTTCTAGTTCCAAAACCCACCAACCCCGTGGAGACCTATACTAGACCTCAGTACCTTGAACAAGTTTTAAAAGATAGAGTCATTCAAGATGGAGACACCAGAGACAATAACAAACTACACCGATAAACAGGGGAGTGGGTTACCTTCATAGGTTTCAAAGACGCATACTTTCATATACCAATTCAAAGTCAGTCCAGGAAATACATGTATTTGCACATCTAGGGTCAGTCTTACCAGTTAAAAGAACTCCCATTTGGTCTGTCCGCAGCACCCATGGAGTTTACAGTAGAGTGAGGGAAGTCAAACTGATTGCACTACAAATGGATCCACCAGCAACTTGACGACTGGTTGGTCAGAGCCAGATCCCGCCAAACCTGTCTCCAACATACACAGACGCTGGTAGCTCTCTCCCAGGAGGTTTTTTGGTCAACAGGGAGAAATTAGAACTGGACCCAAACAAGTCTTTGACTTCGTAGGTTACCAGATTGACCCGAAAGAGGGCAAGGTCAGACCCACCCGACAGCATTGCAGACCCTAACAGGAAAGATTCAGACATTACTGAGTGATCCAGCCTGTCCTGTCCGACAGCTCATATCCCTCATAGGGTTACTCACAGCAACAGAGCAACAGGTCTACCTAGGTTGACTCCGAAACAGGCTGATACAGTAGCACCGGACAAACAACTGGAGGGTACTAGAATTGATAGAAAAGGTGATTCCCATTCCCAGGTCGCTCTATCCTCATCTGAAATGGTGGCTACAAGAAAGCAGTATGC
This sequence comes from Sabellastarte sp. h YS-2021, assembly GCA_964017235.1. NCBI lineage: Eukaryota > Metazoa > Annelida > Polychaeta > Sabellida > Sabellidae > Sabellastarte > Sabellastarte sp. h YS-2021. The sequence continues at coordinate 20,958,372 of OZ024928.1, forward strand.
TACAATGTAAAACATTGCACCCACTAAAGAATGTTCTTTACAGACGCATGAAAAGAAGGGGGGCTCACTTAAACGAGCACACTGCAAGGGGAACCTGGTCCCTTCCAGAAAGCAAGTTGTACATAAATTATCTGGAGCAAAAGGCCTTTTTTGGCCCTCAAAGAGTTTCAGGACGTCTGATTGAACAACATAGTTCTCTCTGTGCGTCATTCTGTGGAGAATCCTGACCTGGTGTTCCAGGAAGCAGGTGACTCTCAAAGCCCGACACATTTCAGGCCGGCTAAATGTGATACAAACTATCCAGGCTAAGTCAGACCATCCAGACAGAATAGTCCCTTTATCCAGAGGTTTTCCAAGCAATATGCTCCCGGTGGTGCCAGCCTCAAGTAGATCTGTTTGCCACCAGGTTTAACAACAAACTGCCACTATTTGTTTTACCAGTCTCAGACCCCATTGCCTAGGAAGGGGATGCACTCAGCCTGTCCTTTGATTATCTGGACTCCTATATCTTGGGCAAAGTGGTGGAAAAGTTGCATGTCTACCTCTGCAGCAGAATCATCCTGATTCTTCCTGGGTGGCCAAACATGCCTTGGTTTTCGGACCTGTCAAGTCTGAATCTTCATGCCGGATCCTCAGCTGTCAAGGACCAGTTCTTCTCTGAGGCAGTGGCAGCACGAAAAGAGGCTCCTCTAAGAGGATAAACCAGATCAGTCTATGAAGCAAAGTGGTCCATTTTTGCAGTGGTGCCACAGTAATCATGTGGAATTCAGGGCACCCACAATAAAGTCCCACAGAGAAACAGATGGATACAGGTCATCCATTGCAGACACACTGGGGAACTTGGCCATCAATGTCAGCAATCTCATTCGTCTCTTGGATAGTTTCCAGAGACAGACCTAAGGGTCGGAGGGGCATCGCCTCTTGGAACCTTTCCCTGGTGCTGCACCAGCTGGCAAAAGCTCCCTTTGAACCCCTTAAAGAGGCTTCCTTGAAGCACTTAACGCTCAAGACTGTCTTCCTTTTGGCTATGGGTTCAGGCAAACGCAGGAGTGAGATTCAGCCTACACAAGAACATCAGAACTCAGTCAGACTGGTCCAAGGGGTCTCTTTACTCTTCATCCAGTTTTTTTTCCAGCTGGCCAAGGAGGGTCCAGACAGTGTGGTTCTGGTGGTAATCCCATCCCTGGCCCCAATTGTTAAATCCTTCAAGGGTGATAGGTCCTTATGTCATCAGGCATAAAAAGGAGTTGGTCTCCACCAGTAGCCCTAGGCATGAGGAAATCTGTATATGTGTGCATATTGAATGTTTTCTCTTGTATATAAGGATATAAAAATTAACAAAAAACAATAAACTGAGACACGCTTCCTTTGGGAGGTTTACTTTTCCCTCTGGGACTGAACTCATACCTCTCTTTGCCTTCCCCAGAGCAGGTCTGTAACAAAAGGGTGGCAATATCGGTACACTACCAGTGACCGGGTCACCAGTAACCGACCTTAGAAATCAGGTTAGCTTGATCTTAAGTTCACTTAAGTCTCTAGTAACTTACCCACCTACCAACCGGTAGTTCTTCAGCATATGTCTATTGGGTAGGATGTATTAACACAATAAAATTGCAAATTTAATAAGTAAATTAAATTTTTATAAGTTAATACAAGCAGGGCCCTCCCAACCGACCCTGACATCAGCTTATGAGGGGTCTAAAAAGGTAAATCAAAAAGATGTGATGATGTTAGATCGTCTAGACAGGAAGGAAGTACAATGCACCACCTAGAGAATGCACATTCCATTACTGGTCCTGCCTTTTGAAACACAGGACATTTGGCGGGACCCGTTGCGCCAACTGGTTTAGCATTTATCCATTGAGTAGGGTAGTAAACTTATAAAAATAAAAACTTAATTTACTTATTAAATTTACAAGTTCCTGGCCTGTTAAGGAGAAAATTGTAATGATCAAGAGCTGCAATTATCTATTGCGATTCTTTGCTGAGTTTTCGAGCCACCATGCTACCTTACACTTCCTCCTGTCAACATTGTGATCAACATTCATGGAAACAGTATGGAGGTGCTTTGGTATGTCCTTCTTCACTGGAACATGGTTATCAAGTAGGTTGTACAGAGTGGTGAAATATTGTTGACAGAGAAGACTGGCTATTTTATGAGGGCAGCTAATAAAATCTGAATGTAAAATGTCCACCCTAAAGTTTTGGATATTAATTTTATGAATTGTGTGAACTCTGACACATCTAAATTTACAAGGCTCCTAAACAGGTTATTTAACAGGAAAATTTATTGCAAAATGGTCAGATAGGGCATCTGTAACTTGTGACCAGACTTCCGGAACAAAAGACTACCTAATGAATTAAACAGCCAGAATATGGACATGGATATGGGGGGAGGAATTTATGATTTAAGTAAAACTGACAACATGACCCAAAATTGTTGTTTCAGTGTGAAAAAGGCTACACTTTTGGGGTTAAGTTTGAGATTGTGCTGATGAAGATTTGAGTAAAGCTGACAACATGACCTAAAATTGTTGTTTCAGTGTAATAGAGGCTGCACTTTTGGCCTTCAGTGTGAGATTGTTCTGATGATGGTTCATTCCAGGTTGGTCACATAGTCTGTTGAAAAAGTCCATGAAGTCCATACTGTGTGAAAGGAGCTGTCTTTCGTCAGTCTGTTCCATAGATCTACTTGCCAAAGCCACTGGCTATGTCAAGAGTAGAGAAGAATTTGTTACCAGACATCTAACACAGATACTGATAAATTGATGGTAGTGGAAATAAATCCTTCACAGTCTGAGCATGCAAGGAGCGGAAGTCGCTACAATCTCAAATCAGACAATATCTCTTGCTTACATAACTGGCACAGATGCCAAGTTCACAGGCTCTGATATGGCTCCTATCTCCAGCATCTATTTAAGATTTTCCTTTCTTCACCCTCAAATCCCATTGGCATTAATTGCATAGGATGTTTGACAGGTCTTTCCATACCAGTGTCTGTGGTGTGAAAGAAAAAAGAAAGAAAGAAGAAGAAAGAAGTTCCATGTGACAAACTGTAAGCCATTGAAAGAAACTTTCGCTCCCTAAAACAGCTTAGCGTTAGTATTAACATCCTTCACTATTCTTCCAACTTGAGCACTCCTTTAAGTTGGATCAAGCTGGCCATAAAGTTAATAACACATCAAGGATGTTTGAGTGCCTGTATCAAGTAAAGTTTTTATTTTGAACAATACAATCTACAAGAGCACTTACTTTATCTCTGTTATTTTTGTGTATCTTGCTACATCATGTTTTTGTGCAATCTTTGCAGTTTACCATATTGTAGCCTTTCCAATGTTCATCCTCAAAGGAGAGCTATGGTATTTGAATACTATTTTCAGTCAGTGTCATTCGGTGTCACGATTGTCTTCTGAGATTAGTCCTCAGCACTTTCAGATGAGACACATGAACACTGTCATTCACTTGATTTACCATGCTGAGCCAGGGTCCCTTATTTTTGCAAACCTCATTTGGGCTTATCTGATGAATAGAAGCTGAAACTTGAAACATTAATCTTGGTCTTTATTCCTAGGCGTAGAACATCTACTAGTTATCCTGAGATAACTAAGAACAGAAGTATGCAATGGTTGTGACACCCTAACCTGTTTCTGAGAAGATACATGAACGGTCTTTTCCTCTGATGACATTGGATTATTTAACTCTGGAACAGGCCTCAGATCCAAACAAGTCCACTAAAGACCTGTTAAATTGGATGGAAGCTCATACTCCAGATTTAATGTATCCCACATAGTTTTAAGATAGTCATTCACATTCTCCATGGTTTTTCATTATGATATGATGAAAACACTTCTCATCAGCAAGCTCTGTCTTATGGTCCAAAAGGAGTTGCTCATGCTTCTGTTGGGCAGCTTCATTTTCAGAGACAAGCTTGGACAGCTCAGTATAAGAGCCTTGAAGTCTTTTTGTTAAGCATCAAAAGCTATGTCCTTCCCCACACCAGTTCAATTCTTATTGATCGAAAGGTTATAGTTATAGGGAGCTTGCATAAAAATATGTACTTTCTTTTTAACATCCTGAACCTGTTCAACTAAACCATCAAAGTTTTGATGAGGCAAAGATAAGCTGTATGCATTCAGCACTTTCAAAGTACTGAATGATGACTTTCACTTGCCTTTAGACTTCTGTGTCTCCTTGACTGATTTTAACTCCTGATCAAGCATTTCTTGCTGCATCGTGATCTTGGACATCAAATTGGAAATCTCAACTTTCCGTTGGTCAAAGTATTCACTCTGTTGATTCAGATGAGAATTGAGTCCTGATGAACTCGACTTCATTTCCTGCATCTTGTACTGCAACTATTTTTCAAGATTTGAAACATCTCTATAGCGATTAAATTCAAGCTCCTGCCGAGAAGAAGTCAAACTGGTTACAGCACTCATCCTGTCAAGTTGCTGACCATTCTGCATGACAATGGACATATGCTGATCACGATAATAAACTGAGGAATGGCGCTCCTTATTGGGGAACTCCTGATCTGATGAACCTGTCAATTCAAACTTTGGCTACTCTAGTGTTTGATGTTTGGTCAATGCTCCTGGCAAAAAGCAAAGGGTCCATATCAGGACAAGTACATTGGTCACCTGAACCCTCATCTTCCTTCTCCTCCATCTCGTGAAAGTCATCAGTACCTGTGTCATCTGCAAGGTGTTTCTGACTGGAGGAAACCTTGAAGTCAGCAGAAATGGTTTCTCAGCAAATCGGATATAATTGGACTGCCAGGTCTTCTTTATCATGGAGCTGTGGACAACTTTAGACTTTTGAAGGTCACTTAAGGTCAGGTTACAACCATTTCTTCTTTCAGTTTCAAACTCCTGTCAATCTACGCTTCAATAATGCTTTTTTATGGACTACAAATCAGCATTAGTTGTATCTTCTGTATACTTCTTTTCCCCACAAATTGCCATTTAACAGGTTTTTGAAAATTAACCAAAATTCAGTCAATAAAGTGATATATACTAGAAATTAATTAACCAACTAGCGAAACAGTACAAAGACAATTAATGAATGTTTTTTAGCTAACTAACTTCAAGTCCTATTAATTTAACTTGCAATACAGATGAAAGTAAATTCAAATTTGACTTGAGGGATAGACACTAACTTGCTAAAAAATAGCAAGGTTATTTGTGAAAACAAATTGTTAACAAACCCAATCTGCAGGACAAAACAAAGATAAAAGCCAAAGTACAAAACCTAGACTAAGCATTGCAAGACTAAGCATTGTTCTTGGCACAAATACAACAAATACAAAATGTATGGTATTATTAATAATAAAGAAGTTTTTAAAATTTAGATCAAATTACTTCCATTTTTTCTTAAAAAGTAATATTTTAGCAACTGATAAAAATTACTTTTAATTATCACTAAACTTTACATAGATTGGGTGTGATTCCAGCTTATGGAAACACAGTAAAAATTTATTCCTGATAATATGCAACCCAAAACTGGGCCTATTGTAAAGCAACAAAAATCATATTACAGAAAATGTTAAGCAAAAATCCTACTCAAAATAAATTTAAATTCTTAAGTGATTTGTGAAATCATGCAAATGCGTTCATTTAATACAGCCATAAACAGGTCCTTGATCACCGAAAGGACAATATATATTTCAAATTAAAAAATAGTTGAAATTAATAAAATTATATTTCAAAATCTAATTCAAACTAACAACAAGCAGTCTGACCACAATTGAACTTAGTATTCGCTGGCTATAAGGGAGGCTATTGTGTTTTGGAATATAATATATGCTTATATTACTGTGAACTATTACTGGAGTAAACTGGATACATTGTCTGGACAGATTTATTGTACTTTGGAGATTTTTGGATACTGTACATTAATATAACAGAGAGTGGATTTACTGCATTTTGGACATTGCCCATATTGTGGAGCAGACAGTACAGCTGTGCAAATTCTCTGAATATCTCCAGACAGACACTCTGTGTAATTGGATATAAAAAGGATAGCGGGACAAGGACATTGTGTTATTGAATGTTGGACAGATCGCAGGATACAGATATCTGTGTGTGAGTGAACATTGGACAGACCATAGGATAGATCACAGGACGGACCGCAGGACGGATTACAGGACAGACTGCTGGATACGGCGGATAAACTTAACTGTTAGTCACAGTGGTCAGGTCAGCTAGGTTTCATTACTGTATCAGTGTGTGTATGGTTAAGAGCATACCAGTTGACTGTAATCACTATTGTTAATTGTTAAATTAATTTGTTAAGTTAAGCTTTTTGCTTTTTTTTCTGTTACAACATAAAGACAACCGGTAATTGCTACCGCACTTGCCCGTGACCGTAGCAACATATTTAAACAAAATACTGTAAATGTAATAGTTTTCAAGTTTACTGATTTACTCAACAGTGACAACCTATCCGTGGGAGTGGGCTCGTTGTCAGCTGTGTGTTTTGAGTTTCAGAGCAGAAGTGGAAGACGAAAAGGACACAAAAGTTGTGCCCTGCAAGTGATATTGAGAAGTAAAGTAGAAAGGTAACTATTAAAGTGTAAAAAGCAGGTGAATAACATATTTAAACAAAATATTGTAAATGCAATAGTTTTCGAGTTTACCGATTTACTCAACAGTGACAACCTGAAAATAGCTATTGCTCAGCTATGCAATGAGCTACAGATCTTCAATTTTACTATGTTATAGCTGACCCAAAAGTAGGTGAATAACAGATTTAAAGAAAATATTCTAAATGCTGTAACAGTTTTCAAGATACAACTGATTTACCCAACAGTGATAACCTGGAAGTAGTTATTGCTCAAGTATGTAATTAGGTAAAGGTGTGCGATTTCACTATTTGGAAAGTAGGTGAAAAACATAATTAAAAAAATATTGTAAATGCCGTAGTTTTCAAGTTACAACTGATTTACAGTGAGAACCTGAAAATAGCCATTGCTCATCTATGCTATGAGCTACAGGTCTGCAGATTTACTATGTTATAGTTGACCCAAAAGCAGATAAAAAACATAGTGGAACAAAATGTAGTATATGCAATAGTTTACAAGTTATAACTGATCAACTCAACAGTGAGAACCTGGAAGTAGCTATTGCTCAGCTATGCAATGGGTTACAGATCTGCAATTTCACTATGTAGATGAATAACATATTTAAACGAAATACTAAATGCAAAAGTTTTCAAGTTACAACTGATTTATTCAATAGTGATAACCTCCAAGTAGCTATTACTCAACCCATACAATGAGCTACAGGTCTGCAACTTTACTATGTTATAGCTGACCCTAAAGTAGCTGGATAACAGATTTATACACAATTCTCTAAGTGCAATAGTTTTTAAGTTACAAGTGATTTTACTCATTATGGAAGTTACTGAAAAGTCAGTAGGTAGCTATTCCTCACTTAGCTATGGGATAGACGCCCAAGTTACTCACCATTTTGTAGCTATGAAAAAAGTGGCTGAATAACATTTTAATAAAATGCAATACGTTTCAAGTTATAAGTGATTTAGTGCATGATTTCAATGCATTAAAAATTATCTTAATATTCATAAAAATAATTAAGAAAGATCAAGGACTTATACTCACACAAGGAATCTACTTATAACCTAGTACATATAGAGATTAGATAAGTGCAAGATAAGAGAGAAATTCCTTCAATAGTCAATGAGAAAATTGTGATAAGGTGTTGAAATTTTCACACTTTGGGTGGGGGTACCTCGCTTCTAATGACTCTGGGGAACAGACAAAGAGACAGATCTGGAGGGATTTTATGATTTATCATTCTCGATAGAGAAGATATCTTTCAAAAGTAACAGCATGTCTCTGAGCCTTGTACCTTTAGAGGAGAAGATGTTCATGTGGACGCATATGTGGACGCTGCAGAGTGATGCCATAATATCAGCTGAGTGAAAGTCACTGAAAAAAAATTATTTCTGCTTTTGTGCAATTATTGTAAAGTTACTGAAAATGTTACTGGAAACAACAAAATACTACAGATAGACTACACTTAAGAAATATAAACTAACTAAAAAACTCACTGCAAAATTATTGGAAACATCAAAATACCGCAAATTAAAAAAAATAAAAAATGCAATTAATAAATACAAACAATTTACACCACGACTGTGCAAACCATCGACAAACAGACAAACCTATCATAATACACAGGCAAAATTACTGCAGAACATACAGAAATCTACACTACACCATGATGATTATAAATAAGAAATCTGCAGCAATGCACAGTAATGGGGTGTTCCACTGCGGCTGCCTTGTTGGTGACTATGGATTTTTGGAAGGATGGGAGCAAATATTTACAGAGTTGGCTAGGATCAGTTGTAGTTTCTCAGCTTGTTGCAGTGGATCAAACATGTTTGATATTTCACTGACCCTCACCAACTCTTGATCCTGACTGTAGCTCTGCCCATCTGGTAGCTGTCCAGTCTTGTCTGTCTATGACTGGTTGTACTCACTTCCCATCTTGTCCTACACTCTTACCACGTTGTCTGGAAAAACTTGCCAGGCTGTCATAGTCAAGTACCCAGACATCACTCCACATAGACACAAATCGACGGTACTCAAAAAGAAACTGGCCTGAGGTAAATTACCAGGGCTTGACTTGGTTAATTTTATCAAGATGGGATGTCTCCACATCTTCATAGTCAGTAACATTTCAGCAGGACAAGCCTGGAATACACAGCCTGGTTATGTTGGTGAAGTAATAGACAAGCCAGGAAATCTTAGGACTGGACAGGATTCATTTTACTGACTCATGGCTTGTCTGTTATGCAATCTGTGTCTATAAAAGGCGAGTCGGCACACAGATTTTCAACTCTAACATATTACAGCTGGCAAGATACAGATAGGGTTTTGTCTTTTTACAAATTAACCTAGGATTTAGTGTAGAGATATAATTTGGCCTGACTTGCTGAGAGGCTTTTGTTTTTCACAAACGCTGCTTTAATTTGATTTATAAGATAGATCCTAAAAAGGGAAGAAGGAATGTGAGGAACATAGAAGTCCCTACAGACACACCTACAGCATTTGATACAGCTGCTGACATACAGAGGAGGAGGGAGGACAGAGAACAGAGAGGGGGGCAATGAAACAATAGGGGTAGAAAGCCAGGAGGGCAGAAACTCCAAAGTAACATACAGGAGGCTGTGGCCACAAAAAGACCAAGAACTGAGAAGTGACAGTAAAATGGACATAGTTGCAGGAGAGGCAGGGCCATCTGAGTTCCAATCCAGGTACAAGAAAGGACATATGAAGAACATTTATTTAACAGACTCAGATGAGGAGGCCATTATGGACTTTGCTACAGATCATGAGGAACTTTTTGACAAGAACAACAAGCACTTTAAGGACAAGGCCAGGAAGGATTGCCTGTGGGATAGGTTCACCAGCAGCCACAACTTTTAAATGAAAGTGTGCAAGACTCACTCCAAATCTGGCCAGGCTCCCAAGAAAATAACAGAGACGCAGAACTGGATTCAGGACAAATTTACCTACTTGAAGTCACACATTAGAAGGAAGGGTCTCGGAAAAAATACAGTCTTCAAGTCCCCGCAGAGGGGAGCCAGTGCTAGTGCAGCCTCAGCCCATGACATTTCATGTGGGTGTACAGAAACTGAAAGTATGCAGATCAGCATCCACTCAGACAAAACACACCAACCATCCATTGCCACCCCCAGTGTAGTGTCCCAGCCTTCATCAGTCGACCAGCAGGTCATGGATAAGTTTACACAGATGACGACTATGTCCACATTTTTCCTTGGCCCCAGCCAGGAGACCACCAGACTAACCTTCTGCAAAAACATGGCATCTGAAGTTGAAAAATTGGAGGAAAGAGACTTTCAGAAATGTGGCAGTTAAACTTTTAAATAGGATACAGATCAAGGCAGAGGAAACAGCCCATCTGCCCCAGCAACGTACACTTTCGTGGGTCTCCAGTACCACTTCCACATATGTGACATAGACCTTTTTGGCAGCAGCCATAGCAACCAGCATCTGCTGAAAGTGAATACATTTTTACTATTCCATAGACCTAAATGCCAAGTGGTGCCAAGAGGACTAGCCTGTATTCCTAATTGTTGATGAGCAACAAGCTGGCACCTCAAGACAACTACATTCACCATCAGACTGACCAAAGAATTTAACCCAACATCAGTAACCTGCTGTCATAAACAAAGAAAATTCACACATCTCAGACCTTTTTGGGAATATACAGTCATGGGCTACCAGCAGATCAATACACCTCAACTGTTTTCACCCAGTGACCCACATCAACATGCCACCGCTCCTCAGACCACCTGGCAGCAAGAGCCTTTTTAGCAGCCAGGAAATTTTGTTGGAAATTTGGTGGACTTTGGAGCAACACTGGCTTAATAAAAGTTCTTGGAAGAATTGGGTAGTCCTGAAAAGGGCTGACAGATGCCAGCTACTTCTTTCCCTGGGGTAGTTCCTTGTCAGATATCAGATCCTATCCTCCAGACCAGCCAATGCACCAATGTGATTGAGGTAATCTTTCAGTAGGCCTAGCTAATGTTTGGCCTCCATCGAAGATTCCTCTACCTTTCATCAGGTACATACAGTACTTGTTCATGTTGTAGGGCTGATAAGTCATCTGCTGGAGTGAGTGCCCTTTCTGGTCCACCTTGGTGTGTCCTCAGCATGTTGTGCCACACAACACATGTCAAAACAATGACTCTGCCAACCTTTGGTCTTTGCTCTATTGTGCCCAGTAAGACCCTGTATCTTCTTACCAGGATTCCAAATGCATTCTCCACTGCCCTCCTGTATCTGGAGATCCTGTAGTTTGCAATTCTTTCTTCCCTTGTGAGTTGTCATCTGCTGTAGGGTTCCACAAGCCATGTCAACAAAGCAAAGGTATCGTCACCCAGCATAAGTAGGGCAAATTGATGCAATAGTGCAAATCCCTCCCAAGGGTTCAAATGGCGAAAGCCCCAAGGTGCCATGCTCTATCTTTTTCTTCAACCTACTACAGTTAAATATTTGTGCATCTAATGAAGATCCACTTGACTCACGCTCTACCCATATGAATCTGTATTTTGCATCAACCAGGGCTAGCAGCACCAGGAAAAAGCAATCACTGTAGTTGTAATATTCACTCCTAGATCTCTTTGTCTTCTTCCTGGCGATGTGTTTCCCGTCTAGTGCACCACAGTGAGTCACACACACACATCTGGGTCTGAATTCTCTTCAATGTTTTTTCCAGCCTACAGGATCAGAACGGCAGCTCAAGTACTCCTCCTGGAATTCAGCAAGGAGGCCCAGCAGACCTTTGGGGTGAATTTACATATGGTAGTTCAGTCAACTAGTGATACTGCAAGGATTTGTAAATTTTTTCCTGTTTCTTGGTGTCTCAGCATGATTGCTAGTTTTAATCTTTCTTTTAAGGGTTTTCTAAAATTGGTGACTGACTTCTAGATGTGATGATGAATGCGTTCTTCAGTGAAGTAAAAAATGTAGGTGGCAACTGGACAAAATTTTGGTAACCTGGGATAACAGCCTGTATTAAGTTGCCCAGGAGGGTTCTATAGCATCCTCTTCTCTTTGAAGGCTTTATTATTCTCCTGGCTTGAGATGGGGGCTGTGATGAAGGTGGTATCTGTAGGGCAGGTGCTGGGTCTGGGTTCAGATTCTTTCTTTTTTGTCTGCATATCATAATGAAAATCAAATTGTTTAACTCAATGAAAAACAAAAGGACCATACACTTCTGTAGAAAGTCTCTCTGATATGTAGCTGACATTTTTGCAGTGATAAATAAGTTACAGCAGCCACAAGGGGATTATATAGTATTAGTTTAATCCTGACTTGTGATCCCGAATTCAGAAATTAATCAGTCTAGTCGAGGTGGGTCAAGACACAAGTCCAGTCTTATCAGTTTGTCACTATAGGTTGTTTTGACCTGATTGGCTTGTCTGTTAGGTGTTTGTGGCTTGTCCTGATAGTTTCTCGTCTTGTGGAGAAAGTAAAGAAAAAAAAAAGATAGACTATGTCCTGTATAAGCAGGTGAAGCTGACTCAAAAGTTTTTATGGTCTTTTTCTGGTTTTTCATCCCAGACTTTTCTAACTGAAGCTAGAGTCGGTTGTAGGGCCATTTCTAGTGGAACAACCCATAAAACTACACCCCAAAAATACAATCAAAAAAGAAACCACAAATAAAGACAACTAGAGTCTTAAAATATTTACAGCAACAATAAACCCAGATGATAATTGATCCACAAGATTACAACTACATAAAATTAAATAAATACCAGGGGCCGATTTCACGAACGGACATAAGTCTGGTTTTGGACTTAAGTTTAAGACTTTGGTCTTAAATTTTGTCAAAAATGTGCTAAGTCAGCGGGCTTAGACTTAGTGGATTTCACATAGGGGCTAAGTCCATGGATTTGCTAAGTCAGTGGACTTAGATTTAAGTCTGGGAGGTAGTGGGCTTAAACTTTGTAAAGAGAACTTTCTCCACTTCAAAATTTGAAAGGGCTGTTAAAAAAGTATAATTACACAGAACACCTTACTGAAGTAGTCTTTGGGAAGTTTGTGTGTGGCAACAAGGTTTTCCATTTCAAAACAGCACTTATCCTTAGATAAAATGCATTAAATGAAGGATATAAAATGTCATATGACACAGAAAACCACTGTGGTTATATGATGAGCTTGGACTTAGCTAAGTCACCTTTGTGAAATCCATTTTAAGTCCCAGACCTAGTTAAGACAAAAGTCTTAGATTTAAGTCCCTGACTTAGCCAAAAAAGTCTGATGTTGCTCGATACCTATCCTATAGATATCCTATAACTATTCCAAGACAATAAAAAGATATTGCTGGCCATTTTATATTTTGTATTCTACAACCATGTTGATGATATTTATCTAGACCCAGGCAAGATTTTCTTTTTTTTTGTATTTGTTCACTTTTTTGTTTTGTTTCGTCTGAGAAGTTATGTATGTGAAATACTCTTGCAATTTGTCTTTCATCTTTTAAGAAAAGACAAGTATCATCACCACACTGACTTTATTTTAGTTTTTTTTTTGGTGGGGGGGTTATTGATCTAAAACATTGTAGTTCATTCAATACACAAAAAAATTAAAGAGTACACACATATGTAAAAATATGTAACATGCAGATATGTACAAAAGCCACACTCTGAAACAATGAATTATATTAGAAGTTAGAACTACCTTGTGCCTAATATTCCATGGATAAGCTTACTCTGAAACCATTTAATAGTGTTATCCTGTATGGTCCTGAGGCAAATCTGATTGGACATACACCATTCGCTGTCCATTATTGTCAAACTCAGTTTTTGTGTCAATTTTAGTTTCTATTCAGGAAAAATATGGTCCTTATTTAAATGTTGATAAAATGTTTTACATCCATTTTGAGTCTTGATATTGATGGGTACATGAACTTAATAATTTAAATTCTTCGATATTAAACTGGTTAAAGTACGAGTTGAAGCAGCATTTTAATCTGTGATAATCAAGAAAATTTCTTCTACTAAAGAAGAAATTGAAGCAGTTTTCAATTTGAAAATTAATTTTCTTGACTATTACAGATTAAAATTCTGCTTCAACTCATACTTCAGCCAGTTTAATATCGAAGAATTTAAATGTGTTAAACCGATATACCAATCAATATTTAAAATTAAGACTCAAAATGGATGTAAACCATTTTATCAACATTTGAATAAGGACCATATTTTTCCTGAATAAAAACTAAAATTGACACAAAAACTGAGTTTGACAACAATGGACAACCATTGGTGTATGTCCAACCAGATTTGCTTCAGGGCAATACGGGATAACACTATTAAATGGTTTCAGAGCAAGCTTATCCATGGAATATAAAGCACAAGACAGTTCTAACATTATTCATTGTGTCAGATTGTGGCTTTTGTAACATGAGGAAAACATGTTACATTTATATTAGATGATGTAAAAACTTGGGTCTGTCATATCAGTAGCCTAGTACTAGTAGCTTAGAAAATCCTGTTAGGGTTGTTAAGTATCCCACCATGTGATTTTGCTAAACTTTGTTATACTTCTTTGTAAACGCTATATTTTCATATTATCAAGGAAAGGTAATATAACAAACATTTGGGAATTTCAGAACATTTTTAAATCTGTTTATGAGCAGAAATATCTTGGTGATAGTAATTTCAACATTGTACGATTTAATGAATATCATTTTCCTTTCACACTTGATAAATGGTAACCAAGTATTCATCAACATATGTTTTTTCTCTTTCATGTTTTATGAATATTTGGAAATAATATGTCAGTTGTACATATGTTTATGCATGTGCCTCTACCTTGTAATACTTATTATGCGTTGTGACAGTTGCTACATCTGTTTCTACATATGTCTCTACTTTTTGTGTGTTGTATGCACTACAATGTTTAAGATCAATAAATATATATTTCACCCCAGAAAAACCTAAAATAAAGTCAGTATTGTGATGATACTTGTCTTTTCTTAAAAGATGAAAGACAAATTGCAAGAGTATTTCACATACATAACTTCTCAGACTAAGCAAGACCAAAACTGAATAAATACAGAAAGGAAAGTCTTTGCATGGGTATAGATAAATATTATCAATATGGTTGTAGAATACAAAATATGAAGTGGCCAACAAAGTCTTTTTACTGTCTTGGAATAGTTATAGGCAATTCAGTGGAACAGGATAACTTACAAAATGGTGGACAAAATTGAAACAGGTTGAAAAGGAAACATTTAATTTTGTCTGGAAAAGTGACTATCATTAAATCATTAATTGTGCAGAGCTTATAGCCCTTTTTATTTCTTTCATCCAGAAAGTGAATATATAAAAAATGTGAAAGCATTTTTTGGGCAGAGAAAAATGGCATAATAAAATGAAAGACATTAATAACTTATACCAATGAAGGTGATCTGAATATTGAAGTGAAGTTTGACAGCTTCTGACTGGATCCGGTTATCAAGAACCCCCATATAGCACTTCCCCACAGGAAGCGATTGTGACAGAAAGTGAGATCATAATTCATAAAGCTAGAAATTGAGCCAGAAGCATCTTAAGATCTGTAGCCTTACAACATTTGTATCAAGCAACATCATATAAAGTAAGTGGTGACTTTTCACAACACTGGTACTAAAAGTATGTAACATATTCACCCACAGCATTTTGGGATGACTGTATTGTTTATTTTTACTTAATGGTGTTGCATCATTAATTTTAGGCCACCACATGAGTTCAAATATATTTGAACTCTCTTGTTGTCTTATGGTGAATAAAACAGGTATTTATTTAATTTTATGTAGTTGTAATCTTGTGCGTGAATTATCATCTGTGTTGGTTATTTTTATGTCAATTTTTGTTATTTTGTATTGTGAATATCAATGATAATTTGTGCATTTCTTTGTGTGAATATCAGGGATAATTCAGGTTTTTGTAGTGTCTTTATCAGTGATTTTAGTGTGATTTCTAGTAATATTGTTTCTGTAGATATTTTAGGATTCTAGTTGTATTTATTTGTGGTTTCTTATTTGATTGCATATTTTGGGTGTAGTTTGTGTGGGTGTTCACTAGAAACAGCTCTACCACCGACTCTAGGGTCAGTTAGAAAAGTCTGGGATGAAAATCCAGAAAAGAGACCACAAAAAAAGTTTTGAATCGGTTTTACCTCCTTAATAGGACATAGTCCATCCCAGGCTGTCTTTGCCTTTCTCCACAAGACAAGAAAATACCAGGACAAGGCATAAACACCTAACAGATAAGCCATATCAGGTCACAACAAGCCATAGTGACAAACTGATAAGACTGGACCTGTGTCCAGAACATGTCAAGAGGACTTGTAAAGAGTGCTTTCTCCAGATGCGTAACCTTCGTAGAATAAGACAGTATCTCACTTCGGAAGTGGCTAACCTTGCTGCAAATGCCTTGGTTAGTAGTCATCTGGACTACTGTAACTCTCTTTTTAGGAGTTTGTCATGTTTCTTCACAAATTGCAAAGTATTCAGAATAACCTTGCTTGTATTGTTACAAACCATAGAAGGTATGCTCATGTTACACCCATTCTGAAACAACTCCATTGGTTGCCCGTTAAGTATAGATGCATGTTCAAAACTGCAACACTAGTTTATAAATTTCTACATAGTGGCTCCCCTTCCTATTTTCAACCTTACTTGTCTCCCAGTAGTAGTTCCTATAGTACCAGGCGTAGTCACCCAGATCGTCAATATCTTACTGTTCCTCCTTTCCGCCCATCAGTCTTTAAGTCTGTCAAACATTTTGATCACACCTTTGCCTTTGATGCTCCTAGGATCTGGAATGAACTCCCTCATGATGTGCGCAGTGCAGCATCAGTTGCCTCCTTTAGAAAGAAGCTTAAGACTTATTTGTTTGCAAAAGCCTATCTGCCATAGCCTGCCTTGTCACCCTGTGTCTCCTTGGTACAACCTTGATATATCCCCGGATTAATGTTAATTGCCTTTGCTTTATGTTTTGTTGCACCTTAGAGTTCATCTGAGATAGAGATTAAGCACCATAAAAGTCCACATTAGATTAGACTAGATTAGGTTAAATAAAGGCTGGGTCAAGTGGATCTTCATCAGATGCACAAATATTTAACTGCAGTAGGTTGAAGAAAAATATAGAACTTGGCACCTTGGGGCTTTCACCAACAGAACCCTTGGAGGAGGGATTTGCACTATTGCACCTATTTGCACTATTTTATGCTGGGTGGCTTGTGAAAACCTTCAACAGAAGATAACTCACAAGGGAAGAGAGAATTGCAAACTACAGGATCTCCAGATGCAGGAGGGTAGTGGAGAATGTGTTTTGAATCCATGGCACTCGGATACAGGGTCTTACTGGGCAATAGAGCAAAGGCCAAAGGTTGACACAGACATCGTTTTGACATGTGTGGCACAACATGCTGAGGACACACCAAAGTGGACCAGACAGAGCACCCACCCCAGCGGATAATTTATCAGCCCTACAACATGAACAAGTGCTGTATGTACCTGATGAAAACTACACAGGAATCCATCGATGGAGGAGGACAGGATCTAATATCTGACAAAGAACTACCCTGGGACAGAAGTAGCTGGCATCTATCAGTCCTTTTCAAGACTACCCAATTATTCTAAGAACTTTTATTAAGCTAATGTTGCTCCAAAGTCCACCAAATTTAACAAATTTTCAACATAATTTCCTGGCTGCTAAAAAGGCTCTTGCTGCTGGATTGTTTGAGGGGTGGTGGCATGTTGATGTGGGTCACTGGGTGAAAACAGTAGAGGTGTATTGATCTGCTGGTAGTCCATGACTGTATATTCCCAAAAAGGCTACAGAGGGCTGAGATGTGGTAATTTTCTTTGCTTGTGGCAGCAGGCTACTGACGTTGGGTTGAAGGCCTTGGCCGGACTGATGGTGTATGTAGCTGTCCTGAAGTACTAGCTTGCTGCTCATCAACAATTAGGAATGCACGCAGTGTTCCTTTTTGCACCACTTGGCATTTATGATTCTGGAATAGTGAAAATGTATTCATTTTCAGCAGATGCTGGTTGCTACAGCGGCTGCCGAGAAGTCTATATCACATATGTGGAAGTAGCACTGGAGACCTGAGAAAGTGTTTGTTGCTGGGGCTCATGGGCCGTTTCCTCTGCCCTGATCTGTATCCTACTTAAAAGTTTAAGGAAGGTCACTAAGATCAACCTTCCTAGAGATGATAGAGTCAGATCTGAACTGTCTTCTCTTCTCTTCAGCCCTTTCCTTTTCAAGCTATCTGAAATCGCTGCACAAGATGGTCGGGTGAGCTTGTTAAATTTCCCCTTCTTCCTTTCTAGTCTTATGTTCTGGAGATGGTTTCTTCATTTTGATCAAAATATGGGAAAGCTCGAATCCTTCAGATGAAAAACTGGCATACAAATGCTTTTTTAGATTTCAACTTTTTGGGTGGAGAATTGTACGTTGTATCAAGTATTGTTCCTCTGAATAGAGTGATGAGAGTGGTGGACTTAGTCTTCAGGGGAACTTGGCTAGAAAGTGAAGGGCTGTGAGGTCTCGATGGACCAGCCTGTAGAGATGAGTTTGAGCCTTGTTTTTGATCCCCTTACTGGGTTATGACTTTGCTAGGTTAAAGGACTGTCACTTTTTGTATTCCAGTACATATGAGTAGTTCTGTTATTATTACTAGTAGTACCCTGATCTCCTCTTGCAGTTGGATTCGGATCCAGGCTGAAATCCGAGTATGGGAATGACTTTTGCTGCTCAGAAAACTTTTGACAGCATCGATAATGGATTTATGGAGCGCACCCATTCGTTGTTAAAACTGGGATTTTACAATCCATTTTTGTAGTACGCTTAAGAACTTAAGTGGACATGTTTAAAGCCAATGAATCTGACAATGAATCAATTTAAAACACATAAAATATCTTAGAAAAACTTAACGTTTCAGCAAAATATCACAATATTTTGATTCAACGTCTTTTTACACAAAAACTGACTGAATAACAAATGATGAATACATCTAGATAAGCCACTGAATTAACTTTATTACATGAAAGTTTGTTAGCTAATATGGCGGCCAATGAGAAAGAGGTAGAATGTATCACTATCTAAGTCATCACAGATTGCTAATGTCACCTAAAAAGCTGGCATGGTTATTATGCATACTTTTTAAGTTGTCCGAGCTGCCGGGAGTTGCGTCCTAAGATAAGCATGGAGTTCCCCATGGTAAACTATTGTAGAGCAATAAAAAGAGCGATTTCCAGCGCTTTGAATAGTAAGGACTACATTTTAAG
Organism: Sabellastarte sp. h YS-2021; assembly: GCA_964017235.1. NCBI lineage: Eukaryota > Metazoa > Annelida > Polychaeta > Sabellida > Sabellidae > Sabellastarte > Sabellastarte sp. h YS-2021. The sequence continues at coordinate 20,977,211 of OZ024928.1, forward strand.
GCGTTTTCCAATGGATACATCTTGCATTTGGATACAGATCTGTATCTTTGATATAGTTTTTACCCTACAGCCCTTAAGGGCTGTTGGGATATTGTTTTCACCCACGGTGTCCGGATGGGCAGGCGGGCTGTTGGAAAAAGTTTATCTGGCCTGTATCTCAGAAACTGTAAGGTGTAGGAAGTTGATACTTGGTAGAAACATTTGTTGGCAGTGTAGGTGTGCAACGTCATGGTATGACCTTGATTTAACCTTTGACCTTGCCATAGTGACCTTGACTTTAGAAATCTTGTCCGGGCCATATCTCAGAAACCATAAGGTGTAGGAAGTTGATACTTGGTAGGGACATTAGTTACTGGGTATAGGTGTGCAACATCATGATTTGACCTTGTTGTAGTGACTTTGACCTATAAAATCTTATCCAGGCTATATCTTGGATACCCTATGGTGCAGGAAGTTGATACTTGGTAGGAAATTAGTTAGGTGTAGTATAGGTGTATAGGTGTGCAACGTCATGATGTGACCTTGATTTGACCTTTGACCTTACCGTAGTGACCTTGACCTATACTGCCTTGTCTGGGCTATAGTTCTGAAACCATAAGTTGTAGTGATATTTGGTAGGGACATAGGGTTATAGGTGTGCAACGTCATGGTGTGACCTGGATTTGATCTTTGATCTTGCATATCTGATGCTATTTTATCTCTCTACAGGGATATGTGATACTATTTTATCTCTCTTATTTCTCTCATATCTTTTTACTTGAGTCTTAGTTGTTGCACCTTTGGGTGTCTTTTGATGTAGATTAAGCACTGTTAAAGTCATATTATAATTTATTAAGACTGTCCCATGAAATTTTCTCTCGTGAAATTTTTCTTCTTCCTGTCTTTTTACCCATTTCTATTCCATCGCGCATGCGCAAATTCAACATATTGTTGATAGTTATCGATATTTTTATAATATATTTCTTAAACTATTATTTAGCAACAATAAAACGTAATAATCATTGAGATCCGTGGTTTAGAAGGCCCTCAGAAAAAATATTACTTCCGGGAAAACTTTCACTTTACAAGGGTTTTACTTTTGCAACTTCCCATTGTAACAGATGGTATTGCATCAAGTCAGTCAAGGTTTTGCCCGAACTCCACATATAAGCATTTATTGCCACATCTGTATGTATGGGTAATATTCAGAACATTCAAACCATAAGTCGACCATACACAATTGTGATATTTTCATTGACAGCTATTCTCCAGTTATAAATTTTACAGCTTCATAACTTTTAGTTTACTGAATTGTCTTGTTTTAATACTTAATCTTTACATGCACTGCTCTAAAAGTATCCCAATCTGTGTACTCTTTCACTACTTCTATATCTCATGGTGTTGAAAAATTTCTGATGCTATTTTAACTGTTTTTACAACTTATGCTTTCACATTTTTAGCCATTTGTGAGAAGACAATTTTGATACTAAACTTTATGTGAAATTTCTACTAATTTCAGTATATTATGACACCATGGTTGACACATAACCTTAGTAAGAGAGAGGAAAGTGTTATGCCTGGAAACATCTGAGCTAGAGGTGCAGAATGAACTGCAAGGAGGAAGGCCCTGTGATTCAGGGCGCTCCTTTTCAGGCATATGCCTTACACTCTGTCTTATTAGTCTCTGGCATGTACTCTAATGGACTTTATGACCTGTGATACATGATTAGAGAACTTGAAATTGGAGTCGAACACTACTCCAAGGTTCCTGACACTTTGTGCTGGCGAGACCTGATTTCCCAAAATATTGATAGGGAAGTGAGGGAGGAGTTGCTTACGATTTTTTTGGGAGCCTATGAGAATAAACTCGGTTTTGTCTGGGTTAAGTTTTAATTTATTTGTAAACATGAAATTTAAATGTCATTTAAGCAGTTTTTAGTTTTTGGATAGAGTGAGAGAAATTTGCTGGTGAAAGTGCTATGTATAACCAACCCCCTACTCAGGACCTAAGGAGAGACAAGGGTCATCAAAACCTGAGCTGATACTACCAAGAACTAGTCCCACCTTCACAGTACTTGATCCCTCAATATCTCTATTCTTCCCAGTCAAAAAGTGTTTTTTGAGGATCTAACCATGGCAGAGGTGGCCTTAGGTGTTGTGGCACAGACTCTGGAAACCAAACCCCCAGTGACAACAAACCAGATACCAACTGCTCTGAGAGACCATCCCCAACTGTACAAGACTCCCTGCATAATCAGCAGTTGCAAGGATGCCGACAAAGGCAGTGTCTCATCGACTTTATTCTATACCTCCTATCCAAAACACTGTAGAAAAGATGGACTGACTCTCTGATACTACAGCCAACTGATCCTAGTCGCAAAGCCAGGAAACCACTGGAGATCACTCATATATCTCAGTTTTGTTTCAATAATATTTTCTTTCCAGAAGAAGAATGGAGTCTGACAGATGCCAACCATATTTGTCCTTAGTCAAGATTTAAGCACCAAGGATTACTGTGATTTTCTCATACCAAGTTACCAGTCTCCCCTTAAGAGTCGCCATGGCCCCTCTGCTGTTTATGTCTCTTGTAAAGGATGTAAAGCTATATGCATTAAAACATGATATTCAATTACACCAGTGTATGGAAGGCTGCAGATCACGATCCCTAGATAATCAGAGACCAGATCCTACATCAGACACCTCCTATCCTTTATGTAAGATTTGATTTTGCTAGAAAAATTAAGAAGTTAGAACTCACTCCCACACAGAGGTTCGACTTCATAGGATACCACTTTTACAAGATAATCTTGTGTTAAGAGCGAACTCATTAAGCTTAAAAACTAATTTAGCATAAATTTTACATAAATGTATAAGACAATTATACTGAAAACAGCATAATTTCACTTTTAGAAACTTTTGAATTCAGAAGTACTCACAGAGCATGGGGGCATTTCCACGTTTTGTGTTCAGAAATTGATCTGAGTTTTCCCAAAATGCAATCAGTTCTTCCTTTGGCAAGGTCTTACCTATTTAAAAAGTCCATGGAGATCGTCTCATTATTTTTCGAGTTATGTCAACCAGAAAGCCAAAGTCGGTGAAAATACCTTGAAAATGTAACCTTTGAAATTCACAATTTTTTGTATCTAGAATTTGATCCAAGTCTGGCAAATATTTTGACCACTTCTTCCTTGGGCCAGACCCTGCCCATGTAAAATTGTTCATTAAAATATCTTTATTACTTTTGGAATTATCATGACCACAGGCAGGCAAACAGTCAAAGAGAAAAAGGAATATACTCATAAACAAACTCAGTTTGGTGGAGGCAACATGAATATATGAAATAGCTCGAAAAGCTTCTTTGATTGAACAAAAATAAAAACATACAACCATTATCAGATTTTAATAGCATGTCTATTTTATCACTTGTCATACTCAAGTCATCTGGATAAACAGCAGTAGGAGGGGATGAGGGGTTACCCATATATATATATATATGTGAATATATATATATATTCCTGGATTCATCATTAGGTAGACACTTTGGTGTAAATACACCCCTTAGGCAGACATTTTACTTGAGTAATCTAATCTAATCTACTGCTTTGCAAGCGCAAAATCTTAATCGTAGGGAAGTTGAGGGGCATTCAAGGTCAGTAATCCATGATTGTAGGCGTGGCCGGGAGGGAAGAAAAACTAAGCAGGGAAGCTAAAGAGGTGAGTTTTAAGGTGTTTCCTAAAAGATGCAACAGAAGGACTGTTTCTTACATGGAAAGGGAAGGAGTTCCAAAGGGAAGGGGCATAGTGACTGAAGGAATTAGAAAAGTGTTTCATAGATTTGTGAACTCTGCGATCAAAGGAGGGGATTTGAAGGAACTTGAGTTTAGGGGTACTTCGCCTTGTGTTTCTGGAGGAAGAGTAGGGGTGGATTAATTCTCGTAGGTAAACTGGTTGGCCCTGGTTGATAATTTTGTATGTAATAAGACCAATTTTGAATTGTACCCTGTATCTGACTGGAAGCCAGTGGAGTTTTTTTTAGTTGGGGAGTAATGTGAGAAAATTTAGAGGAACGGGTGACAACCCTGCACAGTGAATTTTGAACTAACTGCAATCTCCTTAACTCAGAATCAGTGAGGGATAAGAAGAGTAAATTGCAGTAGTCCAGCCTGTTGCTCACCAAAGCATTTGCTAACAGGACTGATGTATTCAGGTCTGAAAGGGGACAAATTCTGTAGAGGTCTCTTGCCTGTACTCTAGTGGACTTAATGACCTGTGACACGTGGTTTGAGAAATTGAAATTAGAATCAAACACCACTCCAAGGTTCCTGACACTTTGTGCTGGTGAGACCTGATTTCCCAGAATATTGATGGGACAGTGACGGAGGAGTTGGTTATGATTTTTTTGGGAGCCAATGAGAATGAACTCGGTTTTGTCTGGGTTGAGTTTTAACTTATTTGCTAACATGAAAGTTTGAATGTGGTTTAGACAGTTCTTTAATTTTTGTATAGAATGGGAGAAATTATCTGGTGAAAGTGTTATGTATAACTGGGTATCATCGGCGTAAAAGTGGTAGTTCATGCTACTGTGGGAGTGAATGATAGAGCTGATTGGGTTGGTGTGGAGAGAGAACAGGATTGGTCCAAGGACAGAGCCCTAGGGTACTCCATAATGGAACTTGGCAGGATGGGAGAGTGTACTGCCTACCTTCACCGAGTGTGTCCTTCCTGACAGATATGACTTTAACCCGCCAAGTGCTAGTTCACTGATTCCATAATACACATTGAGTCTGTCCAGGAGGATGGTGTGGTCAATGGTATCGAAAGCGGCAGATAGATTCGGAAGGGTGAGGGCAGTGACAGAACCTTTGGCCATGTTGAGAAGAATGTCATTTTGAATGTTGAGGAGGGCGCTTTCTGTAGAGTGGTGTTTTCTGTAGACCGATGGGAAGCCGGTCATAAGGCCGGCTTCATGTAGATGAATTTGAAGTTGAATGGCTACAACCCTTTCAAGTATCTTTGAAATAAAGTTTAAATTTGAAACAGGCCGGTAGTTTTCAAAGACTTCTTTGTCTAAGGATGTTTTTTTTGTAGACATTTTCGTGTCTACTTAACGTTTAGATCTCTGAAAAGTTATTTTGGAGTGATTTAAACATGGAAACTTTGGCTAAGTTCTGTTCTTTGGTAGCAGTATTTTGAATAAAATTAGTTTGTATCTCCATTTTGCATGAAATAAACCAAGAATAACAGCCCAAAGTTTTGAAGTGTATATTTTCCTTAAGTAGACAGTGTGCAAAAATCTCACTTAAGTAGACTGAAATTAAATTTAAAATATTAAAAAAGTTAATAGTGTATATGTAGCTTATTTTTACACTATGGAGTAGAGAACTTTTAAAAGCATTGTTTAAAATTTACTTTAAGTTCTTCCCTCCACAAATAAAAAAAATTAGAAGACATATACTTTTTTCATACCAAATATACATTTGGGTTTAAATACTGAATGTGTACATTGTATTTTTGTACTCATATATAGCTGTCACCTATATACATACAAAATAAACTTTTTTTGTTTCAATATTGATCAGAAAAATGGTAGAATATTACTTATAATTTTTTTATTTTTTTTATTTAAACATAATATATTTTCTGATGATTGCCCACAGCTTTATAGCCACGAGGGGCTTTCGTCCAACATAACAAAAATATTCATTCTATACCATAAAAATACATAAATACACTAACAATTTAACCATTTCTAAAACATTGACACTTTTTTGTTATCTTAAAATACAGCAGGGTGAAATGAATGATTAAGTGATTGTATATTTTCAATCTAAAAATAACAGGTACATAGCGTGTGTGTTAATTTTTATGATCAAAGGATTACTGTTTAAAAACAAATCTTCTTGTTTGAAATATGTAGTTTTGAATTTTTTCAAATAAATTAACATCTATTTTAAAATTCCTGTTCCGTATAAAAATAATTTAACTAAATCAGATGTTTCAACGCTAGAGTAATCTTGTATAATTATTTCAACATTCTGTAGCATTTCCTGTCTAAAAGCAGCATAAAATGGGCATTCAAAGAAAAAATGGGTTACAGTTTCTTTTTTTTCATGACAATTTGGACACAAGTCTTCAGATATGAAATTGTATGCCTTACGCTGAGAATTTAAAGCACTCAGGCCCATGCACATTCTACTGTGTTGTACTGCAGAATTTGCAGTGTGCCACATGCAAGCTTTATTAAAGTTTTTACTTATTTTTCTGTTCAGTTTTGATTTAAACTCATTAAGTGACTGTATATCCCTGAGGTTAAAATTAAGATTGTTCCAAAGTCTGATGCTGGAAGGGAAGAATGATTCATAAAAGAAATCTTTTTTGCAAAGAAACTGTTGGATATTTCTGTTATTTCTAAAGCTATAATGAACATTACTTTGCCTGGGAAGTGTTTCTTGAAGATATTTGGGGGATAATGCATTGACAATTTTGTACATTAGAACTAATTTTTTTGTTTTTCGCCTGGATTGTAATGACTCAATGGCACACTCTCTCAATAACATTTCATATTTTGTTGCTTTATAAGTGCCTGTAATTATCAAGCAAAACTGTCTCTGCACAACTTCTAGAGAATGATCTTGTTCGATAGTGCAACTGTCAAACAACTCTGCCCCATACTCAAGCAGTGGACGTACATAACTTATATATATCTGTCGTTTTACCAAGCGTGGTACTTTGAAATTAATATGTTTTAAGTGAGTGAGTGATATTAGAGACCTATCTATAACATTGCGTATATGACTGTCCCAGGTCATTCGAGAGTTAAACGTAATACCCAAATGGGTCAGTGTTTTTACTTTTTCAAGTTCTTTATTGCCCAAGTTTAACCTTGGATATCCAATGTTTGAGTGCTTCTTCGAAAAAATTATATATTTGGTCTTGGCTGGATTGAAATTTACCAACCACTGACTGCCCCAGTTAGAAAGATTATCAAGATCTTTGTTCAGTATATTAAAGTCTATTTCTGGATTTGTTATTGGTCGACAGATTGATGTGTCGTCAGCATATAAGAAAGAATCAGACTTGACGTTGTCAGTAATATCATTGAAGTATATCAAAAAGAGAAGAGGCCCAAGAATTGACCCTTGTGGGACACCACAGTTTATGACTATATAACATGAATTGGTACCATTAATTACAACCCTTTGTTTTCTGTCTTTCAAGTAATCTATCAGCCAATCTAGAGCTGTTCCGCAGATACCTATTTTCTTTAATTTATAGATCAAACCAGCATGCCAAACACGATCAAAGTCTGCTGTTGCATCAAGAGATATGAAACAATAGTCTTGTCCTTTCTCCAGTAACTGAAGTATGTTATGACTAATTGCTATGAGCTGATTGATGGTAGAGTCCCCTGGCTTATAGCCAGAATTTCGCCAAGTTAGCAGATTATTATCAGAACAAAATTTATACAAGTGTTTAAACACTATTCTTTCTAAAACTTTGCCAACATTTGACAGCAAAGATATTGGTCTATAATTATTTTTATCTTGTCTACTTTTTTTGCCCTTATAAACAGGTGATACATTTGCCCTTTTCCAGCAACTGGGGAATTTGCCCTTTGATAGGGAATCATTAAAGAGAGCGGCAAGAGGTCCTGAGATAACTTCAACAGTTTCTTTGAGAAGCCTGTTGCTTACATTATCAGGTCCATTTGCTTTGCTAGTATTCAATACTTTTATAATAGTTTTTACCTCTTCCTCTGATGTTTCAAATTCATCTAATTTAAATGGAATGCTTTCAACTAAGTCAGGTAGTTTTGGTAAATTTACTTCACTGGGGAGTTTCGACTTTTCTTGAAAGTGTTTATTAAAAATCTCGCATTTAAATTTAGTGCTTGATATAGATTCTCCCCCTTCTATGAGAACGGGTATTCTGGGTTTGGACTTATTTCCATAAAATGTTTTTAGAAGGTGCCAGTAGACTTTCCGAGAACATTCTGGATTATTTAGCTTTTCCAGATTATTGCTATAAAACCTTTCTTTGGACGTTTTGATGGCTTCTTTAACTTGTTTACGGCACTCACTAAATAATGTGTAATGATCTGGATTTTTGGTACGATTCCATAATTTCCATAGCCGTTTCCTCTTTCTTAGCAACCATCGAATGTCAGAAGTGATAAAATATTTGTCATTTGGCCTTATTTTCACTGACCTATATGGAATAAATTCTTTAGCAGTATTCAGAAAATGTTCAGTCCAGATCTCAGCTCTTTCATCTACATCTAGGAAATTTAAGGCATGCCATGGTATGTGTTTTAACTCCGACTTCAAAGCTTCAAAGTTACCCTTATTGTAGTGCCATACCTGTCTGGAATAAAGAGTCTCATTCAATTGTAACAAAACTGTCTCACAGTAAACCATACCATGATAAGGATCACCAATAGGTTCATCAACTCCACTATTCATTATCAAACCTTGGTGAGTCAGTTATAATGAGATCAAATGGGCTGAGGTTGGCGTAATATGGGTTGGACTGTTTATTATTTGATGCAGGTTGTTTTGATAAACAAGGGATTTAAACTTTTGTTTAAGTTCACTGGCCGGATGATCATCAAGCCAGTCAATGCATCTGTCATTAAAATCTCCAAGTATGAATATGGAATCATAGCCGTTTAGATATATGTTGTCCAACATAGTTTGAAAGTCATTTATAAATGAGTCCACCTGTTCTACTGTTGCTCCAGGGGGCCGATAGCAGCATATTACAAAGATATGTTCTGTTCAATACTTCTACCACTACAGTTTCCAAAGTTTGACTGCTTATATCAGTTCTATTAGTAACAGCTACTTATAATTGCATATTGATTAAAATAAGAATATTATGACCAACTTAAAATTGTAAACAAAAAATTTAGAAATATCCATTTTTACACAATTACATGGTACAGGTCTTGATAGTAATTTTCCAGAAATATTGTTGCTCAATATCTTATTTTTAAGACATCTACCATTTGTTATTTTTAATTGTCTAATAAAGAGCATTTTGCACATACCAGTGATCAATTTGGTAGTTTACTGACTATTTGTATATGATCTAAACCAATAGTTTCTAACATTAATTTCCAAGTATGACTTCATTGGTGAATTTTCCCATATATGTTGCTTCTAAATATCTAACTTTTAAGATATCTGATGTTAGATATTCAGTTTAAATAGTTAATTGTGAACATTCTACACGCAATAATAAACAATTTGGTGCTTGTTGCATTAAAATCTCCGAAATATTAAATACTGTACATTGATTTTAGCAAAGCTTTTGAGTTCCCAGTATTACTCACTTGGGCGATTTTTTCAATGCATATTACTGCTCAATATCATAAGTAATAGACATCTTAGGTGCAATTTTCTAGTCTAGTTATCCACACTCTAGCATTCTATACACAAACTAAACAAGTTAGTCTCATATAATTTATTAAGTAAAGAGCATTTGACAGGCATTTTAAAGTTATCTTTAATTTTCAATTATTTTAAATTAAAATGGGAAATTTTTCAGTGAGTATTGCTAGTTAATATCTTAACTTTAAGCTATCTTGGTTTCCAGTTTAGTTTGCTGCAAATAAACAAAATAATAACAAGCAATTTTGATGAAGGTCTCATTAAAATTTTCCAATTATTGAGCATTTGACAGGAATTTTAAAATAACATTTGATTTCCCAGTGTTATTTAATATGGACGATTTTTCAGGGAGTATAATTGCTTAATATCTTAACTTTAAGATATCTTAAGTTTCCAGTTTAGTTTTCTGCAGACGAGCATTCTGCACATAAAAACAAGCAATTTGGTGTTTATCTGGTTACAGTTTTCCAATTACTGAGCATTTGACCGGAATTTTAAACTTGCCTTTGATTCACCGGTATTTACGGAGCCCAGGAAGGGACATACAAGTGTTTTCCTATAATTTTTTAAGTCAATACCACGGTAGTTTTTTTACCATTGAGAAAATTAAAAAGGTCTATTCTCTGGACAGTATTAACCACCTGAATTATATAAGAGCCAAAACAGTTGTGAATAAGTATATACACAAATATGATCAAATGAAACATTCAAAAATTATTAGACCAGTGATGCCAATGAATATGTGTATTATTAATACCAGTAAAAAGGGTGCAAAAAGCTATTACAGAATTTTAGAACAAAATAAATATAATGACCATAAAATAAAGGTAAAATGGAACCAGGATTTTGGAATAAATATAGATAAAAAAACTTGGAATGTAACATTCAAAATTGCTTTTAACACGATATCAAACAATATCCTTACATGGTTTCAAGTAAAAATTTTGTATAGAATACTTGGAACTAGAAAATATCTGACAAAACTAGGCATATACAATGAAGACATCTGTAAAAGGTGTAAAATTGAAGAAGAAAATCTAATGCATATGTTTGTTGGGTGTGCAGAAGTTGCAAAATTTTGGCAAGTTATAGAAAATTATGTAGCAGATAATTCAGGTATAAAAATAAAATTTACTGATTTTACTATCATGTTTGGATATCACCTAACAGATAGCAATAAAATACCTATCAACGCATTAATTCTTGTGGTTAAAAAATATATATACGATAGTTCAATCTCAAATACAACTGGTAATTTAAATCTACTTGTTTTAAAACACAGATTACAAGAAATGTATTCAGATGAAAAAATGCTAAGCGTTCTCAATAGCACAGAAAATACATTTAAACAAAATTGGGGAAAATTGCAAAATGTATTTAGCCATCCATGAACTTATGGGGAATGCAGGGCTCAACTGCACAGAGAGATTGGTGCGCGTTTGTAGTATGTGAGTTGTGTCAAAAACATTCTGTGTTGTATTATAATGTATTTTTGTTTTGGTTTATAAAAAATACCTACACTGAAGTCTTTTGTTATATGATAAAACATGTATATGGGATTACTAAAACTGTATCCTACTTTGTACATTTGATTTGGTATATGGAAAAAAAACTTGTACTAAATACTGTTGATATGAAAAAAAACATGTATATGTGATTACTAAAACTGTGCGTTTTAAAACTGTATAACTGATGTAATACTGAGTGCATTATTGATTGTGACCTCTACATAGAAATAAAGTTTAAAAAAAAAAAAAAAATACCACAAGTTAACAAGTTGTTACCATAAGATTCTAAGTCATTCCCACAAAGTAAAATATCATTCCCACAAGTTAATAAGTCGTTATAGTGAGATACTAAGTTGTGGTAATGAGTTGTGGAAATGAGGTACTAACTTGCAGGATCACGATACTTAGTTGTTACCACAAGAGAGTAAATCCTTGGGTTTTCAGTCATACCCATCCCTTGCTAAGTTGTTCCCACCAATTACTAACTCGTTCCCACAAATTACTAGCTCATTCCCACCACTTATTAAGTCATTGCTACAACTAACTAAGTTGTTTCCACCACTTACAACACTTACAAAGTCGTTCCCACCTCTTACTAACTTGTTCCCATCACTTACAAAGTTGTTACCATGTCTTACTTAGACGTTAACAAGCCATCCCCACCACTTGTTAACTTGTTCCCACCACTTACTAACTCATTCCAACCACTTACTAACCCATTCCCACCACTTACTAGTTAAATCATTCACACCTGTTAAAAAGTAACTACCATAAGATAATATGTTGTTTCCTCAAGATAAGTATGGTATGACATACAAAGAAATTGCTGGTACACCGGTATTAAAGCATGACTTAGTAACTTTTGATAATGACTTAGTATCTTGTGGAATGACTTGCTAACTCATGGGCATGAAATATTATCTTGTGGTAACAACTTGCTAACTGGTGGGTACAACTTACTATCTTGTGGGAATGATTTTCTTTCTTGTAGGAACGACTTACTATCTTGTGGGATCAACTTCTTATCTTGTAGGAATGACATGCTATTTCATGGTAATGATATAAAAAAATCATGTGGGAATCATAATTATTTTATCTCATTAGCACAAGATAATAACTCATTCCCACTACATAGCAAATCATTCCCACAAGAAAGCAAGTCATTACCACAAGATGCCAAATCATTCCCACAAGATGTTCCATGAGATAGCAAGTCATTCTCACGAGTTACTAAGTCAAGCTTTGATGCCGATGTTACGGAGCCAAGGAATAGACATAGAACTGTTTCATTATCTTTTTTAATCTTGTTACCACAAGTTAGTAAGTTTTTACCATAAGATACTAAGTCATTCCCACACCTTTATAAGTCGTGGTAATGAGATTCTAAGTCGTGGGAATGAGATACTAACTTGTGGTAACAAGATACTAAGTGGTTACAGCAAGATAGTAAATCTTTGTATTCATTAATACCCACCCCTTATTAAATCATTCCCACCACTTACTAACTCATTCCCACCACTTACTAACTCGTTCCACCATTTTCTAACTCATTCCCACCACTTATATGTTCGTTCCCACCACTTACTAGCTCGTTCCCAAGACTCACTAACTCGTTCCCACCACTTACTGACTCATTCCCACTACTTACTATCTCTTTCCCACCACTAACTCTGTCATTCCCACCACTTGATATCTCATTCGCACCACTTATTATCTCATTCCCACTACTTAATAAATCATTTCCACCCCTTACTAACTAATTCCCAGGAACCAGTACTATGCAAACAGGGGTTAAAATATTTATTATACATAACAGCTGAGCAGTAGTATCAATAATTACTGAAACTAGTTAATTATATATAAATTCGTTTCAGATTGTTACCAGATTAAAGGCCAGATAGAAAACGAGTTAGTATCTTGTGGTAATGACTTTCTATCATGTGGGAGCGACCTGCTATCTTGTCGAAAGGATTTGCTAACTTGTGGGAAAGACTTGCTTTCTTGTGGGAATGACTTGCTAACTTATAGAAACAACTTGCTATCTTGTGGAAATTATTTGTTATCTTATGGGAACGACTTTCTAACTTGTGTGGATGACTTGCTATCTTGTGGGAAGGATTTGCTAACTTGTGGAAACGACTTTCTATCTTGTAAGAGCCACTTGCTAACTTGTGGGAAGGACTTGCTAACTTTTGGGAATGACTTGCTATCCTGTGGGAACGACTTGCTAACTTATGGGAATGACTTGCTAACTTGAAGTAATGACTAGCTCTCTTATGGGAACGACTTGCTTACTTGTAGGAACGACTTGCTATCTTGTGGAAACTACTTGCTAACTTGTGGGTATGACTTGCTAATTTATAGAAACAACTTGCTATCTTCTAGGATTGACTTGCTAACTTGTAGAAGCAACTTGTTATCTTGTGGAAATGATTTGTTATCTTAGGGGAATGACTTTCTAACTTGTGTGGATGACTTGCTATCTTGTGGGAAGGACTTGTTAGCTTGTGGAAAGATAGATAAAAAGATAGAAAACGAGTTAGTATCTTGTGGTAACAACTTTCTATTATGTGGGAATGACCTGCAATCTTGTGGGAAGGACATGCTAACTTGTGGGGAAGACTTGTTATCTTGTGGGAACGACTTGCTAACTTACAGAAACAACTGGCTATCTTGTGGAAGCAACTTGCTATCTTGTGGAAATTATTTGTTATCTTAAGGGAATGACTTTCTAACTTGTGTGGATGACTTGCTATCTTGTGGGAAGGACTTGATAACTTATAGAAACAACTTGCTATCTTGTGGGAGCCACTTGCTAACTTGTGGGAATGACTTGATATCTTGTGGGAACGACTTGCTAACTTGTGTGAATGGCTTGCTCTCTTGTGGGAACAACTTGCTAACTTGTGGGAATGACTTGCTAACTTGAAGTAATGACTAGCTCTCTTATGGGAACGACTTGCTTACTTGTGGGAACAACTTGCTATCTTGTGGGAATGACTTTCCAAGTTGTGGGAAGGACCTGCTAACTTGTGGGAACTACTTGCTATCTTGTGGAAACTACTTGCTAACTTGTGGGAATGACTTGCTGTCTTGTGGGAACGACGTGCTAACTTATAGAAACAACTTGTCATCTTCTAGGAATGACTTGCTAACTTGTGGAAGCAACTTACTATCTTGTGGAAATGATTTGTTATCTTAGGGGAATGACTTTCTAACTTGTGTGGATGACTTGCTATCTTGTTGGAAGGACTTGCTAGCTTGTGGAAAGATAAATAGAAAGATAAAAAACGAGTTAGTATCTTGTGGTAACAACTTTCTATCATGTGGGAAAGACCTGCTATCTTGTAGCAATGACTTTCCAAGTTGTCGGAAGGACTTGCTATCTGATAAGAATGACCTGCTAACTTGTGGGAATGACTTGCTATCTTGTGGAAACTACTTGCTAACTTGTGGGTATTGCATGCTATCTTGTGGGAACGACTTGCTAACTTATAGAAACAACTTGCTATCTTCTAGGAATGACTTGCTAACTTGTGGAAGCAACTTGCTATCTTGTGGAAATGATTTGTTATCTTAGGGGAATGACTTTCTAACTTGTGTGGATGACTTGCTATCTTGTGGGAAGGACTTGCTAGCTTGTGGAAACGACTTGCTATATTGTGGGAGCGACTCCCTAACTTAAGGGAATGACTTGCTATCTCTTGGGAACAACATGCTAATCTACACAACTTGCAATCTTGTTGGAACAACGTGTAAACTTGAGGGAATGACTTGCTATCTTGTTAGACCAACATGCTAACTTGTGGGAATGACTTGCTAGCTTGTGGGAATGACTTAGTATCTTATGGTAATGACTTACCAATTGATAGGAAAACAGTTCTGTGTCCCTTCCTGGGCTCCGAACATTGTACAGACAATTTCTTTGTATATAATACCTAACTTGAGGGAACAACATAATACCTTCCCAGTAAACATTAGAAACGTTTTTCAATGGTTTAAATGTTTACAAAACGTTTTTAAAACCTAAGTAAACCCTATCTTTGGTTTTCTAAACGTTTCTAAGCAAACGTTTTTGCTATAATGTTTAAAAAACGTTTTATAAACATTCTCTATAAAAACATTTTTACTGAAAATGTTTATTAAACATTTATATAATAACTCAAAAAGCTAGATTTGACTGAAAACATTTTTAAAACATTTATAAAACAGCTGAAGAAGTTAAGGTTTTGCTGGAAATGGTTTTCAAACATTCATCATGAAATGCTTGATAAACAGTACACATAAAATGTTTTAAAAACATTGCTTCTCAAATGTTTTAAAAACGTTCTATAAAAAACGTTTTTTAAACCTATAATTTTAAACCTTCACCTCCAAACATGCCCAAACAAAGATGGCGGAGAGCAATAATAGGGGATTTTAGAGGACTTTGTCAAAAATTGCCCCACATGCAATCCCTAAAAGTATGAATTCAATGGGAGCATAATTTCTAAGCCATTATCTTAGAATTTTAGACATGCAAATAATATTTTCAATAGTGAGCAACCATACAAAGATATTGAATTTGACCTCTGACCCCATTTTTATTCAGACATTATTATGTTCATTTATAATGTTTTTCTAACATTTACTGTCAGATGTTTAATAAACGGTTTTCATAAAATGTTTTAAAAACATTCCATTACAAATGGTTTTCGTACCCATCATTTTTTAACCTTTGCCAAACGTTTCCTTTCAAACGTTTTCAAAACCTAAAAATGTTTCCTGGGTTGTGGTAAGAATGTTTTCACTGTTAAGAATGACTTAATAAATGGTGGGAATGAGTTAATAAGTGGTGGGAACGAGGTGATAAGTGGTGGAAACAAGTTAGCATGTGGTGGGAGTGACTTGACAGGTCTCAGGAATGAGTTAGCAAGTGATGGGAAAGATTTAGTAGGTGCTGGGAACAACGTAGTAAGTGCTGGCAACAACTTAGTAAGTGGTGGCAACAACTTAGTTAGTAGTGGGGATGAGTTCGTAAGTGATGGGAACAAGTTGATAAATGGTGGAAACAACTTAAGAAGTGGTGGGAACAACTTAGTAAGGGCTTGGAACAACTAAGTAATTGGTGGGAACGGTTTAGTAAGTGGTGGTCACGAGTTAGTAAGTGGTGGAAACAAGTTGATAAGTGGTGGGAATGAGTTAGCAAGTGGTGGAAACGACTTAGTAATTGGTGGGAATGAGTGAATAAGTGGTGGGAACAACTTAGTTAGTGGAGGGAACGAGTTACTAAGTGGTGGAAATGACTTAGTAAATGGTGGGATCGAGTTAGCAAGTGATGGGAATGACTTAAGAGGTGGTGAGAACAAGTAAGTAAGTAAGTGGTGGGAATTAGTTAGTAAGTGGCAGAAATGAGTTGGGAACAAGTTGCTAAGATGTGAGAAACGATTTAGTAAGTGGTGGAAACGAGATAGCAAGTTCTGGGAATTAGTTAATAAGTGGTGGGAACAAGTAAGTAAGTGGTGGGAACGAGTTACTAAGTGGTGGAAATGACTTAAGAAGTGATGGGAACAAGTAAGTAAATGGTGGGATCGAGTTAGCAGGTGATGGGAATGACTTAAAAGGTGGTGAGATCAAGTAAGTAAGTGGTGGAAATGAGTTAGTAAGTGTTGGGAACGAGTTGCTAAGATGTGAGAAACGATTTAGTAAGTGTTGGGAATGAGATAGCAAGTTGTGGAAACTAGTTAATAAGTGGTGGGAACGACTTAAGAAGTGGTAGGAACAAGTAAGTGGTGGGATGACTTAGTAAGTGGTGGGAATGAGTTAGTAAGTGGTGGGAATGAGTTAGTAAGTGGTGGCAATGAGTTAGTAAGTGGCGGCAATGAGCTAGTAAGGGGTGGGTATGAATGAAAGCACAAGCATTAACTATCTTGTGGTAACCACTTGGTATCTTGTTCCCACAAGTTAGTGTCTTTTTCCGACAAGTAACTATCTCATTCCCATGACTAAGTATCTCATTACCATAACTTAGCATCTTATGACCAAGACTCACTAAGTTCTGGGAATAACTTATACCCTGTTCACACTACAATCCAGGTTGACAATGATTGAGGGTTGTAGCAGATTGAAGCAGATTTATCTCAATCCGAGTTGAGTGCCCACACTACAGAGTTTAATCTGGATTGAAAAGTGTCAAAAACTGAGTACAGTAAAGCCTCTGAAATTAATTTGATGCATGTAAATATTCTTCAATGAATTCTTTTAATTTTTCCAAGGTTTATAACTGCAAGAAAGATTCCCACTTCATATAATATAATACAATTAATTAAATTGTTTAATAATTATTTATTATCTTGTGATAACAACTTGCTAACCCTTGCTAATGAGATAAAAATGATAGCGAAACAGTTCTATGTCTCTTCCTGGCCTCAGTAAGTATTCAGTCATTAAGAAATCGAAGGCTATTTTGAAATTCCTATAAAATGCTCAATAATTAGAAAATTTTAATAAGACAAGCACGAATTTGTTTGATGTATGCTTGTCTGCAGAAAACTAAACTTGAATTTTTTAGTGGAATTTAACCCCCAATATCTTTCTTTCAAGGTATCTTATACAAAGTTTCCACGTAAATTATCTATAGAGGACATTCTACACACAATAATGCACAAATGTTTGTGGTTTTCTCATTAAAATTAAGTAAACATTAAGCATTTTACAGGGATTTTAACAAAGCCTTTGATTTCCCAATGTTTTCCAATAGGGAAATTTTATCCATGGATGTTTGTCTTTCTTTTACAATATCTTATGTTAGGTTTCCAGATCAATTATATTTTAATAAATAACGCATAGAATTTCACAGTATATATTTTTCTTGTTTTTAACCTTACAAAATAGAAAGTTTTCATCAAGAGTACCATTAGTAAATTTAAATTCTCGTAGATATATTAAGCCTGACTCTATCCATCGTTTAAAGAATAAAGTTTGTTTCTGATTTGGCACCGATGTCTCATGCAAAAAAATGCATATTTCCCCATAACACCTGGTCAAGCAAACTTTGCTCATCACGTATTGTAGTAGACTGTTTTAACCTATTATATGAAAGAATAATATTTTGATAAAACAACGGGATAGATTTTATGTCTGGTAGATATTTTGAATTGCAAAAGTTGGTTTTGAGAATGAGTTGATTTTGACCAAATTGTTCTATATACTTTTTGCCCAAGAAAGCCCAGTCACCAGGACTGTATATTATTTTAAGTATCCATGTGGCTCTACATGCACTCATTTGCGAATCAATGTCCATAAAATTCAAACCCCCCTCACTAATATTTGTTATAAGAGTCTTTCTATAGTCTTTCTTATAACTAAATCTTGTTTTCCAAAAATGAATTTAAAGAAGATACTATTACATTTTTGGGCATACCCATTTGGTGGATCAAGGAAATTGAGCGGATAGAAAATCTTTGGAACTATTAATGACTTTATTACGGTTATTTTACCCAGTAAAGTTAAGTGCCTCCTCTTCCAAGAATTTCAAATCTTCTCCATGTTTTTTAATTTTGTCCACCAACTTAGATCATTGCACTCTAATAGATCTCCTTCAATACATATACTGAGACAGCGAATAGGTTTCATTGGCCACTTTATGTTTTGTATTGAATATCCAAATTGGCAAAACTTGTCTTTACCCAGCCAGAGACCTTCTGTCTTTGATTTGTTCAGTTTTGGACCGGCTAAGTTGGAGAAATTCTTTATCACTTGAATAACACTTGCAATTTGTTTTTCATCTTTTAAGAAAAGGCATGTGTCGTCAGCATACTGGCTTAGTTTGAGCTCTTTTGATTTGCAATGAGATTCAACTATAATACCCTTATGTTTGCTTTCTTTCAGCCTGATTGCTTGCACTTCCACCACCAAAATATAGAGTAATGCAGAAGCAGGACATCCTTGTCTAATACCTCATTTAAGATTTATTTTGTCTGAAAGCCAGTCATTATTTTTCAAAACAGCGCATGGTTCTTGGTATAAAAGTTTAATCCACTTTATGAACTCATTTCCAAAATTAAATTTACCTAGAACTTTAAATATGAAGGGCCATTCAACAGTATCAAAGCTTTCTCAAAATCTAGAAATAAGAAAATACCTGAACTATCATTTTTGGTTAAGTATTCAGCTGTATCTAGTATTTTTCTAATGTTTGTACCAATGTATCATGTTTTAATATAGCCTGTTTGATCAGTCGATATAATTTTATGCAAAACCTGATGCAGTCTATTCGCAAGAATATGTGCCAGTATTTTGTAGTCAGTTTTTGTAAGACGTATTGGTCTGTAATTTTTTATGTCAGTTCTGTCACCCTTTTTGTATATTAATACATGATTTTCTAGACATGATATTCTAGATATTATAATAAACAGTTTAGTGGTGATATCATTAAAATCTCTCAAATATTAAGAATTTGGTAGTCTTTTTAACAGAGCTTATAATTTAGTTATTTCCAATTGGCAATTTCTTCCATGGATCTAGTCTCTCAATATCTTACTTTTAAGATATAATATATTGAGTTTCCAGTTCAATTATCTATAGACAAGCATTTTACACATACCAAATAGGCAATTTGGTGGCTGTCTTATTAAAATCAAGAACATATTAAGCATTTTACAGTGACTACAATAAACCCTTATTTTCGCAGTATTATTTGTTTGATTTTTTCTGTGGATGTTGGTGTTCAACATATTACCTTAAAGATATGTTATGTTACATTTCCAGATTAAAAATGGATCAACGAGCACTCTTCACATTATAGTGAACAATTTGGTGGTTTTCTGATAAAAATCAAGCAAATAATAAACATTTTAGAGGGATTTTAACAAACCCTTTGATTTTCCAGTGTTTTCAAATGGGGCAATTTTTTCCGTAGATGTTGGTGTTATCTTAGGTTTACAGATTAATGATTGATAGACGAACATTGTACACATAATAATGAACAATTTGATGGTTGTCTAATTAAAATCAAGCAGATAGTTAGCATTTTGCAGTGACTTCAATAAAACCCTTATTTTCCCAGTGTTACTAATTGTTTGATTTTTTTCTATGGATGTTTGTGTTCAATATCTTACGTTTAAGATATGTTATGTTAGATTTCCAGATAAATTATGGATAGACGAGCATTCTACACATAATAGTGAACAATTTGGTGGTTGTCTGATTTAAATCAAGTAAATAATAAACATTTTACAGGGATTTTAACAAACCCTTTGATTTCCCAGTGTTTTCCAATAGAGAGATTTTTTCCTTGGATGTTGGTGTTCAATATCTCACTATTAAGATATGCAATGTTAAGTTGACAGATTAATTTATCTATAGACAAACATTGTACACGTAATAATGAATAATTTAGTGGTAGTCTTATTAAAATCAAGCAGATATTAAGCATTTTACAGTGACTTCAATAAGATCCCTTATTTCCCTAGTGTTACTACATTGTTTGATTTTTCTGTGGATGTTGGTGTTCAATATCTTAAGTCTTAACATATCTTTTGTTAGGTTTCCAGATAAATTATCTATAGATAAACATTGTACACATAATAATGAACAATTTGGTGGTTATCTGATTACAACCAAGTAAATATTAAACATTTTACAGGGATATTAACAAAGCCTTTGATTTCCCAGTGTTTTCCAATGGGGTGATTTTTTGCGTGAATATTGGGTGTTCAATATGATTTTATTTTTAAGATATCTTATTTTAGGTTTACAGATTAATTATGGACAGATGAGCGTTCTATACATAATGATGAACAATTTGGTTGTTGTCTTATTAAAATCAAGCAAATATTAAGCATTTTCAGGGATTTTAACATAGCCTTTGATTCTCCAGTATAACTTAATTGGACGATTTTTTCTGTGTATGTTGGTGTTCAAGATCTTACTTTTATGAATAATTTGCTGCCTGTTTTATTAAGATCTATCAGATTTTAAGCATTTTACAGGGCTTAACACAGCCTTGGAATTCCCAGTGTTTTTTAATGTGGCAATTTTTTAAGGTAGACTTAGTCCCTCGATATCTTACTTTTAGGATATGTTATATTTGAATGTTTTGTTATCTATAGATAAGCATTCTACACTTAATGATCGACAATTTGGTGGTTGTCTTATTAAAATTTTAAGATATATTATGTTATTGTTCCAGTTTAATTATCTACAAACAATTCTACACATAATAATGAGCAAAATGGCATTGATATTATTAACATTGCCAATTTATTGATAAGTTTTTTATAAATGATTTAAAATTGATTGTAACTTTAGCCAGAATACCCAGTTTGTATAGTTACATTTCTGTCAACATTTGTGCACATTTTTATTCAAACCAAGTTTCAGTAAATATATGGACTAGCTAAATAAAACAGAGCAGGTATATTGAGATATGCAGAATACATACAGGGAACTCAGTGTTAGAGATAAGAACTAATTACAACACAGCAAGTGTCAAACAAGCATAAGGCCCGGTTCAGACACAATCCGTGTTGACAAGGATTGGGGGTTGAAGCAGATTGAAGCAGATTGAAATATATCCAGATTGAGTGTCCACACTACAAACAAGCAATCGGGGCTAGGTGTTCTAACAGTCAAAAGCAGCTGTCAATCATACTGATGGATTGTGGGTCATTGTTTACATCCAGCATGTGTGTGGAGAGAAGTTTGTTAACTGAAGATGTTCAGATACATGTTAATTCTACGTTGTTTCTTAATTTTGAACCACATTCCTCCCGTCCCCCCAAGACAAGAAAATGCATTATGGGTATTATATATTTATTATAATAACAACAATATATAAATGTGACTACTAAAAGACTTGTAAGATAGTATAGCACATCAATTATATATAACATACTCTGACTTGCATATAATACATAAAGGTCCAATGAATGTGAAGCTGATCAAGATAGATTATAATTAAATGAGGCATAAAGGTCAGGGAAAGGTCAAGTCGACCCATGAACTGAATTTAAAAGAACTTGTAAGAAAATACTATCCCAATGGGGGAGCTAATGTTAACATGTTAAGATATGTAAGGTGAAAGGTCACCAATAAAATAGTTAAAACACCTACATGTGGTAACCAGGATACATTCATGTCCGATGACACAAAGGTCACCCGAAGGTCAAGGCGACCATCAAACATGCAAGACTCATAATAAAATGAGATAAGGATAATATTACAAAGTGAAAACTGACCCTGGGGAAAAATGAATGCAACAGTAACTCTGGGAGGTTACA
The DNA here is from genome assembly GCA_964017235.1 of Sabellastarte sp. h YS-2021. Taxonomy (NCBI): domain Eukaryota; kingdom Metazoa; phylum Annelida; class Polychaeta; order Sabellida; family Sabellidae; genus Sabellastarte; species Sabellastarte sp. h YS-2021. Next base: position 20,999,351 of record OZ024928.1, read on the forward strand.
TGATAACTGCAAGCCCCAGGGTTAAAATAACATTACAAGGGTTGTGGGAAGCTGGTGTTGAAGGGAAAAGAGGCCCCAGACACCCAGTATATGTAGGCTAAGCAGTTAGATGTAGATGGAAGGTAGAGGCGACCCGGGAAGCCGCAGAGGGGGGAATAGAGATGTACCTCCTGACACATGAGGAGGACCAAGTACCCTGGACCTGTATCTGGTCGATGGGCACCCCTCGTGAGAAAGCCCAGGTGGCACCTCCTCTCCTGAAATCATGAAAAGTAAGCATTCTTGGCAGGTCCAAGATTCTTGAAACTTCCTTGAGGTGCTTCCTAGCCCTGGAGTCAGTTAAAATGAGCCAGTGGGAGGGTGCTGGGAGGAGAAACAAGGGTTCATTGGGATGCACTTGTCTGGAAGCCAGCATGGATTTGAGGGCTCTGGTGGGACACAGGGCTGAAGCACCTAAAGAAGGAATGTTAACAGTGGTGGAGGAGACGCGATCTTGAATGGTCTTAGACCATTTGACAATGACTGTGGCTCCAGCATCTGAAAAAATAACGTCACCAACACACAAGTGCCTGGTGAAATCAAAGCCACTAACAGCATGGGGTAATATATTAGACAACCTCAGAAAGGAAAAAAAACAAAAGAGGTACAAGGTTGTAAAGACTTGAGAATATGGTAGATGCTGGGCAACAGTAACAATCTTAAGAAGAAGGTCTTCCTCCACCAGTAATTTAATTTTAGGTTGAAAAGTTCTGTTAATTTTCAAAGACTTAACAAATATTGGAATTCTTTGATCCCTGAAGGGTGTAGTATCACAAGCATAAATTATTGCAAGAGATCTGACAGCAGTGATATGATTGACAATATTATCAGGAGACATACCCGATTCATGTAGATACTGCATGAAAGCAATATGTCCATGGTAGATAACTGATGCAGGGACAGGTCCAAGACCACCCGGAAGGCCAGAAACAATCTAAACATGCGCCTATAAGAGGCCAGGGTAGCAGGTTTGAAGCCACACCAAAGTCTTTGAAAGGCCCTGGCAGCCAGAGGGCCCGTCTCCGCATCAGCATCTAAAACATAAGACAAAGGCTAAATATCATGGTTCAAAAGTGTCAAATCAATATGTGTGTCAATCCAGATAGGTGACTGGACTAATTTTTCCAATTTGGTAGCATTATCTACGGTTAGATGCCATCTAGATAAGAGGTCAGCTACCCTGTTATCTGCACCTTTAATATGTGAAACTACTAAGTCAATGTTAAACATGGCAGTGATAAGCCAAACATTCCTGGCAGCAGTGGCCAGCATTTGATCGCTGGTGTTTCCATAAGTTAAAACATCCACAACTGCATGATTGTCACAATAGATATGTACACATTTGTTGGCCCAAGAGGCAGCCCAAACCTTTAGGGCGACAACCACATTCAACATTTCCAAATGTACAATGTTATAACCATTGAAACCTTTGGGAATAGGAATGGTGTAAACAAAGTTGTCATAGCAACCCCCCAGTCCCTCCAAACAAGCATCTAAGTATATGCGAATGTTGAGAGGTCTAATGTCATAGATTGTTATTCCATTGTAAGACTTAAGGAAAGTCTGAAACCATGCTAAGTCTCGAAAAAATTCACTGGTGAGAACAATACTATCATTTTCAAAATTGTCTCTCAGTAACTGTAGCATGCGGTTAAAAAAAAACCTAGCAGGTTTGACGCACTTGGAAATGTACAATAACAAACCAAGAAGGGACTGAAGTTGATTTTTAGTTACAGTCTTCTTGTCTGACCAGTCATCACAGACCTTGACAATCTCAGATAGCTTATCAGTAGGTATAGATATAGTCCTGTCGACTGTATTAAATAAAATACCTAAGCAAATGACCTTGGTATCTGGAGGACACAGCTTCTTATAGCTAATGTCCAAACCCAGGTCGTGCAATAAATTCAACAAAAACTCATAAGACTGGTTTATATTAGACGGTAATACACAGTATATGAGGTCGTCAATGTAGTTCATGAGGGCATTATGACCATTTTTTGGAATAATGAATCTAATGCTATCGCTGATCTTACTAAAGAAAAAAGAACCTAATCGATACCCAAATGGTACCGATAGATCGAGATACAGCTGATCCCTATGTTGCAAACCCAAGAGGTCAATGTCCCCTGGATCCCACCTTTAGTTGTCTAAAAGCTCGGCTGATATCAACTTTGAAAATTCTAGCCGAGGGGCCTAAATTCTTGAGAGTTCGGATAATGGAGTCCACAGATGGATAATGCATCTGGAATTCTGTGCCTAGATAAGAATTTTTGGCCACCCCATCATTAACCGATGAACCCTTAGGAAAACTCAGATCTATAATAGCACGACGAGAGTCGGCTCCGGATTTCTCCCTAGTCATAAAGGGAGAAATATGTATTTGAATCGGTGGAGGATCAAAAGGTCTAAGTATAGCTTCAAACTCCAACTCTTCCTGAAGATACTTGTCAATATGGTCAGACAAATTTCTGGCTGATGCATGATTAACTAAAGTGCTTTCCAAGTGCCTAGATCTGTCAAAGTCGAGAGGAAAGCCAAACTCAATTAGGTAACACAGTTGTTTGTCAAAATAATCACAAAGATGTGCCCTCCAACTTGAAATCTTAAGATTAGTGCTGACAGGAATACGCAGTCCCAAAAAATTAGGCACCCCACTGTCCCTAATCATTTTGTGTGCTTGCAAAATTCCTGGCACCTCTTGCCATGCTTTGTAAGAACCTTGATACAATAGGATGGGGGTAATTGGAATACAGCCAAAGCTCGAACCCAACTGCTTTGTGCTCATGATGAATTCAGTACAGGCAGCAATGTCTGATTGCTGCTCGTCAACACGATTCAAACCCTCCCCAACATCACTAGCATCAACCCTATAATCCTTCAACGTCACAACCATAGAGGTGTGCTTAGTCACAGGGAACTGATCCTCAGATAAGAAACCAGAATTTGTCGGATCCGACCGAGACCTGGGTTCAAACCCTAGATCATTGTGGGTTTCCGTATTATCAGGCTCCATATTGGTCAACAGATGGAAGCGATTAGCACAGGGGATTTGGAATACTTGGTCAGTTGTTACAGATCTGTGGCCAGTATGAGAGGAATACTGTGAGTTAGGTGACTCACCTGCAAGAAATGAATATTGTAAGCTGGCTGACTCACCTGTGGGGCTATTATCCTGCGAACCAAAGCCAGGAAGTACCCTAGCCCCACCCCCGTATGACTCACAGAAGTTCCTTCTGTGTGTTTGTTTACTAGGTACAAAAGGTACAGCATCAGTATTAAATACTTTTGACCTACCTGCACTTCCATTGTGGGTGTTTGTAGTAAACCCCCTGTCCCTTTTACCTGAGACAACCACAGCAAATGACCTGTTAGTTGTAGCGTTACAAAATGCAAGGGCCCTGGATGCTACATGTTTGACCTGTGACAACTTTAATTTCAGCAATTTATCCACTGCCACAGCATTAACGGAGGAGTTGGTAAAAAATCTGGTGACCTGGGTACGAGCCACAGAGGTCGTACCCCCACTTACTCGTTTTTTTTAAGGTCATTTTTAACATTGCCTTGAGATTTCCGACATTCTACCTGTGGGTGAGGAAACAGTTTACCTTCCTTGTTCCAGCAATAAGAGCAAACGTGCCTATATGTGACACCTTTATTGTCATGAGTTTGTTTTTGTTAAGCAGGCACCTCTGTTGAAATATACGCATGGAAAAACTTTGCCGCCATTCGAACCCTTGTCCTGTGCTTTGTAAGTATTACCTTGACCAACAACATGCCTCTGCACATGAGCTCTTCGAACCCTATCGACTCTCTCAGTGTCTTGCCACCCAGCAATCTCCCCCTGCTCCATGCGACACAGCAGAACCGCATGGCTGGCCTTTGCAGAAGCCCAGGAGAAGTCAGTGGCGTCATCCAAAAGATTAATGACGTAATCTAGCATGTGCTCCCTTGTAACCATATCTGACTCCTCCCGGATGGTCCTGCAAAACCCAGCCATCCACTGTATGGGGGATAGTTGATTATAGGTAACCCTATCTTTATTCTGACCAGCCAGGATGAATTCATGGGGCCACTTGACCCTATGTGGGACAAATACCTCCACAGATCCACCCCTCTGGGACTTAATTTTTGGCTTACCTGGGATAGCATTTTCCGCCAGTTGCCTAAGTCTTTTCTGAACTTGCTCTTGAATGTTTAATTCATGCCTCAACCTATTGGGGGGGACATATCCCCTACGCTGGGACACTGAGACTTCAGAAACATCCAGCCTGCCCTGTGGCAGTTGGACATGTGTTTTAGTTTTATGTTGACATTTAGCTTTTTTCACTTGAGTTCTGACTTTAGGTTTAGCACCAGTATTGGAAAGAGTATTCTTTTCAATACTGTCCAACCGTTGACCCAATGCATTCAATTGCTGCAAAATTTTTTGATTAATGGCTGCCTGATCAGAGGTAGAAGAATTCGAACCCGAGACACTTGGGGCACTGTCCCTGCCACCACCAGTTAGAGCACCCTGTTTGTCCGAACTGATAGGGGATAAATTTTGATCAGAACTACGAATAAAATCTGATATGTCAATGTCCGACTCACTATCTGAAAGTTCAGAAAACACTTGCCCGGCCTGCGGTGACTCCATGTGACCCCTTGACGCCGTCATAAAATCTTCATCAGTGGCCAGCTGCAACTGGACAGGAATACTGCACTCTCTTCTGTTCGATCTGAGGTTATATCTCGTCGCCTCCATCAGAACAGTAACATAAAATAAGTAAAAAACTAAAAAGCTAAAAATTTTTGATGTGCACTGGTCAACTTTCAAAGTCAAAGTGACCTGCAAACTGGGGGTGGCAAGGACAGCCAAGCCTAAACCAATAGAAAACAAGATAACAAACAGCATGGCAGCAGCTGAAATAAAAATTAAGGTGGGACACAGAGGAATGAGCCCCGAGACACCTAGATGTCTCCTAGCACATTATTCGTGTATATCACATAAACATTATATGCATTATTAAAAAGAAACCCCCAAAGAAACTTTGTCAGGAAAAGGATGATTATATGCAGAGAAAACCACGAAATGGTACTCTTACGACAAGTAAAGAGACAAGGTCGAAGATGTAACATGATTGCACAAATTATATCAATTCTCATAAAAAAAACAAAGAAAGACGTGAGATAAATAGGCAGCACTGGGTGATGGAGAGATATGCAGAAATGTTTTACAACCTTGCTGTGTGGAGGAGAGAGGACTGGTTTAAACATACAAGGTGTGTATGTCTTTACAATTTCAGTAATATATACAAATTGTGCTGTGTATTTATTTCACAAACTGCCCTTTCCTTTTTATATGTTTCTTTTAAACTTTGATGTTATACTTTTTAGCATTTTGATGACATTGTAATTCTACATTAAATTTTAAAGTGATATGAGATAACTGAAACTAGTGTTTCATATAAATGCTAAAATTTACTAAATTTAGCAAGATTTTATACCATGTTTCATGGCCTTCTAACTTCATGTTCCAAATGGGGGACATTTCAAGGAGGGAAATGTATATAAGGCCAAGTGTACCAAATCCTGTGATTTTTCACTTTTTTAAAAATAACAGTGGTACATTTATCTTTAAAACATTTTAATTGTGGGCAAGTTCGGATAAATCTTTCAATGTAGAGTGTACGATGATGCATATTTTCCTTTGTAGGATGTCCAAGGAAACATTTGAACATATATGTACAGAACAAGGGCCACACTTAGAGAAATACAGTACTCATCTCAGGTGTGTAGATTTTATTAATTTCTCAATAGTTGTGAACAAAAACTGAAAACATAACTATTCACTACAGTGTATGGTACATAAAATTGATATCTATATTTCTAGGCTACATTTGCTATAGAATCTGATGCTATGTTTTAGTATCAAAGGTTTAATGAACAAAATAACTATAATACTGAAGTATATCAATTATAAATGTGTCTAACAATCTATCACTGACACTAAATATTACAAATATACAAATAATAAATGAATAATAACTTTGTGAATGTCATTAGTCAAAGAATATGCTATGTAACAGTCATATTAAGACATAGTAAACATCTCCTTTCCATACTTGTTAATTGACTTCACAGTTTAACATGGTGAACTATCATTTCTCAAATGTTACATATAAATACCATATCACACATTCTCATAAATTTACAAATTTGTTATTTTAGGCCAAGCCACTCAGTCAGGAAAAGATGTTTAGTTGCATTATGGCACCTTTCGACATATTGACTATAAGTCATTGGGTCAAATGTTCAATATTGGAAAATCTACTGCTTGCGAAATAACTTTGGACTTCTGTAAGGCAGTTGTGGACCATTTAATGCCAGTTTATGTCAAGTTTCCTGAAGGAGAAGATCTGAGGGCAACAGTCAATGGATTTTTACACATATGGGGATTTCCACAGACAGCAGGAGCAATTGATGGAACTCCCATTCCAATCCTGGCCCCTAAAGAGTATCATACAGATTACTACAACAGGAAAGGATGGCATTCTATGGTTATGCAAGCTGTGGTAGATCATGAATACAAGTTTATTGATATTGCATCAGGTTGGCCTGGCAGTGTTCACGATGATCGAGTGTTCAAAGACTCGGCTATATATGCAAAAGGTGAAAATGGCTCACTTTTTTCAGTTGAACCGGTGAATATTAATGGAATCTAAGTGCCTATTCATTTAATAGGAGATCCTGCTTACCCCTTATCCAGATGGCTGATGAAACCATATGTAAAAGTAGCAGACATGGATCCCAATAAAGAACACTTTAATTATGGTTTGTCCAGAGCTAGGATGGTTGTGGAGTGTGCTTTTGGGAGATTGATGGGGCGTTGGCGATGTCTTCTTAAAAGATTTGATGGTGACCTTAAATATACTCAACTGGTCATTGGTGCTTGTGTCACACTTCACAATGTATGTGAGGTACACAGAGATGGCTTTCAAGAGGAGTGGTTTAATGAGGTTCATCAGATGCACACAAAAATGCCACAGCCAGGGCCTTACAATGTACAGTTGCCTAATGGTGACATGCAGGAAGCTACAGAAATTCGCAATGCCTTGAAAGAATGGTGTCACCTTTGAAACTTTAATGTACTTGTACTTGCATTTTCTCTGGGTTGAAGGCTTCAAAGTAGGTTCTTATTTGAACTAACTATTTAATACCATGAATATGACACTAGGGCCTTCAATTTTCAACTTTGAGAAATGTCTAATTTTAAGAAATATACTCATATTACCCTAACCCTTATAACTGTTTTATGGCGATTAATATTGATACACTTGAGTTTGCAAATTTGTATATAGTGTATATTTCTATTATCTGTGTATATCAATGTTACAAGTGGTAAAAGTTAATAATGTTAACAGTAGTGTTAGTATTTCCGTTATATGTGTTTATCGATGTTAATAGTAGTTTTTCTATGCATCTCAGAAAATTGAAGATATCACACAACAATCTCTCAAAATTACAAATTGTGATATTGTTTGTTATTGTTTATATTTGTGTTGTCTTGGGGTTTTGGTTCTGATGAGAAAAGTGACCCAGATGCACTAGGTGAAAACAATGATCCTGTGTGTGAAGAACCTGGTTGCCCTTCCATAACAGAATATGTTGTGTTACTCTGGAAATAGTTTGTGGCACTCTGTGGAGGTATTGTATGGGGCTGCATGAATGCCCTCATTTGCGCCATCATTTGATTTTGCATTTGCATCAGTTGAAGCTGAAATTTTTTATCTTCTCGACGTATCCGCTCCTCCCTGTCCAATTCAAACTGTCGCCACCTTAGTTCAGCCTCCCTTTTAGACTCTCTGTCCTGTGCACGCCTCCGTTCATCTGCCTCTTACTGCTTTTCCATCATTTTGGCTTCATTCTGAGTGAACATTTCCATAATCTTCAAAATATCACTGTTATCACTTTTCCTCCTTTTTTTAGTGATAGATTTTGAAATTTCTGTCTTATGCTTCTGGCTATCTGGAAATGTATAAATTAAATTATTTACTGTTTATGATGTTGGATTTAAATGTTTGTGACCTATATTGATTTATGAGTCAATAAAAAAGTTTATGTGATGTTTTGTATGTCTTTTACTCTAAAGTGACCTTCAAATTTCTCTCTCAAGGACAAGGAAAATATTTAAGTGTCTACGATATGTATCAAAAATGAACTTACCACATGATATCTATTTGACAACATACTGCCAGAAAATGTTTGTCCAACAACAGCATACGACTATACAGACAATATGGGTAAAATGTGAAACTATTAAATGAACACCTACTATTAATTTTCTCAGAAGGTTGCATATTCTCCTTCTCCACTCCATTTTCTGCAACACTGTCACAGGTACTACTTTCACTACTTCTTGTACACTTTGGTGTTTTGGGGCTTGCAAGAGAGGACACATGGACCTCTGTGTCAGAATTTTCTGTATCACTCACTAAAAAACAAAAAGACAGATATCTTCAAACATTTTTTTTCAATATTTATATGAACATAATGAAATAGTAACAATAAACTTGTGAAAAACTTTAATTAAAAGGATGAAAATCAACACTGGGTTTGCACTCCAATTTAAGGAAAAAACTGTCCTCAATTATGCTGCTAGTATAATAGCTTCTGTGTAGGTAAAAGTTGAATCTGTCAAACATTAGTATGGATTAACTTTTACTTTTTGGTTTTACATCATGTTCTACAACCAACGTCATATTGCGAAGGGTTTTATATAGTTGGAGGAACCAGTGAATACTAGTTGGTCAAGATATTGCAATGTAAACCACCAGGCATTGGCAAGTAACAACCAATTTTTCAACATGAAGTGCCTGGACTGAGATTCGAACCGGCAGCCTCAGAGGTTGAAGGCAAGCATTCTAACTGCTACACCACTGAGCCCCCTAAAGATTAGTGTAGTAAAACTCACAATCTTTATCTAGTCCAGATGTGTCCAGGTAGTAGTGTGGCTGAGTTGCTGGCCTGTCACCCAGTAGTTCATCCAGTTCATGGAAATACCTGCAGAACAAATTGCATGAAATATACTTGAAATTTTATGTGAAACTTTTTTACCATGCACAGATACTAATGTCATTTACCTCTTTCCTCTGGGAGATGTATGAAAATCACCATCTTTTTGATATACAACAAAACTAATTGGTTGTTTGATGTCATTTTGAAGCATACTATAGTATACTAATCCAATGATTGCAGTAAAAAATTACTGTAAATATTCACCCAAATTACAATGTGCAATTTATACATGTAAGGTGAAACAAATGTCACAATCCTTGTGGCCTTGTTAAAAACATATCCCAGTAAAACTACAAAGTCATTAAAAACACTTTATTTCAGGCCAGAAGAACAGGTTTTCACTAAACTTTATGGTTGTCTTAAGTATACTTCATGAGGGAAAATTTTAAGAATGCATAACAGATATTGGGATAAAATGTTTGAGTTAAAGTAAGACTTACTTGAACATTATATCTTCTGGGCTTGCACCAGATTTCTTTATCATCATCTGGTCTTGCCTATATGCTTTCCGCGAATTTTTCAATTTACAACTGACTTGTTGCCAAGTGCAATTGTGGCCATATACTTTCAAGGCATCCGCTATTTTTAGATATACATCCTGGTTACGAGTGCAGCCATACAACATAGACTGTATGCCTGCATCTTTATACAATGATAAAAAGTTTTTCTGCCTCAGTGGTCCATTTAGCAGCCTTATTGTTTGCCATTACAAAGCAGGAAATAAAGCAAATATATACACTTAAATCTACTTTTCTCCGAACCTTTAAATGTTTGTAAACAACGTGGGCGTGCAGGGAACCTGTATTATTACACATGCGCAGTACAACCGATCCTTGTCTACCTGTGTTATGACCGTTCACACTACAAAGGGGATTGAATGAATCTGTGTCAATCTGCTTGAAACCACCTCCTGAAGAGGGTTGGAAATAACCTTGATCAACCCGGGCTGTGGGCGTTCAGACTAGTCTCCAATCTGGTTCAATCTGTGTCAAGCCGAGTTCATTTCATAGTGTGAACGCCCAGTAACTGTGTTCTCATTGTGGAAATCTGAAGGGTGTTTGTTTATGGCATGTGCCAGGAGTGGGGTAATTAAACTTGCACAAGGCGCAGGAGAAGTAAGATATATAAAAGGGAATTTAATTTAAAATCATGTAAAATTATTCGCCCATCTAAAAATATTACCAAGGTACCGGAAAGTATGTTAAGATGTAACTATTGAAGTACTAGTGTAAGATATTGACAATGTAAACTTAATCTTGTGTTATACAAGTACATAAAATCGTAGCCCTGAAGAAGGCTAGAGTACATTAGTTGGGTGTTTGTTAGAGATTTAGAGTGTATCTACAATGGAGAACAAGATACAGAAAAAAAAGTTTGTAAAATATTTATAACATCTGACAAGCTGACATTTTGGCATTTCTTACATTTTGTACAAAATATGTCTGACACCAAGCATAAATATTGTCTAATCTGGTGTCTGTCTATAGTATCCACTTGATAGTATGCTTGATTTTAACAAAACAACCACCAAATTTTTTCATTATTATGTACACAATGTGCGTCTATAGATAATTAATCTGGAAACTAAACATGAGATATATCAAAAGTAAGATATTTTTCACGGAAAAAGTCGCCCAATGAAGTTATAATGGAGAATCAAAGACTTTGTTAATACCCTAAAAATGCTTAATGTTTGGTTGATCTTAATAAGACAACCACAAAATTGTCCATTATTATGTGTAAGATGCTTGTTTATAGATAACTAAACATAAGAGAACTAATCTGGAAACCTTACATATAATAGGTTAAAAGTAAGATATTGAACACATATTGAATCTCTTTGTTTCTTTATAGATGTATCATCCTTGCTATATGTTGTAAACTAAATTTAACATACATTACAAAATACGGTTGTATTTGGTATGGACATACCTACAAACTATCATATGTTTTTGTAGTATGTATTAACTACTTCATAATATGTTGCACTATTGAACACTTGATAGCAGACATTGTAATTAGAATATAATTAGAATTAAAATACTAATTACATTCCTTGTTTGCTCTTCACGTCGCAATTTTTATTTTAAATACTGTGTTCTCTATTGTTGTACCGAACTTTTTATTTTTGCTTTCTTTGTGTGTTTTCTATAGAGTTCATTGTAACCAGGATCAAGTCCTTCATGTGCTATCATTTGTCAAATTCACCGAGGTTCTTGTTTCTTTATTTTTCATTGTTCTTGACTGACATGTTTTTAGTTTTTAGTACATGTTGCATACTTGTGTTTGTAGACTTGAACAAGGTAAAGTTGACAAAAGGGTATTCTAATCATGATAAATGTTATTGCTATGTGAATACTTATATCAGTGACTCAACGAACATACAAGAGTATTAGCTTCTATAGTCTCAACACTAGAGGTTTGGGCACCACTTCCAAAAGAGTAGCAATATTTCTATGGCTTAAACAAAAAGGTGAAGGTATATATCTACTTCAGGAAACACATTCTACTTGTAACATTGAATCAAAATGGACTGGAGAATGGGGTGGTAAAATATTTTTTCCCATGGAGAGTCAAATGCAAGGGGTGTTGCAATCTTGATCACAAAGAACCTGTTCATAAATATAAATTCTGCATTAAATGATACTAAGGGTAGGTTTATATTGCTCGATTGTACTATAAGTAATCAAAAGCTCATTATAGTTAATCTCTATGCCCCAACTCTCGATAAAAAAGCTGAACAAAGTAAATTTGGTAATTGTGTTATTTCACAATTGGAAAATTATATTGGCCACAATATAATAATTGGAGAGGACCTAAATATCTCACTTGATCACATTGAACACAAAATAAGTGCTGTTCCATGTTATAGTGATCACTTACTACGTTTGCAACAAATGCTTGATGTAATAGACATCTGGAGAATCTTAAATCCGAACAAATTAAGATACACTAGACGCCAACGGGCAAGATCAGGTTTTTCTCAGTCTAGACTTGATTATTTCTTAATATCATGTCATCTACAATATAGTGTGAAAACCATTGATATTCTACCTAGTATTAAATATGACCATAGTCTACTTCAACTAGTTTTAATTATAATTGATGAACCCTCAAGAGGAAAAGGACTTTGAAAACTAAACTCTAGTCACTTACTACAGTCAGAATTTATAACATTAATCAGCAAAACAATAGAAAATGCAAAAATAGACGCACAAAATTTGAAAAACAAATCTTGACTTGGGATTTTATTAAATGCAGAATACGCACCGAGTCAATATCTTATGCAAAAAAAGTAAAGAAAAGAAATTCTATTAAAGTAAAAGAATTGAATGACAGACTTACAGAATTAGAGGAAACAGTTAGCAATACTCCTGCTATAGACCACCTTGAGGAAATTACAATGATTAAAAGACAGTTAGAGGACATCTTTTTAGAAAAGGCTAGAGGGACTATTATTAGGTCAAGATGTAAACATGTACTTGAATTTGAAAAGCCTTCAAAATATTCCCTTAACCTTGAAAAAGCTAACAACAATCTCAAAAATATTAGGTCACTTGTTGTCAATGGGGAAAGGATCCATGTAAAAATTTTAGAAGCCCAACAACATTTCTATTCAGAACTATATACTGAATCAAAAGGGGCATTCAAACATGACTGCAATAAATCATATTTAAGAAAATTAGATTTACCTCAAATTTCACAAATTTCAAGAGAGAATTGTGAAAAACCCATTACTCATGCTGAAATAAATGCAGCTATAAAATCCCTACCCTTAAATAAAACCCCTGGACCAGATGGTCTGCCTATTGAATTTTACACAAAATTCTGGAATGACATTGCTGACATTGTTTTTAATAGTTATTGTGACTCTTTCAAATCAGGCATGTTAACAGGAACTCAAAGGCAGGGCATCATATGTTTAATTCCTAAAAAGGGAAAAGACTTGACAGATTTAAAATCATGGCGCCCTCTCTCCATTCTCAACACCGACTACAAAATACTAACAAAAGTTCTTTCAAATAGACTGAAGATTGCACTTTCAGAAATTATAAACCCAGACCAAGCTGGATACATGGAAAATAGATTTTGTGGAGAAAATACAAGACTTATTGCAGACATAATAGATTATACAACCTTAAACAAATGTCCTTGCATAATTCTGTTAGCCGATTTTGAAAAGGCTTTCGACAGCATTCCCTGGAACTTCTTGAGTAGTTGTCTAAAATCATATGGATTTGGTCCAAATTTTCAAAAATGGATCTCTACTATCTACAACAATACTGAAAGTTGTGTTACTAACAATGGCTATCAATCGAGGTTCTTTAAGCTTTCACGAGGCATAAGACAAGGGTGTCCGCTAAGTGCTCTTTTGTTTCTAATACCCGCTGAAGTTATTGCTACCTTGATACGCAATTCTAATCAGGTGAAAGGTATCTCACTAAACAATACTAACTTTAAACTCTGTCAACTGGCAGATGACATGACCTTATTCTAAATAGTATCACATCATTAAAATATGCATTACAACTATTCAAGGAATTTTATCGCTATGCAGGGTTAAAGTTGAACAAAAAAAAAAAAACAACAGAAGCCTTCATAGTCTATAATAATGGTTCTATCATCTTAGAAGATGACTTAGGTATTTCATGGACCAATAAACCATTCAAAGCCCTTGGAATATGGCTTGCATCAAATCAAGAGGAAATGATAACGTTGAATATTGCTGACAAAGTAGACAAGATTAAAAGCATATTAAATATGTGGCAAGGCAGAGTCCTAACTTTGATAGGCAAGATAACCATTTTGAAATCCCTTGTTTTACCTCACATTTTACACATTGCATATGTTCTTCCTCTATGTGAAACACTACTAATGGATCTTGACAAATTGTTCTTTGACTTTGTATGGAATAAGGGAAAGCATCTGGTCTCAAAGCAAACACTGTTACAGTCCTATGATATGGGTGGTCTAAAAATGTTATCTATAACTGACATGGTAAATACTGCCAAAATAATGTGGGTTAAAAGGTTTTCTAATGAAATAAATGCAAAATGGAAAGTTCTCTCTGAAAATCTAATGGGTTTAAACAGTGAACAACTGTTCTATAAAAGTATGTTCAAAAATATTAAGCTTAAACCACAAACTGCTTTTTACTCTGATCTGCTATCTATCTGGTTCCACTTTGTTACTGTTGAACCAATGACATTTAAAGAGCTTTTAGAAGAAAACCTTTCTCATAACGACTTAATTATCATAGGTGATAGGGCTATTGATTCTGAGTATTCTGATTGGCAACACAGGGGTATAGCTAAAGTCTGTGATATTTTAAAACATGACGGCTCTTTCAAGAGTAAGATAGAATTGGAAACTATTTACAACATAACTATACCGAACATGAAATACAACAAAATTATTAGTTCATTGAAATCCAAAATAAGAAATCTCTCATTAAGTAATAATTATTCATTTGAAACAACTATCCCACAGTTATGTTTAAAAAATGTAGCCAAAGTAAACAGTAAACAAGTGTATATGTACAAAATAAAATCAATGAATAAAACTCCTGCAAGTCAAAATAAACGGGTAGAATACTATCCTTTTCTGCAACAAATATTTTTTCTATATTATAAACAAGATATTGAACACTCACAGAAAAATCGCTCAATTAAGTAACAATTGGAAATCAAAGGCTTTATTAAAATCCCTGTAAATGCTTAATATTTGCTTGATTTTAATAAGATAACCACCAAATTGCTCATTATTATGTGAAGAACGCTCTTCTGTAGATAATTAATCTGGAAACCTAACATAAGATATGTTAAATGTAAGACATTGAACACCAACATCCATGGAAAAATTCGACCAATTAAGTAACAGTTGGAAATCAAAGGTCTTGTTAAAATCCCTGTAAAATGCTTAATATTTCCTTGATTTTAATCAGATAACCATGTAATTGTTCATTATTATGTGTACAATACTCGTTTACAGATCATTAAACTGGAAACCTGACATAAGGTATCTTGAGGGGCTAAATCCACAGAATAAAAATCGAAGAAGAGTAACATATTTTATAACAAACCTCTACATTGAATAATTTTGAAGTTAAAAGTGACTTACTCATTGAAAAAATGTCAAAGTAGCTATTACTCAGTTAGCATTATAGCTAGAGCTCTCAAAATTTCTCATTCTGAATATCAAAAAGTAGATGAACAACTGTGTGACCCACGCACATACGCACGCACCCCCACACTTAGTGCAAATTATAATGAGGATAACCAAACTTGAAAGTGCTTATAACTCATTTAATATTAGTCCTAGAGAGTTTTGGGATGTGAAACCTACCTATAGGAAATCATGGGCTGGGAGTCTTCTGATGTGGTCGAATTCGACCTTGGACCCCTTCTTCAAGATTGAATGAGGATTACCAAACTTAAAAGTGCTTGTAATTCACTTATTATTGATAATAGAGGTTTGGGATGTCAAATCAACTTATAGGAAATCATGGGATGATAGTCTTCTGATGTGATCAGATTTGACCTTGTGCCCCTCCATCATGGGGTCAAACGAGGATATCCAAACTTAAAAGTGCTTATAATTTGCTTATTATTGGTCCAAGAGGTTTGGGATGTGAAGCCAACCTCTAGGAAATCATGATCTGGTGTTCGTGTTCAGACGAGGTCAGGGTTGATCTTGGGCTCCTCCATATTTACCTCTTTACATTGGTCCTTAGGATTTCCTATAAAATTGTTAGCTGTAGGGAAACTCTGTTTTTGTGTAGAAAAACCTTTTGTTTAGTTGGACATTTTTTCCATGACTATTGTTGCTCAACTTCTTAATTTAAAGACATGTCATATGAAGTTTTCATTTCATTGCGTTAATACATCCTATCCAATGGACAATTGCTATACCAGTCGGCGCAGATTGGCCTGCCAAACGACAGAAAAAGTCACCTTATATGAGTGCATAATGTCCTCAAGCGGGTCGGTCCTACTGTGCACTCACCAGGTGGTGCATCACACTCCCTTCCTTTCTAGAGAGTGTGACACCATAGCATCCTTTTTTTGGTGCGTGATCTGTGCACATGGAAAACTGAGAAGGATTTTTATTTTGAAGTATTCTTGTGAAATATTTCAGAAAACGAACTTTAATTCTCTTTTAAGTGTTTCTAATACTTCATAGCCTACTATGTCATCTCCTGGTCAAATAAGAGGGCTTTGTGGCCATGCTATGGCAGGGTTTTATAAACATGCGTGCTGTGCAAGGTGTTGTGATAAACTGAAGGGAGAGGATCCCTGTGTTAAGAAACTACCCTGCTCATTTTGCGATGTTCTTTCTCCAGAACAACTACTGCAATTATCAACCCCTTCCTACCAGAAGAGAAAATAGAAGCATGACTATGCTCTGCCATGGCTGATAATGCTGATATTGCTAAAACTCTTGTGGGTCCGAGTTTGGTCACTGTAGTTGGGGTTGTTGCTAAGGAAAACAAGGCTATGAAATCTCCTTAAGCTGCTTCAAAAGACAAGAAAAAGAAACACTCTACCTAAGTTAAGAAATTTACAATCTACAACCTATGCAAAGCTGGAGCTATGGACCTAAAGTGGGCCAAATGTTTCAGCCGACTTGAAGCATCATTCATGGCCAAGTCATTAGAAAAATCTGATCCGACTTTTCAAACAGTCAAGATGCCAGCTAAAACTTCCCCAGCCAGTGCTGTAAGGGTCTCAGAACCTTTCATTCAACCAAAGCAGGCTGATAGGCCTCTGGACCGATCTGTGATGTCTGACCCACCCGTGGTGACTACTGACCAGGCTCCTATTGAGATTCAACAGGACCGACCCTCCTCTGCTATCAGTCCCTGACCAGCCGACTGACCTTCTACTGACCAGACCTCTGGATCTGTTATGCACACCACTCAAGAATCTGGTATGGAACTGGATTCAGATGGGGATCTGGTTAACTGACCAACCAACAATTTGGATTAGTAAGGTGAACTATCTGATCCAGATCATGACCTCACTGCCACAGCCACTGATCAAGCTTTGTCAGAGGAGCAGACGTATAGAGAAACTGTGCATGGGATAAGATGATTTATGGGGTGGACCCACATACCGGATATGGATACCTCATCATCTTCTGCAGATGATAATCCCTTCCAGGCACCCAAACAACAGCCTCTTGGTAGAATCAGTGTTAAATTGCCTACTGCTGAGTGATTATGCCTGAAAATGGTCAAACTCAATCTGACTTTAGAGGAGGGTTATCCCTCACAAGCATCTGAGGCTGGTGGATTACAGAAGGACAAGTTTGTTAAAGCCGGCAGATCTCAGTCCAAGTGATATGGACTTCACCCTAACACTGACAAAGCAGCTGATACTCTTCTCTCTTGGAGAAACAAGTCACCCAAACTGAATTCTAGTTACAATAGAATTGCACGCTCATCTGGTCTGTCAACCCCTGCACCAGCATTGCGTCCACTCAGCCAGGACATGCTTAGGAGATGGGAGAAGTCGGCTCGTGTGTCTTCTCACATATGTAAACAGACAGCTGTCTTTGGCCACTGTCTCAGCAAAGTGTAGAACAACACGCAGGTTCAACTGAGGAAAATTCAAGCTGAGCAGTCAAAAGGAATGTCCTCAGAACATACCATTAGTGCTATAGATGAACTGCAGTATCTGTTAAACTTCAATGTAAGCATAACTCAGTGCTGGGCTAAACCAATGGAACACTTGTCAGATTTTGTATTTATAAATGTGGCAAACATGACCTTGGTAAGGAGAGATGCTTACCTGGCACATGCTAAAGTGGGAATCAAACAGGGCACCCTCCCTGCCCTCAGACAGGGTCCTATTCACTTGGAGCTTTTCCCAGACCAGATATTGAAAAAGGCTGAGGAGGATATTGCCCAGCATGAGAACAAGGGACATTCAGCACAGCCTTCTTCCCCCTACAGGAAAGAACTCTTCCACCCTTACCAAAGGTCTGACAAGGGTTCCAGTGACCAGAGGTCTGGCAAGCCGGCCTGGAAAAACATTAATTCATATAATCAAACAAGGAAAGCGAAAGCCTCACAGTTCTCAGCACGTCAGGCCAAGGGTCAGTGTTCTTATAAATGACAATCAATGTGTAAAGTTTCTTCTCTCAAAAAGACTGACCGGGAGCAAACAGACTTTAAACTCTACTCAGCACGACCAGACTGGACAGGAGTCTGATCAGACTGTAAATTTTCATCAATCAAGTTTATCTTGCACATATTGCACAAGGGCAGCCACAAAAGAAAGGCATAAGTCCAGTCATTGTCGACTAGATTCAGAAATTAAAATATGTGAACAATGTTTCTTGTGTAGATTTGTCTGTTCCATGAAACTTGCACCAAATGTCCCTAATGTTACATAAAAACTTCCTGTAGGGGCCAGACTGAGTCAGTTTTTGGAAACATGGGAATCCTTGGGAGCAGGACCCAAGGTAGTTCAGATTTTGAAAGAAGGGTACACCTTACCCTTCCAGACCAGACCCAAACTACAAGATCACCCACAGTTGTCAGCTGCTATGTAAATCCCCAAGGGAACCTCTACCTGATGGAGCATTGCATCAACTGACGAACAAAAATGGACTTGGTCAAAATTAAGAATCCCTGGGGTTTTACAGATAGATAGATAGTTTATTTATTATAGTGACTTGTACATAGGATATACATATTATAATCCATATTACAATGATTTAAAAGTACCCAGCCCTACAAAAGGTGTGAAGATTTTCTTTTACATCTAGAAACTTTTCAATGGCAATCAAATAACATTAGTACATAAGATACTGTTCTTGTACATCTACAAACATTTTAATAATATTCAAATAGCATTAATAAACCAGATATCTTTCCATCTTTCCCAACTATTTTGTAAAAACTTTGCCAAACCCTTCTGATGATTTTTATTAATGTTTTGAAATTTGTCGTTATTACTCATTTCATTGAAATTGATAACAGAGCATGTAATACTGTTAAACAAATTATCTCTGTAATCTTTATACAATGAACACACCATTAAAAATGATATTCATCTTCAACGCTTCCCATATTACACAATTCATTTACGTTCATGTAATCTTAAATGTCCATAGTTTCTTGTAGCTGGATCAATTAAGGTATTAAAACGACCAGTTTCAACTCTGAGTGGGAGAATTCCTGCTCTAAACTGTGCCAAGAGTGAACGCTGATACCGAGTAAGAAAAATGTTGAGATATTCCTCTGTAGCATAATCATTCTTAAATGTTTGGTATGTACGTAGCTTTGGTTTCAAAGCCAGGGTTTGTTTCCATTGTAGTTGACAGATAGATTCCAATTTTCTTAAGGCCAGATTTAAATCACATGGCTGCTGATTTTGATAAACATCTGACATATCTAATAAGGATAAAATTGTTTTTGCATCACCACACCAGCTATTCCTATCATTTTCAAAATCCCAATTAAAATTTTCTTTGTTACTCTATCATTAGGCATCCCGATTAATCTATTCCAAAATCTTAATATACAAGATATCTTCAATACTTATCAGTCAGCCAACCAGTATCCCCATACAGTACAGCGTTAGGACTATAACGGTGCACACCCAAAAAATATCTAGCAGCTTTGTTAAGAATCAGATCTGGAGTTTTTACACAAGTGGCACCCCATACACCAGAGCCATAATCAAGTACTGGCAGTACAATACCATTCAGAAGTTTAGTAAATGTTTTGTAGCCAACATCTTTGTAAAATTTGAACTTAGAAATGATACCACTTAATGCCCGGCCCGAAGAGTCAGTCAGAGTTTTAATACAATCTTGAAATGTTAAATGTTCATCCAAAATTACACCAAGATATTTATATTTGCATGTACTAGAGATATTATTTGGACCAAATGTGAAATTGAAATCTGTTTCCTTGATTCTTTTTTTGCGAAAGTGAATGACATTACTTTTGGCTACATTTATATTTAACCTCCATTTCATGCACCAGTCGTACATTGTGGTTAACATTTTCTGTAAATCAGTTTCAGTGTTCGCTATAAGTACCATGTCATCAGCATATAGCAAAATTGAGAGCCTGTAGTTGTTAATATTAATTCCAAGGTTTAAGTTTATTTATTAACCCATTTTGTGGGAAAGTTGTTTATTTTAATACATGACATTGTTTTTGTGTACATAGCTTTTATAGCAGAGTATACCTTACCATCAATATTGTAGTTTATTAGTGTATATAGTAAAAGTTCTCGATCTACCCAATCAAACACCTTCTCTAAATCAATAAAGGCACAGAATACAGACCTATTTTGCTCAATTTGGTTTCTTATTACAGATGTTAAAGAATAGATGTGATCTTCACATGACCTCCCTGCACGGAATCCATTTTGCTCATCAACTAACAAGTCAAGTTCATTGCAATAGGATACAATTCTTTTGTTCAGAATAGAACTGAAAACCTTAGCCAAACATGAATTGAGAGAGATGCCACGATAATTAAGAGGCAAATAGGGATCTTTATCTGAGCCTTTGGGGATTGGTGAAATGATGGACATTTTCCATTTAGAAGGCATAACACTGTACTGAAAGCAGGTATGCAAGAGACGATGGAGATGTTCCAATATATTAACATTTTTTAAAATTTCATTTGGTATATAATCAATGCCTGCTGCTTTTTTGGCTTTTAATTTGTTTAATGTTTCATGAATTTCATCCAACCTTATAGGACCATTTATAAAATCACTTGATTTATATCCTACTTGCTTCATTTCATGTTCAATTAAAACTTTGCTTGAAATTACCTGTTGATAAAATTCATTATTAAAAATATCACTTTCCGGTCTGTTCAATAATGATTGAAAATCATTTTCCCACCTCTCTAGCACCTTTCGAGTATCAGTACAAAAACCATCACCTAGTTTGACTTTCATTGGAATATTTTTCACTCTTTTGGGTCCTAAATGTTTACTTTTGTTCCAGAATTCCTTTGTATTGAGCTCTTCTATGTTTAGGATTTGCTGTCTGTTAAAATTTCTTTCAATCTGTTTTAGTCTTTTATCAAAGATGTTCTGTTTCAATTTGAATTTATTGTGAAGGCATCGTTTCAGCCCTTCAGAACCTTTACATTTTTTCCAAGTATTTTCGCTATTTCTCATATTTTTCCACAAAATTGTTAACTCCTCATTCCAAAATAGTTTACTATATTTGTGCTTTTTTTGAGTGCCAGAAGTGCACTGGGGTAAACAAAGATATTGGTCAAGCTCTTTGAGAATAACATTAGCAAACAATTCATAATTTTGATCAACAGTTCTTTGACATATTATCTGAGCTTCAAGCTTTTGAATAACTTCCATTAAAGCATTCTTAAACATATCAGAATTAAATAGATTATTGGAACCTTTCTGAAGGTTATAGACTTTTCTGTTAAAAATAACAGGAGGGACCTCATTGTCTGAAATTACTTCTGAGGCATTGTTAAATAACAGAACATTGAATGTTGCTGTCACAACAGAGTGATGTGAGGGTTTACACGCCTCCGAGATTTTACTAAAGAGGTTGCCTTTATGAAGAAGTTCTGTCATAGTTTCAACTTTACAAATTGAACACAAAGGTATGTTTTCATGAGGAACCACAAAGTAGTCAACTACTGATTTACCCCTGGGACTAACAAAGGTGTAATCATCAAAACTAGGTGTGACACGTCCATTAAGGATACATAAATTACACTCTTGTAAAAATTCAATAAAAACATTTCCATGCCCATTAATAACAGAATCAAGATTTATTCTAGGAAAAACAGAGTCTATACCCTCTATATAGTCCTTTTTAGACCCAATCCGTGTATTGGTCACCACAAATTACTAAAAGGTCACAGTGAATTGTTAAATACACAATAGACATAAGGTGTGAGAAAAATGCCTCACAATCTTTTCCCCAGCTTGAGGATTCAGGGGGTACATAAGTGCATACCACAACAAAACTATATTCTGACACTTTGTGATTTAATTTAATTGCAAGAATACCCTCAAAAGAATCACTGATCACTGACTTCTGGTATTTCAGCAATACACTATTCTTTATACAAATACCTACACCACCACTAGCCTTTCTGGCTTTAAAATGGAATGACTGTCTATTAAGCCCAAAATACGAGTAATTTTCAATACTTATTTCCTGCTTCCCTTGCAAATGAGTTTCAGTCAAACATATAACATCTGAATTAATAAGCTTAATAATGTCACCTTTGAGAGCTTTATTATCATTAGTCCATCCATTTAAGTTCCACATTGATATCTGAAGAGATTGTAGGGCTGGATCATGAGTTAAGAAGTTGTGGGATTTGAATGCTCACTTTTAGTACCCAGAGAGGTAACAGGGTTACAGTTGTCAATGCAAACATTTTGTAATGAAGACACAACTGGAGACATATGAGGTGGCCTTTGATCTCCCTTGGTTACTGGATTAGCTAGGTGTGCAGGTGTGGAACTGAACTGCGGGGGAACAAATGATCCAAGTGTGTATCTACCAGCACTTCTGCCAGCATCAAACTCATTCATCATCCTGTCAGTTTCATAACCGTTAAATGCTCTCTCATTGAGGATTTCAGATTTTTGCACAAGACGACCATTATTGGTGATCCTGAAGTTGTGACCCCACTCAGACTGATTCAGAATCATTTTAGTGTTCATCTCCTGTATCCGTTCTATGTGGCTCTTGCTGCTTCGTAGAAATACTCTCCTCAAGTTGGTTTTCTTCAGGTTTCCTTTGCATCGAAAGATTTCAACCTTCTGGTCAAGATTCTGTACAGCAAATTTGAGCAGTGCAGGATTTCATGGGTTTCTGTTATTGAGTCGAACCGCACGGATAATATTTGTAGAAACTGAGAAATTAACCCCAGTACTATTGCTTCCAAGAGCAGCTATGACCTGTTCAGCAGATTCCATTGGACTTTCATTCATCCTTTCTGGAACATTAGAAGCTATGAAGCTATGATGCACACTTTTGGTCTCCAAACCAAACAACAAATGAAGACCCATATTAGACCTAAGCAACCTCAACCAATTCCTCAAGATGGAAAAATTTAAAATGGAAACCCCAGAAACCATCCGGACATCACTACACACAGGAGAATGGGTAACGTCAATAGACTTCAAAGATGCTTACTTCCAAATACCCATTCAAAACTACTCAAGAAAATATCTGAGATTTACAGGGCATAACATACCAGTTCAAGGCACTGCCCTTTGGTCTGTCCACAGCCCCACTAGAGCTCACTGTGATGGTGAAAGAGGTCAAAGTAATGGCCTTTCAGAGAGGTATAAGGATCCAGCAGTACCTAGACGAGTGGTTGGTCTGGGCCAAGTGCCACCAAACTTGTCTCCAACATACACAAGCTCTAGTAAAACTTTGGCAGGACCTGGGTTCGATGGTAAACATGGACAAATCAGAACTGGATCCCAAACAGGTTTTTTCAACTTTGTAAGCTACCAGTTCGATCTGAGAGGGCAGTATCAGACCCATCCTAGACAGGTGACAGTCACTGACAGCCAAAAAACAAGTCCACCTAGGCCGTCTTCATATGCGACCAATACAGTGGCATCTCAAAGAAAACTGGAGGGTCCCAGAGTCACTAGAAAACATAATTCCTGTCTCCAGGTCACTCCACCCCAACTTAAAGTGGTGGCTGGAAGAAAGCAATGTGCTACGAGGTCAACTATTACACCTCTAAAACATGTTCTGCAAGTGTTTACATACACATCAAAAGAAGGCTCGGGAACTCACTTAAATGACCACCCTGCAAGGGGAACTTAGTCTTTATCAGAAAGCAAACTGAATATAAATTTCCTAAAAGCATTCCAAGACCTCTGCCTGGGTAACATAGTTCTGATAGCCACAGACAACAACACAGTGTCTGCCTATATAAATAAAGAAAACAGGATGAGGTCAGGCCCTCTGTGTGCCCTCCTTTGGTGAATCATGACCTGGTATACCAGCAAACAGGTCACTCTCAGAGCCTGACACATTCCAGGCCGGCTGAACGTGGTAGCAGACAAGCTATCTAGATTGGGCCAGACATTTCAGACAGAATGGTCTCTCCACCCGGAGGTTTTTCAAGGAATTTGCATCAAATGGCACCGGCCCCAAATAGACCTTTTTTCAACAAGGTTCATCAACAAACTAGCCCAGTTTGTGTCACCAGACCAGACCCCCAGGCTTGGGCAGTCGATGCACTCAACCTGCCATGGGAGGATCTGGACCCATATGCCTTTCCACCAGCAGCCATTTTGGGCAAAGTGGTGGAAAAATTGCAGAATTACCCATGCAGGAGAATCATTCTGATTGCTCCAGGCTGGCTCAACATGCCCTGGTTCTGGGATTTAGGGACCATATCCAGCCAGATCCCCTGTGCTTACCCAACCTGACCAATCTGCTCACTCAGCCCTTGAACCAGACTCCTCACAGGAATCTGTCAAATCTGAATCTGCATGCATCGCTCCTAGAGCCTCAGTGATCAAGGAGCAGGGCTTCTCTGAGCCAGTGGCAGCATGAATTGAGGCTCCTCAGAGAGGATCAACGAGATCAATCTATGAGTCAAAGTGAACCATTTTTTAAAAAGTGGTGCTTCAGTAATCAGGTGGACTTCCGGGCACCAGCTGTAAAGTCAATAGCTGACTTCCTCATGTATTTGTTTCAAGACAGGATGTTACAGCCCATTGATAGTTACAGGTCAGCCATTACAGATAAGCTGGGTAAATTGCCCATCAATATCAGCAAAGATGAAAATCTCACTCATCTCTTGGACAGTTTCCATAGAGACAGTCCCAAGGGTCAGCGGGGAAGTCCCTCTTGGAACCTCTCCTTGGCGTTGCAACAACTGACTAAGGCTCCATTTGAACCACTGAAAGAGGCGTCTCTGAAGCATTTGACCTTCAAGACTGTTTTCCTCTTGGCCCTACGGTTGGGTAAAAACACAGAAGTGAGATTCATGGTTGGCAGAACAAAAACATCAGACATCAGTCTGACTGGTCAAAAGTGTACCTGTACCCATCATCCAGGTTTCTTTCCAAGAATCAGCTGGCCAAAGAGAGTCCTGCAAGTGTGGCCCCAGTGGTTATGGCAGCCCTGGCCCCAACTCTTGACAAGTCCCTCAAGTCTGATAGGTCCCTCTGCCCAGTCAGAGCACTATGCTACTACTTGGAGAGAACCTCAGATATCAGGCAGAGCAAGGAGTTAGTTTTTGTCTTCTCACCTGCCACTATCTTCTCATGGATCGAGCAGACCGTGATCCTCTGTTATGAGCTCTCTGACCAAGAGGCCCTCACCTTACATCAGGTCAAAGCTCATGACGTCAGGGCCTTTGCAGCCTCTAAGGCCTTCCAGTTGGGAGTTTCCCTTGAGAAAATATTATCAGCCTGCCATTGGAAGACACACAACACCTTCACAAAATCCTATTTGAAGGATGTGTCTTGGGCTGACTCAGAGCTTTTCCACCTGGGTTCAATAATGACTGCTCAGCAGATCCACAAATAGCCCTTATTCTGAAGAGACTTGTATATATGTTCATGTACATATTGTAAATAGTTCTTACATGTACATAATTGTAACAAAGTCACAAAAAAAACTTTTATTTCCTTTCTGGGACTGAACTCAGCTCTCCTTTTCCCTACCTCTTGAGAGGTATGTACCTTAAGTCAACCCTGGTCTGGAAATGTTTGTTTGTTTATGAGTTTACTTGAAGTCCCTAGTTGCTTATCCACCTAACCAAGCGGTAGTTATTCAGCAATTGTCCATTGGATAAGTAAATAAAATTTTTATAAGTTAATAAGTTAACTGGAAATGTATTGATCCAAAAACAATAATTTTAATTTATTCTTGTATTGCAAATTCATGCAGAGACCAGAATTACAAGAGTTCCAAATCAGAATAAACTTGGAACAAACGTAAAAACATTTACTTTGTGCCTTGTTATATCATTTATAATTTCAATATCTGTATACAATAATGTCCACTTAATGTGGTGTTTTAACCTTACTTATGGAGACAGTCTACATAACGATGATACTAAACGGTGAAAACTTTAAGTAGACAGTTTTAAGTAGACACTTTGAGTATATTTCTTATATGATTATTCACGTCTTTAATAAAAAGATAAATCTTTTATTTGTGAAGAAATGTTTTAAAAATTTTATCTTGCTTTTCATGTGTCGCATATATATAACACATGGTAGACTATCACAACTATTAGAAATTATTTTTTACAGAAAATATCCTTGGAGAGCACTGTGATGTCAACACAAGGACATCAAAGAAAGGCTATTGATATATTTGCTATGGCGCTGAAGTATTTGTTTCAACATATGTTAGATGTCATAGCCGAACAGATGGGAAGGTATTTCACAATATACCTCTGAGCCAAAAACATACTTGTAACTAATTTCAATGGTTTCATTATTACTTAAGTGAGGCTGGAAAATGATTACTTTTAGCCCATTCCATATACCCCAGTTTCAGATCTATAAGTGTATGCCCTGACCACACAGATTATTTGTTGGGGATAGAAATCTTATAGGGCTTATTTTGTTGTCAGTCAAGGTTAGCAACATGATCATGTTAATTGTCAATCTCCATCGTATGTTAAGATATGTTGCAAGTGGATGTCGGTTCTATCTATTTGTGTTTGATCTTATTCACTTATTGAATTGAAAGATCAACCTCCCGAATTGCAAAAATTATTAATCATATTACAATCGGGAACATGATTGCACTAATGGAAAAGACCTATAACACAGCTACAAGTCTCCTGATTGCTCCTTTCTGCTGTCAAGTCTGATTTAGACCATTATTTTTAGCAAGATCAGTCATACTGACCACTTGAGTGGAAAAAATAAATTTTGTCATAGGAAAGATCATAAGTATTGTACATTAGATAACCTTGAATATAGTAAAGATAAGTTTTGGTCCCATTGTTATGTCTGGAAAATCAGCAAGAACTCACATTACTTTGAGCAATGAATACTTGTGGATCAATGGTGGAAGACTTTCAGTATTCATTGGCCAGTAAATTCTTTTAAGTGTTAATATTACCAAATTTGCATTATAAGTATTCCTACAAACAATCTATACATCAAAAAATCTCTTTGCAGGGAAACAGTGTCGCCATGACTCACAATTTGATTTGTATTTTGCAGCTGTAAGCTTTTCAAGGCTATATGACTCGTCATCCTGACTATAAATTTAAGGTCAGTCATATAGTTGAAACTACCTCGTTAATTAGGGCCACTCAGCACAGTGGTAACACACTTGTCTCCCACCTCGGCGGTTCAAACCCCAGACCACATTTTGGAAAGATGGTAGTTTCTTACCGATGGTCGGCAGTCTACAGTAGAGAACCTTAACCAACTGTATGTACTGGTTTCCTCTGCCCATAAAACTATCTGTCGTCATATGGCCTATGCAGTGTTGAAAGCGACATTAAAGCCCAAATAAAAAATTGATTGATTAGTTGACCTCAAACTTTTCTAGTCCCAGGGTCCATTGCAACAAATTGGCTAGTCATTGCAATGAACTGAAAAGGTTTAACATCGGTCATAGTAACTATGCTGTATAAAGTGGACACGAATATAATGAGTAAAAGACTTGTGTATCAGGTCATTGGATTAAATCCTAGCCTGATCTGCATTAGGAAAAGTTGGTAGTTACCTGGTATAGCCTGATGGTTTTCAGTGCAACTAGTTTTATTGCCTAACTAGTATGCACTGCTTTCATAAATCACCGAAAGTACCCATAATAGTATGACCTATCGAAGATGTCAAAACAACATAAAATTGAAATCAATGTATTGTGTTAAGCAATAAATTCAGAACTTTTCACAGATCACCCAAATCTTCTGAAGTTCGCTTGGTTCTGACAGTCCCGGCAATCTGGAGTGATCAAGCAAAGGCCTTTATGAGAGAGGCAGCACACAGGGTAAGTCATTTATTTATTTGTTAACGATTGTTAGGAAACACTGATCTTTATTATTACTGCTAAGATTTGTTTCATTTAAAATTTACACTTAAAACCCCTGTTACTATCCAACCAACCTATTTTGATTTTGTGTTCAGCATTAGAAAACCTTGACTGGAAATATTTTTGGCCTCATTTTGAAGAACAAGATGGCTGTCACGGGCATTTCTTTTCAGTCATGAAAAGTGCTTATACCTCCCTTATTATTGGTCCTAGAAGTTTGCAATGTGAAACCAACCTATAGGAAAAAATGGGCTGCATGCGAATCTTCTGATGTGGTCAGATTTGACCTTAGGCCACTCCTTCAAGGTCAAACGAGGATAGGCAAACTTAAAAGTGCTTATAACTCGTTTATTATTGGTCCTAGAAGTTTGGGATGGTAAACCAACCTATAGACAATCATGGGCTGCGAATCTTCTGATGCGGTCAGATTTGACCTTGGGCCCCTCCTTCAAGGTCAAACAAGGATAGGCAAAATTATAAGTGCTAATAACGTTTATTGTTGGTCCTAGAAGTTTGCAATGTGAAACCAAATCATGGGATAGGAATCTTTTGATGTGGTTATATTTGACCTTGGACCCCTCCTTCAAGGTCAAATAAGCATAGCCAAGCTTAAAAGTGCTTTTAAATCGTTTATTATTGGTCCTAAAGGTTTGCAATGTGAAACCAACCTATAGAAAATCATGGGCTGCGAATCTTCTGATGTGGTCAGATTTGACATTTGGTCTCTCCTTCAAGGTCAAATGAGGATAGGCAAACTTAAAAGTGCTAATAACTCCCTTATTATTGGCCCTAGAGGTTTGCAATGTGAAACTAACCTATAGGAAATCATATGGGCTGCGAATCTTTTGATGTGGTCAGATTTGACCTTGGACCCATCCTTCAAGGTCAAATAAGGATAGCCAAACTTAAAAGTGCTTTTAACTTGCTTATTATTGGTCCTACAGGTATGCAATGTGAAACCAACCTATAGAAAATCATGGGCTGCGAATCTTTTGATGTGGTCAGATTTGACATTTTGTCTCTCCTTCAAGGTCAAATGAGGATAGGCAAACTTAAAAGTGCTAATAACTCCCTTATTATTGGCCCTAGAGGTTTGCAATGTGAAACTAACCTATAGGAAATCATATGGGCTGCGAATCTTTTGATGTGGTCAGATTTGACCTTGGACCCATCCTTCAAGGTCAAATAAGGATAGCCAAACTTAAAAGTGCTTTTAACTTGCTTATTATTGGTCCTACAGGTTTGCAATGTGAAACCAACCTATAGAAAATCATTTGCTGCAAATCTTTTGATGTGGTCAGATTTGCAAAATGCTGTCTGTCTTCAAAACTATGTAAGTTGGCCTTTTCTGATGAATGCATCTTGCATCTGGCCACAGATGTGTCCTTGGCCTAGTTTGGATATAATAAAATGCAAAATTTTAAAGGTCCAATTTTTAAGGTATTTTCAACAAGTTGGGCTTTGTTGTTAACATAACTCTAAAAATAATGAGCGGATCTCCATGAACTTTTTTACAAGTGTAGGACCTTGCCAAGGGCAAAAATGAATATTTTGGGGGAAAGATTCGGATCATATTCTGGATATAAAAGAATGTAATAATAGGCCCCCTGCAGGAGGTTTGTGCTCTAGGAGTGCTTCCTAATTCAAACGTTTATAAAAGAGAAATGATGGTGCTATTAGGATATATACAATATTTATTTTTAAATTGAAGTTTGATATTAAATTAGTTAAAACTTAAAAGTATTGCAAAAAATCCTTTACAAAAATACTGAAATTTACACATGACTAAGTTTGGGATATATTTTGGATATTTAATATACAAATTTGAATGAATTTGAGTAAAATATTAACTAGACCAAGGACACATCTGTGGCCTGATGCAAGATGTATCCACCGGAAAAGGACAACAAACATGGTTTTGAAGATAAACAGCATTTTTAAAGATGGCAGCTGAAATTAAGAAAATACTAAATTATTCACAGGAATTATAGCGCTTTTAAGATTGGCTACCCTCATCTGACCTTGAAGGAGTGGCTCCAGGTCAATTCTGACCATGTCAAAGGATGCCCAGCCCATGATTACCTAAAGGATGGTTTGAAATTTCAAACTTTAGGATCAGCAATGAGTGATGTATAAGCACTTTTAAGTGTGGCTTTCCTCGTTTGACCTTGAGGTGGGGGCAAGCACAGCCCTAGTAATCTGTCTTTAAAAATCACATTTCATGGATCCAGAAGATCCAGACAGCGATCCGGATCACTCCAAAAATTGAATCATTTCTTCGTTTTACCTTTTCAGACATATCCTGAAAATTTCATCAAAATCTGTCCATAAGTTTTTGAGTCATGTCTTTAAAAATTATATTTCATGGATCCGGAAGATCCAGATAGTGATCTGAATCACTCCCAAAATTGAAGCGTGTCTTCCTTTTACCATTTCATACATATCCTCCAAATTTCATCAAACTCCGTCTGTAGGTTTTTGAGTTATCTGTCTTTAAAAATTACATTTTATGGATCCCAAAATTGAATCATTTCTTCCTTTCACCTTTCAGGTCTCCTGAAAATTTCATCGAAATTCGTCCATACGTTTTTGAGTTATCTGTCTTAAAAAATTACATTTCATGGATCCAGAAGATCCAGATTCTGATCCGGAGTAATCCCAAAATTGTATAATTTCTTGCTTTTACCTTTTCAGCCATATCCTGAAAATTTCAATGAAATCTGTCCATAAGTTTTGGAGTTATCTGTCTTTAAATATTACATTTCATTGATCCAGAAGATCCAGATAGTGATCCAGAACACTCCAAAAATTGAATCATGTCTTCCTTTTACCTTTTCAGACATATGAACAACATATCTGAAAAGACTAGCCTAACTTTAATACTTTTTAAGATATTTCACATTTACCTCTGTCATTATTTTGCTAAAAATAACAAAATAGCTATTACTCACTTATGGCATGCTATGAAACTCCAAAGTACATGTCATCTTATAGTTAAGGACAAAATAGGTGAACAACATATTTTAGGAAAATACTCCAACTGCAATAGTTTTGGTGTTACAATGGCTTTACTCAACAGTCAGAATTTCAAAGTAGCTATTACTCAGCTATCCAATGTGTAACAGGTCTGAAACTTTACTATGTGATAGCTTACTAAAAAGTAGATCGACAACATATATGAAAAGATTTCCCTAACTTTAATACTTTTGAAGATATTTGACATTTACTTCTTCTGCTATTTAGCTACAAATGAGAAAATAGCTATTACTCACTTATGGCATGCAATAGAACAACAAACTATGTACCATCTTATAGCCAAGGACAAAGTAGCTGAACAATATATTTGAAGAAAAAGCTCTGCAATAGTTTGGGACTTATGAGTGCTTTACTCAAAGTAGCTACCACGGCTATTACTCACTTATCTGTAAGCTTAAATCCATAAAACCCAAAAAATTTTCAAGGGCATGAAAATTCATTGGGTCAATTAATTTACAAAAAATCTGTAGCTGTAGTAGTTTTGGAGAAATCTGCGTGACACACACTAACGCACGCACACACACACACACAGGAGGCGTTTTATAATCTCCCTCTCAGGCTAAACTTCCCAGGTAAACTTTTGTAATGATGAATATATTCTGCAAATTTGAGAACCCTACCAACAATACCTTGGCTAATGGGAAAATCTCTACACAATGTAGTGGCAGCGGCATACTCATGTGTAATCCATAGTATCCACCAGATGCTATCAAGTGGATACAAAAATTTAACCAGATGATTCTGGCTATAGTAGTTTGATCAAGTTTTATGAATGTATATAAATTAATGCACTGTAGTTTCAGTGGCCTAGATAGAATTTATTAAAATGCAATCACAGCGAAGACATCAATCAAGTGACATTTCAGAAAATTAAGGACTTTTTACATCCAGCATATGACCCGGTCTTTCCTAGAACATAAACATTTTTTTCTTTTGGTCAAGCCTTACCCACAAAATTTATACAAATATGCTCATTACTTTTGAGTAATATCAAATACAGATACCCAGGAAACAATAAATCCCATAGTTTTGGAAAAACCTGGTCGAGGTCTGTGCTCTATGAGTACTTTCCAGCAGAATTAAAATACAATGAACAGTTGTATCAAATAATCCTAAAAATATGTAATATAAGAAATTGTGTGCAACAAATATTCCTCTTTGTATTAATACTCTCAATCAGTGGCAAATGATTTTCTGCTCTTTAGAAGGAGTTCTCTTTAGTTATGTTAAATATATGCAATATGTACAAGTGAAAGAAAATTCTAAAGCTTTTACTTTTCTGATAAAGTGTGCACACACATTGGTAACAGTAGCCTCAGCAATACATGTATATACCCAGATAACTGGGATAATCAACTTGATAGAAACCACAAGATATAAATTTCACTCTCTTGACAGTTGTAAAACATATAAAACAGTGGGGGGTAATGCTGGGAGAGGTGGGGTGGGGGAAGCATTTAAAGGAACCAGTTGCAGATTTTCCTTAGACTGCTTTGACAATACAGCAAAAAATCTCCCATACAACTACTCCTTAAGTCTTGTTGCTTTACTAAGACAGCTGCTGGCGAAACTCTCACACTGGCAATCCTCCCTAGCCTTGTCCTTTAAGTGCTATTTTTTTATTAATTTTTTTTTAAACATAATACAAAAATGCAAACATGTACAAAATAACAGATATATAGTAATTATGAAAAACATCAACAGAGCATTGCTTAAAATTGAAATTATGAGCAATTATAATATCTGCATTACTGAAATAGTGTACCCCTAACAAAGTTTACTTCACAAGTGAACTGTTTTATTTTATTGAGCACAGTTTGTTTTGAATTTATCGTATTGAAAATCTCAATTAAACTTGTAGTTCCACAAAATTCCAACAGACAGAAAATTTGTTCCCTACAAGGAGACAAGGACTTGTGACATTTAATAACTTGGTTTGCACCACCATAGAAAGCCTTGGTAACCTTACCTATTGCTGCCATGCAAGGCAATGAAGCAAATATCCCTTATAGCCGGGCACCCATATTTCCCCTGGGAGGAGAGAGGCACAATCCAAGTTGACATCTTGCCCAAGGATGTTATCCCACATGAAACAGTTGGCATCAGTGGGGATCAAACCCCAACCCTTGGATTATGAGTCCAACACCCTACCAACTGAGCAACATGAGACCCTGATCCACTTGTCTGCAGCTAACTCCTTATGATAAATAAACTGTAGAAAACACAGAAACAAAACTTTCAAACAGAAAAAAGTGCTTACGTGAACAGTGGTTTGTTTACATTGTCAATGAACCTGTGACGTCATTGCTACTAAGTTTACCAAAGATATCGAGGGAAAAGTTTTGGTAACAGTGGTAAACAGCATGAAACAAGAACAGAAATTTAGTGAATGCACTAATTAACCTGACTCAGACGCAAAATATTTGTACCAAGACTGAAGTTAAATGTATATTTATGATTATTTATGACATAGTGTTGCCTATGGCCTTTAAGTTAGTCCAAAAATGGAGGATAACTGGACACATAATTAATATTGACTCAATATCTCAACTGACATTGCACAGAAAATACATAATGCAGTGTTGCTTCGCCACGTTGTTTGTTATTGTTTTGACAATATTTAACTCGGTATATGTCTTGTTTCTGTTGTGTGTGCATGAGCCATAACCACAGCATTTGTCTATTATAAAAATAAACATATCTAGTTGTGGATATAGTTGTGTTGTTGACTCTTTAATCCCCGGACGTGGTGGCAGCAGTCCTACCCATGCCAAGCTAATAAATAAACACTTAAAACTTGATTTCCTAAGACAACTACACTGTTTACTTTATACACTATGGCTGCTGGTGGTGCCTCTACATGTGGTCCTAAACCTTGGAAACTGACAGAAGAGGAGCCATTTTCATCATTTACCAGTTGAAAGCACAACATACTGTACTCTTTTACACAAGAACAACATTTAAACCATTCCTAGAGTCTGGGGCCACTTGGGAAAGACTCACTTCTGATAATCCCACCAGTGGTTTCACTGATTCTGATGGACTAACAAAAGAGCAGGGGCGGTATTGACTAACATTTCTATCTTAGTCTTAGTCCTAACTTTAGTAATTTATCATTTTAATCATGTGTCTGATTTTATGTCTATTACAGTAAGCACAATTTTAGCACTTAAATCTTCATGTAGAAGTAATATAATTTCAAATTACTAACTGAATTTGATTATTGATTAAGAGTATCATTAGAAAGTGATGATTGAAATTTATGTATAAGACAGGACTAAGATTAGGAATGTTAGTATAAGTCTGTCAAACATTTTGATCACACCTTTGCCTTTGATGCTCCTAGGATCTGGAATAAACTCCCTCATGATGTCCGCAGTGCAGCATCAGTTGCCTCCTTCAGAAAGAAGCTTAACACTTATTTGTTTGCAAAAGCCTATCCGCCATAGTCTCCCTTGTCACCCTGTGTCTCCTTGGTGTAACCTTGCTATGTCCTCCGATTAATGTTAACTGCCTTTGCTTTATGTTCTGTTGCGCCTTAGAGTCCATTTGAGATGGAGATTAAACGCTATAAAAGTCCACATTAGATTAGATTAGTGAATACCACCCCAGAAGACTGCCAATCTTGATCAGATGCTGGGACTGATCATGCAGTGAGTTCCCCACTACCTTGCTAATGACATAACCAAGCAGAGCACATCCATCGACAGCATTTGCCAATTCATCCGAAAATACTATGGCTTTCAACAGTCAGAAATCCAGTTTATGAAATTCTCATCCATTACTTGGGAGAAGGGAGAATGGCCAGAAAAATTATACCAACGCATCCTCACTCACGTTCAGGATAACTTGCTGCGAAAAGACTTAAAGCTCAAACACAATGATAGCAACCCCACCAAAGATGAGGATATCAGCCCCACTGTTGAGAGACTAGCCGTCTTACGCTGGATGGAGCTCATTCATCCTTCTCTCTCAGCTTCTGGTACAGCGCACCTTTGCCTATGATCTACAGTGTATGACTCTGAAAGATTTACAACCACAAATTGCTCATGCCCTGCATGGATTCCTAGAAGAGTTGTGCCATGATGTTATTAAAACGGCTGGTGTTTTTACCTCATTTAAGCAGAAGAAACCATTCTCCTACAAAAAGCAAAAATCTAAATCTACTTCTCAAGCTCACCAAAAAGCTACTCTTAAACTACAGTGCAGAGTTTGTCAAGCTGAAAACAGACCTTATATTGGACACTCAATCTCTCAATGAGATTAGATCTCTAAGGCAGATCAGTGCACCATGATACGATCATTCAAGGTGGATACCGACACCCCACTGGAAGTAAGTGCTGACATTTCAGAAGAAGTCGATCATCTGTGCTGATGATGAATGACTAGAACCCTCCCCAGATGACACTCCAACTTCCGACAAGAAAGTTACAACAGCTGCCTGCCCATTTTTCAGTGCATTCTATAAACATAACAGTGTTAGCCTTACTTGTGAGTCTGGTGCTACATCATCACGCGGGGAAGTCCATGTCAAATTAGCCAGAGGTCCACTGTCTTGCTCTGTACAAGCTGTTGTTGTTTCTGAACTGGACTGTGACATACTTGCTGGTGTCCCATTTATGCGGAACAATGATATTCAACTTGATATACCCCGCAACTGTATTATCATCAAAGGTAAACATAAAATCCCATACAACCCTGGTCCAACACATTGGCATGAAGTGAGACATACCCAGTCATTTTTGTTAAGAAGCCCAACACATAAAACCCTGTTCCCAGGTTTTCAGACTTTACTAATATAGCTGTAGAGCCCAGATAAGACTCCAACTCATGGATCCAACCCCCACCCCCTCATATCTTACATATAACCTCATATCTTTGCATGAATAATGATGAGTTGGGTGCTATGGCCGTGTGTTTAAAGTATTTGACCTTCAAGCCAGTCGAATTCATTAAAAGAAAATTAAATGACTGTATAAGTAAATACTGTATCTGTACAGCCCCTGTCCCCCCAAAACAGACTGAGGTTATATATATATATATATATATATATATTATATATATACTTGTAAAGGCATATAATACAAGGGCATTAAAGAGTACATAATATATTATTAAAGAAGTACTAAAGGTTGACATTATAATTTCATTAATATATATATGTCTGTAGACTCCCCATGACCCCAATCTAGCTGGGGTTGATCTCAAGGTGAAATTCAAAGTTACTAGCTGAAGTAATATCTAGTTAATGAAAAACATGAAATAAGCAGCAATTAAAAACAAGTTGAAGGTGAAAACACCTGGAGGTGAAACCCAGTTGAATTAAGGTCAAAGGTGAAGGTGAACCATGAACCAGGAATTAGACTTATTTGTTAAGGGGTGAAAACAATACCTCCATAGATGACAAGCAGAGGTGAGTTAAGGTCAAAGGTCAAGGTCACCCAGACAGGTCCTGAACCCTGAGATCTGGAGAGGTCCAACCAGGTCAGGAGATAATATAGTATAAACATGTAAAATTATGACTGAAATGTAATATCATAATAGAAAGAAGGGACCCAAACACCCAGTAGAGGTAGGGAGAGAAGGCTAGACATACAAGTGTGATCTAAAGGCAGCTGAAACCTGTGACTGGGAGGAAGGGAGTGCAATATATCTCCAGACACATTGGATGTCCAAGTGCCCTGGGCCTGGATGTCTTGAATGGGCACTCCATGCTGAAAAGCCCAGGAAGCCCCCCCTACGAAAATCGTGGAAGGTGAGTGACCTATGTGGGCCCAGAAGACTGGAGACCTGCTTAAGATGCTTTCTAGCTGCGGAATCTGTAAGGGGTATAAGTGACTCCCCTTGTGGTATCTGAAACAAAGAGGAATCAGAGTGGGAGGGATATGTAGCCAGCATCTGTTTCAAAGCTGCGATTGGACAGAGAGCAGAAGCACTTAGATACAGAATATCTACTGTGGTGGTCTTGACTCAGTCTTGTAATGTCTTAGACCATTTCACCACAATAACAGCCCTCTGAAAGGCAAAAACCACATCCCCCACACATAGATGCCTAGTTCTATCAAATTCTTTGCAGCATGAGACAATATGTTAGATATCCTGAGAAAGGAGAAAAATGCCAACAAGTACAAAGCTTTATAAACAAGCGGAAATTGTAAATAATCCGAAACTGTAACAATTTGCAACAGCAAAGTGTGATCCATGACTTTTAACAACAGGAGCCAAAGAGCGGTTAATTTTTAACGATTTAACACACAAAGGAATCCTTTGATCCCTGAATGGTGCAGTATTAATGCCATACATGATGGACATGGATCTAATACCAGTAATATGATTTGTGATATTGTCGGGAGACATACCAGACTGGGCCAGATACTCCATAAATGCCAGTACATCTAATGATGAGACTTCAGGGAGCGACTGGTCCACCACCACCAGGAAAGCCAGGAAAAGTTGGAACATTCTTTCACAGGAAGCCAAGGTGTTCGGACAGAAGCCAAAACGCAACCTCCTGCAAGCCTAGGTAGCCAGTGGAGCTGTCACCGCCTGAGAATATAAAAATACAAATAAAACTGGCTAAATATCATAATTAAGGAGGGTGATATCTATATGTGTGTCAACCCATACAGGATTATCAACCAAAGTATGTAATTT
Organism: Sabellastarte sp. h YS-2021; assembly: GCA_964017235.1. Lineage (NCBI taxonomy): Eukaryota > Metazoa > Annelida > Polychaeta > Sabellida > Sabellidae > Sabellastarte > Sabellastarte sp. h YS-2021. The sequence continues at coordinate 21,037,151 of OZ024928.1, forward strand.
TTTAGAATTATCAGTCGTTAAATGCCATCTAGAAAGCAGGTTAGCTATGGAATTGTCCAGACCTTTAATATGACTCACAATAACATTGACATTAAACATAGCTGCCAATAGCCATACATTTCGAGCACAAGTTGCCATAATAGAATCCTTTGCTCTGCCACAAGTAAGAACATCAACTACTACCATATTGTCACACATGACCTGGATAGACTTGTTGGCCCACATATAACCCCAGATTTTGAGGGCTACAACCACATTAAGAATTTCTAAATGTGCAATGTTATAATTGTTGAAACACCTGGGAATACGTAAAGCATACACATAGTTATCATAACAACCACCTAGACCTTCTAAGGAAGCATCCAGATATATACACTTATGAAGGGGGGGGGGGGGGTCATGATAAAAAGTAGTACCATTATAAGAAGTAAGGAATACTTGAAACCATTTCAAGTCCTTGAAAATTTTTTCAGTGAGACATATGTTAAGATTATCATGATTTTCTCTGAGAAGTTGGAGCATACGGTTGAGAAAATACCTGGCTGGTCTGACAAATTTTGCAATATACAACAGTAGACCTAATAATGATTGTAACTCATTTTTGGAAACCATTCTCTTGTCCGTCCATACCTTGCACGTTTGATATATTTCTTGTAACTTATTATCCGGAATTGAGATGGTTCTATTAACAGTATCAAACATGATACCTAAGCATATGACCTTTTTACTGGGAGGACACAGTTTTGTAACACTAATGTCGAGTCCAAGATCCTGAAGAAGGTCCAACAAAAATTGATAAGAATGACCTATATTTGAAGGCAATCCACAGTATCTTGAGGTCATCAATGTAATTCATGAGTGCATTATGACCATTCTTATTCATGATATATCTTACAGCATTGCTTATCTTACTTAAGAAAAAAGCACCCAAGCGATATCCGAATGGAAGCGAAAGATCCAGATACAGCTTACCCCTATGCTGCAAGCCCAGGAGGTCAATATCCCCTGGATCTATATGGATATGCACAAAAGCTCGGCTAATGTCAACCTTTTAAATTTCAGTCGAAGGATCTAATTCATTAAGTGTTCATTTAATAGAATCAATAGATAGATAATGCATCTAAAAATTGGTGCCCAAGTATGTGTCCTTGAGTACTTCATCATTAATAGAACAACCTTTAGGAAAACTCAGATCCATGATAGTTCTTCTAGATTCCGAATCAGACTTTGCCCTAGTCATAAAGGGTGATATATGGCTGTCAAAAGGCTTGATATCCCAACTTCTTCCTCAATATATTTGTCTACATGATCCGGATATAATCTAGCAGATGCATGGTTTACAAATGTACTTTGAAGGTCTCTGGATCTGTCAAAATCAAGAGGAAAACCAAATTTGATTAGATCCGGAAGCTGTTGATCAAAATAGTCAACTAAATGACACCTCCAAGTGTTGACATTCAAACTGGTTTGAACCGGGATCCTAAGTCCCAAAAAATTGGGAAGTTCTGACTGTCTAATAAGTTTATGAGCAGTTAAAACATAAGGAATACAATCCCAGTGTCTTGTGGGACCTCTATAAACATATATGGGGACCAGAGGGACGCAGCCAAACTTGGTTCCAATTTGTTTTTTACATTTTTGATATTCCGGAACCCATGTAGAATCCGCTATGGTCATATTCGGATCCGGTTGTACAACCATTTGTGGTGTGCTTGAATCAGTTTGTACCTGTATGTGGTAAGCCTGACTACCTACACTGTGTGAGTCACCCTCACCTGAAGTGTTGGCTTGACTATCCTCTATGTTATCCAGTACTTGAAACCTATTATTTGTATCTACCGGGTAACAGTCACTTACTGGTATGGTACTGTCCTGTGGTTGTGTGTGTACAGGGTTTAAACCTGTGTCACTACTTACCGCCTTGTTATCATTCTCAAGACCAATTTTTTGGTGACTTTGTTTGTTGATGTTGGCAATACTTCTCTTGACCTTAGAAGTATTGAGATCAGTATTAACCATTAGCTGTTTTAGTGCACTTGGGTCACCCTGTTGGGTTGTGTGGTGCTCAGTAATGCGACCCATGGCCCCTTTATGGCCATTATAATGTTTAGAAACTAAAGCTTGAGCGTTAGTTCTGTGGTCTCTGGCTTTAAGAATTGCCATGACAGATTTAAACTTTTGCTTCATTTGGCCTTTAGACCAACCTGAAAGTGACAATAGATCTTTGTGAGAATATTGTGAATTAACTATAGTCTTAGCCTTATGGACATGACTCGAACCCGGGGTCATGCCCAGGGTTACTAGTTTTTTGCACTTTTATGACATTCAGTTGATAAGGGTAGGACTTACCTTCTTTAGCCCAACATGCCATACAAACATGCTTGTACAGTACCCCTTTTGTTTCATGGGTCTGCTTGTGAGTACATCTACCTTTTTTATAGAAGACACATGTTGTGACCTTACCACCGTAGGACTTATCTTGACCTTTTTCAGCAATATTTTGAGCAGTACTACGTATTTGAGCATGGGCCCTGCAAACTCTATCTATTTTCGCAGTCTCTGACCAACTTTTGATCTCCTCCTGCTCCATACTGCATAATAACATCCTGAAGCTCAGGAGAAGTCAGTGGCATCATCTAGTAAGTCAATGACGTAATCTAGCAGATGCTATTTAATGGCCATATCTGACTCCTCCCTGATGGTTTGGCAGAAGCCAGCCATCCACTGGACTGGTGACAGCTGGTTATAGGTGACCCTATCCTTATTTTGACCTGAAAGCACAAATTCGTGTGGCCACCTGACCTTATGATTGACAAAAACATCAACTGCCCCACCCCTCTGAGACTTCAATTTATTCATACCTGGTTTGACATTATCTGCCAAATGTCTGAGCCTAGTTTGAACCTCTTCTTGTATTCTAGCCTCCTGTCAATCGACTGGGTGGGGGAATATTATGAGGGACATGAGCCGAAGAGGGAGCCACCCCAACCTCCTGGGAAGTCTGTATGCCATTGGCCCTAACTTTACTTTTTGACTTCTTAAGTTTTGAGACATTATTTGTCTTTTTAACCGGCTTTTTCATGGAATATCCCATGCTGTCTAGTCTGGCCCCTAGGGCACTAAGTTGGGACAAAATCTGACTATTAATATATTGTTGTTCTGTGAGAGCAGCATTCGAGCCCGAGACTTGTGAAGCCTGACCTTGCCTAGCTTTTTGAACACCATGACCAGAAATAACAGGACTAGAGGACAAATCAGAATGTTCAACCAATGCAGATATGTCAATATCAGATCCGGAGTCAGATAATTCAGTAACCACTTGCCCGGATTGTGAAGAGTCAGCTCCCTCTCCCGACGCCGTCAAAAAATCTACATCTGACGCCAGCTGGAATTGGATAGGAATGCGACACTCTCCTCTGTTCCTCAAGTTATATCTACCTTCATTCATGTTTAAATGTAAAAAACTAAAAACTCTTAAAAATATCACAGAAGAATAGAAGGGAACAAAACTTTATGTGTTCACAGGTCACCTTCTAGATTTAAAGTGACCAACTGACCAGCTATTGGGAAGGTCACGCCTCACTGACCAATCACAGAGGTGGTAACAATACACATGGGGACAAGAACCTGCAATAAAATGACAGTAAGGTGGCATCAGGACTAAGCCCCGAGACACACCCAAGTTTACTGTAGTATAACACATTAAATATACATGTAATAACATGAGAATACCAATGGAAATAATTTACCTCATATCTCCTAATGAATATTAATGACTTTTCTTTTGGAGAGTTTGGACAGCCAGAAATCCAAAGTCACCAAAAATACCTTAACAAATTGGACCTTTGAAAATTTGGGATACAGTTCCTTGAGCCAGACATTACCCACAACACATATTTCCTAGAAATATTTTCATTATTTTCAGAGTCATCATGACCACAGACAGACAAACAGTCAAACAGATAAATAAATATACTCATAAATAAAATCACTATGAATGTATAAAATGGCATGTGACTTCTGGACTGACAGAAAAAAACCATTATCAGATTTTATTAGCATGTTAATCATTCCTCATTTGTCACACTCATGGCATCTGGATGAACATTATACAGTGGGGAAAGGATAAGGGTTACGAATTTTGGAGTTGAGATGCAACTTTCTCCTTAAGCCTCTCTTACATCCCATCTTACGTGCATATACGTTACAGAGAAAAATCGCTAATTTGCAAGGGACGCTAAAGCCATACATGAAATTATATAAAATAATGTCAAGGTTGCAGAGACTCCACAATGAAAATTGGCATGTCGATTATAAATGCATCCATGTGAGGAATCTTGCTACTCCCTTAAAAAGGTTACATTGATGACTGTCTACTCCTTCCATATTGTTTTATATATTTTTTTAATTTTGCAGTTAGGGAAGCAAATAGTTATATTAAGTAAATCTTAGAAAAATTAAGTCAAATACAGTACATTTTATTCTTGTATAATAATTTCAGGCAGAAATTATTTCAAAAGAAGCTGACAGAAATCTTATACTGGCCTTAGAACCTGAGGCAGCCTCTTGCTACTGCAAAAACAACTTTAAACCTGGAGAGCAGGTGTTGGTGTTAGATGCTGGAGGTACTAACTGATCACTATAGACTTTAATAAATTTAATAGATCTCCTCTTGCATGGAATATTGTTTTAGAATTTTGTGTAATGAAAGCCTGTATATTACATGAGTTATGAATATTTATAGCTTTGACAAACTATGTAAGAATACACCTCTGTGTCACTGTCCATCTTGCCCGGTCAATTATTTTCTGCTTGTAGGGGGCTTGGTGGTGTAGCGGTTAGAGTTCTCACCTCCAACCTCTGAGGCTGCCGGTTCGAATCTCGGGCCGGGCGCTTCATGTTTGAAAGTTGGTAGTTACTTGTGGGGTGCCCGGTGGTTTACAGTGCAGTGTGCCCTGGTTTCCTCCACCTGTAAACTACCCATCGCAATATGACCCTGGCTGTTGAACGTGATGTAAAGCAACAAATAAATAAATATTTTCTGCTTGTTGTTTTAATGGGCTGCTCTATTGGGGCCATCTTGTCATTTACCAAGGGTTATACAAGGTTCGGTTGAATTTGTTTATATAGTCATGGAGGGTTGATCATGGCTTCCTGGGCTGAATAGGTAACCTGCCTGTCCTTGTCTCTGCACATCGTATTGTGGTCATTCCAAATTTGTCCTAGACACTTCATATCTTATCAGGAAGCAATTGCCGTCATTTTGAGGTATCCCAGCCTCACTTCCCAACAAGCCATAGAACAACATCGACCATACTTGAATGGAAACCAGCCTCTCGTAATCAACTGGTAAACACAACAAGACTTGGTGTCTCCAAGTCCAAGCAGGGTAAGCTGGGAACACACCAGGATAAAACAACAGCAAAGACAAGCCGGGAGACTTATAGGCCAGGCCTGTTTCAAGATACCGACTCACAGCTTGTCAGTTATAGGATCTGTGGCTATACAAAGTGAGTTGGTGAGTGGAATACATCATTTGCTTTTCCAACGCCAATGGATGACAACTGATAGCATTGAGATAGGCTTTTGTTTTCCTCGAACTAAAGTTAGGGTTTAGTGCAAAGATATATATTTTGCTGGCCAGCTGATAGAGCTTTTTTAAATGCTACTTTGGCTTGATTTATAAGATGGGTCCTAAACAGTCAAGAAAAAATGTTTGGAATATAGAAATTCCCACAGACACAAATCCAGATTCTGAGTTGGGGGATACAGATGCTTGCTTCCAAAGGAGCAGGGGGGAAAGAGAACAGAAAGAGGAAGGAGGCTGAGAAACAACAGAAGGGGGAGAGGGAAAGGACGGAAGTCAAGAGTGAAGCTATTCAACAGGAGGACAATTCACAGATGGATGAGACAGTGGCTGAAAAAAAACTGACAGGATTGAAAATGAAGCAGACACAGATGTTGGAGGAGAGCCAAAGATCCAAGTGCCTATCAAGGAGTAAGAAAGAAAAGATGATGAACATTTATTAACAGACTCAGATAAGGAGGCTGTTGTAGACTTTGATAAACATAATGAGGAACTGGATTGACAGAGAATTTACAAGTTCAAGGACATGGCCAGAAAAGATTGTCTGTGGGTGAGTCCTGCGCAACTTGTCAATGAAAGTGAGTCAAAGAGATGAGAGAGAGGCAATTTGGGATTCATGGTATGTCTGAGTTTTTTGAAGCCACATCAGAAGGAAAAGCCTCAGCAAGTCCTCTAGATTTAAGTCATAATAAAGAGGAGCCAGTGCTACTGTAGCCTCAGCCCAGGACATTTCATCAGGATTGACGGATATTAACAGTTTGGAGATCAGCATCCGTTCTGATACAAGACACCAGCTATCCATTGCCAGCACAGCCAGTATGAGTGTAGTGTCCCTGCCTTCATTGGTCGACCAGGAGGCCTTGTATCAATTTCCCAAAATGTAGACTATGCTTAAATCTTTCCTTGGGCCCAGACAGGAGACCACCGGAACAGCCTTCTGCAACTACCTGGCATCAAAAGTAGGAGCTCCAGTGCCACCTCCACATGGGTGCCAAGGACTTATTGGCAGCGACCACAGCTGCCGGTGCCAGGGGATACATCTTGACTATTCCAGACACCCAGATGCAAGCAAGCAAGGTTATACAACCACTTCACCCTACCAAGAGGGCTGCAGACACCATACTCGACAAGCAACAATCTGGGACTTCAAGACAGCTACATTTTGCCATCAGTTCAACCAAAATCTTGAATCAACTATCCTTAGCATCTGTCATGAGAGAAGAAACTTCACACAACAAGTCAGGCCTCTCTAGCCTTTTTGGGAATATACAATCAGTAATGTACTAGCAGCAGATGGATACACCTTAACAATTTACAGCTCTCCTTCAACCACCCAGCAGCAAGAGCCTCCCCAGCAACCAGCTCAACCCATTCAGCAGTCAACAGAGCCCAAGGAGCAGGAGCAGTAGACTTACCGCACGCACCTATAAAAGTTCCATTTCAGTAACAGTGGTAAAAAAGGTCTTTTTCAGGACCACTGCATTTTCAAAGTGCTTCTCAGGATCACCCAAATCTTCTTAAAATGATTGTTCAGCTGAGAGTTAAAAAAATAACATTACACCACCCCACTCAAAACACATAACCCAAACACACACAAAAACAAATAAATGAGTGAGTGAGTGACTTTTTCGATTGAATTTTACTTCTAAAAAATTCGGTTGGCTTAAAGATTTTGACTTGTGATAAACTTTCTGAAGCTGTTAAAGTTTCACAGATTTTGAAATTATTTCTAAAATATTAAAGTTTGTTAACTTTTAAACTTTAAAACATCTGGAAAGATGAACAACATCTGACACTTTACAATTTTTAAAATTTACTATGAGACTTGTTTTCAAGTTGTTAGACATTATTAGAGACGAGACTTGTGATTTGATTGGTTAAAATTATTGGAAATTGGTTAAAACCACTAGCTTAAATAAAAAAAAATGGAATAATTGGGTAGTCCTGAAAAGGACTGATAGATGCAGCTACTTCTGTCCCAGGGTTGGTTCTTCTCATGTCATATCTTCAGATCCTTTCCTCCGGCCCAGGCAATCTACCAACGTGGTTGAAGTAATCCTTGAGTAAGTCTCTCTGTTGAGTCCCCTCCCTCGTGAGATTCCTGCAGTTTTCCCCACATATTACTGGTTCATTTACTATGGCTGAAACCTCATCGGCTGGGATGAGTGTCCTGCCTACTCAGCCTTGGTTTGTCCTCAGCATGTTGTGTGCAACACAAAACAATGTCTCAGACAACCTTAGCCTTTACTCCATTGTGCCGTAGGAATCTGTATTTGGCAGCAAGTAGGGCTCACATAACCAGGGGAAATTATGATTACATTATTAATTCCCAGATTTCTTTGGCTTTTTACATGGTGACAAGCTTGCCATCTCGTGCCCAAGAGTGTGGGGGGCATTCCATCTGATACTGAACTTCTCCTCGATCTAATTCTGGTCTTCTGGAGTGCTAGGGCAAATCATATACTCATCCTGGAATTCCCAAAGGATGACCCAGCAGACAATAGGGATAATTTTATATATGGTGGTTAGACCAACCATCCAGAGATACTGTAATTTCATGTTTCTCCTGTCGCCAGGTATCTTAGCGCTATTGACAGTTTCAAGCCAATATCTAAGGGTTTTCTAAAATTGGTGACTTCCTTCTTCATGTGGTGGTGTATGCTTTCTTCAATATGGCAAAAATCTGCATGGGCACCTTCACAAAATTTTGGTAACCGGGGAAACAAATATGGATTAGTTCATTAAGGAGGTTGTTTTAGTATCATTTGTCTTCTCTTTGAAGAATCCATGGCATAACCCAGGGGTTTTGTGGCTTTCTTCTTCTCTTTGGTGGTGTTGGGGGTGTGTCTAAGGTGCTGACTGTATAACAGGTACTGCACCTGGGTTAAGATGAGTTTTTTGTTTGCAAACCAGCATGAAAATCAAACTATTTAACTCAATTAAAAACAACAAGGCCCTAAACTTATGTAGAAGGTCTCTCTGATGTTAAGCTTGTATCTTTACGGTGAGATATGATGAGAAACAGCAACAACAAGGGGCTTATTCATGCTGGATATCAACTTATGACCCTGACTCCAGAAATTAATTAGTGTGATCAGGGTGGATAGCGACAATATCAGTTTCTCACTACAGCTTGTCACGTTTGTCACTGTGGTTTGTCCTAATATTTTCCCGTCTGATTATGCAGAAAAACATCCCAAGTCAGGTGGAATCTGGATCAAGACAAGCCATATGTCCTGTTGGGGAAGTGAAACTTACCCATATTTTTTAAGCCCAGGCCTCGAAAGAGCTCGCGCTTCTATAGATCACTTTTTTTTTTGTCTCGGGACCCTGATGAAATTTACCTGTGCATTCTGAACCTCTCTCTCTTGCTCTCTAATAGCTAAAAGGACACAAGTCTGTTTGGCTTTTGCCCATACATATGTCCTTATGACTCTGGACTTTGGTGACATGGACAACATTCCAATAGCTAAAAGGACAAATGTCCTTTCTGCTTTTCAACATACATTTGTCCTTTTGCCTCCGTACTTTGATGACATTGACAACACCTGGCTGTGCATTCTGAATTTCCTTCTCTTGCTCTCCAATACCTAAAAGGACACATGTCTTTTTGCCCTTTGTCCTTTTGGGATGTATCTAAGCTAGAATGTTTTTCAGTCATGAGACTTTGGTAAATTCTAGTGCACTATTCATGTCTCTGATGGCTTTGCACTCGCCCTAGGAGACCAAAACACTTTTTGGCCTAATTTTTGTCTCCAGACTTTCATCAGTTTTGGTTCAACGGGATGAGTATTTGTCTGTTCACTGAAGTTAAGTGATCGGCTATGCTAGTACTTGGATGGGTGACCATAAGAGTTTAATCCAAAATAGTGCAACGAATTGTTACAAATTCGAGTAAGTTTACTTGGATAACTCCCGTCCTTAGGAAACTAACTTAGGAGTTCAAACTGGCTACCCTGGTGTACAAGTTTATTCATACTGGCTTCCCAAAATACTTTGCTCCATATCTTTCCACATACCACAATACTTACAATACTAGACACAGTCAGAGTGTTGCAAATTTCCTTAATGTTCCAAAGTTTCAACCTAAAATTTACAAGTCCACTAAGCAGTTTGGTTTCAGTTTCGCTTTTGATGCTCCTACTGTTTGGAATTCACTCACTGAAGACATTCGTGCATAACCCACTATTGCCTCATTTAGAAAGAAGCTCAAAACCTATCTCTACGCAAAGGCTTATCCTCCTAAACTCATTTTCTCTTTTGGCTTCTCCATGGTGCCGACCTATTTCTGTCCCTGGATTTTGAATTTTGAATATTGCCATTGTCTTGTTGTCTTGAGTCCACAGCTCAGTGGAGAGTAAGCACTATAAAAGTCAAATTAGAATTAGAATTACACCAGCTGTGGCATGTGTTTTAGTGAGAATTTTTTGTGTAAACAGACTTTCGTAAATTCTACTGCACTACTCATGTCTCTGATGGCTTTACGCTAGCACTAGGTGACCAAAACACCTTTTGGCTTTGTTTCTCACACTTTTTAATGCGTTTTCTGATTTTTGGATTAAGATGCATTAATTTTGTTAAGATAATTTTAATTATAACAAAAATTAATATATTAAGAGCTGTATGTTGTTGTTTTTTTGTCAGGTGGGACAGTTGACATAACAGTCCATGAAATCCATGTAAATGGGTACGTGAAAGAGGTAGTATGCCCTTCTGGCGGCCCATGGGGTGGAAAGCTAGTGGATGACAACTATGTGGCTTTACTTAAACAACTTTTCGGAGGTGAAACCATAGATCAGTTCATGAACGAAAACCCACAGGCCTGGCTGGAGCTTATGCTAACCTTTGACAAAACTAAAATGGCCTTTAAATCCACTGGAGACATGAAACTTTTAATTGAACTGGGTTATGCCTTTGGCACAGAAATTTCTACAATGAAGAAGAAACCAATAGACCAGGTGCTGAAAGATGTGGATGGTGTCTCATTCATAAATCATAAACTGGCTATCCAGCACAATAATGCACGCGAACTCTTCTCTGGTTCTATCGCACAAATAGTGAAACATGTCAAAGGTGTGTTGAACATAACATCTATTCAGTATGTCTTACTAGTGGGTGGTTATGGTGCATGTGAGTTGTTGAAGGAAGCATGTAAGGCAGAGTTTGGTCATAAAGCTGTTATTTTGACCCCACATGATGCACAGGTGGCCGTTGTAAAGGGAGCTGTGTTGTATGGTTTTGACCCATTACAGATAGAAAGCCGCATTGCACGATATACGTATGGCACACGTACTAGGAAGTTGTTTGAAGCTGGTGTTCATGATCCCGAGAAAAAGGTTATTGATAAAAAAGGTGAGGAAAGGAGCAAAGATTGCTTCGATGTGATTGTCACAGAAGGTGAAAGGGTGAAAACATTGGAAGAAAGACGTTTTGTTTACAGTCCAATTGAAGAAGGACAGACCACTGTTACCTTTACTTTGCACAGGGTTAAAAGGAAAAAAGTCGTGCACACAGATGAGTCTGGAGTTGAACAAGTTGGACAAGTGATACTAAACAGCACAGATGGTCCACTGGGTAATGACATAGAGGTACGAGCAACATTTGGTAATACCGAAACTTTAGTTCAAGCGAGGGACAAAAGTAAGGGTGAGAACTTCCCTGTCAGAACAATTATTGATTTCATATCATATCCAGGTAACTGAGGATTGCATGCAGTACTTGCAAACAGTGTTTTTACAGACACTTAACCAAAACCCATTACCTTTTTACAAATTGGAAATTTGTAGATTTTGTGTCATTCTGAAATACCTGGAGATTGCATTAAATAATCTTATGGGATTTTTATAGAGGTTTTAACCATAAAATAATACTTGTCTGGTTGACTCAATATTTATCTGACTGTTTTCAGGAGTATCCACGATATTCTAAACACATTTTGACATCATGATGATTAAATGTCCAAACATCAAACATAACATGGAATTAATTAGGGAAGTTAATCTATACTTGGTCAACAGGAAAATAAAATTATTTACTCCAATGTTACATAATATGATTTACTTGTATAAAGCTGTCTTACTTCCTTTTTCTCATTTTTTTACTATTGATGTTTTCTTGTGATGTAAAATAACTTTACAGATATTTAAATCATATTCCATACACAGGGAGGCTCTACTAGTACTTCCCAGTGTACCAGTATCTCTTTTTCAATCTTAATAAATTGGGGTTCCCAAATAACCAAATATAGAATTCATACTAAACTGTGAGATGTTTAAGGTGCTCCGGACAAAAAAATCTTAAGAAGAAATAGGGAACACATTTTAATACCATATTTACAGTTTTTCATGTTTTTGTTGCAAACTGTATGCTCATAATACCTAGAGATCTGTATTGAAATAATATACTGTAGAAATTCACTTTTATATCTTTTGGGAATGCAATTGATATGATGAGTGCCTATTTTATGACGATTGGCAACTGTCTTTAGTGCACCCTCTACTCTTTGATAATTGTAAAAACGGTATTCGAGTGACACTGAATAAGAATAGTGTGCTGTTAAAAATTGTCAATACTGTTGTGTGTTTACTAGTAATGGCTTCTGTAGATATTTTACATATATATATATATATCCTGGATTCATCATTAGGTAGACACTTCGGTGTAAATTCACCACGTTAGGTAGAAATTTTACTTAAGTACACATTTTCGTGTCTACTGAAAAATTATTTTGGAGTGATTTAAAAATGGAAGTTTTAGCTAATTCCTGTTCTTTGGTAGCAGTATGTTGAATAGAATTTGTTTGTATCTCATTTTTTCATGAAGTATATATATATATATATATATGTTTATATGTATATATGTTACGCCCAATCCACGAAATTGCCCATTTCGTGAAATAGGCAAGAATTTTGCCCATTTCATGAAATAGGCAACTGACTTGCCCATTTTATGAAATGGGCAATTTATTGAATTATGGCTTGCCCATTTCATGAAATAGGCAATCTTATGTATGAAAATATAATTTCCATGCATAGATCAACAAAAAACTTTGCTAATATCTTTAAGAAACTTATTATTGTGTATAGAAGTTTTACAAATATGTAACAAATATTAAAACTGTTATTTCAAAGAAAAAGGTAAATAAATTGTGTTTTTCTGTCTCAGTATTTTTAAATATGTTAAAGTATTGTTTGACATTTATATGAATGCAACTGAAATATTACACAGTTAAAGGTAGCTTTAATAAATATCTACTTCTTAAGAGTAACTTATTTACACAACTTGCAACTTTAAAATATTTTTCTATCAGAAATCCTTGCCTATTTCACGAAATGGGCAATTTCACAGATTGGGCGTAACATATATATGTTTGTGTGTGTCAGGACAAAAACTTGTCGATTTTGTAGGCATATTCCATAAATGATGTAATCACCCATGTTGTTTGAAGTTAGCATGTTTCAATTAATCTATAATGTGCATGACTTTTTATTCAAGTAAAATATACCTTAATTCATTATGCATTATCATAGCCATTACTTAGGATAAATCTGTTTTTAAATCTTACTTTATGTGTAGTATACTAGTAATTAATTGATAAATAGCTAAAATATTGGAAAATTGTTTGCCTTTGGTTTTTCTTGTTTCAGCAATAGCTTGCTTTAAAAATAAAATGGACTTGTGTTTGGTTCTATTATTTGTCTTTAGTTCTACATTTTATTTATCTGCATTAATATAATTAAAACTGCATGTATCTCTGAGTCTAACATGGAGTCAAAAACTGTAAAAACTGTACTATTGTAGGAAAATGGTAATTGGTGTTTGACTGTTCCTGTACCCGGTGAAATGCAAAGTGATTTCAAAGCTCTAGCTAAAATATCGTGAGATATCATATCCATTAAGAACTGCGATGATCATCTCAAAATCTAATATGCTGTACACATGTTTGAAAAGGCATGTGATTATATTTCAGTCAAATAATATGAGAGTTTATTTCGAACAATTGAGAAAGTGAGATGAATTACTGAGTTACTTACCTGCTATAACACCCCTCAACACTTACTTTATATTTTATTTGAATAATTTATTTGTGCCAAATTGGTGGGAATAACCTCTATGAAATGATAGTCTAAGAAGGGAAAGTTAAATAACAGCAGGTAATCACTACCACATACCCACCAATCGTCTAGGAGACCTTAATGGTGTTGGTAATTTGAGTGTGAAAAGATAGTTCATTAATTATTTTTTATTGTGTTACAGTAGCTTACCACCTTGAACTAAATGCTATCTCTGGAGGCTTCTTGCAGCTCAGCCAACTCAAGAAAAATAATGACTGAGTCACCTGCTCAAAGACTGCATGAGCAGCCTCAATGTGATATAAATGCTGACGTAGTACAAAACTTCCTTTTTTCAATGGCCGCCATATTGCTCAAAGCTCATTCTATTGCAAGGAAAGAATTGAATTAATTATGAAGATATACATATCATTGGACAATCAAACTACATCAGTTTACTTATTAAAGAACATAGAATCTATTTATTGTGACAAATAAAAGAAACGTTAAGTATTTTTGACATATTTTATAACTTAAATTCAGTTTTGGGTTCAATTGTGTAGTAAAGGGTAGACGACCGGGACTCAATGTATGTAATATATACAGGAACAATACCTGTTCAATGAAAGTATTATAGGGATTTAAACCCCATTTGCTACATTCTTTGACCAAACAGGAGGTTAAAATGTAAAAGAAATAATTGAAAGAGAGTCCTTTGGAAACCCAAAGAAAATCCCTCTCTGTGACATCACTATCATTGTGAAAGCATGTGATTCTTAAGATGCCAAAAATGTAGGGTCCATCCATGGTATTGCCAAACAATTAAAGTTATCCTTTTTGTATAGCTTTGCAAGATTAAACAATATTTGATGAATATAACAGTATATCAAAATATTCAGAAGCCAAGCTTCACCAGCCAAGAAGGTTGTAAAAAAAATTCCAGGTAAAAACCTGAGAGAGAAGTTGTTCTTGGTTGGCACTAGTCTAGCCTCGGCCTTACCCTTGAGACCTCTCAACCTCAGGTCACCTGAGTGAGAAATGGAGGTTAAGTTTATAAGAAGTTTTCCCCTCTTGACACATCTGCCTCTGGACCGCAGTGACCTGAGTGAGGAAATGTAGGTTGAGTTTATTGCCCTCCTTGCAAACTCACAATTCCCAAGGACAAGTCTCGGATGTTGCCATGGCCTCAGCTACAGAATCCAATTAGCAGAGACTTTTCCAACATCTGCATCTCTCATAGGGGCTCAGTAGCCTCGTTGGGAAAAGTCTGTTTACAGATTATAAAGTAATTTAAGCACCAAGTTAGACAAAATATCTTTGCCCTCAATTTTTCAGCTGCCTCCAACCAGGTTATTTCAGAATGTAACTTTAATGTGGAAAATTGCAAAGACTGCATTAAAACTACTGAAAAGCGAGACAAGAATCAATTTGAAAAAGAAGAAGCCATTCCAAATGTCTATGATGAAATATGTGACTATTTGGATATCCTTGAGAAGAGGATCCATATCCAACAGAGGACCTTAGCATGTCAGAGTAAAGCTTTATCCGATATGCTCCAGAGAGACCATTTTTAATGGACAATGCAGGTCTCATTAGAAGATATGCCAAACTAATCCATTTCTAACCATTTTTTATTAAATCCTTTTTTTCAACATATGCATATAGCATATACACATGATCCTAATAGCCCCAAGCCTGCCTAGGGATGCCCTGTTTTTGAGATGGGTGCAGCTCATAATTGAAAATCTCACTCCAATTACCAATGTCAATGAAACTTCTCAAGCAGCCTCACAACCAAGTTTTTGCAACAAGACACCATATCTCAACCTTCATGCTTGGTTTCTGGGAGCAAACAGCTACAAGAGCAAGGTTTCTATTTGGAAGTGCAGAGAGAATTGCTGCCCCTACAATTCAAAGGGCCGTATTTGAAAAATGGTATGGATAATCTGGTGGATTTTCTCCTCACCTCCTGTGAAACAAGTCTCAGACTTCTGAATGAGCCTTTTTCATGATCTAGAAAGTCGTCCATCAGCCATTGATGGTAATTGGACTCCTATTGTTGACTCCTTGGGCCCAGCATTGCTCCATATTTCTCAAAGCTCTGAGATCAACAGGTTGCTTAGTAACTCTCAAGAGTTCCAGAAATCTACCCAAATGGAACCTACCTGTTGTTTTAAATGTATTATATATATTTTATACTCCCTGCAATATCTCTTTGTACTACAGAACTTGAAATGTTAATAGATCCATCTAGTCTGCACAAGCACAGCCCAAGCTCTCTAATGGCCGAATCTCCCAAAACTGTCAGACAGAACCTCCAGGATGATCATTTTTCAATGTCTCTGAGCTCTATGGCTGATAGACATTGTCCTTGTAAATTACTTTTGACCTATTGTTGGACTTCTCACATGCATGAATATTTAAGTGATATATACAAGAGTCAGATATGGAGATTCGGGTTGTAGGATTTTTCTTGCCAGTCAGGAATCAATAGATTTTTTGCAGGCTTAGCCTAAATAATTTGAAAATATTTTCATAAGGTAATAATTTTCCAAGATTGTCCACAGATACAATAAATACAAATATAATAACTTAAAACCAATATTAAATAGCATGATACACTCCTATAAAGCTGACTCATTTCACTAATATGCTTCTTTTACAGAATATGACAAGAAGGTCAAGTCCAACAGGCAAAAACTGTAAGAATTAAATTTTTCCATATCTCTTTGTATTGAAACATGTGCTAATGAGCCACTTTTTGTGTTATAATCCTATTTTCCAGTCATTACTTAAGGTGGACAGCTAATACATGAAATATATGTAAGAGAGGATGATCTCTTTCTCTATTACACTCTGGACTGTATGGCTATTCAGATGGGTGAATTAAGTTACCTGAAGTGAAAGTGATCTTTTGCATTCAGATGGCCTATTGGCGGTATGTAAATCATTACCCATGTAATCCTACAACTTAACAGAATCAGTTTGTAAGTGATCTAAGTGTCAAAATGATCACAGATCAGTGCTTCGGATAGCCCTTTTAAGCTTCAAATAACAAAGAATAGAAACAGATAAAGTATTGCACTGTTAAAAATTAATAATATTAATCTATATTTAGCAGAAAAAACTAAGCTATTCTTTTGTTGTAAATATCTCTTATATCATACTAATGCATCCTTGTGTTGTAAAAATTTTATAAAGTGACAAAAGTGGATGATTCAAAGGCTAATTGGAGTATCCCATGCATATAATTATCATCCAGGTTACTTGATTTTAAGGCAGGTTATTTTAATTAAATTTACAATGTACATCAATTTAATGCGTTATATTTTTGAGTGTTTGTTTCTTTACTGGAGTTTGGGATTCCTTCAAAATTAATGAACGAATCTTTAGGACATTTTTATGAAGACAGGGCTTGACCAATTTGGAAACAAAAATTCTAGATTTTTCAATAGTCTCATGATTGGTTTAAAGTGAAGATCAACATGGTCATAGTGTCTAGCTATGAGGGTTAAAATTTTAAAAATAGAGCTTGGTAATTTGATTGTTGGAATACTCAGCTGCCTTGGCAGAGGTTTGGGAGTGGGAGTCTCCAGGAGTGCTTTGTAGTTATTCAAGAAAATATATGTCTCAGTGCAATATGCATTATCATAATTACAGCTTAGAATAGGTCTTGTTTTAAATTACGACATTTTTGGCTTTGGTATATGAATTTTTTATGGAATTTCTGTGTGAATTCTTCTGTGTGTTATCTTCTCCAGAAGGTTATTTTAGGGGGTACATTATTTATCTGTCTGTCTTTATGATAACACCAAAAGTAATGAACAGATCTGAATTTTATGTGGGTAGAACCTGGCCAAAGGAAGAAGTGATTACAATTTTGGACAGGGGCAGTGATTATATTCTAGATACAAAAAATCCCAAATTTTCAAAGGTCCCATTTTCAATGTATTTTAAGTGACTCTAAAAGTAAAATGCTGATCTTTGTAATTGCTTATGTTTCGAGGACTTGGCCAAAGGAAGAACTAATTACATTTGGGAAACGTTCAGGATCTTATTATTGTTACAAAGAAATCCCGAATTAAAAAAAAAATGCACTGTGTTGGAGGTTTGCTTTCTATGAGTGCTTTTTAGTTGTTAAATGTTAACTCTACGAAAAAATTTAACAACTATGAGTTTTTTGCTCTTTATTCTTAGTTATATTAATAAATCAAATAATTTTGTGCTTGGTTCTGCGATTTGTCTTCGAAGCTTCATATAGGATGTATGGGCTTATATTCTTAAAAGGTCATTGCTTAACATACAGTTGCAAATATATACTATTGCAGGTATAAAAAATTGTATTGGGTTTGATCTTTCAATAACTGGTGTTATGCAAAGTTTGAAAGCACTACCTAAAAATTTCTGGATAGGTATATGGTAATGGCCAAGTAAGTGCCCAATATTAAAAAATAATGGATTGTTTACAAGGTCCTGAAGGGACCAATTCACAATCCATTATTTTCTAATATTCATTTCTTAGATTTCAGGCATTTTATTTGAACAAAAAGCATAAAGGTTTTTTTTCTAGAAAGTGTAAAAAGGTTTCCATTTATGGTCACAATCACTGAGTACAACAGCTGGCCACAAATGAAAGATATTGGACACTTTTAGCAAAAGAAAAACTCGCAGGTGTAATGTAGCGTGTCCTCAACCCAGAACCATCTCACATTTATTTGTGGATTCAATGAGTGTGAATTTCAGGATGGTTGATCAGTGTTGGATATTTAAACGACAAACTCCACACACACTTGAAATCAACTTATTGTGTGATCAAGGCCCATATTCAACAAGACACATGTATTTTGTTCACCTCTGCTACGAGAGAGGCAAATGAACATAATAACGAGAAGGTGGTCACTACCACAAAAGGCAACCATCTTAGAAGAAAGACAGTTATGATAAGTGAAAGGTTAATATCCAAAGATGAGTATTTAATTTGTTCCCTAACGACGTCATAGCACCACAACTGCAAAACACAGGTCAGTACGTAAGAGTATTAGCACCACAAGTGGGCTTGTTTTTTATTGGAAATATCTGTGTTGGCGACTTACAAAATCATAATTTACCACCAACACAGATGAAAACTTCACCAACACAGATGATATTTTTGCCAACACACATGAATATCTAGCCAACATAGATGATATTTTCGCCAACACATATGAATATATAGCCAACACAGATGAAAATATATCCAAAACTGATTTGCCACCACAGACAACATTTTAGCCAACACGGATGATATTTTAGCCAACACACATGAAAACTTTAGCCCAGACAGATGAATTTTTTTTGCCAACATAGATGGAAATTTAGCCAACACAGATTATACTTTAGCCCACACAGATGAAAACTAATTAAGTCTGCTTGGTTTACTAAAGAACTGGTAAAGGGTGATAATAAAAGCAAAGTTCTAAAAGGTATATGTTTATTATTTAGAGATTGGCTGCCAAATCCTACATTGTTCTATCTACTTTGGTCATAGTTCTGATGTAATTAGTAAGAGATCACCACACAGATGAAAGTTCGATAACTAGAAAAGTTTATTTACCTGTCTAGATATTAGACTTGATTATTTTGAACAGGTTTCATTATCGGGGAGTGGCTTATTGATCACACTCTCTACTGAATAAGACGTACTTTGTAACTTCAGGATGTGAAACCAAAAGCGAAATACATTGTTTTTCTGATAACATACCCAGCTATTTTAGTGAAAATGGTTAACAATATACAAATACATGTAGGTTCAATGTAATAATAGGTGAATATTGTGACAACAGTTTTTTCAGTCAATGGATATATATATTACAATTTTATAAAGATTACAAAGTTAACGTCAGCAGATCAGGTAAAATTCTTTCACATATACCTACAAAGATCGTAAACGAAATGGTGATCCAAATTTTCCATAGTGTTCCATTTAAATTTGATCCTTAATATGTCTGCAAGATTTAAGTAAGGAATTTAAAATTTGACAGAGTATGTGAATTCTCCAGTGAGAAAACTTCTTATTTTGCTTGACTTGTGAATTTTTTTTTAGACTATTGTATGTCTACATAAGGCCTCTGGTTTCTTCTGATTCAAAATTATCACACATTTTTTTAAATTTTTTGTTTCAAGGGGCGCCCTCACCAATTGGAGAATTTTACATATTGTTGCAAGTTTGATATTTCAGTTTCTTATTGTTTTAAAATGAAAGAAAAAAACATTTTGAGCGTTTTGTATGGATTGTTTTAAATGACTTTGCTTTTGGGACATGTTATGATGTTTTATTATAATAACTTTTAACAATCTTAGACGGAGCTTACATCAAATGGTACAGCCAAAAAATAGTGGAATAGCTTATGATCAAGTATGAAAGGTTCACCATTTCTAAAAATTAAACTCCTTTGACATTAGCAGTCTATGTTTGCGTTTATTTTAGTTGAAATTTATTCACATATCAATGTAATGAACATCAGTCAGTTTGTGTAGTCATGGGAAATATATTTCCATGCATAGGATTGCCTATTTGGTGAAATAGCAAAGCCATAATTGAATAAACTGCCCATTTCCCAAAATGGGCATGTCATTTGCCTGTTTCACAAAATGGGCAAGTTCTGGATTGGGTGTAACTTCTATTTAATTTGTGAAATAGACAAATAACTTGCACATTTTATGAAATAGGTATTCATTTGCCCATTTCATGAAATGGTCAAAAACTAGGTTATTCATTCCATACTAGGTATGAAAAATAAAGTTTCATCCATGGCATTATTTCTTGCTTTATTATTATTATTAACACCAACTGACAATTTATTTTCATATTTGTTATATAAACTACATATATTACTACAGAGATTTATGATCATTTGTGCTAAATCAGTAATAAAACTGTACATGTTTAACAAAATATAAGACATTAATTAATTAAGATGAAGACACCTTGTTTATATAACTCATACATCAAATAGACATTAAAGCATACACTTCTTGTTTCCATGCAATATTAAAACAGTATCTACAATGTTTGTGATTTACAAGCCATCATAAATTGTTTTGTTATTTGTCCACATTGTAACAGGGCTTGTAGCTGTCACAAGTACATTAATCGCAACCAGCTTTCACCTCTCAGGTAACATATCTGTTAGAGAAGATGAAACAACTACTGTATACAACAAAAATATAATGTAATATAACCGAAATACAATCGCAATCAAGACCTTGGCTTGCATAATGGTTGATTGCAATTACACTACAGTTACACCTTTACCCTATATGAAAGGAATGTTAATGTAATATAAAACTACACTAATATGACATGCTACCTGTGATGCTTCTAAGAACATTTTACAAACTCTTTTATCGCCATTTTAACAAATTAGTAGTATAGTATTCTAAGATTTTTATTTTTTAATTTTTATACTTAGTGTATCACATAATATATATACCATATTTGTTGTAATATACATATCTCCCCCCTGGAGGCAATAAACTATCTATAAACTATCTATCTATCTACTATTCCAGTGAACATTACTATTCCTTTTTTTCTCAAATCACTACAAGTAATTTATAGTTAGGCTATAATACTACACAGCACTTGACTGAAATTTCACTACATAATTAAACCTTGACCCAAAATTAAGGAATGTTAATGCTATGAAAAGACACTATTCCAATTATGTTTCTTCTTTTCTAAAATCAGAACAGGCAATTTATAATCAGGTCTTTGAAGATAGAAAAAAGTAAATTTAATAATGAGAACGTTTATTTCATATATTTTACACTTTTTGACATATATTTTAGAGTTGTTTCATAAAATGCATATTTCACAAAATGGGTTATTTCATGAATAGGGCATGACATGTATATGTTTTATGCCCAATCCATGCAATTCTGCATATCGTGAAATGGGCAAGAATTGAGTTGCCCGTTTCATATAATGGGTAATACCATGTTTGAAATATAAAGTTTATAAAACACTAAGGTAAAGTTGTATTTCATATAAAGCAATAATGCAAATGATAAAGGCCATATCAGTAAGTGTTCCAATAAAAAATGTCATAATTGTTGTTCCACCTGCAAACATTGGTTAATAATCCAGATATAGGTAACATACTGGATATGCAGAAGTATTGTCAGCATGGGTGTAATGCCCTGTTCACAGCTATGTTATAAACAGAACTGTTTTTAATTCTGGAATGTTAATTTGGGATACCTATTTCTGCCACTGCTTTGATGTTTTTTTTTTCAAAAAAGTTCACCACCCTGGTAAAATGTTGAAAACATAGTAACTGAGCTGTAAAAACTAGATAAGTTCATTTGTTGGATGAAAAACTGCTCTGCTCTAGGTTGAGCAGTTTAACGCAACTGTAATAACTCTGAAAACGAATCCCAAAATGGCCGAAAGGTACACACTTTAACGTTTTATGACATAATGTCAGACTTTGAAGACCTGTTTTGACATAAAGGTGCACTGGGCACACATGTATTGGAGAATTGTTGATCCCTTAAAAAGGTTTTATTATGGCTAGGGGTTGACTTATTGATCACAATATGTACTTAATAAGTCTTATTTTGTAACTTCAGTACATGAAACCAAAAGTGAAACACATACTTTTTTGTGTAAGAACTTGCACCATATAACCATCTATTTTAGTGACGCAAAACATTTTAAAAGCTCAGGTGCATGTAGATACCCTTAATCTGATTATGAGTGAATTTTTTGCAGCATTATTTCGATCAGTGTAAATAAACATTAAAAACTCGATAAGATTACAAATTAACGTCACCAGAGCATGTACGTTTCTTTACAAAAATCTATATAAAAATATATTGGACAAAAATAGAGGGTTAATTTTTCACATGATTTTCAGTTAAAGTTTGTTGACTTAATATTCTAACAAGATTATATCCAGTGGTGTGACCAGTGGTCATAGAATGTAAGACAAATAGTTTGAGAAGTTTGTGCTGGATTGTTCAAAATGCATTCCAATTTATGACCAAGTTGGGATCTGTAAATGTTTATGTTTTGATGTGTTACTAGCCTGAAACCGAGTTAACATTTAGTGCTACAGCCGAAGACAATGCAAGAGCCTCAAATATGTAAGCAATAAACAAATAAATCAGTTGTAACACAAGAGCTCCTAACAAGGAGAATAAATTTGAACAGAGACGAACCCAGGGATATTTACAATATATTAACTCTTTATCTGAGTAAAGATATATTAATACACCCGGGGTGTTTACATGTTTTGTGTCAAACGTAAACAGTCCCTCCCAAATTTTAGTGCAATGTGGAGATACATATTCTGTTTAAATATTTATATTATTTTAAGTTTAATTTGCTTCATCATTTCTGTACTTTTGCTGGCTGTTGAACGGGACGTAAAACCCCAACTTTGACCTTTGTTCTGTACTTTTGTGCTGATTTACACAGATTCCTGTTCTGATAAATTTACACTGAAATGGACAGTAAAATCACTGGTTGATGAAATAATGTTTCTCATGAATATTCATGAATATGATTTGCAAGTAAATTCCAGTTGGTGGTCATCACAAATCAAAAACTATGTCAAATACTAATCAAATACTAACAAGTATTGGAGATTTAACAAATACTAACAAGTATTGGAGATTTAAGGTCAATCATCCAATTCTTATGTATAGCATTTAATTTAAAACAAATATATTTAGACTTCATTTAATTCACAATGTTATCAAAAATACTGGTGACTAACATATAGCTAAGACACATGTTTATGTTTATAAAAATGATCTTTGACCACTTGAGCTTACTAAGAAACTACAGTTGTAACAAAATAAATCCCCCCCCCCAAAAAAAAATGTAAAGATGTCAATAAAAACGAAAGTGATTGAATAAACTTAGATTCAGCAAACAAAATCGAAACAGTACTCAAAATACTTAAAATTAAAGCTGTAGTAAATACTGGGGTAAATTTATCTACAGTCATATCAACAAGTTTTACCAGAATGGGACTTATACTCAAGCCAGAGCTGTAGAGAGCTTTTCTGTTGCAATTGGGCAATTGGTCATCAGAGATATGACCCCTTTGATTTTCTTCTCTGTATAGTAAGCATATCTAAAATATTTTAAAATATGCATTCATATTAAAATGTTCCACTGTAAATTTACCCTATTTGTATTATTTAATTACATCATATTAAAATACCATTTGAGCGGTTCATAAACTTGAAAATTTTAATTACTTAAATGCAGCCTTTATAAGCTACAAGCTTACCATGTGGAACTGAATGCTGATCTTGGATCGCAGCAGGCATCCGGCAAACATCTAAGAAAAATAGACATTTATAGTTGGCTGTAGCCTCAGGTTGTATTCTTGTGGAACCCTTGCCGACTCTTAATCCTTTTCTCGTTGCAACTTTGAACCATACACCTCAGCTGTAATAGAGTGGGGAGGCAGGGTGGGACTCTCTTCAGTTCCACTTGGTAAGCTTGTAGCTTATAAAAGCTACATTTAAGTAATTAAAATTTTCAATTTTATTGCGCTACAATAGCTTACCATGTGGAACTGAATGCTGAATCCAACTGTCCAGTGTAGGGATTACAGATGAGACTGGAAGAAGTAGTCAATTTTTCTTAGATTTGAATTAATGGATAGAATGAATGTTTTTAAAAAGCCAGTCTGAGTCCCATTTACAGAGCCCAGTCATGGCGACTGAGTCTGTAATAAGCCAAAAACCAAAAATAATAAATGACAGTGCAAAAAAACTGGATTGGAGGAGAGAAGTGCAGCTTATGCCCACTTTAAGAGTAAAGCCCGTAGAGCTAAGCCACGATGTAAACAAGCCCTAGGCTTTTGAATCTCATAATTTTTGCCACCCTAAACTGAGATTAATGACGACCTTAATAAGTCCTTAAAACATAATACAATATACACTGAAAAAATGAAAGGACCTTACCCAAACATCTTAATGAGGTACCTTATACCTAGACCCTGAGATTTAGACTCCTGAAGACTTGGATGTAGCAGATGTGCCCCCACCCCCGTTCTTTTGTTTCCAAGGGTAACTGGTCTGATGGGAAGGGTCAAGGGTGCCGCTACTACTGGTTCCAGATACATATTGTTGTCGTTGTGTGACAAGTAAGGTCTTTTAGGTAATAATTTGTATATGTAAGATGATTAAGTACAACAGAGAGGTTCCATTTTGGAAGATTCCTGGAACTTTTTTGATGATCCCTGTAAAAACTGGAGAGTAACCTGTTGAGGTCTGAGATTTGGGAGATATGTTGGCCAGCTTGGCCCAGGGTGTCAACAATAGCAGTCCTATAACCATCAGTGGTGGAAGGGCCCCTATTTAGGTCTTGGTACAGGTACATGAAAAAGTCTGAGATTTGTTTCACAGAGGTAGTGGAGAAATCCACTGAATTTTCTGTGCACCATTTTTCAAATAGGGCCCACTTTGATTTATAGATGGTTCTTGTTGATGACCTCTGAGGGGCAGCAATTCTCTTTGCCACCTCCACGGACAAAGGTTGTTCTTGGAGCTGTCCACTCCTAGACACCTGGCGTGGAGGTTGAGATGTTGCGGATTGCTGTGAAACACATCGTTGCGGGACTGTTTGAGGAGAGTTGTTGACACTGGTAGCTGAAGTGGGATCTTTGTTGAGAGCTGCACTAGATCCCAAAACCAGGGCATCCCTGTCCAGTCTAGGGGCTATTACAATGATCAGGCAGTTGCACTGTCTGATCTTTTAGATCACTCTGTGAAGGAGAGCCATTGGAGGGTATGCATAAGCTGTGAGACCTGACCAGTTTATGTTTAGAGCATCTATGTCCCAAGCATTCTGGTCTGGGACTGGAGACACGTACAGTGGTACAGTGACCATTCTGTTGACTGGACTTGGTTTGACCTGGACAGTAGGTCAGCCATCACATTCAGACACCCTGGAATGTGTCTAGCTTTTAATGTTATCTTGTAATGATGACACCAAGTCATGATTTTCCACAGGAGAGCACACATCTCCACTGAGTGGGTTCTTCCTTGCTTGTTTATGTAGGCTACTACTGTTGAGTTGTCCGTAGCAACCAGCACTGTTTGGTTTTGACACTGTCCTGAACCTTTGAAGGGCCAGAGAAACCGCCGTCAGATCTAGAACATTTATGTGTAGCCTTTTTTCCCTGTCTGAGCACAGACCCTTTGTGGAGGTTTGCTCTAAGTGAGCACCCCAGCCTTCGTTTGAGGTGTCTGTAAAGAGTTGGATACTGTGGTTTTTGGGATGAAGGTCTGCACCTTTCATCACATTTGTGGGATTTTGCCTCCAATCTAGGTGTGCTGAAATGGTTTCTGTCCAAGGAAGGAGGTTGTCTAACGACTGAGGATATCTCCAGTGCTCCTTGTGGTGAAACTGAAAGGGCCTCATGTGAAGGACCATTTTCTCCACTGAGGCAAGCAACCCAATTAGCAACATCAAACATCTTACAGTCAAAGAAGTTTTGACTTGAGACATAGGATCAAATCCTGAAGTTTGAGCCATCTCTTTTGAGTGGGTTTTGCAAGGGCTGAATCTAGATGGTATTCGTAGCTCATGAATGAAAACACTTGAGCAGGTTTGATTTTGGATTTCTCCTGATTTATTATCCACCCTAAGGATTAGGTCAGGTCTACCACTGTCTGAGTGTTCACTTGTGCTTCTTCCTGAGACTGGGCCCTGATCAGCCAGTTGTCCAGGTACTGGTGAAGTCTGATTCCTCTTGTGGGGACCATCAGCTTCACTTCCTTTACAAGCATTATAAAGACCTGAGGGGCTGTGGCCAGTCCGAAAGGAAGGGAGGTGAACTAGAACACCTGTGACCTTTGGCAAAACCTTATGCAGTGCTGAAACTGAAATTGACAGTCGGGACCAGTGTTTACATGGTCGGTTAGGGTCGGTTACAAGTTCCCATCTTGTTGGGGAGAGTCGGTGAAATTTCAAACATCTTTAATATTTCTACGACCATTACTGACCCTAATTTCAGCCCCCTAGCAACAGGCCTGTCGGTTAACTTAACGGCCTGTCGGTTACACTTCCTGGCTTGCTGGTTAATCAAACAGGCCTGTCTGTAACAAGTATCCGGCGTGTCCCAAGTATGGACTTCCAGACTGAATGTGATGACTCACCGACCGTATTTGAAGTGTTACAGTACAGTCGGTAACTTTAGCAGGCCTGTCTGTAAGTGTTCCCGACAGGCCTGTAAAGTTTACAGGCCTGTCTACAGCTTTTACAGACTGGGTCCTAGAGTCAGGAAAATTTGTAACCAACAGGCTGTAAACTGAAACAGACAAGCCGTAAGCAACAACAGACAGGCCTGTAATACTAACAGACAAGCTGGGAACTGTAACTGACAGGCCGGCTATATTTTTGCTTCTTATGGCCTGTCTGCTTCAAATTCTGTTGGTATAACAACGCAAGTCGGTAAACAATCTGCGTATATTTGGGCTTTGACTTGTCGAGAGACAACTTGGTGTGCAGCTTTTCTTTAGGTTTTTTGCTTAAGTATTGAGCTAGGCTGGACTGGTTGGGAGTGAAATCTGTTCTGTGAGGTTTCACTTTTATCTTAAGTTTTTTTTAAACAAGCTGTACAATTGATTGGTAGATTGGCCTGCCAAGGGGCAGAAGGAGAAAGATTGAAGTACCAACTGGAGACACTCAACCACAGTTTGAGTTAGGAGATACTGCAGCAGAAATAGAAAGAAGGGGGAGGGAGAGAGAGAGAGAGGAATGAACAGGAGGAGGGGGACAGAGAGACGATGGAGAGAGAGAGAGGGAATAGAGCTCAGACAGGGGAGAGAAGAGAGTGCAAACTGACATGGATACTGATGTAGAATCGACTCAATTCAGACAGAAAAAGGCCAGATGAAGTTCATTTTCCTGAGTGCTTCAGACGAAGAAGCCATAGTGAGGTCGTTAAACAACACAAGGAACTGTATGACAAGACCAACGACAGTTTCAAAGACAAGCAGAAGAAAGAAAGACTTTGGGAGCAGCTAGCAGCTACCAGAAACTTGCCTGTGAAGACTGTGAAGAAGTGGTTCGAAGAAGAGCACAAAATGACAGACCTGCCTGTAGGACAGTTTCAGTTTTCTAGGACGTCACATCAGAAGGCAGGGAGTTTCCAAGTCTTCTGCATTCAAGTCACCCCAGAGGCCTTCTGCGTCAGCTTCCGTTCCAGATACATCCAAGGACACAGAATCTGAGATGGAAATCAGCATTGCATCAGATGTTACTCATCAGCCTTTGAGCACCAGTCCCAAGCTTCATGTCGTGACTGCCACCATGTCTGCAGATCCAGTCTTAGATCAGTTCCAGCAGGTGAGGTCAATGATTTCAACATTCCACATTGCACCTCAGGACCCCATTCCAAGTCCTGGACAGTGTTTCTGCAACTATCTCCATTCTGAGATTGAACATCATGAAGAAAGGGACTTTTTAACCTTCAGAAATGAGACACAGTACAAGGCTGAAGAACGCAAGAATGAATCCTAACATGTCAAGAGGTCACCACATATCAACTTCCAGTCCACAGCAGGACGTGAATACATACTCACCATACCAGAAACTCAACCAGTATCCATTCTGATTGTGCAGCCTCAACAGACTACCACAGGACAGCCCGTTACAGTGATTGCAGAAGTACAGCAACCATCGGGGCCTTCATCATCGTCAGCCCAGCCATCTTCATATGTAGTTGTGGGTTACCAACAGCCTGGGACTACCAGACAGATGATTTTCAACCCACTTTTAGTTGCACCTTCACAACAGCAGGAGAGTCAGCACAACACTTCTGGATTATCCAGTCTCTTCGCAGCTATTCCCAGTGTGCTCACATATGAACAGATGGACACACCACTACCATTTTCACCCTTTCAACTTCAACCAACACTGCCACCAGTGCCATCTTCCACTCATCATGAACAGTCAAGAACTCCCAGCCAGTCCAGCCAGCAGAGTCAGCCCAAATCTACAGATTAGCTTACACAAGTTGCACCAAACACGGCCCTTCTAAGGGCCACCCGAATCATCCAAAAACAATTATTAAGCTACATGTTTGTGCCCAAAAACAACAAAAAAACACACCGTCCAACACTTAAATCTCCCCACAGTACAAATAAAATTATGTGAATGAATGTGTGAATGTTAAACAAATATAAATAAACTTCCCCCTCAAATATAAATAAACTTGTAACACAAAACACCAAAAAAATTCCCCTTAAAAATAATCCCCTAAGAAATCAAAGTAAAACCACCACCGCCACCACCCAAACAAAACAAAATTTAAAAAAACTCCCATGTCCCTCATAAACAAAGATCCAGATTCAAACCCACGTTCCTGTCTCCCAAAACCCAACTTTAAATAAAAAGCCACATCCACACTGACACACCAACAAACGTGAGGTCTAACAAAATTTACTAAAATGTGAGTGGCAATGGATTGATAAACTGAAAAAAGTGGGACTGAAAAGCTTTTATAATTTTGTTTTGCACATTTCCTAGCATTTTTTTAAATTCTTGTAAATTCTCTGCTGGAAATATTTCCAGTTATTTTTTTGGAAACTTTTTTAATACCACTCTGTAAAGTATTTTTTTCAGAGAATAAAGCCAGGTCTTGTTTGGGTGGAATTGCAACTTTGTTGAGTGAGGACCTGGGTTTGAATCTGTAAGTGATACAATTTACATTTTTCAAGTGAGTGTGGGAGGGATTGGTATTTGTGATGGGGAATATTTTCGCTGAAATTGGAAAGTTGGGGTTATTTTTAGGGAGGCAACACTTTGCTAAAGAAAAGTTCTTGGATTATTTGGGTAGTCCTGAAAAGGACTGGTATATGACAGCATGTTCTCCCCTCAGTCTTCTCCCCTCAGTCTTCTTAAACTCTGTCCTCCTGCCCAGACAGTGCCCCCGCGTGATTGAAGTAGTCTTTCAGTAGGTCTCATTGATGTTTGGCCTCCCTCGATTGGTTTCTAAAGGTACGATTCTGTCCCTGTTCTCCCTGGTCCCCCTATGGTGGTTGTATGCCATCAGCTGGAGTGGGTGGTCTGTCTGCTCCCCCCGATGGCTTTTTAACATGTTATGTAGTACCACACATGTTAACACAATGTTGCTCACAACTTTTGGCCTCTGCTGTATGGTGGCCAACAGCATCCTGAATCTTTTGCCAAGTATACCAAATGAGATCTCGACCACTCTTCTCCCCCTGGATATCCTATAATTGGCTATTCTCTCTTCTCTGGTCAGTTGGTGTCCACTGTAAGGCTTGACCAGCCAAGGCATCAGGGCAAAGGAGTCGTCCCCCAGCAGGAAGTAGTGTAGATCTGGCCCCCCAGGTTCAAGTGGTTCAGGTGGTGGTAGTTCCAAGGTTCTGTTTTCAATTTTTCTTTTCAGTTTGCAGCAGTTGAAAATCTGTGCATCAGATGATGACCCACTGGCCCCCACGTGTTCCCACAGGAACTTGTTATCTGCATGGACTAAAGCCAAAAGTACCAGGGAGAAGAAGCCCTTGTAGTTGAAATATTCACTGCCTGACTTCTTGGGTTCCTTGAAAGCAATGTGTTTTCCATCTAATGCACTGACTGCATGGGGGACATTCCATCTGTTTCTAAATCTTTCTTCAATTTTCTTCCAGTCTTCAGGATCAGTGGGGCACACCAGATATTCTTGTTGAAATTCCTTCAAAATGGCTTTGCAGACCTAATTCTAATTCTAATTGGACTTTTATAGCGCTTAATCTCCCCAACAAGAGGACTCTAAGGCGCAACAAAACAAAAAGCAGTCAACAAAATTCTGTGTCCAGGGACATAACAGGGGTCGAACACCACGGAGAACGCCAGGGGGATGATTCAGCCTAGGGTGGATATGCTTTGGTGTACAGGTAGGTTTTAAGCTGTTTTCTGAAGGAGGCCAGGGATGGAGAGGCACGAATCACATCAGGGAGAGTATTCCACACAGTAGGAGCATCAAACGCAAAACTATTACCAAACTGTTTGACAGATTTATGAACAGAGGGGCAGAACTTTGGAATAACTAGGAAATTACCACCACTTTGACTGCGCCTGGTACTATAAGAACTGCTGTAGGAAGAAAGATGTGGTGAAAAATACCTGGGAAAACCTGTGTGAAGATACTTATAAACAAGTGTGGCTGTCTTGAACACAATGCGCTGTTCAACAGGAAGCCAATGCAGTTTCTTTAGCACAGGAGTTATGCTGGTGTATCGACTGGTGTTTGATACAATTCTAGCTGCACTATTTTGGATGCACTGTAATTTGCGTAGATTGAACTTGGACAGGCTCCTGAAAAGTGAGTTGCAGTAATCCAACCGACTACTAACAAGAGCGTTGGCTACAAGCACAGAAACATCATGAGTAAGAAACCGCCTGACATGTCTGAAGTCACGGAGTTTAACAAAACAACTTTTGCAGACATTCTGAACATGCTTGGACAAAGAGAAATCTGAATCAAACCACACACCCAGATTTTTTACTGAATCTGCAGGGCAGAGTGAGTTGCCCAGGATATCAATTGGAAAACATGCTTTCAACTTATCCCTTTGTCTCTTCGAACCAAAGATGATAAACTCAGTCTTATCAGGATTCAGTTTGAGCTTACTAGTTGTCATCCACTCTTTAACATCATTTAGGCACTTATTTAGCTTTTCAACGGCAGCAGATGCATTCTTCTGGGAGGATAAATTTGCAGATGGTCGATCTTCCAACCCTCCAGTGGAATTAAAGTGAAGTGTAGCTTTTCCCCGTGGATAAGTGTCTCAAAGTAACTGCCAGTTTCAAGCTGACTTCCAGTAGCTTCCTGAAGTTGGTGATTGAGTTCCTGAGGTGGAGGGGGTGAGTTTTCTTTAATCAAATAAAAAAATGCTGGCTCCATCCTCGTGAAATTTCTGTAGCCTAGTGTGTCAGTAGTGATCAGTTCGTCCAAGAGTGTTCTGTAGCAACCTCTCTCTTCTGTCTGCAGTATCCAGGGCAGTACCCATGGATTCTGTGGCTTCCGTCTCTTTCTGGGTGGCTGGGGTGGGGATGATGGTGATGCTGGCAGGGCAGGTGCTTGGTTTTGCTGTCTTCTGTGTCTTAAAAATATCAAATACAATTAAAAATTAAACTCAATAAAAATCAAAAAACCAACAACCTTAAAATGATCAAGTTGCTCTTGATGATTTCCTGTCATCTTTGAAGTGTGAAATGAATGGCATATCACAGGATAGGGGGTTTATATAGTGTGATATGGATCTCGATTGTGGATCCCAACCCACAAAATCAATCAGTCCTGTCAGGAACGGTCGAGAACATGCAGAGAGGCCCTGATGGACTCTGGAGTTTCCATTATGAACCTTTCTACAAGTAGGAAGATGTTGAGCCTGCTTAGGTCTATCACTGGCCTCCACCTTTGGTGAGGCTTGGGGACTAGAAGCAGGCGACTGTTCTTTGATAAAAGAGACTGGATGTAAGAGGCCAGAGCTTGTTCTTTGTGAAGGGCCTTGTAGCCTGAATGAATCGGGGGCTCTGACTAAATTTGGTTTTGAGATGAATGGCAGAACATTGGTGATAATGTTTAATACGCTGTCTGAACATTTGTTTATCTTCCAGTCTCTTCTGAAAGAACAGAGGCAACCTCCTACTGGTAGACTGAGGGAGGCTATTGAAGAGTCATTGGGGGGGGGGGGGGGGGGGGTCCACGCCCTTGCCCTCTGGGGTGAGGTAAAAATGACCCCAAAAGCCTTTGTTGCTCGGTTTCCCCCTGCCTGAGGAAAACGATTGGTTACTGCTTTGAGAGGAGTTGCCCCCATAGGGGCATTTCCTGTAGGAGCCTCTTTTCTTGTTGTGGAGACCATGAAAGGGCTTGTTTTGATAGGGTGCAAAAGGTCTTTAGAGGTGCCTTTTTAGGAGGAAGTCTTCTCCCTCCTTTACTAGCTGAGACTTGAACAATGAGGAAGGCCAAAATGGCGAATTCCTCAGTTCTAGTATCCCCTAAGTGTAGTTGTAAGGGTGTCATTTCAGCCTTGCGCCTGAGCAGGCCAGTGTTGCTCATAGTAGAGAGTTCCCTCTGGAGTACATCGGCCAGAGATTTACTTAGGCAGGCAAGAGCTCTTTGTTGAATAAGAAGGGTCTTATTCAGCACTTCAAAATAATCATAACATTGTCATAACTGCACCTGGCTTTCTCAGGATTGGCACCTTTTTAATCTGAGTTTTGACCTTTTCAAAGGTCGATTTCAAACTGTGTTGACACTTCTCCATGATAGCGTTGCAAGAAGAAGAAGTTTTGGCAAAAGCAGCTGTGAAGTTGAGAGTAGAGAGTTTCTGCCTAGCCTGATGTTCCAGTTCCTTAAGAACTGGTAGGGGAACTTTGCCCATAGGGGTTCCCAAGGGCTTGGGAGAGATACAGAATTTAGAAAAATCTGTGTTTAATTCTTGCATTTTGTCTTCAAAGCAAGGCTGTCCCATCTAGTACCACTTTGCAGTGGAGGGAGGGTGTTTTATGTACTTTCCCTCAGGTAGATTAGAGGCCAGGAAATATTGCTCAAATTTATCAAAAGCATCTTTGATATGAGAGCTGAGAGGGAGCATAGCTGAAGGGCCTCTTGGCCTAAGTTCCCGTTAGCCTTTTGGGTCACCCAAGTCCAGAACTGAAGTCAAAGACTTAGGCATAGTTTCACTGGGGTCAGGGAGATCTGATATATGCCTGAAGGTTTCTACTTCTTCAGCATATAGGAGGGTAAGTCAGCCATGGCTACTTCCCTATAGAAAAAAGGGATCTGGGTCATTTTGAGGTTGATCTAGTTCAGAAGGACCCCTAGGGGGCTGAGAAGACCTTTTTTCTGTGAGCAGAGGACTGATCCTCCTCTGAGGATGACGACTGAGAAACATATTTAGCCCGAACCTTGTGTTTGCTTTTGTCCAATGTTTTTTGGCTCTGGACGAACACACCCATTCCCGTTGTTTGGATATGTCTGAGATGTTCGGACTGAGTATCTCTGAACGGTGGAGGAAGAGAAGGATCAAACACTCCATGGCTTCATCCATGTGTTCATAATGAAGAATGTTTGGAGCAGTGTTAGGGGGCAAATTGTCAGGCTGAGTTCTTGGGCCAGGCTTTGAAGCAGAAGTGGAGCTTTGATCCAACTCCACTTCTTTAGTAGACTTTTTAATGGACTGCATTTCGTCTCTGAGAGACTTCATTGCTTCAAGCATAGAAGCCGGGAAAGCACCCATTTGTTGCTGAATTGGATGTTAAAGTGAGAACCCAAACGTTTCTGAAGTTTAGATTCGATCTTTTGTTGTAAGGCAGTACCTGCAGTAGGTGGGACAGTTTTAGCTGGAGTTTTTAATGACAAAGCCTCAAAACGCAGGGGTTGTGGATGTGGGGGGGGATGCAAATAATTGTTCAGCAGCACCTTCAAGGTCTGCATGAGACCCAGAAAAAGATTTCACATTGTCATCACCCAACAGATCCAAGTCATTGTCTTTGGATGTGTCTGTAGCCTTCTGTTTCCGAACATACCTAAGCCTGTTTTTAATCTTAGGCAACTGTTCTTCAGAGAAAGCCGAACAGATTTCACACGGCTTTTCTAGGGTAACATAGAGATCATCTCCCTTGTTTGATTCCCTACAGGTGGGGCAGTAATTGTGAGAGTCGAAGGGCAAACAGAAATGGCCACATTTTCTGAATCTAGGCTTGTCTTTATATGCTTGGTGGGACATTTTTACAGCATTAAAAGGACCGTGCAAGCCCAACTGTAAAACTCACAAGTGATGCATACACGGTAGCAATATCTGCAGTACTGACAAGAATATATCTATATATATATATATATATTAAATTTTGGATGGTCATTGATGTTTGCTTCCATACAGCTGGTCAGTTTTTGACTTACAAAAAGTTAAAAAACAATACAAGGTTTTGCAATTGACAATACTCATTTTATGTTACTATAGTAATTAATAAAGCACCTTTACATATCATAGCTATATAGTTGCTTACATAATTGTCATTGTGATAAATAAATATAGATTGGTTGGTGTATAATTTCTACATATTATTAAGGTAACATCTACTTTAGCTTGTGTTTGATAGTGAAGCTATAACAACCAAAATATTTAAAAAAATAAGCAACCACAATGCAGCAGGAAATCCCAGACTTTAGTGAGTGTGGTAGGTGAAAGAAAGAAAACTCGCTACCAAACTTAACATGTCAAGAAGATGCCAGCAGAGTTTGTGACATTCTGGCATGATGTGGTTGTGAGATATCAAGCACAAGCAACTGTAAATGTAGTAGAGCAGGCACCATTGCACAATTTAACAAAACTGTGAAGGGGATGCATAAATAATGAAGATGTTATTTTAGAGTAGTCTATATAGATATTTTATAATCACATGTCAAGATTCAACATTTTATATGTTAAACTAAAAGGTCTAGGCTCAAGATTATTTTAGATCTATCATTGTAAAATGTTCTGACTAACTGGTCACTGATATCCTAATAAGCTGGATTAAGTAAAATAAGAATATTAAACCAGAAATACATTGCACATGTTACTTTTGCACA
Organism: Sabellastarte sp. h YS-2021; assembly: GCA_964017235.1. Classification (NCBI taxonomy): domain Eukaryota; kingdom Metazoa; phylum Annelida; class Polychaeta; order Sabellida; family Sabellidae; genus Sabellastarte; species Sabellastarte sp. h YS-2021. Next base: position 21,072,388 of record OZ024928.1, read on the forward strand.
GTTATTATCGTTAAACTCTGGTCTGCAACACTGACCACTGGCTTTATTTGACTAACCGGTATGCCATCACCAATGATCAATAATGAAATAGAAACACAATATTCTGTTACACATCACTGTCAATTTTCATGCCTTTTCTTAAATTTGCGAAATTCCTTTTCTACTAAACCTATTGCATGTATCAAAGTGAGCCGTGGCCATATTTGACTGACCACCCACTACCATTACCACTGACCATCAGCTTAGATGTCCCAAAGAAATGGAATCACAGTACCCTAAATACATCTGAGCTAAATTTCATGTCTGTAAAGCAATCCCCTGTCTCTTAAGTTTATTTCATATTCAATATTGACCAATTGTCATATTTAACTAACTGATATGCCTTTGAATGACCACGGGCTTTGGTGTCCTCTATGTCCTAATATACATATGTGCCAAATTTTATGCCTGTAGACCAATTTGCACATTCCCCTGTCTCTTAAGTTTATTCCATAATCAATACTGACCAGTTGCCATATTGAAATGACCAGTATGCCATTACAGATGAACAATGGCTTTGGCACCCTCACAAAATGGCGCCCACATCCATGGATCAGCTGGCAGGTCGCACTAGGTTTCCTAATATGGAATATCTTGAATGATTTACGGATCATATTTTTGGTCTGTAACGTAGTCCATAACATCCATAATGTCCTTGTGGAATCCGTAGTTGCATACCATGGTCTGTATTGACATGCCAAGGATCAGATAAGATCCCTACTTTATTTGGTTTTTCTGTCAAGTCCATATGGATCTAGGTATTCCTTATCTCATCTGTAGCATATCTATGAGTGTTCTTAATGTTCATAAACCCATCCTAGGTATCCTTATGGCATCCCTTTCATCCATGATACTTCCGTGCAAATAAAAATCCGAGAAAACATTGCCGGATCTAACCAGACCTGCTTGGGCTGCCATAGGCAGACACTCATGGATGTGCTGGGGAAGAGATAAGGAAGCGATACGTATACCTAGATCCATATGGACTTCTGGACCGTATGACCCTTGGCATGTCAATACAGACCGTGGTATGCAACTATGGATGCCACAAGGACATCATGGATGTTATAGACGACCTTATGGACCAAAAATATGATTCATAAGTCATTCAATATTTTCCATATTAGGAAACCTAGCGCAATCCACCAGCTGATCTATGGATGTGTAACTGGGATCTTATAGATATACCCTCCTCTCCTAGTCATCCTTTGATCGCAGATACTTCCTGGATCATGACCTCTGCTTGGTTTTGCAATGTCCCTGTTTGGATTCCAGTGCATCAGAGGAATTTTTTTTCAAAATTTTCACTTGATAAATGTTGAATTATAATCATAACTTCCAGAGTTCTTATAACCGCCCACTGATGGCCCTTTACATGTCCTTACGTGAATGATTCAGATACAATCTAGAAACGAGCTACATACCCCCAACATACAAATTTTCTCATGCACACAAAGGGATGCTTAACTTCACTATCTCACATGACAACACATACATGTATTGCCTTTGGGTTCTTCATATGTACAAAACTCAGATGGCTTGGTAAAGATGACAAGTCGATACCCACTAGGACAGAATTTGTTTAATTATTGCCCAATACGCTACCATGCAGTGTCTTATGTACCTCACTTTTCTGGGTATATTTAATGGACTCAAAAGAATAGCAGACAAAAATACAGGCCCCACCTCACTAAAACATTTAAAATAGTAAAGAAAATATAAAAAATATATATAAAAAATAAAAGTAGTGAGAGATGTCTCTGTACTCTATCCCAATTAATTATAACTAATTATCACCGCTAACATTTTGTCAGACAAGCAACATACAAAGGCACACAGCCTGTGACTTCCATGACCAAACACAACACATGTCACAAGTAAAGTCTTACATCTCTGCAACGACTTATACTCCCAGATCTGACCACTTTTATCAGGCTTCAATCACATGCAAACACTTAGAATCTATGCCAATGACCTGTAAATCGCAAACATAAAAATTACACACATGTCCAGACAAAACCTACAAATGAACCACATATGAGCACGTACATCTTGAAACAATGGCCACTTATGCCACCAAATTGTTACGTTCAACAAATGTGACACACTCGTGTTATCACAAGTAATGGTGATCCTAACGAAGTATAACTCATATATCCTTAGGGTCCTGAGCTCAAAACCATAAGTGATATTTCCCAATCACCATTAAAACGTCTAGTAAGAGCACAGAGTATTATTCAAATATGGGTCAAAGTATTTAGGATAGAGACTCATTAAAACGTCTAGTAAGAGCACAGAGTATTATTCAAATATGGGTGAAAGTATTTAGGATAGAGACTTTTACTTGTAATAAATGCAGTCAAACTTAAATTACAACAGCTTGAGAATGTCAATGTCACCCAATTGTGGGAAAAAGAAACAGGAGGAAACCAAGAACTATATGGATGGACCCTTTACTGGTCAAAAGACCACAATTCTGCATGTATGACCACCTCATGGCTGAACGGGAGAGGGTGGATCTGGCTTTGTTCAGGAATTTTGTGAGAGCTTATCCAGTCCTCTTTAGGGAGCTGCTTGGCAGAACTTGACCGCATAGCCAAAGAACACACCTATGCCAAATGATCAATGACAGTGGGCTGCATGCTCGTCATCATCCTCAGATACCTAGCTTCCATCAATAGTAAGTATGCTGGGGAGGCAATTAAGCCAACCCACAAAGCCAAGCACAGGAAAGGAGCCACACAGTTCTTCTCCACCAGATGGAACTTTCACCATACCATGGGTGCACTGCATAAGAAGTATTTTGCAAATAAGTCTTCCCCACGTGAAGGTTCCCACTACTACAACTATAATCAATTTCATCTGGCTATCTTCATGGCCCTTGTTGATACTGACTATAAGTTTCTGCAATATGCACAGATGCAGAGATTTTCTATGATTGTTTGCTGAAGGAAAGCATAGAGAATGAAACCCTAGGGATCATATACATGACCCACTCCTTAGGGACAGCACAGTTATATGCTTTTGCCTTCAAGATTTGGCTTATGAAACCATATCCCACTGATAAATGGACAGAGGTGGGAGACTTTCAACTACAGGCTCTACAGACCCAAGGAGAGTTGTTGAGAATGCTTCTGGGTTACTTGCCAACCACTTTGAGTGTCTCACAAGTGTAATCATACAAGAGCCAGACACTATTACAGATACTGTTACAGCCTTTCTTTTGACTTAACCTAATTAACACTTAATAACCATCAGCTGGCTTTGCCATAGACGCCAAACAATATTTTATGAAAATCAGTAAAATATCAGGTTGTATATAAATGGTCGCTGTATTATCCACAAAACTTACTTAAAAGACAAAGTACAGAAGCTAAAAAGAAAACCCGCCACTACACATATATTGTACTTAAACGTTACCAGAGTTTGTGAAAACATTTTACAATATGTACTTGCTGTACTTCTCACACGTTTTACTTAATACTTTACCAAAGGCTAATAAAAAAGTACTCTTGATACTTAATACACTATCAACCCACTTCTACTTATTACTTCTGTACCAATGACTGTGCAACAAAGTGTTTTAATACTGTATTACCAAACATTACACAAAACTTGTATTATGCGGATGTTCCACTGGAGATGACCCAGTAGCCGACCCTATGATTCTAGGGTCGGTTGTGAAAGTCATAGAGTCGTAGAAAAAAACAGACAGACAGGCTGTGATTACCTAACCGACAGGACGTAGTGTTGGGGATGCTTTTTACAAGGTCAGTCGTAGAAGTACTATGACAAGTCTTAAACCCCTAGCCAACAAACTGGAAAGCAAATAGACAAGCCGTAGAAGGAGAAGGAAGCCACAGAATCCATGGGTTATGCCCTGAAAATTGCAGAGGGAGGAAGGGGACGCTACAGAACACTCTTGGACGAGCTAATCACAACTGACATACCAGGCTACAGGAATTTCACCAGGATGGAACCAGCCTTCTTTGATTCGATAGAGGAAAAAAATTAACCCCCACCACAGGGAGTCAGAAACAAACTTTAGGAAGCCATTGGAAGTGGGACCAAAAACTAGGTGTAACATTGAGACACCCACAGGAGAAAGCTGCACTTCACTGCAGTATCACCGGAGGGTTAGAAGGACCACCATATGAAAATTTGTACCAAAGGTCTGCAAAACCATCTTACGTGAATTCCAGAAAGAATATTTGATTTGTCAAACAGACCCTGAAGACTGGAAGTCAACAGAAGAGAAGTTTAGAAACATGTGGAATGTCCCCCATGCAGTTGGTGCATTAGATGGCAAGCACATAGCTATAAAGAAACCGTGGAAGTCAGGCAGTAAATATTTCAGCTTCAAGGGTTATTTCTCTCTGATGCTGTTAGCTTGGTGGGCCCTGAATACAAATTTCTGTGGGTCAACGTTGGGGGCATTGGTTCATCATCTGATGCTCAGATCTTTGACTGTAGCAAGCTGAAAAGAAGAATCGAGAATGGCACCTTGAGACTACCACCACCAGAACCACTTGGACCAGGAGGGCCAGATCTACTCTACTTCCTGTTGGGGGAACATGCCTTTCCCATCATGCCTTGGGGCAGGAGGGTGGGCAATAATGCCTTTGGCGGTGAGAGACATTGTGTTAACATGTGCAGTGTTACATAACATGCTGAAAAGCCATCAGGGGGAGCAGAGAGACCACCAACTCCAGCAGACGACATACAACCACCACAGAATGACCAGGGGGAGCAGGGACAAGATAAAATGTCACAAATCCATGAAGGGAGGCTAAACGTCAAAGAAATCTACTCAAAGACTATTTCAACAACCTTGGGGCACTGGCTGGGCAGGAGGACAGAATTTAAGAAGACGGAGGGGGGAAGAAGATGCTGTCATCAATCAGTCCTTTTAAGGACTACCCAATTATTCCAAGAACTTTTATTTGAGCTCGTGTTACACTGATACAGAACACCTTGAGTCCAGTGTCCTGAGGGAGAGGAGTCAGTCCATCATTACATCTACACCCGTTTTAACAACAGACTCCAAGATTCTCGAACACTTTGCAGCAGATGAGGACACTAATCTCAGGTTTTCTGCAGCAGAAGTCAGACAGGCAGCCCTTCGTCGACTACATGGCATCAGAGGCCGAAAAGATGACTCAAGAAGAATTTGAAGAGTTAAAGGGCAAGATATTTAGAGACATTGAAAGTATCAAGAGCAACCGTAGACATCATCCATTGCCCAGAAGATCAGCCACTATTACCACGGAGTAGCAGAGGGTCGGGATACTACCACCAACCACTCAACAGACGTCTAGTTCCACTCAAGCAGCAGCTGGCAGCAGTTTTGTGTACTATACACCAAGTCAAATTGGCTTCAGCAACCCTACATCTGTCCTAACTGTACAGGACAAAGGGACACAATCTGAGTGGAATATTGAGCCAGCTACCAGATCTGACATCAGCACAGATCATCGAGCAGCCTCAGCAGCAGCCGCAGCTCTTTACTATCATAACTTCAGCAGCGCCTCAACAGCAGCAGCAGCCTCCTCAGTAGCCATCCAGTCAGGGCGGGTCTTTGACCTGCCAGGCCCTTTTCAGGGCCACCAAATCTTCCAAAAACAATTATTCAGCTGCAAGTTAATCCAATTCCCCTCCCAAAACATAACAGTTCTGTGCAAATACTTATCACAAAAAAAAATTAAAGTCCAACACCCACACCACCCCAAACATGAAATAAATAACCCATGGTACCACACATAACAAAAAAGGCCACATAATTTTTTTTTTAAAAAACTCCCAATATGGCCATTAAACAGCCCATTTTTAGATTAAAATCCATGGGATAGTTTAAAATTTGTAATTGAAAAGTCCAACACTTACACCTTCCCTAGAGTTAAAAGGCATTATCACATACTTACGAACCAAAAAACAGACAAACCCAATCCTAAACATAACCCCCAACTAACAAACCCACTACCAAACCTAACACCCAACTACCTCAAACAAACCCAATACCAATAACCACCAACCAAGAAACAGACAAACCCAACAGTAAACAGAACCCAAACCAAAGAACTGACAAACTATTTTGCAAACATAAACCCCCATTATTAAAAAGAGAAATAGTTTCAGGGTTATATTTTCTATATATATGTGAACAGAAGTGAAGAATTTAAGTATAAGCTTTCCAGGAAAACATTTCTGTTTGAAATAAGTTTCCAATCAAAAAAAAAATGTTACTGAAATTAAGATGTGGCTTTCAAAAATATATGCAAAATCAATTCCATTTAGGATGTTATATGTGGCTTTGTGTGTTGCTTTTGTTTGCCACTGGGTCCATCTGTGTAATTTATGTTTGGCATGGGGTTTGTCTGTTTGTCCATCTGTACAAGTTATGTTTGGCATGGGGTTTGTCTGTTTGCCCGTCTGTACAAGTTATGTTTGGCATGGGGTTTGTCTGTTTGTCCGTCTGTACAAGTTATGTTTGGCATGGGGTTTGTCTGTTTGTCTGTCTCAACAAGTTATGTTTGGCATGGGGTTTGTTTGTTTGTCCGTCTGTGTAATTTATGTTTGGCATGGGGTTTGTCTGTTTGTCCCTCTGAACAAGTTATGTTTGTCATCGGGTTTGTCTGTTTATCCGTCTGTGTAATTTATGTTTGTCATGGGGTTTTCTGTTTGTCTGTCTGTGTAATTTATGTTTGGCATGGGGGTTTGTCTGTAGCAAGCATAGCTTATTAATTGTTTTTGGAATATTTGGTAGTCCTGAAAAGGACTGTTTGCTAGTCCTGAAAAGGACTGTTATGGTTAGTCCTGAAAAGGCCTGGTTACTGCAGCAGGACTTATATTCTGCCATCTTGCCAGGCCACTGCTCCCTCATTATTGAAGTAGTCCTTCAGGTAATCCCTCTGTCTCTTGGCCTCTCTAGCAGGGTTTCTGTCTTGGCCACCACCAGCAGTACCACCAATCAATCCACAATCACCAGGCACATCATCATCATCATCATTGTCCAAATGTTATGTTTTGGGGGAAGTTTAAGGTGGACTCCAGCAGTGCCTTGGGCAGCTGTGGATTACCAGATCTCCACTATGTCCACTTCTGTCTGTTCTCGCTTGGCAGCAACTATTGAGAGGTTTAGGATCGCCACAAAGACAGAAGTGAAACACTTGATAACTCTTTCACAATTTATTCTAACTCAATAAACACGAGTCCCAAATATACTTCAACACATTCTCACGAGTGGGAGAGCAAACTAAGCTCTCTCCCTCTGCATACTATTTCATGTTCATTCACTTGTTATTGTCCTGATCTCTGTTGATGTCCCCAGCTCAAGGCTGAAGTTCTTATACTAGTCACTGTACACTAACACCTATTCTCTGTCACCAATTACTGGGTTTATTTCTGAGAGGGCTATCTCACAGAAGCGAGGATTGGCTGAGGCTATTATTAGAGGCGGTGTGCTATGTGACTATTGATTTCTACTGTTAAGTCCAAAGAGAGTTTATTTACTGAGGCACTTTGCCTGTGTTTTATGGAATTTAGAGATCATTAATAATTAAACAGTTTCATCCAAATTCTTCACCATTACACACCGGGGCTAAGAGATGGCACGTCCACGCTGCCACAAAATGAATTTAAATTTGCTACATATAACAATGGTATAAACTCTAAATGTTTAAATCACTTAATTTTTTAACTTGGAAACCTTGTTACATATTAATCCTAAAAGACAATAAGTTACATCATTGTATATGAATGTTTGTAGTGTTCATCTTAAAGCAATTACCTGGTTAGCAAACAATATGATGTACAAGTAAATTTAGAATAACTTGAAAGAAATACTTTAAGCAACTGTACTGGTAGAGAACATTATGAAATTAAACATTTTACACATGTTTTCTTAATAATTGTTTACAATCTGACACTATAGTTTTGTTTTGACAAATGACAAAGGTTAAATGTATGGTTAACACAAACTTGTTACAAATAAATTGAATAATCTTAGGATGTATGAACTATTATATTTTGGAAACCAAATAATCCTATTTTAGATTTAACTTTACCAATTTAACTCAACATTATTCACCATTACACATTGGGGAAGTAATTGATAGACCTCATTACTGAATATACATTGTACTGGTACAACTGTTACCATCTGACACTTGGAATGTAAATACTGTTACAACTGTTACCATCTGACACTTGGAATGTAAATATTGAACTAGTATATATAACAAAGATACAAGTATAGTGAACTGGTGACACTTGAAAACAACAGGTAATGAAAAACGTACAGGTAAAGGTAAGGTCCACATGACTATTACATGAACAATAAGATGACATCTGTCAGAGAACCGACCAATTAAGGTAAGAACTCTTTTATGAGAGAACCAACCAATTAAGGTAAGAACTCTTGAAAAGACACATTTAGGCAAACGTACTGAACTGCGGCCAATAAAGGCAACATTTTGTTAATATACTCAAGTTTAGAGGATTTAATGTTAACAAGTAAAATGGTACAAGCAAGAGATACATACACACTAATAAATGTCACACGATACAAGTAAAACTTAATATGAAATACACAAATTGTCACATCTACATAAACAACTCAAACGTGAAGTGGTGTGGTTTTGAAATTTTAGTGCATTAGTGGTAAAGCCAAAGAATAACACTATTTGTGAAATGATGGTATTAGCATTAGAAGGAATGGCCAATTTCAATCCAATGCCAAGCAAAATCACAGTTAAATGGAAAGATACATAAGTCAGCTGTGAGAGGAGTGATCAGGTCCTCCCCCAGCCAATCAGTATCCTGGTGTATCTGAACAATTAGCATGTTTTTAATGCCAAATGGGCTATGTGATGTGTACGGGAAAATGGTGTTGACCAAAGCAAAAGGATAACACAAGTAAAGCACATCAAGACATAAAAAAGTAATAATTGGATACTGAAAGTGACATCACTCTTAATGATCCAGTGCTAATAGGGAACTTTGTCCCAGACAGAAAAAGTGTGGATCATACAAAACCTAGGCTCCTGTAGTTCTGATATAAGTATTACTATTATTATTCTCTTCTTTGTTTAATTTGATAGTTAGTACTAGATACTTCATTATTGTTATAATTATTCTTTATTTAATGTACAGCTTATTAAATTGCCAATTATTATTATTTCTTCAGTTCTGTTATAATTGTTATTCATTTATTCAGCCCGTGCATGTAGTAATTATCTTCAGGAAAATGTTATGCGCATAACGTAAGGTATCAATATCTACCAATGAAAGAAGAATGTAGAAATTGTGAGTAGCTAACATGTCTTTAGCACGAAAAAGTTGTTTGGCTGTAAATTAGAAAGGTAAGTAAATGAAATTACTATGTAGTAAGTAAAAGTCGTGCTACACAGTGGGTGCATCGCTGTGTATAAGGTGTTTCTGGTAAGTAATATTTATTTGACAAAAGGGGAGCGGATGACTCCTGAACTCATGATGAAATTCTTACAGACATCTTGGTCATGCTGATAAGAAGCATGTACAACTGGAAAATAAGAAGACGAAGAGAAGAATGTTATCTTTGCTCTGGTAATGGAATAAAGGTATGAGAGCAGAACAGTGCTGGTAAGAAGGTAAGTACTTGTACATATTTTGTATTTGACATATGCCATTGCCATAAAATACGGTCTACTTTTGAAAGATAGCAACAGTCGTGCTACAAGCAATTAAATGCAAAAGCGACATAAGTAATGCTGGTACTAAAAAAGCAATATGGTATGTATAATTATGTTAATAATAAGGTATCAATTATAGGAATGTTATCCATCATATGGACACTGTTAATGCAAAGAGGTCCAAAATGGTGTAAATAAAGGCGTAAATAAACAGTAAATGCGCAATAGCTGAGTTAATATACTCAGTGGAAAGCAAAAGACATGTCATTATGAAGCTTCTGTTAAAGGCATGTGTTATGACCCTTTGTTGAAATGCATTTAGTAGTACTAACTGTTTAAGAAGATAGTGCCTATGGTAATTATACAGCATCAAATAAAGCAGTGGATTAGAAAAGAATCAATGTCAAATAGAATGGTAAAATAAGACCTTAGATGACATCACAAACAGATATAGGGATATCTGCAACAACAGCACGAAAATAAGAAAATGTAAGGTGACATAAAGCATCCATTTAGTATATAATAAAATGCATTAGTATTGGCAAAAACAACATATTTGGCAATGAACAAGAAAGCAATATCTGAAGATTCAAACATACAAGGTGACGTCATGAATGTCATAGAATATAAGAAATGTGAAAATTATTTTACAACATCATGAGTTAATAAAAAATGTCAGCTTTCAAGTTCATCAGAACATTATAATTTGGAAAGCACAACTGAAGCTAGGCGCCATAACTCCAATTGTCAAGCCAAAATGATCTGATGTATATAAACTACAGATGAAACATAACAACTGAGGCATCTCTTGTAGCTATTTTATCATCTGTAAGGATGTAATTTCAATAACTTGCTATAGAAAATTGATAGAAAATTTGTCTATCACTAAAATCCATCTATGAAACAAGTACACCCTAAGCTGACTATGTTGTACAAATCAGTCTGTAACATACTCTGAAGGTATACAGAAACATAGTATTATATTATATTATATTAATGAGACAGAAAACAGCTTTCATCTAAATATTTTTAAGAAATTAGTGGACTTGAAAAATAGGCCTTCAGTATGAAGACTGAAAGTAGAACATGCTATTATGTGGCCACTATTCTATACAAGTTGTAAAACATTATTCATGCCTCTATAAAGTAGAAGATTACATTCTGTTTTGTTTGGAAAATAAGAGAATGTGGAGTCCGTTCCAGAAGTGTAGACTTTACACAGACCATGGTCCACGTGACCAAGCGTGAAGGTAAGTAAGAATTGGACATATGATTAATGTAATAACACTGATTTCTATTCGGGTCATTGTGGTCTGTATTACTTTATTATTTCATTTTAGTCATATGGTTATTGATTTATGGTTTGAAAAATGTATAAGTAGTCTTGCTTTTGCTTATATTGTTAATAGACCCTTTGATATATGTATACTTTTATTTATGTTTATAACAGACCGTCTTAAAAATATATATTCATTTATTTATTGCCAATACCTCAATGAAGTAAATTTGAAGTAAGTATTTATTTTTTATTATTATTTAATTATTTATTTATGGGTGTACCCACATGATGGTACAACAGAGTCTGCCAGCATGGAAAGGTAAGTATAATTGGATTTGCTGCAATGGATAATTGTCTAACACAGCGGTGTGTGTAAAGAAACAACGGGCCAAGAGCTGACGGATGGCCTAAGAGGATAGAGGTAAGTATAATGAGTGTTGCAACAATGAACAATTGGTTAATGCGCATTATGAATGTCATACCTAAATTTTCTGTCAATACTTCAACAATGCTGTACTATACGCATACATCGTAAATGTACATATTGGCTAGTTCACACTTCACATAGAGTACTGTTAAAATTATAAGATATTCAGTTCATATACCATACATTTTTGAAATACAGAACAATATTATCTGCCCAAATATATCATCATACTTCTTGTCGTAGTTATTATGCTTGGTGAACCATAAAACTGATAAATTCATTTGATACACAGATAATGCAAATTAAAGTTAATTATTACATATCAGATATTCATTTGATAACAATACACATATCATGTGGATTAGTGATTGACAAGATCTGAAGATAGTCATACAGTAAGTGAAATATACTTGATATACTGAAATCTAGATGAACATAGAATGGAGAATAACTGTAAACACTATAATTACTGACGGCAATACAACAGAACTGATAATAACTGTAAACAATATGAATACTGAATGACTTTACTGAACTATATTTGAAGATAACTATTGTTAAAAAGTGAAACATCCTTCACACTTATTACTCTGTAGTGTTTGAATATAAGAAACATTGACGTAATAATACACTTTTACATTTATAACATATTAGTCATTATGCAGAAATTTATAAATCTGACACCACAATTTTAATTAAGTAGTGGAAATATGCCTGCTTTTACCCTAATTACAATACAAAAAGTTACTTAAGTCAAAGTATCTGCTCTGTCCAACTGAATAAGAACAACTGAATACGTAGTGGTTTATTATACCATTATTCAATAGGGTTGTGGAAGTGGGTTCAAATCTGCTCATTTTCACAATTATCACACTTCAATCACCAAAGTTAAACTGTATTTTATAAGTGTCTTGTATGGGGCTGTTTGGCAGGGAATGTAGGTTGAGTTATGTCAGTCACTATCATTTGCTAAAGTATGTGGTCCCGATTCATGTATACTGTAGAATATGTCAAAGTCCATATAGTGAGGTCGTAAAATAGTTGGAGAATTTTGTAATTATTCACAAGTGTGGAATTCTTTGGGTAAACTTTTGTATGTCACAAGTAAGCTAAAATTCTTAAGTAGGCAAATTGTTGGTCGTATATGCTAACATCAGAGTTGGATTTAAAATGGTGCCTAAGAAACCCTATATGTTAATTAGCCCAGTGCAGTGCGCATGGCTTGGCAAGGCCAAGCCTGTCTGGTGTCATGCGCAGACAGTGGCTGCGTCTATATGCAGCTTTTGGTGGGCAGGATGTATGATTCATAGTCTGGGGCAGATCGTTGTTTCTGCCCATTTCCAGATATTTTATGACCAGAGATTGTCATTATGGTGACATTTGGGATTCTTTTTATGAGCGTTTTTATGGACTTTTGACGGAAATTGGCAGTCATAAACAGCTGCCTTAATCACATCAGAGAGACACTTTTTGCGAGACTGGATTCAATTTGGAGAAGTCAATTGTCATAAATGGGGTGTTTATGTGCTCATCTTATGGCTATGATGGTGGGGGGAATGGTGAATCACTACTTATTGGTTTTACCAAAAGCTTCTTTAAGCGATGGACCTTTAAATGCAAGAAGATTAAGCTTTCTTATTAATAACTAGGAGTTTACAAAACTGGGTTTTTGAGGCTTTTTTTTTTAGCAAAAGTTGTGGAAAATTCACTATTTTACCAAGGACAGAAATCTAGGTGTTTAATTTGTCATTTTTGATTGGAAATAAAATAATAGAAATAGAAATAGTTTGGTGGGCTGTACTGAGCTTGAAAATGAAGAAAATCAAGAAAATTGAATAAATAATGGGTCATATTTGTGTCCCTAATTATGTTGTTAAAACATGTTGCATACATGTGCGTGTAAATTAACTGTAAGCATTTATGTTTGTGGCTTGTCATGGACAATTTTGTGACATTTTTTCCAGAAATACTGTACAAAGTCAGTGGGAACTCAGTCGAAATGAATTCTGTAACGTCATTAACTAGACTTGTGCTTTCAGCATTTTGCATGAGGTTGATAACTGGGGTTGAAGTGACTTGAGGGTAATGACACGTAAATGAGATAGTGGTGGTACATTTAGGAAATGGGGTCTGTGAAAAAAATGTAACCTTTCATTGGGCGATTTGACTTAGATAGGGGATGAAAAAAATGTACTGGTTGTCGTAAAAGTGGACTTTGAAGATGAAATCAAATTTAAATATTCTCATTGTAAAAAGGCTGACTTTGAATTGGAGATATATATTGGTAGTTAGCAAGAATATAAATACTTGTGACGGAAGTTTTGTTGGTTTTGAAGTTAAACAGATTAAATTTCCATGGTGACAATTATCAGTCATGGCAAATTACGAGGAATTACAGACGAAAATCACCCTGCATTATTATTATTCACTAAAAGTCCTTTTGACTTATAAATAGCCGGATGTGGGAACATTGCGTTTGCAGAGAGTTTGTTTTGCTTACAAAATGTACTATATTACATGTGCTGAAAAATTGGAAAATGAAGCAGTGGATAGGGAATTTGATATACTAAGCTGAGGTTTATGATACTTCAAAGTGGATGGTAAATAGGGTGAATCAGGTTCACAATTCATAGGGGCCGTTGCTTTGTGGTGCGGCCAGATCTTGTAATAAATGGTATAGCTTCTAAATTAACTACATGGATATGATCTTTGGGAAGATCAGATATTCTCACCCATTTAATTCTGTCACTTTGAGGATCTGTCTTATATTGGAGATATAGGTCTTTACCAAAATATTTCTTACCTAGAAGGGTGGGTAGGTCTGAGTCATGATCTACACTAGTTTTTGTCTCCTTATGTACAGTATTCTCTGCATTGGCATTTGACCTTTGATTTGGTGTGGGTGGTATAGGGGTTTCTGGAGAACCTACTGTGTTCTCAGACAGATCAAGTTTGGGGTCTCTTGTGTGTTTGTCTGTCTGTCTGTCCGTTAACTGGCCATTTGAAATTTCAGTTGTTCTATCTGGAGGGGTTTTTAATTGGAAACCAGGGGGTTTTACTGGTGGTGGATTTTGGGTTTGAGCATTTCTGTGAGGGGTATTTTCTTTGTCAGAATAAAAATCTATATGGTCTAAATCTAGTGCTAACCAGTCTTTGGGATTAATATGTGTGGGCTGAAGAATAGGGGTTGTTTGAGGTTGGACCAAGCGTGTGATGAATGGCTTCACGAAATCTCTGTGGAAAACTGTAGCTAAAGGTGGCTGACCTATTTCTTTGGAGAGATAAATGCCACTGTTGCCTTTGAAGCTTTCTATGTAAAAAGGGCCTTTCCAACGTGGTTGTAGCTTTGCAGATCTGTCTGTACTTGGATGGAAGATTTTTAAATATACTGGTTGATTGATTGCTAGGGGGGTGACCTTCCTACCTTTATTTTTTGAGTCTTCTTGTGTCTTACAGTAGTCATCATGAATTTGTTGGTAAATGTCAATACTTAATCGCTTGTCCTCCATAACACGTTTGACTACATTTGAATAATAATGGGCATCATTTGTCGGATCAGCCTCGGTCGAATCCGAGAAGGCGAAGATAGAAGGATATTCGCGAAAATGTTGGAGGAAGAATGGACTGAACTGTGTATGGGCCTGAGGGCTGGAATTGATGCTCAAAGCTACAACTTTTAACAGGTGGAGCCAGTCTTTTGTATCTTGTCCGAATTTTCTAAAGGCGGCCCCAATTACGGCCATTGTTCTCTCGATCTTGCCGTTACTAGAGGGCTGGTAAGCATATGATTTGAGGGTCTTAATGGACAGAAGGTGACAAATTTCCTTGACGGCTAGAGTGCTCATATTAGCTGCATTATCGGAGTATAATATCCGGAAATTTCCAAATCTCAATATTATTTCTGAATAAATTGCGTCAGCTATTGCCTCTGTCGTCGTTTTGCTCAGTGGAACCAGGCTAATATAACCCGACCAGAGTTCTTTGATAACTAAGACATACAAAAAAGGCGATCCGGAGTTATCCGTTCGCTCGTTTACAGGTCCGAAGAGATCCATGCTATAGCTGCTATACGGTTCTGGTAGTCTGGCCATTTTGATTGGTTTTTGATGACTTGGGTGTAAAGGCTTTGCTGTCTGACATCGAGAGCAAGTTTGAATTACGTTTTTCACCATCTGTCTTAATTTGGGTGAATAATACTGTTGTCGGAGCTGTAAATACAGCTTGGTAATGCCCAGATGGCCAACATTATGTGTTTGAATTATTGCCTGGAGCATTAGATTTTCTGGGATACATAAGACGACTTTATGCCTAGACATATTCTTGCAATAGTGGGTTAGGCTGGTACGGTATAGAATCCCATGTTGCAAGTGACACCATTCTGATTCGATTATAATTCTTCTATCAAGTCGGTCTTGACCGGTGAGTTCCCCACGTTCTAAGAAATTGATAATTGGGGCAAAATATGGATCTGATCTCTGACCATTAAGTAAATCATTCCTGTCCAAGATGCTGTCTGTAGAGAGAGACAACTTTGAGATAGCTGGTTTGCTATGCAATTTGTTTTGGGTTATATATACTGGTAATTGGTCTGTCTGAGTACTACTGCTTTTTGTCCTATTAGTTGTAATTGTTTTTGTAAGGGGTGGACAAAACTGATCAAATTTTTCTTCTAACCAATTTTCTGTGATTGTGGACAATGGAATGGCATTATTTTCATCCACATTTCTACTCAAAACATCTGCTACTGTATTATTGCTGGCTTTTTCATAAATGATCTGAATATCAAAGTTAATAAGGGTTTGTAACCATCTTGCCACTTTGGTGTCTGTGAGATGTTGTTTGGCAATATATGTTAATGCACTGTGATCAGTGTGTAGAATTGCCTTATTCCCTTCAATATAAAATTGAAAGTGGAAGACACCTTGGACTAACGCATATGCTTCTAAGCAATTTATACTCCAATTCTGTTGGTGTTTGTCCAGGATTTTACTGCCATATGCTATTGGGTGTAATCTACCATTTTTCTTTTGCATTAAAACAAATCCTACTGATTTCTTTGAAGCGTCTGAAAAAATGTGGAATGGAAGGTTTGGGTCTAGAGAAATTAAAACAGGTGCTGTGCAAAGTTTATTTTTGAGGGTTTGAAAAGCTGTGTCACAATCGTTTGTCCAGTCAAAAGGTACGTTTTGTTTTGTCAATTCATATAAGCTATGAGCTATTTGTGAGAAACCCGGAATAAAACGTCTATAATAAGAAGCTAAACCAATAAAGCTTTTAACCTGTTTGGCAGTCTTTGGTTGTGGGAAATTCTTGACAGCCCTTAATTTATCGACTGATGGGGAAATGCCCGAAGAGGACAATTTATGTCCTAGGAATTCGGTAGACGAAGTGCCGAAGGAACATTTTTTATGTCCTAACATGAGCTTAGCTTTCCTTAAACATTCAAACATTTTTCTCAAAGTTACCAGATGTTGTTCAAAAGTAGGAGATGCTATGAGCCCATCATCTAAAAAATAGTGAATCTCAGTATGTATCATGTCATGAAATAATTTATTTATAGCAGTAACTAATGTACTTGAGCTGACTTTGCATCCCATTACTGCTCTACAGTACTCCATCTTACCTCGTCCTGAATCAAAGGCAGTATATTTTCTGTCTTCCTCTGCTAAAGGCAGTTGGAAGTAAGCAGAGGTAAGGTCAAAGGTTGAAAAATACTTTGATCCAGGCGGTATAGATGCTAGTATGTCATTAACTGGTCTCGGGTTCACTGCTACTGGAGGAATTTTTTCATTTAAGGTTCTACAATCTAAACATGGACGAATACTCCCATTCTTTTTGGTAACTAGCACAATAGGATTTGAATAAGGACTATCACTGTGCTGTATTATACCTTGATGTAAGAGATCTTTAACACATTCTTCCAATATTGCCATTCTTGTGTTGTTTAATCTGAGGGAACGACAAGGCCAAACTGGGGTATCTTTTGGAATCCCCAAGTGCTGTTCTACTATATTTGTGCAAGATAACTTCTGGCCAGGGTGTAAGAAAACATCATCAAATTCTTTTAAAAGTTCCAATAATTTTTGTTTTTCTTGGGGAGTTAAAGTTGAGTCAGAAGAAAGACTATGTTCAAGTATTGGAAAAGTGGCCTGAGGGCATTTATCTGATTTATGGGTTGTGGGGTTCAGCATACAGACTGACTTAATTAAGTCTGTTGGAGGTGAGTTAGTGCAAGCCCTTTTTGGAATGTTTTCTCTGTCATTATCTCCTGATGGATGTTTTTCTCTGTCAAGGAAAATAATAAAGCCAATGTGCAAGTTTTCAGGTAGAATAATATGCTTTCCCGTCTTATTTGAAATGGGGATTTTGAAAACTGGTTTATCCAGTGTGTCTATTTCTGTATAAATGTCTGGTACAAATAATTTAGACTGAAATTTATTTCTCACACAGGAGCTGATTAAAACTGGTCCCTTATTCATTTGAGAAGTCCTAGGGGAGCACAAAACTTTTACTGTGGAGTGGGGTGGAATTGTTGTGGAGCTTTCTGTCGTGACTGCATTATTCAAAGTCAATGTACAGACTTGAGAACCAAAATCTAAATGAGCTCTTGTTTGTCTGAGGAATGGGATTCCTAATATGATATCATTATCTGAATTTTGGGCTACATAAAATTTATTAGTGACTGTGTAGTTTCCTATGGTTAACTTTGGAAACACTGTATATTTAAAATATACTGAATTGTTTTCTGCAGCTGTTGTGGCTTCTAAGATATTACTTTTAAATCTTGGTAATCTCCTCAAGTTGTCATCTTGCAATAATATTTTCTCAGGGATTGTACAAATATCTGAGCCTGTATCAATCAAAGCAATATAATTCTCATCAACCAATTTAATTGGTATTCGTTTATTGGTGGTATGGACTTGAACTGGGGGTTTGTGGTTAAACTGTTTTGTCTCCAATCGATGTATTTTCCTGAGGTCTCTGGGGGCATATTGATTGGAGATACTTTGTTTTCTGTGCCTGTACAAATGGTCTTTTGAGTGGGGAAATTTGGCCTTGAAGTATGAAACCGTGCAGGTTTTGTAATGGGGTTTGCAGATGTACATGAGGCGTTACGTTTGTTATGGTGTTTGGGTGGCTGGACAAATGTGTTCAACCAGTCTGCATTTTGAAAATCACTCAGTGGTGAATATCTATTATAGCAAGGGGTTTGATAGCATGATTCATAAGGCTCTTGGCTACTATCCTTGAACGACTTTTTATGAACAGAACCTTTCTTTGCAGGAACAAAACAGATACCGACCTTTTCTGAATACAATCACAAGTCTCATTAAAATATCTGTCTCTGTACTGTACATTTTGACAAGAATGAGGTGACTCAGGTTCACTGCCAGTAATTTGTGAATGTTTATGGGGATGAGATGTTTGAGAAAATCGCCCAGAGTACTGTGAAACTGGTTGTTTGCCAAAAGGGGGTTTATGTATTTGTGCTCTGGGCTTTGCTAGTTTAAATGACTATTCTTGTAAGTTTGCCTGCATCTGTCACTGTGGGTATCGGGAAGGTCCCTTTTTTGGAAAGTTGATTGTCTATAGCCCTGATAAACATTCTCCCTATTTTGTTGATATTGACAGGGTTTGTAATAATTTTCTTGTCGGAACGGGTGGCCCTGTTTCTTGAAATTGGGTCTATGATAATTAGTGCCCTGCAAATTAGGTTTTTGTATTTTGCCCATATGACAATCACGGGCAATGTGACCTGTGCCATTACAATTGAAACACAAAATATCATAGTACACAGACCTGAGTTTGTTAGTTCGTCTGTTAGTGGGTCCTTTCTGTGGTGGGCTGTGCTGTGTCCAGTTCCACTGTGCACTGTAGGGGTGTTGTCTCCTGTGGTTGTTGTACTGTCTGTGGTGACACTCAGAAATGTGGTGGCCGTCCTTCCTGCAGTAAGCACACTGAATTCTAGAGTCTATAATGTTAATGTTCTGTTCTTTCACACTTGTCCCTTGTTGTTGTAGAGTAACTGCACTGTCATCCTGACCAAATGTCTGTGCGGTTTCAAACAACATAGCAATTCTGGTGGCGCCGTCGAAGGTGTCTGTGTCTTGTGCGATGGTATGAATTCTAGTGGGTGTGGACAGGCCCCTAATAAACTGGGTCAAAAGATCTCTGTCCGATTTACCTAATTTTGTGCCTTGTTCTAATACTCTGTTGGCAAATTGTTGGGTGTTTTCCTGGGGCAGCTGTCTAAGAGATAAAAAGCAAGCTTCTCTGCGCCAATCTGGACCTAAAGGTTTAAATTTGAAAAGAAAAGCAGAAAATATTTTTTCAATGTTTGTGCTAGTAGGTATGTCAAGCTGTTGGAACCATATCTTAGCTGTACCTTGTAAACACATGTGAAAAATACCTGGCTGTTTGTCAAAATTCCAGTCCAGGACTGCAGCTGTGAGTTTGAAATTGTTAAGAAATTCTTCTGCATCTTGATCTGGGTTGCCACTGAATGAGTCTAATTTAAAAGGCAAGTTGTTTAGCTCAAGATTTTGTTGTGTGACCGGTTGAAACCTATAAGGCAATGGTGGAAAATCTGCCTGAGTGAATAGATTATAGTCAGATCTTTGAGGAAATTCCTTGTCTTGTGAAGTTTGTGCCCTAAAATTTATTTTGGGATCTACATGGTTGTGAAGGTTTTTGGGTGGGAGGGTGGGAGTTCTCAGGGGATTGTGGATAGGGTTGCGCTGAACATCTGCCGCCTGTGGCTGTGATGGTTGAAGTCCCCTGTCCGGAACTGGTCTGTCGTGCCGGTGCTGTGTTGGGATGTATTGTTGAGGTAGGTAGTCGGCTGCTGTATTGTCCATAACATTACTATTGTTTATAACATCACTGTCAAGAGTAGCAGTACTGGTCACAATTTCACCACTGTTGATAATGTCCAGATTGACTAAATTAACTTCATCGTCCTCAAGATCTTCAGTCTGTGGTACTGGTTGTCCTCGGGTAGTGGTCGTGCTTCCATCTTGTTGAGCCATCGGTTAGAAAAACACTTCAAAAACACTTCTATAGATCATTTGTGTAACTGTTTATTTATAACTAATATCCAGTTGCTTGTTTAGGACTTTGACATCTCACCATGTCCAAATGTTATGTTTTGGGGGAAGTTTAAGGTGGACTCCAGCAGTGCCTTGGGCAGCTGTGGATTACCAGATCTCCACTATGTCCACTTCTGTCTGTACTCGCTTGGCAGCAACTATTGAGAGGTTTAGGATCGCCACAAAGACAGAAGTGAAACACTTGATAACTCTTTCACAATTTATTCTAGCTCAATAAACACGAGTCCCAAATATACTTCAACACATTCTCACGAGTGGGAGAGCAAACTAAGCTCTCCCCCTCTGCATACTATTTCATGTTCATTCACTTGTTATTGTCCTGATCTCTGTTGATGTCCCCAGCTCAAGGCTGAAGTTCTTATACTAGTCACTGTACACTAACACCTATTCTCTGTCACCAATTACTGGGTTTATTTCTGAGAGGGCTATCTCACAGAAGCGAGGATTGGCTGAGGCTATTATTAGAGGCGGTGTGCTATGTGACTATTGATTTCTACTGTTAAGTCCAAAGAGAGTTTATTTACTGAGGCACTTTGCCTGTGTTTTATGGAACTTAGAGACCATTAATAATTAAACAGTTTCATCCAAATTCTTCACCATTACAGTCATCCTCCCCAGGCTACTGACCACCAGGTTGACCTTGATACCGGCTTCTGAGTATGTTGTGCAGAACCACACAGGTAAAGACCACTTCTCTGACTGTTGCTGGGGGTAGTTCAAAAGTGGTCCTCATCACCCTGAATCTTGACACCAGGATGCCAAAAGCGTTCTCAACAACTCTCCTGCCCCTTGATATTCTATAGTTGGCAATCCTTTCCTCTCTTGTTAACATCCTTCTGCCACAGGGTTTCATGAGGCAGGTCTTCAGGGCAAAGGCATCATCTGCCAGAATGAAGTAGGGGACATCTGGACCACCCTGGGTTATAGGTGCTGGGTCAGGGAAGCCTATCCTGCCATCTTCAATCCTCCTCTTCAGCTGAGAGGCATTAAATATCTGGCCATCTGAGCAAGATCCTTCTGTACCAGCATCCACCCATCTAAACTTATACTGTCCATCTATCAGGGCCAACATCAAAATGGAAAAGAACCCCTTGTAGTTGTGGTACAGGGCTCCAGTGTTCTTGGGTTTCTTCAGGGCCACATGCTTCAGGGCATGTGGAACATTCCATCTGATCCTGAATTCCCTTTCCAGTTCTTTCCACTCTAGAGTAGTAGAACATTTGAGGTACTCTCTGGTGAACTCATCCTGGATGGCCATACATACTTTTGGTAGAAACCTGGAAATGGTGGATCTTCCAACCCTGAACTGACAGGATAATGATGTGTAGGACTCTCCAGTGGCCAGATATCTGATGGTGAGGGCTAACTTCTCCCCAACACTGATTGGAGCTCTGTAGTTGGTGGCCTGCCTGGCTAGATGTGGTTCCAGTCTGATCTTTATCATTTCAAAACATTCTGGGGTCATCCTCATGTAATTGGTGAAACCTGGAATGTCTGTGGCATACAGGTCAGCCATAATGTTGTGGTAGGCCCCCCTCTCCTCTCTCTGCAGCAGTCATGGCCTGACCCACTTGTTGTGCCTTCTTCTAGGTCTCTGTATGGGTTCTGGTGGTGGTGGTGCTGGTGCTAGTGGTTGCTATGGTCGACGTAGAAATTGGAAATACATGATTATTTGTAACTAAATAAAAACCAAAAAAGCCCTAAGTTGTTGTTGAAGCTGTCTTCCATTAAAAGGTGGCATCCTGCTGTGTTCCTAGAAAAGCAATGATAATTAGATCGCCAATTTTAGATATATATACCCAGAAAATCCAGCAACTTTGCAAAACAAGAATCGGCGATCCTGGTCTGGGGAAGACTGAGGAGGCCTGAGGACGTCGGGACTTAATCAGGTGTTAGTCAGGGATTAGTCCCAGGAGGCCTGAGGCGTCCTGGGACCCAGTCGGAATGTGTCTGACAGGATCGTGCTTCTAACCGACCAGAAAAGCGGCTTAATTGGTTCTTAGTCTCAGACCAGTTGGGGACTGTCTGGGGCCGCCTGAGGCGTCCTGAGGCTTCCTGAGACTGATCTGTTCTTAATCCCAGACTTTGACACCGATCCAGTTTTCCCGCCCATTTTACCTTTTTTTACCGACTGTCCACGATTAAGGGTCGCCGACAGGATCGAGGCTTAATCCTTTGGTGGAACAGGGGCATTAATCAAAACCTTATTTTAACAAAATTATAAAAAGTTTTAGTTTTAATAAGCCACATAAGGGTATTTTATTTGTCTTTATCAGTCTTGCCAGGTTAATAGTCTTTTTCTTGTCATTTAAAAGTCTAATGTCATAATCACATGAGGATGTTGACACACTACTCTGTTTGGGTAATTGTAACAACTTCAATTTCAGGACATCAAGTGTTGTTTCGTTTTGTTCTAATGAACTCAAAAGGAACACTAACCATTGTTTCTGCTTTTGCTCAGGTGGAACAGTTGACATAACAGTACATGAAATTCAGTTTGATGGGAATATGAAGGAGGTAGCTTGTCCTTCTGGTGGTCCATGGGGTGGAAAGACTGTGGATGAAAATTTGGTGGCATTACTTAAACAAAGTTTTGGAGATAAAACCATAAACAATTTCATAAACAAAAAAACACAGGCTTGGCTGAAGCTTATGACAACCTTTGACATAGCAAAAAGGACTTTTAAATCCATTGGCAACACTCCCCTCCGATTTGAGCTGGGTTATATTTTTTGCATGGAAATTCTTTGATGATGAAGAAAGATATTGGTGAGGTTTTGAAAGGTGCAAATGGTGTTTCATTTAAAGAAGGCAATTTGGTTATTGATCACAAAGTCGCACATGAACTCTTTAGTTCTGTCACCAAAATAATAGAACATGTCCAAAGCAAGTTGAGCAAGATACCAGATGTTAAGTATATCTTACTAGTGGGTGGTTATGGTATGTGTGAGATGTTGAAGGAAAAATGTAAAGCAGAGTTTGGTCATAAAGCTAATATTTTGACCCCACATGAAGCACAGCTTGCCATTGTGAAGGGAGCTGTGTTGTTTGGTCATAACCCATTGCAGATATCCAGTCGTATTGCACGATTTACATATGGGACAGATGTAAGAACATTGTTCAAAGATGGTGTACATAGTCCAGAGAAAAAGGTTGTTGATAATGAATGTAATGAAATGTGTACTGATTGTTTTGATGTGTTTATCACCAAAGATGAGAAAGTGAACACAGGTGAAAAAAGTTTTTTCTTACGGTCTAATATCGAATTCACAAACAAGGGTAGACGTTACTTTGTACAAAGTTGACAGGACAGAAGTCATGTACACAGATGAGACTGGAGTTGAACAAGTTGGAAATGTGACACTACACAGCACAGACGGTCCACTTGGTAATGACCTCGAGGTACGAGTAACTTTTGGTCACACCGAAATTTTAGTTGAAGCGAGGGACAAAGCTAAGGGTGAAAACTTCCCTGTAAGAACAACTGTTGATTTTTGTCATTCCGAGATATCTAGTGATTGTGTCAAGTAGTTCCACAGAGTGTTTGTACAGATGTTTTAATCATAAAATAATAATTTTCTCTATGATTCATTGTTTATACGACTGTTTGCAAGGTTACAAATGATATTTGGGTAAAATAATGACTTCAGAATATGTGTACCTCTACAAACAACATTTAAGTAAGCAACGATCAAAATGGATACTTGGTCAACAGAAAAATAAAAGAACTAATACCAATTACAACATAATGTACTTGTTTAAAGCTGTATCACTTAGTTACTGATATGCCTTTTCTTAAACGTTTTGAGGTTTTTTGTTATGTAAAATATTTTGTACATATTTAAATCATATTCCATGCATATGGAGGTTCTACCAGTTCTATCAAATGCACACATTTCTGGCTCTTTTTTGTTGTTTTTTTCTAAATTAATTTTAGATCCCAAATAATCCAAAATGAAATTTATTGCAAATGGTGAGGTCAAGGTACAACAGGCCAGAAATTTAATAAGAAATGCGAAAGACATTGTTATACCATACCTATACACTTTTGTTTCAAAACATGCATGCTAATAAGCCCTTAAGACCTGTGTAAAAATGCTATCTTCTAGAAATATCCTTTAGTAGGTATTTATTAATACAGCCCAAAATAACTTTCTAGAATGCTGTTCAGGAAATGATGGTCCACCCGCCGCTCAAGAATGAATTAAATAAAATCTCACAAGAAGCAAGGACTGTTAGTAAGGATCATTTCAAAATATACATTGTGTGGTCTGTACATATATTTGTTCATAACAAAAAATAATGTTGAAAAATTACAGCACCTGGTCCATCCTGTCATATGGATACCTGTGTCAAATGCTTTACTGTACACTGACAAGACTATATGATGGTCAACATGTTTTTGTTCTGTCATTCTAGGTTCATCACTGCTTGCATCACAGCTTGCTTCTCGAGCAACATCCAGGCTTCCACATGCCTTTTCTGAATCCACCAAGAAGGCCTATGACACCATGTTTCGCACCTTTATGGCCTTCCTGGTCTTCATGTACTGGGACCTCTCACAGGTGACTGTGTTAAACCTTCTGTGTTTCTTAGAGTGTTTAAACTTTAATGGAGTAAAACAGTCCCAAATGGCAAATTATCTATCTGCCATTAAGACCCAGTTCTTATTATGTGGCTTGGATGTTGCTTGCTTTAATGATGCAAGGCTTAAATTTGATCTAAAAGCGATACAAAGACATGCCCCTCTTGTTGTTAAACTTAACAAGATTATTGATATTCCAATGCTTTCTCAGATTGTAGAGCAATGTGACTTTACATACATGGGCCAGGTATTTAAGGCTCTGTACTTGTTGAGCTTCTATTCATTTTTGCGTATTTCTAACCTGGTGCCACATGCTGTCTCAAAATTTTCACCACTTAAGCATCTGGCAAGGGGAGATATTATTTTTCAACAGGATAAGATTGTTGTTATTGTTAAATGGAGTAAAACCATGCAGTCCAATGATCAAGTTAAATTGATTTCCATACCAGCCATAAGTAGATCCAGGCTGTGTCCAGTGAGTGCCATATCAAACCTCCTGTCCATCACCCCCAAGGGCAGGAATCTGCCTTTATTTCAAGTTAAAAATGCAGGAAATTGGGTGCCCCTTACTGATAGTGGGGTCAGGAGGCACTTTTCACTGATCCTTCAGCGTTTGGATCTGGCCCACACTGGCTACACCTTGCACACCTTCCGGCGTTCAGGTGCCACCTTTGCCTTTAACAATGATGTGGCATTACCAGTGTTTCCTGAGCCTCGTTTTTCTGGAGGTCAACTGACCCCCGCTTTTGAAAACCGGGGGTCAATGCAAATTTTTGAGGGTCAGATAGGCCTGAGCCCTTCTAGTTAAACTGCAGGGTAGAAAAATAATAGATGCTGAACATGCTGAAATACCTCGCAAAGCTGGTGTTCGCATTAGAGTTATGAAATGTGGGGTACCATGTATCCCATGGGGTACTTAAAATGGGGTACAAGTAATATTCTGCCACATTTTCCTCAATAAGTAATGTTTATATGTTTAGCTATGCCCAGTTACAGTACATTTACATGGCTGTATATTCATAAAGATATCTGATCAGTTCACCTGTGTACATCAGGGTAAAGAAAATAGTGAAAATATAAACTTGACTAAAATTTTTTATTTACCCTACAAATATAATATTTATACTGGTTGAAAGACAAATTATTGTAGTTTATTTTGCTTTTTATTTGACAAAAATTCATTGAGTGGTTCGAGAGTTATAATGTTTTTGCGAATATTTTCGAATTTCACAGCTAGTATTTTCCGGGGAGGTTTCCGGGGTTAAAAATTCAAGAGTTTCCAAGATTTAGTAGAACGTGTCTCCCAATGCACAAGGTATTTGTCATCGTTCGGAGACGTTGTTTCCAATTGTTTCCTTACAGAGATCATGTTTTCCTTCGATGTGTGATGTTTCGAATAAGATTTGCTAGGGTACATTGTAACACTGGCCGTTTAAGATGGATTTCATATGTGCAGCTCTCGCCTTACAAGAAATTTTACTTTCAGTGCTGTTTTATTGCATGTATATCTACGCTTTCAGTAAAACATCTTGCGTCCTTTGGTGGATTTTGTAACTGAATAACCCGAATGCGCATGCGTGACCTCGCGAACTCTTCACCTCTCGACCTTTTGATAGCACGCATGCGCAGTGACAAGTAAACAACAGGAAATCGGCCATTTTTGTTTTGAAATTGGAATAAATAAAGAACTGCTTCATATATAGATGAAATGTTGATATTTCTTTTTACAAATACTTCTGCGTCAGTCTGACCCCCTGGTAAATAATATGTGCGTAAATCGCTTGATTTTGGCGTAAATTTACGCACGTTTGTGCGTAAACGGAAACACTGATTACAAAACATTCAGAGACATGGCACCTGGACGTCGGACTGTGTATGGAGATACATAACTGACTCCACAAATGCTGGTGATCAGGTTGCTGAGATGTTCAGAAATAAGTTGTCATCTATTTGACTTGGCACACTACTCTATACTGTTGGGGTTCGGCTGATTTATTTACAAATATTTTTCAAGTAATTTCATTTTAGTACCATAATTCATTATGTATTCACTCAAGTAACAAGACATAGGGTCACCTTTCATTATGCACTCCTATACTTTATCTTCTAAATTTCACCATTTTATAACTTATGTTAAGGTCATCGAAATCTGTGCTAGTTAAGGTGACCCTATGCCTTCAATAAACAATTCTGTTTGGCTTGTACATAATCAGAGTATAGTATTTTGTGTAATAAATGCATATTATCCGCAATGCTTCTTTCAACTTGACCTTCAAGGTCTTTGTTTTGTCCTGACCTCTGGACCTCTAGGAACTGTGAAGGAGTAGCAAGTGAGTGTTTTGTAGAAAAGGAATAACTGCCAAAAGCAGTTCCACAGTGATCTGCATTGTTACTGAGAACAGTGTTTGCCTTCATTATGGCAATGTTTATGGTGAAAAAATTATTTAATTTCTGGAAATTCTTGATAAGATTGAGACGCATTAAATGTTTTTTATGTGACTGTTTTATATGTGGTCTGAAAGAATTGAACATGATGGCCAGCAACGTTCTACTATTTTCTTGTATTTGAGAACATGAATTCAAGTTTGTTTCGGACGTCCTTATTACCAGTGAAAAATATATTTACATGTACATTGTGTAACATGTTGTATAGTTAACAATGATATCGCTTGTTTATTAGTCTGTAATTGAAAAAATGTGTCCTAAAGGTCATTCAATAAATAGGTGTGGTGCCGGAAGTGACCAAGAACCGCAGTATTCATTTAAGAAGCCAATATCTGTGTCCTGCAAATGACATTAATTCATGCAGCTGGCTACGCTCTTCATCAACACATGGGCCAAGTGAGCTGCTGTTTAGAGTTTCTCTAAAACAGAATAATAAAGGGAATGGAACCAGGCAATGACTAACTGACATCTCGGGTGTCTGACCAAGATGCAAGTAACCTTTAAAATCAGGAGACAGTACTGAAAACAAACTTGTGCTGTAGCGTCTCTTGAGTGAAAAGGCTGTTCCCCTGGAGAAAATAGGTGAAAAGGACTGCTGAATTTAATTCAGTTATTTTGTACTATTTTGATTTTGTTTAGTGTACACAGGGCACTATTGTAAATGAATAAACTAAACTACATGGTACCAGATTTCTAGGCTTGTGCAGATACCAATGGCAAATTAACCAATAATTTAGTATCAATTTTAAATCTATGAAATTTGAGTATTTTACTGGCTTTTGTATCTATATCTTACTCTATGTTAGGAAACCTTTACATTTTCTTGTTAATTACTTTTCAACTTAATTTGAACTTAACATATACTTGGGTATCTGGATGGATACAGAAATTTTTCCCTCATCCTTTATGGTTGAGATGATACTTATATGACTGTTTGCAGGATTACCATAAATATTTAAACATATTTGGATAAATCAATAATTTTCCGACACATGTATAGTATTCATAAGTAAAAGTATGTAAGTAATCAATATCCATTTTAGATTTGGTCAACAGGAAAAGAAAGAACTTACTCCAATATAAATTAATGCACTCCTATAAAGCATATTTACTTTAGTGATATGTTTTTGTTACAAAAATGTTAATATCTTGTTGTAATGTAATTAAAATATATTTGCAGGAATATAAAGTTATATTTCACACATAGAAAGCTTTTATCATTACTCCTAAAGGTACCAGTTCCAAATAACTAAAAGTAGAATTTATTCCAAATGGTGAGATGTTCAAGGTCTCACAGGCAAGAACAATAAGAATTACACCTTTAAATGATATTGTCACCTTTTTGCATTGAAAAATGTGCTTATAGGACCTCCAGTTCAGTGTTAAAATGCCATCTTCTTAATATTATTCTTTTTTCCTCTCCATGCAAACTCAATCAGCTCAATCATTCACTATCACAGTAGTATTAATTACCACTTCTACGCCAATGATACCCAGTTATACATAACACTCTCACCAGTAAATTTCTCTCACTCTATACAAACTGCTCAAATGACATTCAAAACCTCATGTTCAGAAATAAGTTAAAATGGAACCCTGACAAAACTGAGTTTATTTTGATAGGCTCCAAAAACAATCGTAAATAACTCCTTCCTCACTTTTCATTCTTAGTGATCAGGTCTCACCAGCACAAAGTATCAAGAACCTCGTAATGGTGTTCGATTCTAACTTCACTCTTTCAGACTATGTCTCACAGGTCATAAAATCTACCAGAGTTCATGCTAGAGGCCTCTACAGAATTCGTCCCCTTCTAGACCTCATCACATCAGTTCTTTTAGCAAATGCTTTTGCGCACAGCAGATTGGACTACTGTAATTCTCTGTTTGTATCACCCACTGATTCTGAGCTAAAAAGAGTGCAGCGCATTCAGACTTACTCTGCTGGGTTGTCACCCATTCCTCTAAATTCCCCCACATCACCCTCAATTGAAAAAAACTCCATTGGCTCCCACTCTGGTATAGAGTACAATTTAAAATAGGCCTCATTATATACAAATGTCTAAACCACTGTGAACCAGCTTATCTAAGTGAATTAATTCACAGCTACACCTCCTCCAGAAATACAAGGCACAGTCCCCCCAAAACTTAAGTTCCTTCATAACCCCACTTTTGACTATAGAGTTCATAAATCAAATAGAAATACTTTCCTAATTCTTTCTACCTGACCAATTTGGACAGCAAAAGACAATTTGATTTATTAACAATCTCATGTTTGGGTTTGGGATTGCTTTTTATTCTTTAGTAATATTAATAAATCAAATATATTTGTGTTTGGATCTGTGATTTGTTTTCAAAGAATTATACAGGCTTATATTCTTAAAAAGACATGGTTTAGCAAACAGTTAACCCTTGTGCAAACACATGCTATTGCAGGGATGAAAATGATATTGGGTTTTTAACCCTTCGGTTATGCAAAGTTTGAAAGCTGTAGCTAAAAATAATGAGATATCATGTCCTAAGCTAAGTAACACAACCATTTGAAAGTCTAACAATATCTGATATTTATCTGTGGTTCAATGAGTCTGCAAAATTGCAGAAAGATGTATCAGTATTTGATACTTAAATGATACTCTACACATATACTTGAAATAAACCAATTGTGATCCAAACCCATATTCACCAACATATATGTATTTATTTGTACCTCCACCAAGAGACAGACAAATTAACACACTCAAAAACATAAACTCCTGATTTTAATTTTTGTAATAACAAAAACCAGGTCACTACTACAAAAATCAATCATAATTGGGGAAAGGCAGTTAAAATGATTCAAAGATAAATCTAAAAATATGAGTATTTAATTTGTTTCTCAAATAAGTCCGTTGCCAAGGCTGAATTTGCCGGAATTTCTGTTGCAGACAGATAAGGAGCTTGACTGAAATTTGGAATCTAAATACTCAAAACTTGTACTTCAAAATAATGCACTATTGACTTGGCAGCCAATTAAATTTCTTTCAAACTGATAAATCATTTAACCATTATTTGCTCAGTCTTATAATCAATCAATCAATCAGTTGCCCAGGTGCTTAATCTCCGTATCAACGGATTCTAAGGCACACCATCCAATCCGTAAGGCATAAATCATGAGACATTAGACATGTTCCGAGTCGTTCCCAGAGAGGCGGTCCGGTGGTATAAGTGGGCAATGGAAAGTTATTTGGTTCTTCTAATTTCCATTGTAAACTTTTCACAGATTTGGGAAATATATGTATCAATTGAGTGTTCAAAGACTGATGGTTTTCTAATATTTTTACAGACTGATCTAATCTATTCCACTGCTTTTTAGTTGGAATAAAAGGCAGATGCTTGAGTGGGGAAGCTTGAGTTGAAGAGGTGGGAAAAACAATACTTATTGAAGAATATCTAACCTAGTAATAAGAACTTTAATGGAGTTTAATTTTCATCATCTGACATACTCTAAGGCACAACTATGCATAAAAGCATTATATAATAGTTGTTCCATTAACATAACCAGGTCATACCAGAGAAGCCACAGGGTGGGATTGTGAAAGAAGATAAGTGTTTTGCAAACAGGTAAGGTTTGAGGTTTTCCCAAAAATGGCAATAGGGGTTGCATTGTGCATGGTGTCAGGAATGCCATTCCAGGTATTAGGTACATCAACGGAAAACAATGACCAAGATGTTAGGCAAATTTGTGAATTAAAGAATAGAAAAGTAGAACTGCCAAATACTGCATGCCAGTCATGGGGCTGAGAGATAAGAAGTATCTAAAATAGCTTGGGGAGACCTTATAAAAACTTGTAGGCCAACCTTGCTGTTTTGAAGACATACTGGTACTCAACAGGCAACTAGCGGAGGTTTTTAGGATGCATGTTGCATCAGCTAACTTTGTAAGATTTGAAGCTTTACATGCAAGAGTGTTTTGAATACACTGGAGCTTATGTAGGTTGAAACTTCACCAAGGACAGCCACTTCATGGGTAAGATGCTGTCTGATACTATAAAGACCATGCATTTGCAGGAAACAGACTTTACAAGTCTTATGAACATGTAAGAAGACGTCTGTATAAAACCGCATACATAGGATTCCTACAGTATCAGCAGAGTCCAGTTTGGCTGTTACATATGATAATAGTTGAACATCATCCTAGAAGCTCTGAAGATGGATTCCAAGTTTAAAACGTGGGTACACCGGAGAATTGTGAATCACCTGTAAAGTTGTATTATGGGGGGGGGGGGGGGGGGGGGGGGTTGAAACGTGGGTACACCGGAGAATTGTGAATCACCTGTAAAGTTGTATTATGGGGGGTGACATAATAATCACACTCTCTACTCTTCCTGAAAGATATTAATGAGATATTGTTATATGGAACCTTGAGATGTGAAACCAAAGTGAAGCATAGAAGTATCTTGTGAAACCTCTACAACACATCCAACACAGAGGCACAGCACATTATTCAAATGGCTTAACATATGTATCAAGTTTATTATGTGAATTTCATTTCAATAGTTCTTTTCAGTCATTGAAAATAAATGATAAAAATAATAAGATTGCAACGTTAACACCATCAGATCAGAGCAAAAGTGTGTGGACCGAATGTACACAATGACATATTTTGTATTAGCTGTTAAATCAGTTCAAGATAAGGCTTCATAAGTAGACTACACATTTTTACTGATCTATTGTTTTCAGCTTAAGCTTAGTTTCAAAGTTCTAATGATATCAACATATTAAACTTGTTATCATACACGATTACACTTTAATAGATATATATACAATGTGCAACATAGTCCATCAACATATGAAGTTGCTGTATTGTTATATTTCACCAGACGTAGCTTCACAATTATTAAATGCATTAAATTAATAAAGTACAACATCTGCAGTCACACTGAAGTGCATCGAACGGCTGTGTTCTTAAAAATTATCTGGTATTCAGGAAACATAAACAGAAACAAGTCTTATATATGTACAAATTTATTAACTAATAAAGTGAAAGTGTGAAATATAATACAGTTGCCAATTAAGTTAGGGATGGACTGAAAATACAACATTGCTGACATAATAAAAACAAATATTGACATTAACCTATATTTTATAACAACATTAGACGTTTATCTTGAATATAATATACAGCCTTTGATTTGAACTGAGAGAAAAAACAGAGTTCATCCTTACTCAGTCATCACAGAAATCTGCCTTTATCTATGCTGAAAAAAAATCACCCTGTAAATAACAGTTTCAGCCTGTCGATGACAGAAATCCAATGTACAAATTTCCCAGAACCTCAGGATTCACCTATCAATGACCTGAATTATAAAAACATCACAGAGCCTCAGTTTCACCATGTAAATCAAATATATACACTTTTTGTACAACCCAGGTTTCACCCTGTAATTCAAACACAATATTAACATTGAAATGATTCACATTTCCTAACCTAGAGACCCTGTAAAGTATATATTCACCCTTCAAGAGAAATAAATTATTTCATATTAACACTTAATTTAGTGAACATGTTTTACTCCTTAACTACAGCTTTTGCCCTTATGCCCAGGCTCATGGTATATCAGAACAGATGTTGTATCTACAAGTACAGGCAAGATGTTGCATCTACCAGTCCAGCATTGAACTGATAACATACTGGGTTTATCTGGTGAAATTGCAGACAGAATAGCATTGCTCAATTCAATTAAGTATCAACTTTTCCAAGACTTTGGAAAGACAACTTCCTTTTAACACTTTATAAAAAGTCACATTTAATCAGCAATATTTATTTGGATTTTAACGTCTCTTTACAAACAATATATTTCATATCACAACATTTAGTTTTATGGGTAGAAGAAAGCAGTACATACAGTTGATCAGGGTTCTGTACTGTGAACTGCCTACCATTGGTAAGCAACTACCAACTTTCCCACATAGGGTGCCGACCTCAGAGGTGGGAGACAAGTGTGTTACCACTCTGACCCCCTGTATGACAATAGTTGTTCATACAGTGAAACATACTACAAAATAACATGAAAACAACAGATATTGAAATACTTAGTTTACAAGAATATATCCACACAAATGGTGAGTAATTCATGTACATTCGTTGAATATTGCTAGTTCGTAAGAAACTCTGGGCTATCCACACTACAGGGTAGAAAAGGGCACTCAGCATCACTCAGAAGTTTTGGTTTTGATTACATCAAAATATTTTCACCAGAAATACTTTTCTTTTAGAAAAAGACCTCCCAAAATGATCAGTAGGCAGCAGTACTGTGACAGTAAAGGAAGCATTTAGTCTGTGAAATTGATGGTCTTTCCATCTCGATAGGTAACGAAATATTTGGTAGAAGCCGAGGAGCCAGGTGTTGGTGTGGATGAAGAAGGCCTCCACTGTAGTGCCTGCTAAGAGGTAGGGTTAGCTGGCATTGTCTGAAAAAGTAATATCTGTTGGCCAAAGGCTTGGGCTGACTGCTGCACTGTTACGACCTCCTGTATTCTCGGCTGGTGCATCAGTTCCATTTGTTTCTGCTTGAGCTTTAGATCGTGCTGACACTGGTCCATCTGCCTCTGCCTCTTATCTAGATGAAGAGATATCTTATGCTGCTCCATGTCAGTCACACAGCCTTGGACTCACACACAGCAAGATTTACAAGATCCATGCTTCGTTGCTGGAAGCTTGGCCACACCTTCTCATGGATCTTGCCATGGTCATCTGCCTGGACCGCATATGTGCTAATTATACATTCAAGCCTCTCTGAGATTTGTGCATTCATATCCCTGAATTCATGCAGTGGTTGGTTGATGGGCGGCAGAGAGGGATGAGAGGCTGGTGGCTTCAACTGAAAAAAATAAAAAAATAAAAATAAAGAAACAAACCTAGAAATTATCATACCAAACTCTGTATGTAACAAGATAAAAAGTAATACATATATTATGAATGAATGCTTACACTGGCCAGCTGCCTGGAAGGTACACAGGAAATGTGGTCCTCCAGATAAGTGAAGGTGTTCACACCACCATAGTTCTTTGCAGTCAGCTTGACATACCGGGTCCTCATGCCCTTAAAACAGATCTTCAAGTCAGCAGCTGCAAATAGACGAATTGGACAGAAAATGTAATCACACACATACTTGACAAGCTTATATTACAACATATTGATGAAGACCACATCATGTTTTAATATGCAACAGTTTTATAAATTAAATTCACATTAAACTATTTTCAAACTGAAACATAATTCCACAGGAAGGTCAGGATTCAAACTGAGGTTCCGAACAGGCTGAGAGTGCTGGCAGATAATGCTAAACCAGGTACTAAAAAATAAAATCTCAGAGGTGCGTTTTGGTCTATGTTTTTGTAAGTAAGAGGGTCAAGTGGCCTCATAAATTTGTCCTTTCTGGCCAAGATAAAGACAGTCAAAAAACAAATAAACAGGGGCTTTCGCCAGATTGGGCATGTCCATAAAGCTAGAGTGTTTGTACATACTAACCATAAACATACAAATGGTCTAGTAGGTTTGTCTCCATACAAGGTTTGAGTTCACATTGATAGGGCTATGGCAATAATTGGTCGACGTGACAATAGATCCTATGCTCAGGTC
Organism: Sabellastarte sp. h YS-2021; assembly: GCA_964017235.1. Taxonomy (NCBI): domain Eukaryota; kingdom Metazoa; phylum Annelida; class Polychaeta; order Sabellida; family Sabellidae; genus Sabellastarte; species Sabellastarte sp. h YS-2021. The sequence goes on from OZ024928.1 coordinate 21,107,558, forward strand.
GTCTCGCACACATGTGGTAGTAACTTTACTAAGAATTTGTACTCTGTGACTGATCATGTTGTGTGTCCTAATATACAGGCAAAGTGTGATACTGCCAGAATAGACAGTACCTCCAAGAGTAGGGTAATAGTCACCAGCCCTGCTAGTTTTATGCATAATAACAAAGGAAATATATCTATCAAGTTGAATACTGGCTTGGATAGTGTTATAGTGGGTAAAAAGTCGGATACTCTTTCTATAGGCAAGGCCACTGGGTGTGGGTTCAATGCTACCACCAGCACAGATTTGTATACCGTTCCTATAACTAATAGATTTCCTTGCTCTCTCAGTCTAACCGGTGTCCAGTTATGGATGAAATGAGGGCAATCACGACTTCGGATCAGGATTGTACTGATAACATTCAAATCCATAACCCATCTCAGTATTGCATGGCTCAAGAATCGGCCACTACTAATGCCCAGGTCTGTCTTAAGTTATCAGAAGATGTGGGTGGTTTGGGCCAGGCATTGCAGAATGCAGGAGCTGAGTTTGATTCAAACAAACCTTGAGCCATGATATTACTGGTTCCAACTACACCCATCCAACAAGTGATAAGTGTTTGCGGCAGTTGGGTAGTGACTTTGGTTTGTATTCCACTGTCTGATTTTTTTTCACTTTTTGTATACATGTCATCCTGTCATCCGACAATCGGTTCTGGATTTTATTGAAGCACACAAACTGATCAGACATATTGGGGTACCCATTTTTTGGGTCAGAGAATCCCTGTCAGCAGTGGCTTGAATATACCAGCTTGGAGGAAGCACTTATGTGATTACTTTGATCAGCAGTTGGTTGGCCTGATCCAATATGGATTCCATCTTGAACTTGGAACTTGGATGTTATCAGTCAAAATCATGCTTTGGCTGTGGAATTTGTATCACATGTTAATCAGTATATTAGGAAGAAGTTCAACATGGGGCCCTTTTAGGTCACCCGGATGATCCGTCTTTCAAGATACATATATCATCTTTAATGACCAGGCCTAAATCTGCCTCTGAACTCAGAATAACCGAGGGCCTGAGTTGGCCTAAGGGTCATTCTTTGAGTGATGGAATTAGTAATAACACTTACTTGAGTGCTTAATTTTCCCTCCACTACCCATCAGTAGATTCCATTATCCAAACTTTGAATGAATTCGGACCTAGAGTTTCTATTTTAAGGTGGATATCAGCCACACCTTTCGTCATATCCCCGTAGATCTTGGTAACATTGATCTTTAAGGCTTACAACACACTGATAAGCGTTTTCTGGATCTAAAATCTCTGTTCAGATATTGCTTGGGATCAAATTTCTTTCAGAAAATCAGCGATTCCATTAGGTATATCATAAATAAAAATGGTTATACAGGTATTCAGAACTATATAGATGATCTGATATATATTGGCTTATTTTCTGTTATCCGAACTCCATATGATTTCTTATTTTCTCTCCTTAACAGCTGGGTCTGCAGGTCAGTAGAATTGTGCCCCCCTAGTACCAAAGTTATATGTTTCGGTATACAGTTTGATACCGAGAACGATATTATGTCTATTCCTGCAGACAGATTACAAGAAATTCTGTGCCTTGAGTGCCTATGTGCCTTGAGTGGTCGGATAAGCAAGTTGTCACAAAACATGAGTTGCGATCTCTCCTTGTTGTACATCACTAAGTGTGTTAAATCAGCTCATGTGTTTCTTAATCGCATGTTGCAATTACTTAGAGATAATACACATAATAATGTCATTTCTCTTACTCAGGATTTCTATAAGGATCTTCATTGGTTCAATTTTTTTATCCAGTCTTTAATGGAGTTACAATGTATCATATATCCGCACTGCAAGAGCAAATGTATCTGGATGCCTCATGGCAGGGCCTTGGGGTTCTATAAGAATTATGTTTATGCTCTTTCAATTCCTCTCAATTACATGAAATATAACATTGCACACTTAGAAATGGTCAATGTGGTTGTGGCCCTGTAGATTTGAGGCCATTTGTGGGCCAATAAACGGGTGGAAATAAATTGTGATTACAGAGCTGTGGTTGATGTTTTATCCTTTGGTAGAGCCAGAGATCCAGTATTGTCGACTTGTGCCAGGAATGTCTGGTTATCTGCCATGTATAATGTTACAGTGGTTATTTCTCATATTGCAGGTATCAGAAACACTTCAGCATATTTACTATCTAGGTGGCACGGATCCAGACAGGACTTTGTAAAACTCAAGCAGCATGTAGACTCTCCCATATGGTTTGATACTCATATAGATTTGACACTGTTGAACAAAGATATTTAGCACTGTGTTGTGGCATGTTTAGATCCTGAAGCAGTGACAGCTCTTTTGGCTTTGCAGGCTTGTCAGAGGTTATGGATTGGCTTCCATCCTTCAACTCTGGCCACTTACAAGTGAATGTTCCAACGGCCACATGGATATTTCAAGGGCAGGCCCCAACCGGCAGTAGAGCAAGTCACATCCTATTTTGTTTTGTTCTTTGGTGTGTCAGGGATTGGAAAAATATGGATGTGGAAAAAGGTATTGTTAAAACATATAAAAAATGACATGTTTCCATGGTAACCTCTTTTTTCATGAACAATGCAAGGACATGGATCTTATAATAACTGAAATTCTAATTTTAATGTCTTTACTAATGTTTATCAGCTCAAGATATTCAATTAACCAGTATACAACACTCTGTTTTACAATATTACATGAGAAAAACTGGAAATAATCTTTAATTTTAGGGTAAAAACAGTATTTTCCTCTTAACTTATGGAAACCATTGTTTTATGAATACAACTATTTGCTACAAACATAGATTCTTTATCTCCTAACCTTTGTTTGTACAAATTGCAAAAATGAACACAAAACATGTGTAAGTTGACAATTTTCGAGAGGTTATGACACATTTTCAAAAACCTCTAAAGATACATGGTTACATTTGGACTAGTTATCAGACTCGTCATCATCACTTTCTGAATCTGATGGGGTTATACAGTTTTGACAATCATCACAGTGACACAAACAGATTTCAGTACATTGAAAACCTGACAGAAGGCATTGACACTTTCTATTATAACTGCAGCCACTATCTGTATAGTGCAGGTGTGCGTGATCTCGGTCTTGAATGGGAGCAACAGGTTTGGTAACATGACTGGAACCAGACCATTTTCGAAAAACTTCCATCCATTTCTCTCTTGACTCAATGAAGCAGGCCTCTGGATATGAGTCTGACACCAGATCGAGACTTGGTTCTGGGCCCTTTTGACATGTTCCATGAATGTGTCTTCACTTGGTGGAAGTTTTACTGCAGATTTATCTGTGGTGGAGGCAAAGATGTATCTTAGCTTATCCAAGCTCACACACTGTATCTTCTTGTTCAAATACAGACTGAGACTATAGGTTTGGGCCCCAGAGAAATCATCAGTGATTTTATCAGATAGTCCAAACGCCTTCAGAATAATTGGTTTAGTTTAGACCACTTCCACCAACTTTGAATAAGCTGTTCATTTCTCAATCTGGAAGAAGGCACTAGTTGTATCTGATCCTGTAAAGGCATGTGCTGCAGGTAAGTTTTGGTAGAGGTTTTTGCCCACTTGGATAACAATTGTACATATTGGTATGTATCTTCTCCGGTATCTAAACTGAGATATGTGTCCAGCATGCATGTAGACAGATGACCCAAGCTTTTCTTTACTTGCACAGTAGAGCAACACGACAAGCACATCAGTGTCATCGCTCCTGCCTATTACATGTATACATTCATAGTTTGAAGACAGATGAACAGCATGGAATAACATACAGATGTCAGCCTCTTCTTGAGTACTGAAAAGCTCTGGCAAGCTGGTTACACTTGCTTTGGTGAGCTTTTTGACCATGGAACCTTCATTAAAACCACCAGCAAGAACTATGGACTGTTCAGCAAAGATAGAAGGACCCATTGAGCAATCAGAGTAATCAGAGACAAATGCAGCTAGAGCAGCCTTGTTCTTAACATTGAGCAAGAACTTTCGATAGTTAGGCACTGTGCGACTACCTTTGATCACATAGGAGGGACCTGTCTCTGCTCCATGCCGCAAGCGCTCTGACTGTTTTATTGATTGTGTGTTGTCATATCGATCAAATATGAGAGTTGTGTATAATATTGCAAGATCATTCATCAACAAAGACTTGACGAGCTGCAGAACCTGATTGGCCAAGTCATTAAATGATGTGAATGAAGTCTCTCTCAGACTCTGCAGAAGTGACATACAGTCAATGATGTATACAGTGGTAACTGTTGGGGGCAATCTCTGTAGTACTGTACAAGTTTCTTCAAGCTTTTAAGCCAGGTCAGACTTGACAGTTTTCCTCATCATGCCATCATGATGAAACAGGGATGGCAGTACAGTGGTAAATCATGTTGTAGTACAGTTTCAAGGTTGACATCACCAAATTTTAATACAAACAGCATTCTGCCAGGAGTACTTCAGAGTCTACAGCAAGCTTGTCTATGGTCTTGCTCAGTTTCCTCATATCAGAAAATGTGAGTATTTTGGTATGAAGCACTGGGTCCAAGAAACCCTTAGATTTGGTATTTTCCACAATACGTTCACTCATGAAATCCTGACATTTCTTTGTCCCTCTCAAGGAATGAGCATAAACTATTGCTCACAACCTCAGAAGCTACATGTCCAGAAGAAATGTTGATAAGCTCTGATGGGACTGTGTTCAGGTCAAATGGGTTTTGACAGTGTGTTGCAACATCCATGATGTGATCATGCTCATCTTTAATTAGCCTTGATTTCCAAAGGTCTTGATGCTGCTGATTCGGTCTGGTTTCAGAATGAGTTAGTGACTTGAATGCTTCGCTATATTCAGCAGTGATGTGTCATGTGATCAACCAGCAGAACAGTGCACTTTTATGCAGAGTGAGCCCAACTACTCCACCTTTGCTATTACCATCTCTGTTTACAGTCTGTTCTAAGGCTTGATCAATTGCTACCCAATTGAATCTATTGTTGTCTGTCCTCTGTACAAAAACCCACCACTCTGCATGTGTTGGTAACTATCTGTGTGCTTTTCTTCCAATGCTCTCATATCAGCAATATACATTGGAAGAAACTTTGCATATGTGTGTCTTCCAGCAGCATGCATCCATGGAAGAACTTTGCAAACTGTATTCAATTGAAGATCAAAGTTAGCATCACATTCAGCTCGTAACAAACACAGAAGTATATCTCCTCCAAGCAAAAAGTCATCCCAAAATGCAAATGTTTTAGACCTATCCCCACCAACCTCCCCGAATTCTTAAATAGATCATTGGATGAATGGCAGCTGCTCCTCTTCAATTTCCCCCATCAGTGTTGAAGCAGATTCCAGATTATTAGTGTGAAAAAGTTGTTCTTTCTTTTGACTGAGCTCTAGTGACTGGATGGTCCTCTTGTGATTCACACCATATGGTCATAGATGTAAAGAATGTGCGAAAAAAGCTTCATGCATGAGCTTTATGCACCTGATACCCCATGAGTATTGCTTTCCATGCAGCATCTTCTTTGCTGTTTCTGTAGCATAGACATCAGAGTCACACAGCAAATGCAAAAGACCTACATCCCCAAACAATGTACCAAGCCTGCCAGAAAAGTCATCGCATGCCACCAACTCACATTGTTACTTTTTCAGCTAAGGTTGCAGGTTCTGCCTACAGTATTTCCTGAGCCCTTGAGTAAATTGCCATATCTGCTGTGACAAGGGTACTTGACTGGTCAAGAGTTTCTGCTAGCTGGACCAACTGAATTGGGATTGTGTAGATGGTATCAAGATCTGTTGATGGGGCTCTGATGAAGGGCAGATCAGAAAACCGAATACCGAATCAAACAGAAAACTGGTGAAAAATATAGTTTTTGTCAATTTTCTGGTACAAGTTGATAAAAAGGAGTGTTGTCCACTAGACAGTTGAATTCCTGGTACTTGAAAATATGGGTATAGACACTAGAAACAGGCCTCTAGTTATTGTAGAAGCCGAGTTACTGGTAAAAATGTGATTTTTACAAGCATAAATGTTGATGGGAGTTACCATGGAAATATGTAATTTTTTATACTTTTTAACAATTTTTTTTCCCCACATCTATATTTTTCCAAGCCCTGATACCCTAAAGAACAAAAGAAAATAGGATGTGTCTTACTCTACTGCTCGTAGGGGTTACTCCTATTTTAGATCTCTTTCTTAGAATTGCCACTAGTCTATTGATACTACCAGACATTTGTGTGTAGGTGATGTCATTTTTGCTCAGGAGTTTGCTGTAGTTATTGTCAAGTGGTCAAAACCATGCAGGATAGATTCAAAGTGGATTCTATAACCATTCCTGCCCTTGGTTGATCCATTATTTGTCCAGCTTCAGCTTTATCTCATTTGTTGCAGATGATCCACTTTTTTAGATTCAGACAAGGCTTGGACTTACCCCCTCACAGATTCAGTGGCTAGGAAACACCTTAAGCCACTCCTAGAATCCTCAATTTTCCTGATCTCAGGACAGCTGGAGCCACGTGGGCTTTTCAGGGCTAGCGTCCCAGTTCAGGATATACAAGCTCAAAGTACCACTGTTTAACCTACTTGTACATTATTTACATTGTTACAGTAGCTACATGTCCACTTCACTCTCACCTCTGACCTCCTGACCTTTGACCTTGTAAGTCAACCTTTATCTCCCTCATTTCAGTATTTTACGCTTGACCTCTCTCTTGGTGATCTCTGACGTCTGGGGTCAGCTGGTTCCTTGGCTTATCTTTCCTTCATATTGAATGTTTGGGGGAATTTATTTCCAGGGCCTTTTTACTGTAGGCATTGTTCCGCCTTTGGATTGGACCAAGGTTTTGTGGGTCTTATACTACTGGGAGGGGTGGTCATATTTCTTAGTATTGTACTGGTTGGTGTGAGGGCACACCAACTGGGGTGGTCTGGGTCTGAACTTGCTCGACCTATTTGAGTAATCAGATGGATCTAGGGTCAGGGGTGTGATAGAGTGTGATATACTTCCTCTCGTGTTTCATTGTGTTGTAATAATCCCAATCATTGTTTTCTTGTCTTGGGGGACCTCTGGGGAGTGATTGAGTCCGCTGAAAGGAGTAACAAAAAATAAGAACCTGCAAAAATACAGATACTTCTTTACTATTCCACTAGTCCAGGCAAGAGTTAGTTATGGAACACAATTACACATTTCAATCTCCACAAGTTATTAAATCATTAAAAATTATCAATAAGTCACCAAAAATAAAGCTAAGAAAACTTACCAGATATTCCCATCACCTGTGCTTGTGCAACCCAGAGTGCATCCTTTTTGTCCACATCACGGTATTCTCTCTTGCTTTCTTGTACAATGTAGTATTGTAATTTAACCAATCAGCCATGGCCTCTTCCTGCTAATCCATCAGTCTGACCAGTTTCTTCTTACAGGCTGGTTTGTCAGAGTGCTATGTGGGTTCTTGGATGGCCAGTTCTCCCTCGATGTCCTTTGCCTGAAACTCAAAATCTGCCTGTGCTGACTGTGTGGTGACTGTTGCATGAGTGGGGACTGATGCTGACTGAGTACTGACTGACTCATCTGGAGGCTGGGTGGAATCTGTGGCAGTTTCTGGTGCTTCTGACTCCTCTGCCTCTGGAAACCTTTTCCTTTTTCCTAATCCCGATTTCTTAACCATCTTTGATAGTGCAAAAGTTTTTCAACTTTTCAAAAATTAAAAGTTTTTCAAATTTTTAAAAACAATCCAAGAAACGCGCAATGTGTATCCAAGAAAATTGATTTTGCGAATGGTCTCAGGGATGTGTAACCCACAGTTTGCCACAAATTTGTAGAGGTTCTCTGGAGATGGTAGCTGATTTGTAGCTCCATCTCCGACCTCGCAGCCAGTATGTGAATTATCGTCTACATGTACCACATTCGCCAATAATCTCCATTTGTTGCAGCTACCTCGCTAAGGTCGTCAAAGCCTTCCAGCTAATTCCCTGTTGTTCTGCAAGGACATCAAAGAAGAGTGCCGACAATTGGCAAAGCCTTTGGCGAATTAGCTACGACATCAAAGAAGTTAGTACACCTTGTGACAAATTGCAACCAGAATGACAAAGAGGGCGAATTGCTGCAATCGTTTTGAACATCAGCTTGTTGTCGTAGCAGGACAGTAAAAGATAAGGATTGAAAACAAAGGAATAACAAGGTGGAATTTACTGAATTTGCTATCCGTGTACATGCGTCGGCAAAAAATTGCTACAGTAGTGTGGCACCTGGAAGTAGTGAAAGCTCAGTCGGTTGACGGTCTTCCCTCGGGCTATGTGAGATTTCTGTTAGATTTAGATGGGAAACCTGGTGCTAGGAGACACGGGTTCGAAATGGAGGGCACCCTAACCACCAAAGGATATAAAGCAATGAATCTCAACCGACTAGGAGTCTTGTATGCTAAGACAAAGGAAAGATATTTCAAATGGGGATAATGAAGAATTCACGTGTTCTAACCTGAAATCTAATAATGTAATCCCCCTGAGAAATGTACACACACTTTGGTATAATGAAGGCTCGCATTTGCGGGTTCTAACCTGAATTATAATCCCCTCTGAGAATTGTACATACATGTATATGTATACTTACAGATTTAGTATCAAATGGTGGTGGTTTTACATATTTGTGCTTGATAAACTCTCACAGACGCGGGTTCTAACTCGAAACCTAATTGAAACTTAATCCTCATGGGATATGTACATATGTATGCATATATGTACATAGCTTTACGAAAAATGACCTGACTCTTTAACAACAGGACTTCATGAATGGTTTAAGAATATGGAAAACATGATCCATAGTCATGTCAAAAAGGTCACCCAATGTTTGTGCTGTTAAGTCATGTTTGTATTAGCATTAGTCCAATACAACACTTTTACACTCTGTATGTACACAACACATATTTATACAACAGAAACACCTGTAAGGCATATGCAGAACCTCGCCACTTATTATAATCACACCACAAGAATAGGGGAGGTAGTTTGCGGTGACCTGACACAAACCAGACCTTATAATTATTATTCAAATTCAATCTGCATGTATATGAACAAAGAAAGATCTTGTCAGCATGTTTTTAAGGTATTATAACTTTTCGCCTCTCATTTTGGGAAAAAGCAGGATCAAGTGTCGACGAATCATCAAATCGCAAACTAGGTCAACACGTGACTTTACCACAGGTTTTGGTATATAAACCATTTCGGGAAAAAGAGGGATCAAGTGTGCACGAATTATCAAATCCCAAAGTAGGTCACCCTGAAACTAATTGCGTATATAAGAAAATTAGAGGAAAAAACGGATCCAAAGCTGACGAATCATCAAATCCTATATAGCAGTCACGTGAAGTATACATCTAATGTGGTATATAAGGGACACCATACATGAAGGAGTAAGTTCAATCTTGATTTCTAACAAGCCACAACAGATAACACTTGAAGATATAATCTCAGTTCACAATGACAGTTATACAATTGTTAACGCTGATCACTCAGAAATGCTATGTTTTATATCATCTCTGTTATACTATAAATAAGCTGGTTCCTAAGAATCAAACTCACAATCCTGACATAGCCTATGCTCAGATCATTTCTAGAATCGACATTAATAATTTTGGTAGAGTATATGTATGTACTCTATATACAGGGTGTTATGCATTGAAATACCCTTTCTCATCATCTAAGATATTTGGAATTTTCTTGAAGAAGTTATACAAGGATCTAAGTAAGAAGTTAAACCACAACTGTAGATATGGCGTTTAAATGTTCGTTTTGTGGATGGGACATGTTGAATAAATCCAACCAAATACACCATGAAGCAATCTGCATACAGTCACACAGAAGGATGGTGGAGGAATGTAAAGTTTGTTCTCAAACATTTAACTCCTTACAAGAATTGCAGTTTCACCTTAAGAAATGTGAGAAATTCATATGCTTTCAGTGCAATCTACCATTTTTAACCTCAAGAAGTCTGAATGCTCACATTGAACTAGTTCACAAGAAAGAAGGACATTCTAACGTAATTAAGTTGTATAAATGCTCAATATGTAGTCATATTTGTAAAGACAGATCTGAATTATATAGCCATAGAATGAATCAGCATGGAGGCAATGACAATGATGAGTTAAATGACATTCCCCAATATATTTTCGAAGAGCAGAATGAAAATATTAGAGAAGTATACATAACCAACAGAAATAATATATTAGCTGATCACGAAGCTGGAGATATAAGAGAAACATATAATTTTCCTGTTAATAATTTAAACGATGGTTATAGGGAAATCAGAAGACAAATCAACTTAATATATGATGATCAGACAACAGTATTTCGAATAAACTTTGCCTTTGGCATGATTTTATTCAATAATCAAACAGGGGAGTATAGGTATTATATACCTTATTATAATAGTAGGATATTGACCTACCCCTATACAATATCTAACAGAAATAGTATCAGATTATTAATGAACAAAATAACCAGGATTGATATCATAGAACAAGCTCGAGCTATCAGACCATCAACAGCCTGGACATTAGCGTTCATAACCAATATACAGTACAATATATTTTTGACAGACTTTCCTTTAGGACAAGCCATAGAACTCCCCACATATATCAAAAACCATAAACATTTAAGAAATTTTATCTATGATAAGAACAGGAAGCAACCATACCAAGATAACCTATGTTTCTTCAGATGTTTAAAGGTTCATCTCAATAACCAGAATAAGAATATAAAAGACTATTTAAAAATGTGGTTAAATTTCACTAATACCCAAATTCCAACTGAGTTTCCAGGTGTACTAATTGAAGATGTTATCAATTTAGAGAAATGCTTTGAAGTTAAGATTATTCTCTATTCTCTGAATGCTAATGGTACAGTCAGTCATATTTACGAGACCATGTCTGAATATCAATCAAAAATGTATTTGAATGTATTCCAAAATCATTTTAGTAATATTACAAATTTTGATCAATTTGCTAAAAAGTTTCAATGTGATAAGTGTGGAAAAATATTTAAAAGACTGTGGAATATGAAGATACATTACAAGACATGTTACGACAGAACCAAATACATATTTCCAGGAGGATTTTATAAATCTAAAACAACATTATTCGAAAGATTAGAGTCTATAGGCATATATGTGCCTAATAATTCGAGGTATTATCCCTATTTTTTAGTCTGGGATATGGAAGCTATGTTGAGGAAAAATGTAGATGATAACCAGTCAAACACAAACCAACTACAATGGATATCTAAGCATATCCCAGTTAGTGTAAGTATTGCATCTAATATACCTCAACATGAGGACCCAGTATGCATTGTTGAAGTCTCACCAAACCTATTGGTATCTAAAATGATGAATAAAATTCAAGAAATTAGTAGATATTGTTATGAAATATTGAAGGAAAGATACGATTATGTCTATCATGAGTTGGAAGTCTTGAAGGAACAATATTCTAATGAGTTAGACGATTCGGAATATGAATCTGAAGAATCTGTCTCTGATTCTAAAATGAGGTCCCATTTTGCTAATGTGGCATCCGCCATGATTAAAGAATTTGACAAATACCTATCTCAAGTGCCTGTTATCGGTTTTAACTCTGGCAAGTATGATCTGAATTTAGTCAAAAGACACATAATGCTATATATTACCGATCACTACCAAGAAAATGAAATATTTACCATCAAGAGGAATAACTCGTACCTTGCAATCGTAGTTACTGATATGAAATTTTTAGATATCTCGAATTATCTGGCTGTTGAGTGTTCCTATAGCAAATTTTTGAAAGCATATGGATGTGAAACACCCAAAGGAATCTTTCCATACGAATGGTTTGATTCTGAGGAGAAATTAATGCAAAATCATCTACCTAAACCAGAAGAATTCTATTCAAGACTTACCAACGATAACCCTATTAAGACTGAGTCTGACTACCAGGCTCTGCTCACTATATGGAGAGACGAACGTATGGAAACATTCAAAGACTATCTTATTTATTATAATAACCTTGATACTGCTCCATTTGCCATTGCCTTACAAAATTTTATAGATATATATAAGAATGAGGGAATTGATATTTTTAAGGACTACATAACACTACCAGGAGTTGCTAGAAGAATGCTCTACGAATCATCTAGAAGCAATTTTTCTCTAATTAACCTCAACAACAGTGACTTGTATTATGTAATTAAGAAGAATATTATTGGAGGTCCTAGCATTATTTTTAATAGGTATCATGAAAAAGGTACCACAAATATAAGAGGTATCCCAGGTAACACCTGTCAAGCTGTAGTCGGGTATGATTGTAACGGTTTGTACTCATATGCTCTGAAACAAAAAATGCCAACTGGGGTATTTGTAAGGAGATATCAACATAATAAATTCAGACCAGAGGTATCAGAAAGGTACATAGACTCATATGTCTGGTTAGACTACCTCATGAAGACTAATAAGATAAAAATACTCCATAAACTAAATAATCAGAAGGAAATAAGAATTGGTAATTATCTCGTGGATGGATTTTGTGCTAAAACTAAGACAGTCTACGAATTCAATGGGTGTTATTATCATCACTGTAAATTTAATTGTCATATTGTAAAGAAAATAGCGTCAAGCAGATGGTTAAAGAAATTGAAGCAGGTTCAACAGAAAGACGAGAGGAAAAAGCAATTTCTCATATCTCAGGGTTATATGTATGTAAGTATACAGGAATGCGAATTTCTATCCAAAATTAAACCCCATTGCAAAAAATATTACGATAAATATCTACCAGCGTACTACAGAAGGAACAAAGGCAAGTTGTCTGACAGTAAGATATTGAGAGATATACAATCCAACAAACTATTTGGTGCTGTAGAGGTAGATATTGAGGTCAAACAGTCTCATCAAGATCATTATAAGGAGTTTCCACCATTCTTTTGCACATGTAATGTTAAAATGGAGGAAATAGGTGCGCATATGCTTCAGTATTGTAAAGACAATGATATAAGTTTTGATCATAAAAGGCTTTTGATTAGTGGACTTAAAGCAAAAAAAAATTTATTAGCCACCCCTCTACTAGGATGGTATCTTGCTAATCACTGTGAGGTCACTAGAATCTACCAGGTCGTAGAATTTCAACCAAATACATCCTTCAAGTCTTTCATAGACACAGTTACCATGCACAGAATTCGTGGAGATCAGAACCCTGATATGGCCATCATTGGTGATACCTATAAACTGTTAAGCAACTCCAGTTATGGATCTGTTCTCATGGATCGTACCAAGCATACTAACACAAGATATATGAACAATAAAATTAAAATAACCAAGGTCATTAACTCACCAACCTTTAAATCACTGGATTTCCTAGGTCAGGATCTGTTCGAGGTGGAAACATATAAAAATTCAATAGCATTAGACAACCCCATTCAGATTGGATTTTTTATTCTACAATATGCCAAATTAAGGATGCTAGAATTTTATTATGACTGTCTGAAGACTTATTTCATAGATAACAGCTTCGAGATAACAGAAACAGACACAGACAGCATCTATATGGCAATAAATGCTCCTACTATAGACCAGTGTATAAGGGATGAATATAAGGATAGATATAAATCGGAAATATTCGAATCTTGTAGTGATACCAAGTCACCCATATGGTTTCCAAGGAGGTGTTGTCAGCGCCACCTGGCTCTAGACGGGCGCCATTTGGGCACATTTAAATTTGAGTGGGGTGGGGAAAAGATGTTGTCTTTATGTTCTAAGTCTTACATAATAGAGGATGGTAATGGTAAACAAAAAATCTCATGTAAGGGAATCTCTAAAAGAAACCTTGTAGATCCGATGAAGAAATTTGAGGAATGTCTGAAATCTAAGAAAGTGAATTTTTCGACTAATGTGGGGTTCAGAGTTAGAGAATCAGATATTTTTACATATTCGCAGAATAAAATTGGTTTTAATTATTTCTATTGCAAGAGAAAGGTATTGATGGATGGAGTTTCCACAGAACCCCTTGATCTTGTATTAACACCTTGGGAGAAAGAGGTTATTTTAGTTGACAAACCACAAAACCCAATGTCAAATCTTTTTACATGTCAGATTTAAATGGAAGAGAAATCCTTCCACTCATCAGAACAGATGTTCCATTATCTAATTGCAGCAGCATATAATCAAGACAACCTCTGTGATAAAATTATGAACAATACTGACCCCTTTGAGTTGCAATCCCTTGTGAATTCAATCCAAGAATTTAATCCATCCCACAACATGATGGAAAGTATCATGAGGTTAGTGATAACCATGAAATTTCAACAGGTCAAAGAATTTAAAGAGGAACTCATTAGCCATTGTGGAAAGCACATAGCATACAAACAAATAAATTTTGATAAGCCTCAGGAAACATTCTGGGGTGTGACCATACCAAGGAAACTGGTAACTGTATTAGATATAAAAAATATTTCTGGTAATAACTTAATGGGGGTTATACTTATGGACTGCATGACATCAATGCAAGATCCTGATGATAGTAACACACAAGTATTACAGGAAAAATAATTTATTTCTGAATATCAATATGTATAGTACAAGAATCAGTACAGCATAACACAAACAGCAAAAACTACGTCTTTTGAAACCTATCTACAAAAAATCTACTTACTAATATTTCATTATCTACAAGATTATCACTAAAATGATTAAGTATATTACTGAAATTGATGTCTCTACAACTGTAATAACTGTAATAAAGACAAAACAACCCACAAGTGTAAGTATTATAGGACTGTAACCTCTTATTATTGTACATATACGTCATATCCTGTGATACCAGTAAATTATGTACCTCAACCTTTGGTTGTTTTCCTACTGAATCAAAATATTCTACAATAGCATCACTTGTATAATGTATAACAACCCAATGACTTCCCTTCTGATTGGAGGCATCTTGATTAACAATGATTACAGATCTAATTGGAAGATTCTTTGGGATTAAATCTATGGGATAAACCCCTCGAAACCTCTCTCTTATCCATTTATCCTGAACCATGTAGGTAGATAAGGTCTGGCTATCCATTTATAGTCGAAAACACGTGACTGAAATCAGCTGTTGAGCACAATTGTCTTCCTTTACATTCGAATTTTAGGTGCTTTCCCAGAAGCTCGGAATTTTGAAACAGTTTTTCCTTGACGTTCGAAATTTTGGCTGATGCTGATCAGATCTTGAACACAAATGTTTTCCTTTACGTTCGAATTTTGGGTGCTTTCTCAGAAGCTCGGAATTTTGAAAGGGTCTTTCCTTGACGTTCGAAATTCTGGTATATAATCAACCTTCAACGCTCTAGTTTCTCGTCACACGTGAGGTGGTTGCACTCGCTTGAACACCAACCTCTTATGATAGATTGACACTCCTTGTGTGGTCAATGGTTACTAATTCAGGAAATTTAGCATATACCAAGACATTTATAGTCTCCGGCAATGCCTTAGCATACCTTATACTTAACCTCACATGACCACTGTTAGATCTGGTCATGATTTTACCCCTCAAAAAACTTTGAATGTCGAATAGGTACAGACAATATCCATTAGGGTATTCACTTAAACCAATAATTATCCCTTTCCTCTTATTCAGATCACTATCTAATAAACTCAAATAAGATGAGACATAATCACTTTCTTCATAATTAGGTTTATATGGTCTGTTAGGAACAGGTTGACCATCAACAGTGACCTCTAAGTAATTAGCATCCATATGTTTAAAGTTAAATGGGTTCTTACTGAAGTCTCCAGAGTAGGCGCTATTAGATACCATACCTATAATCATTTTACTAGGTACCTTTCCATGAAATATGTTATCTGTCATAAAAGTTAGAGACCCCTGAGCCACACTAAAACTTTTTATGTGACTTCTCCAAAATGGGTACAATGCAGGTGTTAATTTTAAAGATTCATTATGTGCTATTATAAGACTTGGATTTAAACTTACATGACACACTTTCAGGATAGCAGATCTTATTTGCAATTTATAAATTTTAGAACCATGTCTCATCAGTCTGAATTCGTTAGATGCTTGAAAAAGTTTGAGGTTAATGGATACCCCATTTAAAACAGCTCTGTTTTGTCCAGTAGCAAAGTCCAAGTATAAACATCCCTCCAGTGTTGCAGTTCTTCCGTCTTTTGTAGGTCTAGCCCTCTCTGCAAATGCAGGGTTGTTACCTAGGTAAGTAACCTCTTCAAATCTCTCTGCTTGATCTTTGTGAAATAATGCAGCCTCTGCCTGCGATTCTATCATGTCAGAACTAGAATTTAAAAGTAGATCTATCATGGCTTTATATGGATAATTAACTCCAACATCTGGTGAAACTATTTTCTGGTTTAAAGATAGATCAATCTGGCGAAATATTGAATGTAGGGTCAGGTTAACTGGTCCAACCTGATCGCTGTCAGCAGTGGGTACTCCAGATACTCTGTCGTCCACAATTGGTGTTCCATCTGCATGGGTTATTGCATAACTAACCTGTAACTTAGTTTAGCCAAATTCACATAATCTACAGACGTTCCAGGAATGTTGAATTCTATCACCCCACCACCTGATATTGCTGCTATTGGGTTGAATTCGACCCAGTACTCTCTCTGGATGGAATTGTCAATGGGAGGTGGAATGAATAGCGACAGAGATGTTTGTACTACATCCATAATGATCCGTAACTTTTTGATGCACTTTTTCTAACCTTTCCTTTTTTATTATTTTTACTGGATTTATTTTTTTTCTTCTGGCTAGGCCTTGGTTTTTTATCTTTTTTTAAAACCACTTTTTTTTTACTCCTGGTTGTCTTTTTCTTCACACTCTTACCTCCAGTCTGATTGTAATTTAATTTTTTAGTCCTATTTATAGTTTTTTGGTTTTTAACCTCACTTTTGGCTTGGTCAACAGCAGCCTGTGTTGGATTGACAATCGAAATATCTCCGGTTTGATTTGTGTTTTTGCTATCACCGTATTTGTTACTGAGTGTGTAGAAATCTTTCCTGTATCCCACCATCCCCTGACTACACCTTTTACAAAAATCTAAATAAGTTTCCATTTCTTTAACCTCGCATGAAGAGTCAACTGTATGTCATGAGTTAATCTACTGGCATAGGCCATCTCACTCTCTCTTATATATATGCGTATCCGAGTAAATGCTTTCTGTTTTATAGGTAAATAATACCTGTTTGTAAAAGAATATGATGTAAACGAGGTTGAAGGATAGATCAGGCGAATAACTGGCTCAGACGAATTAAGAACATAAGACTGGTCGCATATGTCGCTGAATATATAGACAGAATCTGTTAAAGTGCTATTGAGATTGATGTCACATAAAGCAATTTCCCATGATCCTTTTAGATTAAATGTCTCATTTAATTCAACTGTAAAGTTATAGGGTTTGTTTTCTTTATGATAGAACAAGGAATCTGTAGAGCTTAGGAAGAAATAAAGATCTGAATCCGCCATTGGTTTGCACCAACTACTAGACCTGAGTGTCGCTTTAGCGAGTAACCATGTGATCTGTTTTAACACATCTCTGCTGGTTTATATACTCTAATTTCGAGCGTCAAGGAAAGACCAGTGTAAAATTCCGAGCTTCTGGGAAAGCACTTAAATTTCGAGCGTAAGGGTAAACCTATCATACTATTTGCAGTCACGTGGTCTAATTTTTTTTCCAAATCAGCTGATTGAGTAGGTGTGCGAAGATACGACCTCAATTTATATCCTGCAGGTCTGATTCTGGAATCCAGGAGTTGAATTTGACTGGCCATCCCTTCCATTTAACTAATACCTCAGGAACACCATGTCTCTTATGCCTTTTCAGTATCTCCTCTATTTTATAAACAATATTTGAGTCCATGTATGCTAACTGTAACTCCGGTTCATAAAAATGGGATTCTATCACCTCAATGTTATAGTCTTTGAGTTTATACATAGGTATATTTTGATTCCTCTTTCTGTCTACCACAGTAAAAATTTCTCCTGACCACTTTTCGGAATATTCTCTGTCAAATTGTTTCTTATTGTAACTAATTTTTACCTTATCCCCAAGCTTGAATTTGTACTGGAGTCTGTGGGTCTGACCTTTACTTTTGGATTTAATTTTCTTTGTTTTTGACTTTTGTTTTGGAGCATATTGGTTTTTCCACACCTGATAGTTATTTTTCTGGTTTGCCTCCTGAGGGGTCATTTTGATACTCCTGTGATAAGATTGATTGTAACTGTAGGTAAGGTCTGTCAAAATTTCGATCCATCTGAACGTTTCCTTACTAGTGAAATATTTAAAAAATTTTAATTTGATGGTTTTTATAACTCTTTCAGCATAATTTGCCTTGGTTTCATAATATGTAAAAATATGATTAACCCTATTGTCTTTGAGAAATTTTTTAACTTGGTTATTTTTGTATTCACTACCTTGATCAGTCCTGAGATTCTTTGGTTTATCTGTGGTATTTTGGAACAAATCGTTCATTACATATACCATTTCCTTTCCTGTAAGGGTTTTGATTGGTGCTGTGTAGAGGAATCTGGAAAATATATCTATAAAAACAACAAAATGACCATAACCATTATTATGCTCCCTATAGCTGGTCATATTTGCAGTGTCACTGTCCCATTGATAGTTCACTGAGAATGATATTACTCGAGGTCTTTGGAATCTCCTTCTGGCAGAATGATGAGAGGTGTAAGGTTCTGGTCTACTCAACCATATCTTAAGCTTCCTCGGTTTGATAGAATCCATACCCCTCATCTTTAAAAATTTATAAATTTTTTGCATTCCACTGAATGCAACAGGACTCCTTGGGTTGTAATAAGCATCAGTTAAAAATTGATCCTCTTCATCTGATATTTTTGTTCCAGAATTTGATCCATTCTGGTCTACGTCTGATCCCCTTTCCTGTTGCTCCATTTCCAACCTGTTTGCTGACTCTGTCATTTGCGCCTCGAGGACTATTAGGAATCTGGGAATGAGAATTCATATCAGAGGAGTTTATATATTGCTCTGGAAGACCTGGTGGTGGAGGTAGTTCCCTATTTTCACTTTCTTCTGGTTTAATTAACGCCTTCTTCTGACGAGTATCATTATTATTATTATTATTATTAGCCTTTAAACTGTCATCTGATAGATTATCTACAATTTTATCTTCAGTGGTAACTTGGTTCTTTGGTGGATTGGGGTCTTTATTGTCTTGCATCTCTTTAAACTTATCATATTGATCTTTGGGTATTAATATAAACTTATTCATTGTAAAATCTTTTTGATAAAGCGTTGAAGAAGTATCAGTAGTTCACCTATCAGGGTATGATTCCTCTTGACAATATTTAACCTTTTTCTTGGATATTGAATGAACTTTCTCAAAATACCAATATTTTCATTAAATTTTTTTTTAGTTCTGTTGTCTAGAGGTAGTCGAAAAACGTTATAAAATATCTCTGCTAAAGACTGGAGATGTCTACTTGATGCGTGTATCAATAAATATTTATTGAGGTTCTTGTCCTTCTCTAGTAAAAGGTTTAAGAAATGTCTAGACCTCAATAAATTTTTCGACATCGTCTGTAAGTAATCACTAAAGAACCTCATCAACATCAGATGAGATCCACTCGACTTAATATCCCCTAATGGTTAGAGGTATCCTCAAGCCTCTACTTATATACTGTTACATATTCATCAGGAAATATATTGCTTCTCAACATGAAGGAAGTATTCGAATGGGGTGATAAATCTATCAAAATATAAGAGAACGGTTCACTAGTTGCATCCGAATAAGCCTGAATTAATTTTTTTCCAATTCCTAGTTGATTTCCCAAAATTTTAATTTGATTTATATCTCTTTGATTTTTGAACAAAATGAAGTAATGAGTGTTTAAAGATATGTCTCTGGAATACTTCCCCTGGTGAAATAAATTTTGTAATACTAAAAAGACACTGAGATTTCTGTGGTGAGCTTCCCTACTAAATAAACTCGCAATAAATCCGTTATTTAAGGCTGAACTTTGTAAATCGTCTATGATAACCAGATTATGGTAATCACTCTCCAGTTCTCGTAGAAAGTTTTCATTGGGTATATCCTTGATATATTCCACATTCAGGTCAGAGTTCGCCTCGAATAATTTTTGCCAAACTCCATAGAAGTAATATATCTTCTTAACTGGTGTTTGGAACATATGCTTCAGATTACGTAGAGTCTTAAATATAAAGGTGGATTTTCCAGACGCAGTAGGTCCTGATATAATTGCTGTACATGGTGTTGTAAATGCCAAGGAATTCATTGTGGTTGTCTGCATTTTATTACCTCTCTGTTTTATAAATTGGGTGGTTATTACCCACACTCTCTCCAAGAAAAACAGATTAGTCTGATCACAAACCGGCCTTATTTATAGTCCTTTATCTGTATCTGTAGCTAGAGGTTGGATGTCAGATAAAGTACATCGTTGCTTCTATTGTGTTGGGTGTGGAATAAAGATGGAAATGTCTAAGCTGTCACTGCTTATGCTTATATGTATTTCCATGCATGGATTTTATATATGTGGAACTACAAGTTGTCATCAAAGAATATGTAATTGCAGGGATGACATGATATTTTGCATAGATATGGCTGTGCCTTCATTCGACTATAGACCGTCTGTTACTAGACTGTATCTTGAAAGAGTACAATTACTAGAACTAGCACCTATATTTAAAGCCTTACCCAACCTCTTGTACCTCTCTCTAGTGGATATGGAATATTTCAGTTGTTCTTGGATGGAGGATATTCCCCAAAATATTGTAGTCACCACAAATATGTGTATGGTTAGCACAGGATTACTTCTCACAAGCTCAAGTAGGTGGTACTGATTGATAAGTCCTAAAATAACTGATACATATTGATGAACTCGCAAAAAGGTTTGTAAAAGTAACATTTTTTGTAACGAATTATTCTTGGGAAAAAGAGGGATCAAGTGACGACCAATCATCAAATCTGAAATTAGGTCATCACGTGACTTACTACAATTCTGTAGTATATAAACCTTCTCGGGGAAAAGAGGGATCAAGTGTCGACCTATCATCAAATCGAATATTGTATCACGTGATCGGAGAAAACTGTTAAACTAGAAAATAAAAGTCACTTGTTAGCATGTAAGACGATGACAGAATTACAATTGTGATAACAAGATATTCACATTCCTCTTTTTTGTTTCTCTTATATACAGATCACCTCAAGGAAACAATCCAACATACCACATCTCACCAATCAATCAGGAGCCTACAATACAGCTCAGTGACCAGCACTACCAACAATGATGAAATTGATCCATCCACCCCTTACACCATGACAGATTCACATAATATTGAATCTACATTAATCAGTTCTGAATCTCCTGATATTATTTCCACAATTACCACCACCACCACCACCACCGTCTACCCTAACATTGGTTCCTCAAAATATAGTAGAGATCTAGCTTATATTACATCTTCAAATATCGACACCATTTCTTCAACTAAGAGCTATGTAGATCATCCAGGATTAACTACTGTTGATAGCTATGTCTCTTTGGATGTTGTCTCTCAATATCAGAGTAGGACCCCTAAGTATATAATCTTTTTAGCTACATTACCCACATGCCTCCTAATCATTGGAATTACAATGACTCTTGTTAAGATGATAATCAAAAGACAACGTTTGAGGAGGGGTGGTGCACTAAGGAGAACATCCAGGAGACCCATTGTTAGAGATTTAGGTAGTCTTCAGATGACCTGTGTTGTCAACGAGAGCAATGTTCAGGGTATTGAGATGCAGGAGAGGTAAATTGTGTTTCCATTTAAACTCAAACATCATTATGTTTTCTTAAATTTAATATGAATGTCTTACTTCTTTTCTCAACAAAGTACTTTGTAAGCTCAAATGTATATTTGTTTTGTAAAATTATAGCTACTATATGACTCCAACCTGTTGTACAGACCATTGTGACCACAATCAAATAATGGTGGGGTTAAATAACAAGATTAATGAAGAGGAAAGTTTATCAGAATTCAGTTGGGAGCTAGGTAATCGCATTTTTTTTCTGTACATATCTTTGCAAAACTAGGGAAATGGAATGTGACATCACATTACCAATTCTCTCTGCGTCACCTCATATTTACACGTCATGGCATACACGCGGTAGCTTCCATAATAGAAATATATTGTTTGGTGTTTCGAAAATTCACACAATGATTAGAATATTAGTGAGTGATTCACTTTGTTTATTCTGTGTACTGTTAACACTGCATCTCACTAATGTTATTGCATATCATATAGAGTGTGTATTTCCAAAAAACAGTGAGGTTGGAGTCGTCTCGGGAATCAGTGGTATTGAGGAGTTCAATGACTTTTTAATCAGGTGTGGAGATATAGATACAGAAATTTTACGTTATACTGAGTGCTACATAGGACAGTTAAGTTTACCGGTTAGAAAAATATTAAATAATTATCCATCTCTGAGGATTATTTTATGGAACTGTGATGGACTGTGTACTTACTCCATCGACCAGTGTAATCAGGAATATTACCCCAGCATACAGGGTTGTGATATGGGTAAGTACTCTTTACCTACAGTAAAATTTGCTCTCCTTTAATCTTCAGATATCGATAGTACAGCTGAGCATATTTATGAGGATTTTACATTTGGGGACAATAATTCAGACATAATGACGAGGGCTGGCAGTTTCACAAGCTTCCCACCAGTATGTATACTTTTTTGTGTTGATTTGTGTGTGTGTGTGTGTATGTGATTTTTTGGTATAATCTTGATATTTCTGGTATATTACTTTTTTTTTGTATTTTTTTTTTATTTACAGATCAGAGGTTGCAGTGTCTGACCACTAGTGAGACTGAACCTGCTGATTCACTTTCAAGAGACGACAGTGTATTTATACTACTAGTGTTTCCTGGTGTGGTGTTTATTGTGTCTTTAACACTGATTATACTCTTCTTCTGGAGACATGACTACTTCTTATTCCTGAGGATAAATTTAGTGAAGATTTTCTTACGTTACTGCATGTATATTGAAGAAAAATCAGATGATTCCTACAGTGATGAATCAGATTCGCTTTCCCCATACATTAGTGATATCCCACTTTCCATTTCAATATCTGAAAACTCGAATAGGGATAATTCTGTTACCTCAGATTCTGAAAGCCAGAGTTCCTGGGACAGTAGATTTCATAAGGAGGCGGAGTTTATAGCCAGAATTATATCGATTCAGGGGGAAGAATAAGATTTTACACCATCACAAAGCTCACTACCCTCATCCAGCTCTAGTTATCTCCCTATATTGAGACCTATGGCAAATGATTTCCATCCATTAAGCATTGAAGAGGACAGTGACTTGGATACAAGCGATGCAGATTTCGATGATTCAATTCCTCACTCATTATTCAGAGATCAGTTCACTCAGGTTAGTGAGGTAAATTCCAGTTCAGAGGAAAACCCAAATTCGACCACATCAGCTCAAAACATTGAATCCAACTCAATTGACTCAGTAGGATCTCAGCCTAGTCAGACCAGTGTAACAAGGAATAGTTCTGAGGTACACATGGATTCGATCATCTCAGATCAAGACAGTGGACCAATGTCACCAATCTCAATGAGGGATCAGTCCACTCAGGTTACAATAGATCACAATAGCTCGGAAGATCAATTGAGTTCTACTAGATCTGATCAAAACAGTCAGTCAGGGTCAATTAACTCAATGAGAGATCAGTCTAGACAGACCACAACAGATCATAATAGCTCAGAGGAAAATATACATTCTGATGAATCTACATCCACAACTGGTGCTAATGATCAACACAGAGGGAGAGCTTATTTCACAACTAGATCAGGAAAGGTTTATTATAAAAACATTATAAACTTTATACATTAACATTTTGTAGTAAACTGAAGTATATCATAACATTATTCGTAGACTGTATACAATAACACACCTATATCTTGTAAATACATTTGGATTACCATGGATTAACATATAACTAATTTCATCTAGTTCAAAAAAGGGTATATTAGCATGTAAACTTTATTGGTTGTGATATAACCACCGATTTGACACAAAGCAGTTATTTTTTTCTGACATTATAACTATCTGATATTTGTATAAAAGTAATATACTAGTTACTACTCTAGAAAAATAATGATAAACTGCTTACATATTGTAACCTTTCTCTTTGTTGGTGTCTGGCTAGACCTTATAATATTCTAAAGTCAATTAAATAAAGAGTGTAAATGATATGTCATTGTTAACCAGCCATTACCTTACTGGAAAGACAATATGCATTGTTAGCACTGTAAATAGTGGGGTGTATTACAAATATATCTACTAAACCACCCTGATTATTGTAACCTTAGTTCATACAAAATACATTTATGTACACATAAGATTTTCTTTTGACAATGTATATTAGTATAAGTGAGATATATATATATATACATAGACTGTTAAACCCTTCTATTCTGTATAGGATTGTTATAATATAAGTATGAGATATACAGATTTGTTCTGTTATAAACACCAATTTGCCACAAAGCAGTTATTTTATTTTTTTTCTAACATTATAACTAACTGATATTTTTTATAAAAGTAATAGTAATACTTACTACTCTAGAAAAATAATAATAATAATAATAAACTGCTTACATATTGTAACCTTTCTGTTTGTTGGTGTCTATCTAGACCTTATAATATTCTAAAGACAATTAAATAAAAAGTATAAATGATATGTCATTGATATCCATCCATTACCTTACTGGAAAGGCAATATGCTTCATTAGAACTGTAAATACTGAAGTATATTACATATATATATATATACTAAACCTCTCTGATTGTAGCTTGGTTATAAATTATTGTCAGACTTTTACTTTTTCAATTATAGCTTACAATTCGATATCTAGTGTTCCATGGTTTGAATCAGATGAGAGGCTGAGGAACCTCTATCCAACCACCTGGGGGAAGTTTGATAGGTCTCAGGAAAATGATTTCTGTTGACTCATCTTCGATTTCCTCCTCGCATATTGGGCAGAGAAGGGGAGATCCTCTCAGTTTGGAGACAGAGTAGGCGGAACAGATAGTGCAATAGAAATGACCACATTTAGTGGCAAATGCTTGATCAAAACTAATCGGAAGCCCACAGGTGGTGCAGGTCAGGTTGTTTTTCCTGTCCTCATAGAACTGCGACCATGTGGGTGCTAGCATCTTCTCACTATCTGAGGGTGTAGTACTCATTAAGAATGCGTAATAGAAGGCTTTAATAAAATTCCTTGACGTCAAGGCATCAATCATTGACTGGTTGAAATTAGCATGGATATATGTGGAGGTGGGAACCCAGACAAAGAGCGAGCATTGGTGCAGTCTGGTGGCATTGAAGAAACCTGGTTTTGCGAAGAGGTGGTCCCTCAAAACAGACCTACAAAGTGAGCATTTGGGTCTTTGTCTTCCCTCTTCATTCCAGTTCTTAACCAACTGACATGCGCATGATGCGCAGAAATAATGAGCGCATGGATTGGATAGAATGAGTTGTTCCCTCTGTAGGTCCTCTTTACAAATACAGCATACTGCTTTTTCGAATTCCTCTACAAAATATCTGGCGAAGTCTGGATATTTGTTCCTGAAATTACATGAACAATAGGCAAACTTGTACATATCTTCAGTTACTGATTCTTGAATAGTGGGTTTGGTGATGAGGACAGGTTGATAAAATGTTAACCAACAGTTGAATGACGGGATGACAGGGACTATACTTCGGTTATATCGTTTGAGATATGACTACCTAATAAGATTCATTATCCCCCTTCTACATAGTGGGTCCTTATATATATCATAAAGTTAAGTCATCACGTGACTCCTTGCTTTGCGATTTGATTATTGGTCGACACTTGATCCCTCTTTTCCCCGAAATTACTTATATACAAAAAGTAACTGTTATGTCACGTGATGACCTAGTTCATTATTTGATGATAGGACAACAATTGATCCCTCTTTTTCCCCAAACAGCTTATATAGCAAAAACAGTTCTTATGTCACATGACAACCTAGTTTGCGATTTGATGATTGGTCAACACTTGATCCCTCTTTTTCTACCATTACATATTGTGATATTAATTAGAGAAAATTTCAAATGTTACAGAACATACATTGGTGTATTTACGTTAAATACAGAGCTCTACAGTTTACACAGCTATATGCATAATTAGTGTTATATCATATACCACATCGAGATAAACAAACAATTTTAGTATCAGATCCTTTATATGAGAACTTTTTTACTTACATAATGAACTCTGGCAGCACCTCATTCAGCAGCGTTATGCAGTTGAAGGCTTGTTTGAAGTTCTTCAGTTTAATTAGCTGTATCAAGTGCATAAATGTTACCATAGAAGATGGTATGTGTAGCGGGTAGTACATGTCGTACCTATTACCCATGAATAGATTCATCTCCATCTGAGCTAATTCCATCCTTATTTTATTAACCGTAGCCTTATTCTAAAAACAAAATAAAATGAGGTAAAATTCACCAGCTATTATTCACTCAATGTCAAACTCAGTGTGATATAGCACTTGTTCTTTGTAAAGGTCTCAATCCCAAAAATTGTCAGGAAATCAATGACAGATCATTGAGAACTGGGGGTTTTTATAACCCCAAGGATCAAAGACCTAACCTAAGATATGCCTCAACTCGTAAATATCCAGCACCCACTTCAACTGCAGATTTCTTTACAAGTTCAAACAGGTTGGGTGGAAATCTGTTATTACCCAGTGTTGACTATACATTTTAAACTATTGCTATGTCCTGACTATGTACATTTTTTACACAAAAAAATTTTTTTTTTTCAGAGTAATTTGTTACATTTATATTACAGAAATGTTGACTTTTGTGTTTAAAATAAGTGATTCTTAATTGATAAAAAAGTTGTTACAGAGGTATGTCAAAATCGACCTCTCCCATGGGTGCTTTGGTTGATTCACAACATTCAACACAAAACACTTTGTTATGACCTGGTTGATCGGGTTGCATTAGACACGGAACGTGTGTAAAAATTTCCATTCTCTCTGAATAGATTTTATTAGAAATTTTAGTAAATTCGTCCCATTCCCCACAACTCATTGTTATGCCGCACTTTGTGGGAAAATATTCCCCATTCCCCCCTTTCTCCACATTCTTATTGCTACAGTTTTGTATGGGCTATTGACAGAGAGATAATATGAGGCTCCTATATGAATTCTAGAGTTCAATCCATCCTCCCCTTTCAAAATTTTTTCAAGGGTGTGGTTTATAATTTCGACGTTGTGAAGAATCATTACAAATCTAGACCTATTAAGTTTAACCCCTTCTTTTAACACCACTTTACCATCCCACTCTTTAATTTGGATCTGATCTATAACATCCCTTTCCCCATGAAATATTGCATATTTTTTGCCTCCTAAATGATAATTTTTTCTAAATGGTTTGTTCGCAATAACACCGCATGCTGTAGAGATATCGGTACAGGCTTGGCTGTGTTCTCCTGCCCTTCAGAATTCTGTGGTGTCATCAACATGACCTTCTTCACTTTTGAGAGTTGCTATTGCTCGTTCTTTCTCTTCTTACTGTTGGAAATTTTCATTGGTGTGTTCAATGTAGCCTCTGCCATTACAATTTCTGACTCTTGTACCTACTGAGTGATTGCTGTGGTAGATGTAGATTTCCTGCTTGCTTTCCAAAGAGTGTGTTGAGCAGCTTGTTCGTCTGTCCAGCTCTAGAGAGGATTGGATGAGAGATTGTCAAATCTGTGGCGTTTTTATAACAACAGATAAGGGGGGAGATCATTGTTCAGAAGGGGGCATAATCAGCATGATTTCTTCATTAAAACTTTCGGTTCGAACTTGTCACTAGTTCGATTTTTTAGGTTTTATTGTTAGATTAATAAATGGTTCTATCATCAGAAATATCATGACCAGACACAATCTCTGGGAAAGATTTCTGTTTAAACAAATTTTAACCCGACTGTTAGTTTGATTAGACACTAGTACAAAGCTTTGGGTTCGAGGTATTATGAATGGTTTTAAAGGGTTTGGAGGTTATGAAATAATTTCTATAGATTAAGATGTCTTGGACGTGTTGAGATGTGATTTTGCATGATCTTCCACCATAGAGAGTTTAATGCATAGCCACAAGTGTGAGCTTGTGATATCAAATATTAATATTACTATTACTTTCATATGATTTTCTGATACACTTCAATTTACGATACTGCCTGAGGGGTGGGTGTGTTGAAACACATTACTCTGCTTTGACATGTGCCTTATGAGTGCCTGGATTCAGGAATGATTGTTAAAGGCGTTTGTATTGTATGAACTCACTGCAAGTCAAGGACAGAGGAGTTGTTGGAAAGTTATGTACATTATGTGGGGTAGGATTGAGGTATTGTATTTATTTCAAGAGTGTGTGGCGTTTATTTTCTCTTATTTACAGATTAGGAAACAATATTTTAACAACTACTACAGTTATTTAAATATTATTATTACAGTTATTACAATCAATGCTACATATTCTTTAAACAGTTTAATAGTCTTTATGGCATCAACATCTTCAAAAAGTCGCAGGAGGTTGAATGTCTTCTGTGTTCTTCGATTGGTAGGTCATATGGTTCCCATTCTATCAGTTTAATCTTACACCATGGACAGATAACTTTATCCCCTTCTCCTGTGTAGACAAATCCCGCTCTGCTTAGTTGTTCAGGTCTCACTGGATGTGATTTGGGCCATGTCCTGTATGTTTCAAATCTGGAGACATATTTCTGATAAACCAGTGGATCACATCGAAATATATAGTCATTAAAAACAGAATTTTTCAAAAGAGTTGGTTGATTCATTGAACTGTGACCAAAGGTGTATGCAGGTGGATCTTTAAAGGCATATCTGATTTGATGATTGTTTGACAATGAAAATCCCCCTGTGTTCGAGATTGATGATGGTTTTGCCGCTGGTTTCACAATATCAGGTTCTTTCATTGAGGAATCAGTCGAATCTGACTGTTCAGAATTAAATCCAGAGTTAGAAAACATTCTCCCTTATCAGTTTCCGAATACTTTTTGAGTGGTTGTAAGAGGTGACTGACTGGATTTATAAAGTATGGATTCATGTAAGGTTTTCAGCTGATACATCATTAATAAAAGCAAATTCATCATATTTTATATGCATCTAATCGCAGATATGTCACGTGATGAGCTTCTATCGATTTGATGATAGGTCGACACTTGATCCCTGTTTTGCAGAAATTTTCTTATATACCGTTTGAGTTACTGACATTGTGTTGTGACCTAGTTTGAGATTTGATAATTCGTCGACATTGGAACCCACATTTGCTCGAAATTGCTTATATAGTGTGTTGAGGTTGATTAGTCACGTGATGACCTAATTAGGGATTTGATGATTCGTCGGCGTTGGATCCTGTTTTTTCTCGAAAATGAGTAGGGTTGTAAAACAATACCAAAAGTTAAAATTTAGAGACATTCAGAGTAGATTCTTTGATATATTCGCAGTCAAGGTTTATTATTTCAGTGGTATGGTACTTCATTTGAGATATTTGTCAATGTTTCAACATGCTCTGCTATGTCTGCATTGTGAAAAGAGGTAATGTTTGTGTTAGAGGACTTCAAAAGTTTGGTTCAAGGTTGATACGATTGAACATTCATTACCCTTGGAGTGCATTTGGTTCAGACAGATTTCTAGTGAAAGTAAATATCTAGGGTCTTAAGGATATATACCCAAACGAGTTGGGGCTGGATTTTTTCGTTCACTTACATAAGATTCCTTTCATGTTTTGTATATCTACAGAATCTTTTCAAATTTGACAGACAATATCTTACAAGTTAAAACCTGCGTCTCTGAAAAATGTAGCTACAAGTCAAAGTGGTGGGAAAAGTAAATAACTAAACCCCTGTAAGGTGAGTTGAGATTCATTGCTTCTCAGGGGGGATTATAATTCAGGTTAGAACCCGCAAATGCGAGCCTTCATTATACCAAAGTGTGTGTACATTTCTCAGGGGGATTACATTATTAGATTTCAGGTTAGAACACGTGAATTTTTCATTATCCCCATTTGAAATATCTTTCCTTTGTCTTAGCATACAAGACTCCTAGTCGGTTGAGATTCATTGCTTTATATCCTTTGGTGGTTAGGGTGCCCTCCATTTCGAACCCGTGTCTCCTAGCACCAGGTTTCCCATCTAAATCTAACAGAAATCTCACATAGCCCGAGGGAAGACCGTCAACCGACTGAGCTTTCACTACTCCTGGACATAAAACCTTGGTTTGTCAAACAAGGACAATTTGCACTTACAATATTGTCATCTTCATTAACCTCCAACAAGGAGGCTTTCAGTTTGCCAACATTTATTTGCCTGCAAAGTAAAAATGGGGACTGGTTCTCATGAAATTATTGGGAAATTTAAAAAAAAAATGGCACAAGGAACAGTTATTAAAGTTTGGTTGTAATCTGGAATAAGGGCCTGATCCAGCAAATTTTATAAAGGATTTTTTATGATTGTAATCATAGGCTATATTGGAAGTGTTGGGCCTTGTTGTAGATATGCTCTAGCGGATGGCTATTGTATGTAATCTTTTATTACATGCCATTTGAGAAGTTTACATATGATATTGAACATGTATATGTAGATCCACATAAAGATTTTCACAAAAGACTTTCCTGTTGAACGGGATGTGATAAATCATATATCCAAGGATATATATGGAAAAGAACATGCCAGTAAAGTAGAGTCAAGGTCATAACATTTACATAAGCACCAGAGAATTGTGAATCGCTCATTGTTTTTTATTATCAGAAGCTGAAGTGGTATATTGATCACACTTTGACACTTAATAAGTCATGTTTTGTAACTTTAGGATATGAAACAAAAGTGAAGCACATCCAGGTATTTAAGTGACATAAAAGTTGGTTGAAACGTTGCTTGTGGGAAAAGAAATTGATTTTGTAGCAGCAATTTTTCAGTCAATGGAGCTAAATTTGGCTCATCTAATAACATGGGTAATAAAAATGGACGTAAATCTGGCCCATCTGACAACAGGAGTAACAATAATTCTGATTACACAAGGTAAGTTTCTTGACATACATTATACACAACAACTTTTTCGCAATTATTATTAACCTAACCCCACATTAGAGAGACGAGTATATGAAATTTCGTCTGTTTGTCCATGCACATTACTCAAAACTATACATCTGGGCCTGTATTCACAAAGTTCACAAAGATTCTAAAATGTTTCTTAGAATTCTAATCTAATCTCTAATCCAATGTGGACTTTTATAGCGCTTAATCTCCATCACTGATGGACTCTAAGGCACATCTAAACATAAAGCAAGGCAGTTAACGTTAATCAAGGGACATAGCCAGGTCATACCAAGGAGACACAAACGTGACGGGGGAGGCTCTGGTGGGTAGGCTTTTACAAACAGGTATGTTTTAAGCTTCTTTCTGAAGGAGGCACCTGATGTTGCACTGTGAACATCTTGAGGGAGTGTTCATTCCAGATCTTAGGACTTAAGTCTAAGAAAAATTCTTTGCTAAGAATTTTCTTTTTCTTAGAATAAAAACCTATTCATAAAATAATTCTTAGCTAAGAATAACTCTAAGAATAGAAGTAAAAATAAATGTGTGCACAGGTTAAACTAAGTGTAGTTCAAAGAAAAATTCTGAGAATCTTTGTGAATACAGGCCCAAAAGTGACTTTCTGTATTTGGATGCAATTCTGGTGTCAAGCAAAAGAGTTTTGTGCATTTAGCAATTTATATTCTTAAAGCCATTCTTAGAAAAATTCTAAGAATAAGTATAAAGAAGCTTTGTGAATAGAAAAATTCTTATTCTTAGAATTTTTCTAAGAAAAATGACAATTCTAAATTCCAAGAAAAATTCTAAGAATAAGACTAATTTTAAGAATAAGAATCTTTGTGAATACAGGCCAAGATCTCGGGCAAATTTTCACACAAGGTGGGGTCTGCATATGAGCTGGGTCTGTCTGAATGATGAGCTGGATCCGGATCTGGATTTAGTTTCCAGGGCCTATATTCACCAAGATTCTTAGAATTTTTCTTAGAATTACATTTAAGTCTAAGAAAATTTTTTTATTCTAAGAATAAATCCTATTCAAAAAACAATTCTTAGCTAAGAATAATTCTAAGAATAGAAGTAAAAGGAAATGTATGCAATTCTTAGAATTTTTCTTAGACTAAGTGTAATTCTAAGAATAATTCTAAGAATACAGATCTTTGCTTATTTGAACAGAAAACTGGAATTTTTAAAATAGTATAAAGAGGCAGCATTTTGCTACAGTACACACAATTGACAACTAATATGTAACACTCTGTTCTGAATGTCGATTTGGAATCAGCTGCTGCACCATGATCATCAAAACAACTGTTTTTCTTAAGTTAAACATGCTCTGTGCCATTCTTAGATTTAAACAAAATTCTTATTCTTAGAATAAGAAATAGGAAACAATAGGAAAATTCGTATTCTTAGATTTTTTCTAAGAAAAATGATAATTCTAAGAAAAATTCCAAGAATAAGACTAATTCTAAGAATAAGAATCTTTGTGAATACGGGCCCAGAGTGTTTTCCGGTATTATTCATGGGCCAGGATTTGAACATTGTCAGGCACTGTCCTTTCCTTTGTAAATATGATAATTTAAATGTCTAAAAGATTAAAGTAAATAATGAATAGTAAATAATAAAGATCAAACATAATGTCAAATTTTCCAGTAAGAACCCCTTTATATTTCCTTGACTTGTGGGAAATTCTACAGCACATTTGGGAATTTTGTGACCAAATCAGGGCCTGTATTCAAAAAGATTCTTATTCTTAGAATTAGCTTTCTTCTCAGAATTTTTCTATTCATAAAGATTCTTATTCGTAGAATTATACTTATTCTTAGAATTTTCTAAGAATGGTTTTTATTCTTAGAATTACTATAAGAATGGTGCTTTTTCTAAGAATAAAAATTAGCTATTCACAAAGGTTCTTATTCTTAGAATATTCTAAGAATTAATTTAAATCTAAGACTGGCACATAGCATGCTTAGCTTCTAACTTTCTGTTCACATATGCCAGATTATAGTAAAATTCTAAGATTCTTTGTGAATACAGACCCAGGCCTCTAGTAAGTGTCCTGCTTAGATAGATTAGATGTCCTGCGTTAATCAGTTTATATATATATATTTTCTTCATACTCAAGGTACAAGATTATAATACAAGATAAATTATAAGAAACATATAAACATTATGTGCAAATAATAAGAGAAGTGGAGTACAAGTTATATATTATGATCTGTTGCAGAAATATTGCAGCAATACTTGTAATTCTTCACCAGATAGAAGAGAATCTGAATTTTCTCTCATGTATAATACGTCTTGAATATTGTTTGATCAATAATGTGGGTGTTCCACCACACGACTAAGGCTCCCGATTAAGGATATTTGGGGGTCGGTTTGAAATATTTGCTTAGTCCCAGACCTTCTGTAAGGGTCGGTTGTGGTCAGTTGAGGCCGTGTGAAAAATCAAACATGTTTGATATTTCACACGACTACAACCGATTCATATTTCCCGCCCTCAACAAAATGTTCAGTCCCAGGGGTCCTCAGGCGTCCTCAGACCCAAATTTACACAGTCATGTGTTGTCCCAGGCCGCCTGCGACCCTTAGTCCCAGACCTCCCTAGCTTAGTCCCAGGAGGCCGGTTGTTAATCCCAGACTCAAATATGATGCGTATGAATTTCATGCATGTGAAAGTGAGTCGGTTGCATTAGTCCCAGGAAGCCTCAGACCGTCTGCGGTGTCCTGGGACCCAAAAATCTAGGTCTGGGACTAAGCCCTGACTAAGGGTAACCGATCCTAACCGATCCAAACCGGCCTCCCCAGGACGCCTGGGACCACACATTTTTAGTCTGCCGTGGCCTGAGGACGCCCCAGGAGGCCTGGGACTAACAACCAACTAAGAACCAACTCTTTTCCGCACGTCTGAAATTAAAACGAGGCAATGAGGAGGTCTGGGACTATATAAGCAACCCGCACACATTTTCATTGTTACTGACTGTTTGGCTACTGAGAGACGTGTGTCACTGATTTGTAGGGGTTTTCAGTTTTTATTTTATATTTTATATACTTGAGCTTAGGGCAAATTTCACAGTTAGGAGACGCATTTTACTATTTATTTTGATTTTATTGTCGACTGGATTATGAGGAAAGAGAAAGGAGGGAAGAGAGGAAGGAAAAGGATGGACGACAGAGAGAAGGAAGGCGAAGTTGAGGAAAGAGTTGAAGTTCCAGAACTTCCAGAGGAAGGGGTCGAGAGAAGAGAGGAGGAGATAGAGGAAGGTCCAGCTATTGGGGAAGCTGTAGCAGAGGAAGAAGAGAGGTGTGAAGAAGATCCGGAGTGTCATTCTTCAGCCAAGAGAGCCAGGGTGTGTGCCACTTTTACAGACAGTCAGGAAGTCAAGCAGCACCCTGAACTGTATGACAAGGAACACCCAAGATTCCATGACAGGACCAGAAGAGAGACTCTCTGGGCAGAAATAGCTGCACAACTCAAGCTACAGCCCTTTGATGTAAGACGTTGGGTCGAGTCCCAGCGAACGCGTTATGGCAAGCTGTCTAAGCTCCAATCTGGCAAAGCAATGAGGGAGATGACCAAGAGACAGTCCTGGGTCTACCAACAGATGGGTTTCCTTAAAACCCACATCAGAAGAAAGGGGGCCAACAGAAGTTCAGGGTTCGAGGCTAGTCCAAATACCAGCAGGCAGGACGAATCACGTGGGTTAACTACAGACACAGAACACCTCGAGTCAAGTGTCCTGAGGGAGAGGAGTCAGTCCATCATTTCATCTACACCTGTTTCAACAACAGACTCCAAGATTCTGGAACATTTTGAGCAGATGAGGACACTTATCTCAGGTTTTCTGCAGCAGAAGTCTGACAGGCAGCCCTTCTTCGACTACATGGCATCAGAGGCCGAAAAGATGACTCAAGAAGAATTTGAAGAATTAAAGGGCAAGATATTTAAAGACATCGAAACTATCAAGAGCAACCGTAGACGTCAGCAATTGCCCAGAAGATCAGCCACTATTACCACAGAGTCGCAGAGGGTCGGGATACTGCCACCAACCACTCAACAGGCGTCTAGTTCCACTCAAGCAGCAGCTGGCAGCAGTTTTGTCTACTATACACCAAGCCCCATTGGCTTCAGCAACCCTACATCTGTCCTAACTGTACAGAACGAAGGGAGCAGACATAACCTGAGTGGAATTTTAAGCCAGCTACCTGATCTGACATCAACACAGATCGTCGAGCAACCAAAGCCGCAACAACCGCAGCAGCAGCTCTTTACTATCACCACTTCCGCACCGCCTCAACAGCAGCAGCAGCCTCCTCAGTAGCCATCCAGTCAGGGCGGGTCTTTGACCTGCCAGGCCCTTTTCAGGGCCACCAAATCTTCCAAAAACAATTAATAAGCTGCAAGTTGTTCACATTCCCCTCCCCAAACAAAAAAGTTCAGTACAAATACTTATCACAAAAAAAAGTAAGTCCAACACTTACACCACCCCAAACATAACAAAAAAGGCCACATAAAAATAACTAAAAAAAAAATACTCCCAATATGGCCAATAATCAGCCCATTTTTAGCTCAAAATCCATGGGATAGTTTAAAATCTTTAATTGAAAAGTCCAACACTTGCACCTTCCCTAGAGTTAAAAGGCATTATCACATACTTACCAACCCACAAACACACAAACCCAATACCAAACATAACTCCCAACTAACAGACAAACCCACTGACAAACATAGCTCCCAACTGACAGACAAACCCACTGACAAACATAACCACCAACCAAAAAACTGACAAAAACAATAGCAAACAAAACCCAAACTGAAAAACTGACAAACTGTTTTGCAAACATAATCTCCCATTATTAAAACCAGTTAAGTATTTATATCCAATAAATATTTGTCAAGAGGAGTAGAAGATTTTATTTTTAAGATTTCCAGGAAAACATTTCTGTTTAAAATATATTTGCAAAATAAATCCCACATTAAGTGAAATGAGGATGCAGCTTGCATATTATATGCAATATTTATTCTACTTAGCAATTTATGTTGGGGTTTGTGTCCTGTTTTTGAGAATATTGTTTAGCACTTGTTTTGTCTGTTTGTCAGTTGGGTGACTTCTGTTTGGCATGGGGTTTGTCTGTTTTCTCCGTCTGAACAAGTTATGTTTGGCATGGGGTTTGTCTGTTTGTGCATTGGAACAAGTTATGTTTGGCATGGGGTTTGTCTGTAGCAAGCATAGCTCATTAATTGTTTTGGGAATATTTGGTAGTCCTGAAAAGGACTCTTTGTTAGTCCTGAAAAGGACTGTTATAGTTAGTCCTGAAAAGGACTGTTTACTGCAGCAGGACTTATGTTCTGCCATCTTGCCACGCCGCTGCTCCCTCATTGTTGAAGTAGTCCTTCAGGTAATCCCTCTGTCTCTTGGCTTCTCTGGCAGGGTTTCTGTCTTGGCCACCACCAGCAGAACCACCAATCAATCCACAATCACCAGGCACATCATCATCATCATCCTCCCCATGCTGCTGACCACCAGGTTGACCTTGATACTGGCTTCTCAGTATGTTGTGTAGAACCACACAGGTAAAGACCACTTCTCTGACTGTTGCTGGGGGTAGTTCAATCGTGGTCCTCATCACCCTGAATCTTGACACAAGGATGCCAAAAGCATTCTCCACAACTCTCCTGCCCCTTGAAATTCTATAATTGGCAATCCTTTCCTCTCTGGTTAACATCCTTCTGCCTTAGGGTTTCATGAGCCAGGTATTCAGGGCAAAAGCATCATCTGCCAGGATGAAGTAGGGGACATCTGGACCACCCTGGGTTATAGGAGCTGTGTCAGGGAAGCCTATCCTGCCATCTTCAATCCTCCTCTTCAGCTGAGATGCATTAAATATCTGGCCATCTGAGCAAGATCCTTCAGTACCTGCATCCACCCATCTAAACTTATACTGTCCATCTACCAGGGCCAACATCACAATGGAAAAGAACCCCTTGTAGTTGTGGTAGAGGGCTCCAGTGTTCTTGGGTTTCTTCAGGGCCACATGCTTTCCATCCAGGGCTCCCAGGGCATGTGGAACATTCAATCTGATCCTGAATTCACTCTCCAGTTCTTTCCACTCATCTGGGGTAGTAGGACATTTCAGGTACTCCCTGGTGAACTCATCCTGGATGGCCCTGCAGACCTCTGGTAGAAACTTGGAAATGGTGGATCTTCCAACCCTGAACTGACAGGATAATGATGTGTAGGACTCTCCAGTGGTAATATCTGATGGTGAGGGTTAACTTCTCCCCAACACTGACTGGTGCTCTATAGTTGGTGGCCTGCCTGGCTAGGTGTGGTTCCAATCTGGTCTTTATCATTTCAAAAAATTCTGGGGTCATCCTCATGTAATTGGTGAATCCTGGAATGTCTGTGTCATACAGATCAGCCATAATGTTGTGGTAGGCCCCCCTCTCCTCTCTCTGCAGTAGCCATGGCCTGACCCACATGTTGTGCCTTCTTCTAGGTCTCTGTATGGGTGCTGGTGGTGCTGGTGCTGGTGGTGGTTGCTGTGGTCAACGCAGAAATAGGAAATACATGACATTATTTGTAACTTGATAAAAACCAAAAAAGCCCTAAGTTGTTGTTGAATCTGTCTTCCATTAAAAGGTGGCATCCTGCTGTCTTCCCAGAAAAGCAATGATATTTTCTTGAGGATTTTATATATATATACCCAGAAAATCCAGCAACTTTGCAAAACAAGAATTGGCGATCCTGGTCTGGGGAAGTCTGAGGAGGCCTGAGGACGCCTGAGGATGCCGGGACTTAATTGTGTGTTAGTCGGGGCTTAGTCTGAGGATGCCGGGATGTCTGAGGATGCCGGGACTTAATTGTGTGTTAGTCGGGGCTTAGTCCCAGGCGGCCTGAGGCGTCCTGGGACCCAGTCAGTTTGTCTGCGACAGGATTGCGGGTGTAACCGACCAGAAACGTGGCTTAATCGGTTCTTAGTCCCAGACCAGTCGGGGACTGTCTGGGGCCGCCTGAGGCGTCCTCAGGCTTCCTGGGGCCGATCTGCTCTTAATCCCAGACCTCTAAACCGACCCATTATTCCCGCCTAGTTTTGCTTTTTTTCCACCGACTGTTAGCCGGCTTTTCCAGGCGTCCCCAGACAATCTTTGATATTCGCCGACAGTCTGCGACTAAGGATCACGGATAAGAAAGCGTGGGAAAAATATACAGGAGTTAATCTGCCACCAGTCGCAGACTGCCTGCGACAATATTTTCTTGGTCGGAGACTAGCAGTTCAAGAATGCAGAAGACTGTCGCAGACTGACAAAAATTCTGTCTGAGGCCATCTGGGACAGCCTGAGGCAGTCGCAGATTCAACAAGATTAAGGTTCACGATTAAGGCAGTCGTTAGGAGTCGCGAATAATATCAAACATGTTTGATATTGCTCACGACAGCTAACGACTACACAAGACAGTCTGCGACTTACCCAAGATTCACTCAAGACTTGCAAATTTCCTTAATCGTGGGTCTTAATCGCTCGGTGGAACGGGGGCATAAGGGTCCCAGACAGGATCGAGACTTAATCCTTTGGTAGAACAGGGGCATAACACTGAGACCTAGTTTTTCATTAACATTTGAAAAGTCATCATTGACATCATACTTCTGTTTAATAAATAAATAATTATTACTCACACTAGAACAACTACTTATGAGTCTAATTGTGGTGAATTTCCGACTTCACACCTCAATAATAGAAACAGAATTTAATATATTTTTAATCTTATTGGCTCATATAATACGTGTCTATTTCCTTTATCACTGTGTCAAATATTTTTTCCCTTGTATTTATGTAAATATTCAAAATATTATTTTGTGTCTTATTGATAAAAACCCTGTAATCAGTTTATGGGTCTATTTTGATAAACTGTTGCACTTGACTGAATCCCCAGGTGTTTCAAGTTCACAAAATATGGACAGTGATCAAATTGTGAGCCTATTTTGGTCAAATCAGTTGTATGGTGGTGTTTAATGAACAATTACAAATGTAAGCAAACACAGATGTATGTATGGGGTGTTTCATTACAATATTTTTTTCTGTTCATCACTCTTAATTAAATTTAACAAGCGACAGAAAAAGCATCAGAGATACACGTACCCAACAGTCTGCGGAAATAGCATGGATGCTATTAGACATAGAACTTACAGTTTAAGTTATACAAAGTTGCAGGACAACAGTAATTCCAACTATCACTTAAGAGAGAGAAACTGTATGCAAAAACAAAGTATTAAAATAATTCAATAGCAAGATTAAATTATTAATCAGCAAACCTTAAGTTTTGAAGCTGTAAAATATATTAATTAAAGTATTGCTGTCAATTGCCATAACACAACTAAATAAAAGTACATATAACAGGAGCACTCCGAAGGTGCAAAATCTGCCAAGATACATAATAATATGAAAATTTGAAAGTCTAGGGTATTTTTTGTATCCAGATGATGATGCAGGTCCAACCAGTGGTATTTGAGAAATCCTACTAACAAACAAGTAAACAAACAAACAAAACTGACTATTCCTCATAGAGAATAATACCTATTTGGTAGAGGTAATAATCAGTAGCAATCCAGCAATATGTCTTTCTGATAAGAGAAAATGTCTGAAATATGACCACAGAAAACATTCTGGCAAACTGAACATCAAAGTTTGGACTGAGGTCACAACTATGACATGGCACTTGTACAACCCCTAACCAATATCCCTACCAAGTTTCTACATCGCACACCAGCCCAGACAAGATGTTTGCCCCTGCTCACCTTTCAACCAAACCACTTGCCTGTGCATCTGGACACCATGGTTGAAAATATTACCAACATTGGGACAATGTAGAATCATAATTTGGCCAGTCATCAGTGACTACAGGTAACAGTACATAGAGAAATGTTTGAAGTAATCATTGAAGAATGACATTTTTTTTCAAAATAGACCCATAAACTGATTCGAGAATTTTTATCAATTACAGAGAGAAAAAGTAATATTTTTACATTTGCATAAAGGTAAGGGGATTAAGTATTAGTATAGTAATAAACTTTACCATGTTACATATATGGGCACTGATCTGTGCATTATTTGATCTAATCTTTGTATGTATGTGTTAACATTTAAAGGGAGTTATTGATTTTTTTTTGTTATGTGTTATAGTATTTATTGATCCATTTATGGACTGGGGGAATCCCTCTAGACTAACCTCAGTGATACTATTTATAGATTTGGGGGAAGCCCATAGGTTCTAGAACTTCCTCACTTGATCTAGTTACTTAAGTTTACTTCAGGTTAGTTCTGTACAATTCTAGAGGCTTCTATAAGTGTATATAAAGATTGTACATCTGACCACAAGTGAACTTTGTATTCGCTGGCTATAAGGAGAGCTGTTGTGTCCTGGAATATAATATTGCTTGTGTTGCTGTGAACTTTTGCTGGAGTGAACTGGATACATTGTCTGGATAGATTGCTGTACTTTGGATATTTTTGGATATTGTACATTCATGTAATAGAGAGTGGATTTACTGCACTTTGGACATTGTCCATATCTTGGAGCAGACAGTACAGTTGTGCTAACTCTCTGAATATCTCCAGACAGACATTCTGTGTGATTGAATATACAAAGGATAACAGGTCAAGGACATTTTGTGTTGTTGGACATTGGACAGATCACAGGACAGATCACAGGACGGATCACCGGACGGATTGCTGGATACAGCGGATAAACTTATCTGTTAGTCACTGTGGTCAGGTCAGCTAGGTCTTATTATTGTATTAGTGTGTATGGTTAAGAGCATACCAGTTGACTGTAATCATTATTGTTAATTGTTAAATAAATTTGTTAAGTTAAGCTTTTTGCTTTTTTTCTGTAACAACTAAAAGACAACCGGTAATTGCTACCGCGCTTGCCCGTGACCGTAACAACTAAAATTATACTGTTTAACAAAAACTGATTAACGCATTCATGGTAAGTTATATATTGCAAGGCAATGAAAGTTTCATAGGGATAAAATTTATTTTATTCTATATTAAAGACCTACTGTTTTATTTACATACACCTCAGAAGGTAAGGCCACTAAATTTGAATATATTTCTACAGACTTCAGTTTCCTTCGCCATACATTAACAATTACTTTAGTGTTACATTGTATAGCATATATAGCGCAAGCCCACTTAAAGTTAAACACACTTTGGCAGACTTTAAGGTGGCATTAGGTATACACTTAAGGTTACTTTTACTATAACTTTACATAATGTACCATATATACAGAAAAACGTTATATTAAAGTGGGGTATAATTACAGTATTACAGCAATAAAGTACTATATTTGGGTGAACCCCAGAATCCCCCTTATGGAGGTAGAAATATGTTAGTTATGCTTCAAAATTATGAATAAATTATAGTTTATATTGTTAAATTTGCAAGGCGTTCATGAAGTCGACAAGAATATCATCATCATCAGTACTGTTTTGTTAACCCAATATATTTTTCAGTTTTAATCAGTTTGTCGACTTTGTCCATCTAGCCACCAATATCTGATGTATTATCAGCAGATATGTTATTAACATTTTGTTGTCTTTGTCCACCTATCCACCAATACTTGATGCATGCATATTTCTTCATTTTGTTGACTTTGTCAACCTAGTACTGAAACACTTGCTTTTTTACCTGTTGTATATCCTTTCCACCAATACCTCATGTTCACATATTTATTTTCCATTTTGTCAACCTGTAGACCTAGTAGATCTACTTACACTTTTTGTCAAACCTCCACTAATAGCTGAAGATTTATTGTTTTTTGTCGACTTTGGTCCACCTGTTCTCCAATACATGCTGTGTGTATTTTTTGGTTTTAATTTTGACTTTGATACCATTGACCACACCATTCTCCTGGACAGACTTAATGTTTGCTATGGCATCAGTGAAATAGCACTTGACTGGTTCAAATCATACCTGTCAGGAAGGACACACTCGGTCAAGGTAGGTAGCACACTGTCTCATCCTGTTGCTCTCCAGTACAGTATCCACCAGGGCTCCTTCCTTGGTCCAATTCTTTTTCCCTCTATACTAACCCAATCAGCTCAATTATTCACTCTCACAGTAGTATAAACCACCATTTCTATGCCGATGACACTCAGCTATACATAACGCAACACCAACAAATTTCTCTTGCTCCATACAAAAACTAAAAAACTGCCTAAACGACATTCAAAATTTCATGTCTGCAAACAAATTACTGTTTATACTAATAGGCTCCAAAAATAACCGTAAACAGCTCCTTCCTCACTTTCCAATCAATATTCTCGGCAATCAGGTCTCACCAGCACAAAGTGTTAGGAACCTCTTGGTGTTGTTCGATTCCAATTTCTCATTCTCAGACCATGTGTCATAGGTCATAAAGTCCACCAGAGTTCATGCAAGAGGCATCTATAAAATTCGTCCCATTCTAGACCTTAACACATCAGTTCTTTTAGCAAATGCTTTGGTGAGCAGCAGACTGAACTACTGCAATTCCTTATTCTTATTCATTACAGACTTTGAGTTAAGAAGATTGCAGTCCAAAACTCACTCTGTAGGGTTGTCGCCTGGTCCTCTAAATACTCTCACATTACCCCTCAACTAAAAAAACTCCATTGGCTTCCTATCAAATACAGGATACAATTCAATATTAGTCACATTACATAAAAAATTCTCAACAAGGGTCAACCAGTTTACCTAAGAGAATTAATTCATCCCTACAACTCATCCAGGAATACAAGGCGAAGTACTCAAGTTCCTTCACACCCCCACTTTCGACCGTAAGATTCATAAATCAGTCAAACTTTTCTCCAATTCTTTCTGTCACTATGCCTCAGTTCTTTGGAACTCCTTATCCTTCCAAATAAGAAATAGCCCCTCTGTTGCATCTTTCAGGAAACACCTCAAAACCCACATCTTTAATTCCAGTTTCCCAACTTAGTTTCCTTCCCTCTTGGTCACACCCACAACTCCGGATTACTGACCTTGAAAGCCCCTTGACTTTTCCTTATGATAATGATCTTGTTAAGTCAGCTCACTGAGTTCCCCTTTGTGGGGAAGATATTGCACCTGCAAAGAAGTAGATTAAATTATATTAGACTCTGTCCACCTTTCCAGTAATTACCAATACAGTACAAATATTCCCATTTTGTCAACCTGTCGACCATTATTTATATCCTTCGATACAATTCTTTGTCCACTTTGTCGGCTTGTCGACCTAAACCATATTATAAATTACAAAACATTTGCAAAATTACTTTCCAGTTTTCAAATTTTCACAATAATTAGCATATTTCTACTTCAGTCAACTTCAAAGTTTACAATACTGACTATGAATGCAGATAAAAGGTGAATATAAATTACACCCCTGAAGGGCTGTTAGTGAGGTATTTACAAATGCTAGTTGTGTAAACCTTATATTGAGTTTAAATCTTTAACTTATTTTATACATGTGTATATGAGCTGTACTGAGACCCATCAACAATGTCACAATAAAATATGTATAAAACACAAAAATGGTAAATACTCTATGCAGACAAACAGAGGATATATAA
Source organism: Sabellastarte sp. h YS-2021 (assembly GCA_964017235.1). NCBI lineage: Eukaryota > Metazoa > Annelida > Polychaeta > Sabellida > Sabellidae > Sabellastarte > Sabellastarte sp. h YS-2021. The sequence goes on from OZ024928.1 coordinate 21,151,324, forward strand.
AATAAATGTAAAATCAGGAATTCTAACATCCAGCTCATATACATAACACCTAAACTGGTCGAGCAATAAAACCCTTAAACTCATACTGGAACACCCTGAGCTACAGTTTGACAACCCAAGTTTACGTACGCAAAACAGTAAAAACAGTTTATTATACTAAAAGTAAATATAATATTCTATGTTTTATCAGACACTGTGTCAATACAGAGTAAGTTAAAACATATATGTTACTACATTAATAATTATGAATGCTGCAAGCAGTTAGTTCGACATTAGAGTTACTATATAGATAATGGCCAAGTGGCGCTCCATTATGTAAACTTAAAGGCCTCCGAGGCTGTGAATTGAAACCAATTTATTGATTCAATAATTTAACACCTATTACAAATGATCAACCTTGACAATCTTTGCAATTTTCCTTTAGTGTGCATACCATATGTGGCTTTCATTAAATTAGTTCTGTGGTGTTTTTTATTTCAACACAAAATCAACATTGTTCAACCATGTGTATCACTGGTTTTCTTTTATGGAAAAATATAATTGTTGATAAAGCTTCAAAAATTTGAATATAATCTGACTTCCACAAAGTTTACCATGGATAATGACAATCGATAAAATATGGATCTGTGACAGAATGCACTTTCCAAAAAATAAGATTAATCACATAACAATGTTTATGCTGTGGATAATTTGTTGTGGTGAGTGTTTCATGTTACAATATTGATCTGTGCATATTTTAAAACAGTAAGCTATTATTTTTTTTTGTTTCAAGCAAAGTACTAAAAACTGTAGAATTACTTGTTTCACTTTGTGTTGAAATTGTAGGGTTTCTCAAGATTTTAATTTTTTGTGGTTCTTTGTCTCTAAATTTTGAATAAAGGAAAAATGCCTACCGGAAAGATTGTCTCCTGGAAAAAAATCCTCATAGAAAGAATGCCTACTCCACATTCCAGAAATACCACAAGGTTCAGAACAAAATTCATTTCAACCACAAACAGTGTATCATGTTAGAAGTATGTAACAAACTGTAATAAGGTAAATTAAAATCTATACTTTGAACTTGAAAACATTGAAAATTTAAATCAAATTTAAATATAGCAGTAATGCAATTCAGTACTGCATTGTAGCACCACATTTTCCCCTCATTTTATTTGAGTTAAAAAAACTTCTTTCATGTGTCATAATTTAGATAGTTAACATCAACAACAATGTACATTCTGAGCCACTAAAACATTCCTTTTAATGTAGTATGCTTGGTAAAATTTTAAGAATGACAATAATTATTGTAAAGTCAGATTGTAAAAAAATGCAGAGAATTAAAACAATACCCAACTTAATAAATTAAATTGCTTGCTTTGTATTTGTAAGGAGGTATTTTTTCAAGGTAGTATTTTTCCATGAGGTGTTTTCCTATTCACCCTGAATATCATGCAGAATTAAAAAGACTTTGTAAATGTACCCACTGAACTAATTAATATGAAATAAGTTGTGAAAACATTTCAATATTGAATGAATTGTGCTGAGGGTGACTGAAAAATACCCTTTTGTTCTTGGCAGACTGTTCATTGAACTAAATCACATTCCACTATGAGAAAATAATGTAGTGTTAACTCTCCATCTTGCAAAAATAATGGAGAGTTGACACAATGGCAGGGTCACCCGTCTGGGTTTTATATGTACTTAATTATCATAAATTAACACTCAGGATAATTATCAGTGATTAAGCGCATGAATAAAATACTAAAATTTAGCACATATAATTGACTAAACTTCTTGTTAAAAAAAACAAAAAAAACTTCTTGTCTTATGAGTCATTGATAGAACATGGTTATTTATAAAGTAAGTGTCATTTACTTGTGCTTACAGCTTAATGCAGGTGTTCCACTGAGACAGACCCATTCCAAATCAATGGCCGGTTAGTTAAGTCAGGGATCAGGGACATAAATCCAGTAAATCAGTTGTACATCCCTGACAGGATGTAGTACACCCCTGTTTGTCTGGATCCATCTCCTAACCGGACTTTAGACTGGTCTGTTTTTTTTGTTTTTTTTTATCAGATGTGAAACAATTGACAAGTTTTAGAGGTACAACAGACATGTTGTAGGTCATCACAATAAGCTGTAGTGAAAACCCAATAAGACTGGAGTAATGCACCGATGAACCAGATTGACTCCTCTCTGTGGTGACTTAAATGCTGAGGACTTCCTGAGACTGTTCTGTATATGTGTCTTTAAGAAGTTTTACTAATGCTGGAAGCAAGTCTTTCGCACTGTCAGTGACAGGATGTGGCTCCTTAAAAACTGTTCCCATAGGCAATCCTTCCTGGACTTATCCTTACACTTTTTTGTTATATTACATTTTACTTTTCTTTATTTAAGGATTATACAGTTTATAATTAAAAGACTTATAGCAAAAATCAAGTCTTAAATGGACTGAACCAAAGTTTTAACTTCATTCCATTTTTTTAATACACTCTTTGTAGAATTAATATTTGATAACCATTCCTGCTCTGTGTACTCTCTTTGAAATTTTCTAAGAAGAATGTCTAACTGGGGGTTCTTTTTTTCTAGCACAGTCAAAAATATATTTTTTGTAACCAAATATATAATATTTAAAACTAGAAAATCAGAAATCTTGTTTGTGGTAGCCAAATAATATAGGTCTAGGGTCTGTGTCCAAGTTGACTTGAATTTGTCTGAAAACAAAAGATTTCAAGTCAATCCATAATGTTTTTACCTCAGTGCAGTCACACATTAGATGGATCATTGTCTCTTCAGCATTATTGCAGTAGCCACAAAGAGGTGAGTTGCCAATTTTTACTCTATAAAGGTAAGACCTGGTTCCCAGAATTGAATTAAGGACTCTATACTGGCACTATTTTATGATATTATTATCTAAGCATTCAAAACAAATTTTGTAGGCTGTTTCCCAGCCCTTAATATAAATAGAGTTTTTTATAGCCATGTCCCATTTTGCTTATTCATTTCAAAGTCTTCCTGCATGTTATTATTGTTAAATTGGGATAAATAGAAGTTTCTTGACCCTTTGTTTGATTTTATGAGAGATTCCATTTGGGCGGGTAAAAATGGATGTTCAAAATGTTGATATTTTTGTTTATTAAAATTTTGTGCCACCAAAACTTTTATTCAGTGATAATCTAAAAAATTAATTGTAAGTTTGTGCGAATTTTCTATAACCTATTTGGAGAATATAGTTCCATTATTATCTACAATATTGGCTGGAGTTACAATTTCCAAAAACCAGGATGGATAGAAAAGTTTATCTGTTTCAATTTTTGGATTATACCATAGAAGAGTTTTCAAGAAATCGCTGAAATCATTAGTAAGACCTGTCTCATTGTTCCAAGATTTAAGCAGATCACACCAAAAAGGATTTGATATTTTAAAATGGATCGATCTGGACCAAGATTGACCTAATAGAAGTAATTTTGATTTACAGATTGAGAGTCAATTAATTTTGTCCATTGCCATCCCTCATCATACCAGAATATTTTTATCCAACTGGCCTTTAGGGCTATGATAAACTTTTCCAGGTCCACCATGTTTAGTCCACCCCTCAAATAGTGTTTGAATAACCTAGATCTGCTTATCTTATCTGGTTTGTTGTCCCAGATAAATTTTAAAAAGATAATATTTAGTTCTTTTCCAGTTTTCTCAGGTGGAGATGGGAGGGACATAAAAGATTGTTGAATTTCGGGAGAATTAAAGTTTTGAAAACTGTAATCCTGCCCAATGGAGTAAGAAGTCTCCTTTTCCATTTTTCCAGTAATTCTCTTATTTTTATAGTTATAGGATCAAAGTTTAACTCATTAATTTTGTCTGAAGAGACCGAGAATTGTATTCCAAGTAAATAGAATTCACTGCTTCCCCAAATTAGATTTTTCCCTGTTTCAATTCTTTCCTTGGAGTATCGTTTCTTTCAGATCTAAACTATCTGTGTTTTATCTTTGTTAATCAGGAGACTGGATAGTGCTCTGTATATTTTTAGCATGTTCAGTGCCGCCATGAGGGACTGCTTACTGCCATCAAGAACAAAGGTGGTGTTGTCAGCATATTAAGACATTTTTATTTCTGCATTATTAAATAAAATACCTCTAATGCTTCCATTATGAATAACCATTAAGTATAAAATCTGTGCACAAATGATGAAAAGATTGGGAGATATTGTATCACCTTGCCACATTCAATATTTATGGGGTCAGATAGCCAGACTGAGTTACGTATGCTTTGATATTTTTATTGAAGATAGTGATCCACTTTATGAAGCCATCACCAAAGTTAAATAATTTTAAAACAGCATATAGGAAATCCCACGACACAGAGTCAAAAACCTTTTCAAAATCAATGAGCATAAGTAACCCGGGAATTTGTTTTTCTTCTGTGATATGTAAAATGTCATAAATGAAGTGGGCATTTTCGCAATGGATGATATGATGCATTGTTTTAGACTGGTGGACATTTCACCATTGCCATAGCCTGAATTAAGGGCTCTAAAAATTACAAATTTCAATTTACTCCAAAAGACTTTACAAAACTCTGCTGGGAATCTGTCTATTCCTGGAGATTTGTTATTTTTCATTGACTTTAAAGATGATGATATCTCATCTATTGTTAATTTTCCGTCTAATTCAGCTGACTGGTTATTTGTCAATTTAGTTACAGATTTGAGATGGAGCGAATCAATAGAGTGAGTTTGATCAACTCTCCTAGCTTTAAAAAGTTTTTTGATAGAAACTTTCAACTTCAAGTATAATATTAATTTTTGATCTGACAGAATCATACCAGCATCTGTTTTCACTTGTTTTATCGTTTTTCCATGTGGTTTATACATTCTAATGAGCAAAGGTTTTTCACATTGGCTTAGCCAGTTTACTCTTGCTCTTGTCATGATGTCTTGCAACTCAGAATCCAGGGACAGAAAAAGGTCAGCACCACAGAGAAGCCAAGAGAGAAAATGAGCTAAGGAGGATAAGCCTTTGCGTAGAGATAGGTTTGAGCTTCTTTCTAAATGAGACAATAGTGGGTGATGCACGAATGTCTTCAGTGAGTGAATTCCAAACAATAGGAGCATCAAAAGCGAAACTGAAACCAAACTGGTTGGTGGACTTGTGAATTTTAGGTTGAAACTTTGGAACATTAAGGAAATTTGCAACACTCTGACTGCGTCTAGTATTGTAAGTATTGTGGTATGTGGAAAGATATGGAGCAAAGTATTTAGAGAAGCCAGTATGAATAAACTTGAACGACAGGGTAGCCAGTCTGAACTCTGAGCGAAACTGAACAGGGAGCCAATGGAGTTTCCTAAGGACGGGAGTTATCCGAGTAAACTTACCTGAATTTGTAACAATTCTAGCTGCACTATTTTTGATATACTGTAATCTGTGAAGATTAAATTTGGAGAGACTCCTAAAAAGTGAGTTACAGTAGTCCAACCGACTACTGACAAAAGCATTGGCAACCAACACAGCTGCATCATGAGTCTTGAACTGCCTAATATTTCTAAAATCCCTCAGTTGAATAAAGCAACTTTTACAAACATTCTGGACATGTTTAGAAAAAGAAAAATCAGAGTCAAACCACACACCCAGGTTTCTGACTGACTTGGAGGGGTGAAGGGGTTACCCAAGATGTCAATTAGGAAACATACATTTAACCTTTCTCTCTGTTTCTTGGAGCCAAAAAGTATAAACTCAGTTTTATCTGGATTAAGTTTAAATTTGCTAGCCGACATCCATTCCTTAACATCTTGAAGGCATCTGTTCCACTTATCAAAAGCAGCTGAGGCATTCATGTGTGACAGATGGACATAAAGTTGTGAATTGTCGGCATAGAAATGAAATTTTGTGCCTTTGTGTTTACCAATCAGAGTACTAAGGGGAGATGTGTAAAGAGAGAATAGCAGAGGACCCAGATCAGAACCCTGAGGTATGCCAAGCAGCATTTTTTGTAGGTCAGACAAGGTAGAACCAATCTTAACAGATCTTAACATTCCGCAAATAGGAAGAGAACCATTTGAGAGCAGAACCGCCAACACCAACCAATCCAGAAGGCAGCTGAGGAGAGTGGTGTGATCAATAGTGTCAAAAGCGGCCGAGAGTTCCAGAAGTATTAAGGCAGTAGCTTCACCCTGGGATAGTGACAAATGAACATCATTTTTGATGGAAAGTAGAGCCATCTCCGTTGAGTGACCTGACTTATATGCAGACTGGTATGGGTTATCCAAGCCATGTCGATGAATATGGTCAACCAGCTGTCTAGCAACTACACGTTCCACCAGTTTGGAAATAAGGCTAAGTCCTGATACTGGGCGGTAGTTTTTCAAATCCTCAACAGGAAGTGAGGCCTTCTTTATTAGTGGAGTGACTACAGCTTTTTTGAACCCATCTGGAACCAGTCCCTCCCAAAGTGAACAATTGACCAGTTCGGTTATAGATGGTAGAAGGATATCAATACATTGATTGATTAAGAATGTGGGCAATGGGATCAGCAGACATGATTTGGTGGGTGATTTACTGATTATTTTACCAATTTCATCTTGAGTGACTTGAGTAAAAACTGTTAATGTAGAAGGGTCAAAGGGGGGATGTACCATGTTGCAAGACTCAGATGAGGAGAAAGTCTCATGGATTTTTATGATTTTATTTGAGAAAAATGTAGCAAAACGATCAGCAAATGACTTTGAGGATCCACAAGTGGGCAAAAGAGTGCTGTGGGGTCTATGTAGGACTTTGTCTAACTCCCGCCATAGTTTCTTGGAGTCATGGCTGTTGTCGGAGATAAGTTTCCTATAACAGACAGTCTTGTCTCTGTTGGCTAGACGATTACACCAGGCGATTTGACGCCGAAAATGACTCCTGTTGTATTGACTTTATCTTTTCACCAAGCACATTCAAATTGACGTCTGAGTGACTTTGTAAGGTGATAGCTCTCTGACAGCCAGTCAGCACGCTGTTTCGTCTTCAAACTGGACACAAGAGGAGCATGCCTATCAAGGATACGACTCAAGTCATGTATGTACTGATCATAGAGCAGTGAGACAGAAGTTGCTGGACATCATCTTTAAGGTCAGACCTAAAGTTGGACATACTTATACGATGGTACCTCCTATAGGAAATTCTTGTTTGGCAGTTAGCAACAGAGGATGGAATGTCAATAACACATTTAATGACTGCATGGTCAGACATGAATTCACAGACGTCAACATGCATGCACATATCTTGATCACTGGGGGAAAGAATGAGATCAAGGATATGACCATGCAAATGAGTGGTTTTGTTAACTGACTGTTAGATTGCATGGTTCTATCAGGGATTCCTATTTGCAACTATCAGTACAATGCATATCAACATGTATATTGAAATCACCACAGATGAAGTAATAGCCATCAACAGAAGACAGAAAACAAAGGACATAAATTCATCTAAAAATGGAAGAACACGACCCAGGAGGACGATAGATAGAAGATAAGAGCAAATATCGACCTGGCACTGAAACTGATATGAATTTGGGGTATCTACTTTGAGACATTTGTATGATTCATGAATGAAGAAACCAGCACCTCCACCAATACCTGTTGTACATGACCTATGTATCAATGAAAATCCATCAGGGGTGAGGGAACGAAGGAAACTATCAGAATCAGTGGTACGAATGTGTTTCTGTGAGACAGAGGAAATCAAAGGTGTGAGATACAATTGTATCAGAGAGGAGAGGCCCTTATTACGGATTGATCTCACATCTACTGAGCCAAGCATAACTTGTCCAGGATTCATGGCAACATCACCACACATAAGAAGTAATAGCATAAGCCCACTCTGTTTTACAGTAGGAGGAAAATCATGGCAGGAACAGCTATAAGAGTAATTTTTAGCAATCCTCAACATGGATGGAATGAGGAATCCACTTCCAGTGAAATTTTGGGAGATACTCCTGAGATGAGTGGCAGCCATCAACATGTTGCAGAGAAGAAAAATGCGCATGGCAACCATCTTGGTTGGGTTGGTTATATTGACAGTGCCCTAGGATCAAAATCACCTGTGGGTGGCCTAACCTTTATAGCCTTAAGGACTAACCCTTGAAACTTTGTCCTGTGGGCAACTCACGGGCACCCTAGCAACCCACACTAAAGCCAACCTTATGAACTCAAAACCAACCACAACACAAGGAGTATTTTTTATGATAATATACAAGGGAAACTGACAGAAGATGCTGCAATACAATAATAAACCATCTATGAGAGTAATGAACCAATTTAAAATAACACACAATTACCAACAATATACATTAGGCATGATAATTGAAAAACAGTTACCGGTAATTCCCGGCTAGATGGGCGATAATACCCAAAATATTGTAAAATCACAGTAAGAGTTATAGGCGATAAAAAATCAAATAAACATAAGGTGAATAATTACAATAAACCTAAAATACTGGATAATAGAATAAAAATGTCTGGCATATTGGCCATAAGATATTGTTTTTTCACTACAGTTTCGAAAAGAAGCGTTCTCTGTGGTCCGTAATAAAACAACAATGACAGTATTTTCAAGTTCTAGTTTTTCTAGTTCAGGAACCAAATTTTTTTCAGTTTTTCATTTTTTTCATATAGGAGGCACATTTTAAAATTTTGCCCCTCAATTGTACCAAGATATTCTCAAGAAAAAGGCAATCAGAAATTGTTAATGTATATTTTTATTGGAGAGGTCTGGGATTTTATTGATGTTGTATACCTTAGTTAATTTTTCAGCTGCAAAGTTAAATTTCCAAACACCCTTCCCTCTTATAAAATTGTTTAATATGATGTTTAACTCTATAGAAGAATAGTCTGACCAATAGCCAGGTTTGATATAACAGTCAGTTACTCAATCTAGCATTGTATTTGAGACTATGAAATAGTCTAGTTTTTCCTGTTTAATTTGGTTTCTTTTGAACCAGGTATAACGCTTTAAAGTCAAGTGCATGGTTCTAAAAATACTTCTTAGATTAAATATACTCATGGTGTCCACAGCACTTGACAGTGGGTTATTAATATGTTTATAGTTATACAAGTCTATTTCTGGCTCTAAGGTTAAGTTTAGATCACCACAAATCATAGTGTAGTCTTGTCCCCCTTCTTGAATTAATGTGTTGAGTTTCCAGAAGAATTCAGGTGAATCCAAATTAGAATATTGAAGATTCTGAAAGTTGAGTTGTTAATATAGATATCTATTATTAGGAGATTATTGTCTGTTTCTTTGTCGATCTTATTAAAGGAATATTCAAAGTTTTGTTTAACAAAATTGCCACACCTCTTGCATTGGTTCTGTTTCCATTAATAAAACATTCACCATCCCAGACATTTTTAATGAATTTTTTATCATCATTAATCAAGTGGGTATCTTGAACACAGAGAATGTGTGGATTTTTATTACGTAGATAGTTAATTACATCCACCTTTTTGTCTCTAAGGCATTAGCAATTAGCTGACAACACCAGTAAATTGTTCTCATTCATAGGGCCAAGCAGTTAGCCCCCACAACAGCAGCAAAAACCCCCAATAAGTTGCAACTGTCGCACTGAATTCTGTTATTTTATGATGTTTTGTCCAGATAAGGTAACATGTGGGAAATAGCGATTTCAACAAACCAACTCCATATACAGTATTTACATTATACTTTCTACTATTAGCACCAGGAAAACATAGGTAACATGTGGGAAATAACGATTTCAACAAACCAACTCTATATACAGTATTTACATTATACTTTCTACTATTAGCACCAGGAAAACATAGGTAACTCGGTCAAGAATTTGGACTTCATCCAGACTATGGATAATATGTTATTAAAGAAAAACATAAGAAACAGATTGCTTTCAACCATTACATCAAAGTGGGTATTAAAGGAGATAGGAAAAAAAATTTATGAAACTCAACTAATATACCCCCACAGCTTGTTCTGTGTACTGAAACACATTTATAAAGTTCTTTCATGAAGAGAGTATACAATACAGCACATAATTGGCTTTTTATCTCCACTGCAGAGAAGGTGTGTATGTTTCTGTGTGAAATCTCTCCTCAGTTGAACTACATCACTGTAGATAATGCACAGTGATCCTGTTTATCTCAGTACACAACTACTCTACATTTACACAAGTCCTTCTTGTGTTTTAACAAACATTAAAGCTTATATACAAGTTTTATGTTGAAAATATTTAATCAAAAACTGGAAAAAAATTGGGGGGACCAATAAAGATCATTATTTCTATGGATTTAAAAGTTAATCTAATGATCTATGAATAAAAGTAGGAGTTCTGATGTGGCATTTAGTTAAAATAATTTTCATTAACTTTTAAAACTCTCTTGCTTTGAATCACAAAAATCTTCTGATACATTTCATGAAAAATATTCCGACAGTAGTCAAGAAAATAGGCCGTAGCTGATTTAATTATGGTACATTGGTGTAAGAGAAAGAAATATGAACTAAACTTTAGCAAAATTCTTACTTCAGTGTTGTAAACTTAAACTACTTTTTGTACAAGTAGAATTACATAGGTACAAGGTTAACTATTTTATTCTTGACTGGTCTTTTCATTTCTAATTCAATAATTATTATATATAGTACCAAATATGTATAAAAGTATAAAACTCGAGGTGACTATGTATCAGGTAACCAGTTCCAATGCAGTTTGTATCTGAAGCCATCAGAGGTAGATTTATTTATTTACTTATTTATTTGGGGTTTAACGTCGCTTTCAACACTGTACAGGTCATATCACGACGGGTAGTTGGAAGGGCAGAGGAAACCAGTACATAGAGTTTGTTAGGGTTTTGTAATGTAAACTGCCGACCAACAGCAAGCAACTACCAGCTTTCCCACTTGAGCCCATGCAGGGATTGAACCCCAGCCTCAGAGGTGGGAGGCGAGAGTGTTACCATCCTGCCACCGTGGCCCCCCCATCAGAGGTAGATGAATAGGGTTTAAATGGATGATAATCAAAAATTTTAACAATCACATTTTTCACTTTGGTTTCATTCATTTTAACTTACTTTACATGAGCAAAACTTTTTATCAGCTGTTCACCACTGTGTTCACTTCAATTAGCTGAACTAAACCATAGTGTGCTTGTTTTATGATCTTGTAATATAGATATAAACTATTACTCAGAAATAAACTCTCACCTGTGTAAATTTATTGAAATTGAAGTGGTAGAAATTTTGTCCAATTTTAATGCCAAAGGTGACATTTTTGATATAACATTGTTCCAAAATACACTTTTAGAATAACGAATATTTGGAAAATGTATATTTCAAGTCAACTGCTTCAAGAGAAAACCCTTTATTCATTGCTACCAGTTACCAAAATATATAGTTGTGAATCAGTCACTGATGGTAGCCCATCCACTTCTTAAATAATTACAATTTAGATATTTCAATAAGATTTTTTTTTCTCCTTCTGAAATAAAAGTAATAAACTTGATGCAAAAAAAAGACAACAAAAAATGTCTAAACATTGCTTATTAATGGCTGCAGTCCTTTAAGAGACCTATAACTTACTAGTTCTGGAATTTTATTGAAAGTATCAGAACTAAAAGTATCAGTTACCAAAATATATAGTTGTGAATCAGTCACTGATGGTAGCCCAGCCACTTCTTAAATAATTACAATTTAGATATTTCAATAAGATTTTTTTTCTCCTTCTGAAATAAAAGTAATAAAGTTGATGCAAAAAGACAACAAAAAAATGTCTAAACATTGCTTATTAATGGCTGCAGTCCTTTAAGAGACCTATAACTTACTAGTTCTGGAATTTTATTGAAAGTATCAGAACTAAAATAGTCATAACAAACTCAATAGACTGTATCTTCAATGTCCCTTTTTCTCTTATATTGCACTTGCTATTAATTTATTTTCTCAAAACAGTACCTATAACTGTATGAAGTCAAAGTCATTTTAAACACACATTTATAAACTAATTTTATAGACAGAATGTGGAAAAGTTTAAAATCTGATTTAAAACATTACAGGTTTTCAAATGAGACATGCAACCTTTTAATGTGAAAGAAATAAAACTGTGACACTATTACCTCAGAATCTAAGAAACAGTGTATCCATTCACTACTAGTTGGGAGACTCTGACAATAGTGAGGTCATTTCTCCCTTCTTGCCAGTTGTGTGTGAAGAGAGGGATTGTTTATCAGAGTGGAGATAAAAAGCTGTGTATTTCACATAACCATATATTCATATATATATGATAACAGAGCCTGCTGGGTGGTGTTATTATGTGCATTCATCACAACTCCCTGTATACTTTCAAATATATTTAAGTAAATTTCTTTGTCTATCTCCTTTAAAAACTTGTGGTGAAAGGTTTACACTTTACAATTACATAATACATGTGAGAAAAATAACCAGGTGTATCAAAAATAGGTACAATAAGTAGTTTAAACATTTCATAGAGTCAACAGACAATGTTAAATCTGAGTATGATTTAAGCAACAAGTTTACGTTTAGGTTTACATTCCACAGAGTTGACAATGTTAAAACTGAGTATGATATTAACAATGAGTATACATTTCAGTTTACACTTTTCCACTACTTAATAGATATGAGAAACAGAGTGTATCAGTACAATACATTGTTTAAACATTGCTTAAAACTGACAATTTTAAACTTGAGTATGATATTTGCAACCAATAAATTAAACCATACTAACATAAATTAGTTCGACACCCAAGTTATTTGACACCCAGAGCTTTCCAAGATTCATCTCCAAAATTTGGTAACAAACCAATACGGGTGTGGAGTGACAACTTGTGGTCACTAGTTTTCGCCTCACAACTTATTGTTTAATGAATAAACATTGTTAATGGACAATATTAGACCTCAGAGAGAAACTTGCAACAGCTAAGGTGAACCATAATTACATGATTAAGTTTTGACTCCCGAGTTTGGCAGCAAGCCAAGGACAGACATAATACTAACAAGCTAGACCTCGGTGATAAACTTGCAACAGCTAAGGCTAACCATAATTGCATGATTAAATTGGACTCGCGAACTTGGCAACAAGCTAAGGACATAATACTAATATAGATAGTTTCACAGCACCATATTTTAAATGTACAATTGCAGAAGAGTCTTGACTTGGTTCACTGTCCCAATTGTGCCAAGGACATAATACTAATATCAATATATTCACAACACCATATTTTTTAATGTACAATTGCAGAAGAGATTTGTCTCGGTTCACTGTCCTAATTGTGCCGCAGTTAATCTAAATTATCCTTACATGCGCACTGTAGTTGTACGATTGTTACAGGTGTCTATAAAAACCTGTGGTCTTCAGTTTGGATTTTATAACCATACTGCATGAGTTGGTCATGAATCGGTTCACTAGTTTGTTAATCATTTAGCATATTATACACCGTCAAAAGATAACGATAAATCAAAGTATGATTTAATACTTCATTTCTTACTCAAGTTTAATTACCACCTCATCAATACAGACTCACTCCCCAACGGCAGAGAGGATGATCTCCAATGGAAGGAGCAACTCGGCAATGAGAGGCATCTACAATCAGAACTCTTCTGGAGTTACAAAGAACTTGTTGCTTGTGCAACAACTAAGGTTAAACATAGTAACATGAGCAAGACAGACTCCCAGATCTGGCAGCAAACCAATATAGTTGTGTAATAAAATCTTGTGTGCACTAGTTTACATCTCACAAACCAGACAGTAATTGGACAATAGTTATAAGTGACTGGTGAAAACTTCCGGTCATTTGTTTGCACCTAACATCTACCCAGTAATTGTGAAATCTATGTATGCCATGAAATAGTATACTACTTTGGCAATGGTTTACACTTTTGCACATAAAAGTACACCGTCAAAAGAGTACACTACTTTGTTAATAGTTTACACTTTATGAAAACTTGCGGTCATGTGTTTGCACCTAACATCTGCCCAGTAATTGTGAAATCTATGTATGCCATGAAATAGTATACTACTTTGGCAATGGTTTACACTTTTGCACATAAAAGTACACCGTCAAAAGATCTAGGTCTAAATATGTTTTAATACTTCATTCCTCACTCAAGTTTAATTACCCCCTCATCGATGCAAAATCTTGTGCAAAAGTTTACACTTCACAAACCACATAGTAATTGGACAATAGCTATAAGTGACTGGTGAAAAACTTGGGGCCATTGGTTTGCTCATAACATCTAACTAGTGAGAATATTTAGGTGTGTTTAATCCTGTATGCAAGGTGGCTCATGAACAAAATTTTGTAAGGCAAGACAACCTTGCTGGAAAAGGTGCAGTTCATCTTCAGCAAAATGTTTGGGTTTTGGTATTCCGAACTTCATCATTGGTTTAAAACTTTTCAAAAAGTAGCATGCTTGAATTCTTGATATAAACTTTCTAATTCTCTATTCACTTGTAAAGGTAATTTTTATTTTCAGGAAAGTCGAAAGATCTTGGAAGAATTGCTGACACCAGGATAAATATATTTGGGTTTTCTTGTCTAATTCTTTCAAGTAGACTTCTATAATCACTTTTAATAACTTCTAGTGGTTAATTCTAATTCTTACAATACCTTTATAGTCCTTAATTCTCATCTATTGGATAGGGCCCATAATATCAGAAGCCATAGATTGTAAATCTGAGTCTGTTAGATAAATGTTCTTCATCTTTCCTTTCTTACTCCGGGAGAGGCAGTATTTCACTTTCACTCTTGTAAGTTCTTGGTCTTTATTTCAGCCCACAATTATATTGTGATTATAACATAACATATTGCATTTGATTTATCACACTTTTACAATTCTGTTTCAAGTGCACAGTTACACAATTGTCTATTCATAGTATTTGTCAAAGAGATATTTCTTGAATTTTTTCTCTAAACATTTCAGATTATTACAGTCCATGTTGTAACTCATTCCTCAATGATGGGCCACTCACGCCACTTCTCTGAATGCTGGTTTTTCACTCAGCAGGTTTTGTAGATATTCTAGAACATTTACTTTAACACAATTTTGAATTTACTCCAGGCAGCAATTTGAAGCCAGTGAAGCAGCTTTCTGGGTTCAGTTGAACTTTCATATTTTGTCATGGGGGCTCGGTGGTGTAGCGGTTAGAGTTCTCACCTCCAACCTCTGAGGCCGCCGGTTCAAATCTCGGGCTGGGCGCTTCATGTTGGAAAGTTGGTAGTTACATGCCGATGCCCGGTGGTTTACAGTGTTTGCAGAGTATGCACTGGTTTCCTACACCTGTAAACTACCAGTCGCAATATGACCCTGGCTGTTGAACAACAAATAAATCTAAATCTAAATTCATATTTTGTCCTAAGGACTAATATGGCTCAAATTAAGGACAGCTTTTAAAATCCAGTCTAATTTTCTTGATTTTGTTCAGGAAGAATTTGCAAATTTACTGGCTAGTCTAAGGAAAATCTGCAACTGGATCCTTTAACTGCTTCCCTCCACCCACCTCTCCCAGAATTACCCCCACTGTTTTATATGTTTTACAGCTGTCAAGAGAGTGTAATTTATATCTTTTTTAAATTGTATTTTCATTCTGCAAACTAGAAATCATTCATAGAGCACAAACCATTGCCAGGTATTTTTTAGAAACTATGGCATTTATTGTTTCCTGTGTAACTGTATTTGCAATAACTCCAAAAGTAATATCAAGGAAATATTTCTTTAATTTTTTCTCTAAGCATTTCCGATTGTTACAGTCTTTCATGGTGTAACTCATTCCTCAATGATGGGCCATTCAGGTTTAATGATCTTGATACAAAGATGTGCCAGCTTGTTTTAGGTACATTAAGATAATTTAACAAAATTGAGGATCTCAGTCCTTTTCTGAATGCTGGGTTTTTACTCAGCAGGTTTTGTAGATATTCTAGATCATTTACTTTAACACAAGCACAATAATTTTGAATTTAATTCTGGCAGCAATTTGAAGCCAATAAAGCAGCTTTCTGGACTCAGTTGAGATTTCATATTTTCTTCTAAGGACTAATATGGTAGCTATGTTTTGCACACAGTGCAATTTCTTGATTGATTTTTGGTAAACCAAACAGTACACTATTGCAAAAGTCAATATGTGATATTACTAAGTCTCGAAAAGGTGAAAATGGCTGTTTGATTGCATGGTAATCTGCATATCCATACAATGACTTGTTAGTTGGAACTATGTATTTCATAGTACTTGCATAGTTAGAGTAGAGAATTGGACTAGTGGTACTGAGGAATCTAATGTTTTATCAGTACAATTTTTTACCTACGTTCATCTTGGTTTGTAGATAGTTATTGAATCATTTAAAAGCTTTTCCAGATATACCGTATGTTTGTTCAATTATTCAAGTGGGATTTCATGATCAACTGCATCAAATGCAGCTGATAAGTCAATTGCCATCTGTTACAGCCCTTTTGTGTTGAAGAGATTGAATCAGGCCATAACACACACTTTCGTGTGGGGGGTGTTTGGGATCTTTTTATTCTCAGATAAGATAAGATATTTAAAATTTTAAGTGCAACAACACCAATGTGTTATACTGCACTATAAAAACAAGTCCTCAGTGGCCTAGTGGTTAGCAAGTTTGGCATCTAATCATAGGCTGTCACCTCTGTGGGTTCGAGTCCCACAAGTGGCAATTCTGAGGACCTGTCCCAATATGACCCTGGCTGTTGAACGGGACGTAAAACCCCAACTTTGACCTTTTGCACTATAAAAACATTAACTACTATAAATATATTAACTAATATTCACAAACATATATATATACAAACAATCAAAAACTGGCAAAAATACCAAACAAAAACACAAGACTATACGGAATGACTAGAATAAACAATGTAAAAAATCAATCAACAATACATAAACAACAAACAAACTAAAGACTAGATATTGCAGAATAAATTAACATGAAGGACAAAACACAAAATAAATTAATTAAAACTTTTTAAACAGGCCACATTCTTTTAAATAATTAATGATATTAAAAACATTTTCACAAAATAATTTTTGCATTGTATTAATATTTCTATAATATTTAATTCTGGTGTCACGTAGGTCGATACAGTCTAATAATATATGCTTGGCTGTATCGGGACAATGACATGGAATGCACCAGGGCATCTTCACCTTTCAACAGATAACTATGGGTGAAATAAGTGTGTCCTATACGGGCTCGAGTTATAACTATTTCCTCCCTACGAGATAAACCCGTCCAAACATAAAAATCTCCTACTGTAGGGTTTATTTGGAATAGTTTATTATCAGGACATTCCATTGAGCTTGCTACTTTTGTTTAAAAACACTATTTACATTCACTTTGAAGTCTGTATAGGGGACTTTCAAGTCTAAAACATTAAAATTCAAGGCCTGTTTGGCAAGCTCATCTGCTTTTTCATTGCCCTTTATGCCTACGTGACTTGGAACCCAAGCTAAAACAACTTTCTTATTCACTGACAAACAATCATTAAAAAGTTTTAAAATATCTTGAATGAAAGGATGATCACAGTTGTTACTATCAAAAGCTTGGAGACTAGATAAAGAATCAGTGAATATGATAAAAAGATCCCCATCACAATTTTTCACAATATTAAAAGCATAACACCAAGGAACTTAGTTTGTGAAACAACAGGGATTTGTGAATTATATATTGTCAATGTTGGGTCTGGATGAAGTTTTCTTTTATTACAGAAATGCATGCAAACAGTTTTGGTTTTAGAAAATTTAAAACCATTTTCATCAGCCCATTTTTCTATCTTATTCAAACATAACTGAAGTTGCCTTTCTATTGAAGCCATATTTCTAGAAGAACAAGTGATTGAGAAATCATCAACAAAAAGAGACTTTTCAAAGCTAGCTGGAATCACATCAGCAATACTGTTGATCTTTAAAATAAATAATTTAACAGATAGGATACTGCCTTGAGGGACACCCATTTCTTGTTCATACATATCTGAATAAATAGATCCTAAACGAACTCTAAAAACTCTGTTTGATAAAAACTTCTGAATAAACATGGGCATTCGCCCTCTTAAGCCTACTTTATGTAGATCTCTTATTACACCATACTTCCATACTGTATCGTAGGCTTTTTCTAAATAAAAAAATACAGAGACTACATGGTTGCCTTTTAAAAAGGAATCTCTAATAAAAGATTCAAGTCTTATTAATTGGTCTGTTGTAGTTCGACCTTTTCTAAAACCACTTTGATATTTTGTTAAAATATTATTTTTCTCAAGGAACCAAACTAATCTAGTATTAATCATTCTTTCCATGGTTTTGCATAAACAGCTCGTCAGAGATATGGGGCGGTAATTGGACGGGTTTTTTGGGCCTTTGCCTGGTTTAGAAATAGGTATTACAGTGGCCTCTTTCCAGCATTCAGGAATTTCAACCTGAAGCCCATATATCGTTAAATACATCAAGTAACACCATAAGTGAGTCTCTTGGTAGATGTTTTAGCAGCTGATAATGGATCTCATCTGGACCAGTGGCTGTGTCATGAGACTTTTTCATAGCATCACATAGTTCTCTAATGGTAAATGGTACATTGTAGTTTTCAGAGTTGTCTGTGTCAAAATCCAAGTGTTCTTTTTCAGTTTTCTCTTTATATTTTTGAAACTCTGTACGGTAATTGTTGCTGCTAGAATTCTTGCGGATTTCTTCGGCCAACCTATTTGCTATATCAACTCTTTCTGTTATTTTTGTCCCATCATTATTTTCCAGATGGTGTATTGCGGTGTTACTTTGTTTGCCACTTATTTTCCTTATCATTTCCCATACCTTCTTTACTGGTGTCTTTACATTTAGTTTTGATATATATTCATGCCACGATTTCCTTTTATTTTCTTTAATTATTTTACGAGCATTAGCTCGACAGGTTTTACATTCATTTATGTTATCCGATGTAGGATTTATACGGCATTTATCCATTGCATTTTGACGAGCCTTAACAGCTTTTTGTATTCACTGTTGAACCATGGTTTGTAGCTACCAGTGGACTGTCCAGTTGACTTTGGCACACATTTTGTTGCTATGTCATTTAACTTATTTAAAAATGCAGGAAACTTTTCTGTAGAGTCAGTAAAATTATGTCTATTAATATCCAGAGAACACTGAAGTTTGAATTTTGGCCAATCAGCCTTTTTAAGATTCCAACGAGGAACATTGTCTTTAGGTATACCCTTAACTATATCCATTAAAATAGGAAAATGGTCACTACCACACTGATCAGAATGGACCTGCCATGTAAAATCAAGAAAAACAGATGCAGAACATAAAGACAAATCTATTGAGGTGAATGAACCAGATGCAGGATGAAAATAGGTAGGTGACTTATCATTAAGTAAACAAATATCAGAGGATTCAAGAAGATGTTCCACCTTATAGCCTAAACTATTAGTCGAGGAACAACCCCATAAATAACTATGTGCATTAAAATCTCCAATAAATAGAAAAGGTGCAGGTAACTGGTTGACTAGATTATCAAGATCACTTTGTGCAACATTAAAACGTGGTGGAATATATACATTACATACAGTTATAGTTTTATGCAGAGATACTTTTACAGCAACTGCCTGCAGTTCTGTATCTAACTCAAGTACCTCATGGGGTATACCTTTCTTAACAAAAATAGAGCAGCCACCAGT
Organism: Sabellastarte sp. h YS-2021; assembly: GCA_964017235.1. Classification (NCBI taxonomy): domain Eukaryota; kingdom Metazoa; phylum Annelida; class Polychaeta; order Sabellida; family Sabellidae; genus Sabellastarte; species Sabellastarte sp. h YS-2021. Next base: position 21,170,989 of record OZ024928.1, read on the forward strand.
AGCTCTCCCATCTACTTCAGACATACAAGTTTTAAAATAATGATCAAATCCTCTAATATTTACATTATCTGTTTCTTTAAAATGAGTTTCCTGCAATGCTAAAATGTAGGGTCTAAAATTGGAAATTAAATTTTTAATTTCTTCAAAATTTGGCCTAAAGCCACAACAGTTCCACTGTATTATACTTTTATTTTTGTTTGGTTCCATTATTTAGACTTTTATTACCACTCCGCCCTTGTGAACTTGTGATTGGAGATTCTTCGACACTCAATTCACTGTCACTATCACTTAAAACATCATATTTATTGTGTTGCTTAATAGGGTCATTAGATCCCTTATATAGTTTGGTCAAATATACTTTGCTCTGACTTATTTTCAGTTTAATGGGGTCATTTTGAGATGCACTTGTCTGACTCGATGCACTGGTTTTATTCACTTTATTTGTCTGTTTCTCAACTGCACACTTTTTGGGTTGTTTAGTACCTACTGGCCATGTCATTTCTGTTTGTGTTTCTACATTTGCAGTTTTGATCACAGGTTTGGTTGCTGCAGCTGCTTGGGCATAGGTTGTCTTCACTGAATTAAAAATGTCAATTTGTCTCTTGGGTTCTGTGTAGGAAATTCCTCTTTCAGCCTTTATTCTCTGTATTTCTTTCTCTTCTTTCCATTTCGGACATGCCTTGTCATTCGATGTATGATTTCCTTGACAGTTAACACATTTTGCCTCATTTTTGCATTCCTGAGAGTCAGTGTGATCCTCTTGCCCACATTTGTTGCAAACTTCATTTTTCCTGCAGTTAAACTTAGTGTGACCAAATTTCTGACATTTATAACATCTGACTGGATTAGGAATAAACTGTGACACAGCCACCCTGTAATAACCCACCCTGATATATTTTGGTAAGGTCTGGCTTTGAAATGTCAATATAAAAGTGCCTGTTTGCTTCCTAGAACCATCTCTGAATACAGTTATCCTGTCCAGCTTGATGACACCCTCGTCCTTTAGGCCTTCAAGTATTTCTTCATCAGTGCAGTCTTTTATGTCAGGACATCTAACAACTCCTTTCTTTGTGTTTAAACTATAATGAGGAGATACACTGATTGGGATCACATTGTCCATGGTCAAGCTCAATTTGGTTGTCTTCAATAGTTTGCTGCTTTGAGTTTCCTTGTCTACTTCAATCAAGATATCTCCATTCCTCAATTTCTTTATATTAAAGGGATCTGACCCAAGTACAGCAACAATGGCCTTGTTCACAGCAAATGGTGACAGTTTTGACAAAGGTCTCTCATTGTCTGTTCCTTTTACTAGCAAGAATTGTGGCCATGTACAAATCTGTGCGTAATCCAAGTTCGTAGTCATAATTTCAGGCGAAGTTCTTATCCTTTTTCTATCAGTCATTTGGGAATTTTGTGAAGCCATAATGTTTAAGTGGTTATTGCCAATGCTCTCCACCCACCCTTCGAGCCCAACAAGGGGGTATCATAATAGTGTGGAGCTGAGCCCTGCACACTGGTATCAGAGATACATCAGCAATATACTCACAGAACACAGACGTGAACCTTGATTGACCTGTTAAGCAGCCACCTTCTAGATACTCCAAACAAAAGCACAAACCAAACACCAGCAGAATACAACAATCAAGTACAACAGTAGAAACCATTAGAAACAACAAGCCATCACTAATTTGGAGCACTAGGGCTTGGCACTACCAGCCGATTGATTAAGCCAGGCCATCTTAACCTTCCGACTAAGTGAAATTGAGGCCAAAGCTGTGTATTGCCTCCTCAATGCCGCAACAAAGAATTGGCTCAACAGCCAGGACCCTTTCTTCCACTGACACGGATCGCAACCCAGGGCAAACAGGCTGCCCCCAATTAGTCACCTCTTACGACACGCAGGAGGATACGTTGGGCCTATTCTACATCCCCGGACCCACAGGGGGATTTTTATTCTCAGATGGTACATGTCAGGATTAAGGCATCTGACTGTTGACATCTCCACAAATAAAGAAAACACACAAATGATATCAAACCAGTTTATTTACCAAATGTTATGTCCACAGAATTTAATTCAAGATAGAACTGATGACAAGTTCATTACAGAAGCAATGCAGCACAAAACCAAATTCTGAATACTTTTAATATCCAATAGCAATTCCAATAACCAAAAGGGAAATGAAAGAACAGTTACTAGTGTCTATTGTTACACACTAAATCAACATCATGAAAATATAAAATTCAGTGTTTCTAAATATTTTGAGGTGTATTTCTAGGATGTTAAACACTGCAGAATTATACAAGTCCAAATGCTGTAAAATATTATAAATCCAAACACTGATAAATTTGCTAAGGAAAACCCAACTTCTCATAGCTGACAAAAGTTCTACATATTACTTCTACAATATTCTGCTCTGAGATATACATATTTTTCCTCTTTTTCTTCATCCTTATCCTTTGTTTTTTCTGCCCGTCTGCTGCTCTCATACTTAATTTCAGCAGAAGCAGGGTTTTTTAAAGCCAAACAAATTGTGTAGTATTAATTAGGGAAAAGGAATATGTTTTGCAACGTAGCATCTAAATCTAGCAATGACCTCATGCTTATAATAACCACACTGTATAACCACACTGCTGCAATGTGTCATCCCATTAGCAAAGCATGTAGCAGGGTTGAAGCAATTACATGACCATTAGTGGACTCTGCTATATTGAGCACTGCTGGGAAATCAATATCTGGTTTCCATGGCAAAGTCTTTGACCATGATAGCTTTCTTTGATTAATAAACAATTCTACCAAAGTACCAAATACGCTTCTATAACAGGAAAGCCAATGTAATAATATATTTTTTTATGAAAAATGTGTCATAACACATCATTGCAGTTACTTACTGATATTCCATGGCCCACAAAATGTCATTTGTAAGTTTTACCATGGCAGTTTCACACTAGAAAAACCTTGCCTGTAAGAACACTGATAGTCAGGATAGAGACTTTAAGATTCATCGAGGTCATGGAATTTTTCAATTAATGACTGGTATGTTGTTACATTATTCTAAGTCAAGTCCTTTCTTCTTGAGGAATGGTCTGATAACTGTATTCTTCCATACATGTGGAAAGGTACTGGTTTGCACTGACTTATTGATTGTAAGAGTAATGTGTTTAACAGTAGCTCCAATAACTTGTATAAATACCTTGGTTGGAAGAACATCATATTCCCAAGTTTTGCTGGGCATGCTACAGATTATGCTTTGTACTTTATTTTTGCTTACAGGAGCAAGGTTTTGTAATATTGTACAATCCTTTTGTTGTGGCTCAAATTAAGGACAGCTCTCAAAATCCATTCTAATTTTCTTGATTTTGTTCAAGAAGAATTGCCATATTTACTGGCCAGTCTAAGGAAAATCTGCAACTGGTTCCTTTAACTGCTTCACCCACCCCACCTATCCCAGTATTACCCTCACTTTTTATATGTTTTACAGCTGTAAAGAGAGTGTAATTTATATATTGTGGTTTCTATCAAGTTTATCATCCCCATTTATCTGTGTATACATGTATTGCTGATCCTGATCCACTGATTGATGGAAATAATACAAAAAGGAACCTTTATTGCACAAAATGTTTTATATTACCTATTAAAACATATTTTTAACTAATTAATTTATTTATTTATTCGGGGTTTTATGTCGCTTTCAACACTGTACAGGTCATATCACGATGGGTAGTTAGAAGGGCAGAGGAAACCAGTTCATACAGTGCGCTAGGGTTCTGTACTGTAAACTGCTGACCAACAGCAAGCAACTACCAGCTTTCCCACTTGAGGGCATGACGGGGATCAAACCCCGGCCTCAGAGGTGGGAGGCGAGAGTGTTACCACTCTGCCACCATGGCCCCTAACATATTTTTAAGGTGATTTGACACAAATATTCAGTTTGAAATGAAAAAGTGGTATTTTAATTCTGCAAATAAGAAATCACTCATAGACCACAGACCACTGTCAGGATTAAAAAAAAAAATATGGGATTTATTGTTTCCTGTGTAACTGTATTTGCAATAACTCCAAAAGTAATGAGCATATTTAGAGAATACCAGAATTATGTACCCTTCATGTCTTGAATACCTAATGATTCAACTTCCAGTTGACATATTTTCACATGTTTGGTGTCAAAAGACACATACTGGATGTCCCCATGTACAAATTGAGTGCAACAGTGGATATAGCCCCCAAAGCACCTTAGAAAATATTGTAAATAGACATTTTTCTGTAATACACAGATATCTGTATCCTGTGATCTGTTCAATATCCAATAATACAAAATGTCCTTATCCCGTGATCCTTTCGATATCCAATCACACAAAATGTCTGTATAGAAGTATTCAGAATGTCTGAACAACTGTACTCTCTGCTTCAAGATATGAACAATGTCCAAAATGCAGTAAGTTCACTCTTAGGTAGAACCACACACTGCATGCATAGCATAAAGGATCCAGAGTACAAAATCTATCCAGACACCGTAAAAACACAAATAGCCTTCCTTATAGCCAGCAAGTACTATATTCATCTGTGGTCAGATGTACAGTCCTTATATACAAGCATGGGAACTTCCAGACAGTTACAGAACTAACTTGAATTTAAGACCTGTTATCAGATCTACTAATATAATCACTGAGGTTATTAGAAGAACTTCTCCAGTCTATAAATAGATCAATACTACATAACACACAAAAAGAATCTATAACTCAATTACCTTATATGGTAATTTATTAACATAAAGCTTAGATTAAATAATGCACTTACACAATGCCTATATGTGTAACACATTATATAATGAACATCAGTTATATAAAATACTAAAGAATATGTGAATGCCATGACTTTTTTATTATTATTATTATTATCATGACATGCGTGTTGTGAGTTTTGTTTGTTGATGTTAAGGATGGGAACCCGGATCAGTGATTTATTGTATATTGTTAGGACCCAAAAATAACATGTGACGATAGTGATTCTAAAGTAAAGAATGATTTAGTTTATGTCAAGTATAAGTTATTCTTATTCTTATTCTTCTAAACCTCCAAAAAGGAGGTATATGCCAGGATCCAGGAATTTTTTAAAGATTTTTTATCACTTCATTTTGCACTTATCAAATACACTTTGGAATATTTCTGTTTGGGGTCATTCTATGACATATCATGTAGTGATACATGCTAAGTTTAATCTCTGACGTAGTGTCAGAACTTAACATTTGAAAAGCATGGTCATGATCATGTGTGAAATTGTCATCCTATATTTTTATTGTAGAGAGAGACACACGAGTGATAGCTTTCTACTTGTGGCAGCTGTTGATTTTGGGACAACTTATAGTGCATATGCCTTTTCCGTCAAATCCAAACCAAAAGATATCCTTATGAACAAAAACTGGGGTTCAGAGCTAGGATGTCAATCTTACAAAGCTCCTACATGTGTCATGACAAACCCAGATGGATCCTTTCACAGTTTTGGGTATACAGCTGAATTCAGCTACAGTGAACTTGATCCAAGTAAACATAAAATAGGGGGTGAAGATGGCTACAACCTCTACCGCCAGTTCAAAATGATCTTGCATCAAAAGGTATGTAAAATTAAAAAAGGGTCGGCAGTTGGAGTAGATTAAAAAAGAATAACATTTTCTGCTAATCTAATCATTTTTAATTCTAATCATCTATTGTTTTAATTGTCTAGCAAGGAAATTTTAAAAAGCCAAGGATTAATTGTATGCAAACATTTTCAGAAGAAACCATTTTGTTTAGAATAATAAATCTCCTAATAATCCTTCAGTTGGATACAGTATCTAAGCTATGAATCCCTACTGTTAAGATTATGCATAGGTCTGATACCACTGTGCTAAATCTGGATCGACTCAGAGGTTACATTTCAAGTCCAGAGACCAGTATCAAAAAGTCTCTTTAAGATAAATGTTACCTTAAATCTACCATTTTCCTAACATATATCTTCCTTTAATAAAGATAGGTTTTAGCAAAGTCTCCTTCCTTTAAAACCCCAATTTGAAACTCCATTAAATCTCACCAAAAGCAAAGATCTATGTAATAGCGGTGTTCCGTTGGAGCCGACCCTAACCAATCCTTACAACTATAGGGTCGGTTGGCTTGGTTGGGGTTCAGGGACCGAAATTTTAAAAAAATAAGGGCGAAAAATATGGGTTGGTTTCACCCCACCAACAGGACATGATACGTCCTAGCTTGTCTGGAATGAGATCCTGACCTAATTTGGGATTATGATTTTTTTTCTCCACAACCAAATGGGAAACTATTAGTACAATCCATAAATGCCAAACCAGCAAGTTGTATTATGTATCAACAAACTGTAGTAACAAACTGACAAAAACTGTCCCAATTCACCCCACTGGGCTGATTACTTTCTGGAGTCAGGATAGTGTGTCTGGAACAAAGCACACTATTAAACGCTTTGTTACAGCTGTTACTCAGGCAATCATTTATCATTGCAAATATGCCAGCTGCACATTAGAGATACTTTCTAGAGAAGCTTAGGGCCTTGTTGTGTTTTATTGAATATTTCAATTTTCATTCTGATTTGTTTTGGGTGGTCCTGAGAAGGAGCTTTTGTAGGTAGGTGCAGTAAGTCTACTGCCGCTGCTGCTTGGGCTCCAATGAATAATAGGGGTGCTGGACTGGCTGCTGAGGAAGCTCTTGCTGCTGGGGTACTGGAGGAGAGGCGGCATGTTGATCTGGGTCACTTGGAGTAAACAGTACAGGTGTATCCATCTGCTGGTAGCAGACTGACTGTATATTCTCAAAAAGGCTAGAGAGGTCTGAGATGTTGTGTCAAGTTTCTCCTGTGACAGAGGCTAGAAGGTTGGTTGAAACTTTTGCTAGGGCTGATGGTGAAATGTAGCTGTCTTAAAGTTCTGGCTTGTTAATCATTGACAACTAAATATGAAGTCTGCTGCCCTCTAGGCTCTTGTCCTCTTGACTTTATTGAACTGGTTGTATAACCTGGCTTGCAGGAATCTGGGTTTCTCAAGTAGAATTCACTGAAAGTGGCTGCTAAGGGTGCTGCTGCTATCCAAGGCATATATATGGAAATGGCACTTGATCTCCAAGAAAGTATACGTTGCTGTGGCTGACGGTTCCTTCCCTTCTCCTTACTCTATATACCACTTAAAAATTTAACTGCCTCATTTTGAAAAGTATGAAAGTCTCTTTCCTTCAAGTTTCTACTTTGAGATGCCAGGTAGTTACAAGAGGCTGTTCCTGTGGTCTTGGCCCGAGGAAAGATATGAGCATAGTCTTCATCTGGGCAAATTGATTCAGGACTGGTACTGGCAGTGCTGGGAATGGATGACTGATGTGTTGTTTCAGAGCAAATACTGGTCTCAACTTTTTCAGTATCTGTTGATCCTCAAGAAATGTTGTGAACTAAGGCTGCACTGGTACTGGCTGCTCTCTGTGGTGACTTAAATCTGGAAGATTTAACAAGGCCATTCCTTCTGATGTAGCTCTTCAAACAATGGAACTTATCTTGAATCCAGTTCTGCCTCTATGTCATTTCTTTGGGAGCCTGGATTGGCACTGAGTAGATGTTCTGTTGCCCTGTTGTCCACCCTTTGTGTCCATTTCACTTTCACTCCACCTCTTCACTGCCTTTGAAGTTTCTTCCTGTAGAGTTTCTGCCCTCCTGGCTTCCTTTCTCTCTTCGCTATTTTGGTTTTTTTTTGCCTCCTCTCCTCCCTCCCTCTTTTCTCTCTCCACCCTCATCCTCTGCATGTCAGCAGCTGTATTACCTAACTCAAACTCTGTAGGTGTGTCAATTGAGGACTTCTATCTTCCTTACATTTTTTGCCATTTCAGTACCCATCTTATAAATCAAATCAAAGCATCGTTTGAAAAATAAAACAAACAAGCCTATCAGCTAGCCAGTAAAGTTATATCTGTACACTAGATGCTAAGCTTATTAGGATAAAAAACAAAAGCCTATCTCAACGGTACCAGTTTGTCCTGAAAATCCAAATGATGCATCTAGTGCACGGTCTCACATTTTATAATCACAGATCACATAACTGACAAGCCCTGGTGAAACAAGCCTTCCTACATACTTTCTGCTTTGTCTGCTGATGTTACAGTTTCCTTTTGTGTCTCATCCTTTTGTGTTTCCAGATTGTTCAGTTGTGATGTTACCAAATCTGCAACAAAACACTTGGAGACTTTCTATCTTGACAGCAATCAAGCTAGTCAGGTTTTGGCTGGTTTCCTTTCTAGTACAGTTGGTATTGTTCTACGGCCTGTTCCAGAGTGATGTTGGGTAATGTCAGCCAGTGTTTCACAAGATTGGTAACAGTATAGGACAGGTCTGAAAATGACATACAACATGACACAATATAGATATGGCAGTTCCAGGTGGGCGGAGGCACTGTTTGGATCAAGTTGGGAAGGTTGGTGAAATATCAAACATGTTTGATATTTTGCATACCCACCACGGAAAGCCAGGATTTCACAATCAATCCTAACTGATGCTGTAAACATTGCTACTGGCTGACGTGGCGGTCTGAGGGTTTGAGCCATCCAATGTTCTGTGTTTGGGAAATTGGTTTTTATTTTATTTCCTTTTATTTGAACAATCAGCTTTTTAATTGATTTTGGAAGATTTGGCTGCCCTGAAAAGGGCTTAAAAATTGCCAGCTGAACACTGGCTGTTGGCTACTGGTCACTTTCATGGTGCCATCTACTGTTGTTCGTCACCATGGTCATCTTGGCTGGTCTCTGGCAGGAGTGGCTTGGCTATTGAGCTGGTTGCAGCTCTCATTTGTGTGTGGCAAGGTGCAAAAAAGTGGCCCAAAGGATGTGTCTGCGGAGGCTACTGAGGGTGAGTCATGTTGCATGGGCTGGGGTCGAATGCTGCCGCAGGACCTGCATTGGCTGCCGGGTCAATATTGTCTGTGTGAAGTAGAGTGTGGACCCAAATGTAGTGATGATCGCTTGGTGAAGTAAGCATTATTATTATTGTTGCTGTCTGTCCTTAGCTTTCAGTGACCTTATAAGTGAGAAAGTCTCAACTTGAAAATCCTCAAGTGACTCTGGAGAGATTCATTATTTCTAAATGTAGCCACTCACAATATACAGATGTGGGGTTATTCTGAGACTTCTAGTAATCTGTTCCCGCTTGTCTTCAAGTGCCTCTAATTTCTTCCTCTTTTCCAGGGCCTCCATGTGGAACTCTGTTTGCTCATGGTGGAGTCACACAAGATTTTGTGCTGGAAGACTTTTGTGATGGGGCATTAGTGGCCTTGACACTGTTGCTTCACAGGCTACCTTGAATTCACTCTGTGATGAATGATGCCAGACAATGTGGGTGTGTAGAAATCCAAAGTTCTTCTTGAGCCAGGTCTGCCTATCTGTGAGATGTGGTGCCACTGCCCAGACTTCATGTGTGTAATCTAGGCTTAAATTGTCCTATGGCTCTCAGCACAATATTTATCCCATATGGCCTGCCTCTTGTTTGGATCTTTATAGTCCATGAGTCTTTCATTGTACAGCACTTCATTGTCTTTAAGAAATTCTACCAGCTACTGTCCTCTTGTTATCCTCTGAAGCTTCTATGTAGCCTCCATAGTAGCCTCCTTTGTAGCCTCCATCGTATTGTCCTGTGAAGCCTCACCCCAGTGGATTCTTGAATCACAACCACACTCACACTCTCTGTGCATCTTGACCTTGTCAGTCTCTCTATTACAGCAGGCATTCTCTTCTGCTTCTTCTTTGGTGCAACTTTGACAATAACTTGACTTTTAACAACCTTTAAAAATGAACTCAAAAACACAGAATTGCCACAAAGTGATATCCAAACGATTGCAATGTATTAAGACCTATGAAAATATATCCAGTTATATCTCACAAGTGTGTGTACTTCTCGATTGCTAGCCATGAAATGAATGCTGAGGCCTGAATTGCCAGGGTTTATATAGAGAATCGCAAACCTTCGATGTCACCTTGTTAATCCCATGCCCATTGGAAAGCCATTGTAAACCCATTGTGTTAAGATCCTTTTAATTCTATCTAAACTTTTTTTCAATACAAACCCCATCGGGAAAGAATCCTTTGTCATTGCATTTTTTATGGTATTTGGCGACACAATCCTATTAGCTAGATTTAAAGTTTTTCAAATGTCACTGAGGGAGATAAATGGTTTACTAGTTTCAATGTGATTTTCAATAGATATACAAGTGAAAAGATCTTGTTACGGGAAAAACGATGGCCATATGATGACTATGATAGGTATACAATAGGTTTATGACAAGGTATATGAGTTTCAAATCAGATAAGAATCGAAAAAGGTTTACAAGAATTTCAAACTGTTTGAAATTATTGGGAACTTTGGGGATTTCTGTACTTTATGTTTGCAATCCCCAGGAAAAAGATGAAATAGATTCACTTCCTGATTCCCAGAATTTTAGAATCGGGAGCAAGGTTTAACATATAAGCACTGTTAGACCTTAAATTTTGCAATATGCAGGGTTTTGGTGCAAATATGGAAATTTCTTTCATGAAATATGACAGTTTCATGCAAAAATTTGCACCATTTGAGACATTTGTCAAAATCACGTAAGTGAAAAAACTCAAAAAGCCACCAGAAAAACATATATCCATCTGGAAAAAGGGTGTGCTCTAATCACAAAAATGACCTATTTAATCTTTTTGTAAATAGGGTGTGCCCTAATCACAAAAACTGCAAATTTCCTCCGTTTGTAAATAGGGTGCACCCTAAACACGGAAACTGTAAATTTTATCTTTTTGTAAATAGGGTGTGCCCTAATCGCGAAAACTGCAATTTTCATCTTTTTGTGAATAGGTTGTCCCCTAAACACAGAAACTGCAAATTTTATTTTTTTTTGTAAATAGGGTATGCCCTAAACACAGAAAATGCAAATTTTATCTTTTTGTAAATAGGGTGTGCCCTAATCACGAAAACTGCAAATTTCATCTTTTTGTAAATAGGATGCACCCTAAACACGGAAATTGCAAATTTACTTTTTTTGTAAATAGGGTGCACCCTAAACACAGAAACTCCAAATTTCTACTTTTTATTACAGGCTGGACATATTTTTTCCTGCCACCTGCTTGACCGACCGCCTGGCCCATATGGACACCATGGGTGAAAGCAATACCCTGACAGCCCTTAAGGGTTCACCCATGGTGTCTCTATGGGTGGGCAGGAACCAGGAAAAAGTTTGTCCGGCTTGTATCTCAGAAATCGTAACGTGTAGGAAATTAATACTTGGTAGGGACATTGGTTAGGGGGTGTAGGTGTGCAACATCATGGTGTGAAATTGATTGGACCTTTGACTTTGCCGTAGTGACCTTGACCTATAAAATCATGTCCGGGCTATATCTCGTAAACTGGAAGTTGATATTTGGTAGGAACATTGGTTGGGGTGGTATGTATGCCTTTGACCTTGTTAGAGTGACCATGAGTTTTAAAATGTTGTCTGGGCTATTTCTTGGATTCCATAAGGTGTAGAAGGTTGACACTGTGTAGGGACATTGATTAGGGGTTGTAGGTGTGCATCCTGGTGTGACCTTTAACTGTGGCTCTTTCAAAGTGTGTTTACCTGCCATATTTCAGAAATCTTTCTCTTATGACAAAGATACATGGATTGATGCAAATGATTGTAATGTTCACTTTTACATAATTTTGCTATTTCCATTGACAGCTATTCTCCAACAAATAAATTTTACAGTTTCATAATTTTTAGTTTACTGATTAATGCTATCATTTTGCTATTGAATTGTCCTTATTTTAATACTTATCTTTACATACATTTTATTTCTCTTAGATGTTGTTTTCTCTACTTAAACATTAGTTGGAGGTTTACATAACTAACACTGCTCTGAAAGTATCTAGATCTTTGTACTGTTTTATTACCCCTGTATCTCATGGTATTGAAAACTATTTCCACAGGCTATGGGGTACAGGAATCTCTGATGTCATTTTTTTATTTACACAGAAAACTCTTTTAAGAATTACACTCAGCATTATAATACAACCTTTAAAAATCAATTCTTAGGTATACATATTAAGGATACGTAGGAAAAGTTAACTTTTTGATAAACTCCACTCAACAAAAAAATATATACACGTTGATCAAAAAAAAGGAAAAACCATGGAAAAACATAATAAAGGATATTGTATATCAAAATAAGCTATCCTCTGATTTATGCTGTATCTCTTCACGCTTGTATGCAATTAGTGTAAATACACATATAACACTTTGTACAATCTCAGTCAGTCACTTTTTTACTTTTAGTCTGTACCAAAAAAGCTTAATATTTGAAATTGTTCTCAACAGCAGTACATGTATGTTACAGGGGAAACCAGTACATTTGCATATTTACTAAGATTTTGAGCAAAGGGGTGCATTTGCTGAATTGATTAGCAAATATGCATATTTTTAAAGAAATCAGTATTTTCTTAGCTAAATCTTAAATGCTTTTACTTATTTTATATGTTGATGCGTTTTACCTGAAAGACTTAATAATCATTCCAAATCTAGCTGGACATTTTAGTATTTTACTATTTTACTAAAATACAGTAAATTTATTTCAAATGAAATGTAAATTATTTTAATATTTACTACAAAGGATTACATAAAATCCTGTAAATGATCACAAAAAATGGTATAGATAAATCTCACTTTCATAAATCTTGGTTTGTTGTTTGAAGGCTTTATGTCCACAACATGATCTGATGTTTCATTTGAAGTCACCAATTACTGACTTTAAGCACAAATCCATTATATTAGTCTAATTTTTCACACAGCTTCCATAATACGTATGTATTTAAATTATTTCTAAAAAATGTGAGCAAAACACACAAAACACCTTGAACAGTCAACTGTCCCAAAATATATGACTTCTAATCCACCACACTTCACTACTCCTTGTGTAATGTAAACCCATTATCTGACTTTCAGTCTTATCTTAATTGAGGTCACAGTGGGGGAAGAGACTGACCTATCTTGCCACTGAGAAAAATAAATATATGTTGCCTGTTGTGTAATTTGAGTGTGTGTCCCTTAATTTATCTAGGCTCTCTCTTGTAGGTATGTACAATATACCAGTGGGGTTTATCAGTCCAGCATGTATCTCTGACATTATAATGACCCCTTTACCACACTGCACACACTTGATTTACACAGTCTTGGAAAAAAGTCTTTGAGAATGGTGGTAGTTGAGTAGACATACAGCCACAAAATGAACACACCCAAGTAAAGTTTCTGCAAAGCCTGAATGCTGATTTTTTGTACTGAAAATAAGTTACACCAATTCAATTTGAGACTTTTTCAGAAGTCTCAAATTTTAAAGAATTTTGTAAAGTTTACAATTTTACAAACAAATTGGACATATTTTCCAATGTCATGTGAAATGGGTAAACTAAGTGAGAAAAATGTCTTCATAAGTTACAAGTCATGCACTTTCCTTCAGTTGTTTCATTATGTAGACACAAAACATTTTGACAAAGTAGAACTGGTTTGTAATCAGAATAAATTTATTCAATGAAACAGTGATCCTCGGCAATAATCAGCTCCCTAGTGCAACATATTTACATCACATATATTTTACTTCAACCTGTGAAGTGAATTTTAAAATACTGATTTTAGAAATTTAAAAGTCTGCATAAATTTATTCAGTAAATAACCCCACAGAGTTGCCACTTTAAACACCAAATTGTTACTTTAAGTCTCCACTTACTCAAAATAATGTTCGAGTGCCTTACATTGGAAATCAAAATTTATAATATATACACTGAAAGAGTACTGCAAAAATTAACTGCATGTAGTAATTGCATTAATTTTGGCAGTGTCTACATTTACAAAAGTTTTTAATCTATTTGTATGACCTATTTTAGATAACAAGAGAAAAAACTTTTCTGATTTTAGCTAAAATTAAAAAGTAGTTTACTGACCACAGTTTCACTTAAAAGGATTTGATTGTGCACGTAGGTTAAATGATATTTCTAAAAAGGAAGGACTACATAGAAGCCACCATGGCTCTTTTTAATAATCATTCCTTCTGAAGTGGCTTACTGATCACTAGAAACCACTCACAGAGTGCGGACCTCCACCTTGTGGATGTTCCACAAATTCAGTTTTTTGATCAAGAATATCATCTGGATCTTTCCATCAATACAATCACAACAAAATATATATAGTTATGTTCATTGCTTCTGTAGTAATGACAAACTCAAATAAACAAATGAATGTATGAACCTCAAAACATAACCTTGTAGAGGTAAAAAAACTCCACAGGGAGGTTGTGAATAGTGTTTTATTGAAAATGTAGAACAAAAACACAACATAAATTAAAACATGATCACAGACGAGATCAATGTGGGAAGGCTCTTTTTAACATGAAATACATAACGGTTGGTACTTTTGATGTTGTGAAATGATATCACACAGAAATCACTGACGTATAACATAGTGGAAAACTGATACAGGCTTCAAACACAGTGTTCACAACCCCTTTATTTATTACATAATTTAATTACTTTGTTTTGAGCTTTGATTCTGAACAACCAATAAAGTGGAACCATTTTGTGATATTTGGTTAACTTCTGATTCTGATAGCTAGAATTACAACAGAAATGAAATGAATTTAAATGAAGAGTAACCTAAATAAGTTACGATAAAAACTGGTCCTGGTCTGCTATCAATATAAATAAATGGCTAGTTGTATAACATTGTAATCCTAAGTAAATTACACATGTACATATCAAAGTAACTCCTCTAATATAATCTAAAAATAGATTTTCTATTACCAGTCCTGTGCCAGGCTAGATCTTTACCAACTAATTATTTGGAGCATTACTGAAGGTTCACCAATCACTTTTCCATACATAGAGGGCAAACTGATCTATCACTGCAAAATCTTGCTTTTGGAGTAAACAGATACTTTGCTTACAGGAAAAACAAGGAAGATGACCACAGTAGTCTAATCTGCCACTGCTTCCCCACCCTACCAGGCACCACATTGTCCCTTCCCCTTCCCAATGTGTTATATTATTTATAGCTGTCAAGAGAGTAACCTTTATATCTTGTGGTTTCTATCATCTTGATAACTAACACTACACAGGTGGACACAAAGATAAACTGGACACAAAAATAAACGTTTTCAGAACTTCGCTCATTTTAATGGTATAGATAATTAAATTGAACAAAATTAATAATAAATGTCTTAACAAGCTTTGTTTAAGTCTATTCTGTTTCTTATTTTGTGCAAATTTGTTGTTTACACCACTTATATTTGAAAAGTTATTCAGACTGTTTATCTTTGTGTCACCCGTGTAGTGTCTGTACACTTTTTCAGAGCAGTAAAAGTTTAGATTAAACACTCATTTTTCAGTTGCACATGTTACATATATTTTGTACATAGCTAAAAGAAACTGTCCACCTAAAGAGAAGGAAATTACTTGAAACTGATTCAGAGTATTAATACAAAGAACATTTATTGCACAAAAATTCTCAGATTACATAGAAAAACAAATTTTAGGATTATTTGATAAAAATATTCATTATTTTATCATTCTGCAAACCAGATAGGGCACTTGCGACCTTTCCATTAATTCAGGATTTATTGTTTCTTTGTGTTCTTATTCACAATTACCAAAAGTAATGAGTAGATCTTTATAGCATTTTATGTGGTTAGGGCTGTATATTCTAGAAAAGATCAGATCATATTCATGATGCAAAAAACCCTGAAATTTTAAAAATGTTTCCTTATGGAGGTCTGCAATCTATGAGTGCTTTTTAAAAATTTTATCCTGTGCATTGACATTGCAGCACATAAAAATATAAATTAATAAAACTTTATCCAATTACCATAACCAGATTCATCTGGTTAAATTTTTAATATTTTACTCAGATCCTGTTGCTGTTAAGTTTAAATTGAAATAAAAAATATCCAAAATATATCCAAGTTCAAGTCAAATGCAAATTTTAGTATTTTTGCAGAGCCTATATAAAAGGCACTAGGCTTGGCTTTGGCTCATGCAATTTTTGCATTTCGATGAGGGTACATGAATTTTTGGAACTTTACAACTTTCACTGTATATGTTTCATGATATATTTTTTCCGGTATATTTAGTCAAAATTTTAGAGGTATTTGTTTTCTCAAAATAGGAAATTTGAGTGGGTTGCCTTTCTGGTGGATACAATTTGCATCGGTTCTCTTATACGTGGTTCAGTTGGTTTATAAGTCACTACAAATATATATGCTTAAACTGCCAATGATTAGGAAACAAAAAAGTACTTTTTTCCTGGTACTCAAAAGTTAATTTACATAATCTACTAATAATTTAATATTATCTAGTTTTAAAATATTACAAAATTGATCATATGCATCCATTTTGTGAATATTAAAATATGCATTAATTTGGGAAAAAAATTTTCTCTGACCAAATTAGAAAACAGCTCAAAGGACATCATGGGCTGTGAATCTTAGAACAATCAACTACTCTAAGGTCCTCTAAATTTTTTTTTTATATTTTTATTTCTTTTTGTGCAATACAAATAACAGTTATACAAAGCACATACAAAAATTAAACAAGAATATAGATCCAGTGTTTTAAATGTACTTTCATGATAAATTGTTACTTGTACAATCAATCAAACAGATGTTCCCATATCAACCATTTTTTAATAAATCTTTGCTCTAAAAGGTTAATTTTTGCCAAATGTTTCTGTTCAAAATATTTACATCTAATGTCTTCTTGGAGAAAGTAAAAGTTCAATTGAAAATTTTTTTTGAACACCAATACACATAATACCTTGTAGCTGTTAGTAGAAAATTTAGGGGCCAAAAGTGAATATCGAGTTCCTCATAGCCAAGAATTTGTCTCTGGTTTGTTAACTCTATTTGTATATTTAGTTTGTTGAAAATCCATCTTTTAAAATCTTTCCACAAATCTATAACAAATTCACAATGGACAAAGAGGTGCTCAATACTTTCTGGTTGTTGATTACAAAAACTACAAAGATTGGAGTCAATAATTTTGACCTTGTTTAAATAATATTTAGTATCTAATATATTATACAGGATTTTATACTGAAACCAAATCAAACGATTGTCTAATATAGATTTGTGGCAGGCCCTAAAGATGTTTTCCCACATTTTGTCATTTAAAGTTGAACTTAATTTTCTAGTCCAAATTGATTTACAAGAAGGTTCTTCAAACTCTTCACTCGAAAATACATTGTAAAAATCCTTGCTACCTTTTTTTGATCTGGTCAAGCTTTGCATGGGAGTAGACCTAGTAGGCCTCGGGTATTGAAATACATTGCCATTCTTATAAGTTTTTACAAACTTCTTAACCAAGAGCTTCATTCTGTGATATTCGATTGAGTTACATTTAAAATTATATGTTCTATTTAATTCTGTTTCACTTACTACAATTCCATCAGAATTTATTATATCACCAACCAAGTTAATACCTTTTTTGTGCCAAACAGGGTAGTATAATGTATGCTTTGAGATCTGCCTATTGTACCATAAACATGATTGTGAAATTTCTGAATTTGTTAAAGGCTTGTTTTTGAAACAGAAGTCTGTCCAATATTCAAATACATTTACCCAAAATTGGTTTTTAAAATTTCTGGAACGCACTGGAAAATCTCCTCCCAATTGTGCTAGTTTATTGACCTTATGGTTTGATTCAAGTAAAATTTTATTCCAGTCTATGTCACTTTGATTAATTGTCCGCCTAATCCAAGTTATTTTTAAGGCTTTTTCAAATAGGAATATGTTAACCATTTGCAAACCACCCTGACAATAATCACCACATATTGTTTTCCTTTTGACCTTGTCAGGTTTATGATTCCACAGAAATTCAAACATAAGATTGTTTATTTGTTTCAAAGTACCGTCTGGTGCTGGCAGAGATGTCAGGATATGTATTAGTTTGGGCAAAAATTTTGTTTTAATAAGTGTGATTCTCCCGAATGGTGTCATATATCTACTTTGCCATTTCTGCATATCCTTCTTTATTTTTTGTATCGTTTCGATATAATTAATAGATGGAATCTGTTCTATATTAGTGGAAAATTTTAGTCCTAACATTGAAAATTCTGTGTTGCCCCACTGTAGATTATATGCTATATCTAATTTTTCTTTAGAGAATCGCTTTCTCCCTATCCAAATAACTTTTGTCTTCTCCATATTCATTTTCAAGCCAGAATAATTTCCAAATATTTCTAAAATATTAAGAGCAGCTTCTAGAGAGCACTGTGTTCCATCCAGAATTAGTGTGGTGTCATCTGCAAACTGTGTCATTTTGATGTGTTGGTCACCAAATTTTAGGCCTTTGATGTTTGGGTCCAATTTAATGAATGTTGAAAGTACCTCAGCCCCCAGTAAGAATAAATAGGCTGACAAGGGATCACCCTGCCTGCAGCCCCTTTCAATGAAAATTTCTTCTCATAGGAATCCACATTGAAGAATGTATGCTTTTATATTTGTATTGAATAATTTTCCCCATCGTATAAAGTCCTCACTGAAGCCAAACATTTGTAAAGTTTTATATAAAAATTTCCAAAAAATCGAATCGAAAGCTTTTTCGAAATCTATTAACATTAAGAGTCCTGTGTAATCTTTATCTTGTGCTAGATATAGTAAATCATAAATTAGCCTGGTACAATCACTAATATTCCTACCGGGAACAAAACCTGATTGTGTTTTAGATATAACTTGGTCTAATACTGTTTTAAGTCTTTCAGCTATTGTTCCGGATGCTAACTTATAAAATATGGATAATAATGACATTGGTCTCTAGTTCTTAATTAAGCTTCTGTCTTTATCCCCCTTTGGCAGACATACTATTATACATTGTCGTAGGGTAATTGACATTTCACCATTGGTTAAGCAACAGTTAATTGCATTAGTTATAAACATCTTTAACTTATCCCAAAAAACTTTTAAGAATTCCGCCGTTATACCGTCAATCCCAGGTGTTTTGTTGTGCTTCATTTTCTTCAAAACTGTGCCCATTTCTTTTACATTTAATGGCTCCCCCAAATTTTTGTTCAGTGGCTGACTTATCTTTATTCCCTCCAATTTCTCGAACTTTTCTACATTAAGATATTTATCTCGGTTACAGAACAAATTTGAATAATAAGTTTTTACATGGTGCAGCAATTCTTTTTGATCATAAATGATATCACCGTTTTCAAGTTTTAGTTTTTTTATCGACTTTTCAATATAGTTCTTTGTTTCTAGGTTACAAAAGGTTTTTGAGGGTTTTTCACCTTCAGATAACCATTGTATTCTTGATCTTACTTGTTCCCCTTTAATTTTACTTTCTCTCAAATTTTCTAGATCTGCTTTTTTTATCTGAGAGAAGATTTAAGTTGTGAGGTTGGTATTCTATATTTCTTTCTAAATATTCTATGTCTTTAATTAATTCTTTCTCTTTAGATATATTTTGTTTTTTGGCAAATGTTGCAAATTTGATTGTTTCTCCCCTTATCCTCAACAGCAGCATCTCAAGGAAAACATCACACCCAATTGTGAAAGTGATGTCATTATAATTTTTTTCCAAATACATTAAATCATAGACTGGTACAACGTATTTAATAGCCTCCTCTTTTATTATCTTATTAATGAGATTCAAGTATTCAGAATTTTTTAAAAGACTATTATTGAACTTCCAGACACCTTTTTATATTTTAAATGATTAAGTATGATATCCAGTTCTATAATTGAGTGGTCTGACCTATAACTAGGCTTGACTTCACATTTGTGTATAATATCAACAATATTTTCTGATACCAAAAAATAGTCTAATCTAGCCTGCTTTACAGGGTTTTTCTTCCTCCAGGTATACTACGTGTGTCTGGATGTAAATGTCTATAAATGTCAATTAGTTGCAATTCATTTATCATATCTAAAACAGCCAACCTTGCCCTTGGGTTATTGATGTGCTTATACCCGTCTGTGTCCAGTTTAGGAATTTGGACTAAATTAAAATCCCCACATAGTATATAATGATCAGTGTTATGTCTCTGTATTACTTCTTTTAATGTTGAGAAAAAGGAAGGGTTATCCTTATTTGGTCCATACAGTGTCAGAAGAGTTACTGTAATAGAGCCAATTTTAAGTGTAATACACAGGTAATTTCCCTCCATGTCTTTTTCGCAGGATAGTGTTTCATATTCAAAATTATCCTTTAAAAGGATTGCTACACCACGTGCATTAGTTCTACAACCATGAATATAACATTCACCTTTCCACAGTTGTTTTATGTGGATTAAATCCTTATCCGTCCAATGTGTATCCTGTAGACAGAGTATATTAGCATTTTGATCTTTAAAATACCCCAACACATCAGCCCATTTTTGCTTATCTCTTAGACCTTGACAGTTTGCAGACAACACCTTCAAGCTATTTCCAGATATAACCATACGGAAAAGATTGAGTACTCTCTAGAGAGAAAATGATACTTAAATTTTGTTTATCTGATAGTACTGAGAACCTCGTTCTAAAATGTAATGTTATCAGATTTGCATACAATACAAAGAAATCAACCTTTTTCACTTTTTTAAAATGAACACAATATGTGGGTAATAAAGATAATAACCAATTATATAGCGACACAATGTTTGGTGCATATTCAATATGATAACATCTACTTGCGATTTTGTGCGTAAAGAAAACAAGTTTAACACAAATGCAAATATAAGAGAAAATAAACATAGCTAGCAAAATGTGAATAAAAGAAAAAACAAATAATGAGCTAGCTATAGCTTCCATTGGGTATGTACTACAGAGATCTGAGTAAGTAGAAACCAACATTTTACAATTTTCAAGGAAAGGGCTTTGTAACTAATGGGCTATCAAAAACATTTATGTAGTTCAGCAAAATATTAACTAATTAACAAAAAATAATAGAAATAGTGTGTTATACAATTAATAAAGCTAAACAAGTGAAAAATAGAAAGAGAAAAAGATAAATGAACGGTTATGTTTCAGTAATTAATACCAAAAAAAAAAAAAAAAATTTCAAGACACAACAAAGATGATACATGTGAGACATTTAGTGACTGGAGAATTAAGCATTTTAGTATATGGTAACACTGATGGTTTTGAAAAAAAAATTTTTGGTTGCTTTTGCAATTTTAAGTCCATGGCTGAGCTAAACTAGAGATTGAGTCTCGAAGCAGTGTATCCCCGGACAGAATGTGGTTGCAGCGTGACATACAAAGTATTATGGTTGACACCAATATACCCCTGTGGTAAGGGGCCTAAGTGTTTATGGGACAAACTTGTACTGACACTAAGTAAACAAAATGTTTGCTTAATGAAAGATACAAATGTAACTAGACACAGCTCATCGGAGAACTGATGCAAATTCTATACACCAGAAAGAAAACTCACCAAAGATAAATCAACCATCACTTAACCTTGAAGGAGGAGTCCAAGGTAAAATCTGGCCACATCAAAAGATTCTTAGCCCATGATTTCCAATAGGATGATGTGTGACATTGCAAACTTCTAGGAACATGAATAAGTGAGTTATAAGCACTTTTAATTTTGGCTATTGTCATATGATCTTGAAAGAGGGGCCAAAGCTCAAATTTGATCACATCAAAAGATTCCTAACGTATGATTTCCTATGGGATGGTTTGACATTACAAAGCTCTAAAACCAAGAAAAAGCGATTTATAAACACTTTAGATTTTGCTGTCCTTGTTTGACTTCAAAGGAAGGGCCCAAAGTCAAATCTGACCACATCCAAAGAGACCCAGCCCATGATTTCATATAGGTGGGTTTCACATTGCAAACCTGTAGGACCAATAATAAGCGAGTTATAAGCACTTTTATATTTGGCTATCCTTGTTTGACCTTGGAAGAGGGGCCCAAGGTCAAATCTGACCACATAAAGATTCCTGGGCCATGAGTTCCTATAAGTTGGTTTACCATCCCAAACCTGTATGACCAATAATAAGCGAGTTATGAGCACTTTTAAGTTTGGCTATCCTCGTTTGACCTTGTAGGAGGGGTCCAAGGTCAAATCTGACAACACCAAAAGATTCACAGCCAAAGATTTTTTCCTATAGGTTGGTTTACCACCCCATACCTGTGCGACCAATATTAAGAGAGTAACAAACACTTTTAAGTTTGACTATCCTTGTTTGACCTTGAAGGAGGGGTCCAAGGTCAAATCTGACCACAAAAAAGATTCCCAGCCCATGATTTCTTATAGTTGGTTTACCATGCAAAACCTGTACGACCAATAATAAGCTAGTTCTAAGCAAGATTTTAAAGTTATGAACATCCTGCAAGTTTGAGAAGGCAAGCTGTAAAACAATAGCCAAGGTCAATGAACTGGATGCTGGTACTCCATCATGTACTAAACTTCCAAAGCCATTTTAATAGTTTCCATGCAATATAGTCAGCATTAAGTGTGAAAATATATCTAAAAAGGCCAAAAATGGCCTTGGTGAGGTACTTTGACGGTCTGTGGATGACTTTCAATGAAGAGCTTCAAGATCAAATTTCTGCATGCTTACAGAGGACATATATATGTATTATATATACCAGCCATAGGATGATCTAACTTTCTGTATATGAGAACTGGGCCAATATGTGAAAAAATGGCCAAAATCTGACCTTTAAGAGGCCACCAGTAACCTTGAAATTGAAGGTCAAGGTCACGAAACAATAGCGTTCATGGCATTGCCCATATATACCCACATACCAAATATGAAAGGTCTAACTAAAATATTTTTAAAAATATAAGTGTTGTGTGTCAGTGAGGTAGGTGTTATCCTTGTATAACCTTGCCTTATATTGTCCAATTATACTTGGCAATATTTCGAAAATTATGTGGATTTTCTCATCAGAGGCTGAAGAATCATCCCAACTTTGGTCCTAAGGTACAAAAAACCTATCCACTTCAATCCGCCAAATTGAGCGGATAATCCGCCAAAATGAGCGGATAATCCACCAAATTGAGTCTCTTTATGGAGGATTTGGTGGACTCATGTTTTTGAGTATAAAAACAAAAATTAAATAAATATGTGGTTTATTTATGACATTTAAGGTGCAAATGTCCTTGTTATTTCATTTGAATAATAAATATTAAGAGGTTATGGCTCTATAAAGGTTATTAGTTTTAGTTAAACACTCCTTGTTTATGGTTAGATAAGTTTGAATAAATTACATGTTCTGGCATGTAATATTGTCAGTACCACGGACAATGGGAGGAGAGAGCATAATAACTCAATATGGATGAAAGATTATGGTAGTTGAGTCCCAATAAGTATAGCTATTTGGCTAGGGAACTGAATAACTGATTGCAGTTGTCTCAGCTGTGTGTAGCAGAGTGGCCAAAATAAGTCATTTCAGGATATGATGAGTGAGGTAAGACATGTGCGTTTGTGCCTGTCTCCCAATATGTGTGTGAGTGTACTGTTTAATGTCTGAAAACAGTTTGTGATGACTGATGATGACAAAATTCAGTATACTGATAGGGAATCAATAACAATAGGCATTTATGGTGCATATTACATTAGATTTATGTATGTTGGCTCATTGGTTAGGTAATAATGTGGAAAAAAAGTAACTTTTCCATCAAAAGTACCTATTTCAGGCCAAACATACTTTTGGTAAATCTAAAGGTTGGATGTAAAATATTGGGAATATCAGGTTAATTTTTGGATATCATAACAATCGCCCTTTTTACTTTAAGGGGATATATTTTTTATATCTTTCAAAAAAGTATATGAAGAAAAAAAAATGAATTCTTCAACTTGGCGTTTTAAATAGCCTTTTAATGAACTTCTAATTATAGTTTTAGAAACTGAACAAACAAGCCATTGGTATTTGGTTGTACCAGTGGTAGTGAAATGATTTTAATATTTAATCAGAATAGGTGTAACTGTTAAAAGAAATGATTAATTAATAAAATGATTAATTAACCGGAAAAAATAAATAAATGTTTATTAAATCATTACTGTCTTTCACTGGTGTAGTCCTCAGTGTCCTCACATAACGCACTATATGGGTGGTGTAATGTGTGTGCACATGTCCTCCAGATAGTCAATTAACTGGAATTGAGGTGATTTACACTGTTTAGGGGTGTTGCCCCATGCAACTGGTGAGTTGTTAAGGTGTGGAGGAAGAGGATTTTCTTCATCATCCTTAGTCAAAGGGCCTTGGTAAGTAATGCCTTCAGGTAATTGAGCTCACGCCTTCTTGATTGATAGGCACTAGTGTAACAGCGTGGTATGTCTGCTTCAGGGGTTTTGGGTGAGCTTGTCACTGGGAGTCCCATCCCTGTAATGGGTGGTAATCCATTTGTACTACATGTGGTGATGTGTAAACTTCATTGGTGGTGGTTGAGATCTGAAGGCATTTGTCCCTACTCAGCCTGGGAGTGGTGTTGGTGCCAGAGTGAACGAATTGCTTAGTGGGAGCGAGAGTACAGATATCAGTCTGACTGCCTTGGGTCACTGAAGTGGCAAGTGACTGTTGAGACGAGCAATGAGTGGTGACTGGATCTGCATTGAAGCTTGTGGATGGGTCAATGACTACACTTGGTTCTGGTGAGAAGGAAGTGGGTGAAGAGTCCATTGTCACTAGGCTTTCTAAGAATGCATCAGTAGATGTGACACCACTGTAAATAGAGTTGGTATCTACACTGGCGGCATTGTTACAGCAAATGGTGGTGGTGGTTTCTGTGTAACTGGGTGGTGGTGATCCCTCAGTCATAATGGTCTCCAGAAACTCATCCACTGAGTCATATCCTGGTGACTCCACAGTGGGATGGGCCTTATCCTTATAGATTTCTGGCGAGCTCTCAGTACTGATGCAGTCATGGATTCTAGAGAAAACATCCTTGTTGTGGTGTTTCTTGAAGATGTGCCTCTTGAGATAGTCATTTCTTTTGAATCCTTTTGCACAGTAGTTGCAATTAAAAGTCTTATCCATATGATTACTGTTTATATGGCGTCTCAGGTTACATTTCATAGTGTATGTTTTATGACAAATGTAGCAGCTAAACCACATTTCGATAAAACAGGTAAAACTGGGTCTTTATTGTATTAAAAGCCGCTAAATATTATTGGACATTCACTGATAAATAAATCACATCTATTCAACTCACTTATATGCTGAGGAGTGATTTGAATTCAGCCCCTTTAGGTGTAGGTAAGGGGTAACCAAGAAACTCAGTAGGATTACTAAGTAACAGTGATGAAAGACTAATGATGGCATTATGACGTCATTCATGGGTCATTAGCGTCATTGTAATTCATGACGTCACAATTGTGACGTCCCTGATGAGTCAGCTCTTTGTGTAAAGTGCCCAATATATAAAATAAAGGGGAAAGGGGAGCACCTGGGTAAGGGGTGCTATAAGAGGGCATAGCTTCATACAAACATGTTGATGCCTGCAGGGTGGAGTGTAGGGAATGCCCAAATAAAGTATAATTCCTGGCGTCTACGCCTAGTGGTAGCATTTGGGTTGGTTGGATCCCCCATCCATTGCAAGATGCAGAATTCCATATTTCTCACAGAATGATTTTTCTGTGTGAAGTGCCTTGAGACTGGGGTGGATTTTTCAGCAATGAATTTCTGAACACTGCTGTAGTATTCATACATCCTGTTTCTGATAGGTGTTTTGGTCTCCCCTATGTATTGGAGACCACATTGATTTCAATTTATTATGTAAATCACATTTGATAATTCACACGTTATTTTGTGTTTTGGTGGAAGTCCCTGACATTTAAATATCCTTTTGCTGCTGAAACTGGTGACTTGTTCCAGTTTCTTGAGTTTGGGGCAGTAAGTACATTTCCCTAGTCTGGTGCATACTGACACATGAGGTGGGGCTGTACCTAAAGGTTTAGGTGTGGGTGGGTAGTTAATACTACTACTGGTTAATATCTCCCTGAGATTTGGTAGTCTCCTGTATCCAACTATAGGTTTGTCTTTAAATATTTTTGTGAGTTCCTCTGTGTTTTGGATAATGTTCCAATTGTTTCTCACTAGGGTGCCAATGGGTGGATTGGTTGGGTTAAACTGGGTCACCATCACTGGTAATTCACTTTCTGAGCGCGGTACAGTGTCAAGTAATTCATCTTGATTGAATTTACGAGCTCTGTGGTAATGCTTTTTCAAGGACTTAAATGGATATCCTCTTTTGAGATAGTATCCAGTAAGTTTGTAAGCATTTAGCTCAAAATCAGTGTCAAGGGAACAGATCCTTTTTAACCTCAGCTATTGTCCATATGGTCCCTTTGTAAGGATACTGTTAGGATGTGCTGAGGAGTGTTCCAGATATCTATTTTTCTTCAGCCTCTGATGAGAAAATCCACATAATTTTCGAAATATTGCCAAGTATAATTGGACAATATAAGGCAAGATTATACAGGGATTACACCTACCTCACTGACACACAACACTTATATTTCTATTTATCTTAGGGTAAAAATGAGTGTTAGTGATACAGCTCTGTCTGCTGAATTAAATCATCTTCAAGTGAAAAGTGCAAGTGCTTTCAACACACCCATGAGTGGCACTCCTATTCCTACCACCACAATGAGTAGTGAAACTGTCCAACTACTCAATGAAGCAGCCAACAGACTGAAAGACCCAGTGTCCAATAAGGGCAAGGGAGTCAAGAGAAAGAGAATCCTCTCTCCAGCGGTCTCACCAGACAACAGAGGGGACTATCCAGCAGCAACCAAACCCCTATATCTGAAGGCCAAAACCCTCTATAGAAGGAAGCTGAACCTAGCGACCAACATCCACACTATCAAGAATTGTCTCAAGTCAGGAACATTCCCTGTCCAGTGTAACTTCAGGAGCAGTCCACCAATCAGCTCTGATGAAGAATTCAAGAAGAAGTGGATGGAAATCGTCTCCAAGAGTAAAAGAGAGCTAACTCTCCTCTGGGTAGATGAACTCAACAGGAAGTACTCTAACATTAAAACTGAAATCCAGAGCACATTAGCTGACATGGAGACCCACCTTGACCAAGAACAGTTCAAAGAGATTAGTGACTCCCTGACTGAAAAGTTCAAGTCAGCAGCGCCTACCTCACTCCAGAAGAGACTCAAGACTGGTGTACAGAAACAGGCCCCTCAGTCCAAACAAGACAGGAGGAAAAGTAACCAGAGAAGGCCACAAGACAGGAACCATGAAAGACAGTTAAAAATGCTGTTGAAGGGACTGAACAAGTTAATTCAAAATAAAAAATGATCATGTTCATATCAATACTATCAATATATTGTATTATTGTTAATAAATCTGACAACTACTACTATGTAGTTTCATACACTTGGATTTGGACATAGCTCACTTCAACCATCTCTGACTTGTTTCTATGGACTCCTAATCCCCTAGATCCACTTAAGGAGGACAAATAGCGGATTATCCTCCTTAAAATAGCGGATCCAAGTGGATAGGTAAAACCTACCTCAGTACCCTTCACTTAATATTACAATGTTGCACATTTTTAATAATGGCAACTTCAGACATTGACAATATCTTCAAGCGGATTAAGGAGGATGCCATGACTGCTCCTCCTGGAATCCTCCCCAAAGGGAAAACCATGGACAGTTATATAGGTCATACAGTCATTAATCTGTCTGACACAACCCTAACTGAAGCCCAAGTTTCAGCACTTGAAAAGGGGTTGACCTTTTGTCCAACACCTGGTCCACCAAACAAATCCCTCATTTGGACGGATTTTAAGGAATTCCACAGAAGGCTTTGCTTAAAATTCCACTTTTATAATGACAATCAAATGTTTGATCACCTATCAGACAATGAACTGGATCTGATCAACTTTATGGCCAGTAACCTAGACCAAGAAATGGATCCCTACAAGCACTTGCATAAAGGGTTTGTTAATAAAAGTACTTGGAAACCTAATAGAGTCCACCAATCTCTTGATATTTTCCAAAGGTCATTCAAACTTGGGTTACTTAACAGTAAAACTAAAAATAACTCTAAGCCAAACCTGATCAGAGAACAGAGATTAGGCTTAAAACAACTAGTTGATAATCCAGAAATTATCATCAAAAAGGCAGATAAAGGCTCAGCGGTGGTAGTCATGAACACTACTGACTACCTCAGGGAAGGCTATAGACAGTTGAGTGATACTAAATACTATACCAAGTTAATTGATGATCCAACTGACACCATAGCCAAAAATGTCACCAAAACTTTAGCACAGATGAGGCACAAAGGCCTCATCACTGAAAAGAATTTTGAACATTTAGCTCCAGACAACTGCACTGAAGCTAGGTTCTACATGCTACCTAAAATCCACAAAAAGGGTGTCCCAGGGAGACCTATCTGTAGCTCAGTCAATCGCTCAACTAGTAGAATTAGTAAGCTGGTTGATGAACATATTAAAGAATATGTTCCCGAAACAAAATCTTACATAAGAGATACACAGGATTTTATTAAGAAAATAAAATCCTTAGGACCCATCCCTGAAGGTGCCATTTTATGCACCCTAGATGTTTCATCTCTCTACACCAATATCCCTAACAATGAAGGGATCCTAGCAGTAGCAGCTAAACTGAGACAAGACCCTACAAAGGGACCAATCGCCAATTTCATACTTGATCTACTCAAATTGGTACTACATAGTATGAATTTTAATTTTAATGGCGACCATTACTTACAAACAGGAGGCACAGCTATGGGCACATCCTTAGCCCCTAACTACACCAACCTTTTTATGGATAGATTTGAGACCAAAGCTTTAGAAGGTTATCCACTCAAACCACTTACATGGAAACGATTCATTGATGATATTTTCATGGTTTGGACTCATGGGGAGGACTCACTGAAAAAGTTCATTGAATATCTAAACTCATTAGATGAGACCATAAAATTCACCCATGAAATGAGTTACACCCAAATTGACTTCTTAGACACGACAGTCAAATTTGGTCAAAATAGGGAATTAATCACAACCCTGTATAATAAACCTACAGACACTCACCTGTATCTGGAACACTCCTCAGCACATCCTAACAGTATCCTTACAACGGGACCATATGGACAATACCTGAGGTTAAGAAGGATCTGTTCCCTTGACACTGATTTTGAGCTAAATGCTTACAAACTTACTGGATACTATCTCAAAAGAGGATATCCATTTAAGTCCTTGAAAAAGCATTACCACAGAGCTCGTAAATTCAATCAAGATGAATTACTTGACACTGTACCACGCTCAGAAAGTGAATTACCAGTGATGGTGACCCAGTTTAACCCAACCAATCCACCCATTGGTGCCCTAGTGAGAAACAATTGGAACATTATCCAAAACACAGAGGAACTCACAAAAATATTTAAAGACAAACCTATAGTTGGATACAGGAGACTACCAAATCTCAGGGAGATATTAACCAGTAGTAGTATTAACTACCCACCCACACCTAAACCTTTAGGTACAGCCCCACCTCATGTGTCAGTATGCACCAGACTAGGGAAATGTACTTACTGCCCCAAACTCAAGAAACTGGAACAAGTCACCAGTTTCAGCAGCAAAAGGATATTTAAATGTCAGGGACTTCCACCAAAACACAAAATAACATGTGAATTATCAAATGTGATTTACATAATAAATTGCAATCAATGTGGTCTCCAATACATAGGGGAGACCAAAACACCTATCAGAAACAGGATGTATGAACACTACAGCAGTGTTCAGAAATTCATTGCTGAAAAATCCACCCCAGTCTCAAGGCACTTCACACAGAAAAATCATTCTGTGAGAAATATGGAATTCTGCATCTTGCAATGGATGGGGGATCCAACCAACCCAAATGCTACCACTAGGCGTAGACGCCAGGAATTATACTTTATTTGGGCATTCCCTACACTCCACCCTGCAGGCATCAACATGTTTGTATGAAGCTATGCCCTCTTATAGCACCCCTTACCCAGGTGCTCCCCTTTCCCCTTTAAAATATTTTTAAAGTTATTGCGTCTGAAAGGAAATCTCTGCAGCGGTGGCGTGACCATATTGAATCCTAAGTATCCTGAGTTTCGTGCAGGGATACTAGTAGCACTAGTAGCTGACTTGAGTAAAGTGTTTGTCACTACAAAATGACTGGAGCCTGAGTGTTACACTAACATATTTTGTTTTGAGGCATGGAACAAACTACTTTTGCTGCTTTTATTGACTTCCCAAAAGCTTTTGATTGGGTAAATTGTGAAATATTGTTAAACAATTTGAGAGAGTATGGTATCACTGGGAAAATATTTTCTTCAATCAAAAACCTCTACACACACACAAATGCTCAAGTTAAACTTAATCAGAATTCCACTGATCCATTCCAAACAACAAGTGGAGTAAGACAAGGAGATACATCTTGCATCCGACCACAGATGAGTCCTTGGTCTAGTTTTTTATTTGTCTCTTGAGGTGCCCCACATAGTCCCATTAATAAATTATATTTTTATTGAGTAAAATACCCTTACCTTATCCTCACTGGTGCTTAAATGTTGGTGGGAGCAAACATGGACAACCAAATGAGAATATTTTAAAAATAACTATTCTTGTCGGTACCAGTATGTATGTGCATGACCGCCCATACGCGTGCACCAGAAGAACCTGCGTTAAGCTTCATTTTTATTTTGGTCGCGAGGGAGTAAACATTGCTTGACACAAAATTCATTTGCGAAGAATTTCAACATGGCTGGCAAGGAACGAGATGTTCACACTTTCATAAGAATTGGAAGGTTTTATTTTCTTTTGATGTTTGCCATCCTTCTTCAATAGGAACTCTACATTCTGAGTGGTTCTACAGCGCTTACAGACCTTTTACATGATTAGTGGTAGGGTCCTGTTCACCAATTTACAAGATTTTCCTCGACATTGAGAAAAGAATTCATCTTCCTGGCTCTCCACCACATCTATTTCATCTTCTGACCCTTGCAGCTTATACTAGCACATCTAGACGTTATGCAAGGTCCATCAACTGTCTTATTAATGAACAAAAGAACCTCATAAATAAGTCTTCGGCTTCATTGTTATTTAATATAGGTGTAAAGACGGCAGAAATTGCAATTCTTCAAGATCTACCTCTTCACAGCATAACCACAGATCTCTTCCTTGATCCAGTAGAGTGGTCAGAATAAGACTTCATCTAACAAAAGGGTAGTACCTCTGTTCTTCTAGTAAGGTACATATGGCAGAGGCAACCCCTGTAACACAAGAATCCACCATGAACAGAAATTCTTCTCATCAGATAGTTTCAGATCCACAAGTTGCAGAAATTCATCTGAAAACAAATGGCAGCTCTACCTATGGTGAGGTGAACTCGGCAGATACTGCACTTGGTCAAGAAGAATTTCCTGGATTCAGACCTACACAACCAGCTGTTTCATTCTAATATATCTGATCATTATAGAAATAAATTAAATTTCACTGGTCAGTTATTAATAACAGAGATAATGACTATGTAAGGGAAGGTGTTCTTCCAGAAGAGATTACCATGCAATTGAACTTCAATTGAAAACAAATAGGAACTCTGTCCTTGCTGAGGTAGATACGGCAGAAGTTGTTTGAGATCAAGAATCACTACTTAAGTTAAACCTTCTTTTCATCCATTCAGTTTGGATGAGAGGGGTCTACTTTCTTCACCTTTCTACCTTATGCGAGGTCTGTTGTGGTTTTCACATTATAAAAACACATCAACAGATTTGTCAACAGCACACAACTGCCAGGAATTTTGAGAGGCAATGGTTTAATCTACATTGTCTTCCATGACTTCATGGTTATATTACACAGTTTACAACCATACAGTTTAAAACACAGCATATCCAAATACTAGGGTTGTCCATCTTGTGGTCATAATTCTCGACAAGTAACCCACAACTTGGAAGAAATACTGCAGTGTTGGATCCAGTCGACCAACACTTCATTAAGGCTTTGAAGTACTGCTCAGCTACATTCAATCCCAAGTTCTTTCTTCTCATTTATTGGGAAGTTGTAGAAATTATGGAAAAGGCATTAATGACAGGTATTTGCAAAATGAACTGGCTAGTTGTGATACTGTACCTTTTCCTGGTTTTCCTGCATCTATCTTATGACCACAGCTACTCTAATATGTCAAGTTCTTTTGTGGTAAAAATCGAAGCAATTAGTGGCCTGTGTACAGAAACTACATTGGATTTATTCTCAAAACCACTATTGCCCTACATCATGGAGGAATCTCTTTAAACAACTATTCAAGTAGAGATTCGCCAAAGCCTGCCATATCTCAACTACATGGTAAAAAAAAAATTAAGAAGCTGAGCCACTTCAGAATCTGTTTTTAAAAAGTCTACAGAGCAAGCTA
The DNA here is from genome assembly GCA_964017235.1 of Sabellastarte sp. h YS-2021. Taxonomy (NCBI): domain Eukaryota; kingdom Metazoa; phylum Annelida; class Polychaeta; order Sabellida; family Sabellidae; genus Sabellastarte; species Sabellastarte sp. h YS-2021. Next base: position 21,203,361 of record OZ024928.1, read on the forward strand.
GTTCTTTTTAAATCTCATGCAAGGACATTCAGTTGGACTTCCAACAGCCTTCTGTCTCTTCAATAGCAGATTTTTGACCCATTGATTCACTGGTAAAATCTGGTTTCTACCACACTTACACGATACAGGGATGCTATTGCAAATCATTTGGGTTCACTATTGAAATCATTCATAGTATGAGGTATGAACTCAATGGACTAATAGGTGGTTTTTCAGTTGGGTTCACTATTGAAATCATTCATAGTTATAAGCTCATAAGACTGATAGATGGGTTTCATTTGAGTTCACTATTGAAATCATTCATAGTTATGGACTAAATGGATCGGGAGAGTTCTTTCATAGGATAGACCAATGAAGGATGGTGCTATACTTTTTACACTCTTTGGACTTGTCTTGATTATTATTAGTCTTGACAAAGTCTCTTTTGAACCATCTCAATCAGAATTTGGACATTCTGGCATTCAAATCAGTTTTCTCATGACCTTGGCCTCTGATAGATAGAGATTCAAGGTTCTTTACACTTTCAAATCACACCAAACTATGAGACGTTCACAGTTTTTCCTTCATCAGTACTCCTAGCAGAGAACAGATAGCCTCAGATGGGCCTGATATTGTTCAAGCTGGGTTTCATTCCTGCTTTTATGCAATTTTTAGATCATTCTTTGACTGAAGATATGACCCTTTAGAGCTCTAAGATTCTATCTTGAGATGTGCTATTCATCTCTTTCAGGATGACTTTTCAGGAGGTATACAAGGAGCTACCATGTCAACAGGCAGACAGTTCTGCTAGCTGATGAAGATTTGACCTTGAAACTTGGAATGTTTCTATGGCCAAGGATCAAAATGCTCCTTATATGGCTGGAAGTCATATTCCACAGTTTTATACTTTAACTTGTGTCTTGGAAGTCATCTGAACGTCAAACTATTCTTTGGAACTATAGTACCCTATGTGGTTTCTTTCATAGTTTGTGTATTGTATTATACATTACAGTAATTATATGTATAGTTCCAATGGCCAGATCACACATTTTAGTGGTACCCGAAAACCCATTGGAAATACCCCAATCATGGGACATTCATTCCTCCTGTTCAGAGATCTTGAAAAAGCATATGATCTGGTGGAAAGAATGTGTTAATAGGTTGTATTCTACATATAGAGGAGCACAGTCTCCCGTTATTCATCAATGCACCAGTCATTGGCTGGGTAACACATTGGTATTTATTGTTATAAAATTCCAAATGTGTAGGAATTTTTTCAATGAATGTTCTGGACAGTTCCAGTTTACTTTATAACAAAATTTAACTACATGTGTTATTCTGTACACTTATTTTATTACATAACCTAGTCTAGTACTGTTTCCTCACAAGATTGCTTGAGATTTGTACTTTGACTTTTCATTTGATTATACCTGCTTTTGGTGACAAAAATATTAAAAATCCCACCACCAGTATGGTTGTGATCAAGCACTAGTGAGGATAAGGTAAGGGCATTTTACGCAATAAATTGTAAAAATTATATTGTAATTTAACTTTTTATAAGTGAAATACTTACCGTATCCTCATTAGATTCGGATTCCCCCCCTGCCAACCCCACATTTTCAAGATTTTTTGGGTTTACAATACTTTATATTGGCTCCCAAAATTAAAGTGAAGCTCAACGGGGTTCTTCTGGTGCACACGCATGTGCGGTCATGCGTATACATTCTGGTACTGACAAGAATATTTATTTTTAAAATATTCTCGTTTGGTCATCTATGTTTGCTCCCGCAAACACATAAGCACTAGTGATGATAAGGTAAGAATAGGGTATTTGAATTCCAAATACATATTTGTAATTCCGAATACCGTATTTGTAATTCCAAATACCGTATTTGGAAGTCTGAATACATATTTTGAATTCCAAATAGCATATTTCATATTTTGATTTTGGAATTTTGAAGACGGTTCCAGGCTTTTGTAAATTTTAGACCTATTTTCAAAATGTTAATACAACACATTAATGAAATATTTATGAAATATTATTATATTAGTAGTAAACACACAACGGGAAAGAAATGACAAGTGACACCATTTCTAATGCTTTACTTCATACCCATACTTTAGGTCACCCCTGTATGTTTGTGTTTACAACCTATCTGTGGTTCATGTTTGTGTCCTCTCCCAGAGGCACATGTTTTTAAACTTAAATCTCTGCTTTAAACTGCTTTTCAGTGGGACTGAATACATTTTACAAATATGTTCTATTTCAAGATACACAAACTTTAATATACAAAGAGTAATTTATAAAAAATTTAAAACTCCAACAAAGAGTAAGCACTAAAAGTATATTTTAAGTAAAAGCAAACTATAGAATTCCGGCTTTACAGAAATTTCACTACCATGATTCCGAAGGCTTTTTTCCAAGACTGTAAATCAAGTGTGTGCAGTGGGGTAAAGGGGTCATTATAATGTCAGAGATATATGGTGGACTGATAAACCCCACTGGTATGTTGTACATACCTACAAGAGAGAGCCTAGATAAATTAAGGGACACACACTCACATTACACAACAAGCAACATATATTTATTTTCTAAGTGGCAAGATAGGTAAGTCTGTGACCTCAATTAAGACAAGACTGAAAGTCAGATAATGGGTTTACATTATACAAGAAGGAGTAGTGAAGTGTGGTGGATTAGAAGTCACGTGTTTTGAGACATTTGGCTGTTCAAGGTGTTTTGTGTGTTTTGCTCACATTTTCTGGAAATAATTTAAATACATATGTATTATGAAAGCTGTGTGAAAAACTAGACTACTATGATGGATTTGTGCTTAAAAGTCAGTGGCCATCAGGTAATTGTGACTTCAAATGAAACATCAGATCAAGTTGTGGACATAAAGCCTTCAAACAACAAACCAAGATTTATGAAAGTGAGATTTATTTATACCATTTTTTGTGATCATTTATAGGGTTTTATTTAATCATTTGTAGTAAATATTAAGATAGTTTACATTTTGAAACAAATTTGGTGTATTTTATAAAGTAAAATACTAAAATGTTCAGCTAAGTTTGGTTTATTAAGTCTTGCAAATCAAATGCATCAAAATATAAAATAAGTAAAAGTATTTAAGATTTAACTAAGAAAATATTGATTTTTAAAAAAAAATATGCATATTTGCTAATCAATTCAGCAAATGCACTCCTTTACTCAAAATGTTAGTAAATATGCAAATTTACTGGTTTTACCTGTTTACTGTACTGTTAAGATCAATTTCCAATATTAAGATATTAAACCTTAAGCTTTTTGGTACAAACTAAACATAAAAAAGTAATTAAAAGAAATTGTACAAAGTGTTATATGTGTATTTACACTAATTACATACAAGCGTGAAAAGAAACAACATTTTATTATGTTTTTCCATGAGTCTTTATTTTGATTAACATGTATATTTTTCCTTTTTGAGTGGAGTTTATCAAAAAGTTAACTTTTCCTATATATTCTTAATATTTATTGCTAAGAATTGATTATATTATAATGCTGAGTGTAAAATTTGTTTGTTGGAGAATAGCTGTCACTGGAAATAGCAAAATTATGTAAAAGTGAGCATAACTATCAGTTGCAGCAATCCATGTATCTTTGTCATAAGAGGAAGATTTCTGAAATATGGCAGGTAAACACACTATGAAAAATCCAAAGATAAAGGTCACACCAAGATGCACATCTGCACCCCCAAACCAATGTTCCTACAAAGTGTCAACCTTCTACACCTTATGGAATCTAAGAAATAGCCCAGTCAAGATTTTAAAACTCATGGTCACTCTGACAAGGTCAGACCTTGCATACCTATCACTCCTAACCAATGTCCCTACCAAGTATCAACTTTCGGTTTCCAAGATATAGTCCAGACATAATTTTAGGTCATTACGGCAAGGTTAAAGGTCCAATCAAGGTCACACCATGATGTTGCACACCTACACCCCCTAATCAATGCCCCTATAAAGTAACAACTTCCTAAAACTTACGGTTTCCGAGATATGACCCGCAGAATATTTTATAGGTTAAGGTCACTATGGCAAAGTAAAAAAGGTTAAATCAAGGTCACACCATGATGTTGCACACCTACAAGCCCCTAATCAATGTCCCTACCAAGTATCAACTTCCTACACCTTACTTATTCCGAGATATAGTCCAGATATTTTTAAAGGTCAAGGTCACTAGAGCAAGTTCAAATGTCAAATCAAGGTCACGCCATGACGTTCCACAGCTATGCCCCTTAACCAATGTCCCTACCAAGTGTCAACTTGCTACACCTTACAGTTTCTGAGACACAGGCCTGAGCAACCTTTTTCCCGCGGCCCATCCATCCAGACACCATTTTGCTTTGTCGATTTAAAAGTTCTGTTCATGATTAGAATATATCCTATTTACAGAGAGTAAATTTTCAGTTTCTGTGTTTAGGGCACACCCTATTTATGAAAAGAGTAAATGTGCTGTTTTTGTGATAAGGGTACACCCTATTTACAAAAAAGAGGAATTAGCAGTTTCTGTGTTTAGGACACACCCTATTTACAAAATGAGGAAATTTGCAGTTTCTGTGTTTAGAGCACACCCTATTTACAAAAAGATGAAATTTGCAGCTTCTGTGTTTAGGGCACACCCTATTTACAAAATGAGGAAATATGCAGTTTCTGTGTTTAGAGCACACCCTATTTACAAAAAGAGGAAATTTGCAGTTTCTGTTTTTAGGGTGCACCCTATTTACAAAAAGATGAAATTTGCAGTGTCTTTGTTTAGGCACACCCTATTTACAAAAAGATAAAATTTTCTGTTTCTGTGTTTAGGGCACACCCTATTTACAAAGAGTAAATTTGCGGTTTCTGTGTTTAGGGCATACAATATTTACAAATAGTGGAAATTTGCAGTCTCTTTGTTTAGGGCATACCCTATTTACAAAAAGATGAAATTTGCAGTTTCCGTGTTTAGGGTGCACCCTAATTACAAAAAGATGAAATTTGCAGTTTCCGTGTTTAGGGTGCACTCTATTTTCTAAAAAGATGAAATTTACAGTTTTCATGTTTAGGGCACACCATATTTACAAAAAAGATTAAATTGGCCATTTTCGTGATTAGGGAACACCCTTTTTCCAGGTGGATATATGTTGTTTTTCTGGTGGCTTTTTGAGTTTTTTCACTTACGTGATTTTGACAAATGTCTCAAATGGTGCAAATTTTTGCATGAAACTGTCATATTTCATGAAAGAAATTTCCATATTTGCACCAAAACCCTGCATAAAGAGACATAAAACCCCAACTTTTGGCTGTGTCATTAAAAAGTAGAATAAAATTAGCAACATGAGCCATAATTGTAAAGATTACTGTGACATCATAAATGATTTGTTTTATATCATTTAAATTAATATGTAAAAAGGTTGGCACATTAGCACAGTATCATTCTATATTTTTTGATAGTTATAAATGTATTCCATTATAACAACTTGGAAAACAACAACATCTGATAATGAATAATCGCCAAGTACATTTTGTAGTGTTTATATTTGTGTCATAAACATATGACAGCACTAGATTTTAATATATTTAACATAACTTGTCACAATTATTAGAAATTCTCTCCTTTTTTGTAGAAAATATCCCTGGCGAGCACTGTGACGTCAACTTAAGGACATCAGAGAAAGGCTATTGATATTTTTACTATGGCGCTGAAGTACTTGTTTGAACACATGTTAGATGCAATAGGCCAGCAGACAACAAAGTAATGCTTGCTATACTTCTAAATAAAAAATACTTGAACCAAACTTTTCAGTTGTTTTATCATTATAAAGGACAATGTGACTGTGATGTATTTTTAACCAATTCCTTATACCCATGTTTCATAATCATGGATTAAAGGCCGGACCACTCCGATTATGCATCACTCAGACCATTTTTCAAATATATTTGAAAACCTTTATGGGTGAGCATCTCTGTCCCCACTACTTTTACTCCACCTCACCATCTGATTACCAAAAGTTATCCTTTGGTTTGTACATCTTTTAACTCTTTCGACAGAACTAATTTTCATGTATTTGGTGCCAACTGATATATTCACCTAAAACGTAAGTCCTAACACAGTTACATGTCTCCCAAATAATCTTCTCAGCTGCTCAGTCTTATTTGGACGACTCAGTTGAATTTAATTGTCAGTCTACAAACCAGGTGAGTGAAAAATATGTCATATCATGTGACAGATCCATTGTATCATGTGAAAGATAACTTGGGATGGAGTAAAGATAAGTTGTTTCACTATAATGCTGTCAGTTTGATTATGACTAAAAAAATTAGCCTTGATCTGTCGTTTTTGTTGAACATGGGCAACAGTAATTGTATTGTCTAATAGGGGAGATTAGACTTGCTCCAAGTCTTTGTATTTCTTATTCCACTGTGACATACATGGAACCGTTATGAATCCACAAATGGGTGGGGATATTACTGCCAAAGATAAAATACAAAGACTTGTCTCAGCCAGGTGGGTTTTCCCTGTAATGAATTTTACCACATTTAACTTGGTAAATTTAATGGAATGTTTGTTGATAGAGATAGCCAGATGAATCCCCTGCAGTGTGCCTTGTCAATTTTACTACAGTTATGCACTAGTAACTTATTGTGCTCATTATTATCTCCAGCCATTTGCTGGAGGCAGTGGTAGGGAGATTATAAAACACCTTCCTTACCTGCATCTGTGAGTCCGTTCGTCACATTTTTACATAAACCTTAATATCCCATTCATTCAAAAAGATATCCTCACCAAATTTGCAGGGAATGTTTGTGGCTATAAAACCTTTCTGTGTAAAATTTGGCCTCATTTTGAAAAATAAAATGGCCGCAATGGCTAATTGTTTGAAAATCATAGAGGTGCTCTAATTCTTGAAATATTAAACTAGCTTCTGGTGCGATGGCTTCAGAATGTAAAGACAGATCAGGACTTTTTCCTTGTCTGGAAATGTTATGCCTGAGAAAACATTTGGTCTTATTTTGAAAAATAAAATGGCCGCCATAGCCAATTATTTCAAAATCATTAAGATGCTCCAAAGCTTGATTTTTTGCAGCTAAGTTAATCAAATTTACACAAAAGATATATGGCTACGAAGTTAGTCTGATAATAATTTTGCCTAGTTTTGAAAACAAAATGACATCTGTTATTCTCACAAAGTTGCTGAGTCCAAAACCCATAAATGAGATATGATTGACACGCGAGCATGGACACTTGTAAGACCCAAACAGAAGTGACAGCCTCTGATAAAATGTCAAACCTGCTAACCTACTAGGTCACTGTGGACCTCAGGGTAGGGTTTGAATCCTTAACTGATTTTATCTGATTGTTTTGAATACAGAATCTGGCGTAGGTAGAATGAACTGCTTTTCTGTATCCTGGGTGTTTACTGAAGTGATATGAAGTGTACAGTGTGCTAAAAGTGATAATAAACATCCATAACATCAAATCGAAACAAACCACATGTACAGTGTCTAGTTTTAAATTCTTGGGGGTCCAGGGTTCAAGCCCTTAACTTTAAAATTTTTGAGATTCTTTGGTTGTAACCCTGTAACTTCTACTTGTTAGGGGTCTAGAATTCAAGCCCTTTAGCTTTTAATTTATTACAGGTCATGGATTTAAAATTTTGGGAATCCGAACCCCATGTTGGGGGTTTAAAGGGTTTGTTGAAATATTCTGCCATTTTATGACAAATGTTTGACCAGTAAGTGGGGGCCAGGGGAGGAATCGAACCCAATTTCCAGATACCATATACATGGTTTCATATTATCATGTCAGCTGGCTTGACCAACTCTCTGAAACTTTGACAGTGATATGTTCCAAATTATCTTGCTGATTTATTTGACAAAGCATGTTGTCAATGTTGTTCCTAAAAAGACAGGAACTCCTCCTTTCTTGTTCCTACATGGGATGTCGTGAAGTAGAAAGCCTGCAGGAGTTACCTCATCTACTAGACCTTGTGTGTTTGATGGCATTAGCCCGGTCTCAGTGATACCAATGATCATTTGATGAAAAAAAATCACTAAAGGCCAATATTTTCCTCTGGCAATGACCAAACATTCAGTAGACAGGCTCTGATATTTCTGATGGATGGACCCAGGGTTAAGCTAATGTCACCAGAGAGAATCTGTAGTAGTACAATCCAATTTCAATACTCTGATAAATTCTTGGTAATATATCTTGACAAATTAAATATTGATGAAATGACATTCTCTGTGTTATTTTATCCAGTAAAACTATAAAATAATATATTAAATAGACATTGCAATTAGAACGAAACTCTCAAGTAAAATCACATTGCTTTTTTAGCACATAGATTTTATAAATATGGATTCATGACTTACTAATGATTTTGATGATCCACCAACGTGCTACGTTTTTACTGCAGATGAAGTAAATATTATAAATTAGGAAGGTTAGTTTTCACAAGGGTAGTTTTCAGTGTAGAATTTATAATTTAAAAACTGATATCCAGTTTAGAGGCAGATACAGGATTTTTAGAAGGGGTGTATGTGGGTTGCTGCAAGTATGGATATTTTATACTTGGGATATTTCATAGTGGAACATATCATGCGGTGCACAGACAAAATGCTTGAGTTGGCATGGATTATCGAATTACAGACTCTAACCCCCATTGGCATCAACCAATTTGTTTGAGTCATGTAGATATGATCTGACTACATGGCACTCAGTAGTCACTCTCTTATCTCAGAGAATCAAGATGATGAACCACCTTCTGGAACAGTGTGTCACTTGATGACAGTGGGCCTGCAAGGCAACAAAAGCAATGATACAACTGTCTAAAGGGGATAGTAGACTTGGGTGAAAAAGTTTTGGTGATGGCAATTTATTTTCATTGGTGGGGGCAGTTGACCAAGCAGTCAAAAGGATGGAAAAACAGAACCAAAAAGTGCAAACCATGACCAATAGAGGCCAAATTTAAATTTAGAAATAGATGCACCTACCTTTTCTACGTACAATTCTGTCTATCACATGTGTACCAAAAACAAAAGTTAAAGGATTAGGAAGCAGTGAAAGATTAGTGCATCTGTGTGGGATGTCTGAAAAAAAATTAACAGCAGTGGACAGAAGATGTGAATTGATAATGCCCCATCCAGTATTTCTACAATATATCTCTATTTTACATGTGATACTCTTGGTATGTTTGGTGTATAAAGCATTACTTTGTGAATGGATATAAGGCTACCTAAAAGACTTTGATGTTGTTTCTTTGTGAAATAGGAGAGATTAACAAAGACATCGCAAGCCTGGAAAATTTCTTTCTTTGTGACCTGGGATGGAGAGAGATGGCTGTTCTGAATCAATTTCAATCCCTAGACAAACAGTTTTTGAGCGAATATATCTTATTAAGGCACTCAATCTAGTACACCCCATTGCTCTCGTACGGTGCCCAAATGCTTATGCTCCATCCACGTAATAATCACCCTGCCATTCTAGACACAAAAGTGAGAAATCGGCCGGGTCAACTTTAAGTTACCTGAAAGTTCAAGATAAGTCAATCTTGTGCATCAAAGCGCCTTTACCGAGCTGCCTAAGTCTATATCTCTGTGAAGATATCAAAAGAAGGATAACTTAGTTTGAAGGTAGTGTCCACATATTGATTGATATCAGTTAAATGATTAACACTGGCCCCCAATGGACCATGATAGATCGATGATTACCCTTCTGTTTTCACTGTCCTGTTTATTGCAAGTGATGAAAATACCCACGTCTCCCCGTTCATTCACTGGTTAGATCCAACTAAAATGATATGCAAATTCTACATGAATTTCAACCACATATCACCCATCGATTTCAACATGATTTCAGCCATTGGGTCCAACTAAAAACGATGTGCAAAATCCACATATATTTCAACCAGATTTCACCCGTGTATTCAGCCTGATTTCACACATAGATTTCAACATGATTTCAACTGCTGGATCCAACTAAAAGTGATTTGCAAAATCTTCATGCATTTCAACCATATTTCACTAGTTGGTTTCAACCTAATTTTACCAATTGGTTTCAACATGATTTCACCGGATGGATCTAACTAAAATGATTTGCAAAATCTACATGAAGTTCAACCAGATTTCACCACTGGATTCAACCAGAGTTCAAAGTTACGTGCCTACTGGGTATGTGCAGAAACAATAGAGGTGAGCCACTTTTTAAATGGGGTGCAGTATCTTGCAATCAAGATTCTAACCCTCCTTCCTATTATTTGGGGTGATAAATGTTATATCAAAGTAATGACTTCCACAAAAATTCAAAAGAGAGGAGTCAGAAATGGGGGAGTCATTATCTTGCCTTACACCAGAATATGCATAAATGTTCCAGCTGGTCCACTCTGTCCACACGACCTTAAAATTGAGCATCATCTTTTATCTAAACCAAATGTTAGTTTGTTGTGAATGAATACTGACAGAGTAATAACAATGGAGGAGTAAAACCAAAACCCCCATAAACATAACTGCATTCACATACTGAAATAGCAAGCAAAGTATGACATACCCTGTAAAACAGGTGCACAGAAAAAAATGCCTACTGGAAAACTGCCTCCTGTATATTTTGTGACTGAAAAAAATGTCTCCTAACAACATTTTCACCACCTTAGTGGTCCTCTTAAGAAGTATATATACCACACTGTAATGATACAAATGTACAGTCCCCCCAAAAGACAGTGAGTACACACACATGAGGATACTGGCTTTATTTAAATACAACATAGTATATGTGAACGTATATGTATGCATAACATACTAATACTATGTACAATTCGTTCTAAAATTCATGTAAAATTCAAGTTATAAAATATGCAATTACCCATTAAGTGAAATTATTGATGTAAATGAATGCTGCTAATCTTGTAGAGTGCAGTTCACTAATTCTAATTCTAAAAGCACTTTTATAGTGTTTAATATCTGTCAAAAGACAGATTCTAAGGCACATAGCACAAAAACATGGTTCAATATGATTAAAACAGAGACATTGCAGGGTTAAGTATCGTGGAGAAAACAGGAGGAGATTGGAAATTTAGGGTGGATATGCTTTTCCAAAGAGATATGACTTCAACTTTGACCTGAAAGAGGCAAGTGAGTTTGCTGAGTGGACCTCATCACGAAGGTCATTCCAAATCATAGGTGAGTCATATGCAAAACTGAGTCCAGAATGCTTTCGAGACTTGAAAACTGAAGTAAAGTAGGGAACCTAAAGAAATATGCCATCAGATTGACTTCGATGAGTATTATGTGCACTATGTCTGGGAATCAGAAAGGATTCAAAGTATTTGGGGCTACCACTGTGTACGAACTCATATACAAGCATGGCAGTCTTAAAGATAGAACTATACTTAATCGGCAACCAATGTAGTGCTTTTCTAACTGGAGTGATGTGTGAGTACTTGGTGGTGTTGGCAATAATTCTGGCAAAGCTGTTCTGAAAACATTGAAGTTTGTGCAGATCCAGAGCTGAGAGACCTCTGAACAGAGAGTTACAGTAATCAAGACGGCTTCGGACCAGAGCATTGGCAGCCATAAGAGCAGCTTCATGTGTCAGATGTCCTCGGAGTTGCTTAAGATCCAGGACATGAGCAAAACAAGCCTTGCAGACCTTCATAACATGGCAAAAGAATGAGAAATCTGAATCAAACCAGACACCAAGGTTCCTAACTGCATCTATTAGTGATATAAGATTACCGAGTATGTTGACCCGGAAGGAATTAAGTTTTTCACGCTGAGACTTTGACACAAACACAATGAATTCAGTCTTATCAGGAATCAGCTTGAGCTTATTTGTAGAGAGCCATCTTTTTACGTCTTCAAGGCAGTGTGACAGCTTATCAAGGACCGAAGCAACATTTTTATGTGTGAGATGCAGATACAATTGTGTGTCATCAGCGTAGAACTGGAAACTAATACCAAGGTGATTCTGTTTGATTTTACTCAGCAGAGTAGTATAGAGTGAAAAAAGGATTGGCCCCAGTACAGAGCCTTGAGGCACACCATACAATAACTTTTTGGCATCAGATAAAATTGACCCAATCTTAATGCACTGAACACGGTCTGAGAGATAAAACTTGAACCAATTGAGGACAACCCCACCAAAACCAAACCAGGAGCTAAGAGAATCAAGTAGGATCTCAAGTAAGCAGCATACTAATCATGAAAATGGGGGGCCAGGCTCCCACCTCTGAGGCCAGGGTTCGATTCCCAGCAAGGCCTCAAGTGGGAAAGCTGGTAGTTGCTTGCCATTGGTCGGCAGTTTACACTACAGAACCTTGACCAACTGTATATACTGGTTTCCTCTGCTCTTCCAACTAACCGTTGTGATATGACCTGTACAGTGCTGAAAGCAATGTAAAACCCCAAATAAATATATCATCAAAATGAATACAAATTTTCATTTAAAAATAAGTTACTGATAAACGCTGCTAAACTTTAAAGTCCAGTCCACTAAGCAGTGTGGAATATTTATTGTGACAATTACCATAACAGGGCCAAAGGTCACCTTAACGGGCAGGAGTCCTAATGCAAAGCTACCAAATCCAAAGAACGACCTTGAATTAAGGTCAAAGATTTCTTACTTACTGTAGTTATAAGAGGGGTGACTTGCCAAGAGAGGTGACCTAAGGTTAACAATGTGAATGAGCAGACACATATAAGACACAATATGTTGACCCTCAAGCCCGATCAGTAGGGGTAAGATATATTATGCAAGAGTTTAAACATTTGTAACCGAAGCCAATATGGCTGCCAAAGGTTCACCAGACCAGTGATTAGCCTGTATGTGACGCCACACAGTCAGATGGCCATGTATCATGTCTTTGTATATCACGAATTGGACCTACCGTCTAAAGCTATGAAATGTGAAAAAGCTAGGAAGTAAACCTAATTTGACATTAATATATTTCAGACACTTTTTAACTTTAGAATCTGTCATAGGTAGCCAAACTTTATGGGATTTATATTGAAACAGAGAGGTGGAGGAGGAAAAGGAATACCACTTGGTAAGTTGCTTGAGAGCTGCAAATGGATGCATGGAGAAACACAGTTTGGGAGGTGATATAATGTGAACTGTGCCTCTGTTTTGGAGAGTTTTTGTCCATTTGATCAACAGTTTAGCAATTGTTTTAGTGAGAAACACATCCTTTCCTGTAAAATGCCTAGCGGGGTCGAAATCCCGCAAAGCATGAGGGGCCAGGTTTAAAAGTCGCATAAAACCAAAGAAACCAACTAAATATGGCTTTGAACATGACTCCCATGTACAACTTGTCACATTCTTTACAGATTTTCTTCAGCATATGAATATCAATGATGTTATGAGAAGCCACATGCAATGGCCTTCTTTGTTCAACAGATTTGAAAAAAAACTTGACTTTTAAACTATCAAACAACTCATATTTCAAATTAAATATTACACCTTTCACTTTCAAAGCGGATATATGATTTGCCACCATGGCAGCAGAGCAACTAATAGCAAACAAGTACTCTGAGAACGCAAGCACTACATTCACATTCAACTTGTGCAGATCCACCTTCATATGGATGCAGAAGGCGAGGAAGATATTGACCATAGTCTGTAGGCTGCTTGGGTTTTAGGCCTAAAAGCCTTGCTTAGCCTGGTTGAGGCTTTGTCACCAGAGATCGCATCACACGACTATCTGAAATCAAAGCATAGCATATTTTAAGCACAACTTAAATCACAACCAAATATAATATCATCAATGACATATGTATGTTCATATCCTTACAGTTCAGAATTTAATTGCAACATCTTTATGGCAACTGGACACCACACAGGGTAAGGAACAGCAGCTCTGAGGAGGGACCAATCCTGCTCGGATCCTGACCATCTAGACAGACAATCTGTTATTTTGTTGTTTTCACCTCTGTAAGTCTATGTCATATTTGAAGCCAGACACCAGACTTTTCTGGCACATGCCGCCAAATATGGATCCCTAGTCCTTCCTGCGTTGAGAACTGTGACTACTTGCCTGATTATCACACCTGATGAGTATTTTACTTTTTTGCCAAAAATTCTAGAAAAGTTTAAGAGCCAGAAAGATGTTAACCATCTCAAGGTGAACTATTGAGCAGTTGCCATAACCCAACTGCAGGGGAAAATGATATACTCAGTGGTTCCAACGTCCACCTAAACCAGTCAAACATGCATCTAGATACAGTACTGAGTCCACATTCTTGTGCTGATAAAGTGAGATACCATTATACAATGGCAAAAATTTTTCAAACCATTTAAGATTTCTTTGTGTCACATGAGCTTGACCCAATGTCATCAACATCCTATTCAGGAATATACACACTGGTTTACACTATTCTGTACAAATAAAAGCAATAGGGACTGTAGCTGTCTTTTGCTACTATTTTTCTACTGCTTTGCATACTACCTGTATACTGGGACACACCAGTTTATTTTTACTAATGGTAAGGCCAAACTGATGCAAAATCCCAGTAAACATTAGAAACGTTTTAAAATGGTTTAAATGTTTACAAAACGTTTTTAAAACCTAAGTAAACCCAATCTTTGATTTTCTAAACGTTTCTAAGTAAAAGTTTTTGCTGTAATGTTTAAAAAATGTTTTCTAAACATTTATAAAATAACTCAAAAAGCTAGGTTTAACTGGAAATGTTTTTAAAACATTTATAAAATAGCTGAAGAAATTAAGGTTTTGCTGGAAATGGTTTTCAAACATTCATCATGAAATGTTTGATAAACAGTAGACATAAAATGTTTAAACAACCTTCACCTTCAAACATGTCCAAACAAAGATGGCGGTGAGCAATAATAGGGAATTTTAGAGGATTTTGTCAAAAATTGCCCCACATGCAATCCCTAAAAGTATGAATTCAACGGGGGCACAATTTTTAAGCCATCATCTTACAATTTTAGACATGAAAATAATATTTTCAGTAGTGAGCAACCATACAAAGAAATTGAATTTGACCTCTGACCCCATTATTATTCAGACATTATTATGTTTATTTATAATGTTTTTCTAACATTTATTGTTAAATGTTTAATAAACGGTTTTCATAAAATGTATTAAAAACATTCCATTACAAATGGTTTTCGTACCCCTCATTTTTTAACCTTTGCCAAACGTTTCCTATCAAACGTTTGCAAAACCTAAAAATGTTTACTGGGAATGTCAACTAGGGCATCAAAGTAACAGTCCGAAGGGCGACCCCAATATAATCATCTATATAATAATTGATTCTGTCGCCTTTCTGTCTCATGACATAATGCAATGCGTCATTGAGGCACTAGAAATCTGGCTCCTATGACGTGTACCGAATGGGAGAATGTGTCTAAATAGATGCCATTCCAACTGACACCTAGTAAATCATAGTCGCAAGGGTCAATTTTAATGTACCTGAATGCCCGGCTGACATTCACCTTATACAGAAGGGCACCTTTGCCCACACGCGTCAGTTCATGAGTTATGTCATCCACAGATGGAAAATGTAAGTCAAATTGACTACCAAGGTACGTATCCTTGTCAATCCCTACATTGACTGACCCACGAGTGGCCACCTTAGATCTATAATTACTCTACGCCTGTCAGAGTCAGGTTTGTAACGCGTAATGAAATGTGAAATGTGTGCACCTTCAATTGGATTTTTGTGAAGGGGCCTATGATGGCACCATATTGTCTCTCCTCATTTATATATGTCTCAGTATCACGGGGAAATTGTGTAGCCGAACTATGGTTGACGCCTTCATGATGCAAAGTACACACCCTGTTAGAGTCAAGGGGAAACCCATATTCAAGTAATTCTAGTAATTGCTGATCCCAATATCTCACAAGGGCTTCCTTTCATTCTTGATTTATTTATTTATTTGGGGTTTTACGTCGCTTTCAACACTGTACAGGTCATATCACGACGGGTAGTTGGAAGGGCAGAGGAAACCAGTACATACAGTTTGCTAGGGTTGTGTACTGTAAACTGCCGACCAACGGCAAGCAACTACCAGCTTTCCCACTTAAGCCCATCACAGGGATCGAACCCCCGACCTCAGAGATGGGAGGCGAGAGTGCTACCACTCTGCCACCGTGGCCCCCCTTTCATTTTTGAATGTTTAATTGGGACTTGATTGGAATTCTGGCTGCCATGAAATATGGGACACCTATTTGCTTGACTTTTCTATGTACCTCCAGGATATACAACTTGATTTGAACCCACAAGCATCATTTGATCCTGTAAAGGCATAAAGCCAAACTTAAAGTCACTTTGGGCCAACCATTTTGGATAAATGGTCTGATTGACATATTCTGCATGCTTCTATGGATGAAACATAATCGATGACTCCAGTTTATCTTCAATTCCAAAAAAATGACATCATACAATTTCATGTAGTTATCTGACACACCTGCCTCTATAGTATTTTTTCTTTCAGAGAACTGTCAGGAGTGATAAGTGAAACGTCAACTTGAATATTTTCCACATTTTCAGAGGTTCTTTGTGTGACCTTTGAAGTTTCAACCACTGATTCACGTTGCAAATAGGGAGAGGTGTCAGACACTGCCATTGAATTCACCTTATTTACATTATTGTTCAATACTTTGACACCTTTTATTTGATTGCTTATGTCAAGTTCACAGTGCTCCCCATTCACACTGGGAGTTTTGAGATAAACCTAGTATTGACCATATTTACCTTGGTTTTACTAACAACATTTTTAGGTAATATTTTTTGGTAGAGATTCTACTGTGGTGGGACTTACTGTACTGTACTGTACTGTTCTTGTAGAACAAACAAGAATCGAATTTTTTCTCTGTTTTGATAACTGATTTTTCAGAATCCTCTATAGCAGCTGTGCTATCATCAGGACTCTTAACCCGTCAAACTTTCTGACAACTGCTCTGCTCCACTGGTTAGCAGCTGTTTACTCATTTTTGTTTGACTTTGTTTCTTAACCAGGCAATCATTTTCAGCATGGTTTAGCTGTTTTCCCACACTCAAACAGTGAGCAACAGATGTGCTTATGTAAGCGACCATTTGTCTCGTGATCACTTTTGTATGAACAATTGCCACTTTGATAAGGTTTGCACAATCAAGGTTTTCTACCTCCCTGTTCTAATTTTTGCCAAAAAATTCTTGAGTGTTCCGATCCCATGTCTTACTAGTTACTTGAGAAAAAGTATCTGTACTTAATTTCCCCCTTGTCTTTTTGTGATGCTCCTCCTCTTCAGCCATCCTGTTCTCTATTTTGTCCAGTTTAGGTTGGAACTATTGATGTGTAGCCTGCGGCTAGATTTGTTCTCTTTTTTTTTATTTTGTCTGTAAACAATACATTTATCAATAAGGATACAGCAATATTTTCAGATAAGAATTTGTAACTATACAAAGGATACAAATAAGTGATATAGAACTATTGTAAAAGAAACATTAGAATTACAAGGGACATGTTTTACTTGATCAAGGCATGTGGTTACTCACTCCATAATCAATTTCCAATTTTTCCATTTTAAGTCAAAAAGGACCTTTTTATCTTGTAGGTTTGCCAAGAGCTTTTCTTCTGCATATGTTTGCTTGAACTGATACATTAGTCTGTCTAGACACATAACGGCATTATTTTTAAAAGAGTCAAAAATATATTTTTTTGTCAGGATCAGCAAAATATTTATAGGGGTTCTATTCTGATCTGACAGTAAATATCCCAGCATAATATCCAGATTATTTAATGTTAACTGACAATTTATTTTCTCTTTGACATACATTTTTATGTTTTCCCATAAAGTTACAGTAATAGGGCATTCGGTAAAAATATGCATTAATGTTTCTGGAGCATTGTTACATTTTCTACAAAGTGAGGATGATGATGCTCCTATTTTGTTTAGATAATGATTTGTTCCTAATATCCTGTAGATTATCCTCAACTGGAACCACACTAGGCTATTATCATTTATTGTGTTAAAACATACTTTAAATATATCACACCAAGTTGATTCATCTATATTGAGGTATAAATCTACATTCCATTTTAACTTCATCGAATGATTATTTTTTTTGTATTTATTGACGTACTTATAAAAATTTCTAGCTCCCTTATCAGATCAGTACAGAATCTTTATATGATTTGGTATATTTGGTCTAAAGACATTGTGCTGAAAATTAGTTTCTTTCAGTAACTGATTACAAATACCTTCGGCTCTCAAGTAATGCAGAAAGTTGATATTTCTTAGATTATATAAATTTTTCATTGTATCTAGTGACCTAAATTGGCCATTATCATCTAAAACATCTGAAATGCAGCGGATCCCTTTACTGTACCATTGAGAAATATAAAAAGTCTCATCTGACAATGGTTTATTGTACCATAAAGGGGTTGTCAGAATCTGTTCACTTGTGCGTAGCTGGTGATGTTTCAATATATCATATGCTGACTCAAAGACATCATTCCAAAAATTATTTGTTATATTTTTGTTTAATTCAACTATATATTCAGGACCCAATCCAGTGCACTTTTCTTGGTATTTTCCAAAGGTTGCTTGAAATAGCTTGTTCCATGGGGCATCCGTTTGTCGTAACAATTTTCTAAACCAAGTTGTTTTTAAACATTTTATAAACAATTTTACATTGACCATATTAAGTCCACCTGATTGCCCATCAAGGGTTACTATATTCCTATTTATTTTGTCAGGTTTATTTGACCATAAAAATTTGTAACATAAATCTTCAAGTTTTTTTTAATAATTGTGGGGTAGGGTTTGGCAACCCCAAGAATAGGTGATTTAGTTTTGCCAAAATAAAAGTTTTGACAAATGTTACTTTCCCTATTGGTGTTAAATATCGCTTCTCCCAGATATTTATAAGATTCTTTATTTCACAAATCTTTTTGTCATAATTAATCTCCAACATATCCATAAGGTTGTTTGAGAATTTTATTCCCAGTAGGTCAAAATGTGTACATCCCCATAGAAGGCCTTTGTCCACTAATTTTTCTTTTGAATGCCTTTTTCTTCCAATCCAGAGTTTTTTCTGTATTCATTTTAAGCCCAGAGTAAGTTCCAAAAGTTTCCAGTGTGTTTAATGCAGCTAATAATGAGTCTTGTGAACCATCCAAAAAGAGTGTGGTGTCGTCTGCATATTGTGTGATTTTGAATTCAACACCATTGATAAAAATACCTCTTATTTGGGGATTATGAATAATTAATATTGTTAGTATCTGTGCCGCAATTATAAATAAGTAAGGGGAGATGGGATCTCCTTGTCTACACCCACGTTGTATGTTTATGTTATCCGAGAGAAAACCATTTTGCAAAACTTTTGCTGTAATATCTGTATTGAACAATCTAATCCATCTCTGAAAGTTGGCTCCAAAACCTAGATATGAGAGAGTTTTGAAAATAAATTCCCATGAGATGGAATAGAATGCCTTCTGAAAATCTATTGAAACTAGGAGTCCTGATATGTTTAATTTTTTTGGTAGTATGAATAATATCATATACCAAACAGGTATTTTCGGCAATATCTCGACCCGATATGAAACCTGTCTGAGTACTGTCAATCAAATAGTTCAGTAAAGGCTTGATTCTATTAGCAATAGCTGCTGAAGCCAGCTTATAAATGCTTGAAAGCATTGATAAGGGACGCCAATTTTTTATTTCTTCCCTGCTTTTGTCTTTTTTAGGTAAACATACTATCAGGCACTGTCTTAAGGAGAGAGACAGTTTTCCTTTGTCATAACTGCTGTTTAAAGCCTTTTTGAATCCAAACACCAAGCTCCCTCCAAAATATCTTTAAAAAATCTACCGGAAAACCATCTATTCCAGGTGATTTATTATTTTTAGTTTGCTTTAAAGCTTTACTCAATTCTTTAATAGTTAAGTGCCCTTCAATTTGATTAATATGTTCACCATGAACTTTTTGTGTTTGACAGTGTCTCAAAACATCTTCTAGATCAATCTTTTCCAAGGAATCTATCTCAGAGAGAAGGTTATTTTCAATTTCTTTACTGAGCTTTTTCTTGTTAGAAGCATATTTCATTGTTTTGCCTCGTATTCTCAATAACAACATTTCCAGAAACAAATCATAATCAATTTTAAGATGTAAATTATCATCTGGTATATTACGTATACTTTCCAAATTGTAAACTGGGGCTGCATATCTTAATTTCTCATCTCTTATCCATTTTTTTACAAATGCAATGTATTCCTGATCTTTCAAAAGACTAGTGTTAAACTTCCAAACACCAGGACCACGAGAAAAGTTTATGAGGTTAACAGACAAGCTGATTAATGAATGGTCTGTTTTGCAACCAGGTTTTATATCTACCTGAGCTACTAAGTCCAATAAAGTTTGGGAAGCGATAAAATAATCTAACCTTGCTTGTTTGATGGGATTTTTTCGACGCCATGTATATATTTGTGTATTTGGATTAAAATAACGGTATAGATCAACTAATGAGCATGTGTCAATGACATCATGCAGGCTCTCTCTTGCTTTAGGGTTATTTGACCCAACATAATTATAAGTATCAAGTTGTGGGTTTAGTGAAATATTTAAGTCACCACAGAGTATAAAATAATCATGATCATAATTATCTATGTAGTTCTTTATATCTTGAAAAAAGATCGGATTGTCCGTATTTGGGCCATAGGCATTAATTAATAGAAAAGTTTGACCCAGGCAGTTCATATGTAATGCTATCATGTTACCACTATTATCTGTTTAAATAGTCAAGATATTATACTGGAGGGTATTCTTAAACAAAATTGCCACCCCACGTGAATTTGTGCTGAATCCATGCAGAAATACCTCCCCTTCCCAAATTGTTTCAACTAAACTGAGATCAGACTCTTTTAAATGTGTGTCTTGGAGACAAAGAATATCAATATTTTTGGTTTTCAGGTAATTCAGGACATCGTTTCTTTTACTGCTATTTCGAAGCCCTTGGAAATTCATTGATAGGATGTTTAGAGTTTGGGATGACATCGCTTGGTTATATACATTTCATATTGAGACCATGTAGTTTCACATCCACACACCTACATCAAGGTAGTTATACCCCTTTACAGAAACAGAAACATTCGCAATCAATATTATAATGGCTCTATATTCACTCAAAACAGTGTCTATTGATATTGACTTCAAAAGCAATTTTTTAAAATTTAACTTTAAGGTATAGTAGTTATACAGACAGACAGTAAATTCCTTAAATAAGGACCAACACATATTTACATTTGAAATGAAACAACTATTAAAAATTTTTACACCATATTTGAGAAATGACAGCTGAAAATATAAATTACATGCCATGCTTCCTAGGGCTGGGCATTCTCAGCTTAATTTAGTTTACGTGGAGAAACATTTTATTAAAGCAAGGGCAATGTCTTTTCTTAGTGTTAACACTCTACCAAAACAGACCGAGCACCAGAAAAAATATTTACAATATATAAAGGCTAGCAAATGCAATCACTATTACACGATACTAAATTATACACTTTATACTGATACAGGCAAATAGAAATTTAATAGAGCCCACTGTTTAATTGTGTCCATTAAATGTATGGTATACTTTTTTAACTAAAGTGGGAAAGAGCTCAAAGAACTGTCAGTTTTTGACAAATGGTTGTAATGGTACTATCACTTAAAAGGGTAGACGTATACCCGCATACGGGTGTATTTAAATTATAAAAGGTACTCAATTTTCATCAGAATAAAGGTACAAATATACAATGATGTGTTCAAATGATAAAACAAGATATTTTGTTGTTGTCGGTGAAAAAGTAGAACGCTAGATAATATATAGTTCCACAGTTTCAGTCTATGTCTGAAATGTAGAGTATATGCTACCTATTTGTGTAAAGATAAACTGTTAATCTCTAATTGTCGGTCAGTGTGAAAAACTGAACACAGAAAGTATCTTTACAATAGTGTAACAGTATCGAATCAGCTCGATCAGCAGATAAATTATCTTTTCGCTAGAAATTTTATTGTTTATTTTAAAAATGATTATTTTTGATTTTTGAGATAATCAAAGCTCTGGTGGGTTTATTTTATTTAGTGATGCTATATGGACATACATAAGAAACACACCAAAAGCGGCTAGTACCATACCAACTACCCTTGCTAAAATAATTTCTACAACTTAAGCTTGGAGTTTGGCCTTTCTTTGTCTTTTACATGTAGGGTTAACACTATATCCTACTAATGTTGCATTATTTCAACTTAGAGTATATGCACTTTTTGCGAGGTGGCATCTAGGTGCCATCAAGTTCATTCCTGAAGGGGTCCTGGTTTTTTGGTTTCAAAAATTTCGGACCAGACATCAGATTTAGTATGCATGACCATGCTGTTTTGTAAAAAGCTTTTCTATTGGTTTACAGGTTTTTGTCCTCAAGAGCGGTTATGTCGGATAGAAAAGCAAAGCAGTATAATTTACGCTCCAGTAGACAGGGGCAAGTACATATGCCAATACATAAACAACTGTGCGATGATAGGGAATTTCTAACAGAAATGTTACGTAAACAGTCAGTTGGATCCGGCTGACATTTCTTTCCATGATTCGGATGTTTCTGTTTCGGACAGTGACCTAGATTGTAGTGGCTTGGTTTCACAGTCAGACAACGAGGCACACTCCAGTAAAAAAGATAGCCGTACGTACAAAAATTTTGCAACGGAAAGGGAAGTACCTTCTCATAGCAAGGACACTAGTTCGGATCCACTTTCTCAGAACCTTATTAACAAGCAAATACTTCAGTAAACTCACGGTTCTTAGTGAACGGCTTGACAATATTGAAAGTTCATCAGTCAAAAAGACAAATGATCAAAGTAAAATCAAGAAAACACGTGTTAAAAATCAAAAATAAGTACCCAGGTTGCAGAACCTAGCAAACTGGCACAAGAGTGCAATCCCTCCCCTGTGGATAGGTTACCCGACCTTGCTGCCTTGAGACAAGATGCGTTCATACAAATTAAAGTCGAACAGAGGTTAAAAGAACTTACTGCTTTGCAAACAGGTACAGAACAAAAAATTAAATCCCAGAGGGGCGGGGTAGAAGTTATGCTAAAAAATTGGATTAAATGGCCCCGTGAGTTTGTACTCACCGGAAGTGCAAAGGAAAGAGTCTCATACGACCAGTTGACCCCAGTACAGTGGATGGCTGGTTTTTGCCGCACCATGAAAGGAAAAAAATTCTGAAATGAAAGAACACATGCTTGACTATGTTATTGCTTTACTAGAAGATGCTAATGATTTTTCATGGGGTGCGGCAAAGGCCAGCCACGCAGTGTTACTGTGTCGTATGGAACAAGGGGAAGTAGCTGATTTTTCGGATGTTCAAAAAATTGATAGGATCCAACGTGCTAATGCACAGAAACATGTAGCTTCATCACAAAACATTTTTGCCAAAAAATTGGGAGGAAAAAGTACTGGGTCCATGCCCTGTAACTATTACAACCAAGATTCCTGTGTTCATGACAAAACCCACGAGACGAAAGGTACCATTTACAAACATATTTTCTCTGCATGCTGTGCAAATGGAGGGAAAAGTTTTGCACACCCAGAAACCCAGTGTAGAAACATAAAAAATCTCAGTCAAAAAACGAGTAATTTTGGGTACAGATTTGAACGGCTGTACCCAAACACAAAATAACTGTAAAAAATTTCATCCAACTACCTTGATAGATGCAAAGAATGTTAAGAGTTGGAAATTTTTTGAAGAAAGGCAGGCCACAAAGCAGGAGTGGCTTGCCTGGCTCCATAAGTCAAAAATTAACACCATTGACCAGGTCTTATGCTGATGTTGTTCGTACCAAAAATACTGGTCTTCCAATTTTATCTCCTATTGAAAAATGTGCATCACTTAATTTCAATTGTTGATTTACTGCAAATCAGGAGCCAATTGGTCCTAATAAAACACAAACTCTGGAAAGACACAAACATCAATCACCTGTGCAGTATCCAAACCGTTCTTGTGTAAAACAACTGTAAAAAGGCAGAAGATTCTTTGCTAAACTTAAACACTGAATTTGAATTACAATTGCACAACAGATTCGCCTCATTGCAAGACTTGGGTTCGGAAAATCTTGAGCTTGAACAAAATACTATAGATACACAACCTAGCTTGGTGACACATTCTACTTTGTCCAGCATTGTAGGTGCCCCTCCAGACAACCTGTATAAACAAAATGATTCAATAAAGATTTCTCATGAGGGTGATACTATACATGAATTTCCATACCAGCAATCACATTGTGATCAAATTATTCCACTGGAATCGAACCAAACCAAGATTCCAGCTGAGATTCTAATGAACAAAACAAATTGTGCAGACTATGTAAATTGTTCCAAACAGAATGGAACCCAGTTTGGCTTCATACCTTTGACTCCTTTGAAAGTTTATACTGGTGCACAGACTTTTGATACTGTATTACATGACCTTGTACATCTTCACAAAACAGTTAAAGCCAGTAATTTGCCAAATTTCATGGCTTGCAGAATTCCATTGAAATCTCAGCTGAATATCACCAATTGGAAAAAGTACTTAGTAAATTATTGGGACCAACAGTTACTTGATCTATTAGCCTTTGGCTTCCCTTGAGATTTCGACCGTTCTTGTCCTTTGCAGGCCACTGAAATTAACCATACTTCAGCTGTTGCTCATTCACAACACATTGATAAGTACTTACAGGATGAAATTCAGTATGGGGCTATCTATAGACCTTTTGATTCAAAGCCTTTCCCTCTACATGTGTCTCCATTTATGACACATGAAAAGTCAGGTACTACAAAACGTAGAGCCATTGTTGATCTAAGTTGGCCACATGGTTTTTCTGTCAATGCTGGTGTGGCAAAAAATAAGTACCTGGGTACTTATTTTGAAGTCAGGTACCCCTCCATTGATAATATTGTACAAGCAGTCAAAGAGGTTGGTCCTTCAGCTCTTATGTTTAAGATAGACATTAGTCGTGCCTTCAGGCACTTAATTATTGACCCTAGGGACTTGGACCTGTTAGGACTTTGTCATAATAAGTACTTTATTGATGAATCTCTGCCTTTTGGGGTCAGGCATGGAAGTACTTTCTCCCAGCGTTGTTCAGATGCCATTAAGTATATTATGGCCTCCCAGGGTATACAAGGTTGTACAATTATATAGATGATCTTCTATATATTGGCCCTCCTGATGAGATTTACAGTGCTTATAATTACCTTCTTGACCTTCTTCAACAGCTAGGTCAGGAAATAAGTAAAGAAAAGCTTGTTCCTCCAACCACTTCTCTCATATGCCTTGGCATTCAGGTAGATGTTGTTAAAAAACTATATCTGTGAGATGTATTGCCATTGTATGTAATATATATATGTACCTATAAGAATAAAATATGAAAAAAAACATATCTATACCCCAGACTAAATTGCATCAAATTCATGATGATTGCAAAAGCTGGATTGATAGAAAGACCTGTACTAAAAGACAATTGCAATCTTTACTAGGGTCACTCTTATACATTACCAAATGTGTACGATATTCAAGATACTTCCTCAATAGAATGTTGGAAGTATTACGTCAGCATACAAATAAAAATGTTGTTTAACTCATCAATGATTTTTTTAAAGATTTGCATTGGTTTTGGCCCTATAAACCAGTACAATGGAGTTACTTTCTATGATAACAAAAAACCTTCAGCATCCGTTCCTTTGGATGCTTCTTTAACTGGTTTAGGTGGAGTGTATGGCCAAATGGTCTCTGCCCTTGATATACCAAAAGGTTACATGGACTATTCCATTTTTCACCTCGAGATATGAAATATCACGGTAGCTTTAAAGGTCTGGGGGTATGGTTGGAAAGACAAATATATTGAAGTTTTTTGTGACAATCTTGTGGTCGTACAAGTACCACAAACAGAAAAAGCCAGGGATATCTGACTAGCTACTTTTGTTAGAAATATATGGCTTATTACTTCCATATTTAATATACATTTGGCCATAACCCATATACCTGGCAAAAGCAAGTCACAGCAACTCACAGCAGACTGGTTGTCTAGATGGAGAGATACTCCAGATAATCAAAACAAATTGTTATCCATGAAACCCATTCACCAATGGATTCCTACTCGTTTAGATTTGACATTGCTTAACTATCAGATTTAAAACATATTTTCCATATATTTTTCTTATTTTGTAGATAATAACATACTAGGCCAGCTCACCACCAGTGCTAACCAGAGATTGTCTTGTGGCTTTCGGCCTAACACCCTCAGGAATTATGAATGTATGTTCAGGGATTTCCTCATTTTCCTGGTGGTGACTGGCCTGGTGATTTCTCAGGTATCTTCACAGACCTTGCTATGTTTTATGGAATTTTTGGTCCAGAACCAAATTTCACATTCCAATATTGCCAATTATATGGCTGCCCTTCGGGCTTCCTTCATAATATACGCCATTCCTACTGTACCTTTTACAGATCACAGATTACAATTATTTATAAAATCGGTAAAAATCAACTCCCACTTTGCCCATAATATCCATTCCTTCATTACTGTAGACATTTTACAAAAAAAACTCTCAAATTTGTACTGTACTACCTAATGCAGACATATTCAATGCACTTTATTTATTTGCATTTTTCTCTGTATTGAGATTGTCTAACATCTTGCCCCATTCCAAGAAACTCTTTGATAGTTCGAGGCAATTATGTCGAGGAGATATCATTTTTCTTCTACCCATGCAGTAGCCATTGTTAAATGGTCTAAAACTTTGCAGGATAGGAAGAACTTCGCTACTGTGGCTATTCATGTCCTAGGTCATTCTTCTTTGTGTCCAGTGGCAGCTTTACAAACCATGTTGCAGAAAGTTCCAGGTTCTAATAATGAACCTTTTTTATTATTCTCCTTTCGGGTTGACAATTATGGTAGATATTGACAATAATAATATAATAATTATTTACTGTGACAGAAGTAACCATTTATATTGTGACAACAAGACTTTTCTCTGTTAATTTGTTATCAAATTTTTTAAAGCAATTCTATATCTTGAAAAAGTGATTTACACAACTTTCATTTTTTAGTAAAAAATTGTTCTGTAGCCTTCAATTTTGAAAGAGTCAACTGTTCCAGGTATTTGTCCTTGAACAATTTTTGAAATGCATAAAAGTTTAACTTTCTGTAATTGAGTGCACAGTGAAATATGTAATTTTTGGCTGACAGAATGAGTAAATTCATTGGCTCATAATAACTATCGCTGTACATATATCCAAAAAGGACTTCCCTTATGTTAAAAACATGTGTTATACCCATTTTAAGCTTGATCCAATTCGTAATTGAACACCATAACTGGTTTGTCTGGCTACAGTGCAAAAATAAATGATTTATAGACTCTTGTTCAGTGCACATAACCTACAAATATCTGAGTTATCTTTGCATATAACACTTAAATATTTTCTAACACCTACTATCCTATATAAAATTCTGTACTGTAGCCATGTAAGTGAGGCATCACAGCTAAATCTAAAGCAAATTTTGAATATATTTTGCCATGTTCTCCATCAATTTCTATATTTAGTTCATGGTTCCATTTGTGTTTCATTTTGTGTTCATATGAAGAATTATTTAACATCTTGTATATGTCTCCTGCACCTTTTTGACTTTTAAATAAAATTTTTACATGGAATGGGATAAAGGGTCCAACTACTCTGGCACAGTTTTCATTAGTTACTTGTGCATATTTATTCATGAATGACCTAACAAGGAGCTTAATTCTATAATAGTCTAAAATATTTATATTTCTAAGATTATACATTCTTTGTAGCTTTTCCCGAGATAAAATGTTACCTGTTTCACTTAGGAGGACACCTATATACCTGATACCATGTTCATACCATTCTGACTCAAAGATGTCATACTCATTTAAGCTTTTATTGAACCACAATGGGCTAAATATGATATCATTGAGACACATAATTGAGCATGATTCTGACACCTCTTGCCACGAATCTAAAACGTCCTTCCAAAAGGGATTTGTGATCTAGTGGCTATTAGTTTTCTACACCATGCTGCCCAGCCAGCACTACATATGAGACCAACAAGGGTCCCAAATAGGTTCTTATATGGGGCCTTTGTGGGCGCCCTATATGGGCCCCAGTCAGTTTTTGCAAACGGTTTTCTGATGGGACCAATATGGTTTATCAATAAGGGTCATATATGTGCCCCATATGGGGCCTTTATTGTGAAATAAATGGGTCCCACATGGGCCCAACTTGTAATTTGAACATGGGGCCCAGATGGTTTTTGCAAATGGTTTGGTGATGGGACCAGTATGGGCTCTGTATATGGGTTATATGTGGGTCTGACAAGGGCACTATATAGTAAACTGCATCCAGGTTCTTATTGGTCCTACATATAGGTTCAGATGTATGGACCGGCTCAGTTTTTAAATGTGCACTACCAACACAAGGTCCATTTGTTGTTCAGCTCGCATGTAATAGAAGCTCAAAAATGAGTTGATCTGTGTGAACAGTCCGCAATTTCCTTCACACTTTGCCCACATATTCTGTCTAATATTTTAATATACTTTCATGAAGCCTTTGTAAATAATGCACAATACAATCTTGATTCATACTATACTATTATCCAATTTCCAGAATGTAATTCAAATCATTTCAAGTTCAAAATCTTATGATGTACCACATTTGTGTCTAAGCTTGTCTTATACAGAATACAGAAATGCGTATCAGAAACTCATCACTTAATGATTCACCCAAACCCTTTTTCCAGATGGCCCAAGCTAAAACAGCTACATAGCCTTGTCAAGACACAAGTAAAACACATGATGAAATCCTCATTTAACTGATATAATTAAGCACATGCATTATTTGATTAATAAAGATTTTTTTCATTATGAATCCCCACCAAAAATATCATAGTTTATTATTTTAGCCTTATTTACACAATTTTTACAAATTTCATAGATTTCTCACACATATTTATAATCTTTAAATTGTACTGTAATTTGTATCCTAGTGATGAAAGGCTACCCTGTTTCACACCATGGGGTGTTTTCCCATTTTTCTAACACTGCCTCAAAATACTATCTGTGTGAAAAGATAAACATATCTGTACTGCATGATATAGGGGGTTGGACCTAATTAATGATTAATGACCCCTTGAGTTAAACTAAGAGAAACTAAAATTTTACAGAATTTCCACAACTGTAGACTTAGGATTTCTGTACTCTTATACATGAAAAAGGTGTTTGTGGTACATTAAGGTAATATAAACCACTAGATTATTAATTAGTGAGATATACAACAAATTTAATTTAATACATTTTTTACAAAAACTTGACAATACATTTACAGAGCTATAAAATGGCTATTGTATGTGATAATAATGAGGGTCCCTTGTGAGAATATTATACCCATTTTTGACCTTCATAGGTCCAACCAATATGCGTGTACACTTTTATTTAAAAAGCTTTTGTGGCGAGTTGTTTTTCTCAAATAGGACCTTTTTATTTTTGGATTTTTTTCATTCAAAATCAGATGAGAAGTTAATAAAGAACACTTGTTACATATATTTACATTTTTCCTCTAGCATTTATATATGGGACCTATCTGGGACCCTTATACCAGTAAATCATCCATAAAAGTCCATTCTGGGGCCCATATTAAACATTGTGATAATAAATGTTTTGTTTACCACTCTTTACGAAGTCCAAATCAACATGATGCCAAATGAATGTATTATTAAATCTGTTTTATTTTCCTTATTTTGTACTATTTAGGGAACACTAAGTATTTTTATATAAATGGGACCAATATGGGCCCCCTTTGGGCATTCTGTGCCCATATATATCCTTTATAGGACCCATATTGCTATTTGCCCGCCTATAGCCCACATAGGCCCCATATGATCATGCTTGCTGGGTGGTCCGAAAATGGTCAGTTTATGAGATACATTTAGCCTATACTTGATAAGGTGTGCCCAAGGTGCATCTGAGTCCTTCAAAAGATGTCTAATCCAAGTGGATTTTAAAGATTTGAGAAATTTGTTTATATCAATCATTTTTAGCCCTCCCTCAAGGTATTCTTTACAAATTTGTTTTCTACTGACCTTGTCTGGTTTACCATCCCACAAAAAATCGTAAATCAAATCAGTTAATGACTTAATCATGTTGTATGTAGGATTAGGCAATTATCAAAATAAATGATTAAATTTTGAAATAATAAATGTTTTGATAACTGCAATTTTTCCAAAAAGTGTGAGGTAACGCTTTTTCCAGTTATTTAATACTACCTTTGACTGTTGTAAAGCATTATTAAAGTTTTTTGTTACCATCTTCTCTAACTCTACATCAAATGTTATACCTAACAATAAAAACTCTGTGATGCCCCACTCAAACATAGAGTTTACACATAATTTATCTTTACAATGTTTTTTACGGCCTATCCATATGAGTTTAGTTTTTTGAGTATTCATTTTTAACCCTGACATACTCCCCAAAATCTCCAAGATATTTAGAGCTGTCTGCAAGGAAACCTGAGAACCGTCCGTTAACAATGTAGTGTCATCGGCGAATTGTGTGAGCTTATGTTCATCATTTCCTACTTTTATTCCATTTATGTTTTTGTCATTTTGGATAAGAATTGATAATATCTGGCCACACAAGATAAACAGATAAGGTGAAGAAGGATCACCCTGACGACATCCACGTTTTATAGTAAAGAAACTTGACAATATTCCACACTGGATCACAGAGGCTTGTACATTACAATTAAATAGTTTAATCCATCTTATAAATTCTGTTCCAAAACCCATAAATTTAAGCACATTGTAGAGAAATTTCCATGAAATAGAATCAAAAGCCTTTTCAAAATCAATAGGCATTACTAGTCCATTTTTCTGTTTTTTCTGCAAAATGCATTATATCACACACAAGTCGTGTAGAGTGGCCAATATATATTCCAGGAATAAATCCAGTCTGAGTTTTATCAATTAGATCATCTAAAAGCATTTTTATTCTATTAGTTATTGCTGATGATGCTATTTTATATATGGCTAAAAGCAACGAAATCGGACGTCAGTTCTTCAAAATTGTATGATCGTTATTTCCTTTACGGAGACATGATGTAGTACACTGTCTTAGTGTTAGTGGCAATTCTCCATGTTTATAACTATAGTTAATGGAATTTTGAATAAAATATTTTAGTTTGGGCCAGAATACTTTGAAAAATTCTGCTGGAAAACCATCGATTCATGGTGTTTTTCCATTTTTCATACATTTTAAAGCATGTCCTAGCTCACTTATCGTAATTTCACCCTCCAGAGTTTCTGATTGTTCAGACGTAAGTTTGTTCACATGATAGTTTCTAAGATATTCATTTAAGTTTATGTTTTCCAGTTTTTGATCGTAAGAATTAAAAAGGGATTGGTAAAATGTTTTTATTTCATTCAAAATCTTTGCTTGTTCATTGATAATTGTGCCATTTTCTTTTTTAATGCATTTAATAGTTTTTTCTGTAAACTGTTTATTTTCCAAAGAGCAAAATATTTGCTTAGTTTTTCACCATGTCGTAGCCACTGTACACGAGATCTAACAATCTGCCTCTTCATTTTATTTTCTCTTAGTGTTTCTAATTCATCTTTTTTGTCTTGTAGCAAATTTATCACAGCAAAAATATTATTACTTTTTCCTAAATCATTTATTTCTTCCTTTAACCGTTCTTCTCTATACATTTATGTTTTTTTTCAAAAGAGAGGCAAATTTAATTGTTTCTCCCCTAAGCCTTATCAGCAGTGTTTCCAAGAATAAATTGTCATCTATAAACAGATGAATATTATTTGGACCATTGTTCTTCAGAAATTCTAAAGTGTATACTGGAACAGCATATCTCATCCTCTCATCCTGAATTGCATCATTAATTAGTGTTAAATATTCTTGCTCTTTCAGTAATGATGTATTAAATTTCCACAGACCCTTTCCATGTTCAAATTTATTAATTAAGATTTCCATTTTAAGCAATGAATGATCTGTTCTATATCCTGGTAATATATTACACTTATGTATTAAATCCAACGTAGTATTGGAAGCCAAAAAATAGTCTAGTCTTGCTTGTTGTAGGGGGTGTTTTCTTCTCCAAGTGTATCTGGATTTGTCAGGATGAAAATATCTATATACATCTGTTAGACTACAATCCTCAATCATATTTAAAACTATATTTCTTGCATTAGGGTTATTGATATGACGGTAGTTTTGAGTGTCTTTTTTTGGATTTAAGACTAGGTTGAAATCTCCACATATTAGTGCATAGGATTGATCGCTTGAAGTAATAATCCCATTTATACTATCATAGAAGAGTGGCAAGTCCTTGCTTGGGCCATATACATTTATAAGTTTTAATCCAAGGTCATCTATTTTTAAATTAAGTGACAACATGTTTCCCTTGTCATCTTTTTCTATGCCTTCAATTTTATATTGAAAATTGTTCCCAAAAAGAATGGCCACTCCACGAGAATTTGTTTTGTTTCCATGAACAATACATTCTGCACCCCAAAGATGTCTTATCTCAGGCTGATCTTCGGGTAACCAATGAGTATCCTGCAGGCATAGTATATCGGGATTCTTGTCTTTTAGATAATTTATTACATCTGTTCTTTTAGAAAAAGTCCGAAACCCCTGGCAGTTCACCGACAACACCATAATTGTTTTACCATTAACTACAACCATCAGTCAGTAAACAAGTATCTGTCTCAGAGTTCCTTACAGACATACAGCATTGACAACAACATTGACAACAATGTTCTATTGCAAAGCAAAATTTTGTCACAATCATGTTACTTTCTGTTGATTGGAGAATCTTTGATTTATTTATACAAACAAAAGCAAACAACAAAAATAAATGAAAAAACATTATCAGTACCTTTATATCTACAAAAAGGTTTAATTTTGGTTCAGTCCCTTGCAACTTATATACAATTTAATAGGGACCAATGAAAAAAAATAGACAAAGTTAGTGAACAAATGGTAGAACTTGAAAGTGCTAAGCCAATGCATAAAAAGGATTTAAAAATATTTACATTGCACATAACTAAGTAGATACAGCATCTTTATGATTATTATAGGAGTAACTATTTTTCCTTGGTCAACTGCTTAGTGCATCAAATTATACAATACATCCAAAGGTCTTGGGCCGTGTAGTTACTAGATAAATAATTCCCATATTCTGTCTATCAAGGATCTTGGTCAATTTTGCTTTAGCAAAAGTTGGCCAACTTAAATGTGGCTCAGGGAAAACAGAGGCTTTTTGTGGACAGTTTAGTACTAAAAAGTTTTCTCTTTGATCGTTCCTGTTTTCTTGAGTCATTCTTTTTTAACAAACACACACACAAAAAAGAAAGGTTATTTTTGGAGATTTTGTGTTTGTTATAAATTTGATATCACATAATTCATTTAAGACACTATTGTTGTTACACGATTATTATATAACACTAATTAGTAAACAGTATAAAGTTTTACATTGCTTGCATAGATTTTTTTATTTTGCCACAAAAACTTTTAACTGGCATACAAATTCCATGTGATGTTTTGTTGTTTGCATAAATACAGGGAAAAGTGCACACTCTTATTAGGTATTGTAAGTTTTGGGTACACCACATAACCTTTTAAGATTGGGCTGAACCGGTAAAGCGTTAAATTGTATTTGGTGACCAGTATGTACAAAGTTAGAGAACTTTATAGGTCAATGTAAAATGAGTGTAAAGGTGGGCATAAAAAGGACAGCAATTTACATACACAAAAATGCCAGGAAAACATCTCTTCACAATTCCCAACAATACCCTATCCCAATAAGGACATTTCTGTGGCAGGGGGTCTTGTCCAAAATTCTGACTTGTGATAATATAATGGTATTCATAAAGCTTAGTGTACCAACAATAAAGTCTGCTTTGGGTCTGGAGATTAAATTATTTGTCTACTGTTGTGCTTATGTTATAGTAACCTATTTTATATATTCTCTGGTTTCTAATAAATTTAAGATTTCACATCATTGTCAGGGGGCCACGGTGGCAGAGTGGTAACACTCTCGCCTCCCACCTCTGCGGCCGGGGTTCGATCCCCATCATGGCCGTAAGTGGGAAAGCTGGTAGTTGCTTGCCGTTGGTCGGCAGTTTACAGTACAGAACCCTAGCGAACTATATGTACTGGTTTCCTCTGCCCTTCCAACTACCCGTCGTGATATGACCTGTACAGTGTTGAAAGCGACGTAAAACCCCAAATAAACAAACAAACAAACAAATCACATCATTGTCTGTGTTGAACAAATTAACAAATTTACCCAACAGATTGTGTTGTAGTGGTGTAAATAACACTTTACAGAAGTGCACAATAGATCCAGAATAATTAAATGTTTTTCATCCATTATTTCCACAAACTGTTGTATATGTTTTCAAGCTTTTAATAAATTTAAGATTTCACATCATTGTCTAACAAATTAACACATTTACCCAATGGATTGTATTGTAGTGGTGTAAATAACACTTTACAGAAGTGCACAATAGATCTAGAGTAATTAACTGCTTTACACACAGTATTTCCACAAACTGTTGTATATGTTTTCAAGCTTCACCAGAGGTATACAGCTTATGGTACAAAACAGAGCAATCATAATGTGTTTATCCCACAACTAATTCCAGGATGATAATGCTTGGGTGTAGTATTATTCCCAGTATTACTCGAAAGAACATCCATGATATTTCAGCTTTAATTGCAACAGGTTTTTACACCAAAATTTGTGAAAAATCTATGCTGTGCTGCTAAAGCTCCCATTTTATAACATATGTAAAGTAAAAAGAACTGAAGTTGGCAACATTCAATACTTATGTAATTATCATATACCTTTACAGGCCTCAACAAAAGTTTATATTTATGATACAAAAAACGAGCAATCACAAAATATTTATCTGGCAAGATATTCTAGATAATTATTTAAATACAGTGGTGTACACATGTAGTATTCATAAAACTTATTATTCTCACGATTATTGACGAGAACATCCAAGATGTTTCAGTCTTAATTGTGACAAGTTTTTACATCAATATTTATGTAAAACTATATGCTGTGGTTTTAACATAGCTCAGAAAAAGAATGCAATAATCCCGTTATATAAGTCATGATAATTATGTTAAAAGAACTGAATTTGGCAACACACAATATTTACACAACTATCGTATACCTTTTCAGGCCTCAAGTTTGTATTGTATTGTTATACAGTAATTATAGTGCATTTATCTCACTACTTCAGCATGATAATGCAGTGAGTAGTACATGAAGGGTAAACTTTTGCCTCATTTTATGACCTTACTTTTACCCTCAAAGAACTTTTACCCTCACCTAAAAATGAGGCAAAAGTTAACCCAACTTTTAACCAAATTATCCTAAAACCAGGCAAGTTAGTACTGTGAGGTTGAATATGTCCAGGAATGATTTTTAAAAGGTTATGTCCAGGAATTAAACAGTGAAAAAAGTTTTAAGAGTTCCTAGTATTGTACTACGGCACCACGGACATTTCTTTAGTTGCTCTGCACACTTCTCACAACACAACAGATGTCAACAAGGTAGAAGAACCATTGTAATGTCACCATCCATACAAATCTTACAAGCCAGTGCTGCATCCGATCTCCTGTTCTCCAGAATAATTTGTTCATCCTCAATTTCAAATATTGCATCCAATAAATCCACGGCTGTAATGGTATTGCCTTTCAACTTTTCCAATCCATCTCTTATTAATTTATCAGAAAATCCCAACTGACGTACAATTTTCTCTGCACTTTTATGTACCGAACACTGAGTCATATTAGTGTAATCCTGGTTTAAAATTTCGGTGGTCCTCACTTTAGCAAATTTACAAAATGGGAAATGTTTAAGATGTTCTTTCAAAGGAATATCTCCTCTAACCCAATTATACATAATTCCACCACAGAAGGCACATTTCACTCTGTCTCCAGGTCCGCAATAGAATAACCCCGCTTTAACTAAATCAACTGGCGACACAATTTCATCCTTCGGCCATTTATCCAAGAAGCTAGCCAAACGAAGACCTTCTGATGTATACTGATCATCTAAAACTTTTGCCATTTTAAGGATTAAAATCATCACCAAATCCCTGTCACACAGGGAAATTATAACTGTTTCATCATTTACACCCCCAAGAAGCTAGCAAAAAATGAAGACCCACATGCCGCATATAACTTGTCTAAATTTTTTTTTGTCATTTCATGTATATTCCTGGTTAAAAATCTTGAGCCTGCTTAGTTTAAAATATTTCATTGTTTACTCTTGGAAGGGTATCGTTTTAGTTTATAGCTGTATACATAATATATATGCACAACAAAATTATATTTTTATCAACAAAGTTGACTGCTGGGGAGAAAGAAGGTTTTCTTATAAAAATGGTTAAAAAAGGTTTTGTTATAAAAATGGTTATAAAAGGTTTTGTTATAAAAAAGGTTAAAAAAAGGCTCTCACAATTTTTTGGCTTTAAGGTTTTTTTCTTGAAAAAATTAGAAAAAAGGTTCTTAGTAAAAAGAGGCCCTTTAAAAGGTTTTCTCTGGTATGCCAGATCAAGTCATAAAATCCTTAAGTTTAAGATCCATAAGTGGAAGGCATGTGGTTGACTAAAAAATCTGGTACAGGTTGTACACCAATTTAAAATTTAAGCTCATTTTCAAATATGGCGACTGTTTTATCCTGCAAAAAAATCCCACACAAATCATTTTTAGATTGCTTATAACCCAATAATATTGTATAAAGTTGATCAATTTTATGTGTGTATATTTATTATAGTTTTTCTTCTTTTGTCTGCTGATTCTGCCTTATGTCAAATACAAAAGTACATTAACCAAAAGAGTCTTTTTAACTTTGTAAAAACAAATCATATACACTAAAAACACTGTTCTATTTTAACTTACATTACTCAACTTCTATAATTGTGCACTAATTTGTGATATGCACCTTTTAAAAGTAATGAAGACTTCATACATTTTAATGATACATTATACAGCATGCGATGCATTTTGACTAAAGATAAATACATTTTGCTCTATCAAAATTTGTTACCTGACTCTTGTATATGTACTAATAAACATTTAGAATATGGCTACTTTTATTGTCACACAGTGATAATCTGCAGAAGCTACTGTGTACATAACTGATGTAGATCTTTTAGGTGTATATTGTTTTTGTGAATGTCAAATTCTATAATTGGTGTCATGATAAGATCTTACAATCGACAACAATTTTCTTATGTCATGTGCAACCTGCAAGATATGAAACACCATCAGCTATTTACTTAAAGGTTATAGGTGGTAACACACTTACCTTCCACCTCTGGGGACAGGGGTTTAAATCCCGGACCTTTTGTGAGAAAGTTGATAGTTGTTTACTGATGGTCTACACTTTGCATTACAGAACCTTAAATTAATAAATCTTTAGAATATGGCTCTTTTTTAACGTCACAGTGTGATAATATGCAGCCAAAATATTACAATCAAAACCAATTTTCTGAAGTAATGTGCAACCTGCAAGATATAAAAACACCAAAATATTGCAATCAACAAGAATTTTCAGAAGAAATGTGCAACCTTTAATACATGAAACGCCATCAACTATTTACTTAAAGATTAAAGGTGGTAACACACTTACCTCCCACCTCTGAGGTCAGAGGTTCAAACCCCCAGACCTTAGGTGAAAAAAGGTTGGTAGTACCTTACTGATAATTGGCAACACACTCACCTTCTACCTCTGAGGTCATGGGTTCAAACCCATATGTGGGAAAGGTAGCAGGATTTTACTGATGATATGTAGTTCACATTATAGAACCATAATTTACTAATGAACCTTCAGAATACAGGTACTTTTAATGGCACACAATGATATTTTGCAGATGTTCTTATGCACATGGCTAATGTAGATCCTGTTGGTGTAAGTTGTTTTTTTGTGAAAAATGTCAAATTTAATAACTAGTGTTGTGATAAAATTTGGCTTAATGATAGTCTGCTGTTTACCGTAGACAACCTTGCCCAACTGTATGTCCAGGTTGTTTTCACCCACAAAACTACTCATGAAAAGGTGTCAAGTCAACAGTAAACTTTTCATTGCATTTCAGTTTTAACCAACTGAAATTAGCATCATTATTTTTTGGAAACAGAATATTAAAATCACTAATTTTTTTACTTGTGTGGTCACATGCACCAGGTAGAGATATTACTCAATGTTAACAAATTACTAAAAGGTTAAAATAAATCTTTTCAGAACATTTTTACAGATAATGGTATGAAACTGCTGTTTTTTTTTAGTTTATGATGACAGTAAACTTTAAATGCTCTTTATGTTTCAGTTTTAGCAATCTGATACATTATTGACTGGTTCAGAACCTTTTGGAAGTTTTTGTAGTATTTTAGAAAGTGCTATTGATGCTGTGTTATAAAAAAAGCTAATTTTATGGAAATTCTAAGGAATGTCAATAGGAAATTGAAAATTTTTTTGGCTTTCTCTTTTGTGAAATGTAGTTTATAGGTTTTGTCTATCTAACAGTTTTCTTGCTTTTTTAAGTTGACACTAAGTAAAAGAAGTTTTTATTATCTTTAAATTTAAGAAAAATCTGATAGTCATTTTTCCATAACACAATTTAATTATCTTCAATTTGCACCAATTTCCATAACACAATTTAATTATCTTCAATTTGCACCAATTGTGCTAAAACAACATTGAAATAAGACACACAGTACTTTTGTAAACTGGCTACATAAATTATGAAGCATCTCATTTCATATTATTGATTGCTCCAAAATGAAAAACTGCAGTGTTAAGTTTACTCATGGAAATTGGCTTTGCTTTTAATTGATTTCTTTGTGGGATTAATTGTGTCTGTGCTGTACTGTGTTGTACCTGAACAAATTGCTATGCGGTGTCCCATGGAATAGATTTCTGTGTAAAACACTGTGTTCTTACTTTCAACAATTTTTGTTTGAAATTAGAATGATTTTTGCTCGAAATTAGAAATAATATACATATGCATACATTTGCAAGACATTAGAATATTGGTGGAAAAGCCATCAAAAAGGTTAAATAATATATATTTGCAAGGCATTTGAACCTTTAAAAGCATGTATACTTGCAATACTGGAGATGAAACTCGCTCATTTGTTATGATGTATATTGAAGCATGCGCACTCGAGATCCACAAACTCAACTCCGCTTTTTCCCGTTTTGTTTACAAAATATATATAGATTGTTTCTTTCGACACTGGCATCGTGTCCTAGTATATGGATAAATATGTAACATATTTGCAAGGCATTTGTACCCAGAACAATCCTGTCAAAGGATATAGAATGGCAAAGGATATAGAATGTCATCGACAAGCATGTGTACTAGCTGGAGAGGAAACTCACTCGTTTGTTGTGATATATATTTAAGCGTGCGTACTCGAGATCCATGCTGTTTTGCTTACAAAATATATATTTTATTTGCCTCGGTAGTACTGATAACCTGGCATTGTGTAGAAGATGTATGTAACATACGTATTTGCAAGGGATTTGAACTCAAAACAAGCAGTCAAACCAATAAATAACAATGCAACTTGAAACTGAAATGGTGATATTGGAAAACAGTTCTGTTGAAATGGAAATCAATATGAAATACACAAATGTATTAGCATTTGAAGTGGTTCTATTAAAGATCAATTTTTCCATTAAAGCTTTTTATCCAAGTCAGAAAGTTGTACGTGACGCTTGGTAATTTCTACAAGTAAGAACAGTTATATGTGCAGCCAAAGTCTTTTGGAACATACTGGACAAAGTTATGGATTATATACATAAATCACTTAACTGGTAAGTGGTTACTTTACATATAGCATTGCATGATATTCATATTTGTTGTAAAATATATAAATATATGATTTTCTTTGTTCTTTATGCTAGTCTTAAATATTTGTATGCTAGTTGAAACAAGGTATAATTGTATCCCATTTTTAACAGGCACATGTTTACACTTTACAGCTAAAATTGAAGAAAAAGGCATCCAAATGATTATTCCTAGAAATAGTTTGATTTTTGTACATTGCATGTAACTTTGATTTGCTGTTTCACACACAGTTACATAGATGCAAAAACAGGCACAGACAGAACCTATATACATTAGACACAAATATACAAACAAGCACATACACAGTATCTATACACAGACATATGTATGCACATCAGTGACAGATACATAGAGTGAGATTGGAACATATGTTTACACTAATATACCTATAGAAACATATAGTTAGATTGAAATACGGACACACAAAGACAGACAAATATAGTAACTAACACACAAAGGCATATAGACATAGATTACATAGTCACTCAGACACTTCATTATGACATACACTAATGTGAATGTTTTCTTGTTTTATGTAGGTGGAAGACTTCAGTCGCCTTATCATGTTTGTTTTGAGGCCTACAGTTGGTGTCCTAATATGACTAAGTCTGTTGAACCAGATGTTAAAACAACCACTCTTATTTATGCAGACAAAAGCCAGTTATCACTGTTGTGCTTGTGTATGTATTGTACATATTCAGAAAGTGTGGAAAGTATTCAGTGAGTTTTACATACGACCTTAGGTCATAAAATTGTTGGATTAATGAATGAACGGTAGTCTTTCAGACTTGTTAATAACTCTTGTTTTTTTTCACACAGGTACAAATACCAACATCTAAATAGCTATGTTTGTCTTTAATATTTGTATGTTAGTTGAAAACAAGGTATAATTGTATCCCATTTTTTCACAGATACTTGTTTACACTTTAGAACCAAAATTGAAAAAAGCATCCAAATGATTATTCCTTGAAAGAGTTTGATTTTGTACATTACATGTAACATCAGTGACAGATACCTACACTGAGATTGGACCATATATTGGCACAAATACACATATAGAAACATATGGTTAGATTGAAACACAGACATGCAAAGACAGCGACAAATATAGTCAAAAACACACAGAAACATATGTATAAAGACATACTTGACATAGACACTCAGACACGTTAATATGAAAGATAGTAATGTGAATGTTTTCTTGTTTTTATGCAGATGGGGGACTTGAGCGGCGTTATCAAGTTTGTTTTGAGGTCTACAAGAGGACCAGTCCTAAAATGACTAAGGCTGTTGAACCAGATTTAAAAACTTTTGATTTATGCAGACAATTGCATCCCATTTTTTCAGATACTTGTTTACACTTTTACAATCCAAATTGAAAAAAGGCATCCAAATGATTATTCCTTGAAAAAGTTTGATTTTGTACATTGTATAACTTTTTTGCTGTTTCACACACAGTCAGAGACACAAAAAGAACCTATTCATATTAGACACACATCCACAAACAACCACATACACAGGAGGCTGGACATACACAGACATGTGTATGCACATCAGTGATAGATACCTACACTGAGATTGGACCACATGTTGGCACAAACACACATATAAAAACATATGGTTAGATTGAAACACAGACATGCAAATACAGACAAATATAGTCAAAAACACACAGAAGCATAAGCATAAATGCATAGATGACATAGTCACTCAGACATGTCATTATGAAAGACATTAATGTGAATGTTTTCTTGTTTTTATGTAGATGCAGGACTTCAGTGGCCAAATCAAGTTTGTTTTGAGGTCTACAAGAGGACCAGTCTTGATATGACTTAGGCTGTTGAACCAGATGTAAAAACAACAACCTTTCATTTATGCAGACAAAAGCCAATTATCACTGATGTTTGTGTGTGTATTGCACATATTCAGAAAGTGTGTAAAATATTCATTAAGTTTTACATATGACCTTGATAAAAATTGATAGATTAATGAATTAACACATTAAATTAACCATCAATATTGATTGTAAAGTTAGTCTGTATAAAATGAAGGTTGTGCAAGGTGAAGTCGGAATGTGGTGGGTATGTCATGCCTAAGGTAAGTGTAATTGTTACGTAGCTTTCCACATATGCAAAAAGATACATACAAAAACATATGGTCTGATACAAAAGCAGATACTGACAGATATGACACAAATACAAACACACAGACACATACGCAGACATTAAGGACATACACACTTGACTACAAATGTCATTATGAAAGACACTCATGTGAATGTTTTCTTATTTTTATGCAGACAGAGGTCCTCATTGGCTTATCAAGTTTGACATCTAACCACAGTTTGTCACCTATGTGTAGGCTTGAGGCCTTGATAGGGACCCCTCCTGATATAATCAAAGCTGTTAACTCAGATGTAAAACAACAACTTTGATTTGTACAGATAAAGCCAGTTATCACTTATTGTGTGTGTATTGTATATATTCAGAAAGTGTGGAACTTTACCGTGGGTTGACAGATGTTAATTTGTATTATGTTTTGTTTCATATCTGAACAGTTATATATGCTGTGCTTTGTTTCAGATGTTTAATGCTATGCAGTAATTTTCTGAGTAGAGACAACTAGTGGCCTTGATTGACAAATTGATGGAATATTAAAGACAAATAAGGAGAATAAAGAAACATTATTTGAAATTTCTGTGAACCATTAAGACTGTACTTTTCTGTCAGATTTAAGATCTATAATGTTTGAGCTGGTGACCATGATTTCTTTCTTAAAGGTATGACAGGTAGGTGGAGGAAAACAAATACATACAGGTGGTCAAGGTAAACCACTGACCAATAGCAAGCTGAGGTTATTATATATCATCAGTATTGAAATTTGTATGCATCATTTTGCTTTAGTGAAGATTCAATGTCTGACACAATTGAGTATCAACATTATTTCCCATCCAACCATGCATGCAACAATTAAGTGGGATAGGAAAAAAGGTTTGATACCCCACAGACCATTTTATTATGCTCAATTTTTAATCAAATTAACAATACAAATTTGATGTTACACACACTGAATATGCTTTCATTGTCATACAGTTTTTGAATTACCACCATAAATGTCCACTGAGTATTTACATGTGTAATAATATGCAGTATTTTACTTTTGAATTATATATATGTACAAAGTATGATTATGTTAATCTCACACCCAATGAATATACTTTAATTATCATACCCAGTATGTTTGAATGACCATTCATTGATTACAATACAGATTTACATACATTAAGATGTACAATTGTAACATGTATTACATTATAACTACAGTTTTTTATATCATACACAGTGAACATGGCTATATAATCTTACACAGTATGCTTGAGTTACTATCATCATATGATACACATTATTACAACTAGATATTTTTGAGTGTAATTTTATTTTATGAAGTTATTATAACTTCATCATTTTACACAGTATGCATTGAACCACCTTACCTTTCAATAATTTTACACAGCTTATATGTACAAAGTATAATTATGATAATTTCACACATGATAGATATATACTCTTATAATACGCAGCATGTTTTAATTATCATTCATTGACAACAATACAGAGCTATGTACATTAACATGTGCAATTGTAACATGTGTACTACATTATAATGCATATTATATCATACAGTGAACATGCTTACATAATCCTACGCAGTATGCTTGAGCTACCAATCCTATCATTAACTAGCATAATAAATATACCTTCATTATCATACATAGTATGTTTGAATAACCAATTCAATGACTATAATACAGATTTGTATATAATAACATATGTAATTATACCACAATGCCATAAAATATTACCTGTGCAATTGTAACAATATATATTTTGTGTAATTACAAATATTAATACAGCAAGGCATAATTATGGTTTAACACTTTAATGACACAATCACGAAACACTTTAATCATTTTAATATTCCTTTAATCAATGTAGGTTATACTAACATTATTCAAAGTCTTCCTACCCTCCTTTCTCTGATAAAGCTGAATTGTGTTTTCCTTTCATCTTTATTGCATAACCAACGAATATTCCGATGGGAAAGAAAAACAGATACAACCAATACACCCCTTCTTATTTTTTAATGAAGATGTTCTCCATTTAAGTAATTTTCAAGCATTGGGTGATCGAAACAACTGGAATCAAGCAACACATTTTCTGCTTCATCAGTTGTAGTATTGCACAGATACATGCTTTTTCTTATGACAATTCTTTCCAGTATAGTCCATGACCTAAAAGTGGGTAATTCTGTTATACCCGCATTAAATCTACTAAGAATATTTCAGTATTTTTATCATCCTCATTAAATCAATCAATCAATCAGTTGTCCAAGTGCTTAATCTCTGTATCAACGGATTCTAAGGCACACCATCCAATTCGTAAGGCATAAGTCATAAGACATTAGACATGTTCCGAGTCGTTCCTAGAGAGGTGGTCCGGTGTTCGGTAGTAAGAAGCTATGGTGGGAATGATTTCTGAAATAGGTAGGTTTTGAGTCGACTTTTGAAACTGGAGAGATTTGGAGCACTGCGTATATCATATGGAAGATCATTCCATAACTTAGGGACATCATATGAGAAACTATTGTTAAAATGGACCTTTGATTTATGGATGGAAGCACAGTAAGAGGGAACCTGAAGGAACAAATTTTTGAGATTGGAATGTCTTGTATTCATGGCAGATTTGTACAAGGGGAGATATGGTGCAAAATACTTAGGCTGGCCAGTGGTGAGGTACTTATAAACCAAAACTAGG
The DNA here is from genome assembly GCA_964017235.1 of Sabellastarte sp. h YS-2021. Classification (NCBI taxonomy): domain Eukaryota; kingdom Metazoa; phylum Annelida; class Polychaeta; order Sabellida; family Sabellidae; genus Sabellastarte; species Sabellastarte sp. h YS-2021. The sequence goes on from OZ024928.1 coordinate 21,248,087, forward strand.
GGTTTGAAGATAATACATTGTCTAATGGGTAGCCAATGAAGTGTCCTAAGGGTGGATGGAATGTGAGTATACTTTGAAGCACCAGTGACAAACCGTGCAAGCGCATTTTGAACATATTGGAGCCTTGTAGCATTTCGGGATGACAAACTGCGAAAAAGAGAATTGCAATAATCCAAACGACTACTGACCAGAGCATTTGTAATCACCACTGATGTATCCACAGAAAGAAACCTCCTGATGCGATGAAGGTCCCTGAGGCTAATAAAACAGGATTTGATAACAGAATTTACGTGATTGGGGAAACAAAACTTTGCATCAAACAGAACACCCAGATTGCGTACCACATCTGCGGGAGAAAGGCAATTACCCAGGATATTGACATGAAATGAGTCACTGAGCCATTTGTGTCTGTCTTTGGCACCGAAGACTATGAATTCTGTTTTATCAGGATTTAGCTTGAGTTTGTTTTTAGACATCCCGACCTGAATATCATTTAAACATGATTTAAGACGGTCAAAAGACTTGAGACTATCATCAGGGGATAAGTGAATGAACAGCTGAGTGTCATCCGCATAGAAGTGGTAACAGACTCCGGTATATTTTCTGATGACTTGACCAAGAGGTGTTGTGTAGAGGGAAAACAGAAGAGGACCTAAGACAGAACCTTGGGGGACTCCAAACTTCAATTTGAACAAATTTGAAAGACTGGAACCAATCTTGACTGACTGAAAACGATCCTGGAGGTAGGATCTAAACCATTTTAGTGCCGATCCACCAAAACCAAATCTAGATGACAAACAGGATAGGAGTGTGTCATGATCGATAGTGTCAAAAGCCGCGGACAGGTCGAGTAGCACTAGTGCTGTAGGCATGCCCTTGGACAGAGATAAGTGAATCTCATTTTTGATGCACAACAAGGCAGTTTCTGTTGAGTGCCCCAACTTATAGGCAGGTAGTATGAAGGTATTGTATTAATAATTTTACACAAGATAATTCCAGCTGGTTTAACATCAACAAACGGGTGGATTACCATACCTACTGATAAATGCTGACATTACAAAGCAAGACTACAAGAGTACTGTTGAAAACATGGTTTGATAAGTATTACTTATATGTTAAAATGCACTGTGTTACATATACAAAATAAAGAAAAATGTATATTACTAGAAACTATCAATGTAAACTGATGTAAAATTTGTCTGGTTAATAAATCTTTTGACACTTTTGTGATTATGTCTAAACCACATTTCCTTTTACAAAATGCATTAGCCATTTCATCATTTTCATTGTAACTCCATGGTTGTATGTATTCATGGTATTACTGTAGGACATACCTTTACATGTGTTTGTGAGGAAGTACATACAATGGTGACCGCATGTGGTACAGAAAAGGTGTTGTACTCCTCTGCTGTTGTAGCTATACTAGTCTATCATTTCAAGGAATTTTACAATGCATTTGTTAGTTGGTTCTACCCCATAACTGTCAAAATATTCTATTGGTTGTTTTTACCGATAGTAAATAAATGGTAGTCCAATGTGTTCCTGGTTTGGTGTGTACATCTGTGTCATAGGGAAATGTACTGATATACGCAATCTTTTCTAATATTGTATATGCTTGAGACTTGAGTGATTTGTTGACTGTCCCATTGTACTTATACCTCAGTTGCAGGATTCATTTTTTTGAATCTATCTAAATCATGTCTTGATATTCAAAATACGCAACAAAAGTTCCACCAGTGTTTTTTTATCAGTGTCATCTCACCCAGGACTGAATTTTTCTCCAAGTCAAAGGTGTGACCATTTATAATGTTCAGTTGTAAGATCCATTGAATTATCCAAGCATAAAGTGTCGGTGCCTTGGAACAGTGAAAGGTACCCCGTAAGGTATCTACCAGAAGATCAATCCAACTCCTCAAATGGAATTGCTTTCCCATTGACTCTCAGTCCCATACTCTACACAGTGAAGTGTTGAAAGTTGAAGAGTTTTGTTTTATATTTGCAGAAAAGGGGGAAGAGTTGCCCAATCCCAAGAACAATTCTTGTTGGTTGTTGACCATTGCATAGACTTTGCTAAAACAAATCATCTTGACCCGCACTTTTTGTAAAATATTTTATCTCACCTCTCTTTATTGGATACTTTATCCAATATGATTGTAGACTTTTTTAAGTGTGCAGGTTTTATGGACAGTATAATTGTGTCATGTTTCACAAGCAAAGAAGAGGTCCTCAGTGGCCTAGTGGTTAGCAAGTTTGGCATCTAATCATAGGCTGTTACCTCTGTGGGTTCGAGTCCCACAAGTGGCAATGCTGAGGACCTGTCCCAATATGACCCTGGCTGTTGAACGGGATGTTAAAACCCCAACTTTGACAAGCAAAGAAGCACTTACAATTTCCAAAGTGTATTCATTGTTCTCTGTTGCACCCCATCAAAAAAAATTGGGGAATGTCTGTGCAATTTCACTTTTACCTGGCACTTTTCCATTAGGTATCTTGCCTGATTAAAAAAATTGGGATGTATTCTTCCAATTAATTTGAATGATTTTCCAAATTTTATTTTGTTAAATCTTGTGACTGCAGATGGATACACATCACTCGTATCTGCAAGAATACAATTTTCTTAGTAAAATGACTTTTAAACTCATTATTTGTACCTATATCTTAAGTACACAACAGGTGATTATAACATTATTATTAGTTATGTTGACTTTCATTGTTTTCTGACTTCTGTCTTAAAACAGAAAAATGGTAGGTACCCTATTACCTTTTATGACATTTTTTTTCACAATGGTTTTTTTTTCTTCTGTCTTTTTCTCATCAGAAACTTTTTTGTTCACAGTGTCATCAGTGGGTTTCCATTTTCTTTGTTCATGTCTAACCTTCTCTATTAAGTACTTCTTGTGACAAGAGTTACATCTGGTCTCCGAATAAGTGAAGTATCTTTCATTGTGGAATGGTTGCTTACAACATTTACATTCCTTGAAGCAATTCTTATTACTTTATTTATTTATTTGGGGTTTTACGTCGCTTTCAACACTGTACAGGTCATATCACGACGGGTAGTTGGAAGGGCAGAGGAAACCAGTACATAGAGTTCGCTAGGGTTCTGTACTGTAAACCGACGACCAACGGCAAGCAACTACCAGCTTTCCCACTTGAGTCATGACAGTAGGATTTCCCTTTCACCAAAACCTTATCCTTGGAACAGTATGAACAACAATGTACCTGTTCACACAAAATATCCAATTCATCATTCAAAGAAATATCCATTCATGTAGGTTATCTTATAAAGCCGATTCATCCTTGACACACAGACATATTATTGTCAAATAATATTGTATTTATACCCAATTCAGCATCAATTCTATCTGTATAGAACTTCATCCTCATTAATGTTAACTGATTTCTCAACCTTGTTACTTGAATTTTGTTCCACAAAATGTGATAATACTCATCGTACTTTTTTGGAGAATTACAGGTAGTCTCATAACTCTAACATGGTGCATGTTAAGTTTTTCATGTACTTGATCTATAAGATAATCATGTTGAAAGTCTGTCAGGTACCCTGTTCTATACTATGCATTAATGAAAATAACTGTGCTGTACAGATTTCTCTCAGATATGAGGTAATCCATGTTGTTGTTGTTTAGTTTTTTTCTGAATACAACTTTTCTAAGACATTTAAGAAGTAGTGCTGACAAACTACAGCATTTTTCATAGGGTCAGTGTAATATTCCTTTAATGGATTATGTCCTAAATACTTTTCAAATTTTTCTACAGGTTCCTCTATGAAATCTATATTTTATTGTTAAAGTTTTCTCTTAATAAAAAAATAGATAACTTTTTCAGCATCCATAATTCCATGAATGCTAAGTAACATCACTATTATATAACATCTGACTCAATATCACTGCTTTCGGGTGTAATATTGTAAGCGGATGTTGTCATGTCGTCGAGTGTCTCAGAATTTTTTTCTGTTTTTTCCCTCATATTTCTTTACAATGTTTAATACTGAAGGTAAAATCTTCTTCAGTTTTTTAAACTTGTTATAGCTAAGTGTTACATTTCTTCTTGAAAACTCATCAGAAAAAATGATAGTACAGTTTCCCTGTTTTACAAGCGCTTATTTTGAAAGCTTTTGTTTTGAATCCCATCTGGCTAAATGATAATCCCCATAGTCTAAAGAATTTATACCATCACCTTATATATATTTTTTGTCATCAAATGCACTGAGAGCTATTTTTTGTACCCATGGTGTAGATTTTGTGTTTGAAACTACGCATTGCAGAAATAGTGAACAGTCTTCAGTTGATTTTTTCTCAAAGTATGAAGGCAGTCTGCATGTACCAGTTCATTAGCAGCTGCTTTTGGTACTTCTTTGGCTCTATGGATAGTGTCACAGGAATATAATATGGAATATTGTTTTGATTTTAAACCCACAAACTCTGCCAGTTCTTTTGCCCCATATTCCATTTAAAACACCTTTTACTTTGGCATCTTTAGTGTGTTACAATGAATGTGTAGTTGGAAAATTGGAAAAATCAAAGTAATTAGAGTTAGCTCTGTATGTATCATTTGGAGTATTAGCCGAGTCATCCTTTGCAACAATTTTTAACAAGAAAGAATCTGTGTCATTGTATAGCGGATGTACTGTATACCATGTACCAAAACAATTTGGGAAGAAATAGACATAGAAGTTGATACATAACTTTTTTTCGCTAATTCTAAAACTTAGAATCCTATAAAAATTGGTTTTTCAAATTTAACTACATGATTTTTTAGTTCCACTGCTGCAATTTTAGGGTCGAGTAACTCCACCCTTTGAAAGGTAGGTTTGTTTCAAAATTTTAACCTCACTTTTCATCATTTGAACATATTTTATATGGTTTTTCCATAAATAGCATTGTTTATAATTTTAGCTTGTTGCTCTCAAATTCTGAGTTGGCTGCCTTTCTTCTTTCAATACTGAACTCAATTAATTACCTTATGAATGCTCTCTGTTTATACCTGAGAACTCTGTGAATTTTTTTCACTTTGAGTCTAAGCATTAAGTACAGTTTAAGTAATTCAAAATTTATTACATAGTTTTTCTAGGGTTTGAACTAGTTTTTCTACATTGCTGAACAAGTTTTTCATATCACTTGATTTTTGGATACTTTAGTTGTAAGGATTGAGTTCATCATATTTTTTGTTTCTTCCATATCAGTGCCAGTGGAAACTCAGAATGTTTGACATGTATATTGACCAAGTAAACCAGGTCAACTTCTAAAAAGGTCAGAATTTGTTCCTATTTTTGTACTTCAAAGTTTGAAATTTTGTTGCTTTTTAGCCACTTAAACTTACCAACCGGTAATTATTTTTGATAAAAAGTAGGCATATAATAAATAACAGTCAAACATGTGAAGGTAGCTAAATGGTTCCGCTTCATTGTAGTCGGCTAATGTTGGACAGTTTGCTTTTACATCTTGTGTAGTAACCAGAGATGCCACCCCTAATGGCTTTCTGTATGAATTCATACTGTTCAAGATCGGTGATCAGTTCAAGCTTTACTTTAGTTTGAAGCAGCATTGCATCAAATGAAAAGCTTAGTTGACTCACTTATTTTGCAATGTCTAACCCATACAGTTTTGGCTCTGAAAGTTTCAAAAACATCTACCAGTAATGCCACATCTAGTTTCAAGTAGGCTTCTAAGTATTTCCTAGATTTGAACATTTTAAAACCATAAACATTGACTGTGCATGCTGGTACTGTTAGGGGTGATGATCTTATTTGTCAGAGAACTGTAAAAGTGGTATTGTTCTGGTAATTTGCATTCTTTTAAAACTTCGATCCCCTTTAGATACTCGAAGGGGAAGAAACCTTTCTTTAGCAATTTTTAAAAATTTGATTATTTCGGATATAATTGTCTGGTATGTTTGAACAATTTGTCCTTATTTTCTTCTTCGCCTCTCAAGATGTCTGCTAAGTTTGATAAACTGTTGGGTAAATGAGCAAATGATTCCAACTAACACATGGAGTCCACATAGGTTAACACTGCTCTTTTTTGCTATTTGTGGGTACAAATGAATATGGTAATTCTAATATCACACCTGTAGGCAGCTTTCTTATTTCATTAGGTAATAGTTCAAAGTATTTAATACCAAATAACTCATGGAGGTGATTTGTACAAGTTTTGTTGTCTATCACACAAAAAATTAACCTTAACTTCCCCATATCACATCTAAAAACAGTTAAACTCTTTTGTCCATAAACTTTACCTTTCACACACTTTTTATGTGTCATTTAGCTATAATGTTCACATAAAACACACTTTTTAACCTCAAGTTGGTGATAAATATGTGTCGCTGCTTCCCATTTAATAAACCAGAAAGTTAATTCATCATAACGGTAATCCTGACAAAACTTTTTCAGTTGTTGTAGCATTAAAGCTTAGTTCATTGTAATAATCTACTAGCACACAATTCTACAAACAAACAATTCTACAAACAAACTACACAGGTTAAATTCAAAATAATATTTATACAGAGAGGTAGTGATATCCCGGTTTTATTGTTATTCCCAGTTGTACAGATAACCCATGTTTCACAAACACATCTAAATCTCTCCATTTTAGTACACGATTTCTACAAAGACAAGGTTCTCCATCAAATAGGACAGTTATGTCTTTCCCACTATCCATTATTACTGTTTCCCCCCAGTATTTCTTTTACTGGGGAACAGAGTTTTAGGCTTTTTATAAACTTATGTCCCCCCAAATGTTTACTCAGAAATCTTGGAATGGCAATTTCTAGATAATATGAAGAAACTTTTCCAAAGACATATTTGTCATTAAACTGTTCCCATAGCCACCTGGGAAGTAATCTAACAGTTTGGTTGAACTGATAAATTTTTGAAAAACAAAGTTCTTTTAATATTATCAGTTGTTCATTTTTATCAAATTCATGTCTAATAATATCTGCAAGTACAACAACATCTTGCATAATTTCTGTATCAAGAAACAAAGGTAAGCATTTTTCTACATAGAGAAACAAGTGATACCACATATACATGTGGTGCTAACTACAATCACATCTGTCTTTGTTATACCTTACTGACATTTTCTTTGCTACACATTGTCTGTTGTATAACACAAACGCTATTTTGTATTATTATAAATTTTGCGTTTTTCAGATTTTTTATGGCCTGTCCCCCTGATAATAAACAACAATGCACCGGGCATTTTACATCACAAGATATTTCTTCAGCTTTCAAATCTTGTGGCAAAAATGAATTTATGTAAGATATCGTTTTCTTTACAGTTTGGTTAAGTTTTTCCACATTATTGGTCAGGTTGATCAAATTTTCTTTAGCAATGCAATAGTAATGTTGTAAATCATTTTGCTCTGTAAATTGTTTTTGGTTGAGATGGTTTTGCATATTAATCTGTCGGCTATTACATTTCACAAAAGGGTTTCTGTTTTTAGATTCTATCATTTTTAATGGTAACTTTCTTTTATTTACTTGTTCTGTAGAGTAATTTTGTGTAGGCCTAGGACAATCAAAATTGAGATATGCCTTCTTTGTTTTTTACACACAGGTTCTGCTAACCCTGTTACTGATTCGGATTTGGAAGATAAAGGACAGAAAGATTCAGTATTTTTATAAAATTCTACAGACCCGTCTTCAGAGGTTTTTAAAATGTATGATTCCCCCCTCAAATTTGTTTTTGAAACATATGTTTTAATGCAGTCCTTCGTGAAATGTATGGTGAAGAAAGCACATAGTTTCTCTGACAAAATATCCATAAATCTGTCTATAGCATTAAAAGAAACCATATTTCTAAATTTCAGACTTTGATTTTCTTGTTTTTTAAGAGATTCTATGAACATATGTTTTAGTTTTTTGTAAAGTGTTTGTTGATCTGTGATGTTAAAAGTTTGATAAAAATACATGTAGTAATCAGTGAGAAAGGAGAGATTTATATCCTCCAATAAAAGGTGAGCTAAAGTCTGAAGGTACTTCATTACAAATGCTTGTGTTAAGTATGTATCCATGGTGATGTCCTGGCTAGCTGAAAGGAAAATTTTGTTAATTACTCGGTACTTTTTCGATCTGTTTGGTTCAACCGGTAAATATTATACAGTTGCTTTGTTGTGAGTGCACGGTGAATACTAAACTATCACTTGTGTATTTGGTAGAGACGCGTTCCTTTTGTTTCTAAGTCTGGTATTCTTTGAAAATACTTTTGAAATTCCGAATGGTTAATTCACTTCTCACTGAGATATAAAAACTTTGATTTCCCAATGATAATTTAAAGGTTTGAGTATCACTAGGTCAACTGATGATTTCACTAGATAAGGTTGTATGTAGTTCTTTATAAAATATTTCACTATATCTTCTATTCCATGTTAATTACTTACTGTATTAACTTTTCTTAAAAATGTAAAGCCTTCTAGAACTTTTAACAAATATTTAAAAGTAATGTGTAGAAATCTAAAAATTAAAACGTTGTTTAGATTATGTATTACAAAAGGGTTCTGTCTAATAAGCTCAGACTTTACAATTGAAACTGTTTCTTTATTTTTGTTAAATATCTCAAATTTCAATAAGATCTGATTTATTTTCATAAAGTTATTGAAATAATACTATATAAATAATATTATGTTTGCATTTCTGTAGAATGTTCAGTGGGTCAACATACAGACAGAACTTTCCAGAACACAAGCACAGAGAGGTTATTAATTTTGTTGTAATAATGACAACACTAAAATAAATCGTTCTATCATCATTGTTAAAATTGTTTTACAGAAAAAAAAAATAATGTTTAGAGGGACACACCTGTGTGGATTTCAATAAATATCTAAAGAGAAGGAATTGAGGGCTTATTGTTCTGTAGGGTGCCAAAGGATGGTGATAGTGCTGCAGGTTTGAATTATGAGGAATGTTTTGTGGGAAGGATACAATTAACATTTCTTGTGGTATGTTTTAGTGTAAAAGCAACTTTGCATTTCTAAAAAAGCAAAATTCAAGAGAATGTTACATTGAGAAATCCTGTCACTTACGTGGAATGTTGTGTTTGTGAGAAAATTATTTTAAATAACAGGATATTAGTACTATTGAAATGAAAAATTCAAAAGAAAAGAGTATAACAGTCACTTGGAATGAGGTTTGTGTTACAATTTTCTTTTACAATATTAATAAGATTGCAAGACATACAATATTCTTGTTGATTGCAATATTTTGGTGTTTTTATATCTTACAGGTTGCACATTACTTCAGAAAATTGGGTTTGATTGCAATATTTTGCCTGCATAATAGCACTGTATGAATGAGAAAAACATAACACCAGTTGTTGAACTTTACATTCACATCAAAAATAATATGCACTAAAAAGATCTAGTAAGCAACTACTAACTTTCCCACATAAGGTCCAGGATTTGAACCCCTGACATCAGAGATGAGAGGCAAATGTGTTACCAATGCTAACTTTTAAGGAAATATTTGATACTGTTTCATATCTTACAAGTTGCACATGATTAAAATTGATATTGATTAAAGTAGTAAATCCTAAGACCATTTATTGAACTTTACATGCTCACAAAAACAATATGCACCCCAAAAAGATCTACATCAGTTATATGTACAATATCACTGCTTTTTTATAACACAGCATCAATAGCACTTTCTAAAATACTACAAAAACTTCTGAAAGGTGAACCAGTCAATAATGTATCAGATTGCTAAAACTGAAACATAAAGAGCATTTAAAGTTTACTGTCATCATAAACTAAAGAAAACAGCAGTTTCATACCATTATCTGTAAAAATGTTCTGAAAAGATTTATTTTAACCTTTTAGTAATTTGTTAACATTGAGTAATATCTCTACCTGGTGCATGTGACCACACAAGTAAAAAAATTAGTGATTTTAATATTCTGTTTCCAAAAAATAATGATGCTAATTTCAGTTGGTTAAAACTGAAATACAATGAAAAGTTTACTGTTGACTTGACACCTTTTCATGGGTAGTTTTGTGGGTGAAAACAACCTGGACATACAGTTGGGCAAGGTTGTCTACTGTAAACAGCAGACTATCATTAAGCCAAATTTTATCACAACACTAGCTATTAAATTTGACATTTTTCACAAAAAAACAACTTACACCAACAGGATCTACATTAGCCATGTGCATAAGAACATCTGCAAAATATCATTGTGTGCCATTAAAAGTACCTGTATTCTGAAGGTTCATTAGTAAATTATGGTTCTATAATGTGAACTACAGATCATCAGTAAAATCCTGCTACCTTTCCCACATATGGGTTTGAACCCATGACCTCAGAGGTAGAAGGTGAGTGTGTTGCCAATTATCAGTAAGGTACTACCAACCTTTTTTTCACCTAAGGTCTGGGGGTTTGAACCTCTGACCTCAGAGGTGGGAGGTAAGTGTGTTACCACCTTTAATCTTTAAGTAAATAGTTGATGGCATTTCATGTCTTAAAGGTTGCACATTTCTTCCGAAAATTCTTGTTGATTGCAATATTTTGGTGTTTTTATATCTTGCAGGTTGCACATTACTTCAGAAAATTGGTTTTGATTGTAATATTTTGGCTGCATAATATCACACTGTGACGTTAAAAAAGAGCCATATTCTAAAGATTTATTAATATAGGGTTCTGTACTGCAAAGTGTAGACCATCAGTAAACAACTACCAACTTTCTCACAAAAGGTCCGGGATTTGAACCCCTGTCCTCAGAGGTGGAAGGTAAGTGTGTTACCACCTATAACCTTTAAGTAAATAGTTGATGGTGTTTCATATCTTGCAGGTTGCACATGACTTAAGAAAATTGTTGTCAATTGTAAGATCTTATCATGACACCAATTATAGAATTTGACATTCACAAAAACAATATACACCTAAAAGATCTACATCAGTTATGTACACAGTAGCTTCTGCAGATTATCACTGTGTGACAATAAAAGTAGCCATATTCTAAATGTTTATTAGTACATATACAAGAGCCAGGTAACAAATTTTGATAGAGCAAAATGTATTTATCTTTAGTCAAAATGCATCGCATGCTGTATAATGTATCAATAAAATGTATGAAGTCTTCATTACTTTTAAAAGGTGCATATCATAAATTAGTGCACAATTATAGAAGTTGAGTAATGTAAGTTAAAATAGAACAGTGTTTTTAGTGTATATGATTTGTTTTTACAAAGTTAAAAAGACTCTTTTGGTTAATGTACTTTTGTATTTGACATAAGGCAGAATCAGCAGACAAAAGAAGAAAAATTATAATAAATATACACACATAAAATTGATCAACTTTATACAATATTATTGGGTTATAAGCAATCTAAAAATGATTTGCGTGGGATTTTTATACAGGATAAAACAGTCGCCATATTTGAAAATGAGCTTAAATTTTAAATTGGTGTAAATAATGCAATATAGATTACTTTAACCTTTAAAAATAAATGTAAAACTTGTACATGTGTGCAGTAGGGATTAAGGATTTTACAAAGATATGATTTTGACCTCAGAGATGGGGAGGTGTGTTACCGTTGCACCACCATGGTCCCTCCTTTAACCTTTAAGCAAATAGTTGATGCTGTTTCATACAATAGACAGATAAGTTATGGATGGATTTTCATGAAATTTTTCGGAAAATGTATTAAATGGGACTAGGAACAAGTGGTTAGATGTTGGGAGTGATCTGATTATTTTAGTATGGATTTTGATGATATTTTAGGATATGTTAGAAATGGTAAAAGGAAGAAGTGGTAAAAGGAAAAAAATGATTCCATTTTCAGAGTGATCCGGATCAGTATCTGGATCTTCTGGATTATACCCTTTAAGCAAATAGTTGATGCCGTTTCATATCTTACAAGCTGTACATGACTTCAGTTGTTTGTTGATTTCCAGAGTAAAACATAGCACCAGTGTTTAAACTTTACATTCACATTAAGCACAATATGCACACCAAAAAGATCTACATCAGTTATGTGTACAGTAACACACCTCTGTGTACAATATCACTGTGTGACATTAACAAGTAACCGTATTCTAAAAGGTTTATTACCAAACAGTTTTTTGTACTGTAACCTGCAAACCATCAGTAAGCAACTACTACTTTTTCTCATAAGATCCAGGGTTTGAACCCCTGACATCAGAGGTGAGTGGCAAGTGTGTTACCAATGCTAGCTTTTATTAAGGAAATATTTGATAGTGTTTCATATCTTACCAGTTTCACATGACTAAAGAAGATGTAGATTGCAATAGCAAATCCTAAGACCAATTATTGAATTTTATGTGCTCACAAAAACAATATGCACCCCAAAAAGATCTACATCAGTTATATGTACAATAACACTGCATGACATATTCTAACAGGTAAGCAACTACTAACTTTCCCACATAAGGTCCAGGGTTTGAACCCGTCTGATGTCAGAGATGGCAGGCAAGTGTGTTACTTATGTTAACCTTTAAGCAAATAAATACCTCTACCAATGAGGTTATGTTTTTGTGTGGATTTCTTTATTTGTGCATTTGTGAAACAAGATAACTCAAAAACTTACAGACGGATTTTCATGATATTTTTCAGGATGTTTCTTGAAAAGGTAAAAGGAAGAAATGATTAAATTTTCGGAGTGATCCGGATAACTATCTGGATCTTCTGGATCCATGAAATGTAATTTTTTAAAGACAGATAACTCAAAAAGTTATGGATGGATTTTGATGAAATTTTTCGGAAAATGTCCTAAATGGGACAAGGAACAAGTGGTTAGATTTTTGAGTGTGATCTTGATTACTGTCTGGATCATCTGGATCCAGGCTGCCAGATAATTTTAGGATGGATTTCAATGATATTTTTAAGATATGTTAGAAATGGTAAAATGAAGAAGTGGTAAAAGGAAGAAATTATTCCATTTTGAGAGTGATCCAGATCACTATCTGGATCTTCTGGATCATAACCTTTAAGCAAATAGTTGATGCTGTTTCATATCTTACAAGCTGTATATGACTTCAGGTGTTTCTTGATTGCCTTCTTAAGGATTATAAGTTCTGGTAAAAGGGTATTTTTTAAAAAAAGATAAGACATTTATTTGCTTTTTGTTATGTTTTTAAAAGAAAAATATTCAGTTAATTATAAAATGATTTGGCATGGAAAATTCACCAATGCCGGACAGTACAAGATAATTAAACCCTAAAAGAGCATAACAGAACCATGATCAGTGTTTAGATTATGCCCCAGATCATCTGCCCATTTTATGGTTTAATAATACTTGCCAGATATGTAGAGTACACACACATATATGTATGGCCTGTTACAGAGTTAATCATTATTACTTTGTACACATTCAACGTGTACTGGATTTTTGAGTCAGCCAGTAACTGTACATGAGGCAAATGCAACATTAAGAAAATTTTCATGGTTTAATAATGCTGCCTGGGTACGAACAGTAAACACATATATGGTCTGCTAGAGTTAAAAGTTAATACATTGTACACATTCAACCTGTACCAGATTTTTGAGTCAACCACATACCTTCCACTTATGGATCTTAAACTTAAGGATTTTATGACTTGATCTGGCATACCAGAAAAAACCTTTTAAAGGGACTCTTTTTACTAAGAACCTTTTTTCTAATTTTTTCAAGAAAAAAACCTTAAAGCCAAAAAAAATGGTGAGAACCTTTTTTTTAACCTTTTTTATAACAAAACCTTTTTTAACCATTTTTATAACAAAACCTTTTTTAACCATTTTTATAACAAAACCTTCTTTCTCCCCAGCAGTCAACTTTGTTGATGAAAATATAATTTCGTTGTGCATATATATTATGTATACAGCTATAAACTAAAACGATACCCTTCCAAGAGTAAACAATGAAATATTTTAAACTAAGCAGGCCCAAGATTTTTAACCAGGAATATACATGAAATGACAAAAAAAATTTAGACAAGTTATATGCAGCAGGTGAGTCTTCATTTTTTGCTAGCTTCTTGGGGGTGTAAATGATGAAAAAGTTATAATTTCCCTGTGTGACAGGGATTTGGTGATGATTTTAATCATTAAAATGGCAAAAGTTTTAGATGATCAGTATACATTAGAAGGTCTTCGTTTGGCTAGCTTCTTGGATAAATGGCCGAAAGATGAAATTGTGTTGCCAGTTGATTTAGTTAAAGCGGGGTTATTCTATTGCGGACCTGGAGACAGAGTGAAATGTGCCTTCTGTGGTGGAATTATGTATAATTGGGTTAGAGGAGATATTCCTTTGAAAGAACATCTTAAACATTTCCCATTTTGTAAATTTGCTAAAGTGAGGACCACCGAAATTTTAAACCAGGATTACACTAATATGACTCAGTGTTCGGTATATAAAAGTGCAGAGAAAATTGTACGTCAGTTGGGATTTTCTGATAAATTAATTATAGACGGATTGGAAAAGTTGAAAGGCAATACCATTACAGCCGTGGATTTATTGGATGCAATATTTGAAATTGAGGATGAACAAATTATTCTGGAGAACAGGAGATCGGATGCAGCACCGGCTTGTAAGATTTGTATGGATGGTGACATTACAATGGTTCTTCTACCTTGTCGACATCTGTTGTGTTGTGAGAGGTGTGCAGAGCAACTAAAGAAATGTCCGTGGTGCCGTAGTACAATACTAGGAACTCTTAAAACTTTTTTCACTGTTTAATTCCTGGACATAACCTTTTAAAAATCATTCCTGGACATATTCAACCTCACAGTACTAACTTGCCTGGTTTTAGGATAATTTGGTTAAAAGTTGGGTTAACTTTTGCCTCATTTTTAGGTTAGGGTAAAAGTTCTTTGAGGGTAAAAGTAAGGCCATAAAATGAGGCAAAAGTTTACCCTTCATATACTACTGCAGTGGTGTAGTAATCATAAACTTATTATTCCCAAGATTATTCTCAAGATCATCCAAGAAATTTCTGTTTTAATTTTAACATGTTTTTATATCAAAATTTATGGAAAACTCTCTATGCTGTGTTGGAACCTAATTCAGAATCTGAATGTAATACTCCATTTATAGACGTCTTGATATATAGAGAGAACTGAATTTGGCAACACAAGATAATTACACAACTGTCATATACCTGTTCAGGCTTTAGAAGCAGTTTATATTTTATGGTACAAAACAGAACAACTATAATATATTTATCTCTCAACTTCAGGATGATAATACAGTGGTGTAGTCTTCATAAACCTATTATTCTCAAGATTACTCGCAGGAGCATCCAAGAAATTTTGGATTTAATAATGACAAGTTTTATATCAAAGTTTATAAAAAATTATGCTGTGTTTGTACAAAATTCAAAAACTACATGTAACATTCAAATTATATACGTAACAGTATACAAAAAGAACTGAATTTGACAATTATTTAACTATTATAGCACATCAGGTCTTGGCAAAATAAAACAAATATTCTTTTGTGGTGTTATTGCCACCTTAGCTTTGATAGTTGTTGTTTAAAATGATTCCTTTATAACATTTTTATTCTGTACTGGCTGTCTCACTGTATTGGCTATCAAACTCCTATCGTTTGTGTTAACGATATTGTCACTGTTTTATGTTTATATGCTTCCTGTATACAATTCTTCCCTAAGTTCTTCTGATATATGCCCAGTATATTTTGCCCTCTACTCCAGTTGTTCACATCCCAGGCTTTTACATCATTGAGGTGATATCCAATAGCAAAAAATCTGTCATATTTGTTTGCCTCAGCAATTTTTCTGTGGTCAGTTGAACTCAAAAGTTCCTTGATGTATGGGTTTTGAACTATTTTTGCCCGAATACCATCTTTTATCAAAGCTTTTGCTTCCTTCTCCCAGGCCACTCTGTTGAAGATTTTTACCTGTTTCCCCAAACTTTTCTGAATCACTGGGTCATCTTCTTTCATTATTTTTTCTGCTGTCTCATAATCTTTTGTCCAAATACACTTTCGTCTCATGATGTATTGTTCTGAACAGTTATATGTCACACCATCAATGGTGAAATTAGCTTTATGATGGTTTGAGAAAGGAGAGTTTTTGGTGAAAAACAATACCACTTCCTTGTTCATGGGTGTGAAGACTGATTGTGGTTGCAGGGAATGGGGAAGTTCTGACAGGTCATTAACTGAATAAGATCTGTCATCAAGTTTTAGCTTATCTTTCTGAAGGAAAGCACGGTATTCACCTCCATCTGCATTTATGATCGAACGTGCCTTTCTTACCAGAGGAGTCTTCGGTTTTGCTGCCACTTGACAGGGTAATCTTCATTCAACACAATGTCCCGCTCATTTTCATCTTTGAAAAGTCTTCTATTTTCCCAAATGAGCATCCTGGCTCTAACTAACGTAAACTTGACTACAACTGCTCTTGGCATAGATATCTTGAACCTTTTGATGCCCACTCTATGCACTTGATCTACGTCACTGTCCAGTACAGCAGGTAACGCTTTCTTAAATATGTCAATAACATAGTCCCGCAGGTGCTGAATTTCTTCAGGAATATTAACAATGCGCAAGTTAATACGTCTTCAGTGTGCTTCCAGTGCTATCCGTTTTTGTCTTTCTGTTTCTAGACTTGTGGTAAGCGCTTTAATTTTGTGCTTTTGTTGGGTCAGTTCTACTTCAAGGTCACAAATTAAACCTTTGATGTCACCGAGGATGGTTTTAAAGCTATCACCGATCTCTGATTTAAAATTGTTCAGTTTGGCATCAACCTCTTTGGAAAAGGATTGTTGCATTTTGGTTACCTTTTCAACACTTACTTTGACTACTTCACATTTTAAAGTTTCAAGATGTTTATCCCAAACCCTCATCTTTTCATCAATCATACAGTTTATCTTGCCAACTATACCTTCCTCCATGGCAGGTGATGGCAGAGAAAGCACTGTGCTTGGTCTCTTGCTGGAGGAAGTCAGCGGTGTTCCAAGATATTCCAGTTTGGCTCCTGTCTTTTGTACTTGACCAGCTTCTTCCTCTCCAGTCTGTTTCTTTTTACCCCCAATAAAAGCTGTTCTAATATCCTTTGACATTTTCTTCCAAATGAAATTCAGTCACAGAAATGTGTTAAAGTACGGTTTCACTATTAAATACTGTTTATTTTATACATACACCAACTGCCAACAAACTTTTGATAAGTCTTTTGCAGCAATTTTTTTTTCTTTTTCACAGAACACAAACTTAAATTAGAAGTTAATTGGTTGTTCACTAGAACATAAGGCTTCCCATACAGGTCAATACTGCCTTCACTATGGCCTTCAGTACACTATGTGGCTCCCACTTCCTTCTCCCCTTTCTTCCCCCCCTTTGGTGTTTGGGATTGTGCCTTCAACTCCACTTTGACCTTGCAGGTCACTTTTTACACCTCATAATACCACATATCAAGTTTCTAAATTCTACTATTTCAATTTGGCCCCTATTGGCCCCTCCTGGGCGCTATGTCAGCAGGGGACACTGGTGGCACTCATTGCCTTGGGCAAACCATTTTCAGTTTAGGCATATTTTATTTTGTATTATTGGTGTGGGCTCACAATGCACTCAGACACTGTGAGCATACAAAATATCAAACACCCTAGGGTACGTCATTGTATTATATTTATTTTAAATTCCATCTTTTAGTATGGGTGGCAGTTTAATGCTTTATGCATTTTGCTTAAAAGATATTCTAAATGGTTCTAAACTTATACTCTATCATCACATAATGTAAAGTTCTTTTACAGACTTAACAGTAAAAAGAATTTTTAAAAATATATTTATAATCCCCCTTTGTCTTTCATTGGGATAAGGGTCCCTTGGGGAATGAGTACCATTTGCCAACTTCTTTATTTCATGGTTGTAATACACTTTAAGAGTTGGCCTTAAAGTCAGTAAATTAAATACAGTTTTAACAACTTTAATGCTTTTTCACAAGCTATACTTCTAACTAGTTTAAATGAGTTATTAGCAGTAACATAGTAGTAGTTGTTGCCATATGGTGGTTCTAGGCTGATGTACATGTCAAAGTACAGTTATGGACAACAGTAGTAGAGTAACATGTATTGTAACAAGACTAATTGTGTTAACTAATATGCTAATCTATTGTTTATCAATAAACTCCAAACTAGTTGAATAAATGCTTATCTTCTTCTTTGTATTGTTGGTCTCTTTGTGCATTGCCATAAGACTCAAAACAGAATTCAGAGCAGGTGTGATGTTGGCCTGCATGGGCCTTCTACCAAATCCATTCTGTTCATTTATGTCAAGTCACACAGAGTTACATTTTGTGAAAAGGCGTCCTTCAGGCAGCTCGCTCTAGTTTTGTAGTTGGGCGATGTCATTCTCAATCCTGGGCCATTGAAGTTTGGATTTGCTAACTGCCGGTCCATTAGGAATAAAGGCCCAACTATTTTTGAAGAAGTTAAAACTGGAAATTTTGATGTTTTTGGTCTCACTGAGACCCATATTAAAACACACCCTCATTTCTAAATGAGTTAACACCTGAAGATGTTTCCCTTGTTCACATCAATAGAGAAAACAAACGTGGTGGCGGTATTGGTTTTTTTATTAAATCATCTCTGGATTTCAAAACCATCCATTCCCCTGAGTTTTTCTCACTTGAAAATCACATTGTCTCTCTCACTTTTGACAGACTCCGCACGTTTCTTGGGGTTGTTCATCGGCCCCCTACCTTATCTGTTGTAAAAGTTTTTGAAGATTTTCTGTTATACATGGGTTTTTTGTCTTCCTTATCATCTTCCTTTGTGATTTGTGGTGACTTTAATTTTCATGTTGACACTATGTCTCCAACTGTCTCTGAATTTAAATCAGTCATTGATTCTTGCTGTCTGACCCAATATATTGATTTTCCAACTCACCTTCACAGTCAAACCTTAGATTTCCAAGTTTTCTGCAATTTCTGATGTAAAAGGTTCAAGCTTTATAAGTGATCATAAAATTATCTCTTATGTGGTTGACTTCCCATCTTCGGATACTCCAATGCAGAAAGTTGTTACCTTCCATCAGTATCATAAATTGGATATTGAAAAATTCAGAAGCAACCTCCTGGGTATTCTGTAGGCTCACCATCTGATGACATTGATTTATTGCATGAAAAGTACATGTCTGGTTTGTCTGGCCTTCTTGATATTCATGCACCAGTGAAGACTAAACAGCTCATGAAACCAGCACCAAGCTGGATAACTGATCAGCATAGAACTGCCAAGTGCATGAGAAGGCAGTATGAACGTGTTTGGAGAAGAGGCAAATCCCCTGAAAATCTTTGAAGACAAATAAACAGATGCAACCCCATTCTGAATATAAAACAAGGGGCCTTTCTACCATGAACTAGTTAGTGAAAATTGTGGTGATGGTAAAAAGCTATGGCAGGCACTGAATAGAATATTGGCAAACAGATTTGGTTTGTTTTTCATTGATAAAATTAAAAAGATCCGAGACATCTTCAAACACACCCCATCTAAGTCTCTTCATCCAGATAAGGAGCTGCCAACTGTCAGTTCCTTTCAGGTGGTCACTGAGAGCGAAGTTCTCAAGTTTATCAAGGAAGCCCCTTCAAACACTTGCTCTCTAGATCCATGTCCCACACATATTGTGAAACAGTGTGTAGACATCCTTCTTCCTTCATTGACCAAACTGGTTAACTTGTTCCTCAAAAATGGCATTTTTCCAAATCCTTTTAAACAGGCTATAGTCACACCTCTCCTCAAAAAGTCCACCCTTTTAAAAGAGGACTTGAAGAGCTATCGACCCGTGTGGGTCTTAGCTTCTTGTCAAAGTTGGTTGAGCGAATAGTGGCTGCTCAAATTAGATCCCACATGAGTTCTCATGATCTTGGTAACACTTTCCAGTGAGCCTATAAGGTGGGGCACTTAACAGAAACTGCCTTGTTGTGCTTCAAAAATGAGATTCACTTATCTCTGTACAAGGGCATGCCTACGGTACTTGTCTGCGGCTTTCGATACTATCAATCATAGCACACTCATTTCTTGTTTGTCAGCAAGGTTTGGCTTTGCTGGAACCGCACTAAAATGGTTTTGATTGGTTCTAGTCTTTCAAATTTGTTCAAATTGAAGTTTGGATTTCTCAAAGGTTCTGTCTTAGGTCCTCTTCTGTTTCCCTCTACACAACACCTTTTGGTCAAGTCATCAGAATATACTGGAGTTAAATACCACTCTTATGCTGATGATACTCAGCTGTTCATTACTTTGAAATCCTTCGATTAAAGTTGAGTAAATCGCTTATAACTTTAAAACCATTGCATTTAGAGTATTTTGTTGAAATATGTTATTCACCTACTTTTTGATCAGCTGTAACATAGTAAAATTGCAGCACTGTAGCTCATTCCATAGCTGAGAAATAGCTACTTTGAGGTTCTAACTATTGAGTAAATCGCTTGTAACTTTAAAACTATTGCATTTAGAGAATTTTGTTGAAATATGTTATTCATCTACTTTCAGGTCAGGTGTAACATACTAAAATTTCAGACCTGTAGCACATTCCACATACCTTTTTCCACATGACCATTTTAGCTACTTTGAGTAAATGACTTATAACTCTGAAACTATTCCATTTAGAGCGTTTCTGTCAAATATGTTGTTAAGGTACTTTACCTTTACCTATAAGACGGTACATAGTTTGGAGCTCTGCTGCATTAGTTAAGCGAGTAATAGCTACTTTCCAATTTGTAGCAAAATTTTTTAAATGAGAACGTCTGAAATTTCTCTGAAAGTATTGCAAAAAGTGATTTCTTTGAAATCATGATTTACTTATGTTGGGTTAAGTTATGGCATAATCAAGATGCAGACCTGTAGCTCATTCTATAGCTGACAAATAGTTACTTTGCCATTCTCATTCTTGAGTAAATCGCTTATAGCTTTAAAACCATTGCATTTAGAGTATTTTGTTGAAATATGTTATTCATCTACTTTTAGGTCAGGTGTAACAGAGTCAAATTTCAGACCAGTAGCTCATTCCATAGCTGAGTAATAGCTACTTTGAGATTCTCACTGTTGAGTAAATCGCTTGTAACTTTAAAACTATTGCATTTACAGTATGTTATTGAAATATGTTATACACCTACTTTTAGGTCAGGTGTAACATAGTAAAATTTCAGACCAGTAGCTCATTCCATAGCTCTGTAATAGCTACTTTGAGATTCTCACTGTTGAGTAAATCGCTTATAACTTTAAAACCATTGCATTTAGAGTATTTTGATGAAATATGTTATTCATCTACTTTTAGGTCAGGTGTAACATAGTAAAATTTCAGACCAGTAGCTCATTCCATAGCTGAGTAACGGCTAGTTTGAGATTCTCACTGTTGAGTAAATCGCCTGTAACTTTAAAACTATTGCATTTAGAGTATGTTATTGAAATATGTTATTCACCTACTTTTAGGTCAGGTGTAACATAGTAAAATTTTAGACCTGTAGCTCATTCCATACCTGATGATAGTCTCAAGTCTTTTAACCATCTAAAATCCTGTTTGAATGATATTCAGGTCTGGATGTCTGATAACAAACTCAAATTGAACCCTGATAAAACAGAATTCATAGTTTTTCGTGCCAAAAACAGATACAAATGGCTCAGTGACTCATTTCTTGTCAATATCCTGGGAAAGTGTCTCTCTCCCACAGATGTTCAACACAATTTGGGTGTTTTGTTTGATGCAAAATTCTGTTTTACCAATCACATAAATTATGTCATCAAATCTTGCTTTATTAGCCTGAGGGACCTTCATCTATAAGGAGGTTTCTTTCTGTTGATACATCAGTGGTGATTGCAAATGCTCTGGTCAGCAGTCATTTGAATTATTGCAGTTCTCTATTTCATAGTTTGTCATCCCGTAATACTACCAAGCTCCAAAATGTTCAAAATTCCCTTGCACGGTTTGTCACTGGTGCTTCTAAGTTTACTCACATCACATCCAGCTTGAGGACACTTCATTGGCTATCCATCAGACAACAAATCATCTTCAAAACCATAGATCTTGTGTATAAGTACCTCACCACTGGCCAGCCTAAGTATTTTACACCATATCTCTCCTTCTACAAATCTGCTGTGAATACAGGACATTCCAACCCCCAAAATTTGTTCCTCCAGGTTCCTCAACATTGTGCTTCCATCCATAAATCAAAGGTCCACTTCAACCACAGTTTCTCATATGATGCCCCGAAGTTATGGAATGATCTTCCACATGATATCCACAGTGCTCCAAATCTCTCATGTTTCAAAAGTCGACTAAAAACCTATCTATTTCAGAAGTCAGTTCCACCTTAGCTTCTAACTACCGAACACAGATTGCCCCCCTGGGTACGGCTTGGAACATGTCTAATGTCTTGATGATTTATGCCTTACGAACTGGATGGTGTGCCTTAGAATCCGCAGATACTTAGGTTAAGCACTTGGACAACTGATTGATTGATTAATCTTATATTTGCTTTTGTCCTCCCTCAGCTGTATTGTATTTTAATATGAATCAACTCAAAGTGTTAAGAGTTTTATATTAACGATTAAACACACATTATTTACTTTTTTATTTATAAATTAGTTTATTCAACTTAAAACATTCTTTATTAAATTTAGGTTTTTGGTGATTTTACATGGATATATAGGACAGAAAAAGAGGGATGGTATTATAGAGTGAAAAGATAGTCTAAATGATGCCCATGAAGAATCACAAGAGGATTTATAAACATAAAGATAAACAACAAACACCAGTATCAACCATTTCAAAAATGATGGACACAACCACAGACATATGTAGTTCTCAGTGCTATAATGGTGTTCACCCAAATTTGAAGCATCCAACACAGCCAAATGAAGGAGAATTGAGTTGAGTTGCATCTTCAGATTACACAGCCCAGTCCCAATTGGCATCAACCAATTTTTATGATTCTTCATGGATATCATTTGGAATATCTGGCACTCTATAGTCCTTCTCTATCCTTTTTTATTTATAAAGATATCTTCACCAAATTTGCAGGGAATATTTAAAGCTATGAAAACATGTCTGTGCAAAATTTTGATCTAATTTTGAAAAAAAAATTGCCGCCATAGCCAATTGTCTGAAAAACAGAAAGATGTTCTAAATCTTGAAACATTGTGGCAAGCTTCAACAAATTTGCACAAAAGATATATGACTAAAAAGCAAGACGGCCAGTACTAATGGCCTAGTTTCCAAAAAAATGGCTGCCATATCACATGTTTAATGACAAATGGGGTTACTCTATTAAAAAGGGCTTATATCTCCATTGCTGCTAGAGGTTCAGAATGTAAAAACAACTTATAGGAAGCCATAGCCTGAGAATCTTTTGTGTAGAATTTGACCTTTGACCCCTGCTTCAAGGTCAATTGCTTATTACTGCTCCTAGAGCTTCAGAATGTAAAAAATAGTCCATGGAAAGTCATAGCCTGCAATTTATTTTGAATCATTTTAGAATCATTTTGAAAAACAAAATGGCTGCCATATCCAACTGTTTGAAATATATTCTAAATCTTGAAATATTGCAGCCAGTTTCATCAAATTTACACCAAATATACACGGCTAGGAAAGCTAACCTTATAGTAATACTTGTCTAGTTTACATAACAAAATGTATAAAGGCCTTATTTCTCCCTTAGATCTCCATTATTACTGATTCTTAGCTGGGAGATAACCGCTACAGCAGTGGTCTGGTCTATTATGTGTTAGCAAGATTAGATAGAACCTCTCTCATGCTTTTCACTGTAGAACTTAGCTTTTTTCCACTTTTTTGTTAGGTTTTAATAAAATATACTGCCCAATTATTCTGAAATGGTTGGATGTGCAGTGACTGCGAGTTTGTCTTTGCACAATCCTCAAATCGCAGTATAGAAAGGTAAGCAAGGTAACACAGTTAAATTCTATTTATGTTATCCCTTGCTGTACAAATACATTATCAACGGGATTAAATTAATAAAATTGACATTTCTTGCTTGATTTTACTGAATAATATATAATTTTAAACTTAAACCAAAAGTATCCACAATGACAATCTCTCAATATTTTATAATAAACTACACAAAAATGGAGTACAAAAATACTCAGTTTAAAATAAGAAATCACTACGTATGTTTGATGGAACTGTCAAAATGGAAGTAGGTTTGTTTTTCATGTCCATGTAGAATTTATGCCTTATTTTTATCAAACTGTGACAGTAACCATGCATTTACAATAGGAATAAATGCAAAATCTAGTGCTTTATGATGATATTGAACTAATAGCCGGCTGTATTGTACCTTTCAGCCCTAAATGTTTGGTCAGTTTAATTCAGCTAATCGAAAGTTTAAACAATCATGAAGCACTCAAATTTGTTATTTATTCATATAAGATTTGTAGTGGATCTCACTGTTGTTTTAGCGAGCTCCATTGATGGCTGTATACTGTTTTCAAAGTATACCTTTAACTGTTACAGACACAAATATTTTTCTTATGTGCAGTAAATAAAAATAGCCCCAATATCACAAGTTACACATTAAAACAATGTTTAATATTTTCAGGCAGAAATTATTTCAAAAGAAACTGATGGAAATCTTGTATTGGCATCAGAGCCTGAAGCAGCCTCTGTTTTCTGCAGAACTCTGGAACTTAAGGGTTCGGGGGTTGATGGTAACATGAGACCTTGGGAGAGGATGCTGGTGTTAGGTGCTGGAGGTACAAACTGGTCATAATGGAATTTCTTTCATAAAGTTAATAATTTCCTCTTCTTCAATGTATTGTTTTGGTGTCAGGGATAATGGAAGCCTGTTTTACCTAAGTTATGGATATTTATTTCAAGCAATATGAGAGTACATCTGTTTGTCACTATTCAACTTGCCTTGAAAGATTAAGCTTCGTTTGTCATTTAAAATTTATAATTTGTAACCATATGAGGAAACTGAAACAGTACTCCATTCAGGTAGGCAATAATTCTATTTCATAACATCAGTTATATCAGCTATAATAATAAATATTTCTGTTTTGTTAAGATGGGACAGTTGACATAACAGTCCATGAAATCCAGTTTAACGGGAATGTGAAGGAGGTAGCTGCTCCTTCAGGTGGTCCATGGGGTGGAAAGAAAGTGGATGCAAATTTTGTAGCACTGCTTAAACAACATTTTGGAGTTGAAACCATGGACCATCTCATGAACGAAAAACCACAGGCCTGGCTGAAGCTTATGACAACCTTTGAAGCAGCTAAAAAGACCTTAAAATCCACTGGCAATGCTCCACTGCGCATTGATCTTGGTTTTCCCTTTTGCATGGAGATTTCTAGGAAGTTGAGGAAAGAAATTGATGATCTGCTGCAAGATGTGGATGGTGTTTCATTCAGAGATGGTTATCTGGTTATCGATCATAATGTTGCATGTGGACTCTTCTCTGATTCTGTTACAGAAATAGTGAACCAAGCTCACAGTGTGCTGAGAGACAAAACAGCCGTTGAGTTATGTCTTACTGGTGGGAGGTTTTGGTATGTGTGAGATGTTGATGGAAAAATGTAAAATAGAGTTTGGTCACAAAGCTAATATTCTGACCCCACATGAAGCACAACTTGCCATTGTGAAGGGAGCTGTATTGTTTGGTCATAACCCACTGCCGATAAGCAGTCGCTTTGCAAGATTTACGTATGGCATATGTAATTGGATGAGGTTTAAAGCTGGTGTTCATGATCCTAAGAAAAAGGTTGTTGATGATGAAGGTGAGGAAATGTGCAAAGATTGTTTCAGTGTGTTTATCACAAAAGATGAAGAGGTGAAAACAAGTGAACAAAGAATTTTTTATTATGCTCCAGCTTGTAAAGGACAAACCAGTGTAGACTTTACTTTATACAAGGTTGGTAGGTCAAAAGTCAAGTACATTGATGAGTCTGGTGTTGTACAAGTGATACTATGCAGCACAAATGGTCCACTGGGTGATAGCTTAGAGGTGCGAGTAACTTTTGGCCACACTGAAATTTTAGTTGAAGCGAGGGACAAAAGTAAGGGTGAGAATTTCCCTGTCAGAACAACTGTCGACTTCATGTCTAGATGACTTAAGACTGTTTGCAGGATTACCCAAAATATGTTAAAATATGTTGATAAGATAATACTGCTTCAAGAAATGTGTATTTGCCACCAAAAGAACATAGAAGTAATCAGTGATCATAACAGATTCTAGGTCAACAGGAAAATAAAAGGCCAAAAATAAGATAATTGACTTGTTTAAAACTGAATTACATCATTTATGATATGATTTTTCTTGCATGTTTCTATAATATTGGTATTTTCTTGTGATCTTATTTTTTGTAGACATTTAATCATACTCAATGAATATGGACATTTTCCTCATTTTCTCCAATGCACACGTTTTTCATAAATGAATTTGAAATCCCTGATAAACAAAAATAATTTTTTTTTATAAATAGTGAGAAGTTCAAGGTACAATTGACAAGAACTTTATTGACATCTTTCTAGCATATCTATGCCTTTTAGTTTTTTCAAAAATGTATGCTCATAAGCCCTAGAGATCAATCTCCACATTCCCAAGCCACAAAAATACAACATGTAATTTAAAAATTAATTATCCATTAACATTAAATGTTTCTACTAATATAAATTGATAAAACATTGTTCATCATATTTAATAATATTACAATTCCCACATAATTGCTCAATGCACAATTAAATAAATAGGTTTATGTGTTCAATCCCCAAAGCAATGAACCCCAAAGGAAAACGTATGTTATTTTATATTACAGTACCTCACAATGATGCCATTATTTCCTAGCACCCATCCATAAATTTAAGTGCCACACATATAACCAAAAAAAAAAATCAAAATTTCTAACTAGCCCAGGAATAATCTATTACAAAGTCCCATCAAAGCATTGTATAAAAGGCATGTTTACAAGATCATGTAAAGATTTTATGTATTAGCACTAAACACAAATCAGCAATTGTAATGAAATCAGTGTGATAATGCCCCCACATAAACCTCAGCATGAAAAGTCCTAAAAATCCAGTAGAAAAGTAGTCAGTATGACAGATGGAACTGGAAAGCTCAAGTAAGTGGAGAAGAAACACAGAGAGAGGGTGGATTTTAACGGTTAGACCAAGTGGCTTAAGCCTTTATATTTTGAATGCTGACTCTATGTACACAACCCAAAGAAGCTCCACCCCGTATGAAATGTGAAATGTTTAGATAAATTAGGTTTGAGACAAATAATTGACTTCAGGTGTTTTCTGGCTGTCGAATGTGTCATCATATCCACAAAATTATTTCAAACAGCCTGAAAGATGGACTTATTTATGCATGGGTAAAGGGTAAGCAATTAACTTCAAGGCTGCAACAGGAGAAAGCACTGACCTCTTCACAGTAGGACTAGGAACAGTAATTATCTGTCGCCGATCCTGTAAAGTTTTTGTTCACTAAAGCTTAAAACTCACTAGACTTTCGTATGCGTAGGCGTATGCGTGTGCGTAAACGCAAGAAAAGCTTTCAATGTAAATCCCAGTACATAAACTCACTGTCTGCGTTGCATATATTGCCTTGCATTGCGTTAATTCTCAACGCATTGCGTTGCGTATGAAAGCTACGGGGGGGGGGGTTACGCATACGCAATGCGTAGCATTGATTTCCAGACAACTTTTCACATTATAATATTCACCAGTATTGGTCACATACACTTAAAACACTGATGTACTTAGAAGTGCAAGTTGATGTAAATGTGTGAGGATAAAAAAATTCCCCCATATTGATTGTTAATCTTTCTCAGCCGCATATTTGGTGTTTATGTACAAAAGATTTTCTACACAAAGCTTCTAGGACTCTAAAAGTATATAATTTATCTGTTTAAGTTGCAACTTAATTGTTTTATTCAAATTGTAATATATCTGTATTGATATATATATATATATATATATATATGTTACAGTCAATCTGTGAAACCAGTCATTACGCGTAATGACTGAAAGTTTCAGTCATTTCGCGTAATGACTGAAATGACCAGTCATTACGCGTAATGACTAAAATTTTCAGTCATTTCACGTAATGACTGAAAATAAGGTCCAGTCATTACGCATAATGGCTGAATTGTGATAAATAATTTTAAATACTTGCTTCACTAAAAATGAAATTGTCTGGCCTCACTTAGTAATTTAAATTGCATTCTCATCTGATTACTAAACAGGGTAATGAAATTATCACTTCAGATTTGAACATATTCTGACATGATTACTGATTGATAACATGGGTAAATGATCAAATTATCAAACTCTTCTGCAGTTATTTTAACTAAGCCCCACTTCTTTCAATTCATGTCATAAAAATTACCTTCATATATATGTACTCCCTTGTAAAATATGACAGGGGACCCAATGGATAGGTAGCATTCCTAACAAACGGGGACCCGATCTATAGACTCTTACTGAAATCTAAAGTTGTGTGTAACATTAATGTCCAACTGAAGAACATAGAGTAAATCAAGTATCTTGATGGTTATTTATAGTTACAATGGTACTCAGGTGTGAGTTAGAGCTCTAAGTTATCCTACTCAGGCTTTAATAACTATTAAAAGAATGGATTAAGTTGTCCCAGATATTTTAGAACATTAAAGGTCAACTCCATCTTTAATAAACAGGCTCTTTGTGTGGAGAGGTCAAACAACAGTAACAAGGCCTGAAAGAACAAAACAGGATGAAAGAGCTGCATTGCAATTAGGACAAGAGTGGACTAGATTCACTTCAAAAGCTTCATGGTTTGTGCTTCCTAACAACCTGCCACAATAGAACTGAGTCTTTAATTAATAACATAAAAGGCAAAATGTATTATAAATTATGATTTATAAATGAGAATTAGTCTTCAAAAAAGACATAAATTTCATTGACAACAAAGAAACATTTTCATTCTATGACAATGAGTTTAGTTTTAAAACTGCAAATATGAATTTAGATTGTAAATAACATTTAAAATGTAATTAGATACATGTAGCCATTCAATATTTTAAAAATATTTTTGAAAATGACAATAGAGTCTATTACACAAGTCTGCATTTAGGTTTGAAAATTCTGGCTATAAATTCAGGGAGCATGTGAGAATTCCGAAGTTATTTATTTGATTAAAATAGTTTAATGTTCTCTAGCACAAAAATTTTCAAACTGCAGGGGAACAATGTACAAAGGTTCTGAATAATGCAAAGGGTGTGAAGAAAAACAACTCTAAATCAATTACACATATTGACTGAAATTAATTCAGTCAATCTGTGTAAAAATGAACCATATATTTCAGTCATTACATGAAATGACTGAAAATTTTAGTCATTACACGTAATGACTGGTAATTTCAGTCATTACGCGAAATGACTGAAACTTTCAGTCATTACGCGTAATGACTGGTTTCACAGATTGACTGTAACATATATACATATATAGTTCCACTTGTATGTAATGTGAAAGGCACCTCTGCGGCCGGGGTTCGATCCCCGTCATGGCCGTAAGTGGGAAAGCTGGTAGTTGCTTGCCGTTGGTCGGCAGTTTACAGTACAGAACCCTAGCGAACTATATGTACTGGTTTCCTCTGCCCTTCCAACTACCCGTCGTGATATGACCTGTACAGTGTTGAAAGCGATGTAAAACCCCAAATAAACAAACAAAAAAATAAAAGTAATATGAAAGGTGACCTATAAGCCCACAAGGGCTGGGAGGAAATCTTAAGGTTTTCTTTTGTATATATTGTTAAGCATAATCTTAAGTCACAAAAATAAGAAATTTTTATTCTTATTCAAAGTTTGGCTGGGATAAAACACGCCTAGTAAGAGGTTATTAGTACACAAAGAGTGTATATTGTGTGAAGTGACTGACTACTGCCGTTTTATGTCAAATGTTTTTTCCTAAAGTTTCCCCTCCTTTTTTAAACTTTACAAGTGTTTTATACTTCTGGCTAAATGTCGTAATAAATCTTTCACCACACCTTATCTGTGCAGAACCAAACCAGATGAGTTTATACTGAACGCATACGCAAGGTTATGTACGCATACGCAAGTCTAGTGAGTTTTAAGCTTTAATTAAGATTAAAAGTAATTGGAGAATATAAATGATCAAAAGCATTAATAATACTATCCAAAATGTGCTCATTTATTGTCAAGTCCACGACAGGTTCAATAGGTCTATTTAACATTTTACAAATAATCGATTCTCTGATCCCTAAGAATGTCTAACAACTGTAATGTAATTTGTAACATTAGAAGCTGATATACCAAGGTGTGACTAATGCTCCATTAATGTATGTGGAGATCTGGGACAACTGCAGTCCACAGAAGAACAAGAAACCCATGAAATCTTACAACATTTTGAAATAAACTACCATAGTTGGAGGTATGAAACCAGCCCACAGACTCCTGACCACCTCTGATACCTTATCGCCTGTGGTTGTCCCAACATCTACAACATATTAAAAATCATAATTGCGCTTGAGTCAATCAATATGTACGTCATAACCGGATGTTGTATATAATTACATAATATAGGAATATTATTTAGAGTATTATCCCACCTAGAAAGTAAACTTGACACTTTATTATTTCTACCAGGAATATGTTCCACTACTAAGGTGACGTGACACGTTATGAGCCAAATGTTTCTGGCACAAGTGGCCAAAATGGCATCCCTTGTGTATGTTTTAAACTTCTATTATTTCCCAATCGCAATTGGTTCAAACCCTTCTATTCTTCCAACATTGTCCCCAAGTTATAAGCACTACCAAAATATTTATGTCGAAATGGACAATAATTAACGCTTCGACGATAGGAGAGGGTTATTGTGATCAGTTTGTTTCTGTCTGTCTGTCTGTGCACCGTTTCGCCCTTATAACTCAAAAACTATAACACCAATCAAGCTCAAATTTGGTGGGCAGGTATTTCATGGGGTACAGATGGAGTCTTCCAAATTTGGTATAAATTATGTTAAAATTAAAGTCAGGAGAAAGTTTTTCTTATTTTTAATTGGGCTTTTACAGTGGAATCTGCTTCTCTGTCTGTGCACCGTTTTGCCCTTATAACTCAAACACTATCACATCAATCAATCTCAAATTTGGTGTGAAGGTATTTCATGGAGTACAGACGGATTCTTCCAAATTTGGTGTAATTTGTTTGAAAATTAAAGCCAGGAGAGAGTTTTTCTTATTTTTAATTGGGAATACACAGTGTAACTGCTTCTCTTCATCCCATACGTAATAAAATCAGTACTATGCTTTCTGATGATGTCATTACTCAGTGATGTCACAATGTAACTGTCATTGTGAGGTCACAAACCTAGCTTGTGATACTTGCTGTCTTTAAGTAAAAAATATTTCTTCTCATTTTATGTCTTGAAATTGACATAAACATAATAAAGAGGGAGGTGGTATATTTATCATTTTTATTAATTATTATTTCTGTTTTATTTTCTCTTTTTTCTTTCAATTCCTTGACAGTCCATCACAAAAAATTACCATGCGTGATTTTCACCAAGAAGTGACCTTTAAGCAATATTTTTACCTCCACCAGCAGTTTATGTTTTTGTGTGCTAATTGTTTAAATGTCTATTTGTCTGGGTTTTTTTAATTTTGTGTGTGTGTGTGTTTAGCTTACTCCAGAACTAATGAACAGATCTTTATCTAAAAATTTGTGGGTAGGACCTGACTGAAGGAAGAAGTTACTAAAAGAAAGATCTGGATCTTATTTTGGATACAAGAAAAAATCATGATTTTTCGGAGGTCCCATTTCAATGTATTTTTAATGACTTTAGCTTTCCACTTGATATTTCTATGAAGATTAATTTACATGTTTGGTTTTATTTTATTGTCTGCCTTACAATATTTTATATCACTTGAGAGACTGGTCACACGGAGTCGAGCGTTTTGCTCTCTCTGAGTGCATCTTGTTTTTCCATGTTATAATGTAATGTTATAATTTAAGAATTTTAAATGGTACCATATAATATATTATTATAGACCGCCATCAAGACCAGTAAGTGAAGCACCTAGCGAATACTTACTGTTCATTGGATTGTTATATGTGTCTTTACGCATGTACCCTACTCAACCTATTTGTGTTTTTTCAGCATCCAACCATACATGATATTTTTGTCTCTGTCCCATCTAACATAACAAGTTGATTTTTCTTAGCTGTTTGGACTTCCCTGCATCACTTATCTTGTTTACAGGAATATTTACTCTCAGTGTTTGAAATTTTATTATCTAACGCTGACAACTGTGCCAGAATCTGTCTATTTTTGAGGTCTTGATCCATTGCACCAGTGATCTAACCCAACGCAAGACTTCCCTAAATGGATCTGGCATTTTCGAAAGTCAAAGGGCTTGGACTATTTAAACCCCCATCTGAGTGCTCAAATAATTCATCAAAATCTATTTCTGACCCTATCGTGCTTTCCGACCGATCAGATAAGTTACCTGGATATGGGGTCTCTGGCCCCAATATCTTCTGCAACGTCATATTATGCTTTCTTTTTTCCTTATTAGTAACAAAAATTGAAATAGCAACTAAAGCTGTAAATATGCATGATTTCAATCAGGCCTAACGTAGACAGAAGATATTTTGTGATTCACACCATCTGAAATCAAAGCTAGCCACTCAATAGTTAACACACGTGTGGCACAGCTAGGGGTTCAAAAAAGTTTTTTGAAGGGATGTTATAGATGGATGAGGGGATTATCTACAACCAAACTGAAGTGTGCATACCTTCGTTACATGTAGTGTCAATTTCTGGGAGATGATTGTAATTGAATCTTTGAATATTATAATGATGGAAACAAAAATATGATCCAAAAAACCCAAGCATGCCACTGACGCCGCCACATAGATTTGTTCCGGCATGTAATAACTTTGGCATATAGGTATATGGCTAACATAAGAAACATTGAAAGGCCAAAATAAAGGTCATCAAAATATAAATTCATTTATATATAACTTTCTTGTTTCTTTCCAAGACTTTGGATAAGAACCGTATTGCTTGTTATTCAGTTCTTCGTCATGATGCAGTGAGTTTGGGTATGTTGTGCCTAGTGGTTTCATGGGATTCCAAATCTAGTCATTCTGTAGCCCTATCAAATTGATTGCATTTCTTTGTCCAAGCCACCTAATATGTTTTTACCCAATAACCTATTGACACTATAAATGCTCGACTTAAAGCCCATGTTGACAAATTATTTTTAAAGCACTTTATTCCCATAAATATAGTAAGTTTGTAATACAGGAAAGGTTTTGGGTTTTACATCCCATTCAAAAGCCAGAGTCATACAGGTATAGACCCTCAGCATCCCCACATGTGGGATTCAAATTCATCACCCCAGGGATGGCTGCCTATGATTAGATGCTGAATACAACTATATTTTGAATACAACATTTTTTTATACAGTTTAGATTTAACTATTTGTAGATTAGTGTGGATCCAGAATGGATATGAGTTTAGAGACTGTATTACCTAATGAAGGTCTTCTTTGAGCAACTTTCTAGTTTCTTAATGCCCTCACCCTCCAACTGCTTCTCGATTTTTGCTTATGTTAACTTGCAAGTTGGAATTTGATCATTTTGTGTTTAATCATACGAGTGTTTTAAGCAAAATTAACCATTGATTTTTTTTGCAGTGTATGCCCACTTTACCTTTGTTCCATAAAATGGTACTTAAAGTTTGAAATAACAGCTTTAGGACTCAACCCCCGCCCCTGACCCAAATTACAAAAATATTTACATTTTAACTTAACATCCCTTGACTCCTTGAGAATGGTATCACTTCAACCGGTGTCATAAGTTAACACAATGACTGAGTTTAACTTGGCCCCCCCCCCCCACTTTACATACACTTCCTACGCTACTGATACTTGGACATAAGATGTGGATTATGAAATTAACAGATAACATTTATATTATATAATAGATATATAATATAATGGATATATAGGTTATATACATAGATCAGGTAAGGCCTGCATCAGAATCCCCCATAAGACCCCCTTAGTTTATGATTTGGAGCTTACTTCAAGGCCAGTTTGTTAGTTCAAGGTATCTAGGCATGGTAGCGACATGTGCATTCCATGTACTTCCTGATGGTCTCCTAATGCCTGAATAACCTGACTGGTGAAGCTACACACAACACCTGGGTTGATGCTTTCACTTATGGCATTTGTGCATGTTCATTAGACCTAGACCTCAAATGGTTCAACTCACCCGGGAACTTACTGATTCCTTACAGTGACCTGCAGCTTAATTTTGTTTCCTCTGCTCCAGCTTACCTGCTGTTACAACCTACATCACTCAGGTGTGTCACAGTCGCTACTGAACATTCATGTGAAATGGTTCAGCAGAGTTTTTTTTTTTACTTCTGCCCCTCAAATCTGCATGGCCTGTTTACTCATGGACTGTACCTACAGTGCTATATTGAATGTCACATTATACTCTACTGTTTAACTCTATAACTGACATTTAATTGATTTCTGGAACATTTATTTTTTACTGCTTTGGACTGAATTCATGGAATTCTACACATTAATATGTTTAATACCCTAACTTATATACTTATTTGTGATTACCATATCTTAATTACACATGTACATGCTTATTACCCTAACTTAAATAGCTATTTGTGATTGTCATATCTTAATTAGGAGGTTCTTAATGAAGGTTGTGCCAGCAAATTTGATTTGCAAATTGATTACAGATTTTCTCACATAAGAAGTAGATTAGCTGATTGTGGTAGCAGGCTCCCACCTGTTGTCATTTATTTATTTTGGTTTTAACGTTGCTTTCAACACTCTATAAATAGGTCATATCACAATGGGTAGTTTTTATGAGCAGAGAAAAGCAGTGCATACAGTTGGTCAAGGCTGTATTGTAAACTGCCAACCATTGGTAAACAACTACCAACTTTCCTACATAGGGTCTGCAGTTTGAGGCAAGTGTGCTACAACTGTGCCCCTTGCTGTTGCCATTGAGTAAATGTTTGGATTTGTTTGTTTGAAAGATGCATTATAGAATTTTGCTATGGACCGGTAGTGAATGGCCCTCATCTTGTTCTCCTTCTTATGCCATGTGTCTGCTTAGTTGTGCTCTCTCATCACATCAGGATCATCTGCAAGTAGATTAATCCCCAGGACGTGCTTGAATTGGATTAGTCCCTACTCCCCTTTGGACTGTAGACCTTCAATTCAGTCCCAGAACTTCAGTATTCCTGTAATGTTATATTGGTAATTTTAAAAATCTTCTGTTAGAAGTTTTAAATTTTCGCATTGACTTGTAAAGTAATGCATGACCGTAAGTAACTTATTTAGAAAAAAAAATTGATGCAGTACCAGTGTTACAAATTTGCAAAATAGTAACTTTATTATCAGGTACCGCTATTGTTTTCTGATATTTGTTCTCTTGTAATCAGAGTGCCATGGTAAAAAAATCATGTATAACACTAACTTGGCAAAACTTTGGTAAAATTTCTGAATTGACGTATAGTAGTAAATGATTTACTTCTAACGTACTTATGTATCTTTTTCTTTGTAACTTCCTTGCCTTTTGGGTGTTTATAGTAACTTTTTCACGTAAGTTTTCTCAATGATTTCAATCAACCTTTGTTAGAATAATAATGAAATACTCTAGGCTTAATGTTATTTTCCTATATATTCCACATCTGCACTAATTTTGGGGTGTTTAAACAAATATTCACCTATATTACCTTCGTTTTGGCCATGATCTTATCAATAGTCTCCAAATTTCCACTGTGAATTGATATTCATGTTGTGATTGTTGCAACACAATTTTTAGGATTTTAAAAATGAAACTGACATTATATATTTCCATTAGCAGTTTACTGCTAATTGGGTGCCAGCTCCTCTTGTTTGAATGTCATAAGCCAAAAGTGTCCCAGGGCAAAGTTAACAGAAGGAACAGTGAGTTGACAGTTGGTAGACCATTAGTAAAAATCTGCAATACGGAAAATTATTTTATTAATTTATGATATTGTCAGTAATTTGTTGGTTATACATACACTACTATAACTCAGAACAAGAGTTACTTGTTGTAGTGTTTATAACATTATTCCATAATGTCCTCAATTGTAAGAAATCTATACTGGTACATTTTAGACCTGTGTTTGTATTTGCTGAATCATCACATGTACTATTTAACATAATGCTGAATATTAATGTAATGACATCAGAGACTGTGAACAAAAGAAAGATCAGTCTCTATATTGCAACCAAGCTGATAACATCTAATAAAAATAAAGAGTTATGAATTAAAGCCTTTTCACTTGTGATTACTTCAAAACACCACATTTGGCGACGAGGATTATAATTAAACCTTAATATCATAAAATTTTGTGGATAAATTGTAACTTTTTCTTCAAAAGTGTATTTTAAAGCAGAAAAAAAACATTGTTTTGGATAAAGTGCTTAGGACTGGAAAAAATTTTAAAAATGGCTACCACAATCCCAGCAAACTGTACATTTGCTCATTTTGATTGCCAGAACACTGAAGGGATAAGTGTCAGATGGAATAAGTATCTAGCAAGATACAAGAATATGATGAAAGGATTTAACATTACAAATCCAGATCAACTCTTGGCACTGATGCTTCATTTTTGAGGTGAGGACCTGTATGATATATTTGAATCTCTTCCTGAAGATGAAAAAGCAAGAATCCCAGCAACCGAGGAAAACCCCGGTCAGGATGTCTTCATGTGAGGCTGTGCTGCTCTCACAGACT
Source organism: Sabellastarte sp. h YS-2021 (assembly GCA_964017235.1). Lineage (NCBI taxonomy): Eukaryota > Metazoa > Annelida > Polychaeta > Sabellida > Sabellidae > Sabellastarte > Sabellastarte sp. h YS-2021. The sequence goes on from OZ024928.1 coordinate 21,284,809, forward strand.
ACTTCACTCCAAAACAGAACACAGAGTATCAAAGATATGAATTTCGCAGATGCCTACAATTGCCTTCAGAGTCGTTAGATAAATTTGTAAGCAGACTCAAAGCTCTAGCAGCAACCTGTAACTTCACAGAGGTAGACACTGAAGTAAAATCACAAGTTATATCTGGTTGCATTTCTCAGAGGCTCAGATGAAATTTGTTTATTTGGGGTTTTACGTCACTTTCAACACTGTACAGGTCATATCACGATGGGTAGTTGGAAGGGCAGAGGAAAGCAGTACATAGAGTTCGCTAGGGTTGTGTACTGTAAACTGCCGGCCAATGGCAAGCAACTACCAGCTTTCCCACTTACGGCCATGACGGGAATCGAACCCCGGCCATAGAGGTGGGAGGCGAGAGTGTTAAAACTCTGCCACCGTGGCCCCTGGCTCAGACGAAAAGGCTTAAGTGAAGTTACATGGGACCTGTCCAAACTCATAGAGGTAGGCAAAGTGTATGAGCTGTCAGATAACACCGCTCTAGATATTGAACGTACCACTGAGAAAGTCAATGAACTGAAACTTGAAGCAGTTCACACTAAGGCACAGTCAGGATACCGTAGTAGCTGTCCCTGTTGCAAATCATCTCACCCTAGGGGCAAGTGTCCAGCATATGGGAAGGAATGTAGTAACTGTGGCCTTAGAAATCATTTTGCAGGTACAAAGAAATGCCCTGCTATGGGTAAAAAATGTCAGTCATGTGGAAAACCAAACCATTTTGCAAGAAAATGTAAGTCAAACGTGCTTCCCCAAGTGAAATCGAAGAAACCTGTGAGGAAACAGATACAAATGCTTGAGGAACAAAGCGAAATACCAATGGTCTCACATAATGAAGTTGTGCAAAACACAAGTGACAATGACTTTACATGGTCAGTTTCACAAAACCAAATGAATAAGGATAGGCCGGTATTTCCAGTAAGAGTGAATGGTGTCAAAGCTGAATTCTTGGCTGATTCGGGAGCAAGCGTGAACATTCTGTCACTAAAAGACTACAACAGATTAGAATCAAAACCAAGCTTGGAGTACCACAACAAGTATGTATATGCTTATGGTAGATGTGCCATTGGATATCAGAGGTAAGTTTATGGCTAAGCTGGCATCAGATAATGCCACATGTTCAAGCCCAGTTATAGTGTCAGGTGAATCTGATAACTCCCTGCTCAGTTGGGATACGTCTCGCAAGCTAAGGTTGATAGATACAGTAAGGAAAGTTGATGATACACTTTCACCACAGATTTTGAAACTCAAGACAGAATATAAAGACATTTTCACTGGTCTTGGCAAGTTGAAGGGTGTCAAAGTAAAGTTACATGTTGACAAAACTGTTGAACCAGTTGTTCAAAACTCCCGGAGAACCCCTTTCTATGTGAGAAAGGACATAGAAAAGCAACTCAAACTTGATGTAGATAGAGGAGTGATAGAAAAACCAGGTGGTCCAACTCCATGGGTTCCCCAATTGTAGTAGTACCCAAGAAAACTCCAGGTCAAGTACGCATTTGTGTTGACATGAGAGCCGCAAACAGGGCTATCAAGAGAACAAACCACAGCACACCAACCCTCACAGAGATCATTCATGAATTAAATGGTGCAAAGATTTTTAGCAAGATTGACCTTAATCAAGGCTACAATCAGTTGGAGCTTGATGCGGAATCTCATGAGATAACAACGTTCACATCTCATGCAGGTCTCAGGAGATACACACGACTCTTCTTTGGAATCAACAGTGCTGCTGAGATATTCCAGGAGGAAATTAGGAAAGCTCTGTGTGGACTGAAAGGTGTTTTGAATGTAAGTGATGACATTCTGTGCTTTGGAAAGGACACAAACGATCACTTAGCCAATCTAAAAGAACTATTCCAGAGAATCACGGAAAGAGGTCTAACTCTTGCTGCTGAAAAATGCAAGTTTGAACAAAGTGAAATTAATTTCCTTGGTCACACCTTTTCAGAAAATGGCCTGTCTCCTAGTAAAGACAAGATAGAAGCTCTCTGAAACATGCCAGCTCCTAGAAACCAGTCAGACGTAAAAAGTCTCCTATGCATGGCAAACTTCTGTGGACAAAGATTCATTAAGAATTATGCAACAGTTACCCACAATTTGAGGTTACTGACGAAGAAAGAAAGTTCCTGGGAATGGACAGAGAAACACGAGAGTTCACTGGATCAACTCAAAAAGTGCCTCACAAGTGCTCCAGCTCTAGCTTATTATAATCCAAAGCTAGAAACAGAAGTGTATGTTGATGATAGCCCAGTGGGGATATCTACCATACTGATGCAGAAAGAGGCCAATTCAGAAAAACGAGTCAACATCCACTTTGCTAGTCGTGCGTTGACCACAACAGAACAACGATATTCACAAATTGAAAGGGAAGGACTTGCTGTAGTATGGGCTTGTGAACATCTTCACATTTATCTATATGGGACAGATTTCAAGATATTCACTGATCACAGACCCTTACTATCGTTATTCACAAGATGGCAATCTAAACCAAGTGCTAGATTGCAAGGATGGTCTCTAAGGTTACAACCCTACAAGTTTGAACTGTGTTTTAAACCAGGCAAGAATAACCCAGCTGATTACCTCTCGAGACATATTAGTGACTCAGTCAAACAATCATCACGTGAACAAAGGCTTGCAGAAAGTATAATCAACTATGTTTCAAGCACATCAGCACCAAAACCTGTGCCAATTAAAGTAATTCAACAGCACACAACCCAAGATGCTACACTACAAGTGGTCATGAAAGCACTTCACTCTAGTAATTGGTACCTATACAGAAATGAACCCAATGTTGACAAGCAGATATTTGACCAATGTCACTTGTTAAGACAAGAACTGTCTGCAAGTCCGGACTATGATCTGCTATTGAGAGACACTCGTATTGTAATTCCAAGCTCATTACAACAAAATGTTGTTGACCTTGCACACATGGGTCACCAAGGCATTGTGAAAACGAAAGCCCTCTTGAGAGAAAAAGTTTGGTTCTATAACATTGACAGCCTTGTAGAAGATGCTGTGAAAAATTGTCTCACATGTCAAATTGCCACGCCAACATTCAATCAGGAGCCGCTAAGAATGTCTCCATTGCCAAGAGCTCCTTGGACTGAACTTAGTATGGATTTTGGTCAAATTTCTCCAAACCAGTTCCTCTTTGTGGTCATTGATGACTACAGTAGATTCCCATTTGTTGAAATAGTCAACTCTACTTCTGCACATGCTGTCATACCTAAGCTGGATAGCATTCTCACTCTTAGAGGAATACCAGAGGTAATAAAGTCGGACAATGGTCCACCGTTTAATGGAGAAAACTTTCGCCAGTATGCAATGTCAATGGGTTTCAAGCACAGGAAAATAACCCCCTTATGGCCAAAAGCAAATTCTGAGGTCGAACGCTTCATGCGAACCGTCAAGAAAGTAGTGAAAGCTGGAATCGCTCAAAATCTCAACTGGAGACAGGAACTCCGAAAGTTTCTTCTAGCATATCGTGCCACACCACACAGCACAACAAAAGTGGCCCCAGCTACCCTTCTGTTTGGCACACCAATTAGATCAAAACTCCCAGAAATAGGTAGCTACCACAATGATGATGAACTAAGAGCACAGGACACTTTTGCCAAAATTAAGATGAAAGATTATCATGATCGGAAGTCAAATGTTCAAGGGTCAACCCTTAAGGCTGGTGACAATGCCCTGATAAAGAAAACAGGAATGGAACGTCTTACTGCTTTTGACAAAGATCCTGTAAAAATTGTTAAAACCAAAGGCTCCATGATCACAGCTCAACAAGGTAACCGCCAGGTTACTAGAAACAGCTCCTACTTCAAGAAAACCAACTTTAAACCATTATTACAAAGTGATCCAGATGACCAGGATATGGTTAGTGAAAATGGTTGTGAATTGGATAAAGATAGTGCTGAAGAAAATAATGCCACCAGTTCACCAAACACATCTACGCCTAGAAAGACTAACAATGACATGCCCAGTACAGGATCTTCACCACCACCCATTAGAAAGTCAACAAGAGTGTCCAAAAGACCAACCACACTTATTGAGACAATGTAATTTCTATTAAAGAAGTTTCAATCAGTTACAGCATGAAAGAACAGTTCAATTGCATGTTCTGGAAAGTATTACTGATTTTATCTCATAGACACCATGATGAAGATTTTTTTTTATTCAAATCTGATAAATGTCTATGTTGTCTTGTATATATTTGCTTCACCAGAAGTCTATTAGATTTTTTTTTCTCTCTCTTTCTTTCATGTATTATTTGTGACTCTTAGTGTTATACTTCAGTGTGGTTTAGTAAAATGTTTTCTTCACTTTATTCTGTATAAACAAATAACATGGGTAAACTCATGGAAATTTCATTTGTAAAAGAAATTATTTTATGGTAACATTTTAAGTCATGCTCTTTAAATGCTTCAAATTCAAACATGTGGAATGGTTGAAAAAAAAGCTTATTAAAAGAATGAAAAGTACACAGCAGTTTGCAACTAATTTTTTTCATTTATGTGGAAAAAAACCTCTTTAGTCTAAAACCAGAAAAAAGGAGGAAAGAATGTGGAACAATTATAGCAATTAAACTTGTTATAATGGCAATGATGGTAAATCAAACAAGTTATAGAGGTACCACCATTTGGCAGTGTAATAACTCTTGACACAGAGAAAAGAGGGATAATGCCTCAGGCTAGAGGAAACCACATAATGATCATTTTACTTGTGACTAGATCAAACTACTAATGTTTATTTCACATGTCAGTAATATATCACTCTTATGCAGTTGTCTGTGACTGGAAGAACTATGTAGCATTGCAAAACTAAATCCTCTAACATTGTTCTGATTTATAAGCACCCTATGTGTGACTCATATGCCCTCACTGGATAACCTGCTCACTAGACAAAGAGTTAATTTAAATATGCATATTCAAATCTAAGTTGGGAAGAGAAGTAGTGTTTATAACATTATTCCATAATGTCCTTAATTGTAAGAAATCTATACTGGTACATTTTAGACCTGTGTTTGTATTTGCTGAATCATCACATGTACTATTTAACATAATGCTGAATATTAATGTAATGAAATCAGAGACTAGCTGTGAACAAAAGAAAGATCAGTCTCTGTATTGCAACCAAGCTGATAACATCTAATAAAAGTAAAGAGTTATGAATTAAAGCCTTTTCACTTGTGATTACTTCAAAACACCACACTTGTGGTGACCTCCACAGTGAGGCGATTTTTCATAACTATTCATAATTATTATAGCATATCAATGTGATGCAACTCATTAGTTTACATATTATTAAATGTTGCAGCATAAAAAAATTACATTAATGAGAATTATTATCATTTCATTACATAGTACTTAATATTTCAACATAAGATACTAACATATAAAAAAACTCAATAAGACATTACTAAGAGCATATAAAAAAACTGTTTTAAATTACTAATTACATTAATTTTAGTCAAAACACTGCAGACACTATGTACATAAATATTGATAATTAGACAGGTCAAGACAGTTACTATTCGACTGAGTATTCAAATATATGACTATGTACAAAATCACTAGACTAAAAGGCAATAAAACAATTTCATCGCAGATGATTAGACACAGGCATTACAAGGCAATCATAAAGCCCCCTTGTAGGATCAAAGACACATATTTAATAATGCACTCAGATCCATCATGATACCAGCTGCTCATGTCACAACATTATCTTAAGAACCTCTTATTAAGAGTTTTAAACCTCATATCTAAGTAATTTTACATGTACCAGTAAATTGTAACTGAAAAATAACCCACCAAGCACTCAAGCAATGGTAGATTCACAGTAGTCAATCGACTATGAGAGAAATGTGAACTTCCTGGGGCTCTCTCGAATGAGTATAAGACATAAATAACAAAAAATCAATTAAATTACGTGACTGTAAGTGTAGGAAAGGTTTTAGTGTGGCAATGCCTGTAATATACAATAAATTAATGAAGGTATCCTTGAAAAACAGTCACACTTTAAAATATTTTGTTGAATTCGAATTATAACATTTTCAAAAAGTCTGTATGAATACCAGTTCAATGTGTGCTCAACATGCTACGAATACCTGCAGTATGTGTGATTTGTAGTTTTGTTTTGGAGTTTGAAGTACATATTTCTGTTAATATATTACACTTTCTGAAGGAAAAAACAATTAATAACCATTAAAATAATAATAATTAAAATTAATAATTAATGCTAACTTAAAAAGTGACTTTTGTTCATTTAACTTAGCCGTTATTATTCAATATTGTGGGTTTATAAACTTTTCAACAACATTAGTTTGGTTTATAAACATTTATAATACTTCAAATCTATAACGTTTGCATCTCTGGGTATCAAACCCAGGTCTATCAGTCTGAAGTAAGTCAGGTAGCCATTAAATTTTGTACAAAATTTGCAAAAAAAAAGTAAAATGATAAGTTTTTATCCCAAAATCTGGTCTTCACGGGAGAAATGCACAGCAATATAGTTTTATTTTTAAAATAAAAGACCATGACTGAAATAATTATATATTTTTCATGGATGGTAATTAGTTTCTGGTGAAAATTAGTAGCTTTTATAGGCCAATAAAACTTTTCTTAAGCATTCTGTAATATATAGTGAGAATTTTTTACTTATTGGATTGGTATTCAAAGGGACTGAAAACCTTATTTTGAGGTATTCAGGAACACATAGAACAAGTATTCACACTCGTCTATATTTCCCTCTCATAGGTAAGATTAAAGATCGTTATGAAGAAAATTTTGTCTGCCACATTAAAAGCCCATATAAATGCACTACCATAGCAGAAAATACCTTCCACAGTTGAGGTATTTTGTTTTCTATAACCAAATATATGAAACTTCGTCCATTTCTTTTATATTCGTTTGAGAGAGCCGCAGGAAGTTTGCATCAGTTTGGGGGCGTTTGACGACTGTGAGATTTAAAACATAAGAAAAATCGCAAATGAAACATACTAAGGGACAATAAAGCCCTGAACCACACTAGTTTGCAATTATTTTCTTAAATGTTTTTGCAACCCCATTGTCATGCACTGGATCAACAGTAGTGTAAGTGAAACCTTAATCTGAAGAACAGGTACCATGGTTTTTTGCATTCGTTGAAGGTCAATCTTTTGATTGAAAGCAAGGGTGGCCCCTGACCTTCTGAATGTGCGAAAATTATGGTAACTGGGATTCAAACCCATGAGATGCAATACTTTAAGTGTGAATGTGCCATAACCACAGTGATGGGTAAATTATAAATGTAAAATAAAGGTTGATTTTTTTAAAACTGGATACCACTCACGCATTGTGTGAAATTTGGAACGTGACATAATAGGAGATTATTTAACTGTGGTAATATTATGAAAGAGAAAAATATATGAGTTGGATTGCCAATGTCAATCACGCGTAGTTCACAATATACAATGTATATACCACCTTTGTTGGTGCAAGGTTTTTTTATAATTTCCTCTAATATCTATCATTGTGAATAAAGATGAGCCCTTATATAAATACACAAAATATGTGTATCGTGTGTATGATATTTCTGCAATAAAACTGTTGTGTTTTAAATCAGTGTTTTATTTTTATTCATAATTTATTTATTCCCAGCTTTTCCGAGAAAAAACAAAATGAACTAGCTACCAGATTTGTGATGCCATAACACCATGTATGACGTTACGTCATATGATTATTTCATCACAATCCTCATATATTTCCACTTTGGCCTATAGTTGGTTAATATTGGATTTATATGATTAGTGCAGTTTGTGGTATAATTATTCCATACTGCACTGTATCTTGCACTGGGTCTTGTATTAAGTCCCTTATTTCAGGTTTTTGGTTGGCATCTTTATAAAAGTGAGACAGTGTATTAGCAATATGGTTTTGTTTGCCTGGTATGTGAATAACTACCAATTCAATGTCCCACATGGATGTTACCAACCAAATGTTGCGAATTATGGCACCCAGGTGCTTACATTTTGTTTATCCTTTGTTGCAAACTGTCACCACAACAGCATTATCTACATTGAAAATGATGTGTTGGTGAAACCACATATGATCCCCCAGACCCAAAGAGCGACAAGGATATTCAGCATCTTACACTGGGTTGTGCTCAGTTATGGCTGTAATCAGACTACAACAGGATGTAGGAAGCATGAACCCTATTCTCTCCTCCCGTGCCTTCTAACAATTAATTAATTTCAATGGTCTCGTAAGCAGTGGGATTTCTGTGGTCATTGGTGGTGAGGCCAGGTATAAAGGAACTTAAGTTTGGGTTTGTTTCGCCTTGTATTTCTTGAAGAGATGTGGGGGGTAAATTAACTCTCTTATGTGGGCTCCCTTAGCTGATTCCCAACTGTTATCACATGCATTTAAATACTTTACTATATTCTCTCTAATGGTGGCATCCTGCTCCTCCTAACGTATTCTGAGAAAGTGCAGTATCCATTGGCAAGTGGTGAGCTTGTCAAAGGGTGGGCTCTTACGTAAGCTGCCTACAAAGTCTAGATCTTGTGACCATTTAGGTTTCTGTTTAGCATCTTTATGAACCTTTTTCTGTATAGTCTCTAATAGTTACCGGGTGAAAACCTGCACTGCATCCTCTATCTTTTGATAATGCCTGTTGACATTGTGATGTATTGCCTGAAAGTTCTTGAGCGCCTGTAAGGAAGGTATGAGTGTGTCTTCTTATTCTGTCAACCCTGCAGGTTGCTGACTCAATTTGGTGGTGGCCCCCTGTCCCATGATACTCTGAACCTGAGCCGTAAGTGGGGGTACCTGAGTATTTGGCATCTGACTACCTGTAGAAAGCAAATTAGAGGTGTCAGGGATCTGTTCCTGACCCACACAATAACATGACAGATAACTGTGGCAATAGCCTCTTGGGGAGACTGACGGGTAACTGCTGTGCACTCTCTGTCGTGGCTGCTGCTGCTCCTTACTGAACCTGCAACTGAGGAAGTGAAACAGAAGGCAATGGATAAGTGCCGTATACAGACAACACAAAGGTGAGGAACATAAAAGCATATAAAATGTATAAGAATTTGAACTGAAACAGAGAAAGACAAATAAAATGGGGTAAAATGTTGCAACAATCCTTGTTCAAGTTCAATTCAAATAATAAACAGACAAGTGAGAAACAGACATATGGGGGGCGTAGTAATACCTAGAAATTAGTGCTTGAGTCATACTAAAATAGAAAAATGACTTAAGGCTAGTGACTGAACCACCTTCCCCCTTGATAGGTAAGGTAGCTACATTACTTTCATTTATGTAATCGTTGTTGTAAACTTCTCCACAATTGGATTGTTTTATTAACAAGAATAATATATTCAAGATTTTTGAATTATTCACTTTAATACCTACAGTCTATGCCTTTGCCTTAGGGAAATACATTTAATAAATAATAAGTTCTGGTATTAGTCTGATCTATATTCAAGTTTCATTTTTCCAGCTTGTGGTTAAATCAATAAACGCTTTATAAGACTATGAATTTCATTTGACCGAAACCACACTACTGTCTATTAAAAATGAAGTCCACCTTGCTCTTGCTAGAGGTGAAGCCACTGCTGTTGTTCTCTTGGACCAATCAGCAGCATTCAACACCATTGATCATAATACGCTCATTGAATGTTTGAGTTCTTGGTTTGGTGTTGGAGGTGTGGTTCTGGATTGGTTCAGGTCGTACCTTTGTGACCGCTATCAGTGCATCAAGATTGGTTCTGTTTTATCTGATGCTAAAAGGCTATTGTATGGTGTGCCCCAGGGCTCTGTCTTACGGCTGATCCTTTTCTCATTATATACTACTCCCCTTAGTAAAGTTATTCAAAATCATCCTGGCATATGTTTCCACTTTTATGCGGATGACACGCAGTTATACGTTCATCTCACACACAGGCATGCCACTCTGGTCTTTGAAAGACTGAAAAACTGCTTGGATGATGTTAAAAAGTGGCTCTCTGTAAACAAGCTTAAACTTAATCCAGACAAGACAGAGTTTATTCTGTTCGGTTAAAAAAATGTCCGTACAAAACTTGGCGAATTTTTCCCAGTCAATATACTTGGTACCCTCCTGTCACCTGCTGAGGCAATTAGGAACCTTAGTGTCTGGTTTGATTCTGATTTTTCCTTCCCTTGCCATGTCAGGAATATCTGTAAGGCTTGTTTTGGCCATATCAGGGATTTAAAGCGACTCAGAGGGTACCTTACACGTGAAGCTGCTCTCTTGGCTGCAAATGCCTTAGTTGGAAGTCGACTTGACTACTGTAATTCCCTATTCAGAAGTCTCTCTGCTCTTGACCTTCGTAGTCTCCAATGTGTTCAGAACAGTCTAGCTAGAATTGTGGTGAATACCACCAAGTACTCACATATCACTCCGGTAAGAAAGAGTCTTCATTGGTTGCCTATCATGCATCGCTCTGTTTTCTAGACAGCCCTATTGGTGTACAAGTTTCTACATAGTGGCCATCCTAAATACTTTGAACCTTTCCTTAAACCTAGACATAGTGTGTACAGAACACATAGAAGTCAAACCAAGGGTGTTTTGCTTGAGGTCCCACATTTTGCATCAATGTATAAGTTCAAAAAGCATTTTTGCCTTAGCTGTGCATACCATGCTCCGATGATTTGGAATGATCTCCCTGATGATGTACGCTCAGCCAAATCTCTCTCCTCATTCAGGAAGAAATTGAAAACTTACCTCTTTGAAAAAGCATACCCACCCAAGTTTTTTCCTCAGTTTTCATTTTTGTCTTTCTCCGTGGTGCCGACCCCTGCAACCCTGCAATGTCTCTGATTTAATGATTACGATCTCTGATTTTGGCTTAATGTGTCTTAGAGTCCGTCAATAGATAGAGATTAAGCGCTATAAAAGTACTATTAGAATTAGAATGAAATAGTACAGTTCCACTAGTTATATTGGATACTTTCAAACATCGCCAGATGTTTGCATGCGAATTAAGTTAAGGTACTCAAATAAATTCTAAATTGTGTATTTAGATTGTTTATTTTCGATTTTAGTTTGATCTAGGGTCATTGATGTTGATATCTTTGTCTAGGTTAACATCTCCACAGTCATTCAAATAACTTATTGTCTTGTACAAGCTCTGTTAAATGAATAAAGAAAGCATGTTTGTACTTTAGGGCGCATATAGATTCATTAGTCTGGTTATATCCAGTTGTCTCGCAAAAATCGAGTTTATGCTTTTGAGAAATTGATTTCTTCTCTGGAGGATGTTCACGAATGGATTTTGTTAGGAACGTTGAAATATATCCAGCAAAATTGAGTTTAATATGTTTTAGCATAAAACTCAACTCAAAAAATTAGATTCTCACCTCCATGACAGGATATTTGATAGTTTCATAGTTTCACGAATCCAGCCATTGTTGTAAAGAACCTTGGTGCCTGGTTTGATACAAATTTTTCCTTTGTAATCATGTCCAATGTTTGTGAGTCTTATTTTGTTCAAATGGTGATCTCAGATAGTTGGGACAGTATCTGACAGATGTGGCTGCTATTCTAGTGACAAATGCCTTGGTGAGTAGTCGTCTTGACTATTGTATTGCTATCTTCAGAATTTTGTCCAGTTCAAACAAAATAATTTACCTGATGAGGTTCAGTTTGCCCCCACTCTTGCCTGTTTTAGATAAAAAACTAACATCTTAACTCTTTAAAAAGTCTTTTGCCCCATAGCACATTAACTACAGCAGGCATATCTGTGGCATCGAACCGGCTATGTCTGTGTACTAATGATTCGTGAATTGGCTTCTGATATCATGTCTTATGGTCTGCCTTGGCAAAGATTAGGCACTAAAAATTTAGAATAGAGTAATCTAAATTAAATTGACTGAAGTTCACGATTTAAGTATACCTAGTTACCAATTCCAAAAGTTTGTAAATTGACATTTTTTACATTCAAAATTCTTATAACCAGAAGATACAACCACTGCTTTCACAGAGGACAACTATCAGTCAGTCTCAGACAAACAATAGTGAATGAAACAGAGAAAATTTCTTGAAATGGGAAGACCTATATCACTTTTATTAATACTCTATAAGTTACTTCCAGGCACAACTGTGAACTGCACAAAGCCATGTCTGAACATAAGCTCATTTTTGAGACACGAACAGGGCTTATCAAAGGTGTCTTAAGCCAACCCATGAAATTTCCTGTATTACTTTGCTGATTTCATGAAATGGTCAAAAATTAATTTGCCCATTTCATGAACCGGGTAACACCATGTGTGAAGAGTAAAGTTCATGCATGAAAATTATGTGTTCAGGCATAACATTGCCTATTTCACAAAACTGAATAAATTGCTCATTTCATGAAATATGTATATCATGTTTCCAAAGTGACATAGCTTTTTTGTATTTGTATTTATACTCAACGAAATATCTCCATGTACTACAGGGCATATATATATATATAATGAAATTGAATGCCAGTAAAGAATCTATTTAATGCTACCTCATTTCTTTTACTTTTAAATTAGCACAAGTATTGAGTCCCCTTTAAAATGTAAAATACTGAGTTAGTTCTGTAAACGAAGCTAAACAAAATATAGAAAATCAGGATTTTATCAGGATTTTAAGTTCTGTCGACAGTACTTGGAATTTAAAGTTCTGTCAATATATTTTGACAGAATTTTAAATTTTTTGACAGAATTTAAAGTCCTGTTGACAGAACTTCAGAATTTCAAGTTTAATTCTGTCAAATTTTAAGTTCTGTCACAGCATATATATATAGATATCTTTATATGCCATACAAGTTGTTTACAATTAATGTTTGGGTTTCAGTTTTGGTTTCATATCCAAAAATCCAAGTTCTACAAAATAAATATTAAGGAGGCAAGAGTATGATCAATATACCCCCCAACCAAGCGTGAACTCCTTAATCCTTATCATACATTCACACCTCTCCAATATGACATTGCAGTGTAGGTGATACTTGCCTTTTCAAAGCCATTTCGAAACAGTCATGGCCAAATAATTCTGACGACCATTCCAAAACCTAACTTCTAGTTGGAACTTGCAACCTTACTTGCTACAACTAATCTTTCTAATTATATGTGCCGTACATGTGACATTACAATTTCAAATGATGATTCATTTTACATTAATTTGCAGGGCATGCTAATGTTTTTGTATAGATTGTTAAGTTGTAATGGATTATTAGATGAAGTTAGGAACAAGTAAAGCAAGTAAAACAATACTGAATAATGAGTAGATATTTAATCCTATAAAACATTTTTTGGAAAGTTTAAAAGTAAAAGATGATAGAATAACTGCAAAAAATGCATTGATTCAAATAAATGAGTGAACAAGTAAATTTTAAAAAGAGGTGAAAATTAAATTCTTCAAAGTAACCTAAAATTTGCATCTCAGAGCAATATGCTCAATGTCATTAACAGTATTTGAAGTTCTATCAAGGAGACTTCAAATTCGATCAATAGAATTTCAAATTCAGTCGACAGAGCATCAGACACATCCCAAATCTGTACCTCACAGCAATACTCTCGTTTTTTTTAACAGGATTTGATGCTCTGTTGACAGAATTTAAAATTCTGTCGACTGAAGTTCAAATACCTCTAAAACCAATAAAGCACAAGGATTGTAAGTTTTTTCAACAGAACGTGAAATTCTGTCAATTTTGAAAGTCTGTCACCACATATACATAATTTGTTGATATAATTTAACTACCGTTGTAGACAAATCACAAAATAATGAATGTATGAAGAATGTTGGAACAATGGGCAAACATTGAATTAAGACCAAGGTAAGCAAAACATAAAGCAACTTTTTTGCCCTGTTCAAATTGGCTTTGAAATGGTGAGGCTGTTTCAAAACCAAGTGAAGTTTTAAAATAGATAGATAAACTATAAAACTGTTTCTCTTTGTAATTTGACATCTAGTATGATTGGTTAGGCAGAAACCTGTGAAAATATTTCTTATTCCTCAAAATAATTATACATTAAGTGTGAAAAATGCGAAGTATAAACAGAAATGGTACTACTGAATTCTAGTCTGATAATACAATTTGATCTTTAAGACAAATGTTGTGGTAAATTTGTCCCGGTTGTTTAAGATGACATTCTTTTACTAACAAGCCATGATTTGGTTAACATAATTAAGCACAATAGCACAATGTTACAATGGAAGTAAAAACTTAAACCTTCATGCAATAATTAAAATTAAATCCAACTTGAATTTTAAGTGAACTGATACTTGATTTATAGTCACAACTCTCTGTTTTTAAACTGGGGATTCATCCAGACATGGGTAAAGTGGTTGATTGGAATAATGAAACTTCGTAAAGGTTTTTTACAGAAAACTACTTGAAATATTAAAAAAAACATGTCTCAGAGTTAGACAGCAAGTTGCTGCTTAATATTTAGAAACAAGATAGAAATATGTATGTGTTTTTTCATCTTGGATTAGCCATAGAAAATCCCTTTACCACAGAAATTGATCTGAAAATATGCCCATTTTGGGACAGTTATTCAGTCGAAAATTCCTATTCAGTGAAAAGTTGCCAAGAGTTCAAAAAGGAATCCATTCATTATGTGACTAACTTGTTTATGTGTTTAACTAATCTTAACGATTATTCTGGATTTCACAGAAATATTCCCTTTACAAGTTAATATTATTGGTTTCTGTTTCCCAAAGTATAGTATTACAAGAGAATGGAAACACACCTTAAATAGAAAACTTTAACTGAGTAGTGCATGTCAGACCACTTTGGAGTCCCTCTGAGAAAGAAATAGGTTTGTAAAGGTTCATATCTGAAAATGACTGCCTAAAATGGTAATCACATGATACATAAGAACAATAATGATCAAAGTATGGATCGATGTTTTGTGGTATATTGTTATCAATTGTGAATTTTAGAGTATTGGCAAAACGATTTTTAATTGATTTGCTATTACTTTCTGTTGTTGCAGAATGGGGTCATGTGGCATGCACAGATGAAAGCAGATTTTTCAAAAATTTATTACATAGCTATTTACAGGCATATCTATAACAAAACAGAATATTTAGGTTATTTTAGTCGGGATATCAGCAGGTGGAATTAGTTACCTCCTCCCAAACATATTAAACATTAATATCAAGTTTGATTCAGTGGTTTCTCTGTTGGGCATATCAAGCAATAGGCTCATTTTGTGACATGAAGACTCCAGTATTGAATAACCAGCCATTTGTCTTATTTTCGTAATATTATTCTATGTAACGAAGAATGGATTTCAATATTTCAGGTAATTCATCTGGTGTAATCGGTAATTCATCTGGTGTATAGTATATTGTGTCATAGACACATTCTAACATCAAAGAAGTAAAAAAATGATGCTTGGGTGAGTATGTGGCATATCAGTCTAGCAGTTCGGAATCTGTTTAAATTGACATCCCTTACTCTGTCAGTGGCACAAAAGAAAGATAAAAACTAATAACAAAAACAAAAGAGAGGATAAGCGGACAGATAGACCACCGGATGAGAGGCAAATTTTTAATCAGATACAATTCCAAAGTGAACCAGATTTAGAGTAATGTATAAACTGTGCAATGACTTAAATATAAAAATTTAAAGCCAGTAACTTTGAAAACACTCATTTTTATGCTGGGATTTATTTTACTTTCATTTCATGTATTTAAAAACAAGTCTCTGATTTTCCCTGTCTGGCATACACAGACCGCACTCTGGTTATCATATCTAATAAGAACCACCTTATTCTGCCACAAGCCTTAACTGCAACCACAAAATTGAACATTTCATAGTGTGTAATGGAGTAAATTGACTGAAGAGTTTCAGGTATTCGTGCAGCATAAACGTGATTCCCCAGATGCCTCCTTGTCCAGTTAATGTAGTGTCCAAATATACGTGATAATATAACAGAATTGTGTCGAAATGAGACAACGCCATTGAAGAATTTCAAGAATCTAATGAACCAAAACAGGTCGAAACAAAACCCAGATTTTGAGTTTAAGTTGGAAAGGCAGACAGTCATAGCATGTTGTATTAGTGTACCCATCAATGGTGTGAGAGTCAAATGATAGGTCCAAGATAACTCTATGCCCTTCCCCTTTTGGAGGGGTCATCAGTGGTGACCAAGTATAAGCCTGAATACCAGACAAAGCCCTTTCGTCTAATTCAGTTTGTATATACTCAGTAACTGCTTGGGGGTAATCACAAGCTGAAGAGTGATTCTTTATAGCATTAGAAACTATTGCATGGCGAGAATTTAAGCCCAATGGGAACCCATAGATTTGTCATAATACTCTTTGATGTTTTCTTTCTGAAAGTTCAAATCAAAGGACGAACCAGACGTATGCATACTCCCCTGTGATTGGGGACTCCTGACCAGTGGACCGCATCCACAACTTGCAGATAGGCACTTGAGCCATGTCCACTGGGTAAATCAGAATTTGATGTGTTTCCAGCAACAAAACCAACATTCCTATCAAAATTCAAATCAGCTTTATTCAGAATAGTAAACAATGTGGGAGACCTGCTCTCCTGGTGGGACCCACACTCGTTTAAATTATCTTTATTAACGACTTGGTCCTCACCACAAAGTGTCGATTTATTCTTTAGATGTAATTTACTTAAAGGTACACCTATGAAATGTTGAACTTTAATATCTCTTTTATTGCCATATGGGCCAAAATCATGTAATTTTAACAAAGGAAAAACAAAAAAAAACTAAATAAAAGGCAACACGCCTGATACTGTAAAATATGGGCAAAACCCCTTAAGACACACCCATCACCATGATTAAGAAAAAATGCCATTATAATACTGTGAACAATCAGTAGTGTGGTCCTGATGTCCCCATTCTCATCCCTTTGTCTTATTGAAGCATTCACTCTCTGTATGGTTATTCTTACGTTTAAGGCTTTTGAAACAATATAGACAAACATGTCTGAAAAACATAGTTCCACTTGAATCAGCACGATCTTGTACGTGAGGGCATGTGCCCTCATTGAACTACTTGCAAACCACATGCTTAGGGGTTGGGAGTTGATTTACTGATGCTGTTTTTGGAGATAATGTAACAGATCTGTTGAACATTGCTGTCTGGGAAAACATACGCCTGTTCTCTGCCAAGAATCTGGTGTTTGCCCATGTGATACTCTCATCTTCTATGCAATGCATAATGACAACAAATGCACCTCGTGCAATTGGCCATGAGAAATTTTCGCTTAGTTTTACGGTTTCTAGTAACTCTCCTAACATATGCCTACTCATCTCAGGGTTCTTTGTGTCTGAAATGATGGTGAGAAAACCCGCAACAAACTGGCCTAAATTGAGGTCGTCATAGGCCATACGCTTCCAAGTTGCTCCAGCCCGGGCATGATTTATTTGACCATCTTATGTAGACGAGTGCACAAGGGTATCAGTGATAATATAGCATCTGCTTTTCTTTTTATTACTATTATTAACATGTGACAGCTCCGATTTCATGCGAGCCTCCAGGACAGCTACTCTCTCTTTCACCATTCTTTGATGCACTAGGTTTGCTTCAAAAGGCCCATGGTTGTGGTTTGTGTCATCTCCTAACAAAACATTGGTTCATGAGCCTGACTTTTTAACTCTTGTTCTGTGCTATTCTGGACTGCGTTTCCTTACTGATTAGTATGATATTGGAAATTATGATTATCTTCAGGACCTACCATGGTCATGTTTCTAATACTTGATAAAATATTAGGTTCTGGCACTGTAAAATCCCAAGCCATTGTCAATGTCTAGGTAGTTTTGACACTGTAGCAGGCACCTAGGGTAGGTTAGAACTAACAGTGGCAAACTGACGGTTTTCTGCACTGAACTATCCAAAGGGTCACACCCAAATCAACATTGGGTTTTGGCTTCTTTGCTTTGCAGGTGTAAGTGTAGGTTTAAAAGTGACCACCGTATCCGGAAATGTTTATGTAAACATTGCCATTCCTTCACCACTTCTTGTAGGATGCCCAGTTGAAAACAAAAAAGTGCGATCATCCGATAAATCCACTGACTCCACTCTCTTGGACATCTTGCCCCCTGTGGGTCAGGGGATGTAGAATAGGCCCAACGTATCCTCCTGCATGTCGTAAGAGGCAACTTATTGGGGGCAGCCTGTTTGCTGTGGGTTGTGATCCGTGTCAGTGGAAGAGAGGGTCCTGGCTGTTGAGCCAATACTTTGTTGCAGCATTGAGGAGGCAATACACAGCTCAATTTCACTTAGTCGGAGGGTTAAGATGGCCAGGCTTAATCAATCCGCTGGTAGTGCCAAGCCCTAGTGCTCCAAATTAGTGATGGCTTGTTGATTGTAATGGTTTATACTGTTGTTCTTGATTGTTATATTCTGCTGGTGTTTGGTTTGTGTTTTTGTTTGGAGTATCTAGAAGGCGGCTGCTTAACAGGTCAATCAAGGTTCACTTTTTATGTGTTCTTTGAGTATATTGCTGATGTATCTCTGATATCAGTGTGCAGGGCTCAGCTCCACACTATTGTGATATCCCCTTGTTGGGCTCGAAGGGTGGTCGGAGAGCATTGGCAACAAATAACCACTACAACAACATGGCTACACAAAATTCCCAAATGACTGATAGAAAAAGGATTAGAAGTTCGCCTGAACTCATGATTACGAACTCGGATTCCACACAGATTTGTACATGGCCACGATTCCTGCTAGTAAAAGGAACAGACAATGAGAGACCTTTGTCAAAACTGTCACCATTTGCTGTAAGCAAGGCCATTGTTGCTGTACTTGGGTCAGATCCCTTTAATATAAATAAATGAAGGAATGGAGACATCTTGATTGAAGAAGACAAGGAAACTCAAAGCAGCAAACTATTGAAAATGACCAAATTGAGCTTGACCATGGACAATGTAATTCCAATCAGTGTATCTCCTCACTACAGGTTAAACACGAAGAAAGGAGTCATTAGATGCCCAGACATAAAAGACTGCACTGATGAAGAAATATTTGAAGGCCTGAAGAACGAGGGTGTCATTAAGCTGGACAGGATAACTGTATTCAAAGATGGTTTTAGGAAGCAAACAGGAATTTTTATATTGACATTTCAAAGTCAGACATTACCAAAATATATTAGAGAGGGCTACTACAGGGTGGCTGTGGCACAGTTTATTCCTAATCCAGTCAGATGCTATAAATGTCAGAAATTTGGTCACACTAAATTCAACTGCAGGAAAAATGAGGTTTGCAATAAATGTGGGCAAGAGGATCACACTGACCCCCAGGAATGCAAAACAGAACCAAAACGTGTTAAATGCCAAGGTAAGCATGCATTAAATGATAAAGAATGTCCAAAATGGAAAGAAGAGAAAGAAATACAGAGAATCAAGGCTGAAAGAGGAATTTCCTACACAGAAGCCAAGAGACAAATGGACATATTTAATTCAGTAAAGACAACCTATGCCCAGGCAGCTTCAGCAACCAAACCTGTAGTGAAAACAGCTACAGTGGAAACTCAAACAGAAATGACTTGGCCAGATGGTTCAAAACAACCCAAAAAGTGTGCAGTTGAAAAACAGACAACTAAAGTGACCAAAACAAGTTTATCCAGTCAAACAAGTGCATCTCAAAATGACCCTATCAAATTGAAAATAAGTCAAAGTAAAGTATATTTGAATAAACAACATAAGGGATCTAATGACCCTATTGTACAGTACAACAAATATGATGCTTTGAGTGACAGTGAAATCAGTTGCAAAGAATCCCCAATCACAAATTCACAAGGGCGGAGTGGGAATAAAAGTGTAAATAACGGAACCAAACACAAATAAAAGTATACTACAGTGGAACTGTTGTGGCTTTAGGCCAAACTTTGAAGAAATTGAAAATTTAATTTCCAGTTTTAAACCCTACATTTTAGCATTTCAGGAAACACATTTTAAAGAAACAGACAATGTAAATATTAGAGGATTTGATCATTATTTTAAAGCATGTGTGTCAGAAGTAGATGGGAGAGCCACTGGTGGTTGCTCCATTTTTATTAAGTAAGGTATACCCCATGAGGTACTTGAGTTAGATACAGAACTGCAGGCAGTTGCTGTAAAAGTAGCTCTACATAAAACTATAACTGTATGTAATGTTTATATTCCACCGCGTTTTGATGTTGCACAAACTGATCTTGAAAATCTAGTTGACCAATTACCTGCACCTTATTTATTTATTGGTGATTTTAATGCACATAGTGATTTATGGGGTTGTTCCTCATCCAATAGTTTAAACAATAAGGTTGAACATCTTCTTGAATCCTCCAATATTTGTTTACTTAATGATAAGTCACCCACCTACTTTCATCCTGCATCTGGTTTATTCACCTCAATAGATTTGTCTTTGTGTTCTGCATCTATTTTTCTTGATTTAACATGGCAGGTCCATTCAGATCAGTGTGGTAGTGACCATTTTCCAATTTTATTGATATATTTAAGAGTATGCCAAAGGACAATGTTCCTCGTTGGAATCTTAAAAAGGCCGATTGGCCAAAATTCAAACTTCCGTGTTCTCTTGATATTAATAGGCATAGTTTTACTGATACAACTAAAAAGTTTCCTGCATTTTTAAATAAATTAAATGACATAGCAGCAAAATGCGTGCCAAAGTCAGCTGAACAGTCCACTGGTAGCTACAAACCATGGTTCAACAGTAAATGCAAAAAAGCTGTTAAAGCTCGTCAAAATGTATTGGATAAATGCCGTACAAATTCTACATCAGATAACATAAATGAATATAAAAACTGTCGAGCCAATGCTCGTAAAGTAATTAAAGAAAGTAAAAGGAAATCGTGGCATGAATATGTATCAGAACTAGATGTAAAGACACCAGCTAAGAAGGTATGGGATATGATAAGGAAAATAAGTGGCAAACAAAGTAACACAACAATACACCATCTGGAAAATAATGATGGGACAAAAATAACAGAAAGAGTGGATATGGCCAATCGGTTGGCCCAAGAAATCAGCAAGAATTCTAGCAGCAATAATTACCATGCAAAGTTTCAAAAATATAAAGAGAAAGCTGAAAAAGAGCACTTGGATTTTGACACAGACAACTCTGAAAACTACAATGTACCATTTACCATTAGAGAACTATGTGATGCTCTGAAAAAATCTCAATGACACAGCCACTGGCTCAGATGAAATTCATTATCAACTGCTTAAACATCTACCAAGAGACTCACTTATGGTGTTACTTGACATATTTAATGATATATGGGCTTCAGGTGAAATCCCTGAATGCTGGAAAGAGGCCACTGTGATACCTATTCCTAAACCCGGCAAAGACTCAAAAATCTGTCCAATTATCGTCCCATATCTCTGACGAGCTGTTTATGCAAAACCATGGAAAGAATGATTAATACTAGACTAGTTTGGTTCCTTGAGAAAAACAATATTTTAACAAAATATCAAAGTGGTTTTAGAAAAGGTCGAACTACAACAGACCAATTAATTAGACTTGAATCTTTTATTCAAGATTCCTTTTTAAAAGGCAACCATGTAGTCTCTGTATTTTTTGATTTAGAAAAAACCTACGATACCATATGGAAATATGGGGTCACCAGAGACGTACATAAAATAGGCTTAAGAGGGCGAATGCCTATGTTTACTCAGAATGTTTTAACCAACAGAGTTTTTAGAGTTTCTTTAGGGTATGTCTATAGTAATATGTATGAACAAGAAATGGGTGTACCTCAAGGCAGTATCCTGTCTGTTTTTATTTTAAAGATCAACAGTATTGCTGATGCAATTCCAGCTAGTTTTTAAAAGTCTCTTTTTGTTGATGATTTCTCAATCACTTGTTCATCTAGAAATATGGCTTCAATAGAAAGGCAACTTCAGTTGTGTTTGAATAAAGTAGAAAAATGGGCTGATGAAAATGGTTTTAAATTTTCTAAAACCAAAACTGTTTGCATGCATTTCTGTAATAAAAGAAAACTTCATCCAGACCCAACATTGACAATATATAATTCACAAACCCCTGTTGTTTCACAAACTAAGTTCCTTGGTGTTATATTTGACAGTAAACTAAATTTTAAGGCACACATTGATTATATTCGTCAGAAATGTGAAAAAGCCATGAACTTACTGAAAGTAGTTGCCAAAATGGATTGGGGAGCAGATAGAAGTGTTTTAATGAGACTTTGCCATTCATTTGTTCGTTCTAGATTGGAATATGGTTGTGCATTTTTTAGTTCTGCTCGTAAGTCTTATCTTAAGAAATTGGAACCCATTCAAAACCAGGGCTTCAGAATATGCCTGGGAGCCTTCAGGACTTCTCCAATGCAAAGCTTGCATGTAGAGTCAAATGAACCACCCTTGTATTTAAGGTTTGATAAATTATGTATTCAGTATTCTTTGAAATTGAGAAGTAATCCTGACAATCCAGCTTACGATGTTGTTTTTAACCCCCAGTTTTATGATCTGTATGATAAGAAACCGTCTGCAATAAGATCTTTTGGGCATCGCATAGAGGAAGATTTGTCTGCTGTCTGTCCTCAGATGACCCGCCCTGGACTATACAGAAACCTCACATAGACTTATTCCTCACCCATCAAAAGAAACATCTTGGTGATGATTGTCTTTTTCAAAGTCTATTTGCTCAGTTGAAAAGTTGTTATCCTGACCATAGGGCTATATATACTGATGGATCGAAGACAGAAAATAGGGTTGCTGCAGCTGCTACATCTAATAACCTCAGAGCCCAGTTCAGATTTCCTGGCAATGCTAGTATATTCGCAGCTGAGTTACAGGCTCTTAAAATGGCTTTTAACATTGTAAAAAATTGTGATGGGGATCGTTTTATCATATTCACTGATTCTTTATCTAGTCTTCAAGCTCTTGATAGCAACAACTGTGATCATCCTTTTATTCAAGATATTTTAAAACTTTTTAATGATTGTTTGTCAGTGAATAAGAAAGTTGTTTTAGCTTGGGTTCCAAGTTACATAGGCATAAAGGGCAATGAAAAAGCAGATGAGCTTGCCAAACAGGCCTTGAATTTTAATGTTTTAGACTTGAAAGTCCCCTATACAGACTTGAAAGTGAATGCAAGAATGCAAATAGTGTTTTTAAACAAAAGTGGCAAGCTCAATGGGATGTGTGTCCTGATAACAAACTATTCTAAATAAATCCTACAGTAGGAGATTTTCATGTTTGGACAGGTTTATCTCATAGGGAGGAAATAGTTATAACTCGAGCCCATATAGGACACACCTATTTCACACACAGTTATCTCTTGAAAGGTGAAGAAATGCCCTGGTGCATTCCATGTCACTGTCCTGATACAGTGAGACATATACTATTAGACTGTATCGACCTACGTGGCACAAGAATTAAATGTTACAGAGATGTAAATACAATGAAAAAGTTGTTTAATGAAAATGTTTTTAATATTATAAATTATCTAAAAGAATGTGGCCTGTTGAAAAAGTTTTAATTTATTTTGTGTTTTGTCCTTTGTCCTTTTTTACATTTTGTTTTCTTTGTTATTTGTTGTTTTTACTCTTGTCTTTATTCTAGTCATTTTTTCTTATAATGTTGTTTTTCTTTGTCTTTTTTGGCCAAATGTTAATTGTTTGTTATTATTTGTATATATACTTTTGCGAATTATTGTAAATATTAGTTAATGTATTTATTAGTTTTTAATAGTGCAGTATAACATGCAAGTGTTTTTGCACTATAATTTTAACTTACTTACTTACTCTTGGACGTCTTACAAGAATGTGACTTGTGGGCTGGTGTGACTTCCATTGTCGAGTCCATCCTACATGTAAGACCTGAGATCTGTGCTTCCCTAGTGGATAATTTGTCTGTAAAGGTAGGCATGGTGTTGAGAACAAGATCCAAAATTTTGTCACTCTGCAAGTTCTCGTTGGCTGCCTTGCTACATGGTGTTTTCTTTGTCGAACTTTCATGACTTATGTCTCTTTTGTCTTATTTTCTTTCTCGCATTTGTTATTGATAGGCTTCTAATGCGAGTCTCCGAAATTCATTCAGAGTGGATACACTTAACTCTCAGTTACAGTGGTCAGGTCAGATAGGTTTCATTATTGTATCATTGTATGTACTATTAAAAGTATACCAGTTGACTGTAATCATTATTTTTTAATTGTTAAACAAATTAAGTAAGCATAAGTTAAAACATTTTATCTTTTCCTGTTACAACTTAAAAGCAACTGGTAATTGCTACCGTGCTGCCCCATGTCCATAACAACAAGTGACCTTAATGAATAAGTTAGTAATTTATTTTAAAAATGTATATAGACAATTCTAGTATATATAGGTATCAAAATAATTACTCTAGAAGGATTAATATAACGAAAAGGTAAAATTGTATTATCATAAACTCTAATAATGCAAATGATATAGGCTGTATCTGTAACCATGTTAAAATAAACAAAAACAATGTTGTTTTACCTGTTAACATTATTTCATAATCCAGATACAGGTAATATACTGAATAAGTAGAAGTATTCTCAAGTTGGGGATGCTATGTTAAACTGGGACACATATTCTGTCATTGCTGTGATGTTTTGACAACAGATTAACACCCCAATGTCGATAAAATAGTGATTTAGCTATGATAAACTCAGTAAGTTCATTTGTTGGATCACAATTACTCTGGATGTAAGACATGATAGTTTGGAAAGTTTAACACCACTGTAATAGTTTTGAAAATGAATCCCAAATTGTGCATATGTACACAATTTAAGTTTTGTGACACACTACCCTTATTGGAGAATTGTGAATCCCCATTAAGGTTTTATTATGGTTTGTGAGTGGCTCATTAAAAGGTATTATTCTGGAGTATCAGGATGTGAAACCAAAAGTGAAACACAAAGTTTATGGGAAACAACTTGTACAGCATATCCAGCTATGAAGTCACACAAATTCTTTTATTGAAAGAGGTTAAGTCTATGTGTATGCTTTAAATCTGATTATAACTGAATACTATAGCAGCAATTTTTTTGTTCAATGGGAATAAATGTTAAAACCTTAATAAGATTACAAACGTAAGGTCACCAAAAGAGGCAAGTTTCTTTTTCATATAACTATATACATGTATATTGTACACAAAATGCGGGTTTAACTTTCCCATGGTTAAAGTTTGATCACCTTATATACTAACAAGAATAGATCTAAGTTTGGCTGATATGTTCTAGCCAAAAATGGGATCTTAATTAGGGCTATAGCCAATCTTAAAATATGCTATATCCTAAGTCGGGCTCCAACATAGCCTCTTAATTCTTCCACAAAATCCATCATTATTATTTATTGTTCCTTATCATTTTTTCTTGTTTGCTTCTTGCATCTGTGTTTGTATAAAAATTGTGTTTTGTAAAAGTGTTTTATGTAGGAAAATGCAGAAGCTTACTGTAAATTATACATATAGTAAATTAATTCTTATACATATTTATAGGACACTGAATTATGATAAACATCTCCCCTTTTTTGAAAAATAGCTCTAGATAAAATTGACTTTAACTGCTTCAACTACCCGTATTTTCATTGGTTAGAAAAAGTAATTCTGATATTAAATTGCTTTAAAAAAAGTCATTCAGTATTAAATGAAGAAATAGAATGGCAAAAGGATTGGAAAGGAAAAACATCACGTAACACTTATTCACTATGTTAGTATACTATGTGTATGATGTAATAAATAAACAAGGGTACAGTGGCTGGCTTTCTGCCAACCACATAGTCGAATCTTAGGACAGCACTGGGTGTTGAAATCTGTAAAGTCGGTATTATCGCCCCCATTTGTAAACCGCTTCCAGAGAAGTTTTCAGATTTGTGTAGCAAGATGTGCAGTCTTCGTCCTCATTTGTCAAACAAATAAACCGTGAAGAAATTATGAATGAAGTGATGTCATTGTAGTACACGCTTTCATTCAATAAAAATAAAAGTACGTAGTACGTCGATCTTTTACTAAGTACATAGACGTTTGTCATAAATGAGTGCATGTAAACTGCGAATTTGTAGTATTTTCATTCTCAAGCAAAATAGACATTTTCCCGTTATATTAATTTCAAAAATTAAAGATTTTCCAGATAAAATATTTCACAACTTCTTCCAAAAGAAGAAACGGATTGACAGAAAAAATGAAATCACGTGATAACTTCTAGAAAATGGAAATCCAAATGCAAAAGCACCTTCGAGTGGTATAATGTAGAACTGTAACGTGCCAAGGGTCTTGAGTTGAACTAATGTCAAGAGAAAGCCTTATGTCACACAAGAGAACATTTATTTACAAAATATAACAAGTATTTTACCAGCAATTGCTGGGGCTGAATTGGTACAAGCACTAACGTCACAAAAGTATTAAAAATAATCAGAAATCACATTTATATTATATACATTCAAATAATTCCCCAGAATCAACTAAAAGAATTGAAAACAAGTCATAACACTGGAAACCTACTGTCTACTAACACCTTGGATCATATGTCAAAACCTACTGTCTACTAACACCTTGGATCATATGTCAAAACACTGGTTCCATCCTTTATCAAGTACCATACTAGATTCAGTACCTAATGAAATGAATTGAAATAAATTCAATTAGTCATGGGTTTTACCCCATGAAACATTAATAAAATCACCGGCATTCAACCTGAAACCTATAATTATAGGACTGAAATCAATACATCAGGCGCAATCAACCACATGCAATTATAACACTTCAGTCCATTCAATTCTTGTCAGGTTTTACCCTGCCACTAGAAATAAATACAAACTACTTCATCATTAATTCATTCAAACATAGTTAAATACAACAAGCAGCAAAGTATTAAATAAAACCCCAACTTCCCCTGAAATAAACAGTTAAAATATCATGATACTTTAAAGTAAATTCCCACACAGGTTTTACCCTGAAATCAAACAGAAATTATGTACAGAACATTCTCCTTTCCCTGCCTGCTTTAAAATGTTACCAAAGTCATCTTGCAACTTTCCCTGCAACCTATGAAAATAATACCATGCAGGTTTTACCCTGACATTCCTAAAATCTAACAACAGAAGAAAATACCAGGTTTTACCCTGACATGTCTGTCTCCTGCTACCTATACCAATTCAGCAAAGAATGACACAATTTACCCTGCTTTTATAGAGAAATCCCAGACATGGGAGAATAACTCAAAGTCTGCACCTGTAAAATTGAAACAAGGAATCCTATTGGTCTAAAATTTAGTATTCTCCCAAACTTTGAAGTGACAACATCCTCTCTGCACACTGACATGAGGATACAATACAATCCACTTACAGCAATCATATACAACAAGGATAACAGTATATGACACTAAAAAGGTACATAAATACAAGTTACAATCATAATACATCAATTTAAAACCATTTCATAACGAAATGGTGAAAACGTAATATCGCCGATTTTGCAGATATCACCGCATGCTTCATTACCCCCCTACTGATAAAAACTAACTCGTCCCGAGTTAGGCATCCCAATTTTTACAACCGCAGCATCAGTAGGTTACAGACAATATATTTACCATAACCTAACTCATCATATGCCACACACACAAATAATAACAATAATAACAATAATCATATGAAGTACAATATAAGCATGCAAAATATGAAATTTAATTTACTATATACTCCATGTTAAAAAAAACATGCACACAAAAAAAAACCAGTTTATAATGTCCATAATGTCCATAAAAACACTGTTCATAAATGTCCATAAAGTCCATTGTCCTTGGGTCCCAGCAATGCTGTTCATCCTAGAATCCTGTGAAGTTGAATGTTGCTCATCAGAGTCCTGTAAAGTCCAACGCTGCAAAGATACGAGAACATCCACACTGTGCAACTGCCAAGCCATGTCAGCCACTTCTACATCAATGATTTCCTCAGATACTTCCTCGCGTAAAACTGGGAAAAAGGTTTTACCCTTTTTCATCAATTACAATTGGCAAATAAATTCCAAATTGTAATCTTTTAAGTAGCCAGGCAACTTGGTTTTTCTACCCGTTCTGGTAGTACGCTCACATCTGGACAGAGAAGCCTCATCCAATGTTTTACCATCAGACTGTGAAACTGACCTTGTTGGAGAAGAATTTGTCAATACTTCACCATTGGACAAATCAGTTGAATTCTGTGACTCTGACAAAGAAAAAGAATTGTCCAGTGTTTTACCACTGGATGAATTGGAAACATGCTGGTCACTTGGTACTTCTTCAGAACCTGGAAAAGAAATCAAAATTTCTTTCCTATCATCTGCTGAATTGTTGAAACCATGCAACCCCGAATTCACATTCTTATTTCCTTGATCTAAAGTAGATCGTAAAACTTTGTCATTTGATCCTTGTAACCAACTGTCTGATCTGACATGAGCAGGTTTCAATCTGTCATGATGTACATACTTCAAATCAGATTTGGATGACCTTTGAATCTGATACACAAGATCTGACACCTTCCCAACTACTAGAAATGGCCCTGTCAATGGAAGATGAAACTTAGAACTAATGCCCTGTTTCCTAGCTGAGCTGTGCAGATATACTGTATCTCCCACTGCATAAGATTTGAAGTTTTTCCTGAAATCATAAGCCTTTCTTTGCCTATCACTAGACTTGAGTAACTTTTCCCTAGCTATATCATGAATTCTATGGAGATTTTCTCTCAACTCTTTCACATAAGCAACACCAGATACCACACTTTGTGTCTCAGGAATGCCCTTCCCTAACATCAAATCAACTGGCAACTGAATATCCCTACCTAGCATCATCCTAACTGGACTTTCACCAGTAGTCTCATGGATAGATGACCTATAGGCCATCATTGCTAATGGTAAACAATCATCCCAGTTCTTATGATTTGTTTCCACCACCTTACTTAGCATATCCTCTAAAGTCCTATTAAATCTCTCTACGAGACCATCACTTTGAGGATGATAAGGTGTTGTACGAGTTTTCTCAATTCCTAAAATCCTACACAAGGCCTGAAACAAGTTGGACTCAAACTGGGCTCCTTGATCTGAGTGAATCTGGCTTGGAACTCCAGACCTTGAAACAAAGCCTTGAACTAAACAATCAGCAACAGTACTAGCTTCCTGATCTGGCATACCAAAAGCTTCTACCCAATGAGAAAAATAATCACTAATGATTAGAATATATCTATTGCCATTATAAGTCTCAGGCAAAGGACCTAGTATATCCAAAGCAACACACTCTAAAGGGGCACCTACATTGTATTGCTGCATTGGACCTCTAAATTTTCTCATTGGGACTTCCTTCTTTGACAAACCTCACAACTTTGACACCACACCATAACATCACTCTTACACCCTACCCAATAAAAACGACTACGCATTCGTGCAAGAGTACGTCTTATGCCTAGATGACCAGAACTGGCTTGGTCATGCAACTGATTCAAAGCTAAACTTCTGAGAGATTCAGGCAGGACCAACTGAAGCTGGAGTTGTGCATATTTTCATTGTCTCTGTCACGAATCAATCTGTAGTAAAAGAATTGGAAGGGTTTTTTCCTATTCTAATATGACAAATTATTTTAAGCTGGATAATTATTGCAAATTTTACTGTAAAACATTTACTACTGTTATGACAGCTGTAATGGGCAATAATAGGGAGGTACAGGGTTATGTTGAATTTTACAAGTGAAGTATTTCGTCGTTTAGCCAATCAGAATCGAGGATAAATCCATGTCATGTTAGAATGTCGTATGACCATCCAAGTGTCACGCAGTAACTGTTAGTTCAAAAACATTGTTTGCGCATCACCCCATATTTTTATTGGCCAATGCGTAGTACTATCTTTGCGGTTTATTTGTTTCACAAATGAGAAGGTTGTGGTTACGTTGTAAGCACAAATGTATGTCAAGCGATGTGATTGGTTCATAAATACTTTTTAAGTTAATTGCCAAGCTTGGATGAATGAAGCACATAGATGCGCAGACAGCGATTTTACATCAACAGTGACTGCGTGATAAACCAGCAGACAAATAAATATATATATTTTAATTAGGCTTTCACGTCTAGAAACCAGCAGACGAAACCGATAAAAAAGACTCATTCAAGTAGACCATCACAATAGCAAAAACAATAGTTTCTAGGACATACGGGACCTTACAGAAAGCCAGACGTCGTGCTAGACAAGGTTTTTACTTTTTAAAATATAACTGAATAAAAGCATTAAAAATCTTCAAAATGGCAGAGTGTATAATATACACCTTAATGTATAGATATGTGAACAAATATTATGCAGAATTTGATATTTTATGGGCTTAAATGGCCGATTTAAAATCGCGGCCACAACCCAGTACATAACTTGAATCAAAGATTCGACTAATAAATGGGTAAATAAATAAATTCAGTTCAGGAGCCACCCCACTTAGTCACACAGACTTTGGGATAATGGCACATTCTAATATAAATAAAAAACAGCTGTGTCAGTGAGAGAGGCAAAGTCTCTTGATTAAAACTCTGTAACAGCCTGCTTCATTACTCCGACATAAAAAGTATCAATTAAGGCTAGATGTAATTTCACACTTACCTTATTAGAATAGCTTTGTCTTCGTGGTACCGAACTGCCAATTGGACTATAATTCCGCATAATATCAACCCAGTATTAGATTATTACCATAAATACTGACCAAAGTAGAAAATAGATTTATTAAAATATTTTATATGACAATCCGCATTTCTGAAACTGATCTACAAATTGATAAACTTGTGGGCTCAAGAGAAAATGAATCACAAAATGCCAAAAATCTGAAAGCATTTATGGAAGAGACAGATTTAAGTGGTAGTGAAGAAGCCACAAATGAGGCAAAACAGTAGGATAGAAATTCCAAAAAAGTTTAAAGCATAATAGAATTTTGGTTGGTCTCAGTTGATTAGAGTATTCAGTTATATCAAGTCTTTTGGTCATGGGCAAGCGTGGTAGCAAATTACCGGTTGCTTTTAAAGTTGCAATAGGAAAAAAAACAAAAGGTTTTAATTAACAAATTTATAAAATAATTGAAAGAGTGATTAAAGTCAATTGAGATACTCTTAATAGTTCATACAATATCATAGGCACAGGAACTGGGGGCAGCAGGGGCGGCTGCCACCCAACCATAAAGTTGGGGGGGATATCTTTTCGCCCCCCCCAACTTTTTGC
Organism: Sabellastarte sp. h YS-2021; assembly: GCA_964017235.1. NCBI lineage: Eukaryota > Metazoa > Annelida > Polychaeta > Sabellida > Sabellidae > Sabellastarte > Sabellastarte sp. h YS-2021. The sequence continues at coordinate 21,316,008 of OZ024928.1, forward strand.
AATAGAACTAAACTCCAATTTTGAAGTTTATGTAAATTTTGACAGGTAACTCAATAATATGTGGTCAAATTACACTTTTACCTTGTTCACTCTTCACATGTACCATTGTGTAACCTACCATTTGAACTATAAAATATTTATTTTATAATTTGTAAAAAGAACATTTTCAGTTAACCTGTCATTGGATTTGTAAAATTCTGTGAAACATTTCACTTATGCAGACCAAAATCCTACATTTTGTAATCTTCTACATTTAATTGACAGTATTGCTAATTAGTTAGAACTTCGACATGCAGTTTCAAATTCACAATGATCAATGGTTTAGCACAGCAATTTGTCAACTGATAAGATTTTTTCCCAGAAAACTCTTCTTTCTTTTAGCCAGTCCAATGATCATACGCCCCCTCAATTTGGGGATTAACCTTGCTAAAAATCGATCTTGAAGGAAGAGGTCACAGGTTCTGGAAACATAGTCAAGATATTAGAAGTACCTTTCAAATGCAGAGGTGACTATATGTATTTCTATACCCGGACAAGGTCAGGGAAACTTAGGATTGATGTCACTCACACTGTCGGCACAAAGGTTTCCTTTGGTAAAGAAACTTAAAAATATTTTAATTGGACCATTTGAATTTGTATTTTACCTACATGCAATACATTCTTTAAAATCATCCAACATAGTTGGTGTCAAGTCTAGTTGGTGCAATCTATTTCCTCGCCCCCCCCAACCAAAAATTGCTTTCTACGCCCCTGAATATTAAAATAATGAAACCAATCTGACCTGACTACATCCTTATCCACGTAATTAACAGTTAAGTATGTCCACTGTGAATGTCCTGTGATCCATTCCACATCAATCAATACACAAATGTCTGTATCCTGTGATCTGTTCAGTGTCCACTAACACAAGATATATATATCCAGGTGTCCAGAGTGTCTGCACAACTTTGCTGTTCGCTCCCAAGTGTGAACAATATCCAAAATACAGCAAAACCACTTTTTGGTTGATCCACACACTATGTCTAGTTCACTTCAATAAGAGTTCACCCCAATATGTATAGATCAAGCAGTCTTTATCCACTTGAAGTTGAAATGCAAATGAAATATTGCAGTTGTTATGTTATGGTGACATAGCAACTTTAAAGCATCATTAACTTTCCTTATAGCAAGTGAAATCCATAAAACTGTGGTAAAGTTTACAGCACTTATAAACAGCTTGGGAAAGCTCAGAAAGTTATAGAAATAATCTGGTGGTAAATACTGTTACAAGAACTACTGAGGAGGTTGTAGAAGCCAAGGGGATTTTTCCCAAGTCTAAAAATAGATCACTCTAGCAGAATGTAAGAAAAATCGGCACTAACTTGCTTGACCAGTGCTGTAGAATACAGAGAAAATAATTCTATAATGAATGACCTTATCTGGCACTCACAAATTCTGCTCTCACAAAAACATCATCCTTATTAAAAGCAATGCTGACAGAGAGCTATTATAGACAGAGAGAGAGAGAGAGAGAGAATTTTTTATTATAGTGACAAGTACATTAACATATACAATTACTAAATATTAAACATTTTGTACCCAGCCCAGTTGGGCTTATTTGTCACTTCAAAGCAAGTAACTGTTAGTGTGTTGTAGCTTCAACAAATAAAAACAGGAAAGTGTTACATAACAGAAAAATTCAACAAGCAAAAGTAAAATATATATAATTATATATACCAATCTACATAACAACAGTGTTTGAGTAACGTAATACTTTCATAGTTTATGCAGTAGCATATAGTAACTCTCTGCATTTCTCCCATGAATTAAATAGGAAATCAGCAACTTGCTTTATACAATTATTCATTAAATATATAAGCTTATTATCTTTCTCGAGAGACATAAAATTTTCATTTTTAATGGAAGCTATCTGAAAGAGTTTTTGTCACATTTGGTTGTAGCAAGTACATTCAAGTAGAAAATGTGTTTCGTCTTCAGTAAGACCTGCATTACAAACTAAAAGTCTTTCTTCAGGTTTAGTTTTTCTAAATTTACTTTGGTTATCTTTTATAAGCTTATATCTACCAGTTTTAATATTGAGTGGTAATATCCCTAATCTAAACTGTGCTAGTATAGATCTTTTCCACTTGGGCAAGTTAAAATATAAACATGATTCTGTACTAAAATCATGCTTGAAAAGTTTGTAGGTTCTCAATTTAGGTTTGTTCCCTAGATTGGAGAGCCATTTTGCCTTGTATTGGTCCAACATACATTCCAGTGAACTATCAGTTCCACGCTTTTCCTTTAACAAAAATTTATGACTTTGATCAGACTGCTCAAGTAATTTCCTGATTTGACTTGACCAATTGTTTGTTTCCTTTTGGTAATCCCAGTTAAAAATGATCTTAGTTAACCTATCATTGCTCATATCTATCATTCTATTCCAAAATGATAACATGCTCCTGTGGCGTCTTAATAGAGAGGGTACCCATGCAACTTCTCCTTCAACTCCAAGTAATGGTGCAAATTTGTGAATACCCAAAAAGAATCTCACTGCCCGATTTTGTGTGTCATCAATACATTTGTAATTATTATAACCCCAAATAGCAGAACCATAATCAAGTATTGGAGCCACCCCTGAATTGTATAATTTTTCATAAGTTTTAAAAGTGCAATCTTTCAATGTTTTGAATTTGGAAATTATACTACCTAAAGGCCTACTTCCGGATTCTGCTAATACTTTACTATTATCAATATAATTTCCACTGAAATTAAATACAAAGTCTGTTAATCTGTATCGCTTTGGTCGAAAATGCATAATTTTATATTTGCTTTCATTAATTTTGATTTTACACTTATTACACCATTGAACTGGCTTATCCAGAAGCAATTGTAAGTCTTTCTCACATTCAGCAAGCAAAACAACATCATCTGCAAGTAGTAAAATTGGAATTACAAGTTCGTTAATTTTGACCCCTATACCAAGTTCTTTTAATTCACGTACCAGGTCATTTATAAAGAGGGCAAACAATGTAGGAGATAAGTTGTCACCTTGACGAACCCCAGTTGTAGTCAGAAAAAAGTCAGTGTAAATAAAATTACTTATCCTGATGCATGACCATGTTTCACTATAGAGGGATTTTATTGCTTTGTATATCTTTCCTTTTATATTGTAATTAAGTAGCGAATATAATATCAAATTTCAGTCAATTTTGTCAAAGGCTTTTTCCATATCAACAAAAGCACAAAATGTAGATTTTTTCTCTGAAATACGGTTCTGGATAACACTGGAAAGACAAAAAAATATGATCATTACAAGACCTATCCCTTCTAAATCCGTTCTGCTCATCCACCAATACAGAATTAAAATCACAGTATTTTGTGATTTTTTTATTAATCATGGAACTGTATACTTTGTACACATTTGATAAGAGGCTAATACCGCGATAATTTAATGGTACACAAGGATCCTTTAGTGAACTTTTTGGGATTGGAGAGATGATGGCTTTGAGCCATATTGAGGGTATTAAGGAGTATTTAAAACAAAGTGAAATTAATTTCCATAGAATAAGAATAATATCTTTCTGCTTTAAACATTCATTTGGAATAGAATCTAAACCTGGGCTTTTATTTGCCTTGACGGACTTAATTACACTTTCAACCTCTTCAAAAGTTATATCAGCATTGATATGCTCGTGTTCAACATCCCCAGATTGATTGGTATTCCGATCATATTCATTCACAATATTAATACAATTTCTGTAGAAGTCAAAATTTTCATCAATTTGACCGTTGTATAATGATTCGTAATCTGCTTTTCACTTATTTTTAATAGTATTTAAATCTGAATCATAAGTTTCATTTATCTTTACCCTTAGGGGTATTTGTTTTCGTTGTTTTGGTCCAAGATTTTTAAGTTTATCCCAAAAAGCCTTGGGATTATGATCGCTTACTTCATCGAATGCAAGAATTTGATCTCTGTATATGTCCTTTTTTTCTGCCTCAGTAATTTGTCAAATTTATTTTCAGCAGCTTTGTAATTAAATCTCAATTTCTTTCTCATTTGACCAGATGAACCTTTATAATGAGTAAATAATTTTTCCTGTTCCCTCAATGATTTCCATAGACATGTTAGTTCATTATCCCAATAGGGTTTTTGTGGTTTTAGCCGCTTGCTTACTTTTTTGTCTGTGACTACACTATATTTTAAATAACAGTCCATTTCCTGGAACACCAGATTACAAAATTCATTGTATGCTGAATCAATGTTGGATTGGTTAACACACAAGTTATTAAGCCTATGTAAAGTGAGTGAATTTTCTTCTGACCATTTTGCGTTATTCATGTGGAACTTCATTAAATTTATACACTTTACTATTAGTATTCCCTGTAGAATTACTACATACACAGCATTCTTTTTTACTTGAATTACTGTAAAGCAATACTCTTTCAGTACTGGCAAAGGAGAATATACATTTTAATATCATCAAAGAATGATCAGGAATCTTACAAGAACCTAGTACAGTATGAAGTTCAAATTTTTCTACAAGATAACTTGATGGCATTACTTCAAATGCCTTGCAAAATTGTAAACTGTCATGAGAGGAAATAAAATAATCAACAACTGATTTACCCTTTGTTGTGATATAAGTGAAATTGTCTTTATTTGGTGTAATACGACCATTTATAATAGAAAACTTTGTAGCTTTTAAAAAATCTATCAGCGATTTCCCATGTGAATTTACTGTCTCATCCAAATTAAATCGAGGAGCAATTTCAAAATCTATTTCTGGTATAATATCCTGACTACAGCCGGTTCGAGCATTTAGATCACCACATATGATGATACTGTCTGCATATGAATATGTATACAATTCACTTGTTAGATGTGAAAAAAATTTATCTGAATCATGACCCCAGACAGAGTTTTCTGGGGGAAGATAGCAACATATCACAGTAAATGTAAAGTCTGTAAATTTATGACAAAATTTTACACTAAGTATTCCTTCAAATGACATGTCCAACACAGAAAATTTAAAGTCTTGCAAAATCTTGTTATTCACCAACATGCCTACACCTCCAGAACACTTTCTTGCCTTAATATGTTTAGAAGATCTGTTGTGTTGAACATTTGTGGGTTTCACAGAGGCAGTGTTATTATATGTAACACAAGTACAAACTAGGAAATAGTTTTAACCACAGCATAATTAATTTAAGTATATAGCTCTCAGAAACACAAAAAGGGGAAAATTTTAATAATAGCCTAAATTTTAATAATAGCCTACTGAGACACCAGAACAATGTAAATATTATAACAAACAGTACAAAATATTAAAACATGAGATTATTATGGAAAGGAAAAATCAATTTTGTGATTTTGTTAAATGTAGAATAAAAAGTTAAATGATAGATTACTCAATAACCATAGTCCCTATCCCCAAAAGTCAGAAAAACAACCACTGTGGGTACTAGTTTATTAAAAGATAAGTAAAAGTTACTACTAAGAACTATGTACAAGTCATAGTAAATATAAAAGTGTATAGATGTCATATGGCAATATAAATAATAATAATGTACGTGTATAGCAATGCAGAAATTAAGTTAACTGGTCATAGGAGTTCATCGTCCATCTCTCTGACTAGAAGCATTGCCATCAAGTTTAAGAAAATGTTACTGTTATAACCTTTGACCCCAGTGGCGACCTTGAACCTTAGCAGAAGGGAAGGTCAGGCAAGTTAAAGTTAAAGCCAAGAAGGACTGAAAATGTTCATAAAATTTTTGACTAGGGAGTCCTGATAAACCACCCTAAAATGCTGAAGGGACAAGGTCCCCAGAGGGTTTACAATGAATAAAAATTGAAGTTAAATTTTACATGAATGGAAAGCATATAATTGACCCTCAATTGACCTTATACCAGAAGAGGCCTAGCGCAAATGACCTTTGAATGAATTAAGTCCCGTGAAAGTAGTAAAGGGGAAGGGTGGGAGGGAAAGGTTTCATGTTCTCCTAGCAAACTCAAAAATCAAAGTGACCCCAGAACTTGTGGCAAGTTCTAGGACCACCTTGAGGAGGGGACATAGCCAATGAAATGCTTGTTTTAACTGGTTACTAGGACCACTGGGAAGGATGTCTTAAACCCCAGGTCAGTTACATAAAATTGTCTTTTGGTTGTGTTACATGTCAATTTAGACTTGTAACCTGACCCTTGACAAAGGTACCAACATAAGAAATCTGACCCAGGAGGAGGACTGCCACCTGGGTCATCTAAACAACCCAAGCGAAAGCATGAGAAATAAGAGAAAGAAAAGGAACCAACAGATTTACTTATGACTTTACAACACAACATAATCTAATGGCAGATTTCTGACAGGTCAGTTTGTTTTCGTAACATTATGATCAAAACTTGAGTTTTTCAAAAGGGGTTTCATATGTTTGAGGTATAACGGAAATTGACCCGATTCTATTGAGAGATTGACAATTTTTATTTTAAAAACTAATAAAATTCATCCTGAGTAAACCCATTTCTTCTGGGCAGAGGTTGAAATAGGATCACATGAGGTTATGCAGCTCCCAGACGACATATAATGATCTTATGAATTTCAGACTCATTTGCTGGAACTAATTCACTTTAGATAATAAATTAGTCAGTAATTAAGATAAAATTGAAGAATGGTTGCCCATACAGAATGGGAAAGCATTCATACCAAAAAAGCTTAATGGTTGCATTATGTGTTCAAAACTAATCTGGATTGAAAAGGGGAAAAGCACGAATTATTGTTTCAACTTAGAAAAATGATACTACAATGTACAACAGCTAAAAAGCATATTTTTGAAGGTAATACCAAAATGACTAACCCAAATATTATGTTACAAACGTTAAAAGCTTTATATAACTCAGAATATCTCAGTTTTGGGGTAAAACGGGGGGAAATAATCATATAATCATATAACAACAGTCTTTGGATTTATTCTTATTAAAAACAGCATAAAATGATTAGCATAAAATGTGTTGGTTATTAATGATAAAACTCAGATTTAGCTTTATGTGGGAGTCCTAGTCCCAAAAATCATCCAAGTAGCTTATTACCCAAATCTGACGTTGATGTATCACCCACGCAACCAGATTGGTACAAGACTGGCAAGAAGCTGCACCCATAGCGAATCCAAATGATAAACTTGTATCAATGTACGTACGTTGTCTCCAACGTAACCCTACTACAGGGTAGTCAACCGGATCTATTTTAAGATTACGAAAGGTTCGCTCTAAATCAATTTTGTAGAGCAGAGCACTACCACCAAATTTGCTATTTTTTTAACTAATAGGTCAATGGATGGATATTTTAACTGACACAGAACGTTATCGAACCATATTGACGTTCTATCATTGTTCCACCCATAACCTTACTATTCTTAAATGAGTTACGTGATTGGCATTCAAGCTGCAATGATTGTGAATCTTGTAACCATGTTGGTTCATTAATAATGTATTAACAAATAGTGGGCCATTCATGATTAAAGAATACTCAAGATTTTGATAACATAAAATAAAATTATCAACTAAAAGTTGACTAAAAGACTGATCTAACATATTTATATATACACATGTTGAGCTGTGAGATTGACATGTGCCTGTAGTCCCACTAAGAAGTGTTTGGTGTTGATTATTAACACTGATTGTACTAATTAACCAAGTGAATACTGGTCGTCAACATTATCATGTATTTGAACAAATGTATTGATATTATTGCCCATATTAGTACAAAACACTAGGTCATTTTTGTAACCAGAAGAATTGACCATGTATGCATAAGTGTAGCAGTATCTACCTGGCTATGTAGTGCGATATGTTTATCAGAACATATAGATTTGTTAGTATAACACCCTACCCAACTGTATTCTTCACTAATGTCATTAATATTTACATCAATGTGATATTGTAAATTATATAAACTAACTTTTTCCACATATGGCCCCTCTTGTGAGCCTTAACATTTTGAGACAGGATTGAATCCGGCAATTTTAATGGTAGGTTGAAATTCAGTCTAACCACCATGACAAGGCATTTTTTTGGCATTGGAATAATATACACGTCCAAGAGCAGGGACATATTGGCTACTAAAATTACTATTATCAAATGCACAGTCACCCTATGTCATGTAAACAGTAATAACCGTTTTTAAATCCAACATATCACACAACAAATGCACATAAACTTGAAAAAGAAAGATTATGCTATCCATTGACAGTATTTATTGTACAGCTGATACAATGTACGCTACAAACACAGACACGTTTAATACCATTTCCTCGCTTAAAAGTGCATTTTTCTAGTATCTGAATTTGTGGAGGATCATGTGACATTACTCCAGTACAGAAATCACCTGATCTGTCAAAATAAATTTCCAGTCATTTGCTGCTGATTCATCCCTAACTGTTAAATCACTAAGCAAGTGATACTTGGACTAGTTATAATCATAAAATGAGGAATTATATTTACCAATATCACAGTAACCGTTGGCATTCAGATATTTTAGTCAGTTGTGATAAAGTATAGTTAAACTTTCTGCTTATCAACCTTGGGAATAACATCATTTTTAGTGCTAGCATTGGCAATGCATTGACTTGCTGGATGATCATGACGTTTCTTAGTTTCTTTGAAACAATAGGAACATGCATGTTGATACAAAATTCTTGCACTGACATGGTCAGTCTCATGTTTACACTTTCCTTTGTTGAAAAATGTACAAGTTTGCTACTTTGATTGGGACTACTTTTGACAGATTGCAGCAAATGTTGGGTATATCTAACTCTACATTTTTCTACATTTTCATTGTCATCCCATGAAATTAGACCTCTTTCAAAACTCGTTTGCAAACGACCATGTCAACCGAACCCCCTCTTTTCGACTTAATTTTTGTGGTGTTATTACCTTCTACCCGGGATTCATTTTGAATTTCAGCCAACCTTTCATCCACTTTTCTTTGAACTTGCCTGGAAGACTTTAATACTGACAAAGATGGCAAATCACTTTCATCTGACGATGACTCACTAGACATTACATGAGGGACTTTCTTACTTTTTGACTTTTTATTACAAAGTTCTAAACTAGTTCTACTTAACTTTGTTATGTCCTTTTTCTTGGCTCCTTGATCCACCTGGCTCATCCGTTCCTCGACGCTATCCAACCTGGGGTTCACCCTTTGCAATTGCTGTAATATTAGTTGTTGTACTGCTTCCGGTGTTGGGTCCACTGTCGCTGCCTTATCTTCCTCTTCTGATTCTGTGACTGCTGTGCTCTGTGTGCTCTGTTTCTTGCCTTGCTTGGATTTTAATTGCTTAGACTTTTTCTGGCACTTGCGCTTCAGTTGACTTAGTTGTAAGTCCTGCAATTCACTGTCACTGCTGCTTGCACTTGTAGATGACAACCAACTCTTAGAAGCACTTGAATGAGGTGTTGATTGGTCAGTTTGCTTTATCCCATATTTACACTTCTTGCCCGTAGGCGCCTCGTGTCTTGTCTTGCACAGTGTGCACTGATTTTTATTTTTATTTTTAGTCATTGTCTCAAACTGAAAATATAAAATAACCCCAGGTGCTGGGTATCACTGTCTCTCTGGCAATCTGATGCTTATAACCGAAAATTGCACAAGGGATGACAAAATAGGTTAGACCGTCCCTTTGTACTCAGTTCGGACAAGCATGAGGTTGTCAGAGAAGACTAAATCTGATGAATCTGATCTGTCAACTGTCAAATCCAAGTCCGCTATGACATTTCTAACAACATGTAGATAATCCAATACACGTTCATTTCATCACAGTAACAATGTAAAGTAATGTTTAAAAGTTTAGTTTCAACTAAAATATATATATATATATAAAATCTGCGGAAGACTAAATCTGATGAATCTGATCTGTCAAATGTCAAATCCAAGTCCACTATGACATTCTAACAACATGTAGATAATCCAATACACGTTCATTTCATCACAGTAACAATGTAAAGTAATGTTTAAAAGTTTAGTTTCAACTGAAAAATATAAAATCTGCCAATAAATTATTCATAATTCAAGTGCAACAAAATGTTGCAACAAAAATTCAAATATCTGTTCATATCAACAACTGGTATAAAAGTGACGCTTATTTACTGTTTATTGGCTTCAGTACACTTCAAATGTTACATAAAATCCCATACCTAAATCAAGGCCACCTACCCAAATATAGCTGTGTTATACAATATTGACCAAGAGTGACATGTCCCATATCGAGGTCTACCCAAATATAGCTGTGTTATGTAAACCACAACTTATGCCTGTGTCACACTGCTCCGAATATGGCTTGTTGGGGTGGAGGACTGACAGGCGTGATGCCAGGACACCACTAGTGATATTTCCTGTAGCAATGCTGCATGGCTCTTCTAGCTGTACCTAATGATAATTCAACAGTATCCTGCATGAGGCAGGAAAAGTGTATCAACATATGGTTTCTAATTGTATTATCAGGGGCCACGGTGGCAGAGTGGTAACACTCTCGCCTCCCACCTCTGAGGCCGGGGTTCGATCCCCGTCACAGCCTTAAGTGGGAAAGCTGGTAGTTGCTTGCCGTTGGTCGGCAGTTTAAAGTACACAACCCTAAAAAACTGTATGTACTGGTTTCCTCTGCCCTTCCATCTACCCGTCGTGATATGACCTGTACAGTGTTGAAAGCGACATAAAATCCCAAATAAATAAATAAACTAATTGTATTATCACTTTCTTCTAAAATACACGACAACATACCTTACACCCACTGCTCTTTACTGCTCATATCGTCATAAACTGGCTGTTTTTGTACTGACAGGTACCGTACAAAAGTCGTGGGGCCAGTTAGTTTGAACGTTAACCTTTGTAAACCCTACTCTGTATTGACCAGATTTATGTGAAGTGAGCTTACCTGTAAATTCCGTCCTCGAGACGTCCTGATATTGCTGCAAATGCCTCTCAACTTCAGGCATCTTCTTTAAGTGTTTGAACGGATGGCAACTTCTGTGGTTTAGGTGAGCTCTGAGCTGATGGTACTGCCGAAAGGTCACCTATACTGCTTCTTTCCTCCTACTTCCGTAGATGCTCGTCTTGTTCTTTAATTCTGACTTCCATGTTAGCAACTACATCAATTAAAATGTCAAATTTCTGTGAGATAGTGGTGGTGGACCAATTCACGCTGGGTACCTATTCACGCCCACCCTTAAATTTATCCAAAACAATCACACTTAAACAATAAATTGCAAATGTATATGATCAATTTGATGATTATCTACGATGTGGTAAACATCTTCTCCATGAAAACTTATAAATCTTCAAGAAAATAGAGGGTGGGCCTGAATTGGTACCAGGGTGTGAATTTGTCCACCACCACTAGCCATTGCCTGATCATTGGAACCAGAATTTTCCTCTGCTACTGACACTGAAGAGGTCCTCGGTGGCCTAGTGGTTAGCAAGTTTGGCATCTAATCATAGGCTGTCACCTCTGTGGGTTCGAGTCCCACAAGTGGCAATGCTGAGGACCTGTCCCAATATGACCCTGGCTGTTGAACGGGACGTTAAACCCCAACTTTGACTTTGACTTTGACTTTGACACTGAAGCTGCATTCTTGTGAGTGGTGACCGTATCTTTCTTAACTTTCTTTCTACCCATTATGCCAAACAAAGGTAATCAACTGTAAACTATATATCAAGCAAACGCGATACGTTCTACAGATCATATACCCGGTAACCTTTAATGGCAAAGTTCCTCTCAGTCACACACCAATCCCACAACAGTTTCCTTGCGGCTCAGACCCCTGTTTTATAATCAAAAATTTTTGGTGGCAAAGGTCCTTGACTTTCATGAACCTCACACCATGTCTAGTTAATAAAATAATTCACCATAAGTAATTTATTATTCACCCAGATCTAGAATTTGACCACTTCAAAGATATTACACAGGCCAAGCTTTTATAATTCTACTTTTCCCAAAACTGAAAATATGTGCTAGTTCATTGCATTACCTACGCATCACCACAAAAAATCTGACAATTTAGGTAACATTCAGCATTTGTTCTTTAAACATTTTAAACATACCAGAACTTTTCAAAATAGACAAAGCAATTCTTGAAAATCCTCTTGTAATAAAGGATTGTACAATGACTTTAAAAAGTCACAAATGATAAACTGTCTGGTAGCTAACTTTTACAAATTTTCACCAGACATTTGTGATTTGTCAACAGACAGCAACAACAACACTTTTTATTTTTAATGACACAATACACAAACAAAAAATAGCTATAATCAATTTAATGTTGCAAAAAGACAAAGACTTTAGACTGCTTAAATGCTGGAGGACTATAAGTGTATTGAATACATACTATAATAAACTAAAGCATTAGCCAAGAAACGACAGAAAGGTCATTTATTTCATGGGGATCATATAGTATATATTAAAAGACGGTTCATATGACAGTCAATAAGAACCATTGAGGTTTCATCTCCCTGATTAACTTTGACAAGGCTCTTGATAGTATAAAACGGTTCTTTCTCTTGCAATGCTTCCAAAAATTTAGATTCGGTGATCATTACATATCATGAATTAAGTTTTTACACTAACATTAAATCTTGTTTTGCCAATAATGACTATTATTTTGACAAATTTGATACATGGCATAACAGACTCACAAAATATGTGAACCCTACTTACAAAGCTTTCAGTTTAAATTTATACACAGAATCATTAAGTGTAATGTCAATCTCTACAGAAGGAAAATAAATGCTCATCAGTTGACATAGTTTTATTATTGTTGCATAAGAAAAGGTTTTTGGAGAAAATTATCACTTGATTTATGATATATTCAAGTTAAATATTCATTTCACAGTTTGTCAAATCTTGTTAGGCTTAAATGAATAATATTAACACAAAAATTGAATGTGTTGATTTCTTGGCCTTACTTGGTGAATGGCTCCTGAAGAAAAAAAGATCCCAAACAAATACTGTTCCTTAATGAATGTCTGTCTGTTATTAAAGCTTGATTGAATATTCTATGTATGATGCACAGTAATAGAAATTATATAGAAAATTTAATAACTTGTACAGAGATTTCATCATTTATAAATTAATCTTTTGATTTAAAAAATCATTGCATTTTGTGTATGCTTCTTCCTATGTATATGAAACATTAGTCAGTTGGCCTTATTTATGCATATTTCTGTGTGATATTTATACATTGTTTTTGTATAATGGGTAAATAATGTAATAATTGATGATTTATGTGGCAAAGTATTTTATTAGATGTCTGTCAGTTGTAATGTCAGTTATAATGGAATATATGATATAGCAATATCTCAAACAAGCTCTTTGGTGGCAGCAGTTAAAAGTAAGGTGAATAGACATTGTCAATGCTTTTCATCACAGGAGTTTTCAACAGAGCCCTGCCATGTAAATAAATGCAAATTATTTTAATCTGAATTAATCAAATGAAAAGAATAACTGGAACTTTTATATTATGTGAGGCACAGTTTCAAAAATTCCCAAACGGTTTATCAAAGAAATAACTGGAGTTTTGAATATACACCAGGGCCCAGTTTCAACTAATACAAATAAATCAGTTCCAAAGTAAGATGAACTATGATCTCATATGGGGCTCCAATTCAAGTATTCGCATCTACTGTACCAAAGGAATAACTGGAGTATTCATGTACACTGGGGTGTTCCTTTCATTCTCTTTAATCAGATGCAAAAAAATGCAAAAAAATTAGGGGAATTTACATGAACATCGGGACCAAGCTCCCACTTACATTTATTCCAAGGTTACTGTTCTGTTGTTAAATTTTACGTATACTCCATGTGTTCTTTCAGAAACAAAAAGAAATGAGCTTGCTTCTTACTGTTACTTTTATCCCATTTGTGACTTCGTGTGTTGATTGGGTGATGTGAACTAAAGATATTATAGCAATAGCATTGATTCTACTATTATTGTTATTCTTCATCTCTAAGTTAAAAATCACAAGGGGGGAGACTATGGGACAAGGATTCACATTCGACCCCACGGTATGCTTTGGAATCCATCCCAGGGTAGATTCCACTTTATCTTGTTGGATTTGTTTATTGGAGTTTAAGGTTCCTTTCAATATCTTGTATATAAATTGTATCATGATGGTTAGTTTAAAGGCGGAGGAAACCAGTTCATACTAGTTGGCTAAAATTCTGGGGCCGTATTCACGAAAGGTCTTATCTTAATCTTAGTCTTAAATCTAAGACTTTTGTCACAACTTTGGACAAAAACTTGTTATGACATTTATCTTAGTCTTAGAGCAATTCACAAAAGGTTTTAGTCTTATCTTAGTCTTATCTTTTGTCATAACTCTAAGACTGGATAGGGGTGGTCTTAAATATTTAAGACCAGTCTTAAATATGGCCGCCATGTCATGTTTTCCCCAATTCAAAACTTCATACGACTAAAATTGAGTTTAAAAGGCTTGCCACATCTCTGTAAAGCATTTTATTTTATGTTTTAATGTGGTTTGAAGGTTTTAAACTGCAAAACGTATCCCTTTCTGGTCCACTTATTAACAGTAAGTGGACAAGTTTTACAGTGTACATCAACACATATTCAGAGAAATACATGTCCACTTGTTTGCTGTATATAACAAATATTTAACACATATCCACAGAAAAAAAATATATCCAAAATGAACACATTAAATAATGTACATATATCCCACTATGTGTCACTTTATAAAAGTTTTTTATCTATTTGGTTCCACTACTATTTATATTCTTTTATAACTCAAAATATAAACAAGAATAAAAAATATTCTTTATAAAAGTTAAACTGCACCACGCTATAAGTCATATAACTTACATAAAATATGTAATATTACTTAAACATGTCTTTTTTCCAAAGAAAAGTTTTGTTTACTGACCTTGACATAGCTAGAGATTATTATCACATGATTTGGAGTGTATTGATTTTTTTTGTCAAAGTGGCACATGTAGGGTCAAACCAACAGCTCACTTGTGTTTACATTCCCTGGCATAAACCAATCATATTAACCGAACTTAATGAAGGACAGCATGTCAGTGTTTATGTAATAGTGCAAAATACACAAAGGAGATATTAATAGTACATAATTTATTTTCAATGGTTTCCAAAATAGCATATTATATAGATATCTTTGAAAACAGTTCTGAAAACAATGTGCATATGCCTCTCAGTGTTTATAATTATATAAAAGAATGATGACTCTTTGTAATAACAATATGGATATTTGTACAATGTTTTTGTAAGTAACAAATTATAATTTAAAATGGCCAATATGGATACATCAGTTTTAACTGGATATGTTTGTTATTTTTTCCTCTTGTAGAAAAATTTGTTGCACAAAATTGGGAAACCACATTTCAGTGCTTTTAATATTATTGTAGCACTGTAATTTGCTTTTCCTTTTGAAGTGTACCTGATTTTAAATGTTTGCTAAAAGTACATTTATTTGATAGAAAAAAATGCATTTGGTGATGAATGTGGATAGATTCATATTTTGTGCCTGTCAGGAGATGAGATAATATGTCAGTATTAATTTTAAATTTCAAGAAATTTACCTTGTCAAGGCTGTTTAAAATCCATGTTCCATTATATTGTTATTTTTACTGTTCCAAACTTTGATGTCTCATATGCCACCAATAGTGTATTTAATGTGTACCTACATAAAGTGTACAAAATGAGGTCACATGACACAGAAAACCACAGTGGTTATACGAAAAATCAGTCTTAACTTGGTCTTAACTTTATGACATTTGTCCCAGCTAAGACTTGCTTTGTGAATACCTATTTATGACAATTCTTAACTAGGACAAAAATCTTAGATTTAAGACTGGGTTATGCTTAAGATAAGACTAAGATTAAGACCTTTCGTGAATACCACCCCTGCACTGTAAACTGCTAGACATCAGGGGCCGATTTCACAAACAGACTTAAGCCTGTTTTTGGGCTTAAGTTTAAGACTTTGGTCTTAAATTCTGTCAAAAATGTGCTAAGTCAGCGGGCTTAGACTTAGTGGATTTCACAAAGGGGCTAAGTCCATGGATTTGCTAAGTCAGTGGACTTAGATTTAAGTCTGGGAGGTAGCGGACTTAAATTTTGTAAAGAGGACTTAAATATGGCCGCCATAAACTTTTCCCCACTTCAAAATTTGAAAGGGCTGTAAAAAAGGTATAATTACACAGAACACCTTACTGAAGTAGTCTTTGGGAAGTTTATGTGTGGCAACAAGGTTTTCCATTTCAAAACAGCACTTATCCTTAGATAAAATGCATTAAATGAAGGATATAAAAGGTCACATGACACAGAAAACCACTGTGGTTATATGATGAGCTTGGACTTAGCTAAGTCACCTTTGTGAAATCCATTTTAAGTTCCAGACCTAGTTGAGACCAAAGTCTTAGATTAAAGTCCCTGACCTAGCCAAAAAAGGGACTTAGTTTAAGTCCTTTAGTGAAATCGGCCCCAGTAAGCAGCTACCAACACTTTTCCTTTATATTATTAGAGTATAACACATAATATAATAATGCAAGCTAACATTTTATAGCTATGTTTGTTCCTATTGTTCCTACAAATTAAAATCTAAAAAACATGGTCTCGTTCATGTGTGAAATCAACATATTTCTTTTTTGCAGAAAAAACAACATGAGCGCTGATTTCCTACTTGTGGCTGCTGTAGATTTTGGCACAACCTTCAGTGGATATGCATTCTCCTTCACATCTACTCCAAAAGATATCCTCATGAACAAAAACTGGGGTTCAGTGCTAGGATGTCAATCTCACAAAGATCCTACATGCATTATGACAAACCCAGATGGATCTTTCCACAGTTTTGGTTATAAAGCTGAATTTGAATTCAGTCAACTTGATCCCAGTAAACATAACATAGGGGGAGAAGATGGCTACAACCTCTACCGGCAGTTCAAGATGCTATTACATGGAAAGGTATGAAACTGTGTGACCTAGTTCACCTACAAACCAAAGAGGCAGGACTGTGAGTTAAAAAACTGTGAGCTAAAATTGATGAAATCATGGACCTTAATTACTAAATGTCATTGCAATGTCTCAGATTTACTTTTTGCATCAAATACAATTTTAGCAAGAAGATTTGGCTTAAGACCTTAACTGAATAGGGCCCAGTATTCTACACTACAGTTTAGACAAAAGGCATTTAGCCTCACTCATTCCTCAGCAAAAACTAGTATTCTAGTGTGCTACTGTCCCCAATATAATTTTATTGGGAATGCATATACCCTTTGTCACCAATGAAGCAGTCTTCAATTGTAGCAAAGTAAATTGAATGCGGATGAAGATGTCCAACCCAAATGCTAATCCTAATGAAGGCATCTTATCAAAATACCAAGTAAACCTTACACAGTAAGGAAATGTGTGACCATGGATTAAAGAAAAAAATCATTTGTTTCCTAAATAAATGTAGTGTTCTCAGTATACTGATTGTTCTGTTACTGGATTGGTGCGAGTCCAGCTGTTAAAAACCTGAAGGGATCGCCAAGGACCTATGCTTATATAACCTTAGCTTTTTGGAAATGACATGAAACCCCAATTTGATTTTAGTGTCATTGAAAAGTAGAGAAAACACGGAAAAACATCTGCTGAAATTCAAATATTGTGAAAACATATATAGTTGTATAGTTTCTATATATCATTTAGATATTATCTTACTATAAAAGTTGTAAATTTAACACAATATTGTACTCTGTCTTATCACAATCTTAAATGTTTTCATTAATTACAATCTTGGACATTACCAAATGTTATAGTATGCAATTACTTAGTCAATTTTATAATATCAAATTTTGACATTTATTGTTGCACTGTAGCTTGCTTTGAGTTTGTAGCATAAACATATGATGGCAATTAGTATTTCATAAAACTTATCACTATTATAAGAATTTCGTTTTTATAGGAAATATCCTTGAACAGCGAGGTGACATCAGTACAAGGACATCCTAGAAAGGCCATTGATATCTTTGCTATGGCTCTGAAGTACTTGTTTAATCATATGATGGAGGCTATAGCCCAACAAATTGAAAGGTAAAGCTCAATATACTGTATAAGTGGTAATTTTAGCTGAAAAACATTCACAAGTTTTATTTTTAAAGAAATTTGGTCAGTTTCTATTAAAGGGGAAAATATGGATTCAAAATTAGATTTTGAATTATTTTTCACTCTCCATGTCATCAGCTAAAATAGCTATAATTAATGCCTTCGTACTATATTTGTGATAAACAGGCAGATGTGTGACTTCCTTTGCAACTCTAGCAGTAGTTTGATAAGATTGGTGGGTAGGATACGGGATAGGGAGATGCACAGGAGAGGTGGTGGAGGTGCTTATGTAAGAGCTACTGGTAAATGAGTTTTGCCACTCTTTAATACATCTGCATAAGATTTAATGTTCCTAAAATTGTTATGAGCAGAAAACATGGCAAACCAATTGCTCAATGTGTCCCCATAGCAACCCTTCCTGAAAAAAAAGTCCAGGATTTTTTAGCAGCAGCATGAAAAATCCTGGGGCCGTATTCACTAAATATCTTAATCTTAGTCTTAAATCTAACACTTTTGTCATAACTTTTGACAAAAGCTTGTTACGACATTTGTCTTAGTGCAAGTCACAAAAGGTTTTAGTCTTATCCAAGTCTTATCTTTGGTCATAAAGACTGGGTGAGGGTGATCTTAAATATTTAAGACCAGTCTAAAATATGGCGGCCATGTCTTGTTTTCCCACTTCAAACTTTGATATGGCTAAAAATATGTTAAAAATACTTACCATATCTTTGTAAAGTAATTTATTTTATATTTTAAAGTGGTTAGTAGGTTTTCAACTGCAAAACTTATCCCTTTCAGATTTATGTGTTAACAGTAAGCAGACAATTTTTACAGTGTACATCAACACATATTCAGATAAATATATAACAAAAAGATTTCTGTTTTAAACAAATATTTAACACATATCCATTACTTGTTGCAATTCATTTAATTCACGACGGATTACAATTTAAATGCTCTCATAGTCATGTACTGAACTTACAATATGGACAAGTTTGTAATTATAATGTGTAAATAAAAACAACACTTCAGTTATTTTCTATAGTTTCATTATAATAGACGAAAAATAACCAATTGTGGTTACTATAATCTGAATAATTATGATTTTCTCATCTGTGCATGTAAATATACATGTTTATTTGAATTTATGAGTTCTCAGGCTGACATAGGGTGTGATATCAGAGCACGTTATATAAAATTAATGGATTTTTCACATGACAGTTGATTTAGATCAACTATTTAGATAGATGGGAAGATGGGGAGATAGATAGATAGATGGGGAGATACTTTATAGGTAGAAAAGGGACCCATTTTTAGCGGATCCTTTTTCTACCTGAAGGTCCTTTTTGTACCTGATGCCATATTTGGGTCCTACTTCTACTAGAACATGCTACATTGGGTCCTTTTTCAACCAATCTCATAATCTGTCTACAAAATCTGGGTCATGTGAGGCATATAAGTGCAGATCAATTTGTGGCATGTACCTTTCATCAAATATTAAATTCTAACTCAGTAAATATACTAAGTGATGAATTTCATTGGAATAAACAGGTCCTGTGTGCCTTTATATCAAATATTTGATTTTCCTTCTGGTGAAAATTGGGGCTACATGGGGTAAATTAAGGTATAAACAGACTTCGACCAGGAATTATACTTGATGTATATTGTCTGTGTCCCTAGCTCAGTTATCATAGCAGGATTCCATGTTTGGGAATGGTTAGAATAGGTTCCCAAGACAATCTAGTAGTTCTTTGAGAAATCCTAAGGGCTGGGATGCATATGACCAGACCTTTTTCTATTACTGATCTTAAGTGATCGTTATAAATTCCCGACTCAACCATTGGCATTTTTGAGTTTGGCAAAAATGATAAAGGTCAGGAGCAACCTGGGCACGGTTTGTTGTAATGATACAAGAGATCATTGGGGTTAGTAGGCATTCCAGACAGATCCCTAGATTACCCAATACCCTAGATTCTCTTGCCTTTACAGCCGGACATCTCGAAACATGTAGATTGAGGAGGTTTTCACTCCAAACTGTGTACACAAAACTGATGAAATGGATTAGTTAACAGCTATATTTTCAGTTATATTGCCAAAAAGGCTTTGGGATATGTCCTATGTTCAATATTGTCTTACTCAGGTATGTTTCTCAATTTTACAAACTTCTAACATAAATTTTTTTCTTTCTGAATAAAACCCTGCACAATACAATAAAACATGTATTTCATCATCTATTGAGCCACAATTACATCTTTGACAAAGACGTTTATCTTTAGGAATATTTCTGTACCTGCACTGTCTACTTTTATTTTGTTGAAGGTGGAACTGCGTAATTTTGCAATAACAGATCTGTAGTTTCTATTTTTACAACTAGAAATATAGCTCTTTTCTTCTGAAGTAGATGTCGACTCAAATTTGTTATAACATTCTAACTTTGTCATTATGTCTGCATTTTAGATAGGTTTACTTTAACTGTTATATATAAATGTTTTTAATATTTTCAAGTATATAATTTAATGGCAAGTTGATTTCATTTTCAGCTTCAAAAATTTGTGACATATTTGCCAAACTGAAAAGAGATTTAATACTTCTTTTCCACTGAGTTTTGTCTAATCTGAATATTTGTTTAGGTAATCTATTGTCAGGAAGGTTGATAATGTGATACCAGAACCTAATCATCTCAAGCTTTTGACGTTTGTTGGGTGGGGTCTAACCAAGTTCAAAATACAAAAATGGGATAGGTGTTTGTTTTCCCACACCCAGAATTGTTCTCATTGCCTTGTGTTGTATAATATCACACTTGTTTTTGAGGGCCACCCCATACACCTGGACCGTAGTCCATAATCTTGCAAACTGTGGCTTCATATACCTCCTTATAGACTTTTGGTTGAAATCCATTGACAGAATAGTGCTTATGAACCAAACTACCAAGAGAATGCCTGCTAGCATTTGCCAATGTATCAACAGTTTGAGTAAAGCCAGTGAGTAATTTAGTTCAACACCAAGATATACTTATTTGTTCTTTCAATTTCAATTTTTCCAATTTTAAATTTAAACTTACTTTCCAACTCTTATTTTTTTTCTGAAATGCACAATCTGTGTTTTTGAACAATTTATGTTTAACTGCCATTTCTGGCACCACTAGTGAACAGAGTCTAGCATTTTTTGAAGCGATTCTTCCAATTCAGATATTAGCACTACATGGTCTGCATATAACAAAATAGACACTGATTTATTTCCAATTTTACCCCACATTCTAATATTTTTGTTTCAGTGGCCAAATCATTAACAAATAAATTAAACAAAGTTGGAAACAATGTGTCTCCTTGACGAACTCCAACATTTGAACTAAACCAATTTGTTAGATAGTTATGGAGTGTAACACAAATTTTGAGATTGTCATACATTACTTTTAATACTAGCAGAAAATTACCATCTATACCATAATTTAACAGCCTAAACCATAGTAAATCTCTATTAACAGAATCAAAAGCCTTAGAAAAGTCAATAAAACATGCAAAAACAGACTGGTTACTTTTCTTTTTCATTCTTATAATGGTACTCATAATATAAACATGTTCGGTACAGGATCTTGCTTTCCTGAACCCGTTTTGCTCTTCACAAAGTATATTATTGTTATCAATGAAGTTCACTAATCTTGCTTTAAGAATAGTGGAAAACAGCTTTGATACAGTAGATATTAGAGATATTCCATGACAGTTTGTAGGGATTCGTGGATCTTTGCCTAGTTTGACAATAGGGCACAATAATGTTTGGGACCAAATGTTTGGGACTGTGCCATACTGGAAACATGTATTGAATAAACTATGAAGAACCTCCTTTACATGTGAGCATTTTAAGATGTCATTTGGTAAATTATCTATACCAACTGCCTTACCATTTTTTGCTAGTTTAAGAGCCTTTTCTACCTCAAGATTTGTGATGTCCCTATTTAAATTATCAGTTACAATATAACCATGATTTGAATCATCAGAAGTTATATTCATACTTGTAAGTAAACTTCTATAGTCTTTATTCCAAATACTCAATGTTTCCTTAACCCTATTTACAAAATTGCCTGATTCACTGTTCTCCACAATGTTACTTGCAAACAATCCCCTGTAATCTTTTTCCCATTTTTGTAAAATTTCACCAATGTCAGTTGTTATTTTACCATCTTCTAATATTACCTCTTTTGAGATTCTTGACTTTTTACTTTTTGGACCAAGATTTGATATTTCGTTCAAAAACTTTTTGGAGTCATTTGTTTTTAACTCACATAACTTGGCCTGATAACCAGATAGGTATTTGCACTTTTCTTTCCTATACTGCCTATCAAACTGTTTATGTTTATAAACAAATACATGGCGCATGAATGAAGCATTGCCTCCTGATTTTCTACATCTAGTATATTCTTTTTCAGCTTTATGAGCTTCTTGGAAAAGATTTTTTAGGTTATCATTCCACCATGGTTTCTTAAAACCTGTACTCGTTTTTTTGTTACCAGAATCATAAATTTTAAAATTCATGTCTATTTGGGTATGTAGCACATCAACAAACTTTTCATAAATTGCATTCAGTTCATCCTGAGATTCAACGCTGGATTGAATCTGATTGATAATATTGATAACTGCATGAGAGCATCGTTCATTAGATTAACATTTTCAATTTTATATTTTTTGTACAGAACATAATTTTGGTGTGGAACTGTTAACATCTGTGCTACAGTCATTTGTTTTACACTTTATACCTTGTCTGTAATATGGAGACATATTTATTGTACAACAAAGAATAGAATGGTCAGGTAATGCACTTATCTCACTTGACTGATAATCAATGTTGATAATTATATCTTTCATAGTAATGACATGAAATGTATGTACAAATTGTAGTCCACTATATGGGACACACATATAGTCCACTAAGGCACAGCTTTTACTTGATATAGATGTAAAATTGTCTGTAGACAAATTAAGCCTACCATTTAGAACACAAAATTTAGAATCACAAAGAAAGTTTAAGAATGAATCAGGATTTTTCTTGTGACGTTTGTAACACATTCTAGACCTTCATCAAAATCTTGAGTATCTCCAATCCTGACATTAAAATCCCCTGTTATAACACATGGGGTATTACTATCATAGTACATATATACACTTATAAGTAAATAATCATAAAATTCCTGTGTTATGTTTCCTCTAGAGGAGTTGGAAGGTGGGCAGTAACACACACAAAGAAGCAAATCTTCACAGTCTCTACTTTCATCTTTTTATCAACAAATTTTAACCACAAAATTCCCTCAAAAGAGGCATCTAGCTTCTGAATGTGATAGTTGTTACAAATTTCATTTTTGACTAATATACCCACTCCTCCAGAGCCTCTGGTTGCACGTTTATCAATATTCAATATGTTGTTTCCAAACCAGGAATAATTTTCAATATCAATTATATTATCTTCCGTTAGAAATGTTTCACATAAGGCAATTATGTCAAAATTTAGGTGCTTAATGAGGTGAACTTTTAACTCAGTTGTCTTTCCCAACCATCCATTTACATTCCAGTGACCAATTGACCACTGTGAAAAGAGGACTGGAACTGCCCATCAGCTTGTTCATTGTATGTAGAGTTAGTATCTTTTGCCAGACTTTGTCCTTCAGTTGTGTTTAAGCCAGACGCGAGATACAGTAGGAAACCTTGGGGCTGACCTTGTGATGGCATTGTCCCATTGAATCCTATGTTGAGTGGCATACCATGCACATCTTGACCTGGCAAAGTGTTTTGGGATAAGGGTCTGTAAGTTTGGGTCATTTGCTGGTACTTGGTTGTGACTATTGGGGTTGAGTTAACATTAGGTACAGTATGATTAAGCTTCCTGGAGGTAGTTGATATCTCACTGCTGATGGAGTCTTTGGAATCACTTGCTGGGCTGCCTGGTATCCTGTACTTGGAGAATGGTGTTTTGTTTGACTTCCTACCCAGCCTAGAGTGTGATTTCCAGAACTAAATCTTGATTTATGCTGGTTTGTCTGAGGTGAGGTAAGATTTCCAGAACTAAATCCTGATGGAGGCTTGTTTGTCTGAGGTGAGGTATGACTTCCAAAACCTAATCCTGATTGTGGCTTGTTTATCTGAGGTGAAGAGTTTGAACTGGCTGTGTTGGTATTTTTTTAGCTGACTGAGTATCGTCGCCCACGTGTTTTACAATACGACCATTACGGGTGATCCTATATGATTTTCTATGTGGAATTTCTGAGAGAATTGTTCTAAATTTAATATCCATAAGTCTTTCTATGTGGCTTTGAGATGATCTTAAGAATATTCTGTCAAAACCTTTCACATTCCTCAGGTTTGGTTTATTCTTGAGAAGCATGACTTTTTCAGCAACTGACCTCACTTCTATTTTCATAATTCCATTCTTTCTGTTTGACAGAGGGGGGATTAGTTACCACTAAGGTAACATCTGGATTGAACTTTTGTGGCACTTTTGAATTTATTTATGAAGCGAGTCTTTCACATTTTCCAAGTCACTGTTAAGTCGTCCAATTGATTGTTCATGTTTGTTTACCAACCCTTCAATTCTATCCACCCTGGAGAGAATTGTGTCCTATTTTTTGTCTATATCCTCAACTTTTTTATTTTTTGCTCTAGTTTCACTGACAGTTCTTTAAGAAGCTTGGAATTATCCTCAACATCTGCAGATTGTGCATTTACTTCCTCGAATGGTGGATCCATTTTTAATTGTCTTGCCACTTTCACTTGTTTTGGACTTGGTCTATTTGTTTTCGCTCTTGGCCTTTTTTATTCCTGGTCATAACATGTGGTGAGTACAAAGACACTGATTTTGATACAGTTTGTGACCTTCTAGAGAAATTGGTCAATTTTCTTTTCATCACAGGTACAATTCCAGGAACAATCCCAATTGGTTAGCATTGTTGGCACCTTGTCAAAAACAATCCCCTCGTTAATTAGTGTGATTCACACCTCCAGCACAATTAAACCTTGTGTGACAATATTTATTACCTGAACTGTTCCAGAAATGTCCACAATATTTTTCAATATTAAATATAGCAGATCCAAAGAACAATGTGCAAATTTCCTGTTTTAATGTGCATTTTATGACAAGAATAACATATCAGTGTATCCACAGAGCAATAGTCTTTAAGTACATAAATAAATGCAATAGGTATGTGTATTTATATCCTCTATTAATTAAAGAAAACCCAGAGAACTTTAAGCATATCTTCCTCCTACCAAAACACATCCAATCAATAACATATATTCTAGACTTCCCAACATAACTGTTTGACAGTTAACATGATACATGTGATATACAATGCTCTCTTATTGCACTTGTGATGCATATGGTGCCCCCCATGTTTTTCCCAAAAATATTTCGAACCTGTCAGGATGTAAGATAATTTGTGAGTAATTGATTTCAATTTGCATTAAATTGACCTTGTTATCATGTACACAGCTGTGTTAAATTCATGTTCAATTATAATGTTATTTTTGGTTTCCCAAAATATGCTGTCTGACATACCACCAACAATGTATTTACTGTGTAACTACATAAAGTGTACAAAATGAAGTCACATACCACAGAAAACCACTGTGGTTATATGATAAATCAGTCTTCACTTGGTCTTAAGTTTATGACATTTGTCTTGGCTAAGACTTGCTTTGTGAATGCCAATTCTTGGCAGGGACAAAAATGTTAGATTTAAGACTGGACTAAGCATAAGATAAGACTAAGTTTAAGACCTTTCGTGAATACGGCCCCTGGATTATTAGGTTGGCCATAAACAAGAAAGGTCAGTATGAACAAAAAAATTTATTAGACTAGAATTTGAGGCATGAGTACGGCTTACTAGTATTGCCACACTCTCATTTATTTGTTTTTGACATATTTTTCTTGCTCTAATTTCTACAGAGATATTCTGGATGGTTAAAACTTCTGCCCCCATGGGCGAAACATGCTGAGCACACGTACCTGTAAACAATTCCACGTGTGTTTTGTCATGATTACAAGTATTTTGCTTATAGAAATTACAAGGCGTGGATCTAGTACTTTTTGTTTTCTTGGGAGGAATCGAAGTACCACTGTTTGACCATATTGTGTGTTTTTCAAAACATTAGGTTGTCAGAACTGATCATAATTTCAACCTGGGAAAAATCAGACACTTCAAACTTCTCCATAAGACACAGTAAAACTGCACAGCTGGCCTTTGCTAGCCCCCATGAAAAGTCATTGACATTATCAAGTAAATCAATGACATAATCAAGCATGTGATCTCTCACTGCCCTATGCGATTGTTCCTTCATGATGCAGCAAAACCCTGCCATCCATTGAGACCGTATTCATGAATGGTCTTAACCTTAGTCTTATGTTAGTCTTAACCCAGTCTTAAATCTAAGATTATTGTCCTATCTAAGAATTGTCATTGGGATTCACAAAGCAAGTCTTAGCCGGAACAAATGTCATAAACTTAAGACCAAGTTTAGGCTAATTTTTCATATAACCACTGTGTGTTCATTGGGTCATGAGACCGTATTTGTACACTTGATACAGTTATACAGATATTTTCTGTTGCAGCAGTTTGAGAGAGTAAAACTAACAAGATAATCAAGCATAAATAACATGTGCATAATAACAACGTAAATTTCATGTGACTTGACATCAATACTCAAATTATCTTGTTCTTGACAGGCGCAAAAGATATCAATTTATCCATTTTCATTAACCATACATTTTTTCAATCAAATAATAGAATTTTTAGAGAAAACGTTTAAATTTACACTTCAAAAGGAAAACCAAATTACAGTGCTACAAAATATTACAAGCATTGAAAATTGGTTTCCCAAATTTGTGCAACACATTTTTCTACAAGAACAGAAACGCATCCAGTTAAAAAGAAGGTATCCACATTGGCCACTTTAAATGTTATTTTGCTGTTAACATAAAAAAATTAAACAAAATATATCCACATTATTTTTGCAACTGTATTGTAGAGTCATAATTCTTTTATATATAAACATTAAAAGGAATATCCACATTGTTTTCAAAACTATTTTTAAATATATGTACATTGTGTATTATATGATATTTTGTTGAAAATATAAACATTTAAAAATCCATATTGACAATTACGTTTATACTATTAATATCTTAAGTATGTATTTTGCACTTACATAAACATTGAAATGCTGTCCTTAATTGAATTTGATTAATTTGATTGGTTTTTATGCCAGGGAATGTAAGCACAAGTGAGCTTCTGGTTTGAACCTGCATGTACCACTTTGATAAAAAATCAATCAATGAAAACTGTACTGAGCAAATCATTGTGATAACAGTGCTTCATTGTGCCAAGGTCAGTAAAGAAAGCATATTTCTTGGGGAAAAACAAACATCTTCAGTATTTATATGTTTTATGTCAGTTACATGACAAGTGTAACAAAAATAAAAGGATAATGGAAACAAAAGGATAGAAAGACTTAAAAATAAAACTAAAAGTGATATATAAAGATATATATAAAACTTTTACAATGGCATATGTACATTAATCAAATATGTATTCATTGTGGATACTTTTCCCAATGAATATGTGTTAAATATTGTTGTGTACAGCAAACTTGTAGATATTTATTTTTCTGAATATGTGTTGATATGAACTGTAAAATTGCTCTACTTGTTAAGACATGGATTAGAAAGGGATAAGTTTTGTAGTTGAACACCTTCAAACAACTTTAAAGCATGAAATAAAATAATTTACAGACATGTGGTAAGTATTTTAAACTCAATTTAAGCCATATGAAGTTTTTAAGACTGGTCTTAAATATTTAATACCACCCATGTCTTAGAGTTATGACCACACGTAAGACTATGATAAGACTAAATCCTTTAGTGAATTGCTCTAAGACTAAGACAAATTTTGTAACAAGTTTTTGTCCAAAGTTATGACAAAAGTCTCAGAATTAAAACTAAAATAAAACCTTTCGTGAATATGGCCCCTGTTCTTTATTTGTGCCAGTAAGTACAAATTCGTGGGGCCACCTGACCCCATTTTTGACCAGGACTTCTACCCCACCCCATTGAGATTTAAGTTTAATATCTTTACCTGTCTGCAAGGAAGTTAGTTCCTTCAATCTTTTTTTTCAACCTGAGCCACAATTAAAGATTCCTGTTTTAAAGCAGCAATACTAGGCAACTGGGGCCGTATTCTGTCCTAGCTAAGAATTGTTATAAAAAGGCATTGACAAAGCAAGTTTTAGCTGAGACAAATGTCATAAACTTAAGAGCAAGTTAACACTAATTTTTCATGTAACCACTGTGGTTTTCTGTGTAATGTGACCTCGTTTTGTACACTTTATGCAGCTACACATTATGTACACTGTTGGTGGAATGTCAGACATCAAATTTTGGGACAGCAAAAACACAAATTTATAAAACATTAATTTGACACAGCTGTGTCCTTATTGACATGGTAAATTTCTTGTGATGAAAAATCAATACTCACAAATTATCTTGTCTCCTGACAGGCACAAAAATATAAATTTGTTAATATTCATCACCAAAGCATTTTTCAATCAAATAATAATTAAGCGGCCCATCAGGTACGCTTATTTGTTTTCACCGAAGTTCGACTGATCACCGCCACCACCGCAGGATTATGGTCTCCCTTGAATAACTTCTTAGCCTTTTAAATTTTTCTTTCCTTCTTATCTTTCTTTAAAACTATAGGGACGGGAAAATTTTTTGAGATACTTTGCGCAGACTTAAGCTTTACTTAAGGTAACCTTAAGCATCACTGTAAAACACCCCGTCATCGAGTTTCGGAAAAAACCACACATACCTGTGCTATAAAATTGATCAGGTACATTCTAGACCAAATTTCCAACGTTGGAAAGGATTTTCTTATCAATTGGACCATAGATGCCTGAATGGGAGGCATTTTATTTTCGTAAATTTTTTTTAAATGGGTACTTGGTCTGTATCTCAAAAACGGTCAGGATTTCGGCGTTTTGTTGGATAACTTATTCAGCTACTTTTTGATAATCTTTCACATGCCGAAGTTTTAGCTCTGTATCTGCAATCTTAAGGTCACCTTAATGTCAAAAAGGGGGGTTTTAGCCCCCTAGTTCACTTAGTTTTTCACTTTTTTCAACCAAACTTGGCACATATATTAAGATTTGCCTAAGAAATATCCTGACTTTATGGTGACCTTAAACTCAAAATGTTAATGGACCTATGGCCTGCTTAAAGTCATCAAATTGGAATAAAATCCTCTGGCTCCTTTCTTTTTCCATTTTTTATATTTAAATTATCACTGGTATTAAACTAGATAAAAATAATACTTATGGTCACCTTAAACTCTCAGTATGAATGGAGTTGTAGCCACCTTAAAATGAAATAAGCCTCCAAGTATCTTATTCTTCGACTGACCTCAGTTAAACTTTGCACACCTATAAAGGATGGCAAGCCAAAGGGCTATCCTGACTTTATGGTGACCTTAAACTGTTAATATAATTTTGCCCCCCCCCCCCCCCCCCCCAAAGTCATAACATTTGAATAAAACCGTCTGGCCCTTTTCTTTTTCCATATCTAACATATATTGATGTTGAAGGGACATTCTTATTTTATGGTCACCTTAAAGTCCGGATATGAATGAAGTTATGGCCACCTTGCAGTGAAATTATGGAGTTTTTTATCTCCAGCTATTGTATTGTTCAGCTGACCTCATTTTAATTGTGCACACTTATTAAACATGAAAACAGGGACAAGTAACATACACAATGCAATAAACTTCACAGTTTCTACTGTTTATAATGCATATGTTGACATCTTTTATGGATGACTTCTTTTTCATCAGGGCCGCTTCGTTTTTGTCAGCAAAAACCTTTTTCTAGTTTTTTTGGCAAACATTTAAAATCAGATACACTTCAAAAGGAAAAGCAAATTATAGTGCTACAATGTTATAACAAGCACTGAAATATGGTTTCCCAATTTTGTGCAACAAACTATTCTACAAGAAAAAACAAACATATTCAGTTAAAAATAAGTTATCTGCATTGACCTTATTAAATTTTAATTTGCTTTTTAAAAAACATTGCACAAATATCCACATTTTTACAACTGTATCACAAAGTCATCATTCTTTTATATATAAACATTGTAAGGCATATCCACATTGTTTTAGAACTGTATTTAAAGATATGTATTATATAATATTTTGCAAAACATTGAAAATAAATCCATACTGTTTTGA
Source organism: Sabellastarte sp. h YS-2021 (assembly GCA_964017235.1). Classification (NCBI taxonomy): domain Eukaryota; kingdom Metazoa; phylum Annelida; class Polychaeta; order Sabellida; family Sabellidae; genus Sabellastarte; species Sabellastarte sp. h YS-2021. The sequence continues at coordinate 21,346,361 of OZ024928.1, forward strand.
CAATTTACATACTATTAACATCTTCATTGTGTATTTTGCAATATTACATAAACACTGACAAACTGTCCGTCATTGACTTCAATTAATATGATTGGTTTATGCCAGGGAATGTAAACACAAGTAAGCTGGTATTTTCACCCTACATGTGCCATTTTCACAAAAAATCAATAAACTCCAAATCATGTGATAATAATTCCTAGCTATGTCAAGGTCAGAAAAAAACTTTTCTGGGGAAAAAAGACATGTTAAGTAATTACATATTTTATGAAAGTTACATGACCTTTAGCATGGTGCAGTTAAGTACTTTTTATGAAGAGTATTTTTAATAGTATTTGTATTTTGGTTATAAGATAATATAAATAGTGGGAAAATGGATAAAAAACCTTTATTAAGTGATACATAAAACTTTAACAGTGGCATATGTACATTAATCAATGTGTTCATTGTGGATATTTTCAATGAATATGTGTTAAACATTTGTTATGTACAGCAAGCTTGTGGACAAGTATTTCTCTGAATATGCATTGATGTACCCCAAAATAACGGTCATATTCCTTTTTCAAACATAGTATATCTGCTGAACAACATGTAACCTCAAATCTATCATAAAGTAAATGATCTTTGATAAGTCAGTTGAGAGTAGGAATTTTGCCCTTTGAGATTGACTCAGGTCGGTATGTAAGGAAAAAGTTAATAGAAAAATTGTGTAAATTGTGTAATTGAAATGTAGAAGAAGAAATACATTTCATATATTTATGTTCAAATTTGAATAACATAAGAACATATTATTTATGTAAATCAAGTATAGATGTTGATAAAAGTTATATGGAGCAATTTATTGCAGCTTTTTGTCATTCAGATTTGAAAACAATGGCTTCATTTATGTACAAAATGTGCAATGCATGAAATAATACAAATTTCCAAAAATAAGTGATGAAAGGTTATGTTTCCAACACTTGTTAAACATGTTGTATTTATAGTGACTAATAAGCCCAAAAGGGCTTGGTATATGTGGTTATGTACTATTATATTGTTACTGTTACTGGTATTATACTTGTCACTTTAATAAATGAATAAATAATAAAAACACTGTAAAACTTGTCCACTTAGTGTTAATAAATGGATCAGAAAGGGATAAGTTTTGCAGTTGAAAACCTTCAAACCACTTTAAAGCATAAAATTAAATACTTTACAGAGATATGGTGGGTATGTCAAACCTAGTTTAGTCATATCAAGGTTGGAAGTGGGGAAAACATGACATGGCGGCCATATTTAAGACCACCCCCACCCAATCTCAGAGTTATGACCAAAGATAAGACTAAGATAAGGCTAAAACCTTTTGTGGATTTCTCTAAGACTAAGACAGATGTTGTAAAAGTTTTTGTCCAAAGTTATAACAAAGGTCTTTGTCTTAAGACTAAGATTAAATTAAGACCTTTCTTGAATACGGCCCCCGGGTAATCAGAGGGATAGGATCCAAAATTTTAGACCAACGTGATATGTGGATGTTTTTGCTTACCCGTGGGCACTTTATTTTTGTAGGGTCATTGAATGTTTTTACAAGAAGTACATTCCATGCTATCTAGTCGTTGAATCAGCATGGAAAGATGGTGCAAAATTTGCTGATAAATGACATATTAAGTATTCAGATCAAAATCCTCAGCCTAAAGCCTCTCTGACATCCTATCGTTCGTACACATATGACCTGGTTACAGAAAAATCAGCTAATTTGCAAGGGACACGTAAGCTACATGTGCAATTTTATGACAGAATATCAAGGTTGTAGAGACCCTGCAATGAAAAATGGCATGTGCATTTTCTCTGCATGTTTGCAGTAAGGTTATAAATGCATCCATGTCTCAAGGGTAATGTATACGAGAGACTTAGGCACATGCATTTTCCTTATTGGTGTTGTAGGTTCTCCCCATTCAGAGTTTGCATGTGTCATATGATACACCATGCGGCATGAAGCTAGTCGCAGTCTGTTCTTGGATATTTAACTTGTAACACTCTTGTTGGGACAATTCATCTTATTTGCGCGTGCAAATCTCCACTGTTCCACTACCACACTACACTCACATTTTTAACAATATTTTGGGGTTTTGCAAATGTTCGATTGGAAACATTTGACAAAAGGTTGAAAAGTGATGGGTACGAAAATTATTTATAATAGAATGTTTTAAAACGTTTTATGTATACTGTTTATTAAATTCTTAATGGTAAATGTTACATAATGAACAAATGAACATAATAATGTCTGAATAATAATGTTACATAATGAACAAATGAACATAATAATGTCTGAATAATAATGGGGTCAGAGGTCAAGTTCAATATCTTTTTCAGGTTGCTCACCAATGAAAATATTATTTTTATATCTAAAATTATAAGATGGGAGCTTAAACATCGTGCCCCCACTCAATTCTTACTTTTAGGGATTGAATGTGGGGCAATTTTGGACAAAGTTATCTAAAATCCCCAATTATTGCTCTCCACCATCTTTCTTTGGACATGTTTGAAAGTGAAGGTTTAATAAGCATTCTGAAAATATGGGTTTTAAAAACGTTTTTGATAGAATGTTTTTAAAACATTTGATCAACAATGTTGTTTACACAATTTTGTAAACTGGTTGTCAACTATTTGATGATGAATGTTTGAAAAACATTTCCAGCATAATCTCCATTTCTTCAGGTATTTTATAAATGTTTAAAAATGTTTCCAGTCAAACCTAGCTTCTTGAGTTATTTTATAAACGTTAATAAACATTTTCATTACAAAACGTTTGCTGAAAAAATGTTTATAAAACTTTTTTTTTTGCAAACATTATAGCATAAACGTTTTACTTGGAAACTTTGGAAAACCATAAGATAGGGTTTCAGTAGGTTTCAAAACATTTAGGCCATTTTAAAACCTTTCTAATGTTTACTGGGTTTACATGTACGATGGGGTGTAACAGAAGCTTTACTTGTAGAACGCTGGGTATTTTCATGATGAACTTTCTTATAACTATGACTCGAGGCATGATCCAAATCTAGATTGCCATCAGAATGTTCAAGTAAAGCACTATAATCTTGATCACTATCCTAATGACTACTGCCAGATTTAGTTTGAAAAGTATGGCCTGGCCCCAATTCATTTTCAAGCATTTTGTCAACAATTCCCTATCAGCAGAAAACTGCATGTGTATTGGCATATGTACTTTACCACGCTTACTGGAGCATAAATTATACTTCTTTGTCTGATTGTTGGAAGAATGCGTACGCAGTAGCAGACACTGTCAGTTGAAGGGGTGATAGATCGTGTAAGGGCGACCTGGCTGTTACGATCTCCAGTGTCATTCTAAAAATATAATTCACAGTCGTCAATCGACTACGAGAAAAATGTAGACTTCCGGCGGCTCTCTCGAATGAGTATAAGAAACAAATAACAAAAAATTAATTAAATTCCATTCCTGTAAGTGTAGGCAATGTTTTAGTAGGGCAAGGTCTGAAATATATAATAAATTAATGAAGGTATACTTGACATACAACCACACTTTAAATATTTTGTTAATTTCGAATTATATAATTTTTAAAAAGTCTGAATGAATACCAGTTCAATGTGTGCTCAACATGCTACGAATACCTGCACTATGTGTGATTTGCAGTCTTGCTTTAGAGTTTGAAATACATATTTTTGTGAAAACACCAGACTTTCTGAAGGAAAAAAACACCAAATTCATAATACTTAAAATAATAATAATAATTAAAGTTAATAATTAATGCTAACTTAACAAAAAAAGTGACTGTTTCATTAACTTTGCTGTTTTTTTTTCTTTTCTTATTATTTTTCCCCCTTTTTTAGGGGGGGGGGATAGGTTATAGCAATCATTATTTCGGAAGTGTGGAGATTTCTGCCATCTCTATTGGCCAGTCAGATTCGCCAATAAAAAATTCTGGGTCAACAGTTATTTTTACCATTTATTTTTTTTAATATTTTTGGCTTTAAAGTGATAGCTGTGCATGGTTTTAAATACTGTTCAATGGCCACCGTTATAGTCAGGCAAGTCCTCAGCATTGTCATTTGTGAGAGTTTTGTGGTGTTGTAATTTGGATTCAAAATATATATTTAATATAAATGCATTAAAAAATAATGTAGTAAATTAAAAATCCACATCTTACGAAAGAGGCAATTTTTTTCTATTGCAATAATACCTAGCAAGGCAATATCTTGAAATTCTGGGTATGTAATCCATGAAAGGTCTTAGCCAAATATTAGACTTAAATTGGCTATATGTCCACATAAAAGTTAAATGTAAGACTTGGCTAAGACTTTATTGTGAATACAGTCACTGATCTTTAATGAGAGTTGGGATGCAGATTAAATATACAACAATATAATTAAAGTAACATTTAACATATAAATACTTGAAGAAAATTTTTAAATGTAATCCTTTTTTTAAATGTTAAAAATTTGCAGGAAAAAAAACAGACTGGGTGTTCTAGCACTAATTAGCTATGATGTCTTGTTTACGTCACTGGATATCAAACCCAGGGCTCGTATTCACGTAAGATCTTAGCCAGGGCTTAGGCTTTAAGTTAAGACTTATGTCTCAAGTTTCTGCCCAAAAACTGCTAAAACCCTTGTCTTAGGCTTAGTGGTATACACAAAGAATTTAAGACCAGTCTTAGACTCAGCCAAGGACTCAACTTTAAGACTGGTTGGTAGTGGGCTTAAATTTTGTAAAGAGGACTTAAATATGGCCGCTGTAAACTTTTCTCCACTTCAAAATTTCAAAGGGCTGTAAATAAAGAATAATTATACAAAACACCTCACTAAAGCAGTTTTTGGAAGTTTATATGTGGTAACAAGGTTTTCCATTTCAAAACAGTACTTTTCCTTAGATAAAATACATTAAATGAAGGATATATGTCACCAATATTATAGTTTGAATAGAAAAGAAAGGTCACATAACACAGAAAACCACTGTGGTTATTTGATAATCTTGGACTCAGCTAAGTCACCCTTTGTGAATAGGGTTTTAAGACAAAACTTAGCTGAGACAAAAGTCTTAACTTTAAGACCACATTTAAGCCTAAGACCTGGCTAAGTCTAAGACCTTTCGTGAATACCTGTCCAGGCCTCTCAGACTGAGATAACCATTAAACTGTGTACTGAAGCTAAACCAAAAATTTTTATTCCAAAATCTGGCCATAATGAGAAAATGCACACCAATACAGGCTTTGAAAAAATAAAAAATATGAGACCATTACTGAACTTATTATATATTTTTCATGGCCAGTAATTAGTTTCAGGTGGAAATTTGCATCGTTTAAAGCCTAATACATTTTTGCTTGAGCAATCTGTAGCATGAAGTGAGAAATTTTTACTTATTGGACAGGTATTCAAAGGGAATGAGGACCTCATGTTTAGGTATTCAGGAACACATGGAACAAGTATTCAGACTCTTCTACATTTCCCTCTAGTACATAAGATTAATGGCCGTTATAAAGCAAATTTTGTCTGCCATATAAAAAGCCCATATAAATGTTCTAACAGAGCAGAAAATACCTTCAAATGTTGAGGTATTTTGTTTTCTATAATCAAATAACTGAAATTTCGCCTATTTCTTTTATACTCGTTTGACCGAGGCCCCAGGAGGGGGCCACGGTGGCAGAGTGGTAACACTCTCGCCTGCCACCTCTGAGGCCGGGGTTCGATCCCCGTGACGCCCTTAAGTGGGAAAGCTGGTAGTTGCTTGCCGTTGGTCGGCAGTTTACAGTACACAACCCTAGTGAACTCTATGTACTGGTTTCCTCTGCCCTTCCAACTACCCGTCGTGATATGACCTGTACAGTGTTGAAAGCGGCGTAAAACCCCAAATAAATAAATAAAGAAATAAATAAAATAAACCGAGGCCCCGGAAGTCTGCATTGGACTGGGGGCGTTTGACTACTGTGTAATTGGATTAAATATTCAATGTGTGTACTGGCTTTAGGACGAGTTACTCTGTAAACCTAGACAATTTCCCGCCAACTTGGCTTTATAAACTAGTTCACTATAACGTGGCTTTCAGTTGTGGGGTTGAAAATCGAGAGTCATATAAACGCTGTAGAAATATATGCTGTCTGTACACGTGGTAAATTGAGTTATATGAACTGGTGCAGGCCGTAGTATTTCACAGCGTTTTTATGCAATGGCGACTAAAGATAAAAAGAAAAATTCAAAAAAAGCTAGTAACAAGAGTGTAGGGCAAGAAAGCGAGTTTATAGAAGAGAATCAAAGCTTCCAGTTAAAAGACAAGTCAATTAGTCAGAAATTAGACATGTTATTAGAGGTTGTGAAGGGTTTAGATGCAAAGGTCCAAGATCAAGATATACGCCTACAGAAACAAGAAGAACAGGTCAGCATTGCAAATGTCTCTGCACTACCTTCTGCACATAGCTCGCCGAAGAAAGTCTCTGATCAGCCAGAGAAGTTGCCGTCCTTTGAGGAATTGAAGACGAACTCAAAGATACAGGCGGAGGTTGACAGACGCCTTCAAGAGTACCACAACGCATCTAGAAGTGAATTCTCTGGTAAGCCGAATACTGTTTTAAAATCAGGTCGGTTTAGAACTGGGGTGGCTCGTATTAAGAATCAAATTTGCTGGCCACAAGATTTTTGCACAGTAGTGATAGGTACAAAACAACCTACATATGATGAAATGCATCTAGAACAGTGGGTTCAGGGATTTATGTATTGCATTCTTGACCAAACAGACAATAAGATTCGTGAAAATATGATGTTGTATTTTACTTTGTTAATGCAAGACACAATTGAATTGTCACCAAACACGGCTCGTATAGCCCACGCCGCAGTCCTCCAGTAAATGGAGAGAGGCAAGGTATAATGGTCCCAGATAGATTTGGTGGAAAAAAATCAAGTGTAGGCATACCCAACGTATTTTACAAAGCTATAAACCTACGAAATCAGGAATTCAAAGTCAAATCTGTGTGCATTATAATAAGGGCCAATCCAAATTTGAAAATGAACATGTGTCAAACAACGTGTTATATCAAGGCTACTGTTCCGATTGTAAAAAAGAAACCCAGAGAAAATATGAGCACCCTGCAAGCAAATGTATGAGGATGAAAAATGCCAATGGTAGCGTGAAATCTGAATCTGGTAAACCAAAGCAAACTGAACAGCAAGTTTGATATATTAAACTTTCTACCTAAAATATATGTCGATAACCAGGTTGATAACACTTGTAATGTCGAAGATATATATGGTAAAAGTTGTTTGGATAATGGAAATAGTGTACACAAAGGTTATGAAAGTTTTGATGAGTTATTATTCAACAGTAGGGCCTGCTCTTGCCCGTATAATTTATGTCTATGTAATGTCACAGTCATATACGACTATCCATGTCCTATCAATGATATAGACGTTAATATCAATGATAGTTTAAAATATAAAAATACCCAGGTGAGTGAATTCTCCCCTGATGTTGCTCAAGAATATAGTGGTGACTGTATGCAATTAAAATTGCATGGTGGTTCAGCTGATGAATTATTTTATATCACTGGAAGTAAAAACTCCAGGTTTATGGTTTCTGACTCTCTTACGAAGGTTGACATCTCTGTGGGTGATACATTTTGGTTTACTAACATCTCACATACTTGCAATACAGGTGCCAGGTAGGTGCTAGATATGTCAACACACATCTTGGTATTCTTGATCATGCATCTAATGAATGTACTTACAAAAAAACTTGATGGTATCGCCTGTGGAGATGTTAATGATGGTACATTGTTTTAGAATACATATTATAGTGAAAGTGATAGTGACCTTGACTGTTCTGAGCAAAGATGTGTAAAAAATTATTTAGATCAACATATAGATCTAACTGACCTCGGCCTTCAGCCTCACAACTATACTAGTCAAGACTTGAATAGTGTTAAGTATTTTAGTATTTTAAGTAGTAATGGGACAAGTGATAGTACTTTTAGTTAAATTTTCAATAGCACTTACGCGGGGGAGATAGGCCCTATCAGTAGTTATGGCCAAAATGACTCGCTAGTAGAACTTCATGAAAGCAAATTCGTTAATCACACAACAAACTAGGTCGTACACGGCGAGGTTCAGTATGAGGTGGTAAGGGAGTTTGGGTTTATACCAAATGATATAGTCGTTCAACGACCATTGCAAGTACCTACAGATTTTCAGTATACCTTGAATAGAGAAGGTATAAGTAAACTTCACTTAGCAGTTAAGACTTATAATGTTCCCAACCATAAAGGGGCTAGAATTCCTGTTAGATCAGGTTTAAAAATACAAATGTGGAAATACATACTGAAGGGTTATGATCTTCAGGTGATTGGGGACTACCTCCAATATGGCTTTCTGCTTAATGTCGACCATACGAATTTTAAATATAACCAGAATATGGTTAACCATGCATCTGCTTTGAGAAATCCACAAGGAGTTAATGAATATTTTGATACGGAAGTTCAAGGGGCCACGGTGGCAGAGTGGTAACACTCTCGCGTCCCACCTCTGCGGCCGGGGTTCGATCCCCGTCATGGCCGTAAGTGGGAAAGCTGGTAGTTGCTTGCCGTTGGTCGGCAGTTTACAGTACAGAACCCTAGCGAACTATATGTACTGGTTTCCTCTGCCCTTCCAACTACCCGTCGTGATATGACCTGTACAGTGTTGAAAGCGACGTAAAACCCCAAATAAACAAAAAGATACGGAAGTTCAACACCAAGCTATGGTGGGTCCTATGAAGGAATCCCCATTTGCACAGACTCATTACTCTCCTATAATGGCTAGGGACAAACCTGATGGTAGTATTAGAGTAACTGTGGACTTGTCATGGCCTATTGGCCAAGGGGTTAATAGTTATGTCCCAGGCGACAATTTTGATGAAATTTTTTTCACTTTAAATTATCCAACCATTGACTTAGTAATAGAAAAAGTTCGTGACATGGGTCCAAGTGCCCAATTTTTTTAAGTAGATCTCCAAAGAGCATTCAGAAACTTGCATATAGATCCACTTGATTACCCACTAAAATGCAGGGCTTAAAAATGGCAGGAAAATACTTATATAGACGTAGCTTTAGCTTTTGGATTTAAAAATGGTGCTGCGGCATGCCAATTATGTACTGACGTCATAACTAACACGCTACGTCACCAAAAAATATGGTTAATGAATTATTTGGATGATTACATTGGTATATCTCAGCCACAACAAGCTGAAGGTCACTTTCATTCTTTATTAAACTTGTTAGACCAGGTAGGCCTTCCTGTGAATAGTAACAAGGTCGAGCCACCTAGTTCAGTTATAACATGCCTGGGCATAAAAATTGATGCCAAAGAAGGTGTATTATCCATACCACATAAAAAATTAAATGAAATAAAAGATCTAACATGTTATTGGTTGAAGAAAATAGTGGCAACACGTAGGCAGTTGAAAAGCTATATTGGCGAACTTATTGCCATTCATAGATGTGTCAAACCGTCGCGTTTGTTTATCAATAGAATGCTAAGGGTGTTAAGGAACACACCAATGCAGGGTAGCACCAAATTACCTGGACATTTCTTTCAAGACGTTAGATGGTTTCATAAATTTTTGGATGAATTTAATGGATCAGTTGAAATACATCAGAGAAATGTTAAAATCTGTAATGTTTTTGTTGATGCATCATTACAACGTACAGGTGGGATATTTGGTAACAAAGTATAGTCCTGTAAAATTCGTCAGGTCTTGAAAGAGTTAACATCCATAGTTCAGCTTGAAGCAGCTAATGCAGTGATGGCTTGTAAAATATGGGGTCATCAATGGCGAAATAGTAAAGTATACATTTGGTGTGATAATATGGCCGTAGTTGCAGCTTGTCAGTCTCATAAAATTAGGGACAATTGGTTAATGGCTTGTTGCAGAACATAATGGTGGCTGTCAGCTATATATAATCTGGACATCGTTGTCAAGCATATTTATGGTTCAGGCAATGTAAAAGCTGATATTTTATCACGATGGGATGTGTATAAAGAATATGATAATACTCAAGTTAAATTTTTAAAAAATTGCATCTGGGAAGAGACCTCCAGCGATATGTTATGGCCTGATTTTAAGTGGCCTGATTATTTAAAGTATTTGGCTGTTGGGGCCTATGTTGTACCCTGAATACCTTCGCTGCTTTGCTCACTTTATATTTTCAGACAAGCCTCTGATCAACACACTGCGTCACCAAGCCAACAATAGAATTGCTGCTGCACTTAGACCAAGGACTTCTGCCAGTTACATCATGGCGTTCAAGCAGTTTATAGCTTTTATTGTGTACATGAACTTGATAGAACTGTTTGCTGAAGGTGTTATCTTATCTAGAATATTTGTCACTGAATGGTCTGAGAAGCTGCTCATTAAGAAATCATTTGTCAATTTTAAAACATTTTTTTTGCAATGCTTAACTGGTCTACCATACCATTAACAACTCAGAAAATACATCAGGTATCAGGTATCCATGTGCTTAATCTCCGAAACTCGCGGATTCTAAGGCACACCATCCAATCATAATGTAGGAATCATATATCATAAGCCATAGCAAGGTCGTCACCAGGGGATCGTTGGGGTTCGGTAGCAAGGAAAAACTAAGGTGGAAAAAACTTCTGAAACAGGTAGGTTTTGAGTCGTGTTTTGAAGCACGATAGTGTTGGAGCAGTTCGAATTTCCAGTGGCAAATCATTCCAGAGTTTTGGAGCATCATATGAAAAAGACTTATTGAAATGAACCTTGGACTTATGAACTGAGGAACTGTAAAAGGGAACATTGAGGAACATCTTTTCTGGATTACTACGCCTTGTCTTAACAGCAGATGTATATAAAGACAAATATGGGACAAAGTATTTTGGCTTTCCAGCAGTAAGGAACTTATATGTGAGTAACAAGGTTTTGAAAATGATACGTTGTTTAACAGGAAGCCAGTGAAGAGACTTTAGAATTGGAGAGACATGAGAATATCTGGACACCCCAGAGACAAAACGTGCCAGACAATTTTGGACATTTTGAAGCCTTGTGATATTCTTGGAGGACAGACTACGGAACAGAGAATTGCAATAATCCAGACGACTACTAACAAATGCATTTGCCACCATTATTGACACATCATATGAGAGAAAGCGTCTGATACGATGCAGATCTCGGAGGCTGGAAAAGGAGGATTAAATAACAGAATTTACATGATTTGTGAAGCTGAATTTAGAATCAAACAATACGCCAAGATTCCGAACAGTATCCTTAGGGGAGAGGCAGTTTCCCAATATGTTCACAGGGAAAGAATCTTTTAGCCATTTAAACTTATCCATAGAGCCAAAGACTATAAACTCAGTTTTTCCAGGATTTAATTTAAGCTTGTTATCCAGCATCCACATATGGATTTCATCCAAGCATAGAAGTGATATTTAACATCCTTAAATTTAGCAATTACTTTACTAAGGGGGGGGGGGAAGTGTAGAGGGAGAACAATAAAGGACCAAGGACGGAGCCCTGAGGGACACCAAAATTTAATTTGAAACAATCTGAAACAGCAGAGCCAATTTTGACAGACTGAAAACGATCCAGAAGATATGATGTGAACCACCTGAGGACATTCCCACTGAAACCAAATCCTGTTGATAAACAGGCAAGGAGTTTGTCATGGTCGATCGTATCGAAGGCAGCTGACAAGTCAAGGAGGACTAGGGCCGTAGGCATACCCCTGGACAATGACAAGTGTATCTCATTTTGAATGCACAACAGGGCAGTTTCAGTCGAGTGTCCGGTTTTGTAGGCAGACTGAAATGTGTTTCCAAGGTCGTTTGAATCCATATGAGACCTTATTTGAGAAGCAACAACACGCTCCACTAACTTTGATAAGAAACTCAGCCCGGAAACCGGCCGATAATTCTTGAGATCATCCTTAGGCAATGAGGTCTTCTTGATGAGAGGTGTGACTATAGCATTTTTGAAGGGTTCTGGAAAGACACCATCTTGAAGAGATAAATTTACCAGCTTAGTAACAGAAGGGAGAAGAATATCTATGCACCTTTTTACCAGGAAAGTTGGCCAAGGGTCCAAAGAGCATGTTTTAGATGGGGAATCTTTGACAAACTTATGGACTTCAATTTCCGAGACCACCTGAAAAGAACTGAAAGAGGGAGGTTTCCTTTCTTCAGGAACACACTTTCATGTGCATTTGCTAAAAGTGTTTCTAATTTTTTTAATTTTGTCAATAAAAAAGGTACCAAATCGATTTGCCAGTGATTTTTCGTCAGTACAGGATCGAAGGACAGAGACCCGGGACTTGCCCAGTACCTTGCTCAGAACTCGCCACAACTTCTTGCCGTCACCACTATTTTCTTTGATTAATTACTGATAGTAATTTTTCTTGTTCTTATTCAGTAGGTGGTTACATCTATTTATTTGCCATCTAAGACGGGCACGGTTCAATGGGGTTTTGTCTCTCCTCCAGGTACGTTCATATTGCCTTCACATACACTTTGCGATTCTGAATTCATTTGTAATCCAGCCAGTATGACCATACAGATGGGTAGGAAAATTGATATATTGGGTCATACAGCAGGCATCAATCACAGACTTAAATTCAGACACCACGGAGGATGCAGAGTCTACATGAATATTAAATTCACCACAAACAACAAAAGATGACGATAAGGACGACAGAAAACCAATATAAGACAAGAAAACTTCAAAAAAGACCTGAACTGAGGAACTTGGAGGTCTGTACAATGCGCCAATAATCAAGCTACGTCCGTGAAACGACAGAGAAATAGTATGATGTTCAAAGGATGAAAAATTTGGAACACAATCAATGTTCTTGGATTCAAATGCTTTTTTAATGAAAAACCGAACACCACCACCACTTTTATTTAATCTTGGAGTATGAACCAAGGAAAAGCCGTCAGGGGTCAACTCTTGAAGGAAAAAAGTTGTGTCATGTGCCTTGATGTGTGTCTCATCTGTTGATGTTGATGTTGACTTCATCTGTTAATAATGGGCCCTTGTTTCTAATGGAATGGCAATTGGCAAAACCAAAACTTAAAGGCCCTGGGTTAACTGCCACGTCGCCTGACAACAAGATCAAACTAAGTTGGCCAAGGGAAACCATTTTACGGTAGGAAACCCTGTGGTTGCAGACAAAAACATACATAGGGAATCTAGGGTAAATGTGGGGACACAAAGGGGAGACCACTTGTCTATAAACATCAAAATGAACCTCAGCAACATTTGGTGATCTATTTTTATACACAATCAACCCCAAAAACACAAACAAAAATCTTGGAAACGACATTTTACAAGTTACTATACAATGATATGAGATTTGCAACCAATCAGAAATTAAAGGTAACTCCCGCAAAGTGGGCGATAATACCCGGTTTTAGGTAACTGATAGGAAGGCAACTTTCATTTTGATAGAAAACAAGGGTAAAAGCAAGAGATGCTGTATACTTATTGACTGGAAACTAAAACTGCATGAGAAATGTTCAAAAATATGTTAAAAACGAAGTGGTTTATAGATTTAAAATCTACGCCTCCGTTACATCTGTTTCTTAAGTCAGTTCAAGTCAATGCTAGTATGAGGGTAAAGGTTAAAGGTGTTTTCACAGTTAGAGTGTTGGAGCAATTGGTTAAAAAATCTAGAACTCTTCAGAATGGCCAGATATTTGCCGTAATATTTTTGACAGCTTTTTGGGGGGTTTTTCGCCTGTCAACGTTAGTTCCACAAAATTTGCACAGTTTTGATAAAACAAGGTTTCCAATACAGAATGATGTGATCTGGGCAAAGCCTGGGGCCCATATTATAATAACATGTAGTAAAAGCATGCAAGTGTTTGGACAAGTTCAAGTACTTAAGTTGCCATCACTAAACAATCTTGACATATGTCCAATTAAAGCTTTAAGATGGTTAATGACTCATATTCCACAAGGAAAGCAATTACCTTTGTTTCAAATTTGTACTAAGAGTGGTTGGCAGGTACTTACAGCAGTAAAAGTTAGATCCTTTTTGAAGTTGGTGGTTATAGCCTTGGGTTGGAACCCTGCAACCTACACATTTCACGCCTTCAGGCGTAGTGGTGCATCCCTTTTGATAATGACCTTGCAAAAATTAAACAGCATGGTAGCTGGAAATCCGAGGCCGTTTGGACATACCTAAACTCAACTCCCTCTGCAGCTAGTACAGTACCCACTACATTTCAACGCTTGCTTTTAACTACATTTTATTTTCAAATTTTACTTACAGTTTGGTAACATTCTTCAAATGATAGGAATTAAATCCAAACATACATTGCAGTTATGTATCATTTAGTTTAAACTTCTATGGCAGTGTTTTCTGGCTTGAACGCTTTATTACAAGCTACAAATCTGTGTACATATTGTAAAAATTTTTAACATAGTGGTAGTAGTTATCAAAGAGTTGCTTAACTAGACTGTAACTGATACTTGTAATGAGAAGTTCCTTGAAAATCTCTAAATAGGCAATTCAGGTAACTGTAATGGTAGTAACTTGGTGTATAACAAGACTAATTGTGTTAACTAATAAATATGTACTCACACTTGTTTATATAAATGTCGTTTTATAAATAAAATTCCAAATTATAATGGTTAAAACAATATATATCAGTGTCTTTCTTTCCAACTGTGTTTACCTCCTTCAACTGACATTTCAATGCAGTATCAAGTTATAAATCAGTGAGAAACTTTAAATATTTAAAATACAAAAACATAAACTGAATGTAACTAAAATAACTGAAGTTTTTACTGAGAGCTTAAAAAGATGTTATACCTCTGCTGAAGTCGTACAGATGCCAGAATGATGGAGGCTTCTGGAGGTTAACCAACTGTAAACCAATAAGAAGCAAGTTAACATAACATCATGGTCTTACATGCTAAAATCCAAAATATGATCTGATCCAAATTTTAATAGAATGGGTCACCCAAATGCCACCCTGTAATATGAAGACAAATGGTTAAGCTGCCCCAACACCTGCCATGCCCTACCTCATCTTGGTGGATGTGACACCTATCATATCTTGGGATGCACCAGGATCCAAGAATCCAAGTCACCCATTATCAAAAAACTTTCCACCATCTCTTCTGCCAAGCAGGTCCAACGCAAAGGCAACAACAAATAGAAGCAAAAGAAGGCTTGACGCTACCTTCCTAGAAATGGATGTGTGCATGGGGGCCCATGCATCTATTTATACTATAACCACACGAAATTTTAAAGAGTACCCCTAGTTTATTCCACTGAATACCCAGGAAACCATCCAGGGAATCCAGGAGGCCACCCCGGATAATAGGTGTGCACATCATAACCAGAAAGGGTTTAGTTTGGGGGAAGGGGCTTCTTTTGAAATGCCAGGTGTTAATTAGCAAGGAAACCTCTGGGTGGATTGTGGTTACCATTAATGACACCTGAGCGTGCCAGAGTATTCCTTGATTCCCAGGACTCTTCCCAATCATCCACCCCAACAGATGGGCATTATGATATGACCTGTAAAAAGTGTCAAATGCAACATAAGCCCAAATTATTAATTTAATTTGCTTCATTAAGCAATTAATTCAAAACTCTTTTCAGTCCACCTAAAGATTCTGACGTTCGCCTGGTTCTGACAGTCCCAGCAATCTGGAGTGACAAAGCAAAAGGATTCATGAGAGAGGCAGCACACAGGGTTAGTCTTTTATTTATTTGTTACAAAATTATAGTTGCCAAACACTACATGTTACACTCATTCATGGTCAGAGACATATTTCTGCAGGCAAACAGTTAAACAGGATAAACAAAAGATGATTTAAAGTGAAAATAGGACAACATTCGATGAGTCTCCTCAGGCACTAGAAATATCACACGTAAGTTTTTGTGTATGAATAATGTTAGATCCCCCATAAAACACAGTTGCATTTTGAGGGACTGACATAGTTATTCAGCTGACTAGCAGCTTTGCCTCAGGATACACATAACACAGATAAAAGTAGGCAAGGGTAAATTTTTGATACTCTCCAAAATTGAAAAGGCTGCGACAATATATTTATATTATTATTCAAAGTTTAAGTTACACTACTATAACCAGTTACATACACATGCTAAACTTGAAATAATCTGTCAAGCCCTTTCTGAGATATCGAAGAAAACAGACTAAACTTTTGCTTTAGTTCCCCTTGATACAAACATTTCTCTAAGAATTGGTTACTATCTGTGCAGGGATTTTGAATGTAAAACACCAACTATAAAATTGCTAAAAAATTTTGCCACACCAAGACTTGTTACAGAATTTTGAAAAAAAAAAATGTTTAACTCCCAGTTTTTTTTTTGCAAAAAGCATTTCTGAAAAGTTGGTTAATTACTTTGCACGAGTTTTGAATGCAAAGCAGCACCACAATAATAAGTAACATCAGGTAAAATGTTGTCATGGCAACAGTTGTTTGCAGATATTGCCAAAGAAGTCAGAGAAACAGAAAAAAGGGTGTTACCACGGCATATCTGCCAAAAAGCTATTCAACTCTAATCAGATTTGATATCTGGGTAGACATATATGATATAACACATCTGAAAACAATGTATTTAATTTTCAGGCAAAAGTTATTTCAATGGAAACTGATGGAAATCTTGTGTTGGCCCTAGAGCCTGAAGCAGCCTCTGTTTACTGCAGAACTTTGGAGCTTAACAGTTTAGGGGTTGATGGCAACATCAGACCTGGAGAGCGGATGTTGGTGTTAGATGCCGGAGGTAAAGAATGATAGTTATAGATTTTCTTTACAAAGTTATAAAATCTCAAGTATTGTTTTGGTATAAGTTATAATCGTGGCCTATATTTTAGCAAAGTCATGAATATTTATAGCTTTAACAAACCACATGGGTGTTACCCTTATCAATCTTGCCAGATTAATAGTTTTCTAGTTGTCATTTAAAAGTTGTACTTCACAACCATATACCAAAGCTTACAGTACTTTATTTGGGTAATTCTACTGAATTCTATTTCAGGACTTCAGATGTTGCTTTTTTTGTTTTAGTTATAACAAAAGGAACAGACCAATCATCGTTTCTGTTTTGTTTAGGTGGAACAGTTGACATAACAGTCCATGAAATCCAGTCTGATGGGAATGTGAAAGAGGTAGCTGTTCCTTCAGGTGGTCCATGGGGTGGAACGACAGTGGATGAAAATTTTGTGGCATTACTTAAGCAATGTTTTGGAGATGGAACCATAGACCATTTAATGAACAAAAACTCCCAGGCTTGGCTAAAGCTTATGACAACCTTTGGCACAGCTAAACAAAACTTTAAATCCGCTGGCAACCCTGCCCTTCGCTTTTCACTGGATTATGCCTTTTGCATGGAAATTATTATGATGATGAAGAAATCTATTGAAGAGGTGCTGAAAGATGTGAATGGTGTTTCATTCAAAAATGGCATTCTGTGTATTGATCACAATGTTGCATGCAGACTCTTCTCTTGTTCTATCACACAAATAGTGAAACATGTCCACAGCGAGTTAAGGATGACAACAGATGTTAAGTATGTCTTACTGGTGGGTGGTTATGGCATGTGTGACATGTTGAAGGAAAGATGTAAAACAGAGTTCGGTCACAAAGTTACTATTTTGACCCCACATGATGCACAGCTTGCCATTGTGAAGGGGGCTGTTTTGTTTGGTCATAACCTATTACAGATAACCAGTCGCGTTGCAAGATTTACTTATGGGACCAATGCAAGAATGTTGTTTAAAGATGGTGTACATAATCCAGAAAAAAAGGTTATTGATGATGAAGGTGTGGAAAGGTGTGAAGATTGCTTTGATGTGTTTATCGCGAAAGATGAAAAAGTGAACCCAGATGAAAAAAGACTTTTTTATTACAGTCCAGCTGTTAAAGGACAAACCAGGATGGACTTTACTTTGTACAAAGGTGAGAGGACAAAGGTAATGTACACAGATGAACCTGGAGTTGAAGTAGTCAAAAAAATGGCACTTCAAAGCAAAGATGGTCCACTGGGTAAAAGCATTGAGGTACAAGTAAGTTTTGGCCAAACTGAAATTTTAGTCAAAGCACGGGACAAGAGTAAGGATGATAACTTCATTCTCGTAACAACTGTTACTTTCATGTAATATTGATGTATCTAGTGATTACATGAGGAACTTGTTTATATAGACGTTTAACCAAAAAAAACATTACAGCTGCACAAAGTCATTAGAAAAAAGTCATGTAGACATTTCAGTCTGGAATTAGAAATTTGACATAACACAGAACAGATGGTCTACTGGGTAAGGTCACGAGTAACTTTTGGTTACAACAAAGTTTTAGCTGTTCATTTTGTATCATTCTGAAATATCAATTCCACTAAATAATTTTATAGATGTTTGAACCATAAAATAATGCTTGTCCAGTTGTCTCCATATTTATCTGACTTTTTGCAGGTATATCCAATATATGCTGAACATATTTTGATAAGTAATGGTGTTTCAACATATGCGTACTTCTACCCCAAATAATCTGGAAGTAATTAATAATCCTTATAAATAAATGGTCAACAACAAAATGAAATAAATTCAGTCAACATAAGACAATATAATGGACTTGTATAAAGCTGCCTCAGATCATCACTGATATGCTTTTTCTTATTTTTATTAATATTGGTGTTTTCTTGTTATTTAAAATATCATTGTAGATATTTAAATAATATTCCTCCACGAGGAGGCTCTACCAGTATTTTCCAATGCAAGAGTAACTGTCTTTTCTCAAGGAATTAGAGATCCCAAATAACCAAATATAGAATTTAATCTAATGGTCAGTTGTCCAAGTCACTAAAGGCAAGAAACTTATGAAGAAATAGGGAATATATCTTTATACCATATTTATACCCTTTTGTCTCAAAAATGTACGCTCATAAGTGTAATATTTTCTTGGTGTTATGTCACTGTGACTATAACACACAAATATACAAATCCAGTAAGCATTTAATTTATTCAAGCAAGATGTTACAGTGAAGGCTGCCACAGTAGAAAGTGTTGTTTTTAACCACACACACATATACATACAGATCAGTACATGCACTGGGGATCTACACTCATTCACAGTGTAGTGTTTATTAGTGTACTAGTTGGAGCCTTATAATATTACAATAAGCCCTAGACATTTGTGTTAAAATGCTATATTTTAGAAATTCCCCAGAATATCTTGCGAGAATGCAATTTATGATATGATCTATTTTGTGACAGTGACTGTCTTTTGTGCGCCCTCCACTAAATCTGTGATAATTGTAAAATAGACTTTGAATGCAACTTCATGAGAATATTGTGATGTTAAAAATTATCAATATTATAGTGTGTTTACTAGAAATATCCACTGGTACTATTTGTATTATTGTAAATATCTTTGTATCATACTGACTCATTCAGATTTTTGTTTTATCAATCTCTAGTTTTTTTTATTCTGTTCTGCTTAAACAATTTTGAAAGCTTGTGAAATACTCTTGGGATTGCCCAGACATGACATTTGATTTAAGGTAAAGCTAAAGACTGCAGTGTGTTGATTGTAATTGTTAATGACTAATACCATTTGTAGGTCATCTTATAATATTTAAATATATAAATATATATATATAAGTATATATATATATATATATATATATATATATATATATATATATATATATATATGTGTGTGTGCTAGGACAAAAACTGGTTGATTTTGTAAGCATATTCCATAAATGATGTGATCATCCACGTTGCTTGAAGGTAGTGTACTTCAATTTAATCTATAATGTGCATGACTTTTTATTCAAGTAAAATATATTTTAATTTATTATGCATTATCGTAGTTATTACTTAGGATAAATCTGTTTTTAAATCTTACTTTATGTGTAGTATATTAGTAAGTAATTGATAAATAGCTAAAATATTGGAAATTGTTTGGCTTTAGTTTGTCTTGTTTCAGCAATAGCTTGCTTTAAAAATAAAGTGGACTTGAGTTTGGTTCTATCATTTGTCTTTAGTTCTACATTTTATTTATCTGCATTAATATCATTAAAACTGCATGTATTTATGAGTCTAACATGGAGACAAAAACTGTACCAACTGTACTATTGTAGGAAAATGGTAATTGATGTTTGACATTTCCTGTACCTGGTGAAATGCAAAGTGATTTGAAAGTTCTAGCTAAAATATTGTGATATACAGAACTCCGATGATCATCTCAAAACCTAATATGCTGCACATATTTTTGAAAAGGCATGTGATTATGTATCAGTAAAATAATATGAAAAACTTTTTTTGAGCAATTGAGAAAGTAAGATGAATTACTGAGATACTCCCCCTCTGTAATACCCCCAACACTTACTTCATATTTTATTTGAATAATTTATTTAGTGTCAAATTAGTGTGAATAACCTCTATACAATTATACTCTAGAAGGGAAAGTTCAATAACAGTAGGTGGTACTACCACATACCCAGCAACCGTCTAGGAGGCCTGAATGGTGTTGGTTATTTGAGTGTGAAAAGATAGGTTATTAATTATTTTTATTGCATTACAGTAGCTTACCATCTGGAACTAAGTGCTATCTCGTAAGGTTTCTTGCAGCTCAGCCAACTCAAGAAAAATAATGACTGAGTCACCTGCTCAATGGCAGGATGAGCAGCCTCAATGTGATATAAATAGTGACGTAGTATATAACTCCCTTCTCATTTGCCGCCATATTACTCAAAGCTCATTTTATTGAAAGGAAATAATTTTAAATTGTTAATGTGGATGAAGATATCATTGGACAATTAAACTACATCAGTTTGCTTATTAAAGAACATAGAATCTATTTATTGTCACAAATAAAAGAAACGTTAAGTATTTTTGACATATTTTATAACTTAAATTCAGTTTTGGGTTCAATTGTGTAGTAAAGGATGGACGACCGGGACTCAATGTATGTAATATATACAGGAACAATGCCTGTTCAATGAAAGTGTTTTAGGGATTTAACCCCCATTTGCCACATTATTTGGTCAAACAGGAGGTTAAAATGTAAAAGAAATCATTGAAAGAAAGTCCTTTGGAAATTCCAAGAAAACCCCTCTCTGTGACATCACTGTCATTGTGAAAGCATGCGATTGTTAAGATGCCAAAAATGGAGGGTCCTTCCATGGTATTGCCAAACAATGAAAGTTGTCCTTTTTGTGTAGCTTTGCAAGATTAAACGATATTTGATAAACATGGCAGTATATCAGAATATTCAGAAACCAAGCTTCACCAGCCGAGGTTTCAAAAAGAATTCCTGGGCCGGGATTTACTAAGATTCTTAAGTAAGAATTCTTACTTATACAACATTTGTGGTTATATTTTAATAAAAAAATTTACACACAATGTTACACAAATGTTGTACTTAGGTAAGTATTGTTACTTAAGAATCTTTGTGAATCCCGGCCCAGGTAAAAAAAAACCTGGGAGAGAAGTTGTTCTTGATTGGCACTAGTCTAGCCTCGGCTTTACCCTTGGGACCTCTCAACCTCAGCCACCTGAGTGAGAAATGGAGGTTAATTTTATAAGAAGTTTTCCTGGCTAGCACTAGTCAAGCCCCAGATTTCCCCTCTTGACATCTCTGCCTCTGGACCTTGAAAATGGAGCTTGAGTTTATTGACCCTCTTTCGACCTCACTATTCTCAAGGACAAGTCTCGGATGTTGCCTTGGCCTCAGCTTCAGAAGCTGATTAGCAGACACTTTTCCAACATCTGCATCTCTCATAGTGGCTCAGTAGCCCCAATGGGAAAAGTCCGTTTACCGGTTATAAAATAATTTAAGCACCAAGTTAGACAAAATATCTTTGCCCTCAATTTTTCAGCTGCCTCCAACCAGGTTATTTCAGAATGTAACTTTAATGTGGAAAATTGCAGGGACAACATTAAAACTACTGTAAAGCAAGACAAGTATCAAATTGAAAAAGAAGAAGCCATTACAAATGTCTATTATGAAAAATGTGACTATTTGGATATCCTTAAAAGGAGGATCCATATCCAACAGAGGACCTTAGCATGTCAGAGTAAAGCTTTATCCGATATGCTCCAGAGAGACCATTAGTAGTAATAGATGTAGTGAAATCGCTCCACGGATGTGATAGGGAATTGATCTTTAATGTAGTCTCCCAACTAAGGTCAATGGAGATCCCAATCACCTCCATATGGAAGCAGGAACTAGCAATGACATATGGAAGCTATGTTACACTAAGGACTGGGAAAACTGTGGAAACTCCTGCATATGTTATTATTTTACATATGGAAGGTATACACGTGGACTAGAGTCTGGTATAATTGAATATATCCAATCACCTCCATATGGAAGCAGGAACTAGCAATGACATATGGACGCTATGTTACACTAAGGACTGGGAAAACTGTGGAAACTCCTGCATATGTTATTATTTTACATATGGAAGGTATACACGTGGACTAGAGTCTGGTATAATTGAATATATGTCATCTTATTACCTAGAGAAATGATATGTACATACACTTATATTTATTCAACCTTCAACCTTGTACAAATCAACTTTAATATTGTATATTTAATCAGGCTTACCTCTCCTCTCATGAAGGGCATTTAATTCATCCCTTATTTTGCAATACCCCACAAATATCACCATATATGACTGAAGATTTACATGTATAAGTAAATTAGTCCACATGCTGAAAAGTCATCAAACTTAATTTTGAAGGAGTGGATCCCATATTGCCAACTCCCACGTGTCTCTCTCCTCCATATTTTGGTCCCATATTTTGATCATATGTCTTCAAAACCTACATTAAGTGTAATCCTTATTTGTACTCTGTGAACTGATCTTTTTCGTTTTCTCCAGCATATGAAATCGCCTGCATATGTATACATATGTATATGGTAATGCTATATCTACTTACTGAGATAATATAATAAATATATGAATAAATTATTTGTATCTTCATGAAGTAGCATAGAATATTGTATATTTAATCTAATCCAATTTACACATGAAGGCTACATATGTTTACCTCTCCTCTCATGAAGGCCATTTAAAATTAACAGATTCATATGTCCACCTCCACGTGTATACTTACTCTCTGAACTCATGTCCTTCTCTAGCATATTGAATCCGTCTTTAATCATAATTTTATTTTTGTAAACTCTGATTTTAATGTTATTTTCTGAAACAAGTCTAGACATGTATATTAACCCAAAGAATTTTTCCTATCAATGAATATCTCATAAACATGTCCTAACCACCTGGAAAAGGAATGAATGTATCAGCAAAAAATTGCTATAAAAATCGCAAGAAAATCCTCCCTCATAGTATTCAATCAAATATATACCGGCAATGTTTGCTAACACAAGGAATTGTTCTGATAATAAGGAATCTACAGATTCTAATGAAGCAACATGTACTGCTGCCTCAAAACCGAGCAGTGGGCTCTCATTAAACGGATTCTCGAGAGCAAAGGATACCAATACTCATCATTATCATACTGGTTTCGCCTTATCTACAGATAAGCCTCAGCAATCCTCACAAAGGTCTAATCTGCAAAGACCTCTACATAAGTCGATGGATGTTAATTCACTCAGGAAATATGATGATAGATATGCAACCTTTAAATTATGGCCAAAAGCTCATCCTGTCAGAAGGGATCAACTAGCCAGGGCAGGTTTTTTTTTACACAGGAGAAGGAGACAAGGTCATATGTCCTTGGTGTAATATATGTTTGAATGAATGGGAAGCCTTTGATTTAGCAATAGAAGAACACAAGAGGCATTCTCCATATTGTGACTTTATTTTAATGCTTTTTCCAATGCTTCAGTAATGGAATGACCTATAACATAACAATGACAAGAGTGTGATATAAATTAAAAATAATTCAACATATGGTATTGTCACATCAAAGCAAGAAAAAACTGTGTCAACTTTAACTCTATATAAACTCATAATTCTTTTCATTTATCAGATTATCGTCAAAAGTGTATCTAACTGTCTAATAGGACATAGAATCTAAATTTCAAAGAAAAATTATGGCAGAGGCATATCTCAATTCTAAAAATCAGGCAATAGCAATAACTACAACTTCAAATAAGAAGAGAAAGAATGAAGCAACATCATCCACCAGGGTGAAGAAACCTAATACGACACAGATGTCTTCAGTTCCAGTATCTACCATCACATGTAGTACGTCACAGCCATCTCTACTGAAAGCCTTTCAGAAGACTTCCACTGCCTCAGCTAGTACATCTACCGCTGCCACAAGTTCTTCAGAGACAAATCCACCATCAGCAAACCCAATCTCAAACCAGGAGACTATTATTCTGCAACAGGCTGTCGGTGAGGTTGTACGAAAAACTTTTTTCATTGGAGGGCAAAAGTATCTAATATTTTGGGGAAATAAAGGTTTTATTACAGATATTTACATTAAAGAATTTGCAAACGGAAAGGTCATAAATGAGGGTGTACATTTAAATATTTCAATAATGATAGTTATACTAAGTTATGTAGATTTCATCAAGGAACCAATAAGTAGGATTAATAATGGTGAGAAAGACATTAATGTCAAATACCACATTGGTGCGGGTTATCATATATCTTGTAACAGTCCTTATAAGAATGTAGGGATAAGACTTTGGGAAAAATCCCTGAGTGGGAAAATTTTTCCCACTCAAAAAGGTATATCTTTAAAATTCCCTGAATGGACTGAACTCTTGAGAGTTTTTGACGAAATTTTTCTGTCTCATCAAGAGGTTTACACCGCTACATCTTGCCTTATAGATAAGAATATAGAGGGACATGATAAGACTACATGCAAGGAATGCATTAGTTTAGAAATGCCACCATTAGGTGAGGTAGATATAATAATCCCACTTTAACCTCAAAATCTTATTGTACCATTAAGTCGAACAATTAATGAAAATATGTGAGGTAGTTGTGAGGTAGTTTAATATAAATTAGATCACCTATTGTAACAGAATAATGATAACATACTGCACACTTTTGACTTACATCTAATTCTTAAAATATGCTATAAATGCAAACTCTGTAGCCATAATCTAATATCACAATCTCTGGGTGAAGGAAAGAAAAAAGTTTATTTTAAAACAAAGTTAAGAAGTGCATTAGGATAAAGAAAAATAAAATAGGAGTATAACACAATGGAGGCCTTTATCAATGCTTTCCTTGGCAAAAAATTTGCGGCTTACTATCCCAGCCTCATAGTTTCGACAGCAGCCACCTTGTTGAATTTAGTCTCCTTGATTGAGGAGGGTTCCTTTCGTGAAGGGATGACAGTGATTCTTCTTCTCAACGACACGATTCCAAGCTACATAATGTGAGTACAAAATTTTTTAATTTTATATGTCATAAGATATCAGCTATCATGTTTTCATTGGATAGACTAGTTAAAGAAAGTAATTTTTTTCAAAATCTGCATTTGGACTGCTATCATGTCTCATGTCTAATCCAGCAGGATTTTAAGTTTGTTTGAAAACTGTAATATTACTCATTGTAACTATGATTTTTTATTGCAATAGGAAGACTAAAACACCTCCCCATATTTTTATAGGACCTAATTTCCCCCAGTTTGTCAGCTACATGGTTGAAGAACTGTCATCTGCAAGCTGTTGTGTCTGTAAAGAAGGACTAGAAAAGGAGGAAATAGTTCTCACATACCCTTGTTCACATTTCTTATGTTCACAATGTTCAGGAAAGTTATATAGGTTGTGGAAGGATGAGGGAAAAGATAAGAAAAAATGTCCTTGTTGTAGGGTCCTACTTCTTCAAAATTTATTTACCAAGCCTTATATTGTCAACATGTCCTCACATTCAAAAACATCGTTATTCGTTTGGGTACCTATCATTGTTTATCTTTAAAAAGATTATGAAAATGACCTTCTTTCTGCCTTATCTAATGATGACCTTGCAGAAGCATTTAAATGTGCTTTTATGTTAAATTCCCCTCCTACAGATGCCCAAAGCTTACTTTGTGCTGAATGGAAGGAATATTATAACAATAAAATGGGGAGTCTGAGATGTTGCTCCTGTAAGGCCCATTTTCCGAATGAACAGCTGTTTATGGCCTCATGTGGACATTTTTCTTACACTATCTGCTCATCCTTCCTTCTGAATAAACCGAGAAACGCACCCATGAGGTGTGTTGAATGTAATGATATAATAGAAACAGGAATTAATGAACTAATATTCATGAGACCGCAATGATTATAAGAATCATTAGTTTGAAGGTGTGCATTATGATATAGTACATAAACTTTGAAATATTTCACCTCGATTTTTTGATTGAAATGCTGTAATGCAATCTTTGTCTCCTCCTTAGAGTGTAATGGAGTATTATTTAACATGAAAGTCTAAATGTAGAATCACATATTTCTTTTCAGAGTAATATATATATCTAGGAGGTTACATGCATTTAATTTAACCCGTACATACTGGTAAACAAAGAAAGAATGTTATAACATGATGTAAGTTTAATTCTGTAAAAAATTTGGTATATTTAGTAACATTTCTTTACTTTATCATAAATTTAAAACATATCTGTATGTCAAACGAAATAAACAGTTCATATAGACACGGATTAATACATGTTTGTGATAATAAAAATAATGTTAATAATATGAAAAAATTCTGGTATTCTAATAAACTACTATTATTTTCAAGTTTTGCCTTTCTTTTTTTTTAAAGTCGTGTATACTCCTCATCTGTTACAATGCTGTATTACAAAGATATTTTTTACTATTTATAGATCAGCCCCGATCTTGTACAACTATGTCCTTCTACAATGACCTCGTTCATATCTTCATCTGAAATCACTGTTCCATTTTGGCACTCTGCATTTGGACCGCTATCAACAACTTCATCTTGGTTATCTCCTATGTTACTCATATCACTTTGGTTATCTGCAATGTTACTCATATCATGTTCCAGTATTTTTACTAATTTTTTTGGCTCAGTAAGGTCCTCATCGTAATCTGATGAATCTAACTGTATTCCAGCTGTAAATGATGGGTACATTTCAATTGGGGATAAATCAGTTTTGAGGTTAATCCCAATGATACTGTCATTGAAGGCATTGTCAATTGAGAATGAATGGTCAGAGGTTTGAGTCATCTGATCATTCATGAATATTCCATTCTGAGATGAAATTGATAAATCAGCAGCTATCTCATTAATATTTTGAGTCACAATTTCAGCATCTACAGGAAAACGAGGATCCCAGTTTAGGCTTGAGGTACTAGTATCTCCATAAGGCTCCGTACTTATTCCATCTAACATTTCATTCACAGAGGTGGATGTGCGAATCGATTGGTCAGCAAAATTCTGGTGATTTATATCCATAATATAATTTGAAATTCTCCTCACTAAATTTGTCATTATTCCACATCCATATTTCCTCAATAGAACAATTATAACAGCGAGGAAAATACCACATATTGGTATGACAAAGAGACTGAATAATTTATACTGGTATTTTGAAGAATATGATACATTATCTGTCGTATCTACACTGATACTGTGGTCGTTACTGATTCCCTCAGTCACTGGCTCCATCTTCTGGACTGGAAATTTAAAGAATGACATAACATTGAGTTACATATCATTGACATATATTATTGACATTAAAACAGAAAAAGTATAAGGCGAGAATCAGTTTTCATTTTCATATTTTTTGGCTAATCTGAGTTCAATATTAATGAATACATACTATCTTGTTTTTCCTAAAGATCTGGTCCGATGGTAATATGATAAAGTCCTCATATAGGTTCTGATCATCGAAACTGGAACCTTGTATATATAGATGAAAATATAAGAAGGATATAAATAATTATTTTACCTTTTTGACATCCATAAATGTTAACAATATCCTCATTCTCTTCTATTAAGCACTTTCCAAGACATTGCCATGAAATTGTTCTAACTTTTGGATAGAATATCCTTAAATCTTGCCTTGAGATGAGAAACTGCTCTACCTTACAATATTTAAAAGTTAATACCACAGCCTGGTTATTGGAACAAAATCTGAAATTTTCCTTGAGAGCCATCGCTCCCTGGAAATTTTTTATTGCAATTCCATATATTCCGTCCTTCTGACATTCTACATTGCTACATTCCCTTCTCAGAAAGCAGACATTCAAGAACAGTATCAAAGTTGTGAATAATACAATATTTTTTCCCATATTTAGCACAGTTTTTATATTTACAAAAAAATATAGCGACAGATTTGATATTATTCAATGCTGTGATGTCAAGAAAATATCCTCGAATAAATACTTGTCTTCTAGTACTATAATGAACTATCTGACCTTGTATGCGTAGAATCGATATTGATCAATGAAAATGACATTAACCCCCCCTCATGTTTAATATTCTACGAGCAAAAAATTCGATGATGATATTTCTGATGTATTTCGGAATTCCTCTCTATGTAGACAACATTGTGGTACCATGTAATTGCTAAAAAAAAATTCTTCAAAAATGAACGTTTGAGACAATAATCGGAAGTCGCTTATATTTTCCATAAGAAGGAAAATATATCTTTCAGAGGGAGATATAAAAGGTAGACTAAGTTTGAATAAACAGAAGTAAATCAGTTATAAATTTCTTTTAAAATCTTACCTCGCTCCATCAAAGGAAGTCTCCTGAAAATGCTCATTAAAAACGCTTGTCATTTCAATATCTTCATTAGAGCTGTTATTCACTTGACTTTCTCTTGAACATGTCCCTTTCATAATGCATTTGATAAATATCCATGCAATTACTGCCATTAGAATTAATATCAGACAGATTGAGGGGATCAGAATAAAGATCCAAAAGAAATTAGGTTCTTTGGATTGAGGATTATGATCCGACATTGTAGTAAGAACCGGATCTATTGTGATATCCGATTTTGAGGATAAGGTGGGATCACTGCTTGAAAATTCATCACCAGCCTCACTAGGTTCTTTCGTAGAGATTAAGATGGAGTAATGACCATCATTTGATTTTGAAGAACTTGTTTTAATCATTGCAGTAAAAGTAGGATCTATTGAGATATCCAATTTTGAAGATAAGACTGGATCTGTGCGTTTCTTGGACCAGAAAGTTGTAGTTGAAAATTCATCTCTAGTCTCACTAATTTCTTTTCTAGTGGTTAAGGTAGAAGAGTAATCATCCTTTGTGTTTGCAGAAGTCGTTTTAGTGATAAATTTTCTCTCTATAATAATAATAAAAAAAAATTACACATAGGACATTTTGGAAGCAATAGGAGTCATTCAAAACCTAATACATCTCAAAAATTTTGACTAAATAAATCATCATGAAAATACTCACCACTGCTAGTCCAATAAGATGCATCAGTAGTAGATTCAGTAGCACTAGTAGCCTCAGACGTAGGATGAGACACACACATATTTGTATATAAATTAATCCCTGATGGTATGACTTTTAACCATTCACATCTGAAGAATCTCATGTTCATCATTGTAAGATATTCTAGATTAGGAAGATTCTTAATAATTGATTCAAAGTCCAAAATTTGAACCTGCTCCATGTATAAAATATTGATATTCAGTCTGTATCTGAATTTTGGTCCTGTCATATCTATACAGGTTATCCGATTGTCAAAACAGTAACATTGTCCCTGGTCACAGCTGTAACCTTTAACAGTTCCAATAATTGTAATGCTCAGAATAAAAATGAATATCATTGCCATATTTCATATATCTTTCAATCCCTTTTTTCATCTAATTTTTGGTAAAATAACTTAGGTATTTTTCACAGCCTGTTGTACAAAGCGTATAAATGTGTGTGAAAACTACCTTGCCAGCAACTAATAGATTAACCTGGTCAATAGGTATAAATACTGGCAAACATTGGAGTGCAGTCTGTTTATTTTGGAAACAGGGTAGTAAAGATATTGTAGTCATCAAAGGTGTTGTAAATCTCTTTCCACTTCATATGGATGGTTTACGTTTTAATGCACCATGTACAGCCATAATTTCAGGACCTACTGGATCTGGAAAGACTTATTTCACACTTAATTTATTGAAACATTTAGATGAGATGTTTACTGAAAGTATAAACAAAATATATTACTTTTATGCAGTTTGGTAGAGTTCTTTTGAAGAGTTTATGGGAGAACAAATGGTTTACCTACAGGAATTACCTACAGAAGAAAGAATAAATTCTTTAAGTAATGGTGATCACAATTTAATTATTATAGACGACACGCAGATAACAGCACTCAATGATGCATTTATTGCTAATCTTTTTTCTCGCGAATCTCATCATAAAAATCTCTCAATATTTTTAATATTACAAAATTTATTTCACCAAGGAAAATATGCAAGGGATATTTCTCTGAATAGTCATTACTTCATTCTTTTTAAGAATCCTAGAGATTGTCAACAAATAAGATACCTAGGAACACAATTAGGAATTAGGAATAATAGGTCTGCGTATGAAGATGCAACATTATTGCCCTTTTCTTGATTGATTTGTCTCCAAAGGGTGACGGCACTTTCATGTTAAGATCCCATATATTTCCATTTGAAGATATGGTAATATATAAATAAGATTCTGAGCTCAAGATTTTCAAAATATATATTTTGACGAGGGGGCATTATGTCTAGAAATCTTTTGAGATCTAAAAATTTCATTAATTTATTGTTAGAAAAAAATCAATCTTTAAACAAGCAATTACTGACCTATGCCAGTGATCAAAATTTAAAAGCAATAGCAGAAATTTTTTACAACGTATTTCGCTTACCCTTAGGAAAGAAAAGAAAAGGACTATTTCTTCAGAGGTTAAAATTTCTAAGAAATTCATCAAATTCGAGGAAAAACGAAGAAGATTAGCGAGATTACATCATAGAGAAATAGGTGAACTATTATTTACTCTCAGAAAATACCTAGATAAAATTTTAAAATGAATAAGTACGTTATGATTCCTGTCGAGCAATATGAGAGGTACAAAGCATTCATGAGGTCCAATAATGAAAATGCTAAGTTACTGGAAAATAAAGTTAAAAGTGATTCGACAAATCCTTCGCAGATAATGTCTGTGAAAGAACCTGACGATTTCATTGAGTAAGTTGCATCTGATAAAGATTATAAAAGAGATTTTTCTGATGAAGAATCTTTTATAAATGAAAAAAATAGCAAGATTCTTCCACCTCCAGGTTTACCAGAGAGCAAAGTAATCCAAAAAATTCAAAATGGACAGCAGAGAGGAGAAGGGGGTAGAAGAAAAGGAAGAAAACCCGGTTGGTTACAAGAATGGCAAAGAAAATTCTAAAAATGGGGATGTGAATAGCTACCTTCATAATCTTTATTACAATCTTACAAGTCCAGTATCCTTCAGTGGTTTCTATAAAATACATTATAAAATAAAAAGGGATGGACTGTTTAAAGTGACTCCGAAATACTTAAAGAAATGGTTAAGTATGCAGGAATCGTATGCATCACACCATCCAGTTATCAGAGATTTTAAGCGACCTAGAGTACTGGCATTTTCATTGAACTACCAGTGGGATAGTGATACGGCTAATATGGTTAAATATAAAGATTACAATGATAGATACAGTTACTTTGCAGTTTTTATTGATATTTTTTCCAGATTTTTATATAGTTTTCCATTGAAAACTCTTTCGGGATATGAGATGACGAAAAATTTCCAAAGATTAATAGATGAGAAAGGGGTTAAACCAAAGAAACTGAGGTCTGATCAAGGAAGTGAGTATAAAAATAAAGATTTTGAGAGGTTACTTGAGGAAGAAAATATTGTTCATATCTTCACCTATTACAAAACCAAGGCAAATTATGCAGAACGTGTTATAAAGACAATTAAATTAAAAATATTTAAGTATTTCACAAACAGGGAAACTTTTCGATGGATTGATATATTATCAGATCTAACAGATGGATATAATAAATCAACACATAGAAGTATTAAGATGACACCTGAGGAAGCACAAAAATCAGATCCTTATAAGCTCTGGAGAAATCAATATGCCATTATAAGTTATCCAAAATCTTACTTCTCAGCACAAAAAATTAAAAAAAACTTAATCAGTGGTGTCCGAGGAAGAAAGAAATTTAAATATAATATATCAGATAGAGTTAAAATTCCCTACATAAAGAAAACTTTTGACCGTGAATACTCAGAAAAATGGAGTGGAGAAATTTTTACTATTATTGATCGTAAAATTAACCAAAATCAACCTATGTACCAACTAAAGGATTACAATAACGATATCATAGAGGGTTATTTCTATGAACCCGAACTTCAAATAGCGTATCTTGATAATGATATAGTATATAAGATAGAAAAAATCCTTAAAAAAAGGACAAGAAATAAGAAAAAGGAAATTTTAGTGAAGTGGAAAGGTTGGCCGAAGAAATTCAATTCGTGGATTTTAGAAGATACTGTAGAATCTATAAAAAAATAAACTGGATAGAAAATCTTTTAAGGGAAAAATGGAACAAAAGGATTTCTTCATTTTCTTATCTTCCGAGGATTCTTTATCTTATCATCAAGACAATGCACCCTTTAATTTTATTGTAGAACTTAAAGAAAGAGTCCAATTAATTGGTGAATGGGAGGTTGGAATATGCGACTTTTTCTGCTCGGAAACTATACCAGAAAAATGTTATATATTCTCTGATATAGTTGATTACAGTTATGTTAGAAACTCTTTAGAACCATTACTACGTAGCCTCATGCCATCAAACGCCTCATCTACCTATATTTTTCCTAAAATATTTTATTTTCCAATAAAGATTAACAGCTTAAGTCGAATAAGAATATATATAAAGGATAACCAATTAAAGTTATTATCCACTCTTACTGCTACAGTGTCCGTTACACTCCATTTCAGGAAACGAGCATAATGAACTACCTTAATTTTTGTAAAAAATGTATACGAGGAGAAATACCTTATCAGAAGAAATTTTATGTGTTAGATAAGAGATATGATACTTCGAATGATAGCAGGCATAAGAATTTAGATGTAACTGTTGTAACTCCCACTCAACAGGCTGTAGAGCAAGCTAAAAATGAGGTTAAACACGAAACAAATATAAATAGAGCTAAAAAAAGGAAATTTGATCAAACCGGAGGTAGGGGAGATGTGAATAACAATAAAAAGAGGAAATATAAGAAGAAGGAAAAACGAAAGGGAAATAAAAAAATTAAAAAAGAAATAGGGAAAAAAGCTGAAATAAAAGCAAAGGAAAGGAGGAAACCTAAAGTTTCAAGTACCTACAAAACAATATGGATGTAGTTCAAACTTCTGTATCTATTTTTAGTCCTCCTCCAATTGATAATTCCATAACTAAGGAATACTGGGTTGAGTACAATCCTGTAGCTGCGATTTCAGAAAATGGAATAATTGAATTTAATATACCAGGTACCTCTATGGATTACATAAATTTAGCAAAAAGTAAACTTCATGTTACATATGTAATTACAGGACCAAATGGAGAAAAAATTAAAGATGAAAGAGATCTAAATGGACATCCAACTGCAAATAGTGACCAAGTAGGACCTGTAAATTTTACTTTGCATTCAATTTTTCGTCAGATTGATTTATCCTTAAATCAAAAAATAGTTTCTGCGGATGTTGGAGTAAACTACCCATATAAGGCTATGATAGATTTATTATTACAATCTAGTAGTGATATGCTAAATTCTCAGGCACAGGCTGCATTCTATTTTAAGGATTTACCAGGTTATTTCGATGTTGCCACATATCTAGGGGGGAATACTGGATTTTCTGAAAGATCTAGACCCACAAAAGATGGAGAGGAGGCGCATATTGAGGGCGTTCTTTTTTCAGATTTTTCAAATGGGCAGAATAGGGCTATTTTAAATGGAGTATCAATTAATTTCAAATTTTTTCAATCTACAGATCCTTTCAGGTTATTGAGAAATGGAACAAAAGCTTATAAATTAAAAATTACAGATGCGATTCTAAAAGTATGTCATATTTCTTTAGACCCAAAAATGATAGTTGCTCATAACGAGGCATTAAAAATTAGTACTGCACTGTATCCCTTCTGGAGAAGTGACATCAAAAGTTTCACTGTGGCTGCAGGTTCATTAAGCTTCATGACAGACAATATATATCACGGTAAAATACCTAGCAAATTAATAATAGCATTAGTTTCAAATTCAGCATATTCTGGTAGTTATGACAAAAATCCTTTTTTCTTCAATCATATGAATTTAAATTATTTAGAGGTTACAGTAGATGGTCAGTCAGTCCCAAATAGAGCCTTAAGTCCAAATTTTGAGGCTGGTGATTTTGTTTCGTCTTATCTTAGCTTATTAGATAATGAGTACAATAAAAAGAAAGGTTTGGTAATTAATCTACTGGAATATGACAAGGGTTATACATTATTTCTCTTTGATGTGCAGAGTTATCTAAGTGGTAAGATTATGAGTAAATCAATGAAAGGTCACCTTAAGGTAGGCATGAGATTTTCAAAAGCTTTAGCAGAAACTATAAATGTTTTAGTATATGGAAAATTTCCTGAGATATTAACAATAGATCATACAAGAAACGTCAATATTCAGTAAGACAATGGATACTAGTGAAATAATGGATCTTATGATGAAAGATCAAAAAATTAAAAAATTTTTTAAAGGAGTGTATCCAATTGATTTAATTCCAGAAAATTTAGATTATCCATCCCTTATAGTAGTTAATCTAGATAGTTCTGAAAAGAAAGGAAGTCATTGGGTTGTCTTGCATTATATTTCAAATCTTATTGTTGAACATTTTGACTCAATAGGAAGAAAACCTGATGAACATATAATTAGCATTTTATTCAAGAAAAAAATAACATATAAATATAACAATAAAAGATTTCAGTCATTGTATACTAATACCGGTGGATTATTCTGTTTGTTTTATAGTTACTACAGTGCACGTAATGAGGATATGATTACCGTACTTGACAGTTTCGGTGACACATACAAAGAAAATGAATTATTGTAATAAAATTTTATACTGACTATTTTTTAAAAAAAAATTCGAAATTGCAGTAATGAAAAAATAAACAAAATAATCCTTCTTTTTAAACGATGATAATTTAACATCATATTAAATGAATGTATAATTCTAACAATATAATTGTATACAGAGAGTATAGAATAAAATTTTGAATGTATTCCATATTTCAATGTTTTATTTACAATAGGAATGAAAAATTACATTAGGGAGACTATTTTTTTGGAATAATCCATCAAAATTTTTCCCAAAAGATTATTTCCTGATAAAGATGATGGTTTTAGTACAGGAACAAGACTTGAAGATGTGGTTACACCCCAAAAGGATATATCTTCTTTTCTTAATGAGCTCTGTTTATAGGCTATGTAGCCATTGGAACATTCCCTCAGTTTTTTTCTGAATTTTTGATTTTGAGTAAATTTCTGAAGAATAGCAAATCTCATAATTCTCTCTCTATCATCTGCTTTTTGATAGCTTTTATTAAAATCTTTCATAAGAATTTCTAACTCAAAGGGATCTGATTCATCTAAAACCTGATTAGTCAATTCATATTGCTTTGCATCTTTAGATAATAAAAAAAATAAAGGTGTTCGGAGGAATGAAAACAAAAGCCATCATATGACAGTTTGCATCGATATAAATTTGAAAGGGGGTTATGAATATCATCTACCAGTACAATCTTTTCCTCCCATGGTGACACTGTTATATCTAGAGGTTCTGTAGTAACCCCATCCTCGAGGACTTTTCTTTTGCAATAAAAATAATTGAAACCTATCTTTTCCTGTGAATATGTATGTATATTGGATTTGTTAATCCTGAAACCAATATTCTTAGATTTGGTGACATTTTTACTAGTTAAAGTTTGCTCAAATTTTTCCATTGCATTGGTAAGGGTTTTTTTTTTGAGACACCCTTACATGAAATTTTTTGTTTTCCTTCCTCATTTTCGATTATATAAGATTTTGAACACAATGATATCATTTTTGTACCCTCGAATTCTAATTTGAATCTTCCAACCTCACGCCTTCCCGATGCAATATGAGTAGCACAGCATCTCCTTGGAAACCATTGGGTATAGCTAAGATCGTGACAAGAGTGAAAAATTTCATTTTTGAATTTTTCTTTATATTTTACCTTTATGCATTCATCTATATTTTCTTTATTAATTGCCATGTATATACTGTCAGTGTCGGTTTCAGTTAATTCGAAAGAGCTAGGATTGAAATATTTAACTATGCAGTCATGATAGAACTCCAACATCCTTAATTTGGCATATTGTAAGATGAAAAATCTGATTTGAACTGGGGTATCTAGGGTTAAGCGAGTTTTATAAGATTCTACTTCAAAAATATTACTATTCAATTCTTCCATAGCCTTGAATGTTTGGGAATTTATAATTTTAGTCATTTTTGATTTACTTGTCAAATATTTAACATTAGTATGTTTCGTTTTATCCATTAATACTGATCCGTACGAACTATTACTCAATAATTTGTAGGTATCACCAATGATGGCTTTATCAGGATTCTTATCTCCTTCAATTCTAAATTCAGTAACCTTATCAATGAAATTTTTAAAACATTTTTTAGGTTGATATTCAATTATTTGATATATTTTGCTGATCTCTGAATTATTCTTTAAATACCATCTTAATAATGGTGTTGCAATTAAAATTCTTTCAGCTTGATTGGTACTAATTAGGAGTCTTTTATAGTCAAAGGAAATGCCATTTTGAATACAGTATTCCAACATATGTTCACCAATAGCATCCATTGGAACATTGCAGGTACAAAAGAAAGCAGGGAATTCTTTAAATTTATGAATGTATTCTGACTTAACCTTAATGTCGACCTCAACAGCTCCAAAGAGGCTTCCATTTTTAATATCTTTGATAATTTTTTCAGTGGTCAAAGTTGATCGGTTCTTTTTAAAATATGATGGCAAATATAAATCATATAAGTGATCACATTTTTCTTTAATATCACGTTTAAAGATACATTCGTGTATGGATACATATTTATAACCGAGATTTATCAAAAAATTTCTCTTCTTCAGGTCTTTCCTTTGCACTTTCTTAATTTTTTCAAGCCATTTAAGAGATTTAATTTTCTTCACGGTTGGACAATCTTCAGAACAGTAATGATAATAACATCCATGATATTCATATACAGTTTTATTTTGAATACAAAATCCATCCAATAAATAGTTTCCTATTCTAATTTCTCTTTGATTATTTAGTTTATGCAAAATTTTAAGTTTTTCCTTTTTCATTAGGAAATCCATCCAAACATAAGATTCTATGTATTTTTCACTCACCTCTCGTTTGAAGTTTGTGGAGGATAATCTTCTGACATGTACGCCCGTAGGCATTTCCTGTTTAATTGCATATGAATATAGACCATTACAATCATAACCTACAATAGCTTTACATTTATTACCTTCAATACCTTTAATATTCGTTACATTTTTTTCGTGGTATCTTGAAAAAATAATACTAGGACCACCCACAATATTTTTTCTGAGAGTATAATAAAGATCAGCATTATCTGAATTAATTAGGGAAAATTTAGTATCTGAGGAATTAAATAACATTTTCCTTGCCACTCCTGGTAGAGTGACGAAGTCTTTAAAAATGTCTACCTCCTGAGATGAATATATGTCAATAAAATTTTTAAGGGCAATGCAGAAAGGACCTGTATCTAGGTTATTATAATAAATTAAGTAGTCCTTAAATGTTTGCATGCCTTCTTTTTCCCATATTTGCAAAAGCTTTGAGTAGTCCTCATCAGATTTGATAGGGTTTGAGTTAGAAACTTTTGAATAAAAATCTTGAGGTGGGGGTAGAGAGGGGTAAGATAATTTTTCATGAGAATCGAACCATTCATATGGGAAAACACCTTTACTGATATCAGATCCATAGGCCTTCAAAAATTGAGTATAAGAACATCCAGGTGCTAGAAAATTGGATATATCTAAAAATTTCAGGTGAGGTGTTGATATAGATATGTAGGAATTATTTTTTTTAATAGTGAATATTTCATTATCTTTATATTTTTCGGAAATAAAGAGCATAATTTCCCGTTTTATTAAATTTATATCATACTTCCCTGAATTAAACCCTACAACAGGTAATTGACATAAATAATTCTCGAATTTCTTTCTGATATCATTAATAGTTAAAATGAAATGAGAGGTAATTTTAGGATGAATATTTTCGGACATATCCATTTCATTACTTTCTTGATCTTGTTCGATTTCATTGGTATCAGAATACCTTTCGATCAATTGATCCAGGGCATCAAAAACATATTTATATTCATATTTTTGATTGTTGGCATTTACTTCACTTATTTGATTCAGGTATTCCATCATTTTTGTAATTAAATTTTTAGAAGATGAATCGACAAAACATTTTGGGTTATTATAACCGTCTACATTTGAGGCAATACTCACGCTTATCGGTTCATGTCTTGAGATCCAATGAAGTTTTTCTGTCACACTTTGATCTAATTTAAGTAATATTGCTTCCATATCCCATACAGAAAATTTCTGATAAAATCTTTGATTCGAAGGTACAAAAATATCTAGATACTCTAATTTTTCAAAAATAGTCTGGTCATTTTTATGAAAACCACCAGGAAATATATATTTCGTCCTTTCATAACATGATGCATAATGTCTTTTCAGATTCCATTCATTTCTAAACATTTTACTACATTTTTCACATTCATATTTTTTAATAAATTTCTTTAAATCTGTTATGTAACTTAAATGACTATCAGAAATATTAAGATACATTACATCTTTATTTTCATTGATAGAATCAAAAATGAGATTGACAGCACCATTAGGATTCATATTAAATATCTTAATTTTAACATTGAAACAGTCTTCAAGTTGAGAGATATCATCCAATGTTACACCATTAAATTTAACATTATTATTTGAAAATATGGGTAAACAATTATACGTTCTCCATCTATTCAGATAATAAAGTACATTATTAATATTCATAAAATGATATTTTAAACATCTAAAAAAACATAAATTATCTTTATAGGGTTCATTTGTCCTTTTATTAATATATAAAGTCTTTAAATGTTTATTAGTCTTCAGGTAGGAGGGAAGTTCCTCTGCAATTCCAAGCGGGAAATCCGTTAAAAATATTGTATATTGTACATTGGTTATGGCAACTAGAATCCAGTTAGTAGAAGGTCTCACTGCTCTTGCTTGTTGAATTACATCAATTCTAGCTAATTTATGCATCAAAAAATTTATACTGTTTCTATTAGATATTGTAAATGGAAAATATAACACTTTGTTATTATAATAAGGTATATAGTATCTATATTCCTGGGTATTACTGTTCTGCAGTATCATTCCAAAAGAAAAATTGATTCTATAGGCATTTGTTTGCTTGTTGTATATTTCTGTAAGATGTTCTCTAATTTCCCTGTATCCTCTATGAAGGTCATTGGTAGTAAAGTTATACATTTTCTTAAGTTCTCCAGTTTCATCTTCTGCAAAAATATATTTCCTGTTGGTATTATAAACCTCTGATAATTCATCATTTCCATGATCACGAATAAATGGAGGTAGATCCTGATTGTTATTACCATTTCCCCCATGTTGGTTTAGTCTATGAGAATACAATTCCTTTCGATCTTTACAAATTTTTTTACATATTGCACATTTGTAAGTTTTCTTCTTATCTTCTGAATTTCTATGTCTTGTTAAAATATGATAATCTAGTGCGTTTGTAGATAAAAATGGAACATAACATTGAAAACACATATACTTTCCACATGTCCTGGAATGTTTAAATAGGTCATCATATGAATAAAACACTTCATCATATGAATAAAACACTTCATCACATTTCTTCTTATTTTTAGAATTAAAGGTACATATTTTCTCATGCTTAACCAAGTTACTAGGTTTAAGCATAGAAAAATTACAGTAAGAACATTTATAATTCATTTTGAAAATTGGTAGAATCCTGATGTGACATCCATTTTATAGATTTTTAGGATCAATTTTGATCTATATCTGAGTGAATTTGATTTCTCAATCTTTCGGCATATGGTGAATATGTGTGCCATGATTCCATCCATCTGTTGAATCTGTTGAAGATATTTCTTATTTTAAAATAAATAACATTAAAAACCGCCTTCAGTATTGAGAAACTATGTGAAGGATAATGCCATAGAAAACAGGTTACATAAAATACAGACATAAAAAATCGACCACAATTTATAATTTCAAATTCCTTTAAAACAAGAGTGAGGAAAACATCTGGTGATTTTAAATTCATTTTCTTCACATGGAGATATATATCATATATGTTAACTCTTTCCATATTTAGAACTGTTGTTGTCACCAAAATGTATACATATGCTTATATGAATATACAGATGTATGTATATATATGAGTTACATGTCATATATGGGGTAAAAATATTTCCCTATTGGCTTCCACGTATACATATACTTTCCATATGCCAGAACTAGCATTTACATTTAGATAGCTGGCAGTTCACATAGTTTACATTAACAAGCTTCCATATGTAAAATAATAACATATGTAAAATAATAACATCAGTTTTAAAGTTGCTTGTTTCCATACTGCTTCCATATAGAGGTGATTGGTATCACAATTGACCTTAGTTGGGAATTTACATTAAAGATCAATTCCCTATCACATCCGTGGAGCGATTTCACTACATCTATTACTACTACCATTATTTAATGGACAATGCAGGTCTCATTAGAAGATATGCCAAAATGATCCATCTCTAACCTCTTTTTATTAAATCCTTTTTTTTCAACATATGCATATACACTTGATCCTAATAGCCCCAAGCTTGCCTAGGGATGCCCTGTTTTTGGGATGGGTGCAGCTCATAATTGAAAACCTCACTCCAATCAACCAATATCAATGAAACTTCTTAAGCAGCCTCACAACCAAGTTTTTACAACAAGCCACAATATCTCAACCTTCATGCTTGGTTTCTGGGAGCAAACAGCTACAAGAGCAAGGTTTCTCTATGGAAGTGCAGAGAGAATTGCTGCCCCTCAAATGTGATATACAAGGACAATGTACAATTCAAAGGCCGTATTTGAAAAATGATATGGAGATAATCTGGTGGACTTCTCCTCACCTCCTCTGAAGCAAGTCTCAGACCTCTGTACATACCTTTTCCATGATCTAGATAGACGTCCATCAGCCATGGATGGTAATTGGACTCCTATTGTTGATTCCTTGGGCCCAGCATTGCTCCATATGTCTCAAAGCTCTGAGATCAACAGGTTGCTCAGTAACTCTCAAGAGTTCCAGAAATCCACCCAAATGGAACCTACCTGCTGTTTTAAATGTATTACATATATTTTATACTCCGTGCAATATCTCCTTGTACTACAGAACTTGAAATGTTAATGGATCCATCTGGTCTGCACAAGCACAGCCCAAGCTCCCTAGTGACCGAATTTCCCCAAACTGACAGACAAAACCTCCAGGATGGTCATTTGTCAATGTCTCTGAGGCTCTATGACCTGCCACTGGTGACAGACATTGCATTGTAAATTACTTTTGACCTATTGTTGGACTTGTCACATGCATGGGTATTTAAGTGATATATACCAGAATCAGATATGGAGATTCAGGTTGTAGGATTTTTCTTGCCAGTCAGGAATCAGTAGATTTTTTGCAGGCTTAGCCTAAATATTTTCATAAGGTAATAATTTTCCGAGATTGTCCACAGGAAAATACAATAACTTAAAATCAATATTAAATAGCATGATACACTCCTATAAAGCTGACTCATTTCACTAATATGCTTCTTTTACAAAAATATGACAAGAAGGTCAAGTCCTACAGGGAAAAACTGTAAGAACTACATTTTTCCATATTTATATCTTTTTGTATTGAAACATGTGCTAATGAGCCTTCACTTTCTGTGTTAAAATCCTATTTTCCAGACATTATTAAGGTGGGCATCTAATACATGCAATATATGTAAGAGAGGGTGATCTATTTTTCTACTACACCCTGGACTGTATGGCTATTCAGATGGGTGAATTCAGTCACCTGAAGTGATCTTTTGCATTCAGATGCCCTTTTGGTGGTATGTAAATCATTACCCATGTTATCCTTCAACTTAACAGAATCAGTTTTTAAGTGATCTAAGTGTCAAAATGATCACAGATCAGTGCTTCGGATAGCCCCTTCAAGCTTCAATTCTAACAAAGAATACAAACAAATAAAGTATTGCACTGTTAAAAATTAATAATATTAATCTATATTTTAGCAGAAAAAAACTTATTCTCTTTCTCATGTTGTGAATATCTCTCATATCATACTAATGCATTCTTGTTTTGTAAATTTTTTTTTAAATGTGACAAAAGTGGATGATTCAAAGGCTAATTGGAGTATCCCATGAATATAATTATCATCCAGGTTACTTGATTTTTAAGGTAGGTTATTTTAATTAAATTTATAATGTACGTCAATTTAATATGCGTGAAGGACATTATATTTTTGAGTGTTTCTTTACTGGAGTTTGGGATTCCTTCAAAATTAATGAATGAATCTTTAGGACACATTCCCCCATATGGGGGAGAATAAATCAAAGAACCGCATTGGGTCAACATAAATTTTTATTCTACTAAAATCTTTTTTATCCACAAGACATATATAATGTACTCATTTAAGGGGAATTTTTTAGAATATGAAAGCAAAATCTCTGCCCAACCCTTTGCAGGGAGATAAAATATGAGATGTAACATAACATGTGAACTAGCCCTAACGGGCTTAATCCAAACTGGGCCAAAGACTAATGGCCAAAAGCAAGTTTTTGGAAAAATAGTCCCAGAATGAAAATTTTGAGGGGTAATGAACCCAAAAGCCAAAGGAAAATTCTAAATTTGAATTTGTTGTAAATGTTGATCAGCAAAGAGCGAGGTAGGTACCCGACAAGCTAAGTAAGGGATTAATTTTGAAATTTTGAAAGGGAATATGTCCCGGAGGTCATAAGGTGAAAGGTTAAGGAATATAAGCTTGTAGGGTAAAGAATTGAAAGGAGGATGTTTTATTCGCTGAACACCCACCATAATCCAAAGGTTAACCCAGCAATGAGGTCATGTGAAGGTCAATGCAAAGGTTAAATGTGTGATATAACTAAAAGACTAAAAGATGTAAAAGAATTGATAAAAAGACATGAGAAATTACAATACATGTGCAGAACAAGGCAAGTTGCAAAGAACAGGCCGTCAAGGTCAACATAAAATCAAGGTCAAAGTCGCAACTTGAAGGTATCTGAACAGATGAAAACAGCAGTCCTGCTGGAAATCAAGCGCAAAGTACACGCCATAGCACATCCTGCTAAGGTCAGGATAAGATCAAGGTCAATGCTTCAATGTGAAGGTATGTGACTTGCAGTAAGGCAATAACAACACATTTTATTGTGACATTTTGCTTTCAATTCAAGGACTATATACCTGCAACCTATCTAGCTCAAATTTTAACACCTTACAGAGCTGAGCATTACAGCTCCCTTAGCATAAAAAAATTAAAAAAAATAAAAAATAAACAAGGTTACATGACAATGGCATAAGCCCCACAGTCTGGTCATAATCTGGATAAGTGTCATATTCATAATGCAATTTATAATATAAATGCATGAACTATACTCTGAGTTATGATAATTCATTGTTTATCATATAATATAATGTCACATAGCCAGCACAAGATATCTTCATATTACATGTGAAATCAGGATGAACAGATTTATGGCGCCACTACAGACACAAGCCCAATGAAAGCACCCCTGGCACATTATGGCACTTGTAGCAGAATAAAGCACAATGAGAGCACTCTTGGCACATTGTGGCACTTCCATGCAATACACTCTGATGCAAATGCTGGCCTGTGGTCACTTTCGGTATGTATTGAAGATGAAATGTAGCCTCTCAAAATAATAACACACAGCCTTTGTTAATATCCACACACACAGCCATCAATTGGAGACAGTCTACAACTAAAAAACTAATATTAGTACAAGAATAACATTTATACATTATATTGCTATGGAAAGAAAAACAGCAGACAAGTAAAGTAACCTTCTCAGGGAGGGAAGGGAGGGTGTTTTTGATGTTGCTCGTTTGCTGGCCAGAGTTAAAGTGGCATGTAGTGGTCAACCTCGTCGTCAGTCTTGAGAGCTGACCAATGATATTCGT
The DNA here is from genome assembly GCA_964017235.1 of Sabellastarte sp. h YS-2021. Taxonomy (NCBI): domain Eukaryota; kingdom Metazoa; phylum Annelida; class Polychaeta; order Sabellida; family Sabellidae; genus Sabellastarte; species Sabellastarte sp. h YS-2021. Next base: position 21,390,612 of record OZ024928.1, read on the forward strand.
TATAACAAAACCATACACAATCGAAGAATCTATATCAAAGTTCTTGATAAAGTGATAACTATAGTCAAATACAAACTCCCCCCCAGGGAATGAGCCCAGCAGCACCCCCATGCTGCCCAGCACATAATAAATAAAAAGAACCGCATTGGGTTAACATAAATTTTTATTCTACTAAAATCTTTTTTATCCACAAGACATATTTAATGTACTCATTTAAGGGGAATTTTTTAGAATATGAAAGCAAAATCTCTGCCCCAACCCTTTGCTGGGAGATAAAATATGAAATGCAACATAACATGTAAACTAGCCCAAATGGGCTTAATCCAAACTGGGCCAAAGACTAAGGGCCAAAAGCAAGTTTTTGGAAAAAATAGGCCCAGAATGAAAATTTTGAGGGGTAATGAACCCAAAAGCCAAAGGAAAATTCTAAATTTGAATTTGTTGTAAATGTTGATCAGCAAAGAGCGAGGTTGGTATCCGACAAGCTAAGTAAGGGATTAATTTTGAAAGGGAATATGTCCCGGAGGTCATAAGGTGAAAGGTTAAGGAATATAAGCTTGTAGGGTAAAGAATTGCAAGGAGGATGTTTTATTCGCTGAACACCCACCAAACAGCCAAGCTAGGAGTGTAGGTAGGAAGAGAAAGTTTGAGAAACCACTGAAGAACTAGTGGCCTGGGAATTAATGTAACGCCAAACAGCAGAGGATGACCATGAGCCATGTAGCATATGTTGGATGGGCACACCATGTTGAAATGCCCATGTGGTGCCCCCTTTCCTAAACATGTGGAATGTGAGACTAGGATGTATGTGTAACATATCAGAAATATCTTTTAAATGTTTTCTGGCTTTTGAATCAGTCAGGGGAAGGGTGTGCCCACCAACAGGGATCATGAACAAGGGGTCATTAGATTCACCAGGACAGAGGGCGATCATGGAATGTAAAGCCCTTATAGGGCAAATTGAAGAATGACCTAGCTTTTGTATGGCAATAGTTTGAATTTGCTGTCTTTCTTGATTGGTTTTAGACCATTTTAGCAATACTGTGGCCCCGAGTGTTGAAAAAATGATGTCACCCTACAAAGTTCTCGAGAAGGGTCAAAGATGTGAGTAGAATGTGGCAAGACATTGGACAACCTCAAGAAAGAAAAGAACAGGAATGAGTATAATGCTGAAAACACTTGAGTATGCTGAACGTGAGCGCAAGCGTGTAATATGCTGTGCAACATAGGTTCAGTAACTATGGATTGAATTTTTAATGACAAAGGTCTGTTAATGTTTGTAGCTCTAAGGAAAAGATGAATTCTTTCATCATTCATAAATGTCGTGGACAGGCCACACATTACAAAGATGGCACGTACAGCAGCCAAATAATTGGCAATATTTGAAGGGAACATGCCATTTTGACAGAGAAATTCCATGAAAGCAAGTGACTGAATAGTGTCTACCTGTGAAGGAATCAGCCCAGATGGGACCAGGAATGCCAGGAAATCCTTAAACATTCTGTCATAATTCTGTTTCGTGGCTGAACGGTATGACATCCGGAGTCTGGCACATGCCCTGGACGCCAGCTGGGCTGTCCACAGGTTCGAATCTGAAACTAAAGGACTTTAAATGTAACTATTAAACATCATCAAGTCTGGATGTGTATTGATCCAGACGTGATCAGGCAGTAATGTATTCAATTTTCTAATATCAACTGGAGTCCCACGCCATCTGGATAGTAAGTCAGCTGTAGTATTTTTAGCTCCCTGTATGTGAGATACATGTAACTGTATGTTAAATATTGAGGTCAACAGCCAGATATTTTGGGCACAGGCGGCTAGGATCTCATCTCTGGTTCTGCCAGTTTTCAGAACTTCCACTACCGGAAGATTGTCACAGTTTATGTTGATTTTTCTATTGGACCACACAGTACCCCAAATTTTTAGAGAAACCATAACATTAATCATTTCTAGATGATTAATGTTATAGTTGTTGTAACCAGGTGGAAAAGGGAGAGTATAAACCATGTTTTGGTAGACCCCATTGCTGTTAAAGAATCATCCAAATAAATGGTCCCAGTTACTTTTTAGTGTCATAATAAGTAATACCATTGTAAGATTGGAGGAAGGTGTTAATCCACCTTAAATCTTTGTAAAAGTCTGTGGTAAGACGCATGCGCATGCGATTATGATTGTGTCTTAATAAAGTAAGCATTATGTTAAGGAAGAAGCGAGCTGGGAGAACGCATTTAGTGATATAAAGGAGTGTACCAAGTAAAGATTGCAACTGATTTTTGGTACAAGATCTTTTATTTTGCCAAGAAGAACACAACTGTTTAATGTCATGAAGTTTATTTTGAGGTATGGAAATAGTTCTAGTTACTGTGTCAACCAGAATTCCCAAGCAAATGGCAGAAGTGGTAGGATATACTAACTTTTCCATACTGATATCAAGACCTAATTGTTGCAATAAGTGTAATATGAAGGTGTAAGATTAGTTAATTTTTGATGGTAAACCAGTATATATTAAGTCATCAATATATGTCCAAAGACCAGGAAAACCATGCTGACGCATAATATGACGTATGGCATCGCTGCAACGTGTAAAAAACGTCGAACCATGACGAAATCCGAAGGGCAACTTAACGTCTAAGAAGAAATGTTTATGTTTCAAACCCAAGAGATCAATGTCCCCAGGATCAATTCTCAAGTGCCGAAATGCTCGGCTGATATCAACCTTGTACAACATCGATCCTGGTCCCAGTTGAATGAATGCATCAGTGATATGATCTACTGATGGATATTGAAGCTTAAAATAAGTATCTAAGTACATATGTCTATTAACTCCAGCGTTAACAGAACATTGTTTAGGCCAACTTAGGTCTACAATGGTCCTACGCTTGGCCAAATCTGATTTTGGCCTAGTCATGAGTGGTGAAACATGTATTGGAAAAGGTGGTTCAGAAAAAGGTCCAAGTAGTGCCCTATGCTGTAGCTCAGTACTTAAGTACTTTTCAACGTCAGTAACATGGCCATTGGCCGAAGTATGATTGTCCATAGTGGACTGAAGGAGATACATTCTTTTAAAATCTAAGGGGAAGCCGAATTCGATGAGATCAGTCAGCTGCTGATCCCAATAATCATGCAAATATGCTCGCCATACCTGAGGCCTGAGTGGACCTGGAACTGGTATCCGACATGATAAGAAATTCGGCATGCCACTAGATCTGACCATTTCATGGGCCTATATTAGATCAGGGACAACTGTCCAACGTTTCTCAGGGCCCTGGTAAAGCTTGAGATCAGTGAGTGGAATAAAGCCTAACTCTACTGGACTTTGCTGCATAAAACGATTGTAATCACCACAGAAATGGCGATTTGCATAGATGTGTGGAGGTAATTTTTCATTATCAAAACCATGAGCCACTGAAACACCATTTATGTCAAAAAATAGGAGCCATTTGTTGGTTTTCTTCTGCCATTGGTGGCTCAACGAGGTGAGATTCCCCTATGGAACCCTGCAAAGGATGAAGGTGACCATTAGAATGTGTAAGTGATAGGTTCAAACCTACACCCTGTGTATGCAAGTCCTAGTATCTTGGTGGAGGACTGGCATGGACGGGAGGTGTGTCCTGAAGATTGTTTACATAAGGGGGAGTAGGGTGTGGTTTATTGGGTATACTAAGCATTGATGTGCCTTGTTTTCGTATGTTCAGATCGTTTCCGACCAAGTCTTCATTTACAAAAGAACTATCACATAAACCCTCACCAGGTCCTTGAGAGTTGTTGTTTACCATGTCATTGGAATCAAGAATTTGAAATCTATTTGATAGGTTCAAACCCAGGTCAGAATTCTGTGTAGTAGCAGCAGCCATGGGAATATGTGGTCGACGAGTATTGGAAGAAATGTGGTGTTTATAGGAGATGCTAGCAAGGTGCTTGGGTGATGGTATTTTTGGAAGCGATCGTTGTGGCTTTAAAGCAGGTACAACTTGTTTGACCTTCAAATTTTTGGAAATACCCTTTTTCAACACCTCTGCGAAAGACCTACCATCACATATGTTAACATAGGCTTTGGCCTTGGACGCCCAAGCCGTCCAAATAATTTTGGGTACATTATATTCTGAATTTTGTTTACAGTTTTTTGCATGTACCCATCTTGTGGGATGGATGTACTTTCTAGATGAAGGCACATCCATGATTAGTCGGTTTTTGAATTTTTGTTTTTGTTTCGACAGTCCAATTCACTGTGGCCAAAGTTTTTTCCCAGAGTGCCAAAACAATATGAACATACATGTCTATATAAGACACCTTTAGTTTCATGTGTTTTACCAAAAGAACATGAGTTTTGATTGAAAAAATTGCAGGGCATGACCTTTGCCGGCTTTTGACTTATTTTCTTGTTAAGAACAGATTTTTTGGGGCTACCATGTCTCTGGGCATTGGCCTTTCGAATTCTGTCAATCTTGTCAGTACAACTATAATCACTGATCTCACCTTGCTCCATCCTACATAATAGGACGGCATGGCTGGCCTTTGCCGCACCCCAGGAAAAATCCTGTGCATCATCCAACAATAAAACCAAATAATCGAGCATGTGCTCTCTCATTTTTGAATTTTTTTCTTCCTTCATGGTGCGACAAAAGCCAGCCACCCATTGAACAACCGACAACTGGTCATAAGAGACCCTTTTCTTATTGGAGCCCGACAGGACATATTCGTGGGGCCACCTGACCCTATGTTTAACAAACACATCAACCCCGCCCCTTTGGCACTTAATTTTTGAATCACCTGAATTCACTAGTTGGTTTAATTCCTGTATACGCTGCTGTTCCCTATCCTGTAATAGCGGGTCCTGCCTAAGTTCAAACAAACTGGGCATATGTTTACTTTGTTGATTTTTGACAGCATCCCCCACTTCAGGAAAAACCTGAGTACCTACAGCATTTGTTTCTGTAATATTCTGCTGTTGTGACTTTGTTGTTTTGCCTTTGCCTTTAATTTTCCTTACATCAGTGGTTTTCTTACAATTTTTGGTTTCCAAACTATCTAATCGTTTACCAATGGTTTGCAATTGTTGCAAAATTTCACAATTTATGAGATCCTGTGAATTGGTTCCGACATAAGAGGAAGTTGTTGCCTGATTTTCATCACTACAAGAACTTTGACCATTTACCGGATCCGACTTGCTGTTAACAGCCACGTCTGAATCGTCAGAAACATTCAACAAACCCGAACAGTCGAGGTCACTGATATCTGAACTTTCCGAACCATTTAATTTTTCATTAGTGTCACAAGATTTCAATAATTTTCCCAAAAATTCCCGATTTTCAGCTGTGTCAATCTGAACAGGTACCTGAAAAGTACTAGATTTTTGCGACCGCAAATTGTACTGTCTGCTGTTTTCCATAATTTTAAAAATACAATAGTTTAACTCTGGTATGCATTAACAACGATAACAACACCACTGTAAATGTATACAACAACTAGTGTGACAGTATTACTAACAGTTGCCTAAAATATAAAATTTGTTACAAATAAACAAATATAGTATTTAAAACAACTAAAATAGTAAAGAGTGATACTATACAGTATGTAGATGCCACGTGTTGAACTAGAACCAAGACCACTCAGACAGGTAGAGAAGCTCTGTTTTTGATGTTGCTCGTCTGCTGGCCAGAGTTAAAGTGCCATGTAGTGGTCAACCTCGTCGTCAGTCTTGAGTGCTGACCAATGATATTCGTTATAACAAAACCATACACAATCAAAGAATCTATATCAAAGTTCTTGATAAAGTGATAACTATAGTCAAATACAACCCCCCCCCCCCCCGGGGAATGAGCCCAGCAGCACCCCCATGCTGCCCAGCATTTTATGAGGACAGGGCTTGATCAATTTTGAAACAAAAATTCTAGATTTTTCGATAGTCTCATGATATGTTTGGGGTGAAGATCAACATGGTCATACTGTCTAGCTATAAGGGTTAAAATTTAAAAAAAACGGAACTTTTGTAATTTGATTGTTGGAATACTCGGTTGCCTTGGTTGCAGAGGTTTGGGAGTGGGAGTCTCTTTAGTTAGTCTGCTTTGTAGTTACTCAAGAAAATATATGAATATGTATCCAACATAGATGGTATTTTAGCCAACACATATGAATATATAGCCAACAAAGATGAAAATATAGCTAACACAGATGGTATTTTCGTCAACACAGATGAAAATATAGCCAAAACTGATTCACCACCACAGACAATATTTTTAGCCAACACAGATATTTTAGCCAACACACATGAAAACTTTAGCCCAGACAGATGAATTTTTTTGGCCAACACAGATGGAAATTTAGCCAACACAGATGATACTTTAGCCAAAACTGATTCAGTCTGCTCGGTTTACTAAAGAATTGGCAAAAGGTGATAATAAAGCAAATTTCTAAACGGCATATTTTTACTATTTAGAGATTGGCTGCCAAATCCTACATTGTTCCATCTACTTTGGTCATAGGTCTGATGTAATTAATAAGAGATCACTACACAGATAAAAGTTTGATAACAAGAAAAGTTCATTTATCTGTTTGGATGTTAGACTTGATAATTTTGATCAGGTTTTATTATTGGGGAGTGGCTTATTGATCACACTCTCTACTGAATAAGTCATACTTTGTAACTTCAGGATGTGAAACCAAAAGTGAAATACATTGCTTTTCTGGTGACACACGCTGCTATTTTAGCGACACAATTCATTACTAAAATGGTTAATAATATACATATATATGGAGTTTCAATGTAATAACAGGGGAATTTTGTGACATTTTCATTCAATGGATATATATATTAAAATTTTATAAAGATTGAAAAGTTAACGTCAGTAGATCAGGTAAGTTTCTTTATCATAAAAATACATAGATCGTACACAAAATGGTGGTCCAAATTTTCCATAGTTTTCCATATCAATTTGATCCTTAATATGTCTGCAAGATTTAAGTAAGGAATTTGAAATTCATCACAGTATGTGAATGAACCAGTGAGAAAATATTTTATTTTCCTTGACTAACGAGATTTTTTTAGACTTTTCTGTCTACTTCTTTTGTATTTTAGAGTTTTTCCACCTCCCATTGGAAAATTTCACATATTGTTGCAAGTTTAATATTTCTTACTCTTATTAATAAGAAAAATAATTTGAGAATCTTGTGTGGGATTGTCTAAATAATTTTCTTTTTAGGACAAGTTATGATTTTGTGATGCTTTTTATAATGATATAACAACTATTATCAATCTAAACCAGAACTTACATCAAATGGTTCAGCAATTAAATATTGGAATTTCTTACGAGCAAGTAGGAAAAGTAAACCAGAATTTCTTTAATTATTGCCCAGTAAACTACCAGTGTCTTACATGCTGCACTTTTGGGGGCATTTAATGTCTCAAAAGAATAGTAGACAACCCTACAGGTTTTCACTCACTAAAACATTTAAACAGCCCCCCTCCCCAGGAAGTAAAACTCACTCTGCGGAGCATTGATTTTATTTATATACATAAGTAGTAATAGATGTAGTGAAATCGCTCCACGGATGTGATAGGAAATTGATCTTTAATGTAGTTTCTCAACTAAGGTCAATGCAGATCCCAATCACCTCCATATGGAAGCAAGGTCTTTCATTTACTATATAATTTATATGTATATACCCTCCATATGGAAGCAAGTCTTTTCATTTACAATATAATTTATATGTATATATGTATATATATGTCAACTGGTGTATATATATGTGCAATTTGCAATCATATGTTACCATATGTAAACATCACGTCAACATGGAATCAAGAGTTAACATCTATGATATATATCTTCATGTGAAGAAAATGAGGTTAAAACCTCCAGATGTATTCCTTACTCTAGTTTTGAAAGAATTTGAAATTACAAATTTAGGTCGATTTTTTATGTCTATCTTTTATGTAACATGTTTTCTGTGGCATTACCCCTCTCATGGTATCTCAATTTTGAGAGCAATTTATCATGTTTTTCTTTCAAAGTAAGGAACTTATACAACATATGGAATGAATCATGGAGTACATATTCGCCATATGCTCAAAATTTGAGAGTGCAAATCCACTCAAATGAGGATCAAGTTAGCACTAAAAATTTATAAAAATCAAGCTCAACATGGAAGGATATCAGAAATCTTTTGACTATCAGAATGAATTATAATTGTTCTTACTGTAACTATTCCATGCTTAAAGCTAGTAACTTAGCTAAGCATGAGAAGATATGTACATTCAATTATAAAAATGAAAAGAAATGTGTGACTTGTGATAAAATATTTTATTCATACGATAATTTATTTAAACATTCAAGGACATGTGGAAAATTTGTTTGTTTTCAATGTGATGTTCCATTTTTATCTACAAAAGCCATGGATTACCATATTTTAACAAGACATAGACATCTTGAATCTCCTAAGAAGACATACAAATGTGCAATATGTAAAGAAATCTGCAAAGATAGGAAAGAATTGTATTCTCATAGATTAAATCAGCATGGAGGAAATGACAATATTCAGGATATACCACCTTTTATTCGGGATCATGGAAATAATGAATTGTATGAGGTCTATAATACTAACAGGAAGTATATTTTTGCAGAAGACGAAACTGGAGAAATTAAAAAACTGTATAATTTTACTACTAATGACCTTCACAGAGGATACAGGGAAATTAGAGGACATCTTACAGAAATATATAATAAACAAACAAACGCCTACAGAATCAATTTTTCTTTTGGAATGATATTGCAGAACACTAATACTCAGGAATATAGGTACTATATTCCTTATTACAATAACAAAGTGTTATATTTCCCCTTTACAATATCTAATAGGAATAGTATAAGATTTTTGATGAATAAATTAGCAAGAATTGATGTTATTCAACAAGCAAGAGCAGTGACACCTTCCACGAACTGGATATTAGTGGCCATAACCAATGTGCAATATACAATTTTTTTAACGGATTTTCTGCTTGGAAATGCGCAAGATCTTCCTACCTACCTGAAGATGAATAAACATTTGAAAACTTTATATATTAATAAAAGGACCAATAATCCTTATACAGATAATTTATGTTTCTTCAGATGTTTAAAATTTCATTTTAAGAATCATAATACCGTACTATATTATTTGAATAGATGGAGAAACTTTAATCATTTACCCATTTTTTCGAATAAAACAATAAGTTTTGATGGTGTAACACTGGATGATATGACAAAACTGGAAGAATGTTTCAATATCAAAATTAAGATTTTCAATATGAATCCCTCAGGCGCTGTGAATCTTATATTTGACTCTATTAATGACAACAAAGAGGTAATGTATCTTAATATTTTTGATGATCATTTAAGTTACATAACAGCTTTAAAGAAGTTTATAAAGAAATATCAATGCGAAAAATGTAGTAAAATGTTTAAGAATGAATGAAATCTGAAGAGACACTATGGATCATGTTATGAAAGGACAAAATATATTTTTCCTGGAGGCTTTCATAAAACTGACCAGACCATATTTGAAAAATTAGAATTTTTAGATATTTTTGAAAGATTTTATCACAACTTCTCCGTATGGGATATGGAGGCCATATTACTTAAAGTAGAACAAAATGTGACCGATAAATTACATTGGATCTCAAAGCATGTACCGATAAGCGTGAGTATTGATGGGTATAATAACCCTAAATGTTTTGTTGATATTTCTCCTCAAAAATTAATTTCAAAAATGATGGAATACCTGAATGAAATAAGCGAAATAAATGCTAATAACCTTAAAATGAAATTTAAATATGTATTTGAGGCCTTTGATGAATTGTTGGAAAGGTATTCTGTTATAAATGAAAATGAGGAAGAACAAGAAACTCTTGAAACAGATATATCTGCCAATACTCATCCTAAAATTGTCTCTCATTTCATTTCATCTATAAATGAGGTCAGGAAAAATTTCGAGAAGTATTTATGTCAATTACCTGTTTTAGGATTTAACTCCGGCAAATATGATATAAATTTAATAAAGAAGGAAATCATGCTTTTTATTTCCGAAAAATATAATGATAATGAAATATTCACTATTAAAAAAAAAATTCTTACATTTCCATCTCAACCCCCCACCTGAAATTTTTGGATATATCCAATTTTTTAGCACCAGGATGTTCCTACAGTCAATTTTTAAAAGCTTATGGTTCTGAACTTAATAAAGGTGTATTCCCATATGAATGGTTCGATTCTTTTGAAAAATTATCATATCCTTCACTCCCCCAACCCAAAGATTTTTTTTCAAAAGTTTCTAACTCAAATCCTATCAAATGTGATGAAGACTATCTGAAACTTAAAGAAATATGGAAAGAGGAAGGTATGCAAACTTTTAAGGACTATTTGATATACTATAATAATCTAGATACAGGTCCTTTTTGCATAGCACTTAAAAATTTTCTCGAAATTTACTCCTCCCAAGAGATAGACATATTTAAAGACTTCTTTACGCTTCCTGGTGTGGCTAGGAGGATGTTATTCAATTCATCAAAAAGTAAATTTTCTCTAATTAATTCAGATAATGCTGATCTGTACTATACCCTAAGAAAAAATATTGTAGGAGGTCCAAGTATTATTTTTTTGAGATATCATGAAAAAAATGTCACAAATATTAAAGGAATTGAGGGTAATAAGTGTAAAGCCATTGTAGGTTATGATTGTAATGGACTATATTCTTACGCAATTAAACAAGAAATGCCTACAGGGGTTTATGTTAGGAGATTAAGCTCAACAAACTTCAAACCAGAGGTAAGTGAAAAGTATATCGATTCCTACGTTTGGATGGACTTCGTAATGAGAAATGAAAATATTAAAATTTTACATAAACTTAATAATCAAAGAGAAATAAGAATAGCAAACTATCTCTTAGACGGCTATTGTATTCAAAATGAAACTGTGTATGAATTCCATGGTTGTTATTTTTCATTATTGTACTGAAAACTGTCCCACTGTGAAAAAAATTAAATCTCATAAATGGCTTGAAAAAATTAAGAAGGTGCAACAGAAAGATCTCAAAAAGAAGAATTTTTTAATATCTCTAGGTTATAATTATGTATCAATCCAAGAATGTGTTTTTAAGCGTGATATTAAAGATAAATGCGACCACTTATATGATTCATATTTACCCTCTTATTTTAAAATGAACAGATCCGTATTGTCTTATGAAAAAATTATTAAAGATATTAAGAATGGAAGTCTTTTTAGAGCTGTCGAGGTAGACATCAACGTTAAGGTAGACAAAATACAAAAATTTAAAGAATTTCCTGCTTTTTTTTGCACCTCTAATGTTCCTATGAATGTTATTGGAAACCATATGTTGGAATACTGCTCTCAAAATGATATCTCATTCGATTATAAAAGGATACTAATTAGTACTAATCAGGCTGAAAGAATTTTACTTGCTACTCCATTACTGAGATGGTATTTAAAGAATAATTCTGAAATTACCAAAATATATCAAATAATTGAATATCAACCTAAGAAATGTTTCAAAAATTTTATTGATAAGGTTACTGAATTCAGAATTGAAGGAGATAGGAATCCTGATAAGGCTATCATTGGTGATACCTACAAATTATTAAGTAATAGTTCATACGGATCAGTTTTAATGGATAAAACGAAACATACTAATGTAAAGTATTTAACAAATAAAGCTAAAATGACTAAAATTATAAATTCCCCCACATTCAAGGCTATGGAAGAATTAAATCTTAATATATTTGAGGTGGAAACTTATAAAAGTCATTTAACCTTAGATACTCCTGTTCAAATTGGGTTTTTTATTTTACAGTATGCAAAATTAAGGATGTTAGAATTCTACCACGACTGTATAGTTAAGTACTTTAATCCTAACTCTTTTGAATTAACCGAAACTGATACTGACAGTATTTACATGGCAATTAACAAAAAAAAATATAGATGAATGCATAAACCAAAAATATAAAAAAAAATTTGAAAAAGAAATTTTTCACTCTTGTCATGATCTTAACTCTACCCAATGGTTTCCGAGGAGATGCTGTCCTACTCATATTGCCTCAGGAAGGCGCGAGGTTGGAAGGTTCAAATTAGAATTCGAAGGTACAAAAATGATATCATTATGTTCGAAATCGTATATAATCGAAAATGAGGAAGGAAAACAAAAAATTTCATGTAAGGGGGTGTCAAAGAAGAATCTTACTAATGCAATGGAAAAATTTGAGGAAACTTTAACTACTAAAAATGTCTCCACCACCAAGAATATTGGTTTCAGAATTAACAAATCCACCATACACACATATTCGCAGGAAAAAATAGGTTTCAATTATTTTTATTGTAAAAGGAAAGTTCTCGAGGATGGCGTAACTACAGAACCTCTAGATATAGCAGTATCACCATGGGAGGAAAAAATTGTAGTTGTTGATGATATTCATAATCCCCTTTCAAATTTATATCAATGCACTCTGACCTATGATGATTTTTGTTTTCGTTCCTCAGAACACCTTTATTTTTTTTAATATCTAAAGATGCAAAAAAATATGAATTGAGTAATCAAATTTTAGATGAAACAGATCCATTTGAGTTAGAAATTCTTATGGAAGATTTTAGTAAGAACTATCAAAAAGAAGATGACAGAGAAAGAATTATGAGATTTGCTATTCTCCAAAAATTTATTCAAAATCGAGAATTCAGAGAAAAATTGAAGGAATGTTCTGATAGTTATATTGTTTATAAACAAAGCACATTATCTAAACAAGATATTTCATTTTGGGGTGTGACCACCCCTTCAAGAATGGTTCTTGTATTGAAGTCATCATCTTTATCAGGAAATAATCTGCTAGGAAAAATTTTGATGGATTATTCTAAGAAGGTGGATGCGTTAATCTAATTTTTTAACATTAAAATAACGATTGGATTAAAAAAAAATTTATTTCATTAAATTTATACATTCATATTGTTACAATTATATGTATATTATATATGATGTTAGAATATCAAATGGATTATTGTGGTTATTTTTTTTCAAATCACTACAGCCTCGAAACTTGCATTAAATAGTCATTATAAAATTTTATTACAATAAATTGATTTTCCTTATAGCTGGTACCAAATCGTTCAAGTATTCTAACCATGTCCTCATTACGGGAACTGTAGTAACTATAAAATAAACAAAATAATCCACAGGTGTTAGAATATAAAGACTGTAATCTTTTGTTATTGTATTTATATGTTAAATTCTGTTTGAATAAAATGTTATTTATGTATTCATCAGGTTTTCTTCCTATCAAATCGAAATGTTCTACAATATGATTTGAAATCTAATGCAACACAATCCAATGACTTCCTTTCTTCTCAGAAGTGTCTAAATTCACTACTATAAGGGATGGATAATCTAAACTTTCGGGAATTAAATCTATCGGATACACACCTTTAAAAATTTTTTTAATTTTTTTATCTTTCATCATAAGATCTTTTATTTCATTACTATCCATGATTCTTACTGAATATTGACGTTTCTTGTGTGATCGATTGTTAATGTCTCTGGAAATTTTCCATATACTAAAACATTTATAGTTTCATCCAATGCCTTAGAAAATCTCATGCTTACTTTAAGGTGGCCTTTCATTGATTTACTCATGATTTTTCCACTTAGATAACTTTTGATATCCAAAAGGAATAATGTATATCCCTTATCATACTCCAGTAAATTAATTACCAAACCTTTTTTTTTATTGTATTCATTGTCTAATAGACTAAGATAAGATGTAACAAAATCTCCACCCTCAAAATTCGGACTAAAGGCTCTATTTGGGACCGATTGACCATCTACTGTAACCTCTAAATAATTTAAGTTCATATGATTAAAGAAAAAAGGGTTTTTATCATAACTTCCTGAATAAGATGAATTGGAAACTAATGCTATTATTATTTTACTAGGAATTTTTCCATGATATATGTTATCTGTCATGAAACTTAATGCCCCTGATGCCACAGTGAAACTTTTGATGTCGCTCCTCCAGAAGGGATATAGAGCAGGTGAAAATTTTAAAGCCTCATTATGTGCGACAATCATTTTTGGATCTAAAGAAATATGACATACCTTTAAGATCGCATCTGTAATTTTAAGTTTATAAGCCTTAGTTCCATGTCTCAATAATCTGAAAGGATTCGTGGATTGAAAAAATTTAAAATTAATTGATACACCATTCAAAATTGCCCTATTTTGTCCATTTGCAAAGTCTGAGAAAAGAACTCCCTCAATATGTGCTTCCTCCCCATCTTTAGAAGGTCTTGATCTCTCGGAAAATCCAGTGTTTCCAGCCAGATATTTTGCAATGTCAAAATAACCTGGTAAATCTTTAAAATAGAAGGCAGCCTGGGCTTGAGAATTCAACATATCACTATTAGACTGTAACAATAAATCTATCATTGCTTTATAAGGATAGTTTACACCAACATCAGCAGAAACTATTTTTTGGTTTAAAGATAAATCAATCTGTCAAAAAATTGAATGCAAAGTGAAGTTTACAGGTCCTACTTGATCACTTGTAGCTGTTGGATGACCATTTAAATCTCTTTCATCTTTAATTTTTTCTCCATCAGGACCGGTAATAACATATGTAACATGAATTTTACTTTTTGCTAAGTTAATGTAATCCATTGATGTACCCGGTATATTGAATTCAATGATTCCATTATCCGAAATTGAGGCAACAGGATTAAACTCTACCCAGTATTCCTTAATTATCGAATTGTCAATTGGAGGGGGTGCAAAAATTGATACAGAAGTTTGAACTACATCCATATTGCTTTGTACGAGCTCGTAATTTTAGGTTTTTTCTTTTCCTTTGCTTTTGATACAGCCCTTTTCACTTTACCTTTTTTTCCCTTTGACTTTATTCCGTTTTTTTTATTTTTTTTGTGTCTCCTTTTTTTCTTAATCTTCTTTTTAATCTTAATGGAATCTCCCCTACCTCCAGTTTGATCAATTTTCCTTTTTTAGCACTATTTATAGTTAATTCATGTTTTACCTCATTTTTCGCCTGCTCTACAGCTTGTTGAGTGGGAGTAACAACAGTTACATCTAACCTCTTATCTTTAATATCATTCGAAACATTATATCCATTGTCTAATACATAAAATTTTTTTTGATAAGGTATTTCACCTCTTATACATTTTTTACAAAAATTCAAGTAGTTGTTCATTTTCTTCGTTTTCTGAAATGAAGTGAAAGGGACACAGCACCAGAGAGAGTTGTTAGCAACCTCATTTGGTTGTCCTTTATATATACTCTTATTCGATTTAGACTATTGACTTTTATTGGAAAATAAAAAATGATCGGAAAAAAATAGAAGATGAGGCGTTTGATGGCATTAAGGTACGTAATATTGGTTCTAAAGAATTTCTCACATAACTGTAGTCAACTATATCCGAGAATATGTAGCATTTTTGTGATATAGTTTCTGTACAGAAGAAATCACATATTCCAACCTCCCATTCTCTGATTATCTGAAGGCTCTCTTTAAGTTCTACAATAAAATTGGAGGGGGTGTTGTCTGGATGATAGGATAAAGAATCCTCGGAAGACAAGAATATGAAGAAACTGTTTTGTTCCATAATTTATTTCCAATTCTATTTCTTTAGGGATTCCACACTGTCTTCTAAAATCCAGGAATTGAACTTTTTAGGCCAACCTTTCCACTTAACTAATATTTCTTTTCTCTTATTTCTTATTCTTTTTTTAAAGATTTTTTCTATTTTATATACTATATCATTATCAAGATATGCTGATTGAAGTTCTGGTTCGTAGAAATAAGCCTCTATAATATCGTTATTGTAATCCTTCAGTTGATACATAGGTTGATTCTGATTAATTTTACGTTCAGTAACAGTAAAAATTTCACCACTCCATTTTTCGGAATATTCTCGGTCAAAGGTTTTCTTCATATAAGGGATTTTAACTCTATCTGATATATTATATTTAAATTTTTTTTCCCATGGACTCCACTGATTACATTTTTTTAAATTTTTTGGGCTGAGAAATAAGATTTAGGGTAATTTATATTCGCATATTGATTTACCCATACTTTATAAGGATCTGATTTTTGTGCATCCTGAGGTGACATATTAATAGATCTATGTATTGAATTATTATATCCATTGGTTAAATCTGATAATATATCAATCCATCGATTAGTTTCTTTATTTGTAAAATATTTAAATATTTTTAATTTAACTGTCTTAATAACACGCTCTGCATAGTTTGCTTTGGTTTCATAATAGGTGAAGATATGATCAATTTTTTCTTGCTCCAGTAACCTCTTAAATTCTTTATTTTTATACTCACTTCCCTGATCAGTCCTCAATTTTTTTGGTTTAATTCCCTCCTCAAGTATTAATTTCTTGAAAGTTTTTGTCATCTCAGATCCTGAAAGAGTTTTTAATGGATAGGTGTATAAAAATCTCGAAAAAATATCAATAAAAACCGCAAAGTAACTATATCCATCATTGTAATCTTTATATTTAACCATAAAAGCTGTATCTCCATCCCACTGATAGTTCAATGAAAAGGCTAGTACTCTAGGTCGCCTAAAATTTCTAACAACTGGATGGTGTGATGTATAAGATTGTTGCATACTTAACCATTTCTTTAACTCTTTAGGAGTGACTTTAAATAATCGATCCTTCTTTATTTTGTTGTATAATTTATAGAAACCACTAAATGATACAGGACTCCTAAGATCGTAGTATAGATTATGCAGGTAGCTATACATTTCCTCATTTTCAGAATTTTCGTTCCCACTTTCGTAGCCATTCGGGTTTACTTGCTTTCCCTCTGATTCCTTCACCACTTCGCTGGCCATTGAGATTTTCTAGACTATTGATATTATCCGGTAAACCAGGAGGTGGAATGATCCTACTATAGTTGTGAGATGTATCAGAATTTTTTCGAGTAAATCTTCTTTTATAATCTTCATCAGATTCTATTTCCTCAGAAAAATCTTCAGGAATCTTGTTATTGTTTTCCTCTCCTTCTTCCTTCGAATAGGTTTTATTTTCCAGAGAGTTATCATTGCTGGTCTTCATGAATGCTTTATATCTCCCGTATTGCTCGATAGGGATCATAACGTACTTATTCATTTTAAAATCTTATTTAGATATTTTTTGATAGAAAATAATAGATCACTTATTTCAATATGATGCAATTTTACTAATCTTCTTCTTTTTTCCTCAAATTTAACAAATTTCTTTAGAAAGTTCAGCCTCTGAAGAAATAAGTCCTTTTTTTTCTTTCCTAGAGGTAAGCGAAATACGTTGTAAAAAATTTCTGCTATAGCCTGCAAGTTTTTATCACTTGCATGGGACAGCAAATGTCTGTTTAAGGAATGATTATTTTCGAGTAATAAATTAATGAAATGACTAGATTTCAAAAGATTTCTAGACATAGTACTCTCCTCAAAGAAATAATATATATAAATATATTGATGTTCTCAGATTCTTATTTATATACCACCATATCTTCAAATGGAAATATATGTGACCTTAACATATAGGTACTATCGCTCCTCGGTGATAAATCAATCAGCAGATAAGAAAAAGGTAATAACGTTGCATCTTCATATGCATCTCTAAGTTTTTTCTTGATTCCTAATTGAGTTCCTAGATATCTTATTTGTTGACAATCTCTAGGATTCTTAAAAAGGATGAAATAATGACTGTTCAGAGAAATGTCCCTCGCATATTTACCTTGGTGAAATAAATTCTGTAATAATAAAAATACTGATAGATTTCTATGATGAGATTCGAGAGAGAAAAGGTTAGCAATAAATGAATCATTCAATGCTGTTATCTGCATGTCGTCTATAATAACTAAATTGTGATCACCATTAAAGAATTTATTCTCTCTTGGGTAGGTAACTCTTGAAGATAAACTAATCTATCTCCTGTGAAACCCTCAAAGGCTCTCTGCCAAACTCCATAGAAGTAATATATTTTGTTTATAGGTTCAGTAAACATCTTATCTGAATGTTTCAATAAATTAAGTGTAAATGAAGTTTTTCCAGATCCAGTAGGTCCTGAAATTATGCCCGTACACGGTGCAGAGAAACGTAAACCATCCATATGAAGTGTTAGAAGATTTATAACAGCTTTGATAGCCTCAATATCTTTACTACCTTGTTTCCAAAATAAACAATCTGCAAACAAATGGTTGCCAGTATTTATACCAAATGACCGGTTTGCTGGCTAGGGTTCTTTTCATTTCAGAAGTTTTGGACGAAGTAAGTGTAAGGATCGTACAATATACTTCTGAAAGAATTTAACTATTCATTTCTCCTAAAAAAGTTAAAGATTTTTTAAAACATATATATATATATATATATATTTCAGAAAATGAGGATGTTATTGATTCTAATCCTAATCAATTCATTTCTAAGAAATGTTCAAGGTTACAGTTGTGAGCAGGGACAATGTTATTGTTTTGACAATAGGATAACATGTATAGATATGACTGGACCTAAATTCAGATACAGAGTCAACGTAAACTTTCTGTACATGGATCAGGTTCAAATACTGGATTTTGAATCAATAATAAGGAATCTGCCAAATCTGGAACATCTCACACAGATGAATATGAGATACTTTAGGTGCGATTGGTTAAATGGAATACCATCAGAGATTAATTTACATACAAATATGTGTGCATCTTATCCAACCACTTTGTATGTCTCTACTGCTAGATCTTATCCAAAGACCGAGTACAGTACTACATCTTATTGGAGCAGCACAGGTGAATATTCTAATATTAATAAAAAAAAATGTTTGAAATTATAATATGGTTCTATCCATACATAATTTTTTTTCTTTTTTTCAAAAATATTTTGTTATATTTTTTATTTAGAGAGAAAAGATATCACTAAAACGAGCTCTTCAAAAACAAATGATGAACATTCGCCTACTATAACCTCTACGAAAGAAACTAGTGAAACTAGAGATGATGGTTTTCAAGGCACCACTTTTAGCTCAAAGAAACTCACAGATCCATCCTTATTTTCAAATTCGGATATCACACCTGATCCGATTATTACTACAATGTCAGACCGTAATGAAAAGCATATTCAATCGAAAAGTGGATATTTATTTTGGAACATAATACTCCTTACTTCCTCTTGTGTAGTAATAATTCTCATAACAGTAATTGGATGGATATGTGTCAGATGTATTATCAAAAGAAGAGGGACAGCAGAAAGTCCTATGAATAGCATCTCTAATGAGGAGATTGAAATGACCAGTGTATTTAATGAACATTTTCAGGAGACATCCTTTGATGGTGGGAGGTAAGATTAGTAAATTTATAAATGAGACATTTTTTCCTAAGCAGGTGTAGGATAGTGATTGAAGGAATAAAAGGTTATGAAGGATGAAATATGCCATTCTGATATACCTTTAGATGATAACAAATTATCAATCATGTCTTATTTTTTTAGCAATTACTTGGTACCACAATGTTGCCATCAAAGAGAAGAATTTTCAAATACATCGGAAATATCAGCATTTCTAGGTAATCCTATCAAGCTTTCTTCTCAAGAAAGTGATTTGAGGTCATAGGGATGTTCTTTTTAAACATTCAACTGTAATTTTTTATGCAATTATGACAAGACGTGATATGTTCATCATTTGTATATCTTTTTTATTCAATAAAAACTCAATCCATTGTCGCTTAACATATGAAATGATATTGTGACGTCATTGACACATGAAGAGGAAAGGTCAAAGTGCATTTCCTCCACGTGCCTCTATTTTTATTCTAAAACATTCCCAAAAGGTTAATAAATTTGTTTCAGTTATTATATAGCACCTCAATTTGTGTAAAAAAAGGAGTCGATAGGAATATCAACAGATATGTATGCATCTTATTATCTGAAGAAAATATATTTCCCAATGCTGGTGACGACATGCATCCTTAGTACGCAAAGAGCTCTATAAAAATCAATATTATTAATTTCCTCGCTTCATATACCATTTCCATTCATAAGTTTCTTCGGAACTGTGATTTATAAGGTGAAGAAGATGGAAATTATTAAAGTTTGGTTATTATTTATTGTGTTTACATTGTCGCATGTTGTTATATATACTACATACTTACAATGCGAGAAAGATGAAAACAAAGGCGTTTATATAAAGAACTTTGAAGGCAGTGGTGTGTTAAATCAAAACTTTGGTTTCTGTTCCAATAAGGACGCTGTTATTTTATTTTTCAAAAAGTGTAAAGTCGAACAATATGTCATAAGGAAAGATGCTTTGGAAAAATATTATCCTGAAGTAAAGACAATTGTATGGGAATGTCAGGGAAAATGCCTCATAGAGGATACTAACATAGTCGTGAATATCATTAGATATCAAAAAGGTATTTTATTATATTATATATTTTCAGTGTTACATTAAAAAGATTATTTAGAAATGACTCTATTGCGATATGTATGATATAAATTTAATATGTGTGCATAGATGTACAGAGAATAATAAGTAAAATAGATTTCTTTCTATTATGTTCAAATGCAAGGAAGTAGTTTCGATGACGAGACCTTATATGAAGACTTTATGATCCCATCATCGAATGAGATGTTTAGGATTAACAAAATAGTATGTATAATAGATTTCAAACCCTATTATCAGCGTACTCTAACCTATAGTGAACATATTTTAAATTAAAGATAAATAGTTAGTTCTGACCTTTCTATTTTTTCCTTTATTTTTTTAATTATTTATTTATTTATGAATTTATTTTTTTTTTCCTTTTTCTTTCAGTCTAGAAG
Source organism: Sabellastarte sp. h YS-2021 (assembly GCA_964017235.1). Taxonomy (NCBI): domain Eukaryota; kingdom Metazoa; phylum Annelida; class Polychaeta; order Sabellida; family Sabellidae; genus Sabellastarte; species Sabellastarte sp. h YS-2021. The sequence continues at coordinate 21,411,457 of OZ024928.1, forward strand.
GTGGAGTCAATAACAGATAAAGATTCGACTGATGGTGATGCATCCTCTTCATTGCCTTCTCATAATTCAGTTCAAAGTGGATTGTACAGCCTCATCTCCATCCCAATTTTTGCTATTATAATAGCAATTTTGATTATATTTTTAAGGAAATATGGATGTTATAGATGCGCAAACTTAGTCAGAGCAGTCTCCAATTACATGATGGATATCAATCTTGGGGATAACATCTCGAATCGTACTCCAGCAGAGGTGAATGAGGCATTGGACAATATAAGTACAGAGGAATATGGAAGTTCACCAACATCAACCCTTAGCTGGGATTCGAGGATTGCAGTGGAGGCAGACAGGATTAGCCATATCATTAAGGATACTAACATTTCATCTGAAACATCATTATCCCCAACTCATATCAATGATCAAGGTACCCAAACCTCAAACCAGGATATAAATGTCAACCCTGAGGCAGATATCAGTAATTTGACTAATTTTTTGAATGCTACACTCTCTCCCATGGATTTATATCCTTCATTTACTGCTCCCATAGATTTAGATTCAGAATGTGAAGACGATATGACTATTCCTACGAAACTAGATTTTAACCCAAAGACAAATAATGACATTCATAATGTTACAGATAGTGTGAATGACCTTGAAGGGGGTGAGAGTGAAGAGATTGTATATAGTGTCGACAGTGGTACATCAGAGGATACAAATAATAATGTGCATCAGTCCAGTTGTACTAGATCTGGACTAGTTTACAAGTAGAAACCCAGAGGTTAAGGTAAAGCTTTCAAGAAAGAAAAAACTTGTTATATTGTTCGTTATCTTTTTATTGACACAATAATTTCAAATATGTAGTCTGATTATATATAGATAGTGAATATATAAAATATGTTACAAGTAGTATGAGTAATTTAGTGTAACTTACATTATCGAAAAGAGTGTGCCAGTTTATAATATTTTTATATACTCAGTAATTACCTCTGTGACCTATAGATTTTGAGAATAAACAGTACATTAGATGATATATGAACACTACTTCAGTGTTAAAGTCATGAGAAGAAATGTTATTCATAAATGTTATGATGTAGAAGGTACTTCTTGTACTTGTACAAATATTTTGATAATATATACATCGCATGGACGTTTAAATAAAGACATATTAACCTGTACATCTGTGAAATTTCATTTACATCAAACAAATCAATAGGAGTTACTCTCTTTGGGTGGTCATATAGACCAATGAAAAGAAATTCTCACCTCAAGTCGAAACTACTTCAGAGTATTAGGATATCATAATGCACTCTTATTATCTAACAATGTCTGTAATCATTGTGGTCTCATGAATATCGTCTCATTAATGCCTGTTTCTATTATCTCCTGACATTCGACACATTTCATAGGTGAATTTCTTGGCTTATTTAAAAGGAAGGATGAGCAAATAGTACAAGAAAAATGTCCACATGAACTCATAAAAAGCTGCTCTTTTAGAAAACGCGCCTTACAGGAGCAGCACTTTAGGGATGTGATTCTGCTGTTATAATACTCCTTCCATTCAGAAGAAAGTAAACTTTGGGCATCTGTAGGAGGGGAATTTAACATGAAGGCACACTTAAAGGCCTCTGTTAGGTCATTATTAGATAAGGCTGAAATAAGGTCGTTTTCATAATCTCTTTTAAGATAAACAACAATTGGTACCCAGACAAATAACGATGTTTTGGAATGACAGGACATGTTAACAATATAAGGTTTGGTAAATAAATTCTCCAGAAGTAGTACCCTACAACATGGACATTTTTTCTTTTCCTTTCCCTCATCCCTCCATATTCTATACAATTTTCCTGAACATTGAGAACATAAAAAATGTGAGCATGGGTTGGTGAGAATGATATCTTCCTTCTCAAGTCCTTCCTTACACACATAACATTGGGCAGATGATAACTCCTCCACCATGAAAGTCACAAATTGAGGGAATTTGTTCCTATAATAAAATAAAGGGAGGATGTGCTTTAGTATATTTCTTAGGGGAATTAATAATTCACATCTGTGGAAAAACTGAGAAAATGAAATAAATAATTAATAATTTTCTTTTTAATTTAATTTTTTTTAAAAATTAATTAGCTACTGAGGCTTTCAAATACAAAAAACTTTAAATACTTTCATCCATGTAAGAGATTACAAATCTTTGAAATTTAATATGTGTATAAAATATACAGAAATCAGTACTTACACTATGTAACTTGGGATAACATCGTTGAGAAGAAGTATCAGCATCATGCCCTCTCAGAAGGATCCCTCCTCAAGCAAGGATACTAGATTCAACAAGGTGGCTGTAGTTGAGACTATTAATGTGGGATAATAAACTGCGAATTTCTTCCCCATAAAAGCATTGATAAAAGCCTCCATACTTGTAAAATGACCTTTTCTTAATCCCAATGCACTGCATAAAAATTTTTTCGGGAGAAAATTTTCCGACAATCAAATATAATGTTTCATTATGTGAGGGTAAGAGGTTTTATAGATTCCTCAACCTATTAGATGTAAGTCAAAAGTGCAATATGTTATGAATAATCTACCACGTGTCCTGTTATAATTTGAATTAACCGAGCTTACATATTTGCACCTATTTATTTAAAATTAAAATACTAGTTACGATTTACATTGTGTTATTCCTTCGTTTCATTTCATAGAGGTATTATTATATTAACCTCCCCTAAAGGAGGCATTTCCATACTTATGCATTCCTCACATTGAGATGCATCATGGTCAGGTTTCTCCTTATCTATAAGACAGGATGTAGCAGTGTAAACCTCTACATAATTTAGTATAACTAACATCTTAGGAATATTTAAATGTACAACCTGATTTATGACCTTTCCATTGGCAAACTCTTTAATATATATATCAGTAATGAAACCTTTATTTCCCCAAAATATAAGGTATTTCTGACCGCCTATATAATAAGTTTTCCTTAGAACCTCACCTACAGCCTGTTGTAGAATAATAGTCTCCTGGTTTGAGATTGGGTTTCCTGATGGTGGATTATCCATTGATGAACTCGTGGTAGCAGTAGAGGTAGCTGGTGAGGTAGTACACGTCTGTTGAAAGGCTTTCAGCAGAGATGACTGTGAGGTATTGGATGCTGGAACTGCAGGAATTTGTGATATATTAGCCCTCTTCAGCTTGGTAGATGATGTTACCTCATTCTTTCTTTTCTTATTTGAGGATGACGTTGTTGCTGTTACTTGATGTTTACTATTAAGATATGCTTCTGCCATTCTTTTCTTCTTCTTCAAATTCGAGGTTATGTATTCTATAACTCAGACAGATGTCCTTTATCACTGAACTGATGATTGAGGGGATTTATGAGTTTATATAGAGAAAAAATGAACCAGTTTTCATGCTTTGATGTGACAATACCATATGTTAACTTATTTTCATTTTATATCACATTCTTGTCAGTATAACATTATAGGTCATTCTTTTACTGAAGCATTGGGAAAAGCATTAAAATAAAATCACAATATGGAGAATGCCTCTTGTGTTCATCTATTGCTAAATCAAAGGCTTCCCATTCATTCAAACATATATTACACCAAGGACATATGACCTTGTCTCCTTCTCCTGTGTAAAAAAATCCAGCCCTGGCTAGTTGATCCCTTCTGACAGGATGAGCTTTTGGCCATAATTTAAAGGTTGCATATCTATCATCATATTTCCTGAGTGAATTAACATCCATCGACTTATGTAGAGGTCTTTGCAGATTAGACCTTTGTGAGGATAGCTGAGGCTTATCTGTAGATAAGGTGAAACCGGAATGATAATGATGAGTATTGGTATCCTTTGGTCTCGAGAATCCGTTTAATGAGAGCCCACAGCTCGGATTTGAGGCAGCAGTACATGTTGCTTCATTAGAATCTGTAGATTCCTTATTATCAGAAAAATTCCTTGTGTTGGCAAACATTGTCGGTATATATTTGAATGAATGCTATGAGAGAGGATTTTCTTGCGATTTTATAGCAATTTGATGGCTAATTTTTTGCTGAAACATTCATTCCTTTTCCAGGTGATTAGTTCTACATGTTAGCTACATGTTAGGGCATGTTTATGAGATATTCATTGATAAGAAAAATTCTTTGGGTTGATATACATGCCTAGACCTGTTTCAGAGTTTCATAAAAATAACATTAAAATCAGAGTTCACAAATTAAAATTTTGATTAAAGACTGTTTCAATATGCTAGAGAAGTATATGAGTTCGGAGAGTACAAAAAAGGGTTATACCTTTTGAAAAGGTAGTATATACGTGGAGGTGGTCATATGATTCTGTTGATTTAAATGCCCTTCATGAGAGGAGAAGTAAACATATGGAGCCTGATTAAATATACAATATTCTATGCTACTTCATGAGGATACAAATAATTTATCATATATTTATTACATATTACATTATCTGAGTAAAGGAGAGAGAAAAGAGATCAGTTCAGAGAGTACAAATAAGGATTACATTCACTATAGGTTTTGAAAACATTTGACCAACATATGGAAGAAAGAGACACATGGAGACATATGGAAGAAAGAGACACGTGGAGTTGATTTACCATATGCAGGCTATAGGTCCCATGTGGGGTGAGGTAGGTGAGGAGATATTCTTCCATATGTGGCATTATAAAAGATTAAATGTACATTTGTTTAATTATAGATATGTCTTAGTTGGTAAACTACATTAAAGATCATATAAATATAACTGTATGTACAAGGTTGAAGGTTGAATAAATATAACTGTAAGTACATATCATTTCTCTAGGTAATAAGATGTCATATATTTAATTATACAAGTCTCTAGTCCACGTGTATACCTTCCATATGTAAAATAATAACATATTTCAGATAGTTTACATTATATAGGAGTTTCCACAGTTTTACATATGCCAGTTTTAAAGTTGCTTGTTTCCTGCTTCAATTTTATTTGCTAAAGTAAGTTAGTCCACATTCTTTAGTCAACATTTTAATTGCTAAAGATGAGAATAATAACTGTAATATACGACCACATATGGATGAATATCTCCTCAGCTACCTCAGCCCACATGAGGACCTATAGGCCATGTAATTCTTCAGTCATATATGGTGACAATGCATTATAAATATTAAGTACATATGTCATTTTCTCCACGTAATATATTGTAAGGTGAAGGCTTAAACTTTCTGTTCCTATTTTATTTTTTCAAAAAGTGTAAACGTGGAGAAAATGACATATGTAGATACAGTTATTTATTTAATATTTATAATGCATTGTCAGCATATATGACTGAAGAGTAATAAGATTCATGGCTATTGTAAGGTGAAGGCTTCCATATGGAAGTGATTGGAATCTCCAAAGTTCACCATGAAATTACTAAATTACTACATTACTTCATGAGAATACTAAAACTACTTTAATACACTGTAAAACATGACTTTACACACACATATATAATAATAAGTGACCAAGTGGAGGTGCCCTTGACCCCAAAGGTAAAGCTCACCCCAGGAAATGACCCATGTTCACCCAGACTCCAGGTTCCATCAGTATGGAGGAAAGCTGTAATACACACAAGTAAATCATGTGTGAGTGAAAACTTAGGGGGTGAACCATTGAGGAGGTATAAGGTGACCCTAAGTGACTTGCTAAGATATTCTAAATCACATTAGCAAAAATCCCTCAAGTGCCTTACATGCATGGGGGCATTTAATGTCTCAAAAGAATAGCAGACAACCCTATAGGTTTTCACTCACTAAATCATTTAAAATAGTAAAGAAGCAATTTGAAAATATCTAAATAGCGACAGAAATCCCTGTATGTTATTCCCCAACACAATTACCTTTACTATGCACTGCCATAATATTTTGTCAGAAGAGCCACAGACGAAGGCACACAGCCTGTGATTTCCACGACCATACACAAGATGTTACAAGTAAAGTCTTATACCTCCACAACGACATAACCCCAGATCTCACCACTATTACCAGGCTTACAATCATATGCAAACACTTATGCCAATGACCTATAAATGGCCTATATAAAAATAACACATGTCCAGACAAAACTTACAAATGAGCAAAAGATGTGCACATCCATCTTGAAACAATGACCAGTTATGGCACAAAATTATTATGCTCAACAAATATGGAACATACTTGTGAGCACAAATAATGATTAGCCTGGAGATTTTTTAGCAACTGTATCCTTGTGATCCTGAATCTCAAACACTTTATGGTGTTCCTCGAGCCATTTGTGCTCTGATACATACAGAGTATTAATCAAATATGGATCAAAATATATTGGGAATGAGACTTTTACTTGTAACAAATGCAGTCAATCTTAATTACAACAGCTTGAGAATGCCATGTTAATGTATCACCACATTATGAGAAAAAGATGAAGGAGGAATCAATAACTATTTTGGTGAAACCTTGACTGGTTAGAAGACCAATATTAAGCATGTATGACCATCCCATGGTTGAACTGGATAGGGATGATCTTACTTTCTTTTGAAAGTGAGAGTTTATCCAGTCCCATTCAGGGAATTACTTGACAGAATTTGGCCTCACATAGCACAAGAGTACACGTAAACCAGACAATCCATAATAGTGGACCTAATGCTGGTTATCTCCCTCAGATATCTAACTGCCATCAATGATACATATGGTGGAGAAGCCATTAAACTATCTCACATAAGCAAGCAGTGAAAAGGATTCACACAATTGTTCTCTAGCAGAAAGAACCTTTCCCATACTGTGGGTGTACTGCATAGGAAGTATGTAATGATTAAGTATCCCCAGACACGCAGGTCCCCGCCACTACAACTGCAAGCGGTTGCATTAGACTATCCTTATTGATGCTGACAATAAGGTTCTGCAGTATGATATTAATTAGCCCTAATTGGGCATGCTCAGATGCACAAATTTTAAATGAATGTTGGCTGAAGGGATGCATAGAGAATGACACCCTAAGGATTCCATACATAACCCACTCCTTATGGATAGCAGAGATAGATGTTTTTTCTCTCAAGAATTGGTTTATAACCATATCCTACTGATAAAAAGACTGAGATGGGAGAGTTTCAACAGCAGGCTCCCAGGAGACAAGGAGAGTTGTTGAGAATGCTGTTGGATTACATGGCTGGACACAAATATAAACTGGACACGAAGATAAACAGTCTTAGATTTTAGCCTATCTTAGTGGTATAAATAATTAAATTGAATAAAATAAATAACAAATGACTTGACAAGTTTTGTCTAAGTACATTGTGTTACTTAGTTTGTGCAATTTTTTTGTTTAAACCACTTATATTGGAAAAATTCCAGACCGTTTATCTTCGTGTCCACCCGTGTACCTACCAACCATTTTGGCGTCTCACAAGTGTAATCACACAATAGACAAACACTGTTACAGAGCTTGTGTTAGGTTGTTCTTCACAGCATTATGAGGATGTACCCACAGGTGCATCTAAGACTTATTGATGAGGATGTTAACCACCGGCTGGTGCCAGGAGCATTAAAATAAGGTGCAAATCTACCAGATATGGATGACTGCAAAGAAAGCAACCAGCAGACACAGAGATCAAAGAGGCACACTTTATCTTAAATGTTAAACTTCAATCCTGTGAGGCTGTGCCCTGACAAAGGGATCACATTTGAACCACATGAACTTTGACTATGATAAATTCATTGTGATATATTTATTGTAAGAAACACTACATATTGCTTAATTTGATTTTAACTACATTTTCTATCATATTGTTTGTATTACTTGGTGGTAAACAAATAAACATTTGTACCCAGGCTAACCATCTCAGTGCCAAGTCCAAAATATGGGATTTGAACTCAAGGTCAATAGTTATTAAAACACAGCACAATAGCTCACATAGACATGCAATGCATCTTTACTGTCTACCCATTTTCCAAAAACAAATTTTTAAAAATACCAAAATGTAACTGAAAAACTGATACTCTGTCCCAGATAGCATTCCGCCGTCAAAACGACATTGTCTGTTGGTCGCATGGTCCGCAGATTTAGCCATTGGTCATATCGCCAGCAAATTTTTCCCAATGGTGGCTTGCCAACCACTACTCAGGTTAGATATCTCGTTGGGCCAACATTAGGTATATGAGCATCTCGTGACCAACAACTCCTACCCACAACTCGTTCCCAAGATTTTTTTTTAATATAGCAGGAAACCTACTTCTGTCTGCTCACGTTTTTTTTTCCATTTTGAATATTTTACTTAAAAATATTGAAGTAAACTCCACAGACTTCTGTCTCCCCACGTATTTTTTACTAATTTGCATGATTTATTTTAAAATATTGCACGAAAATCCACGGACTTCTGTCTCCTCACGTTTTTTTTTAAATTTGCATAATTTATTTCATAATATTACTAGGCAACCCCCATGGATGTACGAGAATTTGAAGTATTTGTTCTGTAACTGAACAGACGTTCTTACATAAAATACCCACTCTTCAATAAAAAGAAAATAACTTAAAATATTTATCCATTATTTTTGTTTTTGTCAATTAAACGGCATTTGTTTTCTAATTTTAAGATTAAAATACATCAGGGAATGATAAAAGAAACAAAAATGGATTAAAATGCGTAACACCGCCGAAAACCGGCAAAGCAAGGATAGTGTTGGAAAACCCCACGCAATTGGGTAATCTCATATTTCTTCATAAATATTATGAGCTTCATATACAAGTACTATATTTCATATTCAAGCAGAAATAATGTTTATTCTTATAAAATGTTTGTGTACGAGTTGTGGGTACGAGTTGTTGGTCACGAGATGCTGTGGTCACGAGTTGCATGTAATTCCAACATTAGGCCAACAGTGGATTTTTATTCAAGATGGCAACGAGCAATAATAGGTGATTTTGTGAAACTTAGTAAAAAATTATTTGTTATGGTGTGTCTAAAAATCATATTTCAGTGAGCCCACAAATTTTAACTAACTATTTAACAATTTTGGACATAAAAATAGTATTCTCATTATAAATTCAAACTAAAAAAGTTATTCGTGAACATTTTATTACTGGATTATGGACTATCACCTTATGACAATGTTCCACCATTGTTATTGTTTGGTCATGTGACTTATCAGGGATTCCCTTGACTAAGATCCTCCCACAATCTATAGGATTTTTATTCAGTTTATTGTGTTGCTTCTGGGGGCATTTAAAATATGGCCACTGACATTTATAAACAATTGAATAATCAATCAATCAATCAATCAATCAATCAATCAGTTGTCCAGGTGCTTAATCTCCGTATCAATGGATTCTAAGGCACACCATCCAATCCGTAAGGCATAAATCATGAGACATTAGACATGTTCCGAGTCGTTGCCAGGGAGGCGGTCCGGTGTTCAGTAGTAAGAAGCTATGGTGGGAATGATTTCTGAAATAGGTAGGTTTTGAGTCGACTTTTGAAACTGGAGAGATTTGGAGCACTGCGTATATCATATGGAAGATCATTCCATAACTTAGGGGCATCATATGAGAAACTATTGTTAAAATGGACCTTTGATTTATGGATGGAAGGACAGTAAGAGGGAACCAGAAGGAACAAATTTTTGGGATTGGAACGTCTTGTATTCACGGCAGATTTGTACAAGGGGAGATATGGTGCAAAATACTTAGGCTGGCCAGTGGTGAGGTACTTATAGACTAAAACTAGGGTTTTGAAGATAATACGTTGTCTAACGGGTAGCCAATGGAGTGTCCTAAGGGTGGATGTAATGTGAGTGTACTTTGAAGCACCAGTGACAAACCGTGCAAGCGCATTTTGAACATATTGGAGCCTTGTAGCATTTCGGGATGACAAACTGCGAAAAAGAGAGTTACAATAATCCAAACGACTACTGACCAGAGCATTTGCAATCACCACTGATGTATCCACAGAAAGAAACCTCCTGATACGATGAAGGTCCCTGAGGCTGATAAAGCAGGATTTGATAACAGAATTTACGTGATTGGTGAAACAAAACTTTGCATCAAACAGAACACCCAGATTGCGTACAACATCTGCGGGAGAGAGGCAATTACCCAGGATATTGACAGGTAGTGAGTCACTGAGCCATTTGTGTCTGTCTTTGGCACCGAAGACTATGAATTCTGTTTTATCAGGATTTAGCTTGAGTTTGTTTTCAGACATCCAGACCTGAATATCATTCAAACATGATTTAAGACGGTCAAAAGACTTGAGACTATCATCAGGGGATAAGTGAATGAACAACTGAGTGTCGTCCGCATAGAAGTGGTAACGGACTCCGGTATATTTTCTGATGACTTGACCAAGAGGTGTTGTGTAGAGGGAAAACAGAAGGGGACCTAAGACAGAACCTTGGGGGACTCCAAACTTCAATTTGAACAAATTCGAAAGACTAGAACCAATCTTGACTGACTGAAAACGATCCTGGAGATAGGATCTAAACCATTTTAGTGCCGATCCAGCAAAACCAAATCTAGACGACAGACAGGATAGGAGTGTGTCATGATCGATAGTATCAAATGCCGCAGACAGGTCGAGTAGCACTAGTGCTGTAGGCATGCCCTTGGACAGAGATAGGTGAATCTCATTTTTGATGCACAACAAGGCAGTTTCTGTCGAGTGCCCCACCTTGTAGGCTGACTGGAAAGTATTACCAAGATCATGAGAATCCATATGAGATCTAATTTGGGCAGCCACAATTCGCTCGACCAATTTTGACAAGAAGCTGAGACCGGACACTGGTCGGTAGCTCTTCAAATCCTCTTTTGAAAGGGTGGACTTTTTGAGGTGGGGAGTGACAATAGCCTGTTTGAAAGGATTAGGGAAAATGCCGTTTTTGAGGGACAAGTTAACTAGTTTAGTCAATGAAGGGAGAAGAATGTCAATACATTGTTTCACAATGTGAGTGGGGCATGGATCAAGGGAGCAAGTTTTAGAAGGGGATTCCTTGATAAACTTAAGGACTTCAGTCTCAGTGACAGCTTGAAAGGAACAGAAAGTCGGCGGCTCCTTGTCTGGATGAAGAACCTAAGATCGGGTGTATTTAAAGGTGTCTCGAATCTTTTTAATTTTATCAATGAAAAACGAACCAAATCTGTTTGCTAAAGATTTTTCATCATCAAAGGATGGGAGGACAGTAGAATTTGACCGACTCAATGTTCTGTTTAGTGCATGCCATAACCTCTTGCTATCGCCGCAATTTTCACTGACTAGATCACGATAGAAGCACCCCTTGTTTCTATTTAGGATGTGGTTACATCTGTTTATCTGCCGTCGAAGACGGGAACGATTTTCAGGGGATTTGTCTCTTCTCCAGGTACGCTCAAACTGCCTTCTCATGCACTTGGCAGTTCTATACTCATCAGTTATCCAGCTTGGGGCTGGTTTGATGAGCTGTTTAGTCTTCACTGGTGCATCAATATCTAGAAGGCCAGACAAACCAGACATGTACTGTTCATGCAATAAATCTATGTCATCAGATGGTGAGTTAACAAATGGAATAGTCAGGAGGTCACTTCTGAATTTATCAATATTTTTTATATTTATCAATAATCACCAAATCGCTGTTAGTTTTATAGTTAACAGTACAGTTAAGCAGTTTATTCCCTCTACCAAATTATGCTTTGTTCTTTATTTTGCTAATGCATAATGGGTTTGTAATATATACAGTATAATGACAGTATCTTTAAGAAGTGGTCCAAAATACTGGGATATTAGTTATGTTATGAATGGACTTGATGTTTTGTTGTTTAATGTTGCATTCTATTAACCATATGACTTTTCAATACTATGATACAGAATTATAAAGTGTCGTTAAAAAATTATGGGTGAACTTTTAAAAATTGCAAATATGAATGTTAGGGGACTGGCTGATAAACAAAAATGGTTAGATGTTTTTGATTGGCTAAAAACAAAAAGAATGAGTATATACTGCCTGGAGGATATACATATTAGTCCAGAAAATAAAAATTCTTTTGAGCAGGATTGGGGTGGTAAATGTGTGCTGAACTCCTATTTTTTGGATAGTCGGGGAGTGGCCATATTATTTAATCAAACCTCGAATATTCAAATAAAGGAAGTACAGAAAGATGATCTGGGTAATCTCTTAATTTTAAACCTAATTTTCATGTAACACTTTGAATTTGTCTTGGTTGTTTTGTATGGCCCTAATCGGGACACTCCAAGGTTCTATGAAAATCTTAAAGATCTGCTATTCAACTATTATGATTCCCCTATAATTTGTTGTGGAGACTACAAAGGTATGATCTTGATACTTTTGGTTATGTAAGAGAGAACAACAAAAAGGCCAGAGAAAAAGTATTGGAAATCATATCTCTGTATGATTTAATTGACCCATGGAGAGAAATAAACCAAGACAAATTAAAATACACTTGGTTCAGTAGTAAACCCCCAAGACAGATGACACGTTTAGACTTTTTTCTCATAACACCAGATTTATGGCCAAGACTTGTTAAAACAGATATAATGCATGGCTATCACACTAACCACTCTTTTATTGGTATGTCTTTGGATGTAGGTCTTGTCAAACGGGGAAATGGCTACTGGAAAATGAATACTTCATTACTATATGATGTAGAGTACATTCAGCTAGTGAAGAATGAAATCAAAAATACTTTAAATTGCTATAAAGTAGAAAATGACCAGAATTTCGAGGTATATTCAATAGACTTCCAGCTACTATTTGAAGTGGTCAAATTAAATATAAGGTAAAACAATATCCTACTCTGTAAATAAAGCCAAAAAAATCAAAGCTAAAGAAGAAGAATTGGGAAAAACATTCAAAAGCTTGAGGACTTGCTTGTAAAGTCCCAGAAGCTTAACATAGAGAGAATCAGCTTATCCCACATTGAGTCTGACTTACAGTTATTAAAGGAAAATTTAATCAAATTAAGGGAATTAAAGAATAGTTCAAGTAAAGTCATCTCAAGGCTGAATGTAAAAGGTCAGATTATTGAAAACCAAAATCAAATTTTAGGAGAAATGAGGAAATTCTATAAAGATTTGTATAGTTCAAGAAACTGTAATGTGGACACTTCGCCATTTTTTTTAAACGATCAAAATATTAAACAATTAACTGGACAAAATAAAATTTTGTGTGAAAAGCCTATTGCAGAATCAGAGGCAAAACTTGTTATAAAGAACATGAAAAATGGAAAAACTCCTGGCGGTGATGGTTATCCGGTAGAGTTTTACAAAAATCTTTGGAATGATATTGGTGATTTCCTTTTAAGAAGTTTTAATGAAGGTTTCTCCAAAGGTGAACTCTCGGTAACACAAAGACATGGAATTTTGACATGTATACCGAAAGGTCAGAAATCCCGAGAATTCATCTCAAACTTCAGACCTATAACACTACTAAACGTAGATTACAAAATTTTATCAGGCATTTTAGCTGCCAGGATGAGAAAAGTACTCCCTGATATAATAAGTAATTCACAAAAGGGTTTTCTGAAAGAAAGATATATAGGGAAAAATACTAGATTGGTCTATGATGTAATGTCCAGGCTTAATCAGTTAGACAGAAAGGGGTTAATCCTCTTGGCCGACTTTGAAAAGGCCTTTGATTCCATAGAATGGTATTACATAAATAAAATTTTTGTGTCTTACAATTTTGGAAATAATTTCATAAAATGGTTTCAAATATTATACAACAGTGCTTGCACTTCAGTGATTAATAATGGTTACCTTTCAGAATCTTTCTTCTTGCACCGAGGCTGTAGGCAAGGAGATCCATGAAGTCCATACATTTTCATTTAGGCAATTGAACCTTTAGCAATGGCTATAAAATCTAATGTTAGAATAAAGGGAATTAAAATAGATGGTAATCAATATAAATTGGGACTATATGCTGATGACACATTCTTGTTACTGGGCGGCTCCCAAATGTCATTGAGAGAGAGTATTAAAGTTTTTGATAACTTTTTTCCTGTTCAGGTTTAAAACTGAATAGAGAAAAGACAGAGTTAGCATGGTTAGGAATAAGTAATGGAGAAGCAATATGTAAAGACTTGAACCTTAAATGGGTCACCTCCTTTAAACTGTTAGGAATTAACTTTCTCTTGGACCTGGATAATATGATACAATCTAATTATGAGCCAGTAATAAATAAAATTGAGAATATAATATCTATTTATAAAGCTAGAAATTTGTCATTGATTGGAAAAATTGCAGATTTGGGATTTGCTACTTTTACATCTAAATTTGATATTAAGACAAATTTTGTAGATTTTTATTCTTTAACCCACTGTCTCCCTCGGGAATGGAGAGCTGCATTAACAGGAAGCAATCAAAAACTTAATTCTCAAAATATATCTCAGACTGTTGTGACAAATATATTGCGAATGCAAAAGGTATGTAGAGGTACCTTCTGGGTTTTTGTGGACATCATAAATAAAGGTGAAAAAAAGCTTTCTGACAAATGGTCGTCAGCTCTGAGTATGACTATATCACCAGAGGATATGAGTACATATTTTTGTGCAAATTTTAAAAGTACCATACTTTCACGCTCAAGAAGCTTTCAATATCAAATATTGAAGAGATCTTTAGTGACAAATAAATTTCTTATAGTAAGTGGTATAAATTCAAACAATAATTGCACATTTTGCAATAGTGAGGTTGAAACATTGGAACATCTGTTTTGGAGGTGTCTAAAGGTACAGAATTTTTGGATTGCTATAAAAAATGAATTGGGACTATCAACAGGTTTTAGGCTAGATCTCAGTGAAATGTTAGTGCTTCTTGGATCAAATAAAGGTAGTAGCTGTGAACTTGTTAATACTATTGTCAATATTTGTAAAAGACACGTTTATGTTTGCAGGTGTAATGGTACAGAATTTAATACTACGCTTCTTTGTAATTGTTTAATTAGAGATCACTTTAATGTTGAAAAGATATTGTTAAAGGAAACAACTAGAAGTGATACAGTTCTATTTAAGAAATGGGGTCCTCTTCTTGACTATTTGCGTAAGAAAAATAATTAATAATTTATCCAAATAATGTCATTATATATGTTTTTTGTTCATTTGAGTATCCTTCGTGCTTAAAATTGTCATGTTTTTGTTTTTTTTGGCTAGGATACCTTCCTACCAGGGTATTGTACCCCTAGCCTTTTTGTAAATTGGTAGGTTTCATTACTTTTGAGGGAGAATAAAATATCAAAGAGCAAAAAGATCCTCCCACAATCTGTCTATTACTTGCCTTCTGTTAAACAATGGCCACATAACAACATGCTGCAATCTGAATGGCTGATGCCATACATTGAGTAGAATATTTTCAAACCAACACACTGGCCAAGACAATGGTTGTGCAAATGACTCAGAATATAGATTTAATCCAAAATAACACTTTTCATGACCCCTTTCTTTCAACTCTCAAACACAACTGTCAAATTGAAACATCCAACTATCCCTCCAATACATAAAATATTCAAATGTGTTTCACTGAACCTTTTAAGCACCAAACAAACATCAACAAATAAAACACCTTACCCTCACATGCCAAGTACAAATTTAGCCTTTATTTTTACCCAACCTAATTGACTTTTTTAAACTTAATAACTATCAGTTGTGAGTGCGCCTGACAGGCTGCAAGCAGTTTATACAAGTTGTGGATAAATTTGAATTTTAGTGGCTTTTGAGTCAATGTAAATTTTTGGATTTTTAGATCATTACAAAGGATATTTTATATAGATTTTAGTGATCTATGACTTGTTTTAAAACTTTTAGTTACTTTTATGTAGTTTGAGATATATTTTTGTGACATTCTATTGCTTATTGAACTCAAGAAACATGTTGTATTTCACACACATATCTGGATAACCGTTGTGTAAACACTACCATGTAATTAGTCTATCATGTGAAAGGAGTCTCTACCATTTGATGAATCACATGCTATTGGATATTGTGGATACATAGAAAATGTGTCAGATCACTTTCAGGAGTCAATTATGTCAAAACAATGGCTATACAAACACCTTTTCAAGGCCCAAATACAGGGGATGTAGGGCAGGAACAAGAAAAATTAGACAAATTAAAACAGTAATAACAAAATTTGATGACTTTAGAGAGGCCAAGTATTGTGCCATGGGTGTTAATAGAAACAATCTCATAGACATTCAATTGGAACAAAGACAATGTACCAATGAAAGGTGGATAAATTTCAGTTTGATCAATGCTAGATCTGTTAGAAATAAACATATGCAAATCAATGATTTTGTGGCTGACAACAAACTTGATTTTTTGGCAATTACAGAAACCTGGTTATCTGAGGAGACTGAGTCTGACATTGTGCACTCTTTGACACCGGAAGGTTTTTCTTTCAGTCATAAACCTAGACAAAATAAGTCTGGTGGTGGTACTGGCCTAATTTTTAATTCTAACATCAAGTATAAAGACATACCCACACAATCATATATGTCCTTTGAAGTCCAAGAACATGTGTTATTTTTTTATCATATCTCCCTGAGACTCTGCATCATTTATAGACCACCTAGATGTGAAAATGCATCTCTGGGAGATTTTTTCAAAGAAATTGAAGAATATTTCACAGTTTGTTCTTCATGCACCGAATCTCTACTGATAGTTGGTGACTTCAGTATTCACTTTGATTCACCTGACTCTCATGACGTCAAAAGATTTTACTCTTTATTAGGTGCACTGGGGTTTCAACAGAAAGTTGACTTTCCAACTCACAGCAGTGGGCATTGCTTAGATCTTATGATTGTGAAAGAAGATGACATGATGTTTAGCAAACCAGTGGGAAAAGAAACAGCTTTGTCAGACCATTTGGCAATTTGTAGTAAATTTCTGTCTAAAAAACCTGATTCATCCAAAGTAGTGATGCAAGTCAGAAATATTAAGGACATTGATATAGCAGCTTTTAGGAAAGATCTGTTTAAATACAGCTGGATACCCAAACAGCATTGTCTGCTTCAGAAACATACTACAGCTCCCTTAAACATGTTCTTGATACTCATGCACCCTTAAAAGAAAAGTGTGTCACAATTAGACCCAATACATCATGGTACAACTGTCAACTTAGACAAGCAAAGGTCATAAGAAGGAGGCTAGAACATAAGTGGAAGAAATTTGGAAGAGAAAGTGACTTTTTGGCATACAGAAAATAGTCCAAGTTGGTGAATAGCTGTATCTACAAATCCAAATCAGATTTCCAGTCAAACAGGGTACTTGGAACAGAAGGAGATTTGAAGAAACTATTTCAAACTTGTAAGGATATAATGGGTGCTTCTCAAAAGTGTGTTTTGCCTGAGTATGAAAATGAACTCACTCTTTCTAACACCTTCAATTCATTTTTCATGGACAAAATTTTAAAAATTCCTGATGACATTTTTCAGTCCCCCACACCAGTTGCTATGAAAATAGAAAAAACAAGAAAAACTATTGAACAAAGATGCCAGTCAACTCACACATTTTGAAATGGCTACTGAGGAAGAAATTTGTAACATAATGTCCAGAGCATCTTTGGCAACATGTGATTTGGATCCCATTCCTTATTCATTTATAAAGGACAACATTGATGTTTTAGCTCCAGCAATTAGAGACATAGTAAATTTGTCACTTAAGTCAGTTGACTGTCCAGCTCCTTTGAAAAAGGCAGTAGTTGTGCCCCTCTTAAAGAATAAAGGTCTTGACCCTGAAACACTAAAAAATTATCGTCCTGTGTCAAACCTGAGTTTTATTTCAAAAATAGTTGAACAAGTAGTGGCGAAACGGCTTAGAGATCATCTTTCCTCAAATGAATTATGGGGAAAGACTCAATCAGCTTACCGGGCCTTCCACAGTACTGAAACTGCTTTGCTCAGGGTTCAAAATGACATTTTCTCATGTATGGACAAGAACAAATTAATGGCACTTGTAATGCTAGACCTCAGTGCAGCATTTGACACCATTGACCATAACATACTTCTAAGAAGGTTAGAGTCACGGTTTGGAATTAAAGGTGTTGCCCTGCAATGGATTAAATCATATCTCTCTCAAAGAAAGCAGTAAGTAAAAATTGGTAACACCATTTCAGATCCCATTGAACTGTTTTTTGGAGTACCTCAAGGCTCTGTTCTTGGCTCACTGTTTTTCAGCTTGTACATCAGCCCTGTGTCAGATATTGCAGAATCACACATGTTCTATGCAGATGATTCGCAATTATATACAGCTGTCAACCCCAGGCATGACAACCATGTAGGACTGGCAATTTTAGAATCATGCATCAACAACATCAAGGACTGGATGCATGTCAACTTTTTAAAGTTAAATGACTCAAAAACTGAGTTTATCATGTTTGGTTCTAAGCATAATTTGTCTCATTCGGAAAACAGAAACATAAAAGTGGGAAATCATCAAATAGCAACTGTGGAGACTGTTCGCAATCTAGGTGCTCAAATAAATAAACATCTCTCTATGGACAGCTTTATTCAAGCAAAATCAAAGAGCATCACTTTCCAGCTTAGAACTCTTAGGAGAATCAGGAAATTTCTTACAGACAGTGCATGCAGGATATTAGTGCAAGCCACAATACAGTCCCGACTTGATTACTGTAACAGCCTCCTCTATGGAATCAATGAGCAGAACTTAAATATTTTACAGACACTGCAAAACTCTGCTGCCCGATTGATTTTGAATCTTCCATATTATGCCCAGGCAACACATCCAAGGAGACAGCTGCACTGGCTTCCAGTTAGACAAAGAATCATTTTAAGATACTGACCTTTATATTTAAATGTATCCACAGTGAAGCTCCAGTATACTTATGTGAACTGATTCAGTCATACAATCCAAGTAGACTTCACAGATCGAGTAGTGGAAATAGTCTAGTTGTGCCTCATACTAGTTCCAAATTGACAGACAGAGGTTTCTCAGTGTGTGGCCCAACTTTATGGAATAGTCTACCTAAACAAATAAGGCTAGCTACCAGCTGCACCAAATTTAGGAAACTCCTAAAAACTCATCTGTTCAAGATTGCATATTTAGTATAATTTTATTTTGAAACATTTAAATTGTAAAGTGCTTTGAGCTTACAGAAAAAGCTCTATATAAGAACTATGTAATAATAATAATATCAGCTAGCCTTGCCATAGACGCCTAACAATACTTTGTGAAAATCTGTAAAAGACCAAGTTACAGATATATGGTTGCTGTACTATCCACCAAACTTACTTAAAAGACTGAAAGTACCAAAGCTAAAAAGAAAACCTACCACGATGCATATATTGTACTTATACTTTGCCAAAGCTGGTGAAAACGTTTTACAACATATACTTGCAGTACGGGCCCACATATTTTACTTAATACTTTACCAAAGAGTAATAAAACTTTTACTATCGATCCTTGGTACACTGCAAGCCCACTTTTATTGGTTACCTTGTTACCAATGGCTGTCCAACCAAGTATATTTTATTACCAAATATAAAGATACCAAATATAAAGATAACAGGTTTAAAGATAACATGATGAGTCTGGATCAAGTCTTGGGACTATCGGGACTGAGCTAAAGTTATAGCTGACCCTCCAGGGAGGGATTCACAAAAGGTTTTAGGTCTAAGATTTCTCTTAAGTCTAAGATAAAAGACTTAAATATTATAAACTTTGTCATAAAGGTAAGACAAAATTTATGCTTAGACAAAATGGAATTCATAAAAGTTTTGTCTTAACTTTAAGACCACTGCTGGGCAGACTTAAGTAATTTTTACCCCATCCCTGAAGGTCTGTCAGGGTATTGTTTCACCCATGGTGTCCGGATGGGCTGGCGTGCGGGCGGGTGGTCAGTGGGAAAAAGTTTGTCTGGGCTGTATCTCAGAAACCATAAGGTATAGGAAGTTGATACTTGGTAGGGACATTGGTTACTGGGTGTAGGTGTGCAACGGCATGGTGTGACCTTAATTTGACCTTGCCACAGTGACCTTTAGTTTGAAAATCTTGTCCAGGCCATATCTCGGAAACCTTAAGGTGTAGGAAGTTGATACTTAGTAGGGACATTGGTTAGGAGGTGTAAGTATGCAACATCATGGAATGACCTTGATTTGACCTTGCCACAGTGACCTTGACCTATAAAATCTTGTCCAGCCAATATCTCGGAAACCGTAAAAAGAAAACTGATACTTGGTAGGGATATTGGTTAGGGGGTGTAGGTGTGCAAGCGTCATGGTCCGGCCTTGATTTGACCTTGGACCTTCCATAGTGACCTTGACCTATAAATCTTGTCCGGACTATATCTCAGAAACTGTAAGGTGTAGGAAGTTGATACTTAGTAGGGCTATTGGTTAGGTGGTGAAGGTGTGCAACGTCATAGTGTGACCTTGATTTGACCTTTAACCTTGCAGTTGTGACCTTGACCTATAAAATCTTGTGTGGGCTATATCTCAGAAATATTATGGTGTAGGAAGTTGATACTTGGTAGGGACTCTGGTTAGGGGTGTAGGTGCTCAATGTCATCGTGTGACCTTGATTTGACCTTTGACCTTACCGTAGTAACCTTTACCTGTAAAATCTTGTCCTAGCTATATCTCGGAAACCATAAGGTGTAGGAAGTTGATACTTGGTAGGGATATTGGTTAGGGAGTGTAGGTGTGCAACATCATGGTGTGACCTTGATTTGACCTTTAAAATTTTTCGTAGTGACCTTGACCTATAAAATCTTGTCTGGGCCATATCTCGGAAACTGTAAGGTGTAGGAAGTTGATACTTGGTAGGGACATTGGTTAGGGGGGTTGTAGGTTTGCAATGCCATGGTGTGAACTTGATTTGACCTTTAACTTTGTCATAGTGACCATGGGTTTTAAAATCTTCTCTGGGCTATTTCTCAAATTCCATAAGGTGTAGAAGGTTGACAGTTGGTAGAGACATTGGTTAGGGGGTGTAGGTGTGCATCATGGTATGACCTTTAACTTTGGCTCTGTCAAAGTGTGTTCACCTGCCATATTTGAGACATCTTTCTCTTTTGACAAAGATATGGATAGGTGCAACTGTTTATTATATGCACTTTTACATAAATGTGCTTTTTCCATTGACAGCTTTTCTCCAATTAATAAATTTTACAGCTTCATAGTTTTTTAGTTTACTGATTAATGCTGTCATTTTACTATTGAATTGTCTTGTTTTGATACTTTATCTTTAAATACATTTTCTTTCTCTTAGATGTTATTTTCTCTACTTAAACATTATTGGAGATTTATATAACTGACACTGCTCTGAAAGTATCCAGATCTTTGTACTTTTTCACTACTTCTATATCTCATGGTGTTAAAAACCACAGACTGTGGGGTACGGGCATCTCTGCTGCTATTTTTGAAATATTCCATTGCATGTATGTACATTTTACCCTTTGTTATGCCAACAAAAATATACTTCGGGGATGTATTCTTCTTATAAAAGTAATTTCTATGGATTGTAATAGAAATTTACATTATTCAGTTTCCTATAAATTTCCACATTTTACCTTCTTGTGGTAAAAATATTGTCATAAAAATAATGTCACAATAAAACACAAAGATTACTATTTTTACATAATTTTTCCAAAAAAAAGTGACAAATCTGTTTTATAATTTTGAAGAGCATATTGGATGTATTTATCAGTGAAAAATAATTTTGGTTTGCTAAAATTTGTTAATTTGGATACAAAATAGTTAAGACTTTTTGCATAAATTTTATCTCAGCTAAAATTTTGCTAAGCACTTTTTGTGAATCCCAACTTAAGATAAAATCTCAGCTTAGACAAAAGTTTTAAACTTAAGACTGGTCTTACCTAAAATTTTGTCTAAGACTTAAGACCTTTTGTAAATCCCGGCCCAGGTGTATCAAATATCATGCATTATTGATATTACAATGATCTCAGTTGTGTATTGATTATATGTTTACATTATGATTATGTTTTATTGTTTTGATGCGGCTGTTTGCCTGCTAAATGATGACTATGATGTACCATTAAATGTTTTAAATTTATCCATTTTGGGTTGTTGTTACTGTTCTGCTAGAAAGTGGGAAAACTTTCAAGAAATCAGAACTAAAGGTGCTATAATCAGATTGAAGGCGCAATTAGTAGAAGAGGGGGAAAATACTCCAAATACTTTTTAAATTAGAGAAGCGTAATTACAACCAGAAATGCATGAAAACAATTATAAATCAAGATGGGTTAGAAGTTACAGATTCAAAAGATATTTGACAGAACAAGCCAATTTTTTGAGAATCTTTATACAACCAAGAACATAGATTCCATATCTAATAGTAAAATAGAAGAGAAATTTTTAACAAATATAAATATACCAAAGCTAGATCAAGATGTTAAATCAAATCTCAATCTTCCAATAAGTATAGATGAACTTTCACATGCACTTAAAATATAAAAAATGATAATCACCGGGCTTAGATGGGTTTACAACTAATTTTTATAAGTTCTTCTGGACTGACTTAAAAAAATCATCTGTATGAAACATTGACTTACTCTTTCCAACAGGGGAAATTACCCAGATTATAAGATACTAGCCAAAGCACTCTCAAGAAGATTAGAACAAGTTATGCCAAGTTTGATATGTTGTGATCAAGTGGGTTACATTAAAGGATGCTTTATAGGAGAAAATGTGAGCATTAAAGAAGATATATTGAGTTATACTTCAACTAAACAACTCTTGACAACAACTGTAGAATGGAACTTTCTCTTTAAAAGTCTCAAATCTTACATCATTGGATCAGAATTTATTTCGTGGATGAAGCTTCTTTATCATAATATCACATCATGTACAGTGAACAATGGGCACCTCTCTCCATCTTTTGAACTCTCAAGGAGAGTTCGACAAGGCTGCCCACTATCTGCCTTCTTATTCATATTAGTCTCAGAGATTATATCCTTGTATCTGAAATCAGATAAGAGTATTAAAGGAATTAAGATTGCAAGAACAGAATCTAAAATTTGCCAACTAGCATCTGATACAACTATTTTTTTAGAAACTTTAAGTTGTCTTGAAGAAGCTATTAATCTTTCTAATGCATTTCAAAAAACTTCTGGTTTAAAATTAAATATGGAAAAAACTGTTGTAATACCACTAGGCCCTGATCTGCTGTAGAATGAACAAAAAGAAATTTTGATGGAAAGTTAAGAAAAGTTGAAGCCATTTTTCAAATTTGGAAACAGTGTAATCTGTCATGGAAAGGATGCAATTGTAATAATAAAATCTTTGATATTGTCCCAATTTACACACTTGTTTAGTATCTTATATACTCCTCCATATGTGCTAGACAAATTAAACTTATTTTGAACTTTTGTGGAATAATAAACCACCAAGAGTTAAATATGAAACTGTGATTGCCAACATAAAAGATGGTGGACTAAAGCTACCTGATATTACCAGTTTTCATAATGCACAAAAAGCCCTCTTGATTAAAAGACTGCAAATAAGTGAAGGCAATTGGAAAAATTGGCCCTTATTTACAAAGTTTCCAATTCAAAATTTTACACAAGACTGTCAACTGTGGGTATAATCTTTTTAAGTGGAATCTTGTTGATTCTGCTGTTTGCAATTACTGTAATTTGTGTACAGATACCATTGAACATCACTTCTACTACTGCGTTGTATCACAAGACTTCTGGTTGAAAGTCTCTGACTGGTTGAATTATTTTATGAGGGAAAGTGTTAGTTTTTCAATATGTGAAGTGCTTCTTGGTGTCACTAAAACCTCTACAAACAACACTCATTATTACACTCACAATTATGTTATAATACTTGGCAAGCGGTTCATTAATTTTATGAAAATAATGAAGAAAGAATTTGCTTTTCAGATTATATTGCACATGTCAAAAATAAAGTTAGAATTCTGAAAGAATCATTTACAATGACTAACAATGTGAATGTATTTAAACAAAGGTATAGAATACTATATGACCATTTATGTGACTGATTTATACATTAATTTATGTAACTTATGTATCATTTGTATTGCAATAACCATCTACTAAAGAGGCTAATAAAAAAGCTAAAAAAAATGTTTCTGATAGAAAATTTTCAAAACATTTGATAGAAAATATTTCAAAAACATTTCAAAATAATGTGATTGAAAAGAAGTTGCTATTAAACAATTGTCAAACAATTACAAAACATTGTCAATAAATGTTGTGTAAACTTTTATGTATTCTATTTATCAAATATTTCATAATGAATGTTTGAAAAACATTTCCAGCATAACCTTCATTTCTTCAGCTATTTTATGAAGGTTTAAAAAGCGTTTCAAGTCAAGCCTAGTTTTTTGAGTTATTTTATAGATATTTAATAAATGTTTTCAGCAAAAACATTTGTTCATAAAAAAATGCTTATAAAAGTTCAGAAAATGCTTATAAAACGTTTTAAACATTATAGTGTAAATGTTTACTTGGAAACATTTAGTAATCCAAAAGATATGGTTTAAAAACGTTTTGTAAACTGCCATCCTAATTTGAGTTTAATGCATTGCCAAAGCTTATCAAAATAAACTACTTACTTGGTGTACAGTCAAATAATTTTTATTGTAAATGCGAAAATATGAAAAAGTAAATCATGCCACGTCATAGTGTTGACCCAGTTCAAATGGGCCAACAACATGCATGGTAGCCGCCTCAAGTGTTGCCAGAATAAAAAGAGGTAAACAAATGAAGTAAATGGAAAATTAGCCTGGACAAAAGTAGAAAATGTACGTGTAGTTAGCCCTGTACAAACCCTGTATCAACACCATGAATGGTAGCTGCATCAAGTGCAACCTTTACTCAATACTCATGACATAATTATACAGTGCAACGGACTGTAGATTCTACACTTGGCAAAATGGAACGCCAAATATATTCCAATTCATTCTTTATAAGAATAAATGCTAATGATCAAATTAAATTATAAAAACTTTGCAAACAAAATTATCCTTATTCAGTTAACGTTAAACTTAAAAAAGTCACTTCCAAATGCAATTAAATCAGCTACATTAGTCCATGAGCCAGTATGGTTGGTGGGTACCAAATTAGGGAATAATGATCATTGTAATTTTTGGCAAGGAATACACCTATATAGGGTAATATAGGGTAATATTAATATAATGCACACTTACTCAACTTGCTGGAAAATGGTCAAATTGATACTTCAACATTACAATTTTCCACAATGATAATACTGTTGAAAGTCTTGTCATGAAATAATGTTTTATAGTTTTAACTGAAAACAGTGTTATTGATGGAAATTCTAGTATATGTTTGATTTCCAGCAGAAGTAAATTATTTTGTTCTTGATAAAATATTGGTTGATTACTTAAGAAATGTTTCAAATGTCTAGATAACTCTTTGACATATAATACCACATTGGATTTAATCAGAATTTATTTAGCAGTTCAAATAACTAATTATGTATTTTGTAAAACCTATATTCACCTCACCACAGAAAATGTTATATCTACCCCTAAATGGTAAAACAACTTTTTGGCATGATTTCTTGAGTTTTATCAATGTCATCATTTATTCAATGTAGCTATTGAAACCCAGAATTACATGTATTAAAATATTACTTTCACTTTATGAATAATATGATTAGTTTTCCTTTAAAATTGTTTAATTAGAACATTTTCTATATATTTGTATTAATACTTTAACACCTGTATCAATACATATAACTCAACTAGGGAATCAAATGTTTATTAATATTTCTCTAACACTCTAACCAACAATCAAGGGCAAATTTGGGTTGTGGTATACATTGGTAAGACCTTGAAGACTGTTGTTTTGTGGCAATGACCTTCCAATATAAAACCAGTGACAGCCTTGTAAAGGTCAAATTTAAGGCTATTTTTCACATTTTGTCAGATAGAAGGGTACATCACCCTGTAGCTGATACAAATAACACATATATATCAGCGGCAATGTATACCATTAACAAAGAAATCTTGGTTGCATCACCAGTCATTTTCAAAATGTTTGAATTTTCTGTAGGTTAGGTTACATCATGTCCTGTCCGGGGATACATTGCAATGAGACACATTTTGTAGTTGCACTTTTATAGTGGTTAATGTCTCCTTTACTAAAGGGAATCTGATGACTAACAGCACCAAAGAAGTCATTTAATTTCAGTATCCAGCGAGGGAAAAACACCAAGGTGAATGCCTGGTTGGTAAGGTTGGTAAGTCTTGGTGTAGATATAGGATTTCATCTTTCTGAAAGAGGCAATAGGGGTTGCAAGAAATTCATCAGGAAGAGCATTCCACATGGTGGGAACATCAAAAGCAAAGCTATAGCCAAAGTGCATGCATAGATGGATGAAATGTTGGTTCAACAAGGAAATTACCAACACTCTGTCTGGTACAATAAGAACTAATATAAGACCAAAGATATTGAGCAAAATACTTATATACCTGTGTGAAGAAACTTATAAACAAGTGTGGCTGTATTTTAAAAAAAATGAATGTTTATTTATCTTTCTGGTGTACAGGAAACCAGTACATGCAGTCGGTCAATGTTCTGTACTGTAAATGGCGAGCAATTCCAGCTTTCCCACATGAAGTCATGTCAGAATTTGAACTCTGATCTCAGAGGTGGGAGGGCAGGTGTGTTACCACTGCGCCATCATGGCCCCCCCATAAAGTACGAGTGAAGTTAACAGGCAGCCAATGCAATTTTTTAAGAAATGGAGTTGATAATTCTTTATATACCAGTGTTTGATAATATGCTAGCTGCACTATTTTTGATATATTGTGATTTACATAAATTGAACTTGAGAGACTACTCAAAAGTGAATTACAGTAATCTAACTAACTACTGGCAAGATCATTGACCACAAGTATAGAAGCATCATGAGATAGAAAATGCCTGGCTATGCTTTAAGTCCCTTGTTTACATAAAGCAACTTTTGCAGACACTCTGAACATGTTTTGACAATGAAAAATCAGAGTTGAACCACACCCAGGTTCTTGACTGACTCAGGCAGAGAGGACTACCAAAGATGTAAATTCTAAGTATAAACTAAGCATTATTGGGGAACAATGTTAGTTTACTGGTTGACTTCAACTCTTTTACAGCATGAATGCAGCTATTCAACTGTTCAAAGGCAGAAGAGACAATCTTGAGATGCAAGATACGGTGTCATCAGCGCAAAAAATGAAACTTAATACCTTTGTTTTGACAAATCACCAAGCTGAGGTGGATAGTGTACAGTGAAACCAGCAAAGGGCTCAAAACAGAATCTTGAGGAAACAAGAAATCACAAAGATCAGACAAGGCACTGGCTTAAGTCAGGAAACTCATCCACTGCCATATGTTCTGTGTGCTTGTGATGACTTGCAATTCATGAATACTCTCATCACTTTCCAGGGATCTTCCATTATGTTTAATATATTTTTCCTGTATGTATCAAATGGAACACCATATCCTGGTACCATGACTACCTTCCCTCAGAGCCATATTCATAACTGTCGTGGCAAAACAACTTAATCATTTTCATTCTTTGGAGCAAGTTCATTCCATCAATAACTGCTGCAGAAATTCTTTTACATTTGTCTGCAAGGTTGTTCTCAAAGTAGCATAATTTGTCTCTCTTGGTAATCCTTGTGTTGTGGACCAGGCCATGGGCAAAGGGCTGAGGGGCTGAGAAAGGATAGCTTCCATACAAGATTTTGTCCTTGTGCGATCACTATAATATGGCCAGAGAGTTGTCTGCTTTCAATATGATTACCCTCTCATTTGATTTTACTTCTCTTTTCTTGCCCTCCCATTTGATTTTACTTCTCTTTTCTTCCCCTCCCATTCGATTTTATTTCTCCTTTCTTCCCCTCCCATTTGATTTTACTTCTCTTTTCTTGAACATTTCCCTGTCGGTTTTAATGGAGTAATGAAATTTCTTTGATGGAGAATATTTTTCCAGTTTCTTAAACTTGAAGGTTTACATAGTATTGCTTACCAGCATTGTATGCCTTCATAGGGTCAAATGTAAAGTTTTGAGCACTGCCTTTGCTGTAGATATGCTAACCGACTCCTGCATCCCATTGACCCATTGACACATTCCCAGTGGTGCTATATACAGTAAATTCATAGAGCAGTATCTGACTGTGCACCACAACAGTTTGCATTAATAATGTTGCACATCCATTAAAAGTTGATCATTACATGTGTATATTAAAACCAACTAAAAATTTAAATACACAAAAATACAGGTTGTGATGGTACAAACATAATCGTATCATACATGGTAATGTCAAAGTCAACACCATGACATCACATCTTAATAACACCACACATGATGTAATACATTGTGCTATCATAATGGACAAATAAATCATCTTTATTTAAATAACATTTAAACAATTTGAGCACAGTCAGGTATTCAGTGCAGATGTACAGGGGAATAACATACGAGTTTGCCAGATTGATCTTATCATGCAATGGTATCTCTTAATGAAATTGTTTTTCAAGACCAATGTATCTATATCTAAATGACCTGCGAAAGATATCATAGATATTGTTACTTTTGTTTGAATAAATATAAACACCAGTTTTTTTCAAATTTTGATGCTCTTTATACTTGTTAGTTATAGGAAAGACATCACAGAAATTAGACTTATTATTTCATAAAAACCAGTCCTTACACCCAATGTATTTGTATATATAATGAGTTTAACATTGATATTAGATATCACCTTTGCTAATTTGAAGTACACTTCTATATCTAATAACATATTATGAGTAAAATTACTACCAATTCTAAAAAGGATATGGTCAATAAGAAGTGAGAATCATCATTTTGAAGTCAGGCACATTACTTTGTGCTATATCTACTTTTCGAAAACACGGTTTTTAGCAGGTATATATATCATGTGATAACACACAATAAGCTACCACCAATGCAATGCTATCACATATATTCTATAATTTGAGGTGTATACCTTATCAAAAATCACCATAACAATTATTTCCCAAAATGGTACCGGTGGGTCAAATTTGTGGTCCTGGCTCATGGACTACATATTCAGTTACATCCAATCCTTCCCAATACATTTATAACAAAAACCACAGCAAAACCACAGTTCTGTCTCACTATAGCCAGTCCCTACAGGATCACATGAGATGAGTGTTGATAACCAGTCAGTGTTGGATTAGTTGTTGACCAGTCAAGTTGTGTTTCCTTCTCTCTCTATGTGTATGTGTACATTTTTCAGCTGGATTATTACTGTGTTGTTGTTTCATTTTGGATATGATTTCAATAATTCTTGGTTCCCTTATTTAAAATAAACACTGATACTTTAGTAAAGACAAAAATAGCTTTAGAGATATATTTGTGTTTGGGACTTCTTTGCAACACAGACAGTCAGAGGATTTATATTCATGCCTTTTAATAGCTAGAGTAATGCTCAGCTTGTGCATGTTTACACACTTCTTAAAAGCTAGAGTTTTAGCTCGACTTGAAGTATATTCATTGTAAACTTTGAATTAGCCTACATGTCAGTTGATGGTAGTGCCATAAATAATGAGAAGGGCTCTGAACCTGGTTCCTCAAGAGAAGGCTCTAATACATTGTAAACTGTGAGACACTGGGAAAAAATGAATTACCCTACATGTCAGTTGACAGTAGTGCCATAAATAATGAGGAGGGCTCTGAACCTGATTTCTCAAGAGAAGGCTCTAATGCTGCCTTTAAACAGATAAATAAAAGCATGGGTAAATTGTTGAAGTCCTCCAAAATATGAGAGAGGCATTTCAGTATATGGCAGCACAACAAGGAAAATACCACTATGACAGTGATTTAGATGAGCCTTTGGCAAAAGTGGCAAAAACAAGTATGAGTGAACCTTTGGATACAAGTAAAGCTCATGATATCAGTGATTTCTTTGAGGACACCCAGTCTGTCAAGGAGCACCTGGCAAAGTTGGACCACCTGTGAGAGCCAAATTAGCAAAGTGAACTCTTACTTTAAAACTGCAATGAGCTATGACACTATCCAGAGAAAGCAAAAAGAATATGTCAGGCCTGGAAATTGCTCCAAACTCTCAGTAATGACAATATCTAGAAGAAATTGAGCCGTTTCTAGAAAAGGAAAGATTTTAAATTGACCAATATTCAGAGAGCCTTGCCAGCCAATGCCACTGCCATAACTAAGGTCATAAAAAACCTGATATCTGCTACCAAAAACAATGATTCACAGATGCCTTGCATTTGACAAACACAAACACTCAAATCTTCCAGGGGGAAGTTTGAAAGGACCACAAAGTAACTGTACACAGTAACTGCAACAACCCCTGTACAGCTAACAACCCTGTTGAATGTGAACTCAGTCATCAATTATCCAGATAAGATAGAGTTCTATGATTATGTTAACAGTGGTATTAAACAACAAAACATTTTAAAGCTGGCAGAATTAAAAAGTTTATACAAAACTGGTCAGCTATTACATCAGATGAAAGTATTTTAAATCTCATGAGGGGAGAGCACTTACAATTTGCTACAGTACCAATCAAGTATTTACTCCAAACAAGTTTAAATTTACCCCAACTGAAAATACAGCAATTACTGAAGAAATACAAATGCTTCAAGTGTGACATTTTTAAAATCCCTGGGATTTGTAATTCACCCAGATGAATCAGCACAGGTGCCAACTCAAAAACTGACTTTTAAGGTTTTGTACTTGACGCACAATTATTGAGAATTTTCCTCACTGTCCAGAGCAAACAGTGTCTGATAAGCTTGTGCAGAGCTCTTATCTCTGAACACTTCCTCTATAAGACAGGTTAGCAGTGTTATTGGGGTCATGTAAAGGCCAATGATTTACAGATGCCTTGCATTTGACAAACACAGACACTCAAATCTTCCAGGGGGAAGTTTGAAAGGACCACAAAGTTTAGTGATGAGTCAAAAATAGAACTATATTGGTGTACAGGACACATAAACAGCTCATGGTGTCCAATTACACGTGTGATCCCCAGTTAGTCCTTCAGTCAGACAGTTCACCCAAAGGGTGGGGAGGAGGCTATAATAAAAATACTGACAGAGCCAATGGACTACTGGTGAAAAGGCAAACAAATATATAAATGCCTTGGAATTGGAATTAAAAGCAGCTTATCTTACACTCCAGTCATTTTGGTAAACATGACTGACACACATGTGAGGCTAATGCTTGATAATACCATTGCAGTAGCATATATTTGAGAAATGGGAGCATTAAAAGTAAACAGTGCAATGAAATAGCCTGGGACATATGGCAGTTTGCAAAACAGAGAAACTTGTAGTTAAGGTCTGCCTACATTAAGGGTAAACTTATTGTCATTCCTGACCAAAGAAACCGTAAATTTGAAAGAGAACTTGAATGGAAATTGAGTGAAAATGTTTTCCACAAAGCCTTATCTGTGTTAAATGTAAATTGTGGGATTGATCCCTTTGCATCAAGATTAAACTATCAGTTAACATCATTTGTAAGTTACAAGCCAGATCCAGAAGCTATATCTGTGGATGTATTTACTATAAATTGGAAATCATGAGATTTCTATGCTTTCCTACCTTTGCACTCATTACTGGAGTTCTGTAGAAGATAGGTATTGTTGAGGCCACAGTGGTGACCATTGTACCCTTTTTGGAGCACTCAAGCTTTTTTCCCAACACTTATGAATATGCTTGTGTTTATTTATGAATATGCTTGTACCGATTCCAGTTTTTATTTTAAAAAACACTTAGGACATCATCCTGCATACTTGTGACCACCAACCCATAAACAATACAATAACCACATCTGTCAATGGACAGACTTTTGCTCCCTTTCATGCACCTTTAGCCACCTGTTTAGATTTCCTCACAGCAAAATTTAAAGAAGGATATGGATACAGTTCGGTAAACACTGCAAGATCTGCAATTGCTACATTTTATGATAACATTAAGGATAACCCCAAGATAGCACGCCATCCCTGCCAAGGTACACCTGCACTTGGGATATCACTGATGTACTGAATCACCTAAAGATTCTGTCATTACCAACAATTGACTTAAAAACACTGTCCAAAAAAGATAGCTTTGCTGCTGTTACTCTTCTCAGGACAGAGATTACAGAAACTTTATACATTTAAAGTTTTCAATATTCATGTATCTACTTGTTGTTGCTCCATATTCCTGGATAGTCTTATCAAAACCTCAAGACCACACAGTCATAAAAGTCATCTCAGATTTAATTATTATAGTGATACTAATTTGTGTGTTATTGCTCATATAGAGAGATATATTTCCCTCACTCAATCAATAAAACAGACCACTGTTAATCTGTTCACATCATACTGCAAACCATCTAAACCAGTGTCAAAAGACACTATTAGCTGATGGGTAAAACACCTCCTGCAAGAATTGACATTAAAACCTTTTCAACAAACTTCACTAGAGCAGCTTCAGTATCACAAGGATGTGAGATTTGTATATCAGTAGAACAGAGCCTTACTGCAACATCCTTTTCAAGTTTCAAGTTTTTACAACAAACCCATTGAGACAACTCAAACTTAAACCAGTTTTGGCAAAGAACTCTTCAATAATATATTTAAAAATGATACATCTGTATGATATATTTGATGAACTTCATATACATCTACAAGAATATCACTTATGATATAGTCTGGAATACATATTCCTAAATTTCTTCCACCTTTATTGTTTGACAGTGGTTCCATTTCATTGCTTTCAAATCTCATGTGATCCTGTAGGGACTGGTTATAGTGAGACAGAATTATAAATTAAACGACACTTACCTGTAAGTTGAAGTTTGATTGTAGTTCTGTGGAGCTGTAACCAGGGTCGAAGGGATTACATGCCCACCACTTATTATTTTAACCCACCCTAATATGGTGATTCATGGAACCACTGTTGTTCAAGACTGACTGGTTATCAACACTCCTTATCTCATATAATCCCTTTGGTCCTGGTTACAACTCAACTTTTCATGAAATAAATTTTTATGAAAGGTAAAAAAACGGTCTCAGTAGTATAATATGAGGAAAAAATATTACAAAAGTTGAAAGGAGAAAAACAAAACTGTAAGGTGGAGATGCAGCAAGACCTATGTACATCAAAGATTTACCTAGAAACAAAGTAGTGTCTAAGGTAAAAATTTAAAAAAGTGAATTCTGTTGATCAAACACAAGTGTACCTGTGTAGAAACATGTATTAATTTCAATAACAGAACTCACAAGGAGAAACTTGAAAAACAATTCTTACAATAAGATAAATTTGAAAGAAAAAACAATCTATTACATTTTTATATCAAATTGAACTTTTGATTTAGTAAAATACTATTAATGAGAACAAAAAAGCACAGTACCAACCTTCCAATACCAAAATATTTCACAGCACTCTTATTATTGATTGAGTATAGATAGTCAATACATTATTTTAGAAATCCCATTATTATAGTTACAATTGTTAACTCTACAAACTGCAGTAAATCAGTTATTATCAGGAACCTGTTTAACATATGATTTATGACAATTTATGACTACTTCTATAATATAGCTACTTCTGCATTCAAGTGTATAATAACTTACGTTAAATTCCATACTAAGGTAAACAATGCAGTAGTGCTATTTGTCACAAGTATTCAAATTAAAGCGAATCTTCAGTTTAGTTATTTCATAATAGGCGAGATACTTTGTCAATCGCCTAATATACATAGTAACTGCAATCATCTAATTTTGTAACAGATTTAAGGATTTAGTCGACTTTCTTTCTTTTTTTCAGTAAGCCCCCCACGTTGCCAAGTGCTCTATTCAAGCCCATCACAATATTAGGGATGGTTAAAAGATCAAATGCTAAATTTGCAAACCAATAGGCCAAAGAGGCTTGCAGTAAAACTGTACTCCATATTAAAAGAAATATTATTTTTGTAATCAGTACATCAACCGTTGTAAACAGTTTTGAAATTGTAGCCTTGAAAGTGACAAGTGATTTACAATCCAAATTATGCCACGAAGGAAGTTTTTTTTTCAAGTAAAATTTTAAAAAGTGCTATTATGGACTGCTGAAATGCATTAGGATTGAATTCAAATTGGATTTAAATTTCAAATGCTTTAAAGGTCATAGGAAGCATTTTTCATGAAAACTGTGAATTTACCTTTATTAAATGGATAAACACTTAAAGAAATGGGAACTGTGGTTGTTTTTAAGAAATATATGGTAGAAGAGTCACAACTGACAATCTAAAAGGTAAAAATCCCGAGTGCTGTGAAAAGCCGACATGTTGTTTTTCTTGTAGATGATGATTGATGACGTCACAGGTTCATAGCGAAGTTTGTTTAGGTTTGAGATAAACATATAAATACACACTGAGGGAATTAAGTTGGTGTAAGGTTTTTTTCTTTTTTTAAAGTTTCAATTTACGTGGAAGCAAAAACAGCCCATCAATCTTATTTATTCACATGTTGCTGCTTTTTATCAGCTGTCGCCTCATTTTTCTCTGGTTTTACAACCATCTCAGTTAATATAAAACCTCAGATGAAAGTCAGCCAGCGTAAGGAATATGTGTGCACTTGTCCTACTTGGAATATATACTTTCATTTCTCACTTCCTTCTTCTGCTAAATAACTTTCACAGTCTTGATAAAGACTCAAATTATAAGAACAATCTAAAAGGTAAAAATCCCGAGTGCTGTGAAAAGCCGACATGTTGTTTTTCTTGTAGATGATGATTGATGACGTCACAGGTTCATAGCGAAGTTTGTTTAGGTTTGAGATAAACATATAAATACACACTGAGGGAATTAAGTTGGTGTAAGGTTTTTTCTTTTTTTAAAGTTTCAATTTACGTGGAAGCAAAAACAGCCCATCAATCTTATTTATTCACATGTTGCTGCTTTTATCAGCTGTCGCCTCATTTTTCTCTGGTTTTACAACCATCTCAGTTAATATAAAACCTCAGATGAAAGTCAGCCAGCGTAAGGAATATGTGTGCACTTGTCCTACTTGGAATATATACTTTCATTTCTCACTTCCTTCTTCTGCTAAATAACTTTCACAGTCTTGATAAAGACTCAAATTATAAGAACAAAATGTTGCAAATTTGCATGTATCAATTCAAAAGCTTACAGTTGGCTTTGTCAGAAAGAATTAAACTAGTAAAATTCTACCATATAAGGAAACACTTTATTGCATATTCTATGAGCTGTAGCAATATTTAAGTCAAAACTGAACTTTTTAAAGAATTTTTGATAGATCTGGCCAATACTGCACTCAGCATTGTTGTAAATGGAACTGAATTGAATCTATTTGGATTTAATGCAACATATTTAGACATATATTGGTGCCAGAGGTAAAAATCAGTTGCAGTACTCTTTAATTACACCTTTTCAAGTATATGTAAGTAAATTTCAGTTATATAGATAGTGTGTGTAAAGGCTAACCTCTTACATAGTTTAAACATTGCCTAAAAAATACCCTAGGTTGAAACAATATCTACACAGTCAGATATATTTATAGGTTTTGTGGTTGAAAGTCTTGCAATGGTTCTGGTTACATATCCTTACCATGGGCCCAATCTCTCATATATTGATTCAGTGTTTATTTAATGATTATTTTGTGGTAAGATAAGTTTTTAAAACAAGGAAAAATCTATTCAAATTTATCATAAAAATGGTCCAGCATATATGTACTATACATGTACATGTGTTATTTATGAAACTAGTTCCTACTTCCCTAAACATATAATTTTTAATATGAGAGTAATATAAAGGTCTCCAAAGGCTATTTGTGTAGTTCATTGTTGCACTCTGATATAGCATACCAAATAAATTGCATTCAAAAACACTGAAAAATGGGTACTTTTGAAAATGTTGATAGATACATGAAAAGACAGTTTGACAATATTTCCTCTTCAAACATATATATTTTTATTTGGAAAAGTACCAACAATCTTATCAAGGCTAATTTTTGTAATTTACTGTGCCAGACTGATGTATTATATCAACAACAAAAACATTCCAACACACAGAAAATAAATATGTTTGTACATGAAATAGCTTACTACGGCAGTTTGTTTACAAACTAATGAACCTGTGACATCAAGGCTAGTATTTTCTACGAAAGTTATCGAGTGAAACATAATGGCAACAGTTGTAAAAAGCTTGAAAAAACTGACAGAAAATGGTTGAATATAGCATGTAACCTTGTCCAGACGTATCTTATTTTTACAAAAAATTGAAGTTTCACATCCATGTGTGTCTATTGACAATAGTTCTCAAAATGCTTCCTTTAAAATGCTTCCTTTAAGTTGAAAACATGGATTTTAAGTAAACTCATTATTTGTCAGCCAGTGAGGTTAGTCATCCCAGTAAAATGCTCATGAACAAGCAATATTTGCAATTTAATAAATGAAAGAACTCATTTTGACAGCAACTTATAATTGTTTTCTGAAAGATCTTGGTAAAATATTTTAATATCGTCATGATGAGACGTTAAACCCCAACTTTGACCTTTAAATAAGGTCATAAAATATGAGTGACGAACTTCACAGGGTGACTAAATTTACTGGCTGAGGTGTACACTTTATAATATACTTTTAACATGATACACAATTTGCAGACTTACATTTCTTAGAAGGCATTTCTGGATTGCAAATTACAGAGTAGGCATTCTTTCTATGAGGCATTTTTTTCAGGAGACAATCTTTACAGGAGGTATTTTTCCTTGATCCAATAGAGACAAAGAAAGACAAAAATGGAAATCTTATGAAACCTGAAAACTTCAGCATAAAAACACATGTAAATAAATGTCCATTTTCTAATACATGCCATATCTGAAATAAAAAAATAATAACCTATTGTATCAAAATAAGCTTAAATCAGTACAGTAACATGAAAACCAAATCACAACAAATTATCCACAGCATGAACATTGCATTTTGAAAAATCTAAATTTTTTAGGAAAGTGCTTTCTATAAGTCACATATCCGTTTTCTATCCATTATCACTATCCATGGTTAGACTTTGTGGCAGACAAATTATATTGATACCTTTCAAGTTGTATCCAAAAATTATATTTTAGACATATACTGAAACAATATTGATCGTGTTTTGAAATAAAAAAGACCACAGAACTAATTTAGTGAAAGTCATGATATTCGCACCAAAGGAAAACATTGTATTGCTTGATCATTTGGTAAAAGGTGTTAGATTACTGAATTAATTCATTTCATTTCAGCCAAGTTATTTGGTATAAGTAGTTAAAAGTAAAAAATGAATCAGTTTTATTACTTTTATTGGAGAAGAATTTTCAAAAGACACCCTTCTATATTAACTAAATGCAACTATACAAAAAATAAATGCAGTAAATACATTGTAATTTATTCTTTATAAAACGGGTGTTTCTTTTTTCAATTAAGTATATTTTAATCACAATTAATCAAATGAAAAGAATCGGAATAAGTCAACTTGAAATTATAACTTGAACTTTGATCTTATATCAGCTTCAGCTTCAAAGACTCTAAACTAATGTATCAAAGGAATAACTAAAGTATTCATTTTTATTTTGGTCCAACATGTTGGGGTCACTGTATAATACATAATGTAGTCATGCATGCTAACGTGTTAAAACTACTACTTTGATTTCTATTGTGACTGCACAACTTAAAATTTGAAAATAATGTGACCCTTTTAATGCGTGAAATCAACATCTTTTATTCTTTTATTCCAGAAAAAGAAACATGAGCGATGATTTCCTTCTTGTGGCTGCCATCGATTTTGGCACAACCTTTAGTGGATATGCTTTCTCATTCAAAAAAAATCCAAAAGATATTCTCATGAACAAAAATTGGGATTCAGAGCTAGGATGTCAATCTTACAAAGCACCCACTTGTGTCATGACAAATCCAGATGGATCCTTCCACAGTTTTGGGTATACAGCTGAATTCAATTTCAGTCACCTTGATCCCAATAAAGATAAGATAGGGGGTAAAGATGGCTACAACCTATACCGCCATTTTAAGATGATGTTACATGGAAAGGTATGAAACTTTAAACAAGGACTGAGAGTTAAAGCAGATTAAATCTGATTAACTTTTTATGTTGATCTAATCACTTTTTCATTTTAATCAGCTTTGTTGTTTTATTTGCCTAACAAGGAAATTACAAAAGTCAGTGCTTAATTGTATCCAAATGTTTTCAGAAGAAACTCTATTTTAATGATAATAGAGCTCCCAACAAAAATTCAGTTGCTTGCAGTATCTAAGATATGAATCCTTTTCTATGTAGACTGTTAAGATTATGAATAGGTCTGATCGCTGAATGTGCTTCAATATGAGTCGACTCAAAGGTTGCAGTGACTACTTTCACAAAGTCTCTTTAAGATAAAAGTTAAGCCCCTCTTACATCCCATTGAGAGGCTTGGGCATGTGTGTTCTCCTTGCCAGTGTTGTTGCAGGGTTTGCACATGCTGTACGTGTACCTTGTATGTACATTAATGCTGGTGAGAGTCAGGACCAATGTGTACAAGGTCTGTTAGGGTCGGTTGTAGTTTCCAGGCCTGTCAGGGAGAGTCGGTGAAATATCAAACCAGTTTGATGTTTCTACCACCGTTACCAACCCTTGTAACAGGCCCTAATTTCATCCACTTAGCAACAGGCCTGTCGGTTAACTTAACAGCCTGTCGGTTACCCTTCCCGGCTTATCAGTTAATGAAACAGGCCTGTCTGTATCATGTATCCGGCTTGTCCCAAATATCCTGACTGTACGAGATGACAAACAGACTATGGGGAAAATGTTACAGTACAGACGGTAACTTCAGCCGGCCTGTCTGTAAGTTTTCCCGACAGGTCTGTAAACTTTCAAGGCCAGTCAGTAACTTTCACTAACTGGGTCCTAGAGTTGGAAATATTTATAACCAACAGGCCCTAAACTGAAACAGACAAGCTGTAAACAACCACTGATAGACCTGTAATACTAGCAGACAAGCCGGGAACTGTAACCGAGAGGCAGAAGGAGAAAGAGGGAAGTACCCAGAGATACTCAATCACAGTTTGAGTTACGAGATACAGCTGAGGATATAGAGAGAAGAAGGAGGGAGAGAGGAGAGAGAGAGAGAGAGAGGAGGGAACAGGGAGAGAGGGACAGAGAGAGGATAGAGAGAGAGAGGATGGAAGAGAGCCAGGAAAGGACAGAAAAGCGACCACGAACAGACACAGATACTGATGTAAAATCAGCTCAATCCAGACAGAAGAAGGGGTAAATGAAGTCCATTTTTCTGAGTGATTCAGACGAAGAAGCTATCGTAGAGTTTGTTAAAGAGCACAAGGAACTTGACAAGACCAACGACAAGTTCAAAGACAAGCAGAGGAAGAAAGGACTTTGGGAGAGACTAGCAGCTTCCAGGAACTTATCTGTCAACAATGTCAAGAAATGGTTCGAGACTCAATGTACCAGATATGGCAAGCTCACTCAGATGAAGTCAGGACAAGCTGCTGAGAAGAGCATCGAAAGACAGACCTGGTTGAAGGACAGTTTCAGTTTTCTGCGAGGTCACATCAGAAGGAAGGAGTGTTTAAGTCTTCTGCATTCAAGTCACCAGTCCGACCTTCAGCAGCCACAGCTTCAGTTCCGGATGCTTCATGAGAGACTGAATCTGAGATGGAAATCAACATGACATCAGATGTTACTCATAAGCCGTCAAGCACAAGCCCTTCACAGCGACCACCTGCTGTCACCACCACCACTGCTGCAGATTTAGTTTTAGATCAGATGAGGTCGATGATTTCCAGTTTTCTGGGTGCATGTCAGGACCCCACTCCAAGTCAGTCATTCTGCAACTATCTCCTCTCCGAGATTGAACACCTGAAGGAGTGAGACTTTTTTACCTTAAGGAATGAGACAGTGAAACTTCTCAGTGAAATACAGTACAAGGCTGAAGAACGTAAGAGATAGGTTACAACAACTCAACAGGTCACCATATTTCAACAGTAGGACATGAATACTTACTCGCCATACTGGATACTCAACCAGTCTCTGTACCAGTTGTGCAGCTTTCTCAGATAGCCACAACACAGCCTGCTATAGTGATTGCCAAAGTGCAGCAACCATCAAGGCCTTCATCAGTGTCAGCACAGCCAGCATCTTTCCTAGTTGTAGATTACCAGCAGCCTGGGGTTTCCAGACAACTGATGTTTACTTTGAGCCCATCAAAGACAGTTAACCCGCCTCCCATTGCATCTGGACAACAAGAGGACAGTCAACACAACACTTCTGGATTGTCAAGCCTCTTTGGTGGGATTCCAAGTGTACTACAATACCAGCAGATCAACAAACCACAACCATTTTCACCCTCTCAGCTTCAACCAGCAACGTCAATAACATCATCTTCCAGTCATCAAGAACAGTCAAGACCTCCCAGCCAGCAGAGTCAGTCCAAACAGGCAGATCAGCCTGCATTAAGTCGCACCAACTGGACCTTATAAGGCTCACTTGAATCGTCCAAAAACAATTTACTGAGCTACTTGTTGTTGCCCAAAAACATAAAAAGCACACCGTCCAACACTTACACTTCCCCCAAAACACGAAATAATTGTGTGAATGAGTGAATGAAAGTTTGACACCAAAAAATAAAATTCCAACACACACACAAAAAAACCCAAAAACTTTTTAAAAAAACAAACACTCAAAAAAATAATAATAAACTGTCACTTCCCCCACCCCCTTCCCCCAAAACAAAACAAAAACCAAAAAAAACTAAGACCTGAAGTGACACCCTCCCTCCAAATAAAAATATAATCAGTAAAGTGTCACTTTCCCCCCCACCCCCCAAAACAAAAAAAAATGTAACGCATAAAGTGACACCCCACCCCTAGCCCCCTTAAAATAGAAAATAATAGTATACACATACAGACAGACAAACAGGTATGAAACACACAGTACCTAAAGACACAAATGCTATGAATGTGTGGATGGACTGCCAGACAAACAAAGGATGTTGCAAAACAACACCTAGCATGCCACAAATATCTCACGACCTGGCTGTTGATAGAGTGACTGACAGACTGAATTAAATGTTACCTTTTTGGTGAAACTGTATTAAGTTAAAATTTGATTTTCATTTTTAAAAGGTTTGGCTTTTGCAAAATTACCTGGAAATGATTAAGAAACAGTTATTTTTTTCCAGGGATGAAATTATGATTATTTTTTGGGACTAATGTTATTTTATAGGGGTTTAACTTTTGAACTTCGAATTAACTTGACATTTGAGGACTTGGGTTTCAATCTGGGCTTAACTTTGCCAATAACATTTTCCACAATATTTTTTGGGGGAGTAATTTTGTTTTATAATTTAATTTGGATTCAGAGTGATTGAAAATTGGGTTTAATGTTTGTGTAATACTTTTTCTATAAAAGGATTATGGGTAGTCCTTAAAAAAACTGATTGATGACAGCTTGTTCTCCCCTCAGTCTTCTTAAATTCCAGCCAGTGCCCCAAGGTTGTTGAAGTAGTCTTTCAGTAGGTCTCATTGATGTTTGGCCTACCTCGATGGATTTCTGACGTTTTCATGCTGTGCCTGCTCCCTCTGGTCATTCTGTTGTGGTTGTATGTTGTCCACTGGAGTGGGTGATCTGTCTGCTCCCCCTGATGGCTTCTCAGCATGTTATGTAGCACCAGACATGTGAACACAATGTCTCTCACAACTTTTGGCCTCTGCTCCATGGTGGACAGCAGCACCCTGAATCTTCTTACTAGTGTACAAAAAGAGTTCTCAACCACTATCCTGCCCCTGGATATCCTGTAGTTAGCTATTTTCTCCTCTCTGGTCAGTTGTCTTCTGCTGTATGGCTTCACCAACCAAGGCATAAGGGCAAATGCAGGAATTAGTGTAGATCTGCCCCCCCCCCCCCCCCCCCCCCAGGTCCAAGTGGTTCTGGTGGTGGTAGTCCCAAGGTTCTGTTCTCAATTCTTCTTTGTAGTTTGCTGCAGTTGAATATCTGTGCATCAGATGATGACCCACTGGCCCCCACATTGACCCACAGAAACTTCTACTCTGCATCTACTAAAGCCAGAAGTACCAGGGCGAAGTAGCCCTTGTAGTTGAAATATTCACTGCCTGACTTCTTGGGCTTCTTTATAGCAATGCGTTTGCCATCTAGTGCACCGACTGCATGGGGGACATCCCATCAGTTTCTAATCTCTCTTCAATTTTGTTCCAGTCATCTGGATTAGTTGGAGAAATCAAATATTTGTGTTGAAATTCCTGTAAGATGGCTTTGCAGACCTGGGGAACAAATTTGCAGATGGTCGTTCTTCCAACCCTCCATTGGTATAGAAGTGAAGTATTTCCCCTGTGGATAAGTGTCTCAAAGTAACTGCTAGTTTCAATTCAACTTCCAGTGGCTTCCTGAAGTTGATGGTTGACTTCCTGAGATGGGGGGGGGGGTAATTCTTTCTTCAATTAAATAAAAAAAATGCTGGTTCCATCCTGGTGAAGTTTCTGTAGCCTGGTATGTCAGTTGTGATTAGCTCATCCAAGAGTGTTCTGTAGCAACCTCTCTCCTCTCTCTGCAGTATCCAGGGCATAACCCATGGGTTTTGTGGCTTCCTCCTCCCTCTGCGTTGTGGGGACTGTGGCTGTGGTGGTGATGCTGGCTGGGCAGGTGCTGGGTTCTGTAGTCTTCTGTGTCTTGAAGAATGGTAACATATTCAACTCAATAAAAAACCAAAGCACCCTCAACTTGTCAAAGAGTTCCTCTTGATGTGTTGCTGCCCTCTTTCAAGTGTGAAAAGAATTTCACATCCCTAGTGACAGGGGTTTATATGGTATGATATGCATCCCAATTCTGAGACCTGAGTTTAGATACCGACCCACAAAATCAAGTAGTCCTTTCGGCAAGGGTCGGAAACGTACTCCCGGCTTGTCTGTTTGTCTTTACTGCTTGTCTGTTTGTGATCTGGCTTGTCTGTTACAAGTTTAGGGCTTGTCGTAGCACTTTTACGACAGACCAGGCAATAAATGTCCCCGACTCTACGTCTTGTCATGGTAGTCCCCACATCCTGTCTGTAAGTGTGCCATCCTGTCGGAGATTTAACTCAACATTTTCGAGCCTTTTTTTCTGCAATCCCACGACTTTCACAACCGACCCTATAGTTGTAGGGTCGGATACAGGGTCAGTTCCAGTGGAATACCAGCACAACCCACTGTGCGGCCTGTAGCTAGTCGCAGGCTGTTCTTTTGATATTCAAGTAGTGATACTGCTGTTGGGAAAATACACCTTGCTTGCACTGCAAACCACTACTACCCCACTACCAGGCTATGCTAGTATTTTTCAACAATATTTGCAGCACACTTATGTTTGTATACGCACAGGATGGGATTTAAGAGAAGCTTAACTTTTTGGAGTGATGTGTATGTAACTTGATGAAATAGCACACTATATCAGTTTCGGGAAGAAAATCAAAAAATTCCTTACAAGTGGCCTAATCGAAGTAAAC
The DNA here is from genome assembly GCA_964017235.1 of Sabellastarte sp. h YS-2021. Taxonomy (NCBI): domain Eukaryota; kingdom Metazoa; phylum Annelida; class Polychaeta; order Sabellida; family Sabellidae; genus Sabellastarte; species Sabellastarte sp. h YS-2021. The sequence continues at coordinate 21,454,915 of OZ024928.1, forward strand.
TTTGAACGTTTAATATTAAAGTAGTTTAAAAGTGAATTTCTCTTGCAAATATGCAAATTAGATGGGATGACCTTGTCTGAAAATTCAGAAAATCCTGCCAAAAATTTCAGTATATAAACTGCCCCAGTCTTTCAAAGAAATCGTAGTGAGATTGGCATGTGGCCAGCATAGGCAATTTGATTCACCAGTGTATGATATACACAGTGTACATTGATTCCTCGTGCATTAACTGGGTGTTTGAGAAAAATAGAAAAGAAGAATACTACAAAAAAATTCTTCCAAAAATAAAATTGCTGGTGATAAAGATAAGCATGAAGATGTAGTAAATTAAGGGGCGAGTACTAGCCAGAGTCAAGACATGTCAATTTCACAAAGTTAGATGTGTTAATGAATGCTTTCCAAGAAATGGGTTCAAAAATTAAAGACTGAGACAAAAGGTTGAAAAGGCAAGAAGAGAAGACGAGCATCTCTGATTTGTCTGCTGTACCATCGGCTCACAGTTCCCCAAAAGCCATGCATTCGAATGTACAGAAGATTCCGTCGTTAGATGAAGTGAAGACTGATATGCGGGTACAAGCTGAAGTTGAGAAGAGAATGCAACAGTATCAGAATGCATCACGTGCAGATTATTCAGGTAGGTCCACTTCAACTCTTAAGTCAGGTAGATATAGGGCAGGTGTTAAAAAAATTAAAGTACCCATTAATTGGCCACAAGATTTACGTACTGTCCCATCAGGCAGCAAACAACCTTTGTACGATGACATGTCAAATGAACAATGGGTACAAGGTATGCTGTTATGTATTTTAGAAGAAAGTTCAGTAGAAAAAAAAGATTACATGTTGTCATATTTTTCAATGTTGATGCAGGATGCAATAGAACTATCTCTAGGTACATTTCGAAAAGCTCATGCAGTAGTTCTCCAAGAAATGGAAAAAGGTCAATTTACCTGGAATGACCCTGATCTTGTGGAAAAATGTAAAAATAGACACACAGCGCATGTTACAAACAGTGAAGAGTACTACTACTAGTAATACTCAAGTCTGTGTTTTTACAACAAAGGAAAGTGCAAGAATGATAATGATCATGTTAGTTCTTGCATCTTGTATCAACATTGCTGCTCTTACTGTTTTAAAGAAACAAAGAAAAGATATGAGCATCCAGTTAATCAATGTATGAGGAATGGAAATTCAAAAACAGAAACAGGGACAGTAAAGACTGACAAACAGCATGTTTAACAAAATATACACTAATCTGTCTATAGCAATTGAGAATAAGATATATACAGATAGTTTTAGTCAATTTGCTAACGACAAAAGTGTGTTATTTGAAGATATATACAATCAAAAAAGTTGTTATAATAATGTTAACGTAAATGTAGAAAAGTCAGTCAAATGGCTCGTCAGGTCGTGTATATTTCATGATACCCATTATATTAGTAATGGCTGGACCTGTGATCTACCACCCAATGGTTATATTTATCAGAATATGCTTAATATTAAACTATATAGTGTAAATGAAATTATTTGGCTGGTCGGCCAGTCTAAAGTTTTAGATTCTGATTACTTGAATTATCCTTGTCATGAAGGTAGTACTGCAGGGTGGGCTGCCTTCATTATGAAAAATAATATTAAAACTAGTAACATTAGCACTGTAGTGTCATGTGTGTATATGCAACCGAATACTATTAATGGTTAAGGTAAATACAATCGAGAATATGATACAAAACTACGTAGTATGTGTCTTTGCGATTCTCAGTATTATGATGGTCAAAATACAAACACTAATAGTACAATAATGTAATTTTACAGGGCAATATGCTGTAGAAATGGCCGGACCGCCATCAATGATTATCAGCCTGACACATCCATTAGTGCCCGAGGCTTGCCGAGGGCACTAATGGATGTGAAAGGCTGATAATCATTGATGAAGGTCCATTCTACAGCATATTGCACATAAAAAATTACATTATTACTATTATTACTAGCTGAATTTTATATAACTGGACATTGTACTAATCAAATTAATGTTGTGACATCATATAAGTAGAGACTGATAAAAATACGTCACCATGACGTTTTGTTTTAAAGTGGTTTATATGTTTTTTTTTCCGTAAACAAGAGCCATTTTTTTCACAATAATCAGTTAACCCACTAACAAATTGTTTATATCATTGTAAAGATATCATTACACTGCTTCTTTTCGTTTTTGTTTGGTTTAAATCCGTGCAGTAATAAGTCTGATATTGCAAGTTAAAAATTTCAAGTGAGAGTACAATATTTGTAAACAAATATATGGTGACGTCAGAACCCAGTCAATAATACTCATTATTGGACCACGGACCGGTTAGCAGTAAAATACTGTGTTTTTATAGACTCGATTCTGCACTGATAATCTCCTAGTAACGCACGCTCAGCTAGTAATAATATATGCTGTACCAAGCAAAGTGTACACAGTTGCCAGGTGAGTAATTCTTCTCTTGATATACAGCGAAGTGTGCCTTCTTTGTCTGGCAGCTTCCTGAGATCTTCTGCTAACCTTGGGAAATCTTGTAGTTTGTGTACTGAGAGTTGCATAGATTATACAAGTGCCAATAGCTTCTCACGATTCTGTATACATCTATAATAAACAGAAACAAATTCTCAGTTATGATGAAGTGAGTAGTCCATGCATTGGGAATTATAGAGATAATACACCGGCGGTCACAATAGTGTCCGGTTCACAATAGTGTCCGTTTTTCACAATATACTTCTAGACAGACAAATGGTGGAATGATGCAATTGTACAATACCTTTATATAACTTATATATCCAAACTGCTATATTTCTAACCATTAAAACGTCACAATAACTCCTTTTTGCACACAAATAATCCAATTCAAGTTTTCATCCATGCATGAGGGAAAGCCCATGTTATGACATCACGGATAGCATAAAATAAAATTCAATTACAATGGTTATGTTTAAAATATATTTCAAATATCATCTTCTTTATTTTATTTAATATTTCAAATTACAATGTATATGTCTTTTGTTGGTGAAACGCCCATAGCACAGTAAAAGAAATAATTATTTTGAGGCTTTTCAAGTGTTGTCATGGGAAGTCACACTACGGTTTTTCGTCTGCTGTACGTAGATGTCGTTTGCTTTTAGCCGCCAATTTGCAGTTTTAAGGTAGGTTCCAAACGATATTTTTGGCTACTTTTATCATAAGAAATATACTGTAAATGTATAGCAATGTTATTCACTTACATATCATGATAAATTTACACAACTGTTATATGACACAGCTTATGTATCATTTTGTGTCATGCTAAATGCATCTACCATCTGTATAACTGCCAATTGAATGTAAAAATATGCATTTCTGTGATGTTATGTTGCTCAACATTGGGTTTCACTGTTTCACCAGCATCTATGCTTAGAGGCATATTGTTTTCTCCTCTGGTGTCGGAGTCGCCGCCGTCGTTCATCATCACTCCTTCATTCTTTAGACTATCTCAAAATGGCTTGACATATTAAATTCAAGTTTGCCATGTAGATGCAAATGATCCTCAAGGTGTTCCCTGTTTTAAGGTGTCCTTAAACTCCCATATTAAAAAGGTTTATTTTTAGTTTAACTTTCTCTCTCTATGCATTGAATTTATCCAAAATAGCTTCACAATAGTGGTAATTGTAAATGTAGATTGTGTAGTTTACTATTGCATAAAAATTGTATTTGAAAGTGAAAGACAAGCTTCATGTGATGGACAGTGGCACATAGATTTGTCATGTATATAGTACATTACATAATTTAACAGAAAGATTTTATTGCTAAGGTGGACTATAAAATACTGTATGAACAATATATAGATAACAAAAATGATATCTTGCAGTGATGCATGTAGTTCATTTTATTCTGTGGCAGAAATGGATAAGGTGAAACGTAGGAGATACATTGAGGAGGAATTTTTTGAAGCCATCAGAAAAATAAAAAATGGACGTTTAACTCCAGGAAAAGCCTCAAAATTGTACAGAATTCCAAAATCCACTTTTCAAAAGTATTTGAAAAGGAATGGCCAGAACTTCATGAAACGGGGTAGGAAGTTTATAATGACTTCTGATGATGAAGAAGCACTGGAAAGGTTGGATACAGTTTATAACACTAGCTTATAAACACTAGGCCTGTTGTTTAAATGATGCAAACACACCATTTGTTGCTATAATTCAATTGAAATACATTAAATACATTAGATAAACCTGTCAACTATTTAGTTAGCACTGTAATCACTATAGGTAGTTTAGATGGTCATAACCATGTCAATCATCTGTAATAAAATGTATACTTTTATGCAATATTAATGGCTTTACTGGAATTTCAAAGGTTTTGTGATATTTAATTCAGTTAAAGCCATGTGGAAGCCTTGTATCAACTGTAACAGCATAAATAAATAATTGAAACATACTTATGTATGTTCTTTAAGGTATATGACATGGATGGCTGATCACAACCAACCCATCACGTATGAGATCCTTACAAAGCTTGCCACAGACATTCTCAGAAAAAGGAACCCCCACAGCCAAATCGATAAATCAGTATCTAGATCATGGTGCAAAAGGTTTTTGAGGCGCCATAACTTGTCACAAAGACGCGCCAGACATATTGAACGTTCTAGAATTATTGCTACTGCATCATTTGATGCAATACAGGAATTTTTTAAAGTTTTAGATCAGCTGCATCTTCAATCAGTGCCCCCAACCCAGATTTTCAACATGGATGAGGTGGGGTGGTCGAAACAGCAGACCCTCCAACGACCTGTCCTGTTAAAGAAAGGGGTTAAACAGGCCACTGTTCAGCAGGTTTACTCAAACCAGCACATCACCTCTGTACACACAATTTGTGCATCCGGCAAATCATTGCCCCCCCATATTATATTTTCAAAAAATATCCCCAACAACATTGATGTCAATCACCTCCCTTCTGGTTGGACTTACTCCAGTACAGATTCTGGGTACATGGACAGTGCCACATTCAGTGGATGGTTTCAAAAAAATTTCTTGAAACATATTGGCAAAGAACGCCCAGTCGTTCTAATAATTGACCCCGCATCATCACATTTCAATGTAAATGTTCTTGAACAGGCCCAAAGAGAGCACATTTCAATTGTCACAATTCCTGCCAAAACCTCCCATATGCTACAACCTGTTGACCAAATTGTAGCCACCTTAAAGGAAACTTTCAGTAATGAGGCATACAAGTGTTCTCTGGTTAAAGCCTCTTTTTTGGCAAGACCAGCTCAGTTTCCGAATTTGCTGAAGTGTGCCCTTCAAATCTGTTGGACAGAGAAGACAGTACAGCAAGCTTTTGCTCAAACAGGTATCATGTGATCATATGAAATTTTTTCTATTAATGTATAGTTCACTTGTTCACTCCAGGAAGGGACATAGAACTGTTTCATTATCTTTTTTAATCTTGTTTGAGGTCATTATCACAGGATACTAATGACACGGCATGGCTTTTGACAGAATGTAACCCTAGCTGTGACTTTTATGTCAACTATGTGTCTGTTGTGGAAAATAAATGCAATGTAATTGGAAACATTGAAACAATCCTGTAATATATATTAGGTTGCACATGCTTTGTAAAAATTATCTTGACATATTGCTTTCATATGTTTTTGCTTTCTGTAGACCATGTGACAGAGTGTGTGACAACCAGTGATTTACTTATTGTATTTTGAATGTGTTTTTGTAATTATAATGCAGGATTATTCCCACTTGACATAAAGGCTATTGATTCATCAAAACTGCAGATAAATAGCTGCAAGTCGTTCCACCAGCATGTACAATCTACTGGCAATTCTGAACAAATTTCGACATCAGAGTTGCCAGTCACTGAGCCAGATCAGCCCCACTATGACCCTTGTGTCTCATGTGGGGCTTCATCACCATGTCTGACATGCATTGAAACACACAAGGTGTTTGAAATATTACTTTTATACTGTTTTTTTTGTTAAAATATGCCTCGAAGTAATGCTATGGATTAAAGTGATAATACTATTGAAGAAATAACACCAAAAACCAATTACATTAGTTATACTTAGTAAGTGGCATCACAAAATGCCAAAGTAAATATGTCCCAGTTCATTATGTGCCCGTATTTAAGCCAAATAACTAATTTCAGAGATAAAATATTTGAGAGGTAACAAATAAGCCACAGCTGATGTGAAACCCCAGCTTTCACTTTTGTGTAAAGTATGTATTTAATACAGTTTTGACTGTTTTGCATGAAAGATATACCAGAAGCCATAAAACCTGAAACCGTCCTTAAAAATAATATAAAGATTTTTGTCATATTTGCGATTAAATTATCCCTCACATCATATATGCAAGAAACTAATTAGTTTATTTTTACAAACAGATGAAAACCCATCCATTTATCACAAGTGGTCTTCTGCCGGAAGAATTAGTAGATATCCTGCCAGTACCCATTATACCAGGTACCACCTCCTCAGGAAAAGTTAACCGGAAATGTTTTCCAGGGGGAGAAGTTCTGACAGGTGCCACTTTCTCAGACCTTTTTAAATTTTTCACAAAACTTATCATTCACTAATAATATTTACTTAACAAATTTATTCCATCGAAGCACACTGTTGAACTTTATCTTCACTCCAGTTAATCCAAGTGTTAGAAACTCAATACTTAATTAAGCATAAAATATTTGGTGCCCGTCAATTACATGAAGCAGCGCCAACAGCTGATTGTGACTTAACATTTATTTTCAACAGGTGATGACATGATTAGTCTCCTGAGGCAGAAGGCTGAAAAATCTCGTGCCAAACCAAGTTCTAAAAAGTCTTCAAAAGAATCACAAGGTGTTTCCCAAACATCTTCTATAAATGCTTGCAATAATTCTTTTGTAATTTTTGTTATTGTGTTACATTTGTAAATTTTGTTGTGATTTTGTAGTAATATCGCTAGCTCTTTCAATAAAAAGAATTAATTACAGTTTTAATGATGGCTGAATAATGTCTGAAATAGGAGCAATATATACACACAAATACCCATTTACATAAGGGCAAGTGAAATGAGTTGACAAGGGGTTTAATAGCCCCCTTCTCTTAAATATTAGTGTGTGGATTGAAAGGAGAAGTTTTGAGACATCAAAAGTGGAGTTCATTCAGTGGATCATACATGGTGTGGTCCTTGGGGAGGGTCAAAAAACTCCAACTGCATAGCGTGAGTGGGTGTTGAGACACACACAGAGCCTGAGCAGGGAATCAATAATGAGTTTTTTTAGCTTCCCAGCATAACACTTTAATGACTGTTTCCTTTACTGCATCAGGTCAGGATGAACTACAGATACCCAACATTCAGGCACCTCAGCGCAGAAAAAAGAAAACTACTGACAAGTGCAAAGGTCAACACACTTCTATATAAGCATTCTTTTGTTTCTTTTCTTTTTCCTTAACATATTTAATTGCTTCATTCACATATCATAAGAAATTAAATAATTTGCACATGTTTCACCGTGCTGACCATGGGTTTTTACAAAATGCGTTTTCAGGAAATTGAACGCAGCACCAGAAGAAAAGAAAATAATAAAAAATTCATAACTTGCAACATATAATGGTTTAAATGTTATGAGCTTGTGTCTTTACAAAAATGTATTTTTCCAGAAGTGGGACAGACACAGCACCAGAGGAAAGAAAGAGCAACATTCAAACCACCACTCAAGATGCCCACCAATAATATTTCTGCGCAGACAACTCTAAAGTCACAGCCAAAATGTCTTGGTAAAAAAATAAATGTGTTTGCTGACATATTTATGCATATTTCTGCATAGTTAAAGTGTACAGAAAAAAATGAAAGTCTAAATAAATATATCCTTTGGTATCAATATCACAAACTCCAATTTCAGGTTTAACTTCTCACAGGTCCAGTATCCGTCAATGATAACTATTGATATTATAAAAATGTAATAGTGTCAAAAGTACATCTTAATTTGTCCCCACAAGGCTATAGACAGGTATTATTTTGCCACAGCTGTACCAGTGTACTGAAATAGGCAGCCACTGAATGTTACATCCAAACGAATCACTTTCCACTTATTCAGATGGCATACCCGACTCCATAAGTACCCCGTCCTGGTGGTTGCTTACTGGATCACAAATTTTGCCTATCTTTTGGCTGTCCCTATTTGAATTTCAGCACATTAGAGGACCTTGATCATTTTCCAATTGCACTAATATTATTACTATGTGCAGGTGACGAAATGCGGAAGATGCTGGAAGAATTACACAAGGAAGATACCCCAGATATTCAAGGTTATTAGTTGATATTGCTTTTGTAGGACTGAAATAATTTACGCAGAAAGGTTGAATTTAAAATCTTAAATGCATATATAAAATGGAATTTCCTTCTACATGTACACTCATTAGTGTTTTCAGTGTGAAAGTTATAATTGTGTTTTGTTATAAATATATATGCACCCTACAAATGTGACCTCTGAGGTCAGCAGCTTAAAACCAGAACCTTTTGTGGGAAAGCTGGTAGTTGCTTACTGTTGCTCGACAGTTTACATTACAGAACCTTGACCAACTGTATGTACTGGTTTGCTCTGCCCATAAAACTCTCCGTCGTAACATAATCTATACAGTGTTAAAAGCAATGTTAAATTCCAACTAAATAAACAAATATGAACTGCATTTCAATGGTGTAACAACTACAAAGGATGCTGCAAAAATAAAACAACAAAGATAAACCTGTCACATGTGCAACACAAAAACCTAGTACAACAATAAGAAAAGGTTCTCTGTTTCTATTCAGATGGAGATAGGCCTCCCCATAGTAGGAGACACAATGCAAGGAGGGGCAGGCAACAAGTTAATTATGCATCCCTTGCAGAGTGGGGATTTTCTGACACTGTTGCACCAAGTATAAAGTGCCCAAAGTGCCACATTGGGGAGGAAGAAGATGATAGCATGTTTGAGATAGTGTGGTATGGGTGTGACATTTGCCACCGTTGGTGGCATCGCCATTGCCTGTCATCTGAATTGCAGACTACTGCTGACTTGTCCTGCTTTGATAATGGCACTGTGTTCCGTTGCCCTGCCTGCCCAATTATGATATTGTGTGCTGTTTGCTTCATTGAGGGCACTGACACAAAGCAATTTGCACAGTGTCAAAACTGTTTCACATATTATCACACTGATTGTCTGCCACAGGAACATTACACAGAATTCACTTTGTTTCAAAATTTAGGCAAAGATTGGTATTGTTCACGTTGTGAAGTAGAAAATTGATGTAACACAACCTATTTTAAAAATTACATTCTGTTTATAGATATGAATATCTCCACCGTGGAGATTTTTTTGACAGTATTTAATCAAGCAAATAACCTATCTTGAAAATTAAATTATGTATCTATAGCTATAATTACATCCACCTCCACTAAGGAGGAATTGTTTTTGCCAGCATCTGTCTTATTTTGTTGAAAAGAACTGTGAAGCACTCTTCCAGTGCTTCTTCAGGTAGAAAAACTTGTACAAAATTCAAAACTTTGCAATATTTCAACAACATTTTGTTTTACTGTGGTATTCTGTTATGTTGCTACAAAGTAATCCACGCATTGTATTTTTTTGTATGAAGTATTGCATTTATGAGCTTTTCAGTAACTTCATTATGTGCATTCTTGTATCTACACAAAATGCTTCTGTGTACTAATTACACGGAAATTTATAATAAATCTGACATTTAATTTAATATAAATTTCATTTACTTGAGACTATAACTACTCAGTAAGGTATCTAATAAGCAATTTAATGTAATTTTACTGGTTGTACTGGGATCAGCCAAGATAAGCTTTAGCTTCTGCTGTTCCCTTTTCACAAACTTCTGTCATATACTAAAATGCCAAAATCATATTCATATTGTAAAAAAGTATAATTGTATGTATGTACAGAAATGAAAGAAATACTATCTATCTCCCCATCTCCCATCTATCCATATCCAAATATATCCTGAAAAACATCTATCTCATGAAATATAACTTGTATGCTATGTGATCTCTTTTTCCTGATTACTATATCCACTTATATAACCGGCTAAACAAATGCTGGAATATATTTTGTCAGATCGACCACTATTATGACCCACTAAGATTTATAGTGAAACATCTAAAAAAGGTATGTATGCTGCTTTATTTATTATATATACTCATGAAATGTTTTGTAAACTATTTTAGGGACACATTTCTTTGTGTCAGTATGCAATATGTGGATATATAAGGAATATTGCAGTTTAAAACGTCAATTTCGCGGCAAAATCGGACACTATTGTGACCGCCGGTGTACAAGTCCCAATAATCTGGCTGCATGCCTTTCTCACGACATTCAATCGTTGTACAGTAGACAAGAATAATCTTTTAGTTACAGTGATAGTGAATTTGAACACTTTAGTTATGAACATGATGTAATGAATAAAAGCAACATGTTTACATTAAGTGTAGTTAATGAAACGGTATGGGACTTAAATAAGTCCATTATTATACATAAAACAACTAATGATGAAGTAAACGTCCCCCTAGTAAACGCGCTTCATGATAGTTCTATGATAATTACAAGAAGGAATGATAATGATGAAGTGGTACATATAGGTCTCATGCGTTTATACCCCTTGCTATACCAGAGTATTAATGTACGAATGAAGGTAGTCAGTCTGGGTTCGAACCTACAAAACAATGGTTGCAAAAAATTCACCAAGAAGTTAGTAGTTATAGTGTACCAAATTATAAAGGTGCTTGTATACGTGTGCCTTCTACCTTGAATGTTAGAGCATGGAGACAGCTGGTTGCAAATTATGATTACAAAATTTTAGCAGAATATATACAATTTGGATTTCCTATGAATATCGACTACAATAAATTCATACCGAATACGCATATTGTCAATCATAAATCTGCAAATTGTAGACCTGAGGGAGTTAATAAATATTTTCAAGTTGAAACTAATAAACAGGCTATATTGGGTCCTTTCGATCAGAAACCTTTTGAAACTATGCATTTTTCTCCCCTTATGGTTCGTGATAAATCTGATGGGGGGTCAGGGTTATTGTTGACCTGTCGTGGCCTTTAGGTCAGAGTGTCAATTCATGTGTTACACCTAACTATTTTGATAGCATTGAATTCAAACTTAAATATCCAACAATTGATTTATTGGTGGACAAGATTAATGCAATAGGTCCTAATGCCCTGTTATATCAAGTGGATCTCGAAAGAGCGTTTTGAAATCTTAGAATAGACCCTTTCGACTACCCAGTGTTGGGATTAAAATGGCAGGACAACATATATATCAATATATGAGTACCTTTTGGATTCGCTACGGGTGCAGCCTCATGGCAGTCTTGCACGATTTAGTGACCTGGAAATTAGGTCAGAATAAAATATGGATTATGAATTATTTGGATGATTTTGGGGAGTTTCCCCCCTCACAAAGCCAGCAGTGACTTTTAATCGTTAAAAAAGTTAGTGTCATACTTAGGATTACCAGTTAATCTGAAAAATTGGAAAGTCCTGCTGTCTTGGCATACAAATTTATGCACATATAGGAACTCTTACTATTCCATCACAAAAATTGAATGATATAAAGCAAATATGTAAAAAATGGATGCATAGCACAATAAGAATCAATTACAAAAATTAACAGGAAAATTATTGCATATACATAGGTGTGTTCGACCGACACATTTATTTTTAAATAGAATACTAAGTGTATTAAGACAAGCTCCTGATAGAGGTTACATTTTATTACCAAGTGGCTTCTTCAAAGTATTTGGTGATGCCTCTTTAAAATGGTTGGTGGTTACTTTGAAGGCAAAGTTTATGCCACTGAAATACCAGAACCTATACAGATTATCGCTTCCATTGTACATTTGGAGGCTGTGAATATACTAGTGACTTTCAAACTATGGGCAAAACTTTGGAAAGATTCAAAAGTAATTATATGGTGTGATAATGCAGCAGTAGTTAATGCCTTTACATTTCATAAAATACGTGACCCCTGGTTAATGACATATGTTAGGAATGTCTGGTATTTCACTGCCTTATATAATGTCCAGTTGGAGGTTAAACATATAGAGGGTATCAAAAATATTTATGCAGATATTTTATCTAGGTGGCAATCGTATTCTCATAGCAACAATGTAACAGTGCAATACTTAAAGTCTTGTGTATGGGAAAGAACTGATCCTAATATGTTATATCCATCTTTTGAAATTTAATTGTAATCCTGTCACCCGACTGTTGGTGGGCCTACATAAAGCTTAAAAGATTGCTATAGGTATGAGCAGATTACTGCCTCCTTAGAACTTTATATTTGTAGATTCAGCAGTCCTCTCCAAGTTATCCAAGGCTGTGGAGTTTCGCTTGCAAGGTACTTTGCGACCAAGGACTTATCGAGCATACCAGGCTGACTTTCGTCTATTTGTGTCCTTCATGGTGAAAATGAACTTGCTGGTGCCTCATAAAGAACAGACAGTTTTATTGTACCTTTTTATTGGAGTTTTAGCACAAAATGGTTTGAAAGCATGTTCTTTAAAAATTATTTATCAATACTAGGTCATTATTTTTCTTTAGAGAATTGGCCAGTAGAGGTGTATGTTAATGCCAGGATGCAAGTCAGAATTAAAGGTATTTTTCCCTTGAATTATTGATACAACATTTTACAAATGCTGCTACTTATTTTATTTATTTATTTATCATGTTTATACATAAATACATTACACACATATAAACATACATTTTAAAAAAAATTTAAAAAAGAAAAGTGAAAGATGGATAATGTAGTCTACACAGATACATTACATATATAAATGAACACAATATAAGGCTATTTAACACAAAAATAGTCAATTAGGATGTTAAACTCGTCATATGTGAAGCATGAGTGTCCATCTCTAAGAAATAAGAGGTCTCTAATTGCAGCAATGTTTTCAATATCATTCTCACTGTAAGACTCAGCATGTTTTCCTAATTCAGTGTACAATTCTTTTATTGACAATGTATTATCACACTTATATTTGAGATTATATTTGCTTTTTACATACATAACACTTTTACATACAGCAGAATTGCTTCCATTTGTTACAAGTTGACCACAGAATTGAAGTATATTATTGTTGCTATTTATAACACTATTGTAAAATTTTATAAATCTTTTCACCAACTGTCCTTCAATTGGAATATCCTCAACAATAAGAGGTAAATATTCATCATGAGCAACATGTGTAATTTTTAGAAGTCGTCTTAGACACTTCCTCCAAGTGGTGTACAAACGGAGGATTTGTTTTGATGATAAATCACACAAAACAGAACCATACAGTGACATACAATAAGACTTAAATAATTTGTATTTAACTTGATAAAAACAACATTCAAATGTACTTAGCATAGTGTTAAATCTTTAAATCATATCATTTATTAATTCTGTAACTTGATCTTTCATAGAATGTGGACCAAAAGGTGTACCAAGATGCTTAGACAGATTTTTGGCTTTAAGCGATAGACTGTTATACTGTACATAGGTATCACATTCTTTTTCAGATTTTCCAAACACTAAGTATTCACTTTTGCTAGGGTTAAAATTAATACAATAATCATTTCCAAAGTTATGTACAATCTGTAACATTAACCAGAGGGATGTAATAGTTGGAGCCAGTAGGAAAATATCATCTGCATAAGCAAAGGATCCAATATAAATAGATACTTGCTTTACTTGTAGAATTAATAATATAATCAGACATACTTTGATTAAAACCATCACTTGTTCATCTTATAAGGCACTTAATGGCTAAACTGATATCCTCAACTTTTATTTTATGAGACCAATAATAATTTCCTGTTTTACACTTGTCGGTAATAGCTTTTTTCAGTTTCACAATTAATTTCAGACATCTCTCTATCATTATATGAAACAGATGTGTACAGTGATTTGTATTGTTCACAGAAGATTTCGCAAATTCCTTTTTCATCAACCACACCATCTATATTACTTGCTAGTTTGTTACAATGTCCCTTTACCTTTTTAACTGTATTCCAAAATTGTTTAGGGGGGCTCGGTGGTGTAGCAGTTAGAGTGCTCGCCTTCAACCTCTGAGGCTGCCGGTTCGAATCTCAGGCCGGGCACTTCATGTTGGAAAGTTGGTAGTTACTTGCCGATGCCCGGTGGTTTACAGTGCAGAATCTTGACCAACTAGTATGCACTGGTTTCCTCCACCTGTAAACTACCTGTCGCAATATGACCCTGGCTGTTGAATGCGACGTAAAACAACAAATAAATCTAAATCTAATCCAAAATTGTTTACTATTCCCATTTATCAAAGATTCTCCAAGTTTTTCAGCTGAAATTTTACTCTTGTTACGTTTGATAAATTTAATAGCTTTATGATATTCTTTACGTGAATTACGTCTTATATCATAGAGTAGTCCATGAGAAGGAGAATTATTACTTTTCCAGATTTTGTGCCAAAGGATTGCTTTCTGGCGTTTATTTTCTACATGAGTTGTCCAACCAGGATGTTTCTTTCTATTATTACTATAACATTTATTAGGTATACAATTATGCCCTCCTAGCAGAAGTGCATCGATAATCCCTAAATAGAAGGAACATAAGTCACTGGTATGAGAATTACACAAATAATCATTACAATGAATTGCATCCCATGGAATTGAGAGTGTTTATTGTTTTTTTATGTAGCTCTCTGCTTAGTTTCTTTCTTTGGATTTTTCAGATTGGGCTCTTAATGTCCTGATAATCTTTCTGGCTTTGACAAAACTAGGTTCCCAGTCTTAGGGGATGTGATATGGGGTCCCCCGGGGGCACATATATTAATTACTTGTTCAAAAACCATGCAAAAGTCTGGTGCAATACATATGGTACAGTTACCCTTGCTGAAAGATTCCATTTTATGCCCAGTGCTGGATTTAAAAAATATGATTAAAATACTAAATCAAGGCAAAGAAGACCCCTTGTTTATGATTAAAACAAAGGCTGGGAAAAAGATATTAACAAGTTTTAAAGCAAGATCCTTTTTAAAAATGGTAGTTATAGCTTTAGGTTTAGATTCAAAGCATTACACATTTCATGCTTTTCAACGTAGTGGAGCTTCTCTTGCCTTTAATAGTAATGTTAATCTGGACAAGATCAAACAGCATGGCAGTTGGAAGAGTGAAGCAGTCTGGGTATATCTGAACTCTACACCCAAGGCAGTATCTATGGTACCAACTACTTTTCAATGTGTGCTTTCCAACCCCTAGTTTAGTGTTTGGGTTTGGGGTATATTCTAAGTTTTTTAACTTTTATTTTCTCTAGATCAAGTATAATCTACAGAAAATTTATTTTACTTATGGTAACATTCTACTTATACAAATTAAATCCATAAAGTTTTGTAGTCATATTTTTAAAAGTTATAATTTGCAGTATGCTTGATGCAAAAATTTGATAAATATGATTATAATAATCTACGCTTACAAGCAAGCTTATGTGTACAAATGTTAACTAACTGGTAGCAACTAGATATCTCGTAGTAAAAGGTTATATTTCATTGAATTTTAAAAAAATTAAAAACACTTACTGATATCTGGTTTAGTAGTTGTTTAACCTTCATGTGTCTAACTTGATTGGTAGTAGTGACTAACAGTAATTCAGGAAAGTAATTGGTTTACAGACAGTTTTGCTTTGAAAGATATGACTTATAAATGTTATGTGATTCTACTTTAAGTTAGCTGTAATGTAACTTAAACTGGTTTCTTGTAATTCAGAAAATAACTGGTTTACAGACAGATTTGCTTTTAAAGATATGAATTATAGATGTTATGTCATTCTACTTTAAGTTAGCTGTAATGTAACTTAAACTGCTTTCTTACTCAGACCAGACAAATGATGGTTGGCTTGTTGTTTGGTTAAATTGCTGTGCTGATGCTTTCTGGTTACTGTGATTATTAAGTAATGTTAACATTGATGTTTTAATTGTAACTAATACTTTTAAATGTTAAAGAATAAATCCAAACTTGTTAACAAATACTTGAGTCTTACTTATGCCTTGCCCCAAACTGAAATCTACACTTTTTCTTTCATATATATCATATATATTTCCTTTAATGAAGACAAGCTTCACATAGTCTCCTTTCTTGACAACCCCCAAATTTAAGGAAACTCTATAAAATCTCAGGGAAACCAAGATCTACGTTATGTGCAAGGGATATTTGTGTGTAATATTTTAAAGCTAAAATCACTTGTCATTACCTATTATTTTATCTAAGGGAGGTAGAGTATTCCTTCTCAAACTCTAAAAAAATCATCTCTTGTGCTATGGGTTCAAGTCTACCTGGTGAAAATATGTGGGCTGCACTGAGGACGTAAAGGGACATAAAAGTCCAACTTCTAACTTGGCTGTATGATTGAAAGTAGAATTCAAATTTAACAACATGAGCCAAAATTGTAAACATTACTGTGAAACCATTATTGATTTGGTGGTTTCTTTTATATGATTTAAATTATTAGACCTATTTGAAAAATTGTTATGGAAATTTAGCGGAATATCTTTCTATATCTTGTTTATTTCTAAATGTATTTCGTCATAAAGATTCAGAAAACCACAAAATCTAAACATGAGTAATCACCTCATAAATTTTATCCCGTTTGTTTATGTTTCATAAACATAACATATGATAACCTTAGATTTTAAAATATTTAACAAAACTTGTCACAATTATAATTATAAGAATTCTTTTTCCTTTTATTTCTTTTTTCCCTTTTGTGTAGAAAATATCCTTGGAGAGCACTGTAACGTCAACACAAGGATATCAGAGATAGGCCATTGATATATTTACGGCAGCTCTAAAGTACCTGTTTGAGCATATGTTGGATGCGATGGCCCAGCAGGTAACAAGGTAATGCTCGATATATTTCTAAATAAAAATAATACTCAAAGCCAACTTTTCAGTAGTTTAATTGTTTTAAAAGACTATAGTAGTATTAGCATTTTTCTGTATTTTAACCCATTAATCCTTATACCTCTGTTTCGTATAAATTGATAATTGTGCTGACCACCCAGATTATGCAATCAGGAAGAAAATTGAGATTTATTAAAAGAAATTTATGAATAATGATGCAGTTGATAAATTTATATTTCTAATGAAATTAAATGGTAAACATATTCGCATCTTTGCAAATTATTTAGTGTCGATCTGGGAATTTAGAAAGTCTATTTTATACACTAATAATTTGGGTAATTGATATATATATATACTTCTTTTTTCCTATTCTTAGGTACACACTTTGTATTAATTGTATGAATTAAACTGACTTGTAAGTCTTTATGGCTGGGTGTTAGGAAAATTATATTATATAAACTGCATTTTGATATTGTATAACACAACGTCAGTATGATAAAAATTTATCTATCTATTAGGGCATAAAGTGCCTTATGTAGCAGATAAGTTATTTTAAACAATGTAAAAAGTATACAGAATCAATGTTTATCATTTAAACAGTTAAAACAGGCTATATTACTTAAATTATTATTAAATTAAATTATTCAGGATAAAAAGGCAGATTAAAAATCAATTGACATGAGTATGATACTAAGCGACTGAAATTATAGGACATAGTAAAAGCAATAGCTACCTAACAAATTTTCCAGTTGGGTGAACAGAGATTGTCATCTTTTATTTTACTGTTTCCATAATCTGTCAATAACTCAGGTGTGACATGTGTCAACCTTATTAGGAATAATATTTCCAGTGACAAGACATATTGTGTACAATGATTCTTGGGGCAGGGGAAACAGACAAAAGCCCCCCCCCCCCCGACAAAAGCCCGCCCCTGACACACACCCCCTTTTTTAAAAGGTAGGACACAAGCCCCCCCTTAAATATGAGGGAGGAGGGCAAAAGCCCCCCTCATTTTCAGAGGGGTAGGGCAAAAGCCCCCCTTATATTTTTATACACTATTGACACTTTTATTTTTTCATTTAATGAATGCTAGATTTCCAAAAATGTCATTTGAGAGACTTCTATAAGTTAGATCCGAAAAAAAACTGTTTTTAATCATTACATGATGATCAAACAATTACATGATGACCAAAAGCCCCCCTTCTATGTTTGAAACACTACTGTCACTTTTAATTTGTTTTTCAACTAAGGAATTTAGATTTCCAGACATGTCATTTGAGAGACTTATATAAATTAGATGCAAAAAAAACTGTTTTTAATCATTACAATATTTACAATATTTACTTCCCCCCCGCCTTATTTTTGTAAAGTGTATTGTAATTGCCCCTCTTTAACATGTGAATGAACCCCCCTTTCAAGTCCTCTTGTACAAAGACCAAAAGCTTTGATGTATCTTAAATAGGTGTATTGTTAGGTAAGGTTAAGGCATCTTAATCTGGTAAGATTGTAATTCATGGTATCACAGACCTGTGAGAAAGTGATTAAAGAATCTTTAAGTGATATTTATTTTGATTGATTGCTAGTGTATAATTGCAACTGTTTCCTGAAAACTTATATTTCCTAAAGGAAACAGACAAAAGCCCCCCCTGACAAAAGCCCCCCTGACACAACCCCCCCTTTTTTAAAGGTAGGACACAAGCCCCCCCTTAAATATGAGGGAGGAGGGCAAAAGCCCCCCTCATTTTCAGAGGGGTAGGGCAAAAGCCCCCCTAAAATTTTTAAACACTATTGACACTTTTATTTTTTTTCATTTAAAGAATGCTAGATTTTCAAAAATGTCATTTGAGAGACTTCTATAAGTTAGATCCGAAAAATATTATACATAATACATCTACTCTGGATTGCATTCTAAAGTTGAATGCCCTTTTATATAACCCCCATTAAACAATCTAAGCAATTCAATGCATCTACCCATGCACTTCAATGCATGCAATTACAAATTTAAAGCCTTTAAAGTAGGTTAAAACATAATAAAGTTTGAAAAACAATGTTAAATGCCCCTTTTTTCTAGGTCCCTTTTCTCCTGGGCCCCTTTTTTCCTGGATTCAAAATGCATTATGAGGTATTTTATAAAACCCAGAGGTTATTGTGGTTGACTTCTGCTGTAATGAACACCAGCTACTGAATGCCCAATTGCAATTATGTTCAGTATTCTTGGCCATCAAATATGTCACTCAAACATAGCTTATAGCTGTTGAAGTTTACAATATGGTTTGCAATATATTTTCCTATTCTGTGATACTTTTGTAATGTCTTAGAAATTAGACTTGAACAAAATGGAAAACAAGATGCACTCAGAGAGAGCAAAACGCTCGACTCCATGTGACCAGTCTCTAAAGTGATAGAAAGTATTGTAAGGAAGACAATAAAATAAAACCAAACGTGTAAATTAATTTTTGAAGAAATATCAAGTAGAAAGCCAAATTCATTAAAAATACATTGAAATGGGATCTCTGAAAATTCTTGATTTTTTGTATCCAAAATAAGATCCAGATCTTTCTTTTAGTGACTTCTTCCTCTGGTCAGGTCCTACCCACAAACATTTTTAATAAAGATCTGTTCATTAATTCTTGAGTAATCTAAACACCAAAAAACAGACAGACAGACAGACAAATAGACAAACAAGTTGCACCCAAAAAACATAAACTGCTGGTGGAGGTAAAATATAGCTTAAAAGTCACTTCTTGGTGAAACTTGGTGAAACTTTTGTGATGGATTGTCAAGGAATTGAAAAAAAAGAGAAAATGAACACAGAAATAATAATTAATAAAAATGATGAATATACCACCTACCTCTTTATTATCTTTGTGTCAATTTCAAGACATAAAATCAAAAAAAATATTTTTATTTAAAGACAGCAAGTATCACAAGCTAGGTTTGTGACTTCACAATGAGAATTGCATTGTGACATCATTAAGTAATGACATCAGAAAGTAAAATATTGATTTTTATACATGTGATGAAGAGAAACAGTTTCACTGTGTATTCCCAATTAAAAATAAGAAAAACTGTCTCCTGACTTTTATTTTTAAACAAATTACAACAAATTTGGAAGAATCCATCTGTACCCCATGAAATACCTGCCCACCAAATTTGAGAGAGATTGATGTCATAGTTTTTTAGCTATAAGGGCAAAACGGTGCACAGACAGACAGACAGAAAGACAGACAGACAGACAGAAACAAACTGATTACAATAACCCTCTCCTATCGTCGAGCGTTAATGATACACTGAGTGCAAATCATGTACCTACAAACAAAGTAGCAAAGTTTGAAGAATGACAGCTCATTTTTTTTGAGCAAACACAACTGAAAAGCTTGTATAATTTCAAATGTTTTACTGTTATTGCTGTGTACTGAAATGCATTGCATGGACATATGATTGTAGGACAAAAAGTACCTGGACAAAAAGAACTGCACACAGACAAAAAGTATTTTGACAAAAAGTACCAGGCATAGGACAAAAAGTACCTCATTTTATAAAAAAAAGTTTTTTAATCATATATAATTTATATGTGTATTTTACATATATATATATATATATCACTTTATATTTTCATGTGTTTCATTTTGTAAGTTGACACACAAATAATTGGTTCTACAAATAAGCTTTTGTTATACTTTAAGATTAACTTAAGTCCTTGGGGTAGGGCTTCCCTGTTTTTGGTGGGTGTAGGACATTTCGTATCCAGACATTTCGTACCAGGACATTTTGTACCAGGACAATTCGTACCCGGACATTTCGTACCCAGCCTAGGACATTTCGTACCCAAAATTTAAAGTTACAATTTTTACTGTGCTCTAATGTATGTTTACCTTGTGCAAAAGTATTTTTAAAGTTTATGTTTAAAATTAGTTGTTTAAAGTTTTGGGGTCTGAAGCTCTGGAATTGTCCATATATTTAAATCAATGTGTTGTCTAACATCTTTTGTTTATCATTTTAAAATTTTATATGGTGCTTTGTGGGGATTGGAAGTTCATAGTCTGGGTCTGTTCATGTATTTACTGTTAAGGTATCTATTCTGGAGGAGACAATATCATTAACTGATTATTTGATTTAATGTTATTCATTCAATAAAGATTTTACTCATACCTTTTCAGCCTTTTTTTCTTTTTCTATGAAGCCACAAACTTGGTCATTAATAGGAACCCTGTTTTCTGTGACACTTGACTCTATTAACAGCTAATCCCCAGCAGATTATTTTTGCAAACATGAAAACAGAAAGACAAAAACATGTGCAAACCCTGAATAAAGCTTGTCATCCTATGAAACAAAACAAGTGTCACCTGGTAAACCCATTAAGCTGTTGATAAAAGAATAGGAGGGATCCGTGCTCTCTGACATTCATTACACAATTTATTTGTTTTGTTCTATTATTTATTCTATTATGATTGTTAAAACTGGAAAATATGTAAAGTGGCTGTAGTTAAAGTGATTTTTAAATTATAGACTCTAAAACAATATTTGTTGATGAACTTTAAATCCAACACATATTTTCTTCCCAAAAGCTGCAACCTTGAAACTCAAAAAACCTTGTACTTTGTGCCAACTGAGAAAGTGCTATAAAATTTCAATAAAATCTACCAATAAATAAAACATTTTGAATTTTTAAATTTTGAGTACGAAATGTCCTAGCCTGGGTACGAAATGTCCGGGTACGAATTGTCCTGGTATGAAATGTCCCAGTTCGAAATGTCCGGGTACGAAATGTCCTACACCCACCAAAAACAGGGAAGCCCTGCAGACTCTTGATCAGTTAGTATGCACTGCTCTCTTTCAACCCTCAAGTACACATTATGTCTGACTTACAAGATATGTCAAAAGGAACATAAAACCCAGATCAATTAATGTATTATGACAAGCAATAATTCAAAATGGTTCACAGTCAACCGAAGGCTTCTGATGTTCGCTTGGTTCTGACAGTCCCAACAATCTGGAGTGACGAAGCAAAGTCATTTATGAGAGAGGCAGTACGCAGGGTTAGTCTTTTACTTATTTTTGGAAAAAAGGATTGTCTCCAAACACTGTCTGTCACAATCCTAAGCAGCCACATATATATTTTTGTTGCAGGTACACAGTTGATCAAGGTAAACAAAATTATTTAAACAAATTATTTATTTATTAATTATTTATTTAAAATAAATACATCCACCTCAAAAATTGTTATTGGTTTACACATGGTGGCAGTAGATCCATCCATTTTATGTTTTTATACATCACTTCAGTACTCACCCATGTGTTGCAAAAAGGAAATATATATTCTATTTAAATGTTTATGATTGTTCCAGTTTAATTTGTTCTGTATTTTTTTCACTTTGATACTGATTAACAAAAGTACCTTTCATGACATGTTTGCACTCAAGTGGACAGTAAAACCAAATGGTCAGCAAATAATTTAAAAATAGAAATGCAGAAGTCACACGACCAGTTTAAATGGAGAAGACATTATTTCAAACACCCAGAGTACTACAAAATTAAGGTAGATATAAACAAGGTAAATACATACTTTTACCTTGTCAAAGAGATTCAGTACACAAACTACATTTGACACCCCAAAAAGGGCGGGTGTTACATGTTGTTTATTGGATTCTAATGAGCATAATGAAAATATCACAGGGCAAAATATCACACGCAACAGTTATGAGCACTTTGATCACAAACACAGCAGGCTTTTAAAATGTATTCATAAAGTAAGATTACATTGGGTTTTACATGACTTAATTAAGAGTTACAATCAAACAAAAACAAAAAAAACAATATAAAATATGAAACAATAGCATGCATACATCAAACTTTCATTTACTTTCTTTTGGGACATATTTTGTTTATACTACATTTGTTTTAAATGAAATAAATAAAATAAAATTAGCGTCAGCTATCCATCTGGCTGTCCAAACTTCAGCCCAAGAATTTTGTCTGGCCCAGTATTATTTTAATCTTATGACATAATGAATGATCATTACAATAACTAATATTACTTTTAGATGACAAATTAAACCATAGCATTGTAATAAAGTGTTATGTTTTTGGATCCGAATTGAATCAATGTTTGTAACTAAACTATTTATTAACATGTATGTACAGAACTTTCAACTGGCTCAGATCCATGAACATGTGCATCGCCCTTAACCACATACACTCACAGTGTTACAGTACAAGGCACTGTATTAGTATATTATCAAAGCTAGATGGGATACACTAAGACATTATATCCCTCCCCTTTTCAGCAGTTCCCATTTAAGGCTTTCCAATCAAGTTATTGTTATAGCAAATAATAGAAAACCATTATATAATATATATATAAAACTAATGTCTCTTCTTTAAAATTTTATATGTACAAGATTAATGCAATTAATCTATTGTCTCTATTCCAGCAAATAAGTTTTCCAAACTCTTCTCCATCAAAGGAATTATGTACAGACTTATGTTCAATAGTCCATTTGATCTTTAAAAGTTATTATTAAAGTTACACATTATGTCATAACAAATCTTTTCTGGCAATTTTCTTTGCTTCACATGTCTTTTGTGATACTTTCACTGGTCCATTCTTATGCGGGGATGGTTGAACTAGTTGGTTGTATATCTGGTAATTTTATTCTGATTTCTCTGTCAAATAGGAGTTTGGCTGGAGTCTCCCCTGTTGTACAATGAGGTGTTGACCTGTAAACAATCAAAAATTTGTTCAGCTCACGGTGAATATTCAATTTCTGTGAATGAGCTATCTTTAGTGTTTTCATCAGTGTTCTATATTGCCGTTCTACCTCTCCGTTCGCTTGAGGCCAATATGGTGTTGATGTTCCATGTTCAATTCCATGCTCCACAAGAAATGTTTTTTTCAAACTCCTCAGACACAAACTGTCCAGCATTGTTGGTTTTGATAGAGTATGGTAATCCATGAGTAGTGAACATGTTTTATTGGCATCTCACAATAACTGTGCTTGTAACACATCTGATGATATTGATTTCAAAATAATGACTGAAATAGTCTCCTATCACAAGGACATATTCTCCATTTGGCAAGGGTCCCATAACATCTGCCAGATCTTGCCATGTCCTTTAACTCAGTCCGTCTCATGTCCTCTGGTAAACTGACTCTCTGACACTCCCTACATAACCTGCAGAATTTTTCCTCATCTTTCTCCATAGATGGCCACCATACCTTTGTATGTAACCTCTGTTTTGTTTTTATGATGCACTGATGACCTTCATGTGCTAACTGGATCACACACTGCCACAGTTTGTAAGGTACTACAATGTGAGTTCCACACAATACTGTGTTATTAAATTCACATAATTCATCTTTGGCAAATACATATTTTGGTTATTTATATATTCCCCAGTCAATGGAACAAATACAAACTCTGAGGTTTATTATTTCCTGATCCTTTTCTGACTCAGCTTCTATCTCTGCTGCGGGGCCATGGTGGCAGAGTGGTAACACTCTTGCCTCCCACCTCTGAGATTGGGGTTTGGTTCCCAGCCTGACCTCAAGTGGGAAAGTTGGTAGTTGCTTGCCGTTGGTCGGCAGTTTCCAATACAGAACCTTGACCAACTGTATGTACTGGTTTCCCCTGCCCTTCCAACTACCTGTCATGATATGACCTGTACAGTGTTAAAAGTGACGTAAAACTCCAAATAAATAAATCTATCTCTGCTGCTGTCATTGTAACTGGTACTGCAGACTTGGCTACAAAGTATTTCTCATTGTATTTCTCATTAAAATCACTGATTTCAGAACTTTTATTCCTTTCTGGTATCAACCTTGACAATCAGAAATGTTAGCTTTTCCTGGCTTATATGTCACCCTGTATTAGTATGCTTGTAATCTCAACATCCATCTCTCTATACGGGCTGATGGTTTACATCTTGGAGCATATATGTACTCCAAAAGCGCATCAACCTGACATCTTCTTCTAAAACTTCCTTCTATTCTTTTTCAACCTTGCTTCTGAGACTAAATGGGGATTTTTTCCCCTCAGAAAGTTGCCAGTCTAATTTCACTGCCAACAATGGGTGTGTTGTAAACACATAAATGGTGATCATCTCACCTGTTGGATCACTGGCCTCACATCTGGATGCCCAGTCCTCGAAATAACTCTTCATAACTCCTGTATATATCCTGATTAACTGTTTTAACCTCAACTTGATTTATCTGTAAAATCCCAAGTTCTTTTGCACTTTCATATCCAAGCAATGCATGCCCTTCCCCTTTTATAATTGTAAAATCAGTGTCCATTTTTCTTCTTTCACTTCCTTTATGCAGGCACAATTGTGCTGTGAATTCTCCCAGAACATCCAGCGGTTTCTTTGAATCATATGGAAAAAGCCTTTCTTGAGCTACATTTAATTTTCTTTGCTTTCAGGTAATCCCACAGCTTGCTATCAATGATATTACATGATGCTTCGGAGTCAATCAACAGACTGATATTTGGTACTCCTCTTAGAGTTACTTGTATTTTCATATCATCAGTAAACAATTCCCCTTCACGGGTGAAAGCATATTCCTCAGCTTCTTGAGTTATATCTTGTTCATCTGCCAGGTTCACCTTAGACTGCTTTGACTTTTCTTTTTAAGCCCTTCACTTTCAACATCCAGCAAAATGGTCATATTTATGACACAAGTTGCACTTTTTTCCTTTAGCAGGACAGTTTTTATCCTTTGCAAAGTGGTTAGTGCCACCACATCTGTAACAGGCATTTCCTTGGCTTCCTTGATGACCTCCCTGATAGATCCCTCTTCTTGGACTCCATGACCCGTTCTGTTTAGTGTGCTTCTTGACTACATTTACGCTACTCGTACTGGCACCATACTGCTGATTCTCAATAGACTTTGCTTGTGTATCAGCAGTTGTCAATATGTTGTTCAAAGTTAGGTCACTATCTTTTTCCAGAAATTTTCTCCTCAACACATTAGATGATCATTTATCAACAATTTGATCTCTGATATCATCATCTGATGTATCTCCAAAGTTGCAGTGTTTAACCTTTTGTTTTAACCTAATGCAATATTGATCAATTGTCTCTCCCTGGTTTTGAGTGCTTTTTATATGGTGTATTAACAGATGGTTTGAAATAGCCATCCAAAGCTTCTAAAGCAGTGTTGTAGTCTTCATCATTACGTGTGTCTGTCAATGTCTCAAAAATATCCTGCACATTAGATCCAGCACAGTGTAGCAGAGGAGAGCATTTCTGTTTTGCACTCCTTTTGCAGTCAAGAAAAATTAAAATGATCTTATCCATTTATTCCAGCATGTACCTGGACTTGTTGGATCACCAATACAGTCAAAATTTGGAATACTTCCAAGTTCAATGTTTTTAACTGCATTCTTCACAACAGGATCTTAATGCTGCTCCTCCTCAGACATAATCAATGAGTGCATCAATTTCAGAAAACAAAAACAGATATTATGTTGCCTTCAAGTTTTACGGGTTACTGTGTACACATTTGTACACACACAATCTCTCTCCACTGAAGTAGAGTCCTCTGATGACAAGATTTATGACTTCCTATAATGCTGGCCCTACACAGTTTACACCCAAGCAGTGATACACTGATGACTCATTACAGCTACAATGTCTAAATTGTAGCGTTTTATTCACAGTTGATGTCCTTTTTAAAATTTGACTTTAAATTTAAACAACTGTTTTACCCACTTTATAAGTGAAATATGTATCATAAGATTCCATGTATCATCCTCATCGCCATTGTAATGTTTTTGTATCCGAATTGAATCAATGTTTGTAACTAAACTATTAACACACAGCACACTTTAAATTGAACTATTGGTTTTACTGTCCGGGTTGGATGATTGGACACAAAATTTTACTTTTGCTTGTTTTGTGTGTAGTTGTGGTGGATTGCTTTTGTGGGTGGGTTTAATTCAGCATAATGCACTCAAATTTGTTATTTATTCCAAAATTATAAGATTTTTAGTGGATCTCACTGCTGTTTTTAATGAGCATTTTGGCGAGCATTTGACACTTACAGACACAACTATTTATCATAGGGAGTGAATAAGGAATAGATCAAATATGGCATATTACACCTTAAAATAATGTTTATAATTTTCAGGCCGAAATTATTTCAGAAGAAACCAATGAAAATCTTGTATTGGCCTTAGAACCTGAAGCAGCCTCTGTTTACTGCAGAACTTTGGAGCTTAACAGTTCAAGGGTTGATGGTAACATCAGATCTGGAGAGCGTATGCTGGTGTTAGATGCTGGAGGTACTAGTTGGTCATAATGAATTTTCTTTTGTAAAGTGAAAACACTTTCTCTTCTATAATGTGTTGTTTTGGTGTCAGGGCTAATGAAAGCATGTTTGTTACCTAAGTTATGGATATTTATAGCAATATGAGAGTATATCTCTTTATCACTAGTCAATTTGCCTTGTCAACAGTACTCCATTCGGTACTTGCAATAATTCTATTTCAAAACATCAGTTATATCAGCTACATTAATAGCTGTTTCTGTTTTGGTTAGGTGGGACAGTTGATATAACAGTCCATGAAATCCAGTTTGATGGGAATGTGAAAGAGGTAGCTTCTCCTTCAGGTGGTCCATGGGGTGGAAAGATGGTGGATGAAAATTTTGTGGCACTACTTAAGCAACTTTTTGGATGTGAAACCATAGACCATTTCATGAAGACAAAACCACAGCCTTGGCTCAAGCTTATGACAACCTTTGACATAGCTAAAAAGACATTTAAATCCACTGGCAATACACTCTGCACATTGATCTGGGTTATAAATTTTGCATGGAGATTTCTATGAAGCTGAAGAAAGAAATTGATGATGTGCTAAAATATGTGGATGGTGTTTCATTCAAAGATGGTTATCTAGTTATTGGACACAATAATGCAAGTAGACTCTTTTCTGGTTCTGTTGCAGAAATTGTAAAACATGTCTGCAGTGTGTTGAGAGATAACACAGGTGTTAAATATGTGCTACTGGCTGGTGGCTATGGTATGTGTGAGGTGTTGAAGGAAACATGTAAAGCAGAATTTGGTCATAAAGCTAATATTTTGACCCCACATGAGGCACAGCTTGCCATTGTAAAGGGAGCTCTGTTGTTTGGTCATAACCCATTGCAAATAACCAGTCGTATTGCAAGATTTACATATGGCACACAAGTTAGGAGAAGGTTTAAAGATGGCATCCATGATCCTGAGAGGAAGGTTATTGATGATGAAGGTAAGGAAAGGTGCAAAGGTTGTTTTAGTGTGTTTATCACAAAAAATGAAGAGGTGACAACTTGTGAACAAAGATTCTTTAGTTACCATCCCATTTACAAAGGACAGACAGAGGTACGCTTTTCTTTGTACAAAGTAGACAGCACAGAGGTTATGTACACTGATGAACCTGGAGTTGCAAAGGTTGGACAAGTGACATTGCACAGCACAGATGGTCCACTGAGCCAGAGCTTAGAGGTTCGAGTAGCTGTTGGTCACACTGAACTCTTAGTTGAAGCGAGAGACAAAAGTAAGGGTGAGAACTTCCCTGTTAGAATAACTGTTGATTTCATTTCATCCTGAAACATCTGTTGATTGTATCAGCAATATTTATATAGATGTTTAACCAGAAAGTATAGGTGGCAAGATGCTTATCTTTTTGCAGAATTATTCAAAATATGCTTAACATATTTTATATAAGTAAGGTTATTGAATAGAGAAATGAAAGAGCTAATAAAGTCATATTTCAGACATGTGAGGGTTATCCCACTTATTTACAATAAATAAAATTTTCTCTAAGAGAATTTGAGATGCCAAATAACCATAAACAATATATTTTCTAAATTATGAAAAGTTCAAGGTATCTAAGGTAAGAATTTCAAGAAGAAATATGAAGTGAATCATTGTACTGTATTTACACCCATTTTGGTTTAAAATGTGTGCTTATAATTCTTCCACACACACATGTTTTAAAATACTGCCTGTCAGAAATTTCGTTGATGGTTGATCTTAATATAGTTCAAACTATCTTTCCAGAATGTGGTTTATGAGATGGTAGTATCTACCTCTGATAGCACCCATCTTTCCTTAATATTATACCGGTTGATAATTTAAAAAAATAATTGTACGACTATCATACTTTCAAATTTAATTACAATAAAGAATATTTGAGCCTTAGTGTTTGAGGTATTCTTGATCACTGTTGTGAAATTGTTTACATTATGCTAAATAATTCTGAATTGTTTTGTTTAAGCATTTAAAAGCTTGTGAAAGACTATTGCATTTTGCTTATGGTTTTACTTGTTTAATGAGTAACAGCTTTCACAGATAATCTTGCAATACTTTATAATCTATATAATATGAAAAATGTATTTTAGTAGTAATCACAAAAGTAGTGGACTGTGTAAATACTTATTTAGTCATGAATGTAGTTTTTAGCCTCGTAACTTGAAGTACGTGTATTTGAATTTATTCTTTTACTTATATGATGTATCATTCATTAAAAGATATTCATTTTACATTATCATAGTCCTTGCTTTAAATAAGTCTAAAGTAAATTTAAATAGTTTAAATTATAAGTCGTTCAAAACATTCTTTTTCTGTGAATGTAATTTTCAATAAAATCTGTGTATAAAAATGGTCACGTATTCCTTGATAAATTACATAAATACTGCAATTTTTTGTTTTTCATTTCTCAGTAATAATTTCTATTAGAAATTCAAATAAACTTATGATTTGTTCTATTTTGGTCTTTATTTCTACATATATTATACATGGGCTTATATCCATGAAACTAAATTATTTAACTTAGAGTAAAAATTGTACAATTACACTATTGCAGGAAACTTGTATTATTTTGATCTCTTTCTCATACTTGATCTTCTGCAAAATGCAAAAGCTCTAGATAAAATATTGTGAGATATCTTGTTAAAAATGCAATGGCATGACCATACGAAAACCAAACAACCTTTGACACTCATCTGGAGATGGTTAAATTTCAGAAATGTTTTTCTGTAGACGTGTTCATATTTAAATGACACTGTGTACACTCACTTGACATCAAACAGTTGATTGATCAGGCCACCTTCACCAATGTACTTATTTATAGAATTATTTTCAAATTTTAGAAAAAAAGTCTAAAAATAAAAAGTTTACCAGAAAAAAGCATTTAAAAATTCCTGAGATTTTAAAATTCTAAATTCAATAATGGCAAATTACCCACGATAGCTGTGTGTAAGGCAAGTGGCATCATTTTTGCTTGTTGATTAACACAGAGGAATGCCCCTCTTTAAAAATTCACTTCATGGAAATGCTGATTCTTATTTTAATATTTTATGTTATTGGTATATTTTTTTCTTAGAAATTCCAAATTTTCGAAGAAAATTCTTGCCAGAAGAATATTTTAAACCAAAACTTTTAATTTGAAGATCCTAATTTGTGAATCACTAAATTTGAATTTTGTAAAAGTATAATGATGTACTATGTTTTTTTATTTTAAATTTTTATATTTTATTTCAAATTATATGGATGTACTAATTATATTATCCTCTGATTCGGCAATATGGTGAAATGTGAAACTTTGCACATCAAATAATAAGTGGCTGTAATCTCCACCAGTATTAATCAAACATAAAATTTTGCTTTAGTTTCTTGAGTTATGCTTACAATGTGCCGTTCAAAATTGGATATAAGATATGGTGGTCATGGATCACTAGATTTCTAGCTCTCAGAGTGGCAGACTGTACTGGCAGCTTAGTGAAAATCTTCTTTACAGGACAACTAAAATTTTGGCATGAATGGAATGTGAATATGTTTGACTCAGTTTCCATGGAACAGTGTTTGGGGGATATTTTAGATAAAGGATTTTCCGAATTGGTGGGCGTGGGTTGTCGTAAATATGGATATTTCATACTTGGACATTTCATAGAGGGACATATCATGCGGTGCATGGATAAAATGTCAGCGGCAAAATGCTGGTGGACAAAACACAAAATGCTGGCCATTTTATGGGACAGAGAGGGCAAAATGCCGATCTTATCAAAATACTTTATATATCACACTGATGGTTAAGTAAACTGAAAAAGCCTCTAGCAGATTAAAGCCTCTGTAAAAACCTGGAGTAGAAAACACCTCAGTTTAAAAGCCCTCTAACTAAATGGTACATAAAAAATTTACACAAGCACTACAAAGTAATGTAAAGTAATGTATTTTCTAATACAATTATTTGTTGATAAGCTAGTTTTCTACATTGTAAAATAGTAATAACATTGTAAAATTGCAGATGTGTTGCTCATGGCATAGCTGAGCAATAGCTATTTTCAGGTTATCACTGTTGAATAAATTAGTTGTAACTGCAAAAGTATTGCATTTAGAGTATTTTCTTTACATAAGTTATTTACCTACTATTCCGTTAGGTATAACATAGTGACATTGAAGACCTGTAGCTCACTGGATAGCTGAGCAATAGCTCAGGTTCTCACTGATGAGTAAATCAGTTGTAAGTTGATAATTATTGCATTTAGAGTATTTTCTGTCAATATGTTGTTCACCTACTTTTGGGTCAGCTATACCATAGTAAAATTGTAGCCCTTTAACTCATTACACAGCTGAGCAAAAGTTACTTTGAGATTCTCACTGTTTAGAAAATCAGTAGTAACTTAAAAACTTCGGGGTCTAGTAAAGTGTTCATTATTTTCCCAGTGAGGCACACTTTTTCTTACTTTACCTATCATTTCAAATTTATCCCAAGAACACCTACCCCTTTCCATGGTGTGCAAAACCACACTGTGGACCCTTTTTTACCGTAGCCCAGTTTGTTTCAGTAGCATCTTTTCTTAAGATCTTAAGGTAATCTAACATAATATCTCAAATTTCGTGGCTTTGTTCCTCTTGAATACATCCAATATGGCCAAACATAAACTGAAAAGGACTTAGATCTTCATACTGGGGATTTTTTCCACAAACGCCCAAATAGCAAAATTTATGAGGCCAAGCTACTTTTACTTGTATTCATTTGCTAGAAGTAAACCAGATTTAAAGTTTACTGTACCTGTGTCCCTTGGTTTGCCACTCAAGCGCCTGATCTTATCATGCACCTGATTCTGAGTAAGCTCTATTTCCTTCAAAAATTTGGCTCCTGGCAGTAAGCTGTCTTGCTCATCATCAGATTCAACTTGATGCCTGTCAAACTGCAGCTTCACTCTACATTGTTTTGAGCACTAATGTGATTTCTTACAACTCAAAGAATAGGATCTACTATCATTTTCATTGACTCTAGTCTAGTTTCTTGCAAGGCTTAATTTTTTTTTCTAAAATCAATGCAAGAGCAAAGTTATCCACAAAAGATGTAATCCCCAGTTTGTTTGAGGATGAGACCTAACTTAGCACACACAAACCTAATCCCCTTTGATATTGGACAGTGACATAGGCATAATAACTGTCACTTTGAACAGGTATATTACTCCACTAGAGGCAGATTTATGGGTGGGGGATTGGAGGAGGTGTGGACAGGAATAAAAAGCCGCATGACAAAGGTTTCAAACTCTGAAAGGGGGAGCATGTGTCCTCCACGCCCCCCAGATCTGCCTCTGTATATGAGATAAAAAGTTAAATGTTGAGAGATTGCTTTTCTTCCTTTTTGACTTTCTTCTTGACTTGCTCTAGGTGTTTGTATTTGTATCCATCAGTAACCTGAACAGTTAAATTTAATTGGGAACTTACAGGAGCTTTTGTAAAAACCCAGGGACAAATTATGCTAATTGACCAGACCATGTGCAAGCAACATTAAAGTGACTGTATCCAAATTATATATTGCTTGACTTTACCTGTTACAAACTTATATATATAAAATTCTTTTTTATTTATATATATATAAATAAATAAGCCAAAAGGTAACCCCCATCATCGTAAATTTTTATGTGCTTTCATGTTTTATGATGAAATAAAGGTATTTCCATATTGTCTATACATTGTTATTATTATTAATATAATTATTTTTGTAACATTAAGTTGATAGTTTGGACAAAAAGGTCTTTTTTTGAATGAAGATACCAATGAAAACTATGAAAGCCTATAAGGGTAAAAATTAAGTCTTATGACTTGCAAAATTATCTCTATATATTATTATCTATTATATTATCTTGTAATTACGACTTACGCTAGTCGCAATTACAACATACTAAATCGTAATTACCCTTTTTTGGTAAGGATTGTGGGTAACTTGTGAAGTGTAGGCGATTGGTTGTTGGGAAAAAATTACACTTCCTTGATATTTGCACAGGCTACCTACAACTTTTGGTAAAAAAAAAACAGAAGAACATCTATTTTAAACTATACCCAATAGCTTTAAAATGTCTCAAACTTATATAACACAATTGTAATTAAATGTACTCTCTATGACAAGCTACTCTTTTGATTCAAGATTGTTGCATACTCACAACGTAAAGTTGTCTTAATGTGACTAGGGCTATATGAAAAAATTTTACTCACTAAGTCATAATTACGACTTACACAAGTCATAATTACGACTTAAACAAGTCGTAGTAATGATTTACTAATGCATAATTACGACTTATGCAAGTTGTAATGATGATTTACTAAGTCGTAATTACATGAATTTTTTTAAATTGAAAAACAACAATATTATCTCGTAATAATGACTTGACAATTTCTTTTAAAACCAAAAACAATAAATGTAAGTTGTAATTATGAGATAATATTGTCGTTTTTTGTTTTAAAAAAAATTCATAAGTTGTAATTAAGACATAGTTAGTCATAATTACGACTTAGGAGTTTTTGTTTTGGGACTTTAAAAATTTCATAAGTCATAATTAAGACATAGTAAGTTGTAATTACTAATTTTTTTTTCAACATGACCCTTATAGGCTTCCATAGAAAACACTCTTTGTGACACATTTGTTTTCCCCACAAAGTCACCAAGTACAAAACCCATAAAATCTAATAATGATACTGCCTCTCGGCATAAGTTGGCCGCGATCGCGGACGAAATTCGCGTTTTCGTCGATATGGCGGAGTATTGCACTCACAACGCAGTACCAATCAGTAAATTAATCTTTTACATACATAAAACAGAAGAATTGCTCAGCTGACGGTACTAAATATGTTTACTTTACACTGGTTTCACTGGACGATAATTGAGTTTCTACATGATAAACAAGGCACAAGTTGGCCTCACCTCACTTGCATACTCCAGACTGACAAATATGCGGTTAAAAATATGTAATGCAGCACCTAATCATGAAGTTAATGTAAATGCTTCCTATAATTCATTCATTCTAGTGGTAATTATTTTCCCTCTATTAGCCGGTTCGTAGTCTCGCGAGGAAAATTCATCTGCCAGAAATTCGGGATAAAAGTATTCGCAGAAAATGCACAAACCCTGTACAGACGTCTAAAACAGCCACCAACCATCCATACATCATTGAAGTCAAAATGTGATTTTTTTTTGTATTATTTTACAATAATTTTGTTGTAGTTTAATTTTTTTTTCTAGTTTTAGTTAACTAGCTGTGTATTAATTGCATACACCAGAGGAAATTATACATTTTGTAAAACCAAACTATTGTTTATTTATGAATGGATTGTAATGAAACAAAATTAACAGAGACGCTGTTAAAATCTGCAGTGCCCATGAAGGGACATGGAACTGTTTTCGTATATTTTTTTTATCTTGTTACCACAAGTTACCACAAGATACTTCATTCCCACGAGTTAGCAAAGCATTTCCACAGGTTAATAATTAAGTTGTGGTATGAGATACCAAGATGTGGTAATGAGATGCTAAGTTATGGTAATGAGATACTACTAAGCCATGGGAATAAGATACTAACTTTTGGGCACAAGATACTAAGTGGTTATCACAAGATAGTTAATTCTTGTTTTCATTCATACCCATCCCTGATTTAGTCATCCCACCACTTACTAACTCATACTCATGACTTACTAATTCGTTCTCACCACTTTTAAGTCCTTCCCACCACTTACTATTCCTCATTAATTCCCACCACTTACTAACTTGTTCTTAGTATCTTGTGGGAATGACTTGTTAACTTGTGGGAATGACTTGCTATCTTGTGGTTACTACTTAGTAACTTGTGAGAACAACTTAGTAACTTGTGGAAGCAACTTAGTATCTTGTGGAAATGACTTGTTAACTTGTGCGAATGACTTGCTATCTTGTGGTTACTACTTAGTAACTTGTGAGAACAACTTGTTACATGTGGGAACAACTTAGTAAGTTGTGGAAACAACTTAGTATCTTGTGGGAACAACTTGTAAACTTGTGGGAATGACTTGCTATCTTGTGGTTACTACTTAGTAACTTGTGAGAACAACTTGTTACATGTAGGAACCACTTAGTAACTTGTTAGAACAACTTGCTATCTTGTGGGAATGACTTGTAACTTGTGGGAACAACTTAGTTTCTTGTGGGAACAACTTAGTATCTTGTGGGAATGACTTGCTAAGTTGTGGGAATGACTTGCTATTTTGTGGTTACTACTTAGTAACTTGTGGGAACAACTAAGTATCTTATGGGAATAATTTGCTAACTTGTGGGAACGACTTGCTATCTAGTATTAATGACTTGCTAACTTGTGTTAACCATTTACTAACTTGTGGTTATGACTTACTTTCTTGTGGGAACCACTTAGTAACTTGTGGGAACAACTTGCTAACTTTTGTAAAGACTTGCTAACTTGTGGGAATGACTTGCTATTTTGTGGTTACTACTTAGTAACTTGTGGGAACATCTTAGTGACTTGTGGGAACAACTTAGTATCTTATGGGAATAACTTGCTAGCTTGTGGGAACGACTTATTATCTTGTATT
The DNA here is from genome assembly GCA_964017235.1 of Sabellastarte sp. h YS-2021. Taxonomy (NCBI): domain Eukaryota; kingdom Metazoa; phylum Annelida; class Polychaeta; order Sabellida; family Sabellidae; genus Sabellastarte; species Sabellastarte sp. h YS-2021. The sequence continues at coordinate 21,490,701 of OZ024928.1, forward strand.
AATGACTTGCTAACTTGTGGTGACCATTCACTAACTTGTGGTTATGACTTACTTTCTTGTGGGAACCACTTAGTAACTTGTGAGAACAACTTGCTAACTTGTGGGAACAACTTGCTATCTTGTGGGAATGACTTGTTACTTGTGGGAACAACTTAGTATCTTGTGCGAACAGCTTAGTACCTTGTGGGAACAACTTAGTATCTTGTGGGAAAGACTTGTTAACTTGTGGTAATGACTTGCTAAATTGTGGTAATAACTTGCTATCTTGTGGTAGCCATGTAATAACTTGTGGGAACAACTTGCTACCTTTTGAGAACAATTTGTTATGTTGTGGGAACGACTTGCTAACTTGTGGGAACGACTTAGTATCTTGTGGGAACCTATTGCTAACTTGTGGGAATAAGTTGCTAACTCATGGGTATGACTTCTTATGGAAGTGACCTTGCTGTAGTGACCTTGTCCTATATGCAATCTTGCCCAGGCAATATCTTGGAAACTGTAACGTGTAGGAAGGGACATTGCTTAGGGGTTGTAGGTGTGCATCATTATGTTATGACCTTCATTTGACCTTTTCGCAGTGACCATGAGTTTGAAAATCTTGTCCAGGCCACTTCTGCTGCCACCAGGCACCAAATTTTGTTGAAGTGTATATTGGTTTTTGTGAGAAAATCTGGTGAAAAGGAAGTACAAGAAAATAGCATCAGAGATGCCAGTACCCCACAGCCTGGGAAAATATTATTCAACACCATGAGATATAGAAGTAGTGAAACCTAGGTCGTGTAGTATTCCTCAATTAAAAGCCTCCGGTGAATACAATTAGTGAAGGAGAAATTACAGGAAACTGTGTGTAATGACAAATCAAATATCAAGATTTTAAAGGTCAAGGTCACTGCAGTAAGGCCAAAGGTCAAATCTAGGTCATTCCATGACACTATACACCTACATCCCCTAGCCAATGCCCCTACCAAGTGTCAGCCTCCTACACCTCACAGTTTGTGAGATACAGCCCATACAAGCCTTTTCTTGCTGAATGAGACTTGAGACTGGTCTCAGACCAAATCTCAAATCTGAGACTATTTTCTGTCTCAGACTTAAGATCTCTTTGTGAATATGGCCCCAGGAGACTTTCAGAGCAAATAATTAGTCATATTATGTTGCACACCTACACCTCCAACCAACGTCTTTACCACATAATTCAGCAGCAGCGATCAATCAAACCAACATGAAAACAAATAAGTGCTCCCAACAGCCTGCTTAATAAGTATATAGTACATAAGCATGATGACAAAAAAAATAATAACTAGACCTACACATCGGAGAATCGATGCAAAACTATATTCACCGGAGAGACAGCTCACCAAAGTCAGTGAACCATTGTTTGACCTTGAAGGAGAGGCCAAAGGTCAAATCTGACCACAACAGAAGATTTGCAGCCCTTGACTTCCTATAAGTTGGTTTCACATTGCAAACCTCTAGGATCAATCATAAGCTAGTTATAAGCACTTTAACATATAGCTGTCCTCGTTTGACCTTGAAGGAAGGGCCCAAGGTCAAATTGACCGACACCAGAAGATTCCCACCCCATGATTTTCTATAGGTTGGTTTATCATCCCAAATCTCTATGACCAATAATAAGTGAGTTATAAGCACTTTAAGTTTGGCTATCCTCATTTGACCTTGAAGGAGGGGCCCAAGATGAAATCTGACCACACCAAAAGATTCCCGGCCCATGATTTCCTATATGATGCTTTACCATCCCAAACCTCTAGGACCAACAATAAGCGAGTTATAAGGACGTTTAAGTTTGCCTATCATCATTTGACCTTGAAGGAGGGGTCCAAGGTCAAATCTGACCACATCAGAAAATTTGCCACACATGATTTCCTACAGGTTGGTTTGACATTGCAAACCTCTACGACCAACAATAAGGGGGATATAGGCATTTTTAAAGCATTTTATTTTATTTATTTGTAGTTTTACTTCGTTTTCAACACTGTACAGGTCATATGACGACAGGTAGTTGGAAGGGCAGAGGAAACCAGTACATACAGTTCGTTAGGATTCTGTACTGTAAACTGCCGACCAACAGCAAGCAACTACCAGCTTTCCCACTTGAGGCCTTGACGGGGATCGAACCCCGGCCTCAGAGGTGGGAGGCGAGAGTGTTACCACTCTGCCACCGTGGCCCCTATTTAAAGCATTTGAGGACATTTTTATAATTTAAATACTCACTGCATGACTGTATAACAAAATTATAACATAATAAATATTTAAATATTAAGGTAGCCAGGGTCTTTTTTTATTACTTTATTCAAATTTTATTATTTTAAGGACGTCATATAGAGCTACATTAATATTTACAATTTAAGGTAACCATAAAATCGAAGTATTCCCCCAAAATTCTCATCCCTATAGTTTAAAACAAAGCCTAATGAAGTAAAAACAATTCCAAAGCCAAATTAGTTATTCAGGGGTGACCATAATCCGGCAATGGCGATCAGGTGTACCAACGTAAAACATGTAAGCACTCACTTGACTTTCAAATTGCCCTATTATCGCCCATTCCACACGATAAATACACCAAAAATAAAACATGGCAGTCGTCAGAAACTGCATCAAAATAAGTATTGTGCATTAATTCATAATTGTTTTATATATTTTTTCGAATAACTTTGTTGTATGTAACAGGACAAGAATTTATCCATCGAAAACCACTTATCCCGTTTTTCTCCTCAAAAGCGACCACTTCCTGTTTATGTAGACATGCGCAGTCGAGACCACGAATCGGCTTATTTTTATACGTTTTTTGGAGATTATTGTTAGGGTCCCACTAAATCCAACTGTGGAGAGTTCTTTGGAGGGAATGAAAAATCATCAAAAAGTAATAGGACAAGGCATATAGTAACTTACAATTTTGGTGAACATTTGTCACAAGCCCAATGATTTTAAATGGTAATTTGTTAAATATTTCTGCAGTAGCAATGTGAAACTGTGAAACAGTTGCCACAGCCAAAATATGGACGGACAGGCCTTTGTCCTTCACATTCCTATGTTCCACAGAACACTTAATGTTTAAAATACTTTGTTCAAAGTTTAACTTATGGAAAATTTTGCGCAATAACTTAAATTTTAATTGTTATTAATAAATGAAAATGGAGTCTCCAAATGATAAAAAGGCCTAATTGGCCACAGGTTATTTGTTGTTCCAGTGATTATATGCAATATCTGCTTCATGAGGGCGTTACATATGTTCATTTTGAAGGTTTTACTCTTTCAAAATAATGTTTAGTTGAAGAATTAGTAATATTTCATAAGTTCTATACTATAAACTAAATATTCGATAACTGAAAAGGTGCCCACATATACTTAAGGTCAGACAGGTAGGACATACAACAAGAGAAACTATTGAAAATAAACTTTTATTGGCATTTGCTACAAAGATATTGGTCTGGAATTTGTGTATGTTTTATGTTGCAGCAACTGCAGTGGTACCATCTTGAGCACTTATCACGTGACACCCAGTGAATTGCGTTACTTATCCCCTTTCCCTTGCCTTTCTTCTTAGGGGGCTCCTCCTTTTGGCAAATGTGGCAGATGCTTTCCTGTTGAAACAATGAAAGTGTACTAAATATATGTTTGTGTTTTTTAAGTACTGAATAAATGTGCCACTGATAATCGTGGCAATGAACATGGTATAATGTACAGTTACTGTTTATGGTTAACAGTGTTGGCATATTTACATTGTGTAACATGTCAATGATTTATTTATTTATTTGGGGTTTTACATCGCTTTCAACACTGTACAGGTCATATCACGACGGGTAGTTGGAAAGGCAGAGGAAACCAGTACATACAGTTCGCTAGGGTTGTGTACTGTAAACTGCCGACCAACGGCAAGCAACTACCAGCTTTCCCACTTAAGGCCGTCACGGGGATCAAACCCCGGCCTCAGAGGTGTAACATGTCAATGAAGGTTATACTTCAAAGTACATTCAAAGTTAAGTGTTACCCTTACATCAAATTATACACTCTCTGCATTCTGCCGACTTTCAGCTATTTCTTCACTCACATGGGCCTCACACTCAGTTTCTTTCTGTTTAAATGACAGGAATGAGCCAAAAAAATAAGAAATATATGAAGATATTCCTTCAATAGACACATGCACATTTTGCAAAATCATCTTTCTTGAAACATTACATAGCATAACATTCTTCAAAGTATCCCATTGTTTTATTGTTGGTGGTGTATATTCTACTACATACATATAGATATGCATATGTCAAGAACTAATTATCACAAATGTAACAATTTCTTTAAATAACATTTCATAGAGACAAGAACCTTGGGTTTCTTCAACTTCTTGCCACTTGTCTTCAACAGTCCATCCTCATCCTTTTTCCTCTTTCTCTCCTCCCCCTGTTTCATCACCGTCTCTGCCTTCTCTTCTTTAATTTTAATCTGTTCCATGAATTCCTCCGAAGTCAGAACACGGCCATTCGGAACAGCACGACGTTGTGGATTGGTCTATAAGTTATATCTGGATTTAGTCATTTGAAGCATGTAATGTTCAAGTGTCAGTGATGGTGGAACATTGAAAGCAATCAAGTGCCGAAGATATTATGTTTGTGCTTGGTACAGTCTTCATTACTGGAAATAGTTGAATTGCTTAGATATTGATGACTTTTTTGTGAATACTTTTCACAGGTGAAATAGTTATAATGAAACTCATGAAAATTAAAGTAATGCAATGATAAACTCCAAAGATATTTGTATGGCTATAAATGTATAAATTTTTTAGTTAAACCCCAAAAGTCAGTTTGGGAATGTTTCACTGGAGCTGTAAGATACACAGTAAGGATACATGAAGGTATTAACCTTAGAATTACTGGTGAGACAAGCCGGGGGTATTTGAAAGGCTGCTTGCATAGCTTGTGGTGACTTCTTGGCTTCTGTTGTTACAGGTGCACGGATCACTCCACAAGTTGGACATGGACGTTCTTCTTGTTCCTCTTCTGTATCATCATACCCGTCATTAATATTACTGCTAGAAGGATTGGGGATTGATGTCGCAGTTATTTGCACCACTGTAGTTTGGGAACCAGACTGGATTGGCCTGCAGATAATTTAGTACCTCATTACATAGCCCTAAACAGCATATGTGACGTTTTTTGCAATGTGGCTGTAGTTACATAACTTCTAAGTGTTGTAAAGTTAAAATTATTGACTACATGCATTCACACACATTTGTTTTTGGCTTTTAAGTGTCCTTGTAATATATCAAGCATTATAAATGTGTGAGACTAAGTTTCGATAACAGGGTTCACAGTTTTTTTTACGTTAACAAGCAATACGAATGTGTACTTCTTGATTCTACTGTCATCCACAGCAGTGGGATCAAAGGGAAATATGCCTGATCGCTGTGATCCGCAGTATCTCAAAAAAATATGCTTGAACCACTCCTTGAAGAGCTCTTTGTCCATGTAACCTGTTACAGTAATTTAGGAAATACTATTATGAATAAGTGGCAAAATCAATGACTCTTAACAACTAAAATGAGTTACTTTATTTCTTATAATTATCGTTTAATGCCAGTGTCAACATTGCACATGTCCTATCATGATCGGTAGTCTTGTGAACTGTGGAAACCTGTAAATGCTGTGGGTTAAGGTTCTGTGATGTAAACTGCCGGCCATAGGTAAACAACTACTACCTTTCCATAATAAGGTGCAAGGTTTGTAAAGACAAGGTTAGAGGGGTATGTATTACCACTAAGCCACCATGGCTCCATGAATTACTTGAATGAATATGTTGGCAACATTGTTCATGTATTGATAAGCTGTATGGTTGGTGAAAAGCATTTGGATGTAATGCATAGAAAAATGTTGATTAGGTATTCAATCCAGAATATTGACTGAATTGTACAATACAGCATTTCTTATAAGGATGCCTTCCTCGAAGTTAAGGAGATTTCTATAGGTGGAACATGTTGTATGCAAAAATTATTGTCCAGAGCACCTAGGGAACAGTTGTAAACTTGAATGATGAACAGAAAATTACCTTTCAGGAAAATTAAAAAGATATTAATTACATTTGTTTTGATGAGTATATCTATGAAGAACCATTGTAATTGGCAAAACCCACCATTAGGTGAAGCACCATGAAGCCATCCCTCTGGTAAATTATCTTTCACTGCAAGTGTTGGCAAGCTCTTCCCATAAATCAAGAATGTAGGCATAATTTTACCCACCGCACAAACACACATGGTAACTGTGATATGATCCACATTGCACACCTTGTAAGTTACAACATTAATAATAATAATTGAAAAATCTTTTGCAACATTAAAGTTAATTAATTTTTTAGAAAATGGGCATGAGCTATCCCTTGACGAACCTGATTTATTAAGGCCTGTATATGTTCAGTGATATATAGTACATATGTTTACGTAGACTTAGGTTTTTTCTTGCTTTTAGACCTTATCTCGCAAGGCTGTTGTGCAAAATGGTTGATGCACATGAAAAAGACTCATTATAGCCTTGAATAATTACCAGGGTAATCATTCACCTAGTGGGTTGGCAGGTTCAGCAGATTGTCAAAGGAATTCATTTCTTTAAGGGATTGAGTCCCACAGTGACAACATGCTTAGGGTCTGTGCAAATATGACCATGGCTGTTAAATGTGATGTGCAATGCTAAAGTTTTACCTTTTGGTCAAGCAATTGAAGGTCATTATTGATGGATGTGCTTTACTAATGAATATTTCACAAGATGCAATGATTCCTGCATCGTACACATGCACACAGGTATAAATAAAATTAAGCTGCAGCATTCCAGGAGTGAACAGGGATAGGAGTTAGGGTATTTTTGTTATGGTGAACTAATTACCTTCTGCTGGTATTTGGTCTCACCCTTGACACCATATGCCTTCTCACGTGTGGCCACATGACTAGAAATCCCACTTTCATCACAGTTCCAAATCTGACTAGGCTTCTCCAAAAGATTATTTCTCTTAAGGACATCCTCTACAAGTTGCATAGGGCTGTTCATAACATAGATCATTTTCAGGAATATTGTTGTATATGGATATTTAGTGCAAGTTTAATATATATGTAGGACAAACAGTCTATGCAGAACATTATGTTATAATGAATGCATTACATCATGTTTCAAATTACAAGAACTTTGGATCATACAAAAGTATGTCTTTGATATTTCATAATAGGTATTGCTTGTTATAAACTGTCTGAATTTTGGTCAGTCAGTGATACACTGTTATGATTGCCTTAGTGTGTGTGTGCAAGCAATTTAATTATATATTGTGCAATGACATTACAGCAAAGTGCTACTTAAATATAATTCTCACTGGAAGTATGCATGTTTAGCCTGACGGATGTGGTCATGCAGTTTTTCAATTCAGTGAATGACTTTTGGATCCTGGGTGGCCTGGTGTGTTAATAGGTTACACCTGTTATCAGGGGCTGACACCTGTCTTCCACAAGTGACAATCCTGTTTAGCTGGTTCAATGTGAACCTAGTGGTTGACCGACTAATAATGTAACAACTTTCACTTTCTCAACTGTAGATGGCTGTAACTTTACAAGTTCATACATTTAGATATTGCCATAAGAACCCCTACATGTGCCACAGTACCTGGAATTGCAATCTTCCTGCTGGTGTAATGTTAACTGTGCTTCAGTTATTACTTGTAGGAAAAAAGAAAACATGCTTTTCAATTACACCTTGTATGTCTCTTAACATCCCATCACCTGAAGGTCTACAAATTTCAAGTCAGGCAACAGCTCCTCTCCCCTGTTGCCGTTGAGTCACATCTACATACACAAGTTCATTCAAGCTTGATTGGTTAACCATATGCATTGCATACACATTCCATCATAGTTAATGGTATGGAAGCACTCAATTTCATGTCTTTGTAATATAGCATTAGTGTTTCGCATCTAGAAAAGTCAATCAAATTATATGCATTATTTTCAAGGGGTAATTGAATTTGACCCACATTTGTTCAACATCAACAATTGGTCATGAGTTTATATTAAGCCAACAGTCTGTTATAGACTAACCAATTAAAAAATTGTCCATTCAATGATATTGTGCTACACCTTTGTGGAGAAAGGTGTGACCTATTATAACAGTAGGTTACCTGTCCTAAGGTGAACCCATACAAATTTAACACATCAAGAACTTAGTTTGTATATACCATAACTAAAATGTTATCCTTCACCAGAAATGTATTTGTAATTTTTGTAAGGGTTATTGAAAATGTGTCAACATATGCTTGACTGGTTAGGCTGATTAATTTGTAGATTAGCCTCTGAGGCTTGTTCTATGGTCCATGCATGTGCATTTCTTAGAATCATCATCCACCATTCACCTGAAACATACTAATAAATAAGGTATTACCAAATATACACCATCCGACATTATTTTCTACATACATGATAGCACAGGGACATATTGTATTTATCTGCTGTATGTTATTATAACTTATTCCTTAGCCATTAATAATTCCAGTGGAGCAGACATAATTTTTACACAATACTTAAAACCATTAGTAAAAGCTTATCCAACAGATTGAAAAAAGAGTCAATTTTGCGTTTGTCAGCAGCATCCGCCTGATGTTTCTCTATAGTTTGTGGCACTGACCATGATAAATCGGGGTGTCACCTTTCAAAAGATTGAAACCATTTATCTGATGGTCCTGTTGTCTTATCAAATTTGAAATGGCATACATCTCCATCCTTTCTTTTCAGCATATCCTGAAGTGGTTGGAATAAATATGAACAACAAAGAAGGAAAAGTTTTTTAGCATAGACTGCTTTAACATGGCAGTGTATTACTAATACATTAGTGTACAACTTTATGTCTCATGTCCTGTTCAATAGTCAATGTCAAGTTGGGACTAGTCGTCAGCCTATTCCCACTTTTTAGAAGCAAACTCTGACTTAGGTGACAGCCTACCATTTTGCAGAAACCTGGTGATACACTGAACAAATGCTGAACTCCACAAATTATTGGACTGCATAATAGTAATGGCTCTAAATCATTCAGTAATTTCATATGCTAATTAACACCATCAGAGAACTTCTTTCTTCATTTGCAAATATATGTACACAATTCAGCAACATGTTTTATTGATATCACCAACACACAACGATATAACAATGAAAATGTTACTGATCACATCATCATTACCTACCACAATGAGGCTTCTGACTTCACACCTACGCAAGGGAAAGTTATGTCTTGACATGTATTTAAGATAGTCAACAACAGCAGATTCTTCTTCGTCTATGAGTGCTCTGTCTCTCCCAGTAGTGTGAAAATCATTCACTTTCCCCAACACATGATTTGTTTGTGTCTTTCTTGGTATTCCATATACCTGTGATGCCTCAGTGGATGTCATCTTCTTTGTCTTTACATTTAATACAACCTCAACTAGGTCCTCTCGAAAGTACTGACAGTATTTGCCTGAAATTTTGAAAAAAAACACAAGTTTTACCACCTCTCTTAGGTTTCCAGTGTATGTACTACATATCTGATCCTTCTAAAATGCATTGTCATTTATTCATTATTTTTTCTGTAACTATTACCATTGTATATAACAATTAACATGGTATATGTCTTGTTTCAGTCTTTATCTGTAATTTGGTTTGCTGGGCATATATCTGCATATTTCATTCTTATAAACTTGAAAGTTGCTAACTTTGGTGGATTTAGGACTAAAGTGTTTATTTGCATGACCATGTGCAGTTTGGAAAGTTCAGATACACAATTAAGTGGATGAAATGGTAAAGTATAAGGTATTGCTGCTGTTTATAAATAATGGTCTGACAACACATGTTGCTAGTAGTTGTGTCGCATTGTGTACCTTTAATTTTAGCTCTTGAATTTGTCTTTGAAGACATTTTTGCAAATATTAACCGCATCTTCGATGAAGTTTGCTTTTCAATGGGTACTGACAAACCTGCAGGGAGCCATTGTAAGGACATGTTTGGACTGCTGTACTAATTTTTTATATATAAAAGCTGGATACACAAGATAAGTACATGTGTATTGCCTGCCAAGCTTAGGTGAACTATATGCCATAGTAATGTAATTGTTAACATTCATAACCCATTATAATATAAGATGAGGGGATTTCATGCATAAGGATAAAGAATTTACAAGTTCAATATTGCAGGCCTCCCCATATGTTTTATTAATGCTTAATAATGTATTATCCATCCTTAGATACATGAATTATTAATATCTACACAGAAATGCACAACCATTAATGATTAAGATACAGCTTTATCATTACAGCATGTATTATCGCACTTGTTTTGCGTTACCTTAATTTTCTTCTACTTCTGGTAATTTCTGGACTATGTTGTTTGTTTTGGTGCCCATGTGCATTGTGAGAAACTCAATAGGATAATTGTTTGCATAAATATGTGAAATAACAAACATTCCTGCGACATATAAACAATGGAATTACTGCATAAGTTGCATGATTAATTAGTGCATATGGTGAACTGTTTTATAATACATCTAACTTTGGATGTTGAGGACATTTCTGCAAAGTTCTGTTGTGTCTTGAAAAAAATAGCTGTCCAACGGATGTTTACAAACTTGCAGGAAAACATTGTGAGGATATTTGGACTTCTGTGTACATTTTTCATTTATAATATTTGCAACTACAAGACAAGTATTGCCTTCCAAGCTTATCTGAACAATATTATAGTACTGCTATCGTTAACATTTATAGCCAATGTAATACGATGTGAGGGGGGAAATGGGTGGCCAACTTATGACCGCGGCCAACTTATGCCGAGAGGCAGTAGAGTTGCCCCTATTATTTGTAAATGAACAAATTAAAGAGAAACTTCTTATTTAGACAGAGAAAGCTAAAATAATACTTAGGCTTTAAATACCATAAAATTTACATACTTTGAGCACTGATGCATTTTAAAATATTGCACTATATAATAGTAGGATTTATAGAGCGCAAAATTGATACAAATTCTCTAATGCGCTTAAGTCCAAGAAGGGAATGTCCAGGGACAGGCATGGGTCGACATCTAAGAAGCGCCCGCCAGGGTATAACTAAGGTGGGGGGTATGCCAGCCTAAACAAGTGAGTCTTTAGCTGGCTTTTGTAACCATCTATTGTTTGCTGAGATCTGACAGTCTGGCAGCTTGTTCCATTCAGCTGGTGCAGCTACTGCAAAGCCACGCCTGACTTTGTGCTTCTTAGGGTGGGTTGAGGAGACAGATAGCCTGTTGTCGCGAGTGAGACTGCTCATTTTATTAAAGCTGAAAGATACAGGGGCTGTGAAAGATTAATAGCCTTGAATACCAGAAGATTATACTTAAAGAGGATGCGATGTTAAATGGGAGCCAGTGGAGTTTTTTCCAAAAGGGTGTAACATGACTCATTTTGTCAAGTCTGAAGATGATGCGGCAAAGAGCATTCTGGACTCTCTGTAGTTTGGCTATGTTGGACCTGAAAACCAAACTACCACAATAGTCTGTTAAGTCACATTAATGGACAGACAACACCATGTAAGTTTGGAGCATTTATTAGACACTACAACCCGTTAGTATAAATGCACCTTAATAAACCTTAATCTAAAGATGACTTATGACTTCTGGTTCAAGTTAAGGGTACCTTAGGGCACTTACTATATTATTCTCTACTACTATACACACCATCACCCAGATTAGTGAAACTGCAACTTAAGAGGACCCCAACCACCAATAACTTCTGGCTGAAGTTAAGATCACCTAAAGATGCAACTAGCATGTTACTCCACAAAACTACACTCTAATTAGGTTTATATATTGAAGAATTTACAATGGCTGAGATGTTGAGTATGTTACAGATGGCCACAGGCAAGCCTGGGGAAAAGCTAGCTGATAAAATGGCTAAAATACATTGCACGGGATCAAGCAGGATCCAATAAAAAACCTTGTAAAGGCTATTACAAAGAACCCCCAGTTTGGGTGGTGGGAGGTAAAAATTCAGAAAATACTTGTTACCACTCTTGACTTAAAATTTGAACTGAAAATATGACAGAAACGCTCAGAATAAGACAGACTTGTTACAATTAATCAGGCCACCAGGGGTAAGGTTGTAAGTAACTTACTATGACAACTAATTGAGACATGGTGCTACTGTTGCACTCACACTTCCGCAGTCTGTTAAGTCACATTAATGAACAGACATCACCATGTAATTTTGGAACATTTATTACACACTACAACCCTGTTAGTATACATGCACCTTATGAAACCTTAATCCGAAGATCACTTATGACTAATAGTTCAAGTAAAGGGACACTTACTATGTTATTCTATACTAATATACACACCATCACCCAGATTAGTGAAACTGCAACTTAAGGGGGCCCCAACCACCAATAACTTATGACTGAAGTTAAGATCACCTTAACATGCACCTAGCATGTTACTCTACAAAACTACACTCTACTTAAGTTTACATAATGAAGTATTTACAATGGCTAAGATGTTGAGAATGTTACTGATGCCCCAAACCCTAAGGTAGTGAAGCAGGATCGTATGACGGTTGAAATGATTTAATCTAATAAAGGCTGAAATGCACAGACAACCTCCCTGGCTGCAGCAGGCGTCTTCACCAGATAGCATTCAATCTCCACTCACGATATACCTTGATTTACTCCAGATTGACATTGTTGTCAAAAGTTCAAGCAAGCCCCTGAGCAACATAACACATGAAACCCGAATTCCTTGGGGTTGAGGCCAATGGACGACACAAGACGCCTCATGCAATCCTGACATTGGTAGCTGTCAAAGGGATGGCTGCCCTAAATCCCCGGTTGTGAACAACAGGGAGTCATGAAAGTGAGGCTGGGTGGAAACTATGGACTTAAGAGCAGACACAGGGCACGTGATATCTTTCAATGCAGGCAACTGCACCACTTGTGTTTGACCTGATATCTGCATGTTTTTGCACACTTGACTATAACGTGAGCCCCAGGAGTGCCTCATACGATGTCACCATGGGTGGGGAATCTGGTTTTAGAGATAGGTGCTGCTGAATGAGGGAGAAGGGTGGTTTGTCTAAAAAAACCGACGAAACCCAATAGAAACAAGTCCCTAAGGGACGGGCCATCTGGGAAGCCTGCAGTGGCATGGATGAGGTTTTGAGCTTCTGCACTGTCAGTACACCTTTAATTCTGAATGACAACTGGAAGTTATAGGCTACTGCTTTGATTGCAATTCTGATGAGCCTGTGGTCCACCACTGTGACATTAAGGTCATATAACCAAAAAATGTGTTTTAAGACACTGGTGTAAGTGGACAGTGCCTGGGCTCTCAGACCCTGTTGGGCCAAATATTCGATAAAGAGTGACACTGACTGCAAAGTGTCCACTGGTTGAAGGTTAGGTTGAACCAAGAAACCCATATAAAGCCTGAACTTAGCCTTGTAAGCTGTTAATGTGCGAGGACTGAAGCCCTTTGACACCCTTTTGTGAAAATCTGCTGCCAATTGCCTCACGACGGGATCATCTACAATTAAATAGAGAAGTCTGGGTAAAGGGTGGCACTCTCAACATTGTACTGAACTGTACCGCTGTTAACGTTTTTAAAATGACACCACCTAGATAATGTGTCAGCATATACATTCTGCTGAAATTTGATGTGAACTACCACCATACATGTATTAAATGTTGCCCTGACTAACCATATGGTGTGTGCACACGCACTCAGGAAGGGGTCCTTCAGCTACTCAATATGCTCACAACTGCTGCATTATCACAATGACCTTTAAACTGTAAACTTTGAAACTTACTCCAAGACATGCCCCACATGCGAAATGCAACAGTAACATTGAGCATTGCAAAGTAGAAAATGCTGACGGACCACGTGAAACAAGCAGGAATCTCTGCCCAATAAATGTTCCTGTCCACATAAGCCCCAATACCTGTAAAACAGGCTTCCACGTAAAAGGTTCTTAAAAGTGTTGCCTGATACATGCATCTTGTTGACCCTTTTGTAAGTCTCCATGAATTTACAAAACCAGGAATGTCCCTGTGAAAGACAATGTCTAATCTCATGGTTTCTCAACACTTGCAATATCCTGTGTACAAAGAGATGTGCGGGCTGCACACTTTTATGGATGTAGATTTGATGGCCCAGTAACTTCTGTAAGGCTCTGCGCGTCTCATACGTCCGTGACACCCACTTACAAAAGAGGGATATTTTATCCTTGGGAATAGTCAACACTTAAGTCCTCGTGTTTATGGTGATGCCCAGGCAGACTAATTCCTCTGTCAGCTCTGCAACCTTGCCCTGGTTAAGGGATAAACTCAGGGACATGATTAAGTTGTTCAATGGAGTAAAAGCACTGTTCGCTGTTTGTGGAGATGCAATGCTGATGATATTATCCTGGTAGACACATGTCCAGTAACCTGTAGAAGCCATAAGATGCGTCACGCTATCCATCCCCATCTGGCATGCAGACACACGATTTTAAGGCCGAACAGCATGCTGATGTTGACGTACTTTTGTTTCATTCAATGCAGTCAACTAACGTGCACGCTATCGTCCTGAGGAACTGCTTTTGTGAAGATAGGGAATCCCTCATGTTTGTTGAAAATGTGATGCAGAGGGATGAAATAAAGTTTTGAGGTACATTTGCCAACCACCTTGAGGGTCCACAATGTCCAACATATACCAGTTGCAAACAAAAAAATCCAAATGTTTGTTTGACGTGTAAACTGACTGTCCATTATACACCACTGACAGTAATATGGTCCAATATGCTTTAAAACAAAGTGCAACTAATTGGGAACCTCGGCTGCGGGCAAACTACTGACTGGTTAAACTTATGGTTTATCAAGGGAGCTGCTGGCCAGTCATTTAGCCCTATTGCACTTCGCCCCTGGGTTAGGGTAGTCATGCTCCGCAGCCTTAAAACATGTAAAACATGCATGTGTGTATGTGATCTTGCCCTTTGTGCGGTCTTTCATTTGGGAGCAGGTTTCTTCATTAAAGCGTTTACAGATCCATGTTTACTCCTCTTCACTGTTGTTCATTTGACCCTTTACTACCCTCTGGGTGAAACATTGTCGCATCTGGTCCACTCTGATTTGATCTGCCCATGACACATGCCCTCTCTATTTCAGTATGCACTATAGCATCCTGCACGAGATTGGCCTGATTTTGCAGCATTTGTGTCCTGGTGTTTGAGTCCGACTCCTCCATAATACAACGGGAGAATCCCTGTACCCACTGATAAATATTGATAACCTCATATGTCTCATATGTTAAAGTTCTCCCGCACAAAACAAAATTCATCGGGCCAGTGGACCAGGTGTTTCATGCACTGGTCCTCCAACCTATACCTGCCAGATTTTATCTTACTCGACAGGCCAAGAGTACCATCCCTGTTTAGTCGTTGTATGTCTCCACCCATGGGTGTCTCTTTGAGGAACTGATCTCCATTTTCAAAAAGACCAGGACCATATTCTGGTTACAAAAAACTGCAGAATTGTCAAAAATGCAGCCTGTTTAGGCTTGCACTCCATGAGTAGTTTCTAGTTGATGTAATTTACCCGTACAAAAGACTACAGTACAGTACCTTTACAAAAGAAGTTTCCTTTTTGGCTGTCTCCTCTTCAGTAATATTAATAAATCAAATAAACTGTTACTTGGTTCTGTAATTCATCTTATATTCATCTGTCATACAAATTTTATGGGCTTATATTCTTAAATTGACCTTGGTTGACATACAGTTAAGACCTCTACAAACATATTCTATTACATGAAGGAAAAGGGTATTTGGATTTTTAACCTGTTGATACCTGGTTGGTATATCATATCCAAAACTAAGTAATGCAACAGTCTAAAAGCTTAGCAAGACACATCCCTCACTGTGGTTGTGGGTTTCCTTTCAGCCTTTTTGGCAACATGCAGATGCAATGAAGGCCTCTCCTGACATGAAAGTAGCTGTTGAAAGGACTTTTATATTGTGCTTAATCTCTGTAGAGCAGAGTCTATGGCGCATCAGTAAAACCAATTCCATCAATCGACAGACTCTATGGCACAACAGAACAAAACCATTGTAAATAATCATGAGTCCAATATCTTAGCAGAGTTATTATACAGACACATTACAAAGAGATCCAGGGGTGACAGAGAGGCTATGGTGAATAGGCTTTTCCAAACAGTTAAGCTTTGAGTTTTCCTGTAGGAGGCAGTACATATGGCACAACGTACATCATTAGGAAAGACATTCCAAATCTTTGGAACATCAAAAGCAAAAGTAAGGCCAAAGTGTTTGGATGACTTGTAGAGTGAGGAGTGGAAGGGAGGAATGACAAATATTGACGTTCAGGGTGACTATGCCTGGTATTGTAGAAGAAACTGCTAAGCGACAAGTATGGTTCAAAATAACTAGGAGAACCAGTGTGTAAGAATTTATAAACCAATATTGCGGCTATAAACATACAGTGGTAATTTATAGGCAGCCAGTGGAGTTGCTCAAAGATGTGTGTAACATGTTCAGGTTTGTAACAATATGTGCAAGAGTGTTCTGGATACTCTGCAACTTATTCTGATTGAAACATGACAAACCTCTAAACAGAGAATTACAGTAGTCCAAACGACTGCTAACCAAGGCATTTGCAGCAAGGACAGCCACTTGTTGAGTAAGATACTGTGTAATTCTACGAAAGTCACACATCTGGAGGAAACTGGCTTTACAGGTCTCTTAAAAAAATAAATTCAGTTTTATCAGAGTTTAATTTCAATTTAGAAGCACCCATTGTTGTGTTCCTGAGGACAGGCCTTCAACTTGGTGAGAGCAGCAGAAGTATTCTTGTGAAATAGATGAACATTTAGTTGGTGTGTCGGCAATTTGCTTGTGGAGCCTTTATTTGTGCAGCTGTGTTTTGTGCTTTCTCCACAACTGCTCAAATTGCCACCTTAGAGAGTGAGTCATGTTGTATGAATCAGACAACCATACTTCTGACTGCTTTTTTTACCATGTGTGACACAACTGGTGCATGTTGTCCAGCAAATGAGTAAGACTGTTCACATACTGATTATATAGTTCTGAGGCAGTTCCACCTGGAGACGATACAAATGGGATTTTGGAGAGATCATTGCAGAACTGGTCAGTATTGATCCTGTGGTACTGATGATAGTCATTCAATGATAACATTCAATGCTGGCTGCAGGGCAAGGAAAATCCAATTGGCAATTTATAACAGCATGGTCAGATATAAAATCGCCCACTCTACCACTCAAGATAAAACTGGAATCAGAAGGGGAAAACATTACATCCAATGTGTGTCCAAGTATATGAATAGGGCCAGTAACACCTTGAACCATGTTGTAACAGTGAAAAATGTCATTAAACCTGGAGCTGTCACCACATTTGACATTCAAATTAACATTTATTAACAAATGATGAATTGGAATCGCTTGAGGAGAAAAAACCTGAGAGAACCAGAAAACCAGAACCCAGTAGTACATGAACCAGGTAGACGATACTGACAAGCAACTACAAAATTTTTGTGGGCTGTCTTGAAAAATAGTATGGTGTTTTAAAATGACCTAAATCTGGTGAGGTAACAATACTAGGACAATAGGCTTTTCTGTACAAGAAACCAACACCGCCGCCTTGTCCAGTACACTGCGGCTTTCATAATTCATAAGTCATAATTTGCAGGTATGAGAGAAGTGAGAAGACCATCAGTATCAGGGGGCCTGATGCGAGTCTCTACAAAAGCAAGGATATTGAGTTAGCACATATTATCAGGTCATGAATAAGAGGGCCTTTATTGTGAATCAACCTGCAGTTTCCAAAACCAGAAATGGTCGGGCCAGGGTATGATGCAACATCTGCAGCTTAGTTGTTTCCTCTGCTCTAGCTTACCTCCTGGCATAACCTACATCACTCAGGCGTCACAGTGCTAGAAGTTTTATCAGGAGTCGCAACTAACCATTTCTGTAAAATGGTTCAGCAGAGTTGCTTACCTCTGCCCCCCATCTGCATGGCCTGTGGTGCTCTTGGGCTGTACCTATTGTGCTACTTTGGGTATCACATTATACTGTACTGCTTAACTCTATAACTGAAATTTAATTCATTTCTGGAACATTTATTATTTAGTGCTATCTACTGGTCTACATGTTTATCAAACTAACTTATATTCCAACCTGTACTTATCACTTATGGTGTTGTTTTTCCGGAACTGAGCCTTACTGGACTTATGGATTCCAGGGTCAGTCAGCCGAGTCAGGGATCATGAAAAAAAAATCCAGAAAAAGGTGGGCAAAAAACATGGGTCAGTTTCACCTCCCTGACAGGACTTAATGCACCCCGGCTCATCTTGTTCCAGATACTGGTCTGGCTTGGGGTTTGGATGTTTTTCTTCAACAACCAGACATGAAACTATGACAACATGCCATAAAGCCCAAACTGGAAAATTGTAATTGGTCATGAGAAGCCATGGTGACCAACCCAACAAGACTGGAGCAGTGTACCTATCCACCCCAACCAGACTGCTAAATTTTTTAAGTCGGGATCACAAGTTGAGATCAACCAACACTGTATAAATCCTTTGTTGCAGCAGTTACTCCTCATTTATCACTACAAGATGCCAGTTATACATCAGATAGACATTCTACAGACGTGCATGACACTATTGTGTTTTATTGAGTTTAATACTTTGTTTATCATTCTGATTTGCAGTCACAAAAAGAGACATATGAACTCAGGACCAGTACTTGCCATACATCCAGCACCTGAATCAACAACACTCCTAGGTCATGCCATGGATCCTTAAAAGAAAAGAAAAAGGAGGCTATAACAGCCTCCTGGCGAACTTACATCCCAGGTTACCAGAATTTTGTCAGAATACACCCTACAATTTTCAACCTCATTAAAGAATACACCACTGCATCAAGACGGAAGTCAGCAATTTTAGAAAGCCCTTAGAAGTTGGTTTCAAACTGGCAATAACACTGATACACCTAGCAACAGGAGAAATGTACAATCATTACACTATCACTGGTTGGTTTGCCAAACCACCATATGTAAGTTGATCCCCATTGCCTGCAGGAGCATGCTTGCTGAATTCCAGGAAGAGTATTTGATCTGCTCTACCACTCCAGAACACTGGAAACAGTTCGAGGTGGAGTTCAGAAGCAAATGGAATGTCCCCCATGCTCTGGTGCACTAGATGGGAAACATATCACCATCAGGAAGCCAAAGATATCTGGAGTGAATTTCACAAAATTAAGGACTTCTTTTCTCTAGTGCTTCTAGCCCTGGTCAACACAGACTACAGATTCCTCAAGTGGATTTTCATCAGATGCAAGTATGTTTGACCACTGCAAGTTGAAGAAAAAGATCCAAGATGGAACCTTGGGGTTTGCACCACCTGAACCCCGGGTTTGGAGTGTCAACTTCAACTATTTTTTGCTGTTTGATGATGCCATGGCTTGTTAAACCCTACAGCAAAAGACTACCCAATTATCCAAAGAACTTTTATTTGAGCTGGTGATGCTTCCAATTCCCCCCCCCCCCAAAAAAAAAAAAATTTTCAAAACTATTTCCAACAAAATCACAAGTCCTTGAACACAAGTTCTGTAAAAAAATTGTCCCGCATTGAAAATCCAAATTTGTAAACTTTAAACAATAATTTCTTTTTCTGGCAAATTTGTAAGACATTTTCTATGTTTAAAACCTTCTTAACTATCAAAATCTTTTGAGAACAAGTTTCTCATAGGTGAAAACTGAAAAGGTCAGATCCAAAGGTCAAAATCATTCCCCAAAATAGTGTTTCCGACTTTTTGAGGTCCAATTTTTTTGGCCAAAGTTTTATTTTAGGTCTGTGGCCAAACTATTTTTCAAATTATGTTTTTTCAAAGTTCAAAAATCTTTAAAATGATTTGAAGTTTTTTTAACTTCAAACTTTCAATCACTCAATCATTCACTTTGGTTTTTTTTTGTGTGTGTTTAGGGGTTATGTGTTTGGTATGGGGCGGTGTAAGGCTTGTTGTTTTAGGATTTTTTAAAACATTCAGCTAAATAATTGTTTTTGGAAGATTCGGGTCCTTAAAAGGACTAATTGTAGGGAAGTGCAGTAGTTCTACTGCTGCTGCTGCTTGGGGTCGGCTGACAGCTAGGGAGGCTGAGGCTGGGCTGGTTGCTGCTGATGTTCTTGCTGGGCTGTGGTGGTTGCAGGAGAGGCGGCTTGTGGATGTGTGTCGATCTGTTGCTAGCTCCTGACTGACTGTAGATTTCCAAAGAAGATAGATTCTGATATGTTGTATAAACTTTCTTTGCCTGTGGCTGACTGACGGTGAATTGAAGTACTTTGTCAGGGTCAGTGTGAAAGTAAGCAGTCTTAAAGATCTAGCTTGTTCGTCGTCAACAACTAGGAAGAAAGTTAGCTGTCCTCTTGGTTGTTGCTGTGCTCTGGGTGTTCCTTGGCTCTGCTGAGCTGGTTGGATTACCTGGCTTACTAGTATCTGAGTCTTGGAATAGCTAAGATGTATTCCCAACCAGCTGGTGCTGGTTGCTGTGGCTATTTAAAAGTCTGTGTCACATATGTGGAAGTTGCACTGGAGCTCCTGCAAACTGGTCCATGACCTGCTGGTCTATTGTTGAACACTCGAAAACTAAAGGCTTGTAACTAAAGGTAGTATTGTGGTGTCAGATGGCATGCTGATCTTCATACTATCTGTATCAGTTGAACCTCTGGAGATGTCGTGTGCTGAGGCACTGGATGCACTGGTTCCTTTGGCTGGGGACTTAAGCCTAAAGATTTGCTAAGTCCCTTGTGTCTGATGTGTGGCTTTAAGAAGTTAAACTTTTTCTGAATCCAGTTCTGCCCCTCTGTCATTGCCTTGGGAGCCTAGCCAGGCTTGGACTGTTTGAGTTTGCCATAGCAAGTCCTTTGGGATTTGAGCCAAGTCTTGCACACATTGACAGACAGCTTGTGGCTAATGGTGAACCTCTGACACAGGCATTCCTTCCTGACCTTGTCCTTAAAGTGCTCATTGGTCTTGTAGAGCTCCCCATTATCCTTGACAAAGTCCACAATAGCCTCCTAATCTGAGTCTGTTAAGTAAATGCTTGTCATATGGCCCTTCTTGTGCCGGAATTGAGATTGAGTTGTGCTCGCCTCTCTTCCACCCTCTGTGTCCATTTCTATCTCACTCCTCTCTGTCCTTGCACATTTTTCTGTCTCTCCCTTCTCTACTGAGTGTGTAGTTTCCCCCATCCTGGCTTCCTCCCGCCTTGTTGGTTTCTGTTTATGGCTTGTCAGGATGTGTTCCCAGCTTATCCTGATGAGATGTTACCGACCCACACAGCTATAAGACTTGGAGACTTCCCATCTAGATCGAAAGTGACCAAGTCAGGTAAGTACTGGTTATGACAGGCCAGTTTCCCTTCAAGTATCGTCAGTATATGTCTACGGCCTGTAGTGTCCTGGTAGTGAACCACGACAGCCTGGGAAGTGATTTCAGACAAGATGGTTACAGTATAGGACAAAACAGGAAGTGTGTCCAACAAGCCGTAGAGACCCACAACAGGATGGTTACCAGGTGGGTGGAGACAAGGTCAGGGTACAGAGTTGGGAAGGGTCAGTGAAATATCAAACATGCTTGATATTTTGCTGATCCACTGCGAGAAGCCAGGAAACTACAACCAACTATGTAAACATTGCTCCCGACCCTCAAACAAGCCAAAGTTACTGACAAGACGGCCCCAGTGGAACACCCAAATTAATTAGGCACATTTATTGTGATTGTTATACCTGATCTTACTACCATAATGTACACATTCGGGATCGTTATCTTAATAGGAGTTATATTACCACAAGAAACTGTTATATATGCATGAAACTGTTACATATCCACCTTTATGATACACCTTTATGTTACATATCCACCTGTTATGGTATAGGATTCTATATCGGAAATTTGATCTAAAACAGGAACTGTCCACACTTGTGATTTTTCCACCTAAGAAATTAAAGTAGAATAGTTGATTGTGGTAGCAGGCTGCCAATCTGCCACCATTGAGAGCATTTTTGAATTTGTTCACTGGAAGATGTATTATAATGTTGCTATTTACCAGTAGAAATGACTCTTCTTATTTTGTTCTCCTTCTTATGTCATGTGTCATTAGTTTTTCACTCTCATCGCATCAGGAACACTTGCAAGTAGATTAATGCACAGGATGGGCTTGCATTGCATTCTTCAGTACTTCCTTTTGGACGGTAGAACTTCAATTCAGTCCCCTGAACATTTGTATTTGGTTCTGTAATGTTAAATTGTAATTTTAACAATCTTCTGTTAGAAGTTTAAATTTTCACCTTGACTTGTAAGTAAGGCATGCCAATAAATAAATTATGTAGAAAAAATTTAATGCTCTACCAGTGTTACAAATTTGCAATTGTAACTTTATTATCAGGTACTGCTCTTGCTTTCTTAGATTGATTCACTTGAACACGAGGCTGTGAAATTGGTGCCGTGGTCATGAGTAGAATCTTGTATAACTTTGAAGTGACTTATTTGGTAAAACTTTGGTAAAATGTCTAAATTGACATGTAGTAGTAAATAAATTACTTCTAATGCACTTATGTATATTTTTTTGTAACTTCCTTGCCTTTAGGCGTTTACAGTAGCTGTTTCATGTAAGTTTTCTCAAACTATTTCAACCTTTGCTAGAGTAATAATACTCTAGGCTAAGTGTTATTTTTATATATATATATATTCCACATCTTCACTAATTTTGGGATGTTTGAACATTCACCTATATTACCTTCTTGTTGGCCTTTATTTTATCAATAGTCTTCAGATTTCCACTGTGCTTCTGAATTTGATATCCATGTTTTTGTGATTGCTGTAACACAACTTTTAGGCCTTTTTAAAGAAACTAACACTGTCTATTGTCATTAAGTGTTTGTGTGGGTAGCAAGTGAGGTGCTACCTAATTCAGTGCCTTCCTGCGAAGAATTTTCTTGTTTCTTGTGACCTGTATTGTTATTGGTCACCTTTGTCCTATTTAATAATGTAAAACTCCAGCCAAGGGTGGCCATATTCATTATAAATTTTGCAATCAAGCTGGCAACACACCATTTTTAAACAAAAAGCTTAAAATATTTGTGTTTAATTCTATTGGAAACTTGTTGGTTTCAGAGGCACTGAAACCGTCAAGTTTCAGTGTTTTCCAGAGCCAGTCCAGTTACAGTGAGGGACTCACCCATACATGGATTAAGCTGTATACTTGTGTGGCTGTGGACGACTACTTTATCACTCTTTTGAGTCATGCTCGTATAGCTCACTTGTGGAGCGCTGGCTGAGGGCTGTTTTTATTCTATTTTATATTTTACACATTTTAAAATTTTTAGTAAAATTTTTACCCTCAGTCCATTATACATGCACGTATCAAAGGAGCTGTGAAATTTTATTTTGTCTGTGCAGGAAAATGCCTAAAAAAATCTCCGACTGTACAAAGTGTGGTGGGGCGCATGAAAGGCCCATAAACTCTAAATGCAAAATAGTTACAGAGATGGAAACGAAACAAAACTGCAACGAGTGTACCAGACTCAAATGCTCTCATTTTACAAGAACTGAAGAATTTAAGTAGCCGCATGACGGCAGGGTGAAGCAGCTCCAGGCAATGAACGAGCAAGGCAAGTTTAAGTCCCAAAGGGGGGGAACGAACTGTATATGTCAAACAAGAGGTCCCATGGCCCCATAACTATGTCTTAGGGGGGTCTAAAAAATCCAGGGTGTCCTATGACGCTCTAACTCTAAGTCAGTGGATCGCTGGTTTTAGCCAAATCATAAGGGAAGAAACTTGTACTGACACTAGGAACCACATGTAAGATTACCTAACTGATCTGATGGAGGACAGTCATGACTTCGGGTGGCAGGCAGCCAAGGGAAGTCATGCTGTCCTCCTATGTAGAATGGAAGATGGTAAAGTGGCCTGGGATGAAACAAGTAAAATAGATCGAATAAGACGACCACATGCTCAAAGAATGACCACTGGTCACTCACAAAATTCTCAAAACAAAAAATTTGAACGTAAGGACAAGCCTGTCCCTTGCAAATTTTTTCAGAAAGACACATGCTCCCACAATAAGGACCATGAAACCAGTGGCCAGCTTTATTTACATGTCTGCAGTTACTGCTACTCCCAGGTCAAGTCCCTCACCCACACCAACACCAACTGCAAATCTCGTGCAAAAAACAAGCAAAGTACAGGTTATAGCAGTACAAATGACAGTAAAATATTTGTAAGAAGTAGGATATTTTTTAATACTCAGAAATGTACCCAAGGTACTGCAAACTGGAAAAGTGACTATAATCGTGTGTCAAAAACATATGCTGATATTGTCAAGAGCAAAACCTCCCAGGTTTACAGTAAGGGTAATATAACCAAAGCGAAAAACATTGCACAAGGTGTCAATCTGTCTGTCAATACAAAAGATACACAAAGTCGTGTGCATACACATAAAACAAAACAAGGTGTCAATACACAAGGTGACGACTCCTATGATGTTAATATTGGCAATATCCCTCACGTTTTGCCTGTCAAAAGTCATCATCAAAAAGCAAAAACTTGTAAATACAACAATTTGGCAGTCAAAAATCACAAGTTACAGAAGTCGTCATCTGGTGTCATACAAAGTAACTGTAATACTAGCAGTCGCACGAGAAGTGTCAATAAAGGTCAGATTTCTGTCAACTCTGGTGATTTTGACTTTGCTACTTTTAACAAATTCTCTGTACTGAGTAATGATAAAAGTGATGAAATGGCAGCAGTTGGCCATGACAGTAGTGCGACTGTTAGTGAGGCAGTCCCACATAACAAGGTGAGTCAAAAAAATGACGATAATTGTAGAAAAGTGAGTGATAGCGTCGATTCATGCGTCGTTCACACTTCTCCAGTCATTGATGACAAATACAATTTACAGCTCGCATTTCGACCTCGCCATAGGGCTGCCATCGCCTCAGCTACCAATGTTCAGACTTTCAAAGCCTGGGACAGTCAGACACATGACAACTTTGGGTTTATCCCACTAGGGGATTTAATGCTCCCGGTCAAAAATTGCAAAAGAAGCAGTCAAAAATCAATTTTAAAAATTCATGAGCAAATCCATGAATCAGGCAATTTTAACTTTATGCATGCACAGATCCAAATTAAGTCTCAGCTGAATGCTGATGTGTGGGACAAATACTTACACAACTATTGGGACAAACAACTGGGTTACCTTATTCGCTATGGTTTCCCTCTCGACTTTGACCACAATATATCCTTGATCAACAACGAATGTAACCATAAATCAGCTACTGACTTTAAGGAAGACATTCAAATATACTTACAAGAAGAAAAGGGTTTTGGAGCTATTCTAGGCCCCTTCAAGGAACCACCACTCGAAAGTTTACATATCTCACCGTTTATGACAAGGGAAAAAGCAGATTCCAACCACAGGAGGGTCATTATAGATCTAAGCTTTCCCCCTGACCATTCAATCAATGCTGGGGTCACTCTAGATGTTTACCTAGGCACCCCCTTCCTGTTAACACTACCAACTATAGATGATATCACTAGCAAGATCATAAAACTTGGTAAAGGGTCGCTTCTTTACAAGATAGATGTCTCCAGGGCCTTTAGGCATGTTAAAATGGATCCGAAAGACTATTCCCTGTTAGGCCTAAGGCTCCAGGACTACTTTATAGACACCTGCCTGCTGTTCGGCTTTCGGCACGGTTCGGCGATTTTTCAACGCCTCAACGACGCTGTGCGTCATTTTATGCGTCAGAAAGGACACCAGGTCACAAATTACATTGATGACTTTATTGGGCACGTCACAGTAAGCCAAGCAGGCCCTGCCTTCCAAATTCTAAAAGATTTATTGCTAGAATTAGGCTTTGTCAGCGACAAGAAAATGGTTCCCCCCACTACCAAATGTGTGTGCCTAGGGATTGAACTCGACACTGAGACATTCACAGCTGAAATTTCACCAGACAAGCTCGAAAAAATCTCGAAAATGTGCCTCCAATGGCAAGATAAAGTCAAATGTAAAAAACGTGAATTACAGTCCCTGTTGGGCAGTCTCCTTTACATTTCAAAGTGTGTCCACTCATCTAGACCATTTCTCAACAGAATGCTCGACTTGCTTAGGGCCTCGCACATGAAGCATGAATTAGTCACACTGAACGTCGACTTCAAGAGGGACTTAAATTGGTTCTGCAAATTCCTGCCAGTTTTCAATGGCTCTGCCTTCTTTAAGCATGACCCCATCCAGGGCGAAATCGAGCTGGACGCTTGTTTGGAGGGCTTAGGGGCGATTTACAACAACCAAGCATATGCTGTCTCCCTTCCCAAAGAGTACATGAACATGGACATAGCTCAGTTAGAAATGCTTAACATACTCCTGGCCCTAAGGTCTTGGGCACCCCAATGGGCCGCTAAAACCATCTTGGTCCGTTGTGATAATGAAGCAGTGGTCACTATTCTTAAATCTGGCAAAACAAAAGACCCAACCCTGGCTGCCATATGTCGCAATATTAGCATGGAGACAGCCAAGGCTGATATCAGACTAAACACAGTACACATACCAGGCAAGCTTAATGTCATAGCAGATTCCTTATCCAGATTTCACATATCTCAAGCTCACAGGGACAAGGTGCTCCAGTGGCTCCCCGGGGCTACCTGGGTATATCCCCCTTCCCATAGCTTGCTAATTAACTGGCAAATTTGATTCTATTCTGCAGGTCATCAGCCTCACTTCCAGAAATTACTGGCATCAGCTTCCCGTCGCCTGGGTGGGGCCTTCAGGAAATCTACGTCAAAGGCCTACTCTCAAATGTTTAGGACCTTCATTGCATTTTGCATATTCTTCACCATTGATATTCATCACCTTAACACAGATTACAGCCTGGCCTTTCTTGAGTTTCTGGTCTTCAATCAGCTGTCCCAGGCTAGTATAAACAATTATCTTTCTGCAATAAAAACCATGCTTCAGTTATATGGTCTTCCATCTTTACCTTTCAGAGACCTGCGAGTATCTTTCAAATCTATAATTGACATTCCCTTGCTTCATGAGATAGTCACTGCCTGCAACTCCATGTACATGGGCCAGATTTATAAGGATTGCTTCCTCACTTCCTTCTTCACATTTCTAAGGATTTCTAACTTAGTTCCCCACTCCCTTTCGTCCTTCAATCCTCTGGAACAGCTTGCCAGGGCCGACATTTTCTTTGGTCCCCCTGGGGCCCACATCTTAGTTAAATGGACTAAGACTCTTCAATCTCGCAATGCAGTAAAAATTCTCAAAATTCCATCACTAGGTCGTTCACCACTATGCCCAGTTACTGCCCTCAAAGTCATACTGGCCATTACCCCTGGTTCCACCAATTCCCCTCTCTTCCAAGTTAAGAAGAATGGTAAATGGTACCCACTCACCGACTCCAGGTTGAGGAAAAACTTGGCCAGGTTGGGCATGGCCAAGTCTAACATCACCTTTCACTCCTTCCGACGTTCAGGTGCCACCTTGGCCTTCAATTCCAGTGTCCCCTTGCAAGACATCCAAAGGCATGGCACCTGGACGTCGGACTGTGTCTGGTCCTACATCACACAAGACCACAATGCCTCTCAGGTAGTAGCCCACACCTTTGCCTCTCTACTGAGGTCCTAGGTTCTAACTACTTCTACTTGGTGGTTTGGGCTCTTTATCTCAAGATTGAAAATTAAAATATACATAGTTTCCAACTAATCTGTAATTCACTGGTACTTGTCACTTCAAATACTAGTGAAAACTTAAAATATTAAACCTTATCTAAATCACAGAATTTAGTCAGCTGTAACTGGTACACAGGAACTACCTGTAGCATTGTCATTTAATTTAGGGTCACCTTAACTCTCCTGGTGACCTCATTTTACTCAGAATTCAGTTAACTTGAGCTTGTACACAGGCCGTGCCTGTACCATAACATTTAATTAGGGTTACCTCAAACCTTATGGTGACCTCATTTTATTTACACTTAGGCCATCTTAAACTCATTGCTTAACTTTAACATTGTATAGCCATGTAAAATTTGTATCTGACATGTGTAAATCATTGTATCCACCTGCTAAGGTGGCCTTAGTTTATGATGTAATCCAATCTCAGTTAAAGTCTGTATGTAAATAATACTATTAGAGCTTAACATAGAATAAACTAATTTTATTCCCATCTTGGGTGTGTTATTTGTAAATATCATCTCATCTTCGTGGGGGGGGCACTGTGTGTGGGTAGCAAGTGAGGTGCTACCTAACTCAATGCCTTCCTGCGAAGAATTTTCTTGTTTCTTGTGACCTGTATTGTTATTGGTCACCTTTGTCCTATTTAATAATGTAAAACTCCAGCCAAGGGTGGCCATATTCATTATAAAGTTTGCAATCAAGCTGGCAACACACCATTTTTAAACAAAAAGCTTAAAATATTTGTGTTTAATTCTCCCACATACCCACCCCTATATCCCTGGTTGCTGGTGTACTAATTCAGTTGTCTGTAGTTTCAGAATGGGTGGCACACATCACGATGGCGAGCACTTCCTCTGGAGCATATAGTCAGCCATGGCAGGACAGCTGCTGCCAGCTGCAGGAAGTGGAGTCTGTGTAGTCAATTGTGTGGATGGTCTTAATCTGGCAAGCAATGAACAGTCCTGTGTGTCACCTGAATGCTTGTGAAGCTATGCTAAAGATTAAGTCTATGAAAACCATTTATCGACTCGACCCTGTGTTTGACCTTCCAGTTTCACATGTGTGCTTCACATTGAATATAAGAAATAGGAAGCTGGCTTTCACATATTTGCCGAGGTAAAATTGCCTCAGCTGTATCAACACCACCACACAGCCGATCAAGGGACTAGTTTGTATGTACCCTGGTTGGGAGGCCGCCTCCATGGGAGGCCGCGTTGGCATCTGTGTCAAGTATACATACACAGGGCCATCACAGTCATCAATTTACAAGGACAAATCATATCCAAGTAACTGTCATTAGTTCTGGAACGTTGCACTATGAACAATGAAGTTTTAAACTTATACATTGAAAATATATACATATACATACTTACCAATACTTTACATGATTTATGGTGTATGTTTCTGCCGTAAAAGTGCAGCTTGTTGTTTTATTATCTGTTTTTAACACTTTGCTTTGACCTTGAACTGATGACCTCAAGCTTACCTGAGACCTGTACACTGTATCTGCTAGGGGGTTTTGATTTTTATTCTAGATCCCAGGGGGCTGCATTGCGCGAGCCACGTAGGGTGTTTCACTTCTCAGCTAGATGGATGCATTGGTCTAGGATTTTAGCTTTTAGTTTGAAATTTTATCTTATGCTCATCTTCATTGGGCTCTTTATCTCAAGATTAAAAATTAAAATATACATAGTTTCCAACTAATCTGTAATTCACTGGTACTTGTCACTTCAAATACTAGTGAAAACTTAAAATATTAAACCTTATCTAAATCACAGAATTTAGTCAGCTGTAACTGGTACACAGGAACTACCTGTAGCATTGTCATTTAATTTAGGGTCACCTTAACTCTCCTGGTGACCTCATTTTCTCTCAGGTAGTAGCCCACACCTTTGCCTCTCTACTGAGGTCCTAGGTTCTAACTACTTCTACTTGGTGGTTTGGGCTCTTTATCTCAAGATTGAAAATTAAAATATACATAGTTTCCAACTAATCTGTAATTCACTGGTACTTGTCACTTCAAATACTAGTGAAAACTTAAAATATTAAACCTTATCTAAATCACAGAATTTAGTCAGCTGTAACTGGTACACAGGAACTACCTGTAGCATTGTCATTTAATTTAGGGTCACCTTAACTCTCCTGGTGACCTCATTTTACTCAGAATTCAGTTAACTTGAGCTTGTACACAGGCCGTGCCTGTACCATAACATTTAACTTAGGGTTACCTCAAACCTTATGGTGACCTCATTTTATTTACACTAAGGCCATCTTAAACTCATTGCTTAACTTTAACATTGTATAGCCATGTAAAATTTGTATCTGACATGTGTAAATCATTGTATCCACCTGCTAAGGTGGCCTTAGTTTATGATGTAATCCAATCTCAGTTAAAGTCTGTATGTAAATAGTACTATTAGAGCTTAACATAGAATAAACTAATTTTATTCCCATCTTGGGTGTGTTATTTGTAAATATCATCTCATCTTCGTGGGGGGGGGGGGGGGGGCACTGTTCCGTTGATTCTCACCACCCCGTGATTGGGGGCCAGATCCTCCTGTGTGATTTGTATAAGCTAATATTGAATTGACTGAAAGTATAATTACTTTCACTGATGTAATCTTTGTTGTAAACTTCTTGAACATCTTTGGTTGTTTTATAAACAGGAGTAATATATCCAGGATTTTTCAATAATTCACAGTTTAATACCTAATGTCTGTACCTTTGCCTTACTGTAATGCATTTATTAAATGTTAAGTTTTGTTATTGATTGGTCTGATCTATTTTCAGGTTTGATTTTACAGCTTGCGGTTAAACCAATAAAACTAAAAACAATCTTTGTCAAAATCAAAAAACAGGTTAAAATCCTTACAATCAATCACATAACTTATTGTCATAAGATTAATCTGACGATGCCAGTTGTTCATTCTTGTTCACTTATCTCACAAAAATGCAGCTACTGCTTTTCAAAATATTGAATTTTTGTCTTGTTCAAATGTGTGATCTCAGGCAGGTTAAACAGTATCTGACAAATATGGCTGCTATCCAAACAACAAATACCTTGGCGAGTACTCGTCTTGACTATTGCAATGCTCCCTTCATAAATTTGTCCAGCTCAAAGAAAATAATTTATCAGATGAGATTCGTCCCCCACACTCTTGCTGGTTTCAGGGAAAAAACTAACATCTTACCTCTCAAAAAGTCTTTTTCCCCTATCACACATTAACTACCCGGCACTATAAGCACTACAAAAATCTAGAATAGAATAAAGTAATGTAAATGAAAAAGACTGAAGTTCCAAATCTAAGTAAACATAGTTACTAGTTTCATCAGTTTCTAATTCGACAGTTTTACATTCAACATTCTTATAACTAGAGAATGTAACCACTGCTTTCAAAAAGGAAAAGTTAGTCTCAGATATGCAATAATTAATGAAACAGGGAAAGTTTCTTAAAAATGGTGACCTGTATGACTTTTAGTTATACTCTATATGTTACTTTTAGGCAAAATTGTGAACTCTAGAAAACCACAACTGAAAATAAGCTCTTTTCTAAGACCCAAACAGGGCTTATTACTGGTTTCCTAAGCCCAATTCATGACATTTAACCATCTCATGAAATAGGTAAGAATTTCAATGAAATAGGCAATAATTAATCCAGTATAATTTTGCCCATTTCACAAAAGAAGTTTTGGAGTTGCCCATTTCATGAAATGGACAATACCATGTATGGAAAGTAAAGTTACATGTATGGAAATTAGGTTGCCTATTTCATGAAATATGTACACGTATGTCACGTTTCTGAAGTGTTGTGTGTCACTAACATAGCTAGATATGTTATACAAGTTGTTTACCATAAATGTATGGGTTTCGCTTTTGATTTTACAACCAGAAATCCAAGTTCCATAAAATAAATTCACACCTCTCAAATATGACCATTGCAGTCATGGCCAAGTAATTCTGATGGCATTTTAAAACCTAACTTCTAGTTGGATGCAACCTCATTTGCAAATAATCTTTGTAATTATATGAGCCATTACAATTTTGAAGGGATTATCAGATGAAGCTAGGCACAAGTAGTTCATGTGGCAAACTGATTTATTTAAAAAAATTACACTAAATAATCAGTAGATATTTAATCCTATAACAGGATATTAGGAGAATTTAAAAGTAAAAAATAGAAAAACTGCAATAACTACCTTAATTAAAATAAACGAGTGAGTAGGTAAATTTTAAAAAGAATCATATTCTTCAAAATAACCTACAATTTGGACCTCAGAACAATACACTCAGTGTCATTATCAGGATTTAAAGTTCTGTCTAGAATAGAATAAAGTAATGTAAATGAAAAAGACTGAAGTTCCAAATCTAAGTAAACATAGTTACTAGTTTCATCAGTTTCTAATTCGACAGTTTTACATTCAACATTCTTATAACTAGAGAATGTAACCACTGCTTTCAAAAAGGAAAAGTTAGTCTCAGATATGCAATAATTAATGAAACAGGGAAAGTTTCTTAAAAATGGTGACCTGTATGACTTTTAGTTATACTCTATATGTTACTTTTAGGCAAAATTGTGAACTCTAGAAAACCACAACTGAAAATAAGCTCTTTTCTAAGACCCAAACAGGGCTTATTACTGGTTTCCTAAGCCCAATTCATGACATTTAACCATCTCATGAAATAGGTAAGAATTTCAATGAAATAGGCAATAATTAATCCAGTATAATTTTGCCCATTTCACAAAAGAAGTTTTGGAGTTGCCCATTTCATGAAATGGACAATACCATGTATGGAAAGTAAAGTTACATGTATGGAAATTAGGTTGCCTATTTCATGAAATATGTACACGTATGTCACGTTTCTGAAGTGTTGTGTGTCACTAACATAGCTAGATATGTTATACAAGTTGTTTACCATAAATGTATGGGTTTCGCTTTTGATTTTACAACCAGAAATCCAAGTTCCATAAAATAAATTCACACCTCTCAAATATGACCATTGCAGTCATGGCCAAGTAATTCTGATGGCATTTTAAAACCTAACTTCTAGTTGGATGCAACCTCATTTGCAAATAATCTTTGTAATTATATGAGCCATTACAATTTTGAAGGGATTATCAGATGAAGCTAGGCACAAGTAGTTCATGTGGCAAACTGATTTATTTAAAAAAATTACACTAAATAATCAGTAGATATTTAATCCTATAACAGGATATTAGGAGAATTTAAAAGTAAAAAATAGAAAAACTGCAATAACTACCTTAATTAAAATAAACGAGTGAGTAGGTAAATTTTAAAAAGAATCATATTCTTCAAAATAACCTACAATTTGGACCTCAGAACAATACACTCAGTGTCATTATCAGGATTTAAAGTTCTGTCAACAGGAAAATCTATACAAACTCTGTACCTCAGAGCAATACCCTCATTTTTTCAACAGGATTTGATGTTCTGTTAACAGAATCTGACATTTGTAGATCATCAAAATGATGGATAATAGAATTTACTGCTAAGTGCTGACATCTAGCAAAAGTTTGATTTTTATATCAGACTTCAGATGAAGTAACATCAGGAAAGTTTGATTCAGTTCAGTATACATGTACACGGTATATATTTTGTAAGACAGCCTTATTTTCTTAAATTTGCAAGATGATCTGAAAATCAGTATCTCAGAAAATGTTATATAAATACAGTTAACAGTAGCCACTCAAATTCTGACATTTTCTGTTGTTTTCCTTATCCTCTTGTGCAATATTTTTTTTTGCTTTTGTGGTCTACTTTCAGGAACACCTTTCTTCCTTTTTGCCTTGGAGTTGTTCCTTTTTGTATGCACGGATAATGAATTCTCACTGTTGATTACAGTTTTCAATATAATACTCTGTAGTCATATGAGGTTCTCAGTGCCCTAGTGGCTAAGCATGCTTGGTAACTATTCACAGATTGTCACCTCTGTGTGGGTTCCACTCCATGTGACAATAATGAGCACCTGTCCCAAAATAACCCTGGCTGTTGAACGAGATATAAACCTGAAAATTTGACATTTAATATTTGGTAACTTTTATCTTTCACAACGTTTGCACACAGCCTTGCAATGGGAAAAACTCAGCAAATTTTTCCCAGTCCATATTCTTGGTAATTTCCTACTTCCTGCTGCGGCAGTCAGAAACCTTTGTGTATGGTTTGACACTGATTTTTCTTTCTCGGGGCATATTCAGAACACACGTAAGTCTTGGTTTGCTCAAATCCGGGATCATAAGCATCTCAGAGGCTATCTCACACATTTGCTTTTCTTATGGTTACAAATGCTTTGGTTGGTAGTCGACTTGAGTACTATGATGTCTTGTTTAAGATTCTCCCTACTCTTGATCTTCATACGCTGCAATGTGTTCAGAACTGTCTTACTGGACTAATAACCAATATCACCTAGTATTCCCACATCACTCCTGTTAGAAAGACTCTATATTCATTACCTGTTGAACACTGCTTTGCATTTAAGACTACCTTATTGGTGTATAAATTCATTCAAAGTGGTTATCCTAAATATTTTGAACCTTTTCTAAAACCTAGACATTGTATGTCCAATACTCATAGAATTCAAGCCATTGGTGTTTTGCTTAAGGTCCAAAACTTGAGGTCTGTCTCATCAGTATACTAAGCATTTCAGCCTTTTTTGTACATGATGCTCCAAAGATTTAGAATGATTTGCCTGATAGTATATGTTCAACCATATCTCTCTTCTCGTTCAAAAATAAGTTGAAAACCTATCTCTGCACAAAAGTATACCCATCCTAGTTTCTGGCTTTTTCCAGGTCTTTCCCTATGGTGCTAACTCCCGCTATGTATCTGGTTATATGATTATGGATCTCTGATTTTCTGTATTATGTGCCTGCAGTCTGTCCTTAGATGGAGATTAAGTGCAATAAAAGTACTATCAGAATTTAGAATTTAGCCTTACCTTTACCCTGCTATTTAGCTTACGATTTATGTCAGTCAAGCATAATATGTTTGTTTTGAATTACATTCTTTTACAATGTAAAACTAAAGCTTCCTGCACCCTGCGATACATGTGAATTCTTGTCTAATACAATTTGATCTTTGGGGTTTTAAATGCAAGACAAATATCGTGTTCAATGCTGGTGGAATAGTTTAAGGTGACATTCTTTTAGTGACAAAGCCATGATTTGGTGAACATAATTAAACACGATAGCATGTCACACGTGTCATCACTCTCAGTTCAAATCTACTGTTACAGCTCAAAACAATGGAAAAAGCTTTAAATCTTCATCCAATTTGAAAATTAAACTGAACTGATACTTTGGTTATAGCCACAAATCTCAGTTTTTAAACTGGATATCCAC
Source organism: Sabellastarte sp. h YS-2021 (assembly GCA_964017235.1). Taxonomy (NCBI): domain Eukaryota; kingdom Metazoa; phylum Annelida; class Polychaeta; order Sabellida; family Sabellidae; genus Sabellastarte; species Sabellastarte sp. h YS-2021. The sequence goes on from OZ024928.1 coordinate 21,525,823, forward strand.
CCTGACATGGGGATAGAGGTTAATTAAAATAATGGGAGTTTGTAAAGGCTTTTTAAAGCTAACTACTTGAAATAAGAAATGTGTGTCAGAGTTAGACATTAAGTCGCTGATAAAATTTAGAAATCAGATAAAAATATGGATTTTTTTTTCATCTAGCATTTGCTATGAAATCATTTTACTGCATAAATTGATCTGAAAATATGCCCAATTTGGGATAGTTATTGTGTTGAAAATTCCTATCCAGCAAAAAGGTGACAAGAGTTCAAAAGGAAATTCATTCATTATATGAATGACTTGCTTACGTATTCAGCTAATCTTTAAGATTATTCTGAATTTCACAGAAATTTCCCTATACAAGTTAATATTGTCAGTTTCTATTTCCCAAAGTATTGTATTCCCAGTTAAAGGAAGCACACCTTAAATAGAAAGCTTTAACCGAGTAGTGCATGTCAGACCACTTTGGAGCCCTTACTGAGAAATAGGTGTGTAAAGGTTTATGTCTGAAAATGACTCTGTAAAATGATAATCGCATGATATATGAATAATAAGGATAAAATTATGGATCAATGTTTTGTGGTATATTGTCATCAATTGCAAACACCTGTAATAGAGCAATTGGCAAAACGAAAGCGAAAATACTGCAGAGTATATCATCTGGATAGACTAGTAACTGAATGTCTACAACCACAGAACAATATTTAGTTACAGAGAAACGAATATACTAATGAACAATCATCATGACTTCAAATCTACATTCTGGCAAAGTGATCTCATTGAATTGCCAATACACTGTATTCCTTTTCTGTTGGCCATTGTCATGTTGGCTGGGCCATGTGCCATACGATAATGATAGCAGATTCTTCATGAACTTGTTTTTCACTTATGCACAAGCATTTTTATCCTACAACAATGTATTTGGGCTGTTTCTATTCTTGGACATCAGCAGGAGGAATCACTTGCATCTTCCCAAACATGTTAAAATATTGTTATGATGTTTGAAAGTGAGTCACTTTAATGTTGATGCAGAATTTTAGACGGTTCTAGGCCAATCAGAATGACGGACACATCCATGTCATGTTAGAATATAACATTTGTCTTATTTGAATGTTCTAAGTTAAGGTGTAAGCCAATTTAGCATGTAATCATTTTGGCTTTCAACTCTACAACAAGCATAATGCAATGAGGGGCTGTACTGATATGACCTTGGCTGTTGAAAGGGATAAAACCCTCAACTTTGACCAAGTCTGTGTTGGCTTCCTGTGATACATACATAAAAGTGTTTAAAAGCCAGTAGTATTTACAAAATGTCCAAACCCAGGACTCCATCCATATTTTATTTATAAGCTTATTTTTCAAACAAGTCTATCCATACATAGACAAGATTATGGAAAATCAATAAACAAAGACAAGGAAAATTATAAAAAATCACCAGGCATTTGGCATGTAATGTGTCCTACTAACTTTATATATAAAAATCTATTCTATTATATAAAATCTATTTTATCAGAGCTTTTTCACTATATCTCACTGAAGAGTAAGTACTTTTATTTTGTGCTTTTCTCTAAAAGTGTTTAAATAAGCTTCATTGACCTTGTACAATAATTTCTGTTCATATGTTATACATAATGAATTGGGACCCCGAGCAGCTGAAGTGCTGTTTGCCACAGAGGACATAGGTTGTGAAGCTCATTATTGACAAGTTGGGCAAGACAAGCCTAGACCTCACTGAATGACATGCTGTGTTAGCTGAAAGACAATTTGGATTTCATAAGGCCCCATGTTATCTGCCAGAACATCAGGCAATTTGGTTTCAAGGGGAAGAACCCTTCAGCAGTGGCCAGTCACCCCGCAAGATTTCAACACTGACCCTTGAATCTTCAGATGTCAACATCATTCTGCTGGGATCAGAGGCCGGCTCAGGAGTTCATTCACCCACATTAAAGAGACATTAAACCTCTGAAGTTTTGTACTATTTTCTTAGTGTTTTGTCCCTGTGATTATAACACACAAATATACAAATCCAGTAGGCATCTAATTTATTCAAGCAAGATGTTACAGTGCAGGCTGTCACAGTAGAAGTGTGTTGTTTTTAACCCATACACACATATACATATACATCAGTACATACATTGAGAAACTGCACCCATTCACAGTGTAGTGTTTATTAGTGTACTAGTTGGAGCTTTAGCTATAATATTACAGTTTTGACAACAAAGACCCTTTTTATGGTACACCCAGAGAAAATGGAGGGTACGATGAACTGCTTCATGAGTTCCACAACCCCAACCTAGGCTGAAAAACCCAAGTCCAGCACAACAGGAATCTTTATTAAATATATCCAGAGATAAGCAAACAAATTTTGGAGGTGCCACATCTTACAGATTTCAGGACAAGACATTTTCATTTTTAGGGAGATTGGTGTCATACCACCGTCAGCATAAGCAACAGCAGCTGCGGCAGTCTCACCTACCCGTGTTGTGTTATATGGGGCAACCAGTGAACTGGCCAGTTCGACAACGACCCTATGCACATCCTCGCATTACAGGCCAGTCTATCATCAAGCCAGAAGCATGCCAGAACAGGCTCAGTATAACTAATATTCAACATGACATCAGCAGAGCTACCTGCACCAGCTCCAAAAGAACAGTTGCCAAAGCACCCCAAGATACAAACAAAATAAAACAGCCAACTCCACAAGTAGTTGCACAACATTAAATGGGAGCATTAGTTTCACCTCCACAGAAGATACATAGTCCTTTTTCTTTTGGGGACATCCTGTTAGTCGGGCCAGACATCCATAACAAGTCATCTCTGTCAGCTAACCTGGTTGGAGGCACATACTATGGAACAGTAACACACCACAACCTCTCACTGAGCCAGCACCAAACAACCATGACAGCAACAGACACATCTGCCACATTCCCCTCACCACCCGAGACCTTCATCAGAAGCACTTCCACAGTCTATACCATCCCCCTAAACCCCACTGTCTGTTTCCTCCTCCATGTCTTCTGAGAAAGACTTCGACATAATTGACCCTTCTAAGGGCTACCCATATCCTCAAGGAACTTTTCTATCTGAACAAGAAACTTACTGGCCCCACAAAATACTTAACTTCACACAATCACACAGTGCAAAATAGCCATATCACTTCCACCAGAAACAACATAGATCTTTTTTAAAGTGAAGGGTTTGAACAACAAGCCCCCAGCATTTTACAGTTAAACTTAAAGGGGTAGAAGCCTAAATCCCCTAAATGTTAAAGTTAAACTTAAAGGGACAGAACCTTGAACTCCAACGTCAATTTTATGAAACTTAAACAGTTAGAATCCTGAACCTCTAATTTTTCGAAATTGAACTCTAGGTTAAACAAATAAGGAAACAAAAGAGAGGACTAGTGTGACAGATTGACCACCTGATGACCTAACTTTATGAATTAATTGAAAGTATTCTTATAATAATCAGATACAATTCCAAAGTGAAACAGATTTAGGGTAAAGTATAAACTCCACAATGACTTAAATGTATTCATTTAAAGCCAATATCTTTGAAAATGCTTATTTTTATGTTGGGATTTGTTTATTGTACTTTCATACTTTGGGACCATTAATGTTTTGTCTATATACGTGATTAATTTGTCAGACAACTGCCTTTGTTTTTATTTATTTTAGTTAGACACAGTCAGTGTCTGTAAAGACAAAGATACAGACACAGGTGACCTTAATAATTAAGTTAGCAATTGATAATAAAGATTCATATAGACAATTCAAGTATATATAGGAATCAAAATAAAAACTCTAGAAGGATTTATATAACAAAAAGGTAAATTTGTACTATCATAAACTGTAATAATGCAAATGATATAGGCAATATCTGTAACTGTGTTAAAATAAACAAAAACAATGTTGTTGTTTTACCTGTAAACATAAGTTCATAATCCAGATCTAGGTAATATACTGAATAAGTGGAAGTATCGTAAACTTGGGATAATACCCTCTTAACAGATCTATTTTAATCTGGTATGTTAAAATGGGACACATATTCTGCCATTGCTGTGATGGTTTTAACAACAGATCAACAGCCCAATAAAATGTCGATAACATAGTGATCTAGCTGCGACAAACTGAGTAAGTTCATTTGTTGGATCACAATTACTTTGTTTCGATATAAGACACTGATACTTTGGGCAATTTAACACCACTGTAATAGCTTTGAAAATGAATCCCAAATTGCCTATATGTACACAATTTAATGTTTTGTGACACAATACCCTTATTGGAGAGTTGTGAATCCCCTTTAAGGTTTTTTATGGATATGGAGTTGTTTATTGATCACAGTCTGCACTTAAAAAGTCTTATTCTGTAATTTCAGGATGTGAAACCAAAAGTGAAACAATATTTTATGTGAAACAACTTGCATGACATATCCATCTATGTAGTGACACAAACTTTTATTATAAAAAGGTTAAGTCTATGTATATGCTTTAAATCTGATTATAAGTGAACAATATAGCAGCAATTTTTGTTCAATGAAAGGAAATGTTAAAAATTTAATAAGATTACAAACTTAACGTCACTGGAAGAGGTAAGTTTCTTTTTCATATAACTATATAGTTTTATTTATTTATTTATTTGGGGTTTTACGTCGCTTTCAACACTGTACAGGTCATATCACGACGGGTAGTTGGAAGGGCAGAGGAAACCAGTACATATAGTTCGCTAGGGTTCTGTACTGTAAACTGCCGACCAACGGCAAGCAACTACCAGCTTTCCCACTTACGGCCATGACGGGGATCGAACCCCGGCCGCAGAGGTGGAAGGCGAGAGTGTTACCACTCTGCCACCGTGGCCCCTATATAACTATATAGAAACATGAATCAGTTTATGCTTCTAATTTTGGTGAATTTTTTACTTTGAACCTCAATAACACGAAGAGTATTTTGTATATTTTAAATGCCTCAAATAATAGGTGTGTTATCCCTTTATCACCTTGCCAAATATTTGCCAACTATTTATGTAAATATTAAAAATACTGCTTTGTTTGTCTCTAATTGATGAAAACCCTTGAATCAGTTTATGGGTCTATTTTGAAAAAGGTAAACACTGAATGAATACTTCAACTATATGAAGTGTACCATATATGGCATTATTATATGTGATCAGTAATCAAATAATGAGCCTGTTTTACCAATTTCAAATATGAAGTAGTGTCTCTGCATGTTCATATTTCTAGAAATGGGGTGTTGTTTTGTGGAAGTAATGGTCAGTTCATGGGTCTAATTTTGGTATCGTTTTTGGTTCGAACCTTAATAACATATCCAGTGTTTCATTTGTTTTCACGTTGATAGGTCAGATGTTATCCCTTTATTCACTGTACCAGATAGCATTTTCTAAATATTTGTAGAAATATTAAACACATTGTTTTCTTTGTCTCTTATTGCTAAAATCCCTGTGATCAGTTTATGGGTATAATTTGGAAAAAGAATGTTACACTTGACTTATAAGTTCAGAGATTTACGATATATGTACTGTTACCTGTGTTCACTTAGGACTGACCAAATTATGATTTCAAATTGTCCAAATGCAGGTATTGTTATCACCCATGGCATCTAGCTGCGGTGAAAAGTGGACGGATGGCGGGCAGGTGGGCAGGGGTAAATATCTTGTCGTGGCCTGTATCTCAGAATCTGTTAGATATTACTAAGGATGTGGATACTTGGTAGGGATATTGGTCAGGGGTTATAGAAGCCATACTGTGACCTTAGTCTTACTTTTGACCTTGACTCTGTCAAAAAATTTTCTACAGTAATATTTGAAACATATGATATATAGATTGCTGCAACTGATTATTATCTCCTCCAAGGAGGTATTATTTTTATAACTGTCTGTTTGACTCTTTGTCTGCTTGTGTGTTAGCAGGATATTGCAAATACTACTAGTTGGATCTTCCTGAAAAGAAATCAGGAGGTATGTCCAACTTAGATCCCATTAAATTTTTAGAGTGATATTGATCATCATCTGGATACAAAACATTAACTTGGATTTACCTATTTACTTATTATTACATGCATTGGCAGAGGTATGCACTCTCCACGTGCTCTGGTTATAGGTAATTCTATCTAATTCTGTTGTAGCTAAACTTCAATTAATAAATTTTAAAGCTTCACAACTTTTAGTTTACCAATTAATGAATTGATATTGCTATTGAACTGCCTTGTTCTGATACTTTGCATACATTTTGTCTCTGTTAGTTGTTATTTGTCTCACACCTTGGTATAACTTACAATGTAAGTTCTATATGTAATGGTGTCCAATGCTATTTCCTCAGGCTGTTAAATATTACAATTGAAACACTTGAAGACACACCACTACACAAAATAGACCCACAATTTGGTCACTGTCCTTGGGTTACAGTCTATATATGGTAAACTTGAAACAGCTGGGGGTCAGTCAAGTGTGACATTTTTTTTTCAAAATAGATCCATAAACTGATTCAAGGGTTTTGGCCAATTAGAGACAGAAAAAGTAATATTTTTGATATTTGCATAAATATTAGGGGATTAATATTTGACATAGTAATAAAGGGATAACACACCTATTATTTGAGGTACTAACATTAAAAATATACAAAATACTATGCGTGTTATTGAGGTTCAAAGTCAAAAATTCACCAAAATTAGAAGCATAAACTGATTCATGTTTCTACATGTATATTGTACACAAAATGATGGTTTAACTTTTCCAGGGTTAAAGTTTGATCCTAATATGCTAGCAACATTAGATCTAAGTTAGACTGATATGTTATAGCCAAAAATGGGATCCTAATTAGGGTTGTAGCCCATCTTAAAATATGCTAAATCCTAAATAGGGCTCCACCATAGCCTTTTCTTCAGCAATATCCATCAATATTGTTTGTTGTTATCATTGTCATCTTTTCTTGTTTGTTTCTTGTCTCTGTGATTGTGTAAAACTGTGTTTTGTAAAAGCCTTTCATGCAGGAAAATGCAGAACTTTACGACAAATTATGCATGTAGTAAATTAATTCTTACACATATTTATGGGACACTGAATTATGATAAACATTTCCACTTTTTGAAAAAAATGGCTCAGGATAAAATTTGCTTCAACTGCTACAATTGCCCATACTTTCAATGGTTAGACAAAGTCATCTTGACATTAAATTGCTCTGAGAAAAGTCATTCAATGTCAAGTGACGAAATAGAATGGCAAAAGCATTGGGAAGGGAAAACATCACATAGCACCTCATTCAGTTCAGCAGCCACCCACTTATTCCCAAAGATTTTGAGATAAAACACATTCTAATGTAAAACAGCTGTATCAGTGAGAGAGGCAAAATCTTTGGATTAATACTCCGAGTAATAGCCTGCTCAATTACTACCAACATAGAAAGTGTCAATTAGATTAGATGCTAACATAATTTCATAATTCTGCATAATATCCACCTATTAATTCATCAGTAATGGATTATTGCCATAAATACTGAACAAAATAGAAAATTAATTAATTAAAATATTTTTATATGACAAACCCTTAATACTCATTTCTGTCTATTTTCCAACAGAACATAAACAGACAGAGCAAAGACACTACAGGAAACAAGTAGTTTGTAGCTATAATGAATAAAACATCATCACATGTGGTTATTTTTACGTTTGCTTGAATCTAGAAATTAATAAACTTATGGGCTCAAGAGAAAGTGAATCACTATATTCCAAAAATCTGAAAGCATTTATGGGAGACACATTTAATTGGTAGTAAGGAACCGACAAATGAGGCAATACAGTAGGAGAGAAATTCAGAAAAAGTTTAAAGCATAATAGAATTATGGTGGGTCTAAGTTGCATTAGAGTCTTCACTGACATCAAGTCTTTTGTCACAGGGCAAGTGCGGTAGCAATTAACAGTTACTTTTAAGTTCCAACAGGAAAAGACAAATGTTTTACTCAACAAATTTATTAACAATTAAAAGAATGATTATAGTAAACTGAGATACTCTTAATAGTTCATACAATATTACAATAATGAAACCAATCTGACCCTGTCACAGTCATATCCATGTAATTAGCAGGAAAGCATGTCCACTGTATCCAACAATCTGTCATGTGATCCATTCGGCATCCATTAACACACAGATATCCATATCCTCTGATCTGTTCAGTGTTCACTAACACAAAATATCTATATCCAGATATTCAGAGTATCTGCACAACTTTACTTTTCATCTCCCAAATGTGAACAATATCCAAAATACAGCAAATCCATCCTTTGGTAGATCCACACAATATATCTAGTTCACTGCAATTAGAGTTCACCATAAAATGTTTAATAGGAAAACTTCCCAAATGACATATACAGAAACAATATGTCATGAATAACGATGACAATAATTTTAAGTGCGTAGCACAAGTATTATATTGTTAATCTTCATGAGTAATATATTTTTCTGTATATGTGTCTATTGAGGGATGTTTTACTTTTATGTGATTTTTAAGTTAAAAATCAATATTTAAAGAGATCATGTGAAAATGACTGACATACAGATGCATTAGTGAATATAAAAACCTCAATATTAAACTTGCGATTTCTCAGTCATTTCTGTGTGGATCTTTATGCAACAAAAACGAACAGAAGCACTGTAAAAAGAGCTTTCTAATACTATATGGTACATATTTGTAGGTTACATAGTTTTCGACATATTGGTAAAACCCGGAAGTTATTGACAATAATTATCCATGGCACTTAGATGCCATTGTATACAAATAAAATATATCCTGCTCCGTATATCCCCCTATATGGATCAAATATGGTGCGTGATTTGTAATAAATATCAAGCATCTTTACCCACTTTAAGTTGAAATACAAATAAAATATAGCAGTTCATATGCTACTATGGCATAACAACGTTGCTTTAAAGCATAATTAACTTTCCTTATGGAAAATAAAATCTATAATAATACTGTGGTTAGGCTTACAACACTTATATACAGCTGGGGAAATGCCCAGAAGGTTATAGAAATAACCTGGTGGTAAATACTGTTACAGAGAAGTACTGAGAAGGTTCCAGAAGCCGAGGGGGTTTTCCAAATCTATAAATAGATCACTCGAGCAGAGTTTAAGAAACATCAGTACTAATTTGACTAGTTCTGTAGAATACAGAGAAAATCAATAATTTAATGACCTGATTTGGCACTCGCAGATTCTGTACTCACTAAAACATTGTCCTTGTTAAAAGCCATACTGTCAGAGTGCCATTATGCAAGTACAATTAAACTAGGAAATAGTTCTAACCATAGCATAATTAATTTAGGTATAGAGCTCTTAAATTCATTAAAATATATTGCTCAAATGATAAATATGGAGCTTGTACAAGTTGCAAATTGCATAGGTCCAAAATTTGTACATGTTGCAACTTCTACAAGTCAACCTGTACAAGTAGCAACTTGTACATGCTGTTTGTGCAAGTTGCTTGTACAAAATCTCAACTTGTCCATAACATATATATCACAAATGAATATAACAATTTTATACGGGTATGTAGCACAAGTATTATATTTTTTGTTAATCGCCATGAGTGATATATTATTTCTGTATATGTCTAATGAGGGATGTTTTACTTTTATTATCCACAATTTTGTATGTTTTATAACTTAAATAAATCCACATTTAAAGAGAAATATGAAAAACAGTAACAAGAACAGGGCAACAGAGAATATAAAAACTTCAATATTGAGCTTGCAATATCTCAGCCATTTCTGTATGGATTTTTATGCAACAAAACGAACAGAAGCACTGTAAAAAGACCATTCTAATGATATGCAGTACATATTTCTAAGTTACATAGTTTCTGAGATATCGGTGAAAACCAGAAGTTATTGACGCCAATTACCCATGGTACGGGGGTGCCACACTTATAAAAAAATATATATTCCACTCCGTATATCACCCTGTATGGGTCAAATACGGCGTGCGGTGGATAATAAAAAATGTGACTACAGTAACTATGGAAAGTAAAAATCAATTGTGTGATTTTGTTAAATGTAGAATAAAAAGTGAAATGATATATTACTCAATAACCAAAACATGAGAAATTTAGAGAAAGAAAAGGAACCAACAGATGTACTTATGACTTTACAACAAAATATAATGGCAGATTTCTGCCAGGTGTGTTGTTTTTCATAACATTGTGATCAAAACTTGGGTTTTTCAAAAGGGGTTTCACATGTTTGAGGGATAAGGGAGAATGACTCAATTCGATAAACAGATTGAAAGTTTTTGTTATAAAGACTAATAGCACTGATCCTGTGTGAAAACATTTTTTTCTGGACAGAAGTCGGAATAGGATGGGATGAGGTAGTGTAGTTCTTAGAAGACAAATAATGATCTTATGAATTTCAGACTCATTTGCTGGAATTAATTCATTTTAGAAAATATATTAATAAATGATGAAGATAAAATTGAAGAATAACTGGTTGCCATACAGAATGGGAAAGCATTCATACAAAAGAGCTAAATGGTTGCATTATATGTTAAAAAGTAATTTGGATGGAAGAGGGGGAAAACACCCCAGTACAGTAAACATTTTTTGGTTTTGCAAACATTTGAAAGGTAATGTTTGGCAAAGGTTAAAAATGATGGCTACGAAACCCATTTACAATAGAATGTTTTTAAAATGGTTTATGTATACCGTTTATTAAAAGTTTAATGATAAATTTTAGAAAAACGTTACAAATGAACATTATAATGTCTGAATGATAATGGGGTCAAATTCAATATCTTTTTAAGGTTTCACTAATTTGAAAGGAAACATTTTGCGAATGTTAAAAAATGGTGGGTACGAAAACCTTTGGATAGCACGGCCTGTAAGGGGCCTGCTAGTTCAGTTTACTGCATACCTTAACTTTATAGGTCTTCTATTCTTTCCCTCATTTGCATAGCAACCAATCAGCGTCAACTAGGGTTCACTTTTGGAACCCCAGTATTTTGGAAGTATTGTTGCTTCTACAGGTTATTCTTGACATGTTACAATAAACTGGATGCTTCAAATCAAGAGTTGACCAGAAGGATGGATAGGTTTGAACATAATGGCAGCGTTATTTCTACACCTTTAACTTCACCTACCATCCCTCCAGTTAATCCTACTCATTCAAGTAGTACTCAGCAGGTCGCGTTTCCTCCACACTTACCACAACAATCCATCCATGGTAGGTCTACGGCTATTAACACAGAAAGCCACACTTTGGGTACGGTGCACCCACGATTACCAGTAGTATCCAGTAAAGTCAGGGACATGGTAGCACCAAAGGTGGATGTTCTGAGGTCCATACCTAGTATTTATACTGCAGTGTCACAGCTATTAGCCAATTATGAGCAGCAGGCCGACAGAGAGGTGCTTCAAGGTAAGAGCACTGTCATTAGGAAGAAATCTGGCCATTACAACACCACTGACACAACTTCTTTGGGCCCTCAGTTTCGTTGGCCCAACGAAGGGCTAGTATCTGCCTCACACATTACAAAACCTGCGTATGTTGACCTGAATTTGGCACTGTGGATATCTGGTCAACTGGCTAACATTTTATTGATTGAAGATCAGGTTTTGTCGAGAAATATGTTGATTCAGGTGGCAGCTTTGATGAGGGATGCCATATCGCTTCCGTGGCCTGTCATCAGATCAGCTTGGGCCGTGTCTATGACCGACATCAAGGAAGGTAGGCTGAATTGGGCTGACTCCATGCAATGGTCCTTGAACAGGATTAGCAATTCACAGCTCGCTATGCACAACACTCAATCTGTGGCAGCATCTGGATCCAAAATCAGGATCTGTCGTTACTTTAATGAAGGTACTTGTACAAGTGAGGCCCACCATGGAACTTACAAGCACTTCTGTAGTTATTGTTATACGCAAGGACGTTCTTTGGGACACCCAGAGATTAAATGCTTTCACCGCAGTTCTACCAGTAACCAGGATCAGAAATCAGCTTCAGGGAAATAGGGCCTCGGTTGACCTCTGGACCTCTCCTGGGCCGTGTTGCAAAGTTTGCACCCAGGAACTCCTACAAGAACAGACAATGACCAGTTATTTTCCACAAGTAGGGACCAGAAGAACAATGTTAACTATATGTTTAATTCAGAACTTAATAACTTTGATACTGAACTCAAAAATATTGCAAATAGTGACAATTTGAATAAGATAGTAAATCAGAACGCTTGTTGTGGTGGTGGTGTTGTATATAATAATGTGTCATATCTCCAACATCATGGTGGTCCTGGGTACGAACATTACCCCCAGGGCTGTGATCAGTTATCCTATAGTTATTTGGCTGAATATTTGGCTTATGATAACTGTCTACAAGTTAAACACAAAGCTTATTCTGATAATGTTGTTATTCATATTTATAATGACAAAAATAAGTATTCACACACTGCAGTAATGTATGATAACGATGTTTACTGTGGTGAGGCATTGAGATACCAAGAATATTGTCAAAATACTCATAATGTTAAACAGTACCCCATGAGTTTCACCAACTATGGCCACTATACAGATGGCCAATGGGCTTATGTGGTTTACATTCATGGTGAATCCAAGGACAAGGTTATAGGTTATTATTTGTACGTGCAATCTATGGATGGTAGTTTCCATACTCTCACCCCTTATAGATATCCCATTCAAGGGGTTCTCAAGATTATTAACACTGTGACACTTCATATGGCACTCATATGTAAACAGAATGTGGGTATACAACCCACTGAAGACAGTAGTCCTCGATTAGTATATGAGAATTATCGTAAAGATATTACAGCTTATGAAAAATATGGGTGTAGTTGCGAAGACTATATCACGAATATCATTGATAAAATGATACAAGGCGATAACACTGATATTGGCAATTACCAGATAAGTCGATCTGATACTAATATTAAGACTTTACAGAATAGCCTCGAACTTGACAAGGATACCTGTGAACACTCATCACAAAGGTGGTACGGACAAAAGTTCGGATAATAGAACTCTCAGTGATTTCAACTGCTGGACAAGAAAATCGGTTTTATAAACTTGGAAGCCACTGGCTTCTCCTTTATCAGTTCAGATAGAGAACCCACCAAAATTGATTCTATTGACAAGCTTTTAAAAATTACAGACATCATTTTGAGTACTGGTGTTGCAAATGATCAAATGGCGAGAGTACCAGACGAATCTGGTCTGAATGTACAAGCGTGGGAAGGTTACCTTCATGACTATGCAGACAAATGCCTTCTTCAGTACATAAAATTTGGGTTTCCATTGTCTTTGATTAATCCATATGAATTATGTAACAAAGAAGTAATTAACCATTATTCTGCAATTCAATATCCTAGTCAGGTACAGGAATATCTTGACAAAGAGAAGGCTTTAGGGGCTTTATTAGGTCCTGTAAATCATGTTGTTCATAACCAATACCATTGTTCCCCTTTACTGACGAGACCCAAAGATGTAAACAAGAGGCGTACAATATTAAATTTGTCACATCCCTATGGCCAGTCAGTGAATGACCACGTGGACAAAGACAAGTTTGATTCTGCCACATCCTCACTGAAATTCCCCAGCATTGACAATATAACATAAGATATTATAGACAGCAAAGGCGATGTAGTACTGTTCAAAGTGGACGTGGCTTGTGCGTTTCACAATCTTAGGGTCGATCCGGATGACGCTCTTAAGCTAGGTATTAGAGGGGCAGATACAGTCTACATGGATCTTGCGATCGCGGGACGCACGGTTCTGGATCATTCCAGATTTTGTCCAACACCATTGCCCATAGTATGGCCAAGCAGGGAGTGAAATTGCATTGCTATATCGATGATTACATTGTGGTCACCTCAAAGTCCAAGGCGTTCTGCGTGGATCTTGCGATCACGTTCGGCTGGACGCACGGTTCTGGATCGTTCCAGATTTTGTCCGACGCCATTGCTCATATTAAGGGAGTGAAATTGCATTGGTATATCGATGATTACATTGTGGTCACCTCAAAGTCCAAGGCTTCAGAGCAGTTTGCAATGTTATGTGATCTACTCTATGAACTGGGCTTACCTCTGAATAAGGACAAATTGACCACGTCTTCTAAGCAAATCACATGTCTTGGAATTGATATTAACAACAATACTATGAGTATTACTCAGGATAAGGTCAAGGCCATCTATGCAGAATGTTTGGCTGTTAGCAAGAAAACTGTATTATCAAAGCAAGCCTTCCAGTCCTTATTAGGCAAGCTTATTTACATACAAAAATGTGTCAAGCCTTCTAGGCTATTTATTAACAGAATTCTTGATCTGTTCCGCACTAACTTTCATTTAAGGAAAATTCACTTGACCTCTGACTTTCTCAAAGATATCCGATGGTTCTTGGCATTTCTACCTTCATTTAACGGCATTTCTTATATAAGTAAGCCTAGTATTGATGACAGCCAATCACTCTTCTTGGATGCATGTTTAACAGGCATGGGTGCAGTGTGGCGGGACAGAGTTTATTCTATCCCCATACATAACTGTGCTGACCTTAAACTCACAATTGTCCACTTTGAAATGCTGAACATTGTGATAGCTTTGCGAACATGGGGTCACCTATGGCAACATGGCTCAATTTCGATCAGATGTGACAACCTTAGAGTGGTTCACGTGGTCAAGACCGGTAAAACTAGGGACCCAATTCTGGCACTTTGTGTCAGAAACATATGGCTGCTTACAGCTTCTTACGACATAGACCTTGTAATAACTCATATTCCAGGATCTAAAAATGTTATTGCAGATATATTATCTAGGTTGTATTCTGATAAGTCAGTGAATCATGATATTTTGACTGACCTTCAGCAAAACTGCACCTGGGACAGGATTCCAGCCAATTATTTTGACCTTGATACACATTTGTAATTTTAGATCCTGCTCTACCTTCAGCTCTACTTGTGAGATCTGCTTTGAATAGAACAAAGACTGCTTATAGACCTTCCACAAGGGCTGCTCACAACACACATTTGAGGACTTATTTATCATTTACCATACTTATGTCACTTCCCCATCCTCCTTCTCCCCATTCCTTACTTGCTTTTATGGAATTTCTTCATGTTAATTCATTATCTTACAAGGTTATTCTCAACTACCTTTCCTCTATAAAACAGGTGTTGAGGTGATTTCACTGGTCATTATCCCCCTTCTCACACCAATTGGTTGTCAGCTATCTCAGGAGTATCTCCATAAATTCGAAATTTGCACCTACCCCTAGGGGTATCTTTGATCTATCCAACATGTCTGCCATTTCACGAGCTTGCAATGTCTCAGATGATCCTATTTTATTTAGAGCTCTCTTTTTGACAGCATTCTTTGCATTCTTCAGAATGTCCAATGTGGCCCCTCATTCGAGATTCAAATTTGATCCTAATAGGCACATTTTGAGACAGGGTGTGATCTTTCATCACCCTGGGGCTCACATACTAGTGAAGTGGACCAAGACCCTGCAGGGTAAGAACTCACATCACTTTGTCCAAATACCAACTTTACGAAATAAGCATCTATGTCCAGTTACAGCTATGCAGCAGCTTCTTGCATCTCGTCAATTAGCTCCTTCTGACCCTTTGTTTGCTCACAAAAATCGTCCTTATCACCCAGTAATTGATATTACAATCAGAGATGGCCTCAGGATAATTCTCGCACATCTTGGTATCCCACTCCTGGAACATGGCTTTCACACCTTCAGGCGTTCTGGAGCCACTCTAGCTTATGACAATAACATTCAACTGCAACACATTATGGCCCATGGCCTTTGGAGGAGTGCTGCAGTTTGGACCTACCTCCAGAATGCCTCTCTGGCTCCTTCAATTATACCCACAACTTTTGCGGATATAATTCCTCACAATCTCTAGTTGGGCTTGGTGGGCTTGGTGTTTTCAAAAACCTTTCAATTTTATTGAAAACTTTAAAAACTTTTACCTTATACACATACTAACATGTAAATAAATTCCTCAAACCAGAATTTGACCTTCTCTTGACCTTTTACACTTTACCTAACCTTTGATTTAGGAAACTGCGGATAACACGGCCTGTAAGGGGCCTGCTAGTTCAGTTTACTGCATACCTTAACTTCATAGGTCTTCTATTCTTACCCTCATTTGCATAGCAACCAATCAGCGTCAACTATGGTTCACTTTTGGAACCCCAGTATTGTGGGGCCATTTTGAATTCAGATTTTGAAGAGTAAACAAGTGTTCAGAATGTTTATTGCTCTCCTCCCACCCTGGCACAGTAAGGCTGCGGCAAGCATTATAAAGGTCAGATATGACCTTTAGGCGGCTCCAAGCTGACCTTGGATGACCCCCCCTCTTGATTTGACATATAACAATGCACAGATTTTGTAGTTCAAGGCAGGGCCAGGCAATTCCCTGGTAGCCCCCTCTCGAATTCCTCACTTGTACTTAGGATCAGGTAGGGCCAGGCCAGACCCTGGTATCACCCTCTCGATTATGACATTAATGAATTAAAATGACTTTAATGAATTAGGCTGACACTAATGAATTGTATTGTATATTATTGGCACGAGTTGCTGAGAGTATGTGCATCTTGATACGAGTTGTTGAGCACATGTACTATTTGCTGTGATCACTAGTTGTCCTTTATCTGTGATATGCTATTTACTCTATGGTGTTTTTAAAACCTTTCAATTTTATTGAAAACTTTTAAAACTTTTACCTGATACACATACTAACATGTAAATAAATTCCTCAAACCAGAATTTGACCTTTTCTTGACCTTTCACACTTTACCTAACCTTTGATTTAGGAAACTGCTATGAAAAGCATGTTTTCCAAACATTTTATGTAAACCATTTATTAAGTGTTTAATGACAAATGTTACAAAAACATCACAAATGAACATGATAATGTCTCAATAATAATGGGGACAGAGGTCAAATTCGATATCTTTTTAAGTTGCTCACTTATGAACATATTATTTTTTATGTCTAAAATTGTAAGATAGTTGCTTAGAAATTGTGCCCCATTCAATTCTTACTTTTAGGGATTGCATGTGGGGCAATTTTGACAAAGTCCTCTAAAATCCCCTATTATTGCTCGCAGTCACCTTTGTTTGGACATGTTTGAAGGTAAATAATAAGCATTCTGAAAATTACAACATTTGATAGAAAACATTTCAAAAACGTTTTAAAATGATGGGTATGAAAACCAGCATTTGTAAAACATTTTCATCGCAAAGATTTACAAAACATTGTCAACAAATGTCGTGTAAACATTTCATGTGTACTATTTATTACAATTTCATGATAAATGTTTGAAAAACATTTCCAGCATAACCTTAATTTCTTCAGCTATTTTATAAATGCTTAAAAACATATCCAGTCAAACATAAATGCTTAAAAACATTTCCATTCAAACATAGCTTCTTGAGTTATTTTATAAACATTTAATAAATGTTTTCAGTAAAAATATTTGTGTAGAGAGTGTTTACAAAACGTTTTTTTAAACTTTACAGTGTAAATATTTACTTGTAAACATTTAGAAATCCATAAGATAGGGTTTATATTGTTTTTAAAAACGTTTTGTAAATTTTTAAACCATTTTAAAACGTGTTTAATATTTACTGAATGAAATACTGTTTCAACTTAGAAAAAGAGAAACTACAATGTACAACATATTTGTGAAGGTAAAACCGAAATAACTAATCCAAAAATTATTTTACAAAAGCAAAAAGCTTGTTACAACACCTTATATAACTCTAAAATCTGACAATGTTCAAACAATTTAATCATAACATAGCTTTACATAATGGAAGGATGTAATGAAGGATTGTACAACGGCTTTAAAAAAAGTATAATGCCCAAATGATAAACTGTCTGGTACTGACGGCTTTAGAGCTAACTTTTATAAAATTTCACCAGAAATTTGTGATTTATTAATAGATAGCTACAACACTTTGTATTTTTAATGATGCAATACACAAACAAAAAATAGCAATACGCAATTTAATATTGCCAAAAAACAAACCAAAGATTTTAGACTGCTTAAATACTGGAGGCCTGTGAGTGTATTGGCCACAAACAATATTAGACTAAAGCATTAGCCAAGAAACGACAGAAAGATCATTTATTTCAGGGGGATCAGGTAGGATATATTAAAAGAAGGTTCATACAACAGTCAATAAGAACCATTGAGGATTTGATAGTTCTGGCATAATAATAACAACACAGTATACAATGGTACTTCCTCTTGAAATGTTTCAAAAATTTTTAATTCAGTGATCATTTCATATTATGGATTAAGTTTTTACACTAACATTAAATCATGTCTTGTCAATAATGGCTATTATTTTGACAAATTTGATACATGGCGTAACACTTTCACACTACCAGTAAAATAATATGTGAACCCTACTTACAAAGCTTTCAGTTCACAGTTATACAGAGAATCATTAAGTGCAATGCCAACCTTTACAGATGGAAAATGACAGGCAGTCCCAAATGCAACTACTGCTCATCAGTTGACATATTTTTATTATTGTTGCATAAGCACAGGTTTTCGGAGAAAATTATCACATTTGATTTATGGCATATTCAAGTTAAATATTCATTCCACAGTTTGTAAAATCTTGTTAGGCTTAAATGCACTAAATTAACCCAAAAATTGAATGTGTTGATTTCTTGGCCTTGCTTGGTAAATGACTCCTGAAGAAAAAAGACCCCAAACAAAATACCCTTGTTTGATGAATGTCTGTCTGTTGCTAAAGCTTGATTGAATGTTCGATGTATGATACACAGTAATAGAAAAGATATAGAAAATTTAATAACTTGTACAGAAACCTGATCATTGATACAGTTTGTGTATATGTCTTCTTTTGTACAGGTGATATGTTAGTCAATTATAATTATTATATCCCCAGATGAAAGTCGAGGATTTTTTGGCTTCACGTCCATTGTGCCATCGTTGTTCTTTATCTCTATGTTAAAAATCATAAGGGGTTAGACCATCGGAGGAAGGTTCAGAAATCTATCCCGGGGTAGAATTCACATTATCAGGTTGGTTTTGATTTATGTGGGTTTACGGTTCCTTTAAATACATTGTATATTGGTTATATCATGACAGGTAGTTTTAAGGGCAAAGGAAACCAGCACATACTAGTTGGTCGAAATTCTGCACTGTAAACTTCAGTACCAACATTTCAGCATTATCTGGTTGGGGTGTAACACATAATGTAATAATGCAGGCTAACATTTCACAACTAAATTGGTTCCTATTGTTACTACAACTTAAAATCTAAAAAAACATGGTATCTTTCATGTGTGAAATAAATATCTCATATTACTTTATTGCAGAAAAAGCAACATCAGCGCTGATTTCCTACTTGTGGCTGCTGTCGATTTTGGCACAACTTACAGTGGATATGCTTTCTCCTTCAAATCTACTCCAAAAGATATCCTCATGAACAAAAACTGGGGTTCAGAGGTGGGATGTGAATCTTACAAAGCACCCACATGTGTCCTGACAAATCCAGATGGATCCTTCCACAGTTTTGGGTATAAAGCTGAATTTGAATTTAGCCAACTCGATCCCAGTAAAGATAATATAGGGGGTAAAGATGGCTACAACCTCTACCGCCAGTTCAAGATGATGTTACATGGAAAGGTAAGAAACTGTGTGGTCCAGTCTACATGCAAACCAAAAGGTCAAGGACTGTGAGTTCATATCTGTGAGTTGAAGTAGATTAAATCATGGGCCCTAATTACCAAATGCAAATCAGACTAACTTTTGCGTACAAACATAGTCAACTTAAGATTTAGCTTAAGACTTTTACTGGTCCAGTGTTCACTCCATTTTACCTGTTCACACGACAGATTAGAAAGGTCACTCATTCCTCTGTCAAGAATGCTAGCAAAATAACCAGTATTTGAGTGTGTTACCCTCCCCATTATAATTTAATAGGGAATGCTGAACTCCTCTGCCACCAATGGAGCAGTATTCAACTGCAAGGGGACATGCAGGGGATAGGCAGATTGGCTGTACCAGGAAGCTACAAAGCTGGATTACACACACTTTGATATCAGTTTCAAAATGGGACATTTACCTAGGTGCGGAGGCTGAAGAAAGAGCAAGCAGATGAACTGATATGGCCTAGTCCCTTATTATATTCCTTCACCCATACCCTGGGTAGCTATGTATCACAACTCATGCCACTTCTAGTGCATTTCAACCGCCAGTACAATAAGTACAGCAGCCATTGCAGACAATCCTGATCTAAGCATCACAGAATATATACCAATCCCAGTTAGAAATGTAAAGTATGTTTTAAATACCCTCAGGGTTCCCTTTATATAAAAATTTAGTCCCTTCACAATATAACACATAAAGTCTGCCCCAGTTCAGGTATATTTGTTAGTACCACCTCGATATACTTAAAACTATAATAACATTTGCAAGCCTGAAATCACAGGCAAGTTGCCCCTAAATAGCCGAGCAGGGTTTAAACCTCAAGCATTCCGCAGTCATTCCAAACCTTATCCAAAGTTCAAAGCCATAACCCAGGTTATCCTATGCAGGATGGTCCAATGCATAGAATTGAACCCAGACCCAACAGTGTTCAAACCATGGCTTTAAATCTGCCGCCTGGAGATAATTTGAGTCTTGGGTTTGAACCTTGACAAAAGTTCAGACTTAAGTCAGGATGCTTGGGGGTTAGGAGCCTGCTTTTCTGTGAAAGAGTAAGTAAGGACCAACAAATGGTAAGACTAACACACTGGTATTGTAAAAAAAAACTGGGAATGGATTTGAACACAGGGATGATTTGCAGGTTACCTCAAGTAAAACAGAAAGGTCAATTAAGATTCTGAAAATCTGAAAAAGATTGATCTAGAAGATGTTTTGAAACACTGTCAAACACAAAAAGTTCATGGTGAACATATTAATCAAATTGAAGGGCACTTAACTATTAAAGAATTGAGCAAAGCTTTAAAGCAAACTAAAAATAATAAAACACCTGGAATAGATGGTTTCCGGTAGATTTTTTAAAGATATTTTGGAGGGAGCTCGGCGTTTGGATTCAAAAGGCTCTAAACAGCAGTTATGACAAAGGAAAACTGTCTCTCTCCTTAAGACAGTGCCTGATAGTATGTTTACCTAAAAAAGATAAAAGCAGGGAAGAAATAAAAAATTGGCGTCCCTTATCAATGCTTTTAAGCATTTATAAGCTGGCTTCAGCAGCTATTGTTAATAGAATCAAGCCTTTACTGAACTATTTGATTGACAGTACTCAGACAGGTTTCCTATCCGGTCGAGATATTGCCGAAAATACCCGTTTGGTGTATGATATTATTCATACTACCGAAAAATTAAACATATCAGGACTCCTAGTTTCAATAGATTTTCAGAAGGCATTCGATTCCATCTCATGGGAATTTATTTTCAAAACTTTCTCATATTTAGGTTTTGGAGCCAACTTTCAGAGATGGATTCGAATGTTCAATACAGGTATTACAGCAAAAGTTTTGCAAAATGGTTTTCTCTCGGATAACATAAACATACAACGTGGGTGTAGACAAGGAGATCCCATCTCCCCTTACTTATTTATAATTGCGGCACAGATATTAACAATATTAATTATTCATAATCCCCAAATAAGAGGTATTTTTATCAATGGTGTTGAATTCAAAATCACACAATATGCAGACGACACCACACTCTTTTTGGACGGTTCACAAGACTCATTATTAGCTGCATTAAACACACTGGAAACTTTTGGAACTTACTCTGGGCTAAAAATGAATACAGAAAAAACTCGGGTTGTCTGGATTGGAAGAAAAAGGCATTCAAAAGAAAAATTAGTGGACAAAGGCCTCCTATGGGGATGTACACATTTTGACCTACTGGGAATAAAATTCTCAAACAACCTTATGGATATGTTGGAGATCAATTATGACAAAAAGATTTGTGAAATAAAGAATCTTATAAATATCTGGGAGAAGCGATATTTAACACCTATAGGAAAAGTAACAGTTGTGAAAACTTTTATTTTGGCAAAACTAAATCACTTATTCTTGGGGTTGCCAAACCCTACCCCACAATTACTAAAAAAAATTGAAGATTTATGTTGCAAATTTTTATGGTCAAATAAACCTGACAAAATAAATAGGAATATAGTAACCCTTGATGGGCAATCAGGTGGACTTAATATGGTCAATGTAAAACTGTTTATAAAGTGTTTAAAAACAACTTGGTTTAGAAAATTGTTACGACAAACGGATGCCCCATGGAACAAGTTATTTCAAGCAACCTTTGGAAAATACCAAGAAAAGTGCACTGGATTGGGTCCTGAATATATAGTTGAATTAAATAAAAATATAACAAATAAATTTTGG
The DNA here is from genome assembly GCA_964017235.1 of Sabellastarte sp. h YS-2021. Classification (NCBI taxonomy): domain Eukaryota; kingdom Metazoa; phylum Annelida; class Polychaeta; order Sabellida; family Sabellidae; genus Sabellastarte; species Sabellastarte sp. h YS-2021. The sequence continues at coordinate 21,548,226 of OZ024928.1, forward strand.
AATAATGTCTTTGAGTCAGCATATGATATATTGAAACATCAACAGCTACTCACAAGTGAACAGATTCTGACAACCCCCTTATGGTACAATAAAACATTGTCAGATGAGACTTTTTATATTTCTCAATGATCCGCTCCATCTCAGACGTTTTAGATGATAATGGCCAATTTAGGTCACTAGATACAATGACAAAGTCATTTAATCTAAGAAATATCAACTTTCTGCATTACTTGAGAGTCAAAAGTATTTGTAATCAGCTACTGAAAGAAACTAATTTTCAGCACAACAATGTCTCTAGACCAAATATACCAAATCATATAAAGATTCTGTACCGATCTGATAAGGGGGCTAGAGATTTTTATAAGTACGTCAATAAATACAAAAAAATAATCATTCGATGAAGTTAAAATGGAATGTAGATTTATACCTCAATATAGATGAATCAACTTGGTGTGATATATTTAAGGTATGTTTTAACACAACAAATGATAATAGCCTAGTGTGGTTCCAGCTGAGGATAATCTACAGGATATTAGGAACAAATCATTATCTAAACAAAATAGGAGCATCATCATCTTCACTTTGTAGAAAATGTGACAATGCTCCAGAAACATTAATGCATATTTTTACTGAATGCCCTATTACTGTAACTTTATGGGAAAACATAAAAATGTATGTCAAAGAGAAAATAAATTGTCAGTTAAGATTAAATAATCTGGATATTATGCTGGGATATTTACTGTCAGATCAGAATAGAACCCCTATAAATATTTTGCTGGTCCTGACAAAAAAATACATTTTTGACTCTTTTAAAAATAATACCGTTCTGTGTCTAGACAGACTAATGTATCAATTCAAGCACACGTATACTGAAGAAAAGCTCTTGGCAAACCTACAAGATAAAGAGACCTTTTATGACTTAAAATGGAAAAATTGGAAATTGATTATGGAGTGAATAACCACATGCCTTGATCAAGTAAACATGTCCCTTGTAATTCTAAAGTTTCTTTTACAATAGTTCTATATCACTTATTTGTATTCTTTGTACAGTTATAAATTGTTATCTGAAAATATTGCTGTATTCTTATTGATAAATGTATTGTTTACAGACAAAAAAAAAAAAAAAAGATTCTGAAGGAGAAAATTTACAATTGTTTTTTATTGGAGCATGTTGCATGTATTGTTGTGTATGCGGGCCATAAGTAATTTGTTTTTGGTTTTTTGGGGCGGGGGCTGGGGGGGGCTCTTTGAGATTTTGTTGTTTATATTTTTTATGTTCCATGACAAAAGTCATCTTTGTATTTGTTTGTGGATACCATTTTTATTATCTTTCTTATTTTTTTTGTTTTGAGGTTAATTCTCTTCCTTTCTCTCTTTAGTCTGTTTTAGCAATATCTTGAGTAACCTTTTCCTTTGCACAATGTCTTTTTATTTTGTCCATAAAGTGCAGTTTCAGACATTCGCTTTGTAATCTGATGCTTCAGAACTCTTTGGGCTAAGCTCATCATATGGGTTTTCATTGCTTTGTAGCATTGCCCTGGTTAGTCAACCCGCTGATCATCTACAACATACTTGCCCTCCCTGGTCCTAAGTATTACGCAAGATGACACATGCTATAACTATTTTATCCACCACTTGGGGGCTCTTGTTGCAATTTGGTTTGGAGTACCTTGAATCGGCTGGCAAGAACTAGTGGGGCTTAACTCTGTAGTCTGTAGTTCAAAACTCTTCTTGAAATGTTCATATTTCTGTGGGATTATGGCTTGATTAACTATATCTTGAGGATAAATGTCTCATCATCCAGAAGTAAGAGAGGGCACTGTCTCCTGGCCCAAAGGTTCCCGTGCAGGGATACCTGGATGGTTGGATATAATGTATTCATGAAGTTTGCATCACTTGAAGATGGCTGCATCTGAGTTTCTCCATTGTTGCCTTCATCAAGCATTCATAAATTGCAATCCCCCTCTACCAGGGCTAACACAACAATAGAATGGAAGCCTTCACAGTTGAAGTAATAGCTACCAACATTTCTTGGGCAGCTGACAAATAAGGCTCCATGGCACGTGGCATATTCCTTCTTTCTCTGAGGACCACTACATCTAGCCATCCCTGTGGTGTATTGGGAACCACCACAATTGCATCTTGGCACTTGTTTCTAATGGCCTGACATACCTTGGGATGATTTTGGTGGTGGTACTCCTAGCCAGCTGTGGATTGTATAATAGTGAGGGATAGATCGCGGTGGAGGCCAAATGTCAGTTTCACAGTCAAATTGAAGCCACTGCTGAGAGATCGTCTGAAGAAGGTTTGCTGACATTGAATTCTGGGTTGAATTCTTTACAAAACGGAAAAATATATTTCAGAAGTGTGTTAAGTGTCACAGTGTAAAGTCACTTTTGATTGCCTTTAAATGTGCAATTTGCCTGATACTGTATGTGATAACTAGTCACTACTGTATTTCGACAGTCTAAGTAATCTGTCTCATCAGAGGCTGGAGAGTGTGTGTAACCCTACCCCCTAAGGTACTTTTTGGAAAGTGCAATTGCACCAGTGCTGGGTGCACTTTTTGCACCTTTATGTGGTGCAAGGTGTGTAAGTGCTGAAAAGTGTTATTAGGTGCTGTATAATAATTATTGGGGGGATCCTTTAGAAAATTTTTATTTCTAATATTTTTTAAATGGTTGAAATACTTATATTGGATTGTATTCTGCCCATTTCTAAAGAATATTTTCACTTCCGGTTACTAAATGTCTCATTGTGTACCCAGACATGAAGTGTGTTAATCTTAGTGTTATTTACACTTTTTACAGATTGGTGTGTGGGAGAGACTTAAGAAGTTCAATATGCCAGTTTTCATCAGGAGTAGGATGTTTCTTATTTTCATCTTACTCAGCACTAACCACGTGGGTGGTGGTTATAATGCTGGTGATGGGGTGACATGTTGCATTTTATGATTAGAGTTTGGCCAGGGGAATCAAACAAGTAGGGGTTCTGATTTGGTTATTAGAACCCAATGGCTTGTTTAATAGCTCAGCTAGTATGTGTGTGTAAAACCACACTTGATTAATTATTAAGAAAACACAAAGGTAGTAAAACCACATGATTACATTTATAGATTTTAACATATTCGTCACATATTATGTGTATGTGATCTTAATTAATAAATAAATTTATAATCTATTAGTTAAGGTGTGTGTTTTTAATAAAATAACTAATCAATACAATGAAATGTTGTTTAAATTCACAAATTATGACTATAATAAATTTTAATTTATTTAGTTTCTCAAGTAATGTTGAACTCAGGCGTCATTTAATTAATTTAGAGTCTATTTTTGGACTGTATATTAATTTAAACTAGACTTGAAGTTCCTGCTTGGTCAAGTTTGGGAACCTTCAGTTGTGCTCTGATCTTCTGTGGAATCATCAGTGATGGCCTTGTAGGCTTCCTTGCACACATTGAAATCATTTATCGATTTTCATCCTCAGAATAAGGGAACCTAGTTTGATTTGCTTTAGACGAATTAGGTTGAATTTTGAGCAATCCAATTTGGCTGGTGGGTTCTTTGGGGGTGCTCAAATTCGGCTTAGTAATCACTATATCACTACCCACTGTGAGTGGTTATATTGTAGCGAGATAGTAATTGGAGTTCTAACTTGTGCAATTGGTTCACTCTCTCAGTGACTCTATGGCAAAAGTGAGTTGGTTACTATGTTTGTGATGTCATATTACTATGCACAATGACTTTTTATGTCATATGAGTCTGGTGATGATGTCACAAAATACGTAAGAGCCCATTTATGCTGAATCATGAATTAAATGGTTTACAGTATAAAATGGGTTTGTAATTGGTCTAAAATCAATAGTTAATGATTTTAGCAATTAATACCCTGTTTATTTAATAAGTTCCATGGACAGACAAGGAAAATAAGGGTAATGTCCAGAGTGTGAAGGGACATTAATGGAACATTTTATTAAATAAATTGATTAATGCCTATTGGATGTATAGCCCCAATATTCCACATCCACCATTTCTCTCTCATCTTTCTATGTTCAGATTTGGGAGTGTTATACTTGAGGGAACACTATTCCAGCAGAGAAAATTGCATGTCCCTAACTGAATAACCCTTCTCAGTAAAGTGTTCAGAGACTAGGGTAATTCTGGTTTCCTTGGGTTTGGAGACTGACAGTTTGTGTTCATAAATTCTTTTTCTGAATGGTCTCCCTGTCTCCCCCACATAGTATTTACCACACTTTTAACAAGTGATTAAGTAAATAATGTCACTTAACTCACAGGTTATGTGTTTGGGCACTTTTGCGATTTTGGTCATTTTGTGTGTGATTTTGCACTGTACTTCACTGACCTTTTTTGATTAGTGGGCAGTAAGTGCATTTCCCGAGCCTGGTGCATACTGTGGGTTTGATGATTGGTTTTAATGGTTTCATCAGAGAGTCTTTCAGAAGGAAAGGGAGTGTCTGATCCTTGTGCCTCCAGTTACTATCTCGCTACAATATAACCACTCACAGTGGGTAGTGATATAGTGATTACTAAGACGAATTTGAGCACCCCCAAAGAACCCACCAGCCAAATTGGATTGCTCAAAATTCAACCTAATGCGTCTAAAGCAAATCAAACTAGGTTCCCTTATTCTGAGGATGAAAATCAATAAATGATTTCAATGTGTGCAAGGAAGCCTACAAGGCCATCACTGATGATTCCACAGAAGATCAGAGCACAACTCAAGGTTCCCAAACTTGACCAAGCAGGAACTTCAAGTCTAGTTTAAAGTAATATACAGTCCAAAAATAGACTCTAAATTAATTAAATGACGCCTGAGTTCAACATTACTTGAGAAACTAAATAAATTAAAATTTATTATAGTCATAACTTGTGAATTTAAACAACATTTCATTGTATTGATTAGTTATTTTATTAAAAACACACACCTTAACTAATAGATTATAAATTTATTTATTAATTAAGATCACATACACATAATATGTGACGAATATATTAAAATCTATAAATGTAATCATGTGGTTTTACTACCTTTGTGTTTTCATAATAATTAATCAAGTGTGGTTTTACACACACATACTAGCTGAGCTATTAAACAAGCCATTGGGTTCTAATAACCAAATCAGAACCCCTACTTGTTTGATTCCCCTGGCCAAACTCTAATCATAAAATGCAACTTGTCATCCCATCACCAGCATTATAACCACCACCCACGTGGTTAGTGCTGAGTAAGATGAAAATAAGAAACATCCTACTCCTGATGAAAACTGGCATATTGAACTTCTTAAGTCTCTCCCACACACCAATCTGTAAAAAGTGTAAATAACACTAAGATTAACACACTTCATGTCTGGGTACACAATGAGACATTTAGTAACCGGAAGTGAAAATATTCTTTAGAAATGGGCAGAATACAATCCAATATAAGTATTTCAACCATTTAAAAAATATTAGAAATAAAAATTTTCTAAAGGATCCCCCCAATAATTATTATACAGCACCTAATAACACTTTTCAGCACTTACACACCTTGCACCACATAAAGGTGCAAAAAGTGCAGTTGGCGGTGCGATTGCACTTTCCAAAAAGTACCTTAGGGGGTAGGGTTACACACACTCTCCAGCCTCTGATGAGACAGATTACTTAGACTGTCGAAATACAGTAGTGACTAGTTATCACATACCGTATCAGGCAAATTGCACATTTAAAGGCAATCAAAAGTGACTTTACACTGTGACATTTAACACACTTCTGAAATATATTTTTCTGTTTTGTTCAACATGAGTGTGGCCTCAGAAAGCGTGAGTCACAGTACTCTGCTTACTGCCTTCTCCAAAGTAGACTTACAGTCAGACAACTTGGAGGCACAAGGATCAGACACTCCCTTTCCTTCTGAAAGACTCTCTGATGAAACCATTAAAACCAATCATCAAACCCACAGTATGCACCAGGCTCGGGAAATGCACTTACTTCCCACTAATCAAAAAAGGTCAGTGAAGTACAGTGCAAAATCACACACAAAATGACCAAAATCGCAAAAGTGCCCAAACACATAACCTGTGAGTTAAGTGACATTATTTACTTAATCACTTGTTAAAAGTGTGGTAAATACTATGTGGGGGAGACAGGGAGACCGTTCAGAAAAAGAATTTATGAACACAAACTGTCAGTCTCCAAACCCAAGGAAACCAGAATTACCCTAGTCTCTGAACACTTTACTGAGAAGGGTTATTCAGTTAGGGACATGCAATTTTCTCTGCTGGAATAGTGTTCCCTCAAGTATAACACTCCCAAATCTGAACATAGAAAGATGAGAGAGAAATGGTGGATGTGGAATATTGGGGCTATACATCCAATAGGTATTAATCAATTTATATAATAAAATGTTCCATTGATGTCCCTTCACACTCTGGACATTACCCTTATTTTCCTTGAATTCTTTACAATGTTTCTCAGAAGAGTTTGTGTGTCATTCTCAGGAAGTTAATGTATGCACTTCTGTCCCATCACTTAAATCTAGGCATGAGTTGTTCAAAGTGGCCCACCTGGCGGTCCCTCCAGGGTTGCACCCACATACAATGATGTCTAGCTGGCCTGCCTCTTTGAATGAGGTACTGAATCAAAACGGCATCCATAGCTAACAAATTGTCTGGTTAAAAACAGTAATCATTGCTATTCTGGGCAGTTCACAGACACCCATGCTGACAGTTGACAATCACAGAAATTAATAAAAAGAGTCATTCCAGGGCACTTTTCATATGAATCCTGGGGATGCATCCATATTGAACCAGGATCCAGACAAGCCTGGATGATCCAGGAATGGCCCCATATATGTCCCGATTCTGGAGCAATAGCACTCTATAAGGCAGTGAAACAGGAGCAGTTGTTAAGGTACTTGCCACCTACGTAGGTCTTCCGGTGACATATTTGGGGACATCTGGCTGTGTTTGGGTACAACACTCACATATTGGCCCCGATTTTTGCCCCTTATCCAGTAGTGGTCCTGCTTCAGAATGGGCTCAGTACTGGAGCAGTACCCAGGTGTATATTACAAGACTGGGGACAGATTGTGTGGGGTAAAAAAGGAAAAAATCAAGTAAATGTGGGAGCAATCCCGGACCACTAAAGCCCCTCTCTATGTGTGATCCAGATTTCCTCCTGGACCATCTTTGGAAGTGGAACTGCCCCATTTGTCCCATTATTATTAGCATTTGCTTAGTAAATTTTATAATAAAAACTTTTGACATGTATTGATGTTGCTATTTATCTTGATTTGAGTCTGTTACATAAACATAAGATATGAAAATCACAAGTACTTGTGGAAGAGTAGATGGGCCAACATGACAATATTTTTATCTTGATTTATTGACTTAGTAACTTGATAAATCGACTTAGCTATCTTGATTTATTAACTTACTAACCTAGTAAATTGACTTAGGTGTCTCGATTTATCAACTAAGTAACTCGATAAATCAACTTAGGTATCTCGATTTATTGACTGGCTAAAAAAAACTCGGTAAATTGACTTAGCTATCTCAATTTATTGACTTAGTATCTCAATAAATCAAGTTAGTTATCTTGATTTATCGACTTAGTATCTCGATAAATCAAGTTAGTTATTTCGATTTATCAACTTAATATCTCGATAAATCAACTTAGGTATCTCGATTTATCAAGATATTAAATTGATAAATCGAGATACATAAGTTGATTCATTCAGTTACTAAGTCATAAAAAAACCAGCTTATGTATTTCACTGTTACATAGATGTTTCACCTTGAATCTCTTCACTCAAGGTCAAATTGCTTTACCAAATAAGCCCCATTAAATTGACCCCAAAGGCAAAGGGCCAATTTGTCCACCTCCCTGTTTATGCATTCTTATAATGCCCTGTATCTCCTTTTGGATCTGAAAACTTATTGGTAATCATGTGGCCTGAATCTTTTGGTGGGTTCACATTTGACTTTGGTCCCCTCCTTCAATCCCTATTATTGTCCTTGATACTAATGATACTTATAGTACTGATAATGCCTATGGCTCCTTAAAATTGGTATTAGCGGTTTGTGATGTTGTCACGAAGTTCTGATTGAGGGTCAGTAAAAGGTTTCACAAAAATCGCTTTATTCCGTATACAAGTTCAGTTAAAGGTATTCACAATGCAGAACCTGAAAATTGATATTAAAATAACACTTAGTACACACTTCACTCCTCTCCAACTTTCATCACAAAACACACCTTCCAATCAAAAAAATACCACTCATACACACTGAAGTATTATATTGGAAATACAGTATACAGTTCATGTAATGACATACAAGATATATATATATATATACAGTTAATCAATGAATGTCACAACAGATATTATGAAATTCCAAACAGCAATATTTTATGTATGAAATACACTGTCAAACAAATAGCTGTCAGGAAATCCTCCACAAAGTCCACAGTCCTAATATGTCCAATGAAACAGCTTCCACACTAACTGGCACCAAAATAGGTAATAATGAGAAACATCCAAATCACAAAGAACAGCTTCCTCATATGTGATATGAAATCAACAGGGATTCAGCAATCTAGTAAAGTATTCAACATTCACATCAGGCATAGCAATAAACCAGCTGAAATGAATGTAACAACACCTTAACAACATGTTCGACATAATATACAAATACAACAAACTTATGGTGATGAAATATTCTGATATATTTTGTCTTGTATAAGTTTATGTGCCACATAAAGATATATACATTGACATAAATCTATGAAAAATTGTTTCACATGTTAACATTAATATGAATGAATAAGGTACCTCATATTTAATAATGCTAGAATTAAAAGAAACAAATTACCACAGCTGCTGGTTCCACTATAATAAAACAGAGTTGATTTCAACAAATCAACCCAAGTTATAGAGTACCACTCCGTCCTTCCTGGTCAACTCTAGAAATGATACTGAAGTAAACACTTTAAACATCTACCACCCATACCAAACTGATGTCCACAGCTGACCACAAAAGTATAATTAGTGAGGTGTGATTATCACACATGTGAAACAAATACCATAAAAAGGATTTGGCAACCAAGTGTAATCACTGAAGCAAATCAAATAATCTAGGTGTAGTAAAGTTCCTGCAGAAAAATTCCACAACAAAAAAAAACTGTGTGTATCTGTTTACATACTCCAGTAAAAATCAGAATGTCCTAATACAATACAAGAGGCTTATATTACTTTGTGACATATGCCCCACCTTTAAGTGAAAACTTCAGTTTGTAACTTTAAAATAACACAAAGTAAGTTAACATTCTAAAATATCAGTCCTACTCATGAAATCAGCACAGTTGTCTTTTCCCTTAATAGACTCTATAGTAAAATCATACTGTTGTAGGACCATAGCCCACCTCATCAATCTTCCATTTGATACTTTGTTTTTTTCAAATAGGTAAGGGGTTGATGGTCTGTTTGTAAGACGAACGTCTGACCACAAAGATAAATTTGTAGTTTTTGAACTGCCCAAACTATTGCCAAACATTCTTTTTCTATAGTTGAGTAATGTTCTTCTCTCTGTTGCAAACGACGACTTATGAAATATACAGGAAATTTTATGTCATCATATTCCTGCATTAAAATTGCTCCTATAGCTTTGTCAGATGCATCTGTTTGCAAGAAAAACCTTTTGCTCTCATCTGGTAACTTCAACACAGGAGGGTTAGCTAAGACTGACTTCAGTTCATCAAAAGCTTTTTGATGTTTCTCTTCCCACACAAGAATGTTAGGTCTACCTTTCCTAGTTAAGTCAGTTAAAGGTTCTGCTTTCCCTGCAAAATTTTGAACAAACTTCCTGTAATAACCTATTAGACCTAGGAAAGACCTAAGTTGTTTCTTAGTTCTAGGAGGTAGTGCTTTCATTATTCTTGCTACCTTATCCTCACAGGGATTCAGTTCATTCATTCCAACAATGTGGCCTAGAAATTCAACCTTATCATAACCCAACATACACTTTGAAGGTCGAACAGAAAGGTTTGCTTTTCTTAACACATCAAATAACTGTTTTAATGTTGCCATATGACTTTGCCAATCATGTGAATATAGTATGATATCATCTACATAACTGTCTACATGGTCCAAATCCTTGAGTAATAACTGCATAAGCCTGTTACAGCCCGCACCTGAAGTAACCAGACCAAAGGGAACAACCTTAAACCTGTACATGCCATCTTCAGGTGTAACAAAGGTAGTCTTGTCCCTATCTACTTCTCTAATTGGAATTTGCCAATACCCTTTACTCAAATCTAATTTGGAAAATATCTTATGAGATGACAACTTTGCATACAACTGGTCAGGCACTGAAGTTGGCATAGGGTCAAAAAGGCACAATTTGTTTAATTTCCGATAATCCACACAGAACCTAATAGACTTGTCCTTTTTCTTGACTAGAACAATTGGTGATGCATATGGACTTGTAGAAGGTTCTATAACACCAAGATCTAACATGTCCTGAATTTCCTTCCTAATTACATGGCGCAGAGACAAAGGTACTGGATAGGGCTTAGACCTAGTAGGCTGATCTGTAACCAGTGTAATGGAATGTTCAAGTAAGTTTGTCACTTTAGGAACATTGGAAAAAATATCTTCGTTCTCCCTAAGCATCTTTCTCAAGGATTCTGTTTGCTGTGGATTCAGCTTTTCTTTAATCAAAACATCTCGATAGGTCTCATTTTGTTTCCTATCTGGACTTTCTAAACCAGTTATGTTAACATCATCTTCCTCATCCTCAATCACTCCAAAACACATAGCTCCACTTTCTTCCTTATCATCTTGTTCAGTAAGGTACAATTTCAAAAGATTGGTATGAAATGTCTTTATTCCACCAGGCAACTTAACCTTGTAATCATTCAACCCAACTTTACATATAACTTCAAAAGGACCCTTCCATTGCATTAATAATTTGTTATTATCTGTTGGCAACAGCAAGAGAACCTTATCCCCGGCATTAAATGACCTAACTCTAGCCTTTTTGTCATAGAAGTGCTTATACTTGGCACTCTTTACTTTCAACTCCTCAGTAGCTAACTTGCATGTTTCTTCCAACCTATGCCTCAAATCCATCACATACTGGTATGTCAGTTTAACATCTAAGCTAGTTGTTTCACTTGTCCATAACTCTTTTAGAATTCCTAGGGCCTCTAATGGATCGACCATACAAAAGTTCAAAGGGTGAAAAACCTAAAGTCTCTTGGGGAACTTCCCTATAAGCAAATAAAAGAGGGCTTAGGTAGCTATCCCAATCACGAGGCTTTTCCTCACAAAGTTTCTTTAACATTCTCTTAAGAGTTCCATTGAATTTCTCTACCAGGCCATTACAAATGGGGTGATATGGAGTGGTATTTAACTGTCTAAGGGACAACAGCCTACTAACTTCTTTCATTAATTCTGAAGTAAACTGGGTTCCACAATCAGTTAAGATTTCATGAGGGATGCCAACTCTTGAAAATACATCTACCAATGCCTCAGCCACAACTTCAGTAGTTATTGTTTTAATGGTACTGCTTCAGGGTATCGAGTGGCAAAATCTACAATGGTCAAAATGTAGCGATGTCCTCGGTCAGACAACGGAAAAATGGGACCAACCAAATCAACTGCAATCCTATGAAAAGGAATATCAATTATAGGCTTTTTTTCTAGAGGGACCTTCTGTACTTTTCCTTTCTCAATGGTTCTCTGGCATACATCACAGGATTGGCAAAAACGTGACACATCAGAATGTATACCTGGCCAGTGAAAACTAGAAAGTATCCTATCTAAAGTTTTCTTAACCCCTTGGTGTCTAGCCATGAGACCACAATGTGCAAGTTTCAAAACTTGAGAACGCAAGGCTTTTGGAATGACAACTTGTGAGACAATCTCACCTGAGACAAGCTTTGGAGACTGAAATTTTCTAAGCAACAAGTCATTAGAAATCTCAAACCAGTAAGTGCTACCGTTGGTACTGTGGAGTTTCTTGTGCTGTTTTGCAAAAACAAAACACCTGTCTAATGTGTTATCTTGCTTCTGTAACTCAATCAACTTTTGTCTGTCTACCCCTGTTTCTGTAACAGGTAAAACATGTAATGGCTTTGGTTCAGAGGTAGATGATTTTTTACTTTGACTTCTAGTGATGACTGCTTTAGCCACTATCTGATCCTTATCTGTGGTAAAGGGTTTAGATTGCAACTTTGGAACGAAACCTTTTGTGTCAAGAGATGTGTCACTAACCCCTAATTCAGGTTCTAATTCTGGAACAAAATCCTTTGCATCAAGAAATCTGTCATCAACACCTGGAACATTCCCAATAATCAATGGGTATAAAGGACTTTCAATGACAACCGCTGATATACGCCCTTTGAAAAAAGGAGTATCAGAAACACATCTGCAACCGGAAAAGTGTGTATGGACCCATCTATGAAGGCACAACGTTGAGACCTACCATTATACTGTTTTTCAGTGACTAGGGACTTCTGCACAACAACTCCTGAGCATCCTGTATCTCTTAAAACTTGAACCAACTTATCTCCTACATAACCTTTGGATACTGGCATGTTTGTTGGGAGTTTACTAACACAAGAACTAAGGATGGGAACCTTATGACCACAATTGAGGACAAGTTCTGTCGCATCAGGAATTTGACAACTACACATACTAGCTTCATCTTGTTCACTATCTTGATTAGTAGCAATAGCAGAAACAATATGTTTCTTGATGAAACAATCCTTGGCAAAATGCCCAACCTTACCACAAAGAAAACAATTTCTAGAAGGTTTCTTCCCTTCCTGTTTCTGTGTTTGATTTTGTGGAGTGGAATTTTTGAAAGGTTTACCCTTAACTCTTACATCAGGGGATTTGTTTGTTTTAGTTTCAGTTTTTTTCTGTGGTTGTAAAGAAGTCATGCTATGTGCATCCATGTATCTTTCTGCTAACTCAGCTAGCTCTTTGTTATTTGTAACCATTTTTTCTCTTAAATGCATAGCCATCCCACTATCACATGATGCCAAAAATTGTTCCCTAACTAACAAAGAACAAAGTTGCTTAAAATCCTTAGCTATTTTTGTTGCATCTATCCACTTGCCTAACTCATCAGCTAACCTAACGATATATTGTGAACATAATTCACCCACTTCAGGTTCACTCTCATAAAACTTTTTCTTTAAGCTTTCTTCTGTCAACTGATACCTTCTTAATAAAGCCATTTTCACTGCATCATAATTATTTCCCTCTTCACTAGACATTCTAGTATACACTTCTAAAGCTTTACCCTTAAGTAAAGTGGCTAAGTGAATTGCCCAATCTTCTTTCGGAGTTTTCATTGTCACATGGTACTTTTCAAAACGAGTCAAGTAAGAATCAATATTATCTTGCTTCTCTTCAAAGTAAGGAAGTTTAGCAGCCTTAACTTTGATCCTGCTAGACTGTTCTGAATAGCTATGTTGGTGCATGGACTCTTCTAATCTCAACTTAGCTAATTCTAGTTCATGCTGTCTGATTTTATCCTTTTCTTTCAAATGTTCCATTTCATACTCCTTATCATACTGTTCTTTCTCTCTCTCTCTATCATACTGTTCTTTCTCTCTCTCTCTATCATACTGTTGTTTTTCTCGGTAAGCCATTCTCTCATCCCTAATAAAATCTTGCAATTCCTTACCCTCAAGACCAATCTCCTTAGCTAAAATTGTTAGTTTCTCCAACTGTTCCACATCCATCCTTACAAATAATTATGTCTGGAATGACGGACAAAATCAATAAATACTTTTCAGACAGTTTGCATACACATGAAACACAAATTGGAAAAAAACAAGACTTTGTGTAATCCAATAACAGAATGGATAATTGGGGCTATCACAAATGTCAATAATATCACTCGCAAACCCAATTTGCAACAATATCACTCGCAAACTCAATTTGCAACTTTTCTGTAATAAAAAAAATATTTAAAAAGAAACTTAAAAAAACAAACAATAGTATCACTGTCTGATCCAGTAATATCTTAAATTGCTGTAATCTCAAGTTTATAATACCCAAAAGCATTTAACTGGACCAACAAACCTGACAGATGTTACGAACACCAACCAGAGAAGAAAGAAAGCAGAGCAAACTATTGCAAGAATATCAACCAAACCCAATGTTTCCCGAAAAAGAAACAAAAAAAATCTTCATCAAACAGACAATAAAATAAAACTTTAAAAAAAATTAAAATCTGCAACTCTGAACAAAATAAACCAACATAAAAAAACTAAGCGTTTAATCGAATATCTCTTTTACTGAAAAAAACCCCTCAATCCTGGCAAGCTCGCCAATTGTCACGAAGTTCTGATTGAGGGTCAGTAAAAGGTTTCACAAAAATCGATTTATTATTCCGTATACAAGTTCAGTTAAAGGTATTCACAATGCAGAACCTGAAAATTGATATTAAAATAACACTTAGTACACACTTCACTCCTCTCCAACTTTCATCACAAAACACACCTTCCAATCAAAAAAATACCACTCATACACACTGAAGTATTATATTGGAAATACAGTATACAGTTCATGTAATGACATACAAGATATATATATATATACAGTTAATCAATGAATGTCACAACAGATATTATGAAATTCCAAACAGCAATATTTTATGTATGAAATACACTGTCAAACAAATAGCTGTCAGGAAATCCTCCACAAAGTCCACAGTCCTAATATGTCCAATGAAACAGCTTCCACACAAACTGGCACCAAAATAGGTAATAATGAGAAACATCCAAATCACAAAGAACAGCTTCCTCATATGTGATATGAAATCAACAGGGATTCAGCAATCCAGTAAAGTATTCAACATTCACATCAGGCATAGCAATAAACCAGCTGAAATGAATGTAACAACACCTTAACAACATGTTCGACATAATATACAAATACAACAAACTTATGGTGATGAAATATTCTGATATATTTTGTCTTGTATAAGTTTATGTGCCACATAAAGATATATACATTGACATAAATCTATGAAAAATTGTTTCACATGTTAACATTAATATGAATGAATAAGGTACCTCATATTTAATAATGCTAGAATTAAAAGAAACAAATTACCACAGCTGCTGGTTCCACTATAATAAAACAGAGTTGATTTCAACAAATCAACCCAAGTTATAGAGTACCACTCCGTCCTTCCTGGTCAACTCTAGAAATGATACTGAAGTAAACACTTTAAACATCTACCACCCATACCAAACTGATGTCCACAGCTGACCACAAAAGTATAATTAGTGAGGTGTGATTATCACACATGTGAAACAAATACCATAAAAAGGATTTGGCAACCAAGTGTAATCACTGAAGCAAATCAAATAATCTAGGTGTGGTAAAGTTCCTGCAGAAAAATTCCACAACAAAAAAAAACTGTGTGTATCTGTTTACATACTCCAGTAAAAATCAGAATGTCCTAATACAATACAAGAGGCTTATATTACTTTGTGACAGATGTAAAAACCACTTATATCAAAAAACATTGTGTGAATGATTTTGTGGGGTAATGTTAAACCTTGGACCTTACATTCAAGGTCTAATGTGGTCCTTCATACTTTTATTGCTCTACACCTCATTTGTAATTGGTCCTGGAGCTAAGTTAGTAAGTCGATCAATCGAGATAACTAAGTCGATTTATCGAGATACTAACTCAATAAATCGAGAAACCTAAGTCGATAAATCGAGATAACTAACTCGATTTATTGAAATACTAAGTCAATAAATCAAGATACCCAAGTCAATTTATCGAGTTACTGAGACAATAAATCCAGTTAAAATTTGTCATGTTGGCTCTTCTGCTCTTCCATAAGTACTTAATAAACTTACTACAATTATAAGTATTTATTTTTTGCAGAAGATATCATTGAACACCGAGGTGACATCAGTTCAAGGACATCCTAGAAAGGCCATTGATATCTTTGCCATGGCGCTGGAATACCTGTTTAAGCATATGATGGCAGCTATAGAACAGCAATTAGAAAGGCAATGCTTAATATACTGTACCTGTGGAAATTTTAACTGGAAAAAATCACTAATTTTTGTTTATCTAGTTATTTAATTTTATTAGAAATTCACTGGAACTAATTTTCGGAAAAGGTCAGTTTCTTTGAAAGTGATAAAATAGTGAGTTAAAATTTCACTTTCAATTAATTTTCACTATCTAAGGTCATTAGACAAAATAGCTTAAATTAATGCCTGGTTAAAATTTCCACTTGTACAGTATTAAAACTAAATCTGATAACCAACTTTTCCATATCTTTACAATTTTATTGATACTACATAAGTAGAGAGTATCTGTGTTAATTTTTTTTCCAAATATTACTATTTCACAGTTGTGGGTGAATATTCTGACTGATTTTGCATTAACTAAGTTTCCCCAAGGAATTTGTTCCTCGAAATTCATACTAACTCACAAGATAGGGATTTTATTTGTTTCATGGCATCACTCTACGGTGTGGGTGTAGGCGTCTGCATGAACAACTTCTCCTGTAAAACTACAAGGCCCGGAGACATACCTTATGCATCGAGGATGAAGAATTATTCAAAGCATGCAGATCTGTTCCCCAGAGCCATTACAAGTGAGGTACCATCACCCAAAGTGTGAAAATTTCAACATTTTATCACATTTATTTATTCACATTTTATTTTCTCATTGACTATTGCAAGGATTTCTCTCTTATCTTGCATGTAGGTACTAGGCCATAAGTAGACTCCCTTGTGTGAGTATCAGGCCTGGATCTTTCTTAATTATTTTTTCTTTAATTTTGAAATAATTTTAATACATTAAAGTTGATGAAGTGATGCACTAATTTACAATCACTTATAACTTGAAACGTATTGCATTTAGAGCATTTTATTAAAATATATTATTCAGCTAACTTTGGGTCAGCTATAACATAGTGAAATTGAAGACCTATAGCTCATTGCTGAGCAATAGTTACTTTGAGGTTCTGACTGTTGAGTAAATTGCTTGTAACCCGAAAACAGTTGCATTTACAGTATTTTCTTTAAATATGTTATTCACCTAATTTTTCTGTCAACTATAATATAGTGAAATTGCAGACCTGTAGCTCATTGCACAACCTGTAAAATTGTAAATTTTATTTTAAATGTAGCTTTCATATACTACAATACTAATCCACAATTTACAGTTTTATTGAGCTACAATGTTCTTCCCTATTGAACAAGTACTGAATTCTAACTTGTTGGATGGTGGGAGGAGAGCCCACTGACTCATCAGGGAAGGCCTAGTGGAAAGGAGACAAGGAGGTGAATTAAGGCGATCGCAGAATCCAGCATTCTGATAGGATATATTAACACCAGGAAAGATGAGTTTCTTTCCCTATTCGTTCTGGGTTCCTGAGTGGTCATCACTGGACTTGAGTGGGGTCCTGTGCCCACTGGTCAAGAGGGCACTCCCTTGTGCAAGACTGCGAAAGGAGTGCAGCAACATTAAGACTGATGTCATGCTAGTGAAAGGAGGAAGTAAGATAATCAGGTTAACAAAAAATGAACTTTCAAATTTATTCGTCCTAAATAGAAAATAAAACTCCCTGTAACTGTAGTAGAAGCAGGAATTCGCAGCAGGTTAAAGAAAGAAGGTAGTTACCTTGCTGGCCATACAAGAACCAGGCCAAGAAGTCCTCAAAGATGTAGGCCCACAGTGATAGTTGATGGCCCTAGGCCACCGGACCAATGGCCATTTCGAACACTAGAAGGAAGATGAAGGTTTGAGATGGAATTGATCCTAGGCATAATAATTCATTTAATGTCCAGGCATGGATTTTACTGTGCCTTTTTCCTGAGGATATTACCAGTTGGAAAACTGTCTTCCAGGTCAAATGTTTGATGGAGGCTTGGTCCAAAGGTTTAAATGATGCTTGGGAAAGTTGGTGTAGCACCAAAATAAAGTCCATCTGTGTATCCGTGCACCAGCATTGTCCACTTTTGAGGTGTAAATTACTCAAGTATGGAGTATTTGAGGTGCAGCAATTCTATTTTCCACTTCCACAGAGAAGCCTTGGTTTTAGAGAGATGTGCTCCTAGATACCAAACATGGAGGTTCGGGGATTCTGGATTGGTGTGGCATTGGTTGTTCAGTGGTTGTTTTGGCAGAGAGCACACTGGTGGTATCTGTTGTGGGAGTTTGAGTGACAGTTCCACCAGATACCAAAACCATGGCTTTGTCAGCCAGCCCGGGGGTCAAAGTGAGCCTGTGGTTGTGAGACATTAACTTTTGAACTACTCTTGGGAGTAGTGCAGAAGGAGGAGAGGCGTAGGTTACCAAGTTCTCCCAGGAGATGCTGCGAGAATCCACTGCCCAAACTAGTTTATCCAGAATTGGTAGATATATAAGGGGAGTTTGTTCCCAGTAAACATTAGAAACGTTTTTAAATGGTTTAAATGTTTCCCAAATGTTTTGAAAACCTAATTAAACCATATCATATGTTTTTCTAAACATTTGCAAGTAAACGTTTATGCTGTAATGTTTAAAAAACGTTTTATAAACATTCTCTATACAAATGTTTTTTACTGAAAACGTTTATTAAACGTTTATGAAATAACTCAAGAAGCTAGGTTTGACTGGAAACATTTTTAAAACATTTATAAAATAGCTGAAGAAATGAAGGTTTTGCCTGAAATGTTTTTCAATCATTGATCATGATGTGTTTGATAAACAGTACACATTGCTTGTCAAATGTTTTAAAAATGTTTTATCAAAAACGTTTTTATCCCTATATTTTTAAACCTTCAAATATGTCCAAACAAAGATGGCAGGGAGCAATAATAGGGGATTTTAGAGGACTTTGTCAAAAATTGCCCACATGCAATCCCTAAAAGTAGGAATTGAATGGGGGCACAATTTCTAAGCCACTATCTTACAATTTTAGATATAAAAATAAATTTTTCAATAGTGAGCAACCATACAAAGATATTGAATTTGTCCTCTGACCCCGTTATTATTCAGGTAAATGTTTAATAAACGGTATAGATAAAACGTTTTAAAAACATTCTATTACAAATAGTTTTCGTACCCATCATTTTATAACCTTTGCCGCAAAACCCAAAAGTGTTTAACTGGGTTGTTCAGACTTATCACAAACAGGTCCACTTGAGGATGGTAGGAAAGTGTTTTAACACAAGGATTGCTGCTTTTGATTCTGGTAGATATATGTCTTATCCTTTTTTTTTCTTTTTGAGACCACAAGCCCCTTGTGGAGTCTTAATTTAAATGAGTGGCCCAACCTGCATTGGAGGCATCTTTAAAGATTAAGACGTTGTGCTCACTGGGATATAGGAATTCCCCTTGTAACAACACATTGTGTCGGTTGAGCAATCATTCCCTGTGTTGTATCAGTCCAGTGGATAGGAGAATTCAGAGGTAGTGGAAATTTCCAATGGGCTTTGGGATGCTTTTGAAATGGTCTCATGTATATCCTGCCCAGTTTTAATGTCTTCTGTATGGATGGAAGTAATCCAATGGTGGACATAAGAGACCTTGCCATTGTAACACAGTTATTGGCCATTCTATGGAAGGTTTTCTGAATCTTGGTCCATCTGTTTTGTATGGATAAGAGCCGTGTATAACAAAAAGAGGTACTCTATAAAGAAAACCTCTGAGCTGGGTTGAGTGCCAATTTCTTGATATTGACTAGGAAACCCAGTTTGCGCACAAGGGTTGGGTGGGGTTTTGTATCAAGGCTTTTGATTGAAAAGGTGCTCTCATGAGCCAGTCATCCAGGTACAATGGCCATCAGTTCTTGCTGATTTATTGATGTTGGTGGAAGCCCTTTGTATCCCGGTTTGACTATATTTGAGAAGGCCTGAGGAATTATTTGGGGTCTTAGCTCAAATTTGTCACTCACGACTGAAAACCAGCTGTCTTTGTGTAGGGAATTTGATACAAACTGATCCACGTCCATGAGCCTAGCTTATACTCCTCAGTTTTAGCCTGGTCTTCTAGTCTGAAATACTCGTGGACTTGGTCAATAAAAGCATAGAAATCCACCTTGGATTGAGCAGTCAGATTTCCCGGTTCATTATGCCTGAATGAGTATGAATATGAAGCAGTACTGGCTATCCCATAACCTCCTTTCTCCAAACACTGGAATGGGATTGTGTTTGAAGGTGAGGTTGACTTTACGTTGGTATAGATGGGCCTGATTGAACAGGTGACTATTGGTTCTGATATATTGATTCTATTCTATTCTATACTTTTAATGCACTTAAGGTATAGCACTTTTATAGCTAAATCACACTCTAAGGTGCAACACCAGAGTCCAATTCAAAAATCATCATTTCATAGTCCTTGCCAAGTCATTGCCATATGCTAAGGTGGAAAAGCCTTTTTAAAGGGATAAAACTACTTAAGCTTATTTCTGAAATAGGGGAAAGTTGGGGCAGAACGAACCTCATCAGGTAAATCATTTAAAACTGTGGGAGCATCAAAAGCAAAACTGTGTCAAAAGTGTTTTTTTTATTTATGTACAGATGGATAGAATTTACGAACCCTCAAGAAAATTTAATCCAGACAGTTGTGTCTTGTACTATATCTTAGACAACAAATAGACAAAAGTGAACCAACACAAATGGAATGACCACTGTGAAGAAACTTATAAAACTTCATCCTCTTGAGACTCTTTTGATTTTTTATTAGTATACATTAGTTCCAAGTTTGTTGGTGTCATATATTACCTGGGATTGAGCCAAAACCTGCGTTTATTTGGGATGGGTGATCTTGATAGCTGACCTGGCTAAGTGTCGAAGATTGGTTGACTGGAGCAGGAGTAGAAATGGCCTGAGACAAGGAGGAGAGCTGGAACATTTGTTCCATAGAGTAGGCCAGAAATTGTTGTAATCCAGTTTGAAGCTTGGAAGATAATTTCTGGATTTGTTTTGGGGTTTGCTGAGGTACGTTCTGCATAATCTGTGCATTTTGTTATTCCAGGCGAGCTTTTAAAATATGGGTGCATGGAGTAGGTGGAGGAGCTACCCTTTGAGGGTCGGGTACTGTAGCAAAGGTGGATCCTGCTTGCAGTGTTTGAATGGATGTTGGTGGAGAGGGAGCTGGTGTCTTGAATAAGAATGGATTAGAAAAGGTGGAAGGCATCAGAACCGAACCCTGTTGAAAAGCTACTGATCTATGAACACCAATGTTAACAGCAGGTAGAGCAAAGTTGTGTAATCAGCCAGGAGTTGTAGATGTGAGACTTGATGCAGTGATGTATCCAGTGTTGCCAGACGGCTGAGGTTCATCAATACCTAAGTCCAAGATGGAATAATCTATCTAACCTGACTCCAGTTTCTCATCGGAGTCCATGACCGAATTGTCCATCTGTAGGGTTTTAGAAGCAGCCTGTTTTGCTCTTCTTTCCTGGAACACTGTCCGCAGGTGGTGCCATTCTACCTTTGGTAGGGCTGAACAAACAGCGCAAGCTTCTAGAGGGGCTCCAGAAAAAAACTCCTATCAAAAACTGGCATCCAGTTTACCCCTCTTGTAGTAAGGTGGAGTGCCTATCATAATGAGTGTCATAAATAAATTGCTATTAAGGCAGTTAGTTCAGATAAAGTAATATTACAAGTGTTTATTGCACTAAAGCCTAAAGTTTCTGTGAAAATTGAGTTATAAAATACTGTTTAGAAAAATAATAAAGAACTCAAAATATGAGAGCAAATCATATGAGCATCGCTATACTGGTCACCAGATGGGTAACCCCACCTCAACAACCGGCGTCTCTGCATCAGAAAAATGTTAACAACTTTTACTCCCGTTATTAGCTCTTCCAGTAGTCAGAGGAATAGCTGTCTGTTTCGATAGTATTGCAATAAAGCAAGTCATACCACAGATACAGTTCTCCCGATTAATTTTCTCTACTATCATGACTGATTTGGATAACTTAGCTGTGCTTAAAGAGGATTTGTCATAATGACCATCGAAGGGAAAAGAATGGTTGTATGTGACTCTGGACACTACTACACCAGTCTTGTTGGGCTGCTACTAGAGCTGATTGTGACCAGATATAACATGCCAGTTTGTCTCTTAAGCTTGTCCTAACACTTTCATGTTAATCGGTTAGAAAAACTGCCCAATGCCAAGACATGTCCGAATGTGGAACCAAAAAAGTTAGGATGTACTATGTTCTGTTGTGAAGGTCCACCCCACCCTTCATTTTCTACTGCTGCAAATGCACCACAACTCTCCTTTTCGTACCCTGTAGTCAGTTAGGGTCCACTCCAGTGGAATACCCGCATAAACAGGGGGATATACAGATGGATCCAGATAAGCCAGAATGTACTATGTCCTGTTGTGAAGGCCCTACCACCCCTTCATTTTCCTGCGCTACAATTGCCCCATGACTTGCCTTCCTTACCCTGGAGTCAGTTAGGGGTCAGTTAGTATCAGCTCCAGTGGAACACCAGCAAAAAAGGGGAATGAACATGGCTGGATATATAATTTTTATACCATCGCCCACTTAGGCCACATACACAGCCTTTTTGCATTCTTTCCTTAAATATGGCATTATTTTACTTATAATTCACAAAAAATATTGGATAATAAAAGTAATATATCTGTCATCAGCATACACCAAAAATATATCAATAATGAAGATTAACAATATAACACTCAATCTACGCACTCATATAATATTGTTTCTTCACTTGTGATAATTCCAGAAGTTTTTCTATAATACAAACCAAGCATTCAAGCCAAAAGGTCAAAGTCATGTCGAAAGGTTACAACGAGAGGGGGCACCAGGGTCAGCCTGGGTCAGCCTATCTCAAAGACACACTAAGGCTTACATCAATCCCAAAGGAGACCTCCCTTCCCCTGGGAAAGGGGAAGGGGTCAGGGCCAAAGGTGAGGCTTGATGCCGGAAAATAATACACACATAAGATATGTACTACATACCTTCCAGTGGAAGTTACACTTCATGTACATTAATTACAATCACCATCATGTTAGTCATGCGGTGTGCTAGTTGGTAGACCTATATATGGCTAATAAGTGAACTATGTTAAACCACATTCACACTGACTGGGTATCACTCATGTGTACCTTGGGGCTCAATGAAGGAACTGAGCAAGGAAGGAAAGTTTGACAGGAGTACCGGGTGGGAGATGGGAAGCTTTTAACACATCAACTTTCAAAATTAAAGTCAGGGTAATAACCCCAGTAGGGGTGAAACCTGAGTTCAGAAAAGGTGGGAACCTTGACACAGCTTATCAATCCCCCAAATGACATGTTTATTTTACACTTCATGATATCCAAATAGGACATAAGACATAAGACTGAACCATTGTGACAGGCAACAACAAGCATAATAATAATAAAAGATTTGTGTAGTGCAAAACTGATGAAAATTTTGAAATGTGCTGAACTCAAAAAGGGACATTCCTTAAACCTAGCGAAGTTGTAACCCACCAAGTGCCCACCGGGGGAGGATCACTATGCTGGTGAGTAAGATGGTCTAAACAGGTAAGTCTTGAGTTGGTTCCTAAAGTTTAAAATGGTCTTTTGTAATCTGACACTAATGGAGAGCTGCTCCATTCCACTAGTGCAGCTGTGGCAAAATCATGCCTGCCTATGGTCTTTCTTGGACAGACTGAAGAAATTGATAGTGTACTTCTATTTGTCAGAATACCAGACTTGATCAGGGATGACAAATTGAGAGGTTGGGGGAAGTTTATGGCTTTAAAAATGGGAAGGTTGTATTTGAAAAGAATATGATATGAACTAGGAAGTTTTTTTAGATAGGGTGGGACATAAATCATTTTGTCCAATATGAAAACAATACTGCAGAGCGTCCTTTGAACTTTCTGAAATTTAACAACACTGCCCTTGCTGACCCCATACAACAGGGAATTACAGTAGTTTAATCAACTACTGATCATGGCGTTTGCCACAAGAACTGCAGTATCAACCGTGTATATCCCTTAGGTGATAGTAACAGGCATGACAGATCTCACCTACATGATTGTCAAAGGTGTTTTCTGAGTCAAAAAGGATGCCTAGATTTTTTACTTCCTCTGCTGGTACAATACAGCTCTAAAGGAATGCAACAGGTAATTTTGGGATATGTGACTTTCTGCTATGTTTATTGCCAGTGATAAAGAATTCAGTCTTGTCAGGATTAAGTTTCAGTTTCACATCATTCATCCACTCCTGAACAAAAAGAAGACATTCGGTCAGCTCCTTGATACTGAAGTTAAAATTCCTCAAATCTATTACCAAAATATATCTGGGTGTCACAAGCATACAGATGGTGTGCGATCCTAAAACTTAAAGAACATGACTAGGGGGCTAGTATATAGAGTGAAAGAAGGGGCCTATAACCGAACCTTGGGAGGATGCCAAAAGGAATATGTAAAGTCTGTTAATTTTCTGTTTCTGATTGGTAAGGTAAGAATCTATCCTTGTCAAGACAGTACCATCAACACCAAACCAGTCTTTTATGTAATCATGTAAGATGAAGTGATTTATTTTGTTGAAAGGTTTCAAAAAGGTCTAACAATGTCAGAGCAATTGCCTTCCTTGAATCCACAGATGTAGTTATTTCATTCTGGATCTTGAGCAGTGCTGTCTCAGTTGAGAGAAAATTTCTATATGTTGACTGATGTACATTGGGGATTCCCCCTTTGCTAATATAGTTGTTTAACTGTTTAATTAATTTTGATATAAACCTGAGATTGTACACAGATCTATATTTTTTTCAGAATATTTTTATCCATACTTGGTTTTTTCTGGGGGGGTAGCATAAGCATCGTTAAAACAATTGGGA
Source organism: Sabellastarte sp. h YS-2021 (assembly GCA_964017235.1). NCBI lineage: Eukaryota > Metazoa > Annelida > Polychaeta > Sabellida > Sabellidae > Sabellastarte > Sabellastarte sp. h YS-2021. The sequence continues at coordinate 21,573,074 of OZ024928.1, forward strand.
AAACTACTCTCCTTAAACGAGTAATTTTTGATATTAGTGATAAGAGTATTGAGTAGATCAACACATTCCTCAACCAATAAAGTTGGAATAAGATCAAGGTCACATGTTTCCGTTTTAGAGGACCCTAGAAATTTTAGTGCAGCATCCTCAGGTACAGGTGTAAAGGAAGACTGATGACTTGGATGTGTGATAATGATTTTCAGCCAGACCTGGTTTCTATAAAAGTAGAACATAAGCCTTTGGTACTTGTATTGTATCAAGGGGGCACATATAGCAACAAACTCGTCTCTCAGCCATAGGATACTAACCTCTGTTTCTAGTTTGATATGAAGTTAGAAAGTTGGTATATGCTTGCCATTGTCTGGTGGGTTCCAGTGCAAAATCCACCAGATACTGTGCTAGCTTCCCCCATCCCTTCAGGCAGATCTAGTAGCAGGTTTTGGAGGGCCCCCTTTAAAAGTTTGAGACCTTTGTCATGGGACTTTTGGTTACTGTCCATGCCCCCCTCCCCCCACACAGAATCCCCACCTCCACCAATCTTCCTCTACTCTCCTCACTGGAGTAACATACTTAAAGTGAAAGCTACTAAAAGCTACTTTCAAAATCATTTTATGATTTCATGGTAGAAAACTGATGTATGTCTCTAAAAATGAGTATGGGAAAACTGGAAAGAAAACACCTGCACAAAAAGCCACAGTAGAAAAATAACTCTAAGAATGTTGGAAAAATACACCAACTTACGTTATGTGGTATACACTATGCGGCAGTGCTTCAGTGCTATGAATTGTTTCCAAGTGACTAGACGCTCATCAAACTATGCACTTTAATCCAATATTAAATATGTTTGGCATTATTTAGTTAGAGGGCTTTAGATGGGTGAGTTTCTGCTATGGGTTTTAGGTTTTGCTACTAGAAGCTTCTTTTCCGTTTAATTAACCATTGGTACGATATGTCCCACTACAAAAAGTCCAAGTTTGAAATATCAACACCCTCAACAACCAACGCCCCCTTTCAGAAAGTCCTGTATCTGCCTCTGATTATGATATGACCCAAAAAATGTGCCAATAGAAACATGAAACTAAAGTCAATCATTCAATGTGTTGTGTGGAATAATAAATTCAAAACTTTCTACAGTCCACCTAAACCTTCTGAAGTTCGCTTGGTTCTGACAGTCCCGGCAATCTGGAGTGATGAAGCAAAGGCTTTTATGAGAGAGGCAGCGCGGAGGGTTAGTCTTTTATTTTATTATTTTTTTTATTTATTTATTATATATATTTTTTTTTAATTTTGTGCCAACACAAACATATAACAGTTGTCTATATCATCCATATCACGCTCATTATGGGCTAACCAGTATCATAACATCTCAAGCTACTGGTTATGAAAAGTGTTTGGTGCCTGTTTTCAGTGATTTTTTTACAAATTAGTGTGGGTTATTGCCAAACTGTGATCATATTTGTGGGTCAATGAAGGAACGCTTAATTATTTTGTTGATGATCGAAAATATAAATTCGAGAGTTAACAATTCCATTGTAACAGTAAAGAAAGCTAACTATCGAAGTTTGAAAGTGAAGCAATCACATTTCATTAGTGTAATATGCCAGCTCCTTAGTCATTGAATGGAATCTGAGAAAAAAGCCCAACAGAGAAAAACCCTACAGTTTTTGTTACCCATGTGAAAAGGAATAGATCATTTTTCCAGATTGTGGAGAAAGTCCTTATACATCATGAGTGATCATGAAAGGGTCGATCATTACTTCAAGGGGTATTTTAATTGCTATTCAAATGACCCTCTGGTGTAAAGTTCACTCCCAATGTCCCTTCTGTATTTTTAGAAACAATAACATAGATTACTTGATTAAAAAGGAAAACCTCTTTTGAACTTTGAATTGAATCCGTCAAGTCTTCTTGAGACTACTGTCTGAAAACGAAAAAATGTATAAAGTCAATATAATTATGCTATTAGTGGGACTATAAAGTCACTTTAACTCGGGGTACATCCTTAGGACAAGTTACATGCACAATGTTAATTTGATTGTAATCCATCAGGCTGCTTTGCCATACTATCCGAAAATGAAGTGTGACTACGGTGAGCTTATATTCCTCCAGTATAGATGCTATAGACTGAAGAAATTGATAGTGTACTTCTATTTGTCAGAATACCAGACTTGATCAGGGATGACAAATTGAGAGGTTGGGAGAAGTTTATGGCTTTAAAAATGGGAAGGTTGTATTTGAAAAGAATATGATATGAACTAGGAAGTTTTTTAGATAGGGTGGGACATAAATCATTTTGTCCAATATGAAAACAATACTGCAGAGCGTCCTTTGAACTTTCTGAAATTTAACAACACTGCCCTTGCTGACCCCATACAATAGGGAATTACAGTAGTTTAATCAACTACTGATCATGGCGTTTGCCACAAGAACTGCAGTATCAACAGTGTATATCCCTTAGGTGATAGTAACAGGCATGACAGATCTCACCTACATGATTGTCAAAGGTGTTTTCTGAGTCAAAAAGGATGCCTAGATTTTTTACTTCCTCTGCTGGTACAATACAGCTCTAAAGGAATGCAACAGGTAATTTTGGGATATGTGACTTTCTGCTATGTTTATTGCCAGTGATAAAGAATTCAGTCTTGTCAGGATTAAGTTTCAGTTTCACATCATTCATCCACTCCTGAACAAAAAGAAGACATTCGGTCAGCTCCTTGATACTGAAGTTAAAATTCCTCAAATCTATTACCAAAATATATCTGGGTGTCACAAGCATACAGATGGTGTGCGATCCTAAAACTTAAAGAACATGACTAGGGGGCTAGTATATAGAGTGAAAGAAGGGGCCTATAACCGAACCTTGGGAGGATGCCAAAAGGAATATGTAAAGTCTGTTAATTTTCTGTTTCTGATTGGTAAGGTAAGAATCTATCCTTGTCAAGACAGTACCATCAACACCAAACCAGTCTTTTATGTAATCATGTAAGATGAAGTGATTTATTTTGTTGAAAGGTTTCAAAAAGGTCTAACAATGTCAGAGCAATTGCCTTCCTTGAATCCACAGATGTAGTTATTTCATTCTGGATCTTGAGCAGTGCTGTCTCAATTGAGAGAAAATTTCTGTATGTTGACTGATGTACATTGGGGATTCCCCCTTTGCTAATATAGTTGTTTAACTGTTTAATTAATTTTGATATAAACCTGAGATTGGACACAGATCTATATTTTTTTTCCGAATATTTTTATCCATACTTGGTTTTTTCTGGGGGGGTAGCATAAGCATCGTTAAAACAATTGGGAAAACTACTCTCCTTAAACGAGTAATTTTTGATATTAGTGATAAGAGTATTGAGTAGATCAACACATTCCTCAACCAATAAAGTTGGAATAAGATCAAGGTCACATGTTTCCGTTTTAGAGGACCCTAGAAATTTTAGTGCAGCATCCTCAGGTACAGGTGTAAAGGAAGACTGATGACTTGGATGTGTGATAATGATTTTCAGCCAGACCTGGTTTCTATAAAAGTAGAACATAAGCCTTTGGTACTTGTATTGTATCAAGGGGGCACATATAGCAACAAACTCGTCTCTCAGCCATAGGATACTAACCTCTGTTTCTAGTTTGATATGAAGTTAGAAAGTTGGTATATGCTTGCCATTGTCTGGTGGGTTCCAGTGCAAAATCCACCAGATACTGTGCTAGCTTCCCCCATCCCTTCAGGCAGATCTAGTAGCAGGTTTTGGAGGGCCCCCTTTAAAAGTTTGAGACCTTTGTCATGGGACTTTTGGTTACTGTCCATGCCCCCCTCCCCCCACACAGAATCCCCACCTCCACCAATCTTCCTCTACTCTCCTCACTGGAGTAACATACTTAAAGTGAAAGCTACTAAAAGCTACTTTCAAAATCATATTATGATTTCATGGTAGAAAACTGATGTATGTCTCTAAAAATGAGTATGGGAAAACTGGAAAGAAAACACCTGCACAAAAAGCCACAGTAGAAAAATAACTCTAAGAATGTTGGAAAAATACACCAACTTACATTATGTGGTATACACTATGCGGCAGTGCTTCAGTGCTATGAATTGTTTCCAAGTGACTAGACGCTCATCAAACTATGCACTTTAATCCAATATTAAATATGTTTGGCATTATTTAGTTAGAGGGCTTTAGATGGGTGAGTTTCTGCTATGGGTTTTAGGTTTTGCTACTAGAAGCTTCTTTTCCGTTTAATTAACCATTGGTACGATATGTCCCACTACAAAAAGTCCAAGTTTGAAATATCAACACCCTCAACAACCAACGCCCCCTTTCAGAAAGTCCTGTATCTGCCTCTGATTATGATATGACCCAAAAAATGTGCCAATAGAAACATGAAACTAAAGTCAATCATTCAATGTGTTGTGTGGAATAATAAATTCAAAACTTTCTACAGTCCACCTAAACCTTCTGAAGTTCGCTTGGTTCTGACAGTCCCGGCAATCTGGAGTGATGAAGCAAAGGCTTTTATGAGAGAGGCAGCGCGGAGGGTTAGTCTTTTATTTTATTATTTTTTTTATTTATTTATTATATATATTTTTTTTTAATTTTGTGCCAACACAAACATATAACAGTTGTCTATATCATCCATATCACGCTCATTATGGGCTAACCAGTATCATAACATCTCAAGCTACTGGTTATGAAAAGTGTTTGGTGCCTGTTTTCAGTGATTTTTTTACAAATTAGTGTGGGTTATTGCCAAACTGTGATCATATTTGTGGGTCAATGAAGGAACGCTTAATTATTTTGTTGATGATCGAAAATATAAATTCGAGAGTTAACAATTCCATTGTAACAGTAAAGAAAGCTAACTATCGAAGTTTGAAAGTGAAGCAATCACATTTCATTAGTGTAATATGCCAGCTCCTTAGTCATTGAATGGAATCTGAGAAAAAAGCCCAACAGAGAAAAACCCTACAGTTTTTGTTACCCATGTGAAAAGGAATAGATCATTTTTCCAGATTGTGGAGAAGGTCCTTATACATCATGAGTGATCATGAAAGGGTCGATCATTACTTCAAGGGGTATTTTAATTGCTATTCAAACGACCCTCTGGTGTAAAGTTCACTCCCAATGTCCCTTCTGTATTTTTAGAAACAATAACATAGATTACTTGATTAAAAGGGAAAACCTCTTTTGAACTTTGAATTGAATCCGTCAAGTCTTCTTGAGACTACTGTCTGAAAACGAAAAAACGTATGAAGTCAATATAATTATGCTATTAGTGGGACTATAAAGTCACTTTAACTCGGGGTACATCCTTAGGACAAGTTACATGCACAATGTTAATTTGATTTTAATCCATCAGGCTGCTTTGCCATACTATCCGAAAATGAAGTGTGACTACGGTGAGCTTATATTCCTCCAGTATAGATGCTGGTGACTCAAAAGTGTTGTAATCTTAAACTCATATTTTTAACTGTAACCAATTTATGGTAAACTAACAGAAAAGATCTTCTTGAGATATAGATATGTATATGTTACGACCCAGGTGTGAAATTGTCCATTTCGTGAAATGGACAGGCAAATTGTCCATTTCATGAAATGGACAACCCAACTGTCCATTTCGTGAAATGGACAAAATATTTGTCCATTTTGTGAAATGGATAAAAAATCCACTGTCCATTTCATGAAATGGACAACTAAATGTACGAAATTTTTACTCTCATTCATAGTGAAAAAACATTTTTTTTTTGCATTTTTATTGAAACATAGTATTGGAATACATCAATGGATCAAAGGTTTAATATTTCTTTAACAATATTAGCATTTGTTAATATTTGTACATGTATTTACATTTCATAAGAATTTATTAAGTATTGGAGATAGCATCTAGGTGGGACTAAACTATAAGTTTTTATAACTTTAAGAGCTTTTAACAGTAAGCCACATTGGTACTTTATTTACATTACTTATTGCAAGTGTTATTTACTTGTCCACATTATCACAAGATTTATGACCGTGACAGGCACTGTTGCATCGAAGACCTTTCTTCAGACATGAACATCTTTTTGTCAAGCAGTTGATACGGCAGTGACATCGGACATATCCTTGGCCTCCACATATACTTAGTTTTCAGACCAGTTCACAAACTGTGTAGTGTTCTGTACTTAGCATTTTTGGCAACTTTATCCACACCTCCTAATGTAACCAACTTGTAGGTTTTCAAAATATGATAGCTGTCCCTGGAAAGACTTTTTCCACCATTCCCTGCCTTTAGAACATTTATTACTTTTTGCTCATAGTCCAATGTCCAAAGAGATGCACAATTTCCTATTGCTTCATCCATATTTCCCAGTATGTAATACTAAAATAATGCAAAATCTATTTACAGCACTGCCAGTAGTTTTCCAAAAAGTGATAATAATTTATCGTGTTCAGGTGTATTTATAGTGAAATGGACACAATTGCACTTTGTTAATTGGACTTTTTGTAAAAAGCTTAACAAGTTCTATCATATTTCTTTCAAGCAAAAGTTAAAAAATAATATACCAGGTACCAACACATTTTTTTTAAGTATAAGTGTGATAATTATTTAAATAGTGATCCCATTAAAAGTATACTTTACATAATTCACACTTTTATTTCCAATTTATTTCAAATATTTATAACTATTTAACTATTAACTACCTTAGTGTAAGATATTACATATACATATCATTATTATAGGGGAATAAACTGGATAACTTAAATCAAAAGATTGGCCATGAACGAAAATTTAACTTTCATACATGACTTTGTCCATTTCATGAAATGGACAGTTGGGTTGTCCATTTCATGAAATGGACAATTTGCTTGTCCATTTCGCGAAATGGACAATTTCACATCTGGGTCATAACATATACAAATTGAATTTCAATAAAAATTCTCAGTAACCGCATTAAATATTATCCACACACCCAAAAAATTGTTCTAACTTTAAACTCAATGCATTTTGCAAGTGAGACCGAGTTAAATGTTATCTTGCCATGTAAGTTCTGTTTAAGGTTTGTTAATCCACAATTTCAACATGCTAAGAACCTATTGCACAGTATTTGATGTATTATCCAAATATTGTCAAACCTAAAGTAAATATAATTTAGTTATTACTGAGAGTTTACTGTCACCTTTATGTAGAGCACTTCTCAAAGGCTAGTTGAATATACATGCAAAAATTCATTGAAATCGGAAAAGCAATTTTTATTTTTCTTTGAGACACAAATATTTTTGTACTGAGTAAATTTTGAAAAAAAAATGAAATGGGCCAATTACAATATATTATATCTAAGACATAGTGTAATAAACTTTCAAGCAAAAGTTTTAATAATTTATTATTTTATTCTTTTTTTTAAATAACTCACCTTCTGTGCAGTTCAGCCAATAGCATTCTCTGTTACATATTCGCCAATAAGATGAGACACATTTCCTTGATTTCCGTAGACCTGAGCTTTTCTTTATTGTGAAATGTAATTAGTCAGTGTTTAAAGGTAATAATTGCTCAATTCTCGTCATTTTAGAAACTGAATGCACATGTGGTTTATATTGGTTAAATTAGTAACAAATTTGTTGGATTTTCATAAAAGATTGTTTGCAAAAAGCCTTGAGTATTTTAAAATCTCATTTCTTATAATGAGATATTATTGTGAGATTTGCAGTGGGACCTTGCTACTCTCTTTAGTAGGCTTGCACGTGGATACACACATATTATACAAGTTATTTATATCGAGAAGATCTAAAGAAATAGGCCAATAAGCCAAATATGATATTTTACATGCTAAAACAATGTATTAAATTTTCAGGCTGAAATTGTTTCAGAAGAAACTGATGAAAATTTTGTTTTGGCCTTAGAGCCTGAAGCAGCCTCTGTCTACTGCAGAACTCTGGAACTTAAGGGTTCAGGGGGTGATGGTAACATCAAACCTGGAGAGCGGATGTTGGTGTTGGATGCTGGAGGTACAAACTGGTCATTATATATTTTCTTTTATAAAGATATTATTTCTCATCTTGCATGAAGTATTTTTGCTGTCACAGATAATCAAAGCATGTATTTCAGCAAAGTCATGAAAATTTATATCTTTAATAAGAGACATGAGAGTATATTTTTTTGTCCTTATCAATCTTGCCAGGTTAATAGTTTTCTGCTTGCCCTTTAAAATTTGTACTTCACAACCATATGACAAAGTTTGTTTTAGTTTTAATTATAACAAAAGGAGCATACTAGTTGTTGGTTTTGTTTTTGCTCAGGTGGTACAGTTGACATAACAGTCCATGAAATCCTGTGTGATGGGAATGTGGAAGAGATAGCTGTTCCTTCAGGTGGTCCCTGGGGTGGAAAGACAGTGGATGAAAGTTTTTTGGCATTACTTAAGCAAAGTTTTGGAGATGAAACCATAGACCTTTTCATGAACAAAAAACCACAGGCTTGGCTGAAGCTTATGACAAACTTTGACACAGCTAAAAGAACCTTTAACTCTGCTGGCAACACTCCCCTTCGCTTTGAACTGGGTTATGTCTTTTACAATGAAATTTCTATGATGAAGAAACCTATTGAAGAAGGTGCTGAAAGGTGTGAATGGTGTTTCTTTCAGAGAAGGCTATCTGGTTATTGATCACAGTGCTGCATGCAGACTCTTTTCTTGTTCTATCACACAAATAGTGAAACATGTCCACAGTGAGTTAAGTGAGACAAGTACTGTTAAGTATATCTTACTGGTGGGTGGTTATGGTATGTGTGAGGTGTTGAAGAAAAAATGTGAAACAGAGTTTGGTCAAAAAGTTACTGTTTTGACCCCACATGATGCACAGCTTGCCATTTTGAAGGGGGCTGTTTTGTTTGGTCATAACCTATTACAGATAACCAGTCGCATTGCACGATTTACATATGGGACAGATGTAAGAGGGTTGTTTAAAAATGGGGTACATAATCCAGAAAAAAAGGTTGTAAATGATGAAGGTGAGGAAGGGTGTGAAGATTGCTTTGATGTGTTCATCACGAAAGGTGAAAAAGTGAACACAGATGAAAAAAGACTTTTTTCTTACAGTCCAGTTTTTGAAGGACAAACCAAGATTGGCATTACTTTGTACAAAGTTGACAGAACAAAAGTAATGTACACGGATGAATCTGGAGTTGAACAAGTTGAAAAAGTGACACTACAAAGCACAGATGGTCCACTGGGTAAAAGCATTGAGGTACAAGTAACTTTTGGCCACACCGAAATTTTAGTCAAAGCAAGGGACAAAAGTAAGGGTGAGAACTTCCCTGTCGAAACAACTGTTAATTTCATGTCATATTGATATATATCTAGTGATTACATAAAGACCTTGTTTATATAGACGTTTACCCAAAAAACATTACTGCTGTACAAAGTCAACAGTACACAAGTCATGTACACAAATCAGTTTGGAGTTGGAAATTTGACATAACACAGTACAGGTGGTCCACTGGATAAGGCCACGAGTAACTTTTAGTCACAACAAAATGTTAGCAGTTAATTTAGTGTCATTCTGAAATATGTGGGGATTTCATTAAATAGTGTTTATAAATGTTTTAACCATAGAATCATGTTTGTCCGACTGAGTCAATATTTATCTGACTTTTTGCAGCAATATCCAAGATATGTAATTATTTAAATAATATTCCATACACATGGAGGCTGTACCAGTAGGGAATAGGGAATATATCTTTACACCATATTTAAACCTTTTTATCTCACAAATGTACGCTCATAAGCCCAAGACATTTGTGTTAAAATGCTATATTGTAGATATTTCACAGAATATCTTGCGAGAATACAATTCATGATGAGTATTTTGTGACAGGGACTGTCTTTTGTGCGCCCTCCACGATATATGTGATAATTGTAAAATAGAATTTGAATGTAACTTCATAAGAATCTTGTGATGTTAAAAAAATGTCAATAGTATAGTGTGTTTACTAGGAAATATCCACTGGTACTATTTGTATTATTGTAAACATCTTTATATCACAGTGACTCATTCTGATTTTGTTTTACCAATCTCTAGCTTTTTTATTCTGTTCTGCTTAAACAATTCTGAAAGCTTGTCAAATGCTGTTGGAATTGCCCCAACGTGACATTTGATTTAAGGTAAAGTTAAAGGTTGCAGTGTGTTGATTGTAATTGCTAATGACTAATAGCTTCTGTAGATCATCTTATAATATTTAAAATATATACATGTGTGTGTTAGGACAAAAACTGGTTGATTTTATAGGCATATTGAATATAGGATGTGATCTTCTAAGTTGCTTGAAGGTAGTGTATTTCAATATAATCTGTAATGTGCATGACTTATTATTCAAGTAAAATATATTTATGCATTATCATAGTTATTACTAAGAATAAACCCTATTTTAAACATGACTTTTTGTGTAGTATACTAGTAATTAATTGATAAATTGCTAAAATATTGCAAAATTGTTTGGCTTTGGTTTTTCTTGTTTCAGCAATAGCTTGCTTTAAAAATAAAGTGCACTTGTGTTTGGCTCTATTATTTGTCTTTAGTTCTACATTTTATTTATCTGCATTAATATCATTAAAACTGCATGTATTTATGAGTTTAACATGGAGTCAAAAACTGTACCAATTGTACTATTGTAGGAAAATGGTAATTGGTGTTTGACCTTTCATGTACCTGGTGAAATGCAATGTGATTTGAAAGCTCTAGCTAAAATATTGTAATATACAGAACTGCGATGATCATCTCAAAACCTAATATGCTGTACACATTTTTGAAAAGGCATGTGATTATATATATCAGTCAAATAATATGAAAGACTTGTTTCGAGCAATTGAGAAAGTAAGACGACTTACTGAGATACTTACCCTCTCTAACACCCCTCAACACTTACTTTATATTTTATTTGAACAATTTATTTAGTGCCAAATTGGTGTCAATAACCTCTATAAAAATGATACTCTTAGAAGGGAAAGTTCAATAACAGTAGGTGGTACTACCACATACCCAGCAACCGTCTAGGGGACCTGAATAGTGTTGGTTATTTGAGTGTGAAAAGATAGGTTATTAATAATTTTTTATTGTGTTACAGTAGCTTACCATCTGGAACTAAGTGCTATCTCGGAAGGCTTCTCACAGCTCAGCTAACTCAAGAAAAATAATGACTGAGTCGCCTGCTCAATGGCAGCATCAGCAGCCTCAATGTGATATAAATAGTGACGTAGTATATAACTTCCTTCTCATTTGCTGCCATATTACTCAAAGCTCATTTTATTGCAAGGAAACAATTATAAATTGTTTATGTGGATATACATATCATTGGACAATTAAACTACATCAGTTTGCTTATTAAAGAACATAGAATCTATTTATTGTGACAAATAAAAGAAACCTTAAGTATTTTTGACATATTTCATAACTTAAATTCAGTTTTGGGTTCAATTGTGTAGTAAAGGGTGGACGACCAGGACTCAATGTATGTAACATATACAGGAACAATGCCTGTTCAATTAAAGTATTTTAGGGATTTAACCCCCATTTGCTACATTCTTTGACCGAACAGAAGGTTATATATAAAAGAAATCATTAAAAGCGAGTCCTTTGGGAATCCCAAAAAACCCCTCTCTGTGACATCACTGTTGTTGTAAAATCATGGGATTGTTAAGATGGCAAAAATGTAGGTCCATCCATGGTATTGCCAAACAATGAAAGTTGTCCTTTTTGTTTATCTTTGCAAGATTAAATGATATTTGATTAACATGACAGTATATGAAAATATGCAGAAGCCAAGCTTCACCAGCCGAGAAGATTACAAAAAGAATTCAAGGTAAAGAACCTGGAAGAGAAGTTTTCTTGGCTAGCACTAGTCAAGCTTCAGCTTTGCCCTCTTGACATCTCTGCCTCTGGATCCCAGCACCCCGAGTGAGGAAATGGAGATCGAGTTTATTGCCCCTTTCGACCTCACCATTCCCAAGGACAAGTCTCGGATGTTGCCATGGCCTCAGCTTCAGAAGCCGATTAGCAGAGACTTTACAAACATCTACATCTCTCATAGGGGCTCAGTAGCCTCGTTGGGAAAAGTCCGTTTACAGGTTATAAAATAATTTGATCACCAAGTTAGACAAAATATCTGTGCCCTCAATTTTTTCAGCTGCCTCCAACCAGGTTATTTCAGAATGTAACTTCAATGTGGAATATTGCAAGGACAGCATTAAAACTACTGTAAGGATTGACAAGAACCTAATTGAAAAAGAAGAAGCCATTAGAAATGTCTATGACGAAATATGTGACTATTTGGAGATCCTTGAAAAGATGATCCATATCCAACCGAGGACCTTAGCATGTCAGATCAAAGCTTTATCCCATATCCTCCATATGGGAGCATATTATTTAATGGTCAATGCAGGGCTCATTAGGAGATATGCCAAAATGATCCATCTCTAACCTGAGTAGGGCGAGATTTGATGTCAGGATCTCAGAAATTCATCCTTCTCTCCCTCCCCATTATTCCATTCACAGAAGAATTTCTCCTTTAAAAAGTACTCCTAAACAGTCTCAAGGCTCCAGGTTAAGCCAGTCTTTTTGGTGGCCCCACTGTAACAAAAGAGGCAATTATAGAAAATATCCTGATGTTGGACATTCTATCCCAAGTAGCAACAAGTCATTTTCCTTTTATAGGAGAGCGCAAATAATAGACGCAACAGGGGTAAGTTTAGAGTACACCTCAGGTGTGGAGGGAGAGGCAATCCCTCTATTCAATGACAATCAAACTTCAATTGGTCCACTCATAGGAAGTCACCTAATTTCTTTCAGGAGAGAATCACTAGAAGAAAACTGCTCAAACAACGTATTAAACATTAATTCTATTAATCAAAAACCAAATCTAACCAGACAATTTGAAGGGTTCAGAAGGGTTCAGACCTTCATCCCAAGACCATACCATACCAACACCTCAAATGAAGGGTGGACACACAGTAAGATCAAGACTCAATAAGAGGCCTTTGGTCTTATTGAGAAATAGGCTACACCTAAATATATTAGAACTCAAGGCAGTATTTTTGGCCCTAATACATTTTAGAATTTAGTGCCAAAATCAGACAGTGTTGATTGCCAAGGAAAATTGAATCATGACTTTGCACCATCATTACAATTTACGATATTTTGTTATATACCAGACACATTCTAGGGTGCCGACATTTGATGGCTAACTCATTGTCCAGGGTGACTCGGATCCTATCAACAGGATGGTCACCGAATAAGCAGGTATTCAAACGAATCTTTTAAAAGTGGTTCACTCCTAATGTAAAGCTATTTGCCACATGCCTGAACAACAAGGTTCCACAATATGTATCCCAAGCTCTGACCATAAAATGGTAGGGTCTCATAGCATACGCTTACCTTGTCAAGGCTCTTCTTCAAAGGGTGATCCTAATAGCCCAAGTTGCCTGGGGACGCCCTGTTTTGGGATGTAGTGCAGCTCTAAATGGAAATCGAATTCCAATTACCAATGTCAATGCAACTTCCCAAGTAGCCTTACAACCAAGTTTTTAACAATAACCTACAATATGTCATCCTTCATGCTTGGTTTCTTGGAGTAAACAGCTGCAAGAGCAAGGTTTCTCTGTGTAAGTGCAGAGAGAATTGCTGCCCAAGGCAAAGGGGCCGTATTTGAAAAATGGTGTGGAGAGAATCTGGTGGACTTCTCACCTCCTGTGACACAACTCTCAGGTTTCTTTATATACCTTGTGCATGACATAGATAGACTTTTTTCTTTTGTGATGATTGATTGTTGTAGGATGTTATGCAGACGTAATGTTGGAGTTAGCCATGGCAATCTGGGACCCACTAAGTCTATTTAAGGCACACAGCTCATGCGGTGAAGTAGCCCAGGCACTGCGAACAGCTTTTCCAAGGCAGGGATGTAGCATCTTTGAGGGTGAGAATAGTTTGCAGAAGTGCCTGTCTTAGTACCCCAGGATCTTTCATTTGGTAAACATTACTCAACTGGCCCACTGCCCACTTTGTAAGGGTTAGATCATCATATAAAGTACGTTTTTTCCTTGACCCCCATGAAAACCTTCATTTGCCCACCTTAATTCTGGGGGGTTTTAACAGTGTTGTCAGTGGTGTTATATCTGCCCGAGCATTGTGTAGTTGACACCTTACCTTGAGCTGCATCCAGCCTGGTTTGACCCTCATGAGATGATAGAATTTGTGAAACTGCTTGAGACAGAGTGGCATTACTACACAGAACTTCCAAGGTAGGGACGACAGCGTTACAACGGTAGTCCTAATGCTGCAAGGTATCAGTGGTAGTAGTTGGGGGTTGGTATGACACTGGATTGAAGTTGACTGCAACTAGGATCCCCTAGGATCTTTAGCCATGGTGTGGAGACCCTGAGCTCCCATCTGATGTCCTTGAGTGGGGATAGAAGTGAGGTGACTGTGAACTTTAGACTGAGACCTCACAGCTACTTGGGTCGAATTAACTGACTGCTGACGTTCCAATGCATCAATTCGCCTCACTATGTCTTGGTTGGACTTGTTCATTTCTTATAGCAAAGAGAGAATAGCGTCATTTGAAGATGAAGGTGTGGTCTGAGCATTACCCGCTGTGACGGTATCATTGACGGTAGCAGAAACAGTACTTACAGTTTGGATATATGATCCATTGAGTTCCCTTGACACCTGCTTCGCTTTCCTTACTGAGATCCATGCTCTGGCTGAAGCAGTAACTTTCTTCCTGATATTAGTGGCCGGAGTTTTCTTCTTGCTTGATGGCATTTTTAACACATAAAACTTCCTTGTATAAATAAAATGCAAAAAACACTAAAATATACTAAAAATGTAAAGTTAAAAATCCTGGTTGGACACTGTGTTGTCATGTATACTCTGAGGTCAAAGTCAACAGTTGTGATCAACTATTGGATCCCCACTGACCCTCATGAAGAGGGGTGTGTGTTTCTGTGCAGGATGGGATGGTGGGTGTTTTCATGTACACTCTTTGGCTCCAAACTTCAAAGTGATCCCCACATAGAAAGGCGGGAACTAATGAAGTATAACTGATTCTAATTGGATACAACAAATATAAACAGTAACAATCAATAGCCTCAAGGTGAAACCACTACTTTTTAAGGTAGCCAGTGAACTACCCCTGCAGGCTCCTAACATAGCCATGCTAGCCAAAAAAGTTAAAATAACAAAGATTTTTTTTGCTGTTTATTCTCAGTAACATTAATAAATCAAATAAATATGTGCTTGGTTCTGTGATTTATCTTCATATAAATTATACAAGCTTATATTCTTAAAAGGTCATTGTTTAATGCACAGTTGCATACATATACTATTGCAGGGACAAAAAATTGTATTGGGTTTGGCCTTTTAATAACTTGTCTTATGCAAAATTTGAAAAAAAGTGAATTTCAGGAAGGTTGATCAGTGTTGGATATTTAAATGACATGCTCCACAAATCAACTTATTGTCTGATCCAGACCCATATTCAACAACATGCATGTATTTTGCTTACCTCCACTATGAGACAGGCAAACGAACATACTCAAAAACATAACCTCCTAATGGAGGTAATAACGAGAAGGTGGTCACGGCCACAAAAGGCAACCATCAAAGAAGAAAGGCAGTTATGATGGTTGAAAGGTTAAATCTCCAAAGATGAGTACTTAATTTGTTCCCTAATACCCCTGTTCCACCAAAGGACTAAGCTCCGATCCTGTCTGGCACCCTTAATCGTGGACAGTCGGTGAAAAAAAAGGTAAAATGGGCGGGAATACTGAATTGGTATTAAAGCCTGGGATTAAGTACAGATCGGTCTCAGGAAGCCTGAGGAGGCCCCAGGTGGCCCCACACAGTCGTCGACTAGTCTGGGATTAAGAACCGACTAAGCCAGTTTTCTGGTCGGTTTGAAGCACGATCTAGTCATAGACATACCGACTGGGTCTCAGGGTGCCCCAGGCCTCCTGGAACTAAGCCCCGACTAACACCCGATTAAGTCCCGGCGTCCTCAGGCATCCTCAGGCCTCCTCAGTCTTCCCCAGACCAATGTGGCCAATTCTTGTTTTGCAGAAAAACTGGATTTTCTGGGTATATATATAAATTCCGCTATCTAATTATCATTATTTTTCTAGGAACACAGCAGGATGCCACCTTTTAATGGAAGACAGCTTCAACAACAACTTAGGGCTTTTTTAGTTTTTATTCAGTTACACATAATGATGTATTTGCTATTTCTACATCGACCACAGCAACTAGCACCACCACCAGCAGCAGCCAGACAGAGACCTAGAAGAAGGCACAAAATGTGGGTCAGGCCATGGCTACTACAGAGAGAGGAGAGGGGGGCCTACCACAACATTATGGCTGAACTGTATGCCACAGACATTCCAGGATTCACCAATTACATGAGGATGACCCCAAAATTCTTTAAAATGATAAAGACCAGACTGGAACCACGTCTAGCCAGACAGGCCACCAACTAAAGAGCTCCAATCAGTGTTGGGGAGAAGTTAGCCCTCACCATCAGATATCTGGCCACTGTAGAGTCATACACATCATTATCCTGTCAGTTCAGGGTTGGCAGATTCACCATCTCCAAGTTTCTACCAGAGGTCTGCAGGGCCATCCAGGATGAGTTCACCAGAGAATACCTCAGATGTCCTACTACTCCAGATGAGTGGAAAGAACTGGAAATGGAATCTAGGATCAGGTGGAATGTTCCACATGCCCTGGGAGCCCTTGATGGAAAGCATGTGGCCCTAAAGAAACCCAAGAACACTGGAGCCCTAGTAATGTTGGCCTTGGTAGATGGACAGTACAAGTTCAGATGGGTGGATGCTGGTACAGCTGGATCTTACTCAGATGCCCAGATATTTAATGCCTCTCAGCTGAAGAGGAAGATTGAGGATGGCAGGATAGGCTTCCCTGACCCAGCACCTATAACCCAGGGTGGTAGAGATGTCCCCTACTTCATTCTGGCAGATGATGCCTTTGCCCTGAAGACCTGGCTGATGAAACCCTATGGCAGAAGGATGTTAACCAGAGATCAGGTGGAATGTTCCACATGCCCTGGGAGCCCTTGATGGAAAGCGTGTGGCCCTAAAGAAACCCAAGAACACAGGAGCCCTAGTAATGTTGGCCTTGGTAGATGGACAGTACAAGTTCAGATGGGTGGATGCTGGTACAGCTGGATCTTGCTCAGATGCCCAGATATTTAATGCCTCTCAGCTGAAGAGGAAGATTGAGGGTGGCAGGATAGGCTTCCCTGACCCAGCACCTATAACCCAGGGTGGTAGAGATGTCCCCTACTCCATTCTGGCAGATGATGCCTTTGCCCTGAAGACCTGGCTGATGAAACCCTATGGCAGAAGGATGTTAACCAGAGAGGAAAGGATTGCCAACTCCAGAATATCAAGGGGCAGGAGAGTTGTTGAAAATGCTTTTGGCATTCTGGTGTCAAGATTCAGAGTGATGTTGACCACTATTGAACTACCCCCAGCAACAGTCAGGGAAGTGGTCATTACCTATGTGGTTCTGCACAACATACTGAGAAGCCAGTATCAAGGTCAACATGGTGGTCAAGAGCCTGGAGATGATGATGATGATGATGTGCCTGGTGATTGTGGATTGATTGGTGGTGCTGCTGCTGGTGGTCCACACAGAAACCCTGCTAGAGAAGCCAAAAGACAGAGGCATTACCTGAAGGACTACTTCAATAATGAGGGAGCAGTGGCCTGACCAGATGGCAAGAATGACAAGAATATAACTGCTACTGCAGTAACCAGTCCTTTTTCAGGACTAATAACCAGTCCTTTTCAGGACTACCAAATATTTCAAAAACAATTATTCAGCTGTGCTTGTTCCAAGTATCACCACCATTTCCCAACATAAATCACCCACCCAACAAACAGACAAACCCAATGCCCAACATAACTCACAAAAAACCAGACAAACGCACTGCCCAACATAATTCCCCCAACAAAAAAACAGACAAACCCAATGCCCAACATAACTCACACACAAAAAAAAACAGACAAACGCACTGCCCAACATAATTCACCCAACAATCAAACAGACAAACCCAATGCCCAACATAACAGGCTAAATGGAATAAACATTGCATACATTTTTAAATCTACACCCCAATTTCAGTTACATTTTTCTTGTGTTTTTGAACAAATAACACAAACTTAAAGTTTTTATTTGTTGCGAATCTCAAAATAAAATTTTTACCTTCTACTTCCATAAAATTTACAAAATATAACCACCAAAATGGTTATCTTTACAGTATGGTTTATCTGTCTGTTGGTTGTGAGGAGTTATGTTTAGTATTGGGTTTGTCTGTTTGTTGGTTGGTGGCTATGTTTTAACTCTAGGGATGGTGTCAGTGTTGGACTTTTTTATTACAAATTTAAAGGTATCCCATGGATTTTAAGTTATAAATGGGCAGACTATTGGCCATATTGGGAGTTAATTTAACTATCTTTTTTCTATGTGGCCTTCTGTTATGTGTATTACCATGGGTTATTTCTTTCATGTATGAGAATATGAGCAACATGTAGCTGAATAAATTGTTTTTGGAATATTTGGGTGGCCCTGAAAAGGGCCTGGCAGGTCAAAGACCCACCCTGACTGGATGGCTACTGAGGAGGCTGCTGCTGTTGAGGCGGTGCTGTGGTGGTGATAGTGAAGAGTTACGGCTGCTGCTGCTGAGGCTGCTCAATGATCTGTGTTGATGTCAGATCGGGTAGCTGGCTTTGTATTCCACTTAAGTTGTGTCTACTGCCCTCGTCCTGTACTGTGAGAACTGATGGAGGGTTTCCAAAGCCAATGGGGCTGGGTGTGTAGTAGACGTAACTGCTGCTAGCTGCTGCTTGGGTGGAAGTAGACGCCTGTTGAGTGGTAGTTGGCAGTATCCCGACCTTCTGGGACTCCGTGGTGATAGTGGCTGATCTTCTAGGTAGTGGTTGACGTCTATGGTTGCTCTTAATGGTTTCAATGTCTCTAAAAATCCTGCCCTTGAGGTCCTCAAACTCCTCTTGGGTCATCTTTTCAGCCTCTGATGCCACGTAGTCAAAGAAGGGCTGCCTGTCTGACTTCTGCTGCAGGAAACCTGAGATCATTGTCCTCATCTGGTCAAAGTGCTTGAGTATCTTGGAGTCTGTTGAAACTGGTGTAGATGTGAACATAGGTTGATTTCTACTCTCCCTCAGGACACTGGACTCAAGCTGTTCTGTATCAGTAGCAGATCCACGAGATTCGTCCTGCTTGCTGGTGTTTGGACTGGCCTCGAACCCTGAGCTTTTGCTGTCCCCCTTGCATCTGATGTGGGTCTTAAGGAAACCCATCTGCTGGTAGACCCAAGAATGTCTCTTGGCCATCTCCCTTGGGGCTTGGCCAGACTGTTGCTTGGAGAGCTTGCCATAACGAGTTCTCTGGGATTCGAACCATCTTCTGACATCAAAGGGCTGGAGCTTCAGTTCTGCAGAGATTTCTGCCCAGAGAGCCTCCTTCTTCTGTCTGTCATGGAAACGTCCATGCTCCTTGTCATACAGCTCTGGATGCTCCTTCACAAACTCCACAATTGCAGTTTCTTGGCTGTCAGTGAATGTAGCACAGACCCTGGCTCTCTTGGCTGTCGAGTGGCACTCTGAATCTTCTTCACACCTCTCATCTTCTTCGCAAGCTTCCTCAGTAACTTCTAAACGTTCCTCTGCCTCTTCTGTAGCCTCCTCTGTCCTTTCCTCTGTCCTTTCCTCTGCCCTTTCCTCTGTACTCCACCTCTCCACCTTCCTTCTCCCTCTCCTCTTGCCTCTCATCCATCTTCTTCTTTCCTTTCTTCCCTCCTTTCTCTTTCCTCATAACTCCAGTCAATAGCAAAAAAAAGTAAAAAACTAAAATGTGTCTCCTAACTGTAAAATTTGCCTTAAGCTCAAGTATTATATGATTTTTAAAAAACTGAAAACCCCTACAAAACAGTGACACACGTCTCTCAGTAACCAACCAGTCAGTAACAACGAGAATGTGTGCGCGGTCGCTTATATAGTCTCAGACCCCCTCATTGCCTCGTTTTAATTTCCGATGCGCGGAAAATAGATGGTTCTTAATTGGTACTTAGTCCCAGGCCTCCTGGGGCGTCCTCAGACCATCGCAGACTAAATTTGTGAGGTCCCAGGTGGCCTGTGGAGGCCGGCTTGGATCGGTTTGGGTCAGCTTCTCTTAGTCGGGGCTTAGTCCCAGACCTTGATTTTTGAGTCGCAAGACACCTCAGACGGTCTGAGGCTTCCGGGGACTAATGAAACCGATTCCTTTTCACATGCATGAAACTTCAAAGATCTGTTATGAGTCGGGGACTGGCAAACAGACTTCCTGGGACTAAGCTAGGGACACCTGGGACTAAGGGTCGCAGGCGGCCTGGGACAACATAGGACTGTGTACATTTGGGTCTGAGGAGGCCTGGGGAAGCCTGGGACTGGACATTTTGTTGACAGCGGGAAAAGAGAATCGGTTTGGATCATGAGAAATATCAAACATGTTTAATTTCTCTCAGAGCCACAACCGACAACTACCGACCCTTATGCCCCTGTTCCACAAAAGGACTAAGCCCCAATCCTGTCTGGGACCCTTAATCATGGACAGTTGGTGAAAAAAAGAGTAAAATGGGCGGGCATACTGAATCAGTATTGAAGCCTGGGATTAAGGTCAGATCAGTCTCAGGAAGCCTCAGGAGGCCTCAGGTGGCCCCAGACAGTCCCCGACTGTTCTGGGACTAAAAACCGACTAAGCCAGCTTTCTGGTCGGTTTGAAGCACGATCTTGTTGTACACATACCGACTGGGCCCCAGGATGCCTCAGGCCTCCTGGGACTAAGCCCCGACTAACCCCCGATTAAGTCCCGGCTTCCTCAGGCGTCCTGAGGACTCCTCAGTCTTCCCCAGACCAATGTGCCCAATTCTTGTTTTCCAATGGGACTAAGGGTCACAGGAGGCCTGGGACTAAGGCACTAATGGTCTGGGACTAAGGGTCGCAGGCGGCCTGGGACAACATAGGACTGTGTAAATTTGGTCTGAGGAGGCCTGAGGAAGCCTGGGACTGGACATTTTGTTTATGGCGGAAAAAAGAATCAGTTTGGATTGTGAGAAATATCAAACATGTTTGATATTTCTCAGGGCCCCAACCAACAACTACCAACCCTTACAGAACACCTGGGACTAAGCAAATTTTTGAAACTGACTCCCAAAAACCCTTAATCGGGAAGCTTAGTCGTGTGGTGGAACACCCACATAAAGAAGTCATAGCACCACAACTGCAAAACACAGGCCAGAAACTTTCAATTCTTTATGGATACAGATACTATCAACAGACAATCTGTTGCTTTGACTGAATTTGCTGTATGTTACTGTTGCAGACAGATAAGGAGCATAACTGAAATTTAAGATCTAAACACGCAAAGTTTTTACTTCAAAATACTGCACTATTGAATTGGTAGCCAGTAGAGGGTTTCTAGTCCAGTTTTATCTTTCTTAAAACAACTAAATCATTTATCAAATAATTAATTGGTAAATTTGCTTCATCTAAAACTGACTAAGGGAAAGTTTGGCTCACCAAATTTTCTTTTGAACTGTTCATAGATTTAGATAATGATACAATTTACAATACATACAATTTAGATACATGCTGCAATTGTTCATAGTTCATAGATTTAGATAATGATACAATTTACAATACATACAATTTAGATAGATGATACAATTTAGATACATGATACGATTGAGTATTTAAAGACTGGTGGTATGTCAAATATAATTAGAATTTATATTTCTTGGTGTCTTGGTGTAATGGAGAGGTGTAGACTGTGTTTTTGGAACTGGAGGTTTATATAAAAATTTATAGAGTTCTACATAATGGAGAACTATGAATGTCTGTCATTGAAAACAGTAATGATTGGTGAATAGTATGAGCACATATATGATACTTTATGAATTATGGGTTTGGAGAATTAGACCTCTGTTTCTCTGTGACTTCCTATGATTTAATACTATGGAAAAGACACAGTGACCTTTTATACTACTGTATTATGCTATAATATTGGACTAATTTGGAAGACAGGGAGAACCATTTATGGGTTTTATTGTGTACTTTCATTCATGTACAACACTGACTTCTGTTACCAGCTGGAACCAACAAAGTGACATGTTATAATCAATTAAACAAGGTCTTTGAAACATTATAAAGAAACAACCCTAGAAGTTCATAGAGAGTGTAAACATAAAGTCAATATTCTGTTGACAGCTAAGTTCAAGAAATAAATATTATGTTCTTGGGATTTCTTTTACATGACTATCACTAGAAATCAAAGAATTTTTTGTTCTCTTAAACAGAGAAACAGAAGTATAGTGGATACTTGGGATTAATTCTTTTGTAGTAACTCAGTTAACAGAAGGAACTATCTCTTAGTGATCAAATTGGACCTGTGTAAATAAAGCAAAAAAAACTTTAAAACTGCATTGGATACCGAATTTAATTTCAAACAGAAAAATGTCTGGAAAAGAAAGTAAGACAGCTACTGTAAGTGGAAAAAATAGAACCAAACCAACTGTTGACTCTACACCTGCTTCAAAAAGATTGTTTGCAGAAGTTTCTCCAGCCTGTCCTGAAAACCAGGTCACATTGTTGAATATCAAAATCCTACTTAAAGAAGCATTGGAGCCACTGACACTGGAAATAGATGAACTTAGAAAGTCTGTTGAGTTTACTTCAAGCAAATTAGATGAAATGTCACATCTGCATGCAAAAGTAGAAAATCTGGAGAAGAAATGTGAACACATGTCTAGACAGCTGTCAGCCTCTGAGGCTAGGTGTGAGTTACTGCATGAAAAACTTCTAACTCAAGAAATATTTAGCAGGAAAAACAACCTCAAATTTGTTGGGATAAAGTGTGCAGAAACAGCACAAGAAAACTGTGAAACTATTATTTTGAATGTCTGTTCGCAAATTGGGTTAAAGATCCATCCACGAGATATCAAAAGAGCTCATAGAGTGGGACCATCTGGAAACCCTAGTAGACCCATTATTGTTAAGCTTCTGCACTTTAAAGACAGACAATTGATTCTGATGGAAAAGCAAAAGTTTAGAGCAGTAGGTGTCCGAGTTATGGAAGACTTTCCTCCCAAAATCCAGCTGAGACGAAGAATGTGTGCTCCGGTTGTCCAAGCGGCATATAAGTCAGGAAAGGATAAAGCTTCACTTATTGGAGATAAGCTCCTTTTGAATGGCAAGCTTTATGGCTACAAAGATGTGGAGAAGCTCCCAAATGAGTTACAGCCAGGAAATCTGAGTACAGTTACCAGCGGTGAGAAGATTGCCTTCTTTACATGCAGTTCAAAACTTTCAAATCACAACATGTGTAAATTCGCTATTGAAGGTAGACAGTTCACCTCTGTAGAACAATATCTGATGTTCTGCAAGGTGAATGAATTTGGTGACAACTCTTCTGCCAAAGCTATATTGAGCACAGACAACCCAGTATGAGCAAAGGTTATCGGCAAAAGAATCAGGAGTTACAGTTCAAGAGATTGGCACAGGACATGCAATGCCCATATGAAAAAAGGACTAGCTGCAAAATTTACTCAGAACAGTGACTTAAACCAGTACCTTAAACAAACTGGTAATAAAGTTTTGAAAGAAGCCAACTGTATGGACTATTACTGGGGAGCAGGATTGTCACTACAGGATAAGGATATTATCAGAAGTAAATGGCTGACTTTTTGCAAGTTCGACTTAGACTAAATTCACTGTATTTCTTTTATGCCATATATAATGTAAATTTATTCTGAAATTATAAATTTAAAGTACTAATTCAAGTTAGAGATTTTCAAGACCTACTAGGGAATTATTGTGACATTTGTTGCATCATTGAGATGATCTCTGTTCACCCTTGTGTTTATGGTTATCTGTACCCATATTTTCCCTCCGGTTGACATTAGTCCTACATACAAAATGCACAGATTATGGTTCTCAATTTAAATAATGGATACTCCAATTTTACATCTCTGAATTATGCCTAAGATTTTTTGTATATATGTAATACATGTTTATGTATATGTGTGTTGTATTGTCTTCAAAATGCTGACTGTTAACTATATGTATGTGACAAAAGAATTTACAAAAAGCCAAATTGTCTTCACTGACAGCTATATTTCACTTTTAAGATTCTTTGAAGCTGTGCTTCAGAATTGTGAAATTATGACAGTTAAGTGTATTAATGTGTTCAGTGTCTGCTTACCAGATAGAATGTTTGTCTGATAAACATGGATAATATACTTCAGAAAAAAATTGTACTTCTAATAACATTAAGCTAATATCTGCAAATTGTCAAGGGCTACAAAACCATCAAAAACGGGTGGATGTCCTAAGCTATCTCAAGGATACCAATGCTTCCATCGTTTGTCTGCACGACACCCACCTGCTAGAATCTGATATGCCTTCCATTAACCAAATTTGGCCCAAAGGCTATCTAGCCGGAAAAAAGACAAATTCTCGTGGTGTAGCTGTTTTATTAAATAATAATTTTGAGCATGAAATACTGGATGTCTATCAAGACAAAGAAGGAAATATTTTGCAACTAATAATAAAGTGCAACTCACTCACATTAAACCTCATTAATATTTATGCTCCAAATGGAGACAATCCTAATTTTTTGAAAAAATAGTAGAATTAGCTCAAAATGAAATTGCTATTGATATGTGGCGATTTCAACTTGGTCTTAGATCCTAACAAGGATTCTTACAATTATTCAAATGTAACCAATCCTCATGCTAGGACAAAAGTCTTACAAATTATGTCTGAACTTGATTTGATTGACATATTTCGTGAACTTAATCCTGAGAAGAGGAGGTTTACATGGCGGAGAAAGAATCCAATAAAGCAAGCAAGGCTTGACTATTTTTTGACATCTAGATCAATGACTGATTTAACTGGTTCTTGCTGAATTCAACCTAGTTATAGATCTGATCATTCTATATTAGAGCTGACCATATCCATCAGCGATTTTGTTACTGGTCGTGGCACTTGGAAACTTAACAATAGCCTTCTGAAAAACCTAGACTACCTGAATATGATTAATGCTGTAATAGAAGATGAGAAACTCAAATATTGCCTACCTGTATATTCTTTGAACTATATAAAGGAAAACTATAATAATATTAAATTTTGTATTGACGATGATACTTTTTTAGAAATGTTGTTTATGAGATTCCGTGGTGAAACAATTTGATTTGCTACACATTTAAAAAAGACTCAAACCCAACAATAAAAGGCCCTATTAGCCGATATCCGTCACTTGGAGAACAGTGCTAGCAGTACAAATCTGTCTTTGCTTGAAGATAAAAAAAATTAGCTTGAAAATATTAGAAATGTCAAAATTAAAGTCTTTGTGACTCGATCTAGGATGCAATGGCTGAGTGAGGGTGAAAAATCCACATCCTATTTCTGTAAGCTTGAAAGTAAGCAGTTCACAGAGAAGACTATTAGAAAATTACAAATAAACAATGGTGCTATTCTAACTGATCAAAAGCAAATTCTGGCCGAGGTTGAACAAATTTATGGCAACCTTTTTAAAAAGAAAGCTAATATAACTGAAAAGTCCTATGTTTATGACAAAATTTCTCAAGCTATATTACTCCATACTTCCAAACCAGAACTAGGGGATTTAATATCGAATCAGGAACTTGGACGCTAAAGAAAATGAAAAACAATAAATCTCCGGGTATTGATGGTATATCAGCTGGTTTTATAAAAGTGTTTTGGCATAAACTTAAATTTTTCATCACCAATGCTATTAATAGATGCTATACTAAAGGTATTCTTACTGTCTCAATGAGACAAAGCATTATTACCTGTTGAGGGGAAATAAAGACCGTAAGCTTATAAAAAATTGGCTCCCAATTTCATTATTGACAGTAGTTTATAAAATGGCCTCTGCAGTAATAGCAGAAAGACTGAAACCCATTTTGAAAAATGTTATCTCAACACACCAGTCAGGCTTTATATCTGGTAGATCAATTAGTGATTGCACATGATTAATTTATGATCTAATGTTTTACACTCGTAAGAATAAAATACCAGGACTTTTAATGCAAATCGATTTTCAGAAGGCTTTTGATTCTGTTTCTTGGGACTTCCTGTATACTGTACTTCAAAGGTTTGGGTTTGATGATAACTTCATTAAGTGGATTAAACTTTTTAACAATGAAATAAAAGCATTTGTGACACAATGTGGTTTTTTGTCAAACCCTATACCAATAGAAAGGGGATGTAGACAGGGAGATACCATTGCCCCATATCTCTTCTTACTCGTTGCGGAAGTCTTGGGATGTTTGATTGAAAACTCCCCAGAAATTAGTGGTATTAAAATTAGTAATATTATGTACAAGCTCACATAATTTACAGATGATACTACTATAATTTTAGATGGTACTTCCAAGTCATTACAAGCAACACTTAATATTTTGGAGATATTTGGTGAAATTTCAGGGCCAAAAATGAACAGTGAAAAAACAAAATTGATTTGGATTGGAAGTAAAACTGGAACAAAGGAAAAGTTAAGTGTTTCCCAAAAGCTACATTGGGGTGAGTTACGATTCGATTTGTTGGGCATAACCTTTTCATGTAACTTGAATGAAATGCCAGATTTAAACTATTCACAGGCATTAGGTAGAGCAAAGCGGACATTGAATTCATGGAAATTCAGGTGCTTAACTCCAATTGGAAAAATTACAGTCATTAAATCTTAATATTGTCAAAATTCACACATTTATTCGGTACCTTACCAGCATCTGAAGGTATCCTTAATGATATAAATAAAATGCTTTTTAATTACCTCTGGGATAGTAAGCCAGATAAAATAAAAAGAGAACAAATATGTTCAACCTATTTGTTCGGAGGACTTAAAATGACAAATATTTTTAACTTTGAAAAATCTATTAAAATGAAATGGCTAAAAATAGCAATCACGGACATATGTAAGCATTGGTTATCTCTTTTATTGCAAGATATAGATCTTAAAAAATTAGCCTCAGTTGGTAGTGAATATTGTGAATCTTTATTATACAAACTAAATCCGTTTTGGAAAGCAGTTTTTATGTATTATAATCACTATGTTCAACATTTGACTTTCAAAACACCTGAAGATATATTAACTAGTAGCATTTGGTATAATACAAAATTTGGAACTGAAAAAATATTCTTCTTTGATTGGTACAAAAATGGTATACACATTATTGGAGATATTATAGATCCTGAGGGTAAGCTAATGACTTTTGAGCAAATAAGAGCAAAATATAAATTCCCTCTAAATATTTTGAATTACTACACGGTTAAAAAATTGTACAAAAATTTGTGACAAAGACTGAGCTAAATTTGGCCAAATATTTTAGAAGACCATATATACCATTTCATATAAATGCTCTTATAGGTCACTACACTGGAAGTAAATCAATATATCTTAGGCTACAGGAATCATGCATCCCAAAAATTAAAAGTATTGCTAAGTGGGAATCAATTTTGCATACAGAACCAAGTTATAGTTTTTGGAGGGTGATTTATAAAAACTGTTTTTATTCTGTAGATGATAATAATTACATATGGTTCCAATATAGAGTACTTCAAAGAATAATTGCGTGTTCAAGAATGGTTGTTTAAAACTAAAGTGTCAGATAATTCAGACTGTAGGCTGTGTAATGAACATACAGAATCAATAGCGCATCTCTTTTCTGAATGCAAAACATCGAATAATCTTTGGGAAAATGTGGCATCATGGATTAAATCACAAACTAAAGAAACGGTCATAATAACCAAAAATGTGAAAATTTTAGGATGTCTGGAGCCTCTTCCTTGTTTCTGGCCCTTGAATTTTATTTTATTAATTACGAGATATTATATATTTACCAGAGCAAGGCTCCTTGGGGACCTAAATATATACCATCTGCAACAAATAATGAAAAATAGGTATCTAGAACAGGAATGTCTTTCTAAGTTAAACAGCACTGATAAAGAATTTACAAAAAAATGATCAGCTTGGAAAATTCTGTTCCAAGAAATCTAATATTAAAGTCTAACATTAACTCACAAAGACATAAGCTTATGCTTCTCGTATGTGTTTAGTCTAATATATTTGTGTATGATCAATTGAATCATCATTGTAGAAACAAATGCAATAATAAAATCTCCAATTGTTTTTTTTTCTCTAAAAGTAAACTAACCTTTTGATTACTTAATGATTCCATGTGTGTAAACTGATACTGAAGGATAACATTAATATATCACAGTTTATTATACTCATTGAGAAATTAATTTGATAAGCTGTCTTTGGTGTAATGTAGTCTGTCTTGTGCACACTTTAGTATTAAAATTAGTTTATATTCATGTGTCTTGTCACACCGGTTCATTTAAAAGTCTATCATTGTTGAAAATGTAATGTCTATTGTACTTGTGTGTTTTTTCTGTCTAGTGTTATTCAACTGTCCTATTTTGTGTTTTGTCAATTGTCATCAGTGTATATCTATCAAATAAAAAAAATAATAAAAAAAATAATTAGAATTTAGTCTAATCTAATTTAGCTTAATAGGGACAATATATTCCCCATACAGGAGAACTCAGTCTGCTCAGCTTAATAAAGAATTGGCAAAAAGTGATAATAAAACAAAGTTGTAAAAGGCATATTTATATTATTTAGAAATTGGCTGCCAAATCCTACATTGTTCTATATCTACTTTGGTCATAGTTCTGATGTAATAAATAAAGAGATCACCACACAAATAAACATTTGATAACAAAAAAGTTAATTTACCTGTGCTAGACTTGATAATTTTGAACAGGTTTTATTATCGGAGAGTGGCGTATTGATCACACTCTCATCTGAAAAAGTCGTACTTTGTAACTTCAGGATGTTAAACCAAAAGTGAAATACATTGTTTTTCTGATAACATACGCAGCAATTTTAGTGACACAATTCATTACTAAAATGGTCAACAATATACATGTAATTGGAGTTTCAATGTAATAACAGGGGAATTTTGTGACATATTTAGGCAATGGATATATATTTTACAATTTTATAAAGGTTGCAAAGTTGACATCAGTAGATCAGGTAAGTTTCTTTATCATAAAACTACATAGATAATACACAAAATGGTGGTCTAAATTTTCCATAGTTTTCTATTTAATTTTGATCCTGAATATATCTGCAAGATTTAAGTAAGAAATTTGAAATTTGTCACACTATATGAATTCTTCAGTGAGAAAACTTCTTACTTTCCTTGACTTGCGAAAATATTTTAGACTTTTTTTGTGAATACACAAGGCTTCTGATTTCTTCTGATTCAAAATTGTCACACATTTTAATTATTTTGTGCCTTCTCCCATTGGAAAATTAGAATAGAAATAAAAGAAAAATACTTGTGTGGGATTATTTTAATGACTTTCTTTTTAGCACAAGTTAGGACTTTGTAGTGTTTTATTTTGACATAATAACTTTTATAAATCTGATAAAGCGCTTACATCAAATGGTACTTCCAAAAATAGTGGAATAGCTTAAGATCAAGTATGAAAAGTAAACCAGTTCTTCAAATTAAACTCTATCGATATTTGCAATCTATGTAAGCGTTTATTTTAGTGGTTATTTATTATTATTTATTATTATTTCAATTTAGTGAACATCAGTCAGTTTGGGTGGTCATGGGAGATATATTTCCATGTGTAGGATTTCCTATTTCATAAAATGGCAAAGCCACAAGTGAATAGACCTTATGCATGCAAGCCCATTTGTAAACAAAACAAACCATGTACTTGCTGGGATTTGTTATGGTAGTATTCATACACACACACACAAGCCAAGTGTGAGCATCACAAGTACAGCTCTATCTGTGTATTTGTCCATTTCTTTACTTATTAGCTCTGTTTTAAGTACACCACACCAGCATCCCTTGCTTACATAATCATCCCAGAGTATCCACAGGAAATTAAAATCTCAGTTTTGTACAGCAACTATTCTATGTATATTCTGTATTGTTAGATTTGAGTGTTTTTCAACATTTATTACTTCAACAGTTTACTAGCTCTTAGTGTGTTGATTTTAGTTATGTATTATAAGAAATTTAAGTTTCTGTGTATAAATCTTGAAAATGGAATCTGTGCTTTGAAAATGTAAGGAAATATATTCCAAAGCTTCTACCATGTTTAGGGGAATATATTTATGATAATTTGGAAAGACATAAAGCTATGTTATATTGTTAAAATCCTTGTCACCAGAGAAAATTAAAGAATTTATTGAGGATATATCTGTAGCAGCTTGACATGTTTGCAAAATAACTCCAAACAATAACGTGAGCACATGGATATATTCTGTTGGAAAAAAACGTATTTTGAAAAAAAAATATTGACAATGGCACAGACGATTCAATTTTGAGGGTGATTCTGATCACCATCTGGATACATGAATTCAGGGGTTTTGTCATTACATTAATAATCAATATTAGATGTGCTGGGCCTTGGCAGATAGTCTTCAAGTGCTATTGTTCCATGTAGAATTAATGAATCCATATTAGTATAAAACTTGCCGTTCTTTGTAGGCACAACTAAAATTCTGTAAGTATTTTTTTTAAATCCTGGACTGTTTACACTTGGTGATATGGATGATTACAAAAGTTTAGGAGCTCACACTAGGAGCCTGACAGATAAAAATGGAAATGGCCAGTGTATAACTTAGAAGGTAACAAGACCTTTCCATCACTGTGACATTTCACTAAGTGGTAATCAGAATTGTTGCATCTTAGAATTTATCGGAAGAAAATAAGGGCAACAAATTTTATTGATTAGATAAATTTAAAAGTAGCTATAATAATATATATCAATTATTTTCCAATTATATTAGGCATCAATTTCCATATTTAAGGGACTGATGTGGTCGCATGAGTCCTTCAAGAATATAAGTGGTTTTGAATGAACTTTGCTTCAAGGCTGGAAATGTATAATAAATATGTTCATTATTTATGGTAAAGGTACAATATAGCACTGTATTTTACACTAATTCAAAATATAATGTATAGACATAGCCATGAATCTATCTGTAAAATTATTTATTTATTTAATTGAGTTTTATTGTCTTTTTCAATACAGTGTAGGTCATATCTTGATTGGTAGTTCTATGGGCAGAAGAAACCAGTTTATACAATTGTTCAAGATTCTGTACTATAAACTGCTGACCATCAGTAAGCAACTACAAACTTTCCCACATTGGGTCTGGGGTTTGAACTGCAGACCTCATAGGTGGGAGGTAAGTGTGTTACCACGGCACCACTGCAACCCCTTAAATCTATCTGTAGACAATACATTTTAATTTTAAGAAAACACAATTTTAGCCCTTTTAAATTCAAAGTTGATTGTTGATATTATTTCATTTTGATTGATAAAACAATCCATTAAATTTGGAGTAAAAATAATTCAAATTTTGATGTACATTAGGTTTTGATATAGCAAAAAAATAAGAAAACAAGATTGTGTGACAGAAGCAGCTTTATCTTTGTGGTAACATGGAAAAGTGAATTATGATTTTTGTCCTGGTCTTATATCCAGTGTCCTATACAAAACACTTATGTAATATATTAATTTATCACAAAAGAGAATACAAAGAAAAGCTACTAAAGATCTCATTACTGAACCTGTGTTTTGGTACCAACTATTAACTAAACACACATATTGATTTTGTCAAATCATTTGATGTTGAACATTCCACATAAGATTAACATTAAATTTTAGACAGCAAATAAAGTTTTCAAAGATAAGTTAAATAATCAACACTTTACTGCAATTAGAAAACTTTCTTAATTCAACTGGGGTTAGATACTTCAATTGCAGGGTGCATTTTCATTTTTACTATGAACATCTGTTGCGATTGGAATGTGTGGTTTTAATCATGAAAACATTGCAATCACTTTTGTTCTAAAATATATAAAGATGTAAGCTATGACATAATTTGACAATTATGACAAT
The DNA here is from genome assembly GCA_964017235.1 of Sabellastarte sp. h YS-2021. NCBI lineage: Eukaryota > Metazoa > Annelida > Polychaeta > Sabellida > Sabellidae > Sabellastarte > Sabellastarte sp. h YS-2021. The sequence goes on from OZ024928.1 coordinate 21,605,124, forward strand.
TTGCAAAACAATAGAATCAAATGAGTTCTCATCTATTCTGCACTTGTCATTTTAAAAGATTAAAGATAGTTTTGACATTTCCCTAATTCTTTTCAAAAAGAGTTTCTTTTACACCTAGTGCATGTAACAACTGTTGTCCAAGTATGTTGTTTGCAATGTATGTTTTAAAATTTATCTAAGTATAGTTTTTAAAGAATATTAACAATATAATACAGCTTAAATGTTTTGTAACATACCTTGCACCACACAGATTGAACAGAATTCTCATCACACACAAACACAAGGTACTACCACAACACTTGCAGTGAGGTGTGTTTACAATAACATTGAGTGTTTACACTCTGTTATATAGGGGAATGCATAAGGTCTATACCTTTCCCATTTCACACTATGGACAAGCCATTTGCCTGTTTCATTTAATGGTAAAATTCGTAATTTCTATTTATGATATGCCTAATCCACAAAATTACTAATTTTGTGAAATAGGCAAATAACTTGCCCATTTTATAAAATAGGCAATGTATTTAGTATTTGCTTGCCCATTTGTGACATGACTTACAAGCAAATACAAAATAAACTGCCTATTTTATAAAACGGGCAAGTTATTAAGTTAACTTATTATTAAAACTAGGTTGCCCATATCATACTGGGTATGAAAAATAAAGTTTCATATATGGCAGTATTTTTGGCTTCATTATTTTTGTTCTTAATAACACCAACTGACAATTTATTTTCATATTTGTTACATAAACTACACACATTACTTCGGAGATGTATGATCATTGGTGCTAGATCGGTAATAAAACTGTTCATATTTAACAAAATTAGAAGATTAATTAATTAAGACAAAAAGAACCTTGTTTGTATAACTCATTCATTAAATAGACATTAAAACATACACGTATTGTTTCTAAGCAATATTAAAATGGTATCTACAATTTTCTGATTTACACGCCATCATAAATTGTCTTGTTATTTATCCACATTGTAACAGGACTTGCAACTGTCGCTACAGGTAATTTATAGTTAGGCTATCATATTAGATAACACTTGACCGCAATTTCACTACATAGTTACACCTTCACCTTATATAAAGGAATGCCAATGTTATGAAAAGACACCATTCCAGTTAAAATTTCTTCTTTTCTAAAATCAGGACAGGCAATTTATAATTAGGCCTTTGATTGAAGATTGAAATAGTTCATTTGATAATGAGCCCGTTTATTTTATATATTTTACACCATGTGACATATATTTTAAAAATGTTCCCTGAAATGCCTATTTCACGAAATGGATAATTTCATGAATTGGGCATGACATGTATATGTCTTACGCCAAATACATGAAATTTCGCATATCGTGAAATGGGCAAGAATTAAGTTGCCCATTTCATAAAATGGGAAATACCATGTTTGAAAAATAAAGTTTATAAAGCAAAACGGTAATCTTTATTATCATATATGGTAACAATGCAAATGATAGAAACCGTATATGTAACTGCGTTCAAGTAAAAAACATTTGTCATAATTGTTGTTCCACCTGTAAACATTAGTTCATTAGTAGTATAGGTAATATACTGAATATGCAGAAGTATCATCAACATGGGTGTAATGCCCTGTTCATATCTATCTTATAAACAGATCTGTTTTTAATTCTCGAATTTTAAATTGGGATACATATTTTTGCCACTCCTCTAATGTTTTTCCAAAAAGATCACCACATTGATAAAATGTTGATTACTTTGTGACTGAGCTCTGACAAACTAGATAACATCATTTGTTGGATAAAAAAACTGCTCTGTTCTAGTTTGACCTGTTCGAAGCCACTGTAATAGGTCTGAAAATGAATCCCAAAATGAGCGAAAGGTACACGCTTTAATATTTTATGACATAATATCAGTATCGGTACCTGTATTGGAGAATTGTCAATCCCTTGTAAGGTTTTAGTATGGCTAGGAGATTGGCTTATTGATCACAATCTTTACTTAATAAGTCTTATTTTGTAACTTCAGTATGTGAAACCGAAAGTGAAACACATACTGTTTTGTGAAAGAACCTGCACAACATATCCAGCTATTTTAGTGACACAAATTTTTTAAAAGGTCGAGTGCGTGTGGATACTCTTAATCTGATTATAGGAATTCTTTTACAGAAATTTTTTGGTCAATGTAAATAAATATTAAAAACTTGATATGGTTACAAAATTAACGTCACAAGAGCAGATACGCTTCTTTTACATAAACCTATATAACTATATATTGGACAAAAATGGGGATAAATTTTGTCATGATTTTCAATTAAAGTTTGATGACTTTTATAAAGTTAAGGAATAAATTTTATATCCAATATTCCTCTTTCTTTTCAACTTCCTGGGAACTGTCATTAATTCTAATCCCAAACTGTGAAGACACGTGACAATAGGAAAGGTGATGTTGAAAAGAATCTTACTTGTGTATAGTAATCATACAGAAGCTCTGGACTGCCAAAGTTTTTTTTATTTTACTAACTTGAATATACCAGTTAGTTAACTTGAATATTCGAGTTAATAACTGGAACATTCGAGTTAGTGACTTGAATGTACAAGTTACTAACTTGAAAATACCAGTTACCTAACTTGAAAATACCAGTTAAAGGTCATAGGAAACGTTTTTCACAAAAAATGTGAAGTTAACTTAATTCAGGAGACAAACACCTCATAAGAATGAAAGTGTGGTTTATTTTAAGAAATATATGGTACAAGAGGCATAAATAGCATTAGAAAAATAAATATCACCAAGTGGAGTAAAAGGCCGACATGTTGTTTTTCTCGTAGAAGATGATTGATGACGTCACAGGTTCATATCAAAGTTTCTTAAGTTTTGAGATAAACATATAAATACACACTGAGGGAATTAAGTGGATGTAATTTTTTTCTTTTTTTAAAGTTTTAGTTTACATAGAAGAAAAAAACAGCCCATCAATCTTATTTATTCACATGTTGCTGCTTTTTATCAGCCGTCACCTAATTTTTCTCTGGTTTTACAACCACCTTCCTTAGATGAAAGTCAGCCAGCATAAGGAATATGTGTTCACTTGTCTAACTTGGAATATATATATATGTCGTGTACAAGTTGGGATTTTGTACAAGTTATAACTTGTACAAAATCTTGTACAAGTTATAACTTGTACGGCTGAGTTGTACAAGTTATAACTTGTACAAAATCTTTTTCAAATTTTGTACAAGTTATAACTTGTACAAAAATTATGCTTGTACAAGTTATAACTTGTACAATACTATTCTTCATTGATGTTTGGTAATGTATTTTTGCTTTGAACTTTTCAAATTACAGTAGGCTTTAATATAAGTATTCCATTTAAGGAAATGGGTTTGTGGATATTGTAGTAATGTGACAAATTCTATATCAGATTATGCAGAAAGATTCAAATAGATATATTTTCTATTGCACTAACTGTATGTTTTTAATATACTTTTGTCTTGTACATTTCAAATTACAGTAGGTTTTAATATGGGTATTCCATTTAACCTAACAAAAACTTAACAAAACTTTTTAAGTAAGAATTTTCAAAAGTCATCTATTGAATAAACTTTTCAAGTAGAATATTAACATGAAAAGGTAAACCTTTCAATTCTGATTTCTTTGATCTGAGTAAAAAACTTAAGGTAAAATGTCAAATAAGGATGAATAGATTGGACCCCAAGCCAAGGGAAGCCACATGTGAATTACTGTCATTGAAGGTCTTTTTATAGCTTGATTGAAACTGATTATAAAAAGTCTGGCAGGCTCAAGAAGCCCCTATTGTAAGACAATTATATTAACCCTTCCTGCCTTTATTGCTTTGATTGATAGTGATTATAAAAAGTGTGGTAACCTCTAGAAGTCCCTATTGTCAGTCAATTATAATCATGTTTAAATTTAACCCTCACTATTTAACACCTACCTTAATCAAGAAAGAGTTTCTTAAGTCTTTCAGGTGCAACCTGTATAAATTACCACTGTTTAGTATATTTTAGTCACAAGAGTTAGTCTTTTAAACCTGTATTAATCCCCACTGTTTAAAATGTTTTGACACCTGGTACACCTAAGTTATACCATTAACAGGGCGTCAAGTTCCTATTTTTTCCTATTATTTCCTATTTTTTAACAAATTCCTATTTATTCCTATTTTTGGTGATGATAATGTAACAAGGTTAGGCAAACTTAAAAAAGCTTATAATTTGCTTATAATTTGCTTATTATTGGCCCTAGAAGTTTGGGATGGTAAACCAACCTATAGGAAATCATGGGCTGTGAGTCTTCCGATGTGGTCACATTTGACCTTGGGCCCCTGCTTCAAGATCAAATGAGGGTAGCCAAACTTAAAAGTGCTTTCAACTTATTATTGAAAAATGCAGTTTTTCTTCTAAACTATGTTAGTTGGCCTTTTCCGGTGGATACATCTTGCATCTGTGGGTCCTTGGTTTAGTTTTGAACTGAGTTACATGTACATATGTAGTTCTATAGAATGTGTATTTATAAGCTTTTTGGATGTAATTCAATAAGTATGATGCTTACTTGAGATACACGTGTATTATTTTGACTATATTTTTTCCATTGTTCTAAGATAAGTGCAAAATAAAGGGAAATGTGGTGCATCATGATGGCTATAGGGGTGTTAGGAGACTATCTTGTTAAAAAAGATTCCTATTTTCACTATATTTTTTCAGTAATATTCCTATTTTATTCCTATTTTTTGACTCCCGAAATTCCTATTTTCCTATTTTCTGAGACCCACTTGTAACTTGACGCCCTGCATTAACTGCAATCTATTAATTAAGTCGGTCTTAATCGGAGTCCAAAACTATAAAAAAACTTACTTGTACAGCTGCAAAACTACTAAAAAAGTGTATTGGCCTAACATGTACAACTCAGTTTCTAAAAAGTTTCACTTTTACAACACATTTGTACAGCTCAACAACTATTAAAAAGTGTATTGGCCTAACTTGCACAACTAAGTTGTTCAAGTTAAGCTTTTTAGAAGCACAAAAGTTACTTGTACAGCCCCAAAACTATTAAAAAGTGTATTGGCCTAACTTGTACAACTCAGTTGTACAAGTTAAGGTTTTTAGAAGCACAAAATCTATACAAGTTATAACTTGTACAAAATCTTTTTCATATTTTGTACAAGTTATAACTTGTACAACTCAGCTGTACAAGTCATAACTTGTACAAGATTTTGTACAAGTTATAACTTGTACAAAATCCCAACTTGTACACGACATATATATATATATATATATATATATATATATATATATATATATATATATATATATATATACTAATGGATTGAACCTTTCATGTACATACATTGTAATGCCACTTTTCATGTACACTCAACATAATTTTAATGTATATCTCAGAAATATCTTCTATCTTTATTTCTTTTTTAAATGAAAAGTAATTATTTTGTTTCTTAATTTCTACAGAATAACTCAATTATATCTGGCTAAAATTGATCAATGTTTGAACGTCTTTTTTCCCAAAAACTTTAAAATTCATTGTACATGAATAGTTTTACAATGTTTTGGCAATATAAAGAGACCTTTCATGTACACCAAAATTTACATATACGTAAACCATTCAGGTACATTGATATATACATATGTGTAAACCTTTCATGTACATTGCTATATATATATACATATATGTATACCATTCATGTACACTGATATATACATATATGTAAACCTTTCATGTACATTGACATATATATACATATATGTATACCATTCATGTACACTGATATATACATATATGCAAACCATTTAGGTACATTAATATATACATATATGTAAACCATTCATGTACACTGATATATACATATATGTAAACCTTTCATGTACATTGACATATATATATACATATATGTATACCATTCATGTACATTGATATATACATATATGTAAACCTTTCATGTACATTGACATATAGATATATGTAAACCATTCATGTACACTGATATACACATATATATAAACTTTTCATGTACATTGACATATATACATACATGTATACCATTCATGTACACTGATATATACATATATGTAAACCTTTCATGTACATTGACATATATACATATATACAGACCATTCATGTACACTGATATATACATATATGTAAACCATTCATGTACATTGATATATACATATATGTAAACCATTCATGTACATTGATGTAAAATGATGTTCAAATGTTTTCAAGTTACAACTGATTCATTCAACAGTGAAAACCTCAAAGGCAGCTTCTGGTCAGCTATGCAATTGAGCTAGAGTTCTGCAATTTTACTATGTTATTGCTGACCCAAAGGTAGGTGAATAACACATTTATACAAAATTCTGTAAATGCAATAGTTTTCAAGTTACAATTGATTTACTCAACAGTGAGAACCTCAAAGTAGCTGTTGCTCAGCTATGCATTGACCTACAGGTCTGCAATTTCACTATGTTATAGCCGACCCCAAAGTAGATAATAACATATTTAAACAAAATTCTCTAAATGCAACAGTTTTCAAGTTATAACTGATTTATTCAACAGTGACAACCTCAAAGTAATTTCACTATGTTATAATGCATCCAAAAGTAGCTGAATAACATACTTAAAGAAAATACTCTAAATGCAATAGTTTTCACGTTCTGATTTACTCGGCTTCTACCAAGGACTTATTTTTTCATGACCATCTGTTTTTAGCAGGCCTTTTAAATACCAAAGGTTACAACTTTCGGGAAAAATCAAAAGGATCTTGGTCCAATTTAGATCTCATTAAATCTCGAGACTGATCTGAATCAAAGGCTGGATGGCAGAGAAATTACTAATTGTCCCACTCTCAAAGTGCTCTTGTTTACTTCTATTTCTGTTAATTCCCTTTTTTCACTTCAGCAGTGTATTGTATGATTGATAGTTGTAGGGGTAGGTCGCTTTTTTCGTAATGAGTCTTGTGTAACAATTCATTTGGAAAACTTTCTGCTTGCCCTAACTTTGTTGAAGGGGGCCTTGGTGGTGTAGCGGTTAGAGTTCTCACCTCCAATCTCTGAGGCTGCCAGTTCGAATCTCAGGCTGGGTGCTTCATGTTGGAAAGTTGGTAGTTACTTGCCGATGCCCGGTGGTTTACAGTGCAGTATGCATTGGTTTCCTCCACCTGTAAACTACCCGGCGCAATATGACCCTGGCTGTTGAACGTGACGTATAACAACAAATAAATAAAATAAATGAACTAACTTTGTTAAATGGACAGTTTTTTTTAAAAGTCACAGACATACACTTGAGAAAAAACATATTTGTTTCAAGAGTTGCCATTTATTAAAACAATAATGATGTTTACACAGTATTTTGTAGAGATCAATACAACAATACACCAACATACAGGAAATCATGGGCTGGGAATCTTCTGATGTGTTGAGATTTGACCTTGGAACCCTTTTTCAAGGTCAAATGATGATAGTGAAACTTAAAAGTGCTTATAACTTTTTGTGAAACCCACTTAAAGGAAATCATGGGCTGGGAATCTTCTGTGGTCAGATTTGATCTTTGGCCGATCCTTCAAGGTCTAACAAGGATAGCAAAACTTAGAAGAGCTTATAACGTGCCTATTTTTGGCCATAGAGATTTGCAATGTGAAACCAACTTATGGAAAAATTATAGGCTGGAATCTTCTGATGTGGTCAGATTTGGGCCCCTTCTTCATTGTCAAAAAATGATTCACTGACTTTGGTGAGTTATCTTTCAGGTGGATACAAATTTGTATCAGTTCTCTGATGTGCTAGGACTAGTTTTGTTTGGATAACAGAGGGTTTAGGTAATAGAAAAAGGTTTGTATAAAACAATTACAATAGGAAAATAAAATACCAGAGATGCCCGTACCCCACAGCCCAGGGAAATATTTTTAACACCATGAGATATGGAAGTACTGTATCAGTAAAAAGTTCAGGATACTTTCAGAGAACTGTAGAGCAGGGTCGGTAACACCGGTACCTCGGTATCGGGACCAATTCACTTCAACACCGTGGTGACACTTTACAGCCGGTATTTCGAAAGTCAGTATATAATATTGTTAGAAATAAACCTCAAATCTGAAGAAATTACAAACTTTTATCCAATATTTTTATATATTTTAGCATTTTTATTGTGATTTCTTTAAGAACTTCAATGTTTTCTTTTCACGAAACTTACTTCCGGTTAGAAGGACTATTTGATTGGGGGATATGCTAGAACGCAATTTCTTCTTTCGGTATCCCGGAATCGGTACGGTTTTACACTGGCGGGATACCGAAATGAAAAATTTGCTACCGACCCTGCCCTAGAGAACTGTCAGTTACACAAAGGTCCAAACAATGTTTAAATAGAGAAAATAATGTCTAAGAGAAAGATAATACATATAGTTTATCTACATCTGGCATGGCTAAATTATGGTTTAGATGTTTTGAATATTACCATGCATACAGAAGTGGTAATACATTCAATGAATGCTTATGTGTGGTGTTGGAGCAAAATCTGTGGCTCACCTAATAAAATTCCATCCGTTACAATGGGAAGTTGTAAAAGTAAAATTTTTAATAAATTCTGATATGACTTTAACAGTGCTTAATCTGCATCAAAAGAAAGACCCAAAGGTGCAACAAGATTTTCTAGGTCAAGGTCACCATGACAAGGTCAAAGGTCAAATCAAGGTCACACCATGATGCTGCACACCTACAACCCCTAACCAATGTCCCTACCAAGCATTAACTTCCTACATCTTACGGTTTCCGAGATATAGCCCGGACAAGATTTTATAGGTCAAGATCACCACTGCAAGGTCAAAGGTTAAATCCAGGTCACATCATGACGTTGCACACCTACTTCCCCCAACCAATGTCCCTACCAACTATCAACTTCCTGCACCTTACGGTTTCCGAGATTTAAAGATTTTATAGGTCAAGCTCATTACAGCAAGGTCAAAGGTCAAATCAAGGTCACACCATGACGTTGCACACCTACACACCTAACCAATGTCCCAACCAAGAATCAACTTCCTACACCTTACAGTTTCCGAAATATAGTCTGGACAAGATTTTATAGGTCAAGGTCACTACAGCAAGGTCAAAGGTCAAATCAAGTTCACACCATGATGTTGCACACCTTCACTCCCTAACCACTGTCCCTACCAAGTATCAAACCCTACACCTTATGGTTTACCAGATATAGCCCAGACAAGATTTTAAAGGTTAAGGTCACTACAGCAAGGTCAAAGGTCAAATTAAGGTCACACCATGACGTTGTACACCTACACACCCTAACCAATGTCCCTACCAAGAATTAACTTTCTGCACCTTAACGTTTCAAAGAAATAGCCAGGACAAGATTTTATAGGTCAAGGTAACTACGGCAAGGTCAAAGTTCAAATCAAGATCTGACCATGACATTACACACCTACACCCCTAACCAATGTAGCTACCACGTATCGACTTCCTACACCTTACAGTTTCCGAGATATAGCCCAGACAAGATTTTTAAACTCAAGGTCTCTATGGCAAGGTCAAAGGTCAAATCAAGGTCAGACCATGACATTGCACACCTACACATCCTGACCAATGTTCCTACCAAGAATTAACTTTCTACACCTTACCGTTTCAAAGAAATAGCCAGGACAAGATTTTATAAGTCAAGGTCACTACGGCAAGGTCATAAGTCAAATCAAGGTCAGACCATGACATTGCACACCTACACATCCTGATCAATGTCCCTACCAAGTATTGATTTCCTACACCTTACGGTTTCTTCATATAGCCCGGACAAACTTTTTCCCGCCACCCACCCCCCCATTCAGACACCATGGGTGAAAACAATACACCGACAGCCCTTAAGGGCTGTGTGGTAAAAACCAAATTGAAATTAGTTAATAAAATTAAATACATTTGATTTTAGAGGTCCAGATAATAGAGTTTGTACTGTACTAAGATCACAATGTTGTGTGACAAAAGCAACATCCATTTCACTAGATGGCCTAGGCTGAAGTCCGGACATGTATGTAGATGCACATGTAATGCCACAGGGCTATAAACAATACTTTTTGGCCTTATTAGTGGACAAAATATTTTATCAAGTGTTGATTCTAAAAATTTGAAATGTATGGGCAGTTCCCAGTCATGTAGTGCTGGTATTGTTTATTGATATTGAAATACTTATTGAGCCGTGCTAGATATACTGATATCGATAATGTAGGGTACAATGTCAATATCGAAACATACCACTAAATAGACGCAATTAAGCTGTTTGCCATTTAAAAAAAATATAACATTTGAGAAATATATTGCTTTACCTAGCATTTTTTTGTCAAATTACACTTACCGCTAAACCAGAAATGCCATATTTGTTTACATTTCGAGAAACTTCTAAAACTCGTGAAAGGGTTTGGAAGCTCTCCCCGAAAACACCCATGACCCAATATTTCAATATCGATCGATACAGAAGCAAAAATATGGTTTGATATCGATATAGATATTATTATTCGATACCAACACTACAGTCATGTCCAAAAACAGATGGGAACCTGTCCTGTATCAAGTCAGTATAGTACGAATACAAAAATTTTTAGCTAATGAAGTGTCCCATGAGGAACACTTGTTTGTATTCAGGGGAGAGGAGAGAGAGAGTGGGTCTGTCAGCCATATTTTCTATTGCTTATAACTCGGCAACCACTGGGCAGAATCTCTTCAAATTTAACACATGTATGCAGTAGCCCTGGGAAAATATTCTTAATATGGTGTCATGACATTTCAACAAATGAGAGAAGTTACATGATTAAAAACATGTTTTTGACAGGGGTGTGCCTGTCCAGATGATAACTTGAAAAGTTCTTCACCTATTCACATGAAATTTAGCAAGTATATTTACTACATAAATTTCTGTAAATTGTTAACTTTTGGAAGTGATCTGATACAAAATGGCTGACTTTTTGATGGTTAACATTTTGCTTGTAAACTTTTTTAACTTCTCACATTGGTACAATCTATTTCCCATCATTCTGATAATATTATTATTACATAGATTTTCAACTTCAGGATGCTGAATTTCTACCTGCATTTAACTCTACTGCCTTAAGAAATTTCAAATCTATGGATCCTGGAAAACTGTTCGACTTTCACATCCTCTGCACTTTTAGCCATGTTGACGTTCAGTATAACAAAACTTTTGGTGATGAAAGTTTGACTTATCTTAACACACCACTGTAGTTTCAAAGATTTAATCCCTTAATTGAGAAACACAGTCATTCCATTCATCTGATGTTCAAATGATTATTCTTTTCCTCTCTTTATTCCTTTCTGCATCTCCACACTACATCTGATTATTCACATTGGGTTTCTGTACACATTTCCTAGAAAAGAGTAGAAAACAAACAAGCTTAAATTCAGCTGAAAAATAATTCACAAGACAAACATTTTCTAGCTTGTAATTGAAGTACTATATCTCACACCATTTCTGACATAAATGCATTATTAGATTTCAAGTCGACATTCAACATGGCTGTCAAAAATGGTGAGACAACAACTTTTTACCCCACAGCCCTTGAGGGCTGTCGGGATATTGTTTTCACTGATGACGTCCGGATGGGCGGGCTGCAGGAAAAAGTTTGTCTGGGCTGTATCGAAGAAACCATCAGTTGTAGGAAGTTGATACTTGGTAGGGACATTAGTTAGGGGGTGTAGGTGTGCAACGTCATGGTCTGACCTTGATTTGACCTTTGACCTTGCTGTAGTGACCTTGAATTTGAAAATCTTGTCTGGGCTATATCTCAGAAACCATAAAGTGTAGGAAGTTTATACTTGGTAGGGACATTGGTTAGGGAGTGCAGGTGTTCAACATCATGGTGTGACCTTGATTTGATCTTTGACCTTGCTGTAGTGACCTTAACCTATAAAATCTTGTCCGGGCTAGATCTCGGAAACCGTAAGGTGTAGGAAGTTGATACTTGGTAGGGGCATTGGTTAGGGGGTGTAGGTGTGAAATGTCATGGTGTGACCTTGATTTGATCTTTGACCTTGCTGTAGAGACCTTGACCTATAAAATCTTGTCCGGGCTGTATTTCAGTTACTGTAAGGTGTAGGAAGTTGATACTTGGTAGGGACATGGGTGTGGGTTGTATGTGTGTAGTGCATGGTGTGACCTCTTCAGTGTACTGGGAGGGAATGTCAGACAGAGCTACTTCCCTATAATAAGGGGGGTCTGGATCATGTTGAGGTTGGTCTTGGTCAGAAATAGGCCCAGAGGGCTGAGCCACAGAGGGTTTTGAAGACCTGTGTCTGTTTGCAGAGGACTGATCCTCCTCTGAGGAAGATGACACATACCAGCACCTGTCCTTTTGTCTACTCTTGTCAGCATGTTTTTTGGGTTTAGTAGGTGACATCTCAGGTTCATCAGATTCCACATAATATTGATCCGAGGCAGACCTAGGTTCACCCTCATGCCTTTTGTGAGAGTGAGAGTGTTTTATAGGACTATCCGATACCTTCTTAGAAGGTTCCTTGGATGCATTACAACTCTGATCTGATGCATTCTGAAGATCAGATCCGAGACGTGGAGGAAGTGCTGGGCTATAGTCCACATCCATTTCCGCTATATGAGAGGTAGTTCTAGGTCTCGGAGGGGATATATCCAGGTTAACAGCACTAGTTGAAGTTCCAGACTTAGAAGCTGAGGCCTAATCCACCTCTGAATATTTTTTGGTTGTTAATTCGTCTCGAAGAGACTGGAAAGCTTCTAACATTGAAGCATAGAACAAACCCATTTGTTGCTGCAAATGGATGTTTGGTGTGTTACCCAGGGATTTTTCTAAATTTGATTCATTTTTCTGCTGTAAGGCAGTACCTGGGGTGGGTGGGAAAGCTTTGGCGAATGTTCTGATAGACAATGAACTGAAGGGTAGGGACTGAGGATGTGGGGGTGAAGTAAATAAGTTATCAGCAGCACTCTCAAGGTCTGCATTTGAACCAGTAAATGAATCTACGTCATCCCCTAGAAGATCTAGTTCATCGTCCTTTGAACTAACACTTTGGCTCATTTGCTTCTTAATATAGCGTTTTCTTTGAGAGATTTTCAACAGTTGTTATTCTGTAAAAGAGGGACATATTGGATACAGAATTTCAAAATTGATACTGGGGTCATCAGCCTTGTCGGATTCCCTACAGGTAGGGCAGTAATTATGTGTCAAACAGGAAGCAAAAGTGCCTACACTTGTTAGATCTCGGTTTGGCTTTATTCATTTGGTGGGAAGACATTTTGAAATGCAATAAAAGATGTAGGAAAAAGCCTGAACCGAGGAAAACTCAGAACACGCAAAAATAATGAAACATACTTATCCTGTCAAAACGGAAATTTTACAGAATAATCTATGATAAGGAAAGCATTTAATGTACGGAATATTTGTAAAATAAAATAAAACCTTGAATGCAAAATATATTTTATAAAATAGCAGACATGCCCGTACAGCAAAGCCTAGGGAAATACTTTTTAGACCATGAGATGATAATGATAATAATAGTAGAATTTAGAGCACAAAATTGATACAAATCCTCTAATGGGCTTAAGTCCAAGAAGGGAGAGTCCAGGGACAGACATGGGTTGATATCTAAAAAGAGCCCGCCAGGGTATAACTAAGGTGGAGGGTATGCCTGACCCATAAATAAGTGAACAACATATTTAAACAAAATACTCTAAATGCAATAGTTTTAAAGTCATAACTGATTTACTCAACAGTTTATACTTTGAAAGTACCAAAAGCTCAGCTATGCAATGAGCTAAAGGTTTGCAATTTTACTATGTTATAGCTGACAGATAAGTAGGATAATAACATATTTAAGACAAGGATGCCGTAGCTGGTTTTCTGCCAACCACAGAGTCGAATCTTAGGACAGCACTGGGTGCTGAAATCTGTAAACTCAGTATTATCCCCCGCATTTGTTTTTAGATTTGTGTAGCGAGATGGGTATTTGTAGTGACGTTATGTGAAAAGTTTGCAAATATAAAAGGTCTGTAGATGCACAGTTTTACAAGGCTGGTTTAAGATGAAAACACCAGAATATTTCCTGTCCACGGACTTGCCTCATTAATATTAATAAGCAAATGTGCGCAGTTACGGCAGTTTTTTAGGGGTTTTCTGATCTCAATTTTTCTGTCAATCTGTTTCAAAGTGTCAGAAGAAGTTGTGAATAGAATATATATATATATTTTTTGGAATTAATATAACTGAAAAGGTCTGGTTTGCTTGAGAATGAAAATACTACAAATTCGCAGTTTACATGCACTCATTTATGACAAACATCTAGTACTCAGTAAAAGATCTACTACGTAGATATTGGTCAATAAAAATATTGTCAGGAAACTCCCACAAAGAACTACCGTGACCGCGCATATTTGCTCATTAATATCATTGAGGCAAGTCTGTTAACAGGAAATATGCTGGTAGTTTTCATCTTAAACCAGCCTTGTAGAATATTGTCAGGAAACCCCCTAAAGAACTACCCTGACCGCGCACATTTGCTCATTAATATTAATGAGGCAAGTCTGTGAAAAGGAAATATGCTGGTAGTTTTCATCTTAAACCAGCCTTGTATTTTTATTCGCCAATGTCTAGTACTACCATGACGTCACTTCATTCATTAATTTGTTTGCGGTTTATTTGTTTCACAAATGAGTACGGCTGTGGTTACCTATTTTAAACACAAATATCTGTCAAGCGATGTGTTTGGTTCATAATGAAATACTTTTTAAATTAATTGTCATGCTTCAATGAATGAATGAAGTCACGTAGATGCGCAGACACCGATTTTACATTAACAGTGTCTGCGTGATAAACCAACAGACGAATAAATATACTTTAATTGGACTTTCACGTCTAGAAACCAGCAGACGAAACCGTTAAAAAAGACTCGATCGAGTAGGCCACTACAATGGGTAACACAATAGTTTCTAGGACATACCGAACCTTACAGAATGCCAGATGTAGTGCTAGACAAGCTTTTTACTTTATAAAATATAACTGAATAAAAGCATTAAAAATCTTCAAAATGGCAGTGCATAGCATACACCTTCATGTACAGATATGTGAACAAATATTACACAGAATTTGATATTTAAGTACTTAAACGGCCAATTTAAAATCGCGGCCACAACCCAGTACATAAGTCGAATTGCAAATTTAATCAGTAAATTAATTTTTTATAAGTTAATACCCTATCCAATGGACAATATGCTAAACCGGTCGGCGCAGACCGGCCCGCCAAACATCAGAAAAAGACGTCCTGTGTTTCCACCGGCTGGCCGGTCCTCACACTGCATTCGCCAGGTGGCACATTGTACTTCTTTGCTGTCTAGACAACCTGACGTCATGGCATCCTTTTCGTTGTCTAAACCTATTAGACCCCTAGTGAGCTGATAGCGGGGTCGGTGGGAGGGTCTTGTGTGTCCATTGGATAGGGTATTAACTAATAAAAATTTAATTTACTTATTAAATTTGCAATTTTATTGCGTTAATACATCCTATCCAATGGACAATATACTGAATAACTACCGCTTGGTCGGCGGGTAAGTTACTAGGGACTTATGTGAACTCACAAATGATAGCAAATTTTAACCTACGGTCTAGGCTGACTTTGTCAGGAGACCCATAGGCCCAGGCCTGGATTGACCTTAAGGTCAGGAAACCCTGTAAGGCCTTGGTCGGTTGCCAACAGCCGGTTAACCGGGGCTATACTGACGTCGCCCCCCTTTTTTAACAGACCTGCTCTGAGGTAGGGGAAGAGAGGGATGAGCTCAGTCCTAGAAAGCAAATAAACCTCCCGAAGGAAGCACGTCCCATTTTATACTATGTGTATGTAGAACCGTTTACATTATGTACATACATACGAATCTCTCCACTCTAAGGGCTGCTTGTGGTTCTGCTGAGCAACCAACACCAAGCCCAATTGGTAAAGCTCTGAGTCAGCTCAAGCCACACCCTTCAGATAGAACAGTGTGAAGGTATTAAGTGACTTCAGTGGTAGACTGACAAGAATGGATCTAAGGAGATTCCCGACTGGAAGCCCTTAGGAGCAGCAAAGGCCCTGACATCATGAGCTTTTAACTTGATGTAAAAGGTGGGCCTTCTGGTCAGAGAGCTTATAATATAGGATCACAGTCTGCTTGATCCAAGAGGAGATAGAGGCAGGTGAGGTGTCTTTGTTGAAACCTTTCCTAAAGGAGTCAAAGCCACTTCCTTATTCTGCCTGAGGTCTGAGGCCTTATCCAAATAGTAGCGCAATGCTCTAACCGGAAAGAGGGACCTGACAGACTTGAGGGACCTATCAAGTTTTGGCCAGGGCTGGTATAACCACTGGGGCCACACTGTCTGGACCCTCTTTGGCCAGCTGATTCTTGAAAAGAAAGCTGGGTGATGGATACAGGAAAACCTGTGATCAAACAGATTGGCGTCTGATATCCCTTTTTTTTTTGTCAAGCATGAATCTCACTTCTGCACTTGCCTGACCCAAGTCTTGAAGGTCATGTGCTTGAAGGAAGCCTCTAGGATTGCTTCAAAGCGAGCCTTAGTTAGCTGGTGTAAAACCAGGGATAGGTTCCAGGAGGGGATGCCCTTCTACCTTGGGTCTGTCTTTAAGGAAACTATCCAGCTATCCAGGAGACGATGCGAGATTTTTGTCTTTGCTGATGGTGACAGGTAAAATACCTAGTTTATCAGCAATGGCTGACCTGTAACCATCAATGGTGCTGGGCTGCAACTTCCTGTCCTCAAAAGGGCAAATAAGGAAGTCAGCAACTGACTTAATAGGGGGTGCTCTGAAGTCCACCCGATTAATGATGCACCACTTGCTTCACTGACTGATCTGATTGATCCTCTTTGAGGATCCTCAATCCTTGTTGCCACTGCCTCAGAGATTCCCTGTTTTTTGATTGCTGTGGTTCTAGGAGCCATGTATGGAGATTCAGATTTGTCAGATTTCTATGAGGGATCTGATTGAGGGCTGTGTTAACAGGTTGGGCAGGTTAGGCAGACTCAGTGGAATCTGACTGGACATGGCCATTAGATCCCAAAACAAAAGCCTGTTGGACTTCCCCGGAGTAATCAGAATGATTCTCTTGCATGGGGGGGTCCTGTCACTTCTCCACCACTTGCCCAAGATGGCTTCTGGTGGAAAGGCATATGTGTCCAGATCCTCCCATGGCAGACTTAGTGCATCCACTGCTGTGGCCAGGGGATCCGGTACGGGTGACTCCAACAGAGGCAACTTGTTGTTGAACCTTGTGGCAAATAGGTCTATTTGAAGCTGGTGCCACCGGCTGCATATTGTTTGGAAGACCTCCTGAAGGAGAGACCACTCTGTTAGGATGGTCTGGCCTAGCTTGGATAGCTTGTCTGCTACCACGTTAGCCGGCCAGTAAGGTGTCGGGCTTTGAGAGTTACTTGATTTCTGGTGCACCCAGTCAAGATTCTCCCTAGTGGAGCCCACAGTGGGCCCAACCTCATGCCTCCTTCTTTGCTTATGTATGAGACCACTGTGGTGTCGTCAGTTGCTACAAGTACTATCTTGTGTATGCAGAGGTCTTGGGACTCTTTTAAGGCTAGAAAGACTGCCTTGAGATCTGGATCACTGATATGCAACTTGCTTTCCGGAAGGAACCAGGTGCCTCTTGCAGTGTGTTCATTTAAGTAAGGCCCCACCCTTCTTTTCATGGGTCTGAAAAGATTTGTAGAGCATGTTTTACTGGGTGTAATGGTTAGCCTGTAAGGCCAATGTCGTCTTGCAGCCACCATTGTAAATGTGGGTGCAAGGACCTTGGTATTGTAATCACCTTTTCTAGTGACTCTGGTACCCTCCAGTTGTTTTTGAGATGCCACTGTATGGGTCTGATATAAAGTCGGCCTAGGTGAAAATGTTTTTCTGTGGCTGTTAGTAAACCCCTCACAGACATGAACTGCTGGACCGGACAAGCCAGTAGTGACAGTATTTCTAGTATGATAGTTCTGCCAATGGTCCGGGGTCAGACCCGACTGGACCTGAGGTCAGACTGGTAACCTACAAAGTCGAAGATCTGCTTTGGTTCCAGTTCCTACTTTTCCAAATTCACCAGCCAACCTAGTTCTAGGCATATTTTCAACAGGTGTTGAGTATGCTGGAGACCAACTTGTTCGGATGCAGCTCTCACCAATCTGTCATCTAGGTACTGGTGGATTTATATCCTTCTACATGGCCATCAGTTTCACCTCCTTGTAATTACAGTGAACAGTGAGCTTTGAATAGGTATGTCCAACCCTGGACATGAAATCTCAGATATGTCCTGGACTGTTCCTGTAATGGTATATGGAAGTAGGTATCCTTGAAAAACTACAAAGGGAACCCACTCCCCTTGTTGAAGGGAGGTTAATCTGATGGTTTCCAGTGATCCATTTTTTTTTTGTATGCTGATGTAATGTCTGTGACAGGTAGAGGTTCCTGTGGTGATTGACATAGCAGCTTATGATGTTCATGGTCCTTGTCAAACCTGGTCTGGTCTGGAAAGGAGGGAGTGTGGCCCTCCTTCTAAATTGTACTACCTAGGGACCAGCTCCCAAGGCTTCAGATGAGTTTAGTACAACCCTTGGTAGACTGATAAACATTTACTGTCCCTCTGGACCCTGGTCCAACCTGGTGACAGTGATACCAGTTTACAGTTTACTTGTTCTTGCTGTAGTCCAGCCCAGGTGGGGCTGACACAATTCACATTACATAGACTCTTGACCCTAGACCAGCCGCATGTAAGGTGGAGTATGTAAACATTGTCATTTGTATGATGGCTGACCCCTGACCGAACAATGAAAATTGTCCGATTGTGAACCACATTTTCTCTTGCTGTTCAAAAGACCCATTTAATTTCTATGTAACCAGCAATTTTGGCCACAGCAAGCTTCTGTAGCCCATAGTACTCTGTAACCAATAAAACTGGCAGGCTAGGCTGACCCAGTGTTCGCTCTCTGCAAAAATGAATGTGAGACAGACTGTCTCCCTTCACTTGAAAAGGTGAGACAACTGTGAAAAAATGCGACACATGATTTGTGTCAAGATATTTGGAAATATTTAGTTCCAATTTGGGACTGCATAAAATTTTCTTTATTTAAATAATAAAAAATAGATGCTAAACTAAAAGTTCAAATAAATAAACTATTTAATACTGTTTTTAATTTTGTTTTATTATTATTTTTTTAAATTTCACTTCTAAACCACATCTTAATGGCTGGGTGTTACTGGTTTATTTATTTTTTTTTATTAATTTACTGTTATCTGGATTCATCAAATAAATAAATAAATTGCATTACTTCTCCTTTCTTTGAAGAAATGTATATTTTGTCTCTTCCGATAATACACAAATTTCTTTGGTCAGTAGTTGTTTCGACTGTTTCGCCTGTGACACAGTATGCAGAAGACAAGTTAAAAATTAGACATAAAGCACAGAATCTCGTGAGAATACCCAAATTCTCGCGTGAATTACTGTTAGCTGGATGTATCAAATAAAATAAACTCACTTTCATGTCTTTCTAACCTATTTCTATGAGGAAATATGTACGTCGTCGCTTCCGATAATAGACGAATTTCTTTGGTCAGTAGTTGTTTCGACTGTTTCCTATGATACTATAAGCAGAAGACGAGTTTAAAACTCGACAAAAAGCACGGAAATCACGCGAGAATACTCGAATTCTCACGTGAATTACTGTTGGCTGGATATTTAAAATAAAATAAACTGCTTTTCATGCTTTTCTCAACCATTTCTATGAGGGAATATGTACGTCGTCGCTAATATAATAGACGAATTTCTTCTGTCCGTTTTGAGTGTTTTGCCTGTTAGCGACAGCACAGACGCATTGGTGAGTTGGTTTTGCGACAACTCACCCCAGGGTGTGTACAAACTCGCGAAATCGTGCTCGAGAGCGAACACTGCTGACCATAGAATTTAATTACTGGTCTACTAACTAGGTGGTCCCCAAGTGATCTGCCGGTCAGTTCCGGTCCTTTGAAACCAGTATGAAAAGGGCCAGACAGCAAATGCACCTGATAGCAGGTCGGTAGTCTCTGTAACTAGTTGGTGTGAAGCTGCTCAGTGAAAACTGTATAGCTAGCTTCTGTGCAGGTCCAAAACTTCCTGTCAGGGACTACACATTATAAGGCCCATCATCAGGCTTAGGCCGGTGAATAGGCTGATGATGAGGAGTGGTCAGCTGGTAGGAGACCTTTAGTTTGTGATTCTTGGTGCTGGTTGGTAGGCAGGGAGGCTCTGTAATATGAGGCAAGCTGTTCAGTGCAGGTTATGTAGATGGTACCAGTTGTTGAAACAACTGTACAAGGCTGTGTAACCGGTACCCTGCCGGTACACTGTAACCAGTTAAAGCTACTGTATAAGGCTGTGAAGCCGGTAGCCGGTCGGTACATTCTGTAACCAGTTGCTGAAGCAAGTGTACAAGGCTGTGTAGCCAGTACCCGGTCGGTACACTTAAACCAGTTATTGAAGTAACTGTACAAGGCTGTTTAGCCGGTACCCTGCTGGTACACTGTAACCAGTTGAAGCTACTGTATAAGGCTGTGAAGCCGGTAGTCGGTCGGTACATTCTGTAACCAGTTGCTGAAGCAAGTGTACAAGGCTGTGTAGCCAGTACCTGGTCAGTACACTTAAACCAGTTATTGAAGTAACTGTACAAGGCTGTTTAGCAACCAGTTGCTGAATGAAGTTTACAACTATCTTTGTGTTGAATTCAGTTTCCTCCATACATTAAAATATTTCTTTTAAACACACGTCTTCTCTGTAGATTTGACAGTTGCTTGGAAAGCCATTGTGAGCTATATTTAGAAACAATTGTTGGTTGGTGTGTCACGTGACCAGCTTGCTGGTCGGAGGGACAATGTGATTGGCTGATTGGAGATGACGATCTGCTTCGTGAACTGGTCGGTGAATCACATGACCAACTTCGGGGATATGCCTTCACTAGACGCGTTCTTTCCTTAAGAAAAAGTAAATGTAAGCTTACTGGTCGACTGACGTCTGTAGCAGAGAAGTCTGTACCAGTACGCTGGAGGTGGATTACAGGAACTAAAACTGGAATCACAGTAGACGTGAGTGCAAAGAATGTACTTCCGACCTTCTTGTTCGGTGAATCACGTGATAAATTTCATGACTGGTCGGTGAGAACATGTGACCAGCTTCGTGAAGACACGCGATTGGCTGACTGGATATGACATCAGAGGTCGCGTTCTTTTAGCTAGCCGACCGTCTGTTGCTTTAAAAGCAGAGAAGCCTGGACCAGTGCACTCTGTAGATGATATTCCTGGCCGGTCTGAAGTCGGTTCTTCTTCTCAGCCGGCTGTACACTCAAACCAGTTTTCTGGCCATCCACTGCCCTTACTACCAACACACGTGCCGGGTCCATAAGGGTGGGACTGAGAATGTGTTCTGAAGAAATCTGAAGAATTCATCTCTTTCTTCTGATGAAAAAATACTCGAGCTAGGCTGGTGTGACTGATGCTTTACAGCAGAGAAGTCTGTACCAGTGCGCTCTGAAGAAATCTGAAGAATTCATCTCATGCTTCTGATAAAAAAACACTATATACTCGAGCTGGCTGGCGTGACTGATGCCTTACAGCAGAGAAGTCTGTACCAGTGCGCTCTGATGAAGAATGCACCTTTCATGGGGAATCCCTTTTATTTACAGTGCTCAAAACTACGTAGACTGAGGTTTACCGTGATTTCTAAGACGTTTCTATGGTGACTGTAGGTGGAAGGTTATAGATGGTACATTCAAACAAAAGACACGGATAAAAGAAAACCTGTAAGTAGTATATCCATAATTCCTCAATAAAGTCGATCTGCCTCTAACAACACAATGGTTGAATGGGAGGAAACTAGCAGAATGGCTGCCTTCATATTTCCCGTCAATTACTGCCCTATCATCAACAATAAATTGAGTCAACTAAGGAGCGTTT
Organism: Sabellastarte sp. h YS-2021; assembly: GCA_964017235.1. Taxonomy (NCBI): domain Eukaryota; kingdom Metazoa; phylum Annelida; class Polychaeta; order Sabellida; family Sabellidae; genus Sabellastarte; species Sabellastarte sp. h YS-2021. The sequence goes on from OZ024928.1 coordinate 21,627,135, forward strand.
CCAGCAGATTTCTAAATGTATATCCATGCTTGATCAGTAGGTAACACTTCTACACTGAAACTATCCACATATAAGGTTGAACATCCGTCATAATGCACACTTTTGCTTAAAATATCTGGAGATGTCAAAAAACACGTCTGCACAGTACACGCGCCAAACGAAAAAGATTGTATGACGTCAGGTTGTCTAGACAGGAAGGAAGTACGAGGCGCCATCTGGGGAGTGCACAGTACTATGGACCGGCCAGCCGGTGGAAACACAGGACGTATTTTTCTGATGTTTGGCGGGCCGGTCTGCGCCGACCGGTTTAGCATATTGTCCATTGGATAGGATGTATTAATGCAATAAAAATAAACTTTAAAACAATTTCCAAATATTCGTTCAAGCAGAGCATGCACCAAACGAAAAATATGCCATGACGTCAGGTTATCTAGCAAGCAAGGAAGTACGATGCGCCACCTGGCGAATGCAGTGTGAGGACCGGCCAGCCGGTGGAAACACAGGACGTCTTTTTCTCACGTTTGGTGGGCCAGTCTGCGCCGACCGGTTTAGCATATTGTCCATTGGATAGGATGTATTAACGCAATAAAATCAAAGATTTGACTAAAAATACTGTCCATGCAATAGTTTACAAGTTACAACTGATTTACTCAACACAGATAACATCGAACAACATAACATCAGCAGTGAACACCTGAAAGTAGCTATAGTTCAGTTATGAAATGAGGTACAGATCTGTAATTTCACTGTTATAGCTGACCCAAAAGTAGGTGAATAACCTATTTAAACAAAATATTCTAAATGCAATAGTTTTCAAGTTACAACTGATTTACTCAGCAGTGACAACCTTAATGAAGCTATTGCTTAGCTATGAAATGAGCTACAGGTCTATAATTTTAGTATGTTATAGCTGACCCAAAAGTAGGTGAACAGATTTAAACAAAATACTCTAAATGCAATAATTTTCAAGTTACAACTGATTTACTCAAGAGCTATACTCTGAAAATAGCTATAGCTCAAAACTGCAATGAGCTACAGGTCTGCAATTTCACACTATTATAGTGGACAGAAAAGAGGTAAATATCATATTTAAACAAGATGCACTCAGAGAGAGCAAAATACTCGACTCCATGTGACCAGTCTCTAAAGTGATATACAGTATTGTAAGGAAGACAATGAAATAAAACCAAACATGTAAATTAATTTTTAAAGAAATATCAAGTAGAAAGCCATATTCATTAAAAATACATTGATATGGGACCTCTGAAAATTCTTGATTTTTTGTATACAAAATAAGAATCCAGATCTTTCTTTCAGTAACTTCTTCCTTTGACCAGGTCCTACACACAAAAATGTTTTAATAAAGATCTGTTCATTAATTCTTGAGTAATCTAAACCCAAAAACAGACAGACAAATAGACAAACAATTTTACCCAAAAACATAAACTGCTAGTGTAGGTAAAATATAGCTTAAAAGTCACTTCTTGATAAAAATCACTCATGGTAAATTTTTGTGATGGCCGCCAAAAGTGGTGAAAATTGAAATTTTTCCCTTTTGGATAGGACACTATTGTACTACCCTGTGGGTCAAAAATTAGCTCGAAATCACCCTATCTGTTACAATTTTCGAGACATTCACACTTTTTCATTTTCCGCGAAAATCCAAGATGGCCGCCAAAGTGGCGAAAATTGAACTTTTTCCCCTTTTCATAGGACAATCTTGTACTGCCCTGTGGGTCAAAAATTCATTCAAAATCGCTCTATCTCTTACGGTTTTTGAGTTATTCACATTTTTTTTTCATTTTCCGCAAAAATCCAAGATGGACGCCAAAAGTGGCGAAAATTGAAATTTTTCCCCTTTAAACAGGACACTCTTGTACTACCCTCTGGGTAAAAAAAGTTCGCTCGAAATCGCTCTATCTCTCACGGTTTTCGAGATATACACATTTTTTCATTGTCCACAAAAATCCAAGATGGCCGCCAAAAGTGGCGAAAATTGAAATTTTTCCCTTTTGCATAGGACACTCTTGTACTGCCCTGTGGTTCAAAAATTCGCTCGAAATCGCTATATCTTTTACTGTTTTCGAGAGATTCACACTTTTTCATTTTCCACAAAAATGCAAGATGGCTGCCAAAAGTGGCGAAAACTGAAATTTTTCCCGCTTGCATAGGAAACTCTTGTACCACCCTGTGGGTAAAACATTTGCTCGAAATTGCTCTATCTCTTATGGTTTGCGAGATATTTGTGATTTTTCACATTTTTACTAAAAGTAGCAATAAAGTAGTCATTACTCACTTGTACATTGAGCAACAGTTGTGAAGCTTCAATATGTTACAGTTCACAAAAAAGTAGATGAATAACATATAAGTAGATAAACAAGATATAAGCCATTTACTCATTATGGTTATCATTAAAAATTGACAAAGTAGCTGTTACTCACTTAGTTACTCACTCAAAAGTAGGCCAAAAGTAGGCCAAAGTTCACCAAACCCAAAAAATTTTGAAGAGCGTAAAAATTCATTAGGACAAGTAACTTACCAAAAATGTGTAACTGTAGTAGTTTCAGAGAAAACTGCGTGACCCACGGACGCACATACGCACACACATTGTGCAAATTATAATATAAAAAGACAAAATAAAAACAGAACTAATAATTAATAACTAGAGTAAAGTGGCTGGCTTTCATCCAACCACAGAGTCGAATCTTAGGACAGGACTGGGTGTTGAAATCTGAAAACTCTGTATTATTGCCCGCATTTGGAAACCGCTTTCACGGAAGTTTTCAGATCTGTGTCTCGAGATGGGTATTTGTTTACAAATATAAAGGGTCTGTAGATGCGCAGTTTTACAAAGCTGGTTTAAGATGAAAACCACCGGCATATTTCCTGTCAATGGACTTGCCTCATTAATATTAATGAGCAAACATGCGCAGTCACGGCAGTTCTTTGAGGAAGTTTTCCGACAATATATTTTACAAGGCTGGTTTAAGATGAAAACTACCAGCATTTTTCCTGTTCACGGACTTGCCTCATTAATATTAATGAGCAAACATGCGCAGTCACGGCAGTTCTTTGAGGAAGTTTTCCGACAATATATTTTACAAGGCTGGTTTAAGATGAAAACTACCAGCATATTTCCTGTTCACGGACTTGCCTCATTAATATTAATGATTAAATATGCGCAGTCACGGCAGTTCTTTGTGGGGTTTCTTGACAATATTTTACAAGGCTGGTTTAAGATGAAAACTACCAGCATTATTGTAGAAATAAACTACGTATGCGCGGACTTTATTGGCGATTCAATCACAAAAATAACCTAAAACTAGGGTGAAGTGGCTGGCCTTCTGCCAACCACAGAGTCGAATCTTAGGACAGCAGTGGGTGTTGAAATCTGTAAACTTGATATTATCGCCCGCATTTGCAAACCGCTTTATTTGTTTTATATATTGTGAGAAGAGTGAGGTGCGGTGACAGTAAAATATTGCTGGATCATATATTTGTAAAATGTTGCTAGAAACCCCATTGTAGCCTCATGTTTTGATCACTGTGTGGATGTACAACTACCAGCATTTGATATTTTATTTGTTTTAAATATTGCCAGAAGACAGAGTGAGGTGCGGCGACAGTAAAATATTGCTGGATTATATATTTGTAAAATATTGTTAGAAACCCCATCGTAGCCTCACGTTTGCATCACTGTGTGGGTGTACAACTACCAGCATTTGATATTTTATTTGTTTTAAATATTGCGAGAAGACAGAGTGAGGTGCGGCGACAGTAAAATATTGCTGGATTATATATTTGTAAAATATTGTTAGAAACACCATTGTAGCCTCACGTTTTCATCACTGTGTGGGTGTACAACTACCAGCATTTGATATTTTATTTGTTTTAAATATTGCGAGAAGACAGAGTGAGGTGCGGCGACAGTAAAATATTGCTGGATTATATATTTGTAAAATATTGTTAGAAACACCATTGTAGCCTCACGTTTTCATCACTCTGTGGATGTACAACTACCAGCATTTGATATTTTATTTGTTTAAATATTGCGAGAAGACAGCGTGAGGTGCGGTGACAGTAAAATATTGCTGGATTAGACTTCTATATATTTGTAAAATGTTGTTAGAAACCCCATAGTAGCCTCATGTTTTCATCACTCTGTGGGTGTACAACTACCAGCATTTGTTGAAACCCCATCGTGAATACCTTCGCCTTCTAGTGGTTGAATGTAGAACTACGGAGTTTGAATATTTTCATTGTCTCTGCCAGAGGTGTCCTCGATTTTGATTGGCTAAACAAAAAATGTATAGTACTACCGTGACGTCACTTCATTCATTAATTTCTTTGCGGTTTATTTGTTTGACAAATAATTGAGTACACGTAGATGGGCAGACAGCACTTTTACATTAACAGTGACTGCGTGATAAACCCTGCAGACAAATAAATTAATTGGGGTTTAAGGTCTAGAAACCAGCAGACGAAACCGTTAAAAAAGACTCGTTCGAGTAGGCCATTACAATGGCAAACACAATAGTTTCTAGGACATACGGGTCCTTGGAGAAAGCCAGACGAAGTGCTAGACAAGCTCTTTACTTTATAAAATATAACTGAATAAAAGCATTAAAAATCTTCAAAATGGCAGAGTGTATAGTATAGACCTTAATGTACCGATATATGAAGAAATATTATGCAGAATTTGATATTTAAGGGCTTAAACGGCCATTTTAAAATCGCGGCCGCAACTCAGTACATAACTCGAATCAAAGATTCGACTAATAAAGGACGAGTGAAGAAAGAGGCGCATTGTCCCTGGATATTTTACAGAAGCAAATTGTAAGTATTCAAATAAAATATTCGTGTGTTGTTTCTACGAATAGCCACAATGAGCGAAAATAGGGAGTCACAGATTATGCTGTATTTTACCGATGTCGAAATGACGTGATAACTTCTAGGACATGACAAAGCGCCTTCTAGTGGTTGAATGTAGAACTACGGAGTTTGAATATTTTCATTGTCGATTCTGATTGGCTGAACGACAAAGGTGTAGTACTACCGTGATGTCACTTCATTCATTAAGTCAGAGGAGGAGCAGTGCTGTGATGGAGCAAATTTTAACCCATGGACCAAACTTTGCTCCATGTAAATATTGCTCCATCTCCAACCTCAACCTACATAGCTCTTTGAAATAACACCAGACTGTATACAGTGGTGCCCCATAAAGATGCAATATATACTTTTAAAGTTAGTATTTCTTAATTTATTAGTCCCTGAAATAAAGTTTGGTGAAGTAAACAGTAATCTCACCTAGATTTATAAAAAAGACGTTGAATAGTGCAGTCTGGATGAGGTCAGAGGGATTCAAGTCAGAGGAGGAGCAGTGCTGTGATGGAGCAAATTTTAACCCATGGACCATGCTTTGCTCCATGTAAATATTGCTCCATCTCCAACCTCAACCTACCAAGATAAATTAAATTTAGATTTTATTTGTTGTTTTAAGTCACATTCAACAGCCAGGGTGATATTGCGACGGGTTGTTTACAGGTGGAGGAAAGCAGTGCATACTGCAGTGTAAACCACTGGGCATCAGCAAGCACCCACCCCGAGATTCAAACCGGCGTCCTCAGAGGTTGGGGGTGAGAACTCTAGCCGCTATACCACTGAGCCCCTGAGCTCTTTTAAATAACACCATGAATGTATACAGTGGCACCCAATAAAGATGCAACATATACTTTTGTAGTGTTTTTTTATTTATTGGTTCCTGAAATAAAGTTTGGTGAAGTGTACAATAATCTCACCTACATTTATAAAAAAGAATTAGAATATTGCAGTCTAGATGAGGTCAGAGGGATTGAAGTCAGAGGAGGAGCAGTGCTGTAATGGAGCAAATTTTAACCCATGGACCAAACTTTGCTCCATGTAAATATTGCTCCATCTCCAACCTCAACCTACATAGCTCTTTGAAATAACACCAGACTGTATACAGTGGTGCCCCATAAAGATGCAATATATACTTTTAAAGTTAGTATTTCTTAATTTATTAGTCCCTGAAATAAAGTTTGGTGAAGTAAACAGTAATCTCACCTAGATTTATAAAAAAGACGTTGAATAGTGCAGTCTGGATGAGGTCAGAGGGATTCAAGTCAGAGGAGGAGCAGTGCTGTAATGGAGCAAATTTTAACCCATGGAGCATGCTTTGCTCCATGTAAATATTGCTCCATCTCCAACCTCAAGCTACCTAGCTCTTTTTAATAACCACCTGAATGTATACAGTGGCACCCAATAAAGATGCAACATATACCTTTGTAGTGTTTTTTTATTTATTGGTTCCTGAAATAAAGTTTGGTGAAGTGTACAATAACCTCACCTAAATACATGACAAACAAGTTGAATATCACAGTCTGGATGAGGTCAGAGGGATTGAAGTCAGAGGAGGAGCAGTGCTGTGATGGAGCAAATTTTAACCCATGGACCATGCTTTGCTCCATGTAAATATTGCTCCATCTCCAACCTCAACCTACCAAGATAAATTAAATTTAGATTTTATTTGTTGTTTTAAGTCACATTCAACAGCCAGGGTGATATTGCGACGGGTTGTTTACAGGTGGAGGAAAGCAGTGCATACTGCAGTGTAAACCACTGGGCATCAGCAAGCACCCACCCCGAGATTCAAACCGGCGTCCTCAGAGGTTGGGGGTGAGAACTCTAGCCGCTATACCACTGAGCCCCTGAGCTCTTTTAAATAACACCATGAATGTATACAGTGGCGCCCAATAAAGATGCAACATGTACTTTGGAAGTTTTTTATTTCATTAATTGGTCCCTGAATTAAAATTTCGTGAAGTGTACAATTACCTCACCTAAATACATGACAAACAAGTTGAATATCGCAGTCTGGATGAGGTCAGAGGGATTGAAGTCAGAGGAGGAGCAGTGCTGTGATGGAGCAAATTTTAACCCATGGACCATGCTTTGCTCCATGTAAATATTGCTCCATCTCCAACCTCAACCTACCAAGATAAATTAAATTTAGATTTTATTTGTTGTTTTAAGTCACATTCAACAGCCAGGGTGATATTGCGACGGGTTGTTTACAGGTGGAGGAAAGCAGTGCATACTGCAGTGTAAACCACTGGGCATCAGCAAGCACCCACCCCGAGATTCAAACCGGCGTCCTCAGAGGTTGGGGGTGAGAACTCTAGCCGCTATACCACTGAGCCCCTGAGCTCTTTTAAATAACACCATGAATGTATACAGTGGCGCCCAATAAAGATGCAACATGTACTTTGGAAGTTTTTTTTTTTTCATTAATTGGTCCCTGAATTAAAATTTCGTGATGTGTACAATAACCTCACCTAAATACATGACAAACAAGTTGAATATCGCAGTCTGGATGAGGTCAGAGGGATTGAAGTCAGAGGAGGAGCAGTGCTGTGATGGAGCAAATTTTAACCCATGGACCAAACTTTGCTCCATGTAAATATTGCTCCATCTCCAACCTCAACCTACATAGCTCTTTGAAATAACACCAGACTGTATACAGTGGTGCCCCATAAAGATGCAATATATACTTTTAAAGTTAGTATTTCTTAATTTATTAGTCCCTGAAATAAAGTTTGGTGAAGTAAACAGTAATCTCACCTAGATTTATAAAAAAGACGTTGAATAGTGCAGTCTGGATGAGGTCAGAGGGATTCAAGTCAGAGGAGGAGCAGTGCTGTAATGGAGCAAATTTTAACCCATGGAGCATGCTTTGCTCCATGTAAATATTGCTCCATCTCCAACCTCAAGCTACCTAGCTCTTTTTAATAACCACCTGAATGTATACAGTGGCACCCAATAAAGATGCAACATATACCTTTGTAGTGTTTTTTTATTTATTGGTTCCTGAAATAAAGTTTGGTGAAGTGTACAATAACCTCACCTAAATACATGACAAACAAGTTGAATATCACAGTCTGGATGAGGTCAGAGGGATTGAAGTCAGAGGAGGAGCAGTGCTGTGATGGAGCAAATTTTAACCCATGGACCATGCTTTGCTCCATGTAAATATTGCTCCATCTCCAACCTCAACCTACCAAGATAAATTAAATTTAGATTTTATTTGTTGTTTTAAGTCACATTCAACAGCCAGGGTGATATTGCGACGGGTTGTTTACAGGTGGAGGAAAGCAGTGCATACTGCAGTGTAAACCACTGGGCATCAGCAAGCACCCACCCCGAGATTCAAACCGGCGTCCTCAGAGGTTGGGGGTGAGAACTCTAGCCGCTATACCACTGAGCCCCTGAGCTCTTTTAAATAACACGATGAATGTATACAGTGGCGCCCAATAAAGATGCAACATGTACTTTGGAAGTTTGTTTTTTTTTCATTAATTGGTCCCTGAATTAAAATTTCGTGAAGTGTACAATAACCTCACCTAAATACATGACAAACAAGTTGAATATCGCAGTCTGGATGAGGTCAGAGGGATTGAAGTCAGAGGAGGAGCAGTGCTGTGATGGAGCAAATTTTAACCCATGGACCAAACTTTGCTCCATGTAAATATTGCTCCATCTCCAACCTCAACCTACATAGCTCTTTGAAATAACACCAGACTGTATACAGTGGTGCCCCATAAAGATGCAATATATACTTTTAAAGTTAGTATTTCTTAATTTATTAGTCCCTGAAATAAAGTTTGGTGAAGTAAACAGTAATCTCACCTAGATTTATAAAAAAGACGTTGAATAGTGCAGTCTGGATGAGGTCAGAGGGATTCAAGTCAGAGGAGGAGCAGTGCTGTGATGGAGCAAATTTTAACCCATGGACCATGCTTTGCTCCATGTAAATATTGCTCCATCTCCAACCTCAACCTACCAAGATAAATTAAATTTAGATTTTATTTGTTGTTTTAAGTCACATTCAACAGCCAGGGTGATATTGCGACGGGTTGTTTACAGGTGGAGGAAAGCAGTGCATACTGCAGTGTAAACCACTGGGCATCAGCAAGCACCCACCCCGAGATTCAAACCGGCGTCCTCAGAGGTTGGGGGTGAGAACTCTAGCCGCTATACCACTGAGCCCCTGAGCTCTTTTAAATAACACCATGAATGTATACAGTGGCACCCAATAAAGATGCAACATATACTTTTGTAGTGTTTTTTTTATTTATTGGTTCCTGAAATAAAGTTTGGTGAAGTGTACAATAATCTCACCTACATTTATAAAAAAGAATTAGAATATTGCAGTCTAGATGAGGTCAGAGGGATTGAAGTCAGAGGAGGAGCAGTGCTGTAATGGAGCAAATTTTAACCCATGGACCAAACTTTGCTCCATGTAAATATTGCTCCATCTCCAACCTCAACCTACCAAGCTAAATTAAATTTAGATTTTATTTGTTGTTTTAAGTCACATTCAACAGCCAGGGTGATATTGCGATGGGTTGTTTACAGGTGCAGGAAAGCAGTGCATACTGCAGTGTAAACCACTGGGCATCAGCAAGCACCCACCCCGAGATTCAAACCGGCGTCCTCAGAGGTTGGGGGTGAGAACTCTAGCCGCTATACCACTGAGCCCCTGAGCTCTTTTAAATAACACCATGAATGTATATTGTGGCGCCCAATATAAAGATGCAACATGTACTTTGGAAGTTTTTTTTTCATTAATTGGTCCCTGAATTAAAATTTTGTGAAGTGTACAATAACCTCGCCTAAATACATGACAAACAAGTTGAATATCGCAGTCTGGATGAGGTCAGAGGAGGAGCAGTGCTGTGATGGAGCAAATTTTAACCCATGGACCATGCTTTGCTCCATGTAAATATTGCTCCATCTCCAACCTCAACCTACCAAGATAAATTAAATTTAGATTTTATTTGTTGTTTTAAGTCACATTCAACAGCCAGGGTGATATTGCGACGGGTTGTTTACAGGTGGAGGAAAGCAGTGCATACTGCAGTGTAAACCACTGTGCATCAGCAAGCACCCACCCCGAGATTCAAACCGGCGTCCTCAGAGGTTGGGGGTGAGAACTCTAGCCGCTATACCACTGAGCCCCTGAGCTCTTTTAAATAACACCATGAATGTATACAGTGGCGCCCAATAAAGATGCAACATGTACTTTGGAAGTTTTTTTTTTTTTCATTAATTGGTCCCTGAATTAAAATTTCGTGAAGTGTACAATAACCTCACCTAAATACATGACAAACAAGTTGAATATCGCAGTCTGGATGAGGTCAGAGGGATTGAAGTCAGAGGAGGAGCAGTGCTGTGATGGATCAAATTTTAACCCATGGACCAAACTTTGCTCCATGTAAATATTGCTCCATCTCCAACCTCAACCTACATAGCTCTTTGAAATAACACCGGACTGTATACAGTGGTGCCCCATAAAGATGCAATATATACTTTTAAAGTTAGTATTTCTTAATTTATTAGTCCCTGAAATAAAGTTTGGTGAAGTAAACAGTAATCTCACCTAGATTTATAAAAAAGACGTTGAATAGTGCAGTCTGGATGAGGTCAGAGGGATTCAAGTCAGAGGAGGAGCAGTGCTGTGATGGAGCAAATTTTAACCCATGGACCATGCTTTGCTCCATGTAAATATTGCTCCATCTCCAACCTCAACCTACCAAGATAAATTAAATTTAGATTTTATTTGTTGTTTTAAGTCACATTCAACAGCCAGGGTGATATTGCGACGGGTTGTTTACAGGTGGAGGAAAGCAGTGCATACTGCAGTGTAAACCACTGGGCATCAGCAAGCACCCACCCCGAGATTCAAACCGGCGTCCTCAGAGGTTGGGGGTGAGAACTCTAGCCGCTATACCACTGAGCCCCTGAGCTCTTTTAAATAACACCATGAATGTATACAGTGGCACCCAATAAAGATGCAACATATACTTTTGTAGTGTTTTTTTATTTATTGGTTCCTGAAATAAAGTTTGGTGAAGTGTACAATAATCTCACCTACATTTATAAAAAAGAATTAGAATATTGCAGTCTAGATGAGGTCAGAGGGATTGAAGTCAGAGGAGGAGCAGTGCTGTGATGGAGCAAATTTTAACCCATGGACCAAACTTTGCTCCATGTAAATATTGCTCCATCTCCAACCTCAACCTACCAAGCTAAATTAAATTTAGATTTTATTTGTTGTTTTAAGTCACATTCAACAGCCAGGGTGATATTGCGATGGGTTGTTTACAGGTGGAGGAAAGCAGTGCATACTGCAGTGTAAACCACTGGGCATCAGCAAGCACCCACCCCGAGATTCAAACCGGCGTCCTCAGAGGTTGAGGGTGAGAACTCTAGCCGCTATACCACTGAGCCCCTGAGCTCTTTTAAATAACACCATGAATGTATATCGTGGCGCCCAATATAAAGATGCAACATGTACTTTGGAAGTTTTTTTTTCATTAATTGGTCCCTGAATTAAAATTTTGTGAAGTGTACAATAACCTCGCCTAAATACATGACAAACAAGTTGAATATCGCAGTCTGGATGAGGTCAGAGGAGGAGCAGTGCTGTGATGGAGCAAATTTTAACCCATGGACCATGCTTTGCTCCATGTAAATATTGCTCCATCTCCAACCTCAACCTACCAAGATAAATTAAATTTAGATTTTATTTGTTGTTTTAAGTCACATTCAACAGACAGGGTGATATTGCGACGGGTTGTTTACAGGTGGAGGAAAGCCGTGCATACTGCAGTGTAAACCACTGGGCATCAGCAAGCACCCACCCCGAGATTCAAACCGGCGTCCTCAGAGGTTGGGGGTGAGAACTCTAGCCGCTATACCACTGAGCCTCTGAGCTCTTTTAAATAACACCATGAATGTATACCGTGGCGCCCAATAAAGATGCAACATGTACTTTGGAAGTTTTTTTTTTTTCATTAATTGGTCCCTGAATTAAAATTTCGTGAAGTGTACAATTACCTCACCTAAATACATGACAAACAAGTTGAATATCGCAGTCTGGATGAGGTCAGAGGGATTGAAGTCAGAGGAGGAGCAGTGCTGTGATGGAGCAAATTTTAACCCATGGACCATGCTTTGCTCCATGTAAATATTGCTCCATCTCCAACCTCAACCTACCAAGATAAATTAAATTTTGATTTTATTTGTTGTTTTAAGTCACATTCAACAGCCAGGGTGATATTGCGACGGGTTGTTTACAGGTGGAGGAAAGCAGTGCATACTGCAGTGTAAACCACTGGGCATCAGCAAGCACCCACCCCGAGATTCAAACCGGCGTCCTCAGAGGTCGGGGGTGAGAACTCTAGCCGCTATACCACTGAGCCCCTGAGCTCTTTTAAATAACACCATGAATGTATACAGTGGCGCCCAATAAAGATGCAACATGTACTTTGGAAGTTTTTTTTTTCATTAATTGGTCCCTGAATTAAAATTTCGTGAAGTGTACAATTACCTCACCTAAATACATGACAAACAAGTTGAATATCGCAGTCTGGATGAGGTCAGAGGGATTGAAGTCAGAGGAGGAGCAGTGCTGTGATGGAGCAAATTTTAACCCATGGACCATGCTTTGCTCCATGTAAATATTGCTCCATCTCCAACCTCAACCTACCAAGATAAATTAAATTTAGATTTTATTTGTTGTTTTAAGTCACATTCAACAGCCAGGGTGATATTGCGATGGGTTGTTTACAGGTGGAGGAAAGCAGTGCATACTGCAGTGTAAACCACTGTGCATCAGCAAGCACCCACCTCGAGATTCAAACCGGCGTCCTCAGAGGTTGGGGGTGAGAACTCTAGCCGCTATACCACTGAGCCCCTGAGCTCTTTTAAATAACACCATGAATGTATACAGTGGCGCCCAATAAAGATGCAACATGTACTTTGGAAGTTTTTTTTTTTTTCATTAATTGGTCCCTGAATTAAAATTTCGTGAAGTGTACAATAACCTCACCTAAATACATGACAAACAAGTTGAATATCGCAGTCTGGATGAGGTCAGAGGGATTGAAGTCAGAGGAGGAGCAGTGCTGTGATGGAGCAAATTTTAACCCATGGACCAAACTTTGCTCCATGTAAATATTGCTCCATCTCCAACCTCAACCTACATAGCTCTTTGAAATAACACCAGACTGTATACAGTGGTGCCCCATAAAGATGCAATATATACTTTTAAAGTTAGTATTTCTTAATTTATTAGTCCCTGAAATAAAGTTTGGTGAAGTAAACAGTAATCTCACCTAGATTTATAAAAAAGACGTTGAATAGTGCAGTCTGGATGAGGTCAGAGGGATTCAAGTCAGAGGAGGAGCAGTGCTGTGATGGAGCAAATTTTAACCCATGGACCATGCTTTGCTCCATGTAAATATTGCTCCATCTCCAACCTCAACCTACCAAGATAAATTAAATTTAGATTTTATTTGTTGTTTTAAGTCACATTCAACAGCCAGGGTGATATTGCGACGGGTTGTTTACAGGTGGAGGAAAGCAGTGCATACTGCAGTGTAAACCACTGGGCATCAGCAAGCACCCACCCCGAGATTCAAACCGGCGTCCTCAGAGGTTGGGGGTGAGAACTCTAGCCGCTATACCACTGAGCCCCTGAGCTCTTTTAAATAACACCATGAATGTATACAGTGGCACCCAATAAAGATGCAACATATACTTTTGTAGTGTTTTTTTATTTATTGGTTCCTGAAATAAAGTTTGGTGAAGTGTACAATAATCTCACCTACATTTATAAAAAAGAATTAGAATATTGCAGTCTAGATGAGGTCAGAGGGATTGAAGTCAGAGGAGGAGCAGTGCTGTGATGGACAAATTTTAACCCATGGACCAAACTTTGCTCCATGTAAATATTGCTCCATCTCCAACCTCAACCTACCAAGCTAAATTAAATTTAGATTTTATTTGTTGTTTTAAGTCACATTCAACAGCCAGGGTGATATTGCGATGGGTTGTTTACAGGTGGAGGAAAGCAGTGCATACTGCAGTGTAAACCACTGGGCATCAGCAAGCACCCACCCCGAGATTCAAACCGGCGTCCTCAGAGGTTGGGGGTGAGAACTCTAGCCGCTATACCACTGAGCCCCTGAGCTCTTTTAAATAACACCATGAATGTATATCGTGGCGCCCAATATAAAGATGCAACATGTACTTTGGAAGTTTTTTTTTCATTAATTGGTCCCTGAATTAAAATTTTGTGAAGTGTACAATAACCTCGCCTAAATACATGACAAACAAGTTGAATATCGCAGTCTGGATGAGGTCAGAGGAGGAGCAGTGCTGTGATGGAGCAAATTTTAACCCATGGACCATGCTTTGCTCCATGTAAATATTGCTCCATCTCCAACCTCAACCTACCAAGATAAATTAAATTTAGATTTTATTTGTTGTTTTAAGTCACATTCAACAGACAGGGTGATATTGCGACGGGTTGTTTACAGGTGGAGGAAAGCCGTGCATACTGCAGTGTAAACCACTGGGCATCAGCAAGCACCCACCCCGAGATTCAAACCGGCGTCCTCAGAGGTTGGGGGTGAGAACTCTAGCCGCTATACCACTGAGCCTCTGAGCTCTTTTAAATAACACCATGAATGTATACCGTGTCGCCCAATAAAGATGCAACATGTACTTTGGAAGTTTTTTTTTTTTCATTAATTGGTCCCTGAATTAAAATTTCGTGAAGTGTACAATTACCTCACCTAAATACATGACAAACAAGTTGAATATCGCAGTCTGGATGAGGTCAGAGGGATTGAAGTCAGAGGAGGAGCAGTGCTGTGATGGAGCAAATTTTAACCCATGGACCATGCTTTGCTCCATGTAAATATTGCTCCATCTCCAACCTCAACCTACCAAGATAAATTAAATTTTGATTTTATTTGTTGTTTTAAGTCACATTCAACAGCCAGGGTGATATTGCGACGGGTTGTTTACAGGTGGAGGAAAGCAGTGCATACTGCAGTGTAAACCACTGGGCATCAGCAAGCACCCACCCCGAGATTCAAACCGGCGTCCTCAGAGGTCGGGGGTGAGAACTCTAGCCGCTATACCACTGAGCCCCTGAGCTCTTTTAAATAACACCATGAATGTATACAGTGGCGCCCAATAAAGATGCAACATGTACTTTGGAAGTTTTTTTTTCATTAATTGGTCCCTGAATTAAAATTTCGTGAAGTGTACAATTACCTCACCTAAATACATGACAAACAAGTTGAATATCGCAGTCTGGATGAGGTCAGAGGGATTGAAGTCAGAGGAGGAGCAGTGCTGTGATGGAGCAAATTTTAACCCATGGACCATGCTTTGCTCCATGTAAATATTGCTCCATCTCCAACCTCAACCTACCAAGCTAAATTAAATTTAGATTTTATTTGTTGTTTTAAGTCACATTCAACAGCCAGGGTGATATTGCGACGGGTTGTTTACAGGTGGAGGAAAGCAGTGCATACTGCAGTGTAAACCACTGGGCATCAGCAAGCACCCACCCCGAGATTCAAACCGGCGTCCTCAGAGGTTGGGGGTGAGAACTCTAGCCGCTATACCACTGAGCCCCTGAGCTCTTTTAAATAACACCATGAATGTATACAGTGGTGCCCAATAAAGATGCAACATGTACTTTGGAAGTTTTTTTTTTCATTAATTGGTCCCTGAATTAAAATTTCGTGAAGTGTACAATAACCTCACCTAAATACATGACAAACAAGTTGAATATCGCAGTCTGGATGAGGTCAGAGGGATTGAAGTCAGAGGAGGAGCAGTGCTGTGATGGAGTAAATTTTAACCCATGGACCAAACTTTGCTCCATGTAAATATTACTCCATCTCCAACCTCAACCTACCTAGCTCTTTTAAATAACACCAGACTGTATACAGTGGTGCCCCATAAAGATGCCCCATATACTTTTGAAGTTAGTTTTTTTGTCATTAATTGGTCCCTGAAATAAAGTTGCAACATGTACCTATACTTTAAAAGTTAGTATCTTTTAATTTATTGGTCCTTAAAATAAAGTTTGGTGTGGTGTACAATAATCTCACCTAGATTCATCACAAAGAAGTAGAATAGTGCAGTATTACTACTGCACAGTATACTCCGTCAGAGTACTGTACCTGTTGAAATAAACACGTCTATACTGGTAAATAGCCACGTCTATACTGGTTTGAATGTGTGCATAATGAACGAGATCGGAGGAAGAGGAAGTCGGAGATGGAGCAAATTACGGTTCGTGAATGCTACGGGTAACTAGTACTCTTTCGCCGCCATCTTGACCTAGTTAGGCATTTGCGAGTAAACAAACTTGTTTCTCTCCAGAAAACTTTTATTTTATTGTCAGTGAACATTTACAGAAATCTACAAGTTTCTAACAACAATATATCAGGTATACTTTTTAGATATTGTATGAAAAATTTTTGATGGCAAAAATATCTGCAATGTGTTGTAGTTACTTCATATATCATATTATCGCCCATTGTGCAGGCTCTTCCTGGTACTGGGAATGGTCAACTGTGGTATATGTTTTAATTTAAAATCATATCAACTGGCTATAATATTATTATTTTAATACATCAGACAAGAAAATGTTATTAATTTCGCCACACTTCCATATTATATGGTTATCTATTAGTCATATTCAGATATTAATAAGCATGAACAACAGTTTTATTGACCACATTTAATCCATACTTTATTTCAATTCTCTGTAAAATTGTAAATAGTTATGATCGACAATTAAAGCTCGACAAGAAAATAAAATGAATTACAATTTAAGAAACTAAATATTTAAATAAATTATATAAATGCAGAGGAAGTGAAAGCCTTGCCCATAATTGCCTTAAATGCTTTTATCACCAGTATAATATTGCTTTGACTGGGGACTAGCTGGCCCCTACACTCGCCTTGTTGCCTTCAGTTGAAAAAGTGGCTACTGCATATGTGTATTTTGCCAGGAAATTATGGGGGAGGACAGACCCCTGTGAAAACGATGATTAGGATTTGGAACCACCATTTAAATAAAAATTTAAATAATTGATTTAAGTAATGAAAGCACAAAAATCAATGTCATACATATTATATTTTTGTAGCAGTCCAACTTTTTATGAGGGGGGCCACGGTGGCAGAGTGGTAACACTCTCACCTCCCACCTCTGCGGCCGGGGTTCGATCCCCGTCATGGCCGTAAGTGGAAAAGCTGGTAGTTGCTTGCCGTTGGTCGGCAGTTTACAGTACAGAACCCTAGCGAACTATATGTACTGGTTTCCTCTGCCCTTCCAACTACCCGTCGTGATATGACCTGTACAGTGTTGAAAGCGACGTAAAACCCTAAATAAACCAACTTTTTATGAAGCTAAAACTTAGTATAAAATAGCCTTTTGTCACTGCGGCCGGCACATAATGGTCTCCTTTGAATATCTACCTTATTATTGAAAGGTTTCTAACCATATTTAGCAGTTATATACCTAAGGCTTGGGGAAACTTAAAAAAAATTAAGTGTAACCTCAGACTGAGAGGCCTGGGTTTGATTCCCAGTGATGTGTACATCAAGAGATCATAGCTCAGTGGTAGAGCACTCAGTCTGGGTGTTTGCAAACACAAGCAATCAGTATATAACACCTATCCAATGTCCCTACCCAGTATCAACTTCCTACACTTTATGGTTTCTGAGATATAGCCTGGACAAGAAATTATAGGTCAATGTCACCACAGTAAGATCAAAGGTCAACTGAAGGTCACACCATGACTTTGCACACTTACAACCAATAACCAATGTCCCTACTGAGTGGCAACTTCCTACACATAACGGTTCCCGAGATATAGCCAGTACAAGATTTTATAGGTGAAGGTCACTGTGGCAAGGCCAAAGGTCTAATCAAGGTCACAGCATGACTTTTCACACCTACAACCACTAACCAATGTCCCTACCAAGTATCAACTGCCTAGATAGTCACCGAAGAAGATCACTGTCCAACACTTCCACTTCCCCACAGTACATGAAAAAAATAGTGTGAATGAACGAGTGAATGTTGAACAAATATTAATAAACTTCTAACACCAACCCCCCCCGAAAAAAAAAAAATAATAATAATAATAATAAAAAAAACCCCTAAGAAATCAAAGTAGAACCACCACCACCAAACCAAACAAAATAATAATAAAAAACCCCTAAGAAATCAAAGTAGAACCACCGCCAACAAACCAAACAATATCCCTCCCCCCCACAAAAAAGGGGGCTCAAACCCACTTCCTCCCAAAACAAAGTTGTAGACTCAAACTCACAACCTCCCAAAACAAAGTTGTAGACTCAAACCCATGTCCCTGTGTTCCTAAAGCCAACATTAAATAAAAAGCCACATCCACACTGACAGACCCAAAAACGTGAGCCATAACAAAGTATTCAAACATATGTGTGGCAAGGGATTGATAAACTGAGAAAATAAATTACTTATCTGGGATTGCAAAGCTTGCATTTTTTTCTGGCCAATTTCCTTGCAATTTTTTTAATTCTTATAAATTCTTGTAACATATTTAAGATTCACAACTGTTGCTCAATGTACAAGTGAGTAATGGCTACGTTATTGTTACTTTTAGTGAAAATATGACTTATAACTCAAAATATTGAATTTAGAGTATTTTGTTCCAATATGTTGTTCAGCTACTTTCTCCACAGCAACAACATGGTCAGTAGTTCGAAAGTGTATCTCCATAGCTAAGTGTGTAATAGCTACTTTGTCAATTTTTAATGATAATCAGAATGAGTAAATGGCTTGTATCTTCAAAAGTATTGCAGCTACACAATTTCTCTCAAATATGTTGTTCATCCAATTTTTTGTGAACTGTAACATATTTAAGCTTCACAACTGTTGCCCAATGTACAAGTGAGTAATGGCTACTTTATTGCTACTTTTAGTGAAAATGTGAAAAATCACAAATATCTCGAAAACCGTACGCGATTGAGCGATTTCGAGCGAATTTTTTTACCAACAGGGTATACAAGAGTATCCTACAAAAAGGGGAAAAATTTCCTTTAAGTTAACTGCCATTTGCATATACCCAGACTGAGTGCTCTATCACTAAGCTATGATGTCTTGCTTTACACATCACTGGGAATCAAACCCAGGCCTCTCAGTCTGAGGTAACACTTAATTTTTTATAAGAATAGATAAGGAATTTCCATAAAAAGAGTTCCGCATCTCAAAAACTTTTCTTCTCCCTAGCTATTGGTAACAAATACACACCAATTTCAAACTCCAGTAACATAGAAACAACATTTGAAAGTTCAAGGTCACCATGGCAAGGTCTAATGTCATATCAAAGTGACACTGGGTGTATTTGGTCAATCTAGGTATATTCGCGGTCAATCTAGGAACATTTCCAAATATTTTACAAATAGAAAGCTTGGTTTAAGATCAAATACCAGTGCATTTCCTGTTCATTTTAAACCAGTCTGTCTATTTATAAAACATTGTCAGGAAACCCCCCTCAAAGAACTACCATGACCACGCATATTTGCTCATTAACATTAATGAGGCAGGTCCGTGAACAGGAAATATGCTTGTAGTTTTCATCTTAAAATATTGTCAGGAAACCCCAAAGCAATTCCCTGAACTCACACATTTGCTCATTAATATGAACATTTATAAAATATTGTCAGGAAACCCCCTCAAAGATCTGCCCAGGACTTATATTTGCTCATTAATATCAATTAGGAAAGTAGTGGTAGTTTTCATCTTAAACCAGCATATCAATTTATGAAATATTACGAATCTTCCAAATATCTACCGCGAATCTTCCAAATATTAACCACAAATCTTCCAATATTGACCGCATGATTACCATACGTTTCGACCCTTCGGACGTTTCGACCTGTTTTTTCCAGACGTTTTAACCTATTTTAACAAATTCGACCCAATGTGGAAGCTTAAAGAAGATCAAATACTTCAAACTCGAGAACTCACGGCCATAACATCCAAGTCTTTGTAGACTTTATAACATATTGCAAGGAAATACTAGGGAAATTCCATGACCTCATATCTTCTCATGAATATTAATGACGTGGGTGCTATGGCCGTGAGTTCTGTAGTTTAAAGTATTTGATTATTGCCCATGCTTCTATTTTATAAAATATTGCAAGGAAATGCTGGGGAAATTCCATGACCTCATATCTTCTCATGAATATTAATGACTTGAGAGCTATGGTCGTGAGTTCTGTGGTTTAAAGTATTTGATTATTGTCCATGCTTCTATTTTATAAAATATTGCAAGGAAATCCCACTGAAAACTGTCTTATAAAAGTAGGTCGAAACGTCTGCAAAAATCACGGTCGAAACGTCAGGTGGGTCAAAACATCTTGATACCCACCCCATATCTTCCTGACCAAGGGTGCCTTATAAAACTCGGAGCTCCGGAGGGGTGCGGTCGGAGGGGTGCGGTGGGGTAAAAATATTTGTACAATAAAATATTGCTGGATCATATATTTGTAAAATATTATTAGAAACCCCATCGTAGCCTCACGTTTTCAGCACTCTGTTTGTGTACAAGTACTAGATCTAGCATTTTATATTTTGTTTGTTTTAAATATTTCGTGAAGGCATTAATATTAGGTGCGGTGACAGTAAAATATTGCTGGATTATATACTGTAGATCTATTTGTAAAGTATTGTTAGAAAACCCCATCATAGCCTCACGTTTTCAGCACTCTGTTTGTGTAGAAGTACCAGCATTTTATATTTTATTTGTTTTAAATATTGCGAGGAGGCAGTATTAGGTGCAGATACCCTGGGCGATAATTAGGTTTATTTGCTACAAACGTAAAAGTTTTGACATGACACTTTCAAATCAATATACAGAATAAGTATTCACTGGACGATACACATTTCCACATTAAGATTTCATTTATCTAGTAAGCATAAATGATTTTACAAAGTATTTGAAAATATACGTACCTGGCCAAAAGTATCGTTTGTTTACTCGCTAAAGGAAGCGACAACGACTAATTGCGCATGCGCATTTGCAAACCGTGTTTTCGTGTATTTCTTCTGTCATGCTGCCATTTTGAACCGCCAATCCAAAAGGAGGCTAAGGCAGGAAACCAGGAATTGTGGGAAGATGGATTTTAAACCAGGCAAATTTAAGGGATGAGAAAATGTATATGTTTAATAAAAAATTAAAAAGACAAAATAAAAATCCCAAATTTTCCCTAAAAATTCTTAATAATTTTAAATGCCATGCTGAAAACCTCTGCAAAAGATATATGGGCTGTTATTCAAGATAAACATAAAAAACAAAATGTACATGAATAGTCTGTTTCTAAGAACAGACAAATATACAAGGAATTTTTCAACAGGTAATAAATTAACTTTAAACATGCAAATTAATTACAACTGTACATGATATTAAGTTAGTGTTGATAGATAAGTCCAGTAATAAAAAAAATATATATATATACTTGCATTTCTCACTTTCTTCCTCTGCTAAATTACTTTCACAGTCTTGATAAAGACTCAAATTATAAGAACAAAATATTGCAAATGTACATTTATCAATTCAAAAGCTTACAGTTGGCTTTGTCAGAAAGCACTGAACCAGTAAAATTCTATCATATAAGGAAACACTTTATTGAATATTGTATGAGCAGTAGCAATATTAAAGTCAAAACTGAACTTTTTAAAGAATTTTGAAAGATCTGGCCAATACTGCACTCAACATTGTTGCAAATGGATTTGAATTGAATTTATTTGGAAATAATGCAACATATTTAGACATATATTGGTGTCAGAGGCAAAAATCAGTAACAGTACTCTTTAATTACACCTTTTCAAGTATATGTAAGTAAATTTCGGTTATGTAGATAGCTTGTGTAAAGGCTAATCACTTACAGAGTTTAAACATTGCCTCACAAAAATACCTTAGGTTGGAACAATATCTATACAGCCAGATATATTTATAGGTTTTGTGGTTGAAAGACTTGCAATGGGCTTTGGTTACAGTGCAAACATTACATATCCTTGCATGGGCCCAATCTCTCATATATTGATTCAGTGTTTATTTTATGATTATTTTGTGGTAAGATAAGTTTTAAAACAAGGAAAAATCTATTCAAATTTATCATAAAAATGGTCCAGCATAAGTGTACTATACATGTATATGCGTTATTTATGAAACTTGTTCCTACTTCCCTAAACATATAATTTTTAATGTAAGAGTAATATAAAGGTCTCCACAGGCTAATTGTGTAGTTCATTGTTGCACACTGATATATCATAGCATAACAAATAAATTGCATTCAAAAACACTAAAAAATTGGTATTTTTGAAAATGTTGATAGATACATGAAAAGACTATTTGACTATATTTCCTCTTCAAACATATGTATTTTTATTTGGAAAAAATACCAACAATCTTATCAAGGCTTCTTTTATAATTTACTGTGCAAGACTGATGTATTACATCAACAACAAAAAACAAAACATTCCAACACACAGAAAATAAAGTTTATTTACAAATTAATGAACCTGTGATGTCAAGGCTAGTATTTTCTACGAAAGTTATGCAGTGAAAAATAATGGCGACAGTTGTAAAAAGCTTGAAAATACTGACAGAAAATGGCTGAATATAGCATGTAACCTTGTCCAGACGCATCTTATTTTTACAAAAATTGAAGTTTCACATGTATGTGTGTCTATTGACAATAGTTCTCAAAATGCTTCCTATGACCCTTAACTAACTTGTATATATGAGTTAGCTAACTTGAATATACGAGTTAACTAACTGGAATATGCGAGTTAATAACTGTAAAATACCAGTTAGTAACTGGAATATACAAGTTACTAACTTGAATATACCAGTTAACTGACTTGAATATACAAGTTAGCTCATTTGAATATACGAGTTAACTAACTGGAATATATGAGTTAACTAACCTTCGGCCTCGTATTTTCTGATTCACGAATCCACATTTTCTCGTGATTTCTCCTACATAGAAATAAGGCTATCCATGCTGCAATTTCTGTTGGCGGTTTAGTCTTGGCATTAATCAGCTCCCATTAAATAGCCCTATTTTGCATATTTAATACTGATTTTGGCATTTTATTTGTAATAAATGTTTAGAGGAGTGATTTCTTTCTGCTGCCACTATGTGCAATCGTCCATTCATTTGGAATTGCGTCTAGAATTCATTCTTAGAATACTTTTACTATACTACGTTTTTATTATGACTTATTCACTTGATCCAATTTGCTTGTTGTTATAAGTAAATTCTAATTCTAATTGGACTTTTATAGCGCTTAATCTCCCCAAACAAGAGGACTCTAAGGCGCAACAAAACAAAAAGCAGTCAACAAAATTCTGTGTCCAGGGACATAACAGGGGTCGAACACCACGGAGAACGCCAGGAGGATGATTCAGGCTAGGGTGGATATGCTTTGGTGTACAGGTAGGTTTTAAGCTGTTTTCTGAAGGAGGCCAGGGATGGAGAGGCACGAATCACATCAGGGAGAGTATTCCACACAGTAGGAGCATCAAACGCAAAACTATTACCAAACTGTTTGACAGATTTATGAACAGAGGGGCAGAACTTTGGAATAACTAGGAAATTACCACCACTTTCACTGCGCCTGGTACTATAAGAACTGCTGTAGGAAGAAAGATGTGGTGAAAAATACCTGGGAAAACCTGTGTGAAGATACTTATAAACAAGTGTGACTGTCTTGAACACAATGCGCTGTTCAACAGGAAGCCAATGCAGTTTCTTTAGCACAGGAGTTATGCTGGTGTATCGACTGGTGTTTGATACAATTCTAGCTGCACTATTTTGGATGCACTGTAATTTGCGTAGATTGAACTTGGACAGGCTCCTGAAAAGTGAGTTGCAGTAATCCAACCGACTATTAACAAGAGCGTTGGCTACAAGCACAGAAACATCATGAGTAAGAAACCGCCTGACATGTCTGAAGTCACGGAGTTTAACAAAACAACTTTTGCAGACATTCTGAACATGCTTGGACAAAGAGAAATCTGAATCAAGCCACACACCCAGATTTTTTACTGAATCTGCAGGGCAGAGTGAGTTGCCCAGGATATCAATTGGAAAACATGCTTTCAACTTATCCCTTTGTCTCTTCGAACCAAAGATGATAAACTCAGTCTTATCAGGATTCAGTTTGAGCTTACTGGTTGTCATCCACTCTTTAACATCATTTAGGCACTTATTTAGCTTTTCAAAGGCAGCAGATGCATTCTTCTGGGATAAATGTATATAAAGTTGGCTATCATCTGCATAGAAATGAAACTTTATTCCATTATGTTTACTGATAATGGAACTGAGGGGGGTAGTGTACAATGAGAACAACAAAGGACCCAGGACAGAACCTTGGGGAATACCAAATAGGAGTTTACAAACATCTGACAAAGTAGAACCAATTTTTACTGATTGGTAACGGTCCATTAGGTAGGATGTGAACCATTTCAGAACGGAGCCACTGACCCCAAACCAGTTTTGGAGGCAACCCAGAAGAGTAGAGTGATCAATGGTGTCGAAGGCAGCAGACAAGTCAAGCAATACCAAGGCAGTGGATTCACCTCTTGACAATGATAAGTGAACCTCATTTTTTATGTAGAGAAGAGCAGTCTCAGTTGAATGGCCCGCCTTATATGCCGACTGGTACGGGTTGTCTAAGTTATTGGCATTAATATGTTCTAACAGCTGCTTAGCAACCACACGTTCTACCAATTTAGATATAAAACTGAGACCTGATACAGGGCGATAATTCTTAAGGTCATTTGAGGGAAGATTTGGCTTTTTAATAAGTGGAGTGACCACAGCAGATTTGAAGGCATCAGGAACGCATCCCTCCATGAGTGAGCAGTTCACCAGCTTTGTAAGGGATGGTAGCAATATATCAATGCATTCCTTAATCAGGAATGTCGGCAGAGGGTCCAACAGGCATGATTTTGTTGGTGATGCTTTAATTATTTTATCAACAGCATCTTCAGAAACTTGCCTAAAGACAGTAATTTGGGGAGGATCTGAAGGAGGGTTAACATCATATTCAGTGCCAGAAGAAGCAAAATTATCTCTAATCTTCTTGATTTTGTTGGTGAAGAAGGAGGCAAACTGGTCAGCCAATGACTTTTCGGACTCATGAGATGGAAGTGTGGCATCAGAAACCCTGTTCAGGGTCTTATGCAGCTCACGCCAAAGTTTTCGAGAGTCATGACTATTGTCTGAGATCAGTTTGCTATAGTAGTCTGATTTATCTTTATTTACAAGTGCATTGCACCGAGCAATCTGGCGACGAAGCCTACTCCTATTAAGTGTACTTTTAGCCCTACGCCAGGTTCTCTCAAATTGGCGCCTAAGGGACTTTGCACGTCGATAATCATCAGACATCCAATCGGCGGACTCCTTTTTCGTCAATTTATATATAAGAGGTGCATGCCTATCCAGAACATCACTCAAATCATGTACATATTGATCATACAGATCGACAACAGCATCAGCTGGAGACTTGACAAAGGACGTATTTTTGAGATCTGAGCGGAAGTCAGACATATTGATACGGTGGAACCTTCTATATTGAACTACATTTGGAGTATGAGACACTTGACAAGGGAAGGCAACTGAACATTTGACTAATGCGTGATCGGAAACAAAGTCACAAATTTTAACATCAGCAATGGTGTCCTGATCACAGGGAGATAAAATCAGGTCCAATATGTGACCATGTAGATGAGTAGGTTTATTGACTAACTGTTTGAGGTCACATGAATCAAGAAAGGTAGTGAATTTCTGACCGTCACCAACTGGAACATCAACATGAATGTTGAAGTCGCCACAAATGTAATATGAAGAATTAATGGATGAAAGGTAACCAACAAATGACATGAATTCTTCCAGAAAGTTACAGGTACATGATCCTGGAGGGCGATAGATGCAGGCAAGCAACACTGAATGGCCATGAAGCCCGATTGACACCACTATATTTTCAAATGACTGATAACAAGGAGTTTCAATTATATGGGGTCTGTAGGAGGATCTGATGAAAAAACCCACACCACCACCAATACCTGAGGGTGGTGTGGGTAAACTGTTGATATTTAAGTTTTTACATGCTTGTGCTTTACCTAGAAATTTTGGAAAGATAGGAGAGTTATCAATTTACATATTTTAAACAGATGTACTCATTTAAACTTTCTTTGAGAGAACTAGGTGCCTAGATTTAATTGGGAACCAACACTGGAGCACTTGCTTCTTTATTAATTCAACTCATAACTAGAATGCGGGGCACGGCCCAGTTAGGGGCCTGCCCTATCAGTTGCTGTATACCTTAACCCTCCTTTAAACTACTTCTATAAGCCTCTGTTTGGAATGTGGGGCTACCCAGCCAATAAGAAACTAGGCCACCTCACTTTGTCCATTGAGATAGTAGAGGGGTCACATTTGAATTGGCGGCCATTACACACACATGAAGAAAAATTATATAGTAGGATTTGATTTTAGTGATTTTAGTTTATTTAGTTTAACATTTTAAGCTTATACATGATGCCATCAACAAGGAAACAACTACCTAATGACAGGAAGAAGGTGACAGCGTCGGCTAGAGCTAAGACTTCTGTGAAAAAGACTGGATCTCGGAAAGCGTCACAACTTGACGGTTCCTACCTTGAGAAGCTGGCCGGGAAATCTGTAAAGACTGTGAGTACTGTTAGAAATGATCAGCCCAGCTCATCCCAACCGTCAAGTAACGACGCTATCTTAGCTATGCTACAAGAAATCAAAGATTCTAACACAGCCCTTGCCCAAAGAATGGATAGGGTTGAGCAAACTGCCAGAGGAGGGACTCCACTAAACCTTAGGTCCCATGCTCATGACATTCCGAATCACTCCTCCCAGATGGGATCCCCAGTGCTGAATCCCGACCAAGGGGATGGGGCTAACAACGTGCTAGACCCGTCAAGTGGTATTGGACCTACTCAAATACAGGATCCGACTTCACTGCGACAGCAGCACCAACTGCAGCACAGTTATCCAGGTTTTCATCCATCGGGTGCTCCTCAGTTGTCACAGATGCAGATTCAAGACCCCCTTCAAGCTTCCCAGCAACATGAACGTTGTGACGCCGTCATCCCGAGTCTTCATACGCTCAGAACCAATCCAACGGTTGCTGATGCTGTAAATAACCTCCTAGCGTCATATGAGGTTCGAACCCACTCCGACCTTGCTCAAGGTAAGCCAAATTCAAGACGTTCAGGTCGATACAACACACATGACATGATTACTGCTCAACCTCATTTAAGGTGGCCCAATGAGGGTTTCCAGGCATCAGGCGGAAAAAAGCGATTAACATATGATGAGCTCTCTTTGCCACAGTGGGTTGCTGGTCAATTAACAAACATATATGCAATGTCGGATCCGAAGCAGGCAAAACAAGCAGTCTTGCAGATGACCCTCGCTATGAGAGACGCATCTTCATTACCATGGCCAGCTGTCACGGCAGCATGGGCCTCCTCGATGCACCAGGTTGAGGAGGGCACCCTCACCTGGGCAGACTCCACCCAATGGGCGATTAACCGCTTAAGTGCATCGCAGATCGCTTTGGCTCATCAGCAACCTCCACCTTCCACTGCAGTTAACAGAAGACCTTGCAAATACTATAATGAGTCTTCATGCTCACATGAGGCCCACCATGGGCATTATCTTCACGTTTGTGCCCACTGTCATAGGCAAGGAAGGCAGCTCAGCCACCCTGAAAGTAAGTGTAGCAACAAGCAAAAACCTAATAGGACACAGCAGAACACTACATAGGCCAGATTAGGACCACTTGGACACAAGGCTCAAGGGACTTCCCATGGACACAATAACACTGTTTTTGATTACTATTCTAAACATATTACTGATGAAAATGTCTTAAAATTATTGCCTGATAATAATTCAGGGGCTGTTACCTCTGATGTAGTGAATACTAGTAAGGTAGTTCAACCAGTCCATTCTGTAGATGTGAATTTGTATGACATTCATGAATCAAACACAGTAGATTCTGTTCATGCTACTGACATCTGTACTGATATGTGTGTTGCAATTGATTCAATAGCTAATGTCTATGATATAAATTATATGTCTGGGTCCACTGCCGGCCAGCAGTTAAACAACCTCTCTGTTGAAAATCACACTGAGGCGGTCCCTCGTGGGGAAACTAACCCTAACATAGTACAAACAGGTGTCAATTTAACTCTGTGTACCATTGATTTCACGAATATTTATTGGTTTGATCACACTGACACCTCTGTCCATTATTACATTTATCTACACAAAAACTCTCAGAAGCCGCCAGGCTTTTATTTTTTACATCTAAATTGTTTAACGGGTAATAGTGCTTTGGTGGATTGCTGCAGTAGTCCTGCTGGCCCCTTATGGATCCAGGCAACCATGCAGTTGTACATAGCCTTTTATGTTGAGCAATTTCAGGATTGTATGAAACTCGAAGCCAGAAGGGCTTATGAGAACTATAACCAAGACTGTTTTATAAACAGACAATATGGTAGAACGTATGAATGTCATATGGGTATGATAATTGATCACCTTATTAATTTGCAGGCTGGCAGTCCTGTCCCTGAGCAACCTTTGGTCAATGACACCAAGGATGCTGATATAAGAATTATTGATGTAGAACCTATTCAAGATTCCTCAGGTCATATCGCGAAACCCAAATCCCTGGCTAGGGATATTAATGACCCTGATAAGGCCAGAGGTTATATTGCCACTGATTCCACAGACTTTGAATTCATTGGCCCTGATAGGCCCACTGTTAACATAACAAACGTAGCTGACTATATTAAATTGGCTCACATTATCCGTTCCTCAGGCCTTCCCAATTATAGGCAGGCCCGTATTCCCATAAAATCTGGCCTGAATATAGATGCATGGAAAAGACTCTTGCATGATTATCCTGATAAAAAACTGATCCAATACTCAGAATATGGATTTCCTCTATCAATTGGTAACCCTGAGAGACTGAATAATCATAAAATACGAAACCATTTCTCAGCATTACAACACCCAAAGGCTATACGAGAATACCTTGTTAAGGAACAGTCCCATGGTGCCATATTAGGGCCAGTACAAGAGTTTGGTCAGGTCCCTGAGCATAGTGAAATACATTGCTCTCCCTTACTAACTAGACCAAAGGATACTAACAAGCGTAGGGTCATATTGGACTTATCTCACCCCCAGGGCCTATCAGTCAATGGTCAAGTTGACAGTTTCACCTTTGATGGTTCATCTTTTGTACTAAAGTTCCCATCAGTAGACGACATTGTTCAAGAAATTTGTAGTCATGGCGACGACGTCACAATAGCCAAAATTGATGTGGCTAGAGCCTTTCGTAATCTGCGCGTGGACCCAGCTGACGCTGTCAAGTTGGGAATAAAGTGGCAAGATGACGTTTTCATTGATGTCTCGGTCGCGTTCGGCTGGGTCCACGGCAGTGCGTCATTTCAGCGCGTCAGTGACGCCGTCACGTTTCTCATGGCCAAGTCAGGTGCAAAAATGTTTGCCTACATTGACGATTACATCCTCATATCCCCAGAAGCGGACGCTCAACGCTGATTCCGACGCCTAGCGTCACTTTTGACTGAGCTGGGACTCCCTAGCAGTCCTGATAAGCAGACTTCCCCTTGTCGCAAGCTAACCTGTTTGGGTATTCAAATTGATCTGGATGCCAATACCTTGAGTATTCACCCTGATAAATTACAAAGCATTTACTCCAGTTGCCTTGACGTCAGTGTCAGGCGTCACCTTACTAGGACACAGTACCAGTCTTTACTTGGTAAATTACTATACATTCATAAATGTGTCAAACCGGCTAGGACCTTTATAAATAGAATGCTGGCTCTGTTCAGAGCCAGCAATAGAGCCAGAAAAATATCTCTCACTGCTGAATTTTTCAAAGACTTAGCCTGGTTCTTGGCTTTCCTTCCATCTTTTAACGGCGTCACATACATTAACAAGCCTGCAATAGTTAATGGTCATTCACTTCACATTGACGCCTCCCTGACGGGACTTGGAGGCATATGGAACAATGAGGTGTATGCTACACCTATCTTTAACTTATTTGGAATTGACCTCAAAATAGTCCATCTCGAGATGTTGAACTTGGTTATTGCACTCAGGGTATGGGCCAGAAAATGGACCCATCCGGTAGTACAATTTTATTGCGACAATATGGCTGTAGTCCAAGTGGTCCAAACAGGTCGGACGAAGGACCAATTTTTGGCCCTCTGTCTCAGAAATATCTGGCTTATCACTGCATCACATGATATCGAGCTACACATTGAACACATACAGGGTGCCCATAATGTTCATGCTGACCTGTTGTCCAGACTATATTCAAATAAGGTGGTGGATGAAACCCTCCTGGAAACCATGCATAATACTTGCACATGGCATGACATACCCATACAGTTTTTTAACCTTAATTATGATATTTGATTTCAGGGGCATCTATGGCTTCCACCTCCCTACTCCACACAGCCTGGACCAGGGTTCACACAGCATATAGACCGTCTACTGAGTCAGCTCATGCTCTGCACTTCAGAACTTTCATATCTTACCTGATTTTTATGGAACTTCCAATAACAATGTCAGTTCATAATCTCCTCACTTTTCTGGAGTATCTCTATCAAAATGCTTTATCTCCTCGAGTTATCTCTTCTTATCTCTCATCCATACAGTCCAGAGCTAGGCTGTACAGTTGGGATATATCACCAGTCTCCCATCCAGCTATAGCTAGATACTTGCGTAGCATAGCTATCAATTCTAGGTTCAATCCCACTCCCAGGGGCATATTTGACATTCCAACATTATACAACATTTCCCTGTCTTGTGACTCACTCTCAGACCCCCCCCCCCCTTTATAGAGCTATTTTCCTAACAGCATTTTTTGCCTTCCTCAGGATGTCCAACATCGCCCCTCACAGTGCCTCTAAATTTGATCCGGATCGTCATTTCCCGAGGAAAGACCTCATTTTTGCCCCTCCAGGTGCCCACCTTCTAATTAAATGGACAAAAACCCTCCAAGACCACAAATCACATCACTGGATTCAACTCCCCACCCTTCAGAATCATTTCTTATGCCCAGTCACAGCTCTGAAAGCTCTCCTTCGCTCTAGACCCCTCCCCCCACTTGCCCCACTGTTTGCAAACAACTTCTACCCTTATTCACAAGTTATAGATACACACATCAGAGATGCTCTCAGGTGCATTTTATTGCATAGAAAGATCCCTACCAAGGGTCATGGCTTCCATACCTTTCGTAGATCCGGAGCCACACTGGCATTTGATAATAATGTCAAACTTCAGGACATCATGGCCCATGGACTCTGGAGGAGTTCCTCTGTCTGGACCTACCTCGAAAATGCATCCCAGGCTCCTTCTATCATTCCATCCACCTTTTCTCGCATCATTCCACCTTCCTTCTAGCTGGGCTTGGGGCTTTTAAAATCTTACCATGTAATATTTTAAACTTTCTGTATACTCCTTTACTAACATGTAAATAAACAAAAATTTTCCCAACCATGCCTTACACTTTCATCCCATGACCTTTGACCTATCACCTCTAGGGTCAAACTCACTACTTCAGAGATATTGGTTGACAGGGTTTCAAATCCAGGCAACTGTGCAGGGCACGGCCCAGTTAGGGGCCTGCCCTATCAGTTGCTGTATACCTTAACCCTCCTTTAAACTACTTCTATAAGCCTCTGTTTGGAATGTGGGGCTACCCAGCCAATAAGAAACTAGGCCACCTCACTTTGTCCATTGAGATAGTAGAGGGGTCACATTTGAATTGGCGGCCATTACACGCACATGAAGAAAAATTACCCACCTCCCTCCTCTTAAAGCAAAATGGGTGTAGTTGTCGTCAGTATGACCTTAAGGCAGGACCTGGCTGACCCAGGTAACCCCCTACCAACTTTGACCTAGGGATACCTAGTTTCGATTTCGTAACTGAGCTTGACCCCTCTGGGCTTAACCCACCCAGAGGGAGGTCTCTTCGGATTGATGTGGCTCTGCTAGTACCTGGGTTTCTAGAGATTTCTAGATTTCGATTTCGTGGATGAGCTTGACCCCTTCAGACTTGACCCACCTGTAGGGAGGTCTCTTCGGATTGATGTGGCTCCTCCTGGTTCTAGGGTTGCGTCCCATCCCCCTTTAGGCCTTACCCACCTTCAGGGATCGCTTCCTGGCTATCAGCCAGTGGGTAGATAACAGGTCGGACCCGGCTGACCCAGGCTCCCCCTACTGATTTTGACAAAAACCAGACCAGTCTGACATTGGTCACACACTGATAATGACTTTCACCAAACATAACATATTATAATTGTATCAATAAGTATTTATAAACAGTATATATATCACCCTGCATGGGTATGTTGTAACCTTATGGTAATTTATGTAATAATTACAGTTCCCTGTTTTGGGACATCTTATCTATTTTATAAGTAATAGTGTTGTTTACATCTTATGTACTCCCTTGTGGGGGCTTTTAAAATCTTACCATGTAATATTTTAAACTTTCTGTATACTCCTTTACTAACATGTAAATAAACAAAAATTTTCCCAACCATGCCTTACACTTTCATCCCATGACCTTTGACCTATCACCTCTAGGGTCAAACTCACTACTTCAGAGATATTGGTTGACAGGGTTTCAAATCCAAGCAACTGACAATTGACGTTATGTTTTTGCAGCATGTGTTTTGTCTGTCTTTCTTTATCTGTTTGAAAATAACTCCACAAGTTATGAACATTTGTTTACGACTTTTTTAGGAAAAGTCGTCAGTGGCACAAGGAACAGATGATTCAGTTTTGGTGTTGATCTAAATGATTGTCATGTGTGAAATCAACTTCTGTCATTCCTTTATTATAGAAAAAGAAACATGGACACTGATTACCTACTTGTGGCTGCCGTCGATTTTGGCACAACCTTTAGTGGATATGCTTTCTCCTTGAAATCTGCTCCAAGACAGATCCTCATGAACAAAAACTGGGGTTCAGAGCTAGGATGTCAATCTTACAAAGCACCTAGCATGTGTCATGACAAAGCCAGATGGATCCTTCCACAGTTTTGGGTATACAGCTGAATTTGACTATAGTCAGCTTGATCCCAGTAAACATAAGATAGGGGGTAAAGATGGCTACAACCTCTTTCGCCAGTTCAGGATGATGCTAGATCAAAAGGTATGAAACTTTAAACAAGGATTGTGAGTTAGAGAAGATCAAATTAACATGCTTTTGATTTTCTTAAGCTTGAAATTGTTTGTTGGGAACTGACAGCCTATCCAATTACATGCTGTGGCTGTGGAAAATTGCGCCTGCTTATGGCTTTTCTGGGGTGGCTAAGAGAAATGATAGTCTGTTTGATTTAGTCAGTCTGCTAGATTTGATCAGAGCTGACAAATAGGCGGTTGGGGGAAATTTGTGGCTTCAAAAATGAGGAGGTTATATTCAAAAGGATATGATATGAAGGATTTTTTTCTATACTAGAGTTTTTCTATATGGGGCGTGACCTGACTTATTCTATCCAATCTGAAAACAATATGACAGAGAGCAGTTTGAACTTTCTAAAGCTTAACAACACTGACCTTGCTGACACCCTATAGCAGGAAATTACAGTAGTCTAGTTGACTACTGACCATAGTGTTTGCCACAAAAACTGCAGTATCAGCAGTTAGGAATTTATGGATATGTCCCTAGTAATAGGCATGGCAGAACTTAGCTATATGATTATGAAAAGTGTTTTGTAAGCCAAAAGTGACACCGAAAATATTACTTTTCCTGCCAGCGTAATATTGCTGTTAGGGTGTGTAACAGGAACCTTTGGTATAAATGACTCTCTGCCGTGTTTTTTTGACAATATGATGATAGAGTCATTCTTGTTTGGTGTAAGTTCCAATTTCACACGGTTCATCCACTCCTGAACAGATAAAACAGAGTCAGTTCAGCAATACTGGATTCAAATTACTAGAGTCTATTACTAAATATATCTGGATGTCATTAACATATAGATGAAGTTTGAGCTTAAAACTTGAAATGACTTGACAGAGTGGACCAGTATAGTAAAGAGGAGAGGACCAAGAACACAACACTGGGAATCCAGTCCCTGGATCTGAAATGTAACCTTTAAAGGTTAAGTTGGGACTGGCTTCACAAAGTCTCCTTAAGATAAGGGTGACCTTAAATCTAAGGTTTTTCTTACATGTGTATTCCCTTTAATAAAGGTACATTTCAAAATATCTCCCTCCTTGAAAACCCTCAAATTTTGAGGAAACTCTATTAGATATTAAGGAAAGCAATGATCTAAATTTAAGGGAAGTTGTGTGTAACATTTTAAAGGTGAAATAATCTGTTATTACCCATTGCTTTAACTAACTCAACTTGTTTTAACTAAAGAAGGCAATTAATTGACATGTGTTTCTGTGCCTATTTTAGCCCATTTGTGTAAGTTACATAAATTTAACATGTAATAACCATGGTTTTAGTAATATGTAACAAAAGATTCACAATTATTAGAAGTTTTTTTGCAGAAAATATCCTTGGAGAGCACTGTGGCATCAACACAAGGACATACGAGAAAGGCCATTGATATCTTTACTATGGCCCTAAAATACCTGTTTGAGCACATGTTAGATGCTATAGCTCAGCAGGTAACGAGGTAAGGCTCGATTTACTACTAACTAAAAAAACACTCGCCCTCAGTGGCCTAGTGGTTAGCAAGTTTGGCATCTAATCACAGGCTGTCATCTGTGTGTGGTTCAAGTCCCACAAGTCTCAATGCTGAGAACCTGACCCAATATGACCCTGGCTGTTGAACAGGACGTAAAACACCAATTCTGACTTTGCAACCAACTCTTCAATAGTTTAAAATTATTAATGAGACTAAATTATTATAGTGTTTTCTGAATTATTTAGCCCATTCCTTCACACACGTGTTTCATACCTATGAGTGAATGCCCTAACTATCTAGATTTTGCAGTAAGCAGAAAATTCCTGTTTGAAAACCTTTTCGAGTGAGCATCTCTGTCCCCACGACTTATATTTGATCTTATCCACCCATAACTGTAACTTCATTTTTAGATTGTACAACTTAACTTTCAAATATGTTTTGATAACATAAATTTATTTTTGGGGGGGTACAAACTAATATATTCGCCCAAGGAGATAAGTGATTTGGACGACTCAGATGTGTTTCATTGTTTTCCTTCCTAGAAGCAACTAATTTGCCATGTCACTCTACAGTGCAGTTTCATCAGGACTAAGTCAGCCCTAATCCTGTCTATTGTCTATTGTAGTATCAGTAGTACAATAATGTGATTTTGTAGGGCATTATAGGTTTTTACAGGCACGCCATGAATCATTACAGCCCGAGGGCAGAGAGAGAACCATTTGTAAACAAGTTGAACATTTGAAGTGAGAGTAGAATATTTGTAAACAGACATTTTATGTTAAAGTATGTTATGTTTATGCTAGTATTGCACGCCTATTTAATGATAATGTACTATACTATTGTAAAAATACTTTTAAGCTGTTTAGTCTTATTTTTATTTGATCAAAGTCCATCAAATAATAAGGGAGATATGGCACTTTGAAAATTTCAAGTGGGAGCAAACCATTTGTAAAGAAATTTACGAGAAACATTAAAACATGCATTAATATTATTATTCCCAAAATAGCGGGCAAATAATGACAGAACCTGCGCAAAAATGGTGTTTTATGCACCTTTGAAAACATTAATGAGCTAGGGAATGCATGCCTATCTAATACTAATAGAATATAACTGAATGGAGGAGATTTATTGTAAAATCCCAAGGCGATATGATTAATTATCTTGATTATCCATTTCAGTTTGGGCTTATCAAACTTTTCTCACCTTGTTTTACGGTATTCCTCATTGCAGAGCCCAATCTAAAACTAGCTAGGTATTGTGATTAAACTACAAAGTTGGAATATGGGCTAAAATAAGTGTACTGCATCAAGGGTGCATATGGCATAGTAAGTAACACACCCATCTTTCACTCAGGCTGTATTTCCAGCCTGGTCTATGGTGAGTAATTGGTATTTATTTGCTGATAGCTTTTTGTTCAGTGCACAATATTGAGTGGCTAGTCTGTACCTCTTTTCCCATCCCCTCAAGTACCCATCATGATATGACTTTTGAAATGTACCAAAAAGGGGACATAAAACCCAAATGAATTAATCAGTAAACTGTGATTTGTAATAAATTCAAAATTTTTCACAGCCGACCTAAAGCTTCTGAAGTTCATCTGGTTCTCACAGTACCGGCAATCTGGAGTGATGAAGCCAAAGCATTCATGCGAGAGGCAGCATGCAGAGTAAGTCTTTTTATTTATTTGTTAAATAGAAATTGTCACTTAACACTACATATAACACTTCTCCGTGGACAGCGATATATTTCTGCAGTTAGACAGTTGAACAGGGTGAACAAAAGATGCTTTAAAACCAAGTAGGACCACATCATCCTCTGTTATGTATTAGCCAATCAGATAGGACATCTCTCATTGCTTTCTGCAGACCACAGTCTTTATCCATTCTAGTGTTAGATAATTGTAATAGAAAATTTTAGTTTGCAAAATAACATTTTACACCTAAGGACACAAAAAATTTTATGTCCAGTAAATAAAAAGATGATATATGCCAAATATTATATATGACATATTTAAAACAACGCATAATATTTTCAGGCAAAAATTATTTCAAAACAAACTGATGGAAATCTTATGTTGGCCTTAGAACCTGAGGCAGCCTCTGTCTACTGCAGAACACTGGAACTTAACGGTTCAGGGGTTGATGGTAACATCAGATCTGGAGAGCGGATGTTGGTGTTAGATGCTGGAGGTACAAAATGATCATCATAGATTTTCTTTTGTAAAGTTAATACACTTCATCTTTCGTGATATATTGTTTTGATGTAAGGAATATTGAAAGCCTGTTTTACCAAAGTAATATGTATAGCTTTAACAAACAGTATGAGAGTACACTTTTTGATACAAAACATCTTTCCAGATAAATCGTTTTGTGCTTGTCATTTAAAAGTTGTATATTCCAACCATATAAGGAAGTTGAAACAGTAAATAGTACACCATTTTGGTAGTTGTACTGACTATATTTCAAAACATTGATTTTGAAAATTGTGTTTTTTTAATTATTGCAAAATTAACCAATTAATAGCTGTTTCTGTTTTGGTTAGGTGGAACAGTTGACATAACGGTCCATGAAATCCAACTTGATGGGAATGTGAAAGAGGTAGCTTCTCCTTCGGGTGGTCCCTGGGGTGGAACAACAGTGGATGAAAATTTTGTAGCAATGCTTAAACAACTTTTTGGAGGTGATACCATAAAACATTTTGTGAAGGAAAAGCCACAGGCCTGGCTTAAGCTTATGACAACTTTTGACTTAGCTAAAAGGGCATTTAAATCCACTGGCAATGCTCCCCTGCTCATTGATCTGGGTTTTCCCTTTTGCATGGAGATTTTTCTATTTATGAAGAAACAAATTGATGAGGTACTTAAAGATATTAATGGTGTTTCATTCAAAGATGGCTATTTGGTTATTAATCACAATGTTGCATGTGGCCTCTTCTCTGATTCTATAACAAAAATAGTGAAACATGTGCATAGTGTGATGAACGAACTAACAGCTGTTAAGTATGTCTTACTTGTGGGTGGCTATGGTATGTGTGATATGTTCAAGGAAAAATGTAAAGCAGAGTTTGGTGACAGATCTAATATTTTGACCCCGCATGAGGCACAGCTTGCTATTGTGAAGGGAGCTGTGTTGTTTGGTCATAACCCATTGCAAATAACCAGTCGTATTGCAAGATTTACATATGGAACACGTATAAGATCCTTGTTTGTATATGGTGTACATAATCCAGAGAAAAAGGTTATTGATGATGAAGGTAAGGAAAGGTGTGATGATTGCTTTGATGTGTTTATCACCAAAAATGAAGAGGTGAGAACAGGTGAAGAAAGACATTTTTCTTACAGTTCAATTTCCAAAGAAGGTAAAAAGGTAGACTTTGCTTTACACAAAGTAGATAGGACAGAAGTCATGTACACTGATGAGACTGGAGTTGAAAAAATTGGAAGTGTGACACTACATAGCACAGATGGTCCACTAAGTAAAAGCCTTGAGGTACGAGTAACAGTTGGGCACACCGAACTTTTAGTTGAAGCAAGGGACAAAACTGAAAGTGAAATATCAAGCGATTGTATCAATATTTTTACAGATATTTTAACCATAAAATAACATTTGTCTGGATGATTCAATATTTATTTGGCTGATTGCAAGATTATCCAAGATATGTTGAACATATATTGATAGATGTATGATACTTCAAGAAATGTGTATTCCTATCAAAACCAACAGTGAAGTAAGCAATGAATATAATGAATGCTTGTTCACCAGTAAAATAAAAGATTTTAAGTCAATATAACATAATACATTTGTTTTAAAGCTGTCACATAAACCACCGATATGTTTTTTCTTAAACAATTTGATATTAGTGATGGTTTTTGTGAGATTTTAGTAGATATTTTGATCATATTCTATGCATACAGAGATTTTACCAGTTCCACACATTTGTTACATTTTCCCAAATAAATTTGAGATCCCAAATAACCAATAAATAGAATTCATTCTAAGTGATAAATTCATAGAATAGTGGGGAAAAACTAAGAAGAAATATGAAAGATATCTTTTTACTATCTGTACTTTTTAAACCCCCAAGATCTGTGTAAAAATGGCCCCATTTCAGAAATTTTATGATTAGAGTTTTTGTCAATACAGCCCAAAATATCTTTCCCGAATGTGATTCTCATTCGCTACTGTATATGTGATAATTGTAAGAATTGAATACAACCTCTTAAAAATATTGCATTGTTGCGAAAATTATTAATACTATAGTATATTTTAATATGATTGTTCATTGGTACTTTTTTATTGTTGTAAAAAGTTATTTAATGTCATTGTGTTTTGTTTCACCAAACTCTATTTTTCACTCATTTCTTCTGACACAATTTTTATTTATGTAGTTGTTGTATGGATCACTCGAAAGCTCAAAGCAGCAGCATATGTTGATAATTATTGCTTAATGACAAAAAGCTTCTGTAGACAATGATATAACGTTTTACAAATATATTAATGCAGTGTTTTCATAGCAAGTAGTTAAGACAAAAACAGGTTGATTTTGTAGGCAATTATTTCTAATTCTAATAGTACTTTAATAGAACTAAGTCTCTTAGACTGACTCTTGGCGCAATATACAGAAAAGCAGAAATCCATACTTCTGGGTAATTCCATGAATATTGTGATCACCCACGTTGCTTGAAGTCAGAGTTATTTTAATTTAACCTATGGTGTACATGACTAATTATTCTAGAAAAATATATCTTACTTCATTATCCTAGTTATTGTTCAAAATAAGGCTTGTTTTAAATTCATTGTTTCTGTGTATGCAATTTTTATGAAACCTGTGTAGTTGATAAATTGCTAAATCATAGAAAATTGTTTGATTTTTGTTTTGCTTATTTCAATGATATTATATTCTAATCAAATAAACTTTGGCTGTATCATTTGCCTTTACATTGTAAAAGTCTATATTTTATTTATATGAGTTAATATCCTTAAAATTATATTTTATGCTTAATACAGAGTCCATAAGTATACAAACAGTAATTCAACAGGCAAAAAGTGTAATTAGTGACATTTCCCATACCTGGTGACATGCAAACATTGAGGACTGTAGCTATAATGTTGTAAGATATATCCAAAAAAGAGCTAGTAAGACCATTTCAAACTTTAGTATACTGTAAAGCCTTCACTGGAATATGGTTTTATTTCACCCAGTTAATATTATTTTGGAACAATTGAGAAAATACGTTAATCTTTTCTACATCTGTCACACCTGTCTGAAACCCCTAAACAATAAAGATTGTTTGAATAATTCATTTTGAAAAGAGGAGTTTAATTTGTTTTCTTAGATAAGACATGGTTGTTTTTTACCTGACTACAGAGGATCATGTATACCACTCAGATGACACAACTACAAAACTCTGCTTACACACTTGGTTTTGGTGATGAACACTCAAAACAGACATTCTGTTATCTACACTGTATTTTCTGGCATTTACCATTGTAGCAATTAAGAAGGTTGACTGAAATTTAGAATTTAAAAACTAAAGGTCACAGTTAGGGTTTTACATCCTATGCAACAGCCCCTTGTTAAACACTAAAATGTTGTGTTTGAAAATAATGCACTGCTGAATAAGTAGACTTGCTCCAAGTCTTTGTATTTCTCATTCCAGCAAATCTGACATACATGAAATCATTATGAACCCACTTGATGAGTGAAAAAACCTTCTGTCTAGAGAAATACAGCCTCACATTCAGCCCCACATACAGAGAAAAAGTCAGCCCCACATTCTGGTAAAAAAGTCATACAGTCCTCATATAATACCTAAAACAAAAGGACTCGAAGAAAGTCTACTGAATAAGGCAAGTGAGTGTTTTCCAGAAAATTAATAAAGTGATTTTCTAAGCAATAACATGTCATTCCAGGCTCGAAAACTTGAATTCTCAACAGTCCCATTTTTGGATTTGTGATTGACATTATTAGGGTTATGAGGGTACAGTTATGAGGGTTAAAAGAAAAAAAATCAGAATTTGGTTGAACTTACAATATGGGAATACTCAGCTTCCTTGGTAGAGGTCAGTGCTCTAGAACTGTTTTCTAGTTAGTCAAGAAAATATATCTTAATTCATTATGCCTTGTCTAATATCGCACTTTCCAAAGAAATGTGGCTGTTCTAAAAATAGATTCCACAATAGAGCTGTTACTCCTGTTAATCGTTGAGCAAGCAAAGCCTGCATTTTTGTCAAAATACTAACTATTGGACTATCTAAGCAACCAATTAGAGGCAAGGTGTTGCACTGAAGCTCAGAGCTCACGAGCTAAGGGCACTCTCACTCATGACTTTACTTCCATCACTCTCACTCATGACTTTATTTACATCCATTGAGTCGTCATAATTCTAAATTCAGTGGAACTTGGGGGCAGATATCGGACTTGTTACTTTTGTCACCAAGTGGAGTTAATGAAAGAAAGAACCTACCATTCTGGCTCTCATTCTACCAAGTTACACTCTCTAGCCCTTGTGGGCAAAGCAATTGTCATAGTTATGACTCAAAATAGGTCTTATAACTTTTCTGCTTATGTGTATACAGTTTTGTACGGAATCTGTTTGTGGATTCCTGTGTCTAAGAAGATGTAAGGTGTGTCCTGAATGTGAAAGGATACCATAATGAAGCTTCATTAAATAAATCTGATTAATGCCAATTGAATGGATTGTCCCAGTATAACATTTCCACCATTTCCCTCTCATTTTTATACGATTAGGGAATGTTGTATTTTGGGGAACACCATTCCAAGAAGGGGAACTGCACATCCCTAACAAAATGACTTGTCTCAGTGAAGTGTTTTGTGACTGGTGTGATTCTGCAATTCCCTGGGTTTAGATACAGATTATCTGTGTTCATTGGTCCTTTTCCTGAACAGATACTCTGTCTCACCTACATTATAGTTAACAAATTTCGGAGCTTCAAGCATATGATGAGACAGCTCACTGATCTGTTGAAATACAGTTGTGACCAAAAAATCATAATTTCAACAGGTCCCATTTTCAATGTATTTTGAATGACTCCAGAAGTGATGGGCAGATCTTCATGATTTTAAAGTGGGGAGTGCCTGGCCAGAGAAAGAAGTAATTGCATTTTCAAAAAGATCATGATCATATTTTGGTTCCAAAAGAAAGTTTTTCAAATTTTCAAAAATGCAGCCTGTCGGAGGTTTGTATTCTATTAGTGCTTTCTATAATTGATAAAAATACAAAAGAAATGAAAAAAAAAGTTTATTTGATTTTACTTTCTATTCTTCAGTGATATGAATAAATAAAAAAGTGGTGTTTGGTTCTGTAATATGTCTTGATACAAATTATATGAACATTTCAAAGTAAAAACGAAGTAACACAACCATCTAAAGCTTATCAAGACATATACATATCTGCGGATACAATGAGTCTGCAATTTGATAAGGTTAATAAATGTTGGACATTTAAACAACATTCTTTATAAAAACTAGAAATCAATTGTATGATCCTGGCAGGTTAGTTTCTTAAAACAGTTTTAACATGATATCATTTGGGTATAAACCATGGTTGTAATTTCCTGCTTGGTCGACAACTGAATATTTGGAAGAATATTTAGGATGTATTGAGAAAACAATTCATTTTCTGTGATTCATGTTCTTCTTTTTCTATGCCAAATATAAGGTAATGAAGCAGTGTAAACAATTATACATGCATTGTACCTTTCATTTCCATATTTTACCTAATTTAAAGACATTTCATCATACAGACAATCTGCTACCTTGATAGACTGGTAGGCTTGTAGGCTTCTTATAACACATCTCACACATCAGAAAACTTACTTGATATTTTGCTTTGAGTAATTAATATAGACCTATATTGGCATGGACATAGTCTGTGGAACTGATATTCCAAGAAAATATTGTCCAGTAACAGAGCGCTTAATACCACCAGGAAACAACCACCAAGGAAAAGACAGCTATGGTTGGTGGAAGGGAAAATCTGAAAAGGTGAGTGTTTGATTTGCTTCTCCAAATGTCAGAGTTCTTTCTACCCTGAATACATACAGTAATACATTACACTCAGGTGGCACCTCAACCTCCCACAAGTGACAAATGTTGAGGGCCTGTCCCAATGTAGCCCTTGAAGGCGACATAAAATCCCAACTTTGACTATAGCACATTAACAGCAAACAAAACACAGACTACTAGATTGCAATTGTATGTTGATAGAAATAGT
The DNA here is from genome assembly GCA_964017235.1 of Sabellastarte sp. h YS-2021. NCBI lineage: Eukaryota > Metazoa > Annelida > Polychaeta > Sabellida > Sabellidae > Sabellastarte > Sabellastarte sp. h YS-2021. The sequence goes on from OZ024928.1 coordinate 21,670,046, forward strand.
AGAACACACAGCATGTGGCCCAGCCTGATTGTGCTGGAATTTACTACAGACAGATAAGGAGGTTTATTGAAATTTAGAGTCCAAATTCTAAAAGATTTTTCTTCAAAATGTTGCACTATTGCACTGGTAGTTAATGGATGTTTTCTGGTCCAGTTAAAATTTTCTAAGAAAAATTTTTGAAAAAAATTAACAAACATTTGTTTTTCAAATTCGTCTAAAACTAGGAAATGGAAAGTTAATTTTTCCATCACCTAACTTTTATTTAAAATATTCATAGATTGACTCTATGGCAAATATTTTTTGCATTCATATATAATCGACTGCTTTGCAGATGCAATATCTTACGTGTATTCCAAAACATTGGTGCAGAATTACTCAAAGATTTAAATAAATGTTTTGAGATTTGTGGATTGTATAGTCAAAAGAGTGGACTTGAAGGAACTTAAACTTTGGATTTTTTAAAATTTCTAGACAAGGAAAATGGACTGAGTTTTTCAATCAAGTGTATTTGTTGGTTTGGTTTTTAGAATTTTGCAAGTGTTCTACCCGATGTTAAATTGTATACCCCTTTTTAATGGTTTCCAGTGGAGTTTTTCAATTTTGAAGTTCTTTAAGCTATATCTGTTATTTTGTTGAAATTGTTTAACACATTCGTTGTTTTAGATAAGTTTATAAGTTATAAAAGAGAAAAGGCAAATTGAATAATACCAATTATTATTGGTATCACAGATGTAATACCCTGCTATTCAAACTTTTGTGGATGAAGGGATCTGTTTTAATTCTGGCATCTAAACATAGAACATATCAAGCATAATATAAAGTGGTATATTTTTTACTATTTAGAAACTGAATGTCAAATTCTATACTGTTTCTATGTACTTGTCATCATTCTGGTGTGATTTAAAAATAGATCACCACACACTAAAAGTTTATCACTACAGGTAACTTGCTCGATCACAAACCCATTTGGATGTTGGACATAACTTTTATTTAGATAATTTGAGCAGTTCAAAACGGAACCCAGATAGACTTGTCTGTACAGAATATAAAACCATACGACACATGGCCAGACTGTTGAGACCAGGGACTGATTTCAAAAAGAGACTTAAGTCCAGATTTAGACTTAAATTTAAGACTTTGGTCTTAAATTTTGTCAACAGAATGTTAAGCCTGTGGTATTAGAATTAGCGGATTTCACACAGCAGCTAGGTCGATGAAATTGCTAAGTCAGTGGACTTAACTTTAAGTCTGGGGGTAGTGGGCTTAAATTTTGTAAAGAGGACTTAAATATGGCCGCCATAAACTTTTCTGCACTTCAGAATTTGAAATGGCTGTAAATAAAGTATAATTATACAGAATACCTTACTGAAGTAGTCTTTGGGAAGTTTATATGATGAAACAAGGTTTTCTATTTCAAAACAGCACATATCCTTAGAAAAATTACATCAAATGAAGGATATAAAATGTCATATGACCCAGAAAACCACTGTGGTTATTTGATAAGCTTGGACTTAGCTAAGTCACCCCTTTGTGAAATCCATTTAATTCCCAGACCTAGCTAAGACCAAAGTCTTAGATTTAATTCCAAGACTTAGCCAATAAAAAGACTTAGTTTAAGTCCTTTAGTGAAATCGGCCCCTGTACAGACATGAGGAACTGAGCACCATTCTCAACAATTGCAAGTCGCCTATAATGGTTTATTCTGGGGGTTGGTGGCATATTGATTATCTGCTCTCTACTTTATAAACTTATTTTGTAGTTTCAGGATATGAAACCAGAAGTGAAACACACATTTTTATGCTGTAGAGTGTATACAACATAGCCAGCTATTTTCCTAACACAATATATGTGATTTATAACGTGAACTTTATCACAAGAGGTTTTTTTCAGTCAATGGGAATAAATGACAAAAACAACTTGATAACACTGCAAAGTTAACGGCCCCAGATCAGGTTTGTTTCTTTCACATAAAACTTAATAGATTGCTTTCAAAATGGTGGTTCAAATTTTCAGAGTTTTCCATTTACACTTGAACCTTAATATGTCTGAAAGATTAGAGTTTAAAATATGACATTTGGTAGATTATGTGAAGTTCTCCAGTGAAGAACACCGTTTCTTTTGGCTTGTGATAAATTCTTTATGCCACATTCACACTGCATGCAGGCCATGTACCCTGGTCAGAAATTTTACTCGGGTGAACCACCTCCCAGGAGGCCTCATATCTTCTGAGATTTGACGCATCCATAAGGTAAGATGTATATGGCCACTGATTGGACATGGTGTGTAATGGTCAATAACAATAAGACAAAAGTAGTACAAATGGTGGCCAACGAGAGGCAACCTCATTAATCTCAACTCATGTTCAGTAGCTGTTGGATGAACATGTGCTAAATAAATGAGAATGAGTCACAACTTATAGAAACCTGAACCACACCTTCAGTTAATGTATAAAAAATTTATCTGCAGAAGGTCACTGAAATGGACAGACCAGGACAGAGACATCCGTATAAAGGAATCATAGACAAATCGGCCCTTTGTCAAATCGGCCCCCGTCAAATCGGCCCCCAAAATAAAATAGTCTAGTCAAATTGGCCCACATGGGAAAAAACCTTAGTCAAATCGGCCCCCTGGAAATTAGTGTACTCTAAAAGAGAATATGTTAAAGAAATTACAAAAACCACCATCTAATAAGAAATCTCATAGACGACAGAGGATAGACGATATTGATTACAGCATCCAAAAATCTTTGACATATGTTGATTGCACTTTTGCTAGATATCACTGAAGTAGTTATCACTCTTGCTATAATGTGATTATGTAATTGCACCTATAATTATTCTACTATAAAGACATGTCTGAAGGACATAGTTAAAAGAGCTTGATGAAACATTCAAATATCTTTGATATGTGTTAATCACACTTTGCACATGTCACTTTAGAAGTAGTCATCCTTAGTAGTAGTCACCTGATGTATTTTGCATACTAAATATCTGTCAGTCTTAGAGTCTGTCATATGATGGCAATTAAGTGTATAAAAGTACTCTTATTGCATTACATTTTATTTCTTTTCAACCTGGTGGCCGACTTGTCCAGGGCCAAGTTTTTAGGGGGCTGATTTGCCAAGGGCCGATTTGGGAAAGGGCCGACTTGTCCAGCTCCCGTATAAAGGGACCGTGATAAGGCATAACAGAGATGGTGACTGAGGGTGAATGACTAAGAGTAATGGTTACAAATTCAGAGGTGGAAATTTTAAGCATTTAAAAATTTCCATGGGGTGCTCAAGGAATGGGATGGTCGGCCACTGTATCACAAGTTTACAAAGAGACGTCAGACGGTAGTTGATGGACAGGGGCGTTTTATTGCGTTAATACATCCTATCCAATGGACAATAGCTTATTCGGTCGGCGCAGACCGGCCCGCCAAACGCCAGAAAAAGACGTCCTGTGTTACCACCGGCAGGTCGGTCCGTAGTACTTGTGCACTCGCCAGATGGCGTGTCGTACTTCCTTCCTGTCTAGACAGAGTGACGTCATAGCATCTTTTTCGTTTGGCGCGTGCTTGTGCACAAGGAAAAATTTTATCAGCAGTTTTTTGGTGAATTTATTAAGTTCTTGAAGGACTTTCTTTTCTTTGAGTATTTTATTTTACTGCTACATACTCATAGCACACTATGTCGTCCCCTGGACAAAAAAGGGGCAGTTGTGGTCACGCAATGGCGGGATTTGATGGACATGCCTTTTGCGCCCGCTGTAGGGAGAAGGGAAAGGGTGAGGAACCCTGTATTTCTAACAAAGACACTACGGAATGTAAGTTCTGCAATCTTTTTTCTCCAGAGCAACGGGCTCAGCTTGCAACTCCCTCTTACAAACTCAAGAAGGAAAAACGGGAAGCCAAGCGCGTGGATAACCCCACACCCACTGAGGACATTGCCCTAGTAGATCCTGCTAGCGTCTCCGTTATAGGGGCTGTGGGTGGAGCCGCTTCTTCTCATTCACCATCAGTTCCGCCTGAAAAGAAACCCAAGAAGGACAAACCTAAGGCTAAGAAAGCTGCCTCTTCTAGTACGGATGACAGGTTTTCAGCACTGGATGCTAAGTGGTCTGAACGTTTTAACAGGCTGGAGGCCTTGTTTCTGGCTCGATCTGTGGAACCTTCCTTCTCTGCGGATGTCAGGGTTACCCCTGTACACTCACCACCAGCCACTGTCTCTAAGGACTCAGAGCCTTTCTTTCAGCCTTCTCACCGACCTGTGGACCCTATTGCTAAGCGCACTGGCCCAGACTCTGATGCTGCTTTGCAGCTGTCGGCCGGCAAGCTTCCTCCAGGTTCTTCTTCTTCTACGCGCACTGGCCCAGACATTACTGCCACCAAGCAGCAGTCGGCCGGCAAGCCTAAGTCAGATCTCCCTTCCAAGACTTCATCAGGGCGCACTGGTCCAGACGTCGCTTCTAGTAAGCATAAGTCGACCGGCAAGCCACACACCGACCCTCACCGACAGGCTGCATCGTCGGGACAGAAATCTGTCAGATCAACTTCCGACCGACCTCACACCGACCGACCCTCATCTGCAGGTCTCACTGGTTCGGAGTCACCTACCCTCCTTAAGTCGTCTGGCAAGGACAGCATATCCAGTGGAGAGTCGGATGCGGAGAGCAGTTTTTCAGACGCACCCCCCCGGAACTTTTTGTAGAAGAGGGCGAGCTCTCTGATGAGCATGAATTAACCGAACAGGAGTTACCAACGTCGGAAGAACAGACATATAGAGAGACTATGCGAGGGATACGTTCCTTTATGGGGTGGTCACATGTACCAGACGTAGATAGTTCCAACCCGTCTGATGACAACCCTTTTGCTGGCCCCAAGGCACCGGCTCCTAGTAAGATCTCAGTCCATATGCCGACGGAAGACTGGCTCTGCAAGAAACTTAGCAAACTGAATCTTACCTTGGTTGAGGGATACCCCTCCCGTACTGCAGAGGCCGGTAGTCTACCCATGGATCAATTCTTGAGGCCACCACGCCCTCAGTCGAAGTGGTATGGGCTTTATTCAGAACAACCGGCTGATCCGACCAAAGTCACTTCTTGGAGTACGGGACATTCTAAACTTAACAGCAGTTTTGGTCGGATAGCTAGAAAGGCGGCTTTGGCATCGACACCACCAGCCTCACGCAGAATCTCCCAGGATACACTCCGGAGGTGGGAAAGGACTACTAGGGAAGCTTCTGTAGTGTGCAATCAGGCCGCTAGCTTTAACCGCTGCCTTTTCAAGGTGCAGGCCGACATGCAGTCACAGCTTAGGACAGTCCGTAATGAAGGCAAGGGAAAAGGGTCAGCCAAAGTTTCAGAAGCCACAGAGGAGTTGCAGTTTCTGATGGAGTTTAACTCCAGTATCACCCAGGCTGCCGCTAAGGCGATCGAACACTTGTCAGAATTTGTATTTTTTACCATGGGTAATCTTACTCTGGCTAGGAGAGACTCTTATCTCAACCATTTGAAGAATGGTATCAAGCCGGACACGTTTGCTGCTCTCAGGACTGGCCCTCTGCACATCAGTACTCTCTTCCCAGAGTCAGCTATCAAACGGGCCGAAGAGGAGATCTCACATTATGATAACAAAAGCCAGCCGACAGCTACATCCTCACGAGGGAAGGCACGCTTTCACCCGTATGAGAGACAGGATAAGAAACAGGAGGGTCGGTCGGACAACAAGCAGGATAGACCCGCATGGAAAAACATCAACCGAAGGCAGTTTAGACGACCTAAAGGCAAGGGTGCTAACTTCTCTTCACGTTCTGCCAAGGGCCAGCAGCCGTATAAATGACAATCACTGTTACAACAGGACACGACTGCTGGCCGGGAGCACCTCCACAGAACTGACTTTGAACTCAAATCTAAATGTAAACTTGCATGTTGTCTCATTTGTTCCTTCTGCACCCGGGCCTCCGCAAAAGAAAGGTCTAAGTCCCGGCGTGTCAGACTGTCAGTTGAAAAAAGATCTATTAAATTCTGTGAAAGGTGTTTCTTGTGTCACTCAATTGTCTTGTGTGAATCCTGTAACAAATGTCCCAAATGCTGCACAAAATCTGCCTGTAGGGGCCAGGCTTCAAAACTTTTGGCAAACTTGGCTGGATCTAGGGGCCGGTCCGAAAATAGTTCAAATCCTGAGAGAGGGTTACACCCTTCCCTTTCGGATCCGGCCACATCTTACAAGGTCTCCGACGGTCATAAGCCGTTATGTAGATCCCCACAGGAACAGCTAGGAGGCATTGCATCAGCTTATAGACAAGAATGCAATAGAATTGGTCCACAATCAAACATCTCTAGGGTTTTTCAACCGACTTTTTCTGGTGCCCAAGCCCAACAACAAGTGGAGGCCTACACTGGACCTAAGCAAACTCAATCTTTTCCTCAAGGTGGAAAAATTCAAAATGGAGACACCGGAAACCATCAGAACATCCCTCCAGCAAGGGGAGTGGGTAACCTCGGTAGACTTCAAGGATGCCTACTTCCACATACCAATACAGGCTCAATCCAGGAAATATCTCAGATTTCATGTCCAGGGACGGACATACCAGTTCAAGGCGTTACCCTTTGGCCTGTCCACAGCGCCCATGGAGTTCACTGTATTAGTAAAGGAGGTGAAATTGATGGCCATACGCACGGGTTATAAGAATCCACCAGTACCTAGACGACTGGTTGGTGAGAGCCAGATCCCAAGAAACTTGTCTCCGACATACCCAAATCCTCGTCAAAATGTGCCAGGATCTAGGTTGGCTGGTAAATTTAGAGAAATCAGAGCTGGAACCCAAACAGGTCTTCGACTTCGTAGGTTACCAGTTCGATCTCAGATCCGGCCGGGTCAGACCGACCCCGGACCGGTGGCAAAGCCTTCAGGACAAGATACAAGCACTCCTTGTATTACCGGCCTGTCCGGTCCGACAGTTCATGTCCCTCATAGGCCTGCTGACAGCCACGGAAAAACAGGTTCACCTAGGCCGGCTGCACATGAGACCCATACAGTGGCATCTCAAAAACAGTTGGCGGGTACCAGAATCTCTAGAGAAGATTATCCCTCTTCCAAGATCCCTGCACCCTCACTTACGATGGTGGCTAGAGGAAGACAATGTACTTCAAGGCCAACCATTACACCCAGTAAGACATGCTCTGCAAATATTTACAGACGCATCAAAAGAAGGGTGGGGCGCTCACTTAGACGAGTTCACTGCAAGAGGGTCCTGGTCGGTGCCGGAAACCAAGCTGCACATAAATTATCTGGAACTCAAAGCGGTGTTCCTAGCTCTCAAAGAGTTCCAAGACCTCTGTGCAGGCAAGATAGTGTTAGTGGCAACCGACAACACTACAGTAGTCGCTTACATAAACAAGGAAGGAGGCATGAGGTCGGGCCCACTGTGTGCCCTACTGTGGAGGATCTTGACCTGGTGTTCCCAGCGACAAGTGACTCTAAAAGCCCGACACATTCCAGGCCACTTAAATGTGATAGCAGACAAGCTATCCAGGCTGGGTCAGACCATTCAAACAGAGTGGTCTCTCCTCCCAGAAGTTTTTCAACAAATATGCAAGCGATGGCACCTCCCTCGAATAGACCTGTTTGCCACGAGGTTCAACCACAAGTTACCTCAGGTTGTGTCTCCAGTACCGGACTCCCTGGCTGTAGCAGTGGATGCACTCACTCTGCCATGGGAGGACCTGGATGCATACGCCTTCCCACCGACCGCCATATTGGGCAAAGTGGTGGAGAAACTACTGGACTCCCCGTGCAAGAGACTCATTCTGATTGCCCCGGGGTGGCCCAACATGCCTTGGTTTTGGGACTTGGTGAACATGTCCAGCCAGGTCCCCCTCAGCCTACCCAACCTGCCCAATCTGCTAACACAGCCCTTCAATCAGATCCCTCACAGAAATCTGACAAATCTAAATCTCCATGCCTGGCTCCTAGAGCCACAAAGATCAAAGAACAGGGCTTCTCTGAGGCAGTGGCAGCAAGGATTGAGGCTCCTCAAAGAAGATCAACCAGATCAGTCTATGAGGCAAAGTGGACTATTTTTACAAAGTGGTGCGTCACTAATCAGGTGGACTTCAGGTCTCCACCTGTAAAGTCGGTGACTGATTTCCTAATGTACCTTTTTGAGGACAAGAAGTTACAGCCCAGCACCATTGACGGATACAGGTCTGCCATTGCTGATAAACTAGGTGATACCTCGGTTAATATCAGCAAAGATGGTAATCTCACTCGTCTCTTGGACAGTTTCCATAGAGACAGACCCAGAGGGCGGAGGGGAATACCCTCCTGGAACCTTTCCCTGGTCCTACACCAGCTGACAAAGGCTCCCTTTGAACCTCTTAGAGAGGCATATCTGAAGCTTTTGACCTTCAAAACTGTCTTCCTTTTGGCCCTTGGCTCGGGCAAAAGAAGGAGTGAGATTCATGCATGGCAACATAAGAACATCAGACACCAGTCGGACTGGTCTAAGGTGTCTCTGTTTCCGTCTCCCAGCTTTCTCTCCAAGAACCAGCTGGCCAAAGAGGGTCCAGAGAGTGTAGCCCCAGTGGTCATACCAGCCCTGGCTCCTACCCTGGATAGATCCCTCAAGTCTGATAGATCTCTTTGTCCAGTCAGAGCTTTGCGCTACTATTTGGACAGGACTTCAGACAGTAGGCAGGACAAAGAATTAGTTTTTGTCTCCTTTAAGAAAGGCTTCGACAAGGACATCTCACCTGCCACTATCTCCTCATGGATCAAGCAAACTGTGATCCTATGCTATGAGCTCTCTGATCACCAGGCCCACACCCTACATCAAGTCAAAGCTCATGATGTAAGGGCCTTTGCTGCTTCTAAGGCCTTCCAGTCGGGAGTCTCCTTGGAGCAGATCTTATCAGCCTGCCACTGGAAATCTCATAATACCTTCACACAATTCTATCTGAAGGATGTGGCTTGGGCGGACTCAGAGCTCTACCATCTTGGACCGGTTGTGGCTGCTCAGCAGATCCACCAACAGACTGGTACCTAGAGGAGATTTGTACATATCAGTCCAGGGTGACCTAGAGGGAAATAAACAAAATAGCCTGGTCGCAGGCTCGAACCCCAGGACAAAATATGGCAATAAGTCCAACAGTAGTACTAACACAAGAGACACAGTCGATGTAGTTAACACAGTGCTACAAGGTCGAGGAAAAGCCATAATGCATAAAGTCAATGTACATGAGTTGGGAGACAAGTGCTCAGATTTAAAACAATGTATCAACCAACAGACCAATGCTTTTGGTTTTTTACCAATAACCAATTTAAAACGTCTCAGAATTGGTCAAAGCCTCAAACCAAACAAAATACTATCCTATGAAGAGTTTGATCCAGTAACTGTTCATAAAAGTGTCCGAGCCACAGGACAATATAACTTCGAAAAAGCAAAGATACAACTTCCCTCTGCCATCAATTTCAAACTTTTTGAAGAACTTTGTGAGGGATATTGGGACTACCAATTACCTTATTTCATAAAATTCGGGTTTCCTCTCGATTTTCCACATACTTTAGAACATAAACTCCACCATACAGGGGAAAATCACAACTCTGCTGTTAATTTTCCGGATCATGTGGATAACTATTTAAAAACTGAACAAACACATCAAGCTATATATGGTCCATATACAGAGCCTCCCTATGGCGAATACACGCAGGTTTCACCCTTCATGTCCAGGGAGAAGACAGATAGTGAGAACAGAAGAATAATCATAGATCTAAGCTGGCCCAGGGGTGCGTCCATTAACACCTTCACCCCTCCCAATGTATATTTAAATACGGTATATAAACTTCAGTATCCCACCATTGATAACATTACTGAAGCTTTAGCTAGCCTGGGAGAAGGCGCTTATTTGTACAAAATAGACTTATCTCGTGCTTTTCGCCAATTAAGGATAGATCCAAGAGATTACAATTTGCTGTGCCTAAAATGGGGGGACTCCTATTATTCGGACGTTTTTTGCCCCTTTGGCCATAGGGCCGTATGGCCTGTACACGACTATCTGACTACTTTAGGCATATCATGAGACAAAATAACTTCACTATCTTCAACTATGTGGATGATCTAATGGGGATTGGCCCACTTAGTACAGTTCACAATGCGTATACTTTTCTCCTTGATTTACTAGAAAAATTAGGTTTCCCTATCAACACCTCCAAATTAGAACCACCCAGCACCACAGGCAACTGTCTGGGGGTTATAGTAAACACTATCACCAATACTCTATCTGTACCGGCCAGGAAATTGGAAGAAGTTCTGGGAAAGTGTGACTGGGCCTACAACCAAAAATATCTAACCAAGAGAGAGCTGCAGTCCACTATTGGTTCACTCATGTTCATAGCCAAATGCGTCAAACCCACAAGATATTTTGTCAACAGGCTGCTAGAAGCCCTCAGAAAGGCTACTAACGAAAAACACATACCAGTCACAGAAGCCATAAAGAGAGATTTAAATTGGTTCAAAAATTTTCTTCCAAAATTCAATGGCACGGCTAAATACGTTCACAATGAAGTAATTCAGGCAGAAACATTGGCCATAGATGCTTGTTTACAAGGGGTGGGGGGTGTCTGGAAAAATTGTGTTTATACAGCTCCACTCCCCAATGCCCTTAAAAATGACAGAGATTTTAACATAACACACTATGAAATGATCAATATCATAGTTGCTCTCAGACTTTGGGGGACTGAATGGTCTCACCAGAAAGTATTATTAAAGACAGATAACATGGCTGTAGTTAGCATATGTAACACCGGGTACACCAAAGATCACCATCTGGCTAGTATGGTTCGTAACATATGGCTGCTGACTGCAGAGCATGACATATGTCTCCAGGTCGTTCACATTGCGGGAAAGAAAAATATAATTGCAGATCTCTTATCTCGTTGGGAAGGTACATCAAGTCAAAGGGAAAAAAATCATGAATATATAGAAAGACCTAAATGGTTCAAAGTTCATGACCAAGACTTTCACTTAAATATTCATATATAAATTCTACTTGTAAATGGTATTAAAGTATAGTTCCTAACTGTTCTGCTTACAGACTCCTCTTCTGTCAGGGGGATTTTAGCTCAGAAAGTCAATGTCAGGCTTCAAGAGGTCTTCAGACCAAAAACGTGGTCTGCTTACAAGTCCATGTTCATCACGTACCTTGCCTTTTGCGAATTCACAGCTGTAGACTTCCAGGCACTGGATTTTTCGATTTGGCTCACTTTCATTGAATTTCTTGTGTTCAACGGATTGAAACCCGCATCTATCAACAACTACATCTCAGCAATCAAGTCAATGTTCAAGTGGTTCAACATTCCAATTCCAATCTTTGAACATCCAAAAATAAAACATATGTTAAAAGCAGTTGAGGTGTCTGTTCATCGTCCACCCATCCAGAAAGGTATTTTTGATCTAAATACATTGGAAAAACTAATCCTAGCTTGTGAAGTTTTACCTTTCTCTAGTATTTTCAGAACTATTTATTTGTTTGCATTTTTTGGCTTCTTCAGAATCTCCAATTTGGCTCCGTCTTCAAAACTAGATTTCAAAATCACAAAACATCTTTGTAGGGGTGATGTGTTATTTCATGAAAGTTTCCTGATTGTAATGGTTAAGTGGTCAAAAACACTTCAAGCTTCTAAGAAAGGTACATATATTATATTACCAGAATTATCTGGCTCCAGATTGTGTCCTGTATCTGCTCTACGTGCCATGATCTCCCAGTTTCCAGCTAGAACTAATGCACCCTTATTTCTCACTTCCTCAGGCCCCATTACACAATCTCAAATTAGAACTCATCTTAACAAAATTTTAACTTTAATTCAATTAAATTCCCAGCATTTTTCATTCCACACTTTCAGAAGATCGGGGGCCACCTTAGCCTTCAACAATAATGTAGATTTACAAGCTATCAAAAGACATGGCACGTGGACCAGTGACGCTGTAAATGCATACATAGTAGCTGATCCTGTACACACAGCATCAGTGGCGTCATCTTTTCAACGCCTACTTGTTTGAATACCCTGGTTATTTTTAATATAATATATGTACCTTTCTTAGTAACTTTTAACATGTAAAAACAATTGTCAATTGCATCAAGTTAAGATGGTTTACCAGTCTTCTGTACTGGATTGCTCCACTTTGTCAGTGTATTCTGTATAATTATAATCAAGGTGGTTTAACAATCTTCAGCACTGAATTGCTCCACTGTGTCAGTGTATTTGCTAGTTTTACTGTTAATGTGGTTTACCAGTCCCTTACATGGACTTGCTCCACTAATGGCTAATGGAAGAAAAAATTAAGTCATTAGCAAGTTTTGTACTAAAATTTTAGTCATAGTAACTTTTAACATGTAAAACACACAGTCTGTTTGACAGCATAGTCATGTAGTTATTGTTAATTTAATGTGAATTTTTAAATGTCATATTCGTATCACTCTATTAAATTCTGGAAGTGTGCATTTGTACAGTAAATGTTATATAACTATGCACTCTCTAAACATTGCCATTATGTACTCATGTAAAATTTTTATGGCAATCAGTGGTGTCCAATGGCTAGATGTTTTATATTAAGTTTTTTAGTATGTACAAGTATTTTTAAAGATAATATCTCAACATCATAGCCTGGCACACTCAGTTATGTAGGTGTAGAGGTAGATGTATTATATTAACCATATTAACAAACTAATGTAAAAATTTTAAAAATAAATTTTTATTCCGCATTGCGGATTTTTCAATTCATGCCTTATCACAGATTGGCCTTTCTTCTTACAACTTGGTCGCTCTTGGGACTGTGGAAAAATTTCGGGTAACAGAAATGCAGCTCAGTCTTAAGGGTGACCCCTTGTCTCCTATTCATAGTGACCCCCCCTTGTACCTTCTGTCCATCATGTCACATTTCCTGGCACTATTTCTAAGATTCCTTCGCCTTCCTGGCTTCCACTATAAATTCAAAACCATCCTTGGCGGGCTCTCACTTGTAACAAAGCTGCCATGAAGGAACTTTTTTAAAAAATCCCCTCCCTCCCTGGTTCCCCACATCATAATTTCTCGTTTCTAGGCTTTTCTGTGTTTTATAGGCTACCAGTAAGGTGGTTATTTTTAAGTTATATCATCTGTTGCATGTGGTTTACCACCAGTCTGTAGTGGTTTACTCCACTTTATTATAGCAGTGTGTAGTATTCTTAAACAATTGTCAATTGCATCAAGTTAAGATGGTTTACCAGTCTTCTGTACTGGATTGCTCCACTTTGTCAGTGTATTCTGTATAATTATAATCAAGGTGGTTTAACAGTCTTCAGCACTGAATTGCTCCACTGTGTCAGTGTATTTGCTAGTTTTACTGTTAATGTGGTTTACCAGTCCCTTACATGGACTTGCTCCACTAATGGCTAATGGAAGAAAAAATTAAGTCATTAGCAAGTTTTGTACTAAAATTTTAGTCATAGTAACTTTTAACATGTAAAACACACAGTCTGTTTGACAGCATAGTCATGTAGTTATTGTTAATTTAATGTGAATTTTTAAATGTCATATTCGTATCACTCTATTAAATTCTGGAAGTGTGCATTTGTACAGTAAATGTTATATAACTATGCACTCTCTAAACATTGCCATTATGTACTCATGTAAAATTTTTATGGCAATCAGTGGTGTCCAATGGCTAGATGTTTTATATTAAGTTTTTTAGTTGTATGTACAAGTATTTTTAAAGATAATATCTCAACATCATAGCCTGGCACACTCAGTTATGTAGGTGTAGAGGTAGATGTATTATATTAACCATATTAACAAACTAATGCAAAAATTTTAAAAATAAATTTTTATTCCGCATTGCGGATTTTTCAATTCATGCCTTATCACAGATTGGCCTTTCTTCTTACAACTTGGTCGCTCTTGGGACTGATGGTATGATGAATAAAAATATCAATTTTCTGTTTTATTGAAACAGTTTTTCTGACACCATCCACACAAAAATAAAATATACAGAAAACATAATTATACATACAAATATTATAGAATGTTACAGTAATTTTATGAAAATTGACATAACTGATCAAGACATGCACTTTATATCTTCGAGTATGAGAGATATCTACAGTTATAGCTAAAACTGGAATATTAAAATATTGCTTTTATCAGCAAGAAATAACACATCCGATCAATATATTTTTTTTAAAGATGGCCACACAGACAGAACTAAAATGATCTGAAAAAAGTACTCTTTGTACAAGTAAATTAATCATCTGAATCAAAATGTATCATTATAAATGATTATGTAGTAAAACTGCTTATTTCCTCACTGCAAAAATGTATGAGATATGTCAGAATATATATTAATTAATTGTCATATAGTTAAAACTTTGTCTTGAATTGCTTATGCTAAGAAATATACATATTGTATCAAAAAGATACTTTAAGAAAGATGATTACACAGATTGCCCGAATTCTCAAATACTTGTTTGGGCAATACGTGTAACACTGAACCTTATATTACATTCATTACGTGAAATGCGTGATTAGGTAAATATCTGTGATAAAACCTGTGGCTGTATAATTTAAACAAAAAGTGATTACTGTATCTTGACTTAGAGTCAAATACAGTTAGATACTGCATCTACACCACAGATAATAAACATGTTTAATATATTTGCAACTACTGACAAGGTGGCAATAGTCACAGCTGCTATAATTATGGAATAAGTTATATATCTTGTATCAGACCACTACTATCTTATTTATCTAATCAGTAAATTTTGTAGTAAATTCTTAGATGCAACAACCGTGACAATTATCGGAAAAAAATTGTAATGAGGAAACGGCAGTGTTATCTTCACGGGGAGGGGGATGGGGGTGATTGCGCACTGACCATACCCAAGTTAATATGTCACCTTGTGTAATTTTTGAAGTCATACAACAAAGCCAGTTCAAACCTGTAATTTGACAAGATTCCGAGGATGATACAAAGCTGCCCAAAAATGTACAGATTCCTCCTCAATCAAAATGCAAAATTTGTATACATTTTCCTGGAGGTCACAAAAGTGTCAGCTCCTGAAATTTTGTTATCATTTGTGTCATCAAGTGTAAACAAAATTAAGAATGTGTTGAATTTCAATTAAGTTCACAAAGATGAGTTTTCTGTATACTCCTATTAATTCTATATTACTTTCTTGGTATTAATTCTACATATTAGTTCTATATTGAGTCCACTTAGTGCTGAGCAGCAATCTCCCCAAGGCCCAACAAGTCCACCGTAGCTTTTGAATGCAATGATAAAAAAATCTTTTAATATTTCCTAGATGCAACAGGTGATCCAGCCAACCAAAACTTAATCAGCTTTTCCTTGTGTTATTATTGACATTTCCGGAAAATTTCAACACAATCTAACACTAACTTTATATTTTATTTATTTATTTAGGGTTTAATGTTGCTTTTAACACTGTACAGGTCATATCACGACAGGTAGTTGGAAGGGCAGAGGAAACCAGTACATAGAGTTCGCTAGGGTTGTGTACTGTAAACTGACGACCAACGGCAAGCAACTACCAGCTTTCCCACTTGAGCCCGTGTGGGGATCGAACACCGGCCTCAGAGGTGGGAGGCGAGAGTGTTACCACTCTGCCACCGTGGCCCCCACACTAACTTTATACAAACAGACAAATAGAAAAAAAAACACACCACCCATTACATAAACCTACTTAGTGGGTTCCATTTTCCCAGGTAACATTTTATTAATATATGGCTTTTTTCTCATTTTCCTAAATATGATAATACTTTTTTCCATAAACATGGAAGTTAGTTTGAAAAACTTGTAGCCATTTAATGTACAACTATTGGAATATATTTCCTTGCATTTTCTTTTTGTCTATTTTGAAGATTTATGCACAAAAAACTTAGACTTAACTTCATGCATAGCTAAAATCAACACATCAAAGAGTAAATAAACAATTGAAGTAATCAATTTTGAGAAACCACTAATTCTAAGAAGACCTGAGATAACAGACTGCTTAAAGCATGTTGACAATGTTCCCTGCTGTGGTACGAACTAGTAGCTCAATTTTTCTTCACGAAGGAAGGACCTTGTATCTAGACAGTACACTTTTAAAGCAAAGCCTTTAAACATCGCCTTTTTGCCTCCCCTTCACCTATATAGCATCTACATCTTAGTTTAGCACATTTATCACTCTGTTGTGTTGTGGTGAACGTGTTCTACCCAAGTATGGATCCCAACTTCTGTACTCTTATGAAAGCTAATGGATCCTACCAAAATATGAAACACATCAAGCCATAAATGAGCCTGAACAAGTTAAATATTTTTAGGGTAACATATAGTTCACGAGGAAAGCACACAAGGCTGGGAATAGGGTATTAAAATATAGCACAGCTGATGTCCAAAAGAGAGAGTTTAATTAACTGTGTGTACTGGGGAATACTCTGGATGATACTAGGGTCGACACATTTGTACTTTGAGGAGATACTCAATTAATTTTTCCTTGTTTCAAATTTAAAAACGTGATTCAATCAGAATTTAAAATCTGCTTGCTGACAAGAGAGTCAGAAATTTCAGTGCAGAAGAATTTCAAATTCTTATAACTCCCAATCCGTACTTCAGGTCAACTGTCTTATGAAACAACATGATTGGTGTTTCTGCCATTAGAACTTCCGGTTATACTTTCTGATTCAGGGTCATTGTTTAATACATAATGTAGTGACACACCAATGGTCATTTTTTTGTATAAAATCATCATCTTATATTTCTTTATTACAGAAAAATTAACATGAATGCTGATTACCTACTTGTGGCTACTGTTGATTTTGGCACAACCTTCAGTGGATATGCATTCTCCTTCAAATCCAATCCAAAAGATATATGAACAAAAACTGGGGTTCAGAGCTAGGAAGTGAGTCTTACAAGGCACCTACAAGTGTCATGACAAACCCAGATGGATCCTTCCACAGTTTTGGGTATAAAGCTGAATTCAATTACAATCACCTTGATCCAAGTAAACACAAGACAGGGGGTGAAGATGGCTACAACCTCTACTGCCAGTTTAAGATGATGTTACATTAAAAGGTATAAAACTCTTTTATCCAATTCACAAACAGTTTAATTTAGAAAGGGTTTGGGGCCTCAGTAGATTCAGCCAGATTACTTAAATCCTTTTTGTCAGTTCACAGAGCACAGAAAAAAGGGTACTCAGTATCAGTCATCTGTTAAATGTGATATCAAAATAACATATACATGGCAAGTGTTTCATTATGTACAAGAATATAGATATTTTGTTTTTATGGTATTATTCGTAATTGATATCTATTATTATTCTTTTGTGTGTCTTATTGGAACTGTAAAGTTATGATAGGATGAATTAACAGTGTTGGTTTTACAATGTAAGGGAAAAATTTTGTTAGGGTTATACAATTCACTTTTTTCAGTACCTTCAGATGGTACCAAGTAAAAGTCATGTTAATTAAAAGTGCCTATTTACACAGTAATAACTATACATTTTCAGTGTGAAATCCAGTGTCTGATTTCTAGCTGAAATTCAGGAAATCCTTTTTGTGCCAATATCTCTATTTTTAAAACATCTTCAATTCTGTGAAGAAAATAGAATAGAGTGAACAGAATTCTAAAGATTTCTAAAAAATTCCAGTTTTGAATTAACATTCTGTATACTCCTCTGTTTCCCGTGAATAATGTCAGAAACCTTGGGCTTTGGCTTGATAAAGGTTCTCATTTATTTATCATGTCAAGAAGGTCTGTAGTGGCTGCTTTGCTCACATGTATGATCTCAGACGAATCCGGGAAAAAAGGCCTTGTGGAAAAAAGACCTTGTGGAAATAAGGCCTTGTGGTAAAAAGGACTTGTGGAAAAAAGGCCTTGTCATTCTTGGAAATTTGGAAAAAAGGCCTTGTGTAAAAATATTTTTGAATAATGAAATAAAAATTTTAATAAAAATTTTCAAGATTTTTAAAGCCAGAAGTAAAGTTAGAAGGTAATGGGAAGTGAAGTAGAGCATAGAATTAAGTAATGGGGGATAATTAAGCCACACATTTCTCCCAGAGGATGATGTACATGCTGGCATGATGTATCTAAAGGACCATGTTCCCACAGACCTTGAGCCCCTTCTTGACTATTTCGATGCCACTTATGTGTCTGGTACATATCGACCCATCCGGCGCCCAGGAGAGAATGGAGAGGCATGTACTGTGCGTTTCCGTAAGATACCACCTGTGTTTTCCCCAGGCCTATGGAATGTACATGAGGCTACATTGGCTGGGGGCGATCGCACCAACAATCACTGTGAGAGTTGGAACAACTCCTTTAAACAATTAGTTGGTCACAGCCACCCTTCCGTTTGGCGGCTTATCACTCACCTGAAGGAGGATGAAAGCTTAATGAGGACTCTCATAATCCAGGAAAACAGAGGACAGCCACCCACTAAGCGTGTGAGCAAAACCACAAAGGATTTACAACGCCGACTACTCTATCTTTGTGAGGCCAGGAAAAGTGGAACCAAATCAGTTGAGGACTTCTTACAGGGCATTGGACATTGCATTAGACTGATTTAAAATTTGTAATTCTTAGACTGATTTACTATGTACAGTAATGCTTTTTAAACAGATTTAGTGTGTGCAGTAGTGCTTTTTAAACAGGTTTAGTGTGTACAGAAGTGCTTTTACACAGATTTATTATATATAGTAGTTCTTTCTGGACTGATTTATTTTGTTTATTATATATAGTAGTTCTTTCTGGACTGATTTATTTTGTACAGTTGTGCTTTTTAAACTGATTTTCTATGTTCACTAGCTTTTCACATATGATGTCTTTAAATGTGAATCAAATATAAATGTGCTTTTTGATTTAATATGTTCTTAATATGTTTAATCTTGTTAAATCTTTTAAAAGAAAAATAAAATTATAAAATAAAATCATAGCCAAAAAATTTATTCCACAAGGCCTTTTTTCCAATATCTAAATATTTACTAGGCCTTTTTTCCACAAGGTCTTTTTTCCACAAGTCCTTTTTTCCACAAGGTCTTTTTTCCACAAGGCCTTTTTTCCGCATACCTCTCAGACAAACGGGACTTACCTCGTGAATATTTGCTCTTGTCACTCTTCATTTTGGCTGAGATAATTCTCTGCCAATAAGTGCATTCCAATTCAATGTAAAAAAGTAGCATCAGAGATGCCCTTGCCCCACAGCCTGGGGAAATAGTTTTCAACACCATGAGATATAGAAGTAATGAAACAGTACATAGATTGGGATACTTTCAGAGCAGTGTCAGTGTCCAAATAATGTTAAAGTAGAGAAAATAACCAGACCTGGGGCGATTACTTTGAAAAGTATTCGAATACGATTACGAATACTTTCAATTTCATGATTATGAATACGATTATGATTACACCATTTTCAAAAGTATTCGATTACGATTATGAGTACTTTTTTGAAAAGTATTCGATTACATTTTACATCGAATACACTACGATTACTTTTGAAAAAATTAAATTTATTTAAAATTTTAGGTTAAATTAAAATTAAATTTAATTTAAATTTGAAAGTTTCAATTTATTTTAAAAGTTAATCTATGTATTTCAAATCAAACACAGAAAAGTAAAAGTTCTATTTAATTATTGGTCACTGTTGGAATTTTTGTCATAAAGACTGACAACCACAGAAATATTAAAGTAAATAGTCATGTGAATATAATAAGCTTAATGATACAGAGGGATTTATCTTATCTGGCTAACTGTAGGCTGTATACAGATTTTCTATAGAAGTGATTTAATGTTTACAATTTGCTCTATATCCCCCACATTTGTCCAGTGTCACTTCAATGTGGTCACAAAAATCAAACTTTTGTTTAAAACAAGTCCTCCTATCTTTATTTCTTGCAAATGTTTGTCAAAGGATTAATTTTAACACTAACATGAGAGGTATTATACCCCATACTACTCCCATAAGACATGTGACAATGTGTCATGTAGTTATACACATTCTATATAATCCCAAAGTGACACCCACCCAAGCAATTGCACTGAACACTTAATCCCCTTTCTTAGACAGAACAATAGCTAGCACATATCAGTGAGAAAACCAGTTTCAATTAACCATTCCCCTACTCAGCCTCCACTTACATGGTATTATAAATGTTAAACAGAAACAAGCTTTATTTTCATTGCTTTATTGTAAACATAGATTGCATTATAATACGTTTCCATTTCCCAATTCATTTATTATACATATATTAAATGACATGAAATTATAAAACTAAACATATTAACCAAACACCATGTTGAGTTACTCAACTGATAAAAAAATCATATCTACATCCCTATCTGTATTCATTTTAAGTTGTGTTACTACATTTATTAATCTAAGTCAATGGAAAATAAAAACAATGGTCATATACTTATTTTATCAATTATGATTCAAATCCTCAGGCCCTTGAAAATTGTTTCATAATGTAGACATTAATCCTTGAGGTAAATGAATTCATACATTTATTACTAGTAGTAGATTTATAACATAATACAGTAAGTAAATTTTAAAATGCAATACTATGTAACAAAACTACTATTTTTAATTTCGCTAGCCTGATCATAAAAGTCACACAAGTCAACTAATGAAGAATACTAACAAATATACTTCGCAACTATCTAATAAATTCATACAGCTTATATTAAATTAATATTAAATGAAAGATACACAGTCCCATGTTTATTTAATGTCAAAACTCACACAATGAATTCACACTTCAAAGTCGTCATTAAAAGCTTCTAACTATAAGTTTAAAAGAGTAAAATTCTGAGTAAATTGACAAAAATTTCAAAAGTATTCGTAAAAGTATTCATGATTACGAATACTTTTGGAATGTATTCGAATACGATTGCGATTACTTTGCATATTTTACAAAAGTATTCGATTATGATTATGAATACTTTGAAAAATGTAATCGATTACCTATGATTATGATTACGATTACATTTTGCCCAGGCCTGAAAATAACATCTAAGAGAAAGAAAGTGCATGTAAAGATTAAGAAGACAATTCAATAAACTAAAAGTTATGAAGTTTTAAGACTTCTCCCATCTTGATTGCCATTTTTATGGTGGAATTATGGTTTGGACGTTTTGAATATTACCCATAAATAGAGATGTGGCAATACATGCTTTTATGGAGTTGGGCAAAACCTGTGTCTCACTTGATGCAATAACATCTGTTACAATGGGAAGTTGCAAAAAGAAAACGGTTAATGAATTCTAATATGACTGTAACAGTGCTTAATCTACATCAAAAGACACCCAAAGGTGCAACAATCAAGATTCAAGTAAAAAGATATAAGACAGATATAAGAGAGATAAAATAGTATCAGATATCCTCGTAGAGATATAAAATACCGGTAGCATCAGATATGCAAGATTAAAGGTCAAATCCAGGTCACACCATGACGTTGCACACATATAATCATTGACCTATGTCCCTACCAAATATCAACTTTCTACACCTTATGGTTTCCGAAATATAGCCCAGACAAGGCATTATAGGTCAAGGTCAAAGGTCAAATCAAGATCACACCATGACACTTTACATCTACAAACCTTCCTACATTTGTATGTCTATGTCCTGCTTGCTAATGTTCATGAAGTACTCTCTTGGGGTTCTGTGCATAGACTGTAATAGAATGTTCTGTGAATGAAATGTCTTATGATAATTTTATGTAACTTTTAGTATGTTATTATCAGTTTGCTTTTAAATAACATATTTTAACAGCAGATTATATTTTCTTTATATTGTTGTTTATAATTGTGTTACTTATTTTTTTACCATTTGAAAATTGTCAACAGATGTTGTTAGCATGAAAAACACTTCAAAGTTATTTGCTGATTAGAATATCAATAAGTGTTTGTTGCTTTCCAATATATGTGGTTAGCATTGTGAGTTTCTCTACTATATTTCCAATTTTTATCTATGCTGTCTATTGTGGGCATATTAACCCATGGGTTGACTATAGGCTAGTTGCAGTCTAAGTTTTCAGCTGTGTTGCAGTCTAAACTCAGTTATAACATTTAATCAGTCTGCTAGTGAAGTTTTAACATATATGTGCTTCATTATTTTGTACACTAGTTGCATATCTGGTCTCAAAGCACTAACTATATAGCATAGCTCCCTCACACGTACATATATTGTAGACTAAAACTTACATTTCTGTCTGTGTACTTAATTAAGCCATGATATTCATGAAGGCACATGTTTTTTCCAAGTTTTGTCAATACCACTAGTCTGCATCCATATTTCCTTTGAAAGAATGCACACAAGGGCACTCTTTTATTCAATTCTATTCTGTGCTTTTATATTGATCAATCTCAGCCAAAGCAAAAACTAAGGCGCAACACCAGAATCCAATTCAAAATCATCATTCTATAGCCATTGCTAAGTCCAAAACCACATAGACACTGGATAGATTATATGCTAAGGTGGGAAAGCCTTTTTGAACAGATGAGATTTTATCTTTTTCTGAAACAGGAGAGTTGGGGAAGAACGGATCTTCATCACGTAAATTATTCCAAACTGTGGAAGCATCAAAAGCAAAGCTGTAGCCAAAGTGTTTGTCATTTATGCACATATTGATAGAATTAAGGAACCTCCAAGAACCTTTTGTCTGGATTGTTGTATCTTGTACTTAATTTTCCAAAACAAGTAAACAAAAGAGAACCAAAAAACTAGGATGACCACTGTGAAGAAACTTGTCAACTAGAGAGGCAGTTTTGAAGATACAACAAATTCAACTGGGAATCATTGGAGTTGTTTGAGAATAGGAGATGCTTGTGTGTATTTGTTACAGTTTGTGACAATTCAAGCAAGTGTTCTTTTAGCACATGTTGAAACTGGACAGACTCCTGAAGAGAGAGTTGCAGTAATCAAGGTAATTACTCACTAAGGCATTGACCTCCAGGATAGCAGCATCATCTGTCAGATACTGTCCCACCCACGTAAGATCAGGTATTTGAATGAAACATGTCTTACAAATATTGCAGATTTGATCAGCAAAAGAGAAATTACACGGTTTCCAAGGTATAGCCTGGACAAGATTTTATAGGCCAAGGTCACTAAGGCAGGTTAAAGGTCAAATCAGGGTAACATTATGACATTGCACACCTACACCTTCTAACCAATGTCCCTACCAAGTATCAACTTCCTACACCTTACGGTTTCCAAGATATAGCCCAGACAAGATTTACAAACTCAAAGTCACTACGTCAAGGTCAAAGGTCAAATCAAGGTCACACCATGACGTTGCACACCTACACCCCTAACCAATGTCCCTACCAAGTATCAACTTCCTACACCTTATGGTTTCTAAGATACAGGCTGGACAAACTTCTTCGTGACCATTGCCCGCCTGCCCATCTGGATACCATGGGTGAAAACAATATCTTGACAGCCCTTAAGGGCTGTGCGGTAACTAGTATGTGTCCAAAATAGCCTTTTTAGAATCATAACAAACAAAAGCAAACTTTATTGGATCATACCTGTTTCTTATGATCTACGCTGTTTGCCCGAAATGAAGAGTTCTCCATTTCAAAGCACTGACTCTATTGTACAAGTACCTATACACCGGCTTCTTAAATAATTTTAGCTTCTATCTTACTCCAGCATCCCACACATACAGCACCAGACACAGTAGGTAAACAGAAAAATAGGTATGCAAATAAGGCCGAAAGTTGTTATGGTCTACATGCGGGAGCTGCAAAGCAATCAGAAACATGAGGAGTGCATTAGAGCAGTTCACAGTATATGAAAGTCTGGAGGTAGAAAAAAGAGAGCCTCAGAGAGAGTTTGCACTTAAAAATAACAGTCCAGGAAAGATACATGAAAACAAGTTTGCCTGGGTGACATTAGTATGTTCCAGTTACTATACCATATCTGTCTGAAAATACTCTAATTTTATTTTATTTCGAGTTGGACTGTGAGCACAGGTCTTAGCTGTTATGTGACAATTGCAACCTTGTTTGGGGAGTCTGCCTGGATCGCTTGTGTTGGTAGTTATTGTCTATAATATGTCTGGGGACCTGTGGTGTATGTGTTCCCCGTGTTAAGCCCATCAGTTTATGTCTATGTCCTGCTTGCTAATGTTCATGAAGTACTCTCTTGGGGTTCTGTGCATAGACTGTAATAGAATGTTCTGTGAATGAAATGTCTTATGATAATTTTATATAACTTTTAGTATGTTATTATCAGTTTGCTTTTAAATAACGTATTTTAACAGCAGATTATATTTTCTTTATATTGTTGTTTATAATTGTGTTACTTATTTTTTTACCATTTGAAAATTGTCAACAGATGTTGTTAGCATGAAAAACACTTCAAAGTTATTTGCTGATTAGAATATCAATAAGTGTTTGTTGCTTTCCAATATATGTGGTTAGCATTGTGAGTTTCTCTACTATATTTCCAATTTTTATCTATGCTGTCTATTGTGGGCACATTAACCCATGGGTTGACTATAGGCTAGTTGCAGTCTAAGTTTTCAGCTGTGTTGCAGTCTAAACTCAGTTATAACATTTAATCAGTCTGCTAGTGAAGTTTTAACATATATGTGCTGGAACACCAATAACTGTCTATTGCTTTCCAACTGTGTCTTGCCTGCAATGCATGTGGGGTTGGTGGTTGTGTCCACTGGTGCATGTCCACTGGTGTGTACATTTTACTACTTATAGTAACCTTTTCACCATTTTGGTGACATATGTGTTAAATTAACCAAAGTAACAATATTGCTTATGCTTGTCACAAATTGTTTAATTGCTGTGTTACTACATCTGAAGTAAGTGGCAATTTGTGGCTAAAATAAACCAACAACCGAGTAACTCTTTACTTAATTTCGTACTTATTTCATTTATTAACTTAAATTTATATATTAGTAATTTTTTTATGTAACTTTCAATTTCAGCTTGTCGGATTATAATGTACTCCTACAAAGTGCATAATATCACAATTTTGCTAATGCAAAGTGTCAATAATTTCATATAAACCAGAGTTTATAAAGTAGAAATATTAAAATATCATTGGGGGATGCAGTTACTCCACAGCCTGGGAAAAAATTTAGAACACCACGAGGTATAGAAAAATTGACACAGTACACAGTACAAAGATCAGGAGACTTTCAGATCAAGCATTGTGACATGATCTTGCACACCTACACTCTGTAGCTAATGTCCCTACGAATTATCAACTTCCGCTAATTTACAGTTTACCAGATATAGCCCCAACAAGAATTTAAAGGCGAAGGTCACTATAGCAAGGTCAAAGGTCAAATCAAAGCCACATCATAACATTCTACACCTACACATCCTAACCCATGTCCCTATCAAGTTTTAACCTTCTATACCTTACATTTTTCTGAGGAATATCTAGGACAAGATTTTAATTTCAAGGTCACTACAGCAATGTCTAAAGCTTCTCTTACATCCCATTTCATGTATATACACATAAGTGTGCTACAAGTATTGTTGAAAATATGAGCGTATCCTGGAAGTAGGGTAGTAGAGGTTTGCATGAGCAAACAAGGTGTATTCTCCCAACAAGAGTGTCACTACTCAAATATCAAAGAACGGTCTGCTACTAGCTACAGGCCTTACAGTGGGTTCATGTACATCATACACAAGAGTGTATCTTTCAGTTGTGCAAACCCTTTAAGTAATGAGGAAGGATGTGCAACATGTGCAAGGAAAACGCATGTATGTGCCCGAGTTTCTCATGAATCTCCATTTCATATTAATTTAAATTAAATTACTGTATAATATTATACAACTCAAACTGGTAGTTTTAATCATTTTTTTTAAATAAAGGAGGTATTTTATACCTTACCCAAGTTTTAAGGATAACGTTTGATCAGGGGAGTTATTGGAGACAATGAGACACAGGACTTAAGTATGGCCTTTCTAACGGTGACAATATTATCCTTCCTTTGTTAAAGGATCTCCTTTCCAAAGGAGAATTTTTGAAACCAAGCCCGAACATTTATACTCCAGAGAGTAAGTCAAAAGCACATTCCCTGGTATCACTGAGTTTGCCAAATGGTGATATAAAACATGTGGAATGCACAGAGGATCTATCCTGACTGAGAGCCTATCTTCATATGACCTTAGACCAGACATGAAACTACCAATTTTGAGTTTGGGGCAATTAAAAATAGAAATAAAATGGGCTTAAAGTTTCATGATCACAATGAAATAATATTTTATTTCAGGGTTCCCTTATGCCATTTAAATTAAAATATAACATGTCAAATTTAGCTCAAAATCATACTCAAGCAATCTGGTTCACTGCATAATGTAAGTAACTACTTAGTAAATTTAAAATAATAAATTTTTCACATGTATTACTATAGCTATTTTAGCTAGTTTTGTGTGCATTTGCCTAAACATAATGTATAATAATATATTTAAGAAAAAAATTATACGAAGTTATGTTTTTTGTAGAAAATATCATTGGAGAGCACTGTGACATCAACGCAAGGATATCAGAGAAAGGCCATTGATATCTTTGTCATGGTACTGAAGTACTTGTTTGAGCATATGTTAGAGGCTATAGCCAAGCAGACAACAAAGTAATGCTTGATATACTTCTAAACAACAATAATAATTGCCACCAATATCTCAATAGTTTGATAATAATTTTGAACAGCCTTCATAAGTATATTCTATAACAATACTTCAAAAGTATTATTTTGACTTTAGCCCATTCTATATACCCCTTTTTCACATCCTTGAGTAAATGCCCTGACCACCCTGGTTGTGATGTCAGGAGAAAAATCCTATCAAGGATGGTAATATAATAACGTCAATTGTGAGTCTCTGTTTCATTTTTAAATATGTAAAAGGCCTATGCAGTTTTGTGACTTTGGTCTAACTACTCGTGTTTGATCTTGTATAACCATGTTATAACTTATTGTTTTGGTCAAATGACTTCTGTTTCAACTCTCACCATGACATACCTAAGCATTCTGTAAAATGCAAACACATTAGAAGCAAACTACTAATAAAGTCCGTCAATTAATCTTCTCTGCTGCCTAGTCTGATTTGGACGCAATATATTTAAATATATTGTAACTTTGTGGAATGAACTCCTTAAGGACGTCCATACAGCAATTTCTCTATCATCTTTTACTTACATACCTCTTCAGTAAAGTCTCTATAGCTCCCCCATCTTACCGGTGTCTCTTATGTCAGCTTGCTATGTCTCTGGTATCTGATTTTCTCTTACATCTTTTATGGCTTTAGCATGTTAGACTTTATTATATGATGGCGATTAGACACTACATTAAGGCACTAGAATTATCCAATTCCTTGAAGCAATTTATAATGTCAACCAAGAATGCAGTTTCAGAAAGATCAGTTCCATAGGTCCCACACTTAAACAGATTTTTTGCATTGTTTGATAGGCCAGAAGTTCTAAAATCCGACAAGAGACCACCTTTTAATAAGCTTTGATTTCAAAGAATTTGCATCAGAAAGTGACTCCATTATGGCTTGAGACTGATGGAGAAGCAGAGAGATTTGTAAGGACATTATGAAAGGTTATTTCAACCTCAGGTCAAAATTGGAAACAGGAAATGTACAATCTTCTGATAAATTATGGAATCACCGCACGGTACCACTGGTGTGGTGCTGGTAACTGCCTTATTCAATCGTCAGTTGAAAGAAAAGTTTCCCAGAACTACAGCTAAATTTATAGAACCAGGCTTTGATCAAAAGGCCATGTATTTTCATGATTATGAACAAAAGAACAAGATAAAGTTGCATGCTGATGACAGACGGAGGGCAGAGCATAATTATTTCAAAGTTGGTGATCATGTACTGGTAAGACAGCTCAAACTATAGAAATTCAGTACACCTTTTCACTCAAACCAGTTTGGGTCAAGCAGACAAAACACAACATGGTGACAGCAGAAAATGATGACAAAACAATAACACAAAATGCATCATTTTTCAAGAAAATCCACCCTGGGACTGATTTAAGTGAAAGTACAAATATATCTGAAAAGGCAGAATAGACTAATCTTGAAGGATGTGAGAAGGCTCATAATAATGAGCCAGAGAGTTTTCAGTTTGGAGGGTAGCATCAAGGTGCTACCTTAATCAGTGCTAGTTTGGAAAAGTTTCTCTGGTCATCTAGGTCGATATCAATGATTGGCTGACCCCTTTAATGACCCTAATAATTGCCGCCAAAAGCTATCCACCATCATTAAATATTTGATTTCAATCAAGCAACTTGCCTTCTTTTAAACATAGCATTCAGAATTTTATTATTTTGTTTTGTGATTTACTGACGCCAGGAATTAGTTTGTGGGAAGAACATTTACTGGACATGCTATGAACTGGACTTATCTACTGTGTTCTACTACTTGACGGCGTCAGATGTACACTTGACACACGATCCTGGGAAGGGATGTGGATTCTTTAATGCGAGTTTTGCTCAGTTTCAGAGCAGCAGTGAATGGATGAGTTTATTTTACATTTTATTTTAGTATTTTACACATATTTTACAACTGTTATTGAATAATTATTTTATGTAAATTTCTTACTGCGTGAAACCCCTCACTCATCCAAACCATATTAAACAAGTCATCACCCCCAGGTGAATATATATTTGTTTCAGAAACAGTAACTGTAATAGCCATCTCATTTTATAAACATTAACTTTGTTTCATTAATATGGCTCCAAAGAAATACAAATGTGACCATTGTAATAAGACCCACAAGAAGCCAATTGAAGAACAATGCCCATCTATGTCGCATAATGATAGTACTGAAAGTGTGAACAGTGACCATCAACAAAATAGTGACGTTAGTAGCCAGATTCTGGCGGAATTCCAGAATGGCAGAATAGTACAAACTAACACCCCAAAACTGTCCAATGTTGTACCTCAGGTTTATAATACCCCTGTCACACAGTACCAGTTTGTGGGTGATGCATCAAATGTCAGAAGTAGACATTCCTCTGCAGCTGAGTCATCAGTTAGAAGTCAAAACGTAGTGGTGCCGTCTGTCAACTCCCTCCAGACGTCGCAGAGGATCCAGGCTGAGGTAGACCAAAGGCTGCATCACTAATTGCCCCATTTATCCACAGAGCAAGGTAAATTAAAAAGCCAGAGGGGAGGGGCAATGAGAATATTTATGTTAAAAAGCAGAATCCCTGGCCCCAAAATCATATATTAGGGGGTCAGTCAAAAGCTAGAGTGTCATATGATGGTTTGTCATTGTGCCAATGGATGGCAGGTTTGCCACCATAGCAAGAGAAGAATCTGACTTAGACACGAAAAATGCAATGTTGGAATATCTGGCTGATCTCATGGAGGATGCCCACGACTTCTCATGGGCATCCGCCAAGGGCAATCATGCCATGTTATTGTGTCAAATGGAAGAGGGAAAAATACAATGGACAGACATCCACAAAATCGATCTCGTTCGACGGGCACATGCCCAGCGATTTGCTGGGGTTCAAACTTTTACAAACATATCTGTTCAGTCTGTGATTCTCAAGGTAAAGAAAACAGACATGCATCCAAAGATTGTCTTGTTTCTCTGCCAAAAAAACAAGGCAAGCACTGCAAAATTGCAGTGCCAAATGTAAACAGGTCATATGCACAGGTGGTGAAACAAAACACTCAGCCTAAACTGCAATCTCAAAAATGTACAAAGGTCATGTCACACCCTGTAGAGATTAGTCAGGCCAAAAATGTCCTCTCTAGGTGGAAGACCACCCATAGGAGGAAGGGACAGTCCCAACTATTGGGTGAACAGCCCTGTGACTCATCAAAGACCAAAATAGTGAGACCAAAAATGGCAACTGCGAGGAAGAAGGAGTCTTTCCAGCTTCCGCTTAAAAATAAGTTTAGTTTGCTAAGTCAAAATTTGCAAGCAATTAATGACACAGAAACAATGTTAATGCACCAGAGTATGTGCCCATGGCAAACAGACAAGTTAAACAAAAGGGGCAAATAACTGGTCAAATGTACACCAAGGAAAGCAACCACTATAGAGTCAAAGTGCACCAATGTGAAAGCACCTTTAATTTGCAGTGACGTCACAAACAGCAACGCTAGTCAAAAGGTTAGGCTGTGCAATAATTCACAAGGTGTTAGCCATGCAAATTAACTAGCTTATGACGTCACTCACAAGCAAAACAGTCCAGCAAACAGTTTGGAGGTCAATCAGAGTGATTCTAGTGCATAAGTACTACAAGCCCCTTGCCAGGCTAGCAATGAAATCCAGAACATGTCTAAACAAAAAGTTGAAATGTTGTGTGACAATGCGGGGGCAGCCAGTCAGTGCAAAAGTGGGGGCAGCACAGTTTCAAAACCTAAAGGTCCTATCACATTGTACCGATTCGCTTCCCGAGACACCAAAGGGGTGTGGCTGATAGAAAACAGTATTTCCCATTGTTGGATGACAAATACAGTCTAGCCATTTACAATAAGACCCAGAAAAAGGCACTATTGTGGCAAGCCAGGGACAACACCACCTTCAAAATATGGCAGTCTCAAAACAAAGACAAGTTTGTTTTACACCTTTAGGTGACATCATTCTCCCCAATGTCAATTTTGGCTAATAATTCTGCTGATAATCTCCTTGACATCCATAAAAGGGTCAGAGCATCTCAAGTCCCAAATTCCTTAGGTTTCCAAATTAACGCCACATCTCTGTTAAATATTGAGGCCTGGGAAGAAGTCCTGAAAGACTACTGGGACAAAAAACTGCTTTTTCTTATTAGATATGGTTTCCTCTTAGATTTTGATAGCAAATTTGAGGCAGACTTGCAGTGTAATGGGAAAAACAATCCATCAGCCATACAATTTCCCAGTCATGTGAAAACATACTTAAAAGAAGAGAGTGAATATAAAGCAATTCTAGGCCCTTTCACTCAGCCACCCATTTGTCCCCTAAACATTTCACCTTTCCTGACACGGGAAAAACAAGGGTCACAAAACAGACACATCATAATTGATCTAAGCTTCTCTAAGGGTCATGCAGTCAACTCTAATATTTCAAAGGATGTTTACGGCCAAAGTCAGGCAGCTATGCAAGGGTTCGCATTTATACAAGGTTGACATCACCAGGGCTTTTTGGCATATTAAAAATTGACCCCAAAGACTATCATTTGCTGGGTCTAAAGCATGGAAACTACTTTATTGACACCTGCCTGCCATTCGGGTACAGACATGGGAGCACCATTTTTCAGCGCATAAGCGACGCTGTGCGTAACGTAATGACGTCATCCAACTATGATGTCATAAACTACGTAGATGACGTAATTGGGTTCGAACTTTCGTCAAAAAGGCCATGACGCCTTTCAGTACCTCTAAGATCTCCTTAAAAAGCTAGGTGTTTCTCTTAGCAAAAAGAAAATTGTAAAGCCACAAACCAAAGTCTCGTTGACACAGTCAACTTCACCATCGCAGTTCCCCCAGAAAAAATGGAAAAGATCAAGGAGACATGTTATAGCTGGGTAGTTAGAAAGAAATGTAGTAAAAATGAAATGCAATCATTACTGGGAGCACTTCTGTACATGCATTAAACATGAAAGAAGTTTTCTCAATAGGATGTTAAGTGTCCTGAGAGACAACTATAACAATACTGTAATCCTCCTTCCATCTATTTTTCACCAAGATTTGAACTGGTTCATCAAAGTTTTGCCATCCTTTAATGGCAAAGCCTTTGTTGACCACACTCCGGTGGCAGGTGAAATTCAATTAGACGCATGTGCTTGGTGCCTTGGTGCTTGTTTCATTAATCAAGTATACACCATACAGATACCATTAGGATATAAAGATTTCAATATTTCACATCTTGAAATGTTAAACATCCTGGTGAGAGTGTGGGGACCAGCTTGGCAGGGTAAAAAATTGCTGGTTCACTGCAATAATCAGGCTGTGGTGACCATTTTGAACTCAGGGGCCACCAGAGATCTCACCATGGCTGCTCAGCCCCCAAGGGCCAGAATAAAAGCCAAAATGGGTTATATAATATATTATCTATCATTTTCGCATTGGCACATTATACAAGAATTTTTATTGCACATAATTCATATGCTTTAATAATTACACCTACTAACATGCTGGAAGGTGACCTGAATCAATTTTTTAGGTCAGTATCTGATACGACCTTGATATACATAAGGTGAATTTAATTTATAATAAAGTCACAGACCCCAGAAGAAATTTAAAAGAATTTATTAAATTGAAATAAAACTGGGGTCACATATGTGAATAGATTAAATGATTTAACAAGCACAAAGTTGAATAAATCCAAGAATTAGTAAGATGAATTTGGTAATGATAGTTTGACCTTGAGTGGAGATTCAATAAAGGTCAAAGTGACAATTTGTAATATATATTGGAATTGATTCAGGCACCAAGTAGCGAGTGTGTTTGATATCTGGATAACCAGAAGGTGACTAAAACAATACCCAGCTTGACCTTGTCAACATTTAAAGGTCATATACAGCCAAGGTCAAAGGTCAAGTACAGTATAACAAAATGTGTACATGATAGGTCTTTCAAGACTTTTAGCTTTAAAAGAAGGGGAATGTTGCACCCTGTTACAGCCTAAGAGCCTAAGAAACTAAAATGATAAAATTGGTATAGACAAGATATAAGACTATAAAAGTGAGCTGCTGAAGTTAGGATACCTATTCAGCGTGGCCTGGTGTGAGTAGTAATGGTGATTCCCTGTGTCAGGATGTGGTTTCCTAGTGAAACTCCTAACAAAGGAGTGTAAATGGGCCCTGCCTAAGGCCTATCAGTATCAGTATGTAAATTATTAATTTATACTGGAGAAACATTCATATAGATTCAAGAAGTTATTGATAAAAAGACTTTAAAGATTCCTTCAAGGTAATAGGCTCCATAATTGGAAGATAATCCATAATAGTATGTTTTCCACTCCATGGTGTCCTCTAAAGTGGTAAATCTAACTCCTGACAAAGGAGTAATTTGGCAAGATCAAGTCCCCAACCCAGACCCCTGAAATGGAATTTTTAGCCATAATCCCATTGCAGGAGAATACATTAAACTCTAAATAAAAACACACCGCTAAGCATGATGGTCGTGTGGCAACCTCACTCAGTAATAGACCTTAGTGACCGACCAGTACGGCCTCTCACCTAACAAGTTTCAACTCAAGCCACACCTAACTTGACCAGTAGGTTGTGCCAATAGCTTTATTAAAATTGATAAAATTATTTATAATAAAATGTTCATTTTAAAAATAGTCTTCCAGGAACAGCAACCAACAACATCATCTAAACATGGCAGGAATGGTAAGTAGCACAGGCAATAAACATATCTATTGTGTCCATTTTGCACCATATGCCAGCCATACTATAATGCTGCCTCCTGGTACTGAGTATGCCTCCAGGCGAAACTGGCCAGTGATCTGAAAACATACTACAGCAGCATCATATTCTCAAACATTATATACATAGGGTGGGTAAATAGTGGTGAGTGTTTTCAGATGTGACCTCGTGTGCTTCCAACATTCAAATGGAAGAAGCATGGGTCTGCACCATGGCTGCTATAGCCAGAGATATTTTCATGGAATCGGCCAAGTGTGACATTAACCTAAGCGTCATACACATACTAGGAAAAAACAACCTCATAGCAGATCTGCTGTCACGTTGGTATATCACAGACAATGCAAACAAAAATTTGGGGGAATTGGTGCCACAACCAAGATTGGTAAACGTCCCTAGCAATATTCTCGATATTGATTGGTGTATATGAATTTAGGCATAACTGGGGCCATCCACAGCTTAGCAGAGAGAGCAGTGTCCAGGACTCAAAAGGTGTTTCAACCCTCGACTCAAGCAGCCTATAACAGACATTTTATGGCTTTTCTGGCCTACACCATTGTTATGAATTTGGATATCATATGTTCCCCTGTTTCTGTCATGTTGACACTATCATTTCTGGAATTTTTGGTACAAAACAATACCTCCCATTCAGGAATAGCAAATTGTCTCTTCATGGCAAGTCAGTGCAAGCCTTCAATGATCCCAGAATAACCTACTATCAAAAAGCCCTCATCATGGATAAGCCTTTCAAAGTCAAGATTAACCCTATTATTGATATACCATTATTGAGCAGAATCGTCACTTTGTGCGACACCCTCTATTTGGGACAGGTGTATAAGGCTGCCTATCTTATTGCCTTTTTCTCATTTCTCCAGATTTCCAACTTAGTGCCACATAAAGTTTCCTCATATTTTCCTTTAAAGCAATTGTCGAGAGCAGATGTCATTTTTGGCCTACCAGGGTCAAAAACAATGCAGGAAAAAATGCAGTTAGAATCATAAAACTTCCCCAATTATCATTATCACCTTTATGCCCAGTCAATGCCACAAGAAAAATGCTTAAACTTGTACCAGGTACAGCAGATTCACCCTTGTTTCAAATCAACTCCAAATCAGTGGCTCCCTCTCACAGATTCCCAGCTACGAAAGCACCTAAAAGGAATTATGCAAAAATTAAATATGTCACAGGCAGGAATCACGTTCCATAGCTTCAGGGCCACCTTTGCATTCAGTGCTAATGTTCCCATGCAAAATATAAAAAGTCATGGTACTTGGACCTCCAAAGCAGTCTGGAGATATATCACCCAAGACCACAATACCTCGAAACATGTAGCCAGGGCTTTCCAGGCTGCCCTTTCTCACACTACCTCCTAGTTGGGGTTAGGGAATGACATGGGTTAAGACCAGTATGGTATAGACACACAACTATTGGGGTCACCTCCCCTTTTGTTTACATCATAAAATATGCTCAAACACACCTTTATAACATTACATTAACTTAAGGTCACCTTAACACATATCTGGCCTTAGGCTGAAATTGAGCCTGGGCCTACAAAATCCAAAAAAGAATCTCTCACATCGAAAAGTTCAGGGCTAATACAGCCCCCCTTTAAGTTCATGTCTTAACCTTTCTTGCAACCAACAAAGACTGGCCTCATTCCACTGTAAGTAAGTAAATTCCATGCCACAAGGCAAGTTTACTTAAATTTTAGATTCAATTTCCACTTATCAAAGACTGGCTTCAATTTTCACTTTAAGGAAGCCCATGGCATAACATAAGGCCAGTCTTAACTTGTGGGCCAACAGCGACCCACTCTTTATATCACTCCAATGTTTGTATCACCTTAAGTTAAGGTCACCTTAGGACCAAATGTTTGCATGTGAGGTGACCCAAAGTATTAATGTGATATATTTAGAATAAACGTAGTATATATTCCCAACTTGAGACGTGTTAATGTTTATACAAGGTTATACTCAAATCAGGGCACTGAGATAATAACCAATTAGTCAAAATGGATAACTCTGGATAACTCTGCTTCAATGAGACTAATAGAACAGATTTAATAATAAATATTAATGACAGAAATACATTTATGTGGCAAAATAATCCCCATGGGAAGAGAGTGGTCGACCTCAATGATTTCCCATTCTTGAGATAATGGTTTATGAACATTACATTAAACAAACTGTGACTTCAATGTGTAATTGTTACACATGAATATTTTCTGCTCATATTCATTAATTTCAGTGTTAATACGTGTAATTTTGTTTTGCAATGAATGATGAGGACTCCGGTCCTATACATATATTCTGCTAAGTTTGTAGCATTTATTTCATGAATCGACAGTATACTATTTAATTCATTTCTTACTGCATTTACTAAGATTGTTGAACTTTACTAAAGGACAGAGGAGATGTAGTGTTTGAATTAAACAGCCATTATACATAGTGCTGAACTTGGTATTGTCCTGTTAGACTACAAATACTTGTGAGCTAACATAATACAGAAAATTTGTCTAGTATATTGGTTTCTTTGTGTGATTACTTTACACCCTGTATTGTTTATTGCTATTTTTTTTCTTTTTATCCTGTTGTCAATTTACCTTTTTGTTTTTTTCATATATTTATGTTTGTATATATATTTCAAAATAAGAAAAGATGCTGCCAAGCAGGACAGGGCCTGGGATGAGGTGTCACATCACATGGAAGTCACCATCGGGCTGATTACAAAGGAGAGTGTATGGGAAGCTGAACCACACCATGTCTGTCAAAGAGATCAGAAAAGGGTTAGAAAATAACTGAACAGTTGGGAACATTCCTGGAAGTGCATCATCTATCAAAGTAATCATAGAAAGGTTAGAAAATAACTGAACAGTTGGGGCCATTGTGGAGAATGACAGCCAAGAGGTCCAGCTCAACAGAAAACCATGCAGGGGATGGAGAGAACAGAAAGCAATGAGATTGGGCGACACACACTTTTTACCAGTTTCAGAATGAGACATTTGCTTGTGTTAGGAGACTGAAGTAAAGAAAATGCAAGCAGATAAACAAATCTGGCTCAGTCATACATTAATTTCTTTCACCTGACACAGCTAACCATGGGTAGCTATCTATTGCGAATCATACAACCCCTAGCAGAGGCAATCAATCAATGCAGAAGCAGACACAGCAAATACACTGGTCAATGTAGCACAACATTGGAAAAATTCAACAGCCTCAAGTTGCTCACCAACAGAGAGTAATTGTTTAAAAATGTCTTAAATTAATGTACTTAAATTAGTTTTAAATTCATAAATAAAATTTACCAAAAGAAATTTACAGATCAGTAAGAATATTTAATAGACAAATATTCATCGGATTCTAGATGCCAGATTAATTTATTTAGCTATGATGTGGATAGACTCATGATTACTAATCTGCTAATCTACCTCCTTATTTTATTACTCAAATGCCATTCCATGTAGAAGCTTTCATTCATTTAAAGGCCAGAATTGGCATTTATGAAAATTTCTACTGAGATGACAATCTTTGTTATAAAGTACTACAAACATATTATAAACTATTATCATCTGTTACTCTATCCTAGTGGGTAACAATTGCCCAATAATACAAAGGATGTGGGAACCTAGAAACATAGTGGATTTGTTTTTTTTCTGATTTGTTTTATCCCCAGTGGCAGGTTACAGAATCTCTAATCTAATCTAATGTGGACTTTTATAGCGCTTAATCTCCATCACTGATGGACTCTAAGCCGCATCTAACCATAAGCAAGGTAATTAGCGTTAATCAAGGGACAATAGCCAGGTCATACCAAGGAGACACAGATGTGACAGGTGAGGCTATGGTGGGTCGGCTTTTGCAAACAGGTATGTTTTAAGCTTCCTTCTGAAGGAGGCAACTGATGTTGCACTGCGGACATCTTGAGGGAGTTCATTCCAGATCTTAGGAGCATCAAAGGCAAAACTAAGGCCAAAATGTTTGGTTGACTTAAAGACTGATGAATGAAAAGGAGGAACTGTAAGCTATTGATGATCTGGGTGACTACGCCTAGTACTATAGGGACAACTAGTGAAAGACAAGAATGGTTCAAAATAGGAAGGAGAACCACTATGCAAGAATTTATACACAAGTGTTGCAGTTTTGAAAATACATCGGTACTTAACCGGCAACCAGTGGAGTTTCTTTAAAATGGGTGTAACATGAGCATACTTTCTGTGATTTGTAACAATGCGAGCAAGGGTGTTCTGAATTCTTTGCAATTTGTACTGATTGAAACCGGACAAACCTCTGAACAGAGAGTTACAATAGTCCAGACGACCACTGACCAAGGCATTTGCAGCAAGGACTGCCACTTCAGGAGTAAGATGCTTTCTAATTCTACGGAGGTCACGCATCTGAAGAAAGCACGCATTGCAAGTCCTCTTGATATGCTCAGAGAATGAAAAATCTGCATCAAACCACACACCTAGATTTCTGACAGAACCGACCGGATGAAGAAGGCTACCAAGAATGCTAACAGGAAAATGAGAGGAAATCTTCTGACGTTGAGCCTTAGAACCAAAGACAAAAAATTCAGTTTTTTCAGGGTTGAGCTTCAATTTACTGAGTGACATCCACTCTTGGACATCATGAAGGCAGGCATTTAGCTTGACGAGAGCCGAAGGAGCATTCTTATGGGAGAGATGGATGTATAACTAGGTGTCATCCGCATAAAAATGGAATTTAATATGCGGGTGGAGGCTAATAATTTTACTAAGTGGAGTTGTATAGAGTGAAAACAACAATGGACCCAGGACACAACCTTGTGGAATGCCATAGATGAGACTGCTTAAATCAGATAGTGTGGAGCCTATCTTGATGGCCTGGCAGCGATTTCTTAAGTATCAAGAAAACCACCTTAGAACTGTTCCACCAAGACCAAACCAGGATTTAAGGTAACCAAGGACAATAGAGCTGTGGGTTCGCCGTGAGCCAGAGAGAGATGAACCTCGTTTTTTATGGACAATAAAGCAGTTTCTGTGGAATGACCTGGCTCGTATGCTGACTGATGAGGATTGTCCAGTTTGTTGTTATTGATGTGTGATGTCAGCTGCCTGGCCATGACACGCTCCATCAACTTTGACAAGAAACAAAAACCAGACACTGGAAGATAATTCTTAAGGTCATCTCTGGGAAGGGAAGCCTTTTTTATGAGGGGGGTGACAACCACCTTTTTGAAAGAATTTGGGAAAGATCCTTCAATGAGAGAATAATTTACCAACTTGGTAATAGAAGAGAGGAGGATATCAAGACAATCCTTAAGGAGGAATGTTGGTATAGGGTCTAGTGAGCAAGATTTAGTGGGGGATTCACAGATACACTTATGGACCTCATCTTCAGTGACAGGTGTAAAGGCATTGAAAGCAGGAGGGACTGAGTCAGGTACATTATTGAAAGAGCCAGAAGTAGGAAAGCTGTCCCTGATTTTGCTTATTTTATTGGAGAAAAAAGAAGCAAACATGTCTGCAAGGCTTTTGTCTGAGCTATGAGCAGGCAGGACAGTCTCAGAGGTACGATGCAACACCTTCCTTAATGACTGCCATAGCTTCTTGGGGTCACCACTGTTTGCAGTTATGAGATAAGTATAGTATGAACCCTTTTCTTTGTTAGCCAGTCGATTGCACCAGGCAATTTGCCTGCGGAGCCTTGATCTGTTCAACTCTGACTTATGTTTTCTCCACCTCCGTTCAAATTGCCGCCTAAGAGATCAAG
This sequence comes from Sabellastarte sp. h YS-2021, assembly GCA_964017235.1. Taxonomy (NCBI): domain Eukaryota; kingdom Metazoa; phylum Annelida; class Polychaeta; order Sabellida; family Sabellidae; genus Sabellastarte; species Sabellastarte sp. h YS-2021. Next base: position 21,709,173 of record OZ024928.1, read on the forward strand.
CCAAGTGATACGAATCAGACAACCACTCTGACTGCTGTTTTGCCTTGCGTGAGATGATAGGAGCATGCTTGTCAACTACCATTGTAACACCAGTTATGTACTGATCATACAGTTTTGCAGCAGTACCTTTAGGGGACCGTACAAACGGTATATTACTGAGGTCATTGCGGAACTGGTCGACATCAATCCTGTGATACCGACGATAAGAGACCCATTTGTTGATACTGGTTGATGGGGGGGAGAAATGAAGTTGGCATCTTATGGCAGCATGGTCAGAAATGAAATCTCCAACACTAACATAGCGGACAAAATCAGAGTCACAAGGAGATATCAAAACATCCAGAGTGTGCCCCAGTAAATGAGTCAGGCCACTAACACTTTGAACCAAACCACAACACTGAAGGATGTCATTAAACCTGGACCTATCGCCACACTCAATATCCAGAAGGACATTTATGTCACTGCAAATGATGAAACTGGAACCAGTCGAAGACAGAAAACCAGAAAGAGCCAGAAATCCTTCCAGAAACTGAGTAGTACAAGAACCTGGAGGACGGTACACACAAGCAGCAACAAAGCTATTGTGATCGGATTTAAAAGAAAGTAAGATAGTTTCAAATGACCTAAAAACTGGTGAAGAGACTATACTGGGAGAAAAGGTTTTTCTACACAGAAAACCAACACCACCGCCCAAGCCAGTACACCTGGTTTTTGGATGAAATTATAATCAACCGGAGTGAGAGAATTCAGGAGGCCATCAGTATCATTTGGTCTAATATGAGTCTCAGCCAGACCCAGGATATACAAGTCGCTGCATTTTATGAGGTCATGCAGGAGAGGGCCTTTATTGCAAATGGATCTACAACTGACAAATACAAAATTGGTAGGGCCAGGGTTTGAAGCAACATCGCCACACAACAAATAGAGAGTAGTAGAAGGTTTTTAAATTTCAGTTGTGCAGGAACCTGTTTTGTATCGCCAATGTAACAATATTTATGCACCAAAACAGGAAGCCGAAAAATAGAAGGGATACTCCTGTCAATCTTTTCACAATTCTGGCTCCTATCAGCATTCAGCCAGTTACAAGAGAAACCGACACACAGGAAGCATATCACTAGAATGGCTTTCACAACTAACATGGCCAAGAAAACACTACCCAGTCCAGAACAAAATAGTAAACCTGAACTTTGCGAAAATAAGCTGTTACAACGCAGAGGAACCCATAGTTACCAACTTTCAAAAGCTAGAGTTAAAACAGCCACTTGGTAATTCAGCATAAGAGACAATAAAATGATCACTGGAACATAAAACCATATAAAATGATAACTGGGATATGTCAGTTGATAAGGGGGCATGTGAATTGCAACAACAAGTTTGTTGAAGAATTCTACCACGATAACGGGGAATGTAGGCGAAAATGGGGTATACAAGATATTTACTTAATTCAGGAAATATGAAGGAGATATAAACCAAAAATTTATTAAAGGGAACTGAGTATGTGGTAAAAACGGCGATAATAGACTTTATAAAGCTGTATGTAGCATAATTCATGCAATTTGAGATCGGACCGTTTGAAAACACAATTACCGCCACGGCCTCACGCCACGGATAGAACCTCAGAGACATTGATAAATAGTTATCATTGAGGCTCTGTGTTTCAGTTAGTTGAACCTCAGTGACCAGAGACCTTGTGCAGTACTTGCACAATCCAGATGGGTCATATAACACTCCAAGCCCTGTAATATGAGATATTACTCTGAGTATAAAATATACAACAGAATGAAATAGCACCTTCCTTAATTTAATAACTTAAAAACACCTTATCGACAGATAATTAGTTTTAAAGCAACATAGGAAAAAAAGTGAAAACAGTGAAAAGTAATTTAAAATGATTTATTTTAAATAAATGCTTATTTTATGGACATGGCTATTCTAATACTATTATTTTTATAGTATACTAGATTTTATGTCTTGTGCAGATACTAAAGTCCCAACTATTACCCAATAATTTAGTATCCATTTAAATCTATGCAGCAGTTACACATTTCACTGGTTTATCAAATAATTCTAGGTCTTGTTTTAAGTTTTGACCTTTTTGTTTTTTTATATAAAATTTTTAAGGAATCTGTGTGTGAATTCCTGTGTGTTATATCAATTATCACAAGCAAGAGGTTATATTTTTGGTGCATTTGTTTATCGGTCTATTTTGGCAATAACACTACAAGTAATGAATTTACTGAATTTTTTATACAGGTAAAGCCTGGCAAAGGAAAAAAGTAATTACATTTTGGAAAACATCTTGATTAAATTCTAGATGCAGGTCTCATTTTCAATGTATTTTTAATTACTCTAAAAGAAACAAACATATCAATCCGTGTTGGAGGTGTTTTCTAGCTGATTAAAGCTAGCTGTTTTTATTTTTAAATAATATTAATAAATCAAATAATTTTGTGTTTCATTTTATGGTTTATTTTTACACAATTTATATGGTCTTATATTCTTAAAAGGATATTGTTTTACACACAGTTAACATTTGTAGAAACACGTGCTATTGCAGGGTGAAAAACAGTTTTGGGTTTTCAACTTTTCAATACCTGGTCTCATGCAAAGTTTGCAAGAAGCTCTAGCTAAATAGTGTGGGGCATCATGGCCAAAACTAAGTTACACTACCGTCTGAAAGCTTAAGTCTGATATTTATCTGAGGTTTAATCTGCAAATTTTAGAAAAGTTGAACAGTATTGGATATTTAAATGACACTCTCCACGTATACATGAAATCAACCAATTGTGTGACCCAGGCCAATATTCACCAATATATATGTATTTATTTTTCCCTCCACCAAGAGACGGACAAAATAAATACACTCAAAAACATAACCTCTTGATGGTGGTAATAACAAAAAGGAGATCACTACTACAAAAAGCAATCATCAATGAGGAAAGACAGTTATTGGTGACTGGAAGGTAAATTTGAAAAGATGAGTACTTAATTTGTTTAAAACATTAGTAGTGGTTTTGAAGACATACTGGGAGTGAACAGGCAACAAGCGCAGGATTTGAGGAAGCATGTTGCATCAGCTAACTTTACATGCAAGAATATTCTGAACACATTGGAGCTTATGTAGGTTGAAACGTGAAAAACATCTGAATAGTTTGCTAAAGTAGTCCAGGAGAGTATTATTCAAGGCACTTGCCAGGACACCTACTTCATGTGTAAGATGCTGTCTGATACTACAAAGATCACGCATTTGTACGAAACAGGCTTTACAAGTCTGGCCTAGGATTCACAAAAGGTCTTAAGTCTTAGGCAATTTTTTTGCTTAGACCAGTCTTAAAGTTATGACTTTTGTCTTAGCTAAGATTTCTCTAAAACTGGGATTCATAAGAAGTGCTTAGCAAAATCTTAGCTGAGACAAAATTTGTGCCAAAAGTTTTAACTACTTTAAATTCAAATTAACAAATCTTAGTAAAACAAAAACATTTTTCATCAATAAATGCACCAAACATTCTCTTTAGAATTATGAAACAGATTTGGTACCTTTTCTGTAAAATTATGTAAAAATAGTAGTCTTTGTGTTTTATTGTGAGTCAGTCATTTTTATGACAATATTTTTACCACAAGAAGGTAAAATGTGGAACTTTATAAGTAATTAAATTATGTAAATTTCTATTACAATCCACAGAAATTACTTTTTATGGGAAGTATAGATCCCCATCTATAATAAGCAGAATTAGTGATATATTCCCTATCTCTGGCTCTTCAGCTGATACACCTACTTTAACACCTCCTGCTTTCAATGCCTTTAAGTCTGTAAGTGAAGATGAAGTTAATGAGATCATCAACAATTTTTTGACTAAATCGGGGGCCATGGTGGCAGAGTGGTAACACTCTCGCCTCCCACCTCTGAGGCCGGGGTTTGATCCCTGTCATGGCCTCAAGTTGGAAAGCTGGTAGTTGCTTGCCGTTTACAGTACAGAACCCTAGTGAACTATATGTACTGGTTTCCTCTGCCCTTCCAACCACTCTTCGTGATATAACCTGTACAGTGTTGAAAGTGACGTAAAACTCAAAATAAATAAATAAATTGACTAAATCATGCTTACTGCACCCTAAACCCACATTCCTCCTTAAGGATTGTTTCGATATCCTTTTGCCATCCATAACCAAATTTGTAAATTGTTCCCTCAGCATTGATAAAGGTTGTTGTTACCCGTATTATAAAGAAGACTTCTCAACCCATAAATGAACTTAATAATTATCCTCCAGTGTCTGGTCTCTGCTTCCTGTCAAAGTTGGTCGGATGGGTTATCGCTAACAACATAACATAACATAACACATGATTTTTATATAGCGCTTATCACTTAGTATGTCTCTAAGTGCTGTAGGATCTAGACATTGTATGCAAGTCTGAAAAAGTATGTTTTGAGCTTCTTTCTGAAATCTAACAGTGAATTTGAAGATCTAATGCTAACAGGTAGATTGTTCCACAGAGCTGGAACAGCATGAACAAAAGCCCGTTTTCCATAACTGTTTCTAGGAACCTTGACTGGAAATGCTATATTGAAATTTTTGGATGATCTTGTTAATCTTGCTGGTTGTGCTAACGAAATGAGGTCAGTGATGTATATTGGTGCTAAGCCATGTAACGCTTTGTACACATCAGTGAGAATACTGAAAGCAATCCGCTGTTGTATTGGAAGCCAGTGAAGTTCTTGTCTTGCTCTACTAATGTGGTCATACTTTCTCATTTTGAAGATGACTCGGGCTGCTGAATTTTGTACAATTTGTAGTCTGTGCAAAAAGACTTTATTTACTCCATAAAGCAGACAGTTGGCATAGTCTAGTTTTGATGTTACCAGGCCTTGAATTATGCAGGAACATGTGGCATTTGACAAATATTTACGAATTCTGGCAATTTTATGAAGTTGTAATTGACAGGCTCTGCACTTTTTGATGATAAACTCTTCCATGTTCATCCGTGAATCAAAATAGGCACCTAGGTTGCGAACAGACCTTGTCGGGGTGATTGTACAGTCTCCCACCCTGATAGAAATAGAAGGCATTCCTTCCAAATATTTTCTAGATCCAAAAACAATAACTTCAGTGTTGTCTTCATTCAATTTCAAGATGTTTTGTGACATCCACAATTTTATACCATCAATGCAAAGTTCCAGATGTTGTAAGGATGCAGCCATTTAGTTTTGTTGAATTCAACATATAGCGGAGTATCATCTGCATATAGCATGTGACTCACTCCATGTTTATTGGCAATGTCCATCACAGGAGCAACATATAAAGTGAAGAGTATTGGTCCAAGGACAGACCACTGAGGAACACCAAAATTAAGATACATTTTCAGATGAGCTGTTATTTATTCTCACTGCCTGACTTCTGTTGGAGAGGTAGGATCTAAACCAGTCTAGTGCTGTTCCATTAATGCCAAATCCAGTTTCTAGACGATGAAGAAGTTTTTCATGGTCAATAGTATCAAAGGCAGCACTTAAGTCAAGAAGGACTAAGGCGACCATTTTTTTATTGTTCAAGGAAGACAAGATGTCATTTTGGACACAAAGAAGTGCAGACTTTGTGGAATGGAAAGGTCTATATGCAGACTGCATTTTGCATCATAATTTATTCACCTCTAAATGTGTTCTGAGACGAGCTGCAACAATTTTTTCAATGACCTTTGATAGGAAAGGCAAGTTTGATACAGGTCTATAGTTTTTCAAAATTTCTTTATCCAAGTTTTCCTTTTTTAGCAGAGGTGTTATATTGGCATGCTTCAATTTGGATGGAAATATTCCCTCTTCCAAGGATTTGTTGACAATACGGGTAATGACTGGAGCCAGGGTGTCTAAGTTATCCTTGATCAATCTGGTGGGGAAAGGGTCATGGATTGCGGAAGCATTAGAACTAGCACTTATTATCTTCTGACTTCATCCTCATCCGCAGGTTTGAAAGACTTTAGAGCGACTTCTAAGTTTGGGTGAATGTACTCTTTTATGTCAGCATCTTTCTGAGATAAAGAGTTTTTGATGGTTGATCTAATTTTAAGAATTTTGTCAACGAAGAATTTGAGGTCCTCAGTGGCCTAGTGGTTAGCAAGTTTGACATCTAATCATAGGCTGTCACCTCTGTGGGTTCGAGTCCCACAAGTGGCAATTCTGAGGACCTGTCCCAATATGACCCTGGCTGTTGAACGGGACGTAAAACCCCAACTTTGACCTTTCAACGAAGAATTTATTAAATGTCTCGGCCAATAGTTGATCTGAGTCACTTTCGGGAAGTTTGGGTTGCTTAACTTCACCTAGTAATGTTTTAGACAAATCATACAGCTTTTTTATATCATTCCTACTTGATTAATTTTGCAGGGATAAAATTCTGTTTTGTATTTTGTCAAGAGAAGCTTAACTGTTTTACATTGTTCTTTATATTTCTCGAAGTCAGCTTCTAGTCCTGATTTTCTGTATTTTCCTTCCAACCTCCTCTTCATGACTTTTGCATGCTGGATATGACTATTAAACCAAGCTGTGTTAGGTCTGATTCTAACATATTTCTCGATAAGTGGAGCATTATTTTGCAGAGTTTCAGATAAACCGACATTATATCTTTGTACCATAGAATCAAGCGATTCTGTAGGAAAGCTTAATTTCTGTAAATCGCTATTCAAAACATCCGTATCCATGTCTTTAAGTTCACGGTATCTGAGAAACTTCTTGACTGGGTCAGGTTTTTTGTCCAGTAAGAACCCAGAAAGTAATAGGTGATCTGAAATACCTGGATTGCTGACAGATATTGGCCCAAGCAGTTGGTCATCTTCTCGGGCAATGATTAAGTCTAAACAGTGACCTTTAATATGTGTTGAAGTTTTTACCAGTTGTTGCAAATTTACACTGGATAAGAGGGCTGATAAAGACTGTGTTTGATGATTATTACTGTCATCAAAATGTATATTGAAATCCCCCATGATAAGGACAGATTTAGGAGAGCTAGAAAAAGAAGCCAGATAGTCACTGAATTCATCCATAAATGAGTTAAAAGTAAATCCATTTGCCGCACTTGGTGGAGGTCGATAGAGCACGGTGACACACACTGTGGAAGACCTTAAATTTAGTTGGAACTCCTGATGCTCAAAAGTTTTAAAATTATTTTCGCTGGTAACTTCTTTAACACTCATTGAGCTTTTGTACAACAATCCAATACCCCCTCCTACTTTGCATTGTGACCGAGCACAATGAAGGAAAGAATATCCTTCAGGTGTAAAACTTTTCACAATATCTGATTCTATATCACTTGATAAAAGCCATGTTTCTGTGATAGCCAAGCAATCAAAGTCTTTGTCAGTTACCAATTCATGAATAACTTCAGTTTTATTCCTAATTGACAACCCATTTCAATAGCAATAAGCTTTACAGTCTGCTTACAAAACAGTCCATTCTACTAAAATTGCTCTACTGTGAATGAAAAATGAGTTAATCTCTCTCTCACATGAGGCGAACAGACTGCTATGGACTTGTCAGCAAGTTTTGACATTATTGAGTACTCTCCTCGGCTTTCTCAAATCCTTGTTTGGTCTTAGTGGAACTGTTCTCAAGTGATTTGTCTTTTCTAATTTTTATGTGGATGATACCCAATTAATGTTCATTTATCTTACAAGAATACTTCTGCTGTTTGTTATGGTCACAGAGCAGCGTATACTATGTTCATCTGTTATCTAATCTAATCTAATGTGGACTTTTATAGCGCTTAATCTCCATCACTGATGGATTCTAAGACCCAACTGAACATAAAGCAAGGCAGTTAAGATAAATCCGACATAGCCAGGTTATACCAAGAGGACACAGGGTAACAGGGAAGGCTATGGTGGATAGGCTTTTGCAAACACTTAAGTTTTAAGCTTCTTTCTGAAGGAGGCAACTGATACTGCACTGTGCACATCATGAGGGAGCTCATTCCAGATCTTAGGAGCATCAAAGGCAAAGCTGTGATCAAAATGACTAACTTGAAGACTGATGAGTGGAAAGGAGGAACAGTAAGGTACTGACAATCTGGGTGACTATACCTGGTACTATAGGAACAGCTACTGAGAGACAAGAATGATTGAAAATAGGAAGGAGAACCACTATGTAGAAATTTATAAACTAGAGGTGCAGTTTTGAACATACATCCATACTTAACGGAGCCAGTGGAGTTGCTTCAGAATGGGTGTAACATGAGCATACTTTCTATGAATTGTAACAACGAGCAAGGCTATTCTGAATACTTTACAGTTTGTACTGATTAATTTGTTTGTTTGTTTATTTGGCGTTTAACGTCGCTTTCAACACTTTACAGGTCATATCACGACGGGTAGTTGGAAGGGCAGAGGAAACCAGTACATAGAGTTTGCTAGGGTTGTGTACTGTAAACTGCCGACCAACGGCAAGCAACTACCAGCTTTCCCACTTGAGCCCGTGCGGGGATCGAACCCCGGCCTCAGAGGTGGGAGGCGAGAGTGTTACCACTCTGCCACCGTGGCCCCCTTGTACTGATTAAAACATGACAAACCTCTGAACAGAGAGTTATAGTAGTCCAGATGACTACTAACCAAGGTATTTGCAGCAAGGACTGCCGATTCTGGAGTAAGAAATTGTCTTTTTCTACAAAGGTCACATTCTGAAGAAAGCACGCTTTGCAAGTCGTATTGACATGTTCAGAGGAGGAAAATTTTGCATCAAACCACACACCTAGATTTCTGACAGAATCATCTGGATGAAGAAGGCTACTAAGAATACTGACAGGAAAGTGGGAGAATATTTTCTGATGCTGAGCCATAGAACCAAATACAATAAATTCAGCTTTTTCTGGGTTGAGCTTCAGTTTACTAAGAGACATCCATCGTTGCACATCATGAAGGCAAGAGCAGCAGAGACATTCTTATGGGAGAAAAAGATGTATAGCTGAGTATCGTCTGCATAGAAATGGAATTTATATGTGGATGAAGGCAGATGATTTTGCTAAGTGGTGTAGTTTAAAGTGAAAACAGCAATGGACCCAGAAAAGAACCTTGGGAAACACTGTAGATTAGCTTGCTTAATTCAGATAGTGTGGAGCCTATCTTGATGGTCTGGCAAAAACCAAGATAACCAAGAAGAATATTATGATCTATGGTATCAAATGCAGCTGATAAATCAAGAAGTACTAGAGCCATAGGTTTGCCGCATTCGAGAGATGGACCTCACTTTTTATTGACAATAAAGCTGTTTCAGTGGAGTGTCCTGGCTTATAAGCTGACTGATGTGGATTGTCCAGTTTGTTGTTATTGATGTGTGATGTAAGTTGCTTAGCAACAACATGCTTAACCAACTTCGACAGGAAGCAAAGACCAGAGACTGGGTGATAATTCTTAAGGTCGTTTCTGAGCAGAGAAGCCTTTTTAATGAGGGGGCCTTTTTGAAAGCACTTAGGAAAGAGCCATCAATGACAGAATAATTTAACAACGTTGTAATAGATGGAAGGAGTATATCAAGACAATCCTTGAGGGATGTTGGTATGGGGTCCAATGGGCACAATTTAGTAGGAGACTCATCGATGCACTTACTGACCTTGTCTCGAGTTACAGGCTTAAAGGTAGTGAAAGCAGGGGGCACTGAATCAGGTGCATCATTGAAAGAGCCAGAAGTAGAAAACATGTCCCTGATTATGCTTATTTTATTGGAGAAGAGAGAAGCAAACGTGTCCTCAAGGCTTTTTTCTGAGCTATGAGCCGGCAGGACAGTCTCAGAGGTGTGATGCAATACCTTCATCAATAACTGTCACAGCTGATCAGATGTACAACACTTAAATACAGCTGTGGAAACGGCCAGAAGGTTATAGAGAAGGTAAAAGGTACTATCTGTCATCCAAATCAGTGAGGAGGCTCTAGAAACTAATTTAAGGGGTTCCCCAAATCTATTAAAAGTGTCACTGAGGTTACAGAAGCCTAAATAGATTTTCCCCAGTCTAAAAATAGATCAATCTAACAGAGTACAATAAACATAAATGCCAAACAATGCAAAAAAGTAACTCTATTGCCTTATATGGTAATACATAAACACACAAACCTTGTCCTTGATTTAACAATGCCTTTACACAGTGCGCATATATATAATAATGCTCTAAGCTGAACGCCTGCCTTCAAGATGTGCAATGTGCCTTCAGTAAATTGAAACTAAACCCTGACAAAACTGAATTTGTTACTTTTGGTTCTAAGGATCAACATAAAAACTCTTGTCTATTTTCCCTATCAATATTCTTGGAAATTTTTTTCATCCTGCCAACACCTTGTCAGAAACCTAGGTGTGTGGTTCAATGCAGACTTCACTTTCTCAGAACACATTCAAAACTTCTAAAGCCTCCTTCCCCCTAAAGTATGACCTTCATCGAATTAGACAGTATCTTACTCATGAAGTGGCAACCTTTGCTGCAAAAAGCTTGGTTAGTAGGCAGTTAGACTATTGTAGCTCTATTCTTGGAAATCTTTTTCACCCTGCCAACACCTTGTCAGAAACCTAGGTGTGTGGTTCAATGCAGACCTCACTTTCTCAGAACACATCCAAAACTTCTAAAGCCCCTTCTTCCAAAAGTATGACCTTCATCGAATTAGACAGTATCTTACTCATGAAGTGGCAACCTTTGTGACTATTGTTGCTCTCTTTAGAGGTTAGCTACACAAGCTACAGTGTATTGAGAATAACCCTGTATATATTGGCACAAATCATAGAAAGTATGCTCATGTCACACACATCCTCAAGTGACTCCACTTGTTTCTGAGCAGCTGCTCCTACAGTACCATGCGTTGACACCCTGACAATACCTGACACTTCCTCCTTCCACTTACTTTATTCTACAAGTCAGTCAATCACTTTGGCTAGTTTTGCCAATTTGGAATAAACTTCCAAACAGTGAACACAGTGCAACATCTATTGCCTCCTTTAGCAAAAAAGCTCAAAATGCACCTGTTTGCAAAGCCTGTCTGCCATAGCCTTCCTGTCACCCCTGCATCTTCTTTGGTATGACCTGGCCATGTAATTTGCACTAACAACTCTTCACCTCATCTTTAGCTCCATCTAAGAGTTTGTCAACTGATGGAGATTTACCACTGTTAAAAGTTTAATTAGATTTACATACAATGTACCATATTTTTTTGCAAGTTATCAATATTTGGGCATTTTCAATCTTAAGCAATTAGTTTACAACAATAAAAAAAAAATGAAAAATCCTATCAGCGACTTTAATTTGAACATGGACTAAAAATAAAATAACATTAATTCCAAATCTAACTCTGAAGCCATATTTTCTCTTATAGAAACTGGCCAACAGTGAAAATAAGTTCCACTGAATTTCTTAAAAAATAAACTTAATGTTTTTTATCTAAAATTCCCACTTATTTAGTATATTGAGCATTACCTTCTAATTTTTTGGGCTATAGCGTCCATCATGTGCCTAAACAAGTACTCCAATGCCATAGCAAAGATATCAACAGCCTTTCTAGGATGTCCTTGTATTGATGTCACCTCGCTGTTCAAGGATATTATCTACAAAAAGAAATCCTGATAATATGAAAAGGTTTCATGAAATACTAATTATCATTACATGATTATGCAACAGATTCAAAGCTAGCTAAAGTAGCTCCAACAATACATGTCAAAACTTTATATTATAAAATTGAGTATTTCAGCAAAGGATTAAGCCCCAATTGGTGCCGCGACCCTTATGCCCCTGTTCCACCGAAGGACTAAGCCCCAATCCTGTCGGCAAGCCTTAATCGTGGACAGTCGGTGAAAAAAGGTCAAATGGAATACTGAATCGGTATTGAAGCCTGGGATTAAGTACAGATCAGCCTACAGGAAGCCTCAGGGGGCCCATGGCGGCCCCAGACAGTCCCTGACTGGGTCAAAGGATGCCTCAGGCCTCCTGGGACTAAGCCCTGACTAACAACTTATGGCTTTTTAGTTTTTATTCAGTTACATAAAATGATGTATTTGCTATTTCTACGTCGACCACAAAAACCACTATTAGCACCACCTCAACCACCACCACCACCACCAGCAGCCATACAGAGACCTAGAAGAAGGCACTACATGTGGGTCAGGCCATGGCTACTACAGAGAGAGGAGAGGGGGCATACAACAAAGTTATGGCTGAACGGTATGCCATAGACATTCCAGGGTTCACCAATTACATGAGGATGACCCAAGAATTCTTTGAGATGATAAAGACCAAACTGAAACCACGTCTAGCCAGGCAGGCCACCAACTACAGAGTACCAATCACTTTTGGGGAGAAGTTAGCCCTCACCATCAGATATCTGGCCACTGGAGAGTCATACACCATTATGCTGTCAGTTCAGGGTGGCAGATCTACCATCTCCAAGTTTCTACCAGAGATCTGCAGGGCCATCCAGGATGAGCTCATCAGAGAGTACCTCAGATGTCCTACTACTCCAGATGAGATGAAAGAACTGGAGAGGGAATTCAGGATCAGGTGGAATGTTCCACATGCCCTGGGAGCCCCTGATGGAAAGCATGTGGCCGTGAAGAAACCCAAGAACACTGGAGCCCTGTACCACAACTACAAGGAGTTCTCTTCCATAGTAATGTTGGCCTTGGTAGATGGGCAATACAAGTTTAGATGGGTGAATGCTGGTACAGCTGGATCTTGCTCAGATGCCCAGATATTTAATGCCTCTCAGTTGAAGAGGAGGATTGAGGATGGCAGGATAGGCTTCCCTGACCCAGCACCTATAACCCAGGGTGGTAGAAATGTCCCCTACTTCATCCTAGCAGATGATGCGTTTGCCCTGAAGAATTGGCTCATGAAACCCAAATATCACAACGATTTCCCAACATAAGTCGCCCACACAACAAACAGACAAACCCAATGCCCAACATAACTCACACAACCAACAAACAGACAAACACAACGCCCGACAGAAGTCACACAACCAACAAACAAACACAACGCCTGACAGAAGTCACCCACCCAACAAACAGACAAACCCAATGCCCAACAAAAGCTACCCAACTAGCAAACAGACATGCCCAGTGTTAAACATATGTTTCAAAAAACTCTATAGGGTTTGTCTGTTTCTTGGTTGGTGGTTATGTTTGGTATTGGATTTGTGGGTTTGTCACTTGGGGGTTAGATTTGGTATTGGGTTTGTGTGTTTGTTTGTTGGTAGTTATGTGATAATGCCTTTTAACTCTAGGGGTGGTGTAAGTGTTGGACTTTTTTATTAAAGATTTTAACCTATCCCATGGATTTTAAGCTAAAATGGGTTGATTATTGGCTATATTGGGAGTTTATTTATTTCAATATTTTTTCTATGCGGCCTTCTTCACTATGTGTAGTACCATGGGTTATTTGTTTCATGTTTGGGGGTGGTGTGGGTGTTGAACTTTTTTCTTGTGATAAGTATTTGTACTGAACTGTTATGTCTGGGGAGGGGATTTTTAATAATGTGCAGCCTAATAAATTGTTTTAGAGCATTTGGGTGGCCTTGAAAAGGTGAAAGACCCACCCTGAATGGATGGCAATCGATGAGGCTGCTGCTGAGGCGGTGCTGTAGTGGTGATAGTGAAGAGTTGCGGCTGCTGCTGCTGCTACTGCTGAGGCTGCTCAATGATCTGTCTTGATGTCAGATCTGGTAGCTGGCTTAGTATTCCACTTAGGTTGTGTCTACTGCCCTCGTCTTGTACTGTTAGAACTGATGTAGGGTTTCCAAAGGCAAGTGGGCTGGGTGTGTAGTAGACGTAACTGCTGCTAGCTGCAGCTTGGGTGGAAGTAGACACCTGTTGAGTGGTTGTTGGCAGTATCCCAACCCTCTGGGACTCCGTGGTAATAGTGGCTGATCTTCTGGGTAGTGGTTGACATCTACGGTTGCTCGTAATGCTTTCAATGTCTCTAAAAATCCTGCCTTTGAGGTCCTCAAACTCCTCTTGGGTCATCGTTTCAGGCTCTGATGCCACGTAGTCAAAGAAGGGCTGCCTGTCTGACTTCTGCTGCAGGAAACCTGAGATCAATGTCCTCATCTGGTCAAAGTGCTCAAGTATCTTGGAGTCTGTTGAAACTGGTGTAGATGTGAACATAGGTTGACTCCTACTCTCCCTCAGGACACTGGACTGGAGGTGTTCTGTATCAGTAGTAGATCCACAAGATTCGTCCGGCTTGCTGGGTTTTTTTTACTGGCCTCGAACCCTGAACTTCTGTTGGCCCCCTTTCATCTGATGTGGGTCTTAAGGAAACCCATCTGCTGGTAGACCCAGGACTGTCTCATGGTCATCTCCCTTGGTGCTTGGCCATATTGTAGCTTGGAGAGCTTGCCATAACACGTTCTCTGGGATTTGAACCATCTTCTGACATCAAAGGGCTGGAGCTTTACTTCTGCAGAGATTTCTGCCCAGAGAGCCTCCTTCTTCTGTCTGTTGTGGAAACGTGCATGCTCCTTGTCATATAGCTCTGGATGCTCCTTCAGAAACTCCACAATTGCAGTTTCTTGGCTGTCAGTGAATGTAGCACAGACCCTGGCTCTCTTGGCTGCCGAGTGACTCTCTGAATCCTCCTAACACCTCTCTTCTTCTTCGCAAGCTTACACAGTAAGCTCCAAAAGCTCCTCAGTCTCTTGTGTACCCTACTCTGTACCCTCCTCCGTCCTTTCCTCCATCCTTTCCTCTACCTCTCCACCTTCCTTCTCCCTCTCCTCTTGTCTCTTATCCATCTTCTTCTTTCCTCTCTTCCCTCCTTTTCTTTCCTCATAACTCCAGTCAATGGCAAAAAAAAGTAAAAAACTAAAATGTGTCTCCTAACTGTAAACTTTGCCTTAAGCTCAAGTATATTATATGATATTTAAAATACCTGAAAACCTCTACAAAACAGTGACACACGTCTCTCAGTAGCCAACCAGTCAGTAACAATGAGAATCTGTGTGCAGTCGCTTATATAGTCTCAGAACCCCTCATTGCCTTGTTTTAAATTCCGACACGCAGAAAATAGTCGGCTCTTAATCGCTTCTTAGTCCCAGGCCTCCTGGGCCATCCTCAAACCATCGCAGACTAAATTTGTGTTGTCCCAGGTGGCCTGAGGACGCCGGCTTGGATCGGTTAGGGTTGGCTTCTCTTAGTCGGGGCTTAGTCCCAGACCTTGATTTTTTGGATCACAGGACACAGCAGACGGTCTGAGGCTCCCTGGGACTAATGAAACCGAATCCCTTTCACACGCACGAAACTTCAAAGATCTGTAATGAGTCAGTACTGCCAAACAGGCTTCCTGGGACTAAGCTACGGATGCCTGGGACGAAGGGTCGCCGGAGGCCTGGGACAACATAGGACTCTGTAAACATGTTTGATTTCTCTCACGGCCACAACTGACAACTACCAAGCCTTACAGGACGTCTGGGACTAAGCAAATATTTGAACCCGACTCCCAAAAACCCTTAATCGGGAAGTTGGTGGAACACCCACATTAGAGTCTATGCAAAAAATATGAACACTAGGTGGGGCAGTGGAGTCCTTATCCAGTTCTTCAATGTTCTCAGGAAGCCTCAGACCTCCTCAGACAACTCACCATGATTGCGATACCATTCAACATCGATCCTGTCTGGGACATACCGACTGGTTCTCAGACGCGTCTGAAACTTCCTCAGACTTCCTGGGACTAATAACAGATTACCTCAGACAGTTATGGCCGATTTTTGTTTTTTTTCTTTTCCGTGCTGGGTCGAGATAGATCTGGTCAGACCTCCTGGGACTTAAACAAAGCTGACCTGATATTAAGAGTCCCAGGAAGTCTCAGACTGTATAAATTTGGGTCAAAGGAGGCCTCAGGAAGTTTGAGACTGGAGTATTTGTGCCTAGGGGCAAAAGAGGATCAGTTACAGTCGTAAAAATATTAAACATGTTTGATGTACACTGACCCCAACATATCCAAACAGACTAAAGCAGGCTGTCTGGTACTCTACATGTTTAGGAAATCGATTCCAAAAATAGCTTAACCTGGAGCCTTAGTTGTGTGGGTTTACAGGGGCATACATATTCTTATATTTGGTAATGTACAAGATTGTAATGACTTATAACATTTAAGATTGTAATAAGACAGAGTACAATATTGGTTAAATTTACAATTTTTATAATAAAATAATATATATAAACTAGAAAATTATAGTATTTTCAGCAGATGTTTTTCAATTTTATCTTCACTTTTCAATGACACTAAAATTAAATTCTGGGTTTCATGTCCCTTTCAAAAAGCTAAGGTTATGTATAGGTTAATGGCCAAGTAAGTGTCCAAAATTGGAAAATAATGGACCGTTTACGAGGTCCCAAAGGGACCGAGTCAACAGTTCATTATTTTCCAATATTGGACACTTACGAGGCTATTAACCTATTTAAATTACACCTCTTCCTTAATTTATAATTTTTAAAATGTTGTTTAACATCATTACTTTTCATTTCGATATTCCTAGTGTGTATTTTTTTGGTTTTTATGATCATTTTAGTTCAAATAAATGTACAGGATTTCTTTGGAAATGTGCTAAAAAGAATTCTATACATGGTCAAAATCACAAATGTGGCCAATAGTGAAAGATAATGGACACTTTTAACAAAAGAAAAACTCTCAGGTGTAATTTAAATTAGAATAGGTCCTAACTAAATCCTACAGGTTTTCATCGGTGGACTCTCACCAATCCAGTCAAAAACAATTGGTATAAATTAACAAACAGTTGGGCTAAATCATTGGATGGGGGGGACCAGCTGTTAATTTAATAATCACATCATCTTACAGTATACAGTATGAAGAAAAACAGCCATTTACAGTGTTTCAGACTGCCCTGCAGAATACGTTAATCTTGAGTTATTTATATCAGTGTGATAGAATAATACCTCAACAAAGGATAAGCAGAAAACAAAATTCCTTCTCTTTTCCTGTTACCCATTACCTATTTTTGTGTATGTGTGTGTGGTGCATGGTCTAAGTCCCTGAGGAATATTTTGTATTTGGTTGAGTTTAAGGGGGGGGGGTCTAATTTTTTTGAGAAATAGTGCTTGTTGTGGCACTTGTGATCGGCATTGTGATTTGGGATTTATAATTTTGTATGGTCAAAACAGTAAATAATTTAAAAACTGCTATATAGGTTCAGATCATAATTGGTACTCACATATCTGAAGGCCTTAAGAGAATATATTTTCTTGGTGACCTTAAAGTCCTAACAATAGTTCTATTATGCCAGTTTTAAGGTTACCACTTAAAGACCAGTAAGAAAAATTACTTTGTGAACTTCAACTACAATTGGAAAATGGGTGGCCTGAAACACTAAATACTGGCCTTATAATGACTTTAAGGTTACTAATTTAAAGGCTCACAAATAGATAGTACATAGTTTCTAAATTTACACTAGTTTAAGGTTACAAATAACTAACAGAAAATTGATTTTAGTGGCTTTAAGGTGAGTAAGTATTACATCAACTTATGTTCCACATATGGCTCACATCTATGTGAAATTAAATGTTTTCATAAATAACTATGTATACTGTAAGGTCCACTACATTGTGACATCATCAATATGTGTGACATCACAGGCATTTGAACATGTCCTCAGGAACACATGGCTGAGTCCCCCTCCCCCCAAAAAAACCTATGACATAAAAGAAAAAAAAGGAAATAGGTAACTGGAAGCTGAAGTATGATTTATTTTCAAAGCCAGATCAATAATTAGTAACACTCTGCTCTACCTATTACCTATTTTCATTTTGGAAGTTGAAAAAGGATAACACGAGGTAAACTTATCTTTCCATTTCATTTTGACTTTGTTTAATAGGGAATATAATTAACAGTTGATCCCCTCAGCAAAGATCAACTGTTAATTATGTTATCAGCCACTGTTTTTCTGTTTTACTATGCCTAACATTAAAAAAGGTAGTAAGTACATTTCTTATTTTGGAAAAGGGCAGCAATGTGGAATGATGCCTGATTACCCACTTTTATAAAAGTAAGGCAGGCTGTTAACTAGGAATATAATGTTTTTACAGACAAAAAATATAATATAGGTAATAAGAAGATAAATTAACGGTACGTCCCCTTATTCATAATAATCTAATTCTCAGCATGTTTCAACAGAGCAATTTCTGGGAAAAAGAAGGATCAGTTGTTGACCAATAAACAAATCGAGAAAATTAGTTCAAGGACAGTTGACAAATTATCTGGATCCCATCACATGATAATTTTTCTCCCTGTAAAACCCATAAACAATTTCTGAGAAAAAAAAGGGATCTAGTGTTGACAAATCAAGCACACTGCAAGACGAACATGGTCCCTCCCAGAAAGCAAGCTGCATATAAATTATGTAGAACTAAAGGAAGTCTTTTTGGCCTTGAAATAGTTCCAAGGCCACTGCTCAGAAAAGATCACTTTTGTGGCAACCAACAACACCACAGTGGTGTCGTACATAAACAAGGAAGGAGGCATGAGGGCGGGCCCACTTTGTGCTCTGCTGTGGAAAATCTTGACCTGGTGTGCCAGGAAACAAGTGACTCTCAAAGCCCGACACATTCCAGGCCTGCTGAATGTGGTACCCTGGCTAGGCCAGACCATCCAGACAGAGTGGTCTCTGCTTCCAGAGGTCTTCCAATCCATATGCAGCAGGTGGCACCAGCCTCAAATGGATTTATTTGCCGTAAAATTTAAAAACAACAATTCTGTGTCGTCAGTACTGCATCCCCTGGCCTCAGCAGTGGATGTTCTCAGACTACCATGGGAGGATCTGAATGCATATGCCTTTCCGACATCCTACTATACTTGTTTCAAGTCAGGATGCTACAGTCAAGTACCATTGATGGTTACAGATTAGCCAATACTGACAAACTAGGCAACTCCTTCATTAATGTCAGTAAAGATGAAAATCTCACTCTGGATAGTTTTTACAGGCACAGACCAGGGTTGGAGAGGCATACCCTCCTGGAACCTCTCCTTGGTGTTGCACCAGCTGACAAAGGCTCCATTTGAACCTGTTAAAGAGGTCTTTCTGAAGCATCAGACCTTCAAGACTGTTTTCCTTTTGGCCTTGGGTTCTGGTAAATGCAGGAGTGAGATCCATGCTTGGCAAATCAAAACATCAGACATCAAGCAGACTGGTCTAAAGTATTCTTGTAACCCTCACCCAGCTTTCTTTAAAAGAACCAGCTGGCCAGAGAGGGTCCAGATAGTGGGGCCACGATGGTAACACAAGCCCTGACCCCTACTCTGGATAAGTCACTCAAGTCTGACAGGTCCCAATGCTCAGTCAGAGCACTGTACTACTATTTGGATGAGGACCTCAGAACTCAGGTAAAATAAGGACTTGGTCTTTGTCTCCTTTAAGAAAGGCTTTGACAAAGACATCTCGCCCGTCACTATCTCCTCATGGATCAAGCATCCTATGCTATGAGCTCTCTGTCCAAGAGGCCCTCACTGTACATCAGGTTAAAGCCCATGATGTGAGGGCATTGGCTACTTCCAAGAATTCCAATCAGTTGTCTCATTGAAACAAATTATGTCAGTTTGCCAATGGAAATCACACAACTTCACGCAATTTTACCTGAAGGATGTTGCTTGGGCTGATTCCAAGTTCTATCAACTGGTATCTATAGTGGCTGCTCAGCAGATCCAGCAGAAGCGTATGGGTTTGAGGAGACTTGTACATATGTAAACTTTTGTGCATATATAAATGCCAAAAAATTCATAAAAAGCGACCCAAAAGTGATGCTCTTCCTTTGGGAGGTTTGTTTTTTATTATTATGGGACTGAACTCATCCCTCTCTTCCCCTATCTGAAAGCACGTTTGTGAAAACAGGGGGCAACGCTGGTATAGTCCCGGGTAACTGGCTGCTGTACTTATCATGACCTTACAGGGTTTCTTGACCTTATGGTTGTCCCAGGCCCCAAGAATTTTGTTTATGAGTTCACTGGCGTCCCTGGTAACTTACCGCCGACCAAGCGGTAGTTATTTAGCAATTGTCCATTGTAATGGACGTATTAACGCAATGAAATTGCATATTTAATAAGTAAATTTTTAATGAGTTCACTTAAGTCCCTATTAACTTATCCACCGACCAAGTGGTAGTTATTCAGCAATTGTCCATTGGATATGATGTATTAACGCAATAAAATTGCAAATTTATAAAGTAAATTTTTATAAGTAAATACTTTATCCAATAGACTCACAAGACCCTCCCAGCTCACCTCATTAGGCAGGCGGATATGCATTGACTGGATCAGCAACTGTCCATTGGATTGGGTATTAATTTAATTTACTTGTTAAATTTGCAAATTTGAATGTATTTTTTAACTTACGATCTATATTTTACTGTAATCTATGCAAAAGTCTTAATGTAACATAAAAATAATGAATAAACAAAGATTTCTACAGTTTTAAAAACAAAATCTAGAACACAGTTTGGAGTTTTATAACCTGAGAGAGAGGCTTATTTTGTATTATCGACTTATTTTGTATCACCCTGAAATCTTGCCAAAATTCTGCTCACCATTTTGTGACATATTACCATGACAATTTGTCTTACCCCATAGATTGAAATTGTCAAACACATGTGTGGGAAGTATTTTGACATTTGGATTCGACATTGTGACCTTTTACCCTTTGCTAAACATAACTTCCCCCAATTTTGCAGATTTCGAATCTTTAAGATATTCATAAAGGGTATTTGTGATTGGATTGGAAGTATTTTTGAAACTTGTTGGAAATAAAATGGATATGGTTTGGAAATTTGTTAGAAGTTTTAGTAACACCAGCTTAAATAAAAGTTCTTGTAATAATTGGTTAGCATTGTATAGGACTGATAGTAGTCCTGAAAAGGAACGATAGATGCCAGCTTCTGCCCCTAATGTTCCTGGTTGACACATCTCAGATCTTGTCCTCCTGCTCGGCCAATGCCCCCATTTCATTAAAATATTGCCAACTATCACTGCCTCACAGCAAGAACATCAGCAGTCAACAGCCCAGCCTATGCCTTCTCCACAGCCGATGCTAAACAGCAGCCGCAGTAGAACATCTGCCAAGCTTCCAATCAGTCCTTTTTCAGGACCACTGCTGTTAACCATTTAAAGGTCCTTTTCAGTATCACCCAAATCTTTCCAAAATAATTAATAAGCTGCTGTTCTAAAAAATCACAAACAAAAAGCATTACACCGCCCCAGACAAAACACTTTGGTCCCAAAAACATAAAATTGAATGAATGAATGTGTCCTTGAAGAAAAGTTAGAAGTTTAAAAAAAGCTTACTCATAAATTTAATTTGAAGTGTTTTGAACTTAGAAACAATAAAGATATTTGAACCCAAAAAGAAAGTAAAAAAATAAAACCAACTTTGAAAAGAAAGTTTGTAAAAAAAAACCAGTGTTAATAAAATTTTAAAAATTTGGCCAATTAGAAAGGGACCTGTAACAACTTATTTTGTATCAATAACTTATTTTGTATTACCTGACTTATTTTGCATCATTTTTTACCTTATTTCATATTACTGACTTATTTTGTAGTAGAATTGCATTATTTCATATTACTTGGACAACTTATTTTCTATCAGCAGTTGACTGAATATTTTAAAAAACATTGTGCAGAATTTTGACAAGATTTCAGGGTGATGCAAAGTAAGTCAATAATACAAAATAAGCTGCTCTATAGACAACTTGTTTTGTATCACTGGCTTATTTTGTAGTAATTTCAATTCACCTTTTATAGTACCATGTCTCCAACAAAAGATTGACTCAAAGGAATTTAATCCTTACTGTATTCAATTCTTGTAGTCCATTTACCATTTGCCTGAGAGTTATCCTTATTTTCAGCACTGACATTTTGCAGAGATATAATTGATTAGACTAGTGAGTAGTATATTGAAATTATATCTGCATCCATAAATAAATTAGAGTTTGGTGTTACATCTTATGCTGGAATATATTTGTCGAAGTATGAATGCTCTTGTTGAATCAGATAAAGTTTGCATATGGAGAACTCAGATTTGGTTTATTGGTAGGCACTCTAGCATAAAAAGGTTAAAATGATGCAACTGGTAGAAACACACATGTTGTGTTTCCAAATAAGAAATAGCATCAGAGATGCCCAGATCCCACAACCTAGGGAAAAACCAATGAGATCCATGAGATTAGATGTTAAATATACACTTTGTATACTCAAGAACCATTTGACTAAATATTATATTCGTGTTTAACATTACACAGTTAAATTCATAGGGAGCATTGATGTAAGACTATGAAGTTGAACAGTACACCTTTCCCCAGCCAATGTCACATAATTCTACCCAGGCATTTTTGAAATGTTGAAGGATCTTTAATTTGCAAATAGGAATTGCTACACATCCAAGTAAAATTGCATGGTCTTTCATGGAATGGTTAATAAGGGCCAAATATTTGAAAATTATTACATTTTATTGTGTTAATACATACTATCCAATGGACAATTACTAATACTGTCAGCGCAGACCGGCCCAACAAATGACAGAAAAAGCTGTCCTGTTTCCATCGGCCATGCCAGTCTAATACTGTGCACTCGCCAGGTGGAGCATCATACTTCCTTCCTGTCTCGACAGGGTGACATTATAGCATCTTTTTTGTTTGGCATGTGTACTGTGCAGACAGTTTTTAGTAGCTCCATATTTTTGTGAATATTTGTGAGAATACTGCTAACTTTCATATATTTGTGTTCCTATGGATATTAGTGAGCAAATAGATCATTATGGCCTCACCTGTACAGAAGTGTGGTGGATGTTGCCATTAACGGCAGGTTTCGATAACCAAGATTGTGGAACTTGACCAGAAGTAGTGTGACCGGATTATCCGATTGGAGGCTTTACTGATAGCCAAAACTCTAGACGAGGACCCCACCTTTCAGACTGTGAAGGTAGTGCCCAGCCATTCTCCACTGGCGGGAGCTGTCAACCGTCTCATCAAACCGACTGACCAGACAACCACTCACTCTACACCATTTTGCAGTAAATTTGCCCTGAAATGACTCCTCTGCTTCTAAGCATCAGTCTACCAGCCAAATACATACTGACTTACCTCAGATCAACCAACCTGCAGCTTCAACTAGTGGTACCGAACCTCCTGCCACTCATAAACCTTTCAGGAAACAGTGTTTCCGGAATCAGATAGTGAAAGTGAACTGTATGACCAGCCTCCTGTTGATCTCTATGTAGAGGAAGGGGAATTATCTGAAGATCAGGATGTGATACGGACCAATCCCTCTCTGAAGAACATACATACAGGAAGACTATAAGGGGAATTCAATCATACATGAGATGGTCACACATCTGAGATCTGGACACATCTGCAGCCACCTCTGAGGATAACCCCTTTGCCGGTCCTAAGAAACAACTCCCTGGAAAAGTTTCAATTCAGATGATGACCGATGATTGACTATGCAGAAGAATGAGTAGATTGAACATTAATCTGGTTGAAGGCTATCCTGTCTGTAGTTCAGCTTCTGGTGGCCTACTCAAGGACCAACTCTTGAGACCAGCTAAATCCCAAGCCAAGAGGCCAAGTGCTGCTTTCCAACCAGAAAGGTGATTCGAGTGCTGTGTCTTCATGGAGTACAGATATCTCTGGTCTAATCAGTAGTTACAACCTAATCAGCAGACATCCAGGCCTCGCCTCTACCCCCACCCAACTTTCGTCACATCTCACAGGAGAATTTACACAAGTGGGAAAAGTTGGCCAGTGAAGTGACTGTGATATGCAATCAGGCTGCCAGTTTCAAACCATGCCTGTTCAAAGTCCAGCAAGGGTTGAAAGATCAGTTGAAGGCTATTGGATCTGAAAGCAGAGGAAATACTGCTTTGAAAGTCTCTACAGCCACAGATAAACTGAACTACCTTATGGATTTCAATAGTATTATCACACTGGCTGTCACTGAAACAATGGAGCACCTCACAGACTTTGTCTTTGTGTCAATTGGTAACCTTATGTTGGCCATAAGAAACTCTTCTCTCTCTCATCTGAAGGCAGGAGTTAAACCAGACACTTTAGCAGCTTTAAGAACTACAACCTTGCAACTTGCTACCCTCCTTCTGGTTAACATCTCGAGACATACAGAAGAGAATATAGCCAAATATGAAGATAGAGAACGTTCTTCATGTGGGAAGGGTTGGTACCACCCCTATGAACAACCAGATAGAAGGCCTGAGAAAGGTTCAGATAGACCCGCATGAAAAACATTCAAGGTAAAAGTCACAGTAAGAAAGTCACTGCACGGCTATCTATGATGGTGGCTGGAAGAAGACAATGTACTCACAGGCCAACCATTACACCCAACAAAACATGTTCTGCAGATCCCTTTACAGACCCATCAAAATTGTGGGGTGCTCAATCAAGCACACTGCAAGAGAAACCTGGTCCCTCCCAGAAAGCAAGCTGCATATAAATTATGTAGAACTAAAGGAAGTCTTTCTGGCCTTGAAAGAGTTCCAAGGCCACTGCTCAGAAAAGATCATTTTTGTTGCAACCGACAACACAACAGTGGTGTCATACATGAACAAGGAAGGAGGCATGAGGTCGGGCCCACTTTGTGCTCTGCTGTGGAAAATCTTGACCTGGTGTGCCAGGAAACAAGTGACTCTCAAAGCCTGACACATTCCAGGCCAGCTGAATGTGGTATCAGACAAGCTACCCTGGCTAGGCCAGACCATCCAGACTGGTCTCTGCTTCCAGAGGTCTTTCAATCCATATGCTGTAGGTGGCACCAGCCTCAAATAGATTTATTTGCCACAAAGTTCAACAAGTTGCCCCTTTCTGCGTCATTAGTACTGGATCCACTGGCCTCAGCAGCAGATGTTCTCAGTCTACCATGGGAGGATCTGGATGCATATTGTAGTGGGAAGGGAGAAATTATTGATTGGTTCTGCTGTGTCTCGAACTCACAGCCTTCTCATTACACACAGAAATAAACACAAGTCTAGCTCTTTAACCAGCTGAGCTAAAGGGGAATCCCCGGAAGCCCAGGTATTAATAGAACTGACATACGTGAGGATATTACATACCACCCCTCCAAGGAAAGACCTGTCCTCAGGTCTTACATGACTACATTATTACACTTTACTCGCTTGGCTTTGAGAGGGAAGGATCTTTAGGCATCTCACCATGTAGTGGGAAGGGAGAAATTATTGATTGGTTCTGCTGTGTCTCGAACTCACAGCCTTCTCATTACACACAGAAATAAACACAAGTCTAGCTCTTTAACCAGCTGAGCTAAAGGGGAATCCCCGGAAGCCCAGGTATTAATAGAACTGACATACGTGAGGATATTACAATATGCCTTTCTGACATCCCACTATACTTGTTTCAAGTCAGGCTGCCACAGTCAAATACCACTGATGATTACAGATTAGCCATTGCTGTCAAACTAGGCAACTCCTCCATTAATGTCAGCAAAGATGAAAATCTCACTTTACTGGATAGTTTCCACAAGGACAGACCAGGGTTGGAGAGGCATACCCTCCTGGAACCTCTCCTTGGGGCCCCTGTGGTAATACAAGCCCTGACCCCTACTCTGGATAAGTCACTCAAGTCTGACAGGTCCCAATGCTCAGTCAGAGCACTGCACTACTATTTGGATAGGACCTCAGAACTCAGGTAAAATAAGGACTTGGTCTTTGTCTCCTTTAAGAAAGGCTTTGACAAAGACATCTCGCCTGTCACTATCTCTTCATGGATCAAGCATCCTATGCTATGAGCTCTCTGTCCAAGAGGCCCTCACCGTACATCAGGTTAAAGATGTGAGGGCACTCGCTACTTCCAAGAATTCCAATCAGTTGTCTCATTGAAACAAATTCTGTCAGTTTTCCAATGGAAATCACACAACTTCACGCAATTTTACCTGAAGGATGTGGCTTGGGCTGATTCAGAGTTCTATCAACTGGTATCTGTAGTGGTTGCTCAGCAGATCCAGCAGAAGCGTATGGGTTTGAGGAGACTTGTACATATGTAAACCTTTGTACATATATAAAAAAAATCATAAACGGAGACCCAAAAGTTACATTCTTCCTTTGGGAGGTTTGTTTTCTATTATTATGGGACTGAACTCATCCCTCTCTTCCCTTACCTCAAAGCGTGTTTGTGAAAACAGGGGGCAACGTTAGACTGGATCAGCAATTGTCCATTAGATAGGGTATTAATTTAATTTACTTGTTAAATTTGCAAATTTGAATGTATTTTCTAACATACGATCTATGTTTTGCTGTAATCTATGCAAAAGTCTTAATGTAACATAAAAATAATGAATAAACAAAGCTTTCCACAGTTTTAAAAACAAAATGTCTAACACAGTTTGGAGTTTTATAACCTGACAATACAAAATAAGTCGGTGATACAAAACAAGTTGTCTACAGAGAGGCTTCCCAGCAGGCAATAGGATATCAAAAAGAAATCAAAAAGACACTGGGCAAGACATCAGAAACTGATGCTTATTTGAAATTCGAAATGACATCATATGTTAAATGTCAAATAGATCTTTAGTAGCCTAGTCTATTTGACATCTCCAAAAGCCATAAAAATGACATCTAGTAGCCGATATAAATTTGATAACAGCATAAGACATCAATATGATCACCCAATTTGGACTGACATCGTGTCTATATGACATCAGAAACTGACATCAATTTGATGTACTGATTTAAAAATCTGATTGACATCATTTCACAAGTGCTGAAACCAATTTTCAATAATAAAAATTTTGGTTAATAGCATTTTGTATTCACAGTTAATATCACATTACGTTGCTTTAACTACCATTTATGTACACTTACCTGACACAGCTTTAAGTGATTTCCATGTACTATAAAGATTATTCCATGGGAGAAAATGATTAATGTTCTGTGGCAACCAGTTCAAAAATTTATACCATTTGTAAAGATACAAATTATGGGTACAAAAGTTTGAATATTAGAAGCCCTTTTTCTGAACTTTTATCTTTATTTATTCAATCTTTGGCTTGGTTGAAAACACTAAAGTATACATTTGTTTACAAATCAACATATTACTTGTAAATTTTTGCTGTCACACAGCATTTTAGTTACAATTTTAAACAATTGTTTTGTCTGTACCAAAACTTAATTATTTTTGTCAAAGCAACATCACAGAGACTAGAGGCCAAGTTAGTTAGTAGGTTCAGCATCTAATCACAGGTTGTCACCTCTGCCTAGGTTTGCCCCTACTCATGTGAAAAAGCTGAGGGCCTGTCCTAATATGACCCTGGCTGGTGTACAGGATGTAAAATCCAACTTTGACTTAACACAGACTAGATAAATTATTTAGACTTAAATATCACTTAGACATCCATACGATGCATTTGTAATATTCCGAAAAATGATATAATTTTATAGAATACTGATGTTAATCTGATCTCAAATGATATGATGATACTCCACTTGAAATGTTTTAACAAAGTGACATCATATTAATATCACTAAAATGTCAGAAACAATGCCCGAGTAGAATATCAGGTCACATCATATTATTCGAACATCATATTTTCGTCATTTGACATGACTACAAAAAGTCATGTTGGGATGGTGTCAATTTTATGTCATTGAATAGGATACTACAATCACATTAGGTCTGGTTATCATTTTGTCATCTAGTTGATATTGTAGGTATGTTATTGACATAAAGTCATGTCACATAAACTGGATGTCAGATTTGTGTCAGATGACGTGACCACCTTAAATCATGTCCGAGTGATAGTTACTTGATGTCATATACTAACATGACCAAAACATGTCAAGAATTGGACCTGTGCCTGCTGGGTTATTTTGTATTATCGACTTATTTTGTATCACCCTGAAATCTTGCCAAAATTCTGCTCACCATTTAGTGACACATTACTATGACATTTTGTTTCGCCCCACAGATTGAAATTATCAAAAACATGTGTGGGAAGTATTTTGCGGATTTCGAAACTTTAAGATATTCATAAAGGGTATTTGTGATTGGATTGGAGGTATTTTGAAACTTGTTGGGAATAAAATGGACTTGGTTTGGAAGTTTGTTAGAAGTGTTAGTAACACCAGCTTAAATAAAAGTTCTTGTAATAATTGGTTAGCATTGTATAGGACTGATAGTAGTCCTAAAAAGGAACGATAGATGCCAGCTTCTGCCCCTAATGTTGTTGGTTGACATATCTCAGATCTTGTCCTCCTGCTAGGCCAATGCCCCCATTTCATTAAAATATTGCTTGAATAGTTCTCACTGATGTTTGGCCTCCCTAGAATGATTCCTGTAGTACTCATTTGGCACATACACCTACTGTTCATTCTGTTGGGTTGCTACATCATTTCCTTAGGTTGGTGTCCTGTCTGCCCTGTCCTCGTATGTCCTCAGCATGTTTTGCAAATCCACACATGTAAAGACCACATCTCTGACAACCCTTGGCCTTGACTCCATGGTGCCCAATAGTATCCTGAAGTGGCTCACTAAGATTCCAAAGGTGTTTTAAACCACCCTCCTGCCCCTGGAGAACCTGAAGTTGGCTATTCATTCTTTCCTCCCTGGTCAGTTGTCTTTGGCTGTAATGTTTGTCCTTCTAGAGCATGAAAGCCAAGACATCGTCACCCAGCAAAAGTAGTGCAAGTTTGCCCTCCCTCCCCCAGGAGTTCAGGTGCTGGAAGCCCCAAACTGCTGTCCTTGGTCTTCTCCCTCAACAGGCTTCTGTTGAAAATCTTTGCATCTGAGCAGGAACCGCTGGACCTACTCTCTATCCACAGGAATCTATATTCTGTGTCCACCAGCGCCAGGAGAACCAAGGAAAAGAAGCCCTTGTGGTTGTAATAGTCACTGCCTGTTTCTCTGGCATCTTCATGGCAATATGCTTCCAATCTATGGCACTTACAGCATGGGAGACATTCCATCTGGTTGGGAAGATGTAGCCTACCCAACCTTTCTTGCAAGCCTTTTTGTGGTTTACGTCCCTGATTCTAAGACTCGTGCAAACAACCCTTCAGTTGTAGAGTCAGTTGCTGGGTCGAGTCGGTTCTAGTGGAACACCCCAATTATGTTAATGGAAAAATGATGTCACATGCAGGTGATTTGCAGTACACTTAACGGGTACTTGTATCTTAAACACTAAAGTTAACTGATGTGATTCTGGTTGATGTTACTTCAACTCTACTTGAAGTAACACAACTTACATGTCTATTGACTTGGTAACAGACTTCATACCTTTCTATGTAATATCATAATGGCAGTAGAGGTTGTAGCCATCTTTACATCCTATCTTTACCTCACTGGGGTCAAGATTATTGTACTCATATTCAGCTGTATACCCAAAACTGTGGAAATTCCGCAAGGAGGAAATCCGCAATCTGTTTTATAGAGGGAGTCCGGACGTCCACCTTATTCTCTTCACACCATCGGACAAAAACGGACCACTTTGACTCATAAATGGCTCTGGTAGAGCGTCTTTGAGGAGCCTCAATTCTTGTTGCCACTTCTGCAGAGAAACCTGCTTGTTGGATGGCAGAGGCTCTAGGCGCCAAGCATGGAGGTTCAGATTGGGAAGGTCCCTGTGCGGGCACTGATTGAACGGTTGAGTTATCAAATTCGACACCTGATGCAGCAGGAGGGGAATTTGAACTGACATGTTGACCAGGTCCCAAAACAAAGGCATGTTGGGCCAACCTGGCGCAATCAGAATGAGACGACAGAACCCGTGATCCAAAAGCTTCGTCACCACCTGAGGAAGAAGTGCCGTCGGTGGGAAGGCATAAGCATCCAGATCTTCCCAAGGAAGACTTAAGGCATCTACCTCCCACGCTGACCAGTCGGGAACCGGCGATACAAACTTGGGGAGCTTATGATTGAACCGGGTGGCAAACAGATCCACTGAAGGAAGGTGCCAACGCCGGCATATCTGAACAAAAACCTCCGGAAGAAGGGACCACTCTGTCTGAATCACCTGATTTAGTCTGGATAGTTTGTTGGCTATGACATTCAGGTGCCCCGGAATATGTCTGGCCCTTAGGACAATCTGCCTTTGGTTGCACCAAAGCATCAGTCTCCAAAGGAGGGCACAGAGCGAGCCTGATTTCATACCCCCTTCCTTGTTGATGTAAGAGACTACAGTGGTGTTGTCCATGCAAACCAGAACAATCTGGTTGCAACACAACTGCTCGAACTATTTTAAGGCCAGGAGGACTGCTTTGAGCTCTAATAAATTGATGTGTAAGGCGCTTTCTGACCTTGACCAGAGACCTTTTGCCATGCAGTCTCCTAAGTGCGTGCCCCAACCTTCGTTTGATGCATCTGTAAACAGTTGGAGGGCGTGTTGTAATGGGTAAAAGTTGACCTGAAAGCACATTGGCTGAGTGCAACCACCACCTTAGATGGACATGGAAAGACGATGGGATTGGAATGATCTTCTCCTGAGATTCTGGGACATGCCAATGCTTTTTCAAGTGCCACTGAATGGGTTTCATGTGCAACCGTCCGGAGACTACCTGTTTTTCTGTGGCTGTTAGAAGGCCGATTAGGGACATAAACTGCCTGACTGTGCAGGACTCTAGTCCCATGAGAAGACTGAGTTTCTGAGATAGAGCCTTCCACCTTTCCCGTGTGGGTTTGACTAGGCCTTGAGATAGGTCGAAATGATAACCTACAAAGTCGAACGCTTGCTGTGGAACCAGCTCTAACTTGTCCATGTTGACAACCCAGCCCAGAGAGCGGCAAAGGTCCAAAAGGGTCTGGGTATGATGTAGGCACATTTCCTGGGAAGGGGCTCTCAGTAACCAATCGTCTAGGTATTGGTGGATCCGAATACCCTGAGCTTGTGCCATAAGTTTTACTTCTTTGACCACCTTCGTGAGCTCCAACGGAGCCGTCGATAGGCCAAAAGGAAGAGCTGTGAACTGAAAGGTTTGACCCTTGATGTGAAACCAGAGATATTTTTGCGACCTGTGGCTTATGGGGATGTGGAAATAAGCGTCGCTGAAATCCAGCGAGTGACCCACTCCCCCTGCTGTAGGGAGAGTCTGATGGTCTCTGGAGTTTCCATCTTGAACGTTGCCGCAGCAAGGTACAGGTTCAGCTGACTTAGGTCTAGAATGGGCCTCCATCTTTTGTTGGGTTTTGGGACCAGGAACTGTAGAAGCCCAGGGACGATTGAACTGATACCTTTTCTATAGCTTGCTTTTGACCTAGAGACTGCAACGCCTCTATCAGGTTTTTGTTTCTTAATGGGTTGGATGAACCACTGACTACCATCGGAAATCTTGTTAGGGGTGGTCTCTCTCTGAAAGGGAGTTGATAACCGTCCCGGAGGATGGAGACTACCCTCGGATTTGAACCCAGGGAGTGCCACACCTGCCAGAACAGTTGCAGACGGCCTCCCACAGGTGGATCTTTTACAACACACGGGACATTTCTGACATTTGGGACAAAGAGACACTGATTTACACACAAAGCATTGTTCACAGATTTTATTGGAATTTTGGCAAGAGAGGGTCTTAGGTTTTTCTTTTGCAATGGCCCTTTTACAGAAGCTGCAGGAAGAACAACATGCAAATTTACAGTCTTTTGATAAGTCACTTGGTTTTCTGATGACACTAGACTGAGGTCCCTGTACTTTAAACTTAACTGATCTGGGGGACTCAATGAACAATGATTGTCATTTATATTGTTTAGCTCTACGGGCAGGCTTGGAGTAGTATGGGGAGCTAGAGCCACCTCTACCACGACTCTTTCCCCTGCCTCTGCCCGAAAACTGTCGCCATGGTTGTTGGGCCTGTGAGGATGAAAAGCCAGACTGGCGACTATCTTTCTTGTCATATGGCTGATATCTAAGTTGGTGTTTCTTTGAGTGCTGAAATGTGCCCAAACTGGGACCAGAAGCACTCCTGTTTGATTCATGTTTTTGTATATCCTGCTCCGCTACTGCGAGCACCTCATCCGGGAACAACCCGTAAGTGAAGAGGGGAGCATTGTGCAGTTTGTTCCAGGTATCAGGCTTCAAACCTGGCTTCACGTATTCTAGATAAGAATCCCTTCTTAACAAAATAAGGTTGGCTAGCTGAACAAATAAACTGTCCGCGAGGTGCTGGAAGGCAGTACCTAACACCACAGAGACGCTAGTATGGAAGGCTGACAAGTCCTTTAAATCCTTGATGGCGTCTGTGACCTCCTTTGGGGCTTTGCCCTTCACAATGGTACTATTCAGAAAGGAAATATGTTGGTTCATTTTGTCCTGTATCTCGCTGACACATCTGTTAAATCTTGCTGCGTGGTTCGTAATCAAAGAACCCTCCCTAGCACATTGTTCCCACCTTCTAAGAATCTCCTGCGGGATAGGCCTAGAAGCCGGTCCTGAAGATGGGTAAGAGGAGATCTTGGCAATACGCAAGAATTGAGTCTTGCCTCCGAACCCGACCAGCCAAAAATTGTCCTTCCGGGTCTTTGGTTGCCATCTTGTTTGAGCCTAGATTGAGTGTACCATTTAGCCTGGCTTTTAGGAGTCCTGATAAATTGGTCTTGTTTCAAACCCGCGGCTTCCTGGGAGCGGGAAGGATAGCCTTCTGCTGCACGCGTATTGAGTTTTTCCATCTTATAGCAAAGCCAGTCGTCAGCTGGTAACTCTGCTGATACTTTGCCGGTGCAACGAGGGTGTTTACCCTTCCAAGGGTTATCTGAGCGGTGGTCGGTATCTCCCACAGCAGCTTCAAAATCCGGTATGTGTGACAAGCCAAGGAAAGCTCTGACCGACCGGACCGTTTTCCTTTAGTTCATTTCCTCATTTCTTTCAGCAACTTCGGAATCTGATAGTTCACCCTCCTCACCAGAGTCTTTATCTGACCAGTCTGGAAGGGGGTCCACATCTGACAGAACCGGAACCGGTTGAACAAAACTGTCCGGAGCAGAACTGGGAAGTTTAGAACTGGTAGCAACCTGTTGAGACCCTGATCCCGGAGAAGTGACACTGGACAAAGTTGAAAAAGTTCCTTCTGGTTTCTCAAGAACTTGTAAACCCGGACCGGGCACAACTGTCTTGGGAGCCGGAATAGGGTCCATAGCAAGCTGGTCAGCAGAACCGGCAGCAGCGGCTGGCCTCTTTTGTTTTGCTTTGCCAACTCCTTGGGTTTCTTTAGCACAGTACCCTCTAGGTCCTGACCCGGAGTCCTCACCGGACCGGTGGCTCTGGGGTCAGGAGAGGGATTGATAAAAGGCGTGTCAGAAATGGGTGCTTGAATTGCTGTGACAGGCATCTTGGGAGTTGAGAAAATGTTGGTTCTGGAGAGAAGAGCCTCGAAACGGGCAAATTTTTCCTCCAATTGATTGTTTAATATTTCAAAGTCCTGACGGGAAACAAAATCTCCAGCACTTGTCTGATCAAAGGCATCCGGGGAAGAACCGGTCAGAACCCGTTCCTGCGCATGCGCAGCGTCTGGGACTATCTCGAGGTCGTCTTGATCCTCCACCGGACCCACAACAGGGACACCAAGATCCCTGCTTTTTTATCTTTACGTATTTGGTATTGAGGTGTTGCTAACATACCCTTTAGAGAGTCAGAAAAACTATCACATAAATCACAGTGCTGATCTTTGACACACGGGTCATCCCCAACTTTTTTGTCTCTCTAGCGAGCATACTTCTTGTGAAGATCAAATCCCACCATAACATGGCCACAACTACCACGCCTTTGTCCTGGTGATGCCATGATAACTATATTTCGCAAATATCCAAAGATTAACTTCTAACACACTTGCAAAGAACAAATATAATTCCAAGTTTATTCCGCTGAAAAATATCCTTGAAAACACTATGGCGCCAAACAAAAAGAGGAGGTGCGCATGCGTGCAGTAGGGGAGCTAGGTGCTTACACGACACCTGGCGAAGGAAGACGACACTACCGGTCCCGGTCAGAGCCCAGCTCAGGACGTTTTTTCTAACGTTTGGCAGGACCGGCTGCATGCCGGACAAATGCACTGGTCCACTAGGTAAGATATATTAACGCAACAAAAAATGCTACAGGCCGCTCTGTTCGATCTCATTACGCTTTAGCTGTGCATTAGAGTCTGTCAATTGATAATAATTATAAAAATAGAAGGATTTATATAGCGCAAAATTGATAAATATCCTCTAATGCACTTGAATAAAAGAAGGGATAATCCAGGGACAGATATGGTCGGATATGCCAGTCTAAACTAGTGAGTTTTGAGCTGGCCCCTGATGGGAAATTGAGAGCTATAAAACTTTTATTGGATTAGATTATTTGGCATGGTACTTGTAGCATCGAGAATCACCTTAAATATGAAAAAAAGAAATTCATTTTTACATACTACTGTTATAGTTTGGTTTTAGGGGATGTAATATAAACTATTCACACTTCTATAGATCTTTATTGAACTTTCTTAATATTTTCTTATAACATTCCCTTTCATTTCATTACACCACAGTGTTCATTCTAGAAATTTTGAAATGCGGGGGCGGTTCCCCCCGATGTCCGAAAAATGTGGGGGCTTGGTCAATAAAAATGGGAAATTGTACCTCCGCCAAAGAGGGATTAATTTCTGAAGCATTTGTCTATCCATATGTTTGCTTGGAGGATAACCTAAATGCTACCGTATCGATCTTTGTGAAAAGATGGAAACTGGGGAACTCATGGCCATAGCACCCAAGTCATTAATATTCATGAGAAGATGTGAGGTCACGAATTTCCCTTAGTGATGGTGGTCCAATTCACGCCCGGGTACCTATTCACGCCCACCCATAAATTGATCCAAAACAATCACTGTTAAACTTGCAAATTTAATAGTAAATTAAATTTTTGTAAGTTAATACCCTATCCAATGGACAATAGCTTATCCGAAGGGCCCGCCAAACGTCAGAAAAAGACGTCCTGTGTTTCCACCAGCAGGTCGGTCCGTAGCACTTGTGCACTCGCCAGATGGCGTGTCGTACTTCCTTCCTGTCTAGACAGCGTGACGTCATAGCATCTTTTTCGTTGTCTAAACCTATTAGGCCCCTAGTAAGCTGATAGCGGGGTTGGTGGGAGGGTCTTGTGTCCATTGGATAGGGTATTAACTTATAAAAATTTAATTTACTATTAAATTTGCAATTTTATTGCGTTAATACGTCCTATCTAATGGACAATAGCTGAATAACTACCGCTTGGTCGGCGGGTAAGTTACTAGGGACTACAAATTTGAACTCATATTCAGGATAATAAAATCCCTTCCAAGCCTGGTCAGACTTGAAGTCAATGACCCTTGAGGCTATCGAATATCATCATCCGGTTATCCGGGGTTAAACCGTCAGAATCGACCTTGTTTCCCCCCCCCCCCCTCTTTTTTAGACCTGCTCTGAGGTAGAGGAAGAGAGGGATGAGTTCAGTCCCAAGAAAATAAAACCTCCCGAAGGAAGCACGTTCCATTTTTTTTTTTTATATATATATATGAACTTAACTGTATGTACACTATTTACATATTTACAGATCTCCTCCAGGTCCTGGACTGTTGGTGGATCTGCTGGGCAGCCACTACAGGACCTAAGTGGTAGAGCTCCGAATCCGCCCATGCCACATCCTTCAGATAGAACTGGGTGAAGGTGTTATGCGATTTCCAGTGGCATGTTGATAAGATTTGCTCTAAGGAGACTCCCGATTGGAAGGCCTTAGAGGCAGCAAACGCCCTAACATTGTGAGCTTTGACTTGATGTAGGGTGTGGGCTTGATGATCAGAGAGCTCATAACATAGGATCACAGTTTGTTTGATCCATGAGGAGATAGTGGCAGGGGAGATGTCCTTGTCAAATCCTTTCTTGAAGGCGGCAAAGACTAACTCCTTGTGCTGCCTGAGAGCTGAAGTCCTGTCCAAGTAGTAGCACAGGGCTCTGACTGGACAAAGGGATCTGTCAGACTTGAGGGATCTATCCAGAGTTGGGGCCAGGGCTGGTATGACGACTGGGGCTACACTCTCTGGACCCTCTTTGGCCAGCTGGTTCTTGGAAAGAAAGCTGGCAGATGGAAACAGCGACACCTTAGACCAATCGGATTGCTGTCTGGTGCCATGCGTGAATCTCACTCCTTCTTTTGCCAGAACCCGGGGCTAAAAGGAAGACCGTTTTGAAGGTCAAATGCTTCAGAGATGCTCGAAAGGGGCCTTTGTCAGCTGGTGTAGTACCAGGGAGAGGTTCCACGAGGGTATTCCCCTCCTCCCTTTGGGTCTATCTCTGTGCCACTTTCTGTCCTCAAAGAGGTATAGAAGGAAGTCAGCTACTGATTTTATAAGTGGTGACTAGAAGTCCACCTGATTAGTGTCGCACCACTTTGTAAAAATGGTCCACTTCGCCTCATAGACTGATCTGGTTGATCTTCTTTGAGGAGCCTCAATTCTTGCTGCCACTGCCTCAGAGAAACCCTGCTCCTTAATCTTTGTGGCTCTAGGAGCCAGGCATGGAGATTTAGATTGGTCAGATTTCTGTGAGGGATCTGATTGAAGGGCTGAGTCAGCAGATTGGGCAGGCTGAGAGGGACCTGGCTTGACATGGTCACCAGGTCCCAAAACCAGTGCATGTTGGGCCATCACGGGGCAATGAGAATGAGTCTCTTGCACGGAGAGTCTTGTAGCTTCTCCACCACTTTGCCCAGTATGGCGGTCGGTGGGAAGGCGTAGGCATCTATATCCTCCCATGGCAGAGTGAGTGCATCCACCGCTACTGCCAGAGGGTCCGGAACTGGAGACACAAACTGAGGTAACTTGTGATTGAACCTCGTGGCAAACAAGTCTATCTGAGGAAGGTGCCACTCGCTCATATTTTTTGAAAAATTTCGGGAAGGAGGGACCACTCTGTCTGTATGGTCTGACCCAGCCTGGATAGTTTGTCCGCTATCACGTTGAGGTGGCCTGGGATGTGTCGGGCCTTTAGTGTTACTTGTCTCTGGGAACACCAGGTCAAGATCCTCCACAGTAGGGCACACAGTGGGCCCAACCTCATGCCTCCTTCCTTGTTTATGTAAGCTACCACTGTGGTGTTGTCCGTCGCTATCAGAATCATCTGGCCGATGCAGTGGTCTTGGAACTCTTTTAAGGCTAGGAAAACTGCCTTGAGCTCCAGATAGTTTATGTGTAGCTTGCTTTCCAGCACCGACCAAAAACCTCTTGCAGTGAGCTCGTTTAATTGAGCGCCCCACCCTTCTTTTGATGCGTCTGTAAAGCTTTGCAGAGCATGTCTTATGGGGTGTAATGGTTGACCTTGGAGCACATTGCTTTCCTGTAGCTACCATTGTAAATGTGGGTGGAGTGATCTTGGTAGAGGAATGACCTTTTCTAGAGATTCCGGCACCCTCTAATTGTTTTTGAGATGCCACTGTATGGGTCTCATGTGTAATCGGCCTAGGTGAACTTGCTTTTCTGTGGCTGTTAGCAGACCTATCAGGGACATAAACTGCCGGACCGGACAGGTCGGAAGTACTAACAGTTCTTGTGTTTTCTCTTGAAGAGTATACCAACGGTCCGGTGTCGGTCAGACCCGACCGGAAAGGAGGTTGAACTGGTAGCCTACGAAGTCGAAGACTTGTTTGGGCTCCAATTCTGATTTTTCGAAGTTCACCAACCAGCCCAGATCCTGGCACATTGTGACTAGAATCTGGGTGTGTTTGAGACAAGTTTGATGGGATGCAGCTCTTACCAACCAGTCGTCAAGGTACTGGTGGATCCTTATACCCTTGTTTAAGGCCATCAGTTTCACCTCCTTTGCTATCACAGTGATCTCCATAGGTGCTGTGGACAGACCAAAAGGCAGAGCTTTGAATTGGTCAGTCCGACCTTGGACATGAAATCTGAGATATTTCCTGGATTGTTCCTGTATTGGTATATGGAAGTAGGCATCTTTGAAGTCTACTGAGGTTACCCACTCCCCTTGTTGGAGAGATGTTCTGATGGTTTCCGGTGTCTCCATTTTGAATTTCTCCGTCTTTAGGAAAAGATTCAGTTTGCTCAGATCCAGTATTGGCCTCCATTTCTTGTTGGGTTTGGGAACCAAAAAGAGTCGGTTGAAAAACCCTAGGGATGTTTTATTGTGGACCAATTCTACCGTGTTTTTGTCCATAAGCTGATGTAATGCCTCTAACAGGTAGCTGTTCCTGAGAGGATTGACATAACAGCTTACGACTGAAGGGGACCTTGTCAAATATGGCCGAGCCCAGAAAGGGAGGGTGTAACCCTCTCTCAAGATTTGAATCACCTTTGGGCCGGCACCTAGGTACAACCAAGGTTTTCAAAAGCTCTGATGTCTTTCCCCTACAGGTAGATCTGAGACAACATTTTGGGCACATGCTACATTTTGGGCACAGAACAACTGAGTGACACACGAAACACCTTTCACAAATTTTAATGTTTGACCTTTGAAAATACAATCTGCTCTCTCGGGACTTACTTCTTTCTTTTGGGAGTGCCCGGGAGCAGAAGTGACAAGATTGGCAACAGGCAAGTTTACATTTAAATTGTTTAAAGTCTGTTCTGGTGTGATGTTCCAGGTCAGCAGTCTTGCCTGAAACTGATTTACAAGGTAACTGTCATTTGTAAGGCTGCTGACCCTTGGCAGGTCGGGATGAAAAACCAGTACTCTTCCCCCGGCCTCTCCTGAACTGACGTCGGCCTATGTTCTTCCATGCCGGCCTATCTTGTCTACCTTCCGACCGACCTTCAAACTTCTTTTCCACTCTGTCAAAAGGGTGAAAACGGTTCTTGCCCCTGGCGTAGGAAGCAGAAGATTGGTTTTTGTTGTCATAATGTGAGATCTCCTCTTCCGCCCTTTTAATCACTGTGTCCGGGAACAACGTTCCAAGTTGAAGCGGGGCTGATCTGAGAGCAGCAAGAGTGTCCAACTTTACTCCGTTCTTGATGTGGCTGAGCTGGCAGCCGCCTGGGTGATACTATTATTGAAGTTCATGAGAAATTGAAGCTCATCAGAGGCTTCTGAAACTTTCTTAGAAGCTTTGCCATTTGCCTCACCACGGATGGTTTTTAACTGCAACTGCATTTCCTGTTGGACCTTGAAAAGGCAGCGGTTGAAACTCGCGGACTGGTTGCAGATCACAGAGGCTTCTCTTGCACTCTTTTCCCACTTCCGGAGTGTATCTTGTGAAATGCGAGGTGAAGCTGGAGGGGTAGAGGTCATACCCGCCTTCTTAGAGATCCGACCAAAACTGCTATTAAGTTTCGTTGAGCCAGTGTGCCAACTGGTAACTGAAGATGTATCCTTTTCTTGTCCGGGATAGAGCCCGTACCATTTGTTTTGTGACCTAGCCGGTTTGAGAAAACTGTCCATAGGTAAGTGTCCGGCCTCAGCAATTCTGGAAGGATATCCTTCTATCAAAGTCACATTAGCTTGTTTAATTTCTTGCATAGCCACTCCTCTGTGGGCATATGCACGGACACCTTGTTTGGGACTGGAGCCTTGGGTCCCGCGAAGGGGTTGTCATCCGACGGGTTAGAACTGTCCATATCAGGGACGTGAGACCAGCCCATGAAGGAACAGATGCCGCTCATGGTCTCTCTGTAGGTCTGTTCCTCAGATGTCGGTTGCTCAGATTCAAACTCCTGATCATCTGATAGATCCCCTTCATCTACAAAAAGAGTGAGTGGGGGCTGATCCGACAAATCACTGTCCGGTTGAGAGTCTACACTTGAAAAATAGCATCAGAGATGCCCGTACCACACAGCCTAGGGAAATATTTTCAACACCATGAGATACAGAATTACTATGTCAGTACAAACTTCAGGATACTTTCAGAGCACTGTCAGTTATATAAAGGTCCAAACAATGTTTAAATGGAGAAATAATGTTTAAAAGAAAGATCATGCATATAAAGATGAAGTATTAAAACAAGATAATTCAATAACAAGATGACAGCATTAATCAGCAAACTAAAATTCAACCCTCTTTATCTACATCTGCAAGGCCCGAATTATGGTTTAGATGGTTTGAATATTACCATGCATACAGAAGTGGTAATACATTTAATGAATGCTTATGTGTGGTGTTGGAGCAAAATCTGTGGCTCACTTGATGAAATTCTATCTCTTACAATGGGAAGTTATGAAAGTAAAATTCTTAATAAATTCTAATATGACTTTAACAGTGCTTAATCTGCATCAAAAGAGAGACCCAAAGGTGCAACAAGATTTTATAGGTTAAGGTCACTACGACAAGGTCAAAGGTCAAATTAAGGGGACACCATGATAATACACACCTATAGCCCATAACCAATGTCCCTAGCAAGTATCAACTTCATACACCTTACGGTTTCCAAGATATAGCCCGGACAAGATTTTATAGGTCAAGGTCACTACGCCAAGGTCAAATGTCAAATCAAGGTCAGATCATGACGTTGCACAACTACATCCCCTAACCAATGTCCCTACCAAGTATCAACTTCCTACAACTTACAGTTTCCGAGATATAGCCCGGACAAGATTTTCAAACTCAAGGTCACTACGGCAAGGTCAAATCAAGGCCAGACCATGACGTTGCACACCTACACCCCCTAACCAATGTCCCTACCAAGTATCAACTTCCTACACCTTACGGTTTCTGAGATACAGCCCGGACAAACTATTTCCCGCCCTTAAGGGCTGTGGGGTAAAAACTGTATCTTCGACCAGTTTGCAGAAAAGGTGAATCTGGGCCGGTAATAGCAGAGGAACCCAGTCGGTGGGTGTGAGGTCGGTGAGTTGAAGGTCGGTCGGTGGGTGTTCTGCTGGCTGAAGCTTGTCCGGTGACAGGAAGATCAGAGTCTGAAGATTGTTTGTCGGACATAGGCTTGCCGGTCGACTGAGGTTTTGAACCAACGTCTGGACCAGTGCGCCTTGATGAAGATGATCTAGACCGGTGAGGATCTGGCTTGAGCTTACCGGCTGACTGATGCTGTGAAGCATGTACGTCTGGGCCAGTGCGCTCTGAAGACACCTGCTCTTTAGAATCCTGGTTGACTTGAAGCTTACTGGCCGACCGCTGCAAAGCAGCATGAGTGTCTGGGCCAATGCGCTTAACAGGTGAAGCAGTTCCCTGTTGATCAGTAGGTTGAAAGAAAGGTTCCGTATCCTTGGCAATGCCGGAGAGTGTGTAGGGGCCACATGAACGTCTGAAGAAAATGTAGGTTGGATGGACTTTGAAAGCAAAAGAGCTTCGAGTCTATTAAAGCGCTCCGACCATTTCTCATCCAACTGGGAAATCTTGGAATTAGTAGAAGAAAAATCAACAGATTTCTTGCCTTTGTTGGAGCTTTATCCTTCCTTGGTTTCTTATCCAGGGAGGGGGGGGGGAAGGCGTTTGTGCACCGCTAGAATCCACAACAACCCCAATAACTGACATAGAGTCAGGATCCACTAAGGCAACATCAGAAGGGTTACTATCCAAATGCTTTGCCTCCCGTTTTTCCTTCTTGACCTTATATGAGGGAGTAGCAAGCTGGGTACGTTGTTCTGGGGTTAGGGCGTTACAAATAGTACACTCTGTAGTTTCTTTGTTTGATACACAGGGTTCCTCTCCCTTTCCTTTGTCGCGACAACGTGCACAAACACGTGGCCATCAAAAATGGCCATAGCGTGTCCACAACTGCCCCTCTTTTGACCCGGGGATGCCATATTGTTCTACACACTCTAGGCAACAATATAATATCCAAAAGCAAAGAAAATGTAATCTATAATATTTCACAAAAAATCTGGCTGCTGGAAAAATCCGTCCACACAAGTGCGCGTCAAACAAAAAAGATGCTACGACGTCACGCTGTCTAGACAGGAAGGAAGTACGACACGCCATCTGGCGAGTGCACAAGTGCTACGGACTGACCTGCTGGTGGAAACACAGGACGTCTTTTTCTGACATTTGGCGGGCCGGTCTGCGCCGACCGGATAAGCTATTGTCCATTGGATAGGATGTATTAACGCAATAAAAAATATATTACAAATGTATATGATCAGTTTGATGATTATCTATGATGTGGTAAACATCTTCTCTATGAAAAATTTTAAATTTTCAAGAAAATATAGGGTGGGCCTGAATTGGTACCCGGGCGTGAATTGGTCCACCACCACCAGCACTTCTAGCAACATTTTATAAAATGGGAGTCTCGACAAACTCGACACTTTAACTCGAGAACTCACAGCCATGGCACCCAAGTCATTGATATTCAGGAGAAGATATGAGGTAACAGACATGCTGTATGAACGGTATCTGGAATATACACGGTCAATGTTGGAAGATTCGTGGTTAATATTTGGAAGATTCGTGGTAGATATTTGGAAGATTCACGGTTAATACTATTTTATAAATTGATATGCTGGCTTAAGATGAAAACTACCAGTACCTTCGTAATTAATATTAATGAGCAAATATAACATCACGGCAGTTCTTTGAGGGGGTTTCCTGACAATATTTTTACAAATAGAAAGGCTGGTTTAAGATGAAAACTACCAGCATATTTTCTGTTCATGGACCTGCCTCATTAATATTAATGAGCAAATATGTGCAGTCACGTCAGTTCT
This sequence comes from Sabellastarte sp. h YS-2021, assembly GCA_964017235.1. Classification (NCBI taxonomy): domain Eukaryota; kingdom Metazoa; phylum Annelida; class Polychaeta; order Sabellida; family Sabellidae; genus Sabellastarte; species Sabellastarte sp. h YS-2021. The sequence continues at coordinate 21,751,723 of OZ024928.1, forward strand.
ATGGGGTTTCCTGACAATATTTGACAAATTAAAAGGCTGGTTTAAGATGAAAACTACCGGCATATTTCCTGTCCACGGACTTGCCTTATTAATATTAATGAGCAAATATGCGGGGTCACAGTATATTCATATGAAATAGCATTTTTGACTGAAAAAACCAGCCAAATATAACCTTCATGATAATAAAATTAAAGGATTTTCGCGAAACGATCGGTGCCCCTCCATTTTGTAAACATGCGGGATCGCGTCTTCTACCGAACGTGCCGAATATACCGAACTGTGGGCTAGTACTAAAACTCGCGAGATATCGCGTATCCCGCGCTGTAGAAGCATCACTGCACCAAGTTATAATGTTTAATCTTCCTACATTCAGTTTCATATCTTACAGTGTGCCCCAATCCTGGTGTAAAGCAGATATACAAGCTACTGATAAAACTAGACCTACACCATCAGAGAACCGATGCAAATTGTATCCACCAGAAAGAAAACTCACCAAAGCCATTCAAACATCGCTTAACCTTGAAGGAGAAGCCCAAAGTGAAATCTGACCATATCAAAATATTCTAAGCCCATGATTTCCTATAGGTTGGTGTGATGATGCAAACCTCTAGTAACATGAATAAGCGAGATATAAGTACTGCTAATTTTGGCTATCCTCGTTTGACCTTGAAAGAGGGGCCAAAGGTCAAATCTCATCACATCAAAAGATTCCTAGCCCATGATTTCCTTTAGGTTGATTTGACATTGCAAACTTCAAGAACCAAAAATAAGTGAGTTACAAGCACTTTTAGGTTTGGGTATGCTCGTTTGACCTTGAAGGAGGGTACCAAGGTCAAATCCGACCAGACCTATAGATTCCCAGCCCATGATTTCCTAGAGGTTGGTTTACCATTCCACACCTCTAGGACCAACAATAAGTGAATTATAGGTATTTTTAAGTTTGACTATCCTCGTTTGACCTTGAAGGAGGGGTCCAAAGCCAAATCCGACCACACCAACAGATTCCCAGCCAATGATTTCCTATATGATTTACCATCCCAAACCTCCAGGACCACTAATAAGCAAGTTATAAGCAGTTTTAAGTTTGGCTATCCTCATTTGACCTTGAAGGATGGGTCCAAGGTCAAATCAGACCACACCAAAAGATTCCTAGCCCATGATTTCCTAAAGGTTGGTTTACCATCCCAAACCTGTACGACCACTAATAAGCGAGTTATAAGCACCTTTAAGTTTGGCTATCCTCGTTTGACCTTGAAGGATGGGTACAAGGTCAAATCCGACCACACCAAAAGATTCCCAGCCCACAATTTCCTATAGGTTGGATTACCATCCCAAACCTCTAGAACCAATAATAAGTGATTTATAAGCACTTTTAAGTTTGGGTATCCTCCCTTGAAGGAGGGGTCCAAGGTCAAATCCGACTACACCAAAAGATTCCTAGCCTATGATTTCCTAAAGGTTGGTTTACCATCCCAAACCTCTAGGACCACTAATAAGCGACTTATAAGCTTGACTGTCCTCGTTTGACCTTGAAGGAGGGGTTCAAGGTCAAATCTGACCACAACAACAGATTCCCAGCCCACAATTTCCTAGAGGTTGGATTACCATCCCAAACCTCTAGGGCCAATAATAAGCGAGTTACAAGCACTTTTAAGTTTGGCTATCCTCGTTTGACCTTGAAGGATGGGTCCAAGGTCAAATCTGATCACACCAAAAGATTCCCAGCCCATGATTTTCTGTAGGTTGGATTACCATCCCAAACCTCTAGGACCAATAATACGCAAGTTATAAGCACTTTTCAGTTTGGGTATCTTCATTTGACCTTGAAGGAGGGGTCCAAGGTCAAATCCGACCACACCAACAGATTCCCAGCCCATGATTTCCTGTAGGTTGTTTTACCCTCCCAAACCTGTACGATCAATAATAAGCGAGTTATAAGCACTTTTAAGTTTGGCTATCCTCGTTTGACCTTGAAGGAGGGGTCCAAGGTCAAATCCGACCACACCAAAAGATTCCCAGCCCATGATTTCCTAAAGGTTGGATTACCCTCCCAAACCTCTAGGACTACTAATAAGCGAGTTATAAGCACTTTTAAGTTTGGCTATCCTCATTTGACCTTGAAGGAGGGGTCCAAAGTCAAATCCAACCACACCAAAAGATTCCCAGCCCATGATTTCCTAGAGGTTGGATTACCATACCAAACCTCTAGGACAAATAATAAGCGAGTTATAAGCACTTTTAAGTTTGCCTATCCTCGTTTGACCTTGAAGGAGGGGTCCAAGGTCAAATCTGACCACACTAAAAGATTCCCAGCCCATGATTTCCTATAGGTTGGTTTACCATCCCAAACCTGTAGGACCAATAATAAGCGAGTTATAAGGATCTTGCCATCTTGTTTTTCAAAATGAGGCCAAAAATATTCCCAGTCAAGATTTTATAATGAGGAACATATCCTGCGAATTTGAGAGCTCTACCTATAACACCCCTTGCTCTAGAGGGCCAACAAAAGTCCTTGTTTAAAGTTGAAAAAATGTCCCTGGCGGCAATCTTGTTTTTCAAAATGAGGCAAAAAATATTCGCAGGTAAGATTTTATGGTTATGAATATATCCTGCAAATTTGGGAAAGCTAGCTATAATATTTTTTTTGTCAGAGGGTTAACGGTGAAATCTCTCTACACACTGCGGCGGCGGATACCACTACTGAATGACCCTCAAACAAGGTGTTTTATACTCATTGTAACTGAGCACATACAGTAGTCATATGACCAGCTAGCAAGGCTATAGTCAATGAGGAGAAACCAGTAGCATAACAGACTGTTAAAACCCAACAAGAAAACAAAATATATACAGAAACAAGGCCACTGTCGCAGCGGTTATCTACCAAATTTAGAATCAGTAATAATGGAGAACTAAAGGAGATATTTGGCCTTTGTAGTAAGATAACCCCACTTGACATTGAAGAAGGGGTCAAAGGTGAAAGTCAGCAGTCTCAAGCCTTTACTTTAAGTTGTTTTCACAATTGTAACCCCTAGTAGCAATCATAAGGGAGATATAAGGCCTTTTTAATAGGATAATCCCATTTAACATGTGATGAGATGGCCATTTTGTTTTCGAAACCAGGCCAAATTACTATCAGCTTAACTTTCCTAGCTTATATATATTTTGCGATTATTTTAAGAACCTAGCTGCAATAATTCAAGTTTTAGAGCATCTTGATGATCTTTAAATGATTGGATATGGCGGCCATTTTGTTTTTCAAATAAGGCCAAAATTTTTCTCAGGCAAAACATTTGAAGGCCAGGACTTTTTGATGGTCTGTCTTTATATTCTGAAGCCATAGTACCAACTACACCTATCGCATCGGAGTACCGATGCAAATTGTATCCACCAGAAAGAAAACTCACCAAAACCATTCAAACATCGCTTAACCTTGAAGGAGAAGCCCAAGGTGAAATCTGACAATATGAAACAAGCAATCAGTGCCCGTGAACGGGCTCTGTGTCAGCTGACTGTGTGTTTTTAATTTCAGAGTAGAAGTGACAGAAGAAAAAGACACAAAAGTTGTGCCCTGGAAATGGTGTTCACAAGGAAAGTAAGAAGGTAACTGTTAAGGTGTAAAAAGTAAGTTAAACTACCCTGTGGGTCAAACATTCGAACGAAATAGCTCTGTCTCTCACGTTTTTCGAGATATTCACACTTTTTCATTTTCCACAAAAATCCAAGATGGCCGCCAAAAGTGGCGAAAATTGAAGTTTTTCCCCTCTGCATAGGGCACTCTTGTACCACCCCATGGTTCAAAAATTCGCTCGAAATCGCTCTATCTCTTACGGCTTTCGAGATATTCACACTTTTTCATTTTCCGCAAAAATCCAAGATGACCGCCAAAAGTGGCGAAAATTGAAATTTTTGCCCTTTGCATGGGACACTCTTGCAATACCCTGTGGGTCGAAAATTCGCTCGAAATCACTCTATCTCTTACGGTTTTCGAGATATTCACACTTTTTCATTTTCCGCAAAAATCCAAGATGGCCGCCAAAAGTGGCGAAAATTGAAATTTTTCCCCTTTGCATGGGACAGTCGAGCAATACCCTGCGGGTCGAAAATTCGCTTGAAATCGCTCTATCTCTTACGGTTCTCGAGATATTCACACTTTTTCATTTTCCGCAAAAACCCAAGATGGCCGCCAAAAGTGGCGAAAATTGAAATTTTTCCCCTTTGCATGGGACACTCTTGCAATACCCTGTGGGTCGAAAATTCGCTCGAAATCGCTCTATCTCTTACGGTTTTCGAGATATTCACACTTTTTCATTTTCCGCAAAAACCCAAGCTGGCCGCCAAATGTGGCGAAAATTGAAATTTTTGCCCTTTGCATGGGACACTCTTGCAATACCCTGTGGGTCGAAAATTCGCTAAAAATCGCTCTATCTTTTACGGTTTTCGAGATATTCACACTTTTTCATTTTCCGCAAAAATCCAAGATGGCCGCCAAAAGTGGCGAAAATTGAAATTTTTGCCCTTTGCATGGGACACTCTTGCAATACCCTGCGGTTTTCGAGATATTTGTGATTTTTCACATTTTCACTAAAAGTAGCAATAAAATAGCGATTACTCACTTGTATATTGAGTAACAGTTGTGAAAATTTAAATATATTACAGTTCACAAAAAGTAGATGAACAACATATTTGAGAGAAATTGTGTAGCTGCAATACTTTTGAAGATATAAGCCATTTACTCATTATGGTTATCATTAAAAATTGACAAAGTACCTATTACTCACTTAGCTATTGAGATAGACACCCAAGTTACTCACCATGTTGTAGCTATGGAAAAAGTAGCTGAATAACATATTTTAACAAAATGCTCTAAATGCATTAGTTTTTGAGTTATAAATGATTTAGTATTGAGTAAGAACCTCAAAGTAGCTATTACTCAGCTATGCAATGAGCCACAGGTCTGGAATTTGACTATTTTACAGCTGACCCTAAAATAGGTGAATAACATCAGAACTAAATATTCTAAATGCAATAGTTTTGAAGTTATAAGTGATTTACTCAACAGTGATAACCTAAAAGTAGCTATTACTCAGCTATGCCATGAGCTACAGGTCTGAAATTTTACTATGTTATAGCTGACCCAAAAGTAGCTGAATAACATATTTACACAAAATTCTCTAAAGGCAATAGTTTTTAAGTTACAGGTGATTTTACTCATGATGGAAGTTACTGAAAAGTCCAAAAGTAGCTATTACTCACTTAGCTATTGAGATAGACACCCAAGTTACTCACCATGTTGTAGCTATGGAAAAAGTAGCTGAATAACATATTTTAACAAAATGCTCTAAATGCAATACTTTTCAACTTATATATGATTTAGTGTTGAGTAAGAACCTCAAAGTAGCTATTACTCAGCTATGCAATGAGCCACAGGTCTAGAATTTTACTATGTTATAGCTGACCCTAAAATAGGTGAATAACATAAGAAACTAAATACTCTACATGCAATACTTTTCAAGTTGTAAGTGATTTACTCAACAGTGATAACCTAAAAGTAGCTATTACTCAGCTATGCATGAGCTACAGGTCTGAAATTTTACTATGTTATAGCTGACCCAAAAGTAGCTGAATAACATATTTACACAAAATTCTCTAAATGCAATAGTTTTTAAGTTACAGGTGATTTTACTCATGATGGAAGTTACTGAAAAGTCCAAAAGTAGCTATTACTCACTTAGCTATTGAGATAGACACCCAAGTTACTCACCATGTTGTAGCTATGGAAAAAGTAGCTGAATAACATATTTTAACAAAATGCTCTAAATGCAATACTTTTCAAGTTATAAATGATTTAGTGCATGATTTCATTAATTTTAAAGTATTAAAAATTATTTTAAAAATTCATAAAAAATAATTAAGAAAGATCCAGGTCTGACACTCACACAAGGGAATCTACTTATGACCTAGTACATATGTGCAAAATATCAGACAAATCCCTGCAATAGTCACTGAGAAAATTGTGATAAAGTGTTAACATTTTCATACTTGGGGTGGGGGGTACCTCCCTTATAATGGCTCTAGCAAACAGACGAACAAACAGATCTGCATGCCTTGAACAATTTTTCATGCTAGGTAGATAAGCTATCTTTTAAAAAAAAACAGCATGTCTCTGGGCCTTGTAGTTTCGGAGGAGAAGTCGCTCACGCGTACGCGTACGTACACGCCGCAGAGTGATGCCATAATGCCAGCTGACTGACAAGTCAGCTGACATAAAAATTCTTAGCCCATGATTTCCCATAGGTTGGTGACACTGTAAACCTCTTGGAACATGAATAAGCGAGATATAAGCACTGTTAATTCTGGCTATCCTCATTTGACCTTGAAAGAGGGGCCAAAGGTCAAATCTGATCACATCAAAAGATTCCCAGCCCATGATTTCCTAGAAGTTGATTTAGTGTTGTGGTTGAATGCAAATTTTGGATCCGGTTTCCAAATGCAGAAATTCGGCGAAAAACCAGGTACATTTGATTTATAAAACCGAAGAAATAAGTTTTTGAAACGTGTACAGGAGCTTTAACTTGTATATAAATAAGAATCACAAGGGACTTTTTTATGACTTTTGAGGACAAAATGTGTGATATATCAATAGAATATTATAAAATACTGTGAAATATTGGTTGTAGTTTAATATTTTGGAAAACTTAAGTTAAAATAATGAAATATGTGACGAAACCGGTTTTGGTTTAGAAGAAAACGAAACGTAACTGGATCACTGTGGTTCGGTCAGCAAATAGGTTTCCGGTTTACCGTCTTCAACACTAAGTTGATATGACATTGTAAACCTCTAGAATTAATAATAAGCGAGCTATAAGCATCTTTAGGTTTGGGTTCGTTTGACCTTGAAGAGGGGTCCAAGGTCAAATCTGACCACACCAAAAGATTCCCAGCCCATGATTTCCTATAGGCTGGTTTACCATCTCAAACCTCTAGGGCCAATAATAAGTGAGTTATAAGCACTTTTCATGATTGACAAAGAAATGCCACCTTGTTTTTCAAAAGATCTCTACCTATAATACCCTTTGTTCAAGAGAGCCAAAAAAAGTCCTTGTTTAAAGTCGAATAAACGTCCCTGGCGGCCATCTTGTTTTTATAAATGAGGCCAAATATATTCCCAGGCAAGATTTTATGGTAATGAATATATCCTACAAAATTGAGAAGGCTAGCTATAATATTTTTTTGGTTAGGGCGGTAATGGTGAAATCTCCCTACACACTGTGGCGGCGGCTTAAAGAAGTCAAATCCATAGTGTCCACCGGATGGTGGATACAAAATTAAGGGTGAAATAATGACATTTTAGTGTGATGACCTTATTTAAACGTACTGTGCAACTGGCGCACAAATAGTCGTGCTTCTAAAATAGGTTATTTGGCAATACAAGTCATTTCAAAACAATCAATAGGCTTTCTCACACGTAAACAATTTCAACCTTATTTGATACCTTATATATTTGTCAAAATATGACAAGAAATGGCAATTTCCAATCACATAAAAATCTATTGAAAGGAAGCGCAGACTTACAGACAACAACACATGAAGTATTTTCTATACATCCAGTAACAGTACATGTACGACAATATATGGTGATAAAAATTAAACTGCTCAAAAGAAGGAACAATCATTTTTTTACAAACGCCTTAGCAAATATACTGATATATTGCCCAGAAAATTGGTTACCTGTCCCAGAAATGGATCCACCCACCCACCCCAAAGGATTCAGTTCTGGGACATGCTGCCAAGGAAACATAACAAACTCTTGTCATTTCACGAACAAAAAACCTGGACCTGTGGATGGTCGCGAAACAGATGTTTTTTTTGGGAGGCCTTCCAGGCGGCTGGCAATTTAGATGGAAGAGGGACACTTTCCCTCTAAGTTATAACTTCTTCTTGAAGATCAGGGAATAGGCTTAGCCTCAACAATCCATCTTTCTGTACCTACAGTTGGTGAAATTCTCTTAGCCTACGGTTCCTTTCAGCAGATTAAAATCTGCTGATTTTTTAGTGTCCGACGTCGGCAGATATGCATGCTTCCTTTCAACCAATAATTTTTCCAAAAATATAAGTTATATGTATATACCTTCAATAGTTTTAGAGTAATTAATGAAAAATCAGCACTTAAATTTATGTTTTAAAAATATAATGTGCTCACATTTTTTACACGAGTTTAGACTATTTGTCATATTTAACTGTTGTTGTATTCTTTGTAATAATGTATAAGCTTTAAAATGATCCCTTATTTGTCAAATATGAAAAGAAATGGCAATTTTACTGTCATATTAAGTAAAACCTGAAAGCACATTCTGAACCTCTTTCGGCTGATTTTGATTTTTTTTTTTTCACTACATGTCCGATTCCCTACAGACGTCGGCCTACATCTGTTAAGAAATCTTACGAAAGAAAGCACTTGGTAATCATATATAGGGACCAATTTTCCTGTCAGATGTCGGCCCATAAAAATCTATTGAAAGGAAGCGCAGACTTAAAGACATCCACACATGAAGTATTTTCTATACATCCAGTAACTGACGATACATCTATGACAACATATGGTGATAAAAATTAAACTGTTCAAAAGTAGGAACAATCATTTTTTTACAAATGCCTTAGTAAATATACTGACATACTGCCCAGAAAATTGGTTACCTGTCCCAGAAATGAATCCACCCACCCCATTCAGTTCTGGGACATGCTCCTAAGGAAACATAATATTGAGCTCCTGAGTAGGGCAGGGTCAGTAGCAGATTTTTCATTTCGGTATCCCGCCAGTGTAAAACTGTACCGACTCTGGGATACCGAAAGAAGAAATTGTGTTCTAGCATATCCCCAATCGAATAGTCCCAACAACCGGAAGTAAGTTTTGCGAAAAGAAAACATTGAAATTCTTAAAGAAATCACAATAAAAGTACTAAATTATATAAAAGTATTGGATAAAAGTTTGCAATTTCTTCAGATTTGAGGTTTGCTTCTTATACTTTACGTTTTCTCACAATAATAAAAACTGACATTTGAAATACCGGCTGTAAAGTGTCACCATGGTGTTGAAGTGAATTGGTCTCGATAACGAGATACCAGTGTTACCAACCCTGCCCTACTCCTGAGTAGGCAAATTCTACTCAGGCAATATTAAGAAAATATTTCACTTATAATAATATTATAATACACTGAATGAAACTCTTAGATTGGACAATGCGAGTGTATGCGAGAGTACCTCGAGGGCCCACCAAAACTCCTAGATTGGATGTCCATATTGCTGAATAAGAGTGTTCAAATCAGTACACAGCTCAATCAAACCGTTCTTTACATCAGGATACAGACAGTATGTGTATGCATATGTTGCTATCATTCTTCCCGTATTTGGGTGTTCCATAACCGACATTTTAATCACAGCGGCATCGGTTGAACTGATCAAGAGTCCCAGTACTGTGTTTTGTTTAAACAGCAATGGCAGCATTTGAAAATATATCTGTGTATAGTCATCTCTAGAAAAAGCTTTGGACCTGACTTCTATGATCATTGCTTCATAAAACTGACCATTTGGAGCATTTTTCACAACAATCCCATCTGGAAAAAAAAAATTCTTTTCTTTATCAGTTGACAAAATGCTGGTAGGTTTGTTGGGGTCAGATCTGTCTGACAAATCCTCGCCACTTTCAACAATGCTGTAATGAAAAGTGAATCGTCGGGTGTACCTCGAGGGGCCACCTATAGGCAGTGCACACATATCACCAGAGAGCAGGAGATTTACGATATTACAAGCGCCAATCTTCCCTGTCCCGTTCTCGAACCCATCCCTAAATGCCTCAACGATGACACGCAGATTCAGCTTTACTTCTGAAAAAAAAGGCGCATAGACATAGTAAGACACAAAAAGCAGCAAGAATGATAATCAATATAACTTGATGTGATGATAATATTTTAAAAATTCATTTAAAGGGGAAATAGCTCAAATTTTAACATCCCCTTTTTATTGTTTACATATATCTAGTCATGAAAAACCCATTGAAACAAACACAGATAAAGCCAGTGGAGAAAACAAGCAGGCTATTTCCACTACCGTAAATGACCTATTTAGGTCAGTTACACCCACCCTTGTAACTGCACCCTATCTCTACAAATGGATGGTCCTTCACAACTTCTACAAGTTCTAGTCGGTGGACGATCAGACCATAAACGTGCACAATGGTGGTCGGTCACAAGTGTTTTCTAATGATCGATTATTCAGCTTAAATCTTACCTTTCTTAATTTTTCTCGATATCCACATATTTTTTTATATATTGTACCTATTTTTACTTAATAAATTGACATTTTTGTCACAACTTTCGAGTTTGTATTCATCTACCACCATATTTACAGGAAGTGGGTATTTCTAAATGTCGAAACACCGTTTTTCTACCGGATTGACCTATACTTCATTCCGGAAAGTGTTTCATGATGGGTGCGCTAAAAGGAGAATTTTTTGCACCAAATATTGAATAACAAGAATTCAAGAGAATTGTACTGTGTCACCAGCTTTGGTTAAAAACTGAAGCAGAAGAAATTTGAAAGGACATAAATGACACCAGGTAGACAAAAATAGTTGACGTGCAGCATTTTTGCAAATCCAGACCATCTTTCAGAAGGATTGAGTCATGGTGAAGCCCACCTTGTTGAAAAATATAACTTAAACTTCTAAACTAACTCATATGACAATACAAATTAATGCATTGTGCAAGGTGTCCTGTCTTGTCTGCTTCCTCTCTTCATGGAGGAAAGAAGGACTTATATTTGTCCACCTCCTCTCTTCATGGAGGAAAGAGGGGCTCATATTTGTCCACCATTTTGTGAGAGACAAAACAAGCAAAATCATTGTCCATTAATTTGAAAATTTTAATTACTTAAATGTAGCTTTTATAAGCTACAAGCTTACCATGTGGGACTTAATGCTGTTCTCGGGTTGCCACACCCGGGGCCAACGTCTTAGAAAAAAAGACAGTTCTTGTTAGCCACCGGATATACTGCTAGTTGTCGTCACGTGATAACCTCTGACCTCTCGCCCTACTTTCTCATTGAAATTTTCTAAAACCTACCCCTCAGCTGTAAACAGCGGGGAGGCAGGGTGGGACTCTTCTAAGTCCCACATGGTAAGCTTGTAGCTTATAAAAGCTACATTTAAGTAATTAAAATTTTCAATTTTATTACGCTACAATAGTTTACCATGTGGGACTTAATGCTGAATTCAACCACCCGGTGGCGGGATTACAGCTGAGACTGGAAGATATGTCATTTTTTCTAAGATTTTGAATTAATATGTATAGAATAGTGCCAGAAATACCAGTCTGAGTCCCATTTACAGTGCCCCGATCCCGAAGACCGGGCCTGTAACGAGCCAAAAACCTAAATAAAAATGAGAGACAGTGCTGAAACTGTCTAGATGTTTGATTGTAGGACGGAAGTGCAGCAGTGCTCACTTCGAGGTCTAAGGGTCCCTGAGGGCCCTTCACTAGTGACTGACCAACCCATGGTTGGACATCTCATAAATTTTTGCAACCTGAATATGAGATTAATGACAACTAAATAAGTCCTTAATAGAAATTACTTGATAACTGAAAAAGAAAAATGACCTTACCCGTAACATCTTGAAGGTAAAGGAATACCTAGATCCTGGGAGAGACTCCTGAAGACTTGGTTGTAGCGGATGTGCCCCCCCCCCCCCCCCCCCCTTTTTTCTTTCCGAGGACAACTGGTCTGAGGGGAAGGATCTAGGACTTGTTGTGCCGCCACTACGGGTCCCAGATACATATTGTTGTCGGTGTCCGACCAAGTAAGGTCTTTTAGGTAAAAATTTGTAAATGTGTTGTGAGCTTTCCAGTGACAGGCTTGCATGATTTGGTCCACCGATACCCCACCGTAAAAGGCCTTAGAGGCCGTGAAGGCCCGGATGTCACGAGTTTTAACTTGGAACAAGTCCAAGGCTTGTTGGTCTGCTTGTTTGTAACAAAGTAGGATGGTTTGTTTCAACCAGGAAGAGAGAGTAGCGGGTCTGATGTCTGAGGTATGTCTTTTCTTGAAGGAGATAAAAAGGAGGGAACGAGACCCTCTCAGGTCTTTGGTTCGGTCCAGATAATACCTCAGGGCCCGTACCGGACACAGGGTCCTGTCTTCCTTAAATTGTCTATCTACAATGGTAGTCAAAGCAGGAATAGTCACCGGAGATACACTTTGAGAACCTTCTCTTGCTAGTTGGTTTTTGGCTATGAAATCAGAAGAAGGGAACAAGGCAACCTTTTCCCATTGGCCTAGATTGGATACTTTGTTTGCGACCCAGGCATGGATTTCGCTGCGGCGCTTGCCGAGGCCAAAGCTAGCAAGAAAGCAGTTTTTAGAGTAAGATGTTTGAGGTCTGTGTCTTTCATGGGCTCAAATGGTGCTGTTGTGAGCTCGTTGAGGACAACAGAAAGGTTCCACTTGGGTAAATTTCTGGAACTTTTGGGACGATCCCTGTGAAAACTGGAGAGTAACCTATGAAGGTCTGCATTGTGTGCAACAAGTTGGGCCGATGGGCCCAAAGTGTCAACGATTGCAGTCCTGTAACCATCAAAGGTCGAGGGGCGCCTGTTTAGGTCTGGGTACAGGTACATGAAAATTCTGAGATTGTTTCACAGATGGAGTGGAGAAATCCACCGAATTTTCTCTGCACCATTTTTCAAACAGGGCCCACTTTGACTTGTAGATGGTCCTTGTTGATGACCGCTGAGGGGCAGCAATTCTCTCTGCCACCTCCACAGAGAAGCCTTGTTCTTGGAGTTGTCCGCTCCTAGACACCAGGCGTGGAGGTTCAGGTGCTGGGGGTTGTTGTGGAACACATACCTGTGGGACTGTTTGAGTAGGGTCGTTGACACTGGGAGTTGTAGTGGGATCTCTGTTGAGAGCTGCACTAGGTCCCAAAACCAGGGCATCCCTGGCCAGCCTGGGGCTATTACGATGATCAGGCAATAACATTGCCTGATCTTTTGGATCACCTTGTGAAGGAGCCGTAGGAGGGAACGCATAGGCCGTGAGGTTGGTCCAGTTTATGTTTAGAGCATCTATGTCCCAGGCCCTTGGGTCTGGGATAGGAGACACGTACAGTGGGAGCTTGTGGTTCAGGTGAGTGGCAAATAAGGCTACATGAGGTGTGAACCACTTCTGGCAGATCTGTTTGAACACCTGTGGGTGCAGAGACCATTCTGTTGACTGCACTTGGTTGGACCTGGACAGTAGGTCGGCCATCACATTCAGGCACCCTAGAACGTGCCTGGCTTTCAATGTTATGAGGTAGTGATGGACCCATGATCTTCCCCAGGAGAGCGCACATCTCTGCTGAGTGTGTTCCTCCTTGTTTGTTGATGTAGGCTACCACTGTTGAGTTGTCCGTCGCAACTAACACTGTTTGATTCTGGCACTGGTCCTTGAAGTCTCGAAGGGCCAGGGAGACCGCCTTCAATTCTAGGACATTTATGTGTAGCCTTTTTTCCCGATCTGACCACAGACCCTTTGTGGAATTTTGGTCTAAGTGAGTGCCCGAACCTTCGTTTGAGGTGTCAGTAAAGAGTTGGATACTGTGGTCTTTGGGATGAAGGTCTGCACCTTTCATCACGTTTGTGCCACCAATCTAGGTGGGCTGCAATGGCTTCTGTCCAAGGAAGGAGGTTGTCCAGCGACTGAGGATATCTCCAGTGCTCTTTGAGATGAAACTGAAAGGGCCTCATGTGAAGGCGTCCCTCCGGGACCATTTTCTCCGTTGAGGCTAGCAACCCAATTAGAGACATCAAACATCTTGTAGTCAAAACACATTTTGACTTGAGTTGTAGGATCAAATCCTGAAGTTTGAGCCATCTCTCTTGAGTGGGTTTTACAAGGGCTGAATCTAGGTGGAATTCGTAGCCTATGAACGAAAGACACCTGAGTAGGTTTCAGTTCTGATTTTTCCTGATTTATTATCCACCCCAAGGACTGAGTTAGGTCTACCACTGCCTGTGTGTTCACTTGGCTTCCTCCTGAGACTGGGACCTTATCCACCCCTGATCAGCCAGTCGTCCAGGTATTGGTGAATTCTGAGTCCTCTAGAGAGGGTCATTAGTTTCACTTCCTTTACAGTCATTGTAAAGACCTGGGGGGCTGTGGCTAGTCCGAATGGGAGGGAGGTGAATGGAACACCTGTGACTTGTAGCAAAACCTTAGGTATTTCCTTGAGTTTGGATGGATGGGGATGTGTAGGTAAGTGTCCGACAGATCTATCGACGATACCCACTACCCTGGAATCAGGGAGGTCCTGATGGACTCTGGAGTTTCCATTTTGAACTTTTCTATGTGTAGAAAAGTGTTGAGCCTGTTTTAGGTCTATGACTGGCCTCCACCCTAGGTGAGGCTTGGTACTAGGAACAGGCGACTGTAAAAGCCGAGAGATTTTACATTTTCCACCCTTTCTATTGCGTTCTTTGACAGAAGAGACTGGATACAGAGGCCAGAACTTGGTCTTTGAAGGGCCTTGTATTCTGACCGGGTCAGGAGTCTGACTGGACTTGGATTGAAAAGAATGACAGGATTTGTTTGCCAGTCTTATCTGAAAGAACGGAGAACTCCTACTGGTGGACTGAGTGAGGCTGGAGGAGTCATTGGGGGGAAGGGTTTTATGCCCTCGTCCCCTGGAGTGGGTCGAAAAGACCTTGGAGCCTCGGCTACTCGATTTCCCCCTACCTGGGGAAAACGATGGATACTGCTAGGGATGGAATGACCCCCATTGGGGTGGTTCCTGTAGGAGCCTCTAGATGTGGGGTATTGGAAAGGGTTGATTAATAGGGCCTAAACCCTAAGAGTTATGAGGGGTGCCTTGATGAGGGACTCCTGTCCCTCCTAAAGTAGTTGTGAATGGGGAGCTTTAAGATCTAAAGATCCAGTATCTCACCTGAATTCACCATACCCCTTCTGACTACTTATATGTACCATGGAATTGAGTTTGACCTGTCTGGTAGTAGCCTTGCTACTGTCTTAACATATATATAACCAGGTTGTATTCAGAAAAAAAAAACCTAGTGAAGAGCAGCCTGAAGCTCAACTCTTGTTGACCAGAAGGGGAAGAGGGGCTTACCCAAGGAGGCCTCTAGGGAGATACAAAATTGAAAACTTGTAATTTGTGTTCAAAACACGGTTGTTCCATTTTAAGGGAAAATAAACGGCCCAAGTTCCTGTTGGCCTAGTACATCATTCAGAGTCCAGACTGTGGAGGATCTAGGCATAAATTCCCTGGGGGCAGGGAGGTTCAAAAAACTGCCTAAGTTTCAATGTCCTCAAAAATGGTTAGGGTGAAGTCAGGCAACCTACTTCCCTAAAATACAGAGTCAGGACTGAATGAAGGACCTTGTTTAGAAGCCCTCTTGGGCTTTGGACTTGGACCTAAGCCTCCAATAAGTGATATTTACTGCCAGGCTGGTGAAATATTAGTCCAAGTGTGTGTTAGGATTCTTCAGAGTTCTGATCTGGAACCATCATCTGAACATCAGATTTAAGATCCGATCATCCGAGGATTAGATCTACATACAATCATCCGAGCATCGGATTTAAGATCAGATCATCCGAGCATTGAAATTTAGAGTAGCCTCGGATCTGATATCTGGTCTGATGCTACGAAAATCCGAGAATCAAATCATATTCGGATGGATAGAAGTTGGAAATAATGCATCCGATTCTCGGGTGCATTAAAATCTCGGATGAACCAAAAAGTTATCTGGCTTCAGATTTAAGCAGGGATCTGATCCACCCTGGAGAAAGAAGTTGGATATTATAATTTTTATGTAAGCTTTCCTTAAAGCAAGCTTCCATGTAAGCTTGGCCTTTCCTTCTTTGAAGGAACTACACAACTGGATTTACGTAAGTAAATCGACATTGACACAAGGTCACCTGCCCCACCCGCCTCACTGCAGGTAGGGCTAGTTGTGAGAGAAGGAAAGCAGAAATTACACAGAATTTTATTAAATAATATAGAATCTAAAAGGCAAGTACAATATTTCTTATATATAAAGCTGGAAGAATTAAAATATGATTAAAATAATGGGAAACCAAGGTTACCTCAGTTTGAAGAAAACACGTAATGTCTAGACAATTAGATGAAGGGTTCTATTCCTGTTTATTTAAGAATTAACATTATGAATGGTCAATAATACAGGAAAGAAGGGATAAAATATTTAATTTATTTTATTTTACTTTAAGAAACCCGCGTCTCTCAGTACATGCGGTCTAGACGTGACGTCATCACAGGGGTTTCCCCGAGGATTCCCCAAGTTAGTTTCGTGCTTTATATGGTATTTTAACCCTTAAAGAGCAAATACTGTTGAAGAACGTGGATAAACCATGAAGAAATCTATGTTATTTGGTTCCAACAGGCATATATTCCTGTATATAAACTACCAACGCGAGACGTGCATTACAAGAATTTGCTGTCTCGACAATAAAATGGAAGTTGTTTCCGAAGATTTTACTCGACCAGGACTCGTTTGTGTTACATTTATATATATTTAAACCCTAAAAGGGGTCCAATAATGAAGCACATAGGGCTTCAATATTTTATTTTATTTTATTGACAGGCATACATATATATCCTGTAAAGAAAACACATAAACGAGTCGCTGTTCTTTACAACGTGAACCCGGAAGTGGACTTCAGTTGTAAAATATGCTAGAAATACTTATCTGAACTATGAAAAGACGTCGAAATATGATTCTATGTAATAAAATAAAGAAACTGATGTAGTTTCCATATCCAACAACAAGTATATCCTTGTAAAAATGAAATAATATTCCTTGTAAAATAAAGCATAGGCAATTCGCGTGGCCAACGAGAAAGTAGGGTGAGAGGTCAGAGGTTATCACATGACGACAACTAGCAGTATATCCGGTGGCTAACAAGAACTGTCTTTTTTTCTAAGACGTTGGCCCCGGGTGTGGCAACCCGAGAACAGCATTAAGTCCCACATGGTAAGCTATTGTAGCGTAATAAAATCTGCACTGATAATCCACTAGTAAAGCATGTTCAGCTAGTAATAACATATGTAAATGTATTGTACAAGATGGGTCATGTCTAGTCTGCTTCGTCTCTTCAATGAGGAAAGGACATATATTTGTCCATCATTTTGTGGGACAGCAATTAACAAGCACTGTCTAATCTTGTGGAGTGTTAGGTCACTTTACCATACAGGTCTTCAGGACTTTTTATAACCACAATGTAGAAACAGAAAGAAGTGTTGCCATGGCAACACTAGCTCCCTGATATTGCTGAAAAGCTAACCAGCACATATTCATGCAGGAGGTTGGAATGCAAAAAATCCACAGAAATATAAGTCAAAGAAACACAAAAATAGCATCAGAGATGCCCATACCCCACAGCCTGGGGGAAATATTTTAACACCATGAGATATCGAAGTACTGTATCAGTACAAAGTTCAGGATACTTTCAGAGAACTGTCAGTTACATAAAGGTTCAAACAATGTTTAAATAGAGAAAATAATGTCTAAGAGAAAGATAATGCATGTACTTTATCTACATCTGGCATGGCCAAATTATGGTTTAGATGTTTTAAATATTACCCTGCATACAGAAGTGGTAATACATTCAATGAATGCTTATGTGTGGTGTTGGAGCAAAATCTGTGGCTCACTTGATGAAATTCCATCTGTTACAATGGGAAGTTGTAAAAGTAAAATTCTTAATGATTTCTAATAAGACTTTAACAGTGCTTAATCTGCATCAAAAGACAGACCTAAAGATTTTCTAGGTCAAGGTCACTATGACAAGGTTAAAGGGCAAATCAAGGTCACACCATGATGCTGCACACCTACAACCCCTAACCAATTTCCCTACCAAGCATCAACTTTCTACATATTACGGTTTCCGAAATATAGCTTGCACAAGATTTTATAGGTCAATGTCATTACAGAAAGGTCAAATCAAGGTCACACCATGACGTTGCACACCTACACCCCCTAACCAATGTCCCTACCAAGTATCAACTTCCTACACCTTACGGTTTCTGAGATATAGCCCGGACAAGATTTTATAGGGCAAGGTCACTACGGCAAGGTCAAATCAAGGTCTATGACATTGCACACCTACACCCCCTAAACAATATCCTTACCAAGTATCACCTTCCTACACCTTACGGTTTCCGAGATATAGCCCAGAGAAGATTTTATAGGTCAAGGTCACTACGGCAAGGTCAAAGGTCAAATCATGACGTTGCACAACTATAGCCCCTAACCAATGTCTCTACCAAGTATCAACTTCCTACACCTTACAGTTTCCGAGATATAGCCCGGACAAGCTTTTATAGGTCAAGGTCACTACAGCAAGGTCAAAGGTCAAATCAAAGTCAGACCATGACATTGAACACCTACACCCCCTAACCAATATCCCTACCAAGTATCAACTTCCTACACCTTAGGGTTTCTGAGATATAGCCTGGACAAGATTTTATAGGTCAAGGTCACTACGGCAAGGTCAAATCAAGGTCAGACTATGAGGTTGCACAACCAGTGGGCGAAATTCACGGTGGCCCCGTTCCCCCCTTTTAAATTAAGGCCACCACAACTTGACTTTCATGGGCCCCAATGGGCCACCAAATTGAGTACAACATGCGTCATGTGGTAATACAATCCAGTGTGCTGTCATTACGGCAAGGTCAAATCAAGGTCACACCATGACGTTGCACACCCACACCCCCTAACAAATGTCCCTACCAAGTATCAACTTCCTACACCTTACGGTATCTGAGATATAACCCAGACAAGATTTTCAAACTCAAGGTCACTACGGCAAGGTCAAAGGTCAAATCAAGGTCACACCATGATGTTGCACACCTGCACTCCCTAACAAATATCCCTACCAAATATCAACTTCCTACACCTTACAGTTTCCGAGATATAGCCCAGACAAGATTTTATATGTCAAGGTCACTACAGCAAGGTCAAAGGTCAAATCAAGGTCAAACCATGACAATGCACACCTACACCCCTTAACCAATATCCCTACCAAGTATCAACTTCCTACACCGACAACACTGACAAGCCCCCCCACTCACAAAAAACTGCCAGTGGAGAACATTCAGCCACACATACACACACTCACTGTCTAGCTTGAACATGCTGGGAAAGTGGACTGAATACAGGTATATGTGACTCTTAACACCCCCTCCCTTCACACAAGTATAGTTGTTCCACTTATCCACATGTAAAAAAATAGCATCAGAGATGCCCGTACCCCACAGCCTAGGGAAATATTTTCAACACCATAAGATATAGAAGTACTGTACCACTACAAAGTTCAGGATACTTTCAGGGCACTGTCAGTTATATAAAGTTCCAAACAATGTTTAAATGGAGAAAATAATGTGCAAAAGAAAGATAATGCATGTAAAGATGAAGTATTAAAATAAGATAATTCAATAACAAGATGACAGCATTAATCAGCAAACTAAAATTCAACAGTCTTTATCTACATCTGCATGGCCGAATTATGGCTTAGATGTTTTGAATATTACCATGCATACAGAAGTGGTAATACATTTAACTAGACATTGTGTCTCGATGCAGCGTATCCCCGGACGGGACATAGTTGCGGCGTGAATGTGTTGGGCTTGAGCCTGTTTTCCTTGGGCAGTAACTGCTTGTCTGAGACGGCCACTTGGACCCTTAAAAGGCTGGTGCTGGTCTGTTAGCCAGTCTTATGGACCTACCCAGTATCAGGGTCTTAAACCGGCTATAGTTGAAGAAATCCTACGTAAGCGGTTCTTGAAATCTTTTGTAACCGGTCCCTGGTGGCTCCAAAGTTTTGCGAAAACTCATAGGAGCTGGCAGGACTGGGCAAATTAGACTACATCTCAGCTGGGGTAGGCTTATATAAAACAACATCACTCATAGAGCGCAGACCTCTGCCAAAGGAGCTCAATTTCTGGACTATCATCAAAATCCACCCTAAAATTATCCGGCTACAAGTTCCTTTAAAAAAAGCCTGGATCCAGATGATCCAGATTACTCCCAAAAGCTAATCACTTGTTCTTTGTCCTATTTAGGACACTTCCTGAAAATTTCATCAAAATCCATCCATCATTTCATCAAAGTTTTTGAGCTATTTGTCTTTAAAAATTACATTTCATGGATCCAGAAGATCCAGATAGTGGTCCAGATCACTAGCAAAATTGAAACAATTCTTCCTTTTACCATTTCTAACATATCCTAAAAATATCATCAAAATCCATCCTAAAATTATGTGGCAACCTGGATCCAGATGATCCAGATTACTCCCAAAATCTAATCACTCGTTCCTTGTTCCATTTAGGCCATTTGCTGAAAATGTCCTCAAAATCCATCTATAACTGTTTGAGGTATCTGTCTTTAAAAATAACATTTCATGGATCCAGAAGATCCATATACTGATCCGGATCACTTCCAAAGTTCAATCATTTCATCTTAAAGTTTTACCTTTCAGACATATCCTGAAAATTTAATCAAAATCCGTCCATAAGTTTTTGAGTTATCTTGTACACAAACACATCTGGCAGCCTTGATCCAGATGATCCAGATCACCCCCAAAATCTAACCACTTGTTCAGTGATGGATCTGCTGGGCAGCCACCACAGGACCTAAATGAAAAAGCTCCGAGTCTGCCCAAGCAACATCTTTTAAACAGAATTTGGTCCAAAGAGATGCCACCCTGAAAGGCTTTAGAAGCCGCAAAGGCTCTGACATCATGAGCTTTAACTTGGTGCAATGTTAGAGCCTCCTGATCTGACAGCTCATAGCAAAGGATAACTGTCTGCTTAATCCAAGAAGAGATTGTAGCAGGAGAAATATCCTTGGTAAAACCCTTCTTGAAAGAAACAAAGACCAACTCTTTGCCTTGCCTGAGGTCCTGAGTTTTGTCTAAGTAATACCGCAAAGCCCTTATTGGACAAAGTGATCTATCCTCCTTGAGGGACTTATCCAGAGTAGGGGCCAGGGCTGGAATGACCACTGGGGCCACACACTTCGCCAAGTGGTTCTTAGCTAAGAAATTTGGGGAGGGGTAAAGAGATACCTTAGACCAGCCCGCTTGGTGCCTAATGTTTTTGTTCAACCAAGCGTGCATCTCACTCCTACGCTTCCCTGAACCTAGGGCTAGGAGAAAAACTGTCTTCAAGGTTAGATCTTTCAAAGAAGCCTTTCTGAGAGGTTCAAAGGGTGGCTTTGTCAGCTGGTGGAAGACCATTGAAAGATTCCAAGAGGGAACTCCTCTACGACCTTTGGGCCTGTCCAAAAGGCAAGTTAAGTTTTCATCTTTACTAACATTAAAGGAGGCATTGCCCAACTTATCTGCAATGGCCAATCTGTAGCCCTCAATTGTGCTGGGTTGCAGATTTTTCTCCTGGAAGAGATGTAGGAGAAAATCTGCTATCTGTTTGACAGATGGAGTCCTGAAGTCCACCTGACTTGTGCTGCACTATCTGACAAAGACGGACCCCTTCACCTCATAGACTGTTCTGGTTGAACTTCTTAGAGGAGCCTCAATTCGTGACGCCACTGGACTAGAGAAACCTTGCTCCTTGATTGCTTCGGCTCTAGGAGCCATGCGTGAAGGTTTAGGTTGGACAGGTTCCTGTGACAAGCCTTGTTGAATGGCTGAGTCACTAGGTCTGGAAGGTTGGGTAGGCACAGTGGGATCTGGGATGATAGTTCCACTAGATCCCAGAACCATGGCATGTTGGGCCAACCCGGGGCTATTATGATCACTCTCTTGCAAAGGTGATCTGGTGCCAAGTTTGAACCAGGCGGTTGAAGACCTCCGGATGAAGAGACCACTCTGTCTGAATGACCTGACCCTGTCGAGACAACTTGTCTGCAATCACATTCAGATGACCTGGTATGTGTCTGGCCTTCAGAACCACCTGTCTCAGATTGCACCAGCACAGGAGGCGCCATAGTAGGGCACAAAGTGAGCCTGAGCTCATACCTCCCTCCTTGTTGATGTATGCCACAACTGTAGTGTTGTCTGTGGCAACTAAAACAACTTTTCCTTGTACCAAATGCTGGAATCTTTTTAGGGCTAGTAGGACGGCCTTTAGTTCCAGGAAGTTTATGTGAAGGTGGCTTTCTGGAACTGACCAAGTGCCTCTTGTTGTGAAGTCGTCTAAGTGAGCACCCCAGCCTTTTTTTGAGGCATCTGTAAAGACTTGAATTGCATGACACAAGGGGTGCAGAGGCTGGCCTATTAAGACATTTGTTTCCTTGGTCCACCATAGGATATGTGGGTGAAGGGACCTTGGAATTGGAATTTTCTCCAGAGATTCTGGAACCCTCCAATGTCTCTTGAGATGCCACTGAACTGGTCTCATGTGGAGTCTTACCAGTGGGACTTGTTTCTGTGTTACAGTGAGAAGGCCTATTAGGGACATGAACTTCCTGACTCGACAAGTGGGATTGGCCAAAATGGCTTCCACCTTTTGAAGAATTGACTCCCAACGGCTCTGGGTCGGTTTGACCAGGCCGTGAGATAGGTCGTACCTGTAACCCACAAACTCGAACACCTGTTTTGGGTCCAACTCTGACTTTTGAAGGTTTACCACCCAACCCAATTCTTGACAAAGGGCAAGGAGAGACTGGGTGCCCTGGTGGCAGGATTCTTTGGTGGGGGCTCGAATCAACCAGTCATCTAGGTACTGTTGGATTCTTATATCCCAGGACTGAGCCATTAACTTGACCTCCATGACCACCCCAGTGGAGCTGTTGAGAGGCCAAAGGGGAGGGTCCGGAACCGGAAGGACCGATTTTGGAAGTGGAACCTGAGGTATTTCCGGGCCCCGGTGTGAATAGGGATGTGAAAATAGGCGTCGCTGAAATCCAGCCAGGTCACCCATTCTCCCTGATGGAGGGAAATCTGGATTGTTTCTGGTGTTTCCATCTTGAATGTTTTTACGCTCAAAAATTTGTTCAGAGCATTGAGATCCAAAACTGGCCGCCATTTTTGGTTTGGTTTTGGGACTATGAATAGTCTGTTGTAGAAGGCTAGAGATGTCCAAACCCTTACCAACTCTATGGCCCTCTTGTGCAGAAGACTCTGTACAGACTCCCTTAGGGAGAGGTCTCTCTGGGGATCTGCATAACCACTGATTATCAGGGGATCTCTTACTAGTGGAGGTTTGATCTTGAATGGGAGTACATAACCCTCCCTCAAAATTGACACTACCCGTGGGGTGGCTCCTAGGCATGCCCAGATTTGCCAAAAGGGCTGAAGGCACCCGCCTACTAGAGGAGCATGAACAACACTGTGGACACTGGGAACATGTGGGGCAGAAACACACTGAATGACAGAAGAAACACAGATTTTATTATGTCTTTTTTCTCTAACAGAGGACTTAAGCCTTTCTTTCATGGCTGCCTGGTTTTTGTTGCAAAAGGTGCAATAGTTACAACAGAAAATTTTACATTTATCTGAACAATGTCTGTTTTGAGAGTTTCTGTCTGAGGATACTCCCCTTCCACTGACCGGGCCGTTACTGCCAGGTCTTTTGCACAATAATTGTCATTTATATTGAGCTACATCCTTAGCACCTCGCGATCCGCGGTTGGATGAGCCTCCACGTCCCCTACCACGGGACCTGCCGCGACCTCCAACAGACTTCCAGGCCGAAATGTCCTTTCCTGAATTGCTGGGGTTCTTAGCAGAATCCTGGTTTTTCCAATTTGTGGAGTAGGGTTGAAATCTATTTTGTCTTTTCTTATGCCCACTGGCGAACCCCCCCCCCATGGCCCAGACCGGGCTGGGAGGTATGCTTAGAAGTCTCATGTTGGGCTATTTCATCTTCCCCTTTCCTGATTGTGGCATCCGGGAAGAGGGCGTACCCATTAAGAGGGCAATTTCTGAGAGCTGAGAATGTCTGGCTTAACTCCCTGTTTGAGATGTTCCACGTACGAGTCCCTACGGATGAGAGTCAAATTAGCCATTTGGGTGAAGGTAAAGTCGGAAAGGTGCTGCGAAGACTTTCCCATGGCGAAGCTGACATTTTGGTTGAAGCTAATTAAATAGTGTAATTCATCCAGGGCAGATTGGGCCTTTGCTGAAGATTTTCCTTTACCCAGTTCGGTCTGGAGAATCTTTAGTTGGTCTTGTACTGAATCTTGAACTTTGGTAATGCACCTGTTGAAGCCTGCTGATTGATTACATATACAGCTCGACTCTTTAGCAGCTTTTTCCCATTTTCTTACTGTGTCTTGGGATAGTTGTCGAACAGGAGGATGAGTGTTAGCAATACTAGGCTTTGCAATGCGAGAAAAGGCACTGTTTATCTTGGCCACGTCGTTGGGCCATGTGCTGACATATTTCCCTGGTCTTGTGGGGTCCTTTGGCTCCGCTGGGTTAATCCGATACCAGTGACTCTGAGATTTGGGAGGGCCAAGGAACTGATCCATGTGTAAGCCTCCTGGCTCAGTAGACTTTGAAGGATACCCTTCAATCAAGACTAAGTTCATATTTTCAATCCTCTTACATAACCAGTCCTCTGGTGGAAGTAAAACTGACACCTTGCCCACTGGTTGAGAACGATGACCAGTCCACGGATTGTCTGTACGTGATGTTGGTGAATATTCAAAATCAGGTATATGGGTCCAACCCAGGAAAGCCCTGACACCACGTACTGTTTCCCTATAATTCTGGTCTTCGCTTAAAACTCTGTCCTTCTCACCGGAATCTGAGTCTGGTTGATCTTCCTGATCCTGTTTGGGCACTTACCCCTCTTCTAGAGCTGAAAGGGATATTCGCATTATTCGTTCTCCGGTCTGCATTTTCCGCATTCGACTTTGATCATGAGCAATCAAATATTTGGTATATCTACAGAAATGAGGCATCAAAACGCAATATAGCACAACTAACTATGATTTTTGTCAAATAACATAATCATTAAAATTTAGAGAAATATACCTCGTTTACTTATGTTTTATGACAACTTTCATGCGGTTGTACCAACAACCGCATTTGGGTATTTCGGCAAAATAAATGGACACAGCTAAGACACACCAAACGAATATTCGAAAATTTCCGAATTTTGGGATGCGGATATTCGACCACGATTTTTGTCTTCTCTTTCAGCACTACCCTCTTCTATCTGGTCTGGTGGAGTGAAATCCCGGGCCGGGAGGAGATTAGAGTCAGTGGAAGGATGAGCAGAAGCCACCGGACCGGGCTGTTGTCTGGATACAACTTCTCCAAGGGTGAAGCCCTAGTAACAGATGAAGACATAAAGGTCTGTGAACCATCCGGGCCATAAGCCGGACCGGCTTGGCTGGAAGGCACTGATGACTGAATAAAAGGGTTGTGAGACAAGGCCCCGGCAGGGGGTTGATGAGTCACCAGGACTTTCACCGGTGAAAAAGCAGGTTGTTGCAGAGGAGATGGACGCTGACCCATAGTGATTAGTGCTTCCAATCTGGCCATTCTGACTGACCATTTGTCGTCCAGGTCCTGCAGTTCCTAGCGGAATGAGGGAGCTGGCGAAGACAGATCCACAGATGAATTATGAGAAGATGGCCGGTCAGTATTTTCTTACTCTACTTGAGATAAGACAGTTACAGAAGCAGGGTCTACCATGATATCTTTACTCTTTTGCTTTTCTTTGCGAATCTTATATGTAGGAGTAGCAAGCTGTACTACCTCGTCTGGAGTTATCAAGTCGCAGAATTCACATGGCTGTTGTTTAACACAAGGGTCCTCTCCCTGACCTTTGTCCCGACAGCGAGAACATCTAGAGTGCTTGTCAAAAGAAGCCATTATGTGTCCGCATTTCCCTTTTCTTTGTCCAGGCGAAGACATGATGTATACTCAATAAAATGCAATCACTTGGACACAGATATTAACAACTAACAGTAAAATATCCGAAAATATAAAATTTCTTGAAAAACACAACTTTCAAATCGCACCAAATGAAATAGATGCTATGACGTCACGTCCCTCTGGCGAATGAAGCAGGAACTAGGCCACCTGGCCAGTGGATTGTAGTGTACCGGTCCTGCCGGAAGTGAAACTCGGGACGTCTCTTTCTGGCATTTGGCGGGACCAGCTGGCACCGGACTATAACTATCGTCTGCTAGGTAAGGTGTATTAATATTGCACTTTTTGACATTACCTAATTATACTGTTTATATGGAATGACCCAGTAACGCAATAAAACTCCTTGTTTAAAGTCGAATAAACGTCCCTGGGGCCATCTTGTTTTTCAAAATGAGGCCAAAAATATTCCCAGGCAACATTTTATGGTTATTAATATATCCTGCAAACTTGAGAATGCCAGCTCTAATATTTTTTTCGTCAGAGTGGTAATGGTGAAATCTCTCTACACACTGTGGCTATCCAGTGGATACAATGATTTACTCAACAGTGAGAACCTGAAAGTAGCTATTTCTCAGCTATGCCATGACATACAGGTCTGCAATTTCACTATGTTATTGCTGACCGAAAATTACTTGAATAACATATTTAAACAAAATACTCTAAATGCAACAGCTTTCAAGTTACAACTGATTTACTCAACAGTGATAGCCTCATAGTAGCTATTACCCAAAAGTAGCTGAATAACATATTTATACAAAATTCTTTAAATGCAATAGTTTTCAAGTTACAAGTGATTTTACTCATGATGGAAGTTACTGAAAAGCCCCAAAAGTAGCTATTACTCACTTAGCTATTGAGACAGACTTGCAAATTTAATAAGTAAATTAAATTTTTATAAGTTAATACCCTATCCAATGGACAATTGCTTTACCGGTCGGGGCGACCGGTCCCGCCAAACGTCAGAAAAAGACGTCCTGTATATAATACCGGCAGGACCGGTCAGAGTGTGCATTCGCCAGGTGTCGCCACGTTCCTCATTTCCTGTTTACCTCTTGTGACGTCAAGGCATCTTTTTTGTGTCTAAATCTATGAAGACCCCTAGTAAGCTGATAGCTGGGCCGGTTGGGTGGGCCTTGCCTGTCCATTGGATAGGGTATTAACTTATAAAAATTTAATTTACTTATTAAATTTGCAATTTTATTGCGTTAATACATCCTATCCAATGGACAATTGCTGAATAACTACCGCTTGGCAGGCGGGTAAGCAGCTAGGGACTTGCATGAACTCATAACAACAACAAGCAATCAGTGCCCGTGAACGGGCTCTGTGTCAGCTGACTGTGTGTTTTTAGTTTCAGAGTAGAAGTGACAGAAGAAAAACACACAAAAGTTGTGCCCTGGAAATGGTGTTCACAAGGAAAGTAAGAAGGTAACTGTTAAGGTAAGTTAAACTACCCTGCGGGTCAAACATTCGCGCGAAATAGCACTGTCTCTCATGTTTTTCGAGATATTCACACTTTTTCATTTTCCACAAAAATCCAAGATGGCCGCCAAAAGTGGCGAAAATTGAAGTTTTTCCCCTCTGTATAGGGCACTCTTGTACCACTCCATGGTTCAAAACTTTGCTCGAAATCGCTCTATCTCTTACGGTTTTCAAGATATTCACACTTTTACATTTTCCGCAAAAATCCAAGATGGCCGCCAAATTTGCATGGGACCCTCTTGCAATACCCTGCGGGTCGAAAATTCGCTCGAAATCGCTCTATCTCTTACGGTTTTCGAGATATTCACACTTTTTCATTTTTTGCAAAAATCCAAGATGGCCGCCAAAAGTGGCGAAAATTGAAATTTTTCCCCTTGGCATGAGACACTCTTGCAATACCCTGTGGGTCAAAAATTCGCTCGAAATCGCTCTATCTCTTACGGTTTTCGAGATATTCACACTTTTTCATTTTCCGCAAAAATCCAAGATGGCCGCCAAAAGTGGCGAAAATTGAAATTTTTCCCCTTGGCATGAGACACTCTTGCAATACCCTGTGGGTCAAAAATTCGCTCGAAATCGCTCTATCTCTTACGGTTTTCGAGATATTCACACTTTTTCATTTTCCACAAAAATCCAAGATGGCCGCCAAAAGTGGCGAAAATTGAAATTTTCCCCCTTTGCATGGGACACTCTAGCAATACCCTGCGGGTCGAAAATTCGCTCGAAATCGATCTATCTCTTACGGTTTACGAGATATTTGTGATTTTTCACATTTTCACTAAAAGTAGCAATAAAATAGCAATTACTCACTTGTATATTGAGTAACAGTTGTGAAAATTTAAATATGCTACAGTTCACCAAAAAGTAGATGAACAACATATTTGAGAGAAATTGTGTAGCTGCAATATTTTTGAAGATATAAGCCATTTACTCATTATGATTATCATTAAAAATTGACAAAGTACCTATTACTTACTTAGCTATTGAGATAGACACCCAAGTTACTCACCATGTTGTAGCTATGGAAAAAGTAGCTGAATAACATATTTTAACAAAATGCTCTAAATGCAATAGTTTTCAAGTTATAAATGACTTAGTGTTGAGTAACAACCTCAAAGTAGCTATTGCTCAGCTATGCAATCAGCCACAGGTCTGCAGTTTTACTATGTTATAGCTGACCCCAAAATAGATGAATAACATATGAAACTAAATACTCTAAATGCAATAATTTTCAAGTTATAAGTGATTTACTCAACAGTGATAACCTAAAAGTAGCTATTACTCGGCTATGCCATGAGCTACAGGTCTAAAATTTTACTATGTTATAGCTGACCAAAAAGTAGCTGAATAACATATTGCAACTAATTACTGTAAATGCAATACTTTTCTAGTTATAAGTGATTTACTCAACAGTGATCAGCTAAAAGTAGCTATTACTCAGCTATGCCATGAGGTACAGGTCTGAAATTTTACTATGTTATAGCTGACCCAAAAGTAGCTGAATAACATATTTACACAAAATGCTGTAAATGCAATACTTTTCAAGTTATCAATGATGATTTAGTGTTGAGTAAGAACGTCAAAGTAGCTATTACTCAACTATGAAATGAGCCACAGGTCTGGAATTTTACTATGTTATTGCTGACCCCAAAATAGGTGAATAACATATGAAACTAATTACTCTAAATGCAATACTTTTCAAGTTATATGTGATTTACTCAACAGTGATAACCTAAAAGTAGCTATTACTCAGCTATGGCATGAGCTACAGGTCTGAAATTTTACTATGTTATAGCTGACCCAAAAGTAGCTGAATAACATATTTACACAAAATTCTCTAAAGCCAATAGTTTTTAAGTTACAAGTGATTTTACTCATGATGGAAGTTACTCAAAAGTCCAAAAGTAGCTATTACTCACTTAGCTATTGAGATAGACACCCAAGTTACTCACCATATTGTACCTATGAAAAAAGTAGTTGAATAACATATTTTAAGAAAATGCTCTAAATGCAATACTTTTCAAGTTATAAACAATTTAGTGTTGAGTAAGAACCTCAAAGTAGCTATTACTCAGCTATGCAATGAGCCACAGGTCTGGAATTTTACTATGTTATTGCTGACCCCAAAATAGGTGAATAACATATTGAAACTAATTACTGTAAATGCAATACTTTTCAAGTTATAAGTGATTTACTCAACAGTGATAATCCAGAAGTAGCTATTACTCAGTTATGCCATGAGCTACAGGTCTGAAATTTTACTATGTTATAGCTGACCCAAAAGTAGCTGAATAACATATTTACACAAAATTCTCTAAAGCCAATAGTTTTTAAGTTACAATTGATTTTACTCATGATGGAAGTTACTGAAAAATGCAACAGTAGCTATTACTCACTTAGCTATTGAGATAGACACCCAAGTTACTCACCATATTGTAGCTATGGAAAAAGTAGTTGAATAACATATTTTAAGAAAATGCTCTAAATGCAATACTTTTCAAGTTATAAACAATTTAGTGTTGAGTAAGAACCTCAAAGTAGCTATTACTCGGCTATGCAATGAGCCACAGGTCTGGAATTTTACTATGTTATTGCTGACCCCAAAATAGGTGAATAACATATTGAAACTAATTACTCTAAATGCAATACTTTTCAAGTTATAAGTGATTTACTCAACAGTGATAAGCTAAAAGTAGCTATTACTCAGCTATGGCATGAGCTACAGGTCTGAAATTTTACTATGTTATAGCTGACCCAAAAGTAGCTGAATAACATATTTTTACAAAATTCTCTAAATGCAATAGTTTTCAAGTTACAAGTGATTTTACTCATGATGGAAGTTACTGAAAAGTCCAAAAGTAGCTATTACTCACTTAGCTATTGAGATAGACACCCAAGTTACTCACCATATTTTAGCTATGAAAAAAGTAGCTGAATAACATATTTTAAGAAAATGCTCTAAATGCAATACTTTTCAAGTTATAATTGATTCAGTGCATGATTTCATTAATTTTAATACATTAGAAATTATTTAAAAAATTAATAAAAATATAATTAAGAAAGATCCAGGTCTGACACTCACACAAGGGAATCTACTTGTGGTCTAGTACATATATGCAAGATATGAGAGAAATCCCTGCAATAGTCACTGAGAAAATTGTGATAAAGTGTTGAAATTTTCACACTTTTGGTGGGGGTACCTCCCTTGTAATGGCTCTAGCAAACAGACGAACAGACAGATTTGCATGCCTTGAACAATTTTTCATCCTCGATAGATAAGGTATCTTTTAAAAAAAACAGCATGTCTCTAGGCCTTGTAGTTTTGGAGGAGAAGTTGTTCACGCGGACGCGGACGCCAACGCCGCAGAGCGATGACATAATGTCAGCTGACTGACAAGTCAGCTGACATAAAAACTGAGATGGTCCAATTGACCTAGGGTCAGAGAACCCTGAGAGGTCAAGGTCGGATGTCAACTACCCGGTTAACCGGGAGACTACCGACACTGCCCCCCCCTTTTTTCTTTCCTTCCCAGAGAAGATCTGGGAAGGAAAGAGAAGAGAGAGAGAGAGGGGGGGGGAGGGGGGGGCGCTGAGTTCAGTCCCAGAAGAAATAAACTTCCCAAGGGAAGCAAGTCAGAGTTTTTTTTGTTTTTTTTTTTTTTTTTTGAAATTATGTAAACTAGCATATTTACATTATGTACATACTTAACATACAGTAGAACCTCGATTATCCGGCCTTCTATTATCCGAATCTCCGGATTAACCGAACCGAAACTGTGTCTCCCTACTGGCAGTACATATAATGCACCGTGTAGCGTGAGCGATAATACAGGATTTTACACAGTTTCGTAAACGATTAATTCTAGTGCCTTATAAAACATACCAGCCACAGAAACGCCTAACTTCTTTGATCTTTATCACCATTGCTACAATAGGGGAGGGATTAATTCAATTACACGACCCCACTACACAACTTCTTTGATAATGCGCCAATCAATGAAAGCGCGTTCGATTGGGTTTCGCAATTTATAATCTCCCGGAGTATGTCCATTCACAGACTGACAACGTGCATAAAAGAAAAAACGTCAACAATGCAAGTACCGACCGAACACAGCCAGTTAAAATCTGCGTAATATTTTAAATAGAAATAATAATATGGATAGATATGGAGCAAATAAGCGACAATTAGAGGGTCTGTTACAATATATTACACAAATATATGAAATATATCATCAATGAATACCGACGTTTACATTAAGTGGATAAAACAAAGTTTTCTTCAATTATCGCCCACTCGGTAACCCACAGACAGTAAATTTTGGTTTCCTTCATCTATCCGAACCCCTCGATTATCCGACCGGATTGTATGTCTCCCATGGTGTTCGGATAATTGAGGTTCTACTGTATTTACAATATGTACATATTTACATATATACAGTATCTCCTCACTTCTGGGTCTGGTGGTGCACCTGTTGGGCAGCCACTACAGGTCCCAGGTGGAAAAGCTCTGAGTCAGCCCAGGCAACATCCTTCAAATAAAATTGAGTGAAGGTGTTATGAGATTTCCAGTGGCAAGCTGACAAGCACCACTTTGTAAAAATGGTCCACTTTGCCTCATAGACAGATCTGGTTGATCTTCTTTGAGCAGCCTCAATTCGTGCTGCCACTGCCTCAGAGAAGCCCTGCTCCTTGATTGCTGAGGCTCTAGGAGCCAGGCATGTAGGTTCAGATTCGACAGGTTCCTGTGAAGGACCTGGTTGAATGGCTGAGACACTAAGTTGGGTATGCTGGGCAGGCAGAGTGGGATCTGACTTGACATTGCTACCAGATCCCAAAACCAAGGCACGTTGGGCCAACCTAGTGCAATCAGAATTATCCTGTTGCAAGGGTAGTCCTGTAGCTTCTCCACCACTTTGCCCAAGATGGCTGCCGGTGGGAAGGCATAAGGATCCAGATCTTCCCAGGAGAGGCTGAGTGCATCCACTGCCCACGCCTGGGGGTCTGGGACTGGAGAGACAAACTGAGGAAGTTTGTTGTTGAACCTGGTGGCAAACAGATCTACCTGAGGCTGGTGCCACCGGTTGCATAAAGCCTGGAACACTTCTGGATGAAGTGACCATTCTGTCTGAATGGTCTGGCCCAGTCTGGATAGCTTGTCTGCGATCACGTTCAGACGGCCGGGGATGTGACGTGCCTTGAGGGTTACCTGTTGTCTGGTGCACCAGGACAGGATTCTCCACAGCAGGGCACACAGTGACCCTGACTTCATCCCCCCCTCTTTGTTGATATAGGCCACCACTGTTGTGTTGTTTGTAGCTATCAACACTGTCTTGTTGCAGACGAGGGTTCGAAACTGTTTTAGAGCTAGGAATACTGCTTTGAGCTCTAAGTGGTTTATATGTAACTTGCTTTCTGGAAGGGACCAAGTTCCCCTTGCAGTGTGGCCGTCTAAGTGAGCGCCCCACCCTTCGTTTGATGCGTCTGTAAAGATTTGCAGAGCATGTTTTAGAGGGTGTAATGGTTGACCTAGGAGCACATTGCTTTCCTCCAGCCACCACCTTAGATGTGGGTGGAGGGACTTGGGGACTGGTATCACCTTTTCCAGTGACTCTGGGACCCTCCAGTTGTTTTTCAAGTGCCACTGTATGGGTCTCATGTGCAGCCGTCCTAAGTGGACTTGTTTTTCGGTTGCTGTAAGCAGTCCTATGAGGGACATGAACTGCCGGACCGGGCAAACCGGATCCGACAGAATTGACCTGATCTTGTCTGTCAGTGCCTGCCAACGTTCTTCTGTTGGTCTGATCCTGCCCTCTTTCAGGTCGAACTGATAACCTACGAAGTTGAAGACCTGTTTGGGGACCAGTTCTGACTTTTCCCTGTTCACCAACCACCCTAGCTCCTGACATAGTGTGACCAGGGTTTGAGTATGCTGGAGACAGGTGTGGTGGGTAGAGGCTCTCACCAGCCAGTCGTCTAGGTACTGGTGGATTCTTATACCCTGTCGTAAGGCCATGAGCTTGACCTCTTTGGCCACCACTGTGAACTCCATGGTTGCTGTGGAAAGACCAAAAGGCAGGGCCTTGAACTGGTAGGACTGACCCTGGATGTGAAAACGCATGTACTTCCTGGACTGACTGTGAATTGGAATGTGGAAGTATGCGTCTTTGAAGTCTATTGAGGTGACCCACTCCCCTACCTGTAGGGAGCTTCTTATGGTCTCTGGTGTCTCCATTTTGAACGACTCTGTGTTTAGAAAGGTGTTCAAAGTGCTCAGGTCCAGGATAGGTCTCCACCGGTTGTTGGGTTTGGGTACCAAAAATAACCAGTTGTAAAACCCTAGGGAGGTCTGGTTTGTTACCGGTTCCACTGCATTTTTGTTTGTTAGCTGAGCCAGTGCCTCCAAAGGGAGGGACTGTCTTTGAGGGTTGACATAATTGCTGATGACCATTGGTGAACTGGTTAGGTTGGGTCTGAACCGGAAGGGAACCCATGGTTTCCCACTTCTCCCAAAACTGCTGAAGCCTCAATGCCCCCACAGGAAGATTTGTGACAACAGTTGGGACATTTGTGACAATTTGTACAGAACTCAAGTGATCTACATGGGAAATATCGTTCACATGGTTTATTTTTCTGATAGACTGAGAAGAATCGGGATTTACACCTTTCTTTTGCGGTGACCCTGTGACAAAAGGAACATTTACAACAAGAGAGTTTACATGAAAACCAACAGTCTCGCTCTCTAGTGTCACTGGTGATGGGTTCAAATCTCCAACTTTGAAACACAGTAATTTGAAAATTTTAATTACTTAAATGTAGCTTTTATAAGCTACAAGCTTACCATGTGGGACTTAATGCTGTTCTCGGGTTGCCACACCCGGGGCCAATGTCTTAGAAAAAAAGACAGTTCTTGTTAGCCACCGGATATACTGGTAGTTGTCGTCACGTGATAACTTCTGACCAATCGTCCTACTTTCTCGTTGAAAATTTTTTTTTTTTTTTAAACCTACCCCTCAGCTGTAAACAGCGGGGAGGCAGGGTGGGACTCTTCTAAGTCCCACATGGTAAGCTTGTAGCTTATAAAAGCTACATTTAAGTAATTAAAATTTTCAATTTTATTACGCTACAATAGCTTACCATGTGGGACTTAATGCTGAATTCAACCGCCCGGTGGCGGGATTACAGCTGAGACTGGAAGGTATGTCATTTTTTCTAAGATTTTGAATTAATATGTATAGAATAGTGCCAGAAATACCAGTCTGAGTCCCATTTACAGTGCCCCGATCCCGAAGGCCGGGCCTGTAACGAGCCAAAAACCTAAGTAAATGAGAGACAGTGCTAAAACTGTCTAGATGTTTTATTGTAGGACGGAAGTGCAGCAGTGCTCACTCCGAGGTCTAAGGGTCCAAAAAGGGCCCTTCACGTATGACTGACCAACCCAGTGGTTGGGCATCTCATAAAATTTTTACAACCTGAATATGAGATTAATGACAACTAAATAAGTCCTTAATAGAAATTACTTGATAATTAAAGGATAAAATGACCTTACCCGTAACATCTTGAAGGTAAAGGAATACCTAGATCCTGGGAAAGACTCCTGAAGACTTGGTTGTAGCGGATGTGCCCCCCCCCCTTTTTTTCTTTCCGAGGACAACTGGTCTGAGGGGAAGGATCTAGGACTTGTTGTGCCGCCACTACGGGTCCCAGGTACATATTGTTGTCGGTGTCCGACCAAGTAAGGTCTTTTAGGTAAAAATTTGTAAATGTGTTGTGAGCTTTCCAGTGACAGGCTTGCATGATTTGGTCCACCGATACCCCACCGTAAAAGGCCTTAGAGGCCGCGAAGGCCCGGATGTCATGCGCTTTGACTTGGACCAAGTCCAAGGCTTGTTGATCTGCTTGTTTGTAACAAAGTAAAATGGTTTGTTTCAACCATGAAGAGAGTGTAGCGGGTCTGATGTCTGAGGTATGTCCTTTCTTAAAGGAGATGAAAAGGAGAGAACGAGACCCTCTCAGGTCTTTAGTTCGGTCCAAATAAAACCTCAGGGCCCGCACGGGACACAGGGTCCTGTCTTCTTTAAACTGTCTATCTACAATGGTAGTCAAAGCAGGGATAGTCACTGGTGACACACTTTGAGAACCTTCTCTTGCTAGTTGGTTTTTGGCTATGAAATCAGAAGAAGGGAACAAGGCAACCTTTTCCCATTGGCCTAAATTAGATACTTTGTTAGCGACCCAGGCATGGATTTCGCTGCGGCGCTTGCCGGAGGCCAAGGCTAGCAAGAAAGCAGTTTTTAAAGTGAGATGTTTGAGGTCTGAGTCTTTCATGGGCTCAAAAGGTGCTTTGGTGAGCTCGTTAAGGACAACAGAAAGGTTCCACTTGGGTAAGTTTCTGGAACTTTTAGGACGATCCCTGTGAAAACTGGAGAGTAACCTATGAAGGTCTGCATTGTGTGTAATATGTTGGGCCGTTGGGCCCAAAGTGTCAACGATTGCAGTCCTGTAACCATCAATGGTCGAGGGGCGCCTGTTTAGGTCTTGGTACAGGTACATAAAGAAATCTGAGATTTGTTTCACAGATGGAGTGGAGAAATCCACCGAATTTTCTCTGCACCATTTTTCAAATAGGGCCCACTTTGACTTGTAGATGGTCCTTGTTGATGACCGCTGAGGGGCAGCAATTCTCTCTGCCACCTCCACAGAGAAGCCTTGTTCTTGGAGTTGTCCGCTCCTAGACACCAGGCGTGGAGGTTCAGGTGCTGGGGGTTGTTGTGGAACACCAGCTTGTGGGACTGTTTGAGTAGGGTTGTTGACACTGGGAGTTGCAGTGCGATCTCTGTTGAGAGCTGCACTAGGTCCCAAAACCAGGGCATCCCTGGCCAGCCTGGGGCTATTACGATGATCAGGCACTGGCATTGCCTGATCTTTTGGATCACCTTGTGAAGGAGAGCCGTAGGAGGGTACGCATATGCTGTGAGGTTGGTCCAGTTTATGTTCAGAGCATCTATGTCCCAGGCCTTTGGGTCTGGGATAGGAGACACGTATAGAGGGAGCTTGTGGTTCAGGTGAGTGGCAAACAAGTCTACATGAGGGGTGAACCACTTCTGGCAGATCTGTTTGAAGACCTGTGGGTGCAGAGACCATTCGGTTGACTGCACTTGGTTGGACCTGGATAGCAGGTCGGCCATCACATTCAGGCACCCTGGAATGTGCCTGGCTTTCAATGTTATGTGATAGTGATGGCACCAGGTCATGATCTTCCACAGGAGAGCACACATCTCTGCCGAGTGTGTTCCTCCTTGTTTGTTGATGTAGGCTACCACTGTTGAGTTGTCCGTCGCAACCAACACTGTTTGATTCTGGCACTGGTCCTTGAAGTCTCGAAGGGCCAGGGAGACCGCCTTCAATTCTAGGACATTTATGTGAAGCCTTTTTCCCGATCTGACCACAGACCCTTGGTAAAATTTTGGTCTAAGTGAGCGCCCCAACCTTCGTTTGAGGCGTCGGTAAAGAGTTGGATACTGTGGTCTTTGGGATGAAGGTCTGCACCTTTCATCACCTTGGAGGGATTTTGCCACCAATCTAGGTGGGCTGCAATGGCTTCTGTCCAGGGAAGGAGGTTGTCCAGCGACTGAGGATATCTCCAGTGCTCCTTGAGATGAAACTGAAAGGGCCTCATGTGAAGGCGTCCCTCCGGGACCATTTTCTCCGTTGAGGCTAGCAACCCAATTAGAGACATCAAACATCTTGCAGTCAAAACACGTTTTGACTTGAGTCGTAGGATCAAATCCTGAAGTTTGAGCCATCTCTCTTGAGTGGGTTTTACAAGGGCTGAATCTAGGTGGTATTCGTAGCCCACGAACGAAAACACCTGTGTAGGTTTCAGTTCTGATTTTTCCTGATTTATTATCCATCCCAAGGACTGAGTCAGTTCTACTACTGCCTGAGTGTTCACTTGTGCTTCCTCCTGAGACTGGGACCTGATCAGCCAGTCGTCCAGGTATTGGTGAATTCTGAGTCCTCTTGAGAGGGCCATTAGTTTCACTTCCTTTACGATCATTGTAAAGACCTGGGGGGCTGTAGCTAGTCCGAACGGGAGAGAGGTGAATTGGAACACCTGAGCCTTGTAGCAAAACCTTAGGTATTTCCTTGAGCTTGGGTGGATGGGGATATGCAGGTAGGCGTCCGACAGATCTATCGACGATACCCACTCCCCTGGAATCAGGGAGGTCCTGATGGACTCTGGAGTTTCCATTTTGAACTTTTCTACGTGTAGAAAAGTATTGAGCCTGCTTAAGTCTATGACTGGCCTCCACCTTTGGTGAGGCTTGGGTACTAGGAACAGGCGACTGTAAAACCCGAGAGATTTTACATTGTCTACACTTTCGATAGCGTTCTTTGACAGGAGAGACTGGATACAAGTAGCCAAGGCTTGGTCTTTTTGTTGGGCCTTGTACTCTGACAGAATCAGAGGAAATCTGATCAAGTTTGGCTTTGAACGGAATGGCAGAACGTAGCCATTGGTGATAATGTTTAACACGTTTTGAGAACATTTGTTTGTGAGCCAGTCTCTCCTGAAAGAACGGAGGCGACCTCCTACTGGTGGACTGAGTGAGGCTTTGGAGGAGTCATTGGGGAGGGGGGTTTCCACGCCCCCTTCCTCTATTGTGGGGTCGAAAACGACCCCTGGAGCCTCTGAAGTTGGATTTTCCTCTTCCCGAAGGAAAGGACTGGTTACTGCTTTGAGAGGTATTGCCCCCATAGGGGCGTTTCCTGTAGGAGCCTCTTTTCTTGTGGGGACCACGAAAGGGCTTATTCTGGTAGGGTGCAAAACCCTGAGAATCTTTTGAGGTGCCTTTTTTGAGAAGGAAGTCCTCACCTTCCTTCACTAATTGAGACTCGAACAAGGAAGGGTCCCAAAAGGACGAGTTCCTGAGTTCTTGACGTCTCGTTTCTCCTAATTGTGGATGTAATAGAGTCATCTCGGCTTCGCGCCTGAGCAAGCCGGTATTAGCCATAGAGTATAATTCCCTCTGCAAAATATGGGCTAGAGATTTGCTGAGACCAGTGAGGGCCCTGTGTTGAACAAGTACTGTCTTGTTCCAAAAATCTACGTAGTCAGCTACTTCCTCATATCCGCGCTTTGCCGCTTTCTCAGGATTGGCACCTTTTTGAATCTGAGATTTTATCTTCTTGACCATAGACTTGATGCTATGTTGGCATTTTTCCAATGAAGCATTGCAAGAAGAGGAGGTTTTGGCAAAAGCAGCGGTGAAGTTGAGGGTAGAGATGTTTTGTCTAGCCCGAAGTTCCAGCTCCTTGAGAACTGGCAGGGGAACTCTGGCTACTGGAGACCCAGAAGGTCTAGGAGTAATACAGATCTTAGCAAAGTCCGTATTCAACTCCTGAATTTTGTCCTGAAAAGTTGGTTGTCCCACCTTGTACCACTTTGAAGTTGAGGGAGGAGGCTTGACATATTTTCCCTCAGATAAGTTGGCAGCCTTGAAGTCATGTTGGAATTTATCAAAGGCGTCCTTGATAACTGAGCTAAGTGGAAGAATAGAGGAAGGACCTCTAGGTCTGAGCTCTTGACGGCCTTTTTCATCATCCAGACCCAACACTGAGGTGGAAGACCTGGGCATAGATTCCCTGGGGTCAGGGAGAGACAAAATACGCCTGAAGGTATCCACTTCTTCAGAGTATTGTGAGGGCCTGTCAGACAAAGCTACTGCCCTATAATAAGGGGGGTCTGGATCATGTTGTGGGAGGTCTTGATCAGAAGCTACTCCTGAGGGCTGAGCCCTAGAGGGCTTAGAAGACCTGTGTCTGGCTACAGGGGAGTGATCCTCCTCTGAGGTAAATGACACGTATCTAGATCTTGATTTATGTTTGCTCTTGTCAGAGTGTTTTTTGGATCTAGAAGAAGGGATCCGAGGTTCATCGGAATCCTCATTTAGTTGGTCCGAGGCAGAGCCCGGGTCAACTGGCTGCTTATGGCTTTGCTTTTTGTGAGAGTACGAAACCTCTTCGGGATGACCTTCAGAGGGGGCAACGTACTGATCCGAGGAAGGTTGAGTAGATACTAGACGAGGAGGAAGAGCTGGACCGTAGTCCACATCCATATCCTCGCTTGGAATGTTAGTACCAGATCTCGGAGGGGGCAAATCCAGAGGGGCAGCAGAATTACTGGACAAGCCAGGTTTTGAAGCAAGAGTCGAGGACTGTACCTCGACTTTCTGTTTTACAGCCAACTCCTCTCGGAGTGACTGAAAAGCTTCCAACATGGATGCCTGGAAGGAACCCATTTGCTGCTGTAAATGTATATTTAAGGAATCACCGAGTGATTTCTCTATATTTTTCTGGATTTTATTTTGCAAAGCTGTACCAGGGGTGGGTGGAATCGTTTTGGCTGGCGTTTTCAAGGACAGGGAACTGAAGGCAAGAGGTTGTGGACGGGGGGGTGAGGTAAAAAGGCTATCAGCAGCACACTCGAGGTCTGCATTGGACCCAGTGAAGGAGTCCCCGTCGCCTTCACCCAAAAGATCTAGTTCATCTTTGGAACTAGTTGTCGCTTTCTGCTTTTTCAAATACCGTTTCCGGTTTTGGATTTTCTGTAGTTGCTCATCTGTGAAAGACGTGCAAATTTCACAAGGGGTTTCAAAGGTGACACAGGGGTCATCTCCCTTGCCAGCCTCCCTACAGGTAGGGCAGAAATTATGTGTATCAAAACTAAAGCAGAAATGGCGGCATTTCTGCGCTCTCAGTTTGTCTTTATTTGCTTGATGTGTAGACATTTTATACGCAATAAAAGACGTAGAATGTACTAGCCTGAACCGAGGAAAACTCAAAACACGCGACTACAATAAAAATACTTATCCTGTGAAAATTAAACTTTTACAGAATGATCTATGATATATATTACAAGAAATATGCAAATATTAGCCTCCAACAATAAGTAAAGTCTGAGAAATAAATGAAAATGTCTGTATATTTACAAACTGCTACCAGTCAATCGTGGCCAACGAGAAAGTAGGACGATTGGTCAGAAGTTATCACGTGACGACAACTACCAGTATATCCGGTGGCTAACAAGAACTGTCTTTTTTTCTAAGACGTTGGCCCCGGGTGTGGCAACCCGAGAACAGCATTAAGTCCCACATGGTAAGCTATTGTAGCGTAATAAAATGTCATTTATGCTTTTTAAATCCCTTGGCCGGCTTCTGGCTGAAGTTTGAGGCTTTACCACCACCTTTCTGACCAGTTTGCCGGTCTCTAATCTGCTTCCATGCCGGTGTAGTGGGCTTCCGGTCCGGCTGGTGAGGGGGTCGATTGGAGGAGACGTATGGATGAAAACGTCCAGGTTTCCTCTGTGAGTTCCTAGCCGAACGCCTCTCCTCACTACGAGAGATTTCATCTTCAGCTTTGACCAGAAGGTTGTCAGGAAACAGGGATTGTAGATGGACTGGGGAAGTGCGTAAAGCAGTGAGGGTGTCAGGCTTTACTCCACCACGAATATACTCTAGGTAACTATCCCGCCGGGCCAGTGTAAGATTAGCCATGCTGATAAAGACTCCCTCTGAAAGATCCGCATCGTACGTTGCATAGCTTGGGAAATGGATCTGTTGAAGGTAACCAAATATTCTAGTTCCTCAACAGCCTGGCGCGTTCTTTCCGCCCCTTGCCTTTTGAAGAATCTCCCTGGAGAGATTTCAACTGGGTAACCATGGAGTCCTGTACTTTGGTGAGGCACCGGGATAGACCAGCAGCGTGATTACACATCACAGATTGCTCCCTGAACGCCTTCTCCCACCTTCTGAGAGTATCCTGGCTAAACGTCCGTGAGGCCGGAGCAGAAGGTAAACTTCGTCTGGCCACTCTGGAGAAAATACTGTTAAGCTTTGCCGGTTCCGGAGACCAGTCACCAACCACAGTAGGGGCAGCATCTTTCTTATTTGCATGCATGTCGTACCATTTAGATGAACGTGGAGTCTTCACAAACTGGTCCCTTAACAGCCCACTGGTCTCAGAATTCCTGGAAGGATAACCTTCAGCAATAGTTAAGTTCAGTTTTTCTAACTTCCGGCAGAGCCATTCGCAGGCATCCCAGTGACTTTTAAGGGAAAAAAAGGTTTTTTGAAAGGCTATTTTGGAAGAAAAAAAGGTTTTTAATCCGAAAAAGAAAGGTTTTTCCTATTAATATTGCACTCGCGTTATTATGAAATAACAGTTTTAAAAATACAATCACTTTATAATTATTATGGTCATAAGTAATATTTTTGAAAGAGAAAGTCTGGATTTACCATCTACAAATTACAACTAGATTGCACCGACTCGACACCAACACTTTAGCTAGGTGAGCCAATACATATGCAAGGAACAGGACTTTAAGTGAGAAGAGTGCATAAAATTAGTCCTTGTAAACATTCTTTTAGACCTTAAGGTGATCTTAAAATTTACACTACAGAGCTAAAATTTTGATACAAGTTAGATTTAGTACACTTTGATGCTGGTCAGACTTTACCTTTCCAAATTAGAAAGCTGTATTTGTGAAAAAAAAGACAGATGAAAATTCCTCCGAATAGGGTCTTTATGGGCATCATACTGACAGGTTCAATGTCAACTTAAAAGTCTTGATTTTTTTGGCATATGAGAAAAACAGCATA
The DNA here is from genome assembly GCA_964017235.1 of Sabellastarte sp. h YS-2021. Taxonomy (NCBI): domain Eukaryota; kingdom Metazoa; phylum Annelida; class Polychaeta; order Sabellida; family Sabellidae; genus Sabellastarte; species Sabellastarte sp. h YS-2021. Next base: position 21,793,780 of record OZ024928.1, read on the forward strand.
TTAATATATTATCAGATAAGTTATTAGGCGGTGAGGAACATAGTTTGAAAGCTATTGGGCATACGATCATAAAATTGGTTCCTATTGCTATTTTTGGAAACTTTAAGGTGCCTTAAAAGTATAACTACAGACCTTAAAATTTCCACAAAGATTCACATATCTAATCTAATCTAATGTGGACTTTTATAGTGCTTAATCTCCATCAATGATGGATTCTAAGGCGCAAGTGAACATAAAGTAAGGCAGTTAACATTAATCCGAGGACATAGCCAGGTCATACCAAGGGAACACAGGGTGACAGGGGAGACTATGGCAAATAGGCTTTTGCAAACAGGTTATATATAGCTTATATCTACACATTTAAAGTCCAGTCAGTCCTACCACTATCAAGTCACAAAGCAAAATATGTGAAAAATGCAGAAAAAAAACTATAATACTGTTTCACAAGAGAAAAAGAAATAGTTTTTGCACAGCAAAAACAAGGCATCCCAATGAGTTTTAATGATTTTGAAAAATAACCATCTTCCTGTAATATGTTTTTCCCTTTATGCCAAAATGCAAGGTTTCTGAGATGAACGTGTATTTTTGTTTTTGGATTTTACACACAAATTCAAGATGGCGGCCAAAAATGGTGGGAAAACGACTTTTGGCAAAAAGTGTCAGATGACTCTGTGTACACCATGCGGGCCAAACTTTTTGTCGAAATCGCTCTAACTTACACCGTTTCTGGGATATTAAAGATTTTTCATTTTCAGTGTTTGAAAAAATCGTGGGGTTTAGATAATCATTAATAAGTTGGCCATTTCTCATTGGACCATTTCCAAAAGTTAATGATTTCCAGACATCTATATAACAAACCTACTTGCCAAATTTAATATGAATAGGTGAAGTGCACTGAAGTTATCATCCGGACAAGCACACTCCTTTGAAAAATAAGTTTTTGGCCATGTGACTTTCTTTTGGTTGAAATATCATGACACCATATTCAGAATTTTTTCCCAGGGCTACTGCATACGCGTGCTGAATTTGAAAAGAATCTGTCCATTGGTTGCCGAGCTATAAACAATAGAAAATGCAGGAGCCGGCGCAGCCAATCTCTCTCCCCTCTCCCCTAAATACAAATAAGTGTCCCTTGTGGGACACTTAATACCTCTGTGTGGGGTGGTTATGGGCCTCATACACAAGTTAAACGTTAAGGTTGTTATACAACCTTAAATTCACATCTCACTGACCACCAAGTTAGATGGCTGCAAGTGGCTACTGTTACGAAATGTAAGGGTATTTCACTGTAAAATGTCAGGTTAAAGACTTGATTTTTGACACATGTAAAAAGACTAAGGCTGTGACTTCATTAGGAAAATGACACCGGGTATTCACCTCGAAAGAACCGATCCGAATATGGGTAACCATGTTTTAGTTGTCACCCAGTGAAAGTAGCAGAGAAGCAAACATGGCGGATGATATAAACAAACTGTAATGAATAATAATGTTAAATATCAGTCTAAATAGGGAAAATTATGTGAAAAAACTTAAATGTCAATCAAATAATTTGACAGAATACTAAGGTTTTTCCCAAGTATTTCATTGATTTAAGCTATATTTAATATTTTTTCGGTTACCCGCTTCGTCAGTTTGTACTTGGTTTTCCTAAAGAATTGACCGGTTTCGGGTAACCGGATAACCTATCACAGCCTTAAAAAAGACTTTATACTCGCGGATGTGATTTAAGATGAATGAACCACATAGTTTTAGAGTTATTGGGGCTTAAAGTGGCCAAAAGTTCACATAATGGGACACGTGGACACTTTTTGAGACCTTAAGATGACCTTAAAATTAAAGTTACAGACCTCAAATTTTACACAAAGATTACATGTAACAGTTACCGTATATCTAGTACAGTCTGAGAATCATCAGAATTATCATTCCAAATTACAGGGCAAATATGTGAAAAATGTAGAAAATATCCACAAAGTGAGGTCTCAAACACAAATTTAAGCACAACATAAATTCTTGATTTTTTGACATCTGTAAGAAGAAAATATTAATGTGCATTTAAATCAAATTTTAGCCAAATGAGCTACATAGTTTGTGACCTTTAGGCCTTCAAGTGGCTGAAGATCCATTTCTGACATTAAGGTGATCATAACCTCTGTATTATTTGGAGTTTAAGGTCACCTTCCAAATGCATGTTTGTGCCAAGTCTGAATAAAATCAATAAAAGTGTTTTTCAGTTATCACGCACCATCACAATGTACATGGCGGTATCCTACTCCAGCGGTTCTCTTCCACATACTCTTAGATTTCATACTCTAGAATGTTTCTACTGTTTCAGACCGTTAACTCTTCTCAGACCAAAGATTTTGGTTGGTATTACAATATCAACTTCAATTTTTGGTCTGATCAGAAGTCAAACATTCTGAAACACTTGATAGCTATATACACCTTAAATGTATGCACAATTAATTAAATCTTTATCGACAAATCTGACTGCTGCGGAAAAAAAAGGTTTCAGCTTGAAAAAAAGGCTAAAAAAGGTTTTCACGCCATTTTTCAGTTTAAAAAAAGGTTTTTCTTGAAAAAATGAGAAAAAAAGTTTTTTTTTCAGTAAAAAAAAAGGCTAAAACCTTTTTAAAAGGTTCCCCTGGGATGCCTGCATTCGTCAACAGGTAGCTTCACTGACACTTTACCGGTTGTCTTCACTCCGGCACCGCCAAAGGGATTATCATCCATAGAAGCAGCTGAGTTGTCATAATCCGGAATATGATGCCAGTTCATGAAACTTCTGACCCCTCTGAGAGTTTCCCTGTAGTTGGTGTCTTCAGAGAGGTCCTGGTCAGCAGTAGATTCCGGCAATTCATTCTGGTTGTGGATACTGGACCGGGATGACGGGTCCTCATCCAATTCAGCCTCGCTTTCAGATTGCCTAGCAACCTCAGCATTGTGACCAATGGGAGGCGACTGGCTTGACAGTACAGCTTCACAACCGGAAGGCAGAACCTCAGGACCCGCAACGGGAGCCTGTGTAGGCTGGGTGGCTGTCCCTGCACCGGGAACCAGTAAAGGTTGGGTGGCAACCACTTCAGAGGTACCGGGGCCCTGAACAGGGTGGGTAGCACTCTCAGTAACTTCCTTCACAGCTTGTGTACCGGGAACCACCAGCGGAGGTTGGGTAGCTGTCAACTGCGTAGCCTCATTCACCCCAGTGCCCTCAGACATAACACTTGTAGAAGCACCCGGATCAAAGAAAGGGTGTTCTCTGGGCACTACAGAAGCAGCATTCACAGGTTTCACCGGAACAGCAAAGGACTGGTTTAACAGCATAGCTTCTAACCGGGAAAATCTCTCACTCCATTTATCATCAAGGGACTTGAGGTCGTCTGCAGTAGGCTTGCTGCTATGTTTCCTCTTAGAAGATCTGGGAGAACTATCTGAACGTTTCTTCTTGTGTTTGGGTGTGGATTCGACAGAGGACGCCTTCTCAGAGCTGACCTGTCCCAACACAGTGATATCAGATGGGCCCACGAGAGTGGAGGTCGTGCCCTCAACATCTCCAGATTTCTTCTGTTCAGAACGTTCTTTCCGAGCCCTGTAGGTCGGGGTAGATAGTTGATGAATCTGCGCAGGTGTAAACGCCTTACAGATAGGACAATCCAACTTCTTCACACAGGGGTAGTCTCCCACCCCTTTGTCACGACAACGCACGCACTTCTTGTGGGTGTCGAAAAGGGCCATAATGTGCCCGCGTGAACCTCGCTTCTGTCCAGGAGACGACATAATGATCAGTAAACTAGTAGAAGAAATTCGTACTAATTCAAAACACATAACTTGGAAGAGTTCGTTGTAAAACTTCAAAAAACGTATCTCTGAAGAAATCGTCTGCACACTCTTTCGCGCCAAACGAAAAAGATGCCTTGACGTCACAAGAGGTAAACAGGAAATGAGGAACGTGGCGACACCTGGCGAATGCACACTCTGTGACCGGTCCTGCCGGTATTATATACAGGACGTCTTTTCCTGACGTTTGGCGGGACCGGTCGCGCCGACCGGTAAAGCAATTGTCCATTGGATAGGATGTATTAACGCAATAAAAACTCAAGTTACTCACCATGTTGTAGCTATGAAAAAAGTAGCTGAATAACATATTTTAACAAAATGCTCTAAATGCAACACTTTTCAAGTTACAACTGATTTACTCAACAGTCAGTACCTGAAAATAGCTATTGCTCAGTTGTGCCATGAGCTACAGGTCTGTAATTTCACTATGTTATAGCTGACCCAAAAGTAGCTGAATAACATATTTACACAAATTTCTGTAAATTCAATATTTTTCCCAATTACAACTGATTTACTCAACAGTGAGAACTTCAAAGTAGCTATTACTCAGCTAGGCAATGAGCCACAGGTCTGGAACTTCACTATGTTATAGCTGACCCCAAAATTGCAAATTTTAATTAGTAAATAAAATTTTTACAGACGATAGCTATAGGCCGGTGCCAGCCGGTCCGGCCAAACGCCAGAAACAGACGTCCTGAGTTTCACCTCTGGCCGGACCGGTACACTCCAATCCACTCGCCAGGTGGCCTAGTTCCTGCTTTATTCACCAGAGGGACGGGACGTCATAGCATCTTTTTCGTCCCAAGTTAGGTTAACTGAAGCTGAAAAGTGGGGAAGGCCGGGTGGGAATCTCCCGTCTGTTAGGTAAGGTATTAACTAATAAAAATTTAATTTACTAATTAAAATTTGCAATTTTATTGCGTTAATACACCTTACCTAACAGACGATAGCTAGAATAACTACCCAGTGGAAGGAGGGCAGCTTCCTTTAGGACTAGAAAGAACTCTATAAATAGGCACGTTACCTCTGGCCTAGATGACCCAGGAGCCAAAAAAAGCTCAGAGGGTTCCAATTCATGCCACTCCCCCCCCCCCCCCCCCCCCCCCCCACACACACACACACCTTTTTTCCTCCTCTGAGGGAGAAAGAGGAGAAGAGTTCAGCCCTAGAGATTCCATTAACCGTAGAGTGGAATAGAGGTCCCATACTCTGTGCCTTGGGCACCCGAGTAAAAAACCTTAAGAGAAATTTTAACTATTATGTACATATTTACAAAATAGGAGCCAGTAGGGTCACTGGTGGATCTGCTGGGCAGCTACCACCGGACCTAAATGAAAGAGCTCCGAGTCTGCCCACGCCATGTCTTTTAGGTAGAACTGGGTAAAAGTGTTGTGGGACTTCCAGTGGCATGCGGCTAAGATCTGGTCTAGAGAGATGCCATCCTGAAAGGCTTTGGAAGCCGCGAAGGCCCTAACGCCATGAGCTTTAACCTGGTGAAGAGTTAGAGCCTCCTGGTTTGACAGTTCAAAACAAAGGATAACTGTCTGCTTAATCCAAAAAGATATAATAGCAGGAGAGATATCCTTTGTGAAGCCTTTCTTGAAGGAAACAAAGACTAGCTCTTTTCCTTGCCTGAGCTCGTGTCTTGTCCAGGTAATAGCGCAGAGCCCTAACCGGACATAGTGATCTGTCCTCCTTCAAGGACTTATCCAGAGTAGGTGCCAGGGCTGGAATGACTACTGGGGCCACACACTCTGGACCTTCTTTGGCCAAATGGTTCTTGTCAAAAAAGCTTGGGGACGGGTAAAGGGACACCTTTGACCAGTCGGCTTGGTGTCTGATATTCTTTAACAGCCAAGCGTGAATCGCGCTCCTTCTCTTGCCAAAGCCAAGGGCTAGGAGAAAAACCGTTTTGAAGGTCCGATGTTTTAAGGAAGCCTTTCTGAGGGGTTCAAAAGGAGGTTTGGTGAGCTGATGTAACACCAAAGAGAGGTTCCATGACGGAATTCCTCGGCGACCCTTTGGTCTTTCTCTGTGAAAACTGTCTAGAAGGCGGGTCAGGTTTTCATCTTTGCTGATATTCAAGGAGGAATTGCCCAACTTGTCTGCAATAGCGGATCTGTAACCATCAATGGTACTGGGTTGAAGATTTTTCTCTTGGAAGAGGTGCAGGAGAAAATATGCTACCTGCTTTATAGATGGAGACCTGAAGTCCACCTGACTTGTCTTACACCCTCTGACAAAAACGGACCACTTCACTTCATAGACAGTTCTGGTTGAACGTCTTTGAGGAGCCTCAATTCGTGCCGCCACTGGACTAGAAAACCCTTGTTCCTTGATTGCTTCGGCTCTAGGAGCCAGGCGTGGAGATTTAGGTTGGACAGATCCCTGTGGCGAGCCTTGTTGAAAGGCTGAGTCACCAGGTCGGGATGATTGGGTAGGCAGAGAGGGATCTGGGCAGATAGTTCCACCATGTCCGAAAACCATGGCCAACCTGGAGCTATTAGAATCACCCTCTTGTAGAAGTGGTCTGATAGCTTGCTGACTACTTTGCCCAGTAATGACATTGGAGGAAAGGCATACATGTCCAGGCCCTCCCACGAGACTGTCAGAACGTCCACTGCCCATGCGTCGGGATCTGGCACTGGAGACACATACTGGGTTAGTTTGTAATTGTACTTTGTTGCAAACATGTCCACCTGTGGGCAGTGCCAGGTCTGAATCAGGCGGTTGAAGACTTCCTGATGAAGAGACCACTCCGTCTGAATGATTTGGCCTTGTCTGGACAGTTTGTCCGCAATCAAATTCAAACGACCTGGGATGTCTGGCCTTTAGGACAATCTGTCTCAGATTGCACCAGCAAAGGAGTCGCCAAAGAAGGGCACAGAGTGAGCCTGACCTCTTACCTCCCTCCTTGTTGATGTATGCCACAACTGTAGTGTTGTCTGTGGACACTAGAAACGACCTTTCCTTGAACTAGATGCTGGAACCTTTTCAAGGCTAGTAAGACAGAAACTTTCTGGAACTGACCAAGTGCCGCTTGCTGTGAAGTCGCCTAAGTGAGCACCCCAGCCTTTGTTTGAGGCGTCTGTAAAGACCTGAATTGCATGATGCAAAGGGTGCAGAGGTTGGCCTAACAAGACATTTGTTTCTTTGGTCCACCACATGAGGTGGGGGTGAAGGGACTTCGGGATTGGAATCTCCTTCTCTAGAGATTCTGGGACCCTCCAATGTTTCTTTAGGTGCCACTGAACCGGTCTCATATGAAGTCTGCCCAGAGGAACCTGTTTTTCCATCGCTGTGAGTAGGCCTATCAAGGACATGAAATTTCTGACTCGACAAGTTGGTCTGGTCAGAATTGTGTTCACCTTCTGAAGGATCGACTCCCAACGGTTCTAAGTCGGTTTGACTAGGCCGTGAGAGAGGTCGTATTTGTAACCCACAAACTCGAACACCTGTTTTGGATCCAACTCCGATTTTTGAAGGTTCACTACCCAACCTAACTCCTGGCAAAGGGCGAGGAGAGACTGGGTGCCCTGGTGACAGGATTCTTTGGTAGGGGCTCGAATCAACCAGTCGTCTAGGTACTGGTGGATCCTTATACCCCTGGACTGAGCCATTAGTTTGACCTCTTTGATCACGCAACTGAACTCCATAGGAGCTGTTGAGAGGCCAAAGGGGAGGGCCCTGAACTGGAAGGACTGGTTTTGGAAATGGAACCTGAGATATTTCCAGGACCCGGTGTGATTGGGAATGTGAAAATAGGCGTCGCTGAAATCCAGCGATGTCACCCATTCTCCCTGCTGTAGGGAAATCCGAATTGTCTCTGGTGTTTCCATTTTGAATGTTTTTACGCTCAAAAATTTGTTCAGAGCACTGAGGTCTAAGACTGGTCGCCATTTTTGGTTTGGGGACGATGAAGAGTCTGTTGAAAAAAGCTAGAGATGCTTGAACCCTCACCATCTTTACTGCCTTTTTGTCCACTAGGGTTTGAACCGCCTCCCTCAGAAACTTGTTTCTGTCGGGACTGGCATAACCACTGACTATCCGGGGGTGTCTCACTAAAGGGGGCTTGAGTTTGAATGGGAGCACATAGCCCTCTTGTAGGATTGACACCACTCTCGGACTTGCTCCTAGGCGGGCCCATGTCTGCCAAAAGGGCTGGAGGCGGCCGCCCACTGGTGGAGCATGAACAACACTGTGGACATTTGGTACAGTGGGGACAAAGACACAATGATCGACAAAAGAAACACAGTTCACAGACTTTATTTGAATTTTGTTTTCTGTATGAGGACTTAAGCCTTTCTTTTGCAGCTGCCTTACAAAGTTTGTTGCAAAATGTACCGGACTGACAACAGAGAAGTTTACATTTTGTTGAGCATTTAATGTCTTTTGACTGTCTGTTAACACTAACTTCATTGCCCGGGATTTGATCACCGGGTTCTTTACACAATAATTGTCATTTATATTGGTTATTGTCCTTGGCACCTCGGAAGGAACCTCCACGGCCCCTACCTCGGCCTCTACCACGGGCGCCAAAACTCTTCCAGGCTGGCATATCCTTTCCAGTGTTGCCAGATGGTTTGAAAAACTCTTGTCCCTTTCATCCAGTAGAGTATGGCTGATACCTGGATTGACTTTTCTTGTGCCCGGTGACGAACCCCCCATGGCCCGAACCGAGCTGGGAGGTACACCTGTTAGATTCAAACTGGGCAATTTCATCTTCCGCTTTGCGGATAATCGCATCCGGGAATAGAGCGTGACCATCTAAAGGGCAGTTTCTCAGAGATGAAAAGGTGTCAGGTTTCATTCCCTGCTTAATGTGCTCTAAATATGAGTCACGACGGACCAGAGTCAAGTTAGCCATTTGAGTAAATGTGAAGCCTGAAAGGTGTTGGAGAGACTTGATCATAGTAAAGCTCACATTTTGGTTGAAGACTGTCAGGTATTGCAGTTCATCTAAGGCTGACTGAGCCTTGGAAGATGACTTTCCTTTCCTTAATTCGGACTGCAAAATTTTTAACTGCTCCTGGACTGAGTTCTGAATTTTGGTGATACAGCGGTTAAACCCTGCTGCCTGATTACAAATATAGCTGGACTCTTTGCCAGCTTTTTCCCATTTTCTGACAATGGTCGGTTTTGCAATTCTTGAAAAGGCACTATTGATTTTAGCTGCGTCATTTGGCCATGATGTAACATATTTCCCTGGTCTTGTAGGGTCCTTTGGCTCTGCTGGATGTATCCCGTACCAGCGGCTTTGAGATTTCGGAGGGCGTAAAAATTGATCCATGTGCAGACCCCCTGGTTCAGATGACTTTGAAGGGTAAACCTTCTATGAGGACCAAGTTCATGTTTTAAATCTTTTTACACAGACAGTCCTCGGGTGGCAGCAAAACTGATACTTTTCCCACTGGCTGGGAGCGGTGGCCAGTCCAAGGATTATCTGCCCTGGAAGTTGGGGAATACTCCAGGTCCAGGATATGGGACCATCCCATAAAGGCTCTGACGCCACGCACAGTTTCCCTATAATTCTGGTCCTCACTCATAATTTTGTCCTTTTCTCCGGAATCTGAGTCCGGCTGATCTTCCGGTTCCGGGTCTGGTTCAGATACTTCCCCCTCTTCAACTTGGTACTTGTCCGGTGAACTGACATCCCAGGTAGGATAATGAAAGGCAGCGGAAAAAGGCATAGCAGTAGATATTGGACCGGGCTGTTGAAACACCGGTTCCGGGTCAGAGTCTTTGTCAGAATACAAGTTCTGTAGAGGAGAGGACATTTGCCTTGAAACTTGTGTGTAAGTCTGGGTTCTATCTGGGCCGGAAGCCAGACCGGCTTGGCCGGAAGTAACAGAAGACTGTAGAAATGGTGTGTGTGATAAGGATCCCTGAGGAGCTTGATGAGGAACCGGGATTTTCACCGGTGAAAAAGCAGGTTGAGGTTGATGTGGGGAGGGTCGTGGACCCAATGTAATTAATGCCTCCAGTCTGGCCATTCTAAGAGACCACTTATCGTCCAGTTCTTGCAGTTCTTTCCTGAAAGATGGAGCAGGCAATGAAAAATCCATAGAACTAGAAGAAGGGGGGCGATCCACTCCTTCCGGTTCAACCTCGGACACTACTGTAACTGTAGAAGGGTCTACCAGTAAGTCCTTAACCTTCTGTTTTTCCTTTCTGATCTTGTACGTTGGGGTAGCGAGTTGTAACACTTGCTCCAGAGTAAGAAGGTCATATATTTCACAAGGTATATGCTTAACACAGGGGTCGTCGCCCTGTCCTTTATCGCGACATCTGGCACACCTTGAATGTTTATCAAAGGACGCCACTATATGTCCGCAAGCCCCTTTTCTTTGTCCCAGTGAAGACACGATCAGGGTAGCCACAAGATTTATCGAAAAATATTATTGACATACATATACTACGTACATTTAACAGGTACATTACTGATCAATAACTGATATCATATGCCCTCATAAAAGACAGCAAAAGAAACACCTGTACAACTGTTACAATAAACTATGAGAACACCCTATGAAAAGGTCTTACAGATCTTTTCAAGGGGGAAGGGAGGGAGGGAAGTTGGGTGGTTTGGGGGCACAAACCATAAAATGATACAATACCCCAGAAATATTTATGACCAAAACAAAATAACTACAATATTTACATGGGAATTTATCATAAGAACATGATATAATAGTGCAAAGTTAAAGACTCTTTTCCTACTAGTATCAAGTCATAACCCACAAAATAAAAAAAATACATCAAACATGCTCAAAGAATAATCTATTCAAAATTCAAAGTAAAAATACAGGGAGAGTTCTTTAAATTAAGGAATGTAATGCTTTAAATTTATGATTTTTACAGATCAGTTGTGTTTAACATTAAAATCTATTACAATAGCTTCAAAAAAAATCCAGAAAATTAAATTGTAAATTTTCTAAGCTGATGTGTTAGCTAACATATGCCTTTGTCCAGCGAGTCCTGACAAATGTCAGAAAAAGATGTCCTAACTCCTGAGCTATGTGCTAACTGGACTGGTGGTATCCTAACCACTTGCTATCTGGCAACCACATCTAATACTCGCCAGGTGGCAACTGATCGAGTGACTCCCTCATTCCAATACCACTAGAATACCTGAGTAAGTTGAAGTTTGGTAATGGTTGGGTGGGAATCCCATGTTTTAGGTAACATATAAACTTAAGGAGATGCAGAGGTTCATCAGGAAGCACGTTTCTTTCCTCTAGCCACCGGTGTGAGTGTAGTGAGATCTGAATGCAAGAATATTATTCTCCGGGGACTCGGGCACATTCCAGTTTCTTTTCAGGTGCCACTGAATTAGTCTCATGTAAAGACAGCCCTTGGAATGAAATGGTGTATAGTAAAGGAACACTCAGACAGTTTTTCTGATGTCTAAAATTTAACTGGGCCATGCATGGATTTCACTTCTACACTTCCCAGATCCTACGGCCAGAAGCAAAACTATCTTGAAAGTTAGCCGATTCACAGAAGAATCCTTGAGTGGCTCAAAAGGAGGCTTTTAAAGCTAATGCAGGACCCAACAGAGATTACAAGAGGGGATACCTCTACAACCCTTAGGTCTATTCCTGTTAAAGTCATCTAACAGTCTATTTATTAAGATAATCACCTCGAGTGATATTGAGAACAGAATTGCCTGTCTTGTCTGCAATGGCTAACCTGTACCCATCTATTGTAGTGGGCTGCAAGCTTTTCTGGAAAAATGTAGGACGAAATATGTGTTTTGTTCTAAAATGGTGTTTGGAGTCCATTGGATTTGACTCACACCATCTGACAAAATGGACCACATTGCATCATAGACAACTCTGAGCTTCTATGGGGAGCCTCAATTCCTTCTGCCATTTGGTCAGAGATGTCCTGCTGTTTGATAGTCACAGTTCTAGTAGCCAATCATATACGTTCAAGTTTGAGGCCCTTGTGCAGACTCCCTTTGATTTATTTATTTGGGGTTTTACGTCGCTTTCAACACTGTACAGGTCATATAACAATGGGTAGTTGGAAGGGCAGAGGAAACCAGTACATACAGTTCATCAGGGTTCTGTACTGTAAACTGCCGACCAACGGCAAACAACTACCAGCTTTACCACTTGAGGCCGTGCTGGGAATCCAACCCCAGCCTCAGAGGTGGGAGGCGAGAGTGCAGACTCCCTTTGAACAGTTGGGTTAACAGGTTCTCTGAAGGGGAAGGCACAGAGGTATCTTGGACAAAAACATTACTAGGTTACAGAACAAAGGCATTTGGGGCCAGCTCAGGGCTATCAAGATTACCTTGCACATGTGGCTCATGATTTTGCAGACTACTTTGCTCACAAGGGACACTTTGGGAAGGTATATAGATTCAGGCCCTCTTAAGACAAGCTGACAGCATCCATTGAGATACAAACTCTACCGGCTTGTTGTACCTGGTGGCAAACCAGTTTATTTTGGGACAGTGCCACCACTTGCAGATCTGATCGAATGGCTCCTGGAGGATTGACTGAAAAATCTGCCTGTGTCATAACAGCTTATTTTCAAATACATTTAGTTGACACATAACATGCCAGGCTTCTAAATGATCTAAGCTTGCAGCAGGACAGAAGCCTTCATAGGAGGGCACACAGTGCCTGATCTCTTACTTCCCTCCTTGTGTATGCATGATACAACTCTGGTGTTGTCTGTGGCAATCAGAATGATCTGGCCAAAACACAAGTGCTCAAACTTTCCTTCAGTTCCAAGATGTATTGTGTAGGTTGCTTTCTGGAACTGACAAAAACATTTTAAAGTGCAATCTCCTAAGTGAGCTCTTCAATCTTCAATTGATGTGTCTGTAAAAACTTATACGGCATGTTTAACAGGGTGCAGAGGTGCATCAGGAAGCACGTTTGTTTACTCTAGCCACCAGTGCGAGTGTGGCGAGATCTGAATGTAAGAATATTATTCTCCGGGGACTCCGGCACATTCCAGTTTCTACTTTCAGGTGCCACTGAATTGGTCTCATGTAAAGATGGCCCTTGGACACTTGTTTTCTGTGGCAGTCAGCAGCTCTATTAGAAACATAAGCTGTCATACTGAACAAACTGGCCTGACAGAGGGTACTTTATTTTCAAACCCATGGCCTGTCACCTTTCTTTGGTGGGTCTTTAATAGGTCATTCTGATATCTCACAATGTCAAAGATTTGCTTGGGGTCCAACAAAACTTTTGGAGATTTCCATTTTCTGACAGATAACTAGCAGGGTTTTGTGTCTTAGAAAAAAAAATCATTTATTGGCAGATTATTCAGTTTTGTAGGTACTGGTGGATTTTTATAATCCTTGCCTGTGGCACGAGTTTCACTTCTTTTATAACTATGGTGAACTCCACTGGCACTGTTAACTTACCCCAGGGGAGAGCCTTAAACTGGAATGCTTGGCCTTGATGATAAATTTTAGGTGTTTTCTTTGTTCCATGTACGGGTACTGTGCCAGATCATTGTTCTGTATGGGTCAAGATTCCTTTACTATGCAAGGAGACTTGAATTATTGATTTTCTTGGTATTTTGAATAAGTGGCCTTGTCAGCACTGACCATTTTTTGCACTCTACTAGAGTCATCTATTTTTAGATCTAGGGAAAATATCGCCAAGCTTCTAGAACCTTCGAAATCTGATGCGTTTTCATTTGTTTCTAGAACCTTCTAGAGTCTCCAGCTATAATAAATGGTAGAAGATGTTCAAACAGTGTGCTATATGAACAGGTTTATGAAACTCTGATATCCGACTGGATTTATTTGACTGTGTATCCAGTGCTTGAAACTGCTTGGTGTATGCACTTTGTGGTGAACTCTAATAGGAAGGAAATGGTGCAAATTTTGAAAAAGGTCTTAGCCAGGTTTCAGGCTCAAACTTGAGACTTTTGTCTCAAAGTATTGGAACATTTGAGCCCATTCTTGAGCCCAAGGGCTCAGCCTTTATGGATTTAACAAAAGGTTCTAGTCTCAGCTTTGGCTGAGCCACTGGCTTAAATGCTGAGACTGGTAAGTAGTGGGCTTAAGTTTAGTAAACAGAGGCTCAAATATGTCTGCCATAATTTAATTGCCACTTCAAAATTTGAAATGGCTGTAAATAAAATTCAAGTAAATAAAACAACCTCATGAAGCAGTCTCTGGGTGTTTTTACATGTTTACAAGGTTTCCCATTGCAAGAATAGCATTTGACCAGAGATATTATGTGTCAAACAAGGAATATGCATGTCATCAGTGGAATTTTTTACTACAAAAAAGGGTCACATGACACAGAAAACCACAGTGGGTATTTGATAAGCTTGATCTCAACTGAGGCCCATTTTGTGAAAACCATTTGAGACAAAGACTTAGCTGAGCCAAAAAGCTCTGATTTGAGCTTAAGTGGCCGAGCCCGAGACTTGAAAGTAACCAGTAATTCCTTTCCTGCTTGCCCGGTGGACTGAAATACCTTGACCTCTGATTTACAGGGATGTGAAAGTGAGCATTGCTGAACTCTAGCAAGATCACAAACTTCCTTTCTGCAGGAGAGAATTTTTGCATTGCCTTGCCCAAAAAATGTGACTGTCTGGATAAAAGATGCGAGATGTTAAACATCTCTTCAGTGAGGAGCTGGCATGCTTAATCCACTGATTTCCCCCTTGCTCAGTTCCTGGTGTAGAATCCTGAAATTACTCTGTATTAGATCCTGCAACTTAATTATGCACCTATTGAAACCCTCTGCAGAGTAACTGTTGTAACTAGCCTCTTTGGCCACCTTCTATCACTTTGGGAAGTATTCCAATTGATATACAGGGGATGGAACAGTGGCATTGCAAGAGGTCTTTAAAGCTCAGGCAACCAGACTGTTAACCACTGCAGCATCTTTTTACCACAAGACCAACCTGTCTGTTAGCCTATCTTGTGGGTTTTGGGCTGGATGCAAGATACACTACCGAGACTGTGATTTGGGTGGTTTTGTGAACTAGTCGAAGTCGAAGCCACCAGCTGTAGTGGAGCAGCTTGAGTATATGGTAGACAGAGTAACATTCACATCCTCTAGCTTACGACACAGACAGTCCTCTTGGAAATACCAACACTTTGCCATTGGCTGGCTATGGAGACCAGTTCACGTGAAGTCTGTAGATGATGCCAAGGTATGTTTGAGGGCAAGAATGAAGAACCACCCCATGACAACCTAATACATCTAACAATTTCACTACAGGGTTTCACTACAGTCCTGTGAAAGTTTTTTTTTTTTTTGCGAAAATTGATTGTGTTCAAAATACTCTGGCTAGAATTATTACCAACACCATTAAGTATATACACATCACTACGGTTAGGAAGACTCTCCATTGGTTGCCTATTGAACACTGTTCCATATTCAAGACTGTCTTACTGGTGTACAAGTTCCCACATAGCGATTAGTGTTTATAAAACACAACAGCCAAGCTGATGATGTGTTCCTTGAGGTCCCGCACTTTGCCACTTCAGTATATAAGTCTTCTTAGCATTTTGGCCTCAGCTTTACTTATGATGCTCCAAAGATTTGGAATGATTTCCCTGATGATGTAAGTTCAGCCACATCTCTCCACTCATTCAGAAAGAAGCTCATAACTTATCTCTTTGCACAAGTATATCCACTGACCCTTGCTTTGTTTCAGGTTGATGATTATAGTTTTCTGCTTTTTCTGTTTGGTGCACCTAGAGTCTTTCTTTAGATTGGGATAAGCGCTATAATTAGAATTAGAATTGATCTTCATCTTCCCGACAGGAAAGGTGGTCATCATCTGGTTCTTCTGGTAAACTGATCACTTGAAGTGTATCCTATTCACAGATAATTTCATATTAAGACTTAAGTGCAAGAGTGTATGCATTGAAGAAGCTACACCATATTAAAAAGTTATTAATCTGTGACTGTTGGACCCAGGGCTCCAACATGTTGTGGGATGACATACTGGGCACAGCTTACACTCAGCTACTGGCATGAATCGGGGCCTTGGCATCTGGTGAATTAACGTCATTTATCTCACTTTATTTGCCATTCATTGGTTTTGACTTCATCATGGCATCACAAAAATTGTTTTCACAATAAGTATGAAAGAGTGAATCAACTTGAGCTCACATTTTGCTCCAGTGACAAAAGGATAAGTTCTCAGTTCTCCTTCAGGTGTTCCATAAAAACGGCAAGATCAATGAAATGGCTTTTAAACTTTTCGCAGGCTTTGGAAATAAAATTCCATGATTTTTCCATGATTTTGCCCAAATTATAAAATTCCATGATTTTTCCATACCTGGAAAAATTTTTCAGCTTTTTCCAGGTTCTCCAGTGTCCGTGGCTACCCTGCATGATAGATAATAAACAATATGGCTACACTCGGAAACAGTAAACACACAAATTGAGAAGAATATCCACAAAATAACTAGACCAAGGACGCATCTGTGGCCAGATGCAGGATGTATCCACCGACGAATGCCAACTAGAGGATCGCTCGCAAAAAAAAAAGATAATGTTTTTACATAGCAAAAACAAAGCGTCCCGAAAAGGATATAAAGGTGAGTGCTAAAGTATTAAGAAAATGCTTCGTTTCTAGCCTTATACTGTTGTGGCAACCAAAGTCAGCGCAGTCTGCTCTATCTAGCACGGTTTTCAAGATATAAGCATTTTTGTGTTTTGCAAAAAATAAAAAAATTAAAAATGTCCGCTATATTTGGCGAGACAAAAATATTTTGAAAATTGGCATGGCTACTCTGCAGAGATACCCAGCAGGTCCAAAATTTTGTTGAGTTCACTCCATATAGCACGGTTTTCGAGATATAAGCATTTTTGTGTTTTGCAAAAACTTTGAAAATTCAAAATGGCTACCATTTGTGGGGAGACAAAAATTTTTGTCAAGACCACTGGCGTGGTGTGTATCTCCCGCCGAGCATTAAAGCAGAAGAAATAGCTTTTCCGAGATATTCACAATTTTTCATTTTCGTGTGTGAAAGGTCTTCCAAAAGTAGGTGAATGAGTTATTTGAGAAAAATTGGCTATCTGCAATACTATTAAGAGATAATTCACATTTACTCATTTTGAGTAGGTGAATAATTATCTATGGGTCTGAAACTTCACCAAGTGAAAGCTCTCCCAAAAGTAGGTGAATGAGTTATTTGAGAAAAATTGGCTATCTGCAATACTTTTAGAGATAATTCGCATTTACTCATTTTGAGTAGGTGAGTAATTAGCTATGGGTCTGAAACTTCACCATGTGAAAGCTCTCCCACAAGTAGATGAATGAGTATTTGATAAAAATTGGGTATCCGCAATACTTTTACAGATAATTAGCATTTACTCATTTTGAGTAGGTGAATAAATAGCTATGGGTCTGAAACTTCACAGAGTGAAAGCTCTCCCAAAAGTAGGTGAATGAGTTATTTGAAAAAAAATTGGCTATCTGCAATACTTTTAGAGATAATTCACATTTACTCATTTTGAGTAGGTGAATAATTAGCTATGGGTCTGAAACTTCACCAAGTGAAAGCTCTGCCAAAAGTAGGTGAATGAGTTATTTGAGAAAAATTGGCTATCTGCAATACTTTTAGAGATAATTCGCATTTACTCATTTTGAGTAAGTGAGTAATTTGCTATGGGTCTGAAACTTCACCAAGTGAAAGCTCTCCCAAAAGTAGGTGAATGAGTTATTTGAGAAAAATTGGCTATCTGCAATACTTTTAGAGATAATTCGCATTTACTCATTTTGAGTAGACGAGTAATTAGCTATGGGTCTGAAACTTCACCAAGTGAAAGCTCTCCCAAAAGTAGGTGAATGATTAATTTGAGAAAAATTGGCTATCTGCAATATTTTTAGAGATAATTCGCATTTACTCATTTTGAGTAGGTGAGTAATTAGCTATGGGTCTGAAACTTCACCAAGTGAAAGCTCTCCCAAAAGTAGGTGAATGATTAATTTGAGAAAAATTGGCTATCTGCAATACTTTTAGAGATAATTCGCATTTACTCATTTTGAGTAGGTGAGTAATTAGCTATGGGTCTGAAACTTCACCAAGTGAAAGCTCTCCCAAAAGTAGGTGAATGAGTTATTTGAGAAAAATTGGCTATCTGCAATACTTTTACAGATAATTCACATTTACTCATTTTGAGTAGTTGAGTAATTAGCTATGGGTCTGAAACTTCACCAAGTGAAAGCTCTCCCAAAAGTAGGTGAATGATTAATTTGAGAAAAACTGGCTATCTGCAATACTTTTAGAGATAATTCGCATTTACTCATTTTGAGTAGGTGAGTAATTAGCTATGGGTCTGAAACTTCACCAAGTGAAAGCTCTCCCAAAAGTAGGTGAATGAGTTATTTGAGAAAAATTGGCTATCTGCAATACTTTTAGAGATAATTCGCATTTACTCATTTTGAGTAGGTGAGTAATTAGCTATGGGTCTGAAACTTCACCAAGTGAAAGCTCTCCCAAAAGTAGGTGAATGAGTTATTTGAGAAAAATTGGCTATCTGCAATACTTTTAGAGATAATTCACATTTACTCATTTTGAGTAGGTGAGTAATTAGCTATGGGTCTGAAACTTCACCAAGTGAAAGCTCTGCCAAAAGTAGGTGAATGAGTTATTTGAGAAAAATTGGCTATCTGCAATACTTTTAGAGATAATTCGCATTTACTCATTTTGAGTAGGTGAGTAATTAGCTATGGGTCTGAAACTTCACAGAGTGAAAGCTCTCCCAAAAGTAGGTGAATGAGTTATTTGAGAAAAATTGGCTATCTGCAATACTTTTAGAGATAATTCGCATTTACTCATTTTGAGTAGGTGAGTAATTAGCTATGGGTCTGAAACTTCACCAAGTGAAAGCTCTCCCAAAAGTAGGTGAATGAGTTATTTGAGAAAAATTGGCTATCTGCAATACTTTTAGAGATAATTCGCATTTACTCATTTTGAGTAGTTGAGTAATTAGCTATGGGTCTGAAACTTCACCATGTGAAAGCTCTCCCACAAGTAGATGAATGAGTTATTTGATAAAAATTGGGTATCCGCAATACTTTTACAGATAATTAGCATTTACTCATTTTGAGTAGGTAAATAATTAGCTATGGGTCTGAAACTTCACCATGTGAAAGCTCTCCCAAAAGTAGGTGAATGAGTTATTTGAGAAAAATTGGCTATCTGCAATACTTTTAGAGACAATTCGCATTTACTCATTTTGAGTAGGTGAGTAATTGGCTATGGGTCTGAAACTTCACCATGTGAAAGCTCTTCCAAAAGTAGGTGAATGAGTTATTTGAGAAAAATTGGCCATCTGCAATACTTTTAGAGGTAATTCGCATTTACTCTTTTTGAGTAGGTGAGCAATTAGCTATGGGTCTGAAACTTCACCAAGTGAAAGCTCTTTGGGATAGCTGCTCTGCAGAGATAGCCTGAAGATAAAAAATTTCGTCGAAATCGCTCTATGTAGCACGGTTTTCGAAATATTAGCATTTTTGTGTTTTGCAATTTTTGCGCAAAAATTCGAAAATTCAAAATAGCCGCCATTTTTGGCAAGACAAATTTTTTTTGAAAATTGGCATGGCTACTCTGCAGAGATACCCAGTGGG
Organism: Sabellastarte sp. h YS-2021; assembly: GCA_964017235.1. NCBI lineage: Eukaryota > Metazoa > Annelida > Polychaeta > Sabellida > Sabellidae > Sabellastarte > Sabellastarte sp. h YS-2021. Next base: position 21,813,196 of record OZ024928.1, read on the forward strand.
TCAAAAATTTCGTCGAAATCGCTCTATCTAGCACGGTTTTCGAGATATAAGCATTTTTGTGTTTTGCAATTTTGCGAAAAATTCGAAAATTCAAAATGGCCACCATTTTTTGCGAGAAATTTTTTGTTTGAAAATTGGCATGGCTACTCTGCAGAGATACCCTGCGGGTCAAAAATTTCGTCGAAATCGCTCTATCTAGCAGGGTTTTTGAGATATAAGCATTTTTATGTTTTGCAATTTTTGCGAAAAATTCGAAAATTCAAAATGGCCGCCATTTTTGGCGAGACAAAATTTTTTTGAAAATTGGCATGGCTACTCTGCAGATATACCCTGTGGGTCAAAAATTTCATCGAAATCGCTCTATCTAGCAGGGTTTTCGAGATATAAGCATTTTTATGTTTTGCAATTTTTGCGAAAAATTCGAAAATTCAAAATGGCCGCCATTTTTGGCGAGAGAAAATTTTTTTCAAAATTGGGATAACTACTCTGCAGAGATACCCTGTGGGTCAAAAATTTCGTCGTAATCGCTCTATCTAGCACGGTTTTCGAGAAATAAGCATTTTTGTGTTTTGCAATTTTTGCGAAAATTTCGAAAATTCAAAATGGCCGCCATTTTTGGCGAGACAAAATTTTTTTGAAAATTGGGAAAAGTACTCCGCAGAGATATCCTGGGGGTCAAAAATTTTGTCGAAATTGCTCTATCTAGCACGGTTTTTGAGATATAAGCATTTTTGTGTTTTGCAATTTTTGCGAAAATTTCGAAAATTCAAAATGGCCGCCATTTTGGGCGAGACAAAAATTTTTTGAAAATTGGGATAACTACACCGCAGAGATACCCTGTGGGTCAAAAATTTCGTCGAAATCGCTCTATCTAGCACGGTTTTCGAGAAATAAGCATTTTTGTGTTTTGCAATTTTTGCGAAAATTTCGAAAATTCAAAATGGCCGCCATTTTTGGCGAGACAAAATTTTTTTGAAAATTGGGAAAAGTACTCCGCAGAGATATCCTGGGGGTCAAAAATTTTGTCGAAATTGCTCTATCTAGCACGGTTTTTGAGATATAAGCATTTTTGTGTTTTGCAATTTTGCGAAAAATTCGAAAATTCAAAATGGCCACCATTTTTTGCGAGAAATTTTTTGTTTGAAAATTGGCGTGGCTACTCTGCAGAGATACCCTGCGGGTCAAAAATTTCGTCGAAATCGCTCTATCTAGCACGGTTTTCGAGATATAAGCATTTTTGTGTTTTCCTTATTTGGAAAATTCGTAATGATTAATTAATCATTAATTACTCGGCCATTTCTTGACCAATCAATGCCAAAAACTAATGATTTCCAGATTTTAATAGAATGAATGTATTTGCCAAGTTTCAGGTGAATTGATAAAATTCCTTTCAAGTTATCATCCGGACAAGCTTCCCCATCGAAAAAAGACATTTTTGGTCATGTGACCTCTCTGATTGGTTGAAATGTCACTGCAGCATATTCAAAAAAATTCCCCAAGGCTACTGCCTAAACCTGCCAAATTTGAAAAGAATCCGCCTAATGGTTACAGAGTTATAAGGAAAACAAAATGCGGAGCCGGCGGAGCCGGAAGCTCTCCCATACACAAACAAGCGTCCCTTGCGGGACGCTTAACTAACATAGTTTAGAAGATAACCAGCATTTTTCGTTAATAAGCAAGCTGAAAACACTTTTAAGTTTGGCTACCCTTATTTGACCCTGTAGCAGGGGCCCAAGGTGAAGTCTGACTACATCAAAAGATTTGCAGCCCATGATTTCCTATAAGTCATTTTCACATTGCAAACCTCTAGGACCAATAATAAGCAGGAGGTGCCCAAGGTCAAATCTGACCACATCAAAAGATTCGCAGCCCATGACTTCCTATAAGTTGTTTTCATACTAATGAGTTATTTGAGAAATACTGGCTATCTGCAATACTTCTAGAGATAATTCGCATTTACTCATTTTGAGTACGTGAATAATCAGCTACGGGTCTGAAACTTCACCAAGTGAAAGCTCTCCCAAAAGTAGATGAATGAGTTATTTGACAAAAATTGGCTATCTACAATACTTTTAGAGATAATTCGAATTTACTCATTTTCAGTAGGCGAGTAATTATCTATGGGTCTGGAACTTCACCATGTGAAAGCTCTCCCAAAAGTAGATGAATGAGTTATTTGATAAAAATTGGTTATCTGCAATACTTTTACAGATAATTAGCATTTACTCATTTTGAGTAGGTGACTAATTAGCTATGGGTCTGAAACTTCACCAAGTGAAAGCTCTCCCAAAAGTAGGTGAAGGAGTTATTTGACAAAAATTGGCTATCTGCAACAGTTTTAGAGATAATTTCCATTTACTCATTTTGAGTAGGTGAGTAATTTGCTACGGGTCTGAAACTTCATCAAGTGAAAGCTCTCCCAAAAGTAGGTGAAGGAGTTATTTGAGAGAAATTGGCTATCTGCAATAGTTTTAGAGATAATTTGCAGTTACTCATTTTGAGTAGGTGAGTAATTAGCTACGGCTCTGAAACTTCACCAAGTGAAAGCTCTCCCCAAAGTAGATGAATGAGTTATTTGATAAAAATTGGGTATCTGCAATACTTTTACAGATAATTAGCATTTACTCATTTTGAGTAGGTGAATAATTAGCTATGGGTCTGAAACTTCATCAAGTGAAAGCTCTCCCAAAAGTAGGTGAAGGAGTTATTTGACAAAAATTAGCTATCTGCAATACTTTTACAGATAATTCACATTTACTCATTTTGAGTAGGTGAATAATTAGCTACGGGTCTGAAACTTCATCAAGTGAAAGCTCTCCCAAAAGTAGGTGAATGAGTTATTTGACAAAAATTGGCTATCTGCAATACTTTTAGAGATAATTTGCATTTACTCATTTTGAGTAGGTGAGTAATTAGGTCTAAAACTTCAGCATGTGAAAGCTCTCCAAAAAGTAGGTGAATGTGTTATTTTAGAAAAATTTGCTATCTGCAATACTTTTAGAGAAAATTCAAAATTACTCATTTTAGTAGGCAAGTAATTTAGCCACAGGCCTAATTTAGACATAAAGCCTACCAATAGAATACTGTGGTGCACCCTGTAATATACCTTGCAAACTTGAGAAGGTTAGCTATAATATTTTTTTCGTTAGAGTGGTAATGGTGAAATCTCTCTACACACTGCGGCTATCCAGTGGATACAATGATTTACTCAACAGTGAGAACCTGAATTATAATAATAAGTAGATATTAGTCAGCTATGCCATGATATAGAGGTCTGCAATTTCACTCTGTTATAGGCTTATAGCTGACCAAAAATTATGTGAATAACATATTTAAACAAAATACTGTAAATGTAATAGTTTTCATGTTATAACTGATTTACTCAACAGTGATAACCTAAAAGTAGCTATTACTCAGCTATGCCATGAGCTACAGGTCTGAAATTTTACTATGTTATAGCTGACTCCGAAATAGGTGAATAACATATTGAAACAAAATACTCTAAATGCAATACTTTTCAAGTTATAAGTAATTTACTCAACAGTGATAACCTAAAAGTAGCTATTACTCAGCTATGCCATGAGCTACAGGTCTGAAATTTTACTATGTTATAGCTGACCCAAAAGTAGCTGAATAACATATTTATACAAAATTCTCTAAATGCAATACTTTTCAAGTTACAAGTGATTTTACTCATGATGGAAGTTAGTGAAAAGCCCAAAAGTAGCTATTACTCACTTAGCTATTGAGACAGACACCCAAGTTACTCACCATGTTGTAGCTATGAAAAAAGTAGCTGAATAACATATTTTAACAAAATGCTCTAAATGCAACACTTTCCAAGTTATAAGTGATTTAGTGCATGATTTCATGAATTTTAATGCATTTTAGACATTTTTGTCTACAGTGTTCGCTCTCGAGCGCGATTTCACGAGTTTATACACACTCTGGGGCGAGTTGTCGCAAAACCAACTCACCAACGCGTCTGTGCTGTCGCTACCAGGCGAAACACTCAAAACTGACGGAAGAAATTCGTCTATTATCGGAAGCGACGACGTACATATTTCCTCATAGAAATGTTTGAGAAAAGCATGAAAAGCAGTTTATTTTATTTTATATATCCAGCCAACAGTAATTCACGTGGGAATTCGGGTATTCTCGCGAGATTTCCGTGCTTTTTGTTGATTTTTAAACTCGTCTTCTGCTTTTTGTGTCACAAGCGAAACAGTCGAAACAGCTACTGACCAAAGAAATTCGTCTATTATCGGAAGCGACGACGTACATATTTCCTCATAGAAATAGGTGAGAAAGACATGAAAGTGAGTTTATTTTATTTGATACATCCAGCTAACAGTAATTCACGCGAGATTTTGGGTATTCTCACGAGATTTCCGTGCTTTATGTCTATATTTTTTAACTCGTCTTCTGCATATTGTGTCACAGGCGAAACAGTCGAAACAACTACTGACCAAAGAAATTCATCTATTATCGGAAGAGACAAAATATATATTTCTTCAAAGAAAAGAGAACAAATGCAATTTATTTATTTATTTTATGAATCCAGATAACAGTAATATAAAAAAAAAATTTAAAAAAAAAAAACCTGTAGCACCCAGCCATTAGGCCATTAAGATGTGCTTTAGAAGTGAAATTTGAAAAAAAATAAAAGACAAATAAAAACAGAATTAGATATTTTATTTGTTTGAACTTTTAGTTTAGCATCTATTTCTTATTATTTAAATAAAGAAGATTTTATGCAGTCCCAAATTGGAACTAAATATTTCAAAATATCTTGACGCAAAACATGTCTCACATTTTTTCACAGTTGTCTCGCCTTTTCAAGTGAAGGGAGACAGTCTGTCTCGCATTCATTTTTGACGAGAGCGAACACTGTGTCTACCACAGGCCTAATTTAGACATAAAGCCTACCAAAAAGATAGGGTGGTGAGTCTGAGACTTCCATACCAAGCCACCTGCCAAATATGAAAGAAATCTGGAAAGAAATGTGGACTGTAGGTCGCTAACAAGCAATATTCCACATTTTAGACATTTTTGTCTACCACAGGCCTAATTTAGACATAAAGCCTACCAAAAAGATAGGGTGTCGAGTCCTCTACCATATCAAGCCACCTGCCAAATATAAAAGAAATCTGGAAAGAAATGTGGACTGTAGGTCGCTAACAAGAAATCTCTGCGGACGCGGACGATGATGAATCCATAGTATCCCCGCTTCGCGTCGGGGATACAATAACACAGTAAATTTTAACAACTTTCCAATCTCGCCAAACGAAAAAGATGCTATGACGTCACGTCCCTCTGGTGAATAAAGCAGGAACTAGGCCACCTGGCGAGTGGATTGGAGTGTACCGGTCCGGCCGGAGGTGAAACTCGGGACGTTTTTTTCTGGCGTTTGGCGGGACCGGCTGGCGCCAGACTATAGCTATCGTCTGTTAGGTAAGGTGTATTAACGCAATAAAATAGGTGAATAACATATGACACAAAATACTGTAAATGCAATTGTTTTCAAGTTATAAGTGATTTACTCAACAGTGATAACCTAAAAGTAGCTATTACTCAGCTACGCCATGAGTTACAGGTCTGAAATTTTACTATGTTATAGCTGACCCAAAAGTAGCTGAATAACATATTTATACAAAATTCTCTAAATGCAACAGTTTTCAAGTTACAAGTGATTTTCCTCATGATGGAAGTTACTGAAAAGCCCCAAAAGTAGCTATTACTCACTTAGCTATTGAGACAGACACCCAAGTTACTCACCATGTTGTAGCTATGAAAAAAGTAGCTGAATAACATATTTTAACAAAACTCTCTAAATGCAATACTTTTCAAGTTATAAGTGATTTAGTGCATGATTTCATGAATTTTAATGCATTAAAAATTATTAAAAAAATTTATTAAAAAAAATAAGACAGATCCAGGTCTCATACTCACATAAGGGAATCTACCTCTGGCCTAGTACATATATGCAAGATATAAGAGAAATCCCAGCAATAGTCACTGAGAAAATTGTGAGAAAGTGTTGAAATTTTCACACTTTTGGTGGGGGTACCTCCCTTGTAATGTCTCTAGCAAACAGACGAACAGACAGATTTGCACGCCTTGAACAATTTTTCATCCTTGATAGATAAGGTATCTTTTAAAAGAACAGCATGACTCTAGGCCTTGTAGTTTTGGAGAAGTTGTTCATGCGTATGCGTACGCCGCAGAGTGACGACATAAAAATTCCAGTAATAGGCACTGAGAAAATGGCAATTAAGTCTTATTTCATACAGCAAGATATTCCTGCTACCTGACCGACCTCCTGCCAGACCGTTTTCAAGCTTTTAAAGGATGTGGGGTAGAAAATAGCTCCAGAACTGAATCTTTCAGACACTCAGACATATCTCATATAGCTAAAATGACAGATCGAGCATCACCTGTTAGAAGCGAGTTGAACTCGAATTAAACTCGGGGAAATTTTAGGATGTCTTTTTTCTTTTCGCCAGACCTTAGTATGATAAATATTTAAAGTGAGCATACATGAGGCAAAAATTTGAAGTGTAAATATGGCTTTCGCTAAATAAAGTAAGTTAAATATACACTAATTTTACCCAAAATAAAGTAAAAATGCATTATATATTTGAAAATTTAGAATATATGTTGTTTTGGTGAAATTTTGTCAATAAAATGAGAAAATAAAGAGGTTTTCAAAACTCAAGTTTCACTTGCACAGATTGATATTGCCCTAATTATCACCCATCGAGTTGCAACTTGAGTTTTTGTCAACTCATCCCAGCACCATCTCATATCTCAGACACTAGAGTCTGATCTGGATAAAATTTACAATTCCCCAGAGTTACGTTATATTAGATGAAGGCATCTGAATGTTTCTGGGTGTTGCAGTTGTAAAGATGTCACATGTATGCGGACAATAGAGCTGTAATCATCAGTGATTTCTGTAGATCGACGCTCGCTTGTTAGATGCGAGTTGAACTCAAGTAAATGACACAAATATAAATAAAATAATAATGTCCAAATATTGTCACCAAGAGATCTGCCATTAACGTATTTAGTACAATTTTATTGCAAGGAAATATATTCTGTTGCCGGTTAAACTGTACAGGTATGTATGAGCACATTATGGAACATCCACGTAATATCAGGAAATAAAAAACGGCCATTGCTCATTGAATTTTTTGTCTTTATGGTTAGATAAATTGTAAAAGTGCTGGTTTTATAACAAGACTAGTATATCATAATTTATTTCTTAAAAACTCGAGTTTAAATTACGTAAATCGATGTTGTCCAAAATATCGCCCACCGAGTTAGGACTCGAGTTTCGGTCAACTCGTTACAGCACTAGCGGACAACACAGAGTGAGGACAATATGTCGGCTGACTGACAAAGTCAAAATGACCTAAATGACATGCAGTCAAAATGACCTAAAACTGCTTACCTAAAGTCAAGGCTATCCATTGACGGTTTGCTTTTGAATTAACATCTGGGGTCAAGCATTGTGCAACAGTCTCTACTTCTTCTATTACACCATCTGGCAGTGTCATCTTTTTTCCAAAACCCAGTGTTCGTGGATTCGTCCAGCTTGGGAGATCTACCCACAACCAGCCTTTTTTAGTGTCAGTAATGAACTGCGCTTCTACTTCTTTGCTTTGAAACCTCCAACTCTTTGGATGACGCCTTTCTTCAATTTTTCCGTGGAAAAATACCCTCGTAGTTGTCTGAAATATAAAGAAGATGATGGTGATCAACTTAGGCTCTGGGGAATTATTTAATTTGACATTTTAATAAATTTTGAAATACAGGGTAGATATTGAAGTTACAGTCAAGATTGAAGTCGAAGAGACTGAAGATCCTCCTTTACCTAAAATGCCCAAAATGGGAGTATCTGACAGGAGAGAAATAATGAACATGACTAGTAGTCCGATGAAGCAACAAAAAATCATTTTAACCATTTTACATACATATGTCATATTGATAAACCATTTTACATAAATGTAAATAGAAAATAAAGAATCAATTACATAAGTAAAAAGAAAAAATGAAAGAAAATATAATAACTGAAGAAAATGTAAAGTAGCATCACACATAAAAATAATAAATTTTGGGACACCAAATTACTTTTGATTTAAATGATAAGTAGGGCTGCAACGATTCTTCGGTTACTCAGAAACGAAACTATTCAATTTAATACTCCAGGCAAGAAAAGTGAAAAAGTGTCTGACACGACATATATTTTACTAAAATAGGGTGCATGTTTCTGTTTCAGGTTTTTATATTTTAAGCATCTAAAAACTTTTACTGTTTGTACAACAATGTTTTGCATTATAAATGCGAACCGCGATTAAAATGATCGTCTAAGTCACAATGTATCTACCTGACCTAGGACGTTACCCACATGACCACCGTGGGAGCTGAGTGTTAAGTTCAAGGAGTTAAGATAGCGATTATAATTGATTATTGATCGGTAATATTTACCGATTAATCAATACCAGATTTTCACACCAATTCCTAACACTAGACAGGGCTAATCTTGAAATAATTAAGTTACATAAATTTGAAAAACTTGTTTTTCCATGAGAAAAAAAAAATAGCATCAGAGATGCCCGTACCCCACAGCCTAGAGAAATATTTTCAACACCATGAGATATAGAAGTACTGTACCAGTACACACTTCAGGATACTTTCAGAGCACTGTCAGTTATATAAAGGTCCAAACAATGTTTAAATGGAGAAATAATGTTTAAAAGAAAGATAATGCGTATAAAGATGAAGTATTAAAACAAGATAATTCAATAACAAGATGACAGCATTTAATCAGTAAACAAAATTTCAACACTCTTTATCTACATCTGCATGGCTGAATTATGGTTTAGATGGTTTGAATATTACCATGCATACAGAAGTGGTAATACATTTAATGAATGCTTATTGTGGTGTTGGAGCAAAATCTGTGGCTCACTTGACAAGGTAAAAGGTGAAATCAAGGTCACACCATGATAATACACACCTATAGCCCCTAACCGATGTCCCTACCAAATATCAACTTCCTATACCTTACAGTTTCCGAGACCATGACGTTGCACACCTACACCCCCTAACCAATATCCCTACCAAGTATCAACTACCTACACCTTACGGTTTCTGAGATATAGCCCGGACAAGATTTTATAGATCAATGTCACTACGGCAAGGTCAAAGGTCAAATTAAGGTCAGACCATGATGCTGCACACCTACACCCCCAACAAATGTCCCTACCAAATATCAACTTCCTACACCTTACAGTTTCCGAGATATAACCCGGACAAGATTTTATAGGTCAAGGTCACTACGGCAAGGTCAAAGGTCAAATCAATCTCAGACTATGACGTTACACACTTAAACCCCCTAACCAATGTCCCTACCAAGTATCAACTTCCTACACCTTACAGTTTCTGAGATATAGCCTGGACAAGATTTTATAGGTCAAGGTCACTACGGCAAGGTCAAAGGTCAAATCAATCTCAGACTATGACGTTGCACACCTACACCCCCAACCAATATCCCTACCAAATATCAACTTCCTACACCTTACTGTTTCTGAGATATAGCCCGGACAAGATTTTATACGTCAAGGTCACCACAGCAAGGTCAAAGGTCAAATCAAGGTCAGACCATGATGTTGCACACCTACATCCCCTAACCAATATCCCACCAAGTATCAACTTCCTACACCTTACAGTTTCCGAGATATAGCCCGGACAAGATTTTATAGGTCAAGGCCACTACGGCAAGGTCAAAGGTCGAATCAAGGTCAGACTATGACGCTGCACAACTACACCCCCTAACCAATGTCCCTACCAAGTATCAACTTCCTATACCTTAGAGTTTCCGAGATATAGCCCGGACAAGATTTTCAAACTCAAGGTCACTACGACAAGGTCAAAGGTCAAATCAAGGTCAGACCATGACGTTGCACACCTACACCCCCTAACCAATATCCCTACCAAATATCAACTTCCTACATCTTACGGTTTCTGAGATACAGCCCGGACAAACTATTTCTCTCGCCGCCCACCCACCCACCCGCCCGCCCATCCGGACACCATGGGTGAAAACAATACCCCGACAGCCCTTAAGGGCCGTGGGGTAAAAATTGATTTGGTTGCTGAAGACTGAATTTTTGATGCAGAAATGTCCATGTCCACGTCCCAATCCGAAATCTGGGTTTTCGGTTACTAGTATTCACCACTCTAAATTTTACATGTGCGTGTACACTGTACATGAGCTGAAACTCGTAACTGGAAACAGCTTTCGCGATGTAATTTAAGGTAAATATCCATTGATTCTGCCCAGAATATACTAAAAATGGAGGATATTTGTTAAAATATGGACGTTTTCTATGTTTTGGTGAGGTATCAGCCATTAAATAGCGAAAATGGAAGACGTTTGCAATTACCAGTTCACCACTTTTCTAAACAGGTTTCGTTTGTTTCAATCCCAATGGAACAAAAAAGAGGTTTCCAGTATTTTGTTAACAACACAACAATCCGTGTAGTAGGCGTGTACTGTGTCCATATAACTAAACATTGCCTTACAAGTATTTTTCTGTCCTGCACTAAGTCTTCTTCTTCTCTATGCTCTTCTGAACTCTGTGACGTTGATACACACTTGGGAAAAAGTTATAGTAAATTAGTAATCGGAGTGATACTTAAACAGCTACAGTTCTGCAACTTTACTATGTGAGTAGATCAACCCAAAGTAGGTGAAAGACAAATTTAGAAGAAATACCCTATCTGTAACACTTTTAGAGATAAAAGACATTTACTCATTTTAGTGGCTCTTACTGTGCCATTCAAAGAGCTACAGTTCTGCAAGTTGAACAAAAGTAGGTGAAGGACTTACTTAGAAGAAATTGTCTATGTGCAATACTTTAAAAATAAATGGAATTTACTCATGTTTGTAGCTGTTACTCAGCTATGCAGAAGAGCTACAGTTGTGCAACTTCACTATGTAGTAGATCACCCAAAAGTAGTGAATGACTTATTTAGAAGAAATTACCTATCTAAAATACTTAAGGATTTGCAAATTTAATAAGTAAATTAAATTTTTATAAGTTAATACCCTATCCAATGGACAATTGCTTTACCGGTCGGCGCGACCGGTCCCGCCAAACGTCAGAAAAAGACGTCCTGTATATAATACCGGTAGGACCGGTCACAGAGTGTGCATTCGCCAGGTGTCGCCACGTTCCTCATTTCCTGTTTACCTCTTATGACGTCAAGGCATCTTTTTCGTGTCTAAATCTATGAAGACCCCTAGTAAGCTGATAGCGGGGCCGGTTGGGTGGGCCTTGCCTGTCCATTGGATAGGGTATTAACTTATAAAAATTTAATTTACTTATTAAATTTGCAATTTTATTGCGTTAATACATCCTATCCAATGGACAATTGCTGAATAACTACCGCTTGGCAGGCGGGTAAGCAGCTAGGGACTTGCATGAACTCATAACAAAAAACTGAGATGGTCAATTGACCTAGGGTCAGAGAACCCTGAGAGGTCAAGGTCGGATGTCCACTACCCGGTTAACCGGGAAGCTACCGACACTGCCCCCCCCCCCTTTTTCATTCCCTCTCAGAGAAGATCTGGGAAGGGAAGAAAAGAGAGAGAGAGAGAGGGGCTGAGTTCAGTCCCAGAAGAAATAAACTTCCCAAGGGAAGCAAGTCAGAGTTGTTGTTTTTTTTTTTTTTAATTATGTAAACTAACATATTTACATTATGTACATACTTAACATATTTACAATATGTACATATGTGCATATATACAATATGTACATATTTACATATATACAGTATCTCCTCACTCCTGGGTCTGGTGGTGCACCTGTTGGGCAGCCACTACAGGTCCCAGGTGGAAAAGCTCTGAGTCAGCCCAGGCAACATCCTTCAAATAAAATTGAGTGAAGGTGTTGTGAGATTTCCAGTGGCAGGCTGACAAGATCTGATCTAAGGAGATCCCTGATTGGAAGGCCTTAGATGCAGCAAAGGCCCTAACATCATGGGCTTTAACCTGGTGTAAGGTTAGGGCCTTTTGATCAGAGAGCTCATAACACAGGATCACAGTCTGTTTGATCCAAGAGGAGATAGTGGCAGGTGAGATGTCTTTGTCAAACCCTTTCTTAAAGGAGACAAAGACTAACTCCTTATTCTGCCTGAGGTCCTTAGTCCTGTCTAAGTAGTAGCGCAGGGCTCTAACTGGACATAGGGACCTGTCACCCTTGAGTGACTTGTCCAGAGATGGTGCCAGGGCTGGAATGACCACTGGAGTACACTATCTGGACCCTCCTTAGCCAGCTGATTCTTGGACAGGAAGCTGGGTGAAGGGTACAAGGACACCTTAGACCAGTCTGACTGGTGTCTGATGTTCTTATGTAACCAAGCATGGATCTCACACCTGCGTTTACCTGAACCCAAGGCCAGTAGGAAAACAGTCTTGAAGGTCAGATGTTTCAAGGAGGCCTGTTTAATGGGTTCAAAGGGAGCCTTTGTTAGCTGGTGAAGGACCAGGGAAAGGTTCCAAGAGGGGATGCCCCTCCTGCCTTTGGGTCTGTCTCTATGGAAACTGTCCAGGAGACGAGTGAGATTCTCATCTTTGCTGACATTAACAGTGGAATTGCCCAGTTTGTCAGCAATGGCTGATCTGTAGCCATCAATAGTGCCTGGTTGCAACTTCTTGTCCTGAAATAAGTGCAGGAGGAAGTCAGCAATGGCTTTCAAAGGTGGTGCCCTGAAGTCCACCTGATTACTGAGGCACCACTTTGTAAAAATGGTCCACTTTGCCTCATAGACAGATCTGGTTGATCTTCTTTGAGGAGCCTCAATTCGTGCTGCCACTGCCTCAGAGAAGCCCTGCTCCTTGATTGCTGAGGCTCTAGGAGCCAGGCGTGTAGGTTCAGATTCGACAGGTTCCTGTGAAGGACCTGGCTGAAAGGCTGAGACACTAAGTTGGGAATGCTGGGCAGGCAGAGTGGGATCTGGCTTGACATTGCTACTAGATCCCAAAACCAGGGCATGTTGGGCCACCCTGGTGCAATCACAATTATCCTGTTGCAAGGGTAGTCCTGTAGCTTCTCCACCACTTTGCCCAAGATGGCTACCCGTGGGAAGGCATATGGGTCTAGGTCCTCCCAAGAGAGGCTGAGTGCATCCACTACCCATGCCTGGGGGTCTGGGACTGGAGAGACAAACTGAGGAAGTTTGTTGTTGAACCTGGTGGCAAACAGGTCCACCTGAGGTTGGTGCCACCGGTTGCATATACCTTGGAACACTTCTGGATGAAGTGACCATTCTGTCTGAATGGTCTGGCCCAGCCTGGATAGCTTGTCTGCGATCACGTTCAGACGGCCGGGGATGTGACGTGCCCTGAGGGTTACTTGCTGCCTGGTGCACCAGGACAGTATTCTCCACAGTAGGGCACACAGTGAGCCCGACTTCATCCCCCCCTCTTTGTTGATATAAGCAACCACTGTTGTGTTGTCTGTAGCTATCAACACTGTCTTGTTGCAGACGAGGGTTCGAAACTCTTTTAGAGCTAGAAATACCGCTTTTAGCTCTAAGTGGTTTATGTGCAACTTGCTCTCTGGAAGGGACCAGGTTCCCCTTGCAGTGTGGTCGTCTAAGTGAGCGCCCCACCCTTCGTTTGATGCGTCTGTAAAGATTTGCAGAGCATGTTTTAGAGGGTGTAATGGTTGACCTAGGAGCACATTGCTTTCCTCCAGCCACCACCTTAGATGGGGGTGGAGGGACTTGGGAACCGGTATCACCTTTTCCAGTGATTCTGGTACTCTCCAGTTGTTTTTCAAGTGCCACTGTATGGGTCTCATGTGGAGTCGCCCTAAGTGGACTTGCTTCTCTGTTGCAGTGAGTAGACCTATGAGGGACATGAATTGCCGGACCGGGCAAACCGGATCCGACATTATGGATCTGATCTTGTCTGTCAGGATCTGCCAACGTTCTTCTGTTGGTCGGACCCTGCCCTCTTTCAGGTCGAACTGGTAACCTACGAAGTTGAAGACCTGTTTGGGGACCAGTTCTGACTTTTCTCTGTTCACCAACCACCCTAGCTCCTGACATAGTGTGACCAGGGTTTGAGTATGCTGGAGACAGGTGTGGTGGGTAGAGGCTCTCACCAGCCAGTCGTCTAGGTACTGGTGGATTCTTATACCCTGTCGTAAGGCCATGAGCTTGACCTCTTTGGCCACCACTGTGAACTCCATGGGTGCTGTGGAAAGACCAAAGGGCAGGGCCGATTGGAGGAGACGTATGGATGAAAACGTCCAGGTTTCTTCTGTGTGTTACTAGACGAACGCCTCTCCTCACTACTAGAGATTTCATCTTCAGCTTTGACCAGAAGGTTGTCAGGAAACAGGGATTGTAGGTGGACTGGAGAAGTGTGTAAAGCAGTGAGGGTGTCAGGTTTTACTCCACCACGAATATACTCTAGGTAACTGTCTCGCCGGGCCAATGTAAGATTTGCCATACTGATGAACACTCCCTCTGAAAGATCTTGCATTGTACGTTGCATAGCTTGGGAGATGGATTTGTTGAATGTAACTAAGTACTCTAGTTCCTCAACAGCCTGGCGAGTTCGGTCCGCCCCCTTTCCTTTTGCAGAATCTCCGTGTAGATTTTTCAACTGGGTAACCATGGAGTCCTGTACTTTGGTGAGGCACCGGGATAGACCAGCAGCGTGATTACACATCACAGATTGCTCCCTGAACGCCTTCTCCCACCTTCTAAGAGTATCTTGGCTAAATGTCCGTGAAGCCGGTGCAGAAGGTAGACTTCGTCTGGCCACTCTTGAGAACATACTGTTAAGCTTTGCCGGTTCCGGAGACCAGTCACCAACTACAGTAGGGGCAGCATCTTTCTTATTTGCATGCATGTCGTACCATTTAGATGAACGTGGAGTCTTCACAAACTGATCCCTTAACAGCCCACTGGTCTCAGAATTCCTGGAGGGATAACCTTCAGCAATAGTTAAGTTCAGTTTTTCTAACTTCCGGCAGAGCCATTCATCAACAGGTAACTTCACAGACACTTTACCGGTTGTCTTCACTCTAGCACCGGCAAAGAGATTGTCATCCATAGAAGCAGCTGAGGTGTCATAGTCCGGAATATGATGCCAGTTCATGAAACTTCTGACCCCTCCGAGAGTTTCCCTGTAGTTGTCGTCTTCAGAGAGGTCCTGGTCAGTAGAAGATTCCGGCAATTCATTCTGGTCGTGGATACTGGACCGGGATGACGGGTCCTCATCCAATTCTGCCTCGCTTTCAGATTGCCTAGAAACCTCAGCATTGTGACCAATGGGAGGCGACTGGCTTGACAGTACCGCTTCACAACCAGAAGGCAGAACCTCAGGACCCACACCGGGAGCCTGTGTAGGCTGGGTGGCTGTCCTTGCACCGGGAACCAGTAAAGGTTGGGTGGCAACCACTTCAGAGGTACCGGGGCCCTGAACAGGGTGGGTAGCACTCTCAGGAACTTCCTTCACAGCTAATGTACCGGGAACCCCCAGCGGAGGTTGGGTAGCCGTCAACTGCGTAGCCTCATTCACCACAGTGCCCTCAGACATAACACTTGAAGAAGCACCCGGATCAAAGAAAGGATGTTCTCAGGGCACAACAGAAGCAGCATTCACAGGTTTCACCGGAACAGCAAAGGACTGGTTTAACAGCATTGCTTCTAAACGGGAAAACCGTTCACTCCATTTATCATCAAGGGTCTTGAGATCATCAGCAGTAGGTTTGCTGCCATGTTTCCTCTTAGAAGCTCTGGGGGAACTATCTGAACGTTTCTTCTTGTGTTTGGGTGTGGATTCTACAGAAGACGCCTTCTCAGAGCTGACCTGTCCCAACACAGTAATACTAGCTGGATCCACGAGAGTGGAAGTCGTGCCCTCAACATCTCCAGATTTCTTCTGTTCAGAACGTTCTTTCCGAGCCCTGTAGGTCGGGGTAGATAATTGATTCATCTGCGCAGGCGTAAACGCCTTACAGATAGGACAATCCAACTTCTTCACACAGGGGTCGTCTCCCACCCCCTTGTCACGACAACGCGCGCACTTCTTGTGGGTGTCGAAAATTGCCATAGCGTGTCCGCATGTACCTCGCTTCTGTCCTGGAGACGACATAATGATCAGTAAACTAGTAGAAATAATTCGTACTAATTCAAAACACGTAACTTGGAGGAGTTCGTTGTAAAACTTCAAAAACGTATCTCTGAAGAAAATCGTCTGCACACTCTTTCGCGCCAAATGAAAAAGATGCCTTGACGTCACAAGAGGTACACAGGAAATGAGGAACGTGGCGACACCTGGCGAATGCACACTCTGTGACCGGTCCTACCGGTATTATATACAGGACGTCTTTTTCTGACGTTTGGCGGGACCGGTCGCGCCGACCGGTAAAGCAATTGTCCATTGGATAGGATGTATTAACGCAATCAAAAAATAGAATTTACTCATTTTAGTAGCTATTACTCAGTTATGCAAAGAGCTACTGTCGTGCAACTTCACTATGTGGCAGATCACCCAAAAGTAGGTGAATGACTTATTTAGAAGAAATTGCCTATCTGCAATACTTTTACAGATAAAAGACATTTACTCATTTAGTAGCTTTGACTGAGTTATGCAAAGAGCTATATATCTGAAACTTTACTATGTGGTAGATCAGTCGAAAGTAGGTGAATGACTTATTTAGAAGAAATTGTCTGTCTGTAATACTTTTAGAGATAAAAGAAATTGCTCATTTTAATAGCTATTACTCAGCTATCCAAAAGAGCTACAGTTCTGCAACTTCACTATGTGGTAGATCACCCAAAAGTAGGTGAATGGCTCATTTCGAAGAAATTACGTGTATGCAATACTTTTACAGATAAAAGACATTTACTCATTTTAATAGCTTTGGCTCAGCTATGCAAAGAGCTATAGATCTGAAACTTCACTATCTGGTATATAACCTAAAAGTAGGTGAATGACTTATTTAGAAGAAATTGCCTATCTGTAATATTTTTTAACAAGAGGCTCACAGATACCCCAAAAGGCGGGTTGCGCAGGCAGAGATAAGGTTAGCAACTGCTGTAATTACATTTAGAAAAGAAGGAAAGAAATGTTAGGTTACCCAGTTAAGGTGAATGTGTAAGACGTGCTAAGAAACGTAAAACTTGTAATCTAGGTTACATAATTGTATCTATGCTATGAACGGACAAAAGGATGGAATTACACTAACTTAGTAACTTAGCTATGATGGTGATGCATCTCCCTGTCAAATTTGAATTCCACTGGACAAAGTATTTTCCAGTTAGAGTCCAGAAACAAAAACGTGGACAGACGGATGGACAGAAAAATGGACAAAAAACAGACAAACGGACAGGAAAACGGACAAACAAACAGACGGAATTACACCAATTTCAAAAGGAACCTAGCTATGATGGTGATCTATATCCCTGTCAAGTATGAATTCGATTGGACAAACTGTTTTCGAGTTGGAGTCCGGAAACGAAAATGTGGACAAACGGATGGATGGAGGCAAACGGACAAAAATGGACAAACGAACGAACGGAATTTCACCAATTTGAAAGGAACTTGGCTATGATGGTGATGTATGTCCCTGTGAAGTTTTAATTTGATTGGACTAACTGTTTTCCAGTTAGAGTCCGAAACGAAAATGTGGACGGACAGTCATGGATGGACAGAAATACAGACAAAAAATGAACAAACGGACAGAAAAACGGACAAAAGAACAGATGGAGTTTCACCAATATCGACAGGAACCTAGCTATGATGTTGATCTATGTCCCTGTCAAGTATGAATTCGATTGGACAAACTGTTTTGAGTTAGAGTCCAGAAATAAAAATGTGAACAAACAGACGGATGGACAGACAAACGGAATTTCACCAAGTTCGAAAGGAACCTAGCTATGATGGTGATCTATCTCCCTGTCAAGTTTGAATTCGAATGGACAAAAAGTTTTCAAGTTACAGTCCGGAAACGAAAAATGTGGACGGACAGATGGACAATCAAAAACTAGAGGATCGCTCGCAAAAAAAAAAGATAATGTTTTTGCATAGCAAAAACAAAGCGTCCCGAAAAGGATATAAAGGTGAGTGCTAAAGTATTAAGAAAATGCTTCGTTTCTAGCCTTATACTGTTGTGGCAACCAAAGTCAGCGCAGTCTGCTCTATCTAGCACGGTTTTCAAGATATAAGCATTTTTGTGTTTTGCAAAAAATAAAAAAATTAAAAATGTCCGCTATATTTGGCGAGACAAAAATATTTTGAAAATTGGCATGGCTACTCTGCAGAGATACCCAGCAGGTCCAAAATTTTGTTGAGTTCACTCCATATAGCACGGTTTTCGAGATATAAGCATTTTTGTGTTTTGCAAAAACTTTGAAAATTCAAAATGGCCACCATTTGTGGGGAGACAAAATTTTTGTCAAGACCACTGCCGTGGTGTGTATCTCCCGCCGAGCATTAAAGCAGAAGAAATAGCTTTTCCGAGATATTCACAATTTTTCATTTTCGTGTGTGAAAGGTCTTCCAAAAGTAGGTGAATGAGTTATTTGAGAAAAATTGGCTATCTGCAATACTATTAAGAGATAATTCACATTTACTCATTTTGAGTAGGTGAATAATTATCTATGGGTCTGAAACTTCACCAAGTGAAAGCTCTCCCAAAAGTAGGTGAATGAGTTATTTGAGAAAAATTGGCTATCTGCAATACTTTTAGAGATAATTCGCATTTACTCATTTTGAGTAGGTGAGTAATTAGCTATGGGTCTGAAACTTCACCATGTGAAAGCTCTCCCACAAGTAGATGAATGAGTATTTGATAAAAATTGGGTATCCGCAATACTTTTACAGATAATTAGCATTTACTCATTTTGAGTAGGTGAATAAATAGCTATGGGTCTGAAACTTCACAGAGTGAAAGCTCTCCCAAAAGCAGGTGAATGAGTTATTTGAGAAAAATTGGCTATCTGCAATACTTTTAGAGATAATTCACATTTACTCATTTTGAGTACGTGAATAATTAGCTATGGGTCTGAAACTTCACCAAGTGAAAGCTCTGCCAAAAGTAGGTGAATGAGTTATTTGAGAAAAATTGGCTATCTGCAATACTTTTAGAGATAATTCGCATTTACTCATTTTGAGTAGGTGAGTAATTTGCTATGGGTCTGAAACTTCACCAAGTGAAAGCTCTCCCAAAAGTAGGTGAATGAGTTATTTGAGAAAAATTGGCTATCTGCAATACTTTTAGAGATAATTCGCATTTACTCATTTTGAGTAGACGAGTAATTAGCTATGGGTCTGAAACTTCACCAAGTGAAAGCTCTCCCAAAAGTAGGTGAATGATTAATTTGAGAAAAATTGGCTATCTGCAATACTTTTAGAGCTAATTTGCATTTACTCATTTTGAGTAGGTGAGTAATTAGCTATGGGTCTGAAACTTCACCAAGTGAAAGCTCTCCCAAAAGTAGGTGAATGAGTTATTTGAGAAAAATTGGCTATCTGCAATACTTTTACAGATAATTCGCATTTACTCATTTTGAGCAGGTGAGTAATTAGCTATGGGTCTGAAACTTCACCAAGTGAAAGCTCTGCCAAAATTAGGTGAATGATTAATTTGAGAAAAACTGGCTATCTACAATACTTTTAGAGATAATTCGCATTTACTCATTTTGAGTAGGTGAGTAATTAGCTATGGGTCTGAAATTTCACCAAGTGAAAGCTCTCCCAAAAGTAGGTGAATGAGTTATTTGAGAAAAATTGGCTATCTGCAATACTTTTAGAGATAATTCGCATTTACTCATTTTGAGTAGGTGAGTAATTAGCTATGGGTCTGAAACTTCACCAAGTGAAAGCTCTCCCAAAAGTAGGTGAATGAGTTATTTGAGAAAAATTGGCTATCTGCAATACTTTTAGAGATAATTCACATTTACTCATTTTCAGTAGGTGAGTAATTAGCTATGGGTCTGAAACTTCACCAAGTGAAAGCTCTGCCAAAAGTAGGTGAATGAGTCATTTGAGAAAAATTGGCTATCTGCAATACTTTTAGAGATAATTCGCATTTACTCATTTTGAGTAGGTGAGTAATTAGCTATGGGTCTGAAACTTCACAGAGTGAAAGCTCTCCCAAAAGTAGGTGAATGAGTTATTTGAGAAAAATTGGCTATCTGCAATACTTTTAGAGATAATTCGCATTTACTCATTTTGAGTAGGTGAGTAATTAGCTATGGGTCTGAAACTTCACCAAGTGAAAGCTCTCCCAAAAGTAGGTGAATGAGTTATTTGAGAAAAATTGGCTATCTGCAATACTCTTAGAGATAATTCGCATTTACTCATTTTGAGTAGGTGAGTAATTAGCTATGGGTCTGAAACTTCACCAAGTGAAAGCTCTCCCAAAAGTAGGTGAATGAGTTATTTGAGAAAAATTGGCTATCTGCAATACTTTTAGAGATAATTCGCATTTACTCATTTTGAGTAGGTGAGTAATTAGCTATGGGTCTGAAACTTCACCATGTGAAAGCTCTCCCACAAGTAGATGAATGAGTTATTTGATAAAAATTGGGTATCCGCAATACTTTTACAGATAATTAGCATTTACTCATTTTGAGTAGGTAAATAATTAGCTATGGGTCTGAAACTTCACCATGTGAAAGCTCTCCCAAAAGTAGGTGAATGAGTTATTTGAGAAAAATTGGGTATCTGCAATAGTTTTAGAGATAATTCGCATTGACTCATTTTGAGTAGGTGAGTAATTGGCTATGGGTCTGAAACTTCACCATGTGAAAGCTCTTCCAAAAGTAGGTGAATGAGTTATTTGAGAAAAATTGGCCATCTGCAATACTTTTAGAGGTAATTCGCATTTACTCTTTTTGAGTAGGTGAGCAATTAGCTATGGGTCTGAAACTTCACCAAGTGAAAGCTCTTTGGGATAGCTGCTCTGCAGAGATACCCTGAAGATAAAAAATTTCGTCGAAATCGCTCTATGTAGCACGGTTTTCGAAATATTAGCATTTTTGTGTTTTGCAATTTTTGCGCAAAAATTCGAAAATTCAAAATGGCTGCCATTTTTGGCAAGACAAAATTTTTTTGAAAATTGGCATGGCTACTCTGCAGAGATACCCAGTGGGTCAAAAATTTCGTCGAAATCGCTCTATCTAGCACGGTTTTCGAGATATAAGCATTTTTGTGTTTTGCAATTTTGCGAAAAATTCGAAAATTCAAAATGGCCGCCATTTTTTGCGAGAAATTTTTTGTTTGAAAATTGGCATGGCTACTCTGCAGAGATACCCAGTGGGTCAAAAATTTCGTCGAAATCGCTCTATCTAGCACGGTTTTCGAGATATAAGCATTTTTGTGTCTTGCAATTTTGCGAAAAATTCGAAAATTCAAAATGGCCGCCATTTTTTGCGAGAAATTTTTTGTTTGAAAATTGGCATGGCTACTCTGCAGAGATACCCTGCGGGTCAAAAATTTCGTCGAAATCGCTCTATCTAGCAGGGTTTTTGAGATATAAGCATTTTTATGTTTTGCAATTTTTGCAAAAAATTCGAAAATTCAAAATGGCCGCCAGTTTTGGCGAGACAAAATTTTTTTGAAAATTGGCATGGCTACTCTGCAGATATACCCTGTGGGTCAAAAATTTCGTCGAAATCGCTCTATCTAGCAGGGTTTTCGAGATATAAGCATTTTTATGTATTGCAATTTTTGCGAAAAATTCGAAAATTCAAAATGGCCGCCATTTTTGGCGAGAGAAAATTTTTTTCAAAATTGGGATAACTACTCTGCAGAGATACCCTGTGGGTCAAAAATTTCGTCGAAATCGCTCTATCTAGCACGGTTTTCGAGATATAAGCATTTTTGTGTTTTGCAATTTTTGCAAAAATTTCGAAAATTCAAAATGGCCGCCATTTTTGGCGAGACAAAATTTTTTTGAAAATTGGGAAAAGTACTCCGCAGAGATATCCTGCGGGTCAAAAATTTTGTCGAAATTGCTCTATCTAGCACGGTTTTTGAGATATAAGCATTTTTGTGTTTTGCAATTTTTGCGAAAATTTCGAAAATTCAAAATGGCCGCCATTTTGGGCGAGACAAAAATTTTTTGAAAATTGGGATAACTACTCCGCAGAGATACCCTGCGGGTCAAAAATTTCGTCGAAATCGCTCTATCTAGCACAGTTTTCGAGATATAAGCATTTTTGTGTTTTCCTTATTTGGAAAATTCGTAATGATTAATTAATCATTAATTACTCGGCCATTTCTTGACCAATCAATGCCAAAATCTAATGATTTCCAGATTTTAATAGAATGAATGTATTTGCCAAGTTTCAGGTGAATTGATAAAATTCCTTTCAAGTTATCAAGCTTCCCCATCGAAAAAAGACATTTTTGGTCATGTGACCTCTCTGATTGGTTGAAATGTCACTGCAGCATATTCAAAAAAATTCCCCAAGGCTACTGCCTAAACCTGCCAAATTTGAAAAGAATCCGCCTAACGGTTACAGAGTTATAAGGAAAACAAAATGCGGAGCCGGTGGAGCCGGCGGAGCCGGCGGAGCCGGAAGCTCTCCCATACACAAACAAGCGTCCCTTGCGGGACGCTTAATTAGGAGAATGTATACACAAACACAAGGAAATAATTGACAAACTTCAGAGAAACACATAAACACATATAGAAATTGGACCGTTTATTCCCGTTTGGTGGGCAATAATACCCGATTTACATCAAAATAAAAAAGTAGTTAGAGGAAATTGCAAATTTAATAAGTAAATTAAATTTTTATAAGTTAATACCCTATCCAATGGACTATCCGACAATAGCTTATCCGGTCGGCGCGGACCGGCCCGCCAAACATCAGAACAAGCAATCAGTGCCCGTGAACGGGTTCTGTGTCAGCTGACTGTGTGTTTTGAGTTTCAGAGTAGTAGTGACAGAAGAAAAGGACACAAAAGTTGTGCCCTGGAAATGGTGTTCAGGATACTTTTCAAGTTACAAGTGATTTACTAAACAGTGATAACCTCAAAGTAGCTATTACTCAGCTATGCCATGAGCTACAGGTCTGAAATTTTACTATGTTATAGCTGACCCAAAAGTAGCTGAATGGCATATTTACTCAAAATGCTCTAAATGCAATACTTTTCAAGTTATACATGATTTAGTGTGGAGTAAGAACGTCAAAGTAACTATTACTCAGCTATGCTATAACCCACAGGTCTGGAATTTTACTATGTTATAGCTGACCCCAAAATAGGTGAATAACATATAAAAATAAATACTCTAAATGCAAAAGTTTTCACGTTATAAGTGATTTACTCAACAGTGATAACCTAAAAGTAGCTATTACTCAGCTATGCCATGAGCTACAGGTCTGAAATTTTACTATGTTATAGCTGACCCAAAAGTAGCTGAATAACATATTTACACAGAAATCCCTAAATGCAATAGTTTTCAAGTTATGCATGATTTTGTGTTGAGTAAGAACCTCAAAGTAGCTATTACTCAGCTATGGCATGAGTTACAGGTCTGAAATTTTACTATGTTATAGCTGACCCAAAAGTAGCTGAATAACATATTTACACAAAATGCTCTAAATGCAATGCTTTTCAAGTTATAAATGATTTTGTGTTGAGTAAGAACCTCAAAGTAGCTATTACTCAGCTATGCAATGAGCCACAGGTCTGGAATCTTACTATCTTATAGCTAACCCCAAAATAGGTGAATTACATATGAAACTAAATACTCTAAATGCAATACTTTTCAAGTCATACATGATTTAGTGTGAAGTAAGAATGTCAAAGTAGCTATTACTCAGCTATGCAATGAGCCACAGGTCTGGAATTTTACTATGTTATAGCTGACCCCAAAATAGGCGAATAACATATAAAAATAAATACTCTAAATGCAACACTTTTCACGTTATAAGTGATTTACTCAACAGTGATAACCTAAAAGTAGCTATTACTCAGCTATGCCATGAGCTACAGGTCTGAAATTTTACTATGTTATAGCTGACCCAAAAGTAGCTGAATAACATATTTACACAAAAATCCCTAAATGCAATAGTTTTCAAGTTATACATGATTTTGTGTTGAGTAAGAATCTCAAAGTAGCTATTACTCAGCTATGGCATGAGCTACAGGTCTGAAATTTTACTATGTTATAGCTGACCCAAAAGTAGCTGAATAACATATTTACACAAAATGCTGTAAATGCAATGCTTTTCAAGTTATAAATGATTTTGTGTTGAGTAAGAACCTCAAAGTAGCTATTACTCAGCTATGCAATGAGCCACAGGTCTGGAATTTTACTATCTTATAGCTAACCCCAAAATAGGTGAATAACATATGAAACTAAATACTCTAAATGCAAAACTTTTCAAGTTATAAGTGATTTACTCAACAGTGATAACCTAAAAGTAGCTATTACTCAGCTGTGCCATGAGCTACAGGTCTGAAATTTTACTATGTTATAGCTGACCCAAAAGTAGCTGAATAACATATTTACACAAAATTCTCTAAATGCAATAGTTTTCAAGTTACAAGTGATTTTACTCATGATGGAAGTTACTGAAAAGTCCAAAAGTAGCTATTACTCACTCAGCTATTGAGATAGACACCCAAGTTACTCACCATGTTGTAGCTATTGAACAAGAGGAGAGTGCCCGTGAACGGCCACTGTGTCAGCTGACTGAATGTTTTTGATTTGTGATGGTGATAATGAGAGGAAAGCATAATTATCAGGGAAAGGGCTATACAGAAATACAGTAAATGGTAACTGAACAGCATGTTCGAAAGATATTCCGAAGCTGACAGAAGAAAAGGACAAAAAAGTTGTGCCCTGCAAATGGTATTATGAAATAAAGTAACAAGGTAATTGTTTAAGTGTAAAAAGTAGGTTAAAAATATTTAAAGAAATACTATAAATGCAATATCCTCGTTCGACCATGAAGAAGGGATCCAAAGGTCAAATCTGACCATACCAAAAGATTCCCAGCCAAAGAATTTAGGATGGTTTACCATCCCAAACCTCTCGGACCAATAATAAGTGAGTCATAGGCACTTTTTAAGTTTGGCTATCCTTGTTTGACCTTGACGGAGGGGTCTAAGGTCAAATCCGACCACACAAAAAAATTCCCAGCCCATGATTTCCTGTAGCTTGTTTACCATCCCAAACCTGTAGGACCAATAATAAGCGAGTTATAAGCAATTGTAAGTTTGGCTATCCTCAATTGACCTTGAAGGGGGGGTCCCAGGTCAAATCTGACCACACCAAAAGAATCCCAGCCCATGATTTCCTATATGTTGGTTTACCATCCCAAACCTCCAAGACCAATAATACGCGAGTTATAAGCACTTTAAGTTTGGCTATCTTCGTTTGACCTGGAAGGTGAAATCCGACCACACCAAAAGATTCCCAGCCCATGATTTTCTATAGGTTGGTTTTCCATTCCAAACCTCTAGGACCAATAATAAGCGAGTTATAAGCACTTTTAAGTTTGGCCATCCTCATTTGACCTTGAAGGAGGGGTCCAAGGTGAAATCCGACCACACCAAAAAATTCCCAGCTCATGATTTTCTATAGGTTGGTTTTCATTCCAAACCTCTAGGACCAATAATAAGCGAGTTATAAGCACTTTTATGTTTGGCTATCCTCATTTGACCTTGAAGGAGGGTTCCAAGGTCAAATCGGACCATATTAACAGATTCCCAGCCCATGATTTCCTACAGGTTGGATACAATGATTTACTCAACAGTGAGAACCTGAAAGAAGCTATTGCTCAGCTATGCCATGACATAGAGGTCTGCAATTTCACTATGTTATAGCTGACCAAAACGTCTGTGAATAACATATTTAACAAAATACTCTAAATGTAATAGTTTTCAAGTTACAACTGATTTACTCAAGAGTGAGAACCTCAAAGTAACTATTACTCAGCTATGCAATGAGCTACATGTCTGAATTTTTGCTCTGTTATAGCTGACCTAAAAGTAGGTGAACAACATATTTAAGCAAAATACTGTAAATGCAATAGTTTTCAAGTTACAACTGATTTACTCAATAGTGAGAACCTGAAAATAGCTATTGCTCCGCTATGCCATGAGCTATAGGTCTGTAATTTCACTATGTTATAGCTAGCCCAAAAGTAGGTGAACAATATATTTTAACAAAATACTCCAAATGCAATATTTTTCAAGTTATAGCCGATTTACTCAACAGTCAGTGCCTGAGAATAGCTATTGCTCAGTTGTGCCATGAGCTACAGGTCTGTAATTTCACTATGTTATAGCTGACCCAAAAGTAGCTGAATAACATATTTGCACAAATTTCTGTAAAGGCAATAGTTTTCCAATTACAACTGATTTACTCAACAGTGAGAACTTCAAAGTAGCTATTACTCAGCTATGCAATGAGCCACAGGTCTGGAACTTCACTATGTTATAGCTGACCCCAAAATAGGTGAATAACATATTGCAACAAAATACTGTAAATGCAATAGTTTCCAAGTTATAAGTGATTTACTCAACAGTGATAACCTAAAAGTAGCTATTACTCAGCTATGCCATGAGCTACAGGTCTGACATTTTACTATGTTATAGCTGACCCAAAAGTAGCTGAATAACATATTTATACTAAATTCTCTAAATGCAATAGTTTTCAAATTATAAGTGATTTACTCAACATTGAGAACTTCAAAGTAGCTATTACTCAGCTATGCAATGAGTCACAGGTCTGGAACATCACTATGTTATAGCTGACCCCAAAATAGGTGAATAACATATTGAAACAAAATACTCTAAATGCAATAATTTCCAAGTTATAAGCGATTTACTCAACAGTGATAACCTCAAAGTAGCTATTACTCAGCTATGCCATGAGCTACAGGTCTGAAATTTTACTATGTTATAGCTGACCCAAAAGTAGGTGAACAACATATTTAAGCAAAATACTGTACATGCAATAGTTTTCAAGTTACAACTGATTTACTCAATAGTGATGACCTAAAAGTAGCTATTTTTTTTTTTTTTTTTTTTTTTTTTTTTTTTTTTTTTTCTGTACAAATAAGGTATATTACTATTTGTTGTACAACACAGAGGATTTTGTAAAGGAAGAATTTTTTTACATGTAAATCTTGAAAAGTATAAGTGCAAACACTAAAACCAATCTGATACTATGTATACAGTGGTATATACTGTTCAAAAGAATAGTTCACTCGTGGAACATACCATCCAATAAAAGAACCATGGAATTTCAAATCAATTAAAGATATTTCCTTTTGTTTACTCAAAGTGTACAGATTTTAACTTGCTTCAAAGACAAGAAAAAGTCTGTAGAATTTATTGTCAGAAATTTCTGAAAGCATTGCTTAATCTGTTCTGATACAGAGACAAAAAAGTATAAATACTATGAGTCTAATTTGCTGGTTCTACACCTGTTTTACCTTTTGTTTACTCAAAGTGTACAGATTTTAATTTGCTTCAAAGACAAGAAAAAGTCTGTAGAATGTATTGTAGGAAATTTCTGAAAGCATTGCTTAATCTGTTCTGATACACAGACAAAAAAAAGTATAAATACTATGAGTCTAATTTGCTGGTTCTACACCTGTTTTAAGTGTTTCCATAGCTGTCCAAGAATGAATTCTTGATCAGAGATCCTGCATCATATCAATAATGCAGAAACAACAGAAAGTTCAAACACTTTTCACAGAATTTTCTTTGACAATGGAAGTTTATGAAAAATCCCCAAATCCCCAAAAGACAATATTTTTCTCTGTGTATCAAAAAGCTCTGTGTCACTAAAATTAGTGAGTATATGTAAGAAAATTTACCAGGGAAGACTGAACAATATTTTGTCATCAAAAATTATGACTGTTTGTATCTAGTACACATGTTACACATTTTGAAATATTAACTTTATTATGCAAATTACAAGAGTGGACACAAAGATAAACAATCTTCAGTGTTTTTCAAAACTAACCGGTACAAAACACCAAAATTGCACAAGCCAACCGACAAACGCATTTAAACAAAGTTTATTATGACATTTGTTACAAGGTTTGTGCAATTTTGTTGTTTACACCACTAAGATATGCAAATCTCTGAAGACCGTTTATCTTAGTGTTCAGCTTATCTTTGTGTCAACCTGTCCAGTAACTTTAAATATTTTTTGTGAATGGAAATATCAACAATTTTCTTGCAAATTAATCAATGAAATATTTGAAAGAAAGTTATTTCCAAAGTTTCAATTCACTGAGGAACCAATCTGTTACATCAAAGTCAACACCACTTTTCTTTACATAAAAACACGAACGTTTAACATACATACCTAACAAAGGTAGTTTTAATCACACTATTCTTATTATTATATCCTGTCTTTTTATTGCCAAATATGTAATAATTCCCATGTACCCAAACCACCTGTTCAACATAAGCTGTCCCTTGCTCTACTCACTGATTATATTCTCTCTGTATTGGAGGTAGTTTTACTTTATGCCTTTTACTAAACATACAAGAATCCTTTCAGAATTCTCTGCAATTACACACACACAGTTATTAAAGATCCAAGTACATTTGTGTACAGTTACCCTAATGTTCAAGGCACCAAACACTCATTCCAATGAACAAAACTTTGAGCTTCTTTCTCCTTGTCCTATATTATTTCCAGACCTGCAAATGAACCATGATGTCTTAGCCATTAACATCACATTAATACCTTTGTCAGTTAAAGGCACGGGTTCTATCCAGTGCACAGCTCTAATCGCCTATGATCTGACACTATTCTCCAACCTTATGGAAGAACATATCTCCACATGTAGCCACACAGACACTACCAGTGAAAGGTAGTGAATATAAATATACAGACATATATACATACACTGAGTTTTACAACAAAACAAACAAAATGTGTTATTATTGGTTAATATAAGATAAATAAATTTGTCACTTCATCTACCTTTATTAATGAGAGCAAAAGAAGAAAAAGTAGGCTGGCAAATTTGACTCAGGAAAACAGTCGACACTCATGCAGGCCCCTCAGACAACTACACTCTGTCTACATGTGTCCTGGGGTTGTCCTATACTAGTTCACCAGTCCCATTGCGCTCAAGTACTTTTTTTTTTTATATTTTTATTTCTTTTTGGGTTTCCATAGAACATTTAAAGGAATATTGAACAATAGGTTAGGTTACACACTGGTATTATAACATAATTTTGCACTCCTATAAAATATACACAAAAAGAAACAATTAACAAGAGACATAACATAATTTCACTTTTATCAAAAAAAAACAAAACAAAAAGAAAAAACCCATATCACTTCATTATTTTAAGTGTTTTCAGGGGACCAATGAAGTTATAAAAAACTCTTTGTAGTAGCAGTAGACAAAAACGGCTTTTTTTTTAAAAAAAACAAAAACTGTAACACCATTATAACTCATGTAGAAAAGAACAAAAAGGAAAAAAAAAAAACACTAAATATTTCATGATTGCTTTGCACGCTGAATTACATCTATAAATCCGTGAATAAATATTGCCAGGAATGCCATCGTTTTTCAAATAATTTTGATGTGGAGTTTATTTTGGAAATGTATTTTTGTTCAAGGAATTTTTCTTTGATAATATTTTGCAGGCTAAATATATTTAAGCATTTTCCTTTCTTTGAGTTTTGATATATATAATATTTGCTGAATAACAGAATGAAATTTAGTGGCCAATAGTACTCGTCAAAATTGTAATATCCTACTATTTTCATAATCGTGTCAAGTCTGATATTTATATTCAATTTTCTTCGGATCCAGTTTTCAACATTTGTCCACAAATCAACCATGAAGTAGCTATTACTCAGCTATGCCATGAGCTACAGGTCTGAAATTTTACTATGTTATAGCTGACCCAAAAGTAGCTGAATAACATATTTATACTAAATTCTCTAAATGCAATAGTTTTGCAATTACAACTGATTTACTCAATAGTGAGAACCTCAAAGTAGTTATTATTCAGCTATGCAATGAGCTACAGGTCTGAAATTTCACTATGTTATAGCTGACCCAAAAGTAGGTGAACAACATATTTAAGCAAAATACTGTAAATGCAATAGTTTTCAAGTTACAACTGATTTACTCAATAGTGATGACCTAAAAGTAGCTATTACTCAGCTATGCCATGAGCTACAGGTCTGAAATTTTACTATGTTATAGCTGACCCAAAAGTAGCTGAATAACATATTTATACGAAATTCTCTAAATGCAATAGTTTTCCAATTACAACTGATTTACTCAATAGTGAGAACTTTAAAGTAGCTATTACTCAGCTATGCCATGACCTACAGATCTGAAATTTCACTATGTTATAGCTGGCCCAAAAGTAGCTGAATAACATATTTATACGAAATTCTCTAAATGCAATAGGTTTTAAGTTACAAGTGATTTACTCAATAGTGAGAACTTCAAAGTAGCTATTACTCAGCTATGCAATGAGCCACAGATCTGAAACTTCACTATGATATAGCTGATCCCAAAATAGGTGAATAACATATTTAAACAAAATACTGTAAATGGAATAGTTTCCAAGTTATAAGCGATTTACTCAACAGTGATAACCTAAAAGTAGCTATTACTCAGCTATGCCATGAGCTACAGGTCTGAAATTTTACTATGTTATAGCTGACCCAAAAGTAGCTGAATAACATATTTATACGAAATTCTCTAAATGCAATAGTTTTGAAGTTATAAGCGATTTACTCAACAGTGATAACCTAAAAGTAGCTATTACTCAGCTATGCCATGAGCTACAGGTCTAAAATTTTACTATGTTATAGCTGACCCAAAAGTAGCTGAATAACATATTTATACGAATTTCTCTAAATGCAATAGTTTTTAAGTTACAAGTGATTTTACTCACGATGGAAGTTACTGAAAAGCCCAAAAGTAGCTATTACTCACTTAGCTATTGAGACAGGCACCCAACTTACTCACCATATTGTAGCTATGAAAAAAGTAGCTGAATAACATATTTTAACAAAATGCTCTAAATGCAACACTTTTCAAGTTATAAATGATTTTGTGCATGATTTCATGAATTTTAATGCATTAAAAATTATTAAAAAAATTTATTAAAAAAAAAGTAAGACAGATCCAGGTCTCATACTCACACAAGAGAATCTACCTGTGGCCTAGTACATATATGCAAGATATGAGAGAAATCCCTGCAATAGTCACTGAGAAAATTGTGATTAAGTGTTGAAATTTTCACACTTTTGGTGGGGGTACCCCCCTTGTAATGTCTCTAGCAAACAGACGAACAGACAGATTTGCATGCCTTGAACATTTTTTCATCCTCGATAGATAAGGTATCTTTTAAAAAAAACAGCACGTCTCTAGGCCTTGTAGTTTTGGAGGAGAAGTTGTTCACGCGGACGCGTACGCCCACGCCACAGAGTGACGACATAATGTCAGCTGACTGACAAGTCAGCTGACATAAAAAGTAGCTGAATAACATATTTTAATAAAATGTTCTAAATGCAATACTTTTCAAGCTATAATTCATTTAGTGCATAATTTCATGAATTTTATTGCATTAAAAATTATTTTAAAAATTAATAAAAAAAAAATTAAGAAAGATCCAGGTCTAATACTCACACAAGGTACTCTACTAGTGACCTATTACATATATGCAAGATATGAGAAAAATCCCTGCAATAGTGAATGAGAAAACTGTGATCAAGTGTTGAAATTTTCACACTTTGGGTGGGGGTACCTCACTTGTAATGGCTCTGGAGAACAGACAGATCTGCATGAATTTTACGATTTATCATCCTCGATAGTTATGGTATCTTTTAAAAAAACAGCATGTCTCTGGGTCTTGTAGTTTTGGAGAAGAAGTTTGTCACGCGTACGCGTACACAGACGCGGACGCCGCAGAGTGACGCCATAATGTCAGCTGAATGACAAGTCAGCTGACATAAAAAGACGTCCTGTGTTTCCACCGGCCAGGCCAGCCCAGTACTGTGCACTCGCCAGATGGCGTGTTGTACTTCCTTCCTGTCTAGACAGCGTGACGTCATAGCATCAAGAGAGGGATAAGTTCAGTCCCATAGAAATAAATCTCCCGACGGAAGTACATCCCATTCTTTTTTTCCTTCTTCTTAAATATATGTACAATATATACACATATGTACAGCTATTTACATATATACAAATCTCCTGTAGGTACTGGCCTGTTGGTGGATCTGCTGAGCAGCTACAACAGGACCAAGATGTTAGAGCTCTGAATCAGCACAAGCCACATCCTTCAGGTAGAATTGAGTGAAGGTATTATGAGATCTCCAGTGGCAGGCTGATAAGATCTGCTCTAAGGAAACCCCTGACTGGATAGCCTTAGAGGCAGCAAAGGCCCTGACATCATGAGCTTTCACTTGATGTAGGGTGTGGGCTTGGTGGTCAGGGAGTTCATAACATAGGATCACAGTTTGCTTGATCCAGGAGGAGATAGTGGCAGGTGAGATGTCCTTGTCAAAACCTTTCTTGAAGGAGACAAAAACTAACTAGAGGATCGCTCGCAAAAAAAAAGATAATGTTTTTGCTATGCAAAAACAAAGCGTCCCGAAAAGGATATAAAGGTGAGCGCTAAAGTATTAAGAAAATGCTACGTTTCTAGCCTTATATTGTTGTGGCAACCAAAGTCAGCGAGAGTAATTACCTACAGGTTTGAAACTTCACCATGCGAAAGCTCTCCCAAAAGTTTTGGAGATAATTAGCATTTACTCATTTTGAGTAGGTGAGTAATTAGCTATGGGTGTGAAACTTCACCAAGTGAAAGCTCTCCCAAAAGTAGGTGAATGAGTTATTTGAGAAAAATTGGCTATGTGAAATACTTTTACAGATAATTCGCATTTACTCATTTTGAGTAGGTGAGTAATTAGCTATGGGTCTGAAACTTCACCATGTGAAAGCTCTCCGAAAAGTAGATGAATGAGTTATTTGAGAAAAATTGGCTATCTGCAATACTTTTGGAGATAATTAGCATTTACTCATATTGAGTAGGTGAATAACTAGCTACGAGTCTGAAACTTCACCAAGTGAAAGCTCTCCCAAAAGTAGGTGAATGAGTTATTTGACAAAAATTGGCTCTCTGCAATACTTTTACAGATAATTCGCATTTACTTATTTTGAGTAGGTGAGTAATTAGCTATGGGTCTGAAACTTCACCAAGTGAAAGCTCTCCCCAAAGTGGGTGAATGAGTTATTTGAAAAAAATTGGCTATTTGCAATACTTTTAAGAGATAATTCGCATTTACTCATTTTGAGTAGGTGAGTAATTATCTACGGGTCTGAAACTTCACCATGTGAAAGCTCTCCCAAAAGTAGATGAATGAGTTATTTGAGAAAAATTGGCTATCTGCAATACTTTTGGAGATAATTAGCATTTACTCATTTTGAGTAGGTGAGTAATTAGCTACGAGTCTGAAACTTCACCACACCTGGTTCGACCTGGACAGTAGGTCGGCCATGACATTCAGACACCCTGGAATGTGCCTGGCTTTCAATGTTATGTGAAAGCGATTGCACCAGGTCATGATCCTCCACAGGAGTGCGCACATTTCCGCTGAGTGTGTTCCTCCTTGTTTATGTAAGCTACCACAGTTGAGTTGTCCGTCGCAACTACCACTGTTTGGTCATGGCACTGGTCTTTGAAGTGTCTCAGGGCCAGAAAGACAGCTTTCAATTCTAGGACATTAATGTGTAGCCCTTTTTCCTGGGGTGACCACAGACCTTGTGTAGAACTTTGTTCTAAGTGAGCGTCCCAACCTTCGTTTGAGGCGTCTGTAAAGAGTTGGATACTGTGGTCTTTGGGATGAAGGTCTGAGCCTTTCATCACGTTTGCAGTATTCTGCCACCAGTCTAGGTGTGCAGAGATGGCTTCTGTCCAAGGAAGGAGGCTGTCCAGTGGTTGAGGAAATTTCCAGTGCTCCTTGAGGTGAAACTGAAAGGGCCTCATGTAAAGTCGTCCCTCTGAGACCATTTTCTCCGTTGAGGCTGGCAACCCAATTAGAGACATCAAACATCTTGCAGTCAAAACATGTTTTGACTTGAGTTGTAGGATAAAATCCTGAAGTTTGAGCCATCTCTCTTGAGTGGGTTTTACAAGGGCTGTATCTAGGTGGTATTCATAGCCCACGAACGAAAACACCTGAGTGGGATTCAGTTCTGATTTTTCCTGATTGATGATCCATCCCAAGGACTGGGTTAGTGGGATGTCAGACAATGCTACTTCCCTGTAATAAGGAGGGTCAGGGTCATGTTGGGGGTGGTCCTGATCAGTGTAAGACTTCCTGGAGGGCTTAGGGGACCTATGTCTATGTTCAGGGGACTGATCCTCCTCTGAAGATGAGGGTAAAAATTTGGCCCTGGACTTGTGTTTGGACTTGTCAGAGTACTTTTTGGGCCTACTAGGGGCTGGTTGAGGGTCATTAGAATAGTCCGAGTAGAGGTCCGAGGCAGAGCTCAGATCCATCACATGATATCTAGAAGAGTGTGAAACTTGTTTTGGTTTGGTCAAAGCAACCTTCGAGGGATCCTCGGCCGAACTACGGACTTGACCCGAGTCGTCTTTGAGGCAACTAGAGTACGAGTCGAGGCGAGGTGGAAGATCTGGGCCATACTCCATCTCCATAGACTCGATAGCACTACTGGCTTTTGAGGGTTTGTCGAGATCTTTGGAGGGTGTGTTCGTTTTGTTAGCAGAAGAAGAAGAGGTCTGATCCACCTCCCTTTGCTTTTGTAAAGATTTCTGAAAATCTTCACGCAAGTTATTGAACGCCTCCAACATACTAGCTTGGAAAACTCCCATTTTCTGGTCCATTTGAATATCAAAGCGAGAAGATAAAGACTTCTCGAGATTAGCTTGTACTTTAAGTTGTAAAGCCGTACCTGGTGTAGGCAGAACAGTGCGAGTAGGGGTTCAAATGGACAATGCCTCGAATGAGAGAGGTTGTGTGCGAGGCGGGGATGTGAAGAGGCGATCCGCAGCCACCTCCAATTTGGTGAGAAGACATGTTTTTAATGCAATAAAAGAACGCGAGTAAACCTCAAATCGAATCCTCGCAGAAGAAAGCCAGTCGAGGCGAGCTCACAAAACTATAAAATAAGGACAATTTACAAAAGCGGAAGTTCTGAAAATTTGCCAGAATGTGCTTTATACATTAATAGATGAAATACATAAAAAGGGACGTATAACAATAACACTGCACTGAGATATAAATAGAAAACAGCAGTAAATACTTCCCAAAGACTGTAAGATGGCGGCGACCAATGAGAAAAGTGGTCACATAGGGGGCAGATCACGTGACAACAACCTGAGGCTACGGCCAACTATAAATGTCTTTTTTTTCCTTGACATTGGTTGTAATGCCTCGCGGCAACTAATTAAAGCATTCAGTCCCACATGGTAAGCTATTGTAGCGCAATAAAAAAGTCATTTAAATACACGTTGTTTTAACATAATAGTATAACAAAGATAATACTTAAAACAAATGACCTTACCAGTGCTATTTTTAGAAAATTACATTATCTGAAATCATGTAAACTTCTTTTAGCCATACATTCAGATATATTTGACACTTTTTTGTTTCCAAACAATAAAATGGACATAGTGTAATAATTATGTTATAATGAGTGGTGTAGATAGAAATTCACTTGTACACATGCATATATACATATTCACTTGCAAATTTTAATTTGAATCATATTCTGGCATATTAGGATATCACTATAATCACTTTATTTGTGCAGTTATAGCCTCAAGGCCAGTTTTTACAGCTAGATAAACTAGAGGATCGCTCGCAAAAAAAAGATAATGTTTTTGCATAGCAAAAACAAAGCGTCCCGAAAAGGATATATTTGAGAAATACTGGCTATCTGCAATACTTTTAGTGATAATAGGCATTTACTCATTTTGAGTAGGTGAGTAATTAGCTACGGATCTGAAAATTTACTAATTGAAGCTCTCCAAAATGAAGGTGAATGAGTTGAGAAATACTGGCTGCAATACTTTTAGAGATAAATCGCATTTACTCATTTTGAGTAGGTGAATAATTAGCTACGGGTCTGAAACTTCACCAAGTGAAAGCTCTCCCCAAAGTAGGTGAATGAATAATTTTTTTGAAAATTGGCATGACTACTCTGCAGAGATACTCTGTGGGTCCAAAATTTCGTTGAAATCGCTCTACCTAGCACGGTTTTCCACATATAAGCATTTTTAACACAGTTTTTGAGATACAGGCATTTTAATGTTTTGCAATTTTAGCGAAAAATTCAAAATGGTCGCCATTTTTGGTGAGACAAATTTTTTTTTTAAAAATTGTGATAGCTACTGTGTAGAGATACCCTATGGGTCAAAAATTTTGTCGAAATCGCTCTATCTAGCACGGTTTTCGAGATATTAGATTTTTGTGTTTTGCAATTTTTGCGCGAAATTAGAAAATTCAAAATGGCCGCCATTTTTGGTGAGACAATTTTTTTTTGAAAATTGGCATGGCTACTCTGCAGAGACACCCTGAGGGTAAAAAAATTCATCGAAATCGCTCCATCTAGCACGGTTCTCGAGATATAAGCATTTTTGTGTTTTGCAATTTTTGCGAAAAATTCAAAATGGCCGCCATTTTTGGCGAGACAAAAATTTTTTCAAAATTGGGACAGCTACTCTGCAGAGATACCCTGAGGGCCAAAAATTTCGTCGAAATCACTCTATCTAGCACAGTTTTCAAGATATAAGCATTTTTGTGTTTTCCTTATTTGGAAAATTCGTAATGATTAATTAATCATTAATTACTCGGCCATTTCTTAACCAATCACTGCCAAAATCTAATGATTTCCAGATTTTAATAGACTGAATGTATTTGCTAAGTTTCAGGTGAATTGATAAAATCCCTTTCAAGTTATCATCCGGATAAGCTTACCCATTGAAAAAAGAAATTTTTGGTCATGTGACCTCTCTGATTTGTTGAAATGTCACTGCAGCATATTCAAAAAAAATTCCCAAGGCTACTGCATAAACCTGCCGAATTTGAAAAGAATCCGCCTAACGGTTATAGAGTTATAAGGAAAACAAAATGCGGAGCCGGCGGAGCCTGAAGGTCTCCCATACACAAACTAGAGTCCAGTGGCTGGCTTTCA
The DNA here is from genome assembly GCA_964017235.1 of Sabellastarte sp. h YS-2021. Taxonomy (NCBI): domain Eukaryota; kingdom Metazoa; phylum Annelida; class Polychaeta; order Sabellida; family Sabellidae; genus Sabellastarte; species Sabellastarte sp. h YS-2021. Next base: position 21,850,426 of record OZ024928.1, read on the forward strand.
CCCAACCATAGAGTCGAATCTTAGGACAGGACTGGGTTGAAATCTGTAAACTCTGTATTATCGCCCGCATTTGGAAACCACTTTCAGCTAAGTTTTCAGATTTGTGTCGTGAGATGGGTATTTGTTTACAAATATAAAGGGTCTGTAGATCCAGCATATTTCCTGTCCACGGTCTTGCCTCATTAATATTAATGAACAAACATGCGCAGTCACGGCAGTTCTTCGAGGGGGCTTCCTGACAATATTTTACAAGGCTGGTTTAAGATGAAAACTACCAGCATATTTCCTGTTCACGGACTTGCCTCACTAATATTAAAGAGCAAATATGCACAGTCACGGCAGTTCTTTGTGGTGGTTTCCTGACAATATTTTACAAGGCTGGTTTAAGATGAAAACCACCAGTATATTTCCTGTCGACGGACTTGCAGTTTGAAATTTGATTTTGAAATGAGAAGACGTATTTCAATTATGAAGCGTGGATATATAGTACTGTATATGGATATTTTACAGAAGCAAATTGTAAGTATTTAAATAAAATATTTGTGTGTTGTTTCTACAATATATCGAATAGCCATAATGAGCGAAAATAGGGAGCCACAGATTATGTTGTATTTTTACTGATGAAGTAGTTTGTGGAAATCATGTGACAACTTCTAGGACATACAAAAGCGCCTTCGAGTGGTTGAATGTAGAACTACGGAGTTTGAATATTTTCATTGTCTCTGCCAGAGGTGTTCTCGATTCTGATTGGCTGAATGATAAATGTGTAGTACTATTGTGACTTCACTTCATTCATTAATTTCTTTGCGGTTTATTTGTTTGACAAATGGGTTGATGCGCAGACAACAATTTTACATTAACAGTGACTGTGTGGTCAACCCTGCAGACGAACAAATTAATTGGGGTTTCACCTCTAGAAACCAGCAGACGAAACCGTTAAAAAAGACTCGTTCGAGTAGACCATCACAATAGCAAAAACAATAGTTTCTAGGACATCCGGGACTTTACAGAAAGCCAGACGAAGTGCTAAACTAGCTTTTTACTTCATAAAATATAACTTAATAAAAACATTAAAAATCTTCAAAATGGCAGTGTATAATATACACCTTAATGTACAGATATGTGAAAAAATATTATGCAGAATTTGATATTTAAGGGCTTAAACGGCCAATTTAAAATCGCGGCCACAACCCAGTACATAACTCGAATCAAAGATTCGACTAACAAGCGTCCCTTGCGGGACGCTTAATAAACTAACCCTAAAAGGTGTGCAGCTTCAAATTACTGGCTTATGTACACAAAATATTCCAAAACTTGTCCAGTTACTTCAATAGCTTCATTTCTTTGCTTCTAAGGATCACTTCTTTTAACATGCAAACATTCCACTTCAGACCTCTTTGGAGTTTTATACACTGAGGAGACTCAAAAGTCTCGACAGGACTGGAGGTAGGTGATTACACTGAAATTCAGTATCTTATTTAATCTTCAAGAGTTTGGCCTAGTTACAAGAAATCACTGGCAGGGATCACTTAAACCAGCTACCATTAATGTTAATGTAATGGGCATAAGTTATATACACTGACATGAATGCAATAAACGATACCTTTTCAACTTGAGATGATTGTGGTTCCTTTCTCATTTGTGGCTCTGTACTCATGGGTCTTTTGCTTGATGTGATCTTTAAGGTGAATTCAGGTAGCTTTCCTATCTCCCAGAGGAAATTTTAAAATTTAATGCATTTACTTGATCAGATTACTGATGCAGGTTACTTTACATGCTAATATCTGCATAAAATATAACTCCCTTGTATATTTTCCCCTTGACTGGAGCCTGAATCTCCTCATCCACTTCACATACTTGTCCAAACTCTTTCTTGGTTCTTCAACAATTTTTATATTAATAGTGCTGGTAATATAACCACCTTCACATTCCACAACAGCATATATTTTATCCATGTTTGATGTTTTATAAAAATCACCTTCTGTATAACAACACAGCAACTTAAAACTGAAAGCCAAATACTCATATCTATACAAGCTATTTGAAGGTTGTGAAAAAATTCTGTGTCTTTCAAATCATCCAATCAGAAATTCCATACACCAAGCTGGATCTTCCTTTGGATACACATGTACATCACAGTCATGTGGCATCTGCACTATTTACTGATCAGTGATTAAGTCTAAACTTAAACATATGATTGTGATGCTAGCTGGCATTCCTAATTTAACAAGAATTCAAGAGAATTGTACTGTGTCATCAGCTTTGATAAGAACTGAAGCGGATGAAATTCGAAAGGACATAAATTACGCAAGATAGACAGAAATAGTTGATGTGCAGCATTTTTGCAAATCTAGACCATCTTTCAGAAGGATTGAGTCATGGTGAAGCCCACCTTGTTGAAAAATATACCTTAAACTGCCAGTCATATGACCATATAAATTAATGCATTGTGCAAGATGTCCTGTCTTGTCTGCTTCCTCTCTTCATGGAGGAAAGAAGGACTTATATTTGTCCACCTCCTCTCTTCATGGAAGAAAGAAGGGCTTATATTTAAAGCAAACAAGCAAAATCATTGTCTATCAATTCTACACTGATAATCTGCTAGTAGTAATATCTGTAAATGCATTGTACAAGATGGGTCATGTCTTGTCTCCCTCGACTCTTCATTGAGGAAAGAAGGACATATATTTCTCCATAATTTTATGGGACAGCAAATGAGCATTATCTAATCTGGAGTTTTAGGTCACTTTACCATACTGGTCTTCTTCAGGACTTTTTATATCCACAATGTAGAAACAGAAAGAAGTGTTGCCATGGCAACACTAGCTGCCTGATATTGCTGAAAAGCTAACCAGCTCATATTCATGGAGTTTGGAATGCAAAAAAAACATGGAAATATAAGTCAAAGAAACACAAAAAAACTAATAAGCTGAAATCTGTGCAAGGGTTAGGAATGCAAAGATACCTGAGAAAAATTTTTAAGTCCAAGAAACATAAAAAATAGCATCAGAGATGCCCGTACCCCACAGCCTAGGGAAATATTTTCAACACCAAGAGATACAGAAGTACTGTACCAGTACAAACTTCAGGATACTTTCAGAGCACTGTCAGTTATATAAAGGTCCAAACAATGTTTAAATGGAGAAATAATGTTTAAAAGAAAGATAATGCATATAAAGATGAAGTACTAAAACAAGATAATTCAATAACAAGATAACAGCATTAATCAGCAAACTAAAATTCAACACTCTTTATCTACACCTGCATGGCCCAATTATGGTTTAGATGGTTTGAATATTATCATGCATATAGAAGTGGTAATACATTTAATGAATGCTTATGTGTGGTGTTGGAGCAAAATCTGTGGCTCACTTGATCTCTTACAATGGGAAGTTATGAAAGTAAAATTCTTAATAAATTCTAATATGACTTTAACAGTGCTAAATCTGCATCAAAAAAACAGACTCAAAGGTGCAACAAGATTTTATAGGTCAAGGTCACTACAGCAAGGTCAAAGGTCAAATCAAGGTCAGATCATGACGTTGCACAACTACACCCCCTAACCAATGTCCCTACCAAGTATCAACTTCCTACACCTTGCGGTTTCCGAGATATAGCCCGGACAAGATTTTCGAACTCAAGGTCACTACGGCAAGGTCAAAGGTCAAATCCTTGTCAGACCATGACATTGCACACCTACACCCCCTAACCAATATCCCTACCAAGTATCAACTTCCTACACCTTACGGTTTCCGAGATATAGCCCGGACAAGATTTTATAGGTCAAGGTCACTACGGCAAGGTCAAAGGACAAATCAAGGTCAGACCATGACGTTGCACAACTATACCCCCTAACCAATATCCCTACCAAGTATCAACTTCCTACACCTTACAGTTTCTGAGATATAGCCCGGACAAGATTTTATAGGTCAAGGTCACTACGCCAAGGTCAAAGGTCAAATCAAGGTCAGACCATGACGCTGCACACCTACACCCCCTAACCAATATTCCTACCAAGTATCAACTTTCTACACCTTACGGTTTCCGAGATATAGCCCGGACAAGATTTTATAGGTCAAGGTCACTACAGCAAGGTCAAAGGTCAAATCAAGGTCAGATTGTGATGTTGCACACCTACACCCCCTAACCAATGTCCCTACCAAATATTAACTTCCTACACCTTACGGTTTCTGAGATATAGCCCGGACAAGATTTTATAGGTCAAGGTCACTACGGCAAGGTCAAAGGTCAAATCAAGGTCACACCATGACGTTGCACACCTACACCCCCTAACCAATATCCCTACCAAGTATCAACTTCCTACACCTTATGGTTTCCGAAATATAGCCCGGACAAGATTTTCAAACTCAAGGTCACTACGGCAAGGTCAAAGGTCAAATCAAGGTCAGACCATGACGTTGCACACCTACACCCCCTAACCAATGTCCCTACCAAGCATCAACTTCCTACACCTTACGGTTTCTGAGATACAGCCCGGACAAACTCTTTTCCCGCCGCCCGCCCACCCACCCGCCCGGACGCCCGCCCATCCGGACACCATGGGTGAAAACAATACCCCAACAGCCCTTAAGGGCTGTGGGGTAAAAAGTGATGCCAGGTGACACTTGTTGCCAGGTGTTGCCAAAAAACTAATCAGCTCCAGTCTATGCAGGGGTATGGAAAGCAGAGAACCCATAAAATATGTATAAGTCCAAGAAACAGAAAAAAGTGTTGCCATGGCTCCAATCCATGCAGAGGTTTGGAGTGCTGAGAACCCCCAAAAGATATTAAAGCCCAAGAAACATGAAAAAGTGTTGCCACGGCAATACTTGTTGCCAGATATTGCCAAGAAAGCAATCACACACACTCTCATGCCATTAAACCTCCACGCCAAATTTAGCTGAGACACATAAAATACTGTATCTGTAAATGAGCAGCAATGAAGGGTGGTTCAGAGGGAAAATAAAAATACTATCCATGTCCAGCAGGATGGACATAATAGAGACCTTGAGCAAGGCTACGTGCATGTGGAAATTGGCCGTATGACGTAATTCATTTATTTCAACGTCATCATTTTTTGTGATGTTTTTAGCAGTACACGTCATGTCTAGACGTAAACAACTTGTAGCCAACACTGTACCCGTAAGAATAAACGTGTAATATATTGCTTTATAATGTGAAACATATGCACTTGTAAGATAAAAAAAAAAAGAATTGTACTGCTGTAATATGGCCACATAAAGGAATTTCCGCCTGTTAAAATGATCTAAGCATATTTCTTAAAAGCCTGTTAATTCTGCTTTGATTACAATACATGCACATGTTAAATAACACCTTACGATTTTATTGAAAGGTGAACTGAATCATTTTCATTGTTGTTTTCAATAACACTTTTATTTCTGTTTGTAAAATTTGTTGAAAATCGAAAAACTGAAAGGATTCATTTTACACTTTTCTGCTTTTACTGTAATTTGCCAAGGGATATACACATCTAGAGGTAAGAGACAAGCCATACGGTAAACCTGTATGTACAGTTCAGTGCAACTTAGCCTGGTCCAAGTCTACTTTGTGTACATTTTTATTGGCATTAAATTATAAGTATTTTTGTTTAAATCTGTAGAAATATGCGTTACTTATAAGTTATATGGTATATATATATATATATATATATATGTATGTATATATAAGGTCATCTATGATGCACTGAATGATATGACATCACGACCAAATTACATAAACATCACAAGTGTAACAAAATCTGCTCAAGATATTTGCAAAATAAACCCCAACTTGTACCTGTACTTGTAGTTTACAAGTACACGTTGGGGTACAAGTAGCCTTGCTCAAGGTCTCTAATAATTAAAATAAGTTGTAACCTTAAACTCACTTCTTTAACTTTCAGGTTTTTATGGTAACATTACAATAAAGATCCTGTTTTGGTCTAGACACATGTACATGGTTAATTTTAAATGAAAACTCTAAACTATCACTTTAACATTGCCAAAACATCACAGAAATTTGTCCTAACCTTAAAATGAATGTAAGTCAATGCAAATGTCAAGAGTTTAATGTCATGTTAACCATGTAGACTCTGTTCAAGGCTACTTATACCCAAAATTTAAATGTGCTTAAAATCTATTGCACATAATTTAAAATATTATCCAAAATTTTAAAAGAAAGTAATTATAATTATGCCATTACTGAGAGTTAATGGTCACCTCAATATAGTCTCAGGGCATTTCTGTAACATCAGTTACGTGTACCTGTAAAATGTAGATCAAATATGTCTTGCTATTTTGGTATACTTTCTGGAATCATAGAAAGAGTTGAGCTCTGTAACATTCTTCTCACATGGAAGTTTAATGTCACCTTAAAATAGGGGACACCTTCAGGACTAGATACATCAACATACCAAATTTAAATTAAATCTGTCATGCAGAATTGAAATACTTTATAGAAATTGAATAATTTAAATTCAATATAGTTATATTATCACTAGGAGTTTAAGGCTACCTTAAAGTGGGCCACACTTTGACCATTACATCCACATACCAAGTTTGATTTGAATCTGTGAAGCCATCCGTAAGCTATTACCCACAAATCACAAAAGTAAAATTCAATAGAAATGTCCTATAAATGGGAGTTTAAGGTCATCTTAAGATAGAGTACATATCAGTAACCGGCAACACCCACATGCCAAATTTAAATTTCACCCTACTATCAATTTTTGACATATTTTCTAGAAATAAAAGTGTGATGACAATGCTGGCCCTATGGGTGATCCATCACAGCTGAGTAACACCAAACTGTTACAACCTTAAACTCATAAGTTTCTAAAATATCAGCAAGTTATTGAAACCTTACAAAGGAAACCTTTTTTGTCTAAATATATGTACATGATGAATATCGATGAAAAAATCTCAGCACATCAAATATCTTCCAAACACCAAACCAATTGTCCCAATCTTAGAGTCAATGTTAGTTTAAGGTAAGGAGTTTAAGGTAATCTTTCCTGAAGGTTCTGTTCAAGGTTTGTTACATCCATAACTGAAACATGCATAGAATTGAACAGTATTTGAAATACGGTTTAAAAATTGTCAAACTTAAAGTGAATATCATTCTATTAGTGGTACTTTAAGGTCACCTTATTGTATGACACTTATCTATGGCCAGTTACATATACATGACAAAATTTGGATGATGAAATTTCTAAATTTATTTTCAGTGTACTCTACAGAAAAATAAAAAATGTAAACTTAATATCTTATTAATACATGCGAGTTTAAAGTCACCTTAAAATAGGGCACACATTGAAAACCAGTTACAACCACATGGCAAATTTGAATTGAATCCACCAACCCATTTTTAAGATACTGTCTGGAAACGAATAACCTTAACCTAAATATAAGTATGTTACTAGTGGGAGTTTAAGGTCACCTTAAAATAGGTCATACCTTGAGGACCAGTTTTATCCACATCAAAAATTTAAATTTAATCCATCATGCCATTTTTGAGATACTGTTGGGAAAGGAAGTGTGACGACATTGACAATGTGTTATTACTGGGAGTTTAAGGTCATCTTAATATATGGCACTTAACCAAGGCCAGTTACATAAATATGCAAAATATGAAAGAAATTTCTCAAGTTATCTACAGTATTCTCTTTGGAAAAATAAAAAAACTTAAACTCAACATAATTCTTTTATACATGGGAGTTTAAGGTCACCTTAGAATAGGACACACCTTGAGTAAGAGTTACAACCACATACCAAATTTGAATTGAATCCATCAACCCATTTTCGAGAAACTGTCTGGAAAGTGAAAAACTTAAAATCAATACAAGTATGTTACTAGTGGGAGCTTAAGGTCACCTTAAAAACAGGGCACACCTTGATCACCAGTTACATCCACATAACAAATTGCAAATTTAATAAGTAAATTAAATTTTTATAATATCCAATGGACAATAGCTTATTTGGTCGGCGCGGACCGGCCCACCAAACGTCAGAAAAAGACGTCCTGTGTTTCCACCGGCTAGGCTGGTCCAGTACTGTGCACTCGCCAGATGGCGTGTCGTACTTCCTTCCTATCTAGACAGTGTGACATTATAGCATCTTTTTCGTTGTCTAAACCTATTAGACCCCTAATAAGCTGATAGTGGGGCCGGTAGGAGAGTCTTGTGTGTCCATTGGATAGGGTATTAACTTATAAAAATTTAATTTACTTATTAAATTTGCAATTTTATTGCGTTAATACATCCTATACAATGGACAATAGCTGAATAACTACTGCTTGGTCGGCGGGTAAGTTACTTAGATGAACTCGTAAAAACAGAACATACTTTCTTCCCAGCCTGGGTCGACCCTGAGGTCAGGAAACCCTTATGGCTATAGTTGGTCGACAGAGCCCGGTTAATCGGTCCAAACCGACCTACCCCCCCCCCCTCCCCCTTTTTGACAGACCTGTTCTGAGGTAGGGGAAGAGAGGGATGAGTTCAGTCCCATAAGAAATAAACCTCCAGAAGGAAGCACGTCAGAGTTTGTTTTTTTTTTTGTTTGTTTAACTATATATACAATTATTTACATATTTACAAATCTCCTCTAGGCCCTGGATCATTGGTGGATCTGCTGAGCAGCCACAACAGGACCCATATGGTAGACCTCCGAGTCGGCCCAAGCCACATCCTTCAGATAAAATTGCGTGAAGGTATTATGAGATTTCCAGTGGCAGGCTGCTAGCATTTGTTCTAAGGAGACCCTGAATTGGAAGGCCTTAGATGCAGTAAAGGCCCTGACATCATGGGCTCTAACCTGATGTAGGGCGTGGGCTTTGTGATCAGAGAGCTCATAACACAGAATCACAGTTTGCTTGATCTATGAGGAGATGGTGGCAGGGGAGATATCCTTGTCGAAGCCTTTCTCAAAGGAGACAAGGACTAGCTCCTTGTTCTGCCTGAGGTCTAAGTCCTGTCCAAATAATAGCGCAAGGCACTATTTAGTAGTGCCTATTTCGCTCCACATCTATCCACATACCGCACTACTTACAACACTAGACGTAGTCAAAGTGTTGCCAATTTCCTCAATGTACCAAAATTTCAACCCACAACTAGAAATAGGACGCCCTGTTGATAGTAGCTGCGACATATGAATGGAAACAGGATAGCATGGAAGAACACACATTATCATGTGTAATGTCCACCCCATGAACCTTTATTAGTATACAGTCATGTAAATTATTTCAGCTTCATGCCTTTTTGCACTGGTTGGGTCGAAAATTTCAACGAAATCACTCTAACTTACACGGTTAAGGAGATAGAGGAAGCAAATTTGTGTTTTGCCATTTTTGTTAAAAAATTGAAAATTCAAAATGGCCGCCATATTTGGGGAGGGGAAAATTTTTTGAAAATTGCCTAGAGTACATTGCTCAGATACCCTGTGGGTCAACTTGTGTTTTGACATTTTTGAAAATTGAAAATTCAAAATGGCCGCCATTTTTTCGGGAGGGGAAAATTTTTGAAAATTGACATGAGTACATTTCTTAGATACCCTGTGGGTCGAAAAATTTCAATGAAATCGCTCTATCTGGCACGGTTAAGGAGATAGAAGCAAATTAGTGTTTTGCCATTTTTGGCAAAAAATTGGAAATTCAAAATGGCTGCAATTTCTAGGGAGTGTAAATTTTTTTTGAAAATTGACATGAGTACATTTCTTAGGTACCCTGTGGGTCAAAAATTTCGACGAAATCACTCTATCTCACCGGTTAAGGAGATAGGAGCAAATTTGTGTTTTGCCATTTTTGGCAAAAATTTAAAATGGCCGCCATATTTGGGGAGGGGAAAATTTTTTTCAAAATTGACATGAGTGCATTTCTTAGATACCCTGTGGGTCGAAAATTTCAAGGAAATCGCTCTATCTCGCACGGTTTAGGAGATAGAAGCAAATTTGTGTTTTGCCATTTGTGGCAAAAATTCGAAAATTCAAAATGACCGCCATATTTGGGAAGGGGAATATATTTTGAAAATTACTTACAGTACATAGCTTAGATATCCTGTCGGTCAAAAATTTCAATGAAATCGTTCTACCTCACACGGTTAAGGAGATAGAAGCAAATTTGTGTTTTGCCATTTTTGGCAAAAATTCGAAAATTCAAAATGACTGCCATTTTTGGGGCTGGGAAAACTTTTTGAAAACTGACATGAGTACATTTCTGAGATACCCTGTGTGTCAAAAATTTCGACGAAATCGCTCGATCTCGCACGGTTAAGGAGATAGAAGCAAATTTGTGTTTTGCCATTTCTGGCAAAAATTCGAAAATTCAAAATGGCCGCCATTTTTGGGGAGGGGAAAATTTGGCCATAAGTACATTTCTTATATACCCTGTGGGCTGAAAATTTCGACGAAATCGCTGTACGTCACACGGTTAAGGAGATAGAAGCAAATTTGTGTTTTGCCATTTTTGGCAAAAATTCGAAAATTCAAAATGGCCACCATTTTTGGGGAGGGGAAAATTTTTTGAAAATTGACATGAGTACATTTCTTATATACCCTGTGGGTCGAAAATTTCGATGAAATCACTCTATCTCGCACGGTTAAGGAGATAGATCTGAAGCAAATTTGTGTTTTGCCATTTTTGGCAAAGTAGCTAAGTAGCTATTACTCAGTTAGCTATACAGCTATCTTCACCAAAAGCAATCCCATGCAAGCTATTAACCCAATAAACCTCCATACCAAATTTCAGAAAGATAGGCTTAATAGCCTTCCTTAAAATGTCTGGAAACCAAAGAGATACTAACCCCATGCAAGCTATTAACCCAATAAACCTGCATGCCAAATTTGGTAAAGATAGGATAAGAACTGGTGCCTAAAATGTCTGGAAACCAAGTGGGACGCTGGAAGAAAGCAAAAATAATCATCTGGATGGCGGAAAAAGCAAAAATAATATGTCCACCCCCAGTGGGTGGACATAATAAAAGACTAAATAGACCTTACCCGATAAACCCTGATGAGGTAAATCTATACCTAGACCCTGGGCTTAGACTCCTGAAGACTCAGTTGTAGCGGATGTGCCCCCCCCCCCCCCTCTCTTTCTTTCTGAGGAAGACTGGACTGAGGAGAAGGGTCTAGGACCTGCTGTGCCACTACTACTGGTCCCAGATATAAATTGTTGTCGTTGTCCGTCCCAAGTAAGGTCTTTTAGATAAAAATTGGTGAAAGTGTTGTGAGCTTTCCAGTGACATGCTTGCATGATCTGGTCCACTGATACCCCACCGTAAAACGCCTTAGAGGCTGCGAAGGCCCTAATGTCATACTCTTTAACTTGGAGCAAGTCCAAGGCTTGTTGGTCTGCTTGTTTGTAACAAAGTAGAATGGTCTGTTTCAACCATGAGGAGAGAGTAGCGGGTCTGATGTCTGTCCTTTCTTGAAGGAAATGAGGAGGGACCGGGAACCTCTTAGGTCCTTGGTTCAGTCCAAACAGTACCTCAGGGCTCGCACGGGACACAGGGTCCTGTTTTCTTTGAATTGTCTATCTACAATGGTAGTCAAAGCAAGAATAGTCACCGGAGACACACTTTGAGAACCTTCTCTTGCTAGTTGGCTTTTGGCTATAAAGTCTGAAGAAGGGAACAAGGTGACCTTTTCCCATTGGCCTAGATTAGATACTTTGTTTGCAACCCAGGCATGGATTTCGCTGCGGCGCTTGCCGGAGGCCAAAGCTAGCAAGAAAGCAGTTTTGAGAGTGAGATGTTTGAGGTCTGTGTCTTTCATAGGCTCAAAGGGTGCTTTTGTGAGCTCATTGCGAATAACAGAGAGGCTCCACTTAGGAAGGTTTCTGGTACTTTTGGGACGATCCCTGTGGAAACTGAAGAGTAACCTGTGAAGGTCTTCATTATGTTCAATATGTTGGGCCGTTGGGCCCAAGGTGTCAACAATGGCAGTCCTGTAACCATCAATGGTCGAGGGGCGCCTGTTTAGATTGTGGTACAGGTACATGAAAAAATCTGAGATTTGTTTCACAGACGGAGTGGAGACATCCACTGAATTTTCTCTGCACCATTTTTCAAATAAGGCCCACTTTGACTTGTAGATGGTCCTTGTTGATGTCCGCTGAGGGGCAGCAATTCTATCTGCCACCTCCACAGAGAAGCGTTGTTCTTGGAGCTGTCCACTCCTTGACAACAGGTGTGGAGGTTGAGGTGTTGCGGATTGCTGTGGAATATGTAATTGTGGGACTGTTTGAGTAGAGTTGTTGACACCGAAAGTTGCAGCGGGATCTCTTTTGAGAGCTGCACTAGGTCCCAAAACCAGGGCATCCCTGGGCAGCCTGGGGCTATTAGTATGATCAGGCAATAACTTTGCCTGATTTTTTGGATCACCTTGTGAAGGAGAGACGGAGGGTAAGCATATGCAGTGAGACCTGTCCAGTTTATGTTCATAGCATCTATGTCCCAGGCCTTCGGGTCCGGGACAGGATAGACGTACAGTGGAAGCTTGTGGTTCAGATGAGTGGCAAATAGGTCTACATGGGGAGTCAACCACTTTTGGCAGAACCACTGTGGATGTAGAGACCATTCTGTGGACTGTACCTGGTTGGATCTGGACTGAAGGTCGGCCATCACATTCAGACACCCTGGGATGTGCCTGGCTTTCAGAGTTATGTGGAAGTGATGGCACCACGTCATGATCTTCCACAGGAGAGCACACATGTCTGCTGAGTGTGTTCCTCCCTGTTTGTTGATGTAGGCTACCACAGTTGAGTTGTCCGTCGCAACTAGCACTGTTTGGTCCTGGGATTGGACTTTGAAGTGTCTTAGGGCCAGAAAGACAGCCTTCAGCTCTAGGACGTTTATGTGTAGCCTTTTTTCCTGGTCTGACCACAGACCCTTGGTAGAACTTTGTTCTAAGTGAGTGCCCCAGCCTTTGTTTGAGGCGTCAGTAGAGAGTTGGATACTGTGGTCTTTAGGATGAAGGTCTGAACCTTTCATCATGTTCAAAGGATTCTGCCACCAGTCCAGGTGAGCAGAGATGGCTTCTGTCCAGGGAAGGAGGCTGTCCAGTGACTGAGGATATCTCCAATGCTCCTTGAGGTGGAACTAGAAGGGCCTCATGTGAAGGCGTCCCTCCGGGACCATCTTCTCCATTGAGGCTAGCAATCCAATTAGAGACATCAAACATCTTGCAGTCAAAACATGTTTTGACTTGAGGCATAGGATCAAATCCTGAAGTTTGAGCCATCTCTCTTGAGTGGGTTTTACAAGGGCTGAATCTAGGTGGTAGTCGTAGCCCATGAACGAAAACACCTGAGTGGGGTTCAGTTCTGATTTTTCTTGATTTATGATCCATCCCAAGGACTCGGTTAGATCTACCACCGCCCGAGTGTTCACTTGCGCTTCCTCCTGAGACTGGGACCTGATCAGCCAGTCGTCCAGGTATTGGTGAAGTCTGAGTCCTCTGGAGAGGGCCATGAGCTTGACTTCCTTTACGATCATTGTAAAGACCTGGGATGCTGTGTCCAGTCCGAAAGGGAGGGAGGTGAACTGGAACACCTGAGACCTGCTGCAAAATCTTAGGTATTTCCTTGAGTTTGGATGAATGGGGATGTGAAGGTAGGCATCCGATAGGTCTATCGACGATACCCATTCCCCTGGAATCAGGGAGGTCCTGATGGACTCTGGAGTTTCCATTTTGAACTTTTCTACGTGTAGAAAGGTATTGAGCCTGCTGAAGTCTATGACTGGCCTCCACCTTTGGTGAGGCTTGGGTACTAGAAACAGGCGACTGTAAAACCCGAGAGATTTTACATTTTCCACCCTTTCAATAGCGTTCTTTGACAGAACAGACTGGATGCAATCAGCCAGAGCTTGGTCTTAGGGCCTTGTATTCTGATATTATCAGAGGAAATCTGACCAAGTTTGGCCCTGGGAGGAATGGCAGTACATAGCCATTGGTGATAATGTTTAATACGTTGGATGAACAATTGTTTGCTTGCCAGTCTCTTCTGAAAGAAAGGAGGCGACCTCCTACTGGTGGACTGATTGAGGCTTTGGAGGAGTCATTGTGAAGAGGGGTTTCCACGCCCCCTTCCTCTATTGTGGGGTCAAAAACGACCCCTGTTTTGTTTTCCTCTGTTTGAGGAAAAGGATTGGTTACTGCCTTGGGAGGAATTGCCCCCATAGGGGCGTTTCCTGTAGGAGCCTCTTTTCTTGAGGGGACCACGAAAGGGCTTATTCTGGTAGGGTCCGAAACCATGAGAATCTTTCGAGGTGCCTTTATTAAGAAGGAAGTCCTCACCTTCCTTCACTAACTGAGATTTGAATAAGGAAGAAGGCCAAAGGGACGCATTCCTGAGTTCTTAACGTCTGGTCTCTCCCAGTTGAGGTTGTAATAGAGTCATTTCGGCTTCGCGCCTAAGCAAGCCAGTATTTCCCATTGAATATAGCTCCCTCTGGAGTATGTGGGCAAGTGACTTACTGAGACAAGTCAAGGCTTTGTGTTGGATCAGGATGATTTTATTCCACAGATCTAGGTACTCACAGGCCTCCTCATAATCACATTTCGCTACTTTATTGGGGTCGGCACCTTTCAGACTATGCTGGCACTTTTCTAGAGTGGAATTGCAGGAAGAGGAAGTCTTGGCAAATGTGATAGCAAAATTTAACATGAAAATGTTTTGTCTCGCCTGATGTTCCAATTCTTTAAGGAATTTTGCCCATGGGAGTCCCAGAGGCCTTAGGAGAAATACAGATCTTCGCAAAGTCTGTATTAAGTTCTTGCATTTTGTCTTCATAACAAGGTTGACCTAGCTTGTACCACTTTGCAGTGGAGGGAGGGGCTTTGATGTACTTACCCTCTGGCAAATTGGCTGCTTGGAAGTCCTGATCAAATTTGTCCAAATCATCCGTTATGATAGAGTTGAGAGGAAGCATAGATGAAGGACCCCTTGGCCTGAGTTTTTGTCTGCCTTTCTCATCATCAAGGCCCATGACTGCAGTAGAAGACCTGGGTAGGGATTCCCTAGGATCAGGCAACTTCAGGATTCGTCGAAACGTATCCACTTCCTCCGCATATTGAGATGGGATGTCAGACAGAGCTACTTCCCTATAGTAAGTAGAGCTGAAACGATTATTCGTACTAGTCGATTAGTAGGTTATCAAAACACTAGTCGACGCCAATATTATGAAACCGGTTAATTGTTTTCCTGTATATATCACCATATAGTGGATTATACGCGATCGTTTGAACTATGAGTATCTCGAGTTAAGACCTTAAAACGTATCAAATTAAAGCATTTTATATGCATTTTATTTTTAAAATATCAAAATATTACATTATTGGCCAATTATCCAATAATCTGGTGAATTCTTTGCTTTTCAGCATCTCACGATCCGCCATTTTGTTTGTTTACATCGGGAACCATCCGGAACACACACACGTTTTCGGTATTTCTCATACATGCTAAACGTCAGAAACAATTAATCGGTTAGTCAACAGTTAATGCAAGCGACTACCTGGCGACTAAAATTTGCTAATCGTTTCAGCTTCAATAGTAAGGAGGGTCTGGGTCATGTTGAGGGTGATCCTGATCAGGATAAGACTTCCTATGAGGCTTAGGAGACCTATGCCTACGTTCAGGGGACTGACCCTCCTCTGAAGATGAGGGTAAGAATCTGGATCTAGATTTATGTTTGGATTTGTCAGAGT
Source organism: Sabellastarte sp. h YS-2021 (assembly GCA_964017235.1). NCBI lineage: Eukaryota > Metazoa > Annelida > Polychaeta > Sabellida > Sabellidae > Sabellastarte > Sabellastarte sp. h YS-2021. The sequence goes on from OZ024928.1 coordinate 21,866,124, forward strand.
GCTTATTAGGTCTGCTCGAGGCAGGCTCAGGGTCATCTGAAAATTCAGAATAGTGATCCAAGGCAGAGCACGGCACCACATCATAATGCTTCGAAGCACGAGAAGATTTTTTGGGCCTGGTTGAGGCAGCACCTGAGGGGTCCTCGATTGAGCTCAGTTGATGAGCCGAGGCGTCATCGACACGACTATCATTAGGGTCGAGGCGGGGAGGTAAGGCAGGGCCATACTCGACATCCATTGCCTCGACAGCACTCATTCTCGAAGGATCCAGATTTTTGGGTTGGGAAGGGCTTGGTTTAGAAGTTGAAGAGGAGGTCTGATCTACCTCCACTTCTTTGGATTTTTGTAAAGATTTTTGAAAATCTTCACAAAGACTTTGCATAGCTTTTAACATGGTGGCCTGAAACACACCCATTTTTTTATCAATCTGCATATCTAATCGAGATCCCAAGGACTTCTCGATGTTGGACTGAACTTTCTGCTGTAAAATAGTTCCTGGTGTAGGGGGAACTGTACCAGCTGGCGTTCTGATGCATAAGGCCTCGAAAGCGAGAGTTTGAGTTCGAGGCGGACAGGTGAAAAGACGTTCGGCAGCAACCTCGAGTTCTGCCTATGAACCCCTGAAGGATTCGACTGAGTTATCGCCTAAGAGATCCGAGTCTTCGTCTACATTTCTGTCAGCTTTTATGTCGCCCCTCTTGACATATATTTTTCTCTGTGTGATTTTTGTTAATTGTTCTTCAGTAAATGAAGAGCAAATCTCACAGGGAGATATTTTGGTAACACAGGGGTCGTCGCCCTTACCCGCCTCTCTGCAGGTAGGACAATAGTTATGGACATCAAAAGCATGGCAGAAGTGATGACACTTGGAAGCTCGGGGTTTGTCTTTGTTAGATTGGTGAGAAGACATTTGAACACAATAAAAGTACGCAATAAAATACAGAATAAAAAGGATCACTCAAACATGCAAGCAAGCTGAGGCGAAAGCTCATGGCGGAAAATTAGGTAGAATGAACTAAACAGATTAAGCAAGGGAATGATATAAAAATGTACCAACGACAATCAAAATTAACTGAGAAATAAGTAGAAAACGGCAGTAAAAACTTCCCAAGATATTAAAAGATGGCGCAGCCAACGAAAAAGGAGGTGACAAATGGGGTTGATCATGTGACGACAACCTGAGGCTACGGCTAACTATAAATGTCTTTTTTACTTAGACGTTGTACAATAGCGCAATAAAAGTATGCACTTATCTATGGTTAGTTACATAAACATGCAATCTTCAGTATACTCTATGGAAAAATAAAAAGCTTAAACTTAGCCTAATTCTTTTATACAGAGGAGTTTAAGGTCGCCTTAAACTAGGAAACACCTTGAACACTAGTTACAACCACATGTCAAATTTGAATTGAATGTGTCAGTTTCATTACAAGATACTGTCTGTAAATGGATAAGCTTAAAATCAATATATGTATGTTACTAGTGAGAGTTTAAGGTCACCTTAAAACAGGGTACACCTTGAGGACCAGTTACATCCACATGCCAAATTTGAATTTCATCCCTCATGTCATTTTTGAGTTACTGTCTGGAAAGAAAGTGTGAAACAACACTGACAATTCCAAAATTTAATAAGTAAATTAAATTTTTATAAGTTAATACCTTACCTAGTGGACAGATGCAATTGTCCGGCGCCTTGCCGGTCTCGCCAAACGTTAGAAAAAAACGTCCTGAGCTGGGCTCTGGCCGGGACCGGTAGTGTCCTGTTAACTCGCCAGGTGGCTGTGTAGCCTCCTGCCGGTGTACTGCGCATGCTCGCGCATGCGCTCTTCCTCTTTTTGTTGCCTACCTAGGGATTCCCCTTGGTGAAATAAGCCGGGAAGGTAGGGAGGGAATTCCCTTGTCCACTAGGTAAGGTATTAACTTATAAAAATTTAATTTACTTATTAAATTTTCCATTTTATTGCGTTAATACATCTTACCTAGTGGACAGATGCAGAATAACTACCCATTGGATGGAGGGTAGCGCAAGAAGGGGAATTCCTTAGAACTCTGTATGAATGAGTATCCGGTGGATCCGGTACAGGCCCAGGGGGCCAATCCCTAGGATCAAACACCGCTGCCCCCCCCCCCCCCCCCCCCCCCCCCTTTTGTTTAATCAGGCCTAGTACAAGCTCGGAGAGAGTACTAAGGCACCTGGGGGCTGAGAGTTCTGACTATAGAGGAAGAAAACAGGACCCAGAAGCCTATCTAGGAAAAACCCCAGCCCCACTTTGGATCGTGGAAGGCCGAGGGCCCAAGATAGTGGTTGGGTTGTTTTTTTTTGTAAAATATATACAATGTACAAGGATTGGCTAGAGTTGCTTTACTTGCTCTCTTGAATTTGTTGGGCAGCCACTATAGGGCCCAAATGATATAGTTCAGAATCTGCCCAAGCCAAGTCCTTCAAGTAGAATTGGGTAAATGTATTGTGCGCCTTCCAATGACAGGCTGAGAGGATTTGATCTAGGGAAATCCCTCCTTGGAAAGCCTGGGAAGCCGCGAATGCCCGAACATCATGGGCTTTAACCTGATGTAAGTTCTGGGTTTTTTGGTCTGAGAGCTGATAACACAGGAGGACCATCTGCTTAATCCATGACGAGATGGTTGCAGGGACAATGTCCTTTTGAAAACCCTGTTTGAAGGACACAAAGACTAACTGCTTTCCTTGACGGAGATCCTTGGTCCTGTCCAGGTAATACCGTAAGGCTCTGACTGGGCACAGAGATCTGTCCTCAGTTAAGGATTTGTCTAATGAAGGAGCCAAGGCAGGGATGACCACCGGGGCTATTGAAGTGGGACCGTCCCTAGCCAGTTGATTTTTGGCAAGAAAACTAGGAGAAGGGTACAGGGAGACCTGACTCCAGTTTTCTTGGTGCCTAATGTTCTTGAATAACCAGGCATGAATCTCGCTTCTTCTCTTGCCTGAACCTAAGGCCAAAGGAAGACAGTTTTGAAAGTCAGGTGTTTCAAAGAAGCCTTTCTCAAGGGTTCAAAAGGAGCCTTAGAAAGCTGAGAGAGCACTAGTGAAAGGTTCCAGGAAGGGACACCTCTTCTCCCTTTAGGTTTGTCTCTATGAAAACTGTCAAGCAGACGGGTAAGGTTTTCATCTGAACTGATCTTCAGAGAGTCATTACCTAACATGTCTGCAATGGCCGTCCTGTATCCGTCAATGGTACTAGGCTGAAGATTTCTGTCCTTATAGAGGTAAAGGAGGAAATCTGCAATTTGATTTAAAGAGGGCGACCTGAAGTCCACCTCGTTGGATTGGCAACATTTGACAAAAATGGCCCACTTCGACTTGTACACTGCTCTAGTTGAGAGCCTTTGCGGAGCCTCAATTCGAGCTGCCACTTCCGGAGAGAAACCGTGTTTCCTGATGGCTGAGCTTCTAGGAGCCAAGCATGAAGATTGAGGTTCTGGAGGTTCCTGTGAAGAAGCCCGTTGAAGGGCTGTGTCACGAGGTCCTTTATCAGATGCAGACTGAAGGGAATCTGAACTGATAGGTCTACCAGATCCCAAAACCAAGGCATGTTCGGCCAACCTGGAGCAATGAGAATCATCCTGTGGCAACCCTGATCCCTCAATTTGGTAATTACCTGGAGGAGCAGAGAGACTGGAGGGAAGGCATACACGTCCAGGTGTTCCCAGGACAGGCTTAGGGCGTCCACTGCCCAGGCCGTCTGATCCGGCACAGGAGACACAAATTTGGGAAGCTTGTGGTTGAACCGGGTCGCGAATAGGTCCACCAGAGGAGGAGCCCAAGTGGAACACAACCGATTGAACACTTGACGAGAGAGGGACCACTCTGTCTGAATCACTTGGTTGTGTCTTGACAGTTTGTCTGCTATTACATTTAGGCGACCCGGAATGTGCCTGGCCCAGAGGGTTATGCCTCTGGGATGGCACCAGGAGAGAAGTCTCCATAGGAGGGCACAGAGAGAGCCTGACCTCATACCCCCTTGTTTGTTTATGCATGAAACCACTGTCGTATTGTCTGTGGCAACAAGAACAATCTGACCTCTGCAAAGATGCTCGAACTGTTGGAGAGCTAGCAGGACTGCTTTTAGTTCGAGAAAATTTATGTGGAGAAGACTTTCCACGGGAGACCAGACGCCTCTTGCAGTGGAGTCTTCTAAGTGTGCGCCCCAGCCTTCGTTTGAGGCATCGGTAAACAGCTAAACTACGTGCTGAAGAGGGTGTAAAGGTTGACCCATTAGCACATTTCCCTTGTCCAGCCACCAGTCCAAGTGAGGATGGAGGGACTGGGGAACCGGAATGCGCTTTTCTAATATTTCGGGGACATGCCAATTTCTTTTCAGGTGCCACTGAATGGGTCTCATGTGAAGACAACCAGCAGTTACCTGTTTCTCGGTTGCAGTCAAAAGGCCTATCAAGGACATGAACTGACGAACCGTGCATTGGTGATGGCTTTTCATGAACCTTAACTTTTCCTGAAGGGCTGTCCACCTTTCTTGAGTGGGGAGAACTCGACCGGTGATCAGGTCGAACCGGTAACCTACAAAATTGAAGACCTGAGTGGGAACTAGCTCTGACTTGGTCATATTTACTACCCAACCTAACTGCCGACATAGGGCCAAGAGGGTCTGAGTATGTTGTAGGCAGATTTCCGGGGAAGGGGCTCTCAGTAACCAGTCGTCTAGGTACTGGTGGATTCTGATACCCCTCGCCTGAGCCATGAGTTTCACTTCCTTGACCACCTTTGTGAACTCGAGAGGAGCTGTGGCCAGCCGGATGGACTCCGGGGTTTCCATTTTGAAGGTACCTGTCTTTAAAAAGAGGTTCAAACGGCTTAGATCCAAGATTGGTCTCCATTTCCCTTTGGGTTTGGGAACCAAGAAAAGGCGGTTGTAATAGGCCAGTGACAACCTGACAGTCACCTTTTCTACTACCAACTTTCCCATAAGAGAAGCGAGTGCTTCTTTGAGGGCACAGTTTTTCTTTGGATTTGCATAACCACTTTGAATCAAAGGGAACCTTGTCAAAAGGGGCCTTTGTTTGAAAGGGAGGGTGTAACCCTCCTTGAGAATTGAGACTACTCGAGGATTTGCACCCAAATCCAGCCAAACTTGCCAAAACTTCTGTAGTCTGCCTCCTACATTTTGTTCTGAGACAACATTGGGCGCACTTGTGACAAAGGGGGCAAAAAGACATGGATTTACACAACAAACACCTTTGACATGCTTTATTTTGTTCACTGATTGAACAGGACTTACTCCTTTCCTTTGTGGAGGCCCAAGTAAAGGAGCAGAATGAACATGAGTTACAACATTGCAAGATACATCCAAATTTACAGTCTGACAACTTATTGGATCTAGAGTTTGTGGAACTTTCTGAACATTTAACTGGTCCAACTGATACTGATTTATTTGACATGAAGTTGGACTTAAAAGGTAATTGTCATTTGTAAGGCTTGTACTGGTGGGATCTAGAGAAAATAGGATTGCCTCCTCTGCCTCGCCCACGACCTCTAGGTCTACTCCTACCAAATTGTCTCCACGGCTGTTGTTGTTGTTGTTGGGACGAGCTGTCCGCTGAGGTAGCCGGTTTTCTGTCCTTAGTATCATAGGGGCGATACCTATGCCCGCCTCTCCAGCTAGTGGACTGAGAAGCACCCGGTCCGGGTCTCTGAGAACCACTGCTTGATTCATGTTTTTGGATGTCTTGTTCGGCAGTAATCATGGCCATGTCAGGAAAGAGCCCATAGCCGAAAAGTGGTGCATTACGCAGTAAGTTCATAGTATCCTGTTAGACACCAGCTTTGACATAATCCAAGTATGCGTCTCTTCTGATTAGAATCAAATTGGACAGGTGGCCAAAGAGATTATCATGAGGCAGGTGCTGAAGAGACGTGCCCATGGCAATAGACACCTTTTGGTGGAATGCCATGAGGTCACGCAGGTCGTTCAAAGCACCTGACACCTCCTTGGGTGCTTTACCCTTGCTAATGCGGGAACAAAGAAGGTTAATGTTCTGTGACATCTTGTCCTGCAGTTCTGTAGAGCAACGGTTAAACCCAGCAGCATGATTGATAATATAACTGTTTTCACGGGCTGCTTTCTCCCAACGACGGAGAGATTCCTGAGAGATGGGCCTTGACTGGGGTCCCGAAGCAGGGTATGAAGAAGCTTTTGTAATGCGAGGGAATTGAGAATTCACCTTGGCTTCCGAATCATGCCAGCTGAATACAGAGCGACCAGGCCTATGAGGTTCATCACTTCTGATCATGTGCATTTTATACCAACGGGATTGGGATTTGGGGACCTTGACAAACTGGTCCCGTTTTAGTCCAGCTGAATCCTGTGATCTGGAGGGGTAGCCCTCTGCAACTGTTAAATTGAGACGTTCCAATTTTTGGCAAAGCCAGTCATCTGGCGGCATGGCAACAGAGATTCTAGTAGGTTTTCTTGGCTGTTTCCCCTTCCATGGGTTATTAGATTTGTCGGGTTCTGAAAAGTCTGACTCAAAGGTGGGGATATGGTGCCACCCCATGAAAGCCCGGACTGAGCGTACTGTCTCCCTATATGACATATCCTCGGTTTGCTCGGGAGCCTCTGTTGAATCTGATAACTGTCCTTCGTCCGAAGCGGACATGGAGTCTGATTTATCAAAGTCAATGTCTGAAAAATGTTCCATAAATTCTTGAGACTCCGGTGGGAGAGAAAAGGCACCGGCTGAAGCAGCACCGGTTACAGATTGAATGCCAGCCTGTTGAGTAGAAGAACCGGGAGGAGCATTATCAGGCCCGTTGAACATTTGATCAGAAGCACTTTGAGTAGAACCGGTTTGATCAGTAGACTCCGGACCGGAGCTAGGATCAACCGGTGAAGAAGCTTTAGTTTTGTGAACCACTTTCTTGGGAGCCGGTGACTTGGACCGGTCACGTCTTTTGTGAGATTTGGCATCATGTTCATGTTTATGTCTATCACTGGGTTTATGACCGAAGTCATCCTTGCGTGACTTGTGAGACTTTTTCTTGGGTTTCTGACCCTCAGATGAAGATTTAGATTTGGCCTCCGCGGCTACCGGAACCTGCACCGGACCGGTGGGATGGGTAGCCGGGGGCAGAAAAGGGGTGTCAGAAATAAGTTGCTGAGAATCAATAGGTTTGACAGCCGACACCGGGGTGGAGAAAATATTTCCCCGTGACAACAAAGCCTCCATGCGGGCAAATTGCTCGGCCCATTTATCAGCAATGGCAGTGAGTTGGTCAGAAGTAACAAAGCCCGGAGGCGGGGGAACTGAAGAAGATGAGGCTTGTGCAGAAGATTCCCCTTGAAAAGTAGGTTCAGTATCCACCTGGGCTATGACAGTAACGTCCTTTGGGGATACTAAAATGCCAGCTTTCTTTTCTTTTCTTATTCTGTAAGAAGGTGTAGATAAAAGTTCCTTCTGTGCATCAGTAAACTTGTCACAAATGGGGCAGGGCTTATCAACAACACAGTTATCTTCCCCAATTCGCTTCTCCTTACACCTTGCACACTTATCATGGGAGTCGAAAGCGGCCATTATATGACCACACGACCCCTTTCGCTGGCCCTTTTTATCTCCAGGAGATGCCATGATATATAGCAAATAACACTAACATAAAATATTTCACAATAAAACTGTATCACTATGACAGTAATAAAAATTAAAGTTTCTCTTAAATTCCAAGCGTTATCCTTCACGCGCCAAACAAAAAGAGGAACAGCGCATACGCGAGCATGCGCAGTACACCGGCAGGAGGCTACACAGCCACCTGGCGAGTTAACAGGACACTACCGGTCCCGGCCAGACCCAGCTCAGGACGTTTTTTCTAACGTTTGGCGAGACCGGCAAGGCGCCGGACAATTGCATCTGTCCACTAGGTAAGATGTATTAACGCAATAAAAGTGTTATTACTGGGAGTTTAAAGTCACCTTAATGTATGGCACTTAACTATGACCAGTTATATATATATATATGCAAAACCTGAATGAAATTTCTTAAGTTACTTTCAGTATACTCTATGGAAAAGTAAAAAAAAAACTTAAACCTCAACATAATTCTTTTACACATGGGAGTTTAAGGTCACCTTAAAATAGGACACACCTTCAATACCAGTTACAACCACATGCCAAATTCGAATTGAATCCATCAACCAATTTTTGAGATACTGTCTAGAAACTGAAAATCTTAAAATCAATATAAGTATGTTACTAGTGGGAGTTTAAGGACACACCTTCAGTACCAGTTACATCTACCTGCCAAATTTGAATTTCATCCCTCATGCCATTTTTGAGTTACTGTCTGGAATGGAAGTGTGACTACGCCACTGACAATGTGCTATTACTGGGAGTTTAAGGTCAACTTAATGTGTGACACTTATCTATGGCCAGTTACATATACACGCTAAACTTGAATGAAATTTATTAAGTTATCTACAGTATACTCTGGAAAAATAAAAAAAACTTAAACTTAACATAATTATTTTATACATGGGAGTTTAAGGCTACCGTAAAATAGGACAAACCTTCAATACCAATTACAACCACATGCCAAATTTGAATTGAATCCAACCAATTTTTGAGATACTGTCTGGAAACTGAAATACTTAAAATCAATATAAGTATTTTACTAGTGGGAGTTTAAGGTCACATTAAGATAGCTCACACCTTGAAAAAATCAGCTACAACCACATGCCAGGTTTGAATTGAATCCATCAACCTATTTTGAGATACTGTCTGGAAACGAAAAACCTTAATCTTAATATAAATATGTTACTACTGGGAGTTTAAGATCATCTTAAAAAAATAGGCCAAGGCCACTGCCTGCCTGTGTTGTGGTTGACCCAGCGAAATACTTTTTTTTGTGCTATAAATGTGCAGAGATTAATATATGTTTTATACAATAAATGTAAAACTATAAATAGGACGCCCCGTTGATAGTGGCTGCGACATATGAATAGAAACAGGATAGCATAGAAGAACACACATTATCATGTGTAATGTCCGACCCATGAATCTTTTGCAAAAATTGTACAGTAGTCTTACAAGACCCCGTTTCATTTGTAAAATATCAATGATGCTTAAGTACTTATTAGTACACATGCAAGTTATTTCAGCTTCATGCCTTTTTGCATTGGTTGGGTCGAAAATTTCAAAAATCTTGCACGGTTAAGGAGATAGAAGCAAACTTTTGTTTATCGATTTTTGGCAAAAATTCAAAAATTGCCAAGAGCACATTGATTAGATACCCTGAGGGTCAAAAAATTTTAACGAAATCGCTCTATTTTGCACGGTTAAGGCGATTAGGAAATTTCTGTTTTTCCATTTTTAGTAAAAATTTGAAAATTCAAAATGGCCACCATATGTGGGAAGAGGAAAAGTTTTTAAATTGCCAAGAGTACATTTCTTAGATGCCCCGCCATGGGTCGATAATTTCGATGAAATCACTGTATCTCACACGGCTAAGGAGATAGAAGCAAATTCAGGTTTTGCCATTTTTGGCAAAAATTCAAAAATAAAATTTTTGGAAAATTGCAAACAGTACATTTCTTAGATACCCTGTGGTTAAGGAGATAGAAGCAATTTTGTGGTTTTTCCATTTTTGGGGAGGGGAAAATTTTTGGAAAATTACCATGAGTAAATTTTCTAGATACCCTGTGGATCGAAAATTTCGACGAAATCACTCTATCTCGCACGGTTACAGAGATAGAAGCAATTTTGTGTTTTTCCATTTTTGGCAAAAATGCGAAAATTCAAAATGGCTGCCATTTTTGGGAGGGGAAAATTTTTTGAAAATTGCCAAGAGTACATGCTTTAGATAGCCTGAAGGTCGAAAATTTCGACGAAATCGCTCTATGTCGCACCGCTATGGAGATATAAGCAATTTTGTGTTTTTCCATTTTTGGCAAAAATGCAAAAATTCAAAATGGCCGCCATTTTTGGGGAGGTGAAATTTTTTTGAAAATTACCAAGAGTACATTCCTTAGATACCCTGTGGGTGGAAAATTTCGACGAAATCGCTCTATCTCGCATGGTTAAGGAGATGCAAGCAATTTGGTGTTTTGGCCGGCATTTTTGGGGAGAGGAAAATTTTTTGGAAATTGCCAAGAGTACATACCGTATTTATTGTAATAAACGCCCCCTCCCTATTAATCGCCCCCCCCCCCCCCCCCCCTTCTCTACCTTTGCAAGGTTCATGTTTCGGGGTTTTACATCCCTCTCAACAGCCAACACCTTTGCGATTCCGGGATTCCGAAAAATGGTGCGTTTTAGTACTTCCCAAGGGAATATCGCTTACGAGAAATAAAGAAAATAAAAACAAAACATGGCAGTTTTGATCACAGACGCATTGAAATCTGCAAAAATACGAGATAAAACTACATAATTTCTTCAGATTTAAGGTTAGTTTTAAATATTTTAAGCTGTCTCACCATTATACAGGCCAGCAAGCGAGATCAAGGCAGTAAGTGTCCATTATCGCCCATTGCTACTACACTCGAGATATGATTTTGTTTATCTGTAATGGTCGCCTCCCCCTTTTGAAAAAAGCATCGCCCTGGGGCGTTTATTAGAATAAATACGGTATGTTAGATACCCTGGGGTGGAAAATTTAGATGAAATCGCTCTATCTCGCTCAGTTAAGGAGATACAAGCAATTTTGTGTTTTCCATTTTTTGCGAAAAATTCAAAAAATCAAAATGGCCGCCATTTTTGGGGAGGGGAAATTTTTTTAAAAATTACCAAAAGTATATTCCTTAGATACCCTGTGGTTCGAAAATTTCGACGAAATCGCTCTATCTCGCATGGTTAAGGAGATAGAAGCAATATTGTGTTTTGGCATTTTTGGCGAAAATTCGAAAATTCAAAATGGCCGCCATTTTGGGGGAGGGGAAAATGTTTGTCAAGAGTACATTCCCTAGATACCCCGTGGGTCGAAAATTTCGACGAAATCACTCTATCTCGCATGGTTAAGGAGATAGAAGCAATATTGTGTTTTGGCCGACATTTTTGGGGAGGGGAAAATTTTTTGGAAATTGTCAAGAGTACATATTTTAGACACCCTGCGCATGGAAAATTTCGACGAAATCGGTCTATCTCGCACGGTTAAGGAGATACAAGCAATTTTCTGTTTTTCCATTTTTGGCAAAAAATTCGAAAAATCAAAATGGCCGCCATTTTTGGGGAGAGGAAAATTTTTTGAAAATTGCCAAGATTACATTACTTAGATACCCTGTGGGTCGAAAATTTCAACGAAATCGCACGGTTAAGGAGGTATAAGCAATTTTGTGTTTTTCCATTTTTGGCAAAAATTCGAGAATTCAAAATGGCCGCCATTTTTGGGGAGGGGAAAATTTTTTGAAAATTGCGAAGAGTACATTCCTTAAATACCCTGTGGATCGAAAATTTCGACGAAATTGCTCTATCTCGCACCGTTTCTGAGATAAACACGTTTTTGTTTTTTCAGCGTTAAGAAAAATCGTGACATTTAGTAAATCATTAATAAGTCGGCCATTTTGTATTGGATCACTTCGAAAAGTTAATGATTTCCAGACATGTATATAATGAAGCTACTTGCAAAATTTGATGTGAATAGGTGAAGCGCTTTTTAAGTTATCATCCAGACAAGCACACCCTTTTGAAAAACATGTTTTTGGTCATGTGACTTCTCTGATTGGTTGAAAAACATGCAATGAGGAAAAATGATAGTCCTCTACCCAAGATAGCTCCATACCAAATTTCAAAGAAATCGGTGCTGTAGTTTCTGAGGAGAAGAGGCTGGAAAAAATTGTTGACGCCGACAACAACAACAACGAAGACGATGCCAGGCCATGCCATTAGCTTACGGCCGTTGGACAGTAAGCTAAAAATAGGCCACACCTTGAGGACCAATTACATGCACATGCCAAATATCATGCTATTTTTGAGATACTCTCTGGAAAGGAAGACAGATGTGTAGACAGATGTACGTGATGAATATCAAAGATTAAAGTCTTAATTAGAACATCAAATATCTTTCAAACACCAAAAATTGTCCCAACCTTAAACTCAAAGTTAGTTTGCAGATGTGAGAGAGTTTAAGGGAATCTTTTCCTGTAGCTTTTTCTTCACGGTTTGTTACATTCACAACCTGAAAGATGCTTAGAATTGCACAGTCTTTGAAATACTGTTGAAAAATTGCCACACTTAAAGTGAAAATAATTCTGTTATTACTGGGAGTTTAAGGTCACCTTATTGAAATACACTTACCTGTGGCCAGTTACATATACATGCAAGATTTGAACGAAATCTCTCAAGTTATTTCCAGTATACTCTAAAAATAATGTAAATTCAATATAACCTTTTAATACACGAGAGTTTAAGGTCACCTTTAAGAAGGGCACACCTTGACAACCAGTTACAACCATATGCCAAATTTGTATTGAATCTATCAACAAATTTTTGAGATACCATCCGGAAACAAAAAACCTTCAAATCAATATAAGCATCTTACTACTGTGAGTTTAAGGTCATCTTAAATAGGGCACACCTTGAGATACTCTCTGGAAAGTAAGTGTGAAGACGACACTAACCATGCATGTCTTCCATCAAAGCTGTTAGTGATAAAAACTAATGCAACCTTTATAAAATATCAGCAATTTACTATAACCTTACAAAAAAGACCATTTTTGGTGGAGATATATGTACATGATGAATATTGATATAAAAAGTACTAATTAGCACACAAAATATCTTCCAAACACCAAACATATTGCCCCAATCTTGAACTCAAAGTATGTTTGCACTGCTGTATGTTGTAGCGAGTTTAAGGTATTCTTTTCCTGAAAGTTCTGTTCAAAGTCTGTTACATCCACAACTGAAACACCTAGAATTGCACAATATTTGAAATATTGTTAAAAAATTAGCAAACTTAAAGTGAATATAAGTCTGTTATTAATGGGAGTTTAAGGCCACCTTATTGTGTGGCACTTACTTATGGCCAGTTACATATAATTGCAAAAGTTGATTGAAATTTCTGAAGTTACTTTCAGTAAACTCCATGGATAATGAAAAAATGTAAACTGGACATAAGTTTTTTATATATGGGAGTTTAAGGTCACCTTAACATAGGGCACACCTTCAAAACTAGTTACAACCACATGCCAAATTTGAATAGAATCCATCAAGCCATTTTTGAGATATTGTCCGGAAATGAAAAAACTTAAATTGAGCTTAAGTATCTTACTAGTGGGAGTGTAAGGTCACAAAACTATACAGCACACCCTCAGAACCAGTTACATACACATGCCAAATTTGGATCAAATCGGACAAGCCATTTTTGAGATACTGTCCGGAATACAAAATGTGACGCCGCCACAAAATTGGATGATGAAGCGATCCCTCAATGCCACTCAGCATAAATGCTGGTGACACAATAAAATGGTCTGCACACACATGAAATTATAAAATGAGAGTGAAATTTAAGCAATTTAGAAAATTATCTACTCCACTTTCTTATCACTTAAACAATAAATATGTTGGTAAGTTACACTGCAAGGTATGTTTGAATCTCCTCAATGTTATATATATATTGATGGCCCAAATCAATTACCTGAGCAAATGTGTGAAAATTGTGAATTAAAATAATGAAATTGCACATTTAATCAGTAAATTAAATTTTTATAAGTTAAAACCCTATCCAATGGACAATTGCTTTACCGGTCGGCGCAACCGGTCCTGCCAAACGCCAGAAAAAGACGTCCTGCATATAATACCAGCAGGACCAGTCAGGAGAGCGCATTTGCCAGGTGGCGCATCGTACTTCCTTACTGCCTTGACAACTTGACGTCACAGCATCTTTTACATGTCTAGTTCTAGTAAGACCCCTAGTAAGCTGATAATGGGGCCGGTTGGGTGGGCCTTGCCTGTCCGTTAATACATCCTATCCAATGGACAATTGCTAAATAACTACCGCTTGGTAGTGAGTGGAATCGCCTCAATTTTCATGGTCGATTATTCGTCCATTTTTCCGACCGATGATCGACCCATAATCGACTTTTTTACTCCACTCTAAGGCAATATATCATGAAACACTTTCCGGGATGAAGTATTTGTCATTCCCGTAAGAATAATGGTGTTCCGACATTAAGAACCTACCAAAAACACTCACTTCTGGTTAATATGACGGTAGACATAAACAAACCCAAAATTCATGACAAATCTCTTGATTTATCAAAGGAAAGTGTAGGAAACTGGTTAAAATATAAAAAATACGTGGATATTAAGACACACAAGGAAGGGTAAGATTTATTCGATTTCTAGAAGTTGTCAGTGACCGAACGCGATTGTACCAGAACACCGACAATTAATCAACGTTCGTCTAATCGTCCACTCACTACCGCTTGGTAGGCGGGTAAGCAGCTAGGGACTTAAGTGAACTCATAACCAAACAAAAAACTGAGAAGGCCCATTTGACCTAGTGTTAGAGAACCCAGAGAGGTCAAGGTCGGCTACCAACTGACCAGTTAACCAGGAGTCTACCGACATCGCCCTCCCCTTTTTTCCTTCCCTTCCCTAAGAAGGGGAAGGAGACTGTTGCCACTGGTGCCAGACTATCTAGACCCTCCTTAGCCAGCTGATTCTCGAATAGAAAGCTGTAGGAGGGATACAAGGACACCTTAGACCAGTCTAATGTTCTTGTGTAACCAAGCATGGATCTCACTCCTACGTTTCCAAGAACCTAAGGCCAGTAAGAAAACAGTCTTGAAGGTCAGATGCTTCAAGGAGGCCTCTTTAAGGGGTTCAAAGGCAGCCTTTGTCAGCTAGTGTAGTACCAGAGAAAGGTTCCAGGAGGGGATACCCCTCCTGCCCTTGGGTCTGTGTCTATGGAAACTATCCAGGAGACGAGTGAGATTCTCATCCTTACTGACATTAATGGTGGAATTGCCCAGTTTGTCAGTAATGGCTGATCTGTAGCCATCAATAGTGTCTGGTTGCAACCTCTTATCCTGGAATAAGTGCAGGAGGAAGTCAGCAATGGCTTTCAGAGGTGGTGCCCTGAAGTCCACCTGATTACTGAGGCACCACTTTGTAAATATGGTCCACTTTGCCTCATAGACAGATCTGGGTGATCCTCTTTGAGGAGCCTCAATTCGTGCTGCCACTGCCTCAGAGAAGCCCTGCTCCTTGATTGCTGAGGCTCTAGGAGCCAGGCATGAAGATTCAGATTTGACAGGTTCCTGTGAAGAACCTGATTGAATGGCTGAGACACCAAGTTGGGTATGTTGGGCAGACACAGTGGGATCTGACTGGACATTGCTACTAGATCCCAGAACCAGGGCATGTTGGGCCACCCTGGGGCAATCAGGATTATCCTGTTGCAAGGGTAGTCCTGCAGCTTCTCCACCACTTTGCCCAAGATGGCTGCTGGTGGAAAGGCATATGGGTCCAGGCCCTCCCCCATGCCTGGGGGTCTGGGACTGGTGAGACAAACTGTGGGAGTTTGTTGTTGAACCTGGTGGCAAATAGGTCCACTTGAGGCTGGTGCCACAGGTCGCATATAGCTTGGAACACTTTTGGAAGAAGCGACCACTCTGTTTGAATGGTCTGGCCAAACCTGGATAGCTTGTCTGCTATCACATTCAGCCGGCCGGGGATATGACATGTCCTGAGGGTTACCTGCTGCCTGGTGCACCAGGACAGGATTCTCCACAGTAGAGCACATAGAGAGCCCGACTTCATCCCCTCCTCTTTGTTGATATAGGCAACCACTGTTGTGTTGTCTGTAGCTATCAGTACTGTCAGCAGAGGGTTTGAAACCGTTTTAGAGCTAGAAAGACTGCTTTTAGTTCTAGATGGTTTATGTGCAACTTGCTTTCTCGAAGGGACCAAGTTCCCCTTGCAGTGTGCTTGTCTAAGTGAGCGCCCCACCCTTCTTTTGATGCATCTGTAAATATTTGCAGAGCATGTTTTAGAGGGTGTAATGGTTGACCTGTTAGCACATTGCTTTCCTCCAGCCACCACTTTAGGTGGGGGTGGAGCGACCTGGGGACCGGGATCACCTTTTCTAGTGATTCTGGGACCCTCCAGTTGTTTTTCAAGTGCCACTGTATGGGTCTCATGTGGAGTCACCCTAGGTGGACTTGTTTTTTCTGTTGCTGTGAGTAGACCTATGAGGGACATGAACTGCCGGACCGGGCATACCGGACCGGACAGTATTGACTGGATCTTGTCTGTCAAGGTCTGCCAATGTTCTGGAGTGGGTTTGACCTTGCCCTCTTTAAGGTCGAACTGGTAACCTACGAAGTTGAAAACCTGTTTTGGAACCAGTTCTGACTTTTTCTTGTTCATCAGCCACCCTAGTTCTTGACAAAGGGTTACCAAGGTCTGTTATGCTGGAGACAAGTGTCGTGGGTAGAGGCGCTCATCAGCCAAACGTCTAGGTACTGGTGGATCCTTAAACCCCTCTGAAGTGCCAAGAGTTTGACCTCTTTGGCCACCAGTGTGAACTCCATGGGAGCTGTGGATAGACCAAAGGGTAGGGCTTTGAACTGGTAGGACCGACCCTGGATGTGAAAACGCATGTACTTCCTGGACTGACTGTGAATTGGTATATGGAAGTATGCGTCTTTGAAGTCTATAGATGTGACCTATCCCCTGCCTGTAGGGAGGTTCTTATTGTCTCTGGGGTCTCCATTTTTAAACGACTCTGTGTTCAAAAAGGTGTTCAAGGTGCTCAGGTCCAGGACAGGTCTCCACCGGTTGTTGGGTTTGGATACCAAAAATAGCCGGTTGTAAAAACCCAGTGAATTTTGATTTTCTACCAGTTCTACTGCATACTTGTTTATCAGCTGATACAGTGCCTCTAAAAGGAAGGACTGTTTGGCTGGTTTGTGGTAGTAGCTTATTACAGTTGGTGACCTTGTTAAGTTGGGTCTGAACCGGAAGGGGAGGGTGTAGCCCTCCCTCAGGGTAGTGACTACTTTTGGACTCGAACCCAGAGCTTCCCACTTCTCCCAACACTGGTGCAACCTCGCCCCTACAAGTGGATCTATAACAGTATGTGGGGCATTGGTGACAAATTTTACAGAATGCAAGTGACCTACACAAGAAACATCTTTCACATATTTTATTTCTATGTACATTTGACATGCATTGGGATTTACACCTTTCTTTTATGGCCATCCCGTGACAAAATGAACATTTGCAACACAAGAGTTTACAGTCAAATCTAGAGTCACATTGCTGTTCCCAGCTACCACTGGTGAACTCAAGTTCAAGCCTACCTGACCGGTAACACAGAGTCCTGACCGGTCACAGAATTTACACCGTAATTGTCATTTACGTGGCTTTGAACCCTTAGCCGGCTTTTGGGAGAAAGTTGAGGCTTCACCACAACCTTTCCTTGATTACTGTTTGTCTTTGATCTGTTTCCATGCAGGAAGGGTCGATTTCCAGTGAGAGTGGGTAGTCGACTTGTCACTTGCAGCATAAGGGTGGAAGCGACCTTGTCGGTGTGATGTACCCGTCGAACGCCTCTCCTCACTTCTGCAGACTTCCTCTTCAGTCTCGGTGATAAGCTGATCCTGGAACAATGAGTTGAGATGTATTGGAGATGTTCTCAAGGCATTCACAGTGTCTTGCTTCACCCCAGCATGTAGATATTCGAGATAACTGTCTCTGCGTGCCAGGGTGAAGTTGGCCATGCTTATAAAAACACCTTCAGAAAGGTCTTGCATAGTTCTGACCATGGCTTGGGAGATTGACCAGTTGAAAGTAGTGAGATATTCCAGTTCATTTACAGCCTGTTTCATCTTGTCTGAAGACTAGCCCTTGCTGTCCAGACTTAGGGTTTTAAGCTGAGTGGTCATGGGGTCTTGAACCCTAGTCAAACGTCTTGACAAACCAGCAGCATGATTATACATTATTGTCTGTTCACGTGCTGCTCTCTCCCAATGCCTAAGCAGGTCCTGGCTGAAGGCTCGGGAGGGTAAGGCAGTAGGAAGACTTCTACATACAAACCTGCTGAAGGAATGGTTGAGTTTGGCTGGTTCCGGAGACCACGTGCGTACTGTTGTACTCTCACTGTCCTTCTCAGCATGCATCCCGTACCATCTAGACAACCTGGGGGGGGGGGGGGGGGGGGGGGGGGTGGTTGATGAACTGATCTCTGAGGAGGCCAGCATTGTCGGCATTCCTGGTGGGATAGCCCTCTGTGATGGTGAGGTTGAGTTTGGACATCTTCCTACACAACCAGTCTTCCACCGGAAGTTTCACCAACACTTTAACGGTTGGCTGAACTCGTGTACCGGCAAAGGGGTTGTCATCTGCAGCAGAGGACACAGTTTCAAACTCTGGGATCTTGTGCCAGTTCATGATGCTTCTCACTCCTCTCACTGTCTCTATAATTGGCCTCCTCAGCAGGTTCCTGGTCAGCAGCCTCATCCCTGGGGACATCTCTGTCTGGTGACCGGTCCCGGTGGATATCAAGATCCAGGGAACCAGCAAGGCTGAGCTGGTCAGCTTCACTGTCAAAAGCTGCACTCAGATCTCTCTCACTGGTGGGCTGAACATCAGGGACCAAACCGGGGGCCTGAACAGGCTGGGTTGCTATCCCCGAACCGGGAGCCTCAACTGACTGACTGGCTGGTTGTCACATCTGGAGCTGGCTTCACAACCGGTTCAACCGCCACAGTGAATGTCTTGGCCAACAGCATCACTTCCAGCCGGGAGAACTTCTCTGCCCATTTCTCATCTAACTGCTTCAGATCATCAGCTGAAGGTCTGCTACTGGAAAATTTCTTCTTACTGGCAGAGGGCTTGGGTGACACACTGCGTTTTGTCTTCTTTGCAGGGGTTGACTGTGGCTGAGAAGCCTTGTCTCCCTCCACCTTACCCAGAACAGTCACATGTGCTGGGTCCACTACAGTGGGAGTAGAGGAGGACGCAGTCGCCTTCTTCTCTTTATTCTTTCGATCTCTGTATGTAGGGGTGGCTAATTGCTGAATTTGATCAAGGGTAAAGCCTTTACAAATACCACAGTCCTTCTTGAGCACACAGGAATCATCACCCACATTCTTGTCTCAACATCGTGCACACTTGGAGTGGCCATCAAAACTCGCCATAACATGGCCACAGGTGCCTCGTTTCTGTCCTGGAGACGACATGATCGTAGAAAACACTATAGAACTACTTTAAAGTAGAAACTAGAAATAGGACGCCCTGTTGATAGTAGATGCGAATAGAAACAGGATAGCATAGAAGAACACACATTATCATGTGTAATGTCCACCGAATGAACCTTTTGCCAAAATTGTACAGTAGTCTTACAAGACCCTGTTTCATTTGTAAAATATATCAATGATGCTTAAATATTTCTTAGTGTAGATGTAAATTATTTCAGCTTCATGCCTTTTTGCATTGGTTGGGTCGAAAATTTTGACGAAATCACTCTATCTTGCACGGTTAAGGAGATAGAAGCAAATTCCTGTTTTTCTATTTTTGGCAAAAATTTGAAAATTCAAAATGGCCGCCATTTTTGGGAAAAGGAAAATATTTTGAAAATTGGCAAGAGTACATTTCTTACATACCCTGTGGGTCGAAAATTTCGACGAAATCGCTCTATCTCGCACGGTTAAGGAGATAGAAGCAATTTTGTGTTTTGCCATTTTTGGCAAAAATTCGAAAAATCAAAATGGCCGCCATTTTTGGGGAGGGGAAAATTTTTTGAAAATTGCAAAGAGTACATTCCTTAGATACCCTGTGGGTCGAAAATTTCGACGAAACCGCTCTATCTCGCACGGTTAAGGAGATAGAAGCAAATTTGTGTTTTGCCATTTCTGGCAAAAATTCGAAAATTCAAAATGGCCGCCATTTTTGGGGAGGGGAAAATTTTTTGAAAATTGCAAAGATTACATTCCTTAGATACCCTGGGGGTCGAAAATTTCGACGAAATCGCTCTATCTCGCACGGTTAAGGAGATAGAAGCAAATTTGTGTTTTGCCATTTTTGGCAAAAATTCGAAAATTCAAAATGGCCGCCATTTTTGGGGAGGGGAAAATTTTTTGAAAATTGCAAAGAGTACATTCCTTAGATACCCTGTGGGTCGAAAATTTCAACGAAATCGCTCTATCTCGCACGGTTTAGGAGATATGAGCACATTTGCCTTTTTCAGTATTCAAAATAGCTAATTACTCATTTATTTAATTAATTACTCACTCATCTATGAAGCAATTCCCCCCAAAAGCAATCCCATACAAGCTATTAACCCAATGAACCTCCATACCAAATTTCAGAAAGCTAGGCTTAATAGCATTCCTTAAAATGTCTGGAAACCAAAGAGCTACTGAAAAGTAGCAAAGTAGCTATTACTCAGTTAGCTATAGAGCTATCATCACCAAAAGCAATCCCATACAAGCTATTAACCCAATAAACCTGCATGCCAAATTTGGTAAAGATAGGATAAGAACTGTTGCCTAAAATGTCTGGAAACCAAGTGGGACGCCGGACGGCGGAAAAAGCAAAAATAATATGTCCACCCCCCAGTGGGGTGGACATAATAAGATGGGAGTATTTGTTTTAGAACAAACGAGAGGAGAGTGCCCGTGAACGACTGAGATGACTGAGGGTTTTTGATTGTTGAAAGTGATAATGAGAGGAAAGCATATTTATCAGGGAAAGTGCTGTACAGAAATACAGTAAATGGTAATTGAACAGCATGTTCGAAAGAAATTCCGAAGCTGACAGAAGAAAAGGACAAACAAGCAATCAGTGCCCGTGAACGGGCTCTGTGTCAGCTGACTGTGTGTTTTTAGTTTCAGAGTAGAAGTGACAGAAGAAAAGGACCCAAAAGTTGTGCCCTGGAAATGGTGTTCACAAGGAAAGTAAGAAGGTAACTGTTAAGGTGTAAAAAGTAAGTTAAACTACCCTGCGGGTCAAACATTTGCGCGAAATAGCTCTGTCTCTCACGTTTTTCGAGATATTCACACTTTTTCATTTTCCACAAAAATCCAAGATGGCCGCCAAAAGTGGCGAAAATTGAAGTTTTTCCCCTCTGTATAGGGCATTCTTGTACCACCCCATGGTTCAAAACTTCGCTCGAAATCGCTCTATCTCCTATGGTTTTCAAGATATTCACACTTTTTCATTTTCCGCAAAAATCCAAGATGGCCGCCAAAAGTGGCGAAAATTGAAAATTTTCCCCTTTGCATGGGACACTCTAGCAATACCCTATGGGTCGAAAATTCACTCGAAATCGCTCTCTTACGGTTTTCATATTTCACACTTTTTCATTTTTCGCAAAAATCCAAGATGGCCGCCAAAAGTGGCGAAAATTGAAATTTTTCCCCTTGGCATGAGACACTCTTGCAATACCCTATGGGTCGAAAATTCGCTCGAAATCACTCTATCTCTTACGGTTTTCGAGATATTCACACTTTTTCATTTTCTGCAAAAATCCAAGATGGCCACCAAAAGTGGGGAAAATTGAAATTTTTTACCTTTGCATGGGACACTCTTGCAATACCCTGCGAGTCGAAAATTCGCTCGAAATTGCTCTATCTCTTACGGTTTTCGAGATATTCACACTTTTTCATTTTTCGCAAAAATCCAAGATGGCCGCCAAAAGTGGCGAAAATTGAAATTTTTCCCCTTGGCATGAGACACTCTTGCAATACCCTGTGGGTCGAAAATTCGCTCGAAATCGCTCTATCTCTTACGGTTTTCGAGATATTTGTGATTTTTCACATTTTCACTAAAAGTAGCAATAAAATAGCAATTACTCACTTGTATATTGAGTAACAGTTGTGAAAATTTAAATATGTTACAGTTCACAAAAAAGTAGATGAACAACATATTTGAGAGAAATTGTGTAGCTGCAATACTTTTGAAGATATAAGCCATTTACTCATTATGATTATCATTAAAAATTGACAAAGTACCTATTACTCACTTAGCTATTGAGATAGACGCCCAAGTTACTCACCATGTTGTAGCTATGGAAAAAGTAGCTAAATAACATATTTACACAAAATGCTCTAAATGCAATAGTTTTCAAGTTATATATCGTCTAGTATTGAGTAAGAACCTCAAAGTAGCTATTACTCAGCTATGCAATGAGCCACAGGACTGGAATTTGACTATGTTATAGCTGACCCTAAAATAGGTGAATAACATCAGAACTAAATACTCTAAATGCAATAGTTTTGAAGCTATAAGTGATTTACTCAACAGTGATAACCTATAAGTAGCTATTACTCAGCTATGCCATGAGCTACAGGTCTGAAATTTTACTATCTTATAGCTGACCCAAAAGTAGCTGAATAACATATTTACACAAAATTATCTAAATGCAATAGTTTTTAAGTTACAGGTGATTTTACTCATGATGGAAGTTACTGAAAAGTCCAAAAGTAGCTATTACTCACTTAGCTATTGAGATAGACACCCAAGTTACTCACCATGTTGTAGCTATGGAAAAAGTAGCTGAATAACATATTTTAACAAAATGCTCTAAATGCAATACTTTTCAAGTTATAAATGACTTAGTGTTGAGTAACAACCTCAAAGTAGCTATTGCTCAGCTATGCAATCAGCCACAGGTCTGGAGTTTTACTATGTTATAGCTGACCCCAAAATAGGTGAATAACATATGAAACTAAATACTCTAAATGCAATAATTTTCAAGTTATAAGTGATTTACTCAACAGTGATAACCTAAAAGTAGCTATTACTCAGCTATGCCCATGAGCTACAGGTCTGAAATTTTACTATGTTATAGCTGACCAAAAAGTAGCTGAATAACATATTGCAACTAATTACTGTAAATGCAATACTTTTCTAGTTATAAGTGATTTACTCAACAGTGATAAGCTAAAAGTAGCTATTGCTTAGCTATGCAATGAACTACAGGTCTGCTATTTCCTTATGTTATATTGCTGACCCATAAGTAAGTGAATAATACATTTAAATAAAATTTTCCAAATGCAATATCTTCCAAGGGCCAACGACATGGTGGTTCACTTGTAACTGGAAAACTATTGCATTTAGAAAATGTTGTATAATATGTTATTCAGCTACATTTGCGTCAGTTACTGGTGGCTATTGGTTGTATGTTCACCAGTTTGCTACAGTTGGACCAACGGTGGCTTTCCAAGCAATTTTCAGACTCTAGAATTTGCCAACAGAGGGCCACCCGAGGGCCAACAGTGGATTTTTGTACAAGATGGCACTGAGCAGTAATAAGGGATTTTGGGAAACTTAGTCAAAATTTAATCTACATTATACATCTTCAATGATTTCAGTGAGCCAACAATTTGTAACTCATTTTTAACCATTTTAGAAAATAGTTTTATTATAAATATATGAGAATTTTAACCAGTGTATTTCCACCAGTAGACCAATGTTGAAAATGTTTTGAAGGTCCAAACATATGGATACTAATAAAAAAAACTCCTGGCATGAAGTTACAGTACAGTAGTAAACCACCATCCAAGAAATTTGACTAGGTCAAATATAGGGTGTGTGTGGGAGTTGTGAGTGTGGAAAACTGTTTCTCTGGAAAAAATATATTTTTCTCCTACAACAAACAGTTTTACAGTTGTAAATTTTATACCATGTGAAAGATAAAAGATCAGTGGATGCGCTGGATATTTCAAAGATGAGATTCTTGTGGTCATAACTTGCTGATATACAAAAACATTTTAGGAATTCAGGCTATTTGATATCAATGTTCAATATTGAGTGCAGCCAGGCATGACAGAAAACAATCAGTGAATATGCAGAGTGTTTGAGGGCACATTTCTAAACATTTCCTAAAGAGGCACACCATGAAAGGCTTTTAAAATTGAAAATTTTAATTACGTAAATGTAGCTTTTATAAGCTACAAGCTTACCATGTGGGACTGAATGCTTTATCAGAGGCCACCGGGCTCAGCCAACGATTAAGAAAAATAACCGTACGAAATTTGGCCGAGTCCTGGAACTAGCATATACCCTAGCAGTGCATTGTGGTCGTACTTGCTTCTTCTCTCGTGGTAATTTAGTCCATACCCCCTCAGCTGGAATACAGTGGGGAGGCAGGGTGGGACTTTCCTCAGTCCCACATGGTAAGCTTGTAGCTTATAAAAGCTACATTTACGTAATTAAAATTTTCAATTTTATTGCGCTACAATAGCTTACCATGTGGGACTGAATGCTGAATTCAACCGCCCGGTGGCGGGATTACAGCTGAGACTGGAACATGGTTATTTTTCTTAGAATTTAGAATTTAGAGTAAATAGAAGTAAGAACACCCAAAGTTGGTCAAAAGAGCCAGTCTGAGTCCCATTTACAGAACCCCAGTTCTAATGGTCGGGTCTGTAATTTGCCAAAAACCAGAAGTGATGATGGTACGAATACCGTCTAGATGTTCTGAGAGGAGAGAGTGCAGCCGAGCTCACTCAGGAACAGCCCGTAAGGGCATCACTGCTAAAGTACAGACCCGAGGCCTGAATCTCATAACATTTGCCCCTTAAAATGAGATTAGGGTACATTGGATAAGAAAATACATTATACAGATAAAAATTAAGGATAAAAGACCTTACCGTGAACATCTTGAAGGTAAACAGATACCTAGACCCTGGGAAGGACTCCTGAAGACTTGGATGCAGCTGGCGTGCCCCCCCCCCCACACTTTTCTTCCCGAAGATGAGGATGCTGAGGGGAAGGGTCTTAGGACTTGTTGTGCCGCTACTACTGGTCCCAGATACATATTGTTGTCGTTGTCTGACCAAGTAAGGTCTTTTAGATAAAAATTGGTGAACGTATTGTGAGCTTTCCAGTGACACGCTTGCATGATCTGGTCCACCGATACCCCACCGTAAAAGGCCTTAGAGGCCGCGAAGGCCCGGATATCATGCGCTTTGACTTGGACTAAATCCAAGGCTTGTTGGTCGGCTTGTTTATAACAAAGTAGAATGGTTTGTTTCAACCAGGAAGAGAGAGTAGCGGGTCTGATGTCTGAGGTATGTCCCTTTTTAAAGGAGATGAAAAGAAGGGATCGGGAACCTCGTAGGTCCTTGGTTCGATCCAAATAGTACCTCAGGGCCCGCACAGGACATAGGGTCCTGTCTTCCTTGAATTGTCTATCTACAATGGTAGTTAGAGCAGGAATAATCACTGGAGAGACACTTTGAGAACCTTCTCTTGCTAGCTGGTTTTTGGCAATAAAGTCAGAAGAAGGGAACAAGGCAACCTTTTCCCATTGGCCTAGATTAGATACTTTGTTTGAGACCCAGGCGTGGATTTCGCTGCGGCGCTTGAAGGAGGCCAAGGCTAGCAAGAAAGCAGTTTTGAGAGTAAGATGTTTGAGGTCTGTGTCTTTCATAGGCTCAAAAGGTGCTTTTGTGAGCTCATTGAGAACAACAGAAAGGTTCCACTTTGGAAGATTCCTGGAACTTTTAGGACGATCCCGGTGAAAACTGGAGAGTAACCTGTGAAGGTCTGGATCATGAGCTATATGTTGGGCCGTAGGGCCCAAAGTGTCAACAATAGCAGTCCTATAACCGTCAATGGTGGAAGGGCGCCTGTTTAAGTCTTGGTACAGATACATGAAAAAATCTGAGATATGTTTTATAGATGGAGAGGAGAAATCCACCGAATTTTCTCTGCACCATTTTTCAAATAGGGCCCACTTAGATTTGTATACGGTTCTTGTTGATGATCTCTGAGGTGCAGCAATTCTCTCTGCCACCTCCACAGAGAAGCCTTGCTCCTGGAGTTGTCCGCTCCTAGACACCAGGCGTGAAGGTTGAGATGTTGCGGACTGCTGTGGAATACGTAACTGTGGGATTGTTTGAGTAGTGTTGTTGACACTGGGAGTTGTAGCGGGATCTCTGTTGAGAGCTGCACAAGGTCCCAAAACCAGGGCATCCCTGGCCAGCCTGGGGCTATTAGAATGATCAGGCAGTGGCATTGCCTGATTTTTTGGATCACCCTGTAAAGGAGAGCCGTTGGAGGGTAAGCATAGGCAGTGAGACCCGTCCAGTTTATGTTCAGAGCATCTATGTCCCAGGCCTGTGGGTCTGGGATAGGAGACACATATAGAGGGAGCTTGTGGTTCAGATGAGTGGCAAACAGGTCTACATGAGGAGTGAACCACTTTTGGCAAATTTGTCTGAACACCTGCGAGTGTAACGACCATTCGGTCGACTGAACTTGGTTGGACCTGGACAGCAGGTCGGCCATCACATTGAGGCAGCCTGGAATGTGTCTGACTTTCAATGTTATGTGGTAGTGATGGCACCAAGTCATGATCTTCCACAGGAGTGCACACATCTCCGCTGAGTGAGTTCCTCCTTGTTTGTTTATGTAGGCTACTACTGTTGAGTTGTCCGAGGCAACTAAAACTGTTTGGTTCTGACACTGGTCCTTGAACTGACGAAGGGCCAGTGAGACCGCTTTCAATTCTAGAACATTTATGTGTAGCCTTTTTTCTTGTTCTGACCACAGACCTTGAGTAGAACTTTGTTCTAAGTGAGCGCCCCAACCTTCGTTTGAGGAGTCTGTAAAGAGTTGGATACTGTGGTCTTTGGGATGAAGGTCTGCGCCCTTCATCACATTGACAGGATTTTGCCACCAATCTAGGTGTGCAGAAATCATTTCTGTCCAAGGAAGGAGGCTGTCCAGCGACTGAGGAAATTTCCAGTGCTCCTTGAGGTGAAACTGAAAGGGCTTCATGTGAAGGCGTCCCTCCGGGACCATCTTCTCCGTTGAGGCTAGCACCCCAATTAGCGACATCAAACATCTTGCAGTCAACACATGTCTTGACTTGAGTCTTAGGATCAAATCCTGGAGTTTGAGCCATCTCTCTTGAGTGGGTTTTACAAGGGCTGAATCGAGATGGTATTCGTAGCCCACGAACGAAAACACCTGAGTAGGTTTAGTTCTGACTTTTCCTGATTTATAATCCACCCCAGGGATTGGGTTAGATCTACCACTGCCTGAGTGTTCACTTGGGCTTCCTCCTGAGACTGGGACCTGATCAGCCAGTCGTCCAGGTATTGGTGGAGTCTGAGACCTCTGGTGAGGGCCATCAGCTTTACTTCTTTCACAATCATAGTGAAGACCTGGGGGGCTGTGGCCAGTCCAAAGGGGAGGGAAGTGAACTGGAACACCTGAGACCTGTGGGAAAACCTTAGGTATTTCCTTGAGAGTGGATGAATGGGGATGTGAAGGTAGGCATCCGATAGATCTATCGATGATACCCACTCCCCCGGAATCAGGGAAGTTCTGATGGACTCTGGAGTTTCCATTTTGAACTTTTCTACATGTAGAAAAGTGTTGAGCCTGCTTAGGTCTATGACTGGCCTCCACCTCTGGTGAGGCTTGGGTACAAGGAACAGGCGACTGTAAAACCCGAGAGATTTTACATTTTCCACCCTTTCGATTGCGTTCTTTGACAGCAGAGACTGGATACAATCTGCGAGAGCTTGGTCTTTGGGAAGGGCCTTGTATTCTGATACAATCAGAGGAAATCTGACCAAGTTGGGTTTTGAGAGGAATGGCAGAACGTAGCCATTGGTGATAATGTTTAACACGTTTGAGGAACAATTGTTTGTTTGCCAGTCTCTGCTGAAAGAACGGAGGCGACCTCCTACTGGTGGACTGATTGAGGCTTTGGAGGAGTCATTGGGAAGAGGGGTTTCCACGCCCTCGTCCCCTATTGTGGGTTCGAAAACGACCCCTGGAGCCTCTGAAGTTTTGTTTACCTTGGTTAGAGGAAAACGATTGGTTACTGCTTTGGGAGGAATTGCCCCCATAGGGGCGTTTCCTGTAGGAGCCTCTTTTCTTATTGTGGTGGGGGCCACGAAAGGGCTTATTTTGGTAGGGTCCAAAACCCTGAGAGTTTTTGCCAGTGCCTTTTTTAAGGAGAAAGTCCTCTCCATCTTTCACCAATTGAGTCTTGAAGAGAGGGGAAGGCCAAAATGGTGAGTTCCTCAACTCCTGACGACTGGATTCCCCCATTTGGGGATGAAGGAGGGTCATCTCGGCCTCTCTTCGTAGAAGGCCGGTGTTGCCCATGGTGTAGAGTTCCCTCTGGAGGATATGAGCTACTGACTTACTGAGGCATGCTAGGGCCCTTTGTTGAATGAAAATCCTTTTTTCCATAATGTCAAAGTAATCACATGCGTTCTGATAACCACGCTTGATGAGCTTTCTAGGATCTGCTCCATCTAGAATTTGGTTTTTGGTCTTTCTGTAAGAAGACCTGGCACTGGAAAGGCCCTTTTCCAGAACAGTGTTGCATGCCGAAGAAGCTCTGGTGAAAGTAGAAAGGAAGTTGATAGTGGAGAGGTTTTGCCTAGACTGTTGTTCAAGTTCCTTCAGGATGTGAAGGGGAACCTTGGCAACAGGGGCTCCAGAGGGTTTGGGCGAAATACAGATTTTGGCAAAATCTGAGTTAAGCTCCTGGAGCTTGTCCTCAAAACAGGGTTGTCCCACCTTATAATATTTAGCTGTTGAAGCTGGGGGTTTTATGTACTTACCCTCGGGTAAGTTAGAGGCCAAGAAGTCTTGCTCAAATTTCTCAAAGGCATCCTTGAGAAAAGGGCTCAGAGGGAGCATGGCAGAAGGACCTCTAGGCCTAAGTTCCTGTTGGCCTTTTTCATCATCAAGGCACAGCACAGTAGTAGAGGACCTAGGCATAGTTTCCCTTGGGTCAGAGAGATCAAGGAGTTGCCTAAAAGTTTCAATTTCCTCTGTGTGTGATATGATCAGTCATATCTACCTCCCTGTAGAAAACTGGATCTGAGCTGGCCTGAGGTTGAGGCTCTGGAGGAGCCTTAGGGTGAGGTTGAGTAAACCCCCGAGAATGTGCAGAGGACTCCTCTTCCTCTGCAGAAGAATGAGATTTACGGGTGGGTTTTGACTTGTGTTTCCTCCTGTCAGCATGTTTTTTTATGTTTAGGTCTAGCCTGGTAGTACTCGGAATCGGAAGCTTGATCTGAGTGGTCCGAGTGTTCCGAGTGGAGATCCGAGGGTAACACGCTCGGGTTGAGGCTTTTGTGTAGACCTGGGAGGAAGAGAAGGGCCATATGGCTCCAAGTCCATCAGCTGAACTTCCGATGGATCCGATTGGACATGACCAGAGGTCCGAGTGGAAGGTCCAGGCATAGTTTTAGTGGGTGCTGAATCGGATGTCTTATCTACATCCGATTTGTTTTTAAAAGCAAGCATTTCGTCTCTAAGAGACTTCATGGCATCCAACATAGATGCCTGGAACACACCCATCTCTTGCTTAAGTTGAATGTTCAGGCTTGAACCCAGGGATTTTTGTAAATTATTCTCAATTTTATTCTGCAAAGCAGTACCTGGGGTAGGTGGGACAGTTTGTGGGGTCCTTAAAGATAAGGACTCAAAACGAAGAGGTTGAGGACGAGGAGGTGATGAGAATAAGGTGTCCGCAGCACCCTCCAAATCAGCTTGCGTACCAGTAAAAGAACCATCTTCATCATCACCTAAGAGGTCAAGGTCGTCCTTACTGTTGTTATGGTCGGACTTGGTTTTCCGAGTGTACCGACGTCTATGCTTAATTTTATCATGTTGTTCCGAAGAAAGATCTTGGCAAATCTTACAAGGGCCCTGGTTGGTGACACAGAGATCATCCCCTTTCCCGGATTCTCTGCAAGTAGGGCAATAGTTGTGCAAATCAAAAGAAAAACAAAAATGTCGGCATTTAGACGACCTCGGTTTTGCACTAGTTTGGTGTGAAGACATAATTTATACAATAAAAAGGGATCCGAGCTCGGAAGCACGGAAGCAAATTACACCAACTACGAATTAAGAAATATTGTGAAAAAAAAAAATAGTCCAAAGACGTGATGTGCAAGGAAAAGAAACTACATAAAATAAAACAAGCATTCTGACGCATGCATTTATCTCCCGCCGTATAAATTAGATGTACTAAAGATAGTGGAATATAAATTTTCCGTGAGATGGAGGCACATGTAGAATGACAAGTTTAATGTTTGATTGCAATACTTTTAAGGACAAAAGGCATTTACTCATTTTAGTAGCTATTACTTTGCCATCCAAAGAGTTACAGTTCTACCACTTCATTATGCAGTAGATCAACTCAAAGTAGGGAAGCACGTCTTTAGAAGAAATTGCCTATCTGTACTACTTTTAGAGATACAAGACATTTACTTATTTTAGTGGCTATTACTCTGCCATCTAAAGAGCTGCAGTTCTGCAACTTCACTATGTGGTAGATCACCCAAAAGTAGGTGAATGACTTATTTAGAAGAAATTGCCTACCTGTAATACATTTAGAGTCTAGACCAAGGATGCATCTGTGGCCAGATGCAAAATGTATCCACCGGCAAAGGCAAAAGTAGCTATTACTCAGCTGTGGCACGAGCTAGAGGTCTTAAATTTTACTATGTTATAGCTGACCCAAAAGTAAGTGAATAACATATTTGCACAAAATCCTCTAAATGAAATAGTTTTCAAGTTACAAGTGATTTTACTCATGATGGAAGTTAGTGAAAAGTGCAAAAGTAGCTATTACTCACTTAGCTATTGAGATAGACACCCAAGTGACTCACCATGTTGTTGCTATGGAAAAAGTAGGTGAATAACATATTTTAACAAAATGCTCTAAATGCAATACTTTTCGAGTTATAAATGATTTAGTGTTGAGTAAGAACTTCAAAGTAGCTATTACTCAGCTATGCCATAAGCTAGAGGTCTGAAATTTTACTATGTTATAGCTGACCCAAAAGTAGCTGAGTAACATATTTGCACAAAATTCTGTAAATACAATAGTTTTCAAGTTACAAGTGATTTTACTCATAATGGAAGTTAGTTAAAAAAATCCAAAAGTAGCCATTACTCACTTGGCTATTGAGACAGACACCCAAGTTATTCACCATGTTGTAGCCATGAAAAAAGTAGCTGAATAACAGATTTTAGCAAAGTGCTCTAAATGCAATACTTTTCAAGTTATAATTGATTTAGTGCATGATTTCATTAATTTTAATGTATTAAAAATTATTTTAAAAAATCATAAAAAAACTTTAGCATGTGAAACTTCTCCAAAATGTAGGTGAATGAGTTATTTGAGAAAAATTGGCTATCTGCAATACTTTTAGAGATAATTCGCATTTACTCATTTTGAGTGAGTAATTAGCTACAAATGAGAAAATAGTTATTACTTGCTTATGACATGCAATAGAACCCCAAACTATGTACCATCTTATAGCTAAGGACAAAGTAGCTGAACAACATATTTCAGGAAAACACTCTAACTGCAATAGGTTTGGAGTTACAATGGCTTTACTCAACAGTCAGAATTTCAAAGTAGCTATTACTCAGTTATCAAAGGTACAGGTCTGAAACTTTACTATGTGATAGCTTACCAAAAAGTATATGGACAACATATTTGAAAAGATTTCCCTAACTTTAATACTTTTGAAGATATTTGACATTTACTTCTTTGTTATTTAGCTACAAATGAGAAAATAGCTATTACTCGCTTATGGCATGCAATAGAACCCCAAACTATGTACCATCTTATAGCTAAGGACAAAGTAGCTGAACAACATATTTTAGGAAAACACTCTAACTGCAATAGGTTTGGAGTTACAATGGCTTTACTCAACAGTCAGAATTTCAAAGTAGCTATTACTCAGCTATCCAAGGTGCAATAGGTCTGAAACTTTACTATGTGATAGCTTACCAAAAAGTAGATGAATAACATATTTGAAAAGATTTCTGTAACTCTAATACTTTTGAAGATATTTGACATTTACTTCTTCTGTTATTTAGCTACAAATGAGAAAATAGCTATTACTCACTTATGACATGCAATAGAACCCCAAACTATGTACCATCTTATAGCTAAGGACAAAGTAGCTGAACAACATATTTTAGGAAAACACTCTAACTGCAATAGTTTTGGAGTTACAATGGCTTAACCCAACAGTCAGAATTTCAAAGTAGCTATTACTCAGCTATCCAAGGTGCAACAGGTCTGAAACTTTACTATGTGATAGCTTACCCAAAAGTAGATGGACAACATATTTGAAAAGATTTCCCTAACTTTAATACTTTTGAAGATATTTGACATTTACTTCTTTTGTCATTTAGCTACAAATGAGAAAATAGCTATTACTCACTTATGGCATGCAATAGAACCCCAAACTATGTACCATCTTATAGAT
This sequence comes from Sabellastarte sp. h YS-2021, assembly GCA_964017235.1. Classification (NCBI taxonomy): domain Eukaryota; kingdom Metazoa; phylum Annelida; class Polychaeta; order Sabellida; family Sabellidae; genus Sabellastarte; species Sabellastarte sp. h YS-2021. Next base: position 21,898,327 of record OZ024928.1, read on the forward strand.
AAGGACAAAGTAGCTGAATAACATATTTTAGGAAAACACTCTAACTGCAATAGGTTTGGAGTTACAATGGCTTTACTCAACAGTCAGAATTTCAAAGTAGCTATTACTCAGCTATCCAAGGTGCAACAGGTCTGAAACTTTACTATGTAATAGCTTACCAAAAAGTAGATGAATAAATATTTGAAAAGATTTCTGTAACTCTAATACTTTTGAAGATATTTGACATTTACTTCTGTTATTTAGCTACAAATGAGAAAACAGCTATTACTCGCTTATGACATGCAATAGAACCCCAAACTCTGTACCATCTTACAGCTAAGGACAAAGTAGCTGAAAAACATACTTTAGGAAAACACTCTAACTGCAAGCTCTCCAAAAAGTAGATGAATGAGTTATTTGATAAAAAATGGTTATCTGCAATACTTTTAGAGATAATTAGCATTTACTCATTTTGAGTAGGTAAGTAATTAGCTACGGGTCTGAAACTTCACCAAGTGAAAGCTCTCCCAAAAGTAGGTGAAGGAGTTATTTGATTAAAAAAATTGGCTATCTGCAATAGTTTTACAGATAATTTGCATTTACTCATTTTGAGTAGGTGAGTACTTAGGTCTGGAACTTCAGCATGTGAAAGCCACAGGCCTAATTTAGACATAAAGCCTACCAATAGAATACTGTGGTGCACCCTCTAATATACCTTGCAAACTTGAGAAGGTTAGCTATAATATTTTTTTCATTAGAGCGGTAATGGTGAAATCTCTCTACACACTGTGGCTATATAGTGGATACAATGATTTACTCAACAGTGAGAACCTGAAAGTAGACATTGGTCAGCTATGCCATGATATAGAGGTCTGCAATTTCACTCTGTTATAGCTGACCAAAAATTATGTGAATAATATATTTAAACAAAATACTCTAAATGTAATAGTTTTCACGTTATAACTGACTTACTCAACAGTGATAACCTCAAAGTAGCTATTACTCAGCTATGCAACGAGCTACATGTCTGAATTTTTACTATGTTATAGCTGACCCAAAAGTAGGTGAACAACATATTTTAACAAAATACTCCAAATGCAATATTTTTCAAGTTACAAGTGATTTACTCAACAGTCAGTACCTGAAAATAGCTAATACTCAGCTATGCAATGAGCCACAGGTCTGAAATTTCACTATGTTATAGCTGACTCCGAAATAGGTGAATAACATATGAAACAAAATACTCAAAAAGCAATACTTTTCAAGTTATAAGTAATTTACTCAACAGTGATAACCTAAAAGTAGATATTACTCAGCTATGCCATGAGCTACAGGTATGAAATTTTACTATGTTATAGCTGACCCAAAAGTAGCCGAATAACATATTCATACGAAATTCTGTAAATGCAATAGTTTTCAAGTTACAAGTGATTTTACTCACGATGGAAGTTACTGAAAAGCCCAAAAGTAGCTATTACTCACTTAGCTATTGAGACAGACACCCAAGTTACTCACCATGTTGTAGCTATGAAAAAAGTATCTGAATAATATATTTTAACAAAATGCTCTAAATGCAACACTTTTCAAGTTATAAGTGATTTAGTGCATAATTTTGCAAATTTAATAAGTAAACTAGAAATAGGACGCCCTGTTCCTTGTAGCTGCGACATATGAATAGAAACAGGATAGCATAGAAGAACACACATTATCATGTGTAATGTCCACCCTATCAACCTTTTGCAAAAATTGTACAGTAATCTTACAAGGCCCTGTTTCATCTGTAAAATATAGCAATGATGCTTAAATATTTATTAGTATACATGTAAATTATTTCAGTTTCATGCCTTTTTGCATAGGTTGGGTAGAAATTCGAAAATTCAAAATGGCCGCCATTTTTGGGGAGGGGAAATTTTTTTGAAAATTGCAAAGAGTACATTCCTTAGATACCTTATGGGTCGAAAATTGCGACGAAATCGCTCTATCTCGCACGGTTAAGGAGATAGAAGCAACTTTGTGTTATGCCATTTTTGGGAAAAATCCGAAAATACAAAATGGCCGCCATTTTGGGGGAGGGGAAATTTTTTTGAAAATTGCAAAGAGTACCTTCCTTACTTACCCTGTGGGTCGAAAATTTTGACGAAATCGCTCTATCTCGCACGGTTAAGGAGATAGAAGCAATTTTGTGTTTTGCCATTTTTGGCAAAAATCCGAAAATACAAAATGGCCGCCATTTCCGGGGAGGGGAAATTTTTTGGAAAATTGCAAGGAGTACCTTGCTTAGATACCCTGTGGGTCGAAAATTGAGACGAAATCGCTCTATCTCTTACGGTTTCTGAGATATTAGCAAATTACTCAAAAGTAGTACTGAAAATACATAATGAAGTACCTAAATGGCTATTACTCATGTACTGACAAAGCTATCAGTCCCAAGTGCAATACCAAGCGAGCTATGGACATAACAATCTTGTATTCAAAACTGTAGTAAAATATCTTTAATTATTTTGGCTTAAATGCACGGAAACCAATGGGTACTGAAAATAGCTGTACTTAAGCATTACTCAGTAAGCAAAAGAGGTACAACAGCCAAAAGCAATCCCAAGCAAGCTACTGACCCAATAAGCCTGCATACCAAATTTGGTGACAATAGCTCTAATACTTTTCCTTTAAATGAGCGGAAACCATGCGTGACGCCGGACATCGGACGGAGGACGCCGGACATCAGACATCGGACGGCAGAAAAAGCAAAAATAATATATCCACCCCCCAGGGGGGTGGACATAATTAAATTTTTATAAGTTAATACCCTATCCAATGGACAATTGCTTTAATTTCCGGTCGGCGCGACCGGTCCCGCCAAACGTCAGAAAAAGACGTCCTGTATATAATACCGGTAGGACCGGTCACAGAGTGTGCATTCGCCAGGTGTCACCACGTTCCTCATTTCCTGTTTACCTCTTGTGACGTCAAATCATCTTTTTCGTGTCTAAACCTATGAAGACCCCTAGTAAGCTGATAGCGGGGCCGGTTGGGTGGGCCTTGCCTGTCCATTGGATAGGGTATTAACTTATAAAAATTTAATTTACTTATTAAATTTGCAATTTTATTGCGTTAATACATCCTATCCAATGGACAATTGCTGAATAACTACTGCTTGGCAGGCGGGTAAGCAGCTAGGGACTTGTATGAACTCATAACAAAAACTGAGATGGTCCAATCGACCTAGGGTCAGAGAACCTTGAGAGGTCAAGGTCGGGTGTCAACTACCCGGTTAACCGGGAGACTACCGACACTGCCCCCCCCTTTTTTCTCCTTCCCTCCCAGTTAAGATCTGGGAAGGAAAGACAGAAAGAGAGAGAGAGGGGCTGAGTTCAGTCCCAGAAGAAATAAACTTCCCAAGGGAAGCAAGTCACAGTTTTTTGTTTTTTGTTTTTTTTTAAATTATGTAAATCCAACACATTTACATTATGTACATATTTAACATATTTACAATATGTACATATTTACATATATACAATATGCACATATTTACATATATACAGTATCTCCTCACTTCTGGGTATGGTGGTGCACCTGTTGGGCAGCCACTACAGGTCCCAGATGAAAAAGCTCTGAGTCAGCCCAGGCAACATCCTTCAAATAAAATTGAGTGAAGGTGTTGTGAGATTTCCAGTGGCAGGCTGACAAGATCTGATCTAAGGAGATCCCTGATTGGAAAGCCTTAGATGCAGCAAAGGCCCTAACATCATGGGCTTTGACCTGATGTAAGGAGAGGGACTCCTGGTCAGAGAGCTCACAGCACAGGATCACAGTCTGTTTGATCCATGAGGAGATGGTGGCAGGTGAGATGTCTTTGTCAAACCCTTTCTTGAAGGAGACAAAGATTAACTCCTTATTTTGCCTGAGGTCCGAAGTCCTGTCTAAGTAGTAGCGCAGGGCTCTCACTGGACATAGGGACCTGTCACCCTTGAGTGACCTATCCAGAGATGGTGCCAGGGTTGGAATGATCACTGGTGCCACACTCTCTGGGCCCTCCTTAGCCAGCTGATTCTTGGATAGGAAGCTGGGTGAGGGGTACAAGGACACCTTAGACCAGTCTGACTGGTGTCTGATGTTCTTATGTAACCAAGCATGGATCTCACTCCTGCGTTTACCTGAACCCAAGGCCAGTAGGAAAACAGTCTTGAAAGTCAGATGTTTCAAGGAGGCCTGTTTAAGAGGTTCAAAAGGAACCTTTGTCAGTTGGTGAAGTACCAGGGAAAGGTTCCAGGAGGGGATGCCCCTTCTGCCTTTTGGTCTGTCTCTATGGAAACTGTCCAGGAGACGAGTGAGATTCTCATCCTTGCTGACATTAACAGTGGAATTGCCCAGTTTGTCAGCAATGGCTGATCTGTAGCCATCAATAGTGCCTGGTTGCAACTTCTTGTCTTGAAACAAGTGTAGTCAGCAATGGCTTTCAGAGGTGGTGCCCTGAAGTCCACCTGATTACTGAGGCACCACTTTGTAAAAATGGTCCACTTTGCCTCATAGACAGATCTGGTTGATCTTCTTTAAGGAGTCTCAATTCGTGCTGCCACTGCCTCAGAGAAGCCCTGCTCCTTGATTGCTGAGGCTCTAGGAGCCAGGCGTGTAGGTTCAGATTCGACAGGTTCCTGTGAAGGACCTGGTTGAATGGCTGAGATACTAAGTTGGGTATGCTGGGCAGGCAGAGTGGGATCTGACTTGACATTGCAACCAGATCCCAAAACCAGGGCATGTTGGGCCACCCTGGTGCAATCAGAATTATCCTGTTGCAAGGGTAGTCCTGTAGCTTCTCCACCACTTTGCCCAAGATAGCCGCCGGTGGGAAGGCATATGGTTCCAGGTCCGCCCAGGAGAGACTGAGTGCATCCACTGCCCGCGCCTGGGGGTCTGGGACTGGAGAGACAAACTGAGGAAGTTTGTTGTTGAACCTGGTAGCAAACAGGTCCACCTGAGGCTGGTGCCACCAGTTGCATATAGCTTGGAACACTTCTGGATGAAGTGACCATTCTGTCTGAATGGTCTGGCCCAGTCTGGATAGCTTGTCTGCGAACATGTTCAGACGGCCGGGGATGTGACGTGCCTTGAGGGTTACCTGTTGTCTGGTGCACCAGGACAGGATTCTCCACAGCAGGGCACACAGTGACCCTGACTTCATCCCCCCCTCTTTGTTGATATAGGCAACCACTGTTGTGTTGTCTGTAGCTATCAACACTGTCTTGTTGCAGACGAGGGTTCGAAACTGTTTTAGAGCTAGAAATACTGCTTTGAGCTCTAAGTGGTTTATATGTAACTTGCTTTCTCGAAGGGACCAAGTTCCCCTTGCAGTGTGGTCGTCTAAGTGAGCACCCCACCCTTCGTTTGATGCGTCTGTAAAAATTTGCAGAGCATGTTTTAGCGGGTGTAATGGTTGACCGGGTAGCACATTGCTTTCCTCCAGCCACCACCTTAGGTGGATGTGGAGGGACCTTGGTACGGGAATCACCTTGTCTAGTGATTCTGGGACCCTCCAGTTGTTTTTCAAGTGCCACTGTATGGGTCTCATGTGGAGTCGCCCTAGGAGTACTTGTTTCTCTGTTGCTGTGAGTAGACCTATGAGGGACATGAACTGTCGGACCGGACACACCGGACCGGACAGTATGGTCTGAACTTTGTCAGTCAGGACCTGCCAGCGCTCTGTTGTGGGTCTGACCTTGCCCTCTTTCAGGTCGAACTGGTAACCTACGAAGTTGAAGACCTGTTTTGGTACCAGTTCTGACTTTTCCCTGTTTACTACCCAGCCCAGCTCCTGGCAAAGAACTACTAGATTCTGTGTATGTTGGAGACAGATGTCGAGGGAAGAGGCTCTCACCTACCAGTCGTCTAGGTACTGGTGGATCCTTATACCCCTCTGCAGTGCCATCAGTTTGACCTCTTTGGCCACCACTGTGAACTCCATAGGTGCTGTGGACAGGCCAAAGGGTAGAGCTTTGAACTGGTAGGACTGGCCCTGGATGTGAAAACGCATGTACTTCCATGAATGACTGTGAATAGGTATGTGGAAGTATGCGTCCTTGAAATCTATGGAGGTGACCCACTCCCCTACTGGTAGGGAGGTCCTTATTGTCTCTGGTGTCTCCATCTTGAATGACTCTATGTTTAAAAAGGTGTTCAAGGTGCTCAGATCCAGGATAGGTTGCCACCGGTTGTTGGGTTTGGGTACCAAAAATAGCCGGTTGTAAAACCCCAGTAAGGACTGGTTTGCTACCGGTTCTACTGCGTTCTTGGTTGTCAGCTGAGACAGTGCTTCCCGTAGGAAGGACTGCCTTTGTGGATTGACATAGTTGCTTATGACCATAGGATATCTGGAAAGGTTTGGTCTGCACCGGAAGGGAAGGGTGTAGCCTTCTCTCAGAATTTTTACTACCCTGGGACTCGAACCCAGAGCTTCCCATCTCTTCCAAAACTGCTGCAGTCTCGCCCCTACAGGTGGATTTGTAACAACAGTTTGGACATTGGTGACAGTGTTTACAGAACTCAAGTGACCTACACAGGAAACATCGTTCACATGGTTTATTTTTCTGATAGACTAACAAGAATTGGGATTTACACCTTTCTTTTGCGGTGACCCTGTGACAAAAGGAACATTTACAACAAGAGAGTTGACATGAAAACCAACAGCCTCGCTCTCTAGTGTCACTGGTGATGGGTTCAAACCCTCCATCTTTGAAACACAGTAATTGTCATTTATGCTTTTTAAATCCCTTGGCCGGCTTCTGACTGAAGTTTGAGGCATTACCACCACCTTTCTTACCAGTTTGCCGGTCTCTAATCTGCTTCCATGCCGGTGTAGTGGGCTTCCGGTCCGGCTGGTGAGGGGGTCGATTGGAGGAAACGTATGGATGAAAACATCCAGGTTTCCTTTGTGAGTTAGTGGCTGAACGCCTCTCCTCACTACGAGAGATTTCATCTTCAGCTTTGACCAGAAGGTTGTCAGGAAACAGGGATTGTAGATGGACTGGAGAAGTACGTAAAGCAGTGAGGGTGCCAGGTTTTACTCCACCACGAATATACTCTAGGTAACTGTCCCGCTGGGCCAGAATGAGGTTAGCCATGCTGATAAAGACTCCCTCTGAAAGATCTTGCATCGTACACTGCATAGCTTGGGAAATGGATCTGTTGAAAGTCACCAAATATTCTAGCTCTTCAACAGTCTGGTGCGTTCTTTCCGCCCCCTTGCTTTTTGAGGAATCTCCCTGGAGTGATCTTAACTGGGTAACCATGGAGTCCTGTACTTTGGTGAGGCACCGGGATAGACCAGCAGCATGATTACACATCACGGATTGCTCCCTGAACGCCTTCTCCCACCTTCTAAGAGTGTCCTGGCTAAATGTCCGTGAGGCTGGAGCAGAAGGTAAACTTCGTCTGGCCACTCTGGAGAACATACTGTTAAGCTTTGCCGGTTCCGGAGACCAGTCACCAACTACAGTAGGGGCAGCATCTTTCTTATTTGCATGCATGTCATACCATTTAGATGAACGTGGAGTTTTTACAAACTGGTCCCTTAACAGTCCACTGGTCTCAGAATTCCTAGAAGGATAACCTTCAGAAATGGTTAAGTTCAGTTTTTCTAACTTTCGGCAGAGCCATTCGTCAACAGGTAGCTTCACTGACACTTTACCGGTTGTCTTCACTCTGGCACCGGCAAAGGGATTATCATCCATAGAGGCAGCCGAGTTGTCATAATCCGGAATATGATGCCAGTTCATAAAACTTCTGACCCCTCTGATAGTTTCCCTGTAATTGGCGTCTTCAGAAAGGTCCTGGTCAGTAGAAGATTCCGGCAATCCACTCTGGTCGTGGATACTGGCCCGGGATGACGGGTCCTCCTCCAATTCAGCCTTGCTTTCAGATTGCCTAGCAACCTCAGCATTGTGACCAATGGGAGGCGACTGGCTTGACAGTACAGCTTCACAACCGGAAGGCAGAACCTCAGGACCCGCACCGGGAGCCTGTGAAGGCTGGGTGGCCGTCCCTGCACCGGGAACCAGTAAAGGTTGGGTGGCTAACACTTCAGAGGTACCAGGACCCTGAACAGGGCGGGTAGCATTCTCCCCAACATCCTCAACAGCATGTGTACCGGGAACCCCCAGCGGAGGTTGGGTAGCCGTCAACTGCGTAGCCTCATTCACCACAGTGCCCTCAGACATAACACTTGTAGAAGCACCCGGATCAAAGAAAGGGTGTTCTCTGGGCACTATAGAAGCAGCATTCACAGGTTTCACCGGAACAGCAAAGGACTGGTTTAACAGCATAGCTTCTAACCGGGAAAATCTCTCACTCCATTTATCAAGAGACTTGAGGTCGTCTGTAGTAGGCTTGCTGCTATGTTTCCTCTTAGAAGATCTGGGGGAACTATCTGAACGTATCTTCTTGTGTTTGGGGGTGGATTCGACAGAAGACGCCTTCTCAGAGCTGACCTGTCCCAACACAGTAATATTAGCTGGGTCCACGAGAGTGGAGGTCGTGCCCTCAACATCTTCAGTTTTTCTGTTCAGAACGTTCTTTCTGAGCCCTGTAGGTCGGGGTAGATAGTTGATGACTCTGCGCAGGCGTAAAAGCCTTACAGATAGCACAATCCAACTTCTTCACACAGGGGTCGTCTCCCACCCCTTTGTCACGACAACGCGCGCATTTCTTGTGGGTGTCGAAAAGGGCCATAACGTGCCCGCATGAACCTCGCTTCTGTCCAGGAGACGACATAATGATCAGTAAACTAGCAGAAGTAATTCGTACTAATTCAAAATACGTAACTTGGAAGAGTTCGTTGTAAAACTTCAAAAACGTATCTCTGAAGAAAATCGTCTGCACACTCTTTCGCGCCAAACGAAAAAGATGATTTGACGTCACAAGAGGTAAACAGGAAATGAGGAACGTGGCGACACCTGGCGAATGCACACTCTGTGACCGGTCCTACCGGTATTATATACAGGACGTCTTTTTCTGACGTTTGGCGGGACCGGTCGCGCCGACCGGAAAAGCAATTGTCCATTGGATAGGATGTATTAACGCAATAAAATCATAATTTTAATGCATTTTAGACATTTTTGTCTACCACAGGCCTAATTTAGACATAAAGCCTACCAAAAAGATAGGGTGGTGAGTCCTCTAGCATAGCAAGCCACTTGCCAAATATGAAAGAAATCTGGAAAGAAATGTGGACTGTAGGTTGCTAACAAGCAATATTCCACATTTTAGACATTTTTGTCTACCACAGACCTAATTTAGACATAAAGCCTACCAAAAAGATAGGGTGGCGAGTCCTCTGCCATATCAAGCCACCTGCCAAATATGAAAGAAATCCGGAAAGAAATGTGGACTGTAGGTCGCTAACAAGAAATCTCTGCGGACGCAGACGACAACGATGATGAATCCATAGTATCCCCGCTTCGCGTCGGGGATACAATAATTTCAAAAGAATTACTTCACTCATTCCTTGATAAGTTGATGTGTGACTATTTTTGTTGCAACTTTACAATTTTATTATACACTGAAGAAAAGTAGAAAAAAAAATAGGGTCAAAATAGCCCAAAACACCATCTGTTAACAAAAGCCCGAGTTTAAGTTTTGATAAGCATTTGTGGGCTTCTTTGATTTTACTTGAATGTAGAAAGTGAGTGATTTTTTTTCTATAATTTCACATTTGGTTCGGGTTACAACTTTTTCCTCTCATATATTTCAGACTTTTATGTTGAAAGTAAATGTGAGCTGTCAATCATCATGTATATGTAAAGTTGTAAACAATTACAAAGTTAGAAATCTTGTGCTTTGTGCAGTGTTCGCTCTCGTCAAAAATGAATGCGAGACAGACTGTCTCCCTTCACTTGAAAAGGCGAGGCAACTGTGAAAAAATGTGAGACATGTTTTGCTTCAAGATATTTTGAAACATTTAGTTCCAATTTGGGACTGCATAAAATCTTCTTTATTTAAATAATAAGAAATAGATGCTAAACTAAATGTTCAAATAAATAAACTATTTAATGCTGTTTTTATTTGTCTTTTTTTTAAAAAATTCACTTCTAAACCACAGCTTAATGGCTGGGTGCTACTGATTTTTATTGTTTATAATTTTTTGTTTGTTTTTTTTATTGTTATCTGGATTCATCAAATAAATAAACAAGATGCACTCAGAGACAGCAGAAACGCTCGACTCCATGTGACCAGTCTCTTAAGTGATATAAAGTATTGTAAGAAGACAATAAAATAAAACCAAACATGTAAATTAATCTTCACAGAAATATCAAGTACAAAGCTAAACTCATTAAAAATACATTGGAATGGGACCTCTGAAAAATCATGATTTTTTTTATCCAAAATTAAGATCCAGATCTTTCTTTTACTAACTTCTTCCTTCAGTCAGGTCCTACCCACAAATTTTTAAATAAACATCTGTTCATTAGTTCTGGAGTAATCTAAACACACACATACACACACACACAAAAAAAAAAAAAAAATACATAAACTAAACTACTGGTGGAGGTAAAAATATTGCTTAAAGGTCATTTCTTGGTGAAAATCATGCATGGTAATTTTTTGTGATGGATTGTCAAGGAATTGAAAGTAAAAAGAGAAAATAAAACAGAAATAATATTAATAAAAATGATGAATATACCACCACCCTCTTTATTATGTTTATGTCAATTTCAAAACATAAAATGAGAAGAAATATTTTTACTTAAAGAGAGCAAGTATCACAAGCTGGGTTTGTGACCTCACAATGACAGTTGCATTGTGACATCACTGAGTAATGACATCATGAGAAAGCAAAATATTGATTTTTTACGTATGTGATGAAGAGAAGCAGTTTCACTGTGTATTCCCAATTAAAAATAAGAAAAACTCTCTCCTGGCTTTAATTTTCAAACAAATTACACCAAATCTGGAAGAATCTGTCTGTACCCCATGAAATACCTGCCCACCAAATTTGAGAGAGATTGATGTGATAGTTTTTGAGTTATAAGGGCAAAACAGTGCACAGACAGAGAAGCAGATTTCACTATAAAAGCCCAATTAAAAATAAGAAAAACTCACTCCTGGCTTTAATTTTCACACAAATTACACCAAATTTGGAAGAATCCGTCTGTACCCCTGAAATACCTGCCCACCAAATTTGAGCTCAATCGGTGTTATAGTTTTTGAGTTATAAGGGCGAAACAGTGCACAGACAGACAGACAGAAACAAACTGATCACAATAACCCTCTCCTATTGTCGAGCGTTAATAAATTGCATTTTTTTTCTTTTCTATATATATATTTATTCCCTTCCGATAATGGACGAATTTCTTTGGTCAGTAGTTGTTTCGACTGTTTCGCTTGTGACACAATATGCAGAAGACAAGTTAAAAACTAGAGATTGCATCTCGACGCAGTGTATCCCCGGACGGGACATAGTTAAGGCGTGAATGTCAGGCTTGAGCCTGTTTCCTGGAGCACCAGGTCAGGATTCTCCATAGTACCAGATTACTCCCAAAAGCTAATCACTAGTTTTTTCACTTATATATCTGTCTTCCGGGGGGGGGGGGGGGGGGGGGGGGGGGGGGGGAAAGATTTTGTGGTACACCGGATCACTTCCAAAACTCAATCATTTCATCCTTTTACCTTTTCAGACATATTCTAAAAATTTCATCGAAATCCGTCCATAAGTTTTTGAGTTATCTTGTACACAGACACATCTGGCAGCCTGGATCCACATGATCCAGACAGTGATCCAGATTACTCCCAAAATCTAATCACTTGTTCTTTGTCCCATTTAAGACATTTCCTGAAAATTGTATAAAAATCCATTCATGACTTTCTGAGCTATTTGTCTTTAAAAATTACATTCACGGATCCAGAAGATCCAGACAGTGGTCCAGATCACTCGCAAAATTGAATCATTTCTTCCTTTTACCACTTCTTCCTTTTACTGTTTGTATCATATCCTAAAAATATCATCAAAATTCATCCTAAAATCATGTTGCAGGCTCGATCTAGATGATCAAGATAGTGATCCAGATCACTCCAAAAGTATAATCACTTGTTCCATGTACCATTTAGGTCATTTGCTGAAAATGTCATCACAATCCATCCATAACTTTTTGAGGTATCTGTCTTATTACATTTCATGGATCCAGAAGATCCATATAGTGATCCGGATCACTTCCAAAATTCAGCCATTTCATGCTTTTACCTTTTCAGACATATCCTGAAAATTTCATCAAAATCCGTCCATAACTTTTTTAGCCACAATATATACAAACACATCTGGCAACCTGGATCCAGATGATCCACACAGTGATCAAGATCACTTCCAAAATCTAATCACTTGTTCCTAGCACCATTTAGGCCATTTGCTGAAAATGTCATCACAATCCATCCATAACTTTTTGAGGTATCTGTCTTTAAAAATTACATTTCATGGATCCAGAAGATCCATATAGTGATCCGGATCACTTCTAAAATTCAACCATTTCATCTTTTTACCTTTTCAGACACATCCTGAAAATTTCATCAAAATCCATTCATAAGTTTTTGAGCTATATTGTACACAAACACATCTGGCAGTCTGGATCCAGATGATCCAGACAGTGATCCAGATCACTCCCAAAATCTAATCATTTGTTCCTCGTCCCAATATGGACATCTCCTGAAAATTTCATCAAAATGCACCCATAACTTTTTGAGTTATCTGTCTTTAAAAATTAAATTTCATGGATCCAGAAGATCCAGACAGTGATCCGGATCACCCCCAAAATCTAATCACTTGTTCCTCGCACCATTTAGGTCATTTGCTGAAAATGTCATCACAATCCATCCATAACTTTTTGAGGTATCTGTCTTTAAAAATTACATTTCATGGATCCAGAAGATCCATATAGTGATCCGGATCACTTCTAAAATTCAACCATTTCATCTTTTTACCTTTTCAGACATATCCTGAAAATTTCATCAAAATCCATTCATAAGTTTTTGAGCTATATTGTACACAAACACATCTGGCAGTCTGGATCCAGATGATCCAGACAGTGATCCAGATCACTCCCCAAATCTAATCACTTGTTCCTTGTCCCAATATGGACATCTCCTGAAAATTTCATCAAAATGCACCCATAACTTTTTGAGTTATCTGTCTTTAAAAATTAAATTTCATGGATCCAGAAGATCCAGACAGTGATCCGGATCACTCCCAAAATTTAATCACATCTTCCTTTTACCAATTTGGACATATCCTGAAAATTTTATCAAAATCCGTCTGTCAGTTTTTGAGTTATCTTGTTCACAAACAAACAAACAAATAGAGGGCCCAAAATGACCCTCGGTCAGGTACTTTGGCGGTCAGTGGATGACCCCCAATGAAGATCTGTAACCAGTCAGCCTGGATGCTGGTACTCTGTCATGTACTCAACCTCAAAAGCCATTTTCAATAGTTTCCATGCAATGTAGTCAGCATTAAGTGTGAAAATATCTCCAAATATGCCAAAAGTGACCCTTGGTCAGGTACTTTAGCGGTCAGTGGATGACCTTCAATGAAGATCTGTAACCAGTAAACCTGGATGGTAGAAGTCCATCATGTACTCAACCTCCAAAGCCATTTTCAATAGTTTCCATGCAATATAGTCAGCGTTAAGTGTGAAAATACCTCCAAAAAGGCCAAAAATGACCCTCGGTCAGGTACTTTTGCGGTCAGTGGATGACCTTCAATGAAGAGCTTCAAGGTCAAATTTCTGCATGCTTATAGAGGACATATATATGTATTATATATACCAGCCATAGGATGATCTAACTTTCTGTATTGGAGAACTGGGCCAAAATGTGCAAAAATGGCCAAAATCTGACCTTTAAGTGGCCACCAGTGACCGTGAGATTGAAGGTCAAGGTCACAAAACAATAGCGTTCGTGGCATTGCCCATATATACCCACATACCAAATTTGAAAGTTCTAACTAAAATATTTTTTAAGTTATCGCGTCCAAAAGGAAATCTCTGCGGCGGCGGCGGCGGCGGCGGCGGCGTGACCGTACTGAATCCTAAGTATCCCCGACTTTCGTCCGGGGATACAATTAGACATAATAAAGCATGGAAATCTCGTGAGATTACCCGAATTCTCGCGTGAAGTACTGTTAGCTGGATGTATCAAATAAAATAAACTCACTTTCATGTCTTTCTCACCTATTTCTATGAGGAAATATGTACGTCGTCGCTTCCGATAATAGATGAATTTCTTTGGTCAGTAGTTGTTTCAACTGTTTCGCGACTTTCGCCTGTTATACTATAAGCAGAAGACAAGTTTAAAAATCGACAAAAAGCATAGAAATCTCGCGAGAATACACAAAATCTCACATGAACTACTGTTAGCTGGATATATAAAAAAAAATAAACTGCTTTTCATGCTTTTCTCGCCCGTTTCTATGAGGAAATATGTACATCGTCGCTTCCGATAATAGACGAATTTCTTCAGTCAGTTTTGAGTGTTTCACCTTGTAGCCACAGCACAGACGCGTTGGTGAGCTGGTTTTTGCGACAACTTGCCCCAGAGTGTGTACAAACTCGTGAAATCGCGCTCGAGAGTGAACACTCTTTGTGATATATTACAATGCATTATGTGAAGATATATATTTAAATAAAAAAATAGCATCAGAGATGCCCGTACCCCACAGCCTAGGGAAATATTTTCAACACCATGAGATATAGAAGTACTGTACCAGTACAAACTTCAGGATACTTTCAGAGCACTGTCAGTTATATAAAGGTCCAAACAATGTTTAAATGGAGAAATAATGTTTAAAAGAAAGATAATGCGTATAAAGATGAAGTATTAAAACAAGATAATTCAATAACAAGATGACAGCATTAATCAGTAAACTAAAATTCAACACTCTTTATCTACATCTGCATGGCCGAATTATGGTTTAGATGGTTTGAATATTACCATGCATACAGAAGTGGTAATACATTTAATGAATGCTTATTGTGGTGTTGGAGTAAAATCTGTGGCTCACTTGATGAAATTCTGTCTCTTACAATGGGAAGTTATGAAATTAAAATTCTTAATAAATTCTAATATGACTTTTGCTTAATCTGCATCAAAAGACAGACCCAAAGGTCCATGAAGATTTTAAAGGTCAAGGTCACTACGACAAGGTAAAAGGTCAAATTAAGGTCACACCATGATAATACACATCTATAGCCCTTAACCAATGTCCCTACCAAGTATCAACTTCCTACACCTTACGGTTTCCGAGATATAGCCCCGACAAGATTTTATACGTCAAGGTCATTATGGCAAGGTCAAAGGTCAAATCAAGGTCACACCATGATGCTGCACACCTACACCCCCTAACCAATGTCTCTACCAAATATCAACTTCCTATAATTTACAGTTTCCGAGATATAGCCCGGACAAGATTTTATAGGTCAAGGTCACTACAGCAAGGTCAAAGGTCAAATCCTGGTCAGACCACGATGTTGCACACCTACACAGCCTAACCAATGTCCTTACAAAATATCAACTTCCTACACCTTACGGTTTTCGAGATATAGCCGACAAGATTTTATAGGTCAAGGTCACTTTGACAAGGTCAAAAGTCAAATCAAGGTCAGACCATGACGTTGCACACCTACACCCCCTAACCAATATCCCTAGCAAGTATCAACTTCCTACACCTTACGGTTTCTGAGATATAGCCCGGACAAGATTTTATAGGTCAAGGCCACTACGGCAAGGTCAAAGGTCAAATCAAGGTCAGACCATGATGCTGCACACCTACACCCCCTAACAAATGTCCCTACCAAATATCAACTTCCTACACCTTACGGTTTCCGAGATATAGCCCGGACAAGATTTCATAGGTCAAGGTCACTACGGCAAGGTCAAAGGTCAAATCAAGGTCACACTATGACGTTGCACACCTACACCCCCTAACCAATGTCCCTACCAAATATCAACTTCCTACACCTTACGGTTTCTGAGATATAGCCCGGACAAGATTTTATAGGTCAAGGTCACTATGGCAAGGTCAAAGGTCAAATCAAGGTCACACCATGATGTTGCACACCTACACCCCCTAACCAACATCCCTACCACATATCAACTTCCTACACCTTACTGTTTCTGAGATATAGCCCGGACAAGATTTTATAGGTCAAGGTCACTACAGCAAGGTCAAAGGTCAAATCAAGGTCAGACCATGACGTTGCACACCTACAACCCCTGACCAATATCTCCACCAAGTATCAACTTCCTACACCTTACGATTTCCGAGATATAGCCCGGACAAGATTTTATAGGTCAAGTTCACTATGGCAAGGTCAAAGGTCAAATCAAGGTCAGACTATGACGTTGCACAACTACACCCCCTAACCAATGTCCCTACCAAGTATCAACTTCCTACACCTTACAGTTTCCGAGATATAGCCCGGACAAGATTTTCAAACTCAAGGTCACCACGGCAAGGTCAAAGGTCAAATCAAGGTCAGACCATGACATTGCACACCTACACCCCTTAACCAATGTCCCTACCAAGTATCAACTTCCTACACCTTACTGTTTTTGAGATACAGCCCGGACAAACTATTTCTCCCGCCGCCCGCCCAACCGCCCTGACGCCCGCCTGCCCATCTGGACACCATGGGTGAAAACAATACCCCAACAGCCCTTAAGGGGTGTGGGGTAATAAAAGGCTTTATTATCCACCACGCGACGTATTTGACCTAAATACGGGGAAATACAGACTGGGATGTATTTTTTTTGTATACACCGGCGCCCCGGTACTATGGATATTGAGTGTGGATAACTTTTGTTTTTTCAACAATATCTCGGAAAGTATGCAACTTAAAAATATGTATAATATATCATAAGAAAGGTGTTATTCCAGCGCTTCTGCTTATGTATGTTTCATAAATATCCATGCAGAAATGATTGAGATATTGCAAGGTAAAGATTGAAGTTTTGTAGTCAGTGTTGCTCATGCTTTTTGACAGTCTGTTTCACGTTTTCTCATTAAATATTCATATTATTTGACCCATAAATCACACAAAATGCTGGATAATAAAAGTAAAACACCCCTCATGAGACACATACAGAAAAAATATATCACTCATGAAGATTAACAATATAATACTCGTGCTCGCACTCGTATAATATTGTTATCTTCATTCGTGATATATTTTTTCTGTATGTGTCATTCGGGACGTTTTCCTATTGTCCCCAAGAAAATATAGTGAAATAGGAAGCTGTTCTTAAATTTGCAAATATTCGACTATTCATCGAATAGCATGAACGAATATTCGAACAGTGTTTTTACTATTCGTTTTCAGCCTTAGTTTTACGTTGTTTTCAACATGTTAGTATGTTATGTTAGTAAAATAGTCTAAAAAGAAATCCATGAAACTACACTTAAAAATAAGCAAAAATAAGGTTTTCGTGTCCAAGTTGTGCCTAGTTAAGGCGGGAAGCAGTAGTGGTTCCAATGTTACTAGGGCAGGGTCGGTAACACTGGTATCGAGACCAATTCACTTCAACACTGTGGTGACACTTTACAGCCGGTATTTCGAATGTTAGTGTATAATATTGTGAGAAAACGTCAAGTATTTAAAATAAACCTCAAATCTGAAGAAACTACAAACTTTTATCCCATATTTTTATATATTTTAGCACTTTTATTGTGATTTTCTTTAGAAATTTTTTTAGAAAGTTTTTTTTCCGCGAATTTTACTTCCGGTTGTTGGGTCTATTTGATTGGGAATGTACTAGAACGCAATTTCTTCTTTCGGTATCCCGGAATCGGTACAGTTTTACACTGGCGAGATACCGGAATGAAAAATCTGCTATCGACCCTGCCCTAAATGTTACATAGTTTTTGCTACAACCCCTGTAAATATTTTCGAATTTCAAACTAAGGTAATATTTTCTGGGAAGGTTTCCGGGGTTAAAATTGAAGAATTTCCGAGATTTAGTAGAATGTGTCTCCCACTGCACAAGGTATTTGTCATCGTTCAGAGACGTTGTTTCCAATTGTGTCCTTGCAAAGATCACCTTTTCTTCCGATATGTAATGTTGCAAATAAGATTTGCAAGGGTACATTATAACACTGGCAGTTTAAGATGGATCTGCATAGCTCTCGTCTCACATGAAATTTTACAATCTACAGCTTATCTTCAGTGCTGTTTTTGTTGCATGTGCATCTATATTTCATAAAAAAAATCTCAAGTTCTTTGTTTAACAACGCGACTGCGCATGAGTGACCTAGGTGAAATGCACGGTACAACCAAAAGACAGAAAAGAAATGCCTTCAATCCCTCTTGCTAGATGTATGTAAGCTTTTTATTGGCTGTCGGCGTGACACGCCTCACTTTTAAACTAATCAGATAGCTGAATAGAAATACCACGAGTGTGCTTCTTTACAAAATGAATGAATCGTAGATGAAAGAAATATTAACTAGAGGATTGCTCGCAAAAAAAAAAGATAATGTTTTTGCATAGCAAAAACAAAGCATCCCGAAGAAATAGCTTTTCCAAGATATTCACAACTTTTCATTTTTGTGTGTGAAAGCTCTTCCAAAAGTAGGTGAATGAGTTATTTGAGAAAAATTGGCTATCTGCAATACTATTAAGAGATAATTCGCATTAACTCCTTTTGAGTTGGTGAGTAATTAGCTATGGGTCTGAAACTTTACCATGTGAAAGCTCTTCCAAAAGTAGATGAGTTATTTGATAAAAATTGGGTATCCGCAATACTTTTAGAGATAATTAGCATTTACTCATTTTGAGTAGGTAAATAATTAGCTACGGGTCTGAAACTTCACCAAGTGAAAGCTCTCCCACAAGTAGGTGAATGAATTATTTGAGAAAAATTAGCTGTTATACTTTTAGAGGTAATTCACATTTACTCATTTTGAGTAGGTGAGTAATTAGCTATGGATCTGAAACTTCACCATGTGAAAGCTCTTCCAAAAGTAGGTGAATGAGTTTTTTTTTTTTGAGAAAAATTGGCTATCTGCAATAGTTTTAAGAGATAATTCGCATTTACTCATTTTGAGTAGGTGAGTAATTATCTACGTGTCTGAATCTTCACCATGTGAAAGCTCTCCCAAAAGTAGATGAATGAGTTATTTGAGAGAAATTGGCTATCTACAATACTTCTAGAGATAATTCGCATTTTACTCATTTTGAGTAGGTGAATAATTACCTAAGGGTCTGAAACTTCACCATGTGAAAGCTCTCCCAAAAGTAGATAAATAAGTTATTTGAGAAAAATTGGTTATCTGCAATACTTTTAGAGATAATTCGCATTTACTCATTTTGAGTAGGTGAGTAAACTATGTTAAATGCCATTTGGGTGGCATTGGGCTCATTTCGGCTCCCCCTGTCAAAAATTGTTTCTGTTGATATGTTGCAAAACATCGTAGCATTGTGTGATCAAAAGCAGTTTCCACCAGTTTTTAAAGCATTGTATCTTTTCTGCTTTTTCTCTTTTATGAGACTTTCTAATATCCTGCCACAGTCTGCTGCTCAGTTTGACGTAACTAGGCATTTAACTAGAGGTGATGTATGCACAGTTATAGTTAAATGGTCTAAAACCATTCAAGATCGTAAAGAAACTACTACCATTTCACTGCCACTATTAGGTTCGTCACCCCTTTGTCCTGTGGCCGCTTTAAAATTCATGTACCAGGTCATCCCTGCTTCTAAAAATTCTCCATTATTTTTAATTCATAGTTGTGGCCAACAGGTTCCATTGGCTGATTCTGCTGCCAGGAAGCATCTAAAATCCATTTCCACTATGCTCAATGTATCCCCTCATTTGACATTTCATAGTTTTAGGAGGTCGGCTACCACTTGGGCTTTCCATAATGGTGTGCCTTTGCAGGAAATTATAAAGCATGGTACCTGGTGATCACAGTCTGTTTGGAGGTACATCAAATCTGTCCCTTCCTCTTCTTCTCAAGTTTCTCGTACTTTCCACCATCATCTCTCCCTGTAGTTTGGCATTTGGCGCCTTATTTTGGCATATTTTACATTTTTCATGGTTAAACCATATAGTTACAATACCATTACACTTTGCATATTAAGCCATGTATTAATGCTTTGAAATGAATTATTATCACTTAACATGGCTGCTCTGTCACCTTTTAATCTGAGCAAAGTTTAAAAAATGCTGTTAACTTTATTGCTTATTGGTTTCGGGCTTGCAAATCTATTTTGTGCACCCGTAACCCCATTGGGTCTATCAGGAAACTTGGGGTTGCAAATTAGTTGGCTTTTGGTGAGGGTAACTCTGTACTGTGTCTCTTTGTTAAATGAGTGACAGGGTTTTCAATTCGCATATCTATATGCTGAATTTCCTCGTATGTATATCCTTTGCTCTAGAGGGCCAACAAAAGTCCTTCTTTAAAGTCGAATAAACGTCCCTGGCAGCCATCTTGTTTTTCAAAATGAGGCCAAAATTATTCCCAGGCAACATTTATGG
The DNA here is from genome assembly GCA_964017235.1 of Sabellastarte sp. h YS-2021. Classification (NCBI taxonomy): domain Eukaryota; kingdom Metazoa; phylum Annelida; class Polychaeta; order Sabellida; family Sabellidae; genus Sabellastarte; species Sabellastarte sp. h YS-2021. The sequence goes on from OZ024928.1 coordinate 21,918,809, forward strand.
TTATTTATATATCCTGCAAACTTGAGAAGGCTAGCTATAATATTTTTTTCGTTACAGCGGAAATGGTAAAATCTCTCTACACACTGCAGCTATCCAGTGGATACAATGATTTACTCAACAGTGAGAACCTGAAAGTAGCTATTGCTCAGCTATGCCATGACATACAGGTCTGCAATTTCACTATGTTATAGCTGACCAAAAATTATGTGAATAACATATTAAAACAAAATACTCTAAATACAATAGTTTTCAAGTTATAACTGACTTACTCAACAGTGATAACCTCAAAGTAGCTATTACTCAGCTATGCAACGAGCTACATGTCTGAATTTTTACTATGTTATAGCTGACCCAAAAGTAGGTGAACAACATATTTAAGCAAAACACTGTAAATGCAATAGTTTTCAAGTTACAACTGATTTACTCAATAGTGAGAACCTGAAAATAGCTATTGCGCAGCTACGCCATGAGCTATATGTCTGTAATTTCACTATGTTATAGCTGACCCAAAAGTAGGTGAACAACATATTTTAACAAAATACTCCAAATACAATATTTTTCAAGTTACAACTGATTTACTCAACAGTCAGTACCTGAAAATAGCTATTGCTCAGTTGTGCCATGAGCTACAGGTCTGTAATTTCACTATGTTATAGCTGATCCAAAAGTAGCTGAAGAACATATTTACACAAATTTCTGTAAATGCAATAGTTTTCCAATTACAACTGATTTACTCAACAGTAGGGCCGTCACGACTAACCGACTAATCGACAACGGTTAGAATAATGCTATTTACCGATTCATATTTTAAAGTTGGAATAATCGTCTAATGTAGTGTAAAAGATGGCAGAAGGTCTGAATCTATGAAATATGTCCATATTGTCACATAAAATAAGCTGAAATCCAGAAACAGCCACGTTTTTTGCACTGTTTATGCATTCACGTAAAACCGGAAGTACCATATACCTCTTATATCGCCCACTTCCTGTCTGTAATAAACGAAGCAAAAGTTGCAGGAAAACGTCAATTTTATTAAACTTTATATATTGTATACACATATTTTCATTTTATTTCACTTATTTATCGTTTTCAATGCTTTTTACAATATGAAACTTAAGATTTTTGGTTATTTTATAAATTCGACGGCTATTCGGTGTCGACACGAATAGTATTTACCGATTAGTCGACATGAAATATTTGGAGTCGTGACGTCCCTGCTCAACAGTGAGAACTTCAAAGTAGCTATTACTCAGCTATGCAATGAGCCACTGGTCTGGGAACTTCACTAAGTTATAGCTGACCCCAAAATAGGTGAATAACATATTGAAACAAAATACTCACAATGCAATAATTTGCAAGTTATAAGTGATTTACTCAACAGTGATAACCTCAAAGTAGCTATTACTCAGCTATGCAATAAGCTACAAGTCTGAAATTTTACTATGTTATAGCTGACCCAAAAGTAGCTGAATAACATATTTATACAAAATTCTCTAAATGCAATAGTTTTCAAGTTACAAGTGAGTTTACTCATGATGGAAGTTACTGAAAAGCCCAAAAGTAGCTATTACTCCATTAGCTATTGAGACAGACACCCAAATTACTCGCCATGTTGTAGCTATGGAAAAAGTAGCTGAACAACATATTTTCACAAAATGCTCTAAATGCAACACTTTTCAAGTTATTAGTGATTTAGTGCATGATTTCATAAATTTTAATGCATTAAAAAATATTAAAAAAATTTATTAAAAAAAAAATAAGACAGATCCAGGTCTCATACTCACACAAGAGAATCTACCTCTGGCCTAGTACATATATGCAAGATATGAGAGAAATCCTTTAGTCACTGAGAAAATTGTGATAAGTGTTGAAATTTTCACACTTTTGGTGGGGGTACCTCCCTTGTAATGTCTCTAGCAAACAGACGAACAGACAGATTTGCATGCCTTGAACAATTTTTCATCCTCGATAGATAAGGTATCTTTTAAAAGAAACAGCATGTCTCTAGGCCTTGTAGTTTTGGAGAAGAAGTTGTTCATGCGGACGCGGACGTACACGCCGCAGAGTGACGACATAATGTCAGCTGACATAAAATTACATTTCATGGATCCAGAAGATCCATATACTGATCTGGATCACTTCTAAAATTCAATCATTTCATCTTTTACCTTTTCAGACATATCCTGAAAATTTCATCTGTCCATAAGTTTTGAAGTTAACTTGTATACAAACACATCTGGCAGCCTGGATCCAGATGATCTAGATCACTCCCAAAATCTAACCACTTGTTCCTTGTACCACTTAGGCCATTTGCTGAAAATGCCATCAAAATCCATCCATAACTTTTTGAGGTATCTGTCCTTAAAAATTACATTTCATGGATCCATATAGTGATCCGGATCACTTCCAAAATTCAATCATTTCATCCTTTTACCTTTTCAGACATGTCCTGAAAATTTCATCAAAATCTGTCCATAAGTTTTGAGTTATCTTGTACACAAACACATCGGGCAGCCTGGATCCAGATGATCCAGACTGTGATCCAGATCACTCCCAAAATCTAATCACTTGTTCCTTGTCCCATTTAGGACATTTGCTGAAAATGTCATCAAAATCCATCTGTAACTGTTTGAGATATCTGTTTTTAAAAATTACATTTCATGGATCCAGAAGATCCATATACTGATCCGGATCACTTCCAAAATTCAATCATTTCATCTTTTACCTTTTCAGACATATCCTGAAAATTTCATCAAAATCTGTCCATAAGTTTTGAAGTTAATTTGTAAACAAACACATCTGGCAGCCTGGATCCAGATGATCTAGATCACTCCCAAAATCTAACAATTTCATCAAAATGCACCCATAAGTTTTTGAGTTATCTGTCTTTAAAATTAAATTTCATGGATCCAGAAGATTCAGACAGTGATCCGGATCACTCCCAAAATTTAATCATTTCTTCCCTTTACTATTTCGGACATATCCTCAAAATTTTATCAAAATCTGTCTGTAAGTTTTTGAGTTACCTTGTTCACAAACAAATAGAGGGCCAAAAATGACCCATGGTCAGGTACTTTGGCGGTCAGTGGATGACCTTCAATGAAGATCTGTAACTGGTAAGCTTGGATGCTGGTACTCCATCATGTACTCAACCTCCAAAGCCATTATCAATAGTTTCCATGCAGTATAGTCAGCATTAAGTGTGAAAATATCTCCAAAAATAGCATCAAAGATGCCCGTACCCCACAGCATAGGGAAATATTTTCAACACCATGAGATATAGAAGTACTGTATCAGTACAAACTTCAGGATACTTTCAGAGCACTTTCAGTTATATAAAGGTCCAAACAATGTTTAAATGGAGAAATAATGTTTAAAAGAAAGACCATGCATATAAAGATGAAGTATTAAAACAAGATAATTCAATAACAAGATGACAGCATTAATCAGCAAACTAAAAATTCAACCCTCTTTATCTACATCTGCATGGCCGAATTATGGTTTAGATGGTTTGAATATTACCACGCATACAGAAGTGGTAATACATTTAACGAATGCTTATGTGTGGTGTTGGAGCAAAATCTGTGGCTCACTTGATGAAATTCTATCTCTTACAATGGGAAGTTATGAAAGTAAAATTCTTAATAAATTCTAATATGACTTTAACAGTGCTTAATACTGCATCAAAAGACAGACCCAAAGGTGCAACAAGATTTTATAGCTCAAGGTCACTATGACAAGGTCAAAGGTCAAATTAAGGTGAAACCATGATAATTAGAAAATTTAATAGTAAATTAAATTTTTATAAGTTAATACCTTACCTAGTGGACAGATGCATTTGTCCGGCGCTCTGCCGGTCACGCCAAACGTTAGAAAAAAACGTCCTGAGCTGGGCTCTGGCCGGGACCGGTAGTGTCCTGTTCACTCGCCAGGTGGCTGTACAGCCTACCTGCCGGTATACTGCGCATGCGTGCGCATGCGCTCTTCCTCTTTTTGTTGTCTACCTTATGACCCCTTGTTGGTTATGATAGCGGGGAAGGTAGGGTGGGACTCCCCCTGTCCACTAGGTAAGGTATTAACTTATAAAAATTTAATTTACTATTAAATTTTCTATTTTATTGCGTTAATACAACTTAACTAGTGGACAGATGCAGAATGACTACCCATTGGATGGAGGGTAGCCAAACAAGGGGAACCCATATAGACAATAGCATAGCGGGTGTGTCCGGTACTGGTTAAATAAACCAACCTTTAAGGACCAAAACACCCTTGCCCCCCCCTGATTTTTTCCAAAGGGAAAGTCTATGCACCAATTCGACCCGAATGTGCAGGAAGACTAATGAGGGCATGAACTAACAATTTTATGAATGAGGAAGAAGAACAGGAGCAAAGAAACACCATCCTTGAGAAGCTCCTGGATCCACTTTGGATCATGGCAATCCAGTCGCAAAGGATAGTGGAGGTTTTTTTTTTTTTTTTTTTTTATATATACACTAAACCCAAAAAACATGTGTACACTATATACAGTCAGCAATAAGACTATCACTGATGTTCGTGGATCTGTTGAGCAGCTACCACAGGACCTAGGTGGTACAACTCTGAATCTGCCCAGGCTAGGTCCTTCAGGTAGAATTGTGTAAAAGTGTTGTGGGCCTTCCAATGGCAAGCTGATAGGATCTGGTCCAAGGAAACCCCGCCCTGAAAGGCTTTGGATGCGGCAAAGGCCCGCACATCATGGGCTCGAACTTGATGTATAGTTTGAGCCTCATGATCGGAAAGCTGATAACACAACAACACAGTTTGCTTGATCCAGAAAGAGACAGTAGCCGGAACAATGTCCTTCTGAAAACTCTTCCGGAAAGACACAAACACCAGATCTTTGCCCGAGCGTAAGTCCTTGGTTCTGTCTAGATAGTAACGCAAGGCCCTGACCGGGCAAAGAGACTTGTCCTCCTTGAGGGACCTGTCCAATGATGGAGACAACGCGGGAATGACAACCGGTGCCACAGCAGCCGGTCCGTCCCGTGCTAGCTGATTTTTCGATAGAAAACTGGGAGAGGGGTATAGGGAGACCTGACTCCAGTTCTCCTGATGCCTGATGTTGCGGTATAACCATGCATGGATTTCGCTCCGCCTTTTGCCGGAACCCAAAGCCAAAAGGAAAACCGTCTTAAAGGTCAAATGTTTAAGAGAGGCCTTCCGCATGGGTTCGAATGGAGCTTTAGTTAACTGGTGGAGCACTAATGAAAGATTCCACGCAGGGATTCCCCGCCTGCCTTTCGGCTTGTCTCTATGGAAACTGTCCAGTAAGCGAGTCAGGCTTTCATCCTTGCCAAAATGAACCGGGTCGTTACCCACCATATCGGCAATAGCCGTTCTGTAGCCTTCTATAGTACTGGGTTGTAACTGTCTCTCCTTAAAGAGATACAACAAAAAGTCGGCCACCTGTTTCAGAGAGGGCGCCCTGAAGTCCACCTGGTTGGAGTCGCACCACTTAACAAAAATGGTCCACTTTGACTTATAGACCGCTCTGGTTGAACTTCTCTGAGGAGCTTCAATTCTTGCTGCCACCTCCTCAGAAAACCCTTGTCGCCTGATGGACGAGGCTCTAGGAGCCAAGCATGCAGATTCAGATGATTCAAGTTCCTGTGGAGAAGGCCGTTGAACGGTTGAGTTAACAGGTTCCTCTCCAAGGGAAGACTGAAGGGAATTTGACTTGATAGACTGATCAGATCCCAAAACCAAGGCATGTTGGGCCAACCCGGAGCGATTAAGATCATTCTGTGAAAGCCCTGATTGACCAGTCTGGATGTGACCTGACTGAGAAGGGAGACTGGAGGAAAGGCGTACACGTCCAGGTTGCTCCATGGTTGCATGCATCCACCGCCCAAGCTGTCGAGTCCGGAACTGGAGAGACAAACTTGGGAAGCTTGTGATTGAAGCGGGTGGCAAACAGATCTATCTGCGGCTGGCCCCAGTTGGAGCATAAGCGATTGAACACCGGTTGAGACAGGCACCACTCGGTCTGGATCACCTGGTTGTGCCTGGACAGCTTGTCTGCTATGACATTCAAGCGACCCGGAATGTGTCTGGCCCGCAGAATTATCTTCCTGGGGTGACACCAGGCTAGCAGCCGCCAAAGTAGGGCACAGAGAGACCCTGATTTCATACCGCCCTCTTTGTTGATGTAAGACACTACAGTCGTGTTGTCGGTTGCTATGAGGACAATCTGTCCCCTGCACTGCTTCTCGAAACTCCTGAGAGCCAGAAGAACTGCCTTGAGTTCCAAGAAGTTGATGTGGAGGCGACTTTCGGTTTCTGACCAAACGCCTCTTGCTATGGATCCCCCTAAGTGTGCGCCCCAACCTTCGTTTGAGGCGTCTGTAAAAATCTGTAGGGCGTGCTGAAGAGGGTGCAAAGGTTGCCCTTTTAGCACATTGGTCTCGTCCAGCCACCATTCCAGGTGTGGGTGAAGAGAAAGGGGGACCGGAATAATCTTTTCCAGGCTCTCCGGCACATGCCAATGTCTTTTTAGATGCCACTGCACCGGTCACATGTGAAGCCGGCCGGCCCACACTTGCTTTTCCGTGGCAGTAAGTAGCCCGATGAGGGACATGAACTGCCTGACTGAACAACAGTCCCTGCCTTTGATAAACAGTAGTTTCTGCTGAAGAGCGATCCATCGGTCCTGAGTGGGCAACACTCGACCGGACAGCAGGTCGAACCGGTAACCTACGAAATTGAAAACCTGTTGAGGTGTAAGCTCCGATTTCTCCATGTTTACCACCCACCCTAGTTCGTGGCACAGGGCCAAGAGGGTCTGGGTATGTAATTGGCAGGTTTCCTGGTCCGGGGCTCTGACTAACCAGTCGTCGAGGTACTGGTGGATCCGGATACCCCGTGCTTGAGCCATCAGTTTCACCTCCTTGACTACCTTGGTGAATTCCAGAGGAGCTGTGGCGAGCCCGAAAGGAAGGGCCGTGAATTGATAAGCTTTTCTTCCTAGAAAAAACCTGAGGTACTTTCGGGATCTTTGACTGATAGGGATATGAAAGTAAGCGTCGCTGAAATCCAGTGACGTTACCCACTCCCCCTTTTGGAGAGACAACCTTATAGTTTCCGGAGTTTCCATTTTGAAGGTGCCTGGTTTCAAAAAGAGATTGAGATGGCTGAGGTCCAAGATAGGTCTCCATCTCTGATTCGGTTTTGGCACCAGAAAGAGGCGGTTGTAAAAGGCCAGGGAGGATCTGATGATGACCTTTTCGACTACCAACTTGTTTATGAGGTCTGTTACCGCCTGATACAAGGCTTTGCTTTTGTGGGGGTGAGCATAACCACTCTTGATCACCGGGGATCGGGTCAGAGGTGGTCTGATTTTGAAGGGTAGCGTGTATCCCTCTTGTAAAATCGAGACCACCCTTGGATTCGCCCCCAGACTGAGCCAAACTTGCCAAAATCTTTGCAGTCTGCCCCCTACAGCCAAACTTGGGACAACATTGGGGACATTTGGAACATTTGGGGCAAAAAGACATGGACTTGCACAAAAAACACCTTTCACATCTTTTATTTTTCTCTTTGGTATACAGGGACTTAAACCTTTCTTTTGCGGTTGCCCTTGGAAACAGACAGAATGAGCATGATTTACAGCAAGATAGGACACATTTTGAGAAGGTAAACTTGGTGTCTGATGAAAAGTCTTTGAACATGGACTGTCTATTACTACTGAGTTTACAGTCTTTTCTAAGGTCATTTTGTCCAACTTTGCAATTGCTGATGTTGAGGGAGTTGGACACAATAGGTAATTGTCATTTATATTGCTTGTATCCTCTCGATTTAGAGAAACGGGGGTTGGAACCACGTCCTCTGCCACGACCCCGGCCTCTATTCCGGCTAAATTGCCTCCAAGCCTGACGATCCTGATCTCCGGTACCGGTATTCCTACTGTCTCTGTTATCATAGGGACGGTACCTCTGTGAAGATCTCCAGCCGGTCTGTTGGGCAGCACCCGGACCGGGTCTGGGAACAGAACCGGCGGAGTGATGACTGGTAATATCCTGCTCTGCTGTACGTATAACGGCGTCAGGGAATAATCCAAGTCCGAATAACGGAGCATTACGCAGCTGGTTGTAAGTATCAGGTTTGATCCCGATTCCGTTCCCGTTTGATATAGCACGGACAAGATTTTATAGGTCAAGGTCACTACGCCAAGGTCAAAGGTCAAATCAAGGTCAGACCATGACGTTGCACACCTACACCCCCTAAGCAATATCCCAACCAAGTATCAACTTCCTACACCTTACGGTTTCCGAGATATAGCCCGGACAAGATTTTATAGGTCAAGGTCACTACGGCAAGGTCAAAGGTCAAATCAAGGTCAGACCATGACGTTGCACAACTACACCTCCTAGCCAATGTCCCTACTAAGTAGTGCTGGGAGATCGCTTGGATTTTCCATGTCGATGTTCGTATCGGACATTTGTGACCAAACTTCGAACATTTCCGATTATGGAGTGGAAGTGTAAAAAAGACAGATAAAATCAAATATTAAATTATATCAAGTAAAATACATACAAATTACCACAAATATGACCAAATTATAATCTAAAAGCCATTCACGTCTCCCTCACTAACAGACCATGCTTGATGTATCCTCACTTGTGATTGGCTGATTGTATGATTACCTTGACAACAGTTGGAAAACCCCAACTTTAATAAATGAATAAACTCTTAAAATATACAACCAACAAACCCCTGTAATAGCCAGTGAGACAATGATGATTCAATGTATGATTTCCTTAATTTTAATACATGAAAAATTATTATAAAAAATTGATTAAAAATTAATTAAGATAGATCTGGGCTTTGATACTAACCATTTTGGCCTATATTTTCGTCTTAATCCAGTTTAATATTTAGCGTTTTGAGGTTTATTTTATAAAAACGTCATTTTACCATGTGTATAACATTTTACATAACAATGAAATAATATGATCTTTAACTTTTGTATATCAATCGATCTCTGGTTAAGGTGAGGTTAATTCACACAAAATAACCGGCCTCAAAATATCATCACCGTCCCACCCCTAACCGTTACTACATTTACCAATTTGTGAGTCTTACCTTTGCTTTTTTTTGAGGAGGGTGGCCAGTTTCGCCCTTTGTAGATTCATCTGAAGACTGGAAAAAAAACAAAAAAAAAAAACAAAACAAACAAGCAATCAGTGCCGAACGGGCTGTGTCATCTTACTGTGTGTTTTCAGTTTCAGAGTAGAAGTGACAGAAGAAAAGGACACAAGAGTTGTGCCCTGCAAATGATATTCAGAAGGAAAGTAATAAGGTAACTGTTTAGGTGTAAAAAGTAGGTTAATACTTAGTAACATATTTAAAGCAACTACTGCAAATGCAATAGTTTTTGAGCTACTTTATTAGCTATCCACGTTTGACCTTGAAGGAGGGGTACAAGGTCAAATCTGACCACACCAAAAGATTCCCTGCCCATGATTACCTATAGGTTGGTTTACCATCCCAAACCTCCATCCCAAACCTCCAGGACCAATAATGGCTGCAATCCATTTACCCTTCATGTTGACCAAAAAACTTTGCATATTTACATTATGGGACAAAAAAAAACGTAGTGCGCAACCTCTCTATTTACTTTAGATGACTTGCTAAATATTGGTAATTTATCAAAGATCCAAAATTTGAAAGACAAGTCAGCTGAGATAAAAAAATCCTTACTTAAAATAACAAGTGAACAGTGGCTGGCTCTCAGCACTTAAGAAACATGGTGAATCACATTTTAACGTGGAGTCTGTTCATACGAGGTGGACCAAAAAATACAACAGTGTTAGTGTGATATATGTGTGTGCTCCACTATTTGTAATGTACCAACTATTAGTGTACAATTGGATACAATTTTGACAATGGATAGGCATGTTACAACACCTATGATGGACTGGGAAACTAAAAATTCAGGCAACATACAGAGTTAATGTTTTCTGGTCCACTCCGGCTTGGTGAAGAAGCCAAAGTCAGTTTTTACTGATATGGGTAGGTGAAAAGAGAAGAGACATTCAGAATACTTGGACTTTGTCAGATGAAGAAGGGAAGAGGTTACAAACCTCTGACAAATTTGAAGCTTATGTCACCCCAAAAAGTAACAAGAGGAGAGTGCCCGTGAACGGGCACTGTGTCAGCTGACTGAATGTTTTTGATTTGTGATGGTGATAATAAGAGGAAAGCATAATTATCAGGGAAAGGGCTGTACAGAAATACAGTAAATGGTAACTGAACAGCATGTTCGAAAGATATTCCGAAGCTGACAGAAGAAAAGAACAAAAAAGTTGTGCCCTGCAAATGGTATTATGAAATAACGTAACAAGGTAATTGTTTAAGTGTAAAAAGTAGGTTAAAAATATTTAAAGAAATACTATAAATGCAATATCCTCGTTCGACCATGAAGAAGGGGTCCAAAGGTCAAATCTGACCATACCAAAAGATTCCCAGCCAAAGAATTTAGGATGGTTTACCATCCCAAACCTCTCGGACCAATAATAAGTGAGTCATAGGCACTTTTTAAGTTTGGCTATCCTTGTTTGACCTTGAAGGAGGGGGTCCAAGGTCAAATCCGACCACACAAAAAAATTCCCAGCCCATGATTTCCTGTAGCTTGTTTACCGTCCCAAACTTGTAGGACCAATAATAAGCGAGTTCTAAGCAATTGTAAGTTTGGCTATCCTCAATTGACCTTGAAGGAGGGGTCCCAGGTCAAATCTGACCACACCAAAAGAATCCCAGCCCATGATTTCCTATATGTTGGTTTACCATCCCAAACCTCCAAGACCAATAATACGCGAGTTATAAGCACTTTAAGTTTGGCTATCTTCGTTTGACCTGGAAGGAGGGGTCTAAGGTCAAATCCGACCATACCAAAAGATTCTCAGCCCATGATTTTCTATAGGTTGGTTTTCCATTCGAAACCTCTAGGACCAATAATAAGTGAGTTATAAGCACTTTTAAGTTTGGCTATCCTCATTTGACCTTGAAGGAGGGGTCCAAGGTGAAATCCGACCACACCAAAAAATTCCCAGCTCATGATTTTCTATAGGTTGGTTTTCATTCCAACCTGTAGGACCAATAATAAGCGAGTTATAAGCACTTTTATGTTTGGCTATCCTCATTTGACCTTGAAGGAGGGTTCCAAGGTCAAATCGGACCATAATAATAGATTCCCAGCCCATGATTTCCTACAGGTTGGATACAATGATTTACTCAACAGTGAGAACCTGAAAGAAGCTATTGCTCAGCTATGCCATGACATAGAGGTCTGCAATTTCACTATGTTATAGCTGACCAAAAATTATGTGAATAACATATTTAAACAAAATACTCTAAATGTAATAATTTTCAAGTTACAACTGATTTACTCAAGAGTGAGAACCTCAAAGTAACTATTACTCAGCTATGCAATGAGCTACATGTCTGAATTTTTGCACTGTTATAGCTGACCTAAAAGTAGGTGAACAACATATTTAAGCAAAATACTGTAAATGCAATAGTTTTCAAGTTACAACTGATTTACTCAATAGTGAGAACCTGAAAATAGCTATTGCTCCACTATGCCATGAGCTATAGGTCTGTAATTTCACTATGTTATAGCTAACCCCAAAGTAGGTGAACAATGTATTTTAACAAAATACTCCAAATGCAATATTTTTCAAGTTATAGCTGATTTACTCAACAGTCAGTGCCTGAGAATAGCTATTGCTCAGTTGTGCCATGAGCTACAGGTCTGTAATTTCACTATGTTATAGCTGACCCAAAAGTAGCTGAATAACATATTTGCACAAATTTCTGTAAAGGCAATAGTTTTCCAATTACAACTGATTTACTCAACAGTGAGAACTTCAAAGTAGCTATTACTAAGCTATGCAATGAGCCACAGGTCTGGAACTTCACTATGTTATAGCTGACCCCAAAATAGGTGAATAACATATTTAAACAAAATACTCTAAATGCAATAGTTTTCAAGTTATAAGTGATTTACTCAACAGTGATAACCTAAAAGTAGCTATTACTCAGCTATGCCATGAGCTACAGGTCTGAAATTTTACTATGTTATAGCTGACCCAAAAGTAGCTGAATAACATATTTATACTAAATTCTCTAAATGCAATAGTTTTCAAATTACAAGTGATTTACTCAACATTGAGAACTTCAAAGTAGCTATTACTCAGCTATGCAATGAGTCACAGGTCTGGAACTTCACTATGTTATAGCTGACCCCAAAATAGGTGAATAACATATTGAAACAAAATACTCTAAATGCAATAATTTCCAAGTTATAAGCGATTTACTCAACAGTGATAACCTAAAAGTAGCTATTACTCAGCTATGCCATGAGCTACAGGTCTGAAATTTTACTATGTTATAGCTGACCCAAAAGTAGTTGAATAACATATTTATACGAAATTCTCTAAATGCAATAGTTTTGAAGTTATAAGCGATTTACTCAACAGTGATAACCTAAAAGTAGCTATTACTCAGCTATGCCATGAGCTACAGGTCTGAAATTTTACTATGTTATAGCTGACCCAAAAGTAGCTGAATAACATATTTATACGAAATTCTCTAAATGCAATAGTTTTTAAGTTACAAGTGATTCTACTCATGATGGAAGTTACTGAAAAGCCCAAAAGTAGCTATTACTCACTTAGCTATTGAGACAGGCACCCAACTTACTCACCATATTGTAGCTATGGAAAAAGTAGCTGAATAACATATTTTAATAAAATGCTCTAAATGCAATACTTTTCAAGTTATAATTGATTTAGCTCATCATTTCATGAATTTTATTGCATTAAAAATTATTTTAAAAATTAATAAAAAAAAAATTAAGACAGATCCAGGTCTTATATTCACACAAGGTACTCTACTAGTGGCTTATTACATCTATGCAAGATATGAGAAAAAAAAAGTAGCTGAATAACATATTTTAACAAAATGTTCTAGATGCAACAGTTTTCAAGTTATAAATGATTTTGTGCATGATTTCATGAATTTTAATGCATTAAAAATTATTAAAAAAATTTATTTAAAAAAAAGTAAGACAGATCCAGGTCTCATACTCACACAAGAGAATCTACCTCTGGCCTAGTACATATATGCAAGATATGAGAGAAATCCCTGCAATAGTCACTGAGAAAATTGTGATTAAGTGTTGAAATTTTCACACTTTTGGTGGGGGTACCCCCCTTGTAATGTCTCTAGCAAACAGACGAACAGACAGATTTGCATGCCTTGAACAATTTTTCATCCTCGATAGATAAGGTATCTTTTAAAAAAAACAGCACGTCTCTAGGCCTTGTAGTTTTGGAGGAGAAGTTGTTCACGCGGACGCGGACGCGGACGCGTGCGCGTATGCCCACGCCGCAGAGTGACGACATAATAAAAATTACGCTCACTAGAAGTTCCAAGCTCAAGTTCAGGCTGAAGGTGAGCCTTTTGAAAACTTTGTCACCGATCTGAAGTTGTTAGTAAAAAACTGTTTGGTGTGCACAACCCAAATATACATGAAAAACTCATTAACAAAGGAAATGAACTCACCCTGGATAGCGCCACTGAAATTGCCCAAACCTATGAGGTCTACAAGCAACAACTGAAAATCAAGGCCAGTCCACCGGAAGAAATACATGTGGTTAGGAGGAAAACTTCTCATGGAAAATCCGGTAAAAGTGAGAAAAACCATCAAAGCACAAGACCTAGAAAGGAATGCCCTAGATGTGGTGGTCAACACAGCCCAGGTGGAACCTGTCCTGCGATGGGGAAAGAATGGTACATATGTGGAAAAGCTAATCACTTTGCCAGCAAATGTAGGTCAAACTCACCAAAAGTTCATACTGTTAATGAAAGTGCGACTGAAGGTGACACAGATAGTGACCAGCATGAGCACTTCTATATAGGTGAAATAAGTGCCAATCGCAAACAGGATGAAGTATTTGTCCCTGTAAAACTGTCTAATGGATCAAAAGCAAAAGCTGTCAAGTTTCAAGCTGCATACAAGGGCACAAGTAAATGTTTTGCCATTGAGGCTCTACAAAAACCTATGTGCCAAATTTTACCATAACATCACTGTCATGACATCTCCAATAGACCCTATATGCTTATATTTTAAAGAACAATCTTGATAGACATTTATAAAGATAATTTTGTATTAATTAATTAACTAGAGGATCGCTCGCAAAAAAAAAAGATAATGTTTTTGCATAGCAAAAACAAAGCATCCCGAAAAGGATATAAAGGTGAGTGCTAAAGTATTAAGAAAATGCTTCGTTTCTAGCCTTATACTGTTGTGGCAACCAAAGTCAGCGCAGTCTGCTCTATCTAGCACGGTTTTCAAGATATAAGCATTTTTGTGTTTTGCAAAAAATAAAAAAATTAAAAATGTCCGCTATATTTGGCGAGACAAAAATATTTTGAAAATTGGCATGGCTACTCTGCAGAGATACCCAGCAGGTCCAAAATTTTGTTGAGTTCGCTCCATATAGCACGGTTTTCGAGATATAAGCATTTTTGTGTTTTGCAAAAACTTTGAAAATTCAAAATGGCCACCATTTTTGGGGAGACAAAAATTTTTGTCAAGGCCACTGCCGCGGTGTGTATCTCCCGCCGAGCATTAAAGCAGAAGAAATAGCTTTTCCGAGATATTCACAATTTTTCATTTTCGTGTGTGAAAGCTCTTCCAAAAGTAGGTGAATGAGTTATTTGAGAACAATTGGCTATCTGCAATACTATTAAAGAGATAATTCACAGTTACTCATTTTGAGTAGGTGAATAATTATCTATGGGTCTGAAACTTCACCAAGTGAAAGCTCTCCCAAAAGTAGGTGAATGAGTTATTTGAGAAAAATTGGCTATCTGCAATACTTTTAGAGATAATTCGCATTTACTCATTTTCAGTAGGTGAGTAATTAGCTATGGGTCTGAAATTTCACCATGTGAAAGCTCTCCCACAAGTAGATGAATGAGTATTTGATAAAAATTGGGTACCCGCAATACTTTTAGAGATAATTAGCATTTACTCATTTTGAGTAGGTGAATAAATAGCTATGGGTCTGAAACTTCACAGAGTGAAAGCTCTCCCAAAAGTAGGTGAATGAGTTATTTGAGAAAAATTGGCTATCTGCAATACTTTTAGAGATAATTCACATTT
The DNA here is from genome assembly GCA_964017235.1 of Sabellastarte sp. h YS-2021. Taxonomy (NCBI): domain Eukaryota; kingdom Metazoa; phylum Annelida; class Polychaeta; order Sabellida; family Sabellidae; genus Sabellastarte; species Sabellastarte sp. h YS-2021. Next base: position 21,934,020 of record OZ024928.1, read on the forward strand.
ACTCATTTTGAGTAGGTGAGTAATTAGCTATGGGTCTGAAACTTCACCAAGTGAAAGCTCTCCCAAAAGTAGGTGAATGAGTTATTTGAGAAAAATTGGCTATCTGCAATACTTTTAGAGATAATTCGCATTTACTCATTTTTAGTAGGTGAGTAATTACCTATGGGTCTGAAACTTCACCAAGTGAAAGCTCTCCCAAAAGTAGGTGAATGATTAATTTGAGAAAAATTGGCTATCTGCAATACTTTTAGAGATAATTCGCATTTACTCATTTTGAGTAGGTGAGTAATTAGCTATGGGTCTGAAACTTCACCAAGTGAAAGCTCTCCCAAAAGTAGGTGAATGAGTTATTTGAGAAAAATTGGCTATCTGCAATACTTTTAGAGATAATTCGCATTTACTCATTTTGAGTAGGTGAGTAATTAGCTATGGGTCTGAAACTTCACCAAGTGAAAGCTCTCCCAAAAGTAGGTGAATGATTTATTTGAGAAAAATTGGCTATCTGCAATACTTTTAGAGATAATTCGCATTTACTCATTTTGAGTAGGTGAGTAATTACCTATGGGTCTGAAACTTCACCAAGTGAAAGCTCTCCCAAAAGTAGGTGAATGATTAATTTGAGAAAAATTGGCTATCTGCAATACTTTTAGAGATAATTCGCATTTACTCATTTTGAGTAGGTGAGTAATTAGCTATGGGTCTGAAACTTCACCAAGTGAAAGCTCTCCCAAAAGTAGGTGAATGAGTTATTTGAGAAAAATTGGCTATCTGCAATACTTTTAGAGATAATTCGCATTTACTCATTTTGAGTAGGTGAGTAATTAGCTATGGGTCTGAAACTTCACCAAGTGAAAGCTCTCCCAAAAGTAGGTGAATGATTTATTTGAGAAAAATTGGCTATCTGCAATACTTTTAGAGATAATTCGCATTTACTCATTTTGAGTAGGTGAGTAATTATCTATGGGTCTGAAACTTCACCAAGTGAAAGTTCTCCCACAAGTAGGTGAATGAGTTATTTGAGAAAAATTGGCTATCTGCAATACTTTTAGAGATAATTCACATTTACTCATTTTGAGTAGGTGAGTAATTAGCTATGGGTCTGAAACTTCACCAAGTGAAAGCTCTGCCAAAAGTATTTGAATGAGTTATTTGAGAAAAATTGGCTATCTGCAATACTTTTAGAGATAATTCGCATTTACTCATTTTGAGTAGGTGAGTAATTAGCTATGGGTCTGAAACTTCACCAAGTGAAAGCTCTCCCAAAAGTAGGTGAATGATTAATTTGACAAAAATAGGCTATCTGCAATACTTTTAGAGATAATTCGCATTTACTCATTTTGAGTAGGTGAGTAATTAGCTATGGGTCTGAAACTTCACCAAGTGAAAGCTCTCCCAAAAGTAGGTGAATGAGTTATTTGAGAAAAATTGGCTATCTGCAATACTTTTAGAGATAATTCGCATTTACTCATTTTGAGTAGGTGAGTAATTAGCTATGGGTCTGAAACTTCACCAAGTGAAAGCTCTCCCAAAAGTAGGTGAATGATTAATTTGACAAAAATTGGCTATCTGCAATACTTTTAGAGATAATTCGCATTTACTCATTTTGAGTAGGTGAGTAATTAGCTATGGGTCTGAAACTTCACCAAGTGAAAGCTCTCCCAAAAGTAGGTGAATGAGTTATTTGAGAAAAATTGGCTATCTGCAATACTTTTAGAGATAATTCGCATTTACTCATTTTGAGTAGGTGAGTAATTAGCTATGGGTCTGAAACTTCACCATGTGAAAGCTCTCCCACAAGTAGATGAATGAGTTATTTGATAACAAGCATTCTGACGCATGCATTTATCTCCCGCCGTATAAATAAGATGTACTAAAGATAGTGGAATATAAATTTTCTTGTGAGATGGAGGCACATGTAGAAGTGACAAGTTTAATGTTTGATTGCAATACTTTTAAAGACAAAAGGCATTGATTCATTTTAGTAGCTATTACTCTGCCATCCAAAGAGCTACAGTTCTTCAACTTTAATATGCAGTAGATCACCCAAAAGTAGGTGAATGACTTATTTAGAAGAAATTGCCTACCTGTAATACTTTTACAGATAAAAGACATTTACTCATTTTAGTAGCTATTACTCAGCTATCCAAAGAGCTACAGTTCTGCAACTTCACTATGTGGTAGATCACCCAAAAGTAGGTAAATGACTTATTTAGAAGGAATTGCCTACCTGTAATACTTTTAGAGATAAAAGACATGAACTCATTTTAGTAGCTATTACTCAGCTATCCAAAGAGCTACAGTTCTGCAACTTCACTATGTGGTAGATCACCCACAAGTAGGTGAATGACTTATTTAGAAGGAATTGCCTACCTGTAATACTTTTAGAGATAAAAGACATTTACTCATTTTAGTAGCTATTACTCAGCTATCCAAAGAGCTTCAGTTCTGCAACTTCAGTATGTGGTAGATCACCCAAAAGTATGTGAATGACTTATTAGAACTAGAGCAATGACGCTTCTGTGGCCAGATGCAAAATGTATCCACCGGCAAAGGCAAAAGTAGCTATTACCCAGCCATAGCATGAGCTAGAAGTCTGAAATTTTTATTATGTTATAGCTGACCCAAAAGTAGGTGAATAATATATTTGCACAAAATTCTCTAAATCCAATAGTTTTCACGTTACAATTGATTTTACTCATGATGGAAGTTAGTAAAAAGTCCAAAAGTAGCTATTACTCACTTAGCTATTGAGATAGACACCCAAGTTACTCACCATGTTGTTGCTATTGAAAAAGTAGGTGAATATCATATTTTAACAAAATGCTCTAAATGCAATACTTTTCAAGTTATAAACGATGTAGTGTTGAGTAAGAACTTCAAAGTAGCTATTACTCAGCTATGCTATGAGCCACAGGTCTGGAACTTAACTATGTTATATCTGTTTCAAAATAGGTGAATAACATATTGCAAATAAATAATGTAAATGCAAGAGTATTCAAGTTATAAGTGATTTACCCAACAGTGATAACCTAAAAGTAGCTATTACTCAGCTATGCAATGAGCTACAGGTCTGAAATTTTACTATGTTATAGCTGACCCAAAAGTAGCTGCATAACATATTTGCCCAAAGTGCTTTGCCAAAAGTAGATGAATAACATATTTGCATAAAATTCTGTAAATACAACAGTTTTCAAGTTACAAGTGATTTTACTCATGATGGAAGTTAGTGAAAAATCCAAAAGTAGCTATTACTCACTTAGCTATTGAGATAGACACCCAAGTTACTCACCATGCTGTAGCTATGGAAAAAGTAGCTGAATAACATATTTTAACAAAGTGCTCTAAATGCAATACTTTTCAAGTTATAATTGATTTAGGGCATGATTTCATTACTTTTAATGAATAAAAAATTATTTTAAAAGGTCATAAAAAAACTTTAGCATGTGAAAGCTCTCCAAAATGTAGGTGAATGAGTTATTTGAGAAATACTGGCTATCTGCAATACTTTTAGACATAATTAGCATGTACTCATTTTGAGTAGGTGAGTAATTAGCTATGGGTCTGAAACTTCAAGCGAAAGCTCTCCCAAAGGAAGGTGAATGAGTTAGTTGAGAAAAATTGGCTATCTGCAGTACTTTTAGTGATAATTCGCATTAACTCATTTTGAGTAGGTGAGTAATTAGCTATGGGTCTGAAACTTCACCATGTGAAAGCTCTTCCAAAAGTTGGTGAATGAGTTATTTGAGAAAAATTGGCTATCTGCAGTACCTTTAGAGATAATTCATATTTACTCATTTTGAGTAGGTGAGTAATTAGCTGTGGGTCTAAAACTTCACCAAGTGAAAGCTCTTCCCAAAGTAGGTGAATGAGTTATTTGAGAAAAATTGGCTATCTGCAATACTTTTACAGATAATTAGCATTAACTCATTTTGAGTAGGTGAGTAATTAGCTACAGGTCTGAAACTTCAAGTGAAAGCTCTCCCAAAAGTAGGTGAATGAGTTAGTTGAGAAAAATTGGCTATCTGCAGTACTTTTAGAGATAATTCGCATTAACTCATTTTGAGTAGGTGAGTAATTAGCTATGGGTCTGAAACTTCACCAAGTGAAAGCTCTTCCAAAAGTAGGTGAATGAGTTATTTGAGAAAAATTGGCTATCTGCAGTACTTTTAGAGATAATTCGCATTTACTCATTTTGAGGTGAATAATTAGCTATGGGTGTGAAACTTCACCATGTGAAAGCTCTTCCAAAAGTTGGTGAATGAGTTATTTGAGAAAAATTGGCTATCTGCAGTACTTTTAGAGATAATTCATATTTACTCCTTTTGAATAGGTGAGTAATTAGCTATGGGTCTGAAACTTCACCAAGTGAAAGCTCTTCCCAAAGTAGGTGAATGAGTTATTTGAGAAAAATTGGCTATCTGCAATACTTTCAGAGATAATTAGCATTTACTCATTTTGATTAGGTGAGTAATTAGCTACAGGTCTGAAACTTCACCAAGTGAAAGCTCTCCCAAAAGTAGGTGAATGAGTTATTTGAGAAAAATTGGCTATCTGCAATACTTTTAGAGATAATTCGCATTTACTCATTTTGAGTAGGTGAGTAATTAGCTATGGGTCTGAAACTTCACCAAGTGAAAGCTCTCCCAAAAGTAGGTGAATGAGTTATTTGAGAAAAATTGGCTATCTGCAATACTTTTAGAGATAATTCGCATTTACTCATTTTGAGTAGGTGAGTAATTAGCTATGGGTCTGAAACTTCACCAAGTGAAAGCTCTCCCAAAAGTAGGTGAATGATTAATTTGACAAAAATTGGCTATCTGCAATACTTTTAGAGATAATTCGCATTTACTCATTTTGAGTAGGTGAGTAATTAGCTATGGGTCTGAAACTTCACCAAGTGAAAGCTCTCCCAAAAGTAGGTGAATGAGTTATTTGAGAAAAATTGGCTATCTGCAATACTTTTAGAGATAATTCGCATTTACTCATTTTGAGTAGGTGAGTAATTAGCTATGGGTCTGAAACTTCACCATGTGAAAGCTCTCCCACAAGTAGATGAATGAGTTATTTGATAACAAGCATTCTGACGCATGCATTTATCTCCCGCCGTATAAATAAGATGTACTAAAGATAGTGGAATATAAATTTTCTTGTGAGATGGAGGCACATGTAGAAGTGACAAGTTTAATGTTTGATTGCAATACTTTTAAAGACAAAAGGCATTGATTCATTTTAGTAGCTATTACTCTGCCATCCAAAGAGCTACAGTTCTTCAACTTTAATATGCAGTAGATCACCCAAAAGTAGGTGAATGACTTATTTAGAAGAAATTGCCTACCTGTAATACTTTTACAGATAAAAGACATTTACTCATTTTAGTAGCTATTACTCAGCTATCCAAAGAGCTACAGTTCTGCAACTTCACTATGTGGTAGATCACCCAAAAGTAGGTAAATGACTTATTTAGAAGGAATTGCCTACCTGTAATACTTTTAGAGATAAAAGACATGAACTCATTTTAGTAGCTATTACTCAGCTATCCAAAGAGCTACAGTTCTGCAACTTCACTATGTGGTAGATCACCCACAAGTAGGTGAATGACTTATTTAGAAGGAATTGCCTACCTGTAATACTTTTAGAGATAAAAGACATTTACTCATTTTAGTAGCTATTACTCAGCTATCCAAAGAGCTTCAGTTCTGCAACTTCAGTATGTGGTAGATCACCCAAAAGTATGTGAATGACTTATTAGAACTAGAGCAATGACGCTTCTGTGGCCAGATGCAAAATGTATCCACCGGCAAAGGCAAAAGTAGCTATTACCCAGCCATAGCATGAGCTAGAAGTCTGAAATTTTTATTATGTTATAGCTGACCCAAAAGTAGGTGAATAATATATTTGCACAAAATTCTCTAAATCCAATAGTTTTCACGTTACAATTGATTTTACTCATGATGGAAGTTAGTAAAAAGTCCAAAAGTAGCTATTACTCACTTAGCTATTGAGATAGACACCCAAGTTACTCACCATGTTGTTGCTATTGAAAAAGTAGGTGAATATCATATTTTAACAAAATGCTCTAAATGCAATACTTTTCAAGTTATAAACGATGTAGTGTTGAGTAAGAACTTCAAAGTAGCTATTACTCAGCTATGCTATGAGCCACAGGTCTGGAACTTAACTATGTTATATCTGTTTCAAAATAGGTGAATAACATATTGCAAATAAATAATGTAAATGCAAGAGTATTCAAGTTATAAGTGATTTACCCAACAGTGATAACCTAAAAGTAGCTATTACTCAGCTATGCAATGAGCTACAGGTCTGAAATTTTACTATGTTATAGCTGACCCAAAAGTAGCTGCATAACATATTTGCCCAAAGTGCTTTGCCAAAAGTAGATGAATAACATATTTGCATAAAATTCTGTAAATACAACAGTTTTCAAGTTACAAGTGATTTTACTCATGATGGAAGTTAGTGAAAAATCCAAAAGTAGCTATTACTCACTTAGCTATTGAGATAGACACCCAAGTTACTCACCATGCTGTAGCTATGGAAAAAGTAGCTGAATAACATATTTTAACAAAGTGCTCTAAATGCAATACTTTTCAAGTTATAATTGATTTAGGGCATGATTTCATTACTTTTAATGAATAAAAAATTATTTTAAAAGGTCATAAAAAAACTTTAGCATGTGAAAGCTCTCCAAAATGTAGGTGAATGAGTTATTTGAGAAATACTGGCTATCTGCAATACTTTTAGACATAATTAGCATGTACTCATTTTGAGTAGGTGAGTAATTAGCTATGGGTCTGAAACTTCAAGCGAAAGCTCTCCCAAAGGAAGGTGAATGAGTTAGTTGAGAAAAATTGGCTATCTGCAGTACTTTTAGTGATAATTCGCATTAACTCATTTTGAGTAGGTGAGTAATTAGCTATGGGTCTGAAACTTCACCATGTGAAAGCTCTTCCAAAAGTTGGTGAATGAGTTATTTGAGAAAAATTGGCTATCTGCAGTACCTTTAGAGATAATTCATATTTACTCATTTTGAGTAGGTGAGTAATTAGCTGTGGGTCTAAAACTTCACCAAGTGAAAGCTCTTCCCAAAGTAGGTGAATGAGTTATTTGAGAAAAATTGGCTATCTGCAATACTTTTACAGATAATTAGCATTAACTCATTTTGAGTAGGTGAGTAATTAGCTACAGGTCTGAAACTTCAAGTGAAAGCTCTCCCAAAAGTAGGTGAATGAGTTAGTTGAGAAAAATTGGCTATCTGCAGTACTTTTAGAGATAATTCGCATTAACTCATTTTGAGTAGGTGAGTAATTAGCTATGGGTCTGAAACTTCACCAAGTGAAAGCTCTTCCAAAAGTAGGTGAATGAGTTATTTGAGAAAAATTGGCTATCTGCAGTACTTTTAGAGATAATTCGCATTTACTCATTTTGAGGTGAATAATTAGCTATGGGTGTGAAACTTCACCATGTGAAAGCTCTTCCAAAAGTTGGTGAATGAGTTATTTGAGAAAAATTGGCTATCTGCAGTACTTTTAGAGATAATTCATATTTACTCCTTTTGAATAGGTGAGTAATTAGCTATGGGTCTGAAACTTCACCAAGTGAAAGCTCTTCCCAAAGTAGGTGAATGAGTTATTTGAGAAAAATTGGCTATCTGCAATACTTTCAGAGATAATTAGCATTTACTCATTTTGATTAGGTGAGTAATTAGCTACAGGTCTGAAACTTCACCAAGTGAAAGCTCTCCCAAAAGTAGGTGAATGAGTTATTTGAGAAAAATTGGCTATCTGCAATACTTTTAGAGATAATTCGCATTTACTCATTTTGAGTAGGTGAGTAATTAGCTATGGGTCCGAAATTCACCATGTGAAAGCTCTTCCAAAAGTTGGTGAATCAGTTAGTTGAGAAAAATTGGCTATCTGCAGTACTTTTAGAGATAATTCGTATTTACTCATTTTGAGCAGGTGAGTAATTAGCTATGGGTCTGAAACTTTAGCAAGTGAAAGCTCTTCCCAAGGTAGGTGAATGAGTTATTTGAGAAAAATTGGCTATCTGCAGTACTTTTAGATATAATTCGCATTTACTCGTTTTGAGTAGGTGAGTAATTAGCTATGGGTCTGAAACTTCACCAAGTGAAAGCTCTCCCAAAAGTAGGTGAATGAGGTATTTGAGAAAAATTGGCTATCTGCAGTACTTTTAGAGATAATTAGCATTTACTCATTTTGAGTAGGTGAATAATTAGCTATGGGTCTGAAACTTTACCAAGTGAAAGCTCTCCCAAAAGTAGGTGAATGAGGTATTTGAGAAAAATTGGCTCTCTGCAATACTTTTAGAGATAATTAGCATTTACTCATTTTAAGTAGGCGAGTAATTAGCTAGGGGTCTGAAACTTTACCATGTGAAATTGAAAATTTCATGTTTCAACAGAAACCCTTCTACTACACTGTGGGTCCAAAACTTGCTCGAAATCGCTCTGACAGTTTCAGAGATATTTGCCATTTTTCATTTTCCGCAAAAATTCAAGATGGCCACCAAAAGTTGTAAACTTTGAAATTTGAAACTTTACTATGTGATAGCTTACCAAAAAGTAGATGGACAACATATTTGAAAAGATTTCCCTAACTTTAATACTTTTGAAGATATTTGACATTTACTTCTTCTGTTATTTAGCTACAAATGAGAAAATAGTTATTACTCACTTAAGGCATGCAACAGTACCCCAAACTATGGACCATCTTATAGCTAAGGACAAAGTAGCTGAACAACATACAGTAGAACCTCGATTATCCGAACCCAGTGGGATACATACAATCCGGCCGGATAATCGGGGGGTTCGGATAGATGAAGGAAACCGAAATTCACCGTCTATAGGTTACCGAGTGGGCGATAATTGAAGAAAGATCGATTTATGCACTAAATATAGACGTCGGTGGTATTTGAAGATATAGTTTAATATATTTGTGTAATATTATATAACTGAGCCTAAAATTGTCATTTATTTGCTCCATGTCTGTGAATATTTTCATTTTTATTTAAAATATTACGCGGATTTGAAACGGTTGTGTTCGGTTGGTACATGCATTGTGGGCGTTTTAGTTTTATATAAACATCGTTATGCATTTTGTCATTTGAAAAAGTCCGGGAGATTATAAATTGCGAAAGCCAATCGAACACGCTTTCATTGACTGGCGCATTATCAAAGAAGTTGTGTAGCGGGGTTGTGTAATTGAATTAATCCCCCCCCCCCCCCCTATTGTAACAATGGTGATAAAGATGAAAGAAGTTAGGCGTCTCTGTGAATGGTACGTTTTACAAAGCACTGCAATTCATCGTTTCCGAGACTGTGTAAAATCTTGTATTATCGCTCACGCTTCACCATGCATTATATGTAGGGAGACATGATTTCGGTTCGGTTAATCCGGAGATTCGGATAATAGAAGGCCGGATAATCGAGGTTCTACTGTATTTTAGGAAAACACTCTAACTGCAATAATTTTGGAGTTACAATGGCTTTACTCAAGCTACAAACGAGAAAATAGCTATTACTCACTTATGGTATGCACCAGAACCCCAAACTATGGACCATCTTATAGCTAAGGACAAAGTAGCTAAACAACATATTTTAGGAAAACACTGTAACTGCAATAATTTTGGAGTTACAATGGCTTTACTCAACAGTCAGAATTTCAAAGTAGCTATTACTCAGCTATCCAAGGTGCAACAGCTCTGAAACTTTACTATGTGATAGCTTACCAAAAAGTAGATGGATAACATATAGAAAAGATTTCTGTAACTCTAATACTTTTAAAGATATTTGACATTTACTCCTCCTGTTATTTAGGTACAAATGAGAAAATAGCTATTACTCACTTATGGCATGCAATAGAACCCTAAACTATGTACCATCTTACAGCTAAGGACAAAGTAGCTGAACAACATATTTTAGGAAAACACTCTAACTGCAATAGTTTTGGAGATACAATGGCTTTACTCAACAGTCAGAATTTCAAAGTAGCTATTACTCAGCTATCCAAGGTGCAACAGGTCTGAAACTTTACCATGTGATAGCTTACCAAAAAGTAGATGGATAACATATTTGAAAAGATTTCCCTAACTTTAATACTTTTGAAGATATTTGACATTTACTCCTTTTGTTATTTAGCTACAAATGAGAAAATAGCTACTACTCACTTATGGCATGCAATAGAACCCTAAACTATATACCATCTTATAGCTAAGGACAAAGTAGCTGAACAACATATTTTAGGAAAACAGTCTAACTGCAATAATTTTGGAGTTACAATGGCTTTACTCAACAGTCAGAATTTCAAAGTAGCTATGACTCAGCTATCCAAGGTGCAACAGGTCTGAAACTTTACTATGTGATAGCTTACCAAAAAGTAGATGAATAACATACATGAAAAGATTTCCCTAACTTTAATACTTTTGAAGATATTTGACATTTACTTCTTTTGTTATTTAGCTACAAATGAGAAAATAGCTATTACTCACTTATGGCATGCAATAGAACCACAAACTATGTACCATCTTATAGCTAAGGACAAAGTAGCTGAACAACATATTTTAGGGAAACACTCTAACTGCAATGGTTTTGGAGTTACAATGGCTTTACTCAACAATCAGAATTTCAAAGTAGCTATTACTCAGCTATCCAAGGTGCAACAGGTCTGAAACTTTACTATGTGATAGCTTACCAAAAAGTAGATGAACAACATATTTGAAAAGATTTCCCTAACTTTAATACTTTTGAAGATATTTGACATTTACTTCTTCTGTTATTTAGCTACAAATGAGAAAATAGCTATTAATCACTAATGGCATGCAATAGAACCCCAAACTATGTACCATCTTATAGCTAAGGAAAAAGTAGCTGAACAACATATTTTAGGGAAACACTCTAACTGCAATGGTTTTGGAGTTACAATGGCTTTACTCAACAATCAGAATTTCAAAGTAGCTATTGCTCAGCTATCCAAGGTGCAACAGGTCTGAAACTTTACTATGTGATAGCTTACCAAAAAGTAGATGAACAACATATTTGAAAAGATTTCTGTAACTCTAATACTTTGGAAGATATTTGACATTTACTCCTTTTGTTATTTAGCTACAAATGAGAAAATAGCTATTACTCACTTATGGCATGCAATGGGACCCCAAACTATGTACCATCTTATAGCTAAGGACAAAGTAGCTGAACAACATATTTGAAGAAAAAGTTGTAACTGCAATAGTTTTTGAGTTATGAGCCCTTTACTCCAAGTAGCTAAGATAGCTATTACTCACTTATCGTTAGGCCTAAGTCCATAAAACCAAAAAAATTTTCGAGGGCGTGAACATTCATTGGGACAATTAATTTACAAAAAATCTGTAGCTGTAGTAGTTTTGGAGGAATCTGCGTGACTAACGCACGCACACACGCATGCACGCACGCACGCACAGGCATCATTTCATAATCTCCCTCCCGGGCTAAAGCCCGGCGGGAGATAAAAATTGGGTATCCGCAATACTTTTACAGATAATTAGCATTTACTCATTTTGAGTAGGTAAATAATTAGCTATGGGTCTGAAACTTCACCATGTGAAAGCTCTCCCAAAAGTAGGTGAATGAGTTATTTGAGAAAAATTGGCTATCTGCAATACTTTTAGAGATAATTCGCATTTACTCATTTTGAGTAGGTGAGTAATTAGCTATGGGTCTGAAACTTCACCATGTGAAAGCTCTTCCAAAAGTAGGTGAATGATTTATTTGAGAAAAATTGGCTATCTGCAATAATTTTAAGAGATAATTCGCATTTACTCATTTTGAGTAGGTGAGTAATCATCTACGGGTCTGAAACTTCACCATGTGAAAGCTCTCCCAAAAGTACATGAATGAGTTATTTGATAAAAATTGGGTATCCGCAATAGTTTTTGAGATAATTAGCATTTACTCATTTTGAGTTGGTGAGTAATTAGCTACGGGTCTGAAACTTCACCAAGTGAAAGCTCTTCCAAAAGTAGGTGAATGAGTTATTTGAGAAAAATTGGCTATCTGCAATACTTTTAGAGATAATTCGCATTTACTCTTTTTGAGTAGGTGAGCAATTAGCTATGGGTCTGAAACTTCACCAAGTGAAAGCTCTTTGGGATAGCTGCTCTGCAGAGATACCCTGAAGATAAAAAATTTCGTTGAAATCGCTCTATGTAGCACGGTTTCGAAATATTAGCATTTTTGCGCAAAAATTCGAAAATTCAAAATGGCCGCCATTTTTGTCAAGACAAATTTTTTTTGAAAATTGGCATGGCTACTCTGCAGAGATACCCTGTGGGTCAAAAATTTCGTCGAAATCGCTCTATCTAGCACGGTTTTCGAGATATAAGCATTTTTGTGTTTTGCAATTTTGCGAAAAATTCGAAAATTCAAAATGGCCGCCATTTTTTGCGAGAAATTTTTTGTTTGAAAATTGGCATGGCTACTCTGCAGAGATACCCTGCAGGTCAAAAATTTCGTCGAAATCGCTCTATCTAGCAGGGTTTTCGAGATATAAGCATTTTTATGTTTTGCAATTTTTGCGAAAAATTCGAAAATTCAAAATGGCCGCCATTTTTGGCGAGACAAAATTTTTTTGAAAATTGGCATGGCTACTCTGCAGATATACCCTGTGGGTCAAAAATTTCGTCGAAATCGCTCTATCTTGCAGGGTTTTCGAGATATAAGCATTTTTATGTTTTGCAATTTTTGCGAAAAATTCGAAAATTCAAAATGGCCGCCATTTTTGGCGAGACAAAAATTTTTTCATAATTGGGATAACTACTCTGCAGAGATACCCTGTGGGCCAAAAATTTCGTCGAAATCGTTCTATCTAGCACGGTTTTCGAGATATAAGCATTTTTGTGTTTTGCAATTTTTGCGAAAATTTCGAAAATTCAAAATGGCCGCCATTTTTGGCGAGGCAAAATTTTTTTGAAAATTGGGAAAAGTACTTCGCAGAGATATCCTGCGCGTCAAAACTTTTGTCGAAATTGCTCTATCTAGCACGGTTTTTGAGATATAAGCATTTTTGTGTTTTGCAATTATTGCGAAAATTTCGAAAATTCAAAATGGCCGCCATTTTGGGCGAGACAAAAATTTTTTGAAAATTGGGAAAACTACTCCGCAGACATACCCTGCAGGTCAAAAATTTCGTCGAAATCGCTCTATCTAGCACGGTTTTCGAGATATAACCATTTTTGTGTTTTCCTTATTTGGAAAATTCGTAATGATTAATTATCTAGCACGGTTTTCGAGATATAACCATTTTTGTGTTTTCCTTATTTGGAAAATTCGTAATGATTAATTAATCATTAATTACTCGGCCATTTCTTGACCAATCAATGCCAAAATCTAATGATTTCCAGATTTTAATAGAATGAATGTATTTGCCAAGTTTCAGGTGAATTGATAAAATTCCTTTCAGGTTATCATCCGGACAAGCTTCCCCATCGAAAAAAGACATTTTTGGTCATGTGACCTCTCTGATTGGTTGAAATGTCACTGCAGCATATTCAAAAAAATTCCCCAAGGCTACTGCCTAAACCTGCCAAATTTGAAAAGAATCCGCCTAACGGTTACAGAGTTATAAGGAAAACAAAATGCGGAGCCGGTGGAGCCGGCGGAGCCTGAAGCTCTCCCATACTCAAACAAGCGTCCCTTGCGGGACGCTTAATTATTAAATAAAAGAGGGGCATGTGATATATGTGTGTGCTCCACTATTTGTAATGTACCAACTATTAGATATTGTACATACAATATATATATAAGAGTGTTTTACGTGAAATCTGTGAGTTTAGAATAAATGCTTGTAGTGTCGAGACCTATCTTGTCTGTTTTTAAATGAAGATTAACATTTATTAAGCTCCAAAGAAACCCACCAAATAACTAGAAATAGGCCGCCCTGTTAACAGTAGCTGCAACATATGAAAAGAAATAGGATAGCATAGGAGAACACACATTACCATGTGTAATGTCCACCCCATGAACATTTTGCAACATTGTACAGAGGTGCTACCCATTGATAGGTTTAATTGCCAAGAGTACATTTTTTAAATACCCTGTGCATGGAAAATTTCGACGAAATCGCTGTATCTCACATGGTTAAGGAGATAGAAGGAAATTTGTGTTTTGCCATTTTTTGGCGAAAATTCGAAAATCAAAATAGCCGCCATTTTTGGGGAGGGGAAATTGCCAAGAGTATGATGCTCAGATAACCTATGGGTCAAAAATTTCGACGAAATCGCTCTATCTCGCACGGTTAAGGAGATAGAAGAAAATTTGGGTTTTTCCATTTTTTGGCAAAAATTCGAAAATTCAAAATGGCCGCCATTTTTGGGGGGGGGAATTTTTTTAAAAGTTGCCAAGAGTATGTTGCTCAAGTATCCTGTGGTTCAAAAATTTCGACGAAATCGCTCTATCTCGCACGGTTAAGGAGATAGAAGCAAATTTGTGTTTTTCCATATTTTGGAAAAAAATTCGAAAAATCAAAATGGCCGCCATTTTTGGGGAGGGGAAATTGTTTTCAAAATTGGCAATAGTAAGTTGCTCAGGCACCCTGTGGGTCAAAAATTTCGACGAAATCGTTCTATCTCGCACGGTTAAGGAGATAGAAGCAAATTTGTGTTTTTACATATTTTGGCAAAAATTCGAAAATTCAAAATGGCCGCCATTTTTGGGGAGGGGAAATTTTTTGGAAAATTGGCAAGAGTACTTTACTCAGATACCCTATGGGTCAAAAATTTCAACGAAATCGCTCTATCTCGCACGGTTAAGGAGATAGAAGCAAATTTGTGTTTTTCCATTTTTTGGCAAAAAATCAAAAATTCAAAATGGCCGCCATTTTTGGGGAGTGGAAATTTTTTTGAACATTGCCAAGAGTACGTTGCTCAGGTAACCTGTAGATCAAAAATTTCGACGAAATCGCTCTATCTCGCACGGTTAAGGAGATAGAAGGAAATTTGTGTTTTTCCATATTTTGGCAAAAATTCGAAAATTCAAAATGGCCGCCATTTTTGGGGAGGGGAAATTTTTTGGAAAATTAGCAAGAGTAAGTCACTCAGAAATCCTGTGGGTCAAAAATTTCGACGAAATCGCTCTATCTCGCACGGTTAAGGAGATAGAAGCAAATTTGCAAATTTAATAAGTAAATTAAATTTTTATAAGTTAATACCCTATCCAATGGACAATTGCTTTACCGGTCAACGCGACCGGTCCCGCCCAAATTTGTGTTTTTCCATATTTTGGCAAAAATTCGAAAATTCAAAATGGCCGCCATTTTTGGGGAGGGGAAAATTTTTTGAAAATTGCCAAGAGTACATTACTCACAAACCCTGTGGGTCAAAAATTTCGACGAAATCGCTCTATCTCTCACGGTTAAGGAGATAGAAGCAAATTTGCAAATTTAATAAGTAAATTAAATTTTTATAAGTTAATACCCTATCCAATGGACAATTGCTTTACCGGTCAACGCGACCGGTCCCGCCAAAATTTGCGTTTTTCCATATTTTGGCAAAAATTCGAAAATTCAAAATGGCCGCCATTTTTGGGGAGGGGAAAATTTTTTGAAAATTGCCAAGAGTACATTACTCAGAAACCCTGTGGATCAAAAATTTCGACGAAATCGCTCTATCTCGCACGGTTAAGGAGATAGAAGCAAATTTGTGTTTTTCCATATTTTGGCAAAAATTCGAAAATTCAAAATGGCCGCAATTTTTGGGGAGGGGAAATTTTTTTGAAAATTGCAAAGAGTACCTTTCTTAGATACCCTGTGGGTCGAAAATTGCGACGAAATCGCTCTATCTCACACGGTTAAGGAGATAGAAGCAATTTTGTGTTTTGACATTTTTGGCAAAAATCCGAAAATACAAAATGGCCGCCATTTTTGGGGAGGGGAAATTTTTTTGAAAATTGCAAAGAGTACCTTCCTTACTTACCCTGTGGGTCGAAAATTGCGACGAAATCGCTCTATCTCACACGGTTAAGGAGATAGAAGCAATTGTGTGTTTTGACATTTTTGGCAAAAATTCAAAATGGCCGCCATTTTTGGGGAGGGGAAAATTTTTTGAAAATTGAAAAGAATACATTCCTTAGATATCCTGTGGGTCGAAAATTTCGACGAAATCGCTCTATCTCGCACGGTTAAGGAGATAGAAGCAAATTTGTGTTTTTCCATATTTTGGCAAAAATTCGAAAATTCAAAATGGCCGCCATTTTTGGAAAATTGGCAAGAGTAAATCACTCGGAAACCCTGTGGGTCAAAAATTTCGACGAAATCGCTCTATCTCGCACGGTTAAGGAGATAGAAGCAAATTTGCAAATTTAATAAGTAAATTAAATTTTTATAAGTTAATACCCTATCCAATGGACAATTGCTTTACCGGTCGGCGCGACCGGTCCCGCCAAACGTCAGAAAAAGACGTCCTGTATATAATACCGGTAGGACCGGTCACAGAGTGTGCATTCACCAGGTGTCGCCACGTTCCTCATTTCCTGTTTACCTCTTGTGACGTCAAGGCATTTTTTTCGTGTCTAAATCTATGAAGACCCCTAGTAAGCTGATAGCGGGGCCGGTTGGGTGGGCCTTGCCTGTCCATTGGATAGGGTATTAACTTATAAAAATTTAATTTACTTATTAAATTTGCAATTTTATTGCGTTAATACATCCTATCCAATGGACAATTGCTGAATAACTATCGCTTGGCAGGCGGGTAAGCAGCTAGGGACTTGCATGAACTCCTGTTGATCAGAGAGCTCATAACATAGGATCACAGTTTGTTTGATCCAAGAGGAGATAGTGGCAGGTGAGATGTCTTTGTCAAAACCTTTCTTAAAGGAGACAAAAACTAACTCCTTATTCTGCCTGAGGTCCGAAGTCCTGTCTAAGTAGTAGCGCAGGGCTCTAACTGGACAGAGGGACCTGTCACCCTTGAGTGACTTGTCCAGAGATGGTGCCAGGGCTGGAATGACCACTGGAGCCACACTATATGGACCCTCCTTAGCCAGCTGATTCTTGGACAGAAAGCTGGGTGAAGGGTACAAGGACACCTTAGACCAGTCTGACTGGTGTCTGATGTTCTTATGTAACCAAGCATGGATCTCACTCCTGCGTTTACCTGAACCCAAGGCCAGTAGGAAAACAGTCTTGAAAGTCAGATGTTTCAAGGAGGCCTGTTTACTGGGTTCAAAAGGAGCCTTTGTTAGCTGGTGAAGGACCAGGGAAAGGTTCCAAGAGGGGATGCCCCTTCTGCCTTTGGGTCTGTCTCTATGGAAACTGTCCAGGAGACGAGTGAGATTCTCATCTTTGCTGACATTAACAGTGGAATTGCCCAGTTTGTCAGCAATGGCTGATCTGTAGCCATCAATAGTGCCTGGTTGCAACTTCTTGTCCTGAAATAAGTGCAGGAGGAAGTCAGCAATGGCTTTCAAAGGTGGTGCCCTGAAGTCCACCTGATTACTGAGGCACCACTTTGTAAAAATGGTCCACTTTGCCTCATAGACAGATCTGGTTGATCTTCTTTGAGGAGCCTCAATTCGTGCTGCCACTGCCTCAGAGAAGCCCTGCTCCTTGATTGCTGAGGCTCTAGGAGCCAGGCGTGTAGGTTCAGATTCGACAGGTTCCTGTGAAGGACCTGGTTGAATGGCTGAGACACTAAGTTGGGAACGCTGGGCAGGCAGAGTGGGATCTGGCTTGACATTGCTACTAGATCCCAAAACCAGGGCATGTTGGGCCACCCTGGTGCAATCAGAATTATCCTGTTGCAAGGGTAGTCCTGTAACTTCTCCACCACTTTGCCCAAGATGGCTGCCGGTGGGAAGGCATATGGGTCCAGGTCCTCCCAGGAGAGGCTGAGTGCATCCACTGCCCACGCCTGGGGGTCTGGGACTGGAGAGACAAACTGAGGAAGTTTGTTGTTGAACCTGGTGGCAAACAGGTCCACCTGAGATTGGTGCCACCGGTTGCATATAGCTTGGAACACTTCTGGATGAAGTGACCATTCTGCCTGAATGGTCTGGCCCAGTCTGGATAGCTTGTCGGCGATCACGTTCAGCCGACCGGGGATGTGACGTGCCCTGAGGGTTACTTGCTGCCTGGTGCACCAGGACAGTATTCTCCACAGTAGGGCACACAGTGAGCCCGACTTCATCCCTCCCTCTTTGTTGATATAAGCCACCACTGTTGTGTTGTCTGTAGCTATCAACACTGTCTTGTCGCAGACGAGGGTTCGAAACTCTTTAGAGCTAGAAATACCGCTTTTAGTTCTAAGTGGTTTATGTGCAACTTGCTCTCTGGAAGGGACCAGGTTCCCCTTGCAGTGTGGTCGTCTAAGTGAACGCCCCACCCTTCGTTTGATGCGTCTGTAAAGATTTGCAGAGCATGTTTTAGAGGGTGTAATGGTTGACCTAGGAGCACATTGCTTTCCTCCAGCCACCACTTCAGATGGGGGTGGAGGGACTTGGGACTGATATCACCTTTTCCAGTGACTCTGGGACCCTCCAGTTGTTTTTCAAGTGCCACTGTATGGGTCTTATGTGAAGCCGCCCTAAGTGGACTTGTTTCTCAGTTGCTGTAAGCAGACCTATGAGGGACATGAACTGACGGACCAGGCAAACCGGATCCGACAGAATTGACCTGATCTTGTCTGTCAGTGCCTGCCAACGTTCTTCTGTTGGTCTGACCCTGCCCTCTTTCAGGTCGAACTGGTAACCTACGAAGTTGAAGACCTGTTTGGGTACCAGTTCTGACTTTTCCCTGTTCACCAACCACCCTAGTTCCTGACATAGTGTGACCAGGGTTTGAGTATGCTGGAGACAGGTGTGGTGGGTAGAGGCTCTCACCAGCCAGTCGTCTAGGTACTGGTGGATTCTTATACCTTGTCATAAGGCCATGAGCTTGACCTCTTTGGCCACCACTGTGAACTCCATGGGTGCTGTGGAAAGACCAAAGGGTAGGGCCTTGAACTGGTAGGACTGGCCCTGGATGTGAAAACGCATGTACTTCCTGGACTGACTGTGAATTGGAATGTGGAAGTATGCGTCTTTGAAGTCTATTGAGGTGACCCACTCCCCTACCTGTAGGGAGCTTCTTATGGTCTCTGGTGTCTCCATTTTGAACGACTCTGTGTTTAGAAAGGTGTTCAAAGTGCTCAGGTCCAGGATAGGTCTCCACCAGTTGTTGGGTTTGGGTACCAAAAATAACCGGTTGTAAAACCCTAGGGAGGACTGGTTTGTAATTTGTTCCACTGCATTTTTGTTTGTTAGCTGAGCCATTGCCTCCAAAAGGAGGGACTGTCTTTGAGGGTTGACATAATTGCTGATGACCATTGGTGACCTGGTTAGATTGGGTCTGAACCGGAAGGGAAGGGTGTAGCCCTCTCTCAGCATTCTGACTACTTTTGGACTCGAACCCAGAGTTTCCCACTTCTCCCAAAACTGCTGAAGCCTTGCCCCTACAGGAAGATTTGTGACAACAGTTGGGACATTTGTGACAACTTTTACAGAACTCAAGTGATCTACACAGAAAACATCGTTCACATGGTTTATTTCTCTGATAAACTGACAAGCATTGGGATTTACATCTTTCTTTTGCAGTGACCCTGTGACAAAAGGAACATTAACAACAATAGAATTTACATGCAAACAAACAGCCTCGCTCTCTAGTGTCACTGGTGATGGGTTCAAAACCTCCATCTTTGAAACACAGTAATTGTTATTTATGCTTTTTAAATCCCTTGGCCGGCTTCTGGTTGAAGTTTGAGGCTTTACCACCACCTTTCTGACCAGTTTGCCGGTCTCTAATCTGCTTCCATGCCGGTGTAGTGGGCTTCCGGTCCGGCTGGTGAGGGGGTCGATTGGAGGAGACGTATGGATGAAAACGTCCAGGTTTCCTCTGTGTGTTACTAGCCGAACGTCTCTCCTCACTACGAGAGATTTCATCTTCAGCTTTGACCAGAAGGTTGTCAGGAAACAGAGATTGTAGGTGGACTGGAGAAGTGCGTAAAGCAGTGAGGGTGTCAGGTTTTACTCCACCACGAATATACTCTAGGTAGCTATCCCGCCGGGCCAGTGTAAGATTAGCCATGCTGATAAAGACTCCCTCTGAAAGATCTTGCATCGTACGTTGCATAGCTTGGGAAATGGATCTGTTGAAGGTCACCAAATATTCTAGTTCTTCAACAGCCTGGTGCGTTCTTTGCGCCCCCTTGCCTTTTGAGGAATCTCCCTGGAGTGATTTTAACTGGGTAACCATGGAGTCCTGTACTTTGGTGAGGCACCGGGATAGACCAGCAGCGTGATTACACATCACAGATTGCTCCCTGAACGCCTTCTCCCACCTTCTAAGAGTATCTTCTTGCTGTCTGTCCCAATACATTGATTTTCCAACTCACCTTCATGCTCATACCTTAGATTTGTTGATGGCTCCATCTGAGTTCTCTGCAATTTCTGATGTGAAAGGTTCAGGCTTCATTAGTGATCACAAAATTATCTCTTCTGTGGTTGACTTTCCATCTTTGGATACACCAATTCTGAAAGTTGTTACCTTCCGTCAGTACCATAAATTGAATATTGATAAATTCAGGAGTGACCTGACTATTCCGTTTGTTAGCTCACCATCTGATGACATAGATTTATTGCATGAACAGTACATGTCTGGTTTGTCTGGCCTTCTAGATATTCATGCACCAGTGAAGACTAAACAGCTCATCAAACCAGCCCCAAGCTGGATAACTGATGAGTATAGAACTGCCAAGTGCATGAGAAGGCAGTTTGAGCGTGCCTGGAGAAGAGACAAATCCCCTGAAAATCGTTCCCGTCTTCGACGGCAGATAAACAGATGTAACCACATCCTAAATAGAAACAAGGGGTGTTTCTATCGTGATCTAGTCAGTGAAAATTGCGGCGATAGCAAGAGGTTATGGCATGCACTAAACAGAACATTGAGTCGGTCAAATTCTACTGTCCTCCCATCCTTTGATGATGAAAAATCTTTAGCAAACAGATTTGGTTCGTTTTTCATTGATAAAATTAAAAAGATTCGAGACACCTTTAAATACACCCGATCTCAGGTTCTTCATCCAGACAAGGAGCCGCCGACTTTCTGTTCCTTTCAAGCTGTCACTGAGACTGAAGTCCTTAAGTTTATCAAGGAATCCCCTTCTAAAACTTGCTCCCTTGATCCATGCTCCACTCACATTGTGAAACAATGTATTGACATTCTTCTCCCTTCATTGACTAAACTAACTTGTCCCTCAAAAACGGCATTTTCCCTAATCCTTTCAAACAGGCTATTGTCACTCCCCTCCTCAAAAAGTCCACCCTTTCAAAAGAGGATTTGAAGAGCTACCGACCATTGTCCGGTCTTAGCTTCTTGTCAAAATTGGTCGAGCGAATTGTGGCTGCCCAAATTAGATCTCATATGGATTCTCATGATCTTGGTAATACTTTCCAGTCAGCCTACAAGGTGGGGCACTCGACAGAAACTGCCTTGTTGTGCATCAAAAATGAGATTCACTTATCTCTGTCCAAGGGCATGCCTACAGCACTAGTGCTACTCGACCTGTCTGCAGCATTTGATACTATCGATCATGACACACTCCTATCCTGTCTGTCGTCTAGATCTGGTTTTGCTGGATCGGCATTAAAATGGTTTAGATCCTATCTCCAGGATCGTTTTCAGTCAGTCAAGATTGGTTCTAGTCTTTCGAATTTGTTCAAATTGAAGTTTGGAGTCCCCCAAGGTTCTGTCTTAGGTCCCCTTCTGTTTTCCCTCTACACAACACCTCTTGGTCAAGTCATCAGAAAATATACCGGAGTCCGTTACCACTTCTATGCGGACGACACTCAGTTGTTCATTCACTTATCCCCTGATGATAGTCTCAAGTCTTTTGACCGTCTTAAATCATGTTTGAATGATATTCAGGTCTGGATGTCTGAAAACAAACTCAAGCTAAATCCTGATAAAACAGAATTCATAGTCTTCGGTGCCAAAGACAGACACAAATGGCTCAGTGACTCACTACCTGTCAATATCCTGGGTAACTGCCTCTCTCCCGCAGATGTTGTACGCAATCTGGGTGTTCTGTTTGATGCAAAGTTTTGTTTCACCAATCACGTAAATTCTGTTATCAAATCCTGCTTTATCAGCCTCAGGGACCTTCATCGTATCAGGAGGTTTCTTTCTGTGGATACATCAGTGGTGATTGCAAATGCTCTGGTCAGTAGTCGTTTGGATTATTGCAACTCTCTTTTTCGCAGTTTGTCATCCCGAAATGCTACAAGGCTCCAATATGTTCAAAATGCGCTTGCACGGTTTGTCACTGGTGCTTCAAAGTACACTCACATTACATCCACCCTTAGGACACTCCATTGGCTACCCGTTAGACAACGTATTATCTTCAAAACCCTAGTTTTGGTCTATAAGTACCTCACCACTGGCCAGCCTAAGTATTTTGCACCATATCTCCCCTTGTACAAATCTGCCGTGAATACAAGACGTTCCAATCCCAAAAATCTGTTCCTTCTGGTTCCCTCTTACTGTCCTTCCATCATAAATCGAAGGTCCATTTTAACAATAGTTTCTCATATGATGCCCCTAAGTTATGGAATGATCTTCCATATGATATACACAGTGCTCCAAATCTCTCCAGTTTCAAAAGTCGACTCAAAACCTACCTATTTCAGAAATCATTCCCACCATAGCTTCTTACTACCGAACACCGGACCGCCTCCCTGGCAACGACTCGGAACATGTCTAATGTCTCATGATTTATGCCTTACGGATTGGATGGTGTGCCTTAGAATCCGTTGACACGGAGATTAAGCACCTGGACAACTGATTGATTGATTGATCTTGGCTAAATGTCCGTGAAGCCGGAGCAGAAGGTAAACTTCGTCTGGCCACTCTGGAGAACATACTGTTAAGCTTTGACGGTTCCGGAGACCAGTCACCAACTACAGTAGGGGCAGCATCTTTCTTATTTGCATGCATGTCATACCATTTAGATGAACGTGGAGTCTTCACAAACTGGTCCCTTAACAGCCCACTGGTTTCAGAATTCCTGGAGGGATAACCTTCAGCAATAGTTAAGTTCAGTTTTTCTAACTTCCGGCAGAGCCATTCGTCAACAGGTAACTTCACAGACACTTTACCGGTTGTCTTCACTCTAGCACCGGCAAAGGGATTATCATCCATAGAAGCAGCTGAGGTGTCATAGTCCGGAATATGATGCCAGTTCATGAAACTTCTGACCCCTCTGAGAGTTTCCCTGTAGTTGGCATCTTCAGAGAGGTCCTGGTCCGTAGAAGATTCCGGCAATTCATTCTGGTCATGGATACTGGACCGGGATGACGGGTCCTCATCCAATTCTGCCTCGCTTTCAGATTGCCTAGCAACCTCAGCATTGTGACCAATGGGAGGCGACTGGCTTGTCAGTACTGCTTCACAACCGGAAGGCAGAACCTCAGGACCCGCACCGGGAGCCTGTGTAGGCTGGGTGGCTGTCCTTGCACCGGGAACCAGTAAAGGTTGGGTGGCAACCACTTCAGAGGTACCGGGGCCCTGAACAGGGTGGGTAGCACTCTCAGGAACTTCCTTCACAGCTAGTGTACCGGGAACCCCCAGCGGAGGTTGGGTAGCCGTCAACTGCGTAGCCTCATTCACCACAGTGCCCTCAGACATAACACTTGAAGAAGCACCCGGATCAAAGAAAGGGTGTTCTCTGGGCACTATAGAAGCAGCATTCACAGGTTTCACCGGAACAGCAAAGGACTGGTTTAACAGCATAGCTTCTAACCGGGAAAATCTCTCACTCCATTTATCATCAAGGGTCTTGAGATCATCTGCAGTAGGTTTGCTGCTATGTTTCCTCTTAGAAGATCTGGGGGAACTATCTGAACGTTTCTTCTTGTGTTTGGGTGTGGATTCTACAGAAGACGCCTTCTCAGAGCTGACCTGTCCCAACACAGTAATATTAGCTGGGTCCACGAGAGTGGAGGTCGTGCCCTCAACATCTCCAGATTTCTTCTGTTCAGAACGTTCTTTCCGAGCCCTGTAGGTCGGGGTGGATAGTTGATTAATCTGCGCAGGTGTAAACGCCTTACAGATAGAACAATCCAACTTCTTCACACAGGGGTCGTCTCCCACCCCCTTGTCACGACAACACGCGCACTTCTTGTGGGTGTCGAAAAGGGCCATAACGTGCCCGCATGAACCTCGCTTCCGACCAGGAGACGACATAATGATCAATAAACTAGCAGAAGTAATTCGTACTAATTCAAAACACGTAACTTGGAGGAGTTCGTTGTAAAACTTCAAAAACGTATCTCTGAAGAAAATCGTCTGCACACTCTTTCGCGCCAACGAAAAAGATGCCTTTGACGTCACAAGAGGTAAACAGGAAATGAGGAACATGGCGACACCTGGCGAATGCACACTCTGTGACCGGTCCTACCGGTATTATATACAGGACGTCTTTTTCTGACGTTTGGCGGGACCGGTCGAGCCGACCGGTAAAACAATTGTCCATTGGATAGGATGTATTAACGCAATAAAATTGTGTTTTTCCATTTTTTGGCAAAAATTCGAAAATTCAAAATGGCCGACATTTTGGGGGAGTGGAAATTTTTTTGAAAATTGCCAACAGTATTTTGCTCAGGTACCCTGTGGGCCAAAAATTTCGACGAAATCGCTCTATCTCGCACGTTTAAGGAGATAGAAGCAAAATTGTGTTTTTCCATTTTTTGGAAAAAATTCGAAAATTCAAAATGGCCGCCATTTTTGGGGAGTGGAAATTTTTTTGAAAATTGCCAAGAGTACGTTGCTCAGATACCCTGTGGGTCAAAAATTTCAACGAAATCGCTCTATCTCGCACGGTTAAGGAGATAGAAGCAAATTTGTATCTTGCCATTTTTGGCAAAGTAGCTAAGTAACTATTACTCAGTCTGTTATATTGCTATTATCACTAAAAGCAATCCCAAGCAAGCTATCGACCTAACTGTTCCCAATACCAAATTTGGTAAAGATATGTCAAATATTTTTCCTCCAATTGTCTGGAAACCAAAGACATACTCAAAAGTAGCAAAGTAGCTATTATTCACTTAGCTATGGAGCTATCATCACCAAAAGTAGCAAGGTAGCTATTACTCAGCTAGCTATAGAGCTATCACCACCAAAAGCAATCCCATACAAGCTATTAACACAATGAACCTCCATACCAAATTTCAGAAATATAGGCTTAGTAGCATTCCTTAAAATGTCTGTAAAGCAGAGATACTCAAAAAGTAGCAAAGTAGCTATTACTTAGTTAGCTATAGAGCTATCATCACCAAAAGCAATCCCATACAAGCTATTAACCCAATGAACCTCCATACCAAATTTCAGAAAGATAAGCTTAATAGCATTCCTTAAAATGTCTGGAAACCAAAAAGATACTCAAAAGTAGCAAAGTAGCTATTACTCAGTTAGCTATAGAGCTATCATCACCAAAAGCAATCCCATACAAGCTATTAACCCAATGAACCTCCATACCAAATTTCAGAAAGATAGGCTTAATAGCATTCCTTAAAATGTCTGGCAACCAAAGAGATACTGAAAGTAGCAAAGTAGCTATTACTCAGTTAGCTATAGATCTATCATCACTAAAAGCAATCCCATACAAGCTATTATCCCAATGAACCTGCATGCCAAATTTGGTAAAGATAGGATAAGAACTGCTGCCTAAAATGTCTGTAAACCAAGTGTGACGCCGGACGCCGGAAAAAGCAAAAATAATATGTCCACCCCCCCAGTGGGGTGGGCATAACTAGGGCTGCAATGATTCTTCGGTTACTCAGAAACGAAACAATTCAGTTCAATACTCCAAGCAAGAAAAGTGAACCAGCTATTCGAAAGTAATTAAACATAGGCGTAAAATCTGCTACAAAATTAATTTTTTTCTTTAAATATATGAAATATATTTATATATTTTACTAATATAAGATGTTTCTGTTTCAGGTTCTTACATTTTAAGCATTTGCAAACGTTTATTGTTTGCACAACAAAATTTAATAAGACGGCATTTTGATATAACATATTTCGAAGAGGCCTCAAATCTCGCAATATAAAAATGGTTAAAATTTCCTCTAGTTTGCATTATAAATGCGTCTTTTCAACCAAATTCAATAAATTACTAAAATTCTTTCCTTTTGTGTGCCTTTTAAGCATTTTATAAGGCGTGACATGTCAAAATATGATGCAGTTTATTTCGTGGGCGATAATCAAGTGATTAACCGAGTCCAAGTCAATTCTTCCAAAACGGGTAATCGAGGCGCATTTTCGGGCTTGCTTGCAGTCCTACAAATAACACAGTGTGGGCATTGTTCTACACAACAGCACTTTGCCACAATGTGTTGTGACTCCCAGTAAAAAGAAGACCAAAACACTGTCATACAATGAAAAGTTTCGGAAAGTATCCCTACTCTTGCATAGTGTGGCTACAAGATTGGCACACTATGGTGTGGACTCCTTCGAAACAAAATTAAAAACACTGGAACAGTTCAAAAAATTGATAGAAGACGGGAAAGATTTTGGAGTCATTGCAGTTGATGGTCCTGTCATGGATGAAGAAGAGAAAGCAGAAGATGACAAAGAAGAGAACGCGGAGGAACCAGTGACACAAAACTGAGGAACCAGCAACACAAACTGTGGAAGAAGACGACAGAGAAGAGAAAGCTGAGGAACCAGCAACACAGACTGTGGAAGAAGAAGACAGAGAAGAGAAAGCTGAGGAACCAGTGGTACATCTGATGTCAAGAACCCGACGAATAATCCCTTGCTATTTTACTGCTTCCCTGCATAAGTTGGCCGCAGTCATATGCGGCTCATCTACAGGCTCCACAAAGACAAACATGTTATTGTACACCAATGAAAACTGTTGCATATAAGGCAAATCACGGTTTTGTCTGCGCATGCTTATGCAAACGTCCTTGAAGGATCAAGTGGGTAAAAACATAGAAAACAAGCATTCTGACGCATGCATTTATCTCCCGCCGTATAAATTAGATGTCCTAAAGATAGTGGAATATAAATTTTCCTGCGAGATGGAGGCACATGTAGAAGTGACAAGTTTAATGTTTGATTGCAATACTTTTAAAGACAAAAGGCATTTACTCATTTTAGTAGCTATTACTTTGCCATCCAAAGAGCTAAAGTTCTGCCACTTCATTATGCAGATCAACTCAAAGTAGGAAAGCACGTCTTTAGAAGAAATAGCCTATCTGTACTACTTTTAGAGATACAAGACATTTACTTATTTTAGTGGCTATTACTCTGCCATCTAAAGAGCTACAGTTCTGCAACTTCACTATGTGGTAGATCACCCAAAAGTAGGTGAATGACTTATTTAGAAGAAATTGCCCACCTGTAGTACTTTTAGAGACTAGACCAAGGATGCATCTGTGGCCAGATGCAAAATGTATCCACCGGCAAAGGCAAAAGTAGCTATTACTCAGCTATGGCACGAGCTAGAGGTATGAAATTTTAGTATGTTATAGCTGACCCAAAAGTAGGTGAATAACATATTTGCACAAAATTCTCTAAATGCAATAGTTTTCAAGTTACAAGTGATTTTACTCATGATGGAAGTTAGTGAAAAGCCCAAAAGTAGCTATTACTCACTTAGCTATTCAGATAGACACCCAAGTTACTCACCATGTTGTTGCTATGGAAAAAGTAGGTGAATGACATATTTAACAAAATGCTCTAAATGTAATACTTTTCAAGTTATAAATGATTTAGTGTTGAGTAAGAACTTCAAAGTAGCTATTACTCCGCTATGCAATGAGCCACAGGTCTGGAATTTTACTATGTTATAGCTGCCTCAAAATAGGTGAATAACATACCGAAACTAAATAATGTAAATGCAAAAGTTTTCAAGTTATAAGTGATTTACCCAACAGTGATAACCTAAAAGTAGTTATTATTCAGCTATGCCATGAGCTACAGGTCTGAAATTTTACTATGTTATAGCTGACCCAAAAGTAGCTGCATAACATATTTGCCCAAAGTGCTCTAAATGCAGTACTTTTCAAGTTATAATTGATTTAGTGCATGATTTAATTAATTTTAATGTATTAAAATTTATTTAAAAAATTCATAAAAAAACTTAAGCATGTGAAACTTCTCCAAACTGTAGGTGAATGAGTTATTTGAGAAATACTGGCTATCCGCAATACTTTTAGTGATAATAGGCATTTACTTATTTTGAGTAGGTGAGTAATTAGCTACAGGTCTGAAACTTCACCAAGTGAAAGCTGTCCCAAAAGTAGGTGAATGACTTATTTGAGAAAAATTGGCTATCTGCAATACTTTTAGAGATAATTAGCATTTACTCATTTTGAGTAGGTGAGTAATTACCTACGGGTCTGGAACTTCACCATGTGAAGGCTATCCGCAATACTTCTAGGGATAATTAGCATTTACTCATTTTGAGTAGGTGAATAATTAGCTACGGGTCTGAAACTTCACCAAGTGATGGCTCTCCCAATAGTAGATGAATGAGTTATTTGAGAAAAATTGGCTATCTGCAATACTTTTAGAGATAATTAGCATTTACTCATTTTGAGCAGGTGAGTAATTAGCTATGGGGCTGAAACTTCACCATGTGAAATCTCTCCCAAAAGTAGGTGAATGAGTTATTTGAGAAAAATTGGCTATCTGCAATACTTTTAGAGATAATTAGCATTTACTCATTTTGAGCAGGTGAGTAATTAGCTATGGGTCTGAAACTTCACCAAGTGAAAGCTCTCCTAAAAGTAGGTGAAGGAGTTATTTGACAAAAAATGGCTATCTGCAATCCTTTTAGAGATAATTAGCATTTACTCATTTTGAGTAGGTGAGTAATTAGCTACAGGTCTGAAACTTCACCAAGTGAAAGCTCTCCCAAAAGTAGGTGAATGAGTTATATGAGAAAAATTGGCTATCCGCAATACTTTTAGAGATAATTAGCATTTACTCATTTTGAGTAGGTGAACAATTAGCTACAGGTCTGAAACTTCACCAAGTGAAAGCTCTCCCAATAGTAGGTGAATGAGTTATTTGAGAAAAATTGGCTATCTGCAATACTTTTAGAGATAATTAGCATTTACTCATTTTGAGTAGGTGAGTAATTAGCTATGGGTCTGAAATTTCACCATGTGAAAGCTCTCCCAAAAGTAGGTGAATAAGTTATCTGAGAAAATTGGCTATCTGCAATACTTTTAGAGATAATTCGTATTTACTCATTTTGAGTAGGTGAGTAATTAGCTACAGGTCTGAAACTTGACCATGTGAAAGCTCTTCCAAAAGTATGTGAAGGAGTTATTTGAGAAAAATTGGCTACCTGCAATACTTTTAGAGATAATTAGCATTTACTCATTTTCAGCAGGTGAATAATTAGCTACAGGTCTGAAACTTTACCAAGTGAAAGCTCTCCCAAAAGTAGATGAACGAGTTATTTGAGAAAAGTTGTCTATCTGCAATAATTTTAGAGATAATTCGCATTTACTCATTTTGAGTAGGTGAGTAATTAGCTACGGATCTGAAACTTCACCATGTGAAAGCTCTTCCAAAAGTACCTGAAGGAGTTATTTGAGAAAAATTGGCTACCTGCAATACTTTTAGAGATAATTAGCATTTACTCATTTTCAGCAGGTGAATAATTAGCTACGGGTCTGAAACTTCACGAAGTGAAAGCTCTCTCAAAAGTAGGTGAATGAGTTATTTGAGAAAAATTGGCTATCTGCAATACTTTTAGAGATAATTAGCATTTACTCATTTTGAGTAGGTGAATAATTAGCTACAGGTCTGAAACTTCACCAAGTGAAAGCTCTCTCAAAAGTAGGTGAATGAGTTATTTGAGAAAAATTGGCTATCTGCAATACTTTTAGAGATGATTCGCATTTACTCATTTTGAGCAGGTGAGTAATTAGCTACGGGTCTGAAACTTCACCAAGTGAAAGCTCTTCCAAAAGTAGGTGAATGAGTTATTTGAGAAAAATTGGCTATCTGCAATACTTTTACAGATAATTTGCATTTACTCATTTTGAGTAGGTGAATAATTAGCTACAGGTCTGAAACTTCACCAAGTGAAAGCTCTCTCAAAAGTAGGTGAATGAGTTATTTGAGAAAAATTGGCTATCTGCAATACTTTTAGAGATGATTCGCATTTACTCATTTTGAGCAGGTGAGTAATTAGCTACAGGTCTGAAACTTCACCAAGTGAAAGCTCTTCCAAAAGTAGGTGAATGAGTTATTTGAGAAAAATTGGCTATCTGCAATACTTTTACAGATAATTTGCATTTACTCATTTTGAGTAGGTGAATAATTAGCTACAGGTCTGAAACTTCACCAAGTGAAAGCTCTCTCAAAAGTAGGTGAATGAGTTGAGAAAAATTGGCTATCTGCAATACTTCTGCAATAGTTTTGGAGATACAATGGCTTTACTCAACAGTCGGAATTTGAAAGTAGCTATGACTCAGCTATCAAAGGTTCAACAGGTCTGAAACTTTACTATGTAATAGCTTACCAAAAAGTAGATGGACAACATATTTGAAAAGATTTCCCTAACTTTAATACTTTTGAAGATATTTGACATTTACTTCTTTTGTTATTTAGCTACAAATGAGAAAATAGCTATTACTCACTTATGGCATGCAATAGAACCCCAAACTATGTACCATCTTATAGCTAAGGACAAAGTAGCTGAACAACATATTTTAGGAAAACACTCTAACTGCAATAGTTTTGGAGTTACAATGGCTTTACTCAACCGTCGGAATTTGAAAGTAGCTATTACTCAGCTATCCATGGTGCAACAGGTCTGAAACTTAACTATGTGATAGCTTACCCAAAAGTAGATGAATAACATATTTGAAAAGATTTCTGTAACTCTAATACTTTTGAAGATATTTGGCATTTACTTCTTTTGTTATTTAGCTACAAATGAGAAAATAGCTATTACTCACTTATGGCATGCAATAGAACCCCAAACTATGTACCATCTTATAGCTAAGGACAAAGTAGCTGAACAACATATTTTAGGAAAACACTCTAACTGCAATAGTTTTGGAGATACAATGGCTTTACTCAACAGTCGGAATTTGAAAGTAGCTATTACTCAGCTATCCACGGTGCAACAGGTCTGAAACTTTATTATGTGATAGCTTACCCAAAAGTAGATGAATAACATATTTGAAAAGATTTCTGTAACTGTAATACTTTTGAAGATACTTGGCATTTACTTCTTTTGTTATTTAGCTACAAATGAGAAAATAGCTATTACTCACTTATGGCATGCAATAGAACCCCAAACTATGTACCATCTTATAGCTAAGGAAAAAGTAGCTGAACAACATATTTTAGGAAAACACTCTAACTGCAATAGTTTTGGAGTTACAATGGCTTTACTCAACAGTCAGAATTTCAAAGTAGCTATTACTCAGCTATCCAAGGTGCAACAGGTCTGAAACTTTACTATGTGATAGCTTACCAAAAAGTAGATGAACAACATATTTGAAAAGATTTCTGTAACTCTAATACTTTGGAAGATATTTGACATTTACTCCTTTTGTTATTTAGCTACAAATGAGAAAATAGCTATTACTCACTTATGGCATGCAATGGGACCCCAAACTATGTACCATCTTATAGCTAAGGACAAAGTAGCTGAACAACATATTTGAAGAAAAAGTTGTAACTGCAATAGTTTTTGAGTTATGAGCCCTTTACTCCAAGTAGCTAAGATAGCTATTACTCTGTTATCTTTAGGCCTAAGTCCATAAAACCAAAAAAATTTTCGAGGGCGTGAAAAACTGAAAATTCATTGGGACAATTAATTTACAAAAAATCTGTAGCTGTAGTAGTTTTGGAGGAATCTGCGTGACTAACTAACGCACGCACACACGCACGCACACACAGGCATCATTTCATAATCTCCCTCCCGGGCTAAAGCCCGGCGGGAGATAATTAAACCAGGAAGTGATTTTTAAATGGTGAAAAATAACAATAATATGTGTTTACTTGCATAACACATATTAAAGTGAATTTCTATTGAAAATATACGTGTGAATCTACGAAATAGTATTTTACCAAAAGGAAATGATATTTTAAAATATTTTTTAAATCATCTAAGATGGGCGCAAATAGGGGATTCTAACAGCATTACAAATGCATGAACAGATACCAGTCATTGTTATTATTATTTTATTATTGGATATGCCAGTACATGCACTGATCGAGTGGTGGTATAGTATTATATCATGAATATGCATGAGTTTTGGTCTGGTGCCATGGTTGTGAGGAACTTTCATAGTGAATTAATGACTATTCACAAAGGTCAGGCTGATTTGTGTCTTGAGTAATTTAACTTTTTTTTTTTTTGGTTAATTGTGTAGAGAAGGGTTATTCTATTCAGACACATGGGGAGCATTTACCCACCCACCCTGCAACCCATATTTAAAAAAAAAAAAAAAAATTATTGTTTGGGACAGCCCCATTTACTTTTGAACCACGTTTGTAAATATGTTACAGTTTGTACTATATAATATTACTAAAATATCTAGTATGTTGAATTGAAGAAATAAATGTCCCAAAAAAAAAAAAAATTTTATTTCTGCAGCTCAGGTTGTCACATCTTTCATATGCTGATACTAAATTACTAATGTATTACTGTACCAGGCTTTGAGAACATGGGGGCTCTGGGCTTGAACTTGAACTGTTAGAACTGATGGATGCTATGGTTTATGCTAGATACATGACTTTGTGAGGGAATATAACAGCTTAGGGGTGGACTATAAAGTGCTTCAAATTGGCCTTTGCATGACCTCCGGGTCGTGGGTTTGAAACTGAGGTCAATGCTGGCCTAGTGGCTTTTGTGTTTCTCTATCCAAATAAAATTTGGGTTGGTTTACAAAAAGCCTCATATGTAAGTATATATAACTTTATATCAGCACATATAACCTTTATGTGACCTCTGGGTCTTGGGTTCGAATTTAAGTCTTTGCTGCCTTGTGATTGTTGAGGTTTCATATTTAAAGGAAATTTAGAATTTATCAGATGTTAAATGCAGCCTTCTTGGGCTAAGATTATAAATGCAATGGGCTTTAGTTGCCTGACCATTGACATTTCTGAATAGCTAAATGCATGCTTGGGCTATGTCAAAGATTTGGGTTGATGAAAGTGGTATTGAGTAAGTTGACCTCTGACCTTTGAGAGTGTGTTGATTTATGGAAGTAGACTGGCCTAGTGTTTATGTTCTCTAGCAGTTGGCTGTTTCACAAACTTTAAACTTTAAAGAAATTTCACACAATAATGCACAAAAAGAACGCTATTGTTATATTGTGCACATAATAACCTATTCAACTGAAGATGCAGCGAAAGAGAGCATTGCAACATTGGCCCAATGAGGTCAAATCTAAAGATGCGCAGCTTGAATAGTGGTTTAAAAGGTGGCTATATTTGGCCCAATGTTACCCCAAGGGAAGCAAAAACTGCTGACCATAACTGACCAATAGCCAATATTGGTTCAATGGTGTAAAATGCCGAGTAATCAGAGCAAACATACCTCCAAGGTTCATCACCTATAATACTGCTTTTTGAATACAATGATAAAAATCCTTTAAAATTTTTTTTAAATTTTACTGGCACCATTATTATTTAAAAGTACAGTAAATATCATGAAAAAAGCTGAAACCTTTGCCCAGGGAATCTAATCCAATTGACATAACGTTCATCTTTTAAGTAGAGATTAAGTGCCATAAAAAGTCAATGAGTTTAATTTGGAAATCTGCTTATATGGTATAGCGTGACAAGTATCCATCTCACCAATGAAGTTAAGCAGCACTGGGCTTGGTTAGTACTTTCATGGGTGACCATCTGAGTTCTAATCCAGGTATTAATGAATATGTAAAATTAAGTATTAAACTGTGATTTCTCATCCTTTTCTTTGGATTTTGATACAGCAAAAAACAAATAGAAGCTCTGTAAAAATTCCTTTCTATTGACGTATGTTATACATTTGTAGGTTTCAGAAATATCAAAGAAAAATTGGCACTTGATAACACTAATTTGACAACTGGCAGTGGGCAAAAATAGGAGATATTGTCTTAAAACTGCTGCATATAATTTTCATAAATTATATAGTGTATACAGAACTAATTTATATAATTTATTCCTCAATTTGCAGTAATAATTTTCTTAATATATATGTGTATCCACAGAAATTGATTTTCGCCACTGGTTCTTCTGTCACAGACGTGTTTTTTACCCACTTGACCTCAAAAGGCCGTTTGCGAAAACGAGGCACATTGAAACTGTGTCGTGAGGGCGGCCAACTTATGACTGTGGCCAACTTATGCAGGGAAGCAGTATATTTAATAAATATACAACTTAAAGAGCGAATATTTTATATAAGAATGTCTGTTCAGTTAGAGATCAAATACTTCAAATTCTCGTATTTCCGTGGGGTTTCCTAGCCATATTATGAAATAAAATATGCAAAATAGAAAGGTCATGGAATTCCGCGAGGCAAAAAAAAGTGCAAAATGCAAATTAGAAAACATGAGGTCACGGAATTAAATTAGAAAAAAAAAACCGTGAGAAGACAGAAGTCCGTGGAGTTTCCCGCAACAGAGCCTTTGCGAACAACATTTCGCCCCTTGCAAAAATACGCAACATAATTAATCAATACGTCAGAAAGCCATTGGGGGGGGGGGGGGGGGGGAGTTTTGTTTGCAAACAGCGTCTGAACTATGATTTATACAAGCTTTTCTTATAAATAAATTGGAAGCTATACAAGTCAATAAAGATAAATACACTGCTTTTAATCATCTACAGGGGCCACGGTGGCAGAGTGGTAACACTCTCGCCTCCCACCCCCGAGGCCGGGGTTCGGTCCCCAGCATGGCCTCAAGTGGGAAAGCTGGTAGTTGCTTGCCGTTGGTCGGCAGTTTACAGTACAGAACCCTAACGAACTGTATGTACTGGTTTCCTCTGCCCTTCAACGTCGTGATATGATCTGTATAATGTTGAAAGCGACGTAAAATCCAAAATAAATAAATTTAATCATCTACAGTACTGAATGAACTGGGTACTGATATATATTACAAACTTTATTGGCCCAACAACCAATAAACCCACAAGTAAAATAGCTTATAAAACACACATAGATAAAACTTTAGAGGATTGTGTTCATTAGTTCAAAAAAATTTATGACGGGGGATGAAAAAAAGGTTGGTCGTTGTACACTTGGGTACTTCAAAAATTGACAAAGTTGCTAAAAATTAAATAATCTACAGTCTCTCAAGAACTCTGTACTGACATGCATAACACACTGTGTTCCAATAATTAATAAATCCACAAGGGAAACAAATTACGTGGCAAAGCCATCTGCCACGTGAAAAACGTATGTCAGCTGCACCAGTAATCATGCTACTTACGAAGAAATATCAATAAAATATATGATAAAACAAGTCTACATTAAGTTCTCCACAACTATAAAATACTTCAGGCATTATTTATGCTGAATTATGAAGAAAATATCCACTAAAATGCTGAAAAATATTTGTTGCATTCATTTAATTTTGAATGTCAAAGGTTATATGTCACAGGGTTACTGACCCAGTTTTGATGCTATCTGTTGGTTATTTCAGAAACTTTAAAATTAAATAATTTTTGCACAACACTATACAAAAACAAAGATATAACTGTTGGCCTCTACATTTTAACCTTTCCAATGGTGTTTTAATTGTAAAAATTGGTTATGTATTGATAGATTTACAAGCATTTAAAGATCAACAAACATTCAAATTGTATGGATAAAAATATATTGGAATACAAACTATTGCAAGAACCCTAAATAAAGACTAAAAGACCTTGACAAGTGATATACAAGAACCAAGTTCAACTATAGACGTGGTTACCTCGGCTCTACTTTACTTACGTGTAGAGCCGTGGCACAACACCACATAAAACTGGAGATTTGCATAAAGTCTTTTTCTGTTACCGGTAAATAAAATGTAATAAAATTACTAATAATAGTTAAACATAGTTAGAAACGGTTGGTTTTAAGCCAAGTACACAACAAATAGTATATGTGTACAAAATATATGCTATTTTGCACAGCATTTATAATAAAAGAATATTTTTAAATACTTGTGGAAAAATCTCCAGTTCTATGTGGGGTAGTGCCACGGCTCTACACGCAATTAAGTAAAGTAGAGCCGAGGTAACCACGTTTAGTTCAACTACAGAAACGATAAATGTATCATTTGACAAAAAATAGCAGCAGAATTTGTCAGTTTTCATTTGATGAAATTTTGTTTTATACTGGCTGAGATTTTGCTAAATATGTTGCAAACACACGAAAACTGGTGCTAGCACGAAAACTGGACCATCAACCTTGTGCAGTTAAAACCTTATGAAATTACGTCAAACACAGATATCAATGACGTGCAACGTAGCGGGATGTAGATACGGGCATGAAAAACGTTGTTCGCAAACTCTCTAATGTTTAAAAGGAATCTTGGGAATGAGTTGTGGGTACTACATACGTACTGTACGAGGTGTTGGTCACGAGATGCCATCGTCACGAGATGCTCGTATACCCAATCATGACACATTCAGCTGAACTTAAGTACCGTACTGTAATAGGGTTCCCCTGTAATAGCTTGACTAAAAAGAGTGAGAAAAAATACCGATGTATCACGGATGGCACCTCTTATTGAGTCGCATTCTTTACCAAACTTTCTTTGAGCCATTTTTGAGTACGGTACTCCCACTTCCGCCCCCTAGTGGACTGTATGCGTCACACAGTAAGCGCATTGTCTCGCGAGACTTTTTCCTCTCGAGCGCATCCTCACGCGGGATTGCTTTTCCTCGAGAGGAAAAAGTCTCGCGAGAGAATGGTAAAACTGAGCATAACCTCACAGCCAGTTTTCCATGTGTGGGCGATATTCCCGCTTCACTTTTTAAAAGTCAAACTACAAATAGTATGCACTACATATCTTCATCAAAACAGTAAGAAGACAAGAAATTAATGTGAAAAATGAAATGTCATGTTAGAGTAGCAATAGCACACTCCTAGCGCGGGGTTATGCAGGGTTTTACAACTCATAGCCCATCAGAAACACTCAGGCTTCGCCTTCGAGTTAAGTCTACGTACACATGTATGCGGCTCACGACATCCGACGGCCGATTTGCGATAGCGAATTTTGTTTCAACCTCTAAATTCACTTGTCATCCGATTTTTTCGGTCCCAGATCGCACATCGGGCGTCGGATGTCGTAAGCCGCATACATGTGTACGCACGCTAACTAAGTGTACATTTCCATACGCACTGATCCGCGATCCGTATCCGCGATGCAGATCCGCAATGCGTATGCAGATTGCATAAAATGTGTTTCCATACGCGCTTAAAAATAAGTGCATAAGCAATGCAGATTTGTGAATAAATATAGCAAGCAGCATAGTTTTCAATTTGAATTGGTGGAAAAGTGTTGGCTAATAGTTAAATCCATGACAGAATATATTTTTATGAATTATTAAGATTTATAAATATTTCTTAAAGGCAGATTTTTCAATTTATCCATTAATTTATATTTTATTGTTGTTGTTATATTTACTTAAAATATTATGAAATCAATCACATAACCAATGTAGATGTATTCTGCACATTACAAGCTTCAAAACGATACCTTATTTTTAAAAATTGAGCAAAAAATGACGATTTTATGCTTGTTTGAGGAGAAAAGATAACAAAATCAGTGATCTTGACATTATTTTATGTTGCGTGAATGCGTTTTTTTGCAACACTGCTGCATTTTCTTCACGCATTCCGCATACGCATGCTTAACGCAATGAGCATCAGTGCATATGGAAACACTCTGTATCATTTATATAAGCTGCAAATAAACGCAAACGCATTCACGGATCTGCATTGCGGATACGCAATACGCATCAGCGTGTATGGAAATGGCCCCTAATATCGCTATACATAGATTTCGGATGACGTCATAATTTTACCGCGAGTTTCTCGGCGGCCATCTTTGAGGGCAGCAGATTGGGTGCCTTATAAAACTCGGAGCTCCGGAGGTGCGGTTGGAGGGGTGCAGTGGGGTGCGGTAAAAATATTTGTACAATAAGATATTGCTGGATCATATCTCTGTAAAATGTTGTTAGAAACCCCATTGTAGCCTCACGTTTTAATCACTCTGTAGATGTACAACTACCAGCATTTGATATTTTATTTGTTTTATTTTAAATATTGCGAGAAGACAGAGTGAGGTGCGGTGACAGTAAAATATTGCTGGATCATATATTTGTAAAATATTATTAGAAACCCCATTGTAGCCTCACGTTTTCTTCACTCTGTGGGTGTACAAGTACTAAGTACACCATTGGAGTGGGGGGGGGGGGGTGGGGGTGCGATGGGGTGAGGTAAAAATATTTGTACAATAAAATATTGTTAGAAACTCCATTGTAGCCTCACGTTTTCTTCACTCTGTGGGTGTACAAGTACAGCATTGGAGGTGCGATGGGGTGCGGTGACAGTGATCATAATGTACTCGTACAATTCTCGGATTCAATGGTGCGGTGACAAAATAAGGCTACAATGGGGTTTCTAACAATATTTTACAGACATATGATCCAGCAATATTTTACTGTCACCGCACCTCACTCTGTCTTCTCGCAATATTTAAAACAAATAAAATATGAAATGCTGGTAGTTGTACACACACAGAGTGATGAAAACATGAGGCTACAATGGAGTTTCTAATAATATTTTACAGAGATATGATCCAGCAATATTTTACTGTCACCGCACCTCACTCTGTCTTCTCGCAATATTTAAAACAAATAAAATATGAAATGCTGGTAGTTGTACACCCAGAGTGATGAAAACATGAGGCTACAATGGAGTTTCTAACAATATTTTACA
Source organism: Sabellastarte sp. h YS-2021 (assembly GCA_964017235.1). NCBI lineage: Eukaryota > Metazoa > Annelida > Polychaeta > Sabellida > Sabellidae > Sabellastarte > Sabellastarte sp. h YS-2021. The sequence goes on from OZ024928.1 coordinate 21,973,014, forward strand.
AATATATGATCCAGCAATATTTTATTGTACAAATATTTTTACCGCACCCCATCGCACCCCCCCCCCCCCCCCCCCACCTCCAATGCTGTACGTAGTACTTGTACACCCACAGAGTGAAGAAAACGTGAGGCTACAATGGAGTTTCTAACAATATTTTACAGAGATATGATCCAGCAATATTTTATTGTCACCGCCCCTCACTCTGTCTTCTCGCAATATTTAAAACAAATAAAATATCAAATGCTGGTAGTTGTACACCAAGATCTATATCAGGTGCAGTGGCAGTATCAAGACAACCAATCAGAGTAGGGGTGCGGTAAAAAGGTGCGGTAGAGGTGCGGCTCCGAGTAAAGCTCCAACTCCGAGTTTTATAACCAGCCAGCAGATTGTAAACAAAGTGGAACCGTTTACAGCTTGGAGAAACAGTTTACCAAGAAAACATAATTGGGATTTACATAGATCCTAATAATTATCAGTGGAAATGTTGTATTAATTTTTATATAGCAGTTTCAGACACAGTACAGACGTTTTGCAAGGTATTAATTGTAGTTTTGTATTAAAATCTCTTATTTTCGCCCATTTGCAGTATTCTTGAGCTACAGTAGTGGCATTCTACCAGTAAACGCCCATGCTAAAGTTAATATAAGCCTTATTGAAGTTCCGTTCGTGGAAAATGTATGTGGATAAACAAATCTACGTAGATCTAAACCAGGAAGTGATTTAAACATAAAAAAAATGCCAAATTATACATATTTTTGTGCATAACACTCACCATGCTTAATTTTTATAAAAAATATGCATATGGATGTACAAAATCGTGATTTTTCAATGTGAAAATATATTCTAAACTTTTGTTTTCAGTCTAAGGTGGGCGAAAATAGGGATTTTTGGAACTGCATGAATCTATTTTGTATGTTGTATTAATTTTTATATAGCAGTTTCACACACATTACAGACGTTTTGCAAGGTATTGATAGTAGTTTTGAATTAAAATCTCTCATTTTCGCCCATTTACAGGATTCTTCTGTCAGGTAGTGGCATTCTACCAGTAAACGCCCATGCAGAAGTAAATATATTGAATTTAAGTTATATAAACAGATTTTTATTTTATTCTTCTTCCACCAGATTGTCAAATGATGTACACAGCAATTAACAATCCAGGTGCATGTTGCTACATTTGTTTCGAAGCTTTATATTTTAATAATTCAACTCTATCATCGGCCGTTTTTACCGCAAACCGGAAATACCAGTGAACGCCCATTTTGTAGACTTATAGAAGCATTTGTCCTAGACCTCTAACAAAGATATATAAGGCAGGCGTTCACTGGTAGGCGGGTGTTAAATGGTAGAAAACTACTAGTACTATTCACAGGTGCCAATATTTCTTTGATTTTTCTGAAACCTACAAATGTATTACAAACATCGATAGAGAGATATTTTTGCAAAGCTTCTGCTCGTTTTTTGCTGCATGAAAATCAAAAGAAATGGATGAGAAATCACAGTTTAAAAATCAAGTTTATATATTCATTAATACCTGGATTAGAACTCAGACAGTCACCCATCCAAGTACTAACCAAGCCCAGTGCTGCTTAACTTCAGTGATGAGATGGGTACTCCTCACACTATGCCAAACAGGGCAGATTTCCAAATTTATGTCAAGGACTTTTTGTGGCACTTAATCTCTACTTAAAAGATGAAGAGTTAACTTAAAAGATGAAGAGTATGTTAACTGAGTAAGATTCCTGGGACAAAGGTTTTAGCTTTTGCTCATGATTTTAACTGTATTCTTTAATTAATTATAATGGTACATTAAAATTTTTAAAAAAATCAAAGGATTTTCTCAGCATTTTATTCAAAAGCGGTATTGGAGGTGTTGAACATTGGAGAAGGTATGTTTGCTCTGAGTACTGAAATAATCAAAAGGGCAGCAAAGATCTAAGTTCAAACCCAAGACCCAGAGGTCATATAAAGGTCAATTTCGTCAGAATTCCCTATTATCTGCTTATCTGTTAGAATTTATACTCTTGTAAAGTCTTTTTAAAGGTAATTTAGGAAATTATTATGCAGATATGAATATTCATGAGTAACATTTTTAAAATTTATTTAATCCATGTATATTTAATCCCACTTGAGGTCAGGCCATAGCGACTTGACCTTTCAAATATTGTCTCAGTGTTACTAGAACTTACAATTTGTGCACATTTGTTACATAACTTGGAGAAATTAAGAACAGTTTTTGAGATGTAAAAGTCAGTGGAACTTTTTATCCTTATTAAAAAAAATTAAGTGTAACCTCAGACTGAGAGGCCTGGGTTTGATTCCCAGTGATGTGTAAATCAAGACATCATAGCTCAGTGATAGAGCGCTCAGTCTACATTTTATTTATTTATTTGTTGCTTTACGTCCTGTTCAACAGCCAGGGTGATATTGCGACGGGTAGTTTACAGGTGGAGGAAACCAGTGCATACTGCACTGTAAACCACCGGGCATCGGCAAGTAACTACCAACTTTCCAACATGAAGCGCCCGGCACAAGATTCAAACCGGTGGCCTCAGAGGTTGAAGTGGAGAAAAGTTTATGGCGGCCATATTTAAGTCCTCTTTACAAAATTTAAGCCCACTACCTCCCAGACTTAAATCTAAGTCCACTGACTTAGCAAATCCATGGACTTAGCCCCTTTGTGAAATCCACTAAGTCTAAACCTGCTGACTTAGCACATTTTTGACAGAATTTAAGACCAAAGTCTTAAACTTAAGCCCAAAAACCAGTCTTAAGTCTTTGTGAAATCGGCCCCTGGCAGTCCTGATTATGGTAGCCATGGTCTGAATAATCCTAGTGATTTTGTCTAGGAGAAGAAAATCATAATGGGATATGGGTGGTGTGAGCACAATGACTCCATTTGATTGTATTGACGACCTTGGGTCATTAGGATGTCTTAATAATGTGTCTAGACAAATGAGTGGATGATTGCAGTGAGCAAACTGTTGATTGTACTAGACTCGCAAATACAATAATTCTCAGTTTAGAATTGCTCAGTCAGACGTGCGTGATTGCACTGTATTCTTTTTTAGGTCAGTTCAGGTTGGAATGTCTTAAACCAGCTATTGGCTGCTATAGACCAAATAAATTAACACTCTCGCCTCCCACCTCTGAGGCCGGGGATCGACATGGCATGGCCTCAAGTGGGAAAGCTGGTAGTTGCTTGCCGTTGGTCAGCAGTTTGCAGTACATTAACAATTCCAAAGCCAAAAAAGTTATTCAAGGGAGACTGTAATCTGGCAGCGGCGATCATTCGAACCAACATGAAAACAAGTAGGCGCTCCCGTGAGCTGCTTAAAAGAGAACAATATATGAGAAACCATGTCTCTGGTACCCTTATTATCGCCCACATTACAAAGTAAGTACACCAAAATTAGAACATGGCAACCGTCATAAAGTGGATCAAAATATGCATTGTGTATTAATAACTATTTGATACACTGAATTTCTCTATTTAAAATTTATAATAATTATTAAGCAACAAAGAGTGGCAAAATCAATGCCCATGGTGGTGGCAAAATCAACATCGCTGAGGAAAAACTGTGGCAAGACAAACTGTGGCAAAATCAATAGTGGTGAAGTAAACCGCCAATATAAACACATGTGGGCGATAATATGATGCACATGGCTATATTTGTACATACAAACACAAAATTATAAATATAAGGATTAAGAACTATCTCTAAAGTGAAATTTCATCATTCTCACCCAATTTTACTTGTTTGCAAGCCTTAAAGGATTAAGAAAGTACAATTTTACTTCTATCTCAAACTATCTGCTTTGTTTACGTTTGTTGACCTTACAAATGGCCGCCGGAAACAGCTTACGAGATTTCCCGCAATTTATCGCAAACTATGTATTCGTTGTAAAACCCTGCAAGACCCCACGCTAGTCATGTGTTATTTCTACAATCCCACGTGAGGATGATTCACTTCTGTGTACAAAACACAGTCGTCAAACGCCCCCAAACTGATGCAAACTTCCTGCGGCTCTCTCGAACGCGTAAATTTCCAAAATAACGCCCAGGTTCAAATTAACGCCTGGTTCAAATTAATGCCTGGTACTAAGCACACTGTTTACAATTTATAACGCTGTTTTTGTAGTTCAAAAGAACGCCTGGTTCAATTTAACGCCTGGTCATATGTCATTTGAAAATAATTAACGCCCGGGCCATATTTTAGAAATGGCCGAAATTTCATATATTTGGTTATAGAAGACAAAATACCTCAACTTTTGAAGGTATTTTCTGCTATGGTTGTGCATTCATATGGGCTTTTAATGTGGCAGACAAAATTTTCTTCATAACAGTCTTTAATCTTACCTATGAGAGGGAAATATAAACGAGTGTGAATACTTGTTCCATGTGTTCCTGAATACCTCAAAATGAGGTTTTCAGTCCCTTTGAATACCAATCCAATAAGTAAAAAAATTCTCACTATATATTACAGAATGCTCAAGAAAAACTATATTGGCCTATAAAAGCTACTAATTTTCACCAGAAACTAATTACCATCCATGAAAAATATATAATTATTTCAGTCATGGTCTTTTATTTTAAAAATAAAACTATATTGCTGTGCATTTCTCCCGTGAAGACCAGATTTGGGGATAAAAACATATCATTTTAATTTTTTTTTTTTTTGCAAATTTTGTGCAAAATTTAATGGTTACCTGACTTACTTCAGACTGATAGACCTGGGTTTGATACCCAGAGATGCAAACGTTGTAGATTTGAAGTATTATAAATGTTTATAAACCAAACTAATGTTGCTGAAACGTTTATAAACCCATAATATTGAATAATTGTCAATATTTAGGTTTATATTTGGTTTTAAAAACGTTTATAGGTTTACTAAACATTCATAAATGTTTGCTATGTTTACTGGGTGAGGACTTGTCTCAATATACTCAATATGACCTTGGCCATTGAACAGGATTTAAAACCCCAGCTATCACTTTGAAGCCAAAAATATTTAGACTCAGAGTTTTTTAAGGCGTCTTTGATTGGCCAAGAGAGATGGCAAAAATCTCCACACTTCTCCAATATAGCACTTGTTATGACCTTAACCCCCTCCCCCTCCAAAAAAAAAAAACAACAAAAAAAAAAACAAAAACAAAAAACAGCTAAGTTAAATGAACAAAAGTCACTTTTTAAGTTAGCATTAATTATTAATTTCAATTATTATTATTTTAATTGTTATTAATTAAGTGTTTTTTCCTTCAGAAAGTGGAATATATTAACAGAAATATGTACTTCAAACTCCAAAACAAAACTGCAAATCACACATACTGCAGGTATTCGTAGCATGTTGAGCACACATTGAACTGGTATTCATACAGACTTTTTGAAAATGTTATAATTCGAATTCAACAAAATATTTTAAAATGTGACTGTTTTTCAAGGATACCTTCATTAATTTATTGTATATTTCAGGCATTGCAAACTAAAACCTTTCCTACACTTAAGTCACGTAATTTAATTGATTTTTTGTTATTTATGTCTTATACTCATTCAAGAGAGCCCCAGGAAGTTCACATTTCTCTCGTAGTCGATTGACGACTGTGCAAAAGGAGTTGTTTTTATGCATGCGGCATGGCTATAACATGTCATACGGCATCAGGTAACCATTTCAATCCTTGGATTGAATTATAGCCGTATTCCGCATACAAAATCAATAAATTACGTCAAAATGGCATCACTAGTGACTAGATCGTGGTGGGCCTTGTAAAACATGCAGTTATATAGATTAAAATATTAATAAAAATTCGTAAAGTTGCCATTTCTTGCTTGATTTTGACAAGTAATACATCATTTTAAAGCTTATAACACACAGAAGACATCTACCTCAATATTTAATACACAAAAAACCTTGAGTGTAAATGATTATAGTTGGGAAAAATTAAAGTGAAATATTTTGTGATTTCTTCCTGATTTGTGCAAGTGTTTTAAGGCAGTAAAACAACAGGAATCGCTGTTCAAATACATTTATTATGCAATAATATGTATAGTAATATATATTATTTTTATTACACACAGAGACTTTACCTGAAATGACCACTTGCTAAGACCCTCCATCTTGTTAGGATATGGTTGAAAATTGCTGTACACTGGTTTTATTATTTAACTTATAAATACCATTTAAAGGGAAATTATTGTAGGTTGAATGTGCTGTGCTTTTTATTAGAATCAACTGGGTGCAGTGATGCATGGTCAATTAATTATAAAAAGTCTTGGCTTAGTGTAAAAAGTATCAAATTTTTGGCAATGAAAATATATCCAAAAATGTTGAAGTACAAAAAATGATATTCATATCTTTATAAAGGGACTTAATTACAGTATAGGTTGTACAGCTTTTTACCCCACAGCCCTTAAGGGCTGTTGGGATATTGTTTTCACCCATGGTGTCCGGATGAGCGGGCGGGTGGGTGGGCGGGCGGCGGGAAATAGTTTGTCTGGGCTGTATCTCAGAAACCGTAAGGTGTAGGAAGTGGATACTTGGTAGGAACATTGGTTAGGGGGTGTAGGTGTGCAACGTCATGGTCTGACCTTGATTTGACCTTTGACCTTGCCGTAGTGACCTTGACCTATAACATCTTGTCCGGGCTATATCTCAGAAACCGTAAGGTGTAGGAAGTTGATATTTGGTAGGGAGATTGGATAGGGGGTGTAGGTGTGCAACGTCATGGTTTGACCTTGATTTGACCTTTGACCTTGCAGTGGTGAAATTGACCAATAAAAGCTTGTCCGAGCTATATCTCAAAAACCGTAAGGTGTAGGAAGTTGATACTTGGTAGGGACATTGGTTAGGGGGTGTAATTGTGCAACGTCATGATCTGACCTTGATTTGACCTTTGACCTTGCCGTAGTGACCTTGACCTATAAAATCTTGTCTGGGCTATATCTCAGAATCCGTAAGGTGTAGGAAGTTGATACTTGGTAGGGACATTGGTTAGGGGGTGTAGTTGTGCAACGTCATGATCTGACCTTGATTTGACCTTTGACCTTGCCGTAGTGACCTTGACCTATAAAATCTTGTCCGGGCTATATCTCGGAAACTGTAAGGTGTAGGAAGTTGATATTTGGTAGAGACATTGGTTAGGGGGTGTATGTGTGCAGCATCATGGTGTGACCTTGATTTTACCTATAGTGACCTTGACATATAAAATCTTGTCAGGGCTATATCTCGGAAACCGTAAGGTGTAGGAAGTTGATACTTGGTTGGGACATTGGTTAGGGGCTATAGGTATGTAATATCATGGTGTGACCTTAATTTGACCTTTTACCTTGTCATAGTGACCTTGACCTTTAAAATCTTCATGGACCTTTGGCTCTGTCTTTTGATGCAGATTAAACAAAAGTCATATTAGAATTTATTAAGAATTTTACTTTCATAACTTGCCATTGTAAGAGATAGAATTTCATCAAGTGAGCCACAGATTTTGCTCTAACACCACAATAAGCATTCATTAAATGTATTACCACTTCTGTATGCATGGTAATATTCAAACCATCTAAACCATAATTCGGCCATGCAGATGTAGATAAAGAGTGTTGAATTTTAGTTTACTGATTAATGCTGTCATTTTGTTATTGAATTATCTTGTTTCAATACTTCATCTTTATACGCATTATCTTTCTTTTAAACATTATTTCTCCATTTAAACATTGTTTGGACCTTTATATAACTGACAGTGCTCTGAAAGTATCCTAAAGTTTGTACTGGTACAGTACTTCTATATCTCATGGTGTTGAAAATATTTCCCTAGGCTGTGGGGTACGGGCATCTCTGATGCTATTTTTCTTAGTTTAAGTTTGGTTGTATATTTGCTTCAGATGTTGTATATAACTGATAGTAGTTATCTATGTGCCAAACCAGTTAACGATCACAATTGGATATTTATAAATCAGCTGGAAATGACCTGTATATATTAAATACCAAGATCATCATGCAAGCATATGATCCTATTAACCCTAACGCTAGCTTTTCTAAACATATTAACCCCTAAACCCTAGCATATGACCTCATTTCTGCTATGTAACCCTAACCTTTGAAAACACACAATAAACCTGAATTTGAAATATCTCTAAACATAAGTAGGATCTCAAGATGCTTGATACTTGGAGCAAGTGGGTTCTAACCTTTAAAGATATATTAACCCCTAATCCTAATCTTCTAATCCTAACACCTAACTCTAGCATCTGACCTCAGTTGAGGTATGTAACTCTAACCTGAAAACACATAATAAACCTCAATTGGAAATACCTCTAACCATAAGTAGGATCTCAACATACCGGACGATTGGAGCAAATGGGCTCTAACCTTTAAAGATGTATTAACCCCTAACCCTAATATTTAATCTCAAAACCTAGCATCTGACCTCATTTGTGGTATGTAACCCAAACCTCAAAACACATACTAAACCTCAATTGGAAATACCTCTAATCTTAAGCAGAATCTCAAGAACCACAATCAAGCTATCAGGGTTTTTGAGGCAAAGGTTTTCTGAATTCATCTCTGGTATGTAACCCTAACCTTAATCTTTAACCTTAACTTTTCTAAACATATTAACACCTAACTCTAGCAACTGACCTCATTTTTGGTATGTAACCCTAATCTCCTTTCAAAAGACAATGTAATTTTCAAATGGAAATTCTGAACAATACCTAATACACAATCTGAGTTCTTTGGGATTTATGATATAATCAAGAGTTAGACTTAACATATTAATAGCCCTTTACAATTTTTCCAAAAATTTAATTGTATTAATTTCATTTGTCAACAGGAATTTCAGTGGGTTTACAGAGATCAAATCTTACATATTCGTATTATCTTTGGATACTTATCCAAAATTAAGCTACCCCTCTCTCAATAATCATAATCTTTGACCTCCTATTTATATAAACATAATAATAGCCCTTTTAATTCTTTGGCTAACTTTAAGGATAATACTCCAAACATTAATAAGAATCAAGTGGCACTCACATATACTTCTAACCTCTATAATTTTTCAACAACTCAGAATCTCAATATGCCTCTTACATAAATAAAACCTCTAGATTATAATAACAACAATGAAGCACCATATCACTGTGCTCTTTAGACACTCACAATATTCAGAAGTCCTATCCGCTGTTTAAGATATACATTTTAATCTCCTATAATATCATCCAAACCATAACCCCTTAGACCAATAAACTATAAATATGGATATCTTTTTTTAAAATTACTATAACCCAAATACTTTATACTAGGGATGGGACGGTATAAAATTATGTACATCGGTAGGTCGCCAATGCAAAACTGTACCGATTCCGGAATTCCACGTTTTAGTACAGCCCAAACAAACATGGACGTTTCCTCTTCATGACATCGCAATAAAAGTGGCCAAATGCATGAAATATGAGATAAAAAGTTAAAACATCTTCAGATTTCTTGTTTGTTGCCAATATTTTAAGTTTTCCCTCAATTATATGGGTTGACAAGCAAGATTAAGGTTATAAATTGTCGTAACCAAAACATGGTAACTCAACATAATCGCTATAATTACTACTAGTATATATAAAGTCTGCAAATGGATGAAAATATGGGATAAAAACTTCATATTTTGAGTATGCTTCTAATATTGTAACTCTTCCTTCCATTATATGTACTGACAAGCGAAGTGGCGGTTGTCAAATCTCATCACGGTATTTCAGTAAAATACTCTCGATACCGAAATACTGTTGTGTCGTCTGCGTGCGCATGGCCAGTGCTGAATCGCGGGGCTGCGCGGGTTATCGCGGAGATTAGGTTTAGTTGTGACCAACGTGTACATGGCCACTGTTATGCCCGCGAATCTGTCGGAAGTGTCAAGTTAAGAAGAGAAATGTGTCAGAATTAGGAGATATCTTGTATTAAACGGACGTGAATTGTTCACAGTACAGTGATTATTTGTAGTTAGTTGTGAGGAACAGGGGTTCCTGTCATTCATATGTATATCTGAAAACATTGTAAGGAACAGGGTTCCTGTAGTTTAATTGTCAGGGGTTGTGAGAACTGTCAGTGTCAGATCCGCCACGTGTGTCAATGTAGCGTCTTCAGTTCAGTTTATGCAGTGAACTACAGTTGTTAATGGTCTACAGTTAATGCAGTGAGCTACAGTTACACAGACCATTGATGCAGTAACTACATAGCTATACAGACACTTTGGGGGGAACGTAGTTCCTGTGGATGTGTCGGTACCGGCACGGCACAGCATCAGTTGTCAAAGGTAGGCACTTTATTCAACATTGGTACCAGAAGTTTGTGCTGAGTACCCACGTTAAATGGTAGTTTTGATTTATTTGTGTCAAATTAATTATATTTTGACAGTTTTAAATAAACAGTTGCTATTTTGATAATTTGGCTTTGAATCCTGTTTACGGTACATGGTAACCGTTACTAGGCGGTATTAGCCTGGTGTGTTAAGGGGGTAATTCCCTTGCAACATTCTGTAGGTTAGGTGGAATTAATGTATTTTGTGCTCAGGATATTGGGAACTTGGTACTTGAACAGCATGTACTCTGGTTATTAATGTTGTGTGATTTATTAATTAATTTCCAACGTAAAAGTGACACTCTGCTGGATATAATTTTAATTTATGTGATTAAAAGGTGGAGTTAATCTTACAAGAACAGTAATAATTATGGTGACAACTAGTTATTATGAATATGAACAGTACTGTTAATTGGTTACAGAGAAATAGTACATTTAATTTCATTGGATAATTTGTGAATGACAACTGATTGGATAAAAATATATAATATATTTTGTTGGATACATAAAATGAAATGTGACATTTAAATGTTAAATAACAATATAATTATAAGCTTACAGCAAATTTAGTATATATTATTGCATTGGATATTCAAACTTCTTTCCTTTTATGATAATTTTACATGTATTTATATATTTGTGTTATTCAAAGTTACTAACTTAGTCAAGTGCACAAGATTGGTTGTTCCTCAGTCAAGTTGTGGGAAAAGTGGTATCAATCAACTCAACAGAGAACGGTAACTTAAATTTGTGAACGAACTTTATGGAATATTGGTATCTTAGTTTGGCACTTAGTGACGTTACGGATTAATGGCTTTAGATATAGCATTGTACTTGAACTGAATTTCAATTAAGCCAATATATGTTAAATAATTTCTTGATTGATGCTTTGTGGTTTGTAATTGATTAGATTTCAATTGCAAATTTTAGTTATTTCCATATTTTTATTTGTACAGTGACATTTGAGTTTTTTCTTCAAATTGCATGGGTTGTGGTTTGAATTTTTCAGGTGCAGATTGAGGAGAGTTATAGTTTGATTACACAGGTATTTGTTTACTTGTATGTTTGTAGGAGCTGGTTGTGGAGATATATTACTTTGTTCACACAGGTATTCTTTGCTTGTATTTTGGTGAACCTGTAAGTATTTCTTGTGGTCGTTTCCGACATGGCGGAGGCGAAGTTACATATCAGTACCGCAACGGTGGAGGATTTGAGGAAAATCAAACAGGTGGGTCATGACAGGGCTCGTTTGATTGTTGATCGTCGTGATGAGCTAGGGGGTGAAATGACTATTGAAGATTTCAATAAGATGGATATACCTGATAGTGTGAAGGAAAAAGTTTTTTAAGAGTGGGTTGGTTTTCTCTCCTTCAAAAACATATGTGGAGGGGGAGCAGGATATGGTGGGACTGGGTTCTTTATTCAGTCTGATGAAACAAATGTCAGGTGACATGGGTGAGTTCAGGGCAGACATGGTCAAGGTAAAAGAGGACATTACCGGGCTATGTGATTACGTGGTGCCAGGTTTGGAGATCATGAAGGGTGATGTAGGTAAGCTACATAAGCAGATGTCAGCACTGGAAGGAGAGGTAAGGGAGGTAAAGCAAGATGTCAGTCATTGGAAGACCCAAATCTCTGGTATTGAGGATAAGGTTGACCAGCAAGGTAAGAGAATGTCGACGTTTTTCTCTGATGTCAAGAAGGAATTATCTGAGGGTAGTAGTTCTCTTACTGGGGTGAAGGCCACTGTAGTAGGAGATGAACAACATAAGAAAGTGTCCGCTGAAGCTGAAATAGAGGAATCCTATCGCAGGTTGGAGGAATTAAATCAGCAGAAGTGTGATTTCCAGAGAGCTTATTTGGACAGGTGTGAAAGGCAGCGACAGGAAATGATGGAACTTCAGCGTCAGAATCGGGAATTGCTGTTGGAGCATCAGGGGTTCCACAATAAGAGTAAGATGCAGTGGGGAAATTTGACATTTAAAGCAAAACAGGCTGTGGAGGATGTCAGTAAGGGGGTAGCACGAATGAAGCATAACTACGGTGTGGACTATCCTGTTCCCGAGATGCATGAGGACAAAGATTTGGATTGGACTGGTTTGGATTTGAACATTTCAGGGATTTTGAAGGAAAATATTCCACCCCCATATCTAGGACTAGTAAATCCATCATATTACACAGGTCCAGTGAATTTTATGAGACCAAGTGTTGTGGAAAGGGTAGATGGTGGACAGGATAGACCGGTGAACTGCAGAGATGGGTCACCTACTTTTGTCAATAAACCTACTCAGGAGGCTCATCCAAGGTATTCTACAAGCCGAAAGGAGGAAGGCAGATTTCACAGGAGAGGAGTTGGGAGAGGCAGGTCGGCAAATGACAACGGCAGACAAAGGAAGAGGCTTCCAGACACTCCAGTGACAAAATTTGACCCGAACACCTCTTGGGAAGGGTCGTTACCGCATTCACGTTCGGACTGTGAATCAGTTGTAGCGGAACCATCTAGGTCCAAGAGTGGTCATACCAGTAGGGTGAATAGTACTCCGGTTTCCATGGGAACCAAAATGCAGATTCCTAAGATGTCATTTTCTGGGGAGTACTGGAGAGGGTTCGTTACACAGTTTGAGGCTGTGGCTGAAAAGTGTGGTTGGACAGAAGGTGATAAGCTGGAGGCTTTTCCAATGGTTTTGAAGAAGGAAGCATTGGAATACTACAGCATCTTGCCCAGTGAAAAAACAAAGAATTTCAGCTGGTTGAAGGCCAAGTTTGAGCACAACTTTAACAAAGTTGAACCACCAACAACTGTGAGATGGGCTTTACTTTCAGCTGAACAGAGGGAGGATGAGACCCTTGAAAAATATCTGGCAAGGCTTGAAAAGATGGTTTTGGATGCTTATCCAAGTGTTCAGGAGCAGGAGTTCAATAACTCTATGTTTGTGGAGGTGTTTTTAAAGGGCTGCAGAGATAAAGGTGCTGTGTTGGCGGTGTGCGATAAACATCCAAAGAACTTAGAGGAGGCATACACATTGGTTAAATCTGCTTCCACATATCGTAAGACTATATTGGGTAAGAAAGGCGGGTCCAGTGTTAGGAAGTTGCAGATGATGGTTGAGACAAGTTCAGGAAGTGATAGCTCCGAGGTTTATAATGACAACTACACCCGAAGGCCTCAAGTAAGAAGTATGCAGCTGAAGGAAGGTTCCGGCAAGCAGATGTCACAAATGGATCGACTGCACAGCGTGGAATCTGATCTGAAAACTGTGAAGGACTCTTTGGCCCAGGTGTTGAATATTTTGACAACCACCAACAGTTCCCCGAAGCCGAAAGGTTTGGCTTGTTTCGAGTGTGGAGATCTTTCTCATCTGGTAAGGGATTGTCCTCGAAGGAGAAGTCAGTCACCAAAACAAAGTCTAAGTCGAAGTGATGACAGAAACTGGCGTACAGGAATGGGTTCAGGGGAAGGAGCGGATCTTAGGCCATCATATCAGAAAAACAACTCCGGTGGAAGGTTTTATTCGCCACAGTTGAAAGTTGGAACTGATTCTCCCAGTGTAATTCAAAGAGCTTCTAGTCCAACGGGTGGGAAGTTCAACTCTTTAAACAAGTAGTTAGGGACGGGTCCAATACCCTGCCCCACGGAGGGAGTGCTTTGAGGAAAAGGGTGAGGTTTAAAGAAGGGTATGACTACCTGTCTGGTGACCTAAATAACTGTCAAGCAGAATCAATGAAACAGACTAGAGTGGTACAAATCGGTTGCCCGGATAATGATATTCTTAATGCCATTATTCCTTGTTCAGTAAACGGTTGTTCTACTTTAGCATTAGTTGATACTGGTTCTCAGGTGACTGTTATTAACTTTGATTTATTTGATAAATTTGAGGTTAAGTCGAAACTAACTGGGAAGTTCCTTTTAATGAGAACATGAACACTGAAGCTTGGTTAATACAAGGGATTTTCATTTCCTTTGGAAGTAGTACGTATAAATGGGATATACTAGTTGCTTCCGTGAAGGACCAGATTATCATTGGAATGGACTTTATGTGTCATTTTGGTGTGAAGTTAAACTTCATGGATGCTAGTTGAGGCAAAAACATCTGTATCCTCAAACAATGATTTTGTGTTTGAACCAGCCGGAGACAACAAAGGTTTGTTGATACCCCGTACATTGTGTAGAGGTGAAATTTTTGTTCCATTGCAAGTGGTAAATGATAGTACTAATGACATTGTATTGAAACCAAACCATGTGTTAGGACATGCAGTGGAGTGTGATTTAGTTCTTGATGACAAAATAGTTAGAACCTGTGTTCTGAAAACTGTTGAGAACACTGATAATTCTGTCAGTAATGAATCAAACCTACCTGAACATTTAGTGGGTTTATTAGAGAGGTCCAAGGTCAAGTTGAGTGACTCAGAGACTGAAAGGGTGAGGTCTTTATTAATTCAGTTTCAAGATACATTCTCACGGGGAAGCACTGATCTTGGGTGTTTTTCAGAGATAAAGCATTGTATAAACACTGGTGATGAACCACCAGTGAAACAGGCTTTACGTAGGACGCCTATTGGATTTGAAAACGAGGAGGAAGATAATTTGAAGCTGATGTTGGAAACTGGTGTCATTACGGAGTCATCCTCTGATTGGGCATCTGCTCCAGTGCTGGTTAGGAAGAAGGATGGAAGTGTAAGGTATTGTGTTGATTATCGTTCGTTAAATAAGAAGCTATCTGGCAACATGTACTTTTCAACCTTGGATATGGCCAGTGGTTATTGGCAGATAGAAGTGGATCCCAAAGACAGGCATAAAACTGCTTTCATAACCAAGTTTGGATTATTTGAGCATCAAAGAATGGCATTCGGTTTATGTAACGCACCGGCAACCTTTCAGAGGGTAATACAATTTGTTCTGCGTGGTCTAACCTGGACTAAGCTGTTATCGTACCTTGATGATGTCATTATTCTAGGTAACGACTTTGAGGATCACCTTAGTAACTTGGAGACGACCCTCACTAGGTTCCATAAGTACAACCTAAAACTCAAGCCAAAAAAATGTTCTTTGTTCCAGACTGAAACATTGTTTTTAGGCAGGATTGTGAGCGCTGGGGGAGTGGCGGTAAATCCGGAAAATGTTCGAAAGGTAAGAGATTGGCCTGTACCTAAGTCCGTTAAGGACGTGGAGAGGTTTCTGGGTTTTCTGAACTACCATAGAGAGCATATAAGAGATTATGCTAGTTCAACACAGATATTATACAAGTTAACAGGGTCAAAGGCTAAGTTCAGTTGGGGCGAGAGTGAGCAGTCTGCTTTTGATTCCCTGAAAGAGATATTGACATCGGCTCCGATATTAGCCTATCCAAATCCCAGTGATACTTTTGTTTTGGACACTGATGCATCCGAATATGCTATAGGGGCTGTGTTGTCTCAGTTACACGATGGGAAAGAGAGGGTTATCTGCTATGGTAGTTATGTATTGTCACCGGAACAGAGGAAATACTGTGTGACCAGGAAGGAGTTGCTGGCAGTGGTAAGATTTACTAGACAGTACCGGCACTATTTGCTTGGTAGGGAATTTCTTTTGAGAACTGACCATAACAGTCTTACTTGGTTGTTACGTTTCAAGTATTTGGAAGGTCAGTTAGCCCGGTGGCTTGAGGAATTGAGTCAGTTTCATATGACAGTACTTCATCGACCAGGTATTAAACATGGCAATGCCGATGGGTTGTCACGTATACCAGATGAGTATGATTTTTGTGATTGTTATAGGGCTGGGTCAGAACTATCCACTCTACCTTGTGGGGGGTGTAGGTACTGCAGCAGAGCACAGCAGCAGTGGTCTCGTTTTGATGAGGACGTTGATTATGTAGTTCCATTGACGGTGAAGTCAGCCACGGTGAAGTCAACTGTGGGTAGATCTTCTCCTTGGATAACTGGTTATTCACATGATCAGTTGGTGGAATCACAAAGGTCGGACCCTTGTTTAGGTAAGCTAATCACTTGGTTATCAACTGGGGGGGAGCCAATGCAGAAAGATTTGTTCCTATGTAGCCCAACGGTAAAGTATTTCTTTAACTGTAGGAAGCGGCTGGTTTGTCAAAATGGTCTCTTACTTTATAAGTGGGAGGAAGTGTCTGGTGATCGACTGCTACTTATGGTTCCTGAGAAGCTAAAGAACGAGGTTATTTCATACAACCATGATTTACCATTAACTGGTCATATGGGCATTGTGAAAACCATAGCTCGAGTAAAACAGTCATTCATGTGGTACGGTTTGACCAGGGATGTAGAACTATATGTGAAATCTTGCACATTTTGTAACAAAAATAAGAGAGCTAGTGTGAAAGCGAAAGCTGCTTTGGGGCAGTATCATGCCGGATCTCCCATGGAGAGGGTCCATGTTGATATTTTGGGACCATTCACTCCAAGTTCACAGGGCAATCAGTATGTTCTCATGTTGGTAGATCAGTTTACTAAATGGCTTGAGTGTTATCCATTGCCCGATCAAACGGCTGAGAGTGTAGCAAAATGCGTTGTTGACGGTTTCATATCTAGATTCGGTTGTCCATTGGAGATTCATACGGATCAGGGGAAGAATTTTGATGGGAAATTATTTTTATCCATCTGTGAGTTGCTGCAGATAGCAAAAACAAGGACGACGCCTTATCATCCATGCTCTAACGGACAGGTTGAAAGGTATAATCGGACATTATTGCAGTTAATACGTTGTTTTCTCAAGGGAAATCAGCAAGACTGGGACCAATATCTACAGCAGTTGGCGGGGGCAATTCGATCAACTGTGAACAGACAAACAGGTTTTACACCGAATCTCATGATGCTTGGTAGGGAGGTTATGTTACCAGTTCATTTGTTGATCGGTGAAATTGAAACACAAGGGTTGGCTCCCGCAGAGTATGTGAAGAGACTGAGATCTGTGTTGCGAAACGTGCATACTTTGGCCCGTGATAAATTAGAATCATCCCAATGTCGACAGAAGCGTGACTATGACCTTCGCCTGAAGACAAACACGTATGAGCCGGGGGATATAGTATATCAGCTTGATTCGGCAAAAAAGGTTGGTCAAACTGGGAAAATTACGGCAGGTGTGGAAAGGTCCATTGCTCATTTTGGAAGTGTTGTCACCAGTTCTGTTTAAGGTAGCTAATCAGCGGAAAGCTTATGTTATTCACCACGATCGGTTGAAACCATGTGATGACAGAAACATTCCGTTATGGTTGAACCGCATGCGAAATCAAGTTTTGAACAATGAAAGTAGGGAATGTGAACCCCCAGAGGGGGATATTGGGGATATGAACTGGGTTGGTTGTTTTCAGATAAGCCACCGGGTATAAAATTCCCGGCTGTAGTTGAGAGGCAAGCATCATCCCAAAGTGTTCCGAAGAGCATACCTACGCTGTCGCGTCAGACATTAGAAGATGATCCCAAACTGCCACCCACATCGCCAGAGAAGCCACCGAGGATCACCCGGACAGGGAGGGAAACCAGGAAGCCCTCCTATCTATCTGAGTATAGTACTTAAGATGTAGTTAAGTTTTGTGCATGGATAGTCAAGGTTCGGACATGTTTGTGGGTGTCTTGTTTTCTACTAACTATCTCTTCAGGGTGCAGGGGCAAAAAGACTTGAAAACTATTTTCTGTTTCATTTCTTCAGATGCAGAGAAGATCTGACTGGGGAGGACGTAGTGGTAGAGAGGGGTCTAGGACTGGTGCAGACTATGAACCAAGTATTGATAGGTATTCAGGGGAATTAGTCAGGGGGAGGCGTCAACGCTGGGTGTCCCCGGAACGTTCGGTAAGAGACAGGAGTCCCCATGAAGGTCGTGAGTATAGGCATGGAAGTGAGGGCTATGATTATGCTCGTAATGTGAGTAGATTACATTCTCATGGGGATCGTGATTACAGAGACCAAGGCTATAATGAGTCACGCTTTGGTAGGGATTGCGATTATAGAGATCAAGGCTACGACGAGTCATGCTTTGGTAGAGATCGTGATTATAGGAGGGACTGTGACTATAGGGATCGGTATTCTGATCCATATGGTGAGAGGAGGTATGTTAGTGGTAGGCTCGAACGTTTTGATATGAGGGGGGAGACGACCAAGGAAGAGGACTGTAAAGTAGTCAGTATTTTGAATGATATATTTGATTGGGTGAAGCCAGAAATTGTAGAGGCTAGTGTTAACCATCCACTCAATCGAAGAAGACCATTTGATAAGGCTCTGTTGTTACAGATGTATGGAAGATTTAGAAAATTGTAGGACCTGGAGGTTCCAAAGTCATGAGGCTTCTCAGGAGTCCAAATCCTCTTATGTTCAAGAACCGTCTGTGGTTATTCCAAACAGTCTGCGGGAGTCTAAATCCTCTCGTGTTAAGGAACCGTCTACAGATATTCCACAGGTCTCAAAGGACACATCTGTTAAAGCTAAGGTTGTGACTTCAACTCCAGAAGCCTCTACAGTTAGAATGGAAGTCAATGAGAAGTCCGATTTGTCAGACGGTAGTGCGGTTAACAAGCAGAGTTCTAAGCCTGTGGTGGGGTCAGTTATGTACCCTAAGAAGCGTTGCTTTATGAAAGGTTGTGAGATGCGTGTAACCCATCTTAGGAGACATTTGGTAGGACGTCACTTACCTCCATGTTCAGCTCTCAAGGACGAGATGCCATTAGCCATGAGGATGTCTCAGTTTAACAACATTTTACTGTCCATAGCAAACAATGTGGGTTGTAACAATGTGTTTGATTTGCTGGAAGTTGTAAGGTGTAGGCATTGGTATCCTGATGGGGAACATTATTTTTTGACAGATGACGATGTGCAGCTCATGAGAGACTTCGTTAAATGGGTTATCGGGAAAGAGATGAGGACCAAGCCAACCCTTAATCCACCTAACACCATAGGGGCGCTTACTCACTGGAGGTTGTTGGGGATTTTAATCAGCCAAGTCGGGGAGGAGAATGTAACATGGTATCGTCCTGATCAGCCTTCTTCCACAGAGCAGAGGAAGCAGGAGAGATACAGTTTTGCTGTGTCAGTGGATGCCAAGCAATCTACAGAGGTGGAAATAGAAGTTGATGTGGGTGAGGAGGTTCAAATGGACTTAGGTGAGCCTGCTAGTAGTGAGAGTAAATCTGGGGTGGAATCCACTCCTAAGGTAGTTATTAATGAGTGTAGCTCTGATGAGAGTTTAGTTGTGGGTGATAAGGTGCAATCTGGGGTGCTATCCACTCCTAAGAATGATGTGAATGAGAGTAGTTGCGACGGAAGTTCCAAGGGTGTTTCTGTTGAAAGCAGTGCTGTGCCTTCCATCAAACAGGCGCAACCAGGACACGCTAGACCAAAGTCAATTGGTGAGCCATATTCTGCAGAGGAGAGGAAGAAAAGACAGGTTGAAATGGAAAGGCAGAAGCTTAGAAGGAATCTTTTGAAGGTGCAGATGTTGAAGTGTGGTGATGAGCCTGCTCCATATGTGTGCCCTATCATTGATTCACATTTCCATTATGATAGACTGCAGGCTTTGGCAGGTGTGAGAAGTTTCTCTGCGATTCTCCAGGATGGACCGATGCCTTCAGTACCTGTGGATTTGGTCGGTGGTGTGGTTAACTACTGTCATGGAGTGCCAGTGAAGGCAGGTTTGGATGCCCTGCGACAGGCCAAAGGTTTACACTTTGCTTTTGGTGTGCACCCTAAGTTGGCTCATAGGGTAACAATGAAGGAGTTGAATGCCATGAAAAGTTTGATTTTGAAGGACGGGCGTTGTCGGGGAATTGGTGAGATAGGTGTAGATCTGAGTGGGAACTTTGCAAGGCATTTGAAAGATCAGCTTGGGGTGTTAAGGTCATTCCTCGCGTTTTATGTGTCGAAACAGTTGTGGTCCATGGTGATCGTTATTCATTGCCGCAGTTGGGGCCATTCTATGGATGCCAGTGAACAGTGCCTTAGGGCTATGGAGAGAGAGCTACCCAGTACCAGCAGACGGCGTTATAAAGTGCACAGGCATTGTTTCAATGGTGGTTTGAGGGAAAGGGACTTGTGGCTGCAAAAGTTTCCTGAAATAATGTTCGGGTTTACAGCCGTATTACTACAGGAAGTGAGACACCCTGAATTGGAGGAAGTTGTAAGGACACTCCCTATGAGTAAGATTCTCCTGGAGACGGATTCACCACATCTTCTGGCTCCAGTACACCAGCAGGAGAAATATAATACGCCATACGGATTGGTTGCTGTGGCTGAGCGTGTGGCTGAGCTGAAGGATATGCCTTTGAGAGAAGTATTGTCAGCTTCCACTTTCAATGCACGGAAGCTATATAATATCGTGTTGTAGATATGTACTGGATGAGGGGTGTAAAGGGCATAATTAGCTCGAGTAAATGTTGTAGAGTTGGTGCATTTTCACTGGCTCATGAACTTTAATTTTCTATGCATAAACTCATTCAATTCCTTTTCATTTTGATATGGGTAGCAACGCTCATCGACAAAAGGGAAGAATGTTGTGTCGTCTGCGTGCGCATGGCCAGTGCTGAATCGCGGGGCTGCGCGGGTTATCGCGGAGATTAGGTTTAGTTGTGACCAACGTGTACATGGCCACTGTTATGCCCGCGAATCTGTCGGAAGTGTCAAGTTAAGAAGAGAAATGTGTCAGAATTAGGAGATATCTTGTATTAAACGGACGTGAATTGTTCACAGTACAGTGATTATTTGTAGTTGTGAGGAACAGGGGTTCCTGTCATTCATATGTATATCTGAAAACATTGTAAGGAACAGGGTTCCTGTAGTTTAATTGTCAGGGGTTGTGAGAACTGTCAGTGTCAGATCCGCCACGTGTGTCAATGTAGCGTCTTCAGTTCAGTTTATGCAGTGAACTACAGTTGTTAGTGGTCTACAGTTAATGCAGTGAGCTACAGTTACACAGACCATTGATGCAGTAACTACATAGCTATATAGACACTTTGGGGGGAACGTAGTTCCTGTGGACATGTCGGTACCGGCACGGCACGGCATCAGTTGTCAAAGGTAGGCACTTTATTCAACAATACCGGAACTACTGTCCCATCCCTACTTTATACGGATACTCATATGTATAAATATCTAGGAAACATCCGAAACATACTAATTTTCAGAACATTTAATTAAAATATGGATGTAATTAATATAGCTAATGCGCCTCATTGTAACTTCAACCGCTCGCAACCTTGGTAAGGACTGAAGACATCGCTGAAGCTATTTATATATAAACGCAATGGGATCCAAAAGACAAATTAACCTTCCTTGACCTAATTACACAATCAGCGAATTATAACATTAATACATTTGGATCCCATCACGTGACATTATCATTTTTGTGTCACCAGCATTTATGCTGCGTGGCATATAGGGATCGCTTCGTCATCCAATTTTGTGGTGTCGGCATCGTCGTCTGTCGTCGTCACACTTTATATTCCGGACAGTATCTCAAAAATGGCTTGTCCGATTTAATTCAAATTTGGCATGTGGATGCAACTGGTCCTGGGGGTGTGCTGTATAGTTTTGTGACCTTAAACTCCCACTAGTAAAATACTTAAACTCAATTTAAGTTTTTTCGTTTCCGGACAATATCTCAAAAATGACTTAATGGATTCAGTTCAAATTTGGCAGGTGGTTGTAACTAGTTTTGAAGGTGTGCCCTATCTTAAGGTGATCTTAAACTCTCACGTATAAAAAACTTATGGTAAGTTTACGTTTTTTTCTTTCTCCATAGAGTATACTGAAAGTAACTTCAGAAATTTCATTCAACTTTTGCAGTTATATGTAACTGGTCATAGGTAAGTGCCACACATTAAGGTGACCTTAAACTCCTATTAATAACAGAATTATATTCACTTTAAGTTTGGTAATTTTTGAATAGTATGTCAAATATTGTGCAATTCTAGGTCTTTCAGTTGTGGATGTAACAAACCTTGAACAAAACTTTCAGGAAAAGATTACCTTAAACTAGCTACAATATACATCAGTGCAAACAAACTTTGAGTTTAAGGTTGGGTCAATATTTTTGGTGTTTGGAAGATATTTTATATGCAAATTAGGACTTTTTACATTGATATTCATCATGTACATATATCTCCACAAAAACAAAATGGTCTATTTTGTAAGGTTATAGTAAATTGCTGATATTTTCTAAATTAATGAGTTTAAGGTTGCATTGGTTTGTGTCACTAGCAGCTTTGATGGAAGACATACATGGTCATTGTCGTCTTTACACTTACTTTCCAGAGAGTATCTCAAAAATGGCTTGATGAATTAAATTCTAATTTGGCATGTTGATGTAACTTTTCCTCAAGGTGTGCCCTATTTAAGATGACCTTAAACTCACAGTTGTAAGATGCTTATATTGACTTGAATGTTTTTGTTTCTGGACAGTATCTCAAAAAATTGTAGACAGATTTGATTCAAATTTGGCATGTGGTTGTAACTGGTTTTCAAGGTGTGCCCTAGTTTAAGGTGACCTTAAACTCTCATGTATTAAAAAGTTATATTGAGTTTACATTATTTTTCCATAGAGTATACTGGAAATAACTTGGGAATTTCATTCAAATTTTGCATGTATTTGTAACTGGCCCCACAATAAGGTGACCTTAAACTCCTAGTAATAGCAAAATTATATTTACTGTAAGTTTGGCAATTTTTCAACAGTATTTCAAACACTGTGCAATTCTAAGCATTCTTCAAGTTGTGGATGTAACAAACCGTGAACAAAACCTAGAGGAAAAGATTCCCTTAAACTTCGTTACAGCAGCAAACTAACTTTGAGTTTAAGGTTGGGACAATTTTTGGTATTTGAAAGATATTTGATGTGCTAATTAAGACTTTAAGCTTTTGATATCCATCATGTACATCTGTCTACACAAGAAAAAATCTCCTTTGTAAGGTAAATTCCTGATATTTGATAATCTTAATGAGTTTAAGGTTGCATTACTTTGTGTCACTAGCAGCTATGTTGTAGGACAAATATGATCAGTGTCGTTGTCACACTTCCTTTACAGAGAGTATCTCAAAAATAGCATCATGGATTAAATTCAAATTTGGCATGTGCATTTAATTGGTCCTCAAGGTGTTTCCTATTTTAAGGTGACCTTAAACTCCCACTAGTAACGTATTTATATTGATTTTAAGTTTTTCGTTTCCAGACAGTATCTCGAAAATTTGTTGACGGATTCAATTCAAAGTTAGCATTTGATTGTAACGGGTATTCAAGGTGTGTCCTATATTAAGGTGGTCTTAAACTCCTATGTCTGAAAGAATTATGTCCAGTTTAAGCTTTTAAACTTTTCCATAGAGTATACTGAAGGTAACTTAAGAAATTTCAAACAAGTTTTGCATGTATATGTAACTGGCCATAGATAAGTGCCATACATTAAGGTGACCTTAAACTCCCAGTAATAACACATTGTGAGTGTCGTCATCACACTTCCTTTCCAGACAGTATCTCAAAAATGGTATGATGGATTAAATTCCAATTTGGCATGTGGATGTAACTGGTGATCAAGGTGTGCCCTATTTTAAGGTGACCTTAAACTCCCACTAATAACGTACTTATATTGATTTTTAGTTTTTCCGTTTCGAAGATAGTATGTTGAAAATTGGTTGATGGATTCTATTCAAATTTGGCATGTGGTTGTAACTGGTGTTCAAGGTGTGTCGTATTTTAAGGTGACGTTAAACTCCTATGTATAAAAGAATTATGCTGAGTTTAAGCTTTTTCTTTTTCCAGAGGTTGCTAAAGATAACTTAAGAAATTTCATTCAAATATTTGCATGTATATGTAACTGGCCATAGATAAGTGTCATACATTAAGGTGACCTTAAACTCCCAGTAATAACACATTGTCAGTGTCGTCATCACACTTCTTCTCCAGGCATCATCTCAAAAATGACATGATGGATTCTTTTCAAATTTACCATGTGGTTGTAACGGGTACTCAAGGTGTGTCCTATTTTAAGGTGACCTTAAACACCAACTAGTAACATACTTATATTAATTATGTCCACCCCACTGGGGGGTGGACATATTATTTTTGCTTTTTCCGCCGTCCGGCGTCCGGCGTCCCACTTGGTTTCCAGACATTTTAGGCAACAGTTCTTATCCTATCTTTACCAAATTTGGCATGCAGGTTTATTGGGTTAATAGCTTGTATGGGATTGCTTTTGGTGATGATAGCTCTATAGCTAACTGAGTAATAGCTACTTTGCTACTTTTGAGTAGCTCTTTGGTTTCCAGACATTTTAAGGAATGCTATTAAGCCTAGCTTTCTGAAATTTGGTATGGAGGTTCATTGGGTTAATAGCTTGTATGGGATTACTTTTGGGGGGAATTGCTTCATAGATGAGTGAGTAATTAATTAAATAAATGAGTAATTAGCTATTTTGAATACTGAAAAAGGCAAATGTGCTCATATCTCCTAAACCGTGCGAGATAGAGCGATTTCGTCGAAATTTTCGACCCACAGGGTATCTAAGGAATGTACTCTTTGCAATTTTTAAAAAATTTTCCCCTCCCCAAAAATGGCGGCCATTTTGAATTTTCGAATTTTTGCCAAAAATGGCAAAACACAAATTTGCTTCTATCTCCTTAACCGTGCGAGATAGAGCGATTTCGTCGAAATTTTCGACCCACAGGGTATCTAAGGAATGTACTCTTTGCAATTTTCAAAAAATTTTCCCCTCCCCAAAAATGGCGGCCATTTTAAATTTTCGAATTTTTGCCAAAAATGGCAAAACACAAATTTGCTTCTATCTCCTTAACCATGCGACATAGAGCGATTTCGTCGAAATTTTCGACCCACAGGGTATCTAAGGAATGTACTCTTTGCAATTTTCAAAAAATTTTCCCCTCCCCAAAAATGGCGGCCATTTTGAATTTTCGAATTTTTGCCAAAAATGGCAAAACACAAATTTGCTTCTATCTCCTTAACCGTGCGAGATAGAGCGATTTCGTCAAAATTTTCGACCCACAGGGTATCTAAGGAATGTAATCTTTGCAATTTTCAAAAAATTTTCCCCTCCCCAAAAATGGCGGCCATTTTGAATTTTCGAATTTTTGCCAAAAATGGCAAAACACAAATTTGCTTCTATCTCCTTAACCGTGCGAGATAGAGCGATTTCGTCGAAATTTTCAATCCAACCAATGCAAAAAGGCATGAAGCTGAAATAATTTACATCTACACTAATAAATATTTAAGCATCATTGATATATTTTACAAATGAAGCAGGGTCTTGTAAGACTACTGTACAATTTTGGCAAAAGGTTCATGGGGTGGACATTACACATGATAATGTGTGTTCGTCTATGCTATCCTGTTTCTATTCGCATCTACTATCAATAGGGCGTCCTATTTCTAGTTTTAAGT
The DNA here is from genome assembly GCA_964017235.1 of Sabellastarte sp. h YS-2021. Lineage (NCBI taxonomy): Eukaryota > Metazoa > Annelida > Polychaeta > Sabellida > Sabellidae > Sabellastarte > Sabellastarte sp. h YS-2021. The sequence goes on from OZ024928.1 coordinate 21,998,728, forward strand.
TTTTCCGTTTCCAGACAGTATCTCAAAAGAGGTTGGATTCAATTCCAATTTGGTATGTGATTGTAACTGGTATTCAAGGTGTGTCCTTTTTTAAGGTGACCTTAAACTCCTATGTATAAAAGTATTATGCTTTTAAGCTTTTTATTTTTCCATTTTTGACTAAATTCAAATTTGGCATGTGGATGTAAATGATACTCAATGATGGATTCAATTCCAATTTGGTATGTAATTGTAACTGGTATTCAAGGTGTGTCCTATTTTAAGGTGACCTTAAACTCCTATGTATAAAAGTATTATGCTGAGTCTAAGCTTTTTATTTCACCATAGAGTATACTGAAGATTTGATTCAAGTTTTGCATGTGTATGTAACTGGCCATAGATAAATGCCTACATTAAGGTGACCTTAAACTCCCAGTAATAACACATTGTGAGTGTCGTCATCACACTTCCTTTCCAGACAGTATCTCAAAAATGGCATGATGGATTAAATTCAAATTCGGCATGTGGATGTAACTGGTATTCAAGGTGTACCCTGTTTTAAGGCCACCTTAAATTCCCACTGGTAACATACTTATATTGATTTTAAGTTTTTCAGTTTCCAGATAGTATTTTGAAAATGGGTTGATGGATTCTATTCAAATTTGGCTTGTGGTTGCAACTGGTATTTAAGGTGTGTTCTATTTTAAGGTGACCTTAAACTCCCATGTATAAAGGAAATATGTTGAGTTTAAGTTTTTATTTTTCCATAGAGTATACTGAAGGTAACTTAAAAATTCCATTCAAAGTTTTGCATATATCTGTAACTTGCCATAGATAAGTACCACATATTAAGGTGACCTTAAACTCCCAGTACTAAGACATTGAGAGTGTCATTGTCACACTTCCTTTCCAGACAGTATCCCAAAAATGGCATGATGGATTAAATTCAAATTTGGCATGTGGATGTAACTGGTGATCAAGGTGTGCCCTATTTTAAGGTGACCTTAAACTCCCACTAGTAAAGTACTTCTATTGATTTTAAGCTATTCCGTTTCGGAGATAGTATGTTGAAAATGGTTGGATGGATTCTATTCAAATTTGGCATGTGCTTGTAAGTGGTATTCAAGTTGTGTTCTATTTTAAGGTGACCTTAAACTCCCATGTGTAAAAGAATTATGTTGAGTTTAAGCTTTTTATTTTTCCAGAGGTTGCTGAAGATTACTTAAGAAATTTCATTCAAATATTTCCATGTATATGTAACTGGCCATAGATAAGTGCATACATTAAGGTGACCTTAAACTCCCAGTAATAACACATTGTCAGTGTTGTCGTCACATTTCCTTTCCAGACAGTATCTCAAAAATGGCATGATGGATTAAATTCAAATTTCTAATGTGGATGTAACTGGTGTGCCCTGTTTTAAGGTGACCTTAAACTCCCACTAGTAATGTACTTATATTGATTTTAAGTTTTCCCATTTCGGAGATAGTATGTTGAAAATGGTTTGATGGATTCTATTCAGATTTGGCATGTGGTTGTAACTGGTATTCAAGGTGTGTTCTATTTTAAGGTGACCTTAAACTCCCATGTATAAAATAATTATGTTGAGTTAAAGCTTTTTATTTTTCCAGAGGTTGCTGAAGATAACTTAAGAAATTTCATTCAAATTTTTAAATGTATCTGTAACTCACCATAGATAAGTGCCACATATTAAGGTGACCTTAAACTCCCAGTAATAACACATTGTCAGTGTTGTTGTCACACTTCCTTTCCAGACAGTATCCCAAAAATGGCACGATGGATTAAATTCGTATTTGGCATATGGATGTAACTCGTACTCAAGGTGTGTCCTGTTTTAAGGTGACCTTAAACTCCCACTAATAACATACTTATATTGATTTTAAGTTTTTCCATTTCCAGACAGTATCTCAAAAGTAGGTTGATGGATTCAATTCAAATTTGGCATGTGGTTGTAACTGGTATTCAAGGTGTGTCCTATGTTAAGGTGACCATAAACTCCCATGTATAAAAGAATTATGTTGAGTTTTAAGTTTTTTTTATTTTTACATAAAGTATACTGAAGATAATTTGAGAAATTTCATTCAAGTTTTGCATGTATATGTAACTGGCTATAGGTAATTGGCATACATTAAGGTGACCTTAAACTCCCAGTAATAACACATTATGACTGTCGTCACACTTTCCACTAGTGTTGGTATCGAATGATAATTTCTGTATCGATATCAAACCATATTTTTGCTTTGCGTATCGATCGATATTGAAATATCGGGAAAGTTGACAAAAATAATATAAAAACTAATATATTCTTTAAATTTTGTACTTTATTTGTATGGAAAACATCTTAATTTCATCCATTAAAGCCTCCATTCCGATATTGATATTGTACCCTGCATTATCGATATCAGTATATTTGGCGTGAATTGATAAATATTTCAATATCGATAAACAATACCTACTTTTCCATCGATAAACAATTACTACTTTCCACACATTATCTCAAAAATGGTATGATGGATTAAATTCCAATTTGGCATGTGGTTGTAACTGGTATTCAAGGTGTGTCATATTTTAAAGTAACTTAAACTCCTATGTATAAAAGAATTATGCTTTTAAGCTTTTTATTTTTCCATTTTTGACTAAATTCAAATTTGGCATGTGGATGTAACTGATCCTCAAGATATGCCCTATTTTAAGGTGACCTTAAACTCCCACTAGTAACATGCTTATATTGATTTTAAGTTTTTCCGTTTCCAGACAGTATCTTGGACATTGGACAGACATTGACCTGTACATTGAATCAAGGCTATATTTTTCAACAAGTTGGAGCCTCACCATGGCGCGGTACTTCTTAAGGATGGTCCAAAAATACTGCCAGTCAGCCAACTAATTTATGTTCAGCATAATTTTTGTCCCTTTGAATTTCATCCACTTCAGTCTTTAACCAAAGCTGGTGACACAGTACAATTCTTCTGAATTCTTGTTACTATATAAAGCTGATCTATACCTACTCAGGCATCTAGTTCTATCAAATTTTTTCATAGTAAAGATCAGCACAACCTCTTATTAAATTTGCTATATCAGCATCAGAAGTTGTCTATCATTTACTATATAAGGTCTCATTACCGCCCTCTCAACCTTATTAGTTCTTTAATTCCTAAAGAAAGAAAATGTTTTCTAATCAAACCATTTTTACTAAAGCTGAAGATGTTCCAGATGTAGTCAGACCAGCTTCTAAACCCTCCTCTCAAGGAATGGTATCAGGATTTTCTTTACAGAATAATCAAAATATGAGATGTACATTTAAAGGTGCTCTCACTAATACAGGTTTACACATACCATGCCAATCAGAATTTTTAAAAAGGAACTCTAATAATGCCCTTACACAATTTTATGATCTACACATCTATTCCAACTACAAAAGAAGATATGAGACATTTTCATCATGGCCTAAGTCGCACCCAATTTGAGCAGAATATCTATGTAGAGCTGGATTCTTATATACAGGACAGGGAGACAAGGTACTCTGCCCTTGTTGTAAGTTAATGTTAATTGAATGGGAAATATATGATCTACCTCTGGAGGAACACCAAAGACATTCACCTCATTGTCCTTTTCTCAACATGATAATGCCATCACCAGTAGAATAAATGATGTGTTGTTCTTAGACATGTGTCAGCTTCGGATGTTTCCATGAATATATTTCTGGCAATTGCTGCTAATGTCATATCTCTGGTCTTGCCAGAGTTGATGACTGAGACCACAGCTGCATCGTCACAGAAAATTCTGACAGCTTTTCCTTGCCACTGAGAAGCCCAGGTACGAATGGCAACCAAGATGTTTAACATTTCCAAGTGTACAATTGTAAAGTCTTTGTACCCCAGGGGTATTGCAATAGTATAATTCTAATTGATTTATGTATTCATACGCAAAGGTATACTTTGAACATATATACAGTTACAATAGTTTAAATATATACAAGAGGTTAAGAAGTTCATAAGTACTCTAACATTTCATTTATTTCATTGGAACAAAATCTTGTCAAATTTCTCTCTCTTATAGACATTAGATCACATATATTTCCACATACTATATTGTCCTCAACACTATTACAAGAGGTCACATAACTTTGTACATACTTTGTAAATGCATACGGTGATGCAAGCACATCAGAGTAGTTACATTTTAAATCTCTAGATATAATATTAATGTTTTTACTAATATTTGAATTACAAGTTTACCAGCAAGTTCTACACAAGGGTTTTACCATTATTTAACAAGGTGTACATAAATTTGTTAAATCTTTTGTATAATTGTACTTTTAGTGGCACATCGTTGTATATTAAGTGAATGTATCTACTATGAGTTCTATTTGAAAGATTAAACAGTCTTCTTATTGCTTTTCTCCAAGTTACATAGAATCAGTTAATATTTACAGAATCAAAGTCCCATAAAACACAGCCATATAATGGCATACAATAGCTCTTGAATAATTTGTATTTTACTGACACATACACATTTGTAAACGTATTTAAGATACTATTGAAAGCCACATTAAAACTATGTATTGCATCATCTATCACTTTGGATACAGGGTTTATACCAACAACGTGGCCCAGATGTGAAGAGTAATGGACACATTTTATATAAATATCATTATGTAACAGACCTTCAACTACTTCAGACTTATTTGCAGGAAAGTGTATGAACTGGTACTTGCTAGCATTAAACGTAACATTGTATTCAATACCAAATTCATCAGATATTTTCAACATTTTCTTCATGGCAAACAAAGTTGGATTTATTTGTTGTTTTACACACTGTACTGTAAACCACCGGGCATCGACAAGTAACTACCAACTTTCCAACATGAGCGCCCGGCCCGAGATTTGAACCAGCGGCCACAGAGGTTGGAGGCGAGAACTCTAACCACTACACCACTGAGCCCCCATCAAACAAAGTTGGAGTCAACAGTACTGCATCATCAGCATATCCTAAACAACCCATAAAAACATTACCTACATAACAACCAACACCACTGTTTTTTAACTTATATAACATTTCATCCATGTACAATGTAAAAAATATAGGGGATAAGACCCCACCTTGTTTACCCCATTGGTTACTCTGACAGTTCTTGATACACAATGCCCCCATTTAATTCTCTCTGATTGCATTGTATACATGAAGGCAAGTATTCTACATATAAGAGGACATAACCCTTTTTGTAGCATTATTTTGAATAAACTTACATAATGAACATGACATGACAAAAACATCAGTATTTTTATTATTGAAATATTTAATTACCTCATTTAACACAAATGTACACTGAGTAGTAGAATGCTTAGACTTAAACCCAAACTGTAGATCACATGACCTAAGTATGTCCCTATTGCTGTTCAATATAAGAAGCTCTAATACTTTCCCTATGATACTACTCAATGCTATACCTCTATAATTATTAGAGTCATTAAGAGATTTCTTCTTATTTTGGGGGATTGGTACTACTGTAGATATAAGCATATCATCAGGAGCATACCCATGTTTCAACATTAAATTGTACAGCATATTAAGGTAAACAGTCTATGACATCCATTAATAATACCATCTGACAATTGATTATTGCCATCACTTTTATTATGTTTTAGCAACTGAACCGCTAAACAGACATCTCTTACACAGAATGAGTGTTTAAAATTGCAATTTTTTGAGTTACATTGTTTTGATACAAGATTATTTATATGATACACCAGTGTTTGCATATCTTGTTTTTCATAACCAACAGAGTTATACAATTCACTATATTTGTTAGCGAAATAATTGCTGATATTTTCACCTCCAACAACATTATCAATACAATTTACGGATACTGACTGGAACCACTTGGTGGCCCCATCTGGCCCCCAGACCTTGGAGAGATGCATCTAGTTCAATTTTTTCAGTAATGGACCTGGGGCCATGGTGACAGAGTGGTAACACTCTCGCCTCCCACCTCTGAGGTCGGGGGTTCGATCCCCGTGACGGCCTTAAGTGGGAAAGCTGGTAGTTGCTTGCCGTTGGTCGGCAGTTTACAGTACACAACCCTAGCGAACTCTATGTACTGGTTTCCTCTGCCCTTCCAACTACCCGTTGTGATATGACCTGTACAGTGTTGAAAGCGACGTAAAACCCCAAATAAATAAAATAAAATCAGTAATGGACCTATGAGATATAAAAGCCTTAGCATTGAAGCGTGGCAGAATTTTTTTGAACCAGTTCAAATCCCTTCAAATCTGAACGATTATTTTATCAATGGCTTCCAAGCACCATTTGTGCTGAACAGACCCTCATGTGCTGGGGGCGTTCTGTGTTGGGTGAGGAACAGCATTGCTGCAAAACACAGACAAGATTTAGAAAATAGTCAGGTTGAAGCTCTTTGGCTTGAAATAAGATCTGGCAATAACAAATTCTTACTCTGTACTGTCTATCGGCCCCCAACTCAGGTGGATTTCTGTGATCACTTCCAAGTGTCTATGGACCGTGTACAGCAGAGTGACATTCCTTTCCATATTATTATTGGTGACCTTAAGTCAGATCCTAATACTAGCATCAGCCAGAAGCTAAGCACTTTTGCTAATGTAAATAATCTATCTTTACACATAAACTCACTGACAAGAATAACAAGTAATTCCAGTACAATCTTGGATCAATGTATGTCAAATTGCCCTTCGTTTATTCATGGGGCAGGAGTCTTGCCACCACTGGCAAATAATGATCACTGCACTATTTCACTTGAAGGTTTTGTTCAAGGTAGATCCTCCAAAATGATTTAGGAGACAAGTATGGGACTTCTCTGCTGCTGATGTAGAAGGTTATAATAATTATCTAAAAAATTTTAACTTTAACGATTTCTTTACAAACCAATACTGTGTTGATGAAATTTGTGAACAATTAACAAGCGTAATTTTAGCGGCAGCAAAACAGTTCATTCCAAGCAGAAATATTACTGTCCGACCTTCAGACAAGGCCTTTTATAATAGTAACCTAAGGCATTTGAAACTCAAACTTGACCGCCTTCACAAACAAGCTAAAAGTACTAATAGTCCTCATATATGGGAACGTTTTAGACATGGCGGAAATGCTTATATCAGAGAAGTCAAAAAGGCCAAAAGTGAATATTCTAAAGAAAGATACAACCAGGTAAATGCTCATGATATCTCCTCAAAAAAATTCTATAGTTTTGCTACAGAGTACTTTTCTCAGACGAAGGACAATATAATTCCTCCTATTATTGCTGAGAATGGCAAACTCATTGTAGAAGATCAAGCTAAGGCAACATATTTCAATAAATTTTTTGCCACATCATCAGCTATAGATGAATCAAATAGTACTCTCCCAAGTTCTAACTTTTCCATTGAAGAATCTGAAGTATCTGACCAAATAAAAATATTAAATATTAGTAAATCGTATGTTCCTGATGGTATATCACCAAGATTTATTAAAATGTCAGGACAGTCCTTAGTTAAACCACTTACAAAGTTATTTAACATGTCACTTCAGCAAGGAATTTTTCCATCTAGTTGGAAAAAAGCAAATGTTCTGCCGCTTCACAAAAAACCATCAGAGCAATATGCTGACAATTACCGGCCTGTGTCATTACTTTGCGTACTAGGTAAGATATTTGAGCGCATTATATTTAAACATGTATACAACCATCTACATGAAAATAAGTTACTAAGTACTTGGCAATCTGGTTTTATCCCAGGTTCATCAACTGTAACACAATTACTAGAATGGTGCCACAAATTTTCCTCTACTTTAGATGAACGTATGGATGTCCGTGTTGTTAGACATTTCTAAAGCGTTTGATAAAGTATGGCACAAGGGCTTACTTTTTAAGTTAAAACAATTTGGTATCCAAGGCAACATACTTAGATGGTTTTCAAGTTATTTGTCAGACCGTTGTCAACGTGTTCTCATTAATGGCCAATTCACAACTGTTGTTAAAAACTGCAATGTCAGGCTTTTTGCCGATGACACATGTCTGTTCACCACTGTTAAGGACCATAGAGAGTCTGCAGAGCTAATCAATCAAGACTTAAAGAACACTGAAGAATGGGCAAAGCAGTGGCTTGTGACATTTAGTCCATCAAAAACTGAGAGTATGGTTGTATCACTGAAGCCATATGTGCAGAATAGTCATCCAAGACTTATATTTTATAATATGCCTATAGCACTTGTGCGGGCTCACAAACACATAGGACTGTGGATATCACAAATCTTAAATGGCATCAACATATAGAAAGTTTTATTGACAAATGTTCAAGACTTATTGGTATTCTGAAGTTTTTAAAGAACAAATTAAACAGGAAAGCCATTGAAAAAAATATTTTTCTCTTACATTAGACCTATCATGGAATATGCTGATATAATCTGGGCTGGAGCACCAATCAGTGTCCTGTCTAAACTTGACCACATTGTAGTAGAAGCAATGAGAGCTTTAACTGGAGCCCCTGCTAGATCAAACACTTCTAATTTGTACAAAGAAACTAGCTGGATTCCTCTTGCCACTAGAAGAGAAATACATGTACTAAAAATGGTATTTAAAATCTCTAACAACTTTTGTCCATCATACCTTAACAATATTTTACCTGGTATAATTAGAGAATACCCAATCCAAACAGTAAACCTACGACATAATATTGAATCTAGGGCTGAGCTTGGCAATTTTCCGCCGATTAGAACTCGTACGAGACTCCTTGACCATATGTTCCCAGCATTGGGCACAAAATTATGGAACGCTCTCCCAGCTGAACTAAAAAATGCATCCTCCTTGAAATCCTTTGCTGCAGAACTCTCAAAGCTAAAATGTTCATCAATCACACTTTCAAAGTCGACACACAATTTATACTGCCATGGTAGTCGTATTGATAATATAAACCATGCATGTTTAAGGATGGGATGTAGCAAGTTGAATGTACACTTAATGCAGAACCTCCATGTAATAGACCATGAAGCTTGTGCTTGTGGGTACCCTCAAGAAAACATAAATCACTTTTTTCTACATTTCTACATATCCGTCACATTTTACAAAATGCAATGATAATGGCAGGAAATATTGAAATCTCACCAGAAATCCTACTTTACGGAAGTAATGTTTTAAGCCATGAAAAGAATCTAGTTATCTTTAATGTAGTCCATAAATATATCTGCCAATCCAAACGTTTCTCACCAACTCTATACCAGTGATTGTTCATCCCACTCATTTTCATTTCATCTGTAAATATTTCATCCTGCAAAAGGACTTAATATAATTGTACTTGTATGATTGTTGTCCGATTGCTTATAAAATATGTTTAAATAAATAATCCCTTTTGAAGTCCATACTTAGTGAGATTTTTGTCAGCTTATCTGCTGCCCTTAACAGGTCAAGCATGTGATTTGGAAATGGCCTAGAGATGCGAACGTATTTGGTGACATACAGCAATTTACCCAATAGGGATTGTAGTTGTTGTTTTTTTGTACATTCAGACCTATTGACCCATGATTCACATTCTAGTAGTATTTCTCTGACTTTATCAGGAGCTATGGATACTGTGAACTCCACAGTGTCAATGTCAACCCCCAAGCATGTAACTTTAGTTGCAGGTTGGACTACTTTCTTTTCACTTATGTCAAAACCTAGGTCCACGAAGAGGGCTCTTAAAGTGTTGAGTGAGGCCTTGGATTTGCTTACAACTGAATGGCCTATTATGTCATCAATATAGTTGGTAACTGCAAACCCCTTCTGGGCCATAATAGAGCGTATGACATCACTGAGGCACTGGAACAGCGCCGAACCATGCCGAAACCCGAACAGCAGGCAACTATCGATATACAGGTCATTAAGCTTCAATTCTAGCAAATTATAATCCTTAGGTCCAACTTGATGTGTCTGAAAGCCCTACTCAGGTCACTTTTGTAAAGGTGCCAACCTCTACCCAATTTTTTAACCTGGTTTGTGATGTTATCTATGGTGGGTAGGGTCAAGATGAAGGGGGTACCTAGGTATGTATCCAATTGAACTCCATCATTTACAGATGAACTATGAGGAAAGCTTAGATCCACAATGACCCGTCTATGAGGGGCCCCAGGCTTTTCCCTTGTTAAAAATGGTGAAATATGCAGATCATTGATGGGTGATTCTTTGAAGGGATCTAATATGACCCCAAATGACTTTTCTTCTGATAAATACATATCATCAGTAAATTGAATACCAGAGGTATGATTTTTGTCCACACTTTGTAATAGATTGTTATAATCAAAGTCCAGGGGGAAACCATACTTTAGTAATAATAGTAACTGGGAATCCCAATAACCTACTAGGTGTGATTCCTATACTTCTGGTTTCAGTTGGGATTGTATTCTGATCTGTGACTGCAAAAAAATTATGAGTTCCTGACACTTTTATTCGCCTGTGAATAAAAAAACTTTCTCTTTGGATGAGTTGTTTAAATCCACTGGGGGAAGGCGAATGTCACCTAAAGGAATAAATCCGAATTTTTCACAGTTTGAGTTATTCCAGTAGCAATTTTGTTTTAATGACAGGGCCTAAACCTTAAATCCAGATCATATTTATTACCTTGACTTGGACAGTCGAGACGACGCCATCGCAGATCTGACGCACTGGAATTTTTACTACTACTAAGGAACTCACCTCCAGCATTTTCATCAAGACTTTTGATTAAAACATTCACTTCAGTTTCAGTAGAATTGTTTACCCTTGGTACAACTCTTGTGAGTGGGCGAGTATCACTAAATTTTTACCTTAAGTTTCTGTTTTTATTTTTTCCAAACTGACATTTATCATCCTTTTGTAAACAATCAGCATTTGATTCACCGTTTGTGCTTGTTAGCGCACTTTCAGGAAATAATTATACTGTTATTTAACAGTATTGAATCACATTGATCATCTAGTCGTTTGACATTTGTCACCTTATGTAACTTGGTTAAATGCCTCTTTCGCATGATACGATTTTTGGTTACATCAGAAGTATCATTTTTGTCATGCTTACACTGTGAACCAGTAAATACTTTAGTTACTTGACAATATGCACTGGTATGGATTTGTGGAGGAATTTTTTTTGACATTTTCCCAACCACTGGGTCCAATCTAACTTCCAGTTATAACTTTCATTCGAACTTAGTTTAGTATTTCTGATTACTCGACTTTTATAGGTTTTACATGTCTCAGTTTTTGTGATACTTGGCACTACATTTCTGCAGTGCCCTAGTCGTTTTTTGATTTGCGACAATCCTTAGAGGAATGAGACAAGTTTTTGCCTTGGCCATGTCAAATACTACAGATATGCAAGTAAGTAATACCTCCTGTCTCATGGTCATTCTTATGAGAGCACGAGTTTCTTTGGTAGTATTTACAAGGGGTAGGTACGTCTTTAGGACTGACCTTTTTGCTGCCACTAAGACAGCTAGGTAGACCTATGAGCATAAGCTCTTCTGACTCGGTCAATTTTATGTGTGTTCTTCCATGTAACCCGACCTTCCTCCATTCTGCAAAGCAGAACGGTGTGAGAGCCTTTGACAGAGGACCAACCGAAGTCATGTGAGTCTTCCATTAACTCTGACAAATATTCAAGCATTTTGTTCTTTGTTTCTACATCATTTTCATCTTCAATAATAGTGGCAAAACCTGAAACCCATTGGCTTAGTGACAGACTATCATACGTAACTCTATTTTTCATGTTACCACTGAGTACAAAATTATGAGGCCATGCAATTTCATTTTTAACCCAGATAGTCTCTGAACCACCCCTTTGTGATTTGAACTTGCCTTTGTCCTTGTTGACTGCTTGCAGTTCTTTGATCCTGGTGTCCACCTGCTCTTGTATGCTTCTGGATTGTCGAATCATGGCTAGGGTTGGTAGTACTAGATCATCTTCCAAGCTGCTTGCAGAATCATGCCGGACTTGGGTTCTAGCCTCGGGAGTTCTCGCTGGAGATTCATCACCTGTCTTGCTTCTGGAGAGTGACCTTGCAGGCGCAGATGTTTTGGAACTAATATTGTCCATCCTACTTTCCATCTGCAACATTCTTCCACTAAGATTCTTTAGTTCATTCAAAATTTGTGTATTTGTGTCCATGTGCTGGTCCTTTTCAATATTTTTACAATTTCTGTTAATGGGTCGTGCATGATGACCCCCACATTTAGTACAATCAAATGTTCTCACCATACTGAAAAGATAAAGCAAAGCCAACTGCTTTGAATTGTGCTTGTATGCTGTTAAATTTGATAGTTTGATGACAAAAGTAAGGTCAAATAGACCAGTGAAGAATAAAATGAATACAGCCCTCAAAGAGTGCTCTAACAAATAGAGCTAAACAAGCACGACTCAAAGCAGAGTCATAAATCTCCTCTTCCACAACATTCGCCCAGAGCCAAAATCCATATAAAATACACTTTGTAAAAAACATAATACAGTTAACGTTGATCTTCAGTTCCATATGAAATATATACAGTTACATAAAATGGCGACTTGCCTCAATAGAAACTGAAGTTCAAGTGAGGCAGGAGGGAAATTAGTATGAAAAAGGCGGGAGTAAATATTACAAAGGTCAAAGGTTATTTATAATTAAGGTAACTACACAATTTTCAAATGCCACTGAATAAGGTAGCACCTGAAATGCAACCTTCCCAAACAGGTACTGAAAAGGGTGAATGGTGTTTCATTCAAACAAGGCTATCTGGTTATCGATCACAATGTTGCATGTGGATTCTTCTCTCAATCTATCACACAAATAGTGAAACATGTCCACAGTGAGTTAAGCAAGATAAAAGATGTGAAGTATATATTACTTGTGGGTGATTATGGTATGTGTGAGCTGTTGAAGTTACGATGTAAAGCAGAGTTTGGTAACAAAGCTAATATTTTAACCCCACATGAAGCACAGCTTGCCATTGTGAAAGGAGCTGTGTTGTTTGGTCATGACCCATTGCAGATAAGCAGTCGTATTGCAAGATTTACGTATGGCACAGGTACTAGGATGTTGTTTGAAGCTGCTGTTCATGATCCTAAGAAAAAGGTTATTGATGATGAAGGTACGGAAAGGTGCAAAGATTGTTTGAGTGTGTTCATCACAAAAGGTGAAGAGGTCAAAACAAGTGAACAAAGACTTTTTTATTATACTCCAATTTATAAAGGACAAATCAGTGTAAACTTTACTTTGTACAAGGTTTGAAGGTCAAAAGTCAAGTACATTGATGAGTCTGGAGTTGTACAAGTTGGACAGGTGATGCTACACAGCACAGATGGTCCACTGGGTGAAAGGTTAGAGGTACGAGTAACTTCTGGTCACACTGAAGTTTTAGTTGAAGCGAGGGACAAAAGCAAGGGTGAAAACTTCCCTGTCAGAAAAACTGATTTCCAGTGTAGCTGACTCAACATTTATTTGGCTGTTTGCAGGATTACCCAAAATATGCTAAAGATATTTTGATAAGATAATGATGCTTCAAGGAATGTGTATTTGCCACCCTTTGAAAAAGAACATAGAAGTATCTAATCTAATCTAATCTAATGTGGACTTTTATAGCGCTTAATCTCCATCATTGATGGACTCTAAGGCACATCTAACCATAATCAAGGCAATTAGCGTTAATCAAGGGACAATTACCAGGTCGTACCAAGGAGACACAGATGTGACGGGGGAGACTATGGTGGGTAGGCTTTTGCAAACAGGTATGTTTTAAGCTTCCTTCTGAAGGAGGCAACTGATGTTGCACTGCGGACATCTTGAGGGAGTTCATTCCAGATCTTAGGAGCATCAAAGGCAAAACTAAGGCCAAAATGTTTGGTTGACTTAAAGACTGATGAATGAAAAGGAGGAACTGTAAGGTATTGATGATCTGGGTGACTACGCCTAGTACTATAGGGACAACTACTGAAAGACAAGAACGGTTCAAAATAGGAAGGAGAACCACTATGCAAGAATTTACACACAAGTGTTGCAGTTTTGAAAATACATCGGTACTTAACAGGCAACCAATGGAGTTTCTTTAAAATTGGTGTAACATGAGCATACTTTCTGTGATTTGTAACAATACGAGCAAGGGTGTTCTGAATACTTTGCAATTTGTACTGATTGAAACCGTACAAACCTCTGAACAGAGAGTTACAATAGTCCAGACGACTACTGACCAAGGCATTTGCAGCAAGGACTGCCACTTCAGGAGTAAGATGCTTTCTGATTCTACGGAGGTCACGCATCTGAAGAAAGCACGCTTTGCAAGTCCTCTTGATATGCTCAGAGAATGAAAAATCAGCATCAAACCACACACCTAGATTTCTGACAGAATCAACCAGATGAAGAAGGCTACCAAGAATGCTAACAGGAAAATGAGAGGAAATCTTCTGACGTTGAGCCTTAGAACCAAAGACAATAAATTCAGTTTTTTCAGGGTTGAGCTTCAATTTACTGAGAGACATCCACTCTTGGACATCATGAAGGCAGGCATTTAGCTTGGTGAGAGCCGAAGGAGCATTCTTATGGGAGAGATGGATGTATAACTGGGTGTCATCCGCATAAAAATGGAATTTAATATGCGGGTGGAGGCTAATAATTTTACTAAGTGGAGTTGTATAGAGTGAAAACAACAATGGACCCAGGACAGAACCTTGTGGAATGCCATAGATATGACTGCTTACTTCAGATAGTGTGGAGCCTATCTTGATGGCCTGGCAGCGATTTCTTAAGTAGGAAGCAAACCACCTTAGAACTGTTCCACCAAGACCAAACCAGGATTTAAGGTAACCAAGGAGAATATTATGGTCTATAGTGTCAAAATGCGGCTGATAAGAAGTACTAGAGCTGTGAGTTCGCCACGAGCCAGAGAGAGATGAACCTCGTTTTTTTATGGACAATAAAGCAGTTTCTGTGGAATGACCTGGCTTGTATGCTGACTGATGAGGATTGTCCAGTTTGTTGTTATTGATGTGTGATGTCAGCTGCCTGGCCACGACTCGCTCAACCAACTTTGACAAGAAACAAAGACCAGACACTGGGCGATAATTCTTAAAGTCATCTCTGGGGAGGGAAGCCTTTTTTATGAGGGGGGTGACAACCGCCTTTTTGAAAGAATTTGGGAAAGATCCTTCAATGAGAGAATAATTTACCAGCTTGGTAATAGAAGAAAGGAGGATATCAAGACAATCCTTAAGGAGGAATGTTGGTATAGGGTCTAGTGAGCAAGATTTAGTGGGGGATTCACAGATGCACTTATGGACCTCATCTTCAGTGACAGGCATAAAGGCATTGAAAGGAGGAGGGACTGATTCAGGTACATCATTGGAAGAGCCAGAAGTAGGAAAGGTGTCCCTGATTTTGCTTATTTTATTGGAAAAAAAAGAAGCAAACATGTCCGCAAGGCATTTGTCTGAGCTATGAGCAGACAGGACAGTCTCAGAGGTGCGATGCAACACCTTCCTTAATGACTGCCATAGCTTCTTGGGGTCACCACTGTTTGCAGTTATGAGATTAGTATAGTATGAACCCTTTTCTTTGTTAGCTAGTCGATTGCACCAAGCAATTTGCCTGCGGAGCCTTGATCTGTTCAACTCTGACTTGACTGTTCAAGTAATCAATGATCCTAACAAATTCTTGGTCAACAGGAAAATAATAGTCCAAAAATACGAATATTGAATTGTTTAAAACTGAATCACATCATTTATGATATAATTTTTCTTATATGTTTCTGATATTGATGTTTTATTGTGATCTTAAATATTTTGTAGATATTTAATCGTACTCCATGAATATGGACGTTTTCCCCATTTTCTCCAATGCACACGTTTTTCATAAATGAATTTGAGATCCCTGATAACCAAAAATGAAATTTATTATAAATAGTGAGAAGTTCAAGGTACAATTGACAAGAACTTTAAAAATAAATACGAAAGACATCTTTGTAGCATATCTATATCTTTTATGTATGCTCATAAGCACTTGAGTTCTGTGTTAAAATGCTATCTCCACATTCCCAAAGCCACAAAAAATACAACATGTAATTCAAAAATTTTAAATGTTTCTACTAATATAAATTGGTAAAACATTGTGCATCATATCTAATAATATTACAATTCCCACATAATTGCTCATTGCACAATTAAATAAATAAGTTTATGCGTCCAATCCCCAAAGCAATGAATCCCAAAGGAAAATGTATGTTATTTTATATTACAGTACCTTACAATGATGCCATTATTTCCTAGCACCCATCCATAAATTTAAGTGCCACACATATATCCGTATAGTCCAAATTGCTAACTAGCCCGGTAATAATCTATTACAAAGTCCCATCAAAGCCTTGTATAAAAGGCATGTTTACAAGATCATGTAAAGATTTTATATATTACCACTAAGCACAAATCAGCTATTGCAATGGAATCAGTGTCATAATACCCCCACATAACCTCATAATGAAAAGTCCCCAAAATCCAGTAGACAAGTAGTCAGTAGGACAAATGGAGCTGGAAAGCTTAAGTAAGTGGAGAAGAAACAGAGAGAGATGGGGGATTTTAATGGCTTGACCAAGTGTCTTAAGCCTTTATATTTTGAATGCTGACTCTTTGTGCACAACCCAAAGAAGCTCCACCCCGTGTGAAATTGAAATGTTTAGATAAAGATTAGATTTGAGACAAATTGGCTTCAGGTGTTTTCTGGCTGTCGAATCCGTCATATCCACAGAATTATTTCTAACAGCCTGAAAGAAGGACTTATTTATGCATTGGTAAAGGGTAAGGCATTAACTTCAAGTCTGCAACCGGAGAAAGCACTGATGTCTTCAGAGTAGGACTAGGAACAGTTATTACCTGTCGCTGATCCTGTAAAGGTTTTGTCCACAAAATTAAGATTAAAAGTAATTGGAGAATACAAAGGATTACAAGTGATGTACACCATAACCGGATACTGTATCCGGTATATTACATATTATATAGCATGATTATTGTGAGTATTGAACCTGCCACTTTATTATTTCTACCAGGACTATGTTCCACCACTAAGGTGGCGTTACACATAGCAGTTATGAGCCAAATGTTTCTGGCACAAGTGGCCAAAATGGCATCCCTTGTATTGCCATGTTGTTAAACTTCTACTATTTCCCAATTGTCATATTGGTTCAAACCCTCCTATTCATCCAACATTGGCCCCAAATTTTAAGTCCTACCAAGATATTTATGTCGAAATGGACAATAATTTTTCCCTGTTATAAAGTTATGTTATAATTTAAGAATTTAAATGGTACCATATAATATATTATTATAGACCGCCATCAAGACCAGTAAGTGAAGCACCTAGTGAAATACTGATTGAAATAGGATTTTATATGTGCTTTTGCGCATGTACCCTACTCAACCTATTTATATTTTTCAACATCCAACCATACATGATATTTTTTGTCTCTGTTCCATCTAACATAACAAGTTGATTTTTCTTCCCTGTATATTTGTTATTGTTCCAGGTAACGGTTGAAATTTTATTGACACACAATGGGTCCGTGAATGTATCGTCAATATTCTGAGGGAGAAAATGTCATAAGAACATTGCACTTTCGAAAAATTGTTAATAATATAGTATATTTTGGTGAAAATGTCTCCTAGTATTGTTTTTAATTGTAGTAATATATTTAATATCATTATGATTTTGTATAACCAATCTCTACTATTTATCCGTTTCTTCTGACACAGTTTTTAAAAGCTTGTGCAATGCTGTTAGAATTATTGTAACGCTCAGTGTAGAACTCAAAGCTTCATGGCTAAAAGTTTCTGTAGATGATGTTATAACCTTTTAAAATATGTTCATACAAATGTTTTCATTATCCAGTGATTATGACAAAAAGTGGTTGATTTTATGGCCAATTACGTCTGGATGATTCCATGAACACATTGACATCTACATTCCTTGAAGACAGTGTTGTATTTTATAATATACGTGACTTATTATTCTGGAAAATATATCTTAATGCAGTAATCATTATGATAGTTATTCCTTAAAATATGTCTGGTTTTAAATTATAATTTACTTTAACCTTTCTGTTTCTGTTTATACAATTATATATGAAATGTGTGTAATTATACTGGTAATTAGTTGATCCATTGCTAAAATATAGAAAATTGCCTTTTTTGTTTGTTTTTCTTCTATTTGCAATATTTTTAACTAGGCCAATAAGTATTTCAGTCTACATGCACAAGCTGCAAAGCCATCAGAAAAATAAATAGTGCACTAGAATTTATGATAGTCTGGCGACCATTCTGAAATTTTACGTAGCCTATTGCTGCTTAACTTCGGCTAAGAGATGCTTACTCATCATACAGCACCAGACAGAATACACCATACATGTGTGTAAACTGGGCTAGGAGGGTAGCACGGTCAATGATATCAAAGGCTCCAGAGAGGTCCTGTAAAATTAGAGAAGACACACCCTTTGACAATGAAGAATTTATATCATTCTTTATGTGAAGGAGAGCTGTTTCAGAGCTCCTCAACTCTCCTTACAATAAATGATTTTTGTTAACTAGCACACTGAGTTCCCCTTTGTGGGGAAGATATTGCTCCTGCAAAGCAGTAGATTAGATTAGATTTCTGTGAATGATACTGCTTGTAAGCTGACTGGTACAACATGCCAAGATAATTTGTATTGATATGGTTTGTAACCTGAGCAGCAACTACCTTTTGGAAAAGGTTAGAAAGAGAGAATCAATGGGAGGCCTGAAACAGGTCTATAAGTTTTTGGATCATCTTTAGAAATTTGGTGATCGAAGGTGCCATAATATCAATACAGTCTTTGACCAGGGAAGTAATCATAGAATCAAGGCTACATAATTTTGTTGGTGATTTCGACATTTTCCTGTTATCAACACTACCTTTAGTGAAACAGGTGAAGCTAGCTTAAGTTGTTTAAGGAGATCTTTGAAGTCTGAAGTGTTCACGAAAATAAATTTCAAGGTCAAAAAATTATTTTAGTTCAAGCATACTTAAAACTCTGTCATGAGGTTTAAGTATGCCAACTGGTGTATTTAGTTTCATTCGACATCAATGTGGATAAAAAAGATATTAGGATGAAATACAGAAATTGTACCACAATGACACAGTTAAAAATTCAGATGACAAATGAGTAACCGAGTCAAAAAGGTACACCATGCTTTAAATATGTTTTTTCCAAAAATTAACGACATTTTGTTATGATAAGTATTTTTATCACAAAGTACCAGAAGTATGCAGTTTCTCTACAATTGTTGTAGCAACATTTAGACATATTTTTGTGCAAGTCTCTTCACAAGTAAATAGCACTCAATCCAACCAAGTTTTTGAGACATAATTTAATTTGTTTATCCTCTGCAGACCATTTCTGATGTAGCTGTAAGTAATTTGCTTCTTACTTATTTTATGTGACTTGTCATCCCAGATAATTGAGTACAGTATCTGGTTTAACTTATATAAATGCTTACTTACAGTTGGAATTGCAGACAGTCAACGATTTTGACTACTAACCTAAACAAAATTGATAATTGTAATTTTCCCTCTCAGAGTTTCTCCTCCGTTTATCACCCACTTTATTTTCCGAGATATCATCCAAATCCAATGAAAAATTTAGTCCTATCAACTTAAATTTGGTTGTGAACCAATCTAATTGACTAATTTAATTTGCGCCAGACTGGTGTTAATAGGTTGACGGAATTGATAATCTAAGGAGGGATAGTTTAGCAAAAGAAGGGTCACTGCCACATACATATCAACTACCGGGAGATAGAAGTGATTGTGCTGGGAAAGTAAGTCTGAAAAGATGGGTGTTTAATTTGTTTCTTAGAGAAGACATCTTTGTTCTTGACATGAAAGCAGATGTTTAAATATTCCTCTTAGATGGCACCACAACTACAAAATCTGGTTACCAAATTGTTTGTGGATATGTATACTAGAAAATAGAAACAGACTATCTGTTGTTTGGACCACTTGTTCTGGTGTTTACTCTTGCAGACTTATATAATGTTATACTTGAAAATAATGCACTACTGAAGAAGTAGAAGAATATGAGTTTGGCACATTGTTACTGACAAGAGCATTTACCTTCATTGTGACAGAGTTTATGGTAAATAATTTATTTATGTTCCGGAAATCCTTGATAAGATAGAGACACAGCAAATAGTATACTATAGTATACATGGTCTGCATTAAATGTAGACTATAGTATACATGGTCTGCATTAAATGTTACTGCATATTCTTGACCTTGATAGCCAGTAGCATCCTATTATTTCCATGTAACTGAGAACATGGATTCAATTTTGTTTCTGACTATCTTAATGCAAATGAAACATAAATTCATATGTAAGTGTACCTTGTGAACTAGTTAAGGGTGATATTAATCTGATATTAATATGCAACTGACATTTATCAAGCAGCTGGCTGCTTGCTTCATCGACACCTGGGCCAAGTCATCCACAGCTTAGAGTTGTATCTCTCCAAAACCAGGATAATAAAGGCTTGAATGCCCTAATGAGGCAATATCCAATTGACATCTGGGGTGTCTGACCAGTACCCCTTAAAGTCAAGAGAATTTTCCATTGTAGCAACTATCTGATATCCTGTAGCATCTCTTGAGTGAGAAGTCTGGAGAAGACAGGTAAAAAGGACTGCTGGGTTTAAATCTATTATTTTGCCCCATTGAAATTGTTTGATGTACACATGCCACTATAATAAATGAATAAACTAAACTATATCAGACCAGATTTTAAAGCTTGAGCACATACCAATGGCAAATTAATCAATAATTTAATATCCATTTTAATTCTATGAAACAATTGTGTATTTCACTGGCTTCTCTGATGTATCCTTATCTTAATGGAGGTGTTCCACTGGAGTCGACCCTGTAATCGACACTATGACTCTAGGATCGGTTGCAAAAGTCGTAGGGTCATGGGAAAAAGCATGCGAAAATGGTGGGTCAGTTATGAAATCCCCGACATGACGGTACAGTTACAGACGTGATGTAATGAGCTTACCGACAAGACATAGGGTAGGGGACCTAAACCCCAGATAAGGGGTAAAGACAAACAAACAAGCCGGGAGCATGTTCCCAACCCTTCCCGACAGGACTGATAGTTTTTGTTGGTTGGTATCTGCAGTCGGGATCAAGAATAGGGTTCCATATCACACTATATACACCCCTCCCCTGTGATGTGGCACTCATTTCACACTTTAAAGATGACAGGAACACATCAAGAGCAACTGATAGATCACTTCAGGGTCCTTTTGTTTTTATTGAGTTAAATATTTTATTGTTCATGATAATTTCAAGACACAGAACACAACAGAATCCAGCACCTGCCCAGCCAGCATCACCATCACCTCCACCACCCGGAACAAGAAGGAAGCCTCAGAATTCATGGGTCATGCCCTGGATAATGCAGAGCGAGGACAGAGGTTGCTACAGAACACTCTTGGACGAGTTAATTACTGCTGGCATACCAGGCTACAGAAAATTTACCAGGATGAAACCAGCATTTTTGATTTGACTGAAGAAAGGATCACCCCCCCATCTCAAGAAATCAATCACCAACTTTAAGAAGCCATTGGAATGAAACTGGCAGTTACTTTGAAACACTTTTCTACAGGGGAAAGCTACACTTCACTGCAATACCACTGGAGGGTTGGAAGAACAACCATCTGCAAATTTGTCCCCTGGCTCTGCAAAGCCATTTTGAAAGAATTTGATGTGTCCCACTGATCCTGAAGACTGGAAGAAAATTGAAGAAAGATTTAGAAACAGATGGAATGTCACCCATGCAGTCGGTGCACTAGATGGAAAACACATTGCTATAAAGAAGCCCAAGAAGTCAGGTAGTAAATATTTCAACTACAAGGGCTACTTCTCCCTGGAACTTTTGGCTTTAGTTGATGCGGATTACAAATTCCTGTGGGTCAATGTGGGGGTAAGTGAGTAATCATCTGATGCTCAGATCTTCAACCGCAGCAAACTGCAAAGAAGAATAGAGAATTGAAGGTTGAGACTACCGCCACCTGGACTACTTGGACCTGGGGGCTAGATCTACACTACTTCCTGCTGGGGGATGGCACCTTATGCCTTGGCTGGTCAAGCCTTACAGTAGACAACAACTGACCAGAGAAGACAAAATAGCCAACTACATGATATCCAGGGGCAGGAGGGTGATTGAGAACTAATTTGGGATACTTGTCAATAGATTCAGATGCTGATGACCACCATGGAGCAGAGGCCAAAAGTAGTGAGAGGCATTGTGTTAAAATGTGTGATACTACACAGCATGCCGAGAAGCCATCCGAGGGGAGCTGACAACACCACCCACTCCAGTGGAGGACATACAACCACCACAGGCAGACCAGGGGAAACAGAGACATCATGGGAACTTAAGAAACCCATCGAGGGAGACCAAACATCAACAAGACCTACTGAAAGGACTACTTTATTGACTTGGTGGTGCTGGCTGGGCAGGAGGATAGAGTTTAAGAAGACAGCGGGGGGAAGACTGAGGGGAAGAACATGCTGTCATCTATCAGTCTATCACTTATGTTCAAGTGTTGCCTTAAAAATAACTATTTAATGCAAATTCAATTTCACCAAAAATATTCCCCATCACAAACACAAGTGCCTCCCAAACTTAGTTCACAAAAATAAATTTCATCACTTACAGATTAAAACCCAGGTCCTCAATTTACAAAGTTGACATCCCACCCCAACATCACCTGGGTTTATTCTCAGAAAGAAATAACTTAAAAAGAAACAAAAAAAGCCAGTTTCCAAATATATTTAGCCCCAAAAACAAAAAAGAGAAACAATTTTGAGGAAATATTTTATCCCAAGAATTAAAAAAAAATGAAGTGAAATTTGCAAAACAAAATTATACAGGTTTGCATTCCCAGTTTCAAAAATATTTTTTGTCAGTTTGTCAGTCTGTTAGTCACTCCATTGCCACTCACATGTTTGAATGTTTTGTTTGGTCTCACGTCAGTCAGTCCCTCCACATATAGAAAACAACTTACTTGTATGAATGTTGCATTGTATTTCATGTTGGGTTTTGGGTGGGAGGGACGTGGGTTCGAGTCTGGATCTTTGTTTTCGGGACTTAGTGGGGGAAGTGTATTTTGAAAATTGAGTTTTCTTGTGGGGTGGTTTTTTTATTAAGGGGATTTTTTCATTAGTTATTTTTCTCTGTTTTGTGTTGGAAGTTTATTGATATTTGTTTAACATTCATTCATTCACACATTTTTTCGTGTATTTGGAGGAAATGTAAGTGTTGGATGGTGTGTTTTTTTTTTGTTTTGGGAAACAACAGCTGAATAATGTTTTTGGAAGATTCGGGTGGCCCTTAAAAAGGCCTAGTTGGTGAGACTTGTGTGGGCTAATCCACTGATTCGGGCTGACTCTACTGGTTAAACAGGCTGGGAGGTCTTGACTGTTCATGATGAGTAGAAGATGGCACTGGTGATGGTGCTGGTTGAAGCTGAGAGGGTGAAAATGGCTGCGGTGTGTTGATCTGCTGATACTGTAGCACAATTGGCAATGCTCCGAAGAGACTGGATAATCCTGAAGTGTTGTGTTGACTTTCCTCCTGTTGTGAAGCTGCAACTGAAGGTGGGTGAAAATCATTTGTCTAGAAGTCATCCACAACTATATAAGAAGTTGTCTGTGCTGACGCTGATGAAGGCCTTGGTGGTAGCTGTGCTTTGGCAATCACTGTAGCAGGCTGTGTTGTGGCTATCTGTTGAGGCTGCACAACTGAAATGGAAACTAGTTGAGAATCCAGTATTGTGAATATGTATTCACATCCTGCTGTGGCCTGTGTTGCTTCTGGAAGTTGAAATGTGGTGACCCGTGGACTTCTGGTGACCTGTCTCTTGAATTCTTTGGGCTTGTACTGTATTTCACTTCACTGTGTCATTCTTGAAAGTCAAAAAGTCTCTCTCCCCCAGGTGTTCAATCCCAGAATGGAGATAGTTGCAGAGCAATTGTCTTGGACAGAAATGTGGAAATCAAAGATCTCATCTGCTGGAACTGATCTAAGACTGGATCCGCAGCAGTGGTGGTAGTCGCGATCAGAGGTTGTTGTCACTTAGGACTGGTGCTCAAAGGCTGATGAGTAAACATCTGATGCAATGCTGATTTCCATCTCAGATTTTTTGCCTCTGGATATATCTGGAACTGAAGCTGAGGCTGCGGCTGCAGAAGGTCTCTGTGGTGACTTGAACGCAGAAGACTTTGAAACTTCCTTCCTTCTGATATGACCTCATAGAAAACTGAAACTGTCCTTCAGCCAGGTCTGTGGTTCTGTGCTCTTCTCAACTGCTTGTCCTGACTTTGTCTGAGTGAACTTGCCATACCTGGTACATTGAGTCTCGAACCACTTCTTCAATCTTGATAGGCAAGTTCCAGATAGCTGATAGCTGCTCCCAAAGTCTTACTTTCTTCTGCTTGTCTTCGAAACTGTCGTTGGTCTTGTCATAAAGTTTACTGTGCTGTTTAACGAACTCCACGACGGCTTCTTTGCCTGAATCACTCCGGAAAATGGACTTTATCTGGCCCTACTTCTTTCTGGATTGAGTTGATTTTACATCAGTATCCATGTCTGTTCGTGCTCTCTTCTCTCCCCTTTCCTGGCTCTATTCCCTCCTCTCTCTCCATCCTCTCTCTGTCCCTCTTCTCCTGTTCTCTCCTCTTTCTCTCATCCCTCTCTTCTCTCTCATAGAGTAGATTTCACTCCCAGTCAGTCCAGCCTAACTCAAAACTTAAGCTAATTTTACAAAAAATAAAAACCTAAATAAAAGCTGCACACCAGTTTTCTCTCAACAAGTCAAATACCAAATATACGTAGATTGTCTACCGCTCACCTTTTTATACCCACAGATTTGGAAACAAATAGGCCATAAGAGGCATCGGTTACAGTTCCTGGCTTGTCTGTTAGTGTTACATGCCTGTCTGTTGTAGTTTGCGGCTTGTCTGTTCCAGTTTAAGACCTGTCAGTTCCAAATTTCCCGACTCTAGGATCCAGTTGGTTAAAGTTACTGACTGGCCTGTAAACTTTACTGGCCTGTTGGGAACACATACAGACAGGCTGGCTAAAGTTACCGACTGTACTGAACAATTCCCACACAATCTATTTGTCATTGGAAAGTCCATATTTGGGACAAACCGGATACTTGCTACAGACACGCCTGCTTGATTAACTGACAAGCCGGGAAGTGTAACCGACAGGCCATAAAGTTAATGGACAGGCCTACTACTAGGTGGATGGATTTGGGGTCAGATACAAGGGTCGGAGTTTGGAGTTTGGAATTCCTTTCCAAAATTAATAAAAGTGGGCATTGCCTGATCAATCTGGAAAGCAACAAAAAAATCTGGAGTTTTCAATAGTCTTTTGTTTGGCTTGTGGTGAAGATCAACAAGGTCATACTCTCCAATTATTAGGTTAAATTTTTTATGTTGGGAGGGCTTATCCAAAGGAAGAAGCAATTGCATTTTGGAAAAGTCCATGAACATATTCTGGTTTCAAAGAAATCCTATATTTTAAAAAATGCATCCTATTGAAGGTTTGCTTTCTAGGTGTTTTCTAACAGATGAAAGTTAACCGTACACAAAAATGTAAAAATGATGTGTTGATCAGTGCTGACCTATTTCTTTTGGTGCTGATCTATTTCTGTACCTGGATTTTGAACTTGGATATTACTATTATGTTGTTACGCCTTACAGTCCACTACTCAGTGGAGATTACAGGCTATAAAAGTCGAATTAGAATTGGAATTAGAATCATTGTTGGATATTTAAATGACACATTCCACACATACTCTAAATCAACCAATTGTGTGATCAATGGCCATATTCAACAACATACATGTATTTAATTTTACCTCCAAAAAGAGACAGGCAAACATACTCAAAACATAACCACCTGATAAAGGTGACAGCAAGAAAGCGAGCCGTATTACAAAAGGCACCGTCATAGAAGAAATACAGTTATGATGGTTAAAAGATTAATCTCAAAAGATGAGTATTTAATTTGTTTTTCAAAGAAGTTATAGTACCCAACGGCAAAACACAGGCCTAGAACTTGCAATTATTTGTGGATACAGATATAGTCAGGGCTGTTAGGGACTTAACAGCGCAGATTTGTCTACAATCGTGAAATTTGGCAAAGATGTAGATCAGCTTATAGTGATTCAATTTTTGAGGGTGTAAAAGGCAATGGTCATTTGTAAATGCATATTGGTCAGTTCTATATGGCAGCTGATCAGTATTGAACATGGTACAGAGAAGGGATGAAATTGGGTGCAGATGTAGATTAGGATACAGCGATCCCATTTTCTAAGGGTGCTGAAGTCAACAGTCATTTATGATGGCACACCGTGGGCACTGGACTGTATTGAACATTACACAGATTATTCCATTTTTTGAGCTTGCCAAATCCAACAGTGATTTATAATGCTATACTGGTAAGTCCTCTATGGATACTTGGCAGTACTGAACATTGCACATGAAGGGATGGTGCAAACTGGTTTACTGGCATGAATATAGATAAGCATAGTGATTCCTATTTTTGTGGGCTCTGAAGCCAATGGTCATTAGTAATGGTATAGCAGTCAGTCTCTCTCAGATACTGGTCCATTCTGAACATTGCAACACAGTGATAAGATTGTGTTAAATGGTCTACAGGCATGACATTTGGCACAAATTCCCAATACATGTGAGAGATATGGCGCAGCTTGTAGATAACATCCAAATATCTGTGCACAGTTTCTCAAAAGGAATTTAGTTGTGCAAAAAATATTCTCACACATTCAGTCAAACTGGAAAGACTTTGAATCAGTACATCAGAGTTAAGAAAGGTCCAACAACGGTGTGGCGCTAGATAATTTATTTATTTATTTGGGGTTTTATGTCGGTTTCAACACTGTACAGGTCATATCACGACCGGTAGTTGGAAGGGCAGAGGAAACCAGTACAAACAGTTTGTTAGGGTTCTGTACTGTAAACTGCCGACAAACAGCAAGCAACTACCAGCTTTCCCACTTGAGGCCATGATGGGGATCGAACCCAGCCTCAGAGGTGGGAGGCGAGAGTGTTACCACTCTGCCACCATGGCCCCTGGCACTAGATAATGTATCCCCCACAAACTGTGTGGGGATACAAAATATGGTAAGTGGGCTGCCACATTTTGTATCCCTTGCTATATTCTGTATCCACTTTGCCATATTTTGTACTCCCTATAATTGTGTGTGAGCTCATCATTAAATTTTCCTCTGTGCATTATGGTTAAGCATTTGATGGCCCAATGTTTGTAATATAAATGCACTCTCCCAAAAGTGAAAAAAGGAAGAAACTTGGTCTAATCCTGTAATTGATAATTTACCTGAAGACACACAAATCAAGTACTGTGTTGTTGATTAGACCCTTGGCCTGGGCATTGAGGGATTAATTGGGTGGCTGACTTATAAATTAGCTCTGATTTTACATTTTGTGATAATTAAATAAATTTGGGTAAAGTATATTTTTAAAACAATTTCCAGTGTGAATCTCTTTTTTTAATTTATTTTTTTCATAGCAGTAGCATAAACAAAAAACTTTGTCAAAACAAACATTGTATATACAAGATGTAGACACAGGGAAAAATTTTTTCCCGGATTCTCGGTGAATCTAAGTGACTTTTAAATTAAAATTCATAATACTGTATTCTGATCCTTATTATTCTATCTATTCTATTGTTTGGATATTTTGTTTGCAGTATTTAATGTATTCTCCCCATTTACATATCATTATTACCAGCTATGGAGAACTAAATAAGACATTTGATTTATTTTGTATTAAATCTGGAAATTAAACCACTAGAAAACTTGATAGTGTGATCTTTTCCTTTTTACATGTAATTAATATACAGCGCTTGAGTAAATTTCACAAATTTTGAAGAAGCTCATAGTTTAAACTTAAGTTTAAAAAGGATGTCCCTTCTTCTGTAGAGATTACTGAACAAAAGGGCAACCTTTTAGAGTTTATCAAGATCTTGTAGAACTTGATACACGAGATGGTATGGAGCAGAAATTTGTTAACTCTCTTTCTTAAGTGGTAGAGGAAACAAGATACAGTACATTCCAGTATCTAAAATTAACTTGATATGGGACCCTCAAGATTTCTCCATTGATACTTTTCCATGTTATTACAGCGTGTGATAAAACTTCAAATTTTTAAAATGTGCAAAGAAGATTGGTCATCTTGACAAAATACCCCAGGCCTCATGGAAACATTTGTTATCCAAACAAATGAATCACACTTGTTAACTAGTGATTTTAACACACTAAAACTAAAAACACCATCATAGATTACCCATACCTCACAGCCTGGGGAAATAGTTTTCAACACCATGAGCTATAGAAGTATTGAAAAAGTGCAAAAATAGGGATACTTTCAGAACAGTGTCAGTTATATAAAGGGCCAAATAGCGTTTAAGTTGAGAAAAATATGTCTAAGAGAAAGAAAAAGTATGTGAAGATAAGTATTAAAACAAGATACCGTATTTATTGTAATAAACGCCCCGGGGCGATGCATTTTTCAAAAGGGGGGCGACTATTACAGATAAACAAAATCATATCTCG
The DNA here is from genome assembly GCA_964017235.1 of Sabellastarte sp. h YS-2021. Taxonomy (NCBI): domain Eukaryota; kingdom Metazoa; phylum Annelida; class Polychaeta; order Sabellida; family Sabellidae; genus Sabellastarte; species Sabellastarte sp. h YS-2021. The sequence goes on from OZ024928.1 coordinate 22,027,371, forward strand.
AGTCCAGTGGCAATGGGCGATAATGGACACTTACAGACTTGTTCTCGCTTGCTGGCATGTATAATGGCGAGAGAGCCATTAAAACAAACTTTAAATCTGAAGAAGTTATGTAGTTTTATCTCGTATTTTTGCAGATTTCAATGCATGTGTGATCAAAACTGCCATGTTTTGTTGTGATTTTCTTTATTCCTGAATTCGCGAAGATCGTAGCGCCTCACAGTGGCGAGATTTAGAACCTACCTCTCAGGACTTCCTGTTTACATTGGCGACCGTCATGAAACGGACCAGTTAGTGAAGTTCTGCAGTATGAGTTTTATTTCACAAGCCAAGAAGTGGAGTGGAGATCACTGCTGTGCAGTTGGATGTGCACACAAGAGATGTTTTTCTTCATGTGCCTTTTATTCATTCCCCAGGTAAATTTAGTACTGTTTTATGGTGTGACAGTATTATATTTAAGATCTGTGTATCTTACATGCACTGCAGTATTGGTCCATGGTTCAATATAAGGTTTATATATTTACATTGATTACCGTGAAATGGACCAGATACTGAAGTACTGTGTGTGTGTACAGTTATGATTTGAAAGTAACATGGAAATTCTGCATGTGTGCTTAACATGAGGGTTGAGTAATATTGGATTTATTTTGCTTGCCAATAAATTTTTATCCATGCTATGTGAAGTGTTAATCTTTAATGGCTTGTCAATACATAGTCAATTTTTACAAATAAAACAACACTGAAAAGGTTGTTGCGTGCAGAGTTTGACAATTATGTCTTTTTTTATTGTGTGCAATTTATTTAAATTTTAAAGTTCCTGAAATAACCAACGTATAGCATGAAAACTATAGTCAATACCCTGTCCCATAGAACATTTGACATTCATTCTACATTTTAATTGATATTTCCTGCATGAATGTTAAAAGTCATTAAATTTGCGTAGGTGTATGCGTATGCGTGAAAAGCTTTCAGTGTAAAGTACATTATATAAAGTCACTGTCTGTGTTGCGTATATTGCATTGTGTTGCATTAATTATCAATACACTGCGTTGTGTATGAAAGCTACAGGGGAATTTTTTTACGCATACACAATACGCACAATTGATTTCTTGACAGCATTAACAATTAAACCTAAAAGATTTGCAAGCCTATTTGATCCCAAATCCGACATTTAAGAATATATTAGATACCATATATATGTATTTGTAATGCATTGAATATTCCTTTAATTGTAATCAACCCTTATAACAAATATGAAATAAGCCCTGCATTTTGTATGTGTCGTACATTTATATAGTTATTATTTTTCATGGTAAAGTTTTGTTTATGATCAAGTAAGTGTAGATTTGTAGTATTTTCTGGGAAAAGAAAGTCCACCGAAATACTTCAAATGTTGCAAGTAAGAGGGGCACCACACAGTGCAGTTTAAAATAGACTGTGAATAGGTGCAGTAATCATAAGGTTTTTTTCACACACATTTTAGATTTCAAATGTAATATGTATTGTTTGCATATCTACGGTATTTGTTTATAAAGGGACCCTCACTGGAGGAAGATATGGGTGAATTCTGTTAACAGACGGGCTGTTGATGACAGTGGGCGGGTCATTCATGGAAAGATGTGGGAGCCATCAACACACCACAGGCTTTGCTCTTGCCATTTTTCAAAGCCACCCATGTCAAAATCAAGGTAATCATGAAAATATCAACTTATCAACTTAATTTTATCAATTATATTACTAAACAGTATGTCAAGGCCTAAAGTTAAGGTGAGAAAGAAATCATTAAACATAAACGCTAAATCAGTTTTAAGACTGCATATATTTCAATGACCTCACCGAGCAATATACATGTCATGTACATTTCAAAAATAGATGTGCGCCACAATATTTGATAAATCTTGATTTTTACTGATTTTATTCTGACCACAATTTTGAAATGTCATACATTTAACAACTAATATTCCATATGCAGAGGTAAAAATTGTCTAGTAAATGATTAAATTAATTGACAAGTTGCTGAAGCACATATATGTTTCCTCTTAAGAAAGCCATTTATACAAACACAAGAAAAACATGGAATAATAACTATTTTTTATTGTCTTAAATATCATGCAATAACTTTTCTGAAAAAATTAGTTATGGTTCAGAAATATGTAAACTGACCTACCATTTTGTGGTAAACATAAAGTAAAAACACATTTTGTATATTATGTAAGTCAACCCTGTATACAGAAGTAAAAGAAAACAAACATGTAAAAATAACAAATTAACATAAATAACAAAGTCAAATTAACTTAATGTATTTTGCAGAAAAAGAGGTTGGAATCACATGGCTCCTGACTTATTTATACATAAGAAGAAGACTGTCCCACGACCCCACAGGGAAAGGAGCTACAGTACATCTGTCACAGAGGTATTTGTGTAGTACCACTATTATATTGTTAATCTTCATGACTGATACATTTTTTCTACATATGTTTAAGGATGGATGTTTTGCTTTTATTGTCCAAAATTTTGTATGTTTTACATGTTACAAATGTTTATATTTAAAGAGAGAATGTGGGAAAAGGCGGTCATATATATAGGGAAATGAAATACTTGATATTTAACTTGCAACTTCTCAGTCACTTATGCATAAATTGTTATGCCACAAACACCTACTAATTACCCATAGTATATCTAGCTCTGTATATTCCCTATATGGATTAAACATGGCTGAGGCAAAAAAAATTACCCTAATAAATGTGATTTCTGTGTCATTAGTGAAAGAAAAGGTTGCACACAAGAAATAAAGCCAATGATAGGATCAAATGATTTTCGTGACTTTAACATTTGTAAATGTGGACATTTTTGTAGGACCCGAATAAGGGGATATACAGAGTGGGATATATTATTTTTTGTAATTATCGTATATATACTGGCGCCACTTGATATGAACATTCATTGGGTTAAATTTGTTACAGAAAGTTTTTAACAACCATTATTCACATGTTAAAATGAAATAATTATATACATGTACAGGTTACACAGGAGCAACCAATGACTCAATCAGAGAAAGTCGAAATGACTGACATAACCACAACACTGAGTAACAGTAACAAAGAAGCTGAACCTCAAACTGCAGTGGTCAATGAGCAAGTATGTTATCAGTAGTTGAAAGAACATCTAACAATATTTAGCTAAATTGCAAAATTCCCCTCCCAGATATGGCTGAAAGTAGTTCCGTCATATATATATACCGTATTTATTGTAATAAACGCCCCGGGGCGATGCATTTTTCAAAAGGAGGGGCAACTTTTACAGATAAACAAAATCATATCTCGAGTCCAGTGGCAATGGGCGATAATGGACACTTGCTGCCTTGATTTCGCTTGCTAGCATGTATAATGGCGAGACAGCTTAAAATATAGTTAAACCAAACCTTAAATCTGAAGAAATTATGTAGTTTTATCTCGTATTTTTTGCAGATTTCAATGCGTCTGTCACCAAAACTGCCATGTTTCGTTTTTATTTTCTTTATTTCTCGTAAGCGATATTCGCTTGGGAAGTACTAAAACGCACCATTTTTCGGAATCCCGGAATCGCCAAGATGTTGGCTGTTGTGAGAGATGTAAAACCCCGAAATATGAACTTTGCAAAGGTAAAGAAGGGGGAGGGCGATTAATAGGGAGGGGGCGTTTATTACAATAAATACGGTAGATATATATATATGCAATAAAAATAAATAAAATGAAATAAAATAACACGTAAAATTTTACTAAATAAATATGTAGATGGATATATTAGTAAGTAGACGTGATGGCAGGTAGACAGGTCGGCGGGTAGAGAGATATTATAAAAAGTATAAAAGGAAATAATAAAAATAATTGACAAAAAAATACTTTTATTTGTGGAGATTATAAAATAAATGAACAATGTATCAGAGTTTCTGCTTGGTTAATCGGACAAAAATACCATGCATTATATTCTCATAAAGTTGTGGATATTTTTTCTGGTGACCTGCCGACCAGCCAACCTGTCTACCTGCCTACCTGTCCACCTATCTTATTTTCCATTTAATCAGGAAGTATATTATTGCACAAAATAAATTCATTTATATTCCTACGCCTTCCTACTACTGGGAGGGGAATTGTGCAATCCTTCCCAATATTTCAATATTGATATATACATATATACATATAATTTTACAAAATTTAATATTGATACTAAAATTGCTAGTGTCAATATTGTTTCAAGCACTCACCAAGTACAATTTTCAAAGTAGTGTTGTAATTTTTCAGTTCCCTTTTATATCATTGCTCTTGTAATAAGCTGTGATAATAGAAGATTCATTTTGGTGGAAATGATGCATTTTACGGCATAAATGGTTTTTCAATGATCAATATACAAAGCCAAATTAAAGTTTGAGATTGATATTGAAAGTGCATTTCAGTCCCTACAGTAGTTATCCAGTTATATTTACATAACAGCATGCATGCAAAATAAAAATTGACACTGTACAATATTTTTATGCCAGGTTGAGTATATTTGACTTTCATATGTAATTTTGTACAAGTAATACAAACCACATACTACAAATTTATGTTTTCATTCAATACTGTAATACCACACAGCATTTCAGTTTCCAACTAACACAGTATTACACTTTCATAACTGGACAAAAAACTTGATAAAGTTGAAATACGTCATATTAATAATAAAAACTTTTACACAGGTGTTACACTTTTTTCCAGGTAACATCAGTCAACTATGACCATGATTACTTGACGACCAAGAGATCTGGACCATTGGCAGAGGAGATAGATCGCTTAAAAGAATCTTATCCTGAATTCATGGATTTTATGAATGACTATGCAAAAGCCAAAGAAACTGTTACAGTTTATGAAGCAATGCTCAGTAAAGGTCAAGTTCTGTGTCTCGATCTCATAAAGGAAAATGACAAATTGTTTCAATATTACACAGGTTTACCATCATTCCTTGTTTTTGATGCTTTGTTAGATTATTTCGCAGATAAAACAAGCAATATGCAGTATGTTGCAACAGCCAGACATGAACACAATGCATCACGATTTTTGAAAAAACCTGGCCCAAAAAGAACATTGAGTAAATCTGAAGAATTTTTCGCAACGCTTGTCCGACTTCGTCTGGGATTACCTTCAAAACATTGTTCTAGATTGTTTGGTATTTCTGAAAGTACATATTCATCAATTTTTAACACCTGGGTAATAGTCATTGCACTTGAGTTGGAAAAAATATGCTGCATGCCATCTGCTGAAATTACTTCAAATAACATAGCACCATGTTTTGACCGTTTTCCATCAACCAGAATAGTGTTAGACTGCACAGAGTTATTTTCTCAAACACCAGCGACATTAACCAACCATAAGCAGTTACATTCATTTTATAAGCATCATTCCACAGTTAAATTCCTTGTAGGTATGAGTCCCACTGGTGCAATTACATACATTTCTGACATGTGGGGGGGTAGAGCAAGTGACAAAAAAATTACATCAGAAAGTGATAAATTACTTCATTCACTTGAATGTGGGGATAAAGTTATGGTAGACCGTGGCTTTACAATACAAGAAGAATTGCCACAAGGAGTAAAACTTATTATACCACCATTTAAGAATAAAACAATTGGACAATTTACACCCGCACAAATTCAACACTCTGAACATATTTCGGCTGCTAGGATACACATTGAAAGAGCTATACGTGCAATCAAAGAATCTAGAATTTTAGAAATGGAAGTAAAATTAGCCATGGTGAATAACTTTGAAAATATCTTCAAAGCATGTGCTTATTTAGTTAATTTCAAACAACCGTTTTTAAAAGTAAAGAAGTAGTTAAACTTACAAGTATTTTTCATTTTTAATTATAACTCACGTGACTGTAGTAATAAATACTGAGTGTGAGGGCGTTTGTTACAGGATATACGCCCGGCAAAAATTCCAAATAATGCCAGAGCGCCGTTAGGCGCGAGGGCATTATTAAAGAATTTTTGTCGGGCGTATATCCTGTAACAAACGCCCGAGCATGAGGTATTTATTACTATTATAAAGATCGGCCTATCTGGTTTCAAGAAACATGCCTTTATTTTGATGAGGTGAAACGAACAAGGACGCCGCCATATTGTTTTGAATGCATGATCGCTCTCGTAAAAGAAGACAATCTTACTACCGACACACAATCGAGCAATCGAAACAACACTTCCGTTTCTGAGCGGGCCGTTATTGGAGGTTTTACTCCTTGCTAATTCTATGCGCACAGACGGATTTTCGTTCACTGCGCACTTCCGGTCTTTATAATTGTTTATTACGTTTAAGAAACCAGGTTCTGTATAAAATTTAGGACATGAACACAATGTATACCACATGATGAACTAGAATAAAGTTTTAGCTAACAAAAAAAGAAGCGTCCCTGATGGAGACATGGTTTATTAAAACCTGAATTAGTTGTATCAAATTGTATTTTATTTACTGTGTGAAAACAAATAAGCACCCCTGACAGGCCGCTTGATTACTTTTCTTTAAGACACAGAACTTGACCTTTGCTGAAGTAAATTAATAACTGACAGTTTAGTCATATCCAATATATCTGTGTACTTATTTCAAAATGTCAGTTTATATATTACTGAGTGCAGTATTGTTTATATTAAATATGTACTTAGCTTTTAACTGTAGCAGAAACTTTGCAATGTGTTAATCAAAAACAGTAAAAATGTGTATGATTAGTTGAATTGATACATTTTTTTTACTTTGTAATGGGTAAAATTAACATTCAGTCACTTTACATAATCTTCCGAAAGCCATTTCCATTTGTAAATGTAGGCTCATGTACATTTGTGGTTACTTTTCATCATACCAGCAACAAATGTGCTATATATACCAGATTCCATATGTTTCAAAGCCTTTTGAATGATTTTGTGTTGTGTGAACAATGCCATCAACTAGAAAAAGGTTTTTGCTATCAAAAATGAGCTATACTGTATAAGCTAAATTTATGTTTGTGATGTGATGTCATTGAACAGTAAGTAGGTTGGGAGGTGAAAACCCTCATTTTTACTTCAAGGTGGCCATGACTGTACTTGCAAGGTGGCCATAACTTCATTCATATTGGGGCATTAAGTTCACCATAAAATAAGTGTCCCTTTTGCCATCTTTTATAGGTGTGCAAAGTTTAACTGAGGTCAGTTGAACAATAAGATAGTTGGAGGCTGAAAACCACCTTATTTCACCAAAAGTCCTGAGCCGCTTAATAAGTGACTATAAAGTACCTTTTGAAGTTATTTGTCCAATTACAAATAACCCAATTGGTTATTGGACCTTACAAATGTACTAACTTGTACTCTTTTTACTGATATGTTGAAAATTAACTGCAAGTGTACATAAGCAATAATTTACAATTGGAAATGGCTTTCAAGAGGTGATATAAAGTGGGTAAATGTTATTTGTACTTTCTTCCTTTAAAAAAATGAAACATATTACACTGTCTCGTTATGTTCCTGATTGATTAGTAAACAATGTCACAGTTACATACACATGTAGGACAGTACCAATCGGGGTAACTTTCCCCTTCTTCTAAGTGTAGAGAAGCAAGATTTGTACAATCCATGTGAAATACTTTTTTACAATTGCAACTGCAATCACATGTAACAAAGTCTGTGTTACTAGCACCTGCTTGCAGATTTATTTTACAATTTGTTTTACTGCATGAAACAGCATGAATAAAGTCACCAATGGTACTCTGACTACTGCTTGCTCTTACATTTCTGTCCTTACTCAAACAGTCAAACAATGCTGGAGCGACGAATTGTTTGAAAAATTTAACTGAGCTGAACAAAAGATTTTGCCAATGACTACTGTCAAAATTGACTTCTACAATCAACATATCCTTTGGCGTCCAAACAACAAAATCTGCTGTTTGTGTATTTGTAGCAGCCATCTGACATTGTAGCTGTGAATAATATGGGTGGCTATATTTCATTTGAAACACGTTTTCACAGAAGTCTAAGTACTTCAGTGCTTTAAAGTCAGCACTATCTTTGATAGTTATGGGACATTTTATCTCTATCACTCTGTCACCATGACAAATACAACTTGCTATTCTGTCAGGTGTTGCACCAATAAATGAATGTTTTTCCATAACAAATAAACCACAATTTCTAACATAGAGAGACTTGTGAAGTTTAGTCATTTTATTTAGATAACATTCTGCTGCTTTTGGCTCATTGGCAATGCCGTACCTTGTAGCAGTATTACCCATGAAAGAACTGTTTCCCAAGCACAAGTTAACAAGTCTTGTGCTGTTGTAAGAATGGTCAGATTTCATTTGAGTGTACACATTATGAATGATAGAAGCAGTTACCATTCCAAAACGATATTCCTTCCAAAGAGGAGATTTTGTTTGCTCTTGCGTTAAGCAAGCAATTTCTTTTTTGTCTTCTGGGGTAGCTGTTAATATTAACATAAACCTATCAGCACAAGGTTCAACACCCTCACCTAAAGAAGTAAGATACAATGATGTCTGTTCTCGAATTGACTTAGGCTTGACAACAGAGGTCCCAACCTCTACTTCTAGGGATGGTACAATGTGTACACAGTCCCCCATAACAAAGTCACCTATATCTGACACTGGTTCTGGCCCTTCAAACACTGGCTCAGAAGATTTGGCTATGGTTAGAAAAGGAATATCAGGTTGTACCAGATTAAGAGTGTGCACTAATTTCTTGTAACTGTCCAGGTTAACTGGTCTTTTTTCCAAAGCCACCGGGTTAAAATCAAACATTTTTCTTTTTTTGCACGTGTTTGTATCAAGAGGTGTACATTGCTGAAAAGACAGATCTTTTAATGGTACAGGATTTACTTTGGGATCTTTTGGCTTTACCCATTCGCACAATACCTCTGTACTTGCTGGGTCATCTGGCAAACAATGTAAACCTTGACTAGTGAAATCTTCAAGTGCAAATAACATTGCTGCAACATGGGTACAACCTTCACCTTGACCTGCGGTACAAGAACAATTTGACCCAACAATATCATCCAAAGCCTCACTAAATAAAACAATACAGTCATACATTTTACCTGATGTGTCCCAAGAAGGGTTACACTTGCCTTTTATAGCACAATAGTTTGTGTTCAATTTCAAAAATGACAGACTATGCACATGGTTACTCTTGTACAGGTTGTAACTTCTTAGTGTTTTGTACCTCTTAAGATTTTCTTTAGTAAACAGTTCAATGTCATTTGAAGGTACATGTGAAACAGTTTCATGAGCCTTCAACAGATAATTTGATATCTTTATAAGCTCAAATGTTGGGGATTGACGAATGTCTTTAGTCCAACCAGTTGTAATGTTTTTAACTTTTGCTAAAACGTTTTGAAATGAAAGTGGCTCACTTGCAAATCCATAAATTTCACATAGCTTTGATATCCTGTGAGCTTTGCTGCCTTTACAACATTGACCATGCTGCTTCAAAAGACAATTTATATCTTTGGCTGATAATATCTCAATGTCTTTAACACTAGTGATTCTATTCATTTTCAAGTTCATATGTACCAAGCAATAGAAAGTGTCTCAGTACACTTACATATACCGTAAATGTCCAAAATAACGCCCAGGTTCAAATAAACGCCTGGTTCAAATTAATGCCTGGTACCAAGCACAAAGTTTACAATTTATTCACTGTTTTTGCATTTCAAAAGAAACTGATTCAATTTAACGGCTGGTCTGACGCCATTTGGATATAATTAACGCCCGGGACATATTTTGGAAAAATACGGTAATATTCAATTTTAAGTTCTTAGGTACCTAACAATAAAAAGTGTCTCTGTACACTTGCATATAAACATGGCAGTGAAGTAAAACTCAACACATGTTATTGCAAATTTAAATAACTTTCTGTCAAATAATTAAAATGAGCCACTTACACACACACAAAAAAAAAACAAAAAAAACCCCCCAAAAACACATGTATCTATTACGGAAGTAAAGATCATTTCTTAACAGATATTTGACATACATTTGTCATATAATTAGCAGACAATTCATTCAAATAAGTAACTCATTTTGTATCAATGGACTAACCCAGACTCATTTTGAAATCATGGTGGCCCATTTTAATATTCCATAAATTGTACCAAGTTTGGAAATCTTGAACACTTTGCTTCCTTTGTAACTTTGCCATTGCTGCTTCAAAAGAACATTGATATCAACAGCTCAGTATCTGTCACACTGTGTATTCTGACCATTTTCAAATTATCAAGTGTCTCGTCTTTGAAATAACTTCACTGACTTGTGCACATCCCAGTTGTAAAAGGAAATCAATATACATTAAAAGCAATTTGAATAGCCTTTAGTCAAGTTATAAAAATGTGTCATAGTCATAGCAAGCAATGCCAAGCATACAGCAAAATTATTTCAAAATTTAGCAATTACGAATACATAGACACTTTGAATGAATGTGTATTACTGTGTTATGAACATTGTATGTTAAACATTTTTAGAGGTTATCTAAAAATCTCTGTTTCCATTGTCAGTGTTCTTGGTACTCTCACAGGTGTTGCAATAACTTCATTAGAACTCTGGAAAATCTTGAAATATTTCCTTTGGTATCCATGGAAATTTCGAACAATTCTGAAGTACAAAACAACAACAAAATTACGGCAAGGTCAAAGGTGAAATCAAATCATTTGTGACATATTTTTTCTGTATTTGTTATTCGGGAAGTTTTCCTATTGTATGTGACTGCATTTCCTGTGAAGTTATAAAATATACATGTTGTAAATATGTTTCTTGTTTGTCATCAAACTGATACGTAAACATTGCTTAAAAGCAGTTGTAATAATTGTCTCATAAAATTATGAAGCTATTCACACCCAAGTTGCAATCTTAATTAATCTCTTGCACATATAATAATGCTGAAGTACTTTTGAAAAAGTACATTAATAAATTTTATGAAGTACGAAAACTACAAACTAATTGATCAATTAAGAACAAAGTTTGAAAGTTATCAGCTGTTAATGAATACTTTGAAGTCACTACCATGCCTGGAAATTGGTATTTCATTTGTTGCGAACTAGAAGAAAATAAATTCGTACCAATTACATTAAGAATAAACAACAATTTGAAATTAAATTAACATACTTCCTCAGCGACCTTCATAGTTTCACGATGATGGGCAGACTGACAGACTTATTTGAATCATTTCACATGTGTTTCCTGGGAAAAAAAATACATAAATTATGTTAAAGCAAAATATATCAATTTTACCAGCTGGGAATTTCATACACAAGCTTGAAATACAGTTTAAAATATAGTACATACAAGTTGACACAGCTGAACATGCACAACAATTTGAACAACATCACATACATTTATTGAAAAAATAATGCCATTCAGTTGTAAGAGTCCTTGAATATAATTATTGTCTCCTATTGAGTATTGATACTGACATGTGAGATCATTACACATATGCTTGTATTAGATTTATTTGTTGTTTTACGTCTTGTTCAACAGCCAGGGTCATATTGCGACGGGTAGTTTACGGGTGGAGGAAATCAGTGCACACTGCACTGTAAACCACCGGGCATCAGCAAGTAACTACCAACTTTCCAACATGAAGCGCCCGGCCCGAGATTCGAACCGGCGGCCACAGAGGTTGGAGGCGAGAACTCTAACCAGTACACCACCGAGCCCCCACACATATGCTTAGAATATTTATTCATACCCTTAATTTTAAGAGTAAATATTATCAGCCGCTTTATTAAACAGGTGGTGTTCCCCTTTTTTGACATTAATGACCTAAACGCCTATTTTTCAATGAAAAGGAAACATACCAATCAAGAAAAAAGCATGCATAACAACTGCGTACATCAAAATATGACTAAATATATTAAATTTATTACAGAAATTCCACTCACTTAATAATGATCAGGTTGAAGTGTTACACTCATAACTGTTGCAAACCAAAAGCAGAGACATTTTATCCTGAAACATAAATGAAAATGTCTTTATCAATTTGATAATATAAATCAAAACAAAAATGTGGTAAAAGTACATAATCATCAGAATCATAAAATTTACATTTTTCATTTGTACAGCTAACTCATTTATCAGAATAAACACACCACTTCAGAATAAGGTTTAAAAATGATAACTTACATTCCACAGGCCAATTGCCGAATGGAGACGTTAATGCAGAATTCATTCAGTTACATCAAAAAAAAAGTTTAGACCATATTGTTAGGCTGCATAGTTTCCAATACATTAAACAAAGCAGCATTTTTCACACAAGTAAACCATGGTGGGGATGTGCAATTGTAGGCGTAAAAAGAACTACATGTCACTCTGAATACCTGGTATCCCCCTATTTAGGTTATACATGGCTCGTGATACTGCCTTGCTACCAATCATTGCTGGGTACCAATTATCGCCAGACAGAATTCAAATAGACATATCTTGACCAAGAGTACATCCCAAGTGTAGCAAATAAGGAGAAACAATTTCCAAAGTGAATAGAACAAATACACAAGAAATAACATTTAAAATATGTGGCCATTACTGAAATATAAATGTTTAATTTATGCGCGGCGATAATTGGCACCCGGCCATAATTGGTAGCAAGGCAGTAGACAACAAAAACACCTACCAGACTATGTTAAAATGTAGCAAAGTAATAAAGGTAAGCACACACTTAGTAACTTTTTCAGGTGAATGCCACTTCATAGTGTGGGCTACACTTCAATTTATTTATTTATTTATTTTATTTCTTTTTATTTCACCAAACCCAGTGTGCTGGAGAAATTGAGTATGAAATATCAGGTGCTGAGAAAGTAGCATGGAGAGATTGACTAAAAATTAAAAGCTGTAAAATTACTGCTATTCCATGTTTCTTCACATGTAATAATGTGTGAAAACAATGACAACTCCAAAACATATTTCAGCCCTGGCACTAGTTCAGTATAGATTACTTTAATAATTATGGAATGTGAAAGTACATGTAATTTACCCCCAAAATGAGTTAAAAACAAAAAAAAATTCAAAATTACTCAACCCTAATGTTAACCACACATGCAAAATTTTCATGTCTCTTTTGAACAAATTTAAAGCTTAACACCAAGCATAAATGTATTACAGTTGGTCTATGTCAGTAACTGTACCCTTTACATGCATTAAAAACACTGGAACAAGTGGATGTTAACAGATTCAATATAAAATATATTCTCACCTTTCATTTTCGTTAAAATGACCGCGAAATCGACCGGATGTCCTGAGAGGTAGGTTACAAATCTCGCCACTGTGAGGCGCCGCGATCTTTCAGAAGTAGCGAATTTCTCGTAAGCAATATTTGCTTGGGAAGTACTAAAATGCACCATTTTTCGGAATCCCGGAATCGCAAAGGTGTTAGCTGTTGAGAGGGATATGAAACCCCGAAATATGAACTTTGCAAAGGTAGAGAAGAGGGGGGCGGCGATTAATAGGGAGGGGCGTTTATTACAATAAATACGGTAATTCCACAGCAAGATGACAGTGTTAATCAATAAACTTGAAATAAAATAAAATTTATTAACTGAAGTATGGCTGTCAATGAAAATAGCACAATTATATAAAGTGCATATAATAATCAGTTGCAGCAATTCACATATCTTTGTCGAAAGAGAAACATGTCTCAAATATGACAGGTGAACACACTTTGGCAGAGCCAAAGTAAAAGGCCACACCATGATGCAGACCTACATCCCCTAACCAATGCCCCTACCCAGTGTCAACCTTCTACACCTTACGGATTGAATGAAATAGCCCAGACAAGATATTCAAAGTCATGGTTACTATGAAAAGGTCAAAGGTCAAATAATGATCACAGCATGAGGTTGCATACCTACACCACCCAACCATGTCCATACTAAGTATCCACTTCCTACATGTTACAGTTTCTGATATATGGCCTGTATTTGATTTTAATGCCCCTGTTCCACCAAAGGATTAAGGCCCGATCCTATCAGCGACCCTTAATCATGGACAGTCGGTGGAAAGAATGCAAAAATAGGCGGGAATACTGGGTCGGTTTAGAGGTCTAGGATTAAGAGCAGATCGGCCCCAGGATGCCTCAGGTGGCCCCAGACAGTCCCCGACTGGTCTGGGACTAAGAACCGATTAAGCCAAGTTTTTGGTCAGTTACACCCGCGACCCTGTTGTAGACAAACCGACTGGGTCCCAGGAGGCCTCAGGCCACCTGGGACTAAGCCCCGACTAACACACGATTAACTCCCGGCGTCCTCAGGCCTCCTCAGACTTCCCCAGACCAGGATCGACGATTCTTGTTTTTCAAAGTTGCTGGATTTTCTGGGTATATATATATATATAAAATCCGCAATCTAATATCATTGCTTTTCTGGGAACACAGCAGGATGCCACCTTTTAATGGAGGACAGATTCAACAGCAACTTAGGGCTTTTTTGGTTTTTATTCAGTTACAAATAATCATGTATTTCCTATTTCTACGTCGACCACAGCAACCACCACCACCAGCACCCATACAGAGGCACAACATTATGGCTGATCTCTATGCCACAGACATTCCAGGATTCACCAACTACATGAGGATGACCCCAGAATTTTTTGAAATGATTAAGACCAGATTGGAACCACACCTAGCCAGGCAGGGCACCAACTACAGGGCACCAATCAGTGTTGGGGAGAAGTTAGCCCTCACCATCAGATATCTGGCCACTGGAGAGTCCTACACATCATTGTCCGGCCAGTTTAGGGTTGGAAGATCCACCATTTCCAAGTTTATACCAGAGGTCTGCAGGGCCATCCAGGATGAGTTCACCAGGGAGTACCTGAAATGTCCTACTACCCCAGATGAGTGGAAAGAACTGGAGAGGAAATTCAGGATCAGATGGAATGTTCCACGTGCCCTGGGAGCTCTGGATGGGAAGCATGTGGCCCTGAAGAAGCCCAAGAACACTGGAGCCCTCTACCACAACTACAAGGGGTTCTTTTCCATTGTGATGTTGGCCCTGGTAGATGGACAGTATAAGTTTAGATGGGTGGATGTGGGTACAGAAGGATCTTGCTCAGAGGGCCAGATATTTAATGCATCTCAGCTGAAGAGGAGGATTGAAGATGGCAGGATAGGCTTCCCTGACCCAGCTCCTATAACCCAGGGTGGGAGAGATGTCCCCTACTTTATCCTGGCAGATGATGCCTTTGCCCTGAAGACCTGGCTCATGAAACCCTATGGCAGAAGGATGTTAACCAGAAAGGAAAGGATTGCCAATTATAGAATTTCAAGGGGCAGGAGAGTTGTGGAGAACGCTTTTGGCATCCTGGTGTCAAGATTCAGGGTGATGAGGACCACCATTGAATTACTCCCAGCAACAGTCAGAGAAGTGGCCTTGACCTGTGTGGTTCTACACAACATACTGAGAAGCCAATATCAAGGTCAACCTGGTGGTCAGCAGCCTGGGGAGGACGATGATGATGATGTGCCTGGTGATTGTGGATTGATTGGTGGTGCTGCTGGTGGTGGCCAAGACAGTAACCCTGCCAGAGAGGCCAAGAGACAGAGGGATTACCTGAAGGACTACTTCAACAATGAGGGAGCAGTGGCGTGGCAAGATGGCAGAATATAAGTCCTGCTGCAGTAATCAGTCCTTTTCAGGACTAAAAAACAGTCCTTTTCAGGACTAACAGTCATTTTCAGGACTACCAAATATTCCAAAAACAATTAATGAGCTATGGTTGCTACAGACAAACCCCATCCCAAACATAACTTGTTCAGACGCACAAACAGACAAACCTCATGCCAAACATAACTTGTTCAGACGCACAAACAGACAAACCCCACGTCAAACATAACTTATACAGACGGACAAACAGACAAACCCACTGCCAAACATAAGTCACCCAACTGACAAACAGACGAACACAATGGCCAACAGAAGTCACCAAACTGATAAACAGACAAAACCAGTGCTAAACAATATTCTCAAAAACAGGACACACACCCAAATATGAATTGCTAAATAGAATAAATATTGCTTATGATATGAAAGGTACATCCTCATTTCACTTAATTTAGGATTTATTTTTAGAAATATATTTGAAACAAATCTTTTCCTGAAAATCTGCGAAATAAATTCGTCTACTCCACTTGAAAAATATTTATTGGATGTAACTACTAAACTGGTTTCAATAATGGGAGATTATGTTTGCAGAACAGTTTGTCAGTTTTTTGGTTGGGGCTTTCTTTGCTATTGGGCTTGTCAGTTTTGGGGTTGGTGGTTGTGTTTGTCATTGGGTTTGTCTGTTAGTTGGGAGTTATGTTTGTCAGTGGGTTTGTCTGTTAGTTGGTGGTTGTGTTTGTCAGTGGGTTTGTCTGTCAGTTGGGAATTATGTTTGTCAGTGGGTTTGTCTGTCAGTTGGGGGTTATGTTTGGTATTGGGTTTGTGTGTTTGTGGGTTGGTGAGTATGTGACAAGGCCTTTTAACTCCAGGGAAGGTGTAAGTGTTGGACTTTGCAATTAAAAATTTTAAACTATCCCATGGATTTTAAGCTAAAAATGGGGTGATTATTGGCCATATTGGGAGTTTTTTTAAAAATTTTTATGTGGCCTTTTTTGCTATGTGTGGTACCATGGGTTATATATTTCATGTTTGGGGTGGTGTAAGTGTTCGACTTTAACTTTTTTTGTGATAAGTATTTGTACTGAACTTTTTTGTTTGGGGAGGGGAATGTGAACTTGCAGCTGAATAATTGTTTTTGGAAGAATTGGTGGCCCTGAAAAGGGCCTGGCAGGTCAAAGACCCGCCCTGACTGGATGGCTACTGAGGAGGCTGCTGCTGCTGTTGAGGCGGTGCTGAAGTGGTGATAGTAAAGAGCTGCTGCTGTGGTTGTTGCGGCTGTGGTTGCTCTACGATCTGTGTTGATGTCAGATCAGGTAGCTGGTTTAAAATTCCACTCAGGTTATGTCTGCTCCCTTCGTCCTGTACAGTTAGGACAGATGTCGGGTTGCTGAAGCCAATGGGGCTTGGTGTATAGTAGACAAAACTGCTGCCAGCTGCTGCTTGAGTGGAACTGGACGCCTGTTGAGTGGTTGTTGGCAGTATTCCGACCCTCTGCGACTCTGTGGTAATAGTGGCCGATCTTCTGGGCAATTGCTGACGTCGTCTGTTACTCTTGATACATTCTATGTCTCTAAATATCGTGCCCTTTATCCCTTCAAATTCTTCTTGAGTCATCTTTTCGGCCTCTGATGCCACGGGCTGCCTGTCAGACTTCTGCTGCAGAAAACCTGAGATAAGTGTCCTCATCTGCTCAAAATGTTCCAGAATCTTGGAGTCTGTGGTTGAAACGGGCGTAGATGAAATGATGGACTGACTCCTTTCCTTCAGGACACTTGACTCGAGATGTTCTGTGTCAGTAGTTGACCCACGTGATTCGTCCTGCCTGCTGGTATTCGGACTAGTGAGTGGAATCGCCTCGATTTTCATGGTCGATTATTCGTCCATTTTTCCGACCGATGATCGACCCATAATCGACTTTTTTACTCCACTGTAATGAAACACATTTCGGGATGAAGTGTATGTCAATCCGGTAAGAATAACGGTGTTTCCGACAATTAGTATCCACCAAAAGCACCCACTTCCGGTAAAGATGGCGGTAGTTATAAACAAACACAAAATTTGTGACAAATCTCTTGATTTATTAAAGGAAAGTTTAGGAAACTGCCTAAAATATAAAAAATACGTGGATATTGAGACACATAAAGAAGGGTAAGAATTAATCAATTTATAGAAGTTGTTAGTGACCAAACGCGATTGTACCATGACACTGACGATTGATCGAACGTTCGTCTAATCGTCCACTCACTAATTCGGACTAGCCTCAAAACCTGAACTTCTGTTGGCCCCCTTTCTTCTGATGTGGGTTTTAAGGAAACCCATCTGTTGATACACCCAGGACTGTCTCTTGGTCATCTCCCTCGGGGCTTGGCCAGATTGGAGCTTAGACAGCTTGCCATAACGCGTTTGCTGGGACTCAAACCAACGTCTCACATCAAAGGGCTGTAGCTTAAGTTCTGCTGCTATTTCTGCCCAGAGAGCCTCAATGGAAACTTCCTCACTGTCTGTAAAAGTGGCACACACCCTAGCTCTCTTGGCTGAAGAATGGGACTCTGGATCATCTTCACACCTCTCTTCTTCCTCTGCTACAGCTTCCCCAATAGCTGGACCTTCCTCTATCTCCTCCTCCTCTCTTCTCTCAATCCTTTCCTCTGGAAGTTCTGGAACTTCAACTCTTTCCTCAACTTCGCCTTCCTTCTCTCTGTCGTCCATCCTTTTCCTTCCTCTCTTCCCTCCTTTCTCTTTCCTCATAATCTAGTAGACAATAAAATAAAAAAATAGTAAAATGTGTCTCCTATCTGTGAAATTTCCCCTAAGCTCAAGTATATAATATATAAAATAAAAACTAAAAACCCCTACAAAGTAGTGACACACGTCTCTCAGTAGCCAAATAGTCGGTAACAACGAGAATGTGTGCACGGTCGCTTATATAGTCCCAGATCCCCTCATTGCCTCGTTTTAATCTCCTACGCGCGGAAAACAGTCGGTTCTTAGTCGGTTGTTAGTCCCAGGCCTCCTGGGGCATCCTCAGGCCGCCGCAGACTAAAAATGTGTGGTCCCAGGTGTCCTGGGGAGGCCGGTTTGGATTGGTTAGGGTCGGTTACCCTTAGTTGGTTCTTAGTCCCAGACCTTGATTTTTGGGTCGCAGGACACCGCAGACAGTCTGAGGCTTCCGGGGACTAATGGAACCGATTCACTTTCACACGCATGAAACTTCAAAGGTCTGTAATGAGTCGGGGACTGGCAAACCGGCTTCCTGGGACTAAGCTAGGGAGGCTGGGACTAAGGGTCGCAGGTGGCCTGGGACAACAACTGACTGTAAATTTGGGTCTGAAGAGGCCTGAGGACGCCTGGGACTGGACATTTTGTTTGTAGCGGGAAATATGAATCGGTTTTAGTTGTGTGAAATATCAAACATGTTTGATTTTTCACACGGCCTCAACCGACCACAACCGATCCTTACAGAAGCAAATATTTGAAACCAACCCCCAAATATCCTTAATTGGGAGCCTTAATCGTGTGGTGGAACACCCACATGAAGGTCAAGGTCACTACAGCAAGGCCAAAAGGTAAACCAAGGTCACACTTTGATGTTGCACACCTACAACCCCTAACTAATATGTCTATCAAGTATCAACTTCCTACACCTTATATGAGATTTTCAAACTCAATGTCACTATGGCAGCGTCCAAGGTCAAATCAAGGTTACACCATGGTGTTACACACCTTCACCCCAACCAATGTCCCTAGAAGTTTTAATTTCTTATATGGTATGGTTTTTGAGATACAGTCCAGGCAATCTTTTTCCTGTTGCCTGACAAATCGCATATCCACCCAACCCATGCAGACATCATGGGTGAAAAAATATCCCACGACCACTAAGCTGTGTTGCAAACAGGATGATGTCAGGATCTAATGTTTGATTTCCGAAGTAAAGAAAGCTAGATTTGCTCCGTTTTTGAGAAATTGGAAGAGAACTATGGAAAAAAATCACCATCTCTGGAACCAGAGAGCATCGTTGAAAGAGAGTATTGCTTCAAGTTAGTTTTCTGTGGCAGTAAATCATCCTATCTATCATATTGGACATCTCTAGAAGAGGCCAGCAGACCTTGCTTCATTCTTATGAACAAGTTTATGCAATTCTGAAGGGGATGTATAAATAATGAAGATATTTCTTAGAGCAGACTCTGTAGATATCGACATCTTACAATCACATGTCACGCTAAGATTTATGTCAATTGTTATACTTAGAATTCAAAGATATAGGATCGTGGAGATTGCTTATGTTAAGTCAGACGACCTGTAACGTCCTTTGGAAATCAACTGCTTTGGTAGTTGTATAATACCTTTTATTGTTCAACATAGTTTTAAAATTCTTGAATAAAATATGTGCTAAAATTTATCTGCAGAAGGGCTGTTCGTGTTATTGGCCACACCCAAAACACATGAGATATGAGAATACACCCACCGTTTCTGACAAAATTTAGAGTCCAAATTATTTCAGGATTTTTATGCATAATTTCATGTCCTTTACGTCACGAAAAGTGCATTATTTTAACCGTATTCTTAAAACATATATAATCGCAAAATAAAAGGGGGTATTCCCCACAGTGAGAAGTTTAAAGGTTTTGATTGGCTGAGCGTGAATGCAGCAGGTACAATACATTTGATTGGTTGATTGTGTGTTTTATAAATACAAATACTTGGACATAAAATGTGGATTATTATTATGTGGATGGTAGCGACATGAGCCTGATTACCCTAACTTATATTTTTATTTGTGAGGTTCTTAATGAAAGTTGTGCCTGTTCTTACTATAATAATGTACACATTCGGCTTCTCTTATCTTAATAGGAGTTTATTAAAGCAAGAAACTGCCGTTGCATGGAACTGTTACATATCCAACTTTACTGTTATTGCTATGAGATTCTACACAGCAAATGTCATCGAAAAAAACAACAACAATTGATTACATTTTCACATAAGAAGATTAGCTGATTGTGGTAGCAGGCTCTCACCTGTCGTCAATTATTTATTTTGGTTTTAACGTTGCTTTCAACACTCTATAGGTCATATCACAATGGGGAGTTTTTATGAGCAGAGAAAAGCAGTGCATACAGTTGGTCAAGGCTCTGTCTTATAAACAGTCAACCATTGGTAAGCAACTACAAACGTCCCTACATTGGGTCTGGGGTTTGAGGCGAGTGTGTTACAACTGGGCCACTTGCTCCATGGCCCCTTGCTGTTGCCATTGAGTAAATGTTTGGATTTGTTTGTTTGAAAGATGTTTTATATAATTTTGCTATGGACTGGTAGAGATTGGCTCTTATTTTGTTCTCCTTCTTATGCCATGTGTCTGCTTAGTTGTGCTCTCTTATCGCATCAGGATCATCTGCAAGTAGATTAACCCCCAGGATGTGCTTTAATTGGATTATTCCCTACTCCCCTTTGGATTCTAGAACTTCAATTCAGTCCAAGAACTTTAGTATTCTGGTAATGTAAAATTGATCATTTTAAAAATCTTCTGTTAGAAGTCTTAAATTTTCGCCTTGACTTGTAAAGTAATGCATGACTGTAAGTAACTTATTTAGAAAAAAATTAATGCAGTACCAGGGTTACAAATTCGCAATAGTACCTTTATTATTAGGTACCTCTATTGTTTTCTTATATTTATTCTCTTGGGATCAGAGTGTCGTGGTCAGAAGAAATTCATGTATAACACTTATTTGGCAAAACTTTGGTTAAATGTCTGAATTGAAGTATAGTAGTAAATGATTTACTTCTAATGCAATTATGTATCTTTTTTTTGTAACTTGCTTGCCTTTAGGCGTTTATAGTAGCTGATTTTATGTAAGTTTTCTCAATGATTTCAACCTTTGTTAGATAAATAATTTAATACTCTAGGATAAATGTTATTTTCCTATATATTCCATATGTCCACTAATTTTAGGGTGTTTGAACAATTATACACCTACATTACCTTCGTTTTGACCATGATCTTATCAATAGTCTCCAGATTTCCACTGTGCTTCTGAATTGATATTCATGTTATTGTAATTGTTGTAATACAATTTTTTTAAAAGAAACTGACATTATATATTGTCATTAGCAGTTTACTGCTGATTGGGTGCCAGCTCCTCTTGTTTGAATTTCACAAGCCAAAATTGTATTGTATGGAAGTATAAGTCCTAAGGCCAAGTTAACAGAGGGTGGAACACTGAGTTGACAGTTGGTAGACCATTAGTAAAAATCTGCAATACAGAATATTATTTTTATATATATTTTATTTGTTTATTCAAACACACATGATACCATATTGCATAGTACAGAAGTACAGCCCTACAAAGTATATTTCATCAGCCAAAAACATTAAAAAGTGCCATTACATTGCAAACCACATTCTTAAAACAAAACAAAAAAAACACAAGATAAATTAACTTACTATATCACACGCTATTTAACAACAACGTCTTCGAAAAGGGCATTCAAACAACTAAATCTTTGTTTGAAGACAACAACTCTATCTTGGTTAATGTAAGCACCAAATTCTAGATTTAGCCTCCATTTTAGAATTTAAAAAAATTATGAAAAAACAGATCTTTCATGTTCTTTTTAGATTTGTAACTAAAATTCTTTCCAGTTAAAATTACATAGTTAACACTATAATAAGAATCTTTGTTAATGTTAATAGCACCTATTCAAATTTCTAAGACAATGAGTTCAAAGTTTATGGAAAGAAGTGGGATTAACCAGTTCTTTACATCTGTCTAAAACCTAGCAGTGTCAGGACAATAGTAAAAGTGATGTTCTAGATTGTCCGTGTGTTTACACACCTTATATTCTGGTGACTTCTCAATACTCCACATAAATAATTACTAGTTATAAGGGGAAACGTGATGTTCAATTTTGTATTGCAAATTAATTAGCTATGCGTCTAACAATATTTTATATGGCAGTTGATATATGCTTTTCCAATCGAAATTTTCTAAAAAGGGGTAATGTTCTGTCCACTTATTTTGGTTAACTGGGACTGAATATAACATAACACAACAGTAACTATGTACTTCTGAGCTTTTAATTTTTCCAATATCTTTCAAACACTGTTTAGAGACAATCATATTGTTTGACAAAATACTATTATTGTTTGATTTAGTAAGTTTATTTTTTCATTGTACCAGCTACTGCTCTATTCATTTGATTAAATGTCATATCTTGTATGGTTAGACTAAATGCTCTTTCTAACTCATACTTGGTTTTAAAGGTTTTACCATTACCATAAAAAATATCAGTAATTTAGTTGTACCATAATCTTCCCAATTGTACATTTTTGCATCTATTGGTTCATCAGCAATAAGAAAGAGAGGGTTATCTGTCGACAGAACTTACAATTTTAAGTTCTGTGGACAGAATTTAAAATCCTGTTAACAGAACTTAGAATTTCAAGTTTAATTCTGTCAAATTTTAAGTTCTATCACAACATACATATATATAGCTTTATATGTCATACAAGTTGTTTACAATCAATGTTTGGATTTCAGTTTTGGTTTCATATCCAAAAATCCAGTTTCTACAAAATAAATATTAAGGCAAGAGTATGATCAATATACCCCCAAACCAAGAATAAACTCCTTACTCCTTATCAGACATTCACACCTCTCCAATATGACATTGCAGTGTATGTGATACCTGCCTTTTCAAAGCCATTTTGAAACAACCATGGCCATATAATTCTGATGGCCATTTCAAAACCTAACTTCTAGCTGGAACTTGCAACCTTACTTGTTGCAAATAATCTATGTAACTACATGTGTTGTACATGTGACATTACAGTTTCAAATGACGATTTAGTTTATGTTAATTTGCAGGGCATGCTAATGTTTTTGTATAGATTGTTAAGTTTTAATGGATTATTAGATGGATCTAGGAACAAGTAAAGAAAGTAAAACAATACTAGGAAATAATGAGTAGGTGTTTAATCCTATAAAACTATTTTTTGGAAAATTTAAAAGTAAAAGATGATAGAATAACTGCAAAACTGCATTGATTAAAATAAATGGGTGAACAATTTAAAAAGAGGTGAAAATTATATTCTTCATAATAACCTAAAATTTGCATCTCAGAGCAATACACTCAACGTCAGTTTTAAAGTTCTATCAAGGAGACTTCAAATTCTGTCAATAGAATTTCAACTTCAGTCGACACAACATCAAATACATCCAAAATCTGTACCTCACAGCAATACTCTCATTTTTTCAACAGGATTTGACGCTCTGTTCACAGAATTTGAAATTCTGTCGACAGACGTTCAATTCTAATTCTAATTCTAATTTGACTTTTATAGCTCTTAATCTCCACTGAGTAGTGGACTCTAAGGCGGAACAAGACAATAGCAATAGGCAAATTCAAAGTCCAGGGACAAAAAACAGGTCGGTACCACGGAGAAGCCATAAGAAAAGTGAGCTATGGAGGATAAGCATTTGCATAGAGATAGGTTTTGAGCTTCTTTCTAAAAGAGGCCATAGTGGGTGATGCACGGATGTCTTCAGGGAGTGAATTCCAAACAGTGGGGGCATCAAAGGCAAAACTGAAGCCAAACTGCTTAGTGGACTTGTGAATTGTGGGTGAAATTTTGGTACATTGAGGAAATTGGCAACACTCTGACTGCATCTAGTATTGTAAGTAGTGCGGTATGTGGATAGATGTGGAGCAAAATATTTAGGGAAACCAGTATGAATAAACTTGTACACCAGGGTAGCCAGTTTGAACTCTGAGCGAAACTGAACAGGGAGCCAATGGAGTTTCCTGAGTACCGGTGTTATATGAGTGTATCTACACAAATTTGTGACAATTCTAGCAGCACAATTTTGGATTGACTGTAATCTATGGAGACTGGTTTTAGAGAGACTCCTGAAAAGTGAGTTACAGTAGTCCAACCGACTACTAACAAAAGTATTGCCAACCGACACAGCAGCATCCTGAGTCAAGAACTGCCTGATACTTCTAAAATCCCTCAGTTGACAAAAGCAGCCTTTACAAACTTTCTGTACGTGTTTTGAGAAGGAAAAATCAGAGTCAAACCACACACCCAGGTTCCTGACAGACTCGGTGGGGTGAAGGGGGTTGCCCAGGATATCAATTGGGAAACATGCACTTAACCTTTCTCTCTGCTTCTTGGAGCCAAAAAGTATGAACTCAGTTTTATCAGGATTGAGTTTAAGTTTGCTAGATGACATTAATTCTTTTACATCTTGAAGGCATCTATTCAACTTATCAAAGGCAGAGACATTCCTGTGTGAGAGATGGACATAGAGTTGTGTGTCGTCCGCATAAAAATGGAAGTTTACACCTTTGTGTCTACCAATCAGTGTACTAAGGGGAGATGTGTACAGAGAAAATAGGAGAGGACCCAAAACAGAACCTTGAGGTACACCAAACAGGAGTTTTTTTAAGTTAGACAATGTGGAACCAATCTTTACACACTGATAGCGTTCAGTCAAATATGAAGAGAACCATTTCAAAGCTGAACCACCAACACCGAACCAATCAAGAAGACAGCCAAGGAGAGTGGAATGATCAATAGTATCAAAGGCAGCCGAAAGATCTAGAAGTACCAAGGCAGTGGCTTCACCCCGAGATAGTGACAAATGAATGTCATTTTTGATGGAAAGCAGAGCCGTTTCAGTTGAGTGACCTGACTTATATGCAGACTGGTATGATTTATCCAAGTCATGTTGATGACTGTGATTAACCAGCTGTTTAGCAACTACACGCTCCACCAGTTTAGAAATGAAGCTAAGTCCAGACACTGGGCGGTAGTTTTTCAAGTCCTCAACAGGAAGAGAGGCCTTCTTGATAAGTGGAGTGACTACAGCTTTTTTAAAACCATCTGGAACCAGTACCTCACTGAGTGAACAATTAACCAACTTGGTTATTGATGGTAGAAGGATGTCTATGCATTCCTTAATAAGAAATGTGGGTAATGGGTCCAACAAGCATGATTTGGTGGGTGATTTACTGATTATCTTTTCAATTTCATCTTGAGTGACTTGAGTAAAGACTGTTTCGGAGGGTCAAAGGGGGGATGTACAGTGTTACAAGACTCAGATGAAGAAAAACTCTCACAAATTTTCATGATTTTATTTGAGAAAAAAGTAGCAAAGCGATCAGCCAATGACTTTGATGATTCACAAGAGGGCAGAGTAGTGCCATGGGATCTATGTAGGACTTTATGTAACTCCTGCCATAGTTTCTTAGAATCATGGCTATTATCGGAGATTAGTTTCCTGTAATAGACAGTTTTATCCCTGTTTGCAAGACGATTACACCAGGCAATTTGACGTTCAAACACCTCTAAAACCAATAAAGCACAAGGATTGAAAGTTTTTTCAACAGAATGTGAAATTCTGTCAAATTTGAAAGTCTGTCACCGCATATACATAATTTGTTGATATAATTTTACTAATGTTGTAGACTAATCACAAAATAATGGATGTATGAAAAATGTTGGAACAATGGGCAAACATTGAATTAAGACCAAGGGTAAACAAATGTTAAAGATAACATTCTTTTACTGACAAACCATAATTTGGTGAACATAATTAAGTACAATAGCATTTTGACATGACAAGTGTCATCAGTCTTAGAGCTCAAATCCGATGTTACAATGTAAATAAAAACTTTAAATTTTCATGCAATTAATAAAATTAAATCCAGTTTGAATCATCAGTGAGCTGATACTTCGGTTATAGTCACAAATCTCTGTTTTCAAACTGAGGTTTCACCCTGGCATGGGTAAAGGGGTTTTATAGGAATAATGAGACTTTGTAAAGGTTTTTAAAGAAAACTACTTGAAATATGAAACATGTCTCAGAGTTAAACAGTAAATTGCTGCTTAATATTTAGAAACAAGGCAGAAATAAGTATGTTTTTCATCTTGGATTAGTCATAAAAATCCCTTTACTGCAGCATTTGTTCTGGAAATATGTCCAATTTGAGATAGTTATAAAGTTCATAATTCCTATCCAGTGAAAAGTTGCCTAGAGTTCCTAAGGAAATCCATTTATTATATGACTGACTTAATTACATATTCAGCAACTCTTAATAAATATTCTGAATTTTGCAGAAACAATCCCTTTACAAGTTAATATTGTTGGTTTCTATTCCCCAAAGTATAATATTACAAGAAAATGGAAACATACTTTTAATAGAAAACTTTAACTGAGTAGTGCATGTCAGACCACTTTGGAGTCCTTACTGAGAAAGGAATAGGTGTGTAAAGGTTCATGCCTGAAAATGACTGCCTAAAATAGTAATCGCATGATACATAAGAAAAATAACGATCAAAGTATAGATCAATGTTTTGTAGTATATTGTCATCAGTTGTGAATAATAGAGTATTACCAAAATGAAAGTGAAAATACATCAAAGTACTGTCTGGATAGATTCCCAACTGAATTTCACAGCATTAGCAGTACCTAAGTTGCAAAAGACAAGCTGGCTTCATGGTAGGACAAGCCTGGAAGTGATAAGGACAAGACTGGAAGTGATAAGGACAAGCCTGGAAGTGATAAAACAAGACGGGAAGTGACAAGTCAGTTACCAGGAGGGCGGAGCCATGGTCTATAGGAAGAGTCAGGGAGGGTCGGGGAAATATTAAACATTTTTGATATTTTGCTGACCCACCCTGACAAGCTGGGAATATACTACCGACCCTTACCGATCATGTAAACAATACTTCTGACCCACGAAAAATCCTTAGTTACCGACAGGTTGGCTCCAGTGGCAAACCCGTGTTACTGGCTTTAAATTAATACATAATTTAAGTCTTTGAAAAGTTAAAACATTACCCTAAATCTGTTTCACTTTGGAATTGTATTTAATTAACACAAGAATACTTTCAATTAATTCATAAAATTAGATCATCATGCAGTCTATCTATCTATCACGCCAATCATCTCTTTTTTTTTCTTTATTAGTTTTTATCTTTCTTTTGTGACACTGACATTGTAACAATTACAGTTCATTAGGAATGTCAATTTAAACATATTCCAAACTGCTTGATTGATATGCAACATACTCATATAAACATTATTTTTTACATCTTTGATGTTGGAGTGTGTTTATGACACAACATACTATACAATCAATTACACCAGGAAAGAAGAATTACCTAAAATATTTAAATCCCAGCATGATGTAAGGTGAAAATATGACAAAGATTATTCCATAAAATTACAAAAGAAGAAGGAAAAATGCAAATGTTTATAATTTGAAACGTGAAAGAGTGTTGTACATTTTTCGTCACATAATAATCAAATTCTCAGACTATTTCACCAGAGCAATTTCTGTTAAAAAGAGGATCCAGTGTTGACCAATCAACAAATCGGAAACTAGGTCAACAGCAAACGTTTGGATCCCATTACATGAGCACAACTTCTGGATGTTTACCTTCACGCCTGGAATAGTGTCTTTCACAGAGGCTCGAAATTATTTGGTATAAATATGAAGAGAAATTGCTCACAGGGACGGAATATTGAAGAGGTCTTTCACGGAGACTCGAAATTGTAGTATAAAAGCCAGCAACAAGCAAGAGAGCCTTCATTGTCACGGGAGATACTGTCAGAAGCAAATCTCCCACTGCTTGTTTGAAGAGAAAGTAACATTTTAAATGAAAATTCGGTATTTGGTGGCTTTTAAAGGGCATAATCTGAAGCAGACATTCATTGATTTATTTCTTGTATAATATTAAAGCAAAAACCTGAAAACTATTATTAAAATAACAAAAATTTCAATTTGCACATTCTTGTCATGCAATGGGATCCAACTATTCAGCATTGACATAGTTATAGTTTTGTTTATTGGTCGACACTTGATCCTCTATTTGCAAAGAAATTGGTCAAAAACTGTAATGACAATACTGATTGCAATTAGGTGGGGTCGTTGTTAGTCTGTATGTTTCTTCACTGCTGTCTGTAAGTACTACTTGTCGGGACCTGATACGGCTTGTCTGTTAGGGGCTTAGGGCTTGTCCCGATAGTTTCCAGACTAGTCCTGTACAGAATATACGAATTTTTGTCCCCAACTTTTGCAGACAAACATAGAGTCGCAGCGTTGGCTGCAGGGTCAGCTCCAGGCGAACACCTGCATAACTGTGAAAATACTTATTTTCATGTTGGGATTTGTTTATTTTGCTTCATACTGTGAGGCCATTAATATTTTGTCTATATGTTATGACCCAAATGTGAAATTGTCCATTTCGTGAAATGGACAACTCAACTGTCCATTTCGTGATATGGACAAAAAATCTACTGACCATTTCATGAAATGGACAACTAAATGTACGAAATTTTTACTCTCATTCACAGTGAAGAAAACTTGTTGCTTTTTATTGAAACATTGTATTAGAATACATCAATGGTTATACTTAACCTAAAGTTTACTGGTGAGGTGCAGGTTATTATAATTCCTTTAAAATTTTCTTATAAAATTGAACATGAACCTTATATTATTAAACTACAAGATTAGCCAAGTATTTGTTAATATTTGCATTTACATTTAATAAAAATTTTAAAATTTGAGATAGAATCTAGATGAGACTAAACTGCAACATATATTTTACAACATTAAGGGCTTTTAACACTAAGCCACATAGGTAGTTTATTTACATCAGTTACTGCAAATGTTGATATCACTGTTGTTATTTGCTTGTTCACATTATCATAAGACTTAGGACAGGCACTATGTCTATCCACTTCCTATGTTGTTGTAAACATTTTGACCATGAGCATTTATTATTTTTCACCAAATTAGCTGAAACAGGAAAAAAATATTTTTGAAATATCAGATAATGAAAAATTTGTGTACATAATGCAACTTAACTGTAAGGAACTGCCAATTTTTGTAGAAACCATCTGGAATAAGAGGAAATTGATCCTTGAATCTTTATGCTAGTACAACATTATGTTATGTTGGTAAGATTCTGTTTATACTCTTTACTAAAATTTGTTAATGTTTTTATCTGTCACATGTTATGTTATATCTATAGTGACTTATAAGCCCATTTAGAGGGCTGGGTATCCTGTATCTTATGATTATAAATTGATGTAGCTATAAAAATGTATGATACATGTCACTATAATAAAATAAAATAAAAAAAATTAACCCTTAGATCTAATCCTCAAATGTGTGTCTACAAAACCTCACATCTCATTAAAAGAAAGCCTCATCACTAGTAAGTTGGATTTAATTGTAATTAGCCCACTTCTTTTTGTAACCTTTTGGACGGCTTCAACCTTTCTAAATTGACAGTTACTTTTAATAACTCTTGGATCTAATCTTCAAAGGATAGGCTACAATTCCTCAGATCTAATCATTAAAGGAAAGCCTTTTAAAGAAGATTAGTGCACAAAGGAGACAAAACTCTATTATTGTATGTCTTTTAAGCAAACAGTAAAAAATAACATACCAGGTACCAATATGCTTTTTAAAAGTGTAAGTGTAATTTTAATAATCCCCATTAAAAAGTATGCTTTACATAATTGGCACTTGTATTTCAAATATATTTCAAATATTTATAACTATTTAACTATTAACTAACTTAATGTAAGGTATATAATATACAGATCATTATTATAGGGGAATAAAGTGATAAATTAAACCAAAAGATTGGCCATGAATGAAAGTTAAGCTTTCGTACATGACTTTGTCCATTTCATGAAATGGATAGCAAAATATATATGGATTTGTCCATTTCACGAAATGGACAATTTCACACTTGGGTTGCAACATATATACATAATTAATTTGTCAAGACAACTGCCTTTGTTTTTATTTATTTCAGTAAGGCAGAGCCAGTGTCTATAAAGAAAAAAGACAAAGATAATTTAGTAATTGATAATAAAGATTCATATAGACAATTCTAGTATAAATAGGTATCAACATAAAAACTCTAGAAGGATTAGAATAACGAAAAGGTAAATTTGTGTTATCATAAACTGTAATATTGCAAATGATATAGGCTGTACCTGTAACTGTGTTAAACAAAAACAGTTTTACCTGTTAAGATTAGTTCATAATCCAGATACAGGTAATATACTGAATTAGTAGAAGTATTGTCAATCTATTTTAATTTTGGTATGTTAAAATGGGACACATATTCTACCATTGCTCTGATTATTTTTTAAAACAGAACACCCCAGAAAGTGTTGATAACATTGTGATTTAGCTATGACAAACTAAGTCAGTTCATTTGTTGGATCACAATTACTCTCTTTGAATATAAGACATGATGGTTTGGGCAGTTTAACACCACTGTAATAGCTTTGAAAATGAATCCCAACTTGCCTATATGGTTGCAATTTATTTATTTGTGACACAATGCCCTTATTGGAGAATTGTGAACCCCCTTTAAGGTTTTATTATGGGTTGTGAGTCATTTATTGATCACAGTCTGCACTTAAAATGTATTATTCTGGAGTTTCAGGATGTGAAACCAAATGTGAAACATATTTTACATGAAACAACTTGCATAACATATCCAGCTATGTAGTGACCCGATAGTTTATTGAAAAATGTTAAGTTTATGTACACTTTAAATCTGATTGTATTGAATAATACATTAAAATGTTAGAAAATGTTAGAAATGTTAAATGCTTAATAAGATTACAAACTTAGCATCACCAGAAGATGAAAGTTTCTTATTTTATATAGCCATAAAAATATATATTGTACACAAAATGATGGTCTGGCTTTTCTATGGTTAAAGTTTGATCACCTAACATGGTAACAAGATTAGATCTGATTTGGACTGATATGCTCTAGCTAAAAATGGAATCCAAATTAGGGTTACAAGCCATATTAAAATCTGCTGAATCCTAAATGGGGCTCCAAAATAGCCACAAAATCTGTCATTATTATTTATTGTTATAATTATCATCTTTTCTTGTTTGCTTCATGTATAACTTTACAGTAACTTATGCATATAATAAATTAATTCTTATACATATTTATAGGACACTGAATTATGGTAAATATTTCCTCTTTTTGAAAAAAGACTCTAGATAAAATTGGCTTTAACTGCTTTAATTGCCCGTATTTTCAATGGTTAGAAAAAGTCGTCTTGGTATTAAAATAATTATTAAATTAATTAAATTGGTATTAAGAAAAGTCATTTAATATCAAGTGACGAAATAGAATGGCAAAAGGATTGAGAAGCGAAAACTTCACATAGCACTTACTCAGTTCAGGGGCAACCCCACTTTTTCCCAAAGGCTTTGAGGTAAAAAGAACATGATATGAAAAAAACAGCTGTGTCAGTGAGAGGGGCAAAATCTCTTAATTAAAATTCTGTGTAATAGCTTGTTTAATTACTGTGACATAAAAAGTGTCATTTAAGACTAGATGTAATTTCACACTTATCTTATTAGAATGGCTTTGTCTTCGTGATATTGAACTGCCAGTCGGATTAAAATTCTGCATTATATCTACCCAGT
Source organism: Sabellastarte sp. h YS-2021 (assembly GCA_964017235.1). Lineage (NCBI taxonomy): Eukaryota > Metazoa > Annelida > Polychaeta > Sabellida > Sabellidae > Sabellastarte > Sabellastarte sp. h YS-2021. The sequence goes on from OZ024928.1 coordinate 22,059,490, forward strand.
AATGGATTCTTACCATAAATACAGACCAAAATAGAAAATTAATTTATAAAAATATTTTATATGACAATCCTCATTTGCATCTATTTTCCAACAGAAGATAAACTGACAGAGCAAACACACTTTCTTGACTACAGGAAGCAAGTAGTTCATAGCTATTATGGATAAAACATCGTCATATGTGGTGACTTTTACATTTGCTTGAACCTAGAAATTGATAAACCCGTGGGCTCAACAGAAAGTGAATCACTACATGCATATCCTAAAAATCTGAAAGCAATTATGAAAGAGACAAATTTATTTGGTAGTGAGGAACCCACAAATGATGCAATGCAGTAGATAGAATATTAAAAAAAAAGGTTCAAAGCATAATAGAATTATGGTTGGTCTCAGTTGCCTCGGAGTATTTAGTTATATCAAGTCATGTGGTCACAGGGAGCAATTACCCATTGCTTTGAAGTTCATAAAACACTAAAATAATGAAAACAATCTGACCTGACCACAGTCCTATTCATGTAATTAACAGTTAAGTATGTATACTGTGAATAAGAATCTGTCCTGTGATCCATTAGGCATCCATTAACGCACAAATGTCTGTATCCTGGGATGTGTTCAGTGTACACTAACACAACATATCTATAACAAGATGTCCAGAGTATCTGCACAACTTTGCTGTTTGCTCCCAAATGTGAATAATGTCCAAAATACAGAAAATCTTTTGGATAGATCCACACACTATATCCAGTTCACACTGTAAGAGTTCACCAAAATGTATGTATATCAAGCAGTCTTAACCACTTTGAAATACAAATAAATTATTGCAGTTCATATGCTACTGTGACATAGCAACTTTAAGCAATAATTAACTTTCCTTATAGTAAGTGAAATCCATAATAATACTGTGGTCAATCTTACAGCACTTATATACAGCTGGGGAAATGCCCAGAACGTTATACAAACGACCTGGTAGTAAATACTGTTACAAGAACTACTAAGGAGGTTGCAGAAGCCTCGGGGATTTTCCCCAAATCTAAAAATAAATCACTGCAGCAGAATGTAAGAAACATTAGTACTAACTTTTGTGACCAGTCCTGTGGAATACAGAGAAAATCTATAATTAATGACCTTATATGGCACTCAAAAAAGCATTATCCTTATTAAAAGCCATACTGACAGAGTGCTATCATATGTAACACAAGTACAATTAAACTATGAAATAGTTCTAACCACAGCATAATTAATTAGGTATGTAGCTATCAGAAACACCAAAAAAGGGGAAAAGGTACTAAATTTTAATAATAGCCTATTGGGTGACCACAAAAATGTAAATATTATAAGAAATACAGTACAAAAAAATGAGATTTAACAGAAAGGAAAAATAAATTTTGTGATTTTGTTAAACGTAGAATAAAAAGTGAAATGATAGATTACTCAATCATCAAAGCATAAGAAGTAAGAGAAAGAAAAGGAACCAACATATTTACTTATGACTTTACAATGCAACACAATATAATAGCAGATTTCTGACAGAACTGTTATTTTTGATAACATTGTGATCAAAACTTGAGTCTTTCAAAAGGGGTTTCACATGTTTGAGGTATAAAGGAAATTGACCCAATTCTATAGAGAGATTGACAATTTTTTATTTAAAAACTAATAGAATTGATCTTGGGTAAATCCATTTCTTCTGGACACAGTTTGAAATAGGATCAGGTGAGGGAATGCAGTTCTTAGAAGACATATAATGATCTTATGAATTTCAGATTCATTTGCTGGAATTAATTCACTTTAGAAAATTCCTCAGTAAATAATTAAGATAAAATTGAAGAATGGTTGCCCATACAGATTGGGAAAGCATTCATACAAAAAAAACCTAAATGGTTGCATTTCATGTTCAAAAGTAATTTGGATTCAAAAGGGGAAAAACAGGAAATATTGTTTGAACTAAGTAAAAGGAAATTACAATGTACAACAGCTAAAAAGCATTTTTGTGAAGGTAATACCAAAATGACAAATCCAAATATTATTTTATAAAAGCAAAAAGTTATATAACACATTTTATAACTCAAAATGTCTAAAATTTGTTCTTCAACATTTTAAACACACCAGAACTTTTCAAAGTGGACAAAGCAATTTTTAGAAAATCCTTTTGTAATGAAGGATTGTACAATTGCTTTAAAACTGGCAAATGATAAACTCTGTGGTACTGATGGCTTAATAGCTAGCTTTTACAAATTTCCACCACACATTTGTGATTTGTTAATTGACAGCTACAACAACACTTTTTAATGACGCAATACAGAAACAAAAAAAAGCTATAATCAATTCAATACTGCAAAAAAGGCAAAGACATTAGACTGCTTAAACACTGGCGGCCTGTGTGTTTATTGAACACATACTATAATAATCTAAAGCATTAACCAAGAAATGAAAGAAAGATCATTTATTTCATGGGGATCAGGTAGGATATATTAAAAGCAGGTTCATATGATAGTCATTCAGAATCATTGAGGATTAAATGGTTCTGGCAGAATAATAACACATATCTGGTTTCATTGCTCTGATTGATTCTGAAAAAGCTTTTGATAGTATAGGATGATATTTCTCTTGCAATGTTTCAAAAAAATTTCATAAGTTCTTACACTAACATTAAATTATGTCTTGCCAATAATGGTTATTATTTTGACAAATTTGATACATGGCGTAACAATTTCACACTACCAGTAAGATAATATGTGAACCCAACTTTCAAAGCTTTCAGTTCACAGTTATACAGAGAATCATTAAGGCTAATGCCAACCTTTATAGATGGAAAATAACAGGCAGTTCCAAATGCAACTACTGCTCATCAGTTGACATATTTTTGTTATTGTTGCAAGTACAGGTTTTCGGAGAAAATTATCACATTTGATTTATGACATTTTCAAGTTAAATATTCATTTCACAGTTTGTAAAATCTTAATGTTAAAGCTTAAATACAATAAATTACCCCAAAAATTGAACGTGTTGATTTCTTGGCCTTGCTTGGTAAATGGCTCCTGAAGAAAAAAGACCCCAAACAAAACACCCTTCTTTGATGAATGCCTGTCTGTTGCTAAAAGCTTGATTGAATGTTTGATGTATGATACACAGTAATGGAAATGATATAGAAAATTTAATAACTTGTACAGAAACCTGATCATTATACAGTATGTGTATATGTCTATTTTGTACATGTGATATGTTAGTCAATTGGAATTATTATATCCCCAGATGAAAGTCGGGGATTTTTTGGTTTCACGTCCGTCATGCTGGCATTGTTCTTCATCTTTATGTTAAAAATCACGAGGGAGTCGACTATGGGGAGAAGATTCAGATTCTACCCTAACAGTATGCTTTGGAATCTATTCTGGTCGGTTTTGATTTATGTGGGTTTAAGGTTCCTTCCAATGCATTGTATATAGGTTATATCATGACAAAAAGTTTTAAGGGCAATGGAAACCAGCACATACTAGTTGGTCAAAATTCTGCACTGTAAACTTCAGTACCAACATTTCCATATTATCTGGTTGGGGTATAACACATAATGTAATAATGCAGGCTAACATTTCACAACTACTTTGGTTCCTATTGTTACTACAACTTAAAATCTAAAAAGAAAACATGGTATCTTTCATGTGTGATATAAATATCTCATATTTCTTTATTACAGAAAAAGCAACATGAGCGCTAATTTCCTACTTGTGGCTGCTGTCGATTTTGGCACAACTTACAGTGGATATGCTTTCTCCTTCAATTCTAAGAAAAAAGATATCTTCATGAACAAAAACTGGGGTTCAGAGCTAGGATGTGAATCTTATAAAGCACCTACATGTGTCATGACAAATCCAGATGGATCCTTCCACAGTTTTGGGTATAAAGCTGAATTTGAATTTAGCAAACTCAATCCCAGTGAAGATGATATAGGGGGTAAAGATGGCTACAACCTCTACCGCCAGTTCAAGATGATGTTACATGGAAAGGTATGAAACTGTGTGATCCAGCTACATGCAAACCAAAAGGTCAAGGACTGTGAGTTCATATCTGTGAGTTGAAGTAGATTAAATCATGGATTCTAATTACCAAATGCAAATCAGACTAACTTTTGCATACAAACATAGTCAACTTAAGATTTAGCTTAAGACGTTTACTGGTCCAGTGTTCACTCCATTTTACTTGTTCACACGACAGATTAGAAAAATCACTCATTCCTCTGCCAAGAATGCCAGCAAAATAACCAGTATATGAGTGTGTTACCCTCCCCATTATAATTTAATAGGAATGCTGAACCTCTCTGCCACCAATGGAGCATTATTCAACTGCAAGGGGACATGCAGGGGATAGGCAGATTAGCTGTACCAGGAAGCTACAAAGCTGGATTACACACACTTTGATATCAGTTTCAAAATGCGACATTTACCTAGGTTCGGAGGCTGAAGAAAGAGAAAGCAGATGAACTGATACCGCCTAGTCCCTTATTATATTCCTTCACCCAAATCTTGGGTAGCTATGTATCACAACTCATGCCACTTCTAGTGCATTTCAACTGCCAGTACAGTAAGCACAGCAGCCATTGCAGACAATCCTGATCTAAGCATCACAGAATATATACCAATCCCAGTTAGAAATGTAAAACATGTTTTGAATACCCTCAGTGTTCCCTTTATATAAAAATTTAGTCCCTTCACAATATAACACATAAAGTCTGCCTCAGTTCAGGTATATTTGTTAGTACCACCTCGATATACTTAAAACTATATTAGCATTTGCAAGCCTGAAATCACAGCCAAGTTGCCCCTCAATAGCAGAGCAGGGTTTAAACCTCAATCATTCTGCAGTCATTCCAAACCTTATCCGATGTTCAAAGCCATAACCGAGGTTATCCTATGCAGGCCCGTTCAATGCATAGAATCGAACCCAGACCCAGCAGTGTTTAAACCATGGCTTTAAATCTGCCGCCTTGAGATAATTTGAGTCTTGGGTTTGAACCTTGACAAAAGTTCGGACTTAAGTCAGAATGTTTGGGGGTTAGGAGCCTGCTTTTCTGTGAAGGAGTAAGTAAGAACCAACAAATGTTAAGACTAAAACACTGGTATTGTAAAGAAAAAAACTGGGAATGGATTTGAACACAGGGATGATTTGCAGGTTACCTCAAGTAAAACAGAAAGGTCAATTATGATTCTGAAGGATAAAATTTACAATTGTTTCTTTTTTTTTGGGGGGGGGGGGGGCAGGGGGGGGGGGGAGAGGCTCTTTGAGATTTTGTTGTTTATATTTTTTATGTTCCATGATGAAAGTCATCTTTGTATTCATTTGTGGATACCATTTTTATTATCTTTTTTCTTTTTTTTTCTTTTGAGATTAATTCTCTTCCTTTCTCTGTTTAGTCTGTTTTAGCAATATCTTGAGTAACCCTTTCCTATACACAATATCTGTTTATTTTCAAATGATGTCCATCTGAAAGAGAATTGGTACTGTGTCCATAAGGTGCAGTTTCACATATTCGCTTTGCAATCTGATGCTTTAGAACTCTTTGGGCTAAACTCATCATATGGGTTGTCATTGCTTTGTAGCATTGCCCTGGCTAGTCAACCCACTGATCATCTGTAACATACCTGCCCACCCTGGCCCTAAGTATTATGCAAGATGACAAGGCTATAACTAGTTTCTCCACCACTGGGGGCTCTTGTTGCAACTTGGTTTGGAGTACTTTAAATCGGCTGGCAAGAACTAGAGGCGCTCAACTCAGTCTGTAGTTAAAAACCCTTCGTGAAATGTTCATATTTCCGTGGGATTATGGCTTGATTAATTATATCTTGAGGATAAAGGTCTCATCATCCAGAAGTAAGAGAGGGCCCTGTCTCTTGGCACAACAGGTTCCAGTGCAGGGATACCTGGATGGTTGGATATAATGTATTCATGAAGCTTGTATCACTTGAAGATGGCTGCATCTGAGTTTCTCCATTGTTGCCCACATCAAGCATTCATAAATTGCAATCCCCTTCTACCAGGGCTAACACAACAATAGAATGGAAAGCCTTCACAGTTGACGTAATAGTTACCACCATTTCTTGGGCAGCTGACAAATAAGGCTCCATGGCATGTGGCATATTCCATCTTTCTCTGAGGACCACTACATCTAGCCATCCCTGTGGTGTATTGGGAGCCACCACAATCTCATCTTGGCACTTGTTTCTAATGGCCTGACATATCTCGGGATGATCTTGGTGATGGTACTCCTAGCCAGCTGGGGATTGTATAATAGTGAGGGATAGATTGCTGTGGAGGCCAAATGTCAGTTTCACAGTCAAATTGAAGCCACTGCTGAGAGATCGTCTGGAGACGGTTTTCTGACATTGAATTCTGGGTTGAATTCTTTACAATGTTTCTCAGAAGAGTTTGGGTGTCATTCTCAGGAAGTTACTGTATTCACTTCTGTCCCATTACTTAAATCTATGCATGAGTTGGTCAAAATGGCCCACCTGACGGTTCCTACATACAATTATGTCTCGCTGGCCTGCCTCTTTGAATGAGGTACTGAATCAAAATGGTATCCATAGCTAACAAATTCTCCAGTTAAAAACAGTCATCTTTGCTATTCTGGGCAGTTCACAGACACCCATGCTGACAGCTGACAATCACAGAAATTAATAAAAAAGTCATTCCAGGGCAGATTTCATATGAATTCTGGGGATGCATCCATATTGATCCAGGATCCAGACAACCATTGATGATCCAGCATGGGCAGGAATGGCCCCATATGTGTCAAAATTCTGGAGCAATACTACTCTATAAGGAAGTGAAACAGGAGCAGTTGTTAAGGTACTTGTCACCTACGTAGGTCTTCTGGTGACATATTCAGGGACATCTGACTTTGTTTGGGTACAACACTCACATATTGGCCCCGATTTGCCCCTTATTTAGTAGTGGTCCTGCTTCAGAATGGGCTCAGTACTGGAGCAGTACCCAGATGTATATTACAAGACTGGGGGCAGATTGTGAAGGGTAGAAAAGGAAAAAAATCAAGTAAATGTGGGAGCAATCCCGGACCACTAAAAAGCCCTTCTCTGTGTGATCCAGATTTTCTCCTGGACCATCTTTGGAAGTGGAACTGCCCCATTACTATTAGCAGTTGCTTTGTAAATTTTACAATAAAAACTTTTGACATGTATTGATGTTGCTATTTATCTTGATTTGAGTCTGTTACCTAAACATAAGATATAAAAATCACAAGTGCTTATGGAAGAGTAGATGGGCCAACACGACAATTTTTTATCTTGATTTATTAACTTAGTAACTTGATAAAACGACTTAGCTATCTTGATTTATTAAGTTACTAACCTAGTAAATTGACTTAGGTATCTCGATTTATCAACTAAGTAACTCGATAAATCAACTTAGGTATCTCGATTTATTGACTTGCTAACTCGGTAAGTTGACTTACCTATCTCAATTTATTGACTTAGCATCTCAATAAATCAAGTTAGTTATCTTGATTTATCAACTTAGTATCTCGATAAATCAAGTTAGTTATTTCGATTTATCAACTTAGTATTTCGATAAATCAACTTAGGTATCTCGATTTATCAAGATATTAAATTGATAAATCGAGATACATCAGTTGATTCATTGAGTTACTAAGTCGTAAAACCAGCTTATGTATTTCACTGTTACATAGATGTTTCACCTTGAATCTCGTCACTCAAGGTCAATTTGTTTTACTAAATAAGCCCCATTAAATTGGCCCCAACATAAAGTTCCCTAGGCAAATTGGCTCCAAGAAAATTACTGTACTCTCAAAGAGAATACAATAAACAAAGATCACAAAAGTTATGTGCTAGTGAACAGAAGCCATGAGTTTGACCTAAATGTAATTTAGTAAAACCTTTATAGCACCTAATCTCCAACAAGGCAATTACCTTGTTAAATGTAATCTACTGTGTTGCTAATTATCACTTAAGAGTAAACTAATATGAATAAGTGTCTAAACCAGTGTCTTAATGACATGGGTTAAAGGTATTCATCCAAATATCTTTGAAATGTGTCAGTCACATTTTGTCACACTTTTGAAACAAACAAAACATTATCATATAAGTCATACACCATTATTTGCAAATCAGGGGAACTCGGTTATAATTAAGGGATGCTGACCTGACACAGGGTTACCCAGTATACTTTTTACAAATAAATGCTAGCCCTATGATTTTTTCATCTGATGGAGATTAAGCACGATGAAAGTATTCTTTTTACATCACTTTTACTTGCTTTTTACTTTGGGGAGAGTTTGCAGGTGCCAAGTTTCAAACCAGCCAAATTGCTGTGGAATGATTTGGCAAAGGGCCAATTTGTCCAGCTCCCTGTTTATACATTCTTGTGATGCCCTGTATCTCCTTTTGGATCTGAAAACTTATTGGTAATCATGTGGCCTGAATCTTTTGGTGGGTTCACATATGACTTTGGTCCCCTCTTTTAATCCCTATTATTGTCCATGATACTAATGATACTTGTAGTACTTACAATGCCTATGGCTCCTTAAAATTGGTATTAGAGGTTTGTGATGTAAAAACCGCTTATATTAAAAAAATAACTAAGTGGGTAATGTGAAACCTTGGACCCTACATTCAAGGTCTAATGTGGTCCTTTATAATTTTAATGCTCTGCCCCTCATTTGTAATTGGTCCTGGAGCTAAGTTAGTAAGTCGACATACTAACTCAATAAATCGAGATACCTAAGTCGAGTTATCAAGTTAGTAAGTCAATAAATCGAGATAACTAACTCGATTTATCGAGGTACTGAGACAATAAATCCAAAAAAATTTGTCATGTTGGCTCTTCTACTCTTCCATAAGTACTTAATAAACTTATTACAATTATAAGTATTTATTTTTTGTAGTAGATATCCTTGAACACAGAGGTGACATCAGTTCAAGGACATCCCAGAAAGGCCATTGATATCTTTGCTATGGCGCTGAAGTACCTGTTTATGCATATGATGGCAGCTATAGAAGAGCAATTAGAAAGGCAATGCTTAATATACTGTACCTGTGAACATTTTAACTGGAAAAAAATCACTAATTTTTGTTTATTTAGTTGTTTATTTTTAATAGAAATTCACTGGAACTAATTTTCGAATATGGTCAGTTTCTTTTAAAGTGATAAAATAGTCAGTTAAAACTTCCTTTTAAATTAATTTTCACTATCCAAGGTCATTAGAGAAAATAGATTAAATTAATGCCTGGTTAAAATTTCCACTTGTACAGTATTAACACTAAATCTGATAACCAATTTTCTCCATATCTTTACAATTTTATTGATACTACATAAGTAGACTGTATCTGTGTTAATTCTTTTTCAATATTACTATTTCACAGTTGTGTGTGAATGTTCTGACTGCTATAGCATTACCCAAGTTTCCCCAAGAAATTTGTTCCTCAAAATTCATACTGACTCACAGGATAGGGATTTTTATTATTGTGTCAGCTGATTTGTCAGTCAGCTGACATTATGGTATCACTCTATGGTGTGGGTGTATGCGTCCGCATGAACAACTTCTCCTGTAAAACTACAAGGCCCGGAGACATGCTGTTTTTCAAAGATACCTTATGCATCGAGGATGAAATTGTTCAAAGCATGCAGATCTGTTCCCCAGAGCCATTACAAGTGAGGTACCGCCACCCAAAGTGTGAAAATTTCAACATTTTATCACATTTTATTTTCTCATTGACTTTTGCAGGGATTTCTCTCTTATCTTGCCTATAGTTACTAGGCCACAAGTAGACCCCCTTGTGTGTCAGGCCTGGATCTTTCTTTCTTAATTATTTTTTGTTTAATTTTGAAATAATTTTAATACATTAAATTTCATGAAATGATACCCTAATTTACAATCACTTATAGCTTGAAAAATATTGCATTTAGAGCATTTTATTAAAACATATTATTCAGCTAACTTTGGGTCAGCTATAACATTGTGAAATTGAAGACCTGTAGCTGATTGCATAGCTGAGCAATAGTTACATTGAGGTTCTGACTGTTGAGTAAATTGCTTGTAACTTGAAAACAGTTGCATTTACAGTATTTTCTTTATGTGGGTGTTCCACCACTCAACTAAGCTTCCCGATTAAGGGTTTTTTGTAGTCGGTTTCAAAAATTTGCTTAGTCCCAGGTATTCAGTATTGATTGATAGATGTCGGTTGGGGCCGTGAGAAAAATCAAACATGTTTGATATTTCTCACAACCTAAACCAATTCTTATTTCCTGTCATCAACAAAATGTCATGTCTCAGGCTTCCTCAGGCCTCCTCAGACCCAAATTTACACAGTCCTATGTTGTCTCAGGCTTCCTGCGACCCTTAGTCCAAGGCATCCGCAGCTTAGTCCCAGGAAGCCTGTTGTCAGTCCCCAACTCATAACAGATCTTTGAAGTTTTCATGCGTGTGAAATAGAATCAGTTTTATTAGTCCCAGGAAGCCTCAGGTGTCCTGCGACTAAGAAATCTGAGTCTGGGACTAAGCCCCAACTAAGAAAAACTGATCCCAAACGATCCAAGCTGGCCTCCTCAGGCCACCTGGGGCCACAGAAATTTAGTCTGCTATGGTCTGAGGACCTCCCAGGAGGCCTGGGACTAAGTACCGACAATTTTCTGCGTATCTGAAACCAAAAAGAGGCAATGAGGGGGTCTGGGTCTATATAAGCGACCACGCACACACTTTCTGTGTTTAGACTGGTTGGCTACTGAGACACATGTGTCACTTTTCTGCTTAGGGGTTTTCAGTTTTTTTACATTTCACATTTTACTTGAGTTAGGGCAAATTTAACAGTTAAGAGACACATTTCAGTTTTTTTTACTTTTTTCTGATATTCACTGGAGTTATGAGGAAAGAAAAAGGAGGAAAGAGAGGAAAGAAGAAGATGGAGGAGAGGCAAGAGGAGAGGGAGAAGGAAGGTGGAGAGTTGGAGGAGAGGACAGAGGAAAGGACAGAGAAGAAGACAGAGGAGGGTATAGAAGAGAGGATAGAGGATACAGTGGAAGGATTAGAAGTTACTGAGGAAGCTTGCGAAGAAGATGAGACGTGTAAGGAAGAATCGGAGTGCCACTCAGCAGCCAAGAGAGCCAGAGTTTTTGCTAATTCACTGACAGCCAAGAAAATGCCATTGTAGAGTTTGTGAAGGAGCACCCAGAGCTGTACGACAAGGAGCATGGATGTTTCCACAACAGACAGAGGAAGCAGGCTCTCTGGGCAGAAATCTCTGCAGAACTGAAGCTCCAGCCCTTTGATGTCAGAAGGTGGTTTGAGTCACAGAGAACTCGTTATGGCAAGCTCTCCAAGCTACAGTCTGGCCAAGCCCCAAGGGAGATGACCAAGAGACAGTCCTGGGTCTACCAGCAGATGGGTTTCCTTAAGACCCACATCAGATGCAAGGGGGCCAACAGAAGCTCTGGGTTTGAGACCAGTCCCAACACCAGCAAGCATGAAGAGTCTCGTGGATCTACTACTGATACAGAACATCTTGAGTCCAGTGTCCTGAGGGAGAGTAGGAGTCAACCAATACTTACATCTACACCAGTTTCTACAGATTCCAAAATACTCGAGCACTTTGACCAGATGAGGACATTGATCTCAGGTTTCCTGCAGCAGAAGTCAGACAGGCAGCCCTTCTTTGACTATGTGGCATCAGAGGCTGAAAAGATTACCCAAGAGGAGTTTGAGGACCTCAAGGGCAGGATTTTTAGAGACATTGAAGAAGTAAAGGACACTCATAGACGTCAACCACTACCCAAGAGATCAGCCACTATTACCAGAGAGTCACAGAAGGTTGGGATAGTGCCAACTACCACTCAACAGGCGTCTAGTTCCACCCAGGCAGCAGCAGTTCCAGCAGTTACATCTACTACACACCCAGCCCCATTGGCTTTGGAAACCCTCCATCAGTGGTCACAGTACAGGATGAGGGCAGCAGACACAACTTAAGTGGAATACTAAGCCAGCTACCAGATCTAGCAACAACACAGATCATTGAGCAGCCTCAGCAGCCACAGCAGCAGCTCTTCACCATCACCACCACAGCACCACCTCAACAGCAGCAGCCTCCTCAGTAGATAGCCAGTCCGGGTGGGTCTCTGACCCCCCATAGGCCCTTTTCAGGGCTGCCCAAATCTTCCAAAACAATTAATAAGCTGCATGTTCTTCAACTCCCCTCACAAAACGTAACAGTTCAGTACAAATACTTATCACAAAAAAACCCAACACCCACACCACCCCAAACATGAAACAAATAACCCATGGTAATACACATAACAATAGAAGGCCACATAGAAAAAATAGATAAATTAACTACAAATATTGCCAATAATCTGCCCATTTATAGCTTAAAATCCATGGGATTGCTTTAAATCTGTAATAAAAAGTCCAACACTGACACCATCCCTAGAGTTAAAAGATAGCCACTAACCAACAAACAGACAAACCCAATATCAAACATAACCCTCAACCAACAGACTGACGAACAAATTTGAAAACATAACTCCCCACAACCAACAGATAGACCATACTGTAAGGATAAACATTTCGGTGGTTATATTTTGTAAATTTTCTGGAAGTAGATGAAAAAAATTTTATTTTGAGATTCGCAACAAAGGAAAAATTTTTAGTTTGTGTTATTTGTTCCAAAACACAAGAAAAATGTGACTGAAATTGGGGTGTAGCTTTAAAAATGTATGCAATATTTATTCCATTTAGCCAGTTATGTTGGGCATTGGGTTTGTCTGTTTCCTGTTTGGGGGAATTATGTTTAGCATTCCGTCTGTCTGTTTTTGGTAGGACTTATGTTGGGCATTGGGCTTATCTATTTGTTTGTTGGGGCACTTAATTTTGAACTGGTTGTGTTATTGGGAACAAGCAGAGCTGATTAATTGTTTTGGGAATATTTGGTAGTCCTGAAAAGGACTGGCTATTAGTCCTGAAAAGGACTGCTTACTGCAGTAGCAGTTATATTCTGTAACTGTAATGAAGATTAGATCGCAGAATTTATATATATACCCAGAAAATACAGTGTTTTTTGCAAAACAAGAATCAGCCACATTGGTCTGGGGAAGACTGAGCCAGGACTTAATCGGGGGTTAGTCGGGGCTTAGTCCCAGGAGTCCTGAGTCGTCCTGGGACCCAGTCGGTATGTCTACGACAAGATCGTGCTTCAAACCGACCAGAAAACTGGCTTAATTGGTTCAGACCAGTCGGGGACTATCTGGGGCCACCTGGGGCCTCCTCAGGCTTCCTGAGGCCAATCTGAACTTAATCCCAGGCTTTAATACCGATTCAGTATTCCCGCCCATTTTACCTTTTTTCTCATCAACTGTCCACGATTAAGGGTCACGGACAGGATCAGGGCTTAGTCCTTCAGTGGAACAGGGGCCTTAAATATGTTATTCACCTAATTTTTCTGTCAACTATACAATAGTGAAATTGCAGACCTGTAGCTCAGGGAACAATCTGTAAAATTGTAATTGTTATTTTAATTGATATTTTATAAGCCACAATACTAAGCCACAATTTACAATTTTATTGCACTACAATGTTCTTACATATTGACCAAGTACTGAATTCTAACATGTTGGATGGTGGGACGAGAGCCCACTGACTCATCAGGGGAGACCTAGTGGAAAGGAGACAAGGAGGTGAATTAAGGTGATCCCAGAATCCAGCGTTCTGTTAGGATATGTTAACACCAGGAAGAGGGGTTTCTTTTCCTATTCTTTCTGGGTTCCTGAGTGGCCAACACTGGACTTGAGTGGGGTCCTGGTCAAGAAGGCACTCCCTAGTGCAAGACTGCGAAAGGAGTGCAGCAACATTAAGGCTGACGTCATGCTAGTGAAAGGAGGAAGTAAGATAATCAGGTTAACAAAAAATCAACTTTAAAATTTATTCGTCCCAAATAGAAAAAAAACTCCCTGTAACTGTAGTAGAAGCAGGAATTCGCAGCAGGTTAAAGAAAGAAGTAAGGTAGTTACCTTGTTGGCCATACAAGAACCAGGCCAAGAAGTCCTCAAAGATGTAGGCCCACAGTGATAGTTGATGGCCCTAGGCCACCGGACCAATGGCCATTTCGAACACTGGAAGGAAGATGGAGGTGTGAGATGGATTTGATCCTAGGCATAATAATTCATTTAATGTCCAGGCATGGATTTTACTGTGCCTTTTTTCTGAGGTCAGTACCAGTGGGAAAACTGTCTTCCAGGTCAAATGTTTGATGGAGGCTTGGTCCAAAGGTTTAAATGATGCTTGGGAAAGTTGGTGTAGCACCAAACTAAAGTCCATCTGTGTATCTGTGCACCAGCATTGGAACACTGTCTATTTTTGAGGTGTAAATTACTCAAGTATGGAGTATTTGAGGTGCAGCAATTCTATTTGCCACTTCCACAGAGAAGCCTTGGTTTTAGAGAGATGTGCTCCTAGATACCAAACATGGAGGTTCAGGGATTCTGGATTGGTGTGGCATTGGTTGTTCAGTGGTTGTTTTGGCAGAGAGCACACTGGTGGTATCTGTTGTGGGAGGTTGAGTGACAGTTCCACCAGGTACCAAAACCATGGCTTTGTCAGCCAGCCCGGGGGGTCAAAGTGAGCCTGTAGTTGTGAGACATTAACTTTTGAACCACTCTTGGGAGTAGTGCAGAAGGAGGAAAGGCGTAGGTTACCAAGTTCCCCCAGGAGATGCTGAGAGCATCCACTGCCCAAACTAGTTTATCCAGAATTGGTAGATATATAAGGGGAGTTTGTTCCCAGTAAACATTAGAAACATTTTTAAATGGTTTAAACGTTTCCAAAATGTTTTTAAAACCTAATTAAACCATATCATATGTTTTTCTAAACGTTTGCAAGTAAACGTTTATGCTGTAATGTTTAAAAACGTTTTATAAACATTCTCTATACAAACGTTTTTACTAAAAACGTTTATAAAATAACTCAAGAAGCTAGGTTTGACTGGAAACATTTTAAAAACATTTATAAACTAGCTGAAGAAATGAAGGTTTTGCTGGAAATGTTTTTCAATCATTCATCATGAAATGTTTGATAAACAGTACACATAAAATGTTTAAACAACATTGCTTGTCAAATGTTTTAAAAATATTTTATCAAAAACCTATATTTTAAACCTTCACCTTCAAACATGTCCAAACAAAGATGGCAGGGAGCAAAAATAGGGAATTTTAGAGGACTTTGTCAAAAATTGCCCACCTGCAATCCCTAAAAGTAGGAATTGAATGGGGGCACCATTTCTAAGCCACTATCTTACAATTTTAGATATAAAAATAAAATTTTCAATAGTGAGCAACCATACAAAGATATTGAATTTGACCTCTGACCCTGTTATTATTCAGTTAAATGTTTTAAAATGGTATAGATATAACGTTTTAAAAACATTCTATTACAAATGGTTTTCTTACCCATCATTTTTTAACCTTTGCCAAACGTTTCCTTTCAAACATTTGCAAAACCCAAAAATGTTTACTGGGTTGTTCAGATTTATCACAAACAGGTCCACTTGAGGATGGCAGGAAAGTGTTTTAACACAAGGATTGCTGCTTTTGATTCTGGTAGATATATGTCTTATCCTTTTTTTTCTTTTCGAGACCACAAGCCCCTTGTGGAGTCTTAATTTGAATGAGTGCCCCAACCTGCATTGGAGGCATCTTTAAAGATTAAGACATTGTGCTCACTGGGATGTAGGAATTCCCCTTGTAACAACACATTGTGTGGGTTGAGCAACCATTCCCTGTGTTGTATCAGTCCAGTGGATAGGAGAATTCAGAGGTAGTGGAAATTTCCAATGGGATTTGGGATGCTTTTGAAATGGTCTCATGTGTACCAATGGTGGACATAAGAGACCTTGCCATTGTAACAGAGTTATTGGCCATTCTATGGAAGGTTTCCTGAATCTTGGTCCATCTGTTTTGTATGGACAAGAGCCGTGTATAGCAAAAAGAGGTACTCTATAAAGTAAACCTCTGAGCTGGGTTGAGTGCCAATTTCTTGATATTGACTAGGAAACCCAGTTTGCGCACAAGGGTTGGGTGGGGTTTTGTATCAAGGCTTTTGATTGAAAAGGTGCCCTCATGAGCCAGTCATCCAGATACAATGGCCATCAGTTCTTGCTGATTTATTGATGTTGGTGGAAGCCCTTTGTACCCCGGTTTGGCTATATTTGAGAAGGCCTGAGGAATTATTTGGGGTCTTGGCTCAAATTTGTCACTCACGACTGAATACCAGCTGTCTTTGTGTAGGGAATTTGATACAAACTGATCCAAGTCCATGAGCCTAGCTTATACTGCTCAGTTTTAGCCTGGTCTTCTAGTCTGAGATACACGTGGACTTGGTTAATAAAAGCATGGAAGTCCACCTTGGATTGAGCAGCCAGGTTTCCCGGTTCCCTTGAATCAGGATGAATATGAAGCAGTACCGGCTGTCCCACAACCTCCTTTCTCCAAACAGTGGAATGGGATTGTGTTTGAAGGTGAGGTTGAGTTTATGTTGGTATAGATGGGCCTGATTAAAGAGGTGGCTATTGGTGCTGATATATTGATTCTATTCGATACTTTTATAGCACTTAATCTCTGCCAAGGCACACTCTAAGGCGCAACACCAGAGTCCAATTCAAAAATCATCATTCCACAGTCCTTGCCAAGTCATTGCCATTTGCTAAGGTGGAAAAGCCTTTTTAAAGAGATAAAACTACTTATAAGCTTATTTCTGAAATAGGGGAAAGTTGGGGCAGAACGAACCTCATCAGGTAAATCATTTCAAACTGTGGGAGCATCAAAAGCAAAACTGTGTCCAAAATGTTTTTTTTTTATTTATGTACAGATGGATAGAATTTACGAACCTCCAAGAACCTTTTACCCAGACGGTTGTGTCTTGTACTATATCTTAGACAACGAATAGACAAAAGTGAACCAAAATAAATGGGATGACCACTGTCAAGAAACATTTTTCAGTAGTATACATTAGTTCCAAGTTTGTTGGTGTCACATATTACCTGGGATTGAGCCAAAACCTGCGTTTATTTGGGATGGGTGATCTTGATAGTTGACCTGGCTTAGTGTCGAAGGTTGGTTGACTGGAGCAGGAGTAGAACTAGCCTGAGACAACGAGGAGAGTTGGAACATTTGTTCCATAGAGTAGGCCAGGAATTGTTGTAATCCAGTTTGAAGCTTGGAAGATAAATTCTGGATTTGTTTTGGGGTTTGATGAGGTACGTTCTGCATCATCTGTGCATTTTGTTATTCCAGGTGAGCTTTTAAAATATGAGTGCATGGAGTAGGTGGAGGAGCTACCCTTTGAGGGTCGGGTACTGTAGCCAAGGTGGATCCTGCTTGCAGTGTTTGAATAGATGTTGGTGGAGAGGGAGCTGGTGTCTTGATTAAGATTGGATTAGGAGAGGTGGAAGGCATCAGAACCAAACCCTGTTGAAAAGCCAATGATCTAGGAACACTGATGTTAATAGCAGGTGGAGCAAAGCTGTGTAATCAGCCTGGAGTTGTAGATGCCAGTTGAAGATGATGCAGTGATGTATCCAGTGTTGCCAGATGAGCTGAGGTTCATCAGTACCTAAGTCCAACATGGAATAATCTATCTCACCTGACTCCAGTTTCTCATCTGAGTCCATGACCGAATTCTCCATCTGTAGGGTTTTAGAAGCAGCCTGCTTTGCTCTTCTTTCCTGGAACACTGTCGGCAGGTGGTGTCACTCTACCTTTGGAAGGGATGAACAAACAGCGCAAGCTTCTAGAGGGGCTCCAGATACACATGGGTCTTCATGATTGCAGTTAATTCTGCAACTATAGCATCTGAGATGGGTATCAAAAACTGCCATCCAGTTTACCTCTCTTGCGGTAAGGTGGAGTGCCTATCATAATGAGTGTCACAAATAAATTGCTATTAAGGCAGTTAGTTCAGATAAAGTAATATTACAAGTGTTTATGCACTAAAGCTTAAAGTTTCTGTGAAAATTGAGTTATAAAACACCGTTTAGAAAAATAATAAAGAACTCAAAAAATGAGAGCAAATCATGTGAGCATCGCTATACAGGTCACTAGATAGGTAACCCCACTTCAAGAACCGGCGTCTCTGCATCAGAAAACTTTTAACAACTTTTACTCCCGTTCGTAGCTCTTCCAGTAATCAGAGGAATAGCTCTCTGTTTCGGTAGTATTGCAATAAAGCAAGTCATACCACACATCCAGTTCTCCCGATCAATTTTCTCTACTATCATGACTGATTTGGATAACTTAGCTGTGCTTAAAGAGGATTTGTCATAATGACCATCGAAGGGAAAAGAATGGTTGTATGTGACTCTGGACACTACCACACCGGTCTTGTTGGGCTGCCACTAGAGCTGATTGTGACCAGATACAACATGTCAGTTTGTCTCTTAAGCTTGTCCTAATACTTTCATGTTATTCACTTAGAAAAACTGCCCAATCCCAAGACATATCCGGATGTGAAACCAGAAAAGTTAGGATGTACTATGTTCTGTTGTGAAGATGCACCCCCACCCTTCATTTTCCCCCGCTGCAAATGCACCACAACTCTTCCTTTCTTACCATGTAGTCAGTTAGGGTCAACTCCAGTGGAATACCCGCATAAACAGGAGGATATACAGATGGATCCAGATAAGCCAGAATGTACTATGTCCTGTTGTGAAGGCCCTACCACCCCTTTATTTTCCTGCGCTACAATTGCCCCATGACTTGCCTTCCTTACCCTGGAGTCAGTTAGGGGTCAGTTAGTATCAGCTCCAGTGGAACACCAGCAAAAAAGGGGAATGAACATGGCTGGATATATAATTTTTATATCATCGCCCACTTAGGCCACATACACAGCCTTTTTGCATTCTTTCCTTAAATATGGTATTATTTTACTTATGATTCACACAAAATATTGGATAATAAAAGTAATATATCTGTCATCAGCATACACCAAAAATATATCAATAATGAAGATTAACAATATAACACTCAATCTACGCACTCATATAAATATTGTTTCTTCACTTGTGATAATTCCAGAAGTTTTTCTATAATACAAACCAAGCATTCAAGCCAAAAGGTCAAAGTCATGTCGAAAGGTTACAACGAGAGGGGGCACCAGGGTCAGCCTGGGTCAGCCTATCTCAAAGACACACTAAGGCTTACATCAATCCCAAAGGAGACCTCCCTTGCCCTGGGAAAGGGGAAGGGGTCAGGGCCAAAGGTGAGGCTTGATGCCGGAAAATAATACACACATAAGATATGTACTACATACCTTCCAGTGGAAGTTACACTTCATGTACATTAATTACAATCACCATCATGTTAGTCATGCGGTGTGCTAGTTGGTAGACCTATATATGGCTAATAAGTGAACTATGTTAAACCACATTCACACTGACTGGGTATCACTCATGTGTACTTTGGGGCTCAATGAAGGAACCAAGCAAGGAAGGGAAGTTTGACAGGAGTACCGGGTGGGAGGTGGGAAGTTTTTAACACATCAACTTTCAAAATTAAAGTCAGGGTAATAACCTCAGCAGGGGTGAAACCTGAGTCCAGAAAAGGCTGGAACCTTGACACAGCTCATCAAGCCCCAAAATGATATGTTTATTTTACACTTCATGATATCCAAATAGGACATAAGACATAAGACTGAACCATTGTGACAGGCAACAACAAGCATAATAATAATAAAAGATTTGTGTAGTGCAAAACTGATGAAAATTTTGAAATGTGCTGAACTCAAAAAGGGACATTCCTTAAACCTAGCGAAGTTGTAACCCACCAAGTGCCCACCGGGGGAGGATCACTATGCTGGTGAGTAAGATGGTCTAAACAGGTAAGTCTTGAGTTGGTTCCTAAAGTTTAAAATGGTCTGTTGTAATCTGACACTAATGGAGAGCTGTTCCATTCCACTAGTGCAGCTGTGGCAAAATCATGCCTGCCTATGGTCTTTCTTGGACAGACTGAAGAAATTGATAGTGTACTTCTATTTGTCAGAATGCCAGACTTGATCAGGGATGACAAATTGAGAGGTTGGGAGAAGTTTATGGCTTTAAAAATGGGAAGGTTGTATTTGAAAAAAAAAGAATATGATATGAACTAGGAAGTTTTTTAGATAGGGTGGGACATAAATCATTTTGTCCAATATGAAAACAATACTGCAGAGCGTCTTTTGAACTTTCTGAAATTTAACAACACTGCCCTTGCTGACCCCATACAGTAAGGAATTACAGTAGTTTAATCAACTACTGATCATGGCGTTTGCCACAAGAACTGCAGTATCAACCGTGTATATCCCTTAGGTGATAGTAACAGGCATGACAGATCTCACCTACATGATTGTCAAAGGTGTTTTCTGAGTCAAAAAGGATGCCTAGATTTTTTACTTCCTCTGCTGGTACAATACAGCTCTAAAGGAATGCAACAGGTAATTTTGGGATATGTGACTTTCTGCTATGTTTATTGCCAGTGATAAAGAATTCAGTCTTGTCAGGATTAAGTTTCACTCCTGAACAAAAAGAAGACATTCAGTCAGCTCCTTGATACTGAAGTTAAAATTCCTCGAGTCTATTGCCAAAATATATCTGGGTGTCACTAGCATACAGATGGTGTGTGATCCTAAAACGTAAAGAACATGACTAGGGGGTTAGTATATAGAGTGAAAGAAGGGGACCTATAACCGAACCTTGGGAGGATGCCAAAAGGAATATGTAAAGTCTGTTAATTTTCTGTTTCTGATTGGTAAGGTAAGAATCTATCCTTGTCAAGACAGTACCATCAACACCAAACCAGTCTTTTATGTAATCATGTAAGATAAAGTGATTTATTTTGTTGAAAGGTTTCAAAAAGGTCTGACAATGTCAGAGCAATTGCCTTCCTTGAATCCACAGATGTAGTTATTTCATTCTGGATCTTGAGCAGTGCTGTCTCAGTTGAGAGAAAATTCCTGTATGTTGACTGATGTACATTGGGGATTCCCCCTTTGCTAATGTAGTTGTTTAACTGTTTAATTAATTTTGATATAAACCTGAGATTGGGCACAGATCTATATTTTTTTTCAGAATATTTTTATCCATACTTGGTTTTTTCAGAGAGGGGGGGGGGTAGCATAAGGATCGTTAAAACCATTGTGAAAACTACCCTCCTTAAACGAGTAATTTTTTATATTAGTGATAAGAGTATTGAGTAGATCAACACATTCCTCAACCAATAAAGTTGGAATAAGATCAAGGTCACATGTTTTCGTTTTAGAGGACCCTAGAAATTTAGTGCAGCATCCTCAGGTACAGGTGTAAAGGAAGACTGATGACTTGGATGTGTGATAATGATTTTCAGCCAGACCTGGTTTCTATAAAAGTAGAACATAAGCCTATAGTACTTGTATTGTATCAAGGGGGCACATGTAGCAACAAACTCGTCTCTCAGTCACAGGATACTAACCTCTGTTTCTAACTTGATATGAAGTTGGAAAGTTGGTATATGCTTGCCATTGTCTGGTGGTTTCCAGTGCAAAATCTTCACCAGCTACTATGCTAGCTTCCCCCGTCCCTTTAGGTAAATCTAGTAGGACGGTGTGAAGGGCCCCCTTTAAAGGTTTGAGACCTTTGTCATGGGACTTTTGGTTACTGTCCATTCCCCCCCACCCATAATCCCCACCTCCACCAATCTTCCTCTACTCTCCTCACTAGAGTAATATACTTGTTTAAAGTAAAAGCTACTAAATACTACTTTCAAAATCATTTTATGATTTCATGATAGAAAACTGATGTATGTCTCTAAAGATGAGTATGGGAAAACTTGAAAGAAAAAACCTGCACAAAAAGCCACAGTAGGAAAATAACCCTAAGAATGTTGGAAAAATACACAAACTTATGTTATGTGGTATACACTATGCGGCAGTGCTTCAGTGCTATGAATTGTTTCAAAGTTACTAGAAGCTCATCAAACTATGCACTTTGATCCAATGATAAATATGTTTGGCACTATTTAGTTAGAGGGCTTTAGATGGGTTATTTTCTGCTATGGGTTTTAGGTTTTTCTACTAGAAGCTTTTTTTCCATTAAATTGACCATTGGTATGATATGTCCCACTACAAAAAGTCCAAGTTTGAAATGTCCACACCCTCAACAACCAACGCCCCCTTTCAGAAAGTCCTGTATCTGCCTCAGATTATGATATGACCCATAAAATGTGCCAAAAGAAACATGAAACTAAAGTCAATCATTCAATGTATTGTGTGGAGTAATAAATTCAGAACTTTCTACAGTCCACCTAAAGCTTCTGAAGTTCACTTGGTTCTGACAGTCCCGGCAATCTGGAGTGATGAAGCAAAGGCCTTTATGAGAGAGGCAGCGCGGAGGGTTAGTCTTTTATTTTTATTTTTTATTTTATAAAATATATATTTTTATTTTATTTATTTATTTTATTTCAAGATTCGTACACAGAGTACATAGAACTTTACAAGTTTTAAATAAAAAATAGCAGAACAGAAAAGAACACACATCAAAAATTGTAAACATAGTTACATTCTATTTACATGATCACATTGAAATTATTTAATAGAGAAGTAGTCTAACATAGTATTTATTTCAGCTTTACTGAAGACATTATTATTTTCTCTTAAGTTTATAACATCTTTAATACAACATATATTAAATACATCATCGTCATTGGTGCAATCATTCTCTTTCATTAAATTTACTATTTTATCATGTGGTATCTCTAATTTTTTGTCAGTTGTAATACTAAATTTATTTCTCACATAGTTTAAACTTCTACAAACTGTTGAGTTACTGCCTTGGTTTACCAATGAACAACATAATTGCACAACAGGGTTTTCACTACAAATTACCTTATTGTAAAATTTAACAAATCTTTTAATCAGCTGGTTTTCGATAGAAATATCATCCACAACCTTGTGTAAGTAACCACCATGTGCTCTTTGACTTAATCCAATTAATTGTCTCATGCATTTTCTCCAGCACACATAAAATTTGTTTATCATATCACATGAGAATTCCCAAAGAACACACCCATATAAAGACAAGCAGTAAGTTTTAAATAGTCTGTACTTCACACTTACTGGGCAATGCCTGAACACACTCATCATTAAGTTAAATCTTTTGACAAAATCATTATTCATTTTTAATATATGATTCTCCTGAGATTTGCAGCCAATAGAATGTCCAAGGTGGTCTGCTGCATTAGTAGAAGTAATAGCTACACCATTAAAATATATAACATGTGACTTGTGTAACTTCTTGCCTAGGATGACATATATGCTTTTACTAGGATTAAATTTAACAGCAAAATTACATCCAAATTCAGCAACAGCCTTTAACATGAGTTTAAGTGATGTCACAGAAGGTGCAAGTATAGCAACATCATCTGCATAAGCAATTGCACCCATGAATTTATTTCCTACATAACATCCAAAACCTAACTTTTCAAGCTTTTGCAACAAAGCATCCATGT
Source organism: Sabellastarte sp. h YS-2021 (assembly GCA_964017235.1). Lineage (NCBI taxonomy): Eukaryota > Metazoa > Annelida > Polychaeta > Sabellida > Sabellidae > Sabellastarte > Sabellastarte sp. h YS-2021. Next base: position 22,083,004 of record OZ024928.1, read on the forward strand.
ATACAGCAAATAGAAAGGGGGATAACACTCCCCCTTGCTTGACACCATTTTTTACTGAGAAAGCATTTGACATACTATTACCCCATTTTATTCTGAGCTTTTGTTGAGTATAACAGGAAACTAAGAATCTGGCTACAATTGGACAAAGACCTCTCATTAACAGAAGAGTAAATAGTTTAACATATTCCACTCTATCAAAAGCCTGAGAGGCATCTATCATCATACAATGTACATAGCTACCTTTATTTATATAATACTGGCTTACTTCCTTAAACACAAATGTACACATGCTTGTTGAATGGTTTTCCTTGAAACCAAATTGAAGATTTGATGACCTGAGCATCATGTTGTTCATTTTAAATAGTATAAAGTCATACAATTTACCTATGATGCTACTAAGAGTAATTCCTCTGTAGTTACTTGATTCATTTACTGATTTGCGCTTATTTCTTGGTATGGGTATTAAGGTACCAAGCAACATTTCTTCAGGAACAAAAACCATGAAGTAAGCAACCGTTGAATACTAGTGTTAAAAAGACAGCAGCCTTTTTTGTACCATTTATGACATAATCCGACATACCAGGAATACTACCATCACTTTTTGAACTTTTTAAATGTTTAATTGCTTCTTCAACATCGGTCACAGAGGCAGAATGGGTGGAATAACAATCCCCGCAATCACAAGTTGTTATTATTAAGTTTTTAATCTTTAACTTTAGAACATCCGTTTCCCTTGTATTGTAAGAGACACTATTGTAGAGTGATTTATATTTGTTTGAAAATACTTCACATACACCATTCTCACCAAAAGTGCTGTCAACTGTATTGGCTAACTTTGTTGTTTTACCATTCATTTTCTTCACAGTATTCCAGAAATTACTATTACAACCATTAGCCATTGAGTCACCCAACTTCTTAGCCATTATAGAATTCTTGTTCTTTTGAACATGCCTAATAGCATAGTGGTATTGAGAACGAGTATGTCTTCTCAAATCATACAGTACACCCGAAGTGGGAGAACCATTCTCCTTCCAGATTTTATGCCACAGTATACACGATTTACGTTTATCCTCCTTTGTTGTTTCTTGTGATAAGCAGGGATTTCAAATCCCTCTTTATCTATATCCTTTGTGGTATGAGTGTTTATGTTACTAGAATTAGCTAATAAAGGGGGCAATAGATATTGGTTGTGTTTCAGCAGCATTTGATCTGTTTTTGATGACTTCCCCTTTGGCCTTACATCAGGGATGTTGGTAATAGCTACATTGTCTTTTGAGTAAGAAATTTGCTTACCAGTCTGTGGAGACTGTAGGCCAGATGAGACAGATCCTTTGCGACTTGACATACTCACAGTCTGTGGAGAGTGCAGGCAAGATGATTTAACAACATTTGAGTAACTGGAGATTGCACGTAAACTGTCTCTGAGCTCTAGGTTCTGAGCAACCACTTCATCAAGCCCTGTCTGCATGTTAGACATACGTTTTTCCATCCTATTAAGTCTATCCAGGAGTGATATGTTGTTGAGTTCTTCAGGGTGTGACCTGGGTATCACTCCCAAACTGAAAGCACTTATAGCAACCATTGGTAGATTATCACTGGTCTCAAGTTTAGCCCATGCTTGCAAAATATCCATAACATCAGCTTCCCTGACAGATCTTGAGGGTGAGTCTTTTCTTTTTGGTCTCAAACCAATAATCTTTGAATCACAGTGACTCCACAGAATATCTTTAGCCAAGGATATCTGCTCTTCAGTAAAGTGACCTAGGACTGCATTCTTCACATTTTCTATGCTCCCACTTTGCAGTGAAAAAACAATATATCCAATGACTGGGTCCAATAGGACCTTACTCTTGTCAAGTAAACCAGTATCTATCCCAATAATAGACTCCTCATTGTGATCACTAGACTTTGTTCCCTTCTGAGAATCAGTCAATAGGGCACTCTTTGGTACAGTGTCATCATCAAACTTCTTCTGTAAGGCCTTGACCTCTTTACATAAGTCATCACTAATATGGGCACCATTTATTTCTCTCCTTGCCTTTTCACAATAGGGGCACAAGTCCAATTCTGCATATTTGAATTTAACAATCTTTCCCTTAATATTTAAGGGGCAGGGTGAATCTGGTAAACCACAACAAACTGGCATGCTGGAAACATAAACACCCTATTAACATAACACCAATTAAGGTTTCCTTGTTTAAACAGTAGCACAATAGTGCAATGCATGTCACTAAATAATCAAGTGAAATGTCATGTGTCACTAAATTTGAAATATTTACATTTTGCACATAAATATATCCATAGTTTATGCTCAAAAATTGAAATTCTTTCAGTCTAAATAATATATCATCACAATCTTGAATAAATTATCTTTCCGGTGATATATATTGACTACTGAGGAAATCCAAAGTCCTTATATTTTTTCCAAAAAATCCCAGTGTTTTTAAAAAGCAGGTCTCCTCTACAAACCTCTATTAATATTATTTTGTGCCAACACAAACATATAACAGTCGTCTATATCATCCATATCACACTCGTTATGGGCTAATCAGTGTCATAGCATCTCAAGCTACTGGTTATGAAAAGTGTTTGGTGCCTGTTTTCAGTGATTTTTTTATAAATTAGTGTGGATTATTGCCAAACTGTGATCATATTTGTGGGTCAATGAAGAAACGTTTGATTATTTTGTTGATGATCGAAAATATAAATTTGAGAGTTAGTAATTTCATTGTAACAGTAAAGAAAGCTAACTATCAAAGTTTGAAAGTGAAGCAATCACATTTCATTAGTGTAATATGCCAGTTCCTTGGTTATTGATTGGAATCTGAGAAAAAGGTCATACAGAGAAAAGCCCTACATTTTTTGTTACCCATGTGAAAAGGAATAGACCATTTTTCCAGATTTTGGAGAAAGTCCTATACATCATGAGTGATCATTACTTAAAGGGGTAATCTAATTGCTATTCAAATGACCTTCTGGTGTAACGTTCACTGCCAATATCCCTTCTGTATTTTTATTTATTTATTTATTTGGGGTTTTACATCGCTTTCAACACTGTACAGGTCATATCGCGATGGGTAGTTGGAAGGGCAGAGGAAACCAGTACATACAGTTTGTTAGGGTTCTGTACTGTAAACTGCTGACCATCGGCAAGCAACTACCAGCTTTCCCACATGAGGCCATGCCGGGAACCGAACCCCAGCCTCAGAGGTGGGAGACGAGAGTGTTACCACTCTGCCACCGTGGCTCCTTGCTGTATTTTTAGAAACAATAACATAGATTACTTGATTAAAAAGGAAAACCTCCTTTGAACTTTGAATTGAAGCCATAAAGCCATCTTTAAGATACTGTCAGGAAACGAAAAAACTTATAATGTCAATATAATTATGCTATAGGTGGGACTATAAAGTCACTTTAACTCAGGGTACGTCTTTATGACAAGTTACATGTTAATTTGATTTTAATCGATCAGGCTGTTTTGCCATGCTATCCGAAAATGAAGTGTGACGACGATGAGCCTATATTCCTCCAGCTGGTGACACAAAAGTGTTGTAATCTTAAACCCATATTTTAGCTGTAACCAATTTATGGTAAACTTACAGAAATGATCTTCCATGTAAGTTCTGTTTAAGGTTTGTTAATCCACAACTTCAATATGCTAAGAACCAATGGCACAGTATTTGATGTATTATCCAAATATTGTCAAACCTAAAGTAAATAATTCAGTTATTACTGAGAGTTTACTGTCACCTTTATGTAGAGCACTTCTCAAAGGCTAGCTGAATATACATGCACAAATTTATTGAAATCGGAAAAGCAATTTTTCTTTTTCTATCTGTGGAAACGTAAATTTCAGCTCAATATAATTATTTTATGCAATTTAATGTTTCCTTAAAATATGACACAGCTCAATAGGCAGTTACATCTACATGTTAAATTATGATTTAATCAATCAAGCCGGTCTTGAGGTGCTCTCAGGACTAAAAGTGTGATGCCAGTGATGGACACACCGACGAAGACAACAATGACAACAACAAAGGAAAAATCAATGTTTAGGTGCCCTCAGCACAGATGCTGGTGACAAAGTGAAAACCTGGCCTTTTTCTTAGTGGGATTTCATTAAATTTTTGCCAATCAATTGGGAGCACTCTCTTTTGAGTATATGAAATTGTAATTGTAAATAACACTTTATGGGGGTGTTTTTCTCTTCTTTGTTTTTACTCTGTTGGTATTCATATGTGATAAACTAACGTGTTTGATTTTAACAAAAGATTCCTAAGAGGCCTGTTCCATCCTGGCAATAATGCTTTGCGATAGGTTTGCAATCCTGTAAATTGTCAGATCGGGAGCTAGATCTTTTCCATTGCATTGATCTTAAGGCCCATCATGTACCAAAGTTATGGAACTTTGTAATATGTTCCCTATTGGATGCGACCAATCACCAACAGTTTACAACAATGTTAAACTGTTTGAAATTTTTCAAGTTTTTTATTACCTTTAACTTATTATTAACTGATCTTTTCTCTCACAAAGTCATTCTTTTTAAACTTACAGCTATCTTAAACCTATCTTCATAGTTGCAAATTGTTATTTTATTTTTTTCCAGTCTTATGATAGGTTTACAATTGGTTTGCTAAGATGGAACAGCCCCAGAATGGTTTTTACTCCCGTTACTAATAATCAGTTTATATCGCAAGATTTGCAGTGAGATCTCACTGTTATTTGGAGGTGGCTCCAATAATGACTGTCTACTCTTTGCAAAATACCTCTCGACATTTTTTCTTGGAGGCACAAATATATACTTTGTACTGTGTAGATTTTGAAAAACAAATGAAATGGACCAATTACAATATTATATCTAAGACATAGTGTAATTAACTTTCAGGCAAAACTTATTTTAAAAGAAACTGATGTAAATTATCTCATGTAAAACAGAATTAAAACTAGGGTTGTGGTTCGTTATGTTATTTTATTCTTGTTTTTTAAATAACTCACCTTCTGTGCAGTTCAGCCAATAGCATGTATTAAATTTCAGGCTGAAATTGTTTCAAAAGAAACTGATGGAAATCTTGTTTTGGCCTTGGAGCCTGAAGCAGCCTCTGTCTACTGCAGAACTCTGGAACTTAAGGGTTCAGGGGGTGATGGTAACATCAGATCTGGAGAGCGGATGCTGGTGTTAGATGCTGGAGGTACAAACTGGTCATTATATATTTTCTTTTGTGAAGATATTATTTATCATCTTGCATGAAGTATTATTTTGGTGTCACAGATAATCAAAGCCTGCATTTCAGCAAAGTCATGAATATGTATATCTTTAATAAGAGACATGAGAGTATATTTCTTTGTCCTTATCAATCTTGCCAGGTTAATAGTTTTCTGCTTGCCCTTTAAAATTTGTTCTTCACAACCATATGACAAAGTTTGTTTTTGTTTTAATTATAACAAAAGGAACATACTAATTGTTGCTTTTGTTTTTGCTCAGGTGGTACAGTTGATATAACAGCCCATGAAATACAGCATGATGGAAATGTGAAAGAGGTAGCTGCTCCTTCAGGTGGCCCATGGGATGGAAAGACAGTGGATGAAAATTTTGTGGCATTACTTAAACAAAGTTTTGGAGATGAAACCATAGACTATTTAATGAACAAAAAATCCCAGGCTTGGCTGAAGTTTATGACAACCTTTGACACAGCTAAAAAAACCTTTAAATCCGCTGGCAACACTCCCTTTCGCTTATCACTGGATTATGCCTTTTGCATGGAAATTATGATGATGATGAAGAAACCTATTGAAGAGGTGCTGAAAGATGTGAATGGTGTTTCATTCAAAGATGGCATTCTGGTTATTGATCACAATGCTGCATGCAGACTCTTTTCTTGTTCTATCACACAAATAGTGAAACATGTCCACAGTGAGTTAAAGAAGATAACAAATGTTAAGTATGTCTTACTGGTGGGTGGTTATGGTATGTGTGAGGTGTTGAATGAAAGATGTAAAACAGAGTTTGGTCATAAGGCTAATATTTTGACCCCGCATGATGCACAGCTTGCTATTGTGAAGGGAGCTGTGTTGTTTTGGTCATAACCTGTTACAGATAACCAGTCGCATTACAAGATTTACATATGGGACTAATGCAAGAATGTTGTTTGAAGATGGTGTACATAATCCAGAAAAAAAGGTTGTTAATGATGAAGGTGAAGAAAGGTGTGAAGATTGCTTTCATGAGTTTATCACAAAAGGTGAAAAAGTGAATACTGATGAAAAAAGACTTTTTTCTTACAGTCCAGTTTTTAAAGGACAAACCAGAATGGGCTTTACTTTGTACAAAGATGACAGGACAAAAGTAATGTACATAGATGAATCTGGAGTTGAAGTAATCAGAAAAATGGCACTTCAAAGCAAAGATGGTCCACTGGGTAAAAGCATTGAGGTACAAGTAACTTTTGGCGACACTGAAATTTTAGTCAAAGCACGGGACAAAAGTAAGGGTGATAACTTAACTCTCGTAACAATTGGTAATTTTATGTTAGATTGATATATCTAGTGATTACATGAGGAACTTGTTTATGTAGACGTTTAACCAAAAAAAAAAAAAAACATTACAGCTGTACAAAGTCATCAGAAAAAAGTCATGTAGACATTTCAGTCTGGAGTTGGAAATTTGACATAACACAAAACAGATGGTCTATTGGGTTTGGTCACAACAAAGTTTTAGCTGTTAATTTTGTATCACTCTGAAATATCAATTCCATTTAATAGTTTTATAGATGTTTGAACCATAAAATAATGTTTATCCAGTTATCTGACTTTTTGCAGGAATATTCAATATATGCTGAACATATTTTGATAAGTAATGGTGTTTCAACATATGCGTAATTCTACCCGAAACAATCTGGAAGTAATTAATAATCCTTATACATAATTGGTCAACAACAAAATGAAATAAGTTCAGCCAATATAATACAATATAATGCACTTGTATAAAGCTGCCTCAGATCATCACTGATATGCTTTTTCTTATTTTTATTAATATTGGTGTTTTCTTGTGATCTAAAATATCTTTGTAGATATTTAAATAATATTCCTGCACGAGGAGACTCTACCAGTATTTTCCAATGCAAGAGTAACTGTCTTTTCTCAAGGAATTAGAGATCCCAAATACCCAAATATAGAATTTAATCTAATGGTCAGTTGTCCAAGTCACTAAAGGCAAGAAATTTATGAAGAAATAGGGACTATATCTTTATACCATATTTATACCTTTTTGTCTCAAAATGTACGCTCATAAGCCCTAGACATTTGTGTTAAAATGCTATATTTGAGAAATTCCCCAGAATATCTTGCAAGAATGCAATTCATGATATGATGAGGATCTATTTTGTGACAGCGACTTCTTTTGTGCGCCCTCCAGTAAATATGTGACCATTGTAAAATAGACTTTGAATGCAACTTCATAAGAATATTGTGATGTTAAAAAAATATCAATAGTATAGTGTGTTTACTAGAAATATCCACTGGTACTATTTGTATTATTGTAAATATCTTCGTATCATACTGACTCGTTCAGATTTTTGTTTTACCAATCTCTAGGTTTTTTATTCTGTTCTGCTTAAACAATTTTGAAAGCTTGTGAAATACTCTTGGGATTGCCCAGACATGACATTTAATTTAAGGTAAAGCTAAAGGCTACAGTGTGTTGATTGTAATTCTTATAATATTTGAATATATATATGTGTGTGTGCTAGGACAAAAACTGGTTGATTTTGGAGGCATATTCCATAAATGATGTGATCATCGACGTTGCTTGAAGGTAGTGTATTTCAATTTAATCTATAATGTGCATGACTTTTTATTCAAATAAAATATATCTTAATTTATTATGCATTATCATACTTATTACTTAGGATAAATCTGTTTTTAAATCTTACTTTATGTGTAGTATACTAGTAATTAATTGATAAATAAGCTAAAATATTGGAAAATTGTTTGGCTTTGGTTTGTCTTGTTTCAGCAATAGCTTGCTTTAAAAATAAAGTGGACTTGTGTTTGGTTCTATTATTTGTCTTTAGTTCTACATTTTATTTATCTGCATTTATATCATTAAAACTGCATGTATTTCTGAGTCTAACATGGAGTCAAAAACTGTACAAACTGTACTATTGTAGGAAAATAGTAATTGGTATTTGACCTTTCCTGTACCTGGTGAAATGCAAAGTGATTTGAAAGCTCTAGCTAAAATATTGTGAGACATCATATCCTTAAAAACTTAGATGATCATCTCAAAACCTAATATGCTGTCCACATTTTTGAAAAGACATGTGATTATGTATCAGTCAAATAATATGAAAGACTTGTTTCGAGCAATTGAGAAAGTAAGACGAATTACTGAGATACTCACCCTCTCTAACACACCTCAACACTTATTTTATATTTTATTTGAATAATTTATTTGGTGTCAAATTGGTGAGAATAACCTCTATACAATGATACTCTTAGAAGGGAAAGTTCAATAACAGTAGGTGGTACGACCCACATACCCAGTAACCGTCTAGGGGACCTGAATGGTGTTAGTTATTTGAGTGTGAAAAGATAGGTTATTAAGTATAGGTTAATGGCCAAGTAAGTGTCCAATATTGGAAAATAATGGACTGTTTACCGAAGGGACCGAGTCAACAGTTCATTATTTTCCAATATTGGACACTCACGATGCTATTAACCTATTTAAATTACACCTCTTCCTTAATTTATAATTTTAAAGATGTTGTTTAACATCATTACTTTTCATTTCTGTATTCCTGGTGTGTATTTTGTTCGGTTTTATGATCATTTTAGTTGAAATAAATGTGAAAGGGTTTCTTTTGAAATGTGCTAAAAAGACTTCTATATATGGTCACAATCACAAAGTGGCCAGTATTGGACAATTTTAACAAAAGAAAAACTCGCAGGTGTAATTTAATTATTTTTATTGTGTTACAGTAGCTTACCATCTGGAACTAAGTGCTATCTCTGGAGGCTTCTCGCAGATCAGCCAACTCAAGAAAAATAATGACTGAGTCGCCTGCTCAATGACAGCATGAGCAGCCTCAATGAGATATAAATAGTGACATAGTATATAACTTCATTCTCTTTTGCCGCCATATTATTCAAAGCTCATTTTATTGCCAGGAAAGAATTTTAAATTGTTTATGTGGATATCATTGGACAATTAAACTACATCAGTTTGCTTATTAAAGAACATAGAATCGATTCATTGTGACAAATAAAAGAAATGTTAAGTATTTTTGACATATTTTATAACTTAAATTCAGTTTTGGGTTCAATTGTGTAGTAAAGGGTGGACGACCGGGACTCAATGTATGTAATATATACAGGAACAATGCCTGTTCAATGAAAGTATTTTAGGGATTTAACCCCTACATTCTTTGACCAAACAGGAAGTTAAAATATAAAAGAAATCTTTGAAAGCGTGTCCTTTGGAAATACCAAGAAACCCCCTCTCTGTGACATCACTGTCGTTGTGAAAGCATGCGATTGTTAAGATGCCAAAAATGTTGGGTCCGTCTATGGTATTGCCAAACAATGAAAGTTGTCCTTTTTGTGTAGCTTTGCAAGATTAAACGATATTTGATGAACATGACAGTATATCAAAATATTCAGAAGCCCAGCTTGGTTGGCACTAGTCTAGCCTCGGCTTTACCCTTGAGACCTCTCAACCTCAGCCACCTGAGTGAGAAATGGAGGTTAAGTTTATAAGAAGTTTTCTTGGCTAGCACTAGTCAATAGTTGATAAATGGTCATCCTTGAGCCTCTATCTTCAAGTTAGGGGAATGTGAGTTACTTGTGAGTTGGGGCTGTACCTGTACAGTCGGATTGGTTAAATAGCGCTTTGAGTCCTGTAGTATATGGAGATATTGCGCTGAGTATAAATACATAATAATAATAATAGTCAAGCCTCAGCTTTCCCCTCTTGCCTTTGGACCCCAGTGACCTGAGTGAGGAAATGGAGGTTGAGTTTATTGCCCCCTTTCTACCTCACTATTCCCAAGGACAAGTCTCAGATGCTGCCTTGGCCTCAGCTTCAGAAGCCGATTAGCAGAGACTTTTCCAATATCTGCATCTCTCATAGGGGCTCAGTAGCCCCGTTGGGAAAAGTCTGTTTACAGAAAATCAAATAATTTCAGCACCAAGTTAGACTAAATATCTGTGCCCTCAATTTTTTCAGCTGCCTCCAACCAGGTTATTTCAGAATGTAACTTTAATGTGGAAAATTGCAAGGACAACATTAAAACTACTGTAAAGCGAGGCAAGAATCAAATTGAAAAAGAAGAAGCCATTACAAATGTCTATGATGAAATATGTGACTATTTGGATATCCTTGAAAAGAGGATCCATATCCAACAGAGGACCTTAGCATGTCAGAGTAAAGCTTTATCCGATAAGCTCCAGAGAGACCATTATTTAATGGACAATGCAGGTCTCATTAGAAGATATGCCAAAATGATCCATCTCTAACCATTTTTTTATTAAATCCTTTTTTTCAACATATGCATATAACATATACACATGATCCTAATAGCCCCAAGCTTGCCTAGGGATGCCCTGTTTTTGGGATGGGTGCAGCTCATAATTGAAAATCTCACTCCAATTACCATTGTCAATGAAACTTCTCAAGCAGCCTCACAACCATGTTTTTGCAACAAGTCACAATATCTCAACCTTCATGCTTGATTTCTGGGAGCAAACAGCTACAAGAGCAAGGTTTCTCTTTGGAAGTGCAGAGAGAATTGCTGCCCCTCAAATGTGATCTACAAGGACAAGGTACAAGTCAAAGGGCCGTATTTGAAAAATGGTATGGAGATAGTCTGGTGGACTTCTCCTCACCCCCTGTGAAGCAAGTCTCAGATTTCTGTACATACCTTTTTCATGATCTAGATAGACGTCCATCAGCCATTTATGGTAATTGCACTCCCATTGTTGATTCATTGGGCCCAGCATTGCTCCAATGTTCTCAAAGCTCTGAGATCAACAGGTTGCTCAGTAATTCTCAAGAGTTCCAGAAATCTACCCAAATGAAACCTGCCTGTTGTTTTAAATGTATTATATATATTTTATACTCCGTGCAATATCTCATTGTACTACAGAACTTGAAATGTTAATGGATCCATCTGGTCTGCACAAGCACAGCCCAAGCTCTCTAATGGCTGTATTTCCCCAAACTGACAGACAGAACCTCCAGGATGATCATTTGTCAATGTCTCTGAGGCTCTATGGCCTGCCACTGGTGATAGACATTGTCTTGTAAATTACTTTTGACTTATTGTTGGACTTGTCACATGCATGGGTATTTTAGTGATATATACCAAAGTCAGATATGAAGATTCGGGTTGTAGGATTTTTCTTGCCAGTCAGAAATCAGTAGATTTTTTGCAGGCTTAGCCTAAATATTTTGAAACTATTTTCATAAGGTAATAATTTTCCGAGATTGTCCACAGGAAAATACAATAACTTAAAATCAATATTAAATAGCATGATACACTCCTATAAAGCTGACTCATTTCACTAATATGCTTCTTTTACAAAAATATGACAAGAAGGTCAAGTCGTACAGGGAAAAACTGTAAGAACTACATTTTTCCATATTTATATCTTTTTGTATTGAAACATGTGCTAATGAGCCTTCACTTTCTGTGTTAAAATCCTATTTTCCAGACATTATTAAGGTGGGCATCTAATACATGCAATATATGTAAGAGAGGGTGATCTATTTTTCTACTACACCCTGGACTGTATGGCTATTCAGATGGGTGAATTCAGTCACCTGAAGTGATCTTTTGCATTCAGATGCCCTTTTGGTGGTATGTAAATCATTACCCATGTTATCCTTCAACTTAACAGAATCAGTTTTTAAGTGATCTAAGTGTCAAAATGATCACAGATCAGTGCTTCGGATAGCCCCTTCAAGCTTCAATTCTAACAAAGAATACAAACAAATAAAGTATTGCACTGTTAAAAATTAATAATATTAATCTATATTTTAGCAGAAAAAAACTTATTCTCTTTCATTGTTGTGAATATCTCTTGTATCATACTAATGCATTCTTGTTTTGTAAAATTTTTTTAAATGTGACAAAAGTGGATGATTCAAAGGCTAATTGGAGTATCCCATGAATATAATTATCATCCAGGTTACTTGATTTTTAAGGTAGGTTATTTTAATTAAATTTATAATGTACGTCAATTTAATATCCGTGAAGGACATTATATTTTTGAGTGTTTCTTTACTGGAGTTTGGGATTCCTTCAAAATTAATGAATGAATCTTTAGGACACATTCCCCCATATGGGGGAGAATAAATAAAAGAACCGCATTGGGTCAACATAAATTTTTATTCTACTAAAATCTTTTTTATCCACAAGACATATATAATGTACTCATTTAAGGGGAATTTTTTAGAATATGAAAGCAAAATCTCTGCCCCAACCCTTTGCAGGGAGATAAAATATGAGATGTAACATAACATGTGAACTAGCCCTAACGGGCTTAATCCGAACTGGGCCAAAGACTAAGGGCCAAAAGCAAGTTTTTGGAAAAATAGTCCCAGAATGAAAATTTTGAGGGGTAATGAACCCAAAAGCCAAAGGAAAATTCTAAATTTGAATTTGTTGTAAATGTTGGTCAGCAAAGAGCGAGGTTGGTACCCGACAAGCTAAGTAAGGGATTGATTTTGAAAGGGAATATGTCCCGGAGGTCATAAGGTGAAAGGTTAAGGAATATAAGCTTGTAGGGTAAAGAATTGAAAGGAGGATGTTTTATTCGCTGAACACCCACCAAACAGCCAAGCTAGGAGTGTAGGTAGGAAGAGAAAGTTTGAGAAACCACTGAAGAACTAGTGGCCTGGGAATTAATGTAACGCCAAACAGCAGTGGATGACCATGAGCCATGTAGCATGATATGTTGGATGGGCACACCATGTTGAAATGCCCATGTGGTGCCCCCTTTCCTAAACATGTGGAATGTGAGACTAGGATGTATGTGTAACATATCAGAAATATCTTTTAAATGTTTTCTGGCTTTTGAATCAGTCAGGGGAAGGGTGTGCCCACCAGCCGGGATCATGAACAAGGGGTCATTAGATTCACCAGGACAGAGGGCGATCATGGAATGTAAAGCCCTTATAGGGCAAATTGAAGAATGACCTAGCTTTTGTATGGCAATAGTTTGAATTTGCTGTCTTTCTTGATTGGTTTTAGACCATTTTAGCAATACTGTGGCCCCGAGTGTTGAAAAAATGATGTCACCCCTACAAAGTTCTCGAGAAGGGTCAAAGATGTGAGTAGAATGTGGCAAGACATTGGACAACCTCAAGAAAGAAAAGAACAGGAATGAGTATAATGCTGAAAACACTTGAGTATGCTGAAAGTGAGAGCAAGCGTGTAATATGCTGTGCAACATAGGTTCAGTAACTATGGATTGAATTTTTAATGACAAAGGTCTGTTAATGTTTGTAGCTCTAAGGAAAAGATGAATTCTTTCATCATTCATAAATGTCGTGGACAGGCCACACATTACAAAGATGGCACGTACAGCAGCCAAATAATTGGCAATATTTGAAGGGGACATGCCATTTTGACAGAGAAATTCCATGAAAGCAAGTAACTGAATAGTGTCTACCTGTGAAGGAATCAGCCCAGCTGGGACCAGGAATGCCAGGAAATCCTTAAACATTCTGTCATAATTCTGTTTCATGGCTGAACGGTATGACATCCGGAGTCTGGCACATGCCCTGGATGCCAGCTGGGCTGTCCACAGGTTCGAATCTGAAAATAAAGAACTTTAAATGTAACTATTAAACACCATCAAGTCTGGATGTGTATTGATCCAGACGTGATCAGGCAGTAATGTATTCAATTTTCTAATATCAACTGGAGTCCCACGCCATCTGGATAGTAAGTCAGCTGTAGTATTTTTAGCTCCCTGTATGTGAGATACATGTAACTGTATGTTAAATATTGAGGTCAACAGCCAGATGTTTTGGGCACAGGCGGCTAGGATCTCATCTCTGGTTCTGCCAGTTTTCAGAACTTCCACTACCGGAAGATTGTCACAGTTTATGTTGATTTTTCTATTGGACCACACAGTACCCCAAATTTTTAGAGAAACCATAACATTAATCATTTCTAGATGATTAATGTTATAGTTGTTGTAACCAGGTGGAAAAGGGAGAGTATAAACCATGTTTTGGTAGACCCCATTGCTGTTAAAGAATCATCCAAATAAATGGTCCCAGTTACTTTTTAGTGTCATAATAAGTAATACCATTGTAAGATTGGAGGAAGGTGTTAAACCACCTTAAATCTTTGTAAAAGTCTGTGGTAAGATGCATGCGCATGCGATTATGATTGTGTCTTAATAAAGTAAGCATTCTGTTAAGGAAGAAGCGAGCTGGGAGAACGCATTTAGTGATATAAAGGAGTGAACCAAGTAAAGATTGCAACTGATTTTTGGTACAAGATCTTTTATTTTGCCAAGAAGAACACAACTGTTTAATGTCATGAAGTTTATTTTGAGGTATGGAAATAGTTCTAGTTACTGTGTCAACCAGAATTCCCAAGCAAATGGCAGAAGTGGTAGGAGATACTAACTTTTCCATACTGATATCAAGACCTAATTGTTGCAATAAGTGTAATATGAAGGTGTAAGATTGGTTATTTTTTTATGGTAAACCAGTATATATTAAGTCATCAATGTATGTCCAAAGACCAGGAAAACCATGCTGACGCATAATATGACGTATGGCATCGCTGCAATGTGTAAAAAACGTCGAACCATGACGAAATCCGAAGGGCAACTTAACGTCTAAGAAGAAATGTTTATGTTTCACACCCAAGAGATCAATGTCCCCAGGATCAATTCTCAAGTGCCGAAATGCTCGGCTGATATCAACCTTGTACAACATCGCTCCTGGTCCCAGTTGAATCAATGCATCAGTGATATGATCTACTGATGGATATTGAAGCTTAAAATAAGTATCTAAGTACATATGTCTATTAACTCCAGCGTTAACAGAACATTGTTTAGGCCAACTTAGGTCTACAATGATCCTACGCTTGGCCAAATCTGATTTTGGCCTAGTCATGAGTGGTGAAACATGTATTGGAAAAGGTGGTTCAGAAAAAGGTCCAAGTAGTGCCCTATGCTGTAGCTCAGTACTTAAGTACTTTTCAACGTCAGCAACATGGTCATTGGCCGAAGTATGATTGTCCATAGTGGACTGAAGGGGATACATTCTTTTAAAATCTAAGGGGAAGCCGAATTCGATGAGATCAGTCAGCTGCTGATCCCAATAATCATGCAAATATGCTCGCCATACCTAAGGCCTGAGTGGACCTGGAACTGGTATCCGACATGATAAGAAATTCGGCATGCCACTAGATCTGACCATTTCATGGGCCTGTATTAGATCAGGGACAACTGTCCAACGTTTCTCAGGGCCCTGGTAAAGCTTGAGATCAGTGAGTGGAATAAAGCCTAACTCTACTGGACTTTGCTGCATAAAACGATTGTAATCACCACAGAAATGGCGATTTGCATAGATGTGTGGAGGTAATTTTTCATTATCAAAACCATGAGCCACTGAAACGCCATTTATGTCAAAAATAGGAGCCATTTGTTGGTTTTCTTCTGCCATTGGTGGCTCAACGAGGTGAGATTCCCCTATGGAACCCTGCAAAGGATGAAGGTGACCATTAGAATGTGTAAGTGATAGGTTCGAACCTACACCCTGTGTATGCAAGTCCTAGTATCTTGGTGGAGGACTGGCATGGACGGGAGGTGTGTCCTGAAGATTGTTTACATAAGGGGGAGTAGGGTGTGGTTTATTGGGTATACTAAGCATTGATGTGCCTTGTTTTCGTATGTTCAGATCGTTTCCGACCAAGTCTTCATTTACAAAAGAACTATCACATAAACCCTCACCAGGTCCTTGAGAGTTGTTGTCTACCATGTCATTGGAAGCAAGAATTTGAAATCTATTTGATAGGTTCAAACCCAGGTCAGAATTCTGTGTAGTAGCAGCAGCCATGGGAACATGTGGTCGACAAGTATTGGAAGAAATGTGGTGTTTATAGGAGATGCTAGCAAGGTGCTTGGGTGATGGTATTTTTGGAAGCGATCGTTGTGGCTTTAAAGCAGGTACAACTTGTTTGACCTTCAAATTTTTGGAAATACCCTTTTTCAACACCTCTGCGAAAGACCTACCATCACATATGTTAACATAGGCTTTGGCCTTGGACGCCCAAGCCGTCCAAATAATTTTGGGTACATTATATTCTGAATTTTGTTTACAGTTTTTTGCATGTACCCATCTTGTGGGATGGATGTACTTTCTAGATGAAGGCACATCCATGATTAGTCGTTTTTTGAATTTTTGTTTTTGTTTCGACAGTCCAATTCGCTGTGGCCAAAGTTTTTTCCCAGAGTGCCAAAACAATATGAACATACATGTCTATATAAGACTCCTTTAGTTTCATGTGTTTTACCAAAAGAACATGAGTTTTGATTGAAAAAATTGCAGGGCATGACCTTTGCCGGCTTTTGACTTATTTTCTTGTCAAGAACAGATTTTTTTGGGCTACCATGTCTCTGGGCATTGGCCCTTCGAATTCTGTCAATCTTGTCAGTACAACTATAATCACTGATCTCACCTTGCTCCATCCTACATAATAGGACGGCGTGGCTGGCCTTTGCCGCACCCCAGGAAAAATCCTGTGCATCATCCAACAATAAAACCAAATAATCGAGCATGTGCTCTCTCATTTTTGAATTTTTTTCTTCCTTCATGGTGTGACAAAAGCCAGCCACCCATTGAACAACCGACAACTGGTCATAAGAGACCCTTTTCTTATTGGAGCCCGACAGGACATATTCGTGGGGCCACCTGACCCTATGTTTAACAAACACATCAACCCCGCCCCTTTGGCACTTAATTTTTGAATCACCTGAATTCACTAGTTGGTTCAATTCCTGTATACGCTGCTGTTCCCTATCCTGTAATAGCGGGTCCTGCCTAAGTTCAAACAAACTGGGCATATGTTTACTTTGTTGATTTTTGACAGCATCCCCCACTTCAGGAAAAACCTGAGTACCTATAGCATTTGTTTCTGTAATATTCTGCTGTTGTGACTTTGTTGTTTTGCCTTTGCCTTTAATTTTCCTTACATCAGTGGTTTTCTTACAATTTTTGGTTTCCAAACTATCTAATCGTTTACCAATGGTTTGCAATTGTTGCAAAATTTCACAATTTATGAGATCCTGTGAATTGGTTCCGACATAAGAGGAAGTTGTTGCCTGATTTTCATCACTACAAGAACTTTCACCATTTGCCGGATCCGACTTGCTGTTAACAGCCACGTCTGAATCGTCAGAAACATTCAACAAACCCGAACAGTCGAGGTCACTGATATCTGAACTTTCCGAACCATTTAATTTTTTATTAGTGTCACAAGATTTCAATAATTTTTCCAAAAATTCCCGATTTTCAGCTGTGTTAATCTGAACAGGTACTTGAAAAGTACTAGATTTTTGCGACCGCAAATTGTACTGTCTGCTGTTTTCCATAATTTTAAAAATACAATAGTTTAACTCTGGTATGCATTAACAACGATAAAAACACCACTGTAAATGTATACAACAACTAGTGTGACAGTATTACTAACAGTTGCCTAAAATATAAAATTTGTTACAAATAAACAAATATAGTATTTAAAACAACTAAAATAGTAAAGAGTGATACTATACAGTATGTAGATGCCACGTGTTGAACTAGAACCAAGACCACTCAGACAGGTAGAGAAGCTCTGTTTTTGATGTTGCTCGTCTGCTGGCCAGAGTTAAAGTGCCATGTAGTGGTCAACCTCGTGGTCAGTCTTGAGTGCTGACCAATGATATTCGTTATAACAAAACCATACACAATCGAAGAATCTATATCAAAGTTCTTGATAAAGTGATAACTATAGTCAAATACAACCCCCCCCCCCCCCGGGGGGGAATGAGCCCAGCAGCACCCCCATGCTGCCCAGCATTTTATGAGGACAGGGCTTGATCAATTTTGAAACCAAAATTCTAGATTTTTCGATAGTCTCATGATATGTTTGGGGTGAAGATCAACATGGCCATACTGTCTAGCTATAAGGGTTAAAATTTAAAAAAAAACAGAACTTTGGTAATTTGATTGTTGGAATACTCGGTTGCCTTGGTTGCAGAGGTTTGGGAGTGGGAGTCTCTTTAGTTAGTCTGCTTTGTAGTTACTCAAGAAAATATATGAATATGTATCCAACATAGATGGTATTTTAGCCAACACATATGAATATATAGCCAACAAAGATGAAAATATAGCTAACACAGATGGTATTTTCGTCAACACAGATGAAAATATAGCCAAAACTGATTCACCACCACAGACAATATTTTTAACCAACACAGATATTTTAGCCAACACACATGAAAACTTTAGCCCAGACAGATGAATTTTTTGGCCAACACAGATGGAAATTTAGCCAACACAGATGATACTTTAGCCAAAACTGATTCAGTCTGCTCGGTTTACTAAAGAATTGGCAAAAGGTGATAATAAAGCAAATTTCTAAACGGCATATTTTTACTATTTAGAGATTGGCTGCCAAATCCTACATTGTTCCATCTACTTTGGTCATAGGTCTGATGTAATTAATAAGAGATCACTACACAGATAAAAGTTTGATAACAAGAAAAGTTCATTTATCTGTTTGGATGTTAGACTTGATAATTTTGATCAGGTTTTATTATCGGGGAGTGGCTTATTGATCACACTCTCTACTGAATAAGTCATACTTTGTAACTTCAGGATGTGAAACCAAAAGTGAAATACATTGCTTTTCTGGTCACACACGCTGCTATTTTAGCGACACAATTCATTACTAAAATGGTTAACAATATACATATATATGGAGTTTCAATGTAATAACAGGGGAATTTTGTGACATTTTCATTCAATGGATATATATATTAAAATTTTATAAAGATTGAAAAGTTAACGTCAGTAGATCAGGTAAGTTTCTTTATCATAAAAATACATAGATCGTACACAAAATGGTGGTCCAAATTTTCCATAGTTTTCCATATCAATTTGATCCTTAATATGTCTGCAAGATTTAAGTAAGGAATTTGAAATTCATCACAGTATGTGAATTAGCCAGTGAGAAAACATCTTATTTTCCTTGTCTAACGAGATTTTTTTAGACTTTTCTGTCTACCTATTTTGTATTTTAGATTGTTGCAAGTTTAATATTTCTTACTCTTATTAATAAGAAAACTAATTTGAGAATCTTGTGTGGGATTGTCTAAATAATTTTCTTTTTAGGACAAGTTATGATTTTGTGATGCTTTTTATAATGATATAACAACTATTATCAATCTAAACCAGAACTTACATCAAATGGTTCAGCAATTAAATATTGGAATTTCTTACGAGCAAGTAGGAAAAGTAAACCAGAATTTCTTTTAATTATTGCCCAGTAAACTACCAGTGTCTTACATGCTGCACTTTTGGGGGCATTTAATATCTCAAAAGACTAGCAGACAACCCTACAGGTTTTCACTCACTAAAACATTTAAACAGCCCCCCTCCCCAGGAAGTAAAACACACTCTGCGGAGCATTGATTTTATTTATATACATAACAAGTATTAAATATATTTGGGTATATAAAAAGTATATAAAAAGTATAATCAATAGTATAAATGTGACTACTAAGTTGTGATATAAAGTTTGTCTAGTTTGTCTAGTTGTGATATAAAGTTTGTTAATGTCCATAAAGTGCAATATCACAAAGTTCACCATGAAATTACTAAATTACTACATTACTTCATGAGAATACTAAAACTACTTTAATACACTGTAAAACATGACGTTACACACACATATATAATAATAAGTGACCAAGTGGAGGTGACCTTGACCCCAAAGGTCAAGCTCACCCCAGGAAATGACCCATGCTCACCCAGACTCCAGGTTCCATCAGTATGGAGGAAAGCTGTAATACGCACAAGTAAATCATGTGTGAGTGAAAACTTAGGGGGTGAACCCTTGAGGAGGTATAAGGTGACCCTAAGTGACTTGCTAAGATATTCTAAATCACATTAGCAAAAATCCCTCAAGTGCCTTACATGCTGAAACTTTTGGGGGCATTTAATGTCTCAAAAGAATAGCAGACAACCCTATAGGTTTTCACTCACTAAAACATTTAAAATAGTAAAGAAGCAATTTGAAAATATCTAAATAGCGACAGAAATCCCTGTATGTTATTCCCCAACACAATTACCTTTACTATGCACTGCCATAATATTTTGTCAGAAGAGCCACATACGAAGGCACACAGCCTGTGATTTCCACGACCATACACAAGATGTTACAAGTAAAGTCTTATACCTCCACAACGACTTATAACCCCAGATCTCACCACTATTACCAGGCTTACAATCATATGCAAACACTTATGCCAATGACCTATAAATGGCCTATATAAAAATAACACATGTCCAGACAAAACTTACAAATGAGCAAAAGATGTGCACATCCATCTTGAAACAATGACCAGTTATGGCACAAAATTATTATGCTCAACAAATATGGAACATACTTGTGAGCACAAATAATGATTAGCCTGGAGATTTTTTAGCAACTGCATCCTTGTGATTCTGAATCTCAAACACTTTATGGTGTTCCTCGAGCCATTTGTGCGCTGATACATACAGAGTATTAATCAAATATGGATCAAAATATATTTGGGAATGAGACTTTTACTTGTAACAAATGCAGTCAATCTTAACTACAACAGCTTGAGAATGCCATGTTAATGTATCACCACATTATGAGAAAAAGATGCAGGAGGAATCAATAACTATTTTGGTGAAACCTTGACTGGTTAGAAGACCAATATTAAGCACATATGACCATCCCATGGTTGAACTGGATAGGGATGATCTTACTTTCTTTTGAAAGTGAGAGTTTATCCAGTCACATTCAGGGAATTACTTGACAGAATTTGGCCTCACATAGCACAAGAGTACACGTAAACCAGACAATCCATAATAGTGGGCCTAATGCTGGTTATCTCCCTCAGATACCTAACTGCCATCAATGATACATATGGTGGAGAAGCCATTAAACTACCTCACATAAGCAAGCAGTGAAAAGGATTCACACAATTGTTCTCTAGCAGAAAGAACCTTTCCCATACTGTGGGTGTACTGCATAGGAAGTATGTAATGATTAAGTATCCCCAGACACGCAGGTCCCCGCCACTACAACTGCAAGCGGTTGCATTAGACTATCCTTATTGATGCTGACAATAAGGTTCTGCAGTATGATATTAGTTAGCCCTAATTGGGCATGCTCAGATGCACAAATTTTAAATGAATGTTGGCTGAAGGGATGCATAGAGAATGACACCCTAAGGATTCCATACATGACCCACTCCTTATGGATAGCAGAGATAGATGTTTTTTCTCTCAAGAATTGGTTTATAACCATATCCTACTGATAAAAAGACTGAGATGGGAGAGTTTCAACAGCAGGCTCCCAGGACACAAGGAGAGTTGTTGAGAATGCTGTTGGATTACA
Source organism: Sabellastarte sp. h YS-2021 (assembly GCA_964017235.1). Classification (NCBI taxonomy): domain Eukaryota; kingdom Metazoa; phylum Annelida; class Polychaeta; order Sabellida; family Sabellidae; genus Sabellastarte; species Sabellastarte sp. h YS-2021. The sequence continues at coordinate 22,104,660 of OZ024928.1, forward strand.
TGGGTGGACACAAATATAAACTGGACACGAAGATAAACAGTCTTAGATTTTAGCCTATCTTAGTGGTATAAATAATTAAATTGAACAAAATAAATAACAAATGACTTGACAAGCTTTGTCTAAGTACATTGTGTTACTTACTTTGTGCAATTTTTTTGTTTAAACCACTTATTTTTGAAAAATTCCAGACCGTTTATCTTCGTGTCCACCCGTGTACCTACCAATCATTTTGGCGTCTCACAAGGGTAATCAAACAATAGACAAACACTGTTACAGAGCTTGTGTTAGGTTGTTCTTCACAGCATTATGAGGAGGATGTACCCACAGGTGCATCTAGGACTTATTGATGAGGATGTTAAAAACTGGCTGGTGCCAGGAGCATTAAAATAAGGTGCAAATCTACCAGATATGGATGACTGCAAAGAAAGCAACCAGCAGACACAGAGATCAAAGAGGCACACTTTATCTTAAATGTTAAACTTCAATCCTGTGAGGCTGTGCCCTGACAAAGGGATCACATTTGAACCACATGAACTTTGACTGTGATAAATTCATTGTGATATATTTATTGTAAGAAACACTACATATTGCTTAATTTGATTTTAACTACATTTTCTATCATATTGTTTGTATTATTTGGTGGTCAACAAATAAACATCTGTACCCAGACTAACCATCTCAGTGCCAAGTCCAAAATATGGGATTTGAAATCAAGGTCAATAGTTATTAAAACACAGCACAATAGCTCACATAGACATGCAATGCATCTTTACTGTCTACCCATTTTCCAAAAACAAATTTTTAAAAATACCAAAATGTAACTGAAAAACTTATACTCTGTCCCAGATAGCATTCCGCCGTCGAAACGACATTGGCTGTTGGTCGCATGGTCCGCAGATTTAGCCAACATTGGGCCAAAGTTGGCTATTGGTCATATCGCCAGCAAATTTTTCCCAATGGTGGCTTGCCAATTACTACTCAGGTTAGATATCTCTTTACTTTGCCGACGTTGGGCCAACATTAGGTATACGAGCATCTTGTGACCACGGCAGCTCGTGACCAACAACTCGTACCCACAAGTCGTTCCCCCAATTTTTTTTTAATATAGCAGGAAACCGACTTCTGTCTGCTCACGTTTTTTTTCCATTTTGAATATTTTACTTAAAAATATTGAAGTAAACTCCACAGACTTCTGTCTCCCCACGTTTTTTTTTACTAATTTGCATGATTTATTTTTAAATATTGCACGAAAATCCACGGACTTCTGTCTCCTCACGTTTTTTTTCTAATTTGCATAATTTATTTCATAATATTGCTAGGCAACCCCCATGGAAGCACGAGAATTTGAAGTATTTGTTCTGTAACTGAACAGACGTTCTTACATAACATACCCACTCTTCAATAAAAATCAAATAACTTAAAATATTTATCCATTATTTTTGTTTTTGTCAATTAAACGGAATTTTTTTTCTAATTTTAAGATTAAAATACATCAGCGAATGATGAAAGAAACAAAAATGGATTAAAATGTGTAACACCGTCGAAAACCAGCAACGCAAGGATAGTGTTGGAAAACCCCCCGGAATTGGGTGATCTCATATTTCTTCATAAATATTATGAGCTTCATATACAAGTACTATATTTTATATTCAAGCAGAAATAATGTTTATTCTTATAAAATGTTTGTGTACAAGTTGTGGGTACGAGTTGTTGGTCACGAGATGCCGTGGTCACGAGTTGCATGTAATTCCAACGTTAGGCCAACAGTGGATTTTTATTCAAGATGGCGGCGAGCAATAATAGGTGATTTTGTGAAACTTAGTAAAAAATTATTTGTTATGGTGTATCTAAAATTCATATTTCAGTGAGCCCACAAATTTTAACTAACTATTTAACAATTTGGGACATAAAAATAGTATTTTCATTATAAATTCAAACTAAAAAAGTTGTTTGTGAACATTTTATTACTGGATTATCACCTTATGACAATGTTCCACCATTGTTATTGTTTGGTCATGTGACTTATCAGGGATTCCCTTGACTAAGATCCTCCCACAATCTGTCTATTACTTGCCTTCTGTTAAACAATGGCCACGTAACAACATGCTGCAATCTGATTGGCTGATACCATACATTGAGTAGAATATTTTCAAACCAACACACTGGCCAAGACAATGGTTGTGCAAATGACTCAGACTATAGATATAATCCAAAATAACACTTTTCATGACCCCTTTCTTTCAACTCTCAAACACAACTGTCAAATTGAAACTTCCAACTGTCCCTCCAATACATAAAATATTCAAACGTGTTTCACTGAACCTTTTAAGCACCAAACAAACATCAACAAATAAAACACCTTACCCTCACATGCCAAGTACAAATTTAGCCTTTATTTTTAGCCAACCCAATTGTTTTTTTAAACTTAATAACTATCAGCTAGCTTTGCCATAGACGCCTAACAATACTTTGTGAAAATCTGTAAAAGACTAAGTTACAGATATATGGTTGCTGTACTATCCACCAAACTTACTTAAAAGACTGAAAGTACCAAAGCTAAAAAGAAAACCTACCACGATGCATATATTGTACTTATACTTTGCCAAAGCTGGTGAAAACATTTTACAACATATACTTGCAGTACGGGCCCACATATTTTACTTAATACTTTACCAAAGAGTAATAAAACTTTTACTATCGATCCTTGGTACACTGCAAGCCCACTTTTACCTGTTCCCTTGTTACCAATGGCTGTCCAACCAAGTCTTTAAATGTTTTATTACCAAATATAAAGATAACAGGTTTAAAGATAACATTATGAGTCTGAATCAAGCCTTGGGACTATCGGGACTGAGCTAAAGTTATAGCTGACCCTCCAGGGAGGGATTCACAAAAGGTTTTAGGTCTAAGATTTGTCTTAAGTCTAAGATAAAAGTCTTAAATATAATAAACTTTGTCATAAAGGTAAGACAAAATTTATGCTTAGACAAAATAGAATTCATAAAAGGTTTTAAGTTTTGTCTCAACTTTAAGACCACTGCTGGGTAGACTTAAGTAATTTTTACCCCATAGCCCTGAAGGTCTGTCAGGGTATTGTTACACCCATGGTGTCCAGATGGGCTGGCGTGCGTGTGGGTGGGTGGTGGGAAAAAGTTTGTCCGGGCTGTATCTCAGAAACCATAAGATATAGGAAGTTGACACATGTTAGGGACATTGGTTAGGGGGTGTAGGTGTGCAACGGCATGGTGTGACCTAGATTTGACCTTGCCGCAGTGACCTTGAGTTTGAAAATCTTCTCCAGGCTATATCTCGGAAACCTTAAGGTGTAGGAAGTTGATACTTAGTAGGGACATTGGTTAGGAGGTGTAAGTATGCAACGTCATGGAATGACTTTGATTTGACCTTGCCACAGTGACCTTGACCTACAAAATCTTGTCTGGCCAATATCTCGGAAACCGTAAAAAGAAAATTGATACTTGGTAGGGATATTGGTTAGGGGGTGTAGGTGTGCAAACATCATGGTGTGACCTTGATTTGACCTTGGACCTTGCCATAGTGACCTTGACCTATAAATCTTGTCCGGACTATATCTCAGAAACTGTAAGGTGTAGGAAGTTGATACTTAATAGGGCTATTAGTTAGGTGGTGTAGGTGTGCAACGTCATAGTGTGACCTTGATTTGACCTTTGACCTTGCAGTTGTGACCTTGACCTATAAAATCTTGTCTGGGCTATATCTCAGAAATATTATGGTGTAGGAAGTTGATACTTGGTAGGGACACTGGTTAGGGGTGTAGGTGCTCAATGTCATGGTGTAACCTTGATTTGACCTTTGACCTTACCGTAGTAACCTTTACCTGTAAAATCTTGTCCTAGCTATATCTCGGAAACCATAAGGTTTAGGAAGTTGATACTTGGTAGGGATATTGGTTAGGGAGTGTAGGTGTGCAACATCATGGTGTGACCTTGATTTGACCTTTAATCTTTCCGTAGTGACCTTGACCTATAAAATCTTGTCTGGGCCATATTTCGGAAGCTGTAAGGTGTAGGAAGTTGATACTTGGTAGGGATATTGGTTAGGGGGTTGTAGGTGTGCAATGCCATGGTGTGAACTTGATTTGACCTTTAACTTTGTCATAGTGACCATGAGTTTTAAAATCTTCTCTGGGCTATTTCTCAGATTCCATAAGGTGTAGAAGGTTGACAGTTGGTAGAGACATTGGTTAGGGGGTGTAGGTGTGCATCATGGTATTACCTTTAACTTTGGCTCTGTCAAAGTGTGTTCACCTGCCATATTTGAGACATCTTTCTCTTATGACAAAGATATGGATAGGTGCAACTGTTTATTATGTGCACTTTTACATAAATGTACTTTTTCCATTGACAGCTATTCTCCAATTAATAAATTTTACAGCTTCATAATTTTTTAGTTTACTGATTAATGCTGCCATTTTACTATTGAATTGTCTTGTTTTGATACTTTATCTTTAAATACATTTTCTTTCTCTTGGATGTTATTTTCTCTACTTTAAACATCATTGGCGCTTTATGTAACTGACACTGCTCTGAAAGTATCCAGATCTTTGTACTTTTTCACTACTTCTATATCTCATGGTGTTAAAAACCACAGACTGTGGGGTACGGGCATCTCTGCTGCTATTTTTGAAATATTCCATTGCATGTATTTACATTTTACCCTTTGTTATGCCAACAAAAATATACTTGGGGATGTACTCTTCTTATAAAAGTAATTTCTATGGATTGTAATAGAAATTTACATTATTCAGTTTCCCATAAATTTCCACATTTTACCTTCTTGTGGTAAAAATATTGTCATAAAAATAATGTCACAATAAAACACAAAGATTTACTATTTTTACATAATTTTTGCAAAAAAAAAGCGACAAATCTGTTTTATAATTTTGAAGAGCATATTTGATGTATTTATCAGTGAAAAATAATTTGTTTTGCTAAAATTTGTTAATTTGGATACAAAATAGTTAAGACTTTTTGCATAAATTTTATCTCAGCTAAAATTTTGCTAAGCACTTTTTGTGAATCCCAACTTAAGATAAAATCTCAGCTTAGACAAAACTTTTAAACTTAAGACTGGTCTTACCTAAAACTTTGTCTAAGACTTCAGACCTTTTGTAAATCCCGGCCCAGGTGTATCAAATATCATGCATTATTGATATTACAATGATCTTAGTTGTGTATTGATTATATGTTTACATTATGATTATGGTTTATTGTTTTGATGCGGCTGTTTGCCTGCTAAATGATGACTATGATGTACTATTAAATGTTTTAAATTTATCCATTTTGGGTTGTTGTTACTGTTCTGCTAGAAAGTGGAAAACTTTCAAGAAATCAAAACTAAAGGTACTATAATCAGATCGAAGGCGCAATTAGTAGAAGAGGGGGAAAATACTCCAAATACTTTTTAAATTAGAGAAGCGTAATTACAACCGGAAATGCATGAAAACAATTATAAATCAAGATGGGTTAGAAGTTACAGATTCAAAAGATATTTGAAAGACCAAGCCAATTTTTTGAGAATCTTTATACAACCAAGAACATAGATTCTAATTCTAATTCCATATCTAATAGTATAATAGAAGAGACATTTTTAACAAATATAAATATACCAAAGCTAGATCAAGATGTTAAATCAAATCTCAATCTTCCAATAAGTATGGATGAACTTTCACATGCACTTAAAAATATAAAAAATGATAATCACCGGGCTTAGATGGGTTTACAACTAATTTCTATAAGTTCTTCTGGACTGACTTAAAAATCATCTGTATGAAACATTGACTTACTCTTTCCAACAGGGGAAATTACCCAGATTATAAGATACTAGCCAAAGCACTCTCAAGAAGATTAGAACAAGTTATGCCAAGTTTGATATGTTGTGATCAAGTGGGTTACATTAAAGGATGCTTTATAGCAGAAAATGTGAGCATTAAAGAAGATATTTTGAGTTATATTTCAACTAAACAACTCTTGACAACAACTGTAGAATGGAACTTTCTCTTTAAAAGTCTCAAATCTTACAACATTGGATCAGAATTTATTTCGTGGATGAAGCTTCTTTATCATAATATCACATCATGTACAGTGAACAATGGGCACCTCTCTCCATCTTTTGAACTCTCAAGGAGAGTTCGACAAGGCTGCCCACTATCTGCCTTCTTGTTCATATTAGTCTCAGAGATTATATCCTTGGATCTGAAACCAGATAAGAGTATTAAAGGAATTAAGATTGCAAGAACAGAATCTAAAATTTGCCAACTAGCATCTGATACAACTATTTGTTTAGAAACTTTAAGTTGTCTTGAAGAAGCTATTAATCTTTCTAATGCATTTAAAAAAATCTGGTTAAAAATTAAATATGGAAAAAACTGTTATAATACCACTAGGCCCTTTCTGAAACATATCTATTTCATTACCAAATAGGCTTAAAGAATTACGTATAAATTTTGATTCTTTTCAAACCTTAGGAGTTTGGTTTTCAGCTGATGCTGTAGAATGAACAAAAAGAAATTTTGATTGAAAGTTAAGAAAAGTTGAAGCCATTTTTCAAATTTGGAAACAGTGTAATCTGTCATGGAAAGGACGCAATTGTAATAATAAAATCTTTGATATTGTCACAATGTTATATACTCCTCCATATGTGCTAGACAAATTAAACTTATTTTGAACTTTTGTGGAATAATAAACCACCAAGAGTTAAATATGAAACTATGATTGCCAACATAAAAGATGGTGGACTAAAGCTACCTGATATTACCAGTTTTCATAATGCACAAAAAGCCTTCTTGATTAAAAGACTGCAAATAAGTGAAGGCAATTGGAAAAATTCCAATTCAAAATTTTACACAAGACTGTCAACTGTGGGTATAATCTTTTTAAGTGGAATCTTGTTGATTCTGCTGTTTGCAATTACTGTAATTTGTGTACAGATACCATTGAACATCACTTCTACTACTGTGTTGTATCACAAGACTTCTGGTTGAAAGTCTCTGACTGGTTGAATTATTTTATGAGGGAAAGTTTTAGTTTTTCAATATGTGAAGTGCTTCTTGGTGTCACCAAAACCTCTACAAACAACACTCATTATTACACTCACAATTATGTTATAATACTTGGCAAGTGGTTCATTAATTTTAAAAAAATAATAAAGAAAGAATTTGCTTTTCAGATTATATTGCACATGTCAAAAATAAAGTTAGAATTCTGAAAGAATCATTTACAATGACTAACAATGTGAATGTATTTAAACAAAGGTATAGAATACTATATGACCATTTATGTGACTGATTTATACATTAATTTATGTAACTTATGTATCATTTGTATTGCAATAACCATCTACTAAAGAGGTTAATAAAAAAGCTAAAAAAAATGTTTCTGATGGAAAATTTTCAAAACATTTGATAGAAAATATTTCAAAAACATTTCAAAATAATGGGATTGAAAAGAAGTTGCTATTAAACAATTGTCAAACAATTACAAACCATTGTCAATAAATGTTGTGTAAACTTTTATGTATTCTATTTATCAAATATTTCATAATGAATGTTTGAAAAACATTTCCAGCATAACCTTCATTTCTTCAGTTATTTTATGAAGGTTTAAAAAGCGTTTCAAATCAAACCTAGTTTCTTGAATTATTTTATAGATATTTAATAAATGTTTTCAGCAAAAAACATTTGTTCATAAAAAATGCTTTTAAAAGTTCAGAAAATGCTTATAAAACGTTTTTAAACATTATAGTGTAAATGTTTACTTGGAAACATTTAGTAATCCAAAAGATAGGGTTTAAAAACGTTTTGTAAACTGTCATCCTAATTTGAGTTTAATGCATTGCCAAAGCTTATCAAAATAAACTACTTACTTGGTGTACAGTCAACTAATTTTTATTGTAAATGCGAAAATATGAAAAAAAATAAGTAAATCATGCCATCACGTCATAGTGTTGACCCAGTACAGAACCCTATATGTACTGGTTTCCTCTGCCCTTCCAACTACCCGTCGTGATATGACCTGTACAGTGTTGAAAGCGACGTAAAACCCCAAATAAATAAATAAACCAACAACATGCATGGTAGCTGCCTCAAGTGTTGCCAGAATAAAAAGAGGTAAACAAATGAAGTAAATGGAAAATTAGCCTGGACAAAAGTAGAAAATGTAAGTGTAGTTAGCCCTGTACAAACCCTGTATAAACACCATGAATGGTAGCTGCATCAAGTGCAACCTTTACTCAATACTCATGACATAATTATACAGTGCAACGGACTGTAGATTCTACACTTGGCAAAACGGAACGCCAAATATATTCTAATTCATTCTTTATAAGAATAAATTCTAATGATCAAATTAAATTATAAAAACTTTACAAACAAAATTATCCTTATTCAGTTAACGTTAAACTTTAAAAAAGTCACTTCCAAATGCAATTAAATCAGCTACATTAGTCCATGAGCCAGTATGGTTGGTTGGTACCAAATTAGGGAATAATGATCTTTGTAATTTTTGGCAAGGAATACACCTATATAAGGTAATATAGGGTAATATTAATATAATGCACACATACTCAACTTGCTGGAAAATGGTTAAATTGATACTTCAACATTACAATTTTCCACAATGATAATACTGTTGAATGTCTTGTCATCAAATAATGTTTTATAGTTTTAACTGAAAACAGTGTTATTGGTGGAAATTCTAGTATATGCTTGATTTCCAGCAGAAGTAAATTATTTTGTTGTTGATAAAATATTGGTTGATTACTTAAGAAATGTTTCAAATGTCTAGATAACTCTTTGACATATAATATCACATTGGATTTAATCAGAATTTATTTAGCAGTTCAAATAACTAATTATGTATTTTGTAAAACCTATATTCACCTCACCACAGAAAATGTTATCTCTACCCCTAAATGGTAAAACAACTTTTTGACATGATTTCTTGAGTTTTATCAATGTCATCATTTATTCAATGTAGCTATTGAAACCCAGAATTACATGTATTAAAATATTACTTTCACTTTATGAATAATATGATTAGTTTTCCTTTAAAATTGTTCAATTAGAACATTTTCTATATATTTGTATTAATACTTTAACACCTGTATCAATACACATAACTCAACTAGGGAATCAAAAAATATATTAATATTTCTCTAACACTCTAACCAACAATCAAGGGCAAATTTGGGTTGTGGTATACATTGGTAAGACCTTGAAGACTGTTGTTTTGTGGCAATGACCTTCCAATATAAAACCAGTGACAGCCTTGTAAAGGTCAAATTTAAGGCTATTTTTCACATTTTGTCAGATAGAAGGGTACATCATCCTGTAGCTGATACAAATAACACATATATATCAGCGGCAATGTATACCATTAACAAAGAAATCTTGGTTGCATCACCAGTCATTTTCAAAATGTTTAAATTTTCTGTAGGTTAGGTTACATCATGTCCTGTCCGGAGATACATTGCAATGAGACACATTTTGTAGTTGCACTTTTATAGTGGTTAATGTCTCCTTTACTAAAGGGAATCTGATGACTAACAGCACCAAAGAAGTCATTTAATTTCAGTATCCAGCGAGGGAAAAACACCAAGGTGAATGCCTGGAAGATATCAAGACTAAGGTTGGTATGTCTTGGTGTAGATATAGGATTTCATCTATCTGAAAGAGGCAATAGGGGTTGCAAGAAATCCATCAGGAAGAGCATTCCACATGGTGGGAACATCAAAAGCAAAGCTATAGCCAAAGTGCATGCATAGATGGATGAAATGTTGGTTCAACAAGGAAATTACCAACACTCTGTCTGGTACAATAAGAACTAATATAAGACCAAAGATATTGAGCAAAATACTTATATACCTGTGTGAAGAAACTTATAAACAAGTGTGGCTGTATTTAAAAAAAAAATGAATGCTTATTTATCTTTCTGGTGTACAGGAAACCAGTACATGCAGTCGGTCAATGTTTTGTACTGTAAATGGCAAGCAATTCCAGCTTTCCCACATGAAGTCATGTCAGAATTTGAACTCTGATCTCAGAGGTGGGAGGCAGGTGTGTTACCACTGCGCCATCATGGCCCCCCCATAAAGTATGAGTGAAGTTAACAGGCAGCCAATGCAATTTTTTAAGAAATGGAGTTAATAATTCTTTATATACCAGTGTTTGATAATATGCTAGCTGCACTATTTTTGATATATTGTGATTTACATAAATTGAACTTGAGAGACTACTCAAAAGTGAATTACAGTAATCTAACTAACTACTGGCAAGATCATTGACCACAAGTATAGAAGCATCATGAGATAGAAACTGCCTGGCTGTGCTTTAAGTCCCTTATTTACATAAAGCAACTTTTGCAGACACTCTGAACATGTTTTGACAATGAAAAATCAGAGTTGAACCACACCCAGGTTCTTGACTGACTCAGGCAGAGAGGACTACCAAAGATGTAAATTCTAAGTATAAACTAAGCATTATTGGGAAACAATGTTTTTTTCAACTCTTTTACAGCATGAATGCAGCTATTCAACTGTTCAAAGGCAGAAGAGACAATCTTGAGATGCAAGATATGGTGTCATCAGCGCAAAAAATGAAACTTAATACCTTTGTTTTGACAAATCACCAAGCTGAGGTGGATAGTGTACAGTGAAACCAGCAAAGGGCTCAAAACAGAATCTTGAGGAAACAAGAAATCACAAAGATCAGACAAGGCACTGGCTTAAGTCAGGAAACTCATCCACTGCCATATGTTCTGTGTGCTTGTGATGACTTGCAATTCATGAATACTCTCATCACTTTCCAGGGATCTTCCATTATGTTTAATATATTTTTCCTGTATGTATCAAATGGAACACCATATCCTGGTACCATGACTACCTTCCCTCAGAGCCATATTCATAACTGTTGTGGCAAAACAACTTAATCATTTTCATTCTTTGGAGCAAGTTCATTCCATCAATAACTGCTGCAGAAATTCTTTTACATTTGTCTGCAAGGTTGTTCTCAAAGTAGCATAATTTGTCTCTCTTGGTAATCCTTGTGTTGTGGACCAGGCCATGGGCAAAGGGCTGAGGGGCTGAGAAAGGATAGCTTCCATACAAGATTTTGTCCTTGTGCGATCACTATAATGTGGCCAGAGAGTTGTCTGCTTTCAATATGATTACCCTCTCATTTGATTTTACTTCTCTTTTCTTGCCCTCCCATTTGATTTTACTTCTCTTTTCTTCCCCTCCCATTCGATTTTATTTCTCTTTTCTTCCCCTCCCATTTGATTTTACTTCTCTTTTCTTGAACATTTCCCTGTCGGTTTTAATGGAGTAATGAAATTTCTTTGATGGATAATATTTTTCCAGTTTCTTAAACTTGAAGGTTTACATAGTATTGCTTACCAGCATTGTATGCCTTCATAGGGTCAAATGTAAAGTTTTGAGCACTGCCTTTGCTGTAGATATGCTAACCGACTCCTGCATCCCATTGACCCATTGAAACATTGACACATTCCCAGTGGTGCTATATACAGTAAATTCATAGGGCAGTATCTGACTGTGCACCACAACAGTTTGCATTAATAATGTTGCACATCCATTAAAAGTTGATCATTACATGTGTATATTAAAACCAACTAAAAATTTAAATACACAAAAATACAGGTTGTGATGGTACAAACGTGATCGTATCATACATAGTAATGTCAAAGTCAACACCATGACATCACATCTTAATAACACCACACATGATGTAATACATTGTGCTATCATAATGGACAAATAAATCATCTTTATTTAAATAACATTTAAACAATTTGAGCACAGTCAGGTATTCAGTGCAGATGTACAGGGGAATAACATACGAGTTTGCCAGATTGATCTTATGATGCAATGGTATCTCTTAATGAAATTGTTTTTCAAGACCAATGTATCTATATCTAAATGACCTGCGAAAGATATCATAGATATTGTTACTTTTGTTTGAATAAATATAAACACCAGTTTTTTTCAAATTTTGACGCTCTTTATACTTGTTAGTTATAGGAAAGACATCACAGAAATTAGACTTATTATTTCATAAAAACCAGTCCTTACACCCAATGTATTTGTATATATAATGAGTTTAACATTGATATTAGATATCACCTTTGCTAATTTGAAGTACACTTCTATATCTAATAACATATTATGAGTAAAATTACTACCAATTCTAACAAGGATATGGTCAATAAGAAGTGAGAATCATCATTTTGAAGTCAGGAACATTATTTTGTGCTATATCTACTTTTCGAAAACACGGTTTTGAGCAGGTATATATATCATGTGATAACACACAATAAGCTACCACCAATGCAATGCTATCACATATATTCTATAATTTGAGGTGTATACCTTATCAAAAATCACCATAACAATTATTTCCCAAAATGGTACCGGTGGGTCAAATTTGTGGTCCTGGCTCATGGACTACATATTCAGTTACATCCAATCCTTCCCAATACATTTATAACAAAAACCACAGCAAAACCACAGTTCTGGCTCACTATAGCCAGTCCCTACAGGATCACATGAGATGAGTGTTGATAACCAGTCAGTGTTGGATTAGTTGTTGACCAGTCAAGTTGTGTTTCCTTCTCTCTCTATGTGTATGTGTACATTTTTCAGCTGGATTATTACTGTGTTGTTGTTTCATTTTGGATATGATTTCAATAATTCTTGGTTCCCTTATTTAAAATAAACACTGATACTTTAGTAAAGACTAAAATAGCTTTAGAGATATATTTGTGTTTGGGACTTCTTTGCAACACAGACAGTCAGAGGATTTATATTCATGCCTTTTAATATCTAGAGTAATGCTCAGCTCGTGCATGTTTACACACTTCTTAAAAGCTAGAGTTTTAGCTCGACTTGAAGTATATTCATTGTAAACTTTGAATTAGCCTACATGTCAGTTGACGGTAGTGCCATAAATAATGAGAAGGGCTCTGAACCTGGTTCCTCAAGAGAAGGCTCTAATACATTGTAAACTGTGAGACACTGGGAAAAAATGAATTACCCTACATGTCAGTTGACAGTAGTGCCATAAATAATGAGGAGGGCTCTGAACCTGATTTCTCAAGAGAAGGCTCTAATGCTGCCTTTAAACAGATAAATAAAAGCATGGGTAAATTGTTTGAAGTCCTCCAAAATATGAGAGAGGCATTTCAGTATATGGCAGCACAACAAGGGAAATACCACTATGACAGTGATTTAGATGAGCCTTTGGCAAAAGTGGCAAAAACAAGTATGGGTGAACCTTTGGATACAAGTAAAGCTCATGATATCAGTGATTTCTTTGAGGACACCCAGTCTGTCAAGGAGCACCTGGCAAAGTTGGACCACCTGTGAGAGCCAAATTAGCAAAGTGAACTCTTACTTTAAAACTGCAATGAGCTATGACACTATCCAGAGAAAGCAAAAAGAATATGTCAGGCCTGGAAATTGCTCCAAACTCTCAGTAATGACAATATCTAGAAGAAATTGAGCCGTTTCTAGAAAAGGAAAGATTTTAAATTGACCAATATTCGGAGAGCCTTGCTAGCCAATGCCACTGCCATAACTAAGGTCATAAAAAACCTGATATCTGCTACCAAAAACAATGATTTACAGATGCCTTGCATTTGACAAACACAGACACTCACACTCACTCCCTGGGATTTGTAATTCACCCAGATGAATCAGCACAGGTGCCAACTCAAAAACTGACATTTTAAGGTTTTGTACTTGACGCACAATTATTGAGAATTTTCCTCACTGTCCAGAGCAAACAGTGTCTGATAAGCTTGTGCAGAGCTCTTATCTCTGAACACTTCCTCTATAAGACAGGTTAGCAGTGTTACTGGGAAATTTGTTTCTAATTTCCTGGGGTCATGTAAAGGCCAATGATTTACAGATGCCTTGCATTTGACAAACACAGACACTCAAATCTTCCAGGGGGAAGTTTGAAAGGACCACAAAGTTTAGTGATGAGTCAAAAATAAAACTATATTGGTGTACAGGACACATAAACAGCTCATGGTGTCCAATTACACGTGTGATCCCCAGTTAGTCCTTCAGTCAGACAGTTCACCCAAAGGGTGGGGAGGAGGCTATAATAAAAATACTGACAGAGCCAATGGACTACTGGTGAAAAGGCAAACAAATATATAAATGCCTTGGAATTGGAATTAAAAGCAGCTTATCTTACACTCCAGTCATTTTGGTAAACATGACTGACACACATGTGAGGCTAATGCTTGATAATACCATTGCAGTAGCATATATTTGAGAAATGGGAGCATTAAAAGTAAACAGTGCAATGAAATAGCCTGGGACATATGGCAGTTTGCAAAACAGAGAAACTTGTAGTTAAGGTCTGCCTACATTAAGGGTAAACTTATTGTCATTCCTGACCAAAGAAACCGTAAATTTGAAAGAGAACTTGAATGGAAATTGAGTGAAAATGTTTTCCACAAAGCCTTATCTGTGTTAAATGTAAATTGTGGGATTGATCCCTTTGCATCAAGATTAAACTATCAGTTAACATCATTTGTAAGTTACAAGCCAGATCCAGAAGCTATATCTGTGGATGTATTTGCTATAAATTGGAAATCATGAGATTTCTATGCTTTCCCTACCTTTGAACTCATTACTGGAGTTCTGTAGAAGATAGGTATTGTTGAGGCCACAGTGGTGACCATTGTACCCTTTTTGGAGCACTCAAGCTTTTTTCCCAACACTTATGAATATGCTTGTGTTTATTTATGAATATGCTTGTGCCGATTCCAGTTTTTATTTTAAAAAACACTTAGGACATCATCCTGCATTCTTGTGACCACCAACCCATAAACAATACAATAACCACATCTGTCAATGGACAGACTTTTGCTGCCTTTCATGCACCTTTAGCCACCTGTTTAGATTTCCTCACAGCAAAATTTAAAGAAGGATATGGATACATTTCGGTAAACACTGCAAGATCTGCAATTGCTACATTTTATGATAACATTAAGGATAACCCCATGATAGCACGCCATCCCTGCCAAGGTACACCTGCACTTGGGATATCACTGATGTACTGAATCACCTAAAGATTCTGTCATTACCAACAATTGACTTAAAAACACTGTCCAAAAAAGATAGCTTTGCTGCTGTTACTCTTCTCAGGACAGAGATTACAGAAACTTTATACATTTAAAGTTTTCAATATTCATGTATCTACTTGTTGTTGCTCCATATTCCTGGATAGTCTTATCAAAACCTCAAGACCACACAGTCATAAAAGTCATCTCAGATTTAATTATTATAGTGATACTAATTTGTGTGTTATTGCTCATATAGAGAGATATATTTCCCTCACTCAATCAATAAAACAGACCACTGTTAATCTGTTCACATCATACTGCAAACCATCTAAACCAGTGTCAAAAGACACTATTAGCTGATGGGTAAAACACCTCCTGCAAGAATTGACATTAAAACCTTTTCAACAAACTTTACTAGAGCAGCTTCAGTATCACACGGATGTGAGATTTGTATATCAGTAGAACAGAGCCTTGCTGCAACATCCTTTTCAAGTTTTCAAGTTTTCACAACAAACCCATTGAGACAACTCAAACTTAAACCAGTTTTGGCAAAGAACTCTTCAATAATATATTTAAAAATGATACATCTGTATGATATATTTGATGAACTTCATATACATCTACAAGAATATCACTTATGATATAGTCTGGAATACATATTCCTAAATTTTTTCCACCTTTATTGTTTGACAGTGGTTCCATTTCATTGCTTTCAAATCTCATGTGATCCTGTAGGGACTGGTTATAGTGAGACAGAATTATAAATTAAACGAGACTTACCTGTAAGTTGAAGTTTGATTGTAGTTCTGTGGAGCTGTAACCAGGGTCGAAGGGATTACATGCCCACCACTTATTATTTTAACCCACCCTAATATGGTGATTCATGGAACCACTGTTGTTCAAGACTGACTGGTTATCAACACTCCTTATCTCATATAATCCCTTTGGTCCTGGTTACAACTCAACTTTTCATGAAATAACTTTTCATGAAAGGTAAAAAAACGGCCTCAGTAGTATAATATGAGGAAAAAATATTACAAAAGTTGAACGGAGAAAAACAAAACTGTAAGGTGGAGATGCAGCAAGACCTATGTACATCAAAGATTTACCTAGAAACAAAGTAGTGTCTAAGGTAAAAATTTAAAAAAAGTGAATTCTGTTGATCAAACACAAGTGTACCTGTGTAGAAACATGTATTGATTTCAATAACAGAACTCACAAGGAGAAACTTGAAAAACAATTCTTACAATAAGATAAATTTGAAAGAAAAACCAATCTATTACATTTTTATATCAAATTGAACTTTTGATTTAGTAAAATGCTATTAATGAGAACAAAAAAGCAGAGTACCAACCTTCCAATACCAAAATATTTCACAGCACTCTTATTATCGATTGAGTATAGATAGTCAATACATTATTTTAGAAATCCCATTATTATAGTTACAATTGTTAACTCTACAAACTGCAGTAAATCAGTTATTATCAGGAACCTGTTTAACATATGATTTATGACAATTTATGACTACTTCTATAATATAGCTACTTCTGCATTCAAGTGTATAATAACTTGCATTAAGTTCCATATTAAGGTAAACAATGCAGTAGTGCTATTTGTCACAAGTGTTCAAATTAAAGCGAATCTTCAGTTTACTTATTTCATAATAGGCGAGATACTTTGTCAATCGCCTAATATACATTGTAACTGCAATCATCTAATTTTGTAACAGATTTAAGGATTTAGTCGACTTTCTTTCTTTTTTTCAGTAAGCCCCACACGTTGCCAAGTGTTCTATTCAAGCCCATCACAATATTAGGGATGGTTAAAAGATCAAATGCTAAATTTGCAAACCAATAGGCCAAAGAGGCTTGCAGTAAAACTGTACTCCATATTAAAAGAAATATTATTTCTGTAATCAGTACATCAACCGTTGTAAACAGTTTTGAAGTTGTAGCCTTGAAAGTGACAAGTGATTTACAATCCAAATTATGCCACATGAAGGAAGTTTTTTTTTCAAGTAAAATTTTAAAAAGTGCTATTATGGACTGCTGAAATGCATTAGGATTGAATTCAAATTGGACTTAAATTTCAAATGCTTTAAAGGTCATAGGAAGCATTTTTCATGAAAACTGTGAATTTACCTTTATTAAATGGATAAACACTTAAAGAAATGGAAACTGTGGTGGTTTTTAAGAAATATATGGTAGAAGAGTCACAACTGACAATCTAAAAGGTAAAAATCCCGAGTGCTGTGAAAAGCCGACATGTTGTTTTTCTTGTAGATGATGATTGATGATGTCACAGGTTCATAGCGAAGTTTGTTTAGGTTTGAGATAAACATATAAATACACACTGAGGGAATTAAGTTGGTGTAAGGTTTTTTCTTTTTTTAAAGTTTCAATTTACATGGAAGCAAAAACAGCCCATCAATCTTATTTATTCACATGTTGCTGCTTTTTATCAGCTGTCATCTCATTTTTCTCTGGTTTTACAACCATCTCAGTTAATATAAAACCTCAGATGAAAGTAAGCCAGCGTAAGGAATATGTGTGCACTTGTCCTACTTGGAATATATACTTCAATTTCTCACTTCCTTCTTCTGCTAAATAACTTTCACAGTCTTGATAAAGACTCAAATCATAAGAACAAAATGTTGCAAATTTGCATGTATCAATTCAAAAGCTTACAGTTGGCTTTGTCAGAAAGAATTAAACTAGTAAAATTCTATCATATAAGGAAACACTTTATTGCATATTCTATGAGCTGTAGCAATATTTAAGTCAAAACTGAACTTTTTAAAGAATTTTTGACAGATCTATTTGGATTTAATGCAACATATTTAGACATATATTGGTGCCAGAGGTAAAAATCAGTTACAGTACTCTTTAATTACACCTTTTCAAGTATATGTAAGTAAATTTCAGTTATATAGATAGTGTGTGTAAAGGCTAACCTCTTACATAGTTTAAACATTGCCTAAAAAGGTTGAAACAATATCTACACAGTCAGATATATTTATAGGTTTTGTGGTTGAAAGTCTTGCAATGGTTCTGGTTACAGTTTGAACATTACATATCCTTACCATGGGCCCAATCTCTCATATATTGATTCAGTGTTCATTTAATGATTATTTTGTGGTAAGATAAGTTTTTAAAACAAGGAAAAATCTATTCAAATTTATCATAAAAATGGTCCAGCATATATGTACTATACATGTACATGTGTTATTTATGAAACTTGTTCCTACTTCCCTAAACATATAATTTTTAATATGAGAGTAATATAAAGGTCTCCAAAGGCTATTTGTGTAGTTCATTGTTGCACTCTGATATAGCATACCAAATAAATTGCATTCAAAAACACTGAAAAATGCGTACTTTTGAAAATGTTGATAGATACATGAAAAGACAGTTTGACAATATTTCCTCTTCAAACATATATATATTTTTTTGGAAAAGTACCAACAATCTTATCAAGGCTAATTTTGTAATTTACTGTGCCAGACTGATGTATTATATCAACAACAAAAACATTCCAACACACAGAAAATAAATATGTTTGTACATGAAATAGCGTACTACTACTACTACTACGGCAGTTTGTTTACAAACTAATGAACCTGTGACGTCAAGGCTAGTATTTTCTACGAAAGTTATTGAGTGAAACATAATGGCAACAGTTGTAAAAAGCTTGAAAAACTGACAGAAAATGGTTGAATATAGCATGTAACCTTGTCCAGACGTATCTTATTTTTACATGTGTGTCTAGTGACAATAGTTCTCAAAATGCTTCCTTTAAAATGCTTCCTTTAAGTTGAAAACATGGATTTTAAGTAAACTCATTATTTGTCAGCCAGTGAGGTTAGTCATCCCAGTAAAATGCTCATGAACAAGCAATATTTGCAATTTAATAAATGAAATAACTCATTTTTACAGCAACTTATAATTGTTTTCTGAAAGATCTTGGTAAAATATTTTAATTTCGTCATGATGAGACGTTAAACCCCAACTTTGACCTTTAAATAAGGTCATAAAATATGAGTGACGAACTTCACAGGGTGACTAAATTTACTGGCTGAGGTGTACACTTTATAATATACTTTTAACATGATACACAATTTGCAGACTTACGTTTCTTAGAAGGCATTTCTGGATTGTAAATTACAGAGTAGGCATTCTTTCTATGAGGCATTTTTTCCAGGAGACAATCTTTACAGGAGGTATTTTTCCTTGATCCAATAGAGACAAAGAAAGACAAAAATGAAAATCTTATGAAACCCGAAAACTTCAGCATAAAAACACATGTAAATAAATCTCCATTTTCTAATACATGCCATATCTGAAATAAAAAATAATAACCTATTGTATCAAAATAAGCTTAAATCAGTACAGTAACATGAAAACCAAATCACAACAAATTATCCACAGCATGAACATTGCATTTTGAAAAATCTAAATTTTTTAGGAGAGTGCTTTCTATAAGTCACATATCCGTTTTCTATCCATTATCACTATCCATGGTTAGACTTTGTGGCAGACAAATTATATTGATACTTTTCAAGTTGTATTCAAAAATTATATTTTAGACATATACTGAAACAATATTGATTGTGTTTTGAAATAAAAAAGACCACAGAACTAATTTAGTGAAAGTCATGATATTCGCACCAAAGGAAAACATTGTATTGGTTGATCATTTGGTAAAATGTGTTAGATTACTGAATTAATTCATTTCATTTCAGCCAAGTTATTTGGTATAAGTAGTTAAAAGTAAAAAATGAATCAGTTTTATTATTTTTATTGGAGAAGAATTTTCAAAAGACACCCTTCTATATTAACTAAATGCAACTATACAAAAAATAAATGCAGTAAATACATTGTAATTTATTCTTTATAAAACGGGTGTTTCTTTTTTCAATTAAGTATATTTTAATCACAATTAATCAAATGAAAAGAATCGGAATAAGTCAACTTGAAATTATAACTTGAACTTTGATCTTATATCAGCTTCAGCTTCAAAGACTCTAAACTAATGTATCAAAGGAATAACTAAAGTATTCATTTTTATTGTGGTCCAACATGTTGGGGTCACTGTATAATACATAATGTAGTCATGCATGCTAACGTGTTAAAACTGCTACTTTGATTTCTATTGTGACTGTACAACTTAAAACTTGAAAAGAATGTGACCCTTTTAATGCGTGAAATCAACATCTTTTATTCTTTTATTCCAGAAAAAGAAACATGAGCGATGATTTCCTTCTTGTGGCTGCCATCGATTTTGGCACAACCTTTAGTGGATATGCTTTCTCATTCAAAAAAAATCCAAAAGATATTCTCATGAACAAAAATTGGGGTTCAGAGCTAGGATGTCAATCTTACAAAGCACCCACTTGTGTCATGACAAATCCAGATGGATCCTTCCACAGTTTTGGGTATACAGCTGAATTCAATTTCAGTCACCTTGATCCCAATAAAGATAAGATAGGGGGTAAAGATGGCTACAACCTCTACCGCCATTTTAAGATGATGTTACATGGAAAGGTATGAAACTTTAAACAAGGACTGAGAGTTAAAGCAGATTAAATCTGATTAACTTTTTATGTTGATCTAATCACTTTTTCATTTTAATTAGCTATTGTTGTTTTATTTGCCTAGCAAGGAAATTACAAAAGTCAGTGCTTAATTGTATCCAAATGTTTTCAGAAGAAACTCTATTTTAATGATAATAGAGCTCCCAACAAAAATTCAGTTGCTTGCAGTATCTAAGATATGAATCCTTTTCTATATAGACTGTTAAGATTATGAATAGGTCTGATCGCTGAATGTGCTTCAATATGAGTCGACTCAAAGGTTGAATTTCAAGTCCAGTGACTACTTTCACAAAGTCTCTTTAAGATAAAAGTTAAGCCCCTCTTACATCCCATTGAGAGGCTTGGGCATGTGTGTTCTCCTTGCCAGTGTTGTTGCAGGGTTTGCACATGCTGTACGTGTACCTTGTATGTATATTAATGCTGGTGAGAGTCAGGACCAATGTGTACAAGGTCTGTTAGGGTCGGTTGTTGTTTCCAGTCCTGTCAGGGAGAGTCGGTGAAATATCAAACCAGTTTGATGTTTCTACGACCGTTACCGACCCTTGTAACAGGCCCTAATTTCATCCACTTAGCAATAGGCCTGTCGGTTAACTTAACAGCCTGTCGGTTACCCTTCCCGGCTTATCAGTTAATGAAACAGGCCTGTCTGTATCATGTATCTGGCTTGTCCCAAATATCCCGACTGTACGAGATGACAAACAGACTATGGGGGAAATGTTACAGTACAGACGGTAACTTCAGCCGGCCTGTCTGTAAGTGTTCCCGACAGGTCTGTAAACTTTCAAGGCCAGTCAGTAACTTTCACTAACTGGGTCCTAGAGTTGGGAATATTTATAACCGACAGGCCCTAAGCTGAAACAGACAAGCCGTAAACAACCACTGATAGACCTGTAATACTAGCAGACAAGCCGGGAACTGTAACCGAGGGGCAGAAGGAGAAAGAGGGAAGTACCCAGAGATACTCAACCACAGTTTGAGTTACGAGATACAGCTGAGGATATAGAGAGAAGAAGGAGGGAGAGAGGAGAGAGAGAGAGAGGAGGGAACAGGGAGAGAGGGACAGAGAGAGGATAGAGAGAGAGAGAGGATGGAAGAGAGCCAGGAAAGGACAGACAAGCGACCACGAACAGACACAGATACTGATGTAAAATCAGCTCAATCCAGACAGAAGAAGGGGTAAATGAAGTCCATTTTTCTGAGTGATTCAGACGAAGAACCCATCGTAGAGTTTGTTAAAGAGCACGAGGAACTTTATGACAAGACCAACGACAAGTTCAAAGACAAGCAGAGGAAGGAAGGACTTTGGGAGAGACTAGCAGCTTCCAGGAACTTATCTGTCAACACTGTCAAGAAATGGTTCGAGACTCAATGTACCAGATATGGCAAGCTCACTCAGATGAAGTCAGGACAAGCTGCTGAGAAGAGCATCGAAAGGCAGACCTGGTTGAAGGACAGTTTCAGTTTTCTGCGAGGTCACATCAGAAGGAAGGAGTGTCTAAGTCTTCTGCATTCAAGTCACCAGTGCGACCTTCAGCAGCCACAGCTTCAGTTCCGGATACTTCACGAGAGACTGAATCTGAGATGGAAATCAGCATGACATCAGATGTTACTCATCAGCCGTCAAGCCCAAGCCCTTCACAGCGATCACCTTCTGTCACCACCACCATTGTTGCAGATTCAGTTTTAGATCAGTTCCAGCAGATGAGGTCAATGATTTCCAGTCTTCTGGGTGCATGTCAGGACCCCACTCCAAGTCAGTCATTCTGCAACTATCTCCACTACGAGATTGAACACGTGAAGGAGTGAGACTTTTTGACCTTGAGGAATGAGACAGTGAAACTTCTCAGTGAAATACAGCACAAGGCTGAAGAACATAAGAGATAGGTTACAACAACTCAACAGGTCACCATATTTGAACAGTAGGATGTGAATACATACTCACCATACCGGATACTCAACCAGTCTCCATACCAGTTGTGCAGCTTTCTCAGATAGCCACAACACAGCCTGCTATAGTGATTGCCAAAGTGCAGCAACCATCATGGCCTTCATCAGTGTCAGCACAGCCAGCATCCTTCCTGGTTGTGGATGACCAGCAGCCTGGGACTTCCAGACAACTGATGTTTACTTTGAGCCCATCAAAGACAGTTAACCCACCTTCCATTGCATCTGGACAACAAGAGGACAATCAACACAACACTTCTGGATTGTCAAGCCTCTTTGGTGGGATTCCAAGTGCACTAAAATACCAGCAGAACGACACACCACAACCATTTTCACCCTCTCCAATTCAACCATCACCGTCACTAGCACCATCTTCCACTCATCAAGAACAGTCAAGACCTCCCAGCCAGTCCAGCCAGCAGAGTCAGCCCAAAGAGGCAGATCAGCCTTCATTAAGCTGCACCAACTGGACCTTATAAGGATCACCTGAATCACCCAAAAACAATTTATTGAGCTACTTATTGTTGCCCCAAAACATAAAAAACACACCGTCCAACACTTACACTTCCCCCAAAACACGAAAAAAATTGTGTGAATGAGTGAATGAATGTTTAACACCAAAAAATAAAATTCCAACACACACACTAAACCGCCCAAAACACTCAAAAACTAATAATAAACTGTCATTCCCCCCACCCCCAGCCCCCCGCCCCACTAAAAAAACAAAAACAAAAAAAACTAAGACCTGAAGTGACACCCTCCCCCCCAAAAAAAAAAATATATATATAATCAGTAAAGTGTCACTTTTCCCCCAACACCCCCCAAAACAAAAAATGTAGCACATGAAGTGACACCCCACTCCTAACCCCTTAAAAATATAAAATAATAGTACACACATACAGACAAACAGGTACCTAAACATACAAATGCTATGAATGTGTGGATGGACTGCCAGACAAACAAGCGATTTTGCAAAACAACACCTAGCGTGCCACAAATATCCCTCGACCTGGCTGTTGATAGAGTGACTGACAGACTGAATTAAATGTTACCTTTTTGGTGAAACTGTATTAAGTTAAAATTCGATTTTCATTTTTAAAGGTTTTACGTTTTGCAAAATTACCTGGAAATGATTAAGAAACAGTTATTTTTTTCCAGGGATGAAATTATGATTATTTTTTGGAAATAACGTTATTTTATAGGGGTTGACTTTTGAACTTTTGACATTTGAGGACTTGGGTTTCAATCTGGGCTTAACTTTGCCAATAACATTTTCCACAGTATATATGTATATATATATATATGTATATATATATATTTTTTTTTGGGGGGGGGGGGGTAATTTTGTTTTATAATTTAATTTGGATTCAGAGTGATTGAAAATTGGGTTTAATGTTGGTGTAATACTTTTTCTATAAACGTTCTTGGATTATTTTGGTAGTCCTTAAAGGACTCAGTCTTCTTAAATTCTGTCCTGCCCAGCCAGGGCCCCATGGTTGTTGAAGTAGTCGCATTGATGTTTGGCCTACCTCGATGGATTTCTGACGTTTTCATCCTGTGCCTGCTCCCTCTGGTCATTCTGTGGTGGTTGTATGTCTACCACTGGAGTGGGTGATCTGTCTGCTCCCCATGATGGCTTCTCAGCATGTTATGTAGCACCACACATGTTAACACAATGTCTCTCACAACTTTTGGCCGCTGCTCCATGGTGGTCAACAGCACCCTGAATCTTCTTACTAGTATACAAAAAGAGTTCTCAACCACTATCTTGCCCCTGGATATACTGTAGTTAGCTACTCCTCTCTTGTCAGTTGTCTTCTGCTGTATAACTTCACCAACCAAGGCATAAGGGCAAATGCGTCGTCCCCCAGCAGGAATTAGTGTAGATCTGGCCCTCCAGGTCCAAGTGGTTCAAGTGATGGTAGTCCCAAGGTTCTGTTCTCAATTCTTCTTTGCAGTTTGCTACAGTTGAATATCTGCACATCAGTTGACCCACTGGCCCCCACTTTGACCCACAGAAACTGGTACTCTGCATCTACTAAAGCCAGAAGTACCAGGGAGAAGTATCCCTTGTAGTTGGAATATTCACTGCCTGACTTCTAGGGCTTCTTTATAACAATGTATTTGCCATCTAGTGCACCGACTGCATGGGGGACATTCCAATGGTTTCTAATCTCTCTTCAATTTTGTTCCAGTCATCTGGATTAGTTGGAGAAATCAAATATTTGTGTTGAAATTCCTGTAACATGGCTTTGCAGACCTGGGGAACAAATTTGCAGATGGTCGTTCTTCCAACCGTCCATTGGTATTTCCATTGAAGTGTTTTCCCTGTGGATAAGTGTCTCAAAGTAACTGCTAGTTTCAATCCGACTTCCAGTGGCTTCCTGAAGTTGGTAGTTGACTTCCTGAGATGGGGGTAATTATTTCTTCAATTAAATAAAAAAAATGCTGGTTCCATCCTGGTGAAGTTTCTGTAGCCTGATATGTCAGTTGTGATTAGCTCGTCCAAGAGTGTTCTGTAGCAACCTCTCTCCTCTCTCTGCAGTATCCAGGGCATAACCCATGGATTCTGTGGCTTCCTCCTCCCTCTGCATGGTGGGGACTGTGGCTGTGGTAGTGATCCTGACTGGGCAGGCTCTGGGTTCTGCAGTCTTCTGTGTCTTGAGAATGGTAACATATTCAACTCAATAAAAAAACCAAAGCACCCTCAACTTGTCAAATAGTTCCTCTTGATGTGTTGTTGCCATCTTTCAAGTGTGAAATGACTGTCACATCCCCAGTGACAGGGATTTATATGGTGTGATATGGATCCCAATTCTAGAACCTGACTTAAGATACCGACCCACAAAATCAATCAGTCCTTTTGGCAAGGGTCGGGAACGTATTCCCGGCTTCTCTGTTTATGTTTACTGCTTGTCTGTTTGTGATCAAGCTTGTCTATTACAAGTTAGGGCTGGTCTTAGTACTTTTACGACTGGCCGGGCAATAAACGTCCCCAACTCTACCTCTTGTCGGGGTAGTCACCACATCCTGTCTGTAAGTGTACCATCCTGTTGGGGATTTCTTAACCGACTCAAAATTTTCGAGCCTTTTTTTCTGCAATCTCACGACTTTCACAACCGACCCTAGAGTCGTAGGGTCGGATACAAGGTCGATTCCAATGGAACACCAGCATAACCCACTTTTGATATTCAAGTAGTGATACTGTTGTTGGGAAAATACACCTTGTTTGCACTGCAAACCACTACTACCCCACTACCAGGCTATGCTAGTATTTTTCAACAATATTTGCAGCACACTTTTGTGTGTATACGCACAGGATGGGATTTAAGAGAAGCTTAACTTTAAATCTACACTTGTCCTTATATATATATATCATATATATTTCCTTTAATGAAGACAAGCTTCACATGGTCTCCTTTCTTGAAAACCCCCCAAATTTTAAGGAAACTCCATAAAATCTCAGGGAAACCAAGATCTATGTTAAGTCCAAGGGATATTTGTGTGTAATATTTTAAAGCTGAAATCACTTGTCATTACCTATTATTTTATCTAAGGGAGATAGAGTATTTCTTCTCAAACTCTAAAAAATCGTCTCTTGTGCTATGGGTTCAAGTCTACCTGGTAAAAACATGTGGGCTGCACTGAGGACGTAAAGGGACATAAAACCCCAACTTTAACTTGGCTGTATGATTAAAAGTAGAATTCAAAATTAACAACATGAGCCAAAATTGTACAGATTACTGTGAAATCATGAATGATTTGGTGCTTTCTTTTATATGATTTAAATTATTATGTGAAAAAATATTATGGAAATATAATGGAATATCTTTCTATATCTGGTTTATTTCTAAACGTATTTCATCATAACGATTCAGAAAACGGTACATTCTAAAACTCGAACTGTCCAACTTGGACTTTTACTTGGCCAAAGCGGCGATATCGGCGATGGGGGGGGGGGGAGCGGCGATGGGGGTGCCTGTTGCTTGCATGAATGCTTGTTTTATACATTAATGTTTTTACATTAATGTTATTGAGAAAACGTGAGGCTCCAAGTGGGGGTTTTCTTGCATTATTTTATGCCCACCATCCAGGACATTATTGTTATTACACGGGTGGTCACAATTTTGTCCGGCTCATAATAATGTCCGATTTTTATTGGAGTT
This sequence comes from Sabellastarte sp. h YS-2021, assembly GCA_964017235.1. Lineage (NCBI taxonomy): Eukaryota > Metazoa > Annelida > Polychaeta > Sabellida > Sabellidae > Sabellastarte > Sabellastarte sp. h YS-2021. The sequence goes on from OZ024928.1 coordinate 22,131,494, forward strand.
TATTTTTAAAATGTTGCAACCAGAATTTTGAATATATTTTTTTCACATTATTCCCTTTGAGATCAATTTTATTTCATGAAAATTTTAAGAATTGAATCAAACACCCAAACTGGGTACCATCACGTTTAGTAAAAAATTAAAGGACACAATTATGAACCGGACACAATTGTGACCACCCGTGTAAAGAAATATGAGGCTCCAGATGGGGGATTTTCTAGAAATATTTTATAAACTAACAGAGATCCCAACGTGGAGTGTTACACCCAATATTCAGCATATGCTTTTGAAGAAATATGAGGCTCCAGAAAGGGGCTTTCCAACAGTACGTACTTTATAAACAAAAATATCTCCTGGCCATCGGCGCCCCACACCCCCTCCCCATTTCCAAGTTGGACAGGAAAGCCATCGCCGCATGCTACCCCTCCTCATTTCTTCTCATTTAAAATTAACGTCGCCGCTACCAGTCCGAGCGGCGATAGAATCGCCGCTTTTGTCCAACTTTTAGGAAGTGCCTCAGAAAACCACAAAATCTAAACATGAGTAATCGCCTCATAAATTTTATCCCGTTTGTGTATGTTTCATAAACATATGATAACCTTAGATTTTAAAATATTTAACAAAACTTGCCACAGTTAAAATTGTAAGAATTCTTTTTTCCTTTTATTTCTATTTTCCCTTTTGTGTAGAAAATATCCTTGGAGAGCACTGTAACATCAACACAAGGATATCAGAGAAAGGCCATTGATATATTTACGGCAGCTCTAAAGTACCTGTTTGAGCATATGTTGGATGCGATAGCTCAGCAGGTAACAAGGTAATACTCGATATATTTCTAAATAAAAATAATACTCAAAGCCAACTTTTCAGTAGTTTAATTGTTTTAAAAGACTATAGTAGTATTAGCATTTTTCTGTATTTTAACCCATTAATCCTTATACCTCTGTTTCGTATAAATTGATAATTGTGCTGACCACCCAGATTATGCAATCAGGAAGAAAATTGAGATTTATTAAAAGAAATTTATGAATAATGATGCAGTTGATAAATTTATATTTCTAATGAAATTAAATGGTAAACATATTCGCATCTTTGCAAATTATTTAGTGTCAATCTGGGAATTTAGAAAGTCTATTTTATACACTAATAATTAGGGTAATTGATATATATATATACTTCTTTTTTCCTATTGTTATGTACACACTTTGTATTAATTGTATGAATTAAACTGACTTGTAAGCCTTTATGGCTGGGTGTTAGGAAAAATATATTATATAAACTGCATTTTGATATTGTATAACACAACGTCAGTATAATAAAAATTTATCTCCCCCATCTATCTATCTATCTATCTATTAGGGCATAAAGTGCCTTATGTAGCAGATAAGTTATTCTAAACAATGTAAAAAGTATACAGAATCAATGTTTATCATTTAAACAGTTAAAACAGGCTATATTACTTAAATTATTATTAAATTAAATTATTCAGGATAAAAAGGCAGATTAAAAATCAATTGACATGAGTATGATACTAAGCGACTGAAATTATAGGACATAGTAAAAGCAATAGCTACCTAACAAATTTTCCAGTTGGGGGAACAGAGATTGTCATCTTTTATTTTACTGTTTCCATAATCTGTCAATAACTTAGGTGTGACATGTGTCAACCTTATTAGGAATAATATTTCCAGTGACAAGAAATATTGTGTACAATGATTCTTGGGGCAGGGGAAACAGACAAAAGCCCCCCCCCCCCCCCCCGATAAAAGCCCGCCCCTGACACAACCCCCCTTTTTTTAAAAGGTAGGACACAAGCCCCCCCTTAAATATGAGGGAGGAGGACAAAAGCCCCCCTCATTTTCAGAGGGGTAGGGCAAAAGCCCCCCTTATATTTTATACACTATTGACACTTTTATTTTTTCATTTAATGAATGCTAGATTTCCAAAAATGTCATTTGAGAGACTTCTATAAGTTAGATTCGAAAAAAAAACTGTTTTTAATCATTACATGATGATCAAACAATTACATGATGACCAAAAGCCCCCCTTCTATTTTTGAAACACTATTGTCACTTTTAATTTGTTTTTCATCTAAGGAAATTAGATGCAAAAAACAACTGTTTTTAATCATTACAATATTTACTTCCCCCCCTCTTTATTTTTGTAAATTGTATTGTAATTGCCCCTCTTTAACATGTGAATGAACCCCCCTTTCAAGTCCACTTGTACAAAGACCAAAAGCTTTGATGTATCTTAAATAGGTGTATTGTTAGGTAAGGTTAAGGCATCTGAATCTGGTAAGATTGTAATTCATGGTATCACAGACCTGTGAGAAAGTGATTAAAGAATCTTTAAGTGATATTTATTTTGATTGATTGCTAGTGTATAATTGTAACTGTTTCCTGATTACTTGTATTTCCTAATACCCATTATTTCTGTTCAAATTGTAATTCATGATATATCTAATAAACAGTTAACAGGCATTAGCATTGTATTTTAGACTAAATATTGAATAACAATGAAATTTATACTTTTAAATAAATAAATTTAGATATAAATTTTATATTTCTTTTATTGGAAGGGGGGGGGCTTTGGTCCTACCGAAAGAGAGGCTTTAGTCCTACAGAGGGGGGGCTTTGGTCAGGGGGGCTTTTGCCCTCCCCAGGCAGACCAGGGGGGGCTTTTGTCAGGGGGGCTTAGGGACAGACAAAAGCCCCCCTGACAAAAGCCCCCCTGACACAACCCCCCTTTTTTTAAAAGGTAGGACACAAGCCCTACCTTAAATATGAGGGAGGAGGGCAAAAGCCCCCTTCATTTTCAGAGGGGTAGGGTAAAAGGGCGTTACAATGCAATTAGTTTTTGTTTTTATATAAGCTTTTATTTCACAAAACAATTGACATAAAATGCATGGTGCACGGAAAAAAGGGGCCCAGGAAAAAAGATACCTAGAAAAAAGGGGCCCAAGAAAAAAGGGGCCCAGGAACAAAGGGGCCTACAGTTTTTGGAAAAGGGGAAAAAAGGGGCCCACTTTTTCATTTTTGATAAAACAACATTAGTGATATCAACCAACTTTTATTTAGTTTTATATAACAAATCAACTTTGATTAAGATACAAGAACGTACAATATTATACATACAGTACAATAAGCACATAATAAGAACAAACATGTAACATTTAAGTGAATACAAAATTCACTCTGGATTGCATTTTAAAATTGAATGCCCTTTTATATAGCCCCCATTAAACAATCTAAGCAATTCAATGCATCTACCCATGCACTTCAATGCATGCAATTACAAATTTAAAGCCTTTAAAGTAGGTTAAAACATAATAAAGTTTGAAAAACAATGTTAAATGCCCCTTTTTTCTAGGTCCCTTTTCTCCTGGGCCCCCTTTTTCCTGGATTCAAAATGCATTGTGAGGGGTTTATAAAACCCAGAGGTTATTGTGGTTGACTTCTGCTGTAATGAACACCAGCTACTGAATGCCCAATTGCAATTATGTTCAGTATTCCTGGCCATCAAATATGTCACTCAAACATAGCTTATAGCTGTTGAAGTTTACAATATGGTTTGCAATATATTTTCCTATTCTGTGATACTTTTGTAATGTCTTAGAAATTAGACTTGAACAACATGGAAAATGATACACTGAGTGCAAATCATGTACCTATAAACAAAGTAGCAAAGTTTGAAGAATGACAGCTCATTTTTATTGAGCAAACACAACTGAAAAGCTTGTATAATTTCAAATGTTTTACTGTTATTGCTGTGTACTGAAATGCATTGCATGGTCATATGATTGTAGGACAAAAAGTACCTGGACAAAAAGAACTGCACACAGACAAAAAGTATTTGGACAAAAAGTACCAGGCATAGGACAAAAAGTACCTCATTTTATAAAAAAAAGTTTTTTAATCATATATAATTTGTATGTGTATTTTACATATATATATATATATATATATATATATCATTTTTATTTTCATGTGTTTCATTTTGTAAGTTGACACACAAATAATTGGTTCTACAAATAAGCCTTTGTTATACTTTGAGATTAACTTAAGTCCTTGGGGTAGGGCTTCCATGTTTTTGGTGGGCGTAGGACATTTCGTACCCGGACATTTCATACCAGGACATTTTGTACCAGGACAATTCGTACCCGGACATTTCGTACCCAGCCTAGGACATTTCGTACCCAAAATTTAAAGTTACAATTTTTACTGTGCTCTAATGTATGTTACCTTGTGCAAAAGTATTTTTAGAGTTTATGTTTAAAATTAGTTGTTTAAAGTTTTGGGGTCTGAAGCTCTGGAATTGTCCATATATTTAAATCAATGTGTTGTCTAACATCTTTTGATTATCATTTTAAAATTTTATATGGTGCTTTGTGGGGTTTGGAAGTTCATAGTCTGGGTCTGTTCATGTATTTACTGTTAAGGTATCTATTCTGTGGGAGACAATATCATTAACTGATTATTTGATTTAATGTTATTCATTCAATAAAGATTTTACTCATACCTTTTCAGCCTTTTTTTCTTTTTCTATGAAGCCACAAACTTGGTCACTAATAGGAACCCTGTTTTCTGTGACACTTGACTCTATTAACAGTTAATCCCCAGCAGATTATTTTTGCAAACATGAAAACAGAAAGACAAAAACATGTGCAAACCCTGAATAAAGCTTATCATCCTATGAAACAAAACAAGTGTCACCTGGTAAACCCATTAATCTGTTGATAAAAGAATAGGAGGGATTCCGTGCTCTCTGACATTCATTACACAATTTATTTGTTTTGTTCTATTATTTATTCTATTATGATTGTTAAAACTGGAAAATATGTAAAGTGGCTGTAGTTAAAGTGATTTTTAAATTATAGACTCTAAAACAATATTTGTTGATGAACTTTAAATCCAACACATATTTTCTTCCCAAAAGCTGCAACCTTGAAACTCAAAAAACCTTGTACTTTGTGCCAACTGAGAAAGTGCTATAAAATTTCAATAAAATCTACCAATAAATAAAACATTTTGAATTTTTAAATTTTGAGTACGAAATGTCCTAGCCTGGGTACGAAATGTCCGGGTATGAATTGTCCTGGTACGAAATGTCCCAGTACGAAATGTCCGGGTACGAAATGTCCTACACCCACGAAAAACAGGGAAGCCCTGCAGACTCTTGATCAGTTAGTATGCACTGCTCTCTTTCAACCCTCAAGTACACATTATGTCTAACTTACAAGATATGTCAAAAGGAACATAAAACCCAGATCAATTAATGTATTATGACAAGCAATAATTCAAAATGGTTCACAGTCAACCGAAGGCTTCTGACGTTCGCTTGGTTCTGACAGTCCCAGCAATCTGGAGTGACGAAGCAAAGTCATTTATGAGAGAGGCAGTATGCAGGGTTAGTCTTTTACTTATTTTTGGAAAAAAGGATTGTCTCCAAACACTGTCTGTCACAATCCTAAGCAGCCACATATATATTTTTGTTGCAGGTACACAGTTGATCAAGGTAAACAAAATTATTTAAACAAATTATTTATTTATTAATTATTTATTTAAAATAAATACATCCACCTCAAAAATTGTTATTGGTTTACACCTGGTGGCAGTAGAGCCATCCATTTTATGTTTTTATACATCACTTCAGTACTCACCCATGTGTTGCAAAAAGGAAATATATATTCTATTTAAATGTTTATGATTGTTCCAGTTTAATTTGTTCTGTATTTTTTCACTTTGATACTGATTAACAAAAGTATCTTTCATGACATGTTTGCACTCAAGTGGACAGTAAAACCAAATGGTCAGCAAATAATTTAAAAATAGAAATGCAGAAGTCACACGACCAGTTTAAATGGAGAAGACATTATTTCAAACACCCAGAGTACTACAAAATTAAGGTAGATATAAACAAGGTAAATACATACTTTTACCTTGTCAAAGAGATTCAGTACACAAACTACATTTGACACCCCAAAAAGGGCGGGTGTTACATGTTGTTTATTGGATTCTAATGAGCATAATGAAAATATCACAGGGCAAAATATCACACGCAACAGTTATGAGCACTTTGATCACAAACACAGCAGGCTTTTAAAATGTATTCATAAAGTAAGATTACATTGGGTTTTACATGACTTAATTAAGAGTTACAATCAAACAAAAACAAACAATATAAAATATGAAACAATAGCATGCATACATCAAACTTTCATTTACTTTCTTTTGGGACATATTTTGTTTATACTACATTTGTTTTAAATGAAATAAATAAAATAAAATTAGCGTCAGCTATCCATCTGGCTGTCCAAACTTCAGCCCAAGAATTTTGCCTGGCCCAGTATGATTTTAATCTTATGACATAATGAATGATCATTACAATAACTAATATTACTTTTAGATGACAAATTAAACCATAGCATTGTAATAAAGTGTTATGTTTTTGGATCCGAATTGAATGAATGTTTGTAACTAAACTATTTATTAACATGTATGTACAGAACTTTCAACTGGCTCAGATCCATGAACATGTGCATCGCCCTTAACCACATACACACACAGTGTTACAGTACAAGGCACTGTATTAGTATATTATCAAAGCTAGATGGGATACACTAAGACATTATATCCCTACCCTTTTCAGCAGTTCCCATTTAAGGCTTTCCAATCAAGTTATTGTTATAGCAAATAATAGAAAACCATTGTATAATATATATATATATAAAACGAATGTCTCTTCTTTAAAATTTTATATGTACAAGATTAATGCAATTAATCTATTGTCTCTATTCCAGCAAATAAGTTTTCCAAACTCTTCTCCATCAAAGGAATTATATACAGACTTATGTTCAATAGTCCATTTGATCTTTAAAAGTTATTATTAAAGTTACACATTATGTCATAACAAATCTTTTCTGGCAATTTTCTTTGCTTCACATGTCTTTTGTGATACGTTCACTGGTCCATTCTTATGTGGGGATGGTTGAACTAGTTGGTTGTATATCTGGTAATTTTATTCTGATTTCTCTGTCAAATAGGAGTTTGGCTGGAGTCTCCCCTGTTGTACAATGAGGTGTTGACCTGTAAACAATCAAAAATTTGTTCAGCTCACGGTGAATATTCAATTTCTGTGAATGAGCTATCTTTAGTGTTTTCATCAGTGTTCTATATTGCCGTTCTACCTCTCCGTTCGCTTGAGGCCAATATGGTGTTGATGTTCCATGTTCAATTCCTTGCTCCACAAGAAATGTTTTTTTCAAACTCCTCAGACACAAACTGTCCAGCATTGTTGGTTTTGATAGAGTATGGTAATCCATGAGTAGTGAACATGTTTTATCGGCATCTCACAATAACTGTGCTTGTAACACATCTGATGAAATTGATTTCAAAATAATGACTGAAATAGTCGACTACCACAAGGACATATTCTCTATTTGGCAAGGGTCCCATAAAATCTGCTGCCAGATCTTGCCATGTCCTTTAACTCAGTCCGTCTCATGTCCTCTGGTAAACTGACTCTCTGACACTCCCTACATAACCTGCAGAAGTTTTCCGCATCTTTCTCCATAGATGGCCACCATACCTTTGTATGTAACCTCTGTTTTGTTTTTATGATGCACTGATGACCTTTATGTGCTAACTGGATCACACGCTGCCACAGTTTGTAAGGTACTACAATGTGAGTTCCACACAATACTGTGTTATAAAATTCACATAATTCATCTTTGGCAAATACATATTTTGGGTATTTACATCTTCCCCAGTCATTGGAACGAATACAAACTTTGAGGTTTATTATTTCCTGATCCTTTCTGACTCACCTTCTATCTCTGCTGCGGGGCCATGGTGGCAGAGTGGTAATTTACACTCTTGCCTCCAACCTCTGAGATTGGGGTTTGGTTCCCGGCCTGACCTCAAGTGGGAAGGCTGGTAGTTGCTTGCCGTTGGTCGGCAGTTTACAGTATAGAACCTTGACCAACTGTATGAACTGGTTTCCTCTGCCCTTCCAACTACCTGTCGTGATGTGACCTGTATAGTGTTAAAAGCGACGTAAAACTCCAAATAAATAAATCTATCTCTGCTGCTGTCATTGTAACTGGTACTACAGACTTGGCTACAAAGTTAATGTATTTCTCATTGAAATCACTGATTTCAGAACTTTTATTCCTTTCTGGTATCAACCTTGACAACCAGAAATGTGAGCTTTTCCTGGCTTATATGTCACCCTGCATTAGTATGCTTGTAATCTCAACATCCATCTCTCTATACGGGCTGATGGTTTAGATTTTGGAGCATATATGTACTACAAAGGCACATCAACCTGACATCTTCTTCTAAAAGTTCCTTCTATTCTTTTTCAACCTTTCTTCTGAGACTAAATGGTGATCATCTCACCTGTTGGATCACTGGCCTCACATCTGGATCTGTATGTATCTTTACTTAATGGTTTTTGAGTTTGCCCAGTCCTCGAAATAACTTTTCATAACTCCTGTATATATCCTGATTAACCGTTTTTACCGCAACTTGATTTATCTGTAAAATCCCAAGTTCTTTTGCACTTTCATATCCAAGCAATGCATGCCTTTCCCCTTTTATAACTGTAAAATCAGTGTCCATTTTATTCTTTCACTTCCTTTATGCAGGAACAATTGTGCTGTGAATTGTTAATTATTCCAGAATTATCAGATTTGTAGTGGATTTCACTGCTGTCTTTAGTGAACATTTTGGAAAGCATTTGACACTTACAGACACAAATATTTATCGTAGGGAGTGAATAAGGAATAGATAAAATATGGCATATTACACCTTAAAACAATGTTCCAAATTTTCAGGCCGAAATTATCTCAGAAGAAACCAATGAAAATCTTGTATTGGCATTAGAACCTGAAGCAGCTTCTGTTTACTGCAGAACTTTGGAGCTTAACAGTTCAGGGGTTGATGGTAACATTAGATCTGGAGAGCGTATGCTGGTGTTAGATGCTGGAGGTACTAGTTGGTCATAATGAATTTTCCTTTGTAAAGTGAATACACTTCCTCTTCTATAATGTGTTGTTTTGGTGCCAGGGCTAATGAAAGCATATTTGTTACCTAAGTTATAAATATTTATAGCAATATGAGAGTATATCTCTTTATCACTAGTCAATTTGCCTTGTCAACAGTACTCCATTCGGTACTTGCAATAATTCTCTTTCAAAACATCAGTTATATCAGCTACATTAATAGCTGTTTCTGTTTTGGTTAGGTGGGACAGTTGATATAACAGTCCATGAAATCCAGTTTGATGGTAATGTGAAAGAGGTAGCTTCTCCTTCAGGTGGTCCATGGGGTGGAAAAATGGTGGATGAAAATTTTGTGGCATTACTTAAGCAACTTTTTGGATGTGAAACCATAGACCATTTCATGAAGACAAAACCACAGCCTTGGCTCAAGCTTATGACAACCTTTGACATAGCTAAAAAGACATTTAAATCCACTGGTAATGCTTCACTGCACATTGATCTGGGTTATAAATTTTGCATGGAGATTTCTATGAAGCTGAAGAAAGAAATTGATGATGTGCTAAAAGATGTGGATGGTGTTTCATTCAAAGATGGTTATCTAGTTATTGGACACAATAATGCAAGTAGACTCTTCTCTGGTTCTGTTGCAGAAATTGTAAAGCATGTCCACAGGGTGTTGAGAGATAACACAGGTGTTAAATATGTGCTACTGGCTGGTGGCTATGGTATGTGTGAGGTGTTGAAGGAAACATGTAAAACAGAATTTGGTGATCAAGCTAATATTTTGACCCCACATGAAGCACAGCTTGCTATTGTAAAGGGAGCTGTGTTGTTTGGTCATAACCCATTGCAGATAACCAGTCGTATTGCAAGATTTACATATGGCACATGTACTAGGAGCAGGTTTAAAGATGGCATTCATGATCCTGAGAGAAAGGTTATTGATGATGAAGGTAAGGAAAGGTGCAAAGGTTGTTTTAGTGTGTTTATAACAAAAAACGAAGAGGTGACAACTGGTGAACAAAGATTTTTTAGTTACCATCCCATGTACAAAGGACAGACAGAGGTAAACTTTGATTTTTACAAAGTAGACAAGGCAAAAGTTTTGTACACTGATGAATCTGGGGTTGAACAAATTGGAGAAGTGACACTGCATAGCACAGATGGTCCACTGGGTCAGAACCTAGAGGCACGAGTAACTGTTGGTGGCACTGAAATTTTAGTTGAAGCCAGAGACAAAAGTAAGGGTGAGAACTTCCCTGTTAGAACAACTGTTGATTTCATTTCATCCTGAAACATCTGTTGAATGTATCTACTGCAATATTTATATAGATGTTTAACCAGAAAGTAATAATTTTATGGGTGGCAAGATGCTTATCGGTTTGCAGAATTATTCGCAAAACAAATTTTATATAAGTAAGGTTATCAAATAGAGAAATGAAAGATCTAATGATGATATAACAAAACATAATGCACCTGTAACAATCAGACTCACCACAGGTAAGAATTTCAAGAAGAAATAGGAAGTGAATTATTTTACCATATTTAAACCCATTTTGGTTTAAAATGTCTGTTTATAAGCCTTCAACACATGTATTGAAATACTGCCTGCCAGAAAATTTGTTGTTGATATTTTAATATAGTTCAAGATATCTTTCTAGAATGTGATTTACGAAATTGTAGTATCTACCTCTGATAGCTGCCGTCTTTACTATATATTATAAAGGTGATAATTTTAAAAAGTGACTATCAAATTTAATTACAATAAAGAATATCTGAGTGGTACTGTTTGAGGTTTTCTTTATAACTGTTGTAAAATCATTAATATCATACTAAATTATTCTGAATTTTTGTTTAAGCATTTAAAAGCTTGTGAAAGACTATTGCAATTTTGCTTCTTGTTTTACTTGTTTAATGACTAACACCTTTCATAGATAATCTTCAATATTTTATAATATATATATATATAATATGGAACATGTATTTTAGTAGTAATCACAAAAGTATTGGACTGTGTTAGTAATTACTTATTCATGTAGTTTTTGGCCTCGTTGCTTGAAGTCAGTGTATTTGAATTTAATCTTTTACGTACATTATGCACTATTCATTAAAAGGTGTTTTAATTAATTGTGCATTATCATAGTTCTTGCTTTGAATAAGTCCAAACTAAATTTAAATATGTTTAAATCATAAGTCGCTCAAAGCTCTCCGTTTCTGTAAATGTATTTATTTTATAAAAATGTGTGTATTATAATGGTCATGTATTCCTTGATAAATCACCTTAATGTTGCATTTTTTTTCATTTTTCAGTAATAATTTGTGTTAGAAAATCAAATAAACTTATACTTGTTCTATTTTTTGTCTTTATTTCTACATTTATTAAAATGGTCCATACAACTAAGTTATTTCTTTAACATACAGTAAAGAACTGTACAAATACACTATTGCAGGAAAATTGTATTGTTTTGACCTTTCCCAAACTTGATCTTCTGCAAAATGTGAAAGCTCTAGTTAAAAGATTGTGAGATATCTTGTTCAAAACTCAGTAGCATGATCATAAAAAACAAATAATCTTTGACATGCAAAATTTTCTGGCCAAACAAAGTCTCCAATAGCCACCTGTACAGGAAAACTGAGTACCAAAATATAGACACTGAAATACAAAGCAGACCATTAAAATGGGTTGGACATGTCCTCACAATGTTAACATCAAGAAGTGCCAAAAAGTGTCTTAGATGGAATCCACCCAGAAAAAGGAGTGTGGCGGCAGAGTTAAAAGACATAGGGCTAACCTGGGGTAAAGCAGAGAGTATGGCCAAGGACAGATCAGCTTGGAGGTTGCAAGTAAGTATGCATCTGGAGATAAAGGTCAAATTTCAGAAGGTTGATCTGTAGACATTTCATATTTAAATAACACTTTGTACACATGGATCTGAATAGTTGATTTCTAATTTGTGTTTCACTAAATTTGAATTTTGTAAAAGTATTATGATGTACTATATTTTGTATTTCAAATGTTTATATTTTTATTTCAAAATATGTGGATGTAGTAATTTTATTTTCCTCTGATTGGGCAATCTGGGGAATATTGTACATAAATTGCTATAATCTTCACCAGTATTAATCAAACATAAACTTTTGCTTTAGTTTCTTGAGTTATGCTTAATGTGTTCCGTTCACATGATATGGCAGTGGTGGATCACTAAATTTCTAGCCCTCAGAGTGGCAGACTGTGCTGGCAGCTGAATTAAAGCTTTCTTTACAGGACAACTGAAATATTGGATTGAATATAATATGAATATGTTTGCTTCAGTAACCATGGGACAGTACTTGGGAGATATTTGACATAACAAGTTAAATGTTGAGAAATTTTTTTCTTCCTTTTAGACTTTCTTCTAGACTTGCTCCAAGTCTTTGTATTTGTATCCATCATTTACCTGAACAGTCTTTTTTTCTTCCTTTTTGACTTTCTTCTAGACTTGCTTGAAGTCTTTGTATTTGTATCCATCAGTAACCTGAACAATTTATATTGAAATTTACAGGAGTTCATTATACCACAAAGCATTCCAGAGTTAGGGGGATAGTCTCTGACAGGTCAAGGCTGCCTGTTTCTCCCAAAAGTCATATAATATATTACACAAAGACAAAAGGACTTGGTGAAAGTGTAACTTTCTTCAGGCCTATGTAGTTGACCCAATTTATAGCCACTGCATCACATGGACAATCTGCGTCAACAATGAACAAATACAATTTAATAGTGAAGTTCAAAGTTGGAATTTACATCCTGTTCAACAGCCAGAGACCATTAAGATTTGGCAGTTAATAAACTCCGTTTTGCTTTCATACTGAGGCTTAAATTCAAGCCCCCAACTTACTAAAAGCTAGGAGGCTTGTACCACTACATCTCTCCCACACATCTGACACTCCTAACATTCAATATTAATTTTTGATTTAATTTACAAGGCGCTGAGTTAGTGTGAACATCCTCTATGACACTCATAGTCCAACAAAGGAGGACTATGAGTGCCTCTATTACAAACAGCAAACAACAGGGGGGAGACAGTTGTGGTGTGAAGGTAAGTCTGAAAAGATTGGTTGGTCATGATTGGTTGTAACAAGACTCCATAGAGTAATATATTCCACTCAGATGGTGAAACAATTGTATATCCTTTGCAACCTTTCTTTTATTGAAACAGAAGTGAAACTATGGCAATCTGTTGCTAGACTAAGTTTACTGGAATTCAACAACACAGAGAGGGATATTAACTGAAATTTAGAGTTTTAATGCTAACAGTTTGTCAGTGAAGGTTTTCTAGAAAACAGATAATATGGGTTCACTTTTTCAACTGACAGAAATTTTACAAAGCTAGTGTTACAGTAATATAGACGGCTACTGATTAGTATTGTGAAAAAAATCCTTGATATGATAGTAAGAGACATGAGTAACATTTGTAGTGTGATTACTGTATCTGCCAACTGATTCTTCACCTTTACAATCAACACCATTCTATAACTTTAGGTAACTGTGAAAAGGGTTTCAAACTTTATTTCGGGCATTTCCAATTGATAAGAAGACATAATTACATTATGATACAAGTACATTTTTGTAACCTGTGGTGTAGCTAACAGTAGGGTGCTTGTTGATTAGGTTTTTATGTGTAATGTATATCACACGTGTCAATTTAGAGAAAAATTACTGAAACAATAAACAAACATTTGTTTTGTAAATTTGCTTTACCTAAGAAAAATAATAAACAGGAAGAACTTTTTCTTGGCCTTGTTGCAGCATGGAAATTACTGACAATCTGACTGCTCCTGGTATTATAAAAATTTCTGTAAGAAGATATGGAACGAAATTCTTGGGAAAACCAGTGTGAAGAAACCTAAAAGATATTGGTGTATCTACTAGTGTTTGATATAATTCTGACCACACTATTTTGGATACATTGTAATTTATGAATAGATTGAATTTAGAGACTTCTAAAAGTGAATTACAGTAAACCAGCCATCTACTGACACGAGCATTGGCCACAAGTATAGAAGTATCACAATTAAGAAACAGCCTTACCAGTCTGAAGTACCTGAATTGCATAATTTTTGCATACAGTCTATGTTTAGACAACGAAAAGGCAAAGTCAAACCAGATACCCAGGTTATTGACTGCAAACTTATCTATCTCTGGTTTGACCACATTCACGACACTTTATTCATGATCAAGTAGGAAGGCTTTGTCACAATTTAATACAGATGGAAAACCTCCCCGGAACTGGGCATGAAAACACATGCAGGAGGTTGCATGTGTGCAGTCTATCATTTGCTCAACGCTTCTGGCTTTTCTGATTCTGGCTTTCATTTCTTGCATTTTAGCACTCACTTTTTGCCTTTGCCTCACAATTAAAGTTGCCATCAGTCATTGGAAGGACCTTCTCATTCTCCAAAATGGTCGTTAAGGATCGAGGAAGAAGGCAAGAACCATGAATGGGCCTCAAGACAAACAATTCAGTACCCTAGTGTGATACACAAGGACTGGTCACTTACTTGATCTCTACAAACCTGTACTCCAAGTGAATGTTCTTGTAAAAAGTCAACTGGAAAGTTGTAATCCTCTCTTTATCTAACTCCCAGAATTTTGAGTTGAGACTACCCAGCAGGCACACGCTTTAAAATATCATTTAGAGTTGAAAAATAGTCATGACACTAAAATCAGCATGTTCATCTAATAAATCTAAGTTAGTTTTCTGACAGGAAAAAGTAGCGATATTTTGACCAGAAATTATGTCAACTTTGGTTGAAAAATTCACACTGACATAATTTGAACCCTAATTCAAAGCTGGATTTTTAACTTGAAAAAGTGGTTAAATTTCAGAGGAAAAATCAACACTAAATCAAGTTAGATTTTCTGACATGAAATCTTAGTCACATTGTAGAACGAAAAACAGGTTGAATATTTGGAAATGAATGACTGGTAGCTGATGATAATTGAGAATATATTTTCTAGAGAGACATAACGTGATTAAATCTAACTTTTTTAAAATGAAGTTATTATTTGCAATAGTTATTGCACTTGTAGTTATTCGTAAAGCAAAGACTAAAAAGCAAAGACAATTTTTTTTGAAAAATTATGAAAACAATATTAATAACTCTACTAGATGTGTATATGTACCTGTACATTTTGACTCATTCTCCTTATTAATTTGGAGCAACAACAAAGTTTATGATGCCAAAAAAATAATTATTAATAATTTATATTTTGATAAAAAAATAACTGATTATTAAAAAAAATAATTTCTTTGAAGTTAAATATTTTTCATTTAAAAGAGATAAATTCAAACCTATTCCTCCACATGTAGTAATATGAATTTGCTCTCAAATGCTCCCAAAAATAAGTTTCAAATTTGCAAGTTTACACTGAAAACCACTTTTATGCAGAGAATTTAAGCTATAACATTTGATCACAGGTAATGGGGTTCCTGGCTTTTTCTTATCTGTACTATGTAACATATACCACTAGGGGAGGTTACCCTTGTTCAACTACATGCATGGTGTGTACTTCTGTAGGTCACTTTTTGTGGTCAGAACTGACAGCTAATTAAGTTGGGGAGTAAAATGGGGTGGAGTTATGCAGATCTTGCTATTCTTGTGTTTTTATTCAGTTTACATGACAAAGTTGTACCAGACACAAGTGTCTGAACTGAACATTCCAGCTCTGCTACATAATTATAGCTTCTTTATAATTACAATAACCAACTTCACTTAATAAAAATGAAGAAACTGGTTGGATGAAAATGGATGAAAATGAAGAAACTGGTTGGATGAAATACTGAAGACATAAACCATGTCACAATTTTTTTTTTACAAAGAAAAAAGACATGCATTATATATTTCTTTTAAAATTTCACAAAGAAGAATTTCAATTGAAGACATTAAATATTTCAATTTCAATTCAACTTTTACAGCGCTTAATCTTTGATATAGTGACAGACTCTAAGGCGCAACATCATAAGCATAGTTACGAAAATCATTGTCCTTATCCATAGCAATGGTCAACATCACGGAGAACGCCGTTTATTAAATAAACATAAAAGTGGATATTTAGTTGAAAATATGGAATTACATATCTTGAGCAATAATATTTGAAAGCTAATGTAAACTTATGAACAGACACAATAAAATGCACCAGCTGCACTCAATGCATGACACTGTTTTCTTACAATGTTAGCAGACATGGAATATTGAATATACCATGAATTATGAGAACATGACACCTTGGAAAGTATAAATAACTTTGAAATTGTATCTAAGTTGCACCTCAAATAAAGAAGACAGTGTAAACAACCTGATTTCTACCATTGAATCCAACCCTATCTCATTGAATTCAACCTGATTTCACCCATTACATTTAACCTGATTTTATTGGTTGGATCCAACCCAAAACGGTTTGCAAAATCTACAAGTATTTCAAGCAGATTTCACCCATTGAATTCAACCTGATATCAATGTTGGTTTCAACATGATTTCAAATGTTGGATCCAACTAAAACGGTTTGCAAAATCTACATGTATTTCAACCAGATTTCTATGTTGGATTCAACCAGATTGCAAAGTTGCATGCCTACTGGTTATGCATTTGTGCAAAATTCAATCTGCAGGTTAGTCACTCTGTCCGCTCAGTTTCACTACATTATACTCAACAATTGACAAAAATTCCACTGGCACCCAGTAAAACACAAGATACAGTTCAAAATTAGACTGATTATATAGCCACAAAAGTTTAATACATGGTTTACCTCTATGAGAAACCCCCTATCTAGAAATACCTGCTATACAGTTGACCAAATTAATGTTGATATAAGTCCCTCTCGCTCCATTATGGACAAAGAGTCTAAACACTCTTGTAGATTATTGTTGGCTATGACTAAGGAGCATCACTGATAACATCTTTTGTCAAGAGATTTTAGTTGGATCAAACCTTAAAAATGAATTCAACAGGTGAAATCATGTTGAAATACATGTTGATTTGTAAACTTTTTAGTTAGAGCCCAATGGCTAAATCAAGTTGAAACCAATGGGTAATTTTATTTTAAAACAAAGGGTTGAAATTAGGATGAAATCCATACATATTTTACAACTTGTAATTTGGATCCAACATTGAAATCTACGTTGCTCTAACTCAAGTGTACTGCTTTCACGGAATCATGACATGTGTAATATTATTTATCATTTAGTAGTTCAGACTTCTGTTTCATGTGGCTTGTTAAATTAATGTAATTTGCTAATTGGCACCTTCCCATTTAATTTATAATGTAATGACAGATTCATTGAGGATAGCTGTTGCATTTTGTTTTCATCACTCTGGATTGTATATTCTGAACATTAATATTAATGACTAGTTTTCTCGTATTTTATGTTCACATAACTGCATAATCCAATTTTTTTCAGTCAAGTGACTTTATAGTAATATTTTAAACAAATTAAATATCTGTAAAGAAAGATCAATATTGCATTCGCTTTGTTTATATCTAGTGATAAATATTAAAGTAGGTTTAAAAATAGTTTTTAAGAATATAAGCAGGAAAACGATCAAACAATCAGTCAGACCTGTGAATCAAATTGCCTGGCTTTATCAAAATAAAATTTTGAAATGCTCACCACAAAAACTGACATCCTTCAGTAACTGTAAACATTTCCAATTATCATGCACCATCCACACATTCCAAACATTCAACATATTTTTGTTCTGAAATATGACTACTTGTTCATGTCTGAAATCTAACTAAGATTTAATGCTGAAAATATATAGTCAGAATCAATTTTTAACACCAAAGATTGAAAATCACCATAATTTCTGATATAAAATATGATTACTTTCTGATGTCAGAAAACTAACTTAGACTTAGTGTTGAAAATATGAATGTCAGCCTCAGGATATATTTTCAACACTAAACAAATATGTTTTCAAGGTTTTGTCCTGCTGGGATCTTTGTCTAGACTTACTCTGTGGACTCATGTTTCCCTGTGTTCATATCTATAACCCTGGATTAACAACCTAAACTTCCCTTGATTATCGCTTTTTTGCTCAATTATTTGTTAATTTAGACTGAGTCTATCCCAGCAGGCATGCAACTTCGAAATCAGGTTGAATCTAATGGTGAAATCTGGTTGAAATACATGTAGATTTTGCGAACCAATTTTTAGTTGGATCCAATGAGTGAAATCATGTTGAAATCAATGGGTGAAAACATGTTTAAACCAATTTGTAAAATGTGGTTAAAATACATGTACATTTTGCAACTGTTATAGTTGGATCCAATGATTTAAATAATGTTGAAATCAAAGGGTAAAATCAGGTTGAATACAAGTGTAAAAATGTGGTTAAAGTACATGTAGATATTGCAAACTGTTTTAATTGGATCCACCCAGTGAAATCAGATTGAATCCAATGGGTGAAATAATGTTGAAGTATGTTTTGAATTTGAAAATTATTTTTTTAGATCCAATGTTTAAACCTAATTCTAATTATATTCTGATTGGACTTTTATAGCACTTAATCTCCCCAATTCAAAGGAGACTCTAAGGCGCAACAAACCAAAAAACAGTCAACAATCTCAATGACCAGGGACAGAAAAGAGTTCAAGCACCACGGAGAATGCCAGGGGTAAGTAAGACTAAGGAGGGTAAGCTTTCATGTAAAGGTAGGCTTTGAGGCGTTTTCTGAAGGAGGCGAGGGAGGGGGATGCACGAATCTCCCCAGGAAGAGCATTCCAAATGGTAGGAGCATCAAAAGCAAAACTATGACCAAATTGTTTGACAGATTTATGGACTGAGGGTTGAAACTTGGGAATGACAAGGAAATTTCCACCACTCTGGCTGCGCCTGGTACTGTAGGAATGTGCCTGGTACTGTAGGAACTACTGTAGGAAGAGATGTAAGGAGCAAAATACTTGGGAAAACCAGTGTGGAGAAACTTATAAACAAGAGTGGCAGTTTTAAAGACTGAGCGATGTTCAACAGGCAGCCAATGCAGTTTCTTAAAGGTCATAGGCAACGTTTTTCACAAAAATTGTGAAGTTAACTTAATTCAGTAGAGAAACACCCTATAAGTATGAAAATGTGGTTTATTTTAAGAAATATATGGTACAAGAGGCATAAATAGTATTAGAAAAATAAATATCACGAAGTGGAGATAAAAAGCTGACATATTGTTTTTCTCGTAGAAGATGATTGATGACGTCACAGGTTCAAAACGAAGTTCTGTTTAGTTGGAGATGTAATGTATATATTTACAAACTGAAGGAAGATAACATGTTTCTTTGCCAGAAAAAAGACCACTAGCCTTTATTTTTTCCAGATGCTGTTTTTTTCTCAAGTTTCACATAATTTTTAACCACTAACAGTTCTAACAAATACAGATATGCTACATATAAGTAGGCCTGTCTTGGAATGCAGAAAGCGTAAACATTTGTATGAGATATTTGTTATGACTTTGATCGCAAGGTGGCTTTTCATAGACAAAATAAAAGGAATGATGTTCAACTTTTAACTCTTTAATAATGATTTATGTCATTATATACACTTTACAAATGATAATATACATGTGTTTCCAATATCAGAACCCAAACTCTATCTGTATAATAACTTTATTTAACCATTTAGTACTACAATTGCTGAATCAAATCAATGTCTATATGGAAAATATTTAACAATGTCATAGAGTCCCTGGGTAGACTGCATAGTCATTATCTCTGCCGAAACTGGTAAATGCCAGAAGACATCAGAAGCTACTAGAAGGGTGGTACTGCAATCCCTCAGTGCTTAAAAAGAAATAATAAATTTCCTTACTAACTATACTTGGGGAAATTAACAATATATTACATTTACTTCAGTTATAGTCTGAATCAATTAATCTGTCTTAAAAATTTAAAGTATGAATTTTACTGGTAACTACTATCTTCTAAGCAGAATCTAGCAATATTCATAATCACATTACAATTACATAGTATTTTAAACATACTAGGGAATTGCTAAACAGAAGGATCTACAATGACTATACTAAATAAACTACAAATATTAAAGCTTTAATAAACTAAAGTTATACTACTTAAACAAACTACATGTACTTACAGACATCAAACTTTCCACTTCAGATAAAGCCGAAGCTCTCTACACATCCTTTCCCACTGACTTCAAAAACCCAACTAACTTTTCCATGTATCCCAATTTCCTTCAACAATTTAATAATAAAAGAATTTTGACCTTCAACAATAACATCTAGTTCAATAATCCTTGGTCAAACCACCTTCAACATTAATCAAGCAACATGGTTTAAACATCATTCACACTGACATGATTTTCCGACAAGTTTGCATGAAACACCCTTTAACTTTGTATAAATACACATTATTATACAGTACATCATATATACCACTTTAAACAACTGATTGTGTTAAATAGAGTTTAAGAAAATATAATTATAATATTTATATTCATTTAAAGTGACTACATTACCAGAACAAGTGTGACCGGGGTTTAACCTTAGGTCTTTATCAATATTAAATAACAATACTAGTCTCTCTATATATAAAACACATGATTCAGACAGTCATTTATACACAATGCTGCATCAATGTACTTTAAAGGTCACTGACA
This sequence comes from Sabellastarte sp. h YS-2021, assembly GCA_964017235.1. Classification (NCBI taxonomy): domain Eukaryota; kingdom Metazoa; phylum Annelida; class Polychaeta; order Sabellida; family Sabellidae; genus Sabellastarte; species Sabellastarte sp. h YS-2021. The sequence continues at coordinate 22,152,143 of OZ024928.1, forward strand.
ATACTGGACTATATATATCAATGCACACCTAGAGAAACTTACAAAATCTTTAGTTGGTAAATATAATAAAATTGGACATATTTGTACACAGTGTAAAGAATGTCATGAACTGAGTGCACTGAACTGACAGAAGTCAAGTTTCTAGAGTCCATTGAAAATACACAAACATAATTCAAATTTTAACATACCCTTCCCCTTAAGTCAAATGTTTTTGACAAAAACACAATTTAAATTATGTAACAAGTTAACATTTACACACTACTATTTTACAACCTGCTAAGATAGTCAGCACATACATTTTGTGAACCTTTAATTGCCCTTATTTTACATTGATATGGTTGCAATGCAAGTGCCCACCTCACAAGACGTCCATTTTCCATCTTTGACTGACATAAATATACAAGTGGTTGATGATCTGTCTCAAGAATAAAGTCCTTTCCATAAAGATAAACATGGAATTTTCTGATAGCCCAAACCAGAGCCAAGCACTCTTTCTCAATTACAGAATAGTTTAACTCACTTTTGGTCAACTTTTTACTGGCATATGCCACAGGGAACTTTTGACCATCAAAATCTTGCAAAAGACATGCACCTAGCCCTACTTCTGATGCGTCTGTCTGAAGAATGAACTCTCTTGACAATCAGGGAGTCTTAAGACAGGATTTGAACTCAGAACTTTTTTCAAGATAACAAAAGATCTTTCTTGAGCATCACCCCATACTATCTTATTTGGGCAACCTCTTTTAGTCAGGTCTGTCAATGGAGCTGCTACCGTACTGTAATTGGGTATGAATTTGGAATAAAATCCTACTAACCCTAGAAAACTTCTAACTTGTTTCTTGGTTTGTGGTATTGGGGCTTGTTGATGTTAAATAACTTCTCAGGGTTAGGACTTATTTCCCCCTCTCCCACAATATGCCCTAAGTAATCAACACTGGTAAACCCTAGTTTACACTTTCACGGTTTCATTGTTAGACCAGCAGATCTCACTCTCTCAAACAGTTTCCTAAGTTCACACAAATGTTCATTCCATCCAAATGAATGAGTCAGTACATCATCTATGTAATGTTCAGATTTGTCTAAACCTTTGAGAAGCAACGTCATCATACGAGTAAATGTAGCTGCAGAATTTACAAGACCAAACAGCATTCTCAAATAACAATATGACCCTTTTGGAGTTACAAAATATGTTTTGTCCTGACTTGACTCATCAACAGCTATTTGCCAATAACCTTTTGACATATCACATTTGAACACCCATTTACTGTCTTTCAATTTGCAAAATATTTGATCTGCCTGGACCATTGGTTCAGTTGAAAAAGAGGTCAAATGGTTCAACTTTCTGTAATCTGTACAAAAACGGACCTTTCCATCAGGTTTTTTTACAAGTACTATTGGAGATGCATATGGAGAATTACAAGGTTTGATCACATGCATTTTCAACATACTCTCAATCTCAGAATCTACAGTACCCTGCATATGATATGGTATTGGGTATGGTTTTGATCTGACTGGTTCAGTACTTGCTAAATCTATCTCATGTTTAACCACCTTTGTGTAACCTGGGAAGTCTCTTTTCTGCTGGTCACCTAAGTCTGGGTTGATAACTACATCTTTGTACATTTCTGTTTGCTCAATACAAGTAAACTGAATTAAGCTATCATCATCAACCGTACCTTTTTCTGAATCTGGCTCAATAATGGCAGAAGAAACTACCTGCAAAACTGAATTCTCAGCTATCTCAATTGTTGAACTGACAGATTGTTCAATCCTACGCTCAATATACTTCTTGAGTAAGTTTGCATGGTAGGTTTTAACCTTACCCTTAACTTCAACTCTGTAATCATCACCAAGTACACCAACTATGTTGTAAGGGCCCTGCCATCTTACCAGAAGTTTGTTTGTCTCAGTTGGCAAAAGAACCAAAACTTTCTCATTCTTCTCAAACTTACGTCTTTTACTTTTCTTGTCAAAGTAAAGTTTGCCTTTTTCTTGTGCACCCTCTAAGTTTTCCTGAGCTAACTTACAAGTATTCTCAAGTCTTTCTCTCAAATCTACTATGTATTGATATGTGGTTTTAGTTTCATCAGAATCAATCTCAGCTGTCCATAAGTCCTTAAGTATGTTCATAGGTCCTCTAACTGTTCGTCCGTATAAAAGTTCAAACGGGGAAAACCCTGTACCGGCCTGAGGGACTTCCCTATATGCAAACAGAACAGCTGGGAGATACCTATCCCAATCTTTGGGTCGTTCAGCACAAAGTTTTCGGAGCATTGACTTCAAAACAAAATGAAACTTCTCCACGAAACCATTACATTGTGGATGATATGGGGTTGTTACTAAGTGTTTTACACTCAGGAGCCTATTTACCTCTTGTATGACTTGAGACATGAACTGAGATCCTCTGTCACTCAAAATCTCACATGGTACTCCTACCCTAGAAAAGATTTCTATCAAACCTTCAGCAACACACTCAGTATCTATGGATGGAAGAGCAATGGCTTCTGGGTACCTTGTGGCATAGTCAACCATTGTAAGAATGTAACGATTCCTACGCTCAGTGATTGGAGAAAAAGGTCCAACTAGGTAAATTGCTACCCTTTGAAATGGAGTATCAATAAGTGGCATTTTGTTCAAGGGGACTTGCGGTACCCTACCTTTTGGTGTAGTTTTTTGACACAAATCACAAGACCTGCAAAATAGATTCACTTCACTTTGCAAACTTGGCCAATAAAAACTGGACATGACTCTGTCTAAGGTTTTCTGGATTCCCAAATGGCCACCTAACAGTGTTTCATGAGCTAGTTTAAGAACTTTTGTCCTTAATTTCTGGGGTACTAACAACTGTTTAACCACTTTCTGTTTCCCTTTAGACTGAAACCTACGATACAAGAAACCTTTCTCAACAAAGTAACTGGTTTCATTACCACTCTTCAGTTTTATAGTTTTGTTTTGTTTTGCTCAGATCCTACACTTTGTTAAGACTATTATCCCTTACTTGTAGTTTTTTGAACTCCTCAGAGGTTAAACCTAAGTCAATTTCAGAAGGATCTTCAATGGACTAGTTGGTTTGTTCAATTTCTCAGCTTGAGACCTTGTCATTACAGCTACTGTCTCAGTTTTTCCTTAACTTGTTTGGTCTCTTCCTGAACACAATGCCATTCAGGATCTGGGTCATTTACATCTCTAGCACCTAGAATGTTCCCTACAACAAGTGGATATATGGGACTTTCCATAACCATAGCATCAGTTTCACCTACAAAGAATGGGGTATCTATGTGTACTTTGGCAATTGGAACCTTTTTGACTGTACCATCAATAAGAACACAAAGATAAACTTTCTCTGTAAACTGTTCTGGTTTTACCAAGTTTGATTTTACAACAATACCTGTACACCCACTGTCACGCAAAGTATCTACAGTAACACCACCTACAACACCTTTAAACACTGGCAAATTGTTTTTTGAACCAACACTGAAGTCTTGTTCACACACACCAACTATAGGCAATGATTTACCTGACGCCAGTTTTAACTGATCACCTTCAACACTCCCTGATAACATGCGTAATACACAAGTTGCACCAGTACCATGGTCATTAGTTTCATTACTTTGTTGTATTGCACTAGCAACATTGAGTTTCACTCTACAGTTTCTTCGTATGTGACCCTTTTTACCACATCGGTAACAAGTTTTATCATTGATACTAGTCTTTGTTGTCATCTTGGACTCACTACCTTTTACATTAGTCTTGTCACTTGATGTTTGTTTCACAGAAATAGTCTCTTTTACAAAACAGTTCTGATCACCATGGGCTTCAACAAATTGTTCCGCTAAACAAGCCATTTCTTTATTGTTTTTGGTACACGCTCTTTCAAGAACACTGCTAGAGTCTTACTACAGTTTAACAAAAACTGTTCTCTCAGAATGAGGTCAGACAAATTTTCAAAACTTTTGGACACTTCTCCAAATTCGACCCACCTCTCAAAATAATTTGTAAGTCTATCAACAAACTGGGATGGTGTTTCACCCTTTTCAACTCTAGAATTCCTGAATTTATTTCTAAAGCCTTCTTCTGTCATCCCATACCTCTTTAGAAGTGCTTTTTTGAGTTTCTGATAATCATCACTATCATCTTTACCCAATCTACGGTAAACCTCTAACGCAGTCCCCGAAAGAAGTGCACTGAGACTCATAGCCCAATCTTCAGGTTTCATACCTTGTGCTACAACATACTTTTCAAAACGAAATAAAAACGAGTCCATGTTGTCCTTACTTTCATCAAATGCTGATAGTTTTGGATATTTTGCTGAAACTACCCCCTGACCTGGTAAAGACGTTTGAGATGCATTAAGACTAGCTATCTTTAATTCTGCTTCTTTTAGTAGTTTTTCATGTTCCTGCTTAGCTGCACGCTCATCCCTTTCTCTAGCCTGTTGTTTAAGTTCATGTTCCCTTTCTATAGCTTGTTGTTCAAGTACAAACTTTTGTAAGGCATCCCCTTCCAACCCCATTTGTTTCCCATTTTCAACTAGCTTTTCCATTTTAAATAGAACAAGCTATAACTCTACTCTGAAGTGGAAATAACACCAGGCTAGGACTTACCTCTGCCTAACCAAAGCACACAGGTTACAACAAAATAACTATTGGTACCAATATAGTTCTATGTCAACCTAGTAATGCTTACGTGGGTTTTGAAGAAACAATAGTATACCCTTGATACCATTCAACAACTGAAGTCTCTTAATTATCTTAAAAACATATGCAGTACACTCACCCTTCTCTACTCTTGTACTCACAAATCAATACTACCAGTACTTCAACATATGACTACATATACAGGAAAGAAACACTACCTAGTATCACAAAATAGCACTTTTATGGCACCATCAACAAAATAATTTCAGAAGTCAAATTTTTACGAACAAATTTTCCTACAACTTTTTTTTTTTGCCTACAAAAAATATCCTGGTCATGGCACCAATGTTATGACTTTGATCGCAAGGTGGCTTTTCATAGACAAAATAAAAGGAATGATGTTCAACTTTTAACTCTTTAATAATTATTTATGTAATTATATACACTTTAAAAATGATAATATACATGTGTTTCCAATATTAGAACCCAAACTCTATCTGTATAATAACTTCATTTGACCATTTAGTACTACAACTGCTGAATCAAATCAATGTCTATATGGAAAATATTTAACAATGTCATAGAGTCCCTGGGTAGACTGCTTAGTCATTATCTCTGCTGAAACTGGTAAATGCCAGAAGACATCAGAAGCTACTAGAAGGGTGGTACTGCAATTCCTCAGTGCTTAAAAAAATAATAAATTTCCTTACTAACTATACTTCGGGAAATTAACAATATATTACATTTACTTCAGTTATAGTCTGAATCGATTAATCTGTCTTCAAAATTTAAAGTATGTATTTTACTGGTAACTACTATCTTCTAACCAGAATCTAGCAATATTCATAATCACAATACAATTACATAGTATTTTAAACATACTAGGGAATTGTCAAACAGAAGGATCTACAATGACTATACTAAATAAACTACAAATCTTAAAGCAACATGGTTTAAACATCATTCACACTGACATGATTTTCCGACAAGTTTGCATGAAACACCCTTTAACTTTGTATAAATACACATTATTACACAGTACAGCATATATACCACTTTAAACAACTGATTGTGTTAAATAGAGTTTAAGAAAATATGATTATAATATTTATATTCATTTAAAGTGACTACATTACCAGAACAAGTGTGACCGGGGTTTAACCTTAGGTCTTTATCAATATTAAATAATAATACTAGTCTCTTTATATATAAAACACATGATTCAGACAGTCATTTATACACAATGCTGCATTAATGTACTTTAAAGGTCACTGACAATACTGGACTATATATATCAATGCACACCTAGAGAAACTTACAAAATCTTTAATTGGTAAATATAATAAAAGTGGACATATTTGTACACAGTGTAAAGAATGTCATGAACTGAGTGCACTGAACTGACAGAAGTCAAGTTTCTAGAGTCCATTGAAAATACACAAACATAATTCAAATTGTAACAATATTGCCTCCCCCATTTTTTCAAGGTTTTAAAACTGTGATGGGAAAGTAGCCTTTCACTAGTTAAATATTTACATAAAACTAAGAATCTGTTGATAAATTCAAAGTTGTCATTAAAATGTACTGAATAATATTTTTTTTGCCTTTATCACCAGTAGTTCTATCAAGATAAAGTATGATGTAAAGTGAAATCAAAATATACAATTTGTTTTCATTTGCATAAATTATTTATAAAAGCATGCCGTTGTAGTCAAATTTATTAAATTTATTCTGAAAGAATCCTTAAAGTTCTAACTTTTATATTATCAGTTCATGAAATAATTCAGTATATAATGGGTTTTCCTTAAGATATATAGCAGTTCAGTACTTATTGACCTTATGTTTGGATAATTTTAAGTTTTGGAAATTATATGTAGCATGGTAACATTTTTTTCTCCATTTAAGCCTTTGTTGAGACCAAGAAAAAGGAACTGTGTTTGGATGATCATTGCAGATGGCTAGACATATTATGTATACTATGAAAGCAGCATTGTTTAGTTTTGGTGGGAAAGTTCTGAACTAATTTGGGGAACATATATGATTATCCTTGCTTGAGGCCCAGTTCTAAAGACATTTATGTTGTATTTATTTCATCTCCTAGCAATAATTAGTTTTCAAAATTAAAAAATAACTATCACTATCCAAACTCATCTCAGAGTTGCACCTGGTTGACTGCATTGTTCTGTGATTTTTCTCCAACTTGCTTAGTACCTCTCTAAATATTTTTTTATCTGAAACAGATATAAAAGATGTTCTCAAGGCTATTTCAGAAACTTACTGTGGCAGAATGATGTCTTATAAACAAATAAACTTCTTAAAAACAGATAATGCAATCTTTTAAATATATATGTATGTATTAAAAGGCTTACAAAACCGATAGTTTGTTTACATTGTCAGGGCTAGTACTTTTTACGGGAGTTGTCGAGTGAAAAATAATGGCGACAGTTGTGAAAATCTTGAAAAAACAGCCAGAAAGTGACTGAATATACCATGTAACCTTGTCCAGACGCATCTTATTTTTACAGAAATTGAACTTTTATATGTATATGTAATTATTGATGAATGATCTGAAAATGTTTCCTATGACCTTTAAGAACAGGAGTTATACTAGTGTATCTGCTGGTATTTGAAATGATTCTAGCTGCACTGTTTTGGGTGCACTGTAGTTTGCGAAGATTGAACTTAGAAAGACTCCTGAAAAGTGAGTTACAGTAGTCCAGTCGACTGCTAACATGAGCATTGGCCACAAGTACAGAAGCATCATGAGTAAGAAGCCGCCTGACATGTCTAAAGTCACAGAGTTGCACAAAACAGCTTTTGCAGACATTCTGAACATGCTTAGATAAAGAAAATCAGCATCGAACCACACACCCAGATTCTTGACCCACTCAGCAGGGTAGAGAGGACTACCTAAGATGGTAGATGGAAAATATCCTTTCAATTTTTCCCTCTGACTTTTTGAACCAAATACAATAAACTCAGTTTTATCTGGACTGAGTTTGAGTTTACTGGCTGACATCCACACCTTTATATCGTCCAGGCACCTGTTCAACTTTTCAAAGGCAGCAGATGAATTCTGCTGGGATAGATGAATATAGACTTGAGTATCATCTGCATAACAATGAAACATTACTCCTTTGTGTTGACCAATAACCAAACCAATGGGTGTTATATACAGAGAAAATAGTAAAGGACTCAAAACAGAGCCTTGGGCACACCAAACAGGAGTTTACAAAGATCGGAGAGAGTAGAACCAATTTTTATTGACTGATAGCACTCAGATAGGTAGTAGGTGAACCATTTCAGAACAGAACCACCAATTTCAAACCAGGTCTGAAGGCAATGAAGAAAGGTGAAATGACCAATTGTGTCAAATGCTGCCAAGAGATCGAGCAGTATCAAGGCAGTAGGTTCGTATCTTGACAAAGATAGGTGAACTTCATTTTTATAGAGAAAAGACCTCAGTCAAGTGACCTGTTTTATATGCTGATTGATATGGATTGTCTAAGTTATGAATATGAATATGTGTTCTAACAGTTGCTTCGCAATCACACATTCAACCAACTTAGATATGAAACTAAGGCCAGAAACAGGACGATAGTTCTTAAACTCGTCTGTAGGAAGAGTAGCTGTTTTAATAATTGGACTAACAACAGCGGTTTTGAGACCATCAGGGATGCAACCCTCCATGAGTGAGCAGTTAACCAGCTTTGTAATTGATGGTAATTGATTTTGTTGACAGTATCTTGAGGAATTTCACTAAAGGCAGTAATTTTCGGAGGGTCTGAAGAAGGATGAACATCCTTATCAGTGCCCGAGGGGATGAAAGTATCTCTAATTGTCTTGATTTTATTATGGAAAAAGGAAGCAAACTGATCAGCCAATGCCTTGTCAGACTCGTGAGGTAGAAGTTTCACTTCAGAGACCCTACTCAGGGTTTTTCGCAGCACATGCCATAGTTTTCTAGAGTCTTGACTATTATCAGAGATAAGTTTACTATAGTAGTCTGACTTATCCTTGTTAACCAGAGAATTACACCGAGCAATTTGGCGATGAAGCTGAATTCTGTTCAGTGGATTTTTTGTCCTACGCCAAGTTTTTTCAAATTGACATCTAAGGGACTTAGCACATCAATAAGAATCAGACACCCAATCTACAGAATCTTTCTTTTTCAATCTAGATAAAAGTGGTGCATGTTTGTGAAGAACATCCTCCAAGTCATGTACATATTACTCATAAAGGTCTACAACAGCATTAGCAGGAGATTTAACAAGGGAAGTGTTTTTAAGATCAGAGCGGAAACTGGACATGTTGATAAGGTGGTACCTTCTGTATTGAATCTTATTTGGAATATGAGTAACTTGATAAGGCAGGACAATTGGGCATTTCACTAATGCATGATCAGATACAAAATCACAAATTTTGACATCAACAATAGTATCCTGATCGATGGGTGAAAGAATGAGATCAAGTGTATGACCATGCAGATGGGTAGGTTGTTTAACCAACTGTTTCAGATCACATGAATCAAGAAAGGTCATAAATTTATGACCATCACCACCTGGTACATCAACATGAATGTTGAAATCCCCAAGAATATGATATGAGGAGTTGATGGATGACAAGAAACTGACAAAAGACATAAATTATTCCTTAAAAATGCAGGTACACGATCCTGGAGGGTGATAGACACAGGCAAGCAATAGTGAATGGCCATGAAGCCCAAGAGACACCACCATGTTCTCAAATGACTGATACAAAGGAGATTCCACTTTATGTAGGCTACAGGATGATCTAATGAAGAAACCAACACCGCCACCTATACCTGAGGGATGAGGCCTTTGAGGTTATATGTAATCAACAGGAGTTATGGATCGTAGTAAGCTATCTGAGGTAAAGGAGCAAACGTGTTGCGGTGAGACAAAGAATGTCAAGGTTATTTGATGCTACAATATCGGCAAGGAGAGGGCCCTTATTCTTAACGGATCTGGTATTCAATACACCCAATGTAAGGGGACCAGGGTTGAGGGACACATCCCTGCCCAATAATAGTAACATCATTAGCCCTCTTCTGTTGACCAGATTTGAAAATTTGTGACTTGAACAAGAGTACAAAAATTTTTTTACAATTCTGATCATTGTGGTACTTAATGTATTGGATACACTACTGTGGAGACACTCAGACCTATGAGCCAAATCAACTGTGAATAGTGTCACAAAAAGGAGTACCCGAAGACTAATAATGACTGGTGGGACTGTTCAAGAATATTACCCCAATCTAGACTCATCCGTAGGGGGTCTCAAGAGTATGTCCCTAGTCTAACACAGTCACAACTCTTCGTCCTGTGGGCGACTCACAGGCACCCTAACACCCCACACTACAGCCTCACCTTAAGCTAAGTGCCAACCCACCACCCACCAACAACAGGAGTAGTATATATGAAGTGAGTGAAAATTAACAAAAAGAAAACAAACAAGACTCAGGTTTGTTGGTGGAATTCACCTAATATTATACTTAGTTAAAATATTTCATGGAAGTGGACAACGATAATTCCTGGTTGGGTGGGCGATAATACCTGCTATTTAAGGAAGTAAGTATAACAGTGAATTTAATTGAGATAAAAATATAAAAACACCATCTAACTACAGATAGTACATAGTAATCAATATTTGGAGTAGTTATCCCATGTTAAATACTTTATGTGTATAAAAACGACCATTGTTGATATGAATTTACGAAAAAAGCATCTCTGTGGCGCATACTAAAACACCACACCACTATGTTAGCAACCTAGCAACCTATTTTACTCTAACACAGATTTATTTTTTATGTAATCATGGCATTTATACATTTTTCATTTCTCATTTAGTAGCTCAAACTATTGGTTCTCATGTGGCTAGCTAAATTCTCATAATAATAATAGCTCATGATAATATCGGTTCTTAATATTGCTTGAACATACAATCCAACTTCATCACTCAGTATATAGTTATATATTATGATTTTTTTGTATTTTCCACCTAGACATCTATTATTTTGTCTTCTCATAATCGAATAATCCAATTTTAATAATCTGATGAATACTTGGTAACATTTTAAAACAAATTAAGTATTTGTGAAGTAACATTCTCTGTGTATATTTTATCCAGTCAAACTTGTTAAATATTATATTAAAAATACACATTGCAAATACAAAGAAACTCTTTAGTAAAGTCACAATGCTTTTTTGCTGTCTCTAATATATTCATCTTTTGAATTAGTTTGAAAAAAAACATAACCAAGCTAAATGTGCATAAATTCACCGCTAACTTAATTAATTTTCAACTTTGACCACAAAAGAGTGGACCTAGCTAGACACTCCCACACTATGCTATTGAAAGAAAGTAAACACTTCCTTTTTTGTGGGCCTGTCAGTAATTAGTTTTAGTCACAGATCTTGGAGTGAGTATAGCAAGGAGTACTGATAAGATAAATATGTGAACCCCATGACACCACTGAGGTATTGTATTCTCAGAGTGATAAAATGTTATACCTGAAGAGCTTAGGTTCATGCCTGTTTTGACAAGTGATTGTCTTATTCTGTCTAAATATATTTATCTTGTACATAGGAATCTTTTTTTTTCGAAAAGCTTACCACATTTGGGGAAAGTACACAATTAAAATATTCATGTCATGCATTTTCTCACATTCATTGTGTTTTATTCCAAAATATGACCATTTTTTGTCAATAATTGCACTTGAATTTACTGTTGAAAAAATGTAAATCAATTTTAGGATTGATTTTCACCCCTACACCACCAAGATTTCTAGTCTAAAACATAACTACTGTTTAATGTTGGAAATTGCGACAAGATTTAATGTTTATTATTCTTGTGAAACATGACCACTTTTTCTTGTCAGAAATCATACTTAGATTTAGTGTTGAAAATATGTCAGGATCAATTTTAAACGCCAAATCACCAGGGCCCGGATTTACAAAGATTCTTAAACTTAAATTCATGTTAAAACTCACCTATAAACTCATCTTTATGAGTTTGTGCTCAAACTCAAACTTTTCACATTACAGAAAATTCTTAAACTTAAACTCACCTATAAACTCAGACATAATCTCATTGTCTGAGTTTATGCTTAAATTCACATTTGTTGGTATTTTTGAAAATTCTCAGGCTGAGATTATGCTTAAACTCAACTAAAAATTTGAGTTTGCACCAGTGTAGACTCAAGAAATGAGTTTATGATCAATTAATGACAGTAAAGCTGAACCATAATACCTGTGGTAACCTTTTGGAGAAATTTACTCCTGGGCCCGGATTTACAAAGATTCTTAAACTCATGCTTAAACTCAGACACATAATCTCAGTTTTTGTCTCACGTGAGATTATGCTGAAATTGGTATTTTCAAAAGTAATCTCAGGTGAGAATAAACTTAAACTCAGTTTATATGTAAGCAAGCATTTCATTGGTTAATACCAAAGCAATTCTTAAACTCACACATAAACTCATTCATAAACTCATGCATAAACTCAGTCTAGAGTTTATAGCTGCTGAACAACACAGAGGCTTTATACTAATTACAGTAGAGGGTTTTCATGTTACATTGCAGCATCTGCACAAATTTTTTTGCAAACTTCACTTAAAATTTACAAATACAGAAAAACCCCAAGACCATGATGTTTTTTAACATGGATTTTAGAATGACTACATTAATTTATGTTTTGGTCTTTTTATGTATGTACAAAGATTTTTGTTTGACTTTTTTTGCAAAACTGTACAAATGTTATCTTACAAGTTCAATCATGTTTCGAGTCTTATCATTATTGTTATGTTTTTTGTTTTCTCAATTAATTAAAAAACTACAATCTTCAGCTTATGTATACATATGAATTTAACCTGAGTGCCATAAGGGTGTTCTCTATGAATAATCGCCACTGTGGTTTATTTTGAAGTGCACAAGAAATTAATTTTTGCATTGTTCTTAGTAGTAATTTAAGACAAATGGGTGAATCTTGACACATAACAAGTAACATCTTTGTCAATATGGCCCATAATCAAATTGCAGGAGTAAATTTCTCCAAAAGGTTACCACAGGTATTATGGTTCAGCTTTACTGTCATTAATTGATCATAAACTCATTTCTTGAGTCTACACTGGTGCAAACTCAAATTTTTAGTTGAGTTTAAGCATAATCTCAGCCTGAGAATTTTCAAAAATACCAACAAATGTGAATTTAAGCATAAACTCAGACAATGAGATTATGTCTGAGTTTATAGGTGAGTTTAAGTTTAAGAATTTTCTGTAATGTGAAAAGTTTGAGTTTGAGCACAAACTCATAAAGATGAGTTTATAGGTGAGTTTTAACATGAATTTAAGTTTAAGAATCTTTGTAAATCCGGGCCCTGCAATTTGATTATGGGCCATATTGACAAAGATGTTACTTGTTATGTGTCAAGATTCACCCATTTGTCTTAAATTACTACTAAGAACAATGCAAAAATTAATTTCTTGTGCACTTCAAAATAAACCACAGTGGCGATTATTCATAGAGAACACCCTTATGGCACTCAGGTTAAATTCATATGTATACATAAGCTGAAGATTGTAGTTTTTTAATTAATTGAGAAAACAAAAAACATAACAATAATGATAAGACTCGAAACATGATTGAACTTGTAAGATAACATTTGTACAGTTTTGCAAAAAAAGTCAAACAAAAATCTTTGTACATACATAAAAAGACCAAAACATAAATTAATGTAGTCATTCTAAAATCCATGTTAAAAAACATCATGGTCTTGGGGTTTTTCTGTATTTGTAAATTTTAAGTGAAGTTTGCAAAAAAATTTGTGCAGATGCTGCAATGTAACATGAAAACCCTCTACTGTAATTAGTATAAAGCCTCTGTGTTGTTCAGCAGCTATAAACTCTAGACTGAGTTTATGCATGAGTTTATGAATGAGTTTATGTGTGAGTTTAAGAATTGCTTTGGTATTAACCAATGAAATGCTTGCTTACATATAAACTGAGTTTAAGTTTATTCTCACCTGAGATTACTTTTGAAAATACCAATTTCAGCATAATCTCACGTGAGACAAAAACTGAGATTATGTGTCTGAGTTTAAGCATGAGTTTAAGAATCTTTGTAAATCCGGGCCCAGGATTTCATGTCTCAAATAAGACTACTTTTTCATGTCAGAAAACTAACTTAGATTTTGTGTTGAAAAAGTGTATATCTATGCCAGGATCGTTTTTCAACACTAAATCAACATGTTTTTAAAGGTCTGTGCCTGCTGAGTCCTTGCTGGGATATTGGGTATGTAAATAATTAGATTACATTTGAATGTATGAGTTGTTGATGTTCATAGATATCATTTCACAGGAGAAATCTATATGTATTATGCACGACTTGATGTTGGACACGTATAAAAGCAACATATTTATCGTTCCAACAGTTTAAGTCCAAACACTCTTGAGCTAACGTTTGGAAATAATGATAGTATGATGCCTCATAGGTTTCCAAGCTTATTTATTCTAAACGACGGCTGGTTTCCGTAAACATCAATCAAAACAAGATGGTTGCTTTTGAGGAAGTGTCTGCTTTAGTTCCTAATTCAAAAAGAAATGAAAATAATAATGATCTGGGAATACATAAAATGTCTAAGGGATCACGTATGGTACGTTATTAGATTGTTGTTTAATTCAATGTTTTTATTACGAGCCAATTGCTGTCTTTAGACCGTTAGTTTATGTGTATTATTGAAAAGGCGTGGCTGAATACCGGCAGTTATGACTAGTTCACCTGTTTGTCATATGATTATGAATTGTAAGTCGCCGTGACTTTACTGTTACTACAAGTTGGCTTTAAAACACTACAGCTTAAAAAATAAAAATTCCATTTAAGTTAAACTTTTATCTCTAAATTGCTTAATTAGGCTCTAGTGGTGGTTAGACCGATTAATCTGTCTCTCAGCCAATTTTTAAAAGAGGGATGTATTGGCGAGAGACAGATGACATTAGTATGCAAAAAACATAAACGTCCTGAAGGGCAACAAGTGGCACACATTCTGACATTAAACCTGTACTAGGCTACCACCTTGAGTGTCAAGGATGTGCCCCGCATTAAAAGAAATAAACTTTTTGCATAGTTAATGGATATATTTACCAAAATTTATTTCACTTGCCAAATTTTATCATTGTTTATACAAACAGGAAGTGCAGAAAAAGTATCTATATTACTGCAAACACAGAAAATTGTGTTCCTGCATCTAAATGCTTTATACTGTTAATACATATAAGTGCATATTTTAAAGTTTAAAGGGACAGTAATTTTTAGATATTGAAGTTTTTTGTGTAGCAAGGAACTCTGTCCCAAAATGCCATCCATCAGTTTTAAAAAGGCATATTTTGGGACAGAAAACTCGGTCTAGTGGTGGTGGACCAGTTCACGCCCGGGTACCAATTCACGCCCACCCTCAATTTTCTTGAAGAGTAATAATTTTTCATAGAGAAGATGTTTACCACATCATAGATAATCATCAAATTGATCATATACACTTGTTATTTATTGTTTAACTGTATTTGTTTTGGATAAATTTAGGAGTGGGCGTGAATTGGTACCCGGGCGTGAACTGGTCCACCACCACTACAGATATAAGCTAAGGACAGAGTAAATACAGCATGTGTATAAAATAGTGCTATTTTACACAACTTTTATCATAAAAGAACATTTTCAAATTTTTAGAGAAATGGTCAAAAATCATTGAAAATGAGGAAATGTGTTTTATTTTTAGTTAACTATGTTTGCATGTTGACGGATTGTTTAAAGAAATATGACAAAGTAATTGTGTGAACAGTTGTTTGTACATATTTGTATGGAATACGTGTTTTTTACAAATCTCCAGTTCTATGTGGGTGGGGTCATGCCACAGCTCTACACGCAAGTAAGTGGAGCCGAGGTAACCACGTCTCTGTTAGCATATGCAAATTTCTATCATCCAGTCTTCGGGTCCCACTAAACACCGTGCGGAGGCTCCGCAAGGTATCTCCACACGGTAAACGTGCAGAGTATTAAATACTTCTAAAAGTGCTTTGTATGCAAATTTATTTGCTGTCAAAGATTTAAACTGAGTACCAAAAGACTTCATATTATGAAATATGTATAAAATTGTCCGAAAAACTGGACATATAAAAAATTTTACATTGCAAATGTGCTACACTGTGGAGTTAAATGGTTAGGGTCTTGCTCTGATGTCTGGAATTTTTCTATCATTATTCCTTGGCAAAGCGTATTATAATATCATATAAAAATATTACAACATAAAAGATTTAAAATGTAAAACGCATAGTAGATATGACATAAAAGAATATAAGGTCAAACTACTCAATGCCACATCCATCAACTAAAATCTTTGAAATAACCAACTAATCACTTATCTATTTCATAAATGTGAAAGGTCAGGCAACTAAAACCTACAGCATTTATAATCTTAGCCCAGCAAGGCTGCATTTAACAACATCTGATAAATTCTAAAATTCCTTTAAATATGACCCAACTATCACAAGGGCAGCAATCACAAAAATTAGTTAAAAAAATTCAATTCTTGAGTTCGTAAAACTCAATCAATATAAAAGTGACTCCACACGTTTACTGTGTGGAGAGTACCGTGTGGAGTTCCGAACGGTGTTTAGAGGGACCGCAGTCTTCCTTAGCTCATTTCGGACATGTCCTTTAAATTTTGTGTAAATGTAAATTACCAAGTTATTCTGCACACAAACAGCTGTTTCACAGTGCAAAGTAATTGTGAGCTAAAGATCCTTGGCCCATTTCTGGCGACTCGAAAAAATTTCCAAAAACAATATTTACTTCACAATGCCTTGGGTACTGACCTGCTGAGTACACTGTGAAAAGGTACTGATATGGAGTGTACCACCATTGAATACATACTGCCTTAGGTACCCCTAGGCCGATTAATCTGTCTCTCAGCCAATATTTAAAACATGGATGTATTGATGAGATGCCATCCATCAGTTTAAAAAGGTATATTTTGGGACAGAAAACTCGGTCTAGGTACCACTAGCAGTGATATAGATCTTGTGTACACTGTACACAACCCCTTTGTACACTAGACCAATATCACTTCTAGTGTACACAAACGCTGGGTATGCTAGCAATGATATTGATCTTGGGTGCACAGCCATTAGGAACATATATGTGTACAGTTTAATAATACCCTGGGTACAGAGTACAAGTACAGGTAGATGTGTATTCAGCCACTTCTCTCTCCTTGTACAGAAAGAAGTTGAAAACTTATCTCTTTGTAAAGGTTTACCCACCCTAGTTTAGTACAATTAGAATTAACATTACAATAGGTAACCCAGTTACCCAGAAATGGTTCAACCTCTTTGAGAAGTTTTAGGATAAAGTTTTAAACTGGTTATCAAAAAAACTATTTTTCCTTATTTTACACCAATATTTGACATATATTTTCATATGTTTGTTTGTATCAAGTGTCATGCCCTTCACTGGTACTTCAAGGTAGTTGCTACTAAACTATTGAAAGTTCGAAACCAAGATTTAAGATGGTTATTACCAAACAGATACCTGATTTCTTATTTTTACCCCCTGGGTTGTGGCCTTAATTTATGCTTATTGAGTTTATCCAGTTACTTGTTAATATTACTGAGAAATTCAATAATTTATATCTGGTTTTAAAAGTTTTTTGTATCAGTTGGGCTTTCATGAACTAATTTTGGAAATAAAAAGAACAAGTTGGAATTGTATCTGGAAGTGTAAACAGTTGATCAGAATAAAAAACAGACAAGTGACACAATATCAGCTTAGAAATTACACTTTCAGATTTGGTTTACAAAATTACCTTTGAAATTTCCAAAAGGGAAAGTGTGCTGGCAGTTATATCAAAGAGAACTATATATATATATATATATATAGTTTTGTTTTTACTGTTGCAGAATGGAAATCGTGCCAATGGAGCAATCCCAGCTGAGGGTGCGCAGGCTCAAAAAGACAGAAAGACCTTTGAAAGCTTTGAAGATACTCCTTTGTTTGTTGCAATTCTGACCTATCTTAGCTATGCCATTTTGATAGTGTTTGGTCACCTTGGAGACTTTCTGAGAAAGAAAGGAATAATACATGCTCCCCAGCTGAATGAAGAGAACAGACCAGTAAGCAATAAAATTGTGAGACTAATTGGTGGCAACTGTAAAACAAGTCTTATTTGAATTTTGTTTTATTTATGATGTTTTTATATATTGCCTTCTCAATACAGTAGAAAAAGCCAGATGAAGATTTGAGAAATAAATTTAAAAATTAGTACTTTGATGTGTTTTTTTTGTCGATAAAGCAAGTTTTGATAAAGTTGTATATTGTTTTACGACCTGTTACGATTTGTCTAGGTAGAAGTTACATTTAGCTTTTTTATTTCAAAGTTTCTAAATATTTAAAGTTACTATATGGCTGTTACAATTTCTGACCCATTGCTTATCCAATGCTTGAATTAAGGGCTGGGTTCCACTGTACCAGAGCTTTGAGAGTTTCTACACACGTAACCTGTACAGACGAATCAGGGACTGTTGGAATAGGCCAATATGCAGTTTACCTGGAGCCCGGTTTGAACTGATGGATAGAGTCAGTCCAGACCATGGGTGGACTTTCAAGTAAGAACGGCTTCATTACCTTTAGTAAATATGCCACTCTCATAAGTTGTTTTAAAATTTGATTTGATGAAACATTAAGTTGAAATGCAGTACAAGATATGCTCTTGACACGGGGCATAAAATATTCCAGTGACTCGGCTGAACAATTTTGGAAAAAAATGCTGAGGAAATTTCACATTTTCATGTTCTTCAGGACAGCATTATTTACTGTAGCTTTACTGGTAATCTATTTTAAATCACAGTTCCCAAGGCAAAAAGGAGAAAACAACATCAACTTTATTTTTCTTTTTTTTTTCATTGTACATGTTTCAAATTTAACATAATGTCTTATGTTTGAATGACATTCTAAATCTAATGTGATGCATTCTTCTTTTCCAGATTCACTGGTACCAAGACTGAGGTGTTGAACATGGGCTCCTACAACTACTTGGGTTATGCACAGAATCAAGGTTACTGTGCAGATGCCACTGAAGAAGCCATCAAGAAATTTGGCTGTGGGGTCACCAGCACAAGACATGAATTTGGTAAGTAAACTTGGAGAAATTCCTTGAATTATGCCCACCCTGCAGAGGGTAGAGATATTTTTTTCATTCTTATTCTCCAGGCTTCCTGGTCCATTTTCATTGGTAACTTCTTGATTTCATGGATGTGAGTAACTGATAGCTATTCTATTCCCTAGTTTAAGCTCCAGTCTGTGGCAGGTAGAGCTGAAATGATAGTAGGTTATCAAAGCACTTGTCGACGCCAATATTATGAAATCGGTCAATTGTTTTCTTGTGTATATCGCCACATAGCGAATTATATGTGATCGTTGGAACTATGAGTATCTCGAGTTAAGACCTTAAAACGTATCAAATTAAAGCATTTTATATGCATTGTATTTTTAAAATATCAAAATATTACATTATTGGCTAATTTACCGAATAATCTGGTGAATTCTTTGCTTTAAGCATCTCGCGATCCGCCTTTTTGTTTGTTTACATCTGGAACACGTTTTTGGTATTTCTCATACATGCTAAACATCAGGAACAATTAATCAGTTAGTCGACAGTTAAAGCAAGCGACTACCCAGCTACCAAATTTTGCTAATAATTTCAGTTCTAGTGGCAGGTTACTACCTCAAACCTATGTTGGTTTCATTTATAAAGATGAAAAGGAAGACATACAGGCAACTTGTAGAGGCCTGTGTTAACAAAAGAAAGCAGAGTAAGATTCAATAAAAATAAAAAAACTCACAAATTGTGAGTCACAATAGAATATAACTTTGCATAATTGCAATATTAGATTTCCCTAAATCACTGGAGTCTCAAGTATCTTGTTGTCAACATTTTGGTGAATAAGCTCTTGGATTTCATCTGTGCAGTTGTGGGTTTGAACATATCTTGGGACAATGTACAGAAAATAGTGATGCTTTGAGTATGACTCTAGCTCTGAAATAAGCACCAGAGTATAATATTGTGTATGTTACAGAGTTTTCTCTGTATTCTGCAGGTGGGTGTATTTTAATCAATGTATTCACTGTAGGTGTATTGTGTGTGTTATGCAGGTAACCAGTCAGTACACGGGGAGCTCGAGGAGATTGTGGCTGAGTTTCTAGGCGTGGAAGATGCCATTACTTTTGGTATGGGATTTGCCACCAACTCCATGAATCTCCCCACCCTTGTGGGAAAGGTATGTTATATGCTATCCTTTTACAGTAATAAATAGGTTCGGATAAATGGTGCTAAGTAACAACAGTTGGTAAGCTTTTACCAAATACTTTGAATTGTACAGACTGTGATTTTTCTGTTAAGTAAATGTTTTTGATACCGATGGGTTCTAGGGAGTCAGCCTATTTAGGTCATATCACCAGAGCTGCACCATTTTAATAGCTATAGCAAATCAGGTGATAGAGAAGAAGTGGACTGCTGGCTTTTAAAAACTCATACATTTCACCACAAATACATTAAAATGTCCTGCAGAATATTTCTCGTATATTTTGCCAATTTATTGTAAATATCCCAATAAATTTTGATGATTTCCATGGTAGTGATAATTTTTTAAAATCACAACAATAGTCAGTCTATTCTTATAAAATCTAAAGATGTTATTATTAATACATAAATGCTGGTACAGAGATTTGGTTTCATAGAAATCTAATAAGATTAGCTTAATTTGATGTGCTGGTGTAATATGGGCTTACAAGTAAGAGTCTGTAAAGAATTATTGGAACCTGTATAGAAGAAGTTGTGGTCATAGTAAAGGTGTTCTGTTGACTTTGTTAGAAAAACGAGACCAGGCATCCGGTTTGGAAAGAACCAGTCTGAATTTGGGTCACTGAGTTTTAGTTGTAACCTACTGGATGATGTAAACAAATGTTACAATAAGAATATAAATGTTAAATATCTGTAAAATGAGTGAAATTTACAAGGGAAAAGTAATACCAGGTAAACATCTCTCACAAATTAGGGGTGCGAATGGTTATTCGAGTCTTGATAGAAAAGTCGATCTTTGCTAGTACTCGAGTCCATTTTAACTACTTGATTGCTCGCAGCGTCTTGTATTATCACCCGCGAAATGAAACGTTTGTGTGAAATATGCTACATTTCTTCCTTTCCGCCACATAATATCAATTAAAGTTATGATTTTGGCTTGTAAACGTATAATTTACTCCATATTCTATAATACCTGGTTAAATAGATGACGTTTTTCTTCAAAAATCTGATTACGTTTGTTTATAGAAGACTTCTAATGGTAGATACTAAATCTCGCGGTTACTCGAGTTTGGGTCGGTTGTCAGTGTGCAGGTACTCGGGGCTGTTTTTTACCACCCATCCCAGCCCTACACAAAATACTAAGATTTACCCAAGCAGTTTATTGATTGAAGCTACATTTTAACAGTTTCTCAGTTACATGCTTCGCTATGTTATACTCAGTTAAAGGCTACAAAATTAAAGATAGAGAGTACCCAATTGGATAAAGATTACTTTTGTGTGATATTAGCTGTTTTAGCCTGTTTGCAGTTATTCTCTTAAAACCTCTTTCTCTTATAATAAGCAATTTTATACAATTTTTACTTGAATTCATTGCAGAATTTAGCTATTTTATGAAACCCAGTAGAGTACCCCTTATAGAGATGAATGATGGTAGAAAAATACTCAAGTTGAAAGATTACCATTGATTTTAGTTCCCCATAAAAACAGACATTTAAATAAGATCTCCTATTGCTTAAATATGGGTTAAAAGCTGGGACACCAATGGACAAGGTTCCTTAGTATTCAAAAATGAAAATGTGTACATGTTGCACAATTGCATTAAATATTTTACTTTTTAATGAGGAAATGGCATGCAAATTCTGTTAAAGTTTTTTTTTTTTTTGAAAATGATTTTATCCTTCACGGTTCCATTATTTGTTCCTAGTATCTTGTCACAGAAAGGAATTAAATTTTCTCCCCATTTATTTCTGACTTTATTAACTAGAGAGTGTCAATGCATACACAGACAGTGCAAGGTCACAAAATTTGGTAGGGGATTTTTTACAGTATTTCATTATAAAGATGTTGTGTAATGATTGCATTTTACTTAAGTGTACATAAAATGACATAAAATGTTTACAATCATAAGGGCCATCTTTTGTGATAAATAGAAGTAGATATCAAGCAAATTTCAGAAAATAATTTAACTAATTTCATTGTAACAGTTGTAAATATCTGTTGAATAAATGACAAAATGATTCACAAACTCAAAGAGGTAAAGAATTTCTCCCCTGTAACCCTGATAAATGTAGGGCTATTTTGTCGCAATATTCAAATTTGGTGAATGACATTACTGTATACATGAACAATTTGTTTTTTGTAGGTTAATTGTACTTTCTCACCTGTATATGCCAGTATGTACCTATTGTACCATTACATAGTTACAAGATTTTGGAGTACTGTACAAAACTTCATCTCCATCAACCACACATAAGTATAAAAAAAAATGAGGTGATACTGACTCAGCTTTCTATCTATCAAAAACTGTTAAACTATGAGGTAACAGAAAAAACTGAAACGAGTTTTCTAATCTTGAAAAATATGACCTGCTAATAAGTTGCATGTGTCTAACATGTCCTGTTTATTCTGGTTTCAGAATAGAGAAGCAAATCATAAGTATTATTATACATTTCTCTTAGTCTTAAGTGTACTAAGTCTTCCAAGTTACATGTTAAATCATAATGTTTACTTCAATATAAATAAGCATTACGGATGAATAACTTTCTTTTCATTCGCTGATTTGGACTTTGGATATTGTTATGATGATCAAACAAATAATATATAATCAAAGCAAATCAATTCACGTTTATGTGCTGCTTATTATATTTCCAGTGAGAGACGATCTATAAAAATTGGTACAGATTTTTCATGAGCTACACATTCTACACCATATGTTTACAAACATTGTGTTACATGTATAGGATTTCTCTCAAGGCAACACTGCTGTTTTTGTTGTAAATAGTGCGGTCTGTTTGGACTGATTCTGAGCTGGTCTAATCTGTTATGGTGAATACATGAATGTATAAAGCAAATTTTCTTTGTATCTAAGCATCATAATAATGCCCTTTTTGGAGAAGTAAATCAGATATAGACAATCAGATATATATACATTGTCTTAAAAAAACAGAAATGAGTCCTTTATATATGGTTTTGTTGCCTGTGTCAGTAAACCAAAGAAGAACAGTAAAGCTATTGTGTATATCACAATAAATACAAAATATTAGATTGACCTCATATAGCGTTATTGATAAAAAATGTTCTTATTCTTGGCATTTTGGTATAGTGAAAAAGTTAGATTGCAAGCCGACACACTCACTCTTTATTTGTGTTAGAGTTACAAGTATGAAATTCTCCAGTATGTAATCACCTTGACTTGGTTCACTACAAAATTATGAGAAATTATGGAACAAGACAAAAAAAAAAAAAAAAAAAAAAAAAAAAAAAAAAATAGACAAAATCTACAAGCATTCTGTCATACATGACAGGAATGCCATAAATTAAAACAAGTTCTGTGAT
This sequence comes from Sabellastarte sp. h YS-2021, assembly GCA_964017235.1. Classification (NCBI taxonomy): domain Eukaryota; kingdom Metazoa; phylum Annelida; class Polychaeta; order Sabellida; family Sabellidae; genus Sabellastarte; species Sabellastarte sp. h YS-2021. The sequence goes on from OZ024928.1 coordinate 22,175,482, forward strand.
GAGTTGTTACTTGTTACTTTTGTACTTGAGTACTTGTTTGTCATTAATCTATTCCTGTCAAACAAAAAATCTTTTCAATAGTAAAGCACGGGCAAACTGGAGTCAAACTTTTTGGCTATACCAGAATGTTGAATATGAGAACTTTATTTTCATATTGCTACTTGAGGTCAATTTAATATTTCACATTTATTTCTTTTGTGTGTATTTTGTGAAAACGTGTAGTCACACAGTCATGCTGCAATCAATTTCTCAAACATTATTTAAGCTCCAGTGGTAGTTTGAACAGTAAAAGTTAACCTGCCAATCCTACTCACACTCATTAGTCGTTAATATACAGAAGTTTGAACTTGATTCATGTGTCATGGCTTTAGTTAAATCATCAAATATGCATGTCGCATTGAGACACATTTTGAAGCTAAATTTCAAACATTGTATCTGGGTCCCCTTAAAGGAGGCTATTTTGTATTTCCATAATTATTTGACATTTGACAGTTTAAGTTTTCTTCTCAGTCGATGCATTATGTGCTGTAGAGATGTCTTTGGTAGTATTTCACAAGTCATTGACTCAACAAATACACTCGCCACAGAATTGTTTTGTTTTCACTTGATTGACAACAACAAGAAAAAGCATTGGAAAGGTGGAACTATAGAGTTTTTACTTCACCCAGGGCAAATTTCTGAAGTAACAAAGCAGAGAAGATTATTGTTTCAGAATTTTCTCAAATGAGCTTTTAAAAACTTAGCTAATCATGTATTCTGTGCAGAATAAACCCACAGAAGAGTAGATATCAACAAATTTCAGTTAATATAAGCAGTGTATATTTCCAAGTGAGTGTTTTTTTCCTTAATTCTGAAATGTTTCAAAGTGTTTTGGTGCATGCAATAGCAATTTGTGATTATTAACATTTTGTCCGTATTTGGTTATAATTATCTATTTGAAGGGGGTTTGGTATTTAATATTGAACAATTGTGCAGATTGAGACAATATTGCAAATTGTATTCGCTAGTCACAAATCGTGTACACTGTACTTGAAAAATACCCTTGATGGTGTAACAAAATTATGTAGGAATTTATCGTCTGAATATACTTCAAATCTGCTTCCTTAATGTTTGTGGCACAATGTTTACATGGAAGATGTATCAATATATCAGAGTTTACATGCCAGGAAAAATGTTTTTACATTTTAGTTATATTTATTATAACATTTTAAAACTAAAATTAAAAGTTTCCAATGAAATCATTATGGTGAAAAGAAGTTAATAATTGTATACAACTTCAAATAGAGTTATAGACAACCAATAAAATAAGGATGAAAGGAACTTCAGTGCAGTTAAGTTGAGCGTTACATTGATTATGAGAACATTTGTCTTGTTTCATGTTCAGAATGAACCAGATTTAACTCTGTCAATGTGTATGACAGAGGCAGATCAATGAGTTTTGTCTCCTACAACTTACTATTTCCTCTAATCTTTCCGACTTTCTTTGTCAGGTTTATAAGAGTCAGTTAAAATGATAGAGTAGTTAAATAACATTAAATTATTTGGGTTCTGATATGTGAAATTGGATACTAATCGATCTTGCTACATTTCAAAAACCACAAGTTTGAAAGATTAATTTTGCAAAATAATTTTTTATAAAATTGAAAACTCATTTGTCAATCACCTTTCTTGATAGCTTCATAATTTTTTGTAAGTCTCAAGCTAAGTCATCCTGTGATATACTCAGTAAGTTAAAAATGTTTGTTTCAATGGATTCATCCCTGTCTCTGTAAAGCTTCTCTTACATCCCATCGTACGTGTATACACACGTAAGTGTGCTGCATATATTGTTGAGAAATATGAACGTAGCCTGGTCGTGGGGTAGCAGAAATTTGCATGTGAAAACGAGGTATATTTTTCTGACAAGAGTGTCAGTATTTGAACATCAAAGAATAGACTGCGACTAGCTACAGGCCTCACAGTGGTTTAATATGGATACAAGGTACACGTAAGTGTGTTCTAAGGGACTTACAAACCCTGCAAGTGAATGGGGAGATCTTGCAACGCTTGCAAGGGAAATGCACGTGCGCAAGTCTCTCGTAAGTTACCCTTGAGAAATGGATGCGTTTATGTCATTTCTGCGTGCACGCAGGGAAAATGTGCATGTCAATTTTCATTGCAGGGCCTGTACGACCTTTAAATTATGTTATAAAATTGCACGTGTAGTCGTGTACCTTAAGTGTGCCTTGCAAATATGCCGTTTTTTTTAACCAGGACATACATAAAAGTACGATGGGATGTAAGAGAGGCTTGAGCTCTGTATATTCAGTGAGGTGGCTTAATTGTATAGAGATTTCCTTTCGGAGGCGATAACTTAAAAAATATTTTAGTTCGACCTTTCAAATTTGGTATGTGGGTATATATGGGCAATGCCACGAACGCTATTGTTTTGTGACCTTGACTTTAAATTTCAAGGTCACTGGTGGCCTCTTAAAGGTCAGATTTTGGCCATTTTTTCACATTTTGGCCCAGTTCTCATATACAGAAACTTCAGAAAGTATATATATGTCCTCTCTAAGCATGCAGAAATTTGACCTTGAAACTCTTCATTGAAGGTCATCCACAGACCGCCAAAGTACCTGACCGAGGCCATTTTTGGCCTTTTTGGAGATATTTTCACACTTATTGCTGACTGTATTGCATGGAAACTATTGAAAATGGATTTGGAGGTTGAGTACATGATGGAATACCAGCATCCAGGATTACTGGTTACAGAGGATGGTTGGTTACAGAGAAAACCGACTGATTCCATAGTTATGGACAAGAAGATGCAGTTGTTTCATATAAGCCTACCCGCCACCAGGAACTGGTTACAGAGCATTCCTTCACCTATAGCCGATTAGGCCCTGGTACTGGGCAGGTCCACATAACTTGCTACCAGATCAGCAGTAGCCTTTTAAGTGTCCAAGTGGCCATCTCAGACCAACCAGTTACTGGCCGATAAAATTGGTCACAGAGAAATTCTTATACCAGTCATTGATTTCGGTGAGATGACTTGTCTGAACCTACCAGACCAGTCAGCCAGCCTACTGTCAGGACCTCCTAGCTGGTCGAAAGTGACTATAGAGAAGACTTTCCCAACAAGATTTACCCAACTACCTGTCAGCCTTATCTTATCAGACCCTACACCAGCCAGTTACTTGTCCCGGTGAGATGCCGAACTCGTCCGGACTGGTCAGCCTACTGCCAGCAAGAAGTCTGCTGTATCAGTTACTGTGGAGGTTCATCCAATTTTTCTTACGGGTTCCAGTGAGATACAGTGATCCACCCTCCTAGACTGGCCACCCAGCTTGCCTTTTACCCAGCCTGTGAGCAGTGTCAGCTGACACCAGGGGCCTGAGTTTCCAAACTCAGCCTTTCCCTCAAGATTATAACCCATTTGCCGGTTTTCACAACTCAAGCAATGGTAAATCTATCTGTTAATCAGACCAGGGGTCACGGTTCTCATAAATGGCTATTAGTGTTTTCCACAGTGGGGTTATGTGGGTTACTGACATACACACAGAAGCGAGTCCACCTAGGTCGCCTCCACATGAGGCCGATAGAGTAGCACTTGAAGAACAGCTGAAGGCTACCAGACTGACTAGAAAAGGTGATCCCAGTTCACTCCACCCCATCTAAAATGGTGGTTGTAGGATGACAATGTGCTTCAAGGTCAACCATTACACCTACTTAAATATGCTCTCCAAATCCTTACAGATGCATCAACAAGGGCGAGTACTCACTTAGGGGAACATACGGCAAGGGGAACCTGGTCCCTTCCAGAAGCAAGTTACACATAAAGTATCTGGAACCAAGGCAGTCTTTTGGCCCTAAAGGAGTTTCAAGACCTCGGCTTGAACTTTATTGCTACCATAGCTACAACACCATGGTGGATGCCTAATTAAGGAGGAGGGGGGGGGGGGGTAAGCCAGGCCCTCTTTGTGCCCTACTATGGAGAATCCTGACCCCGTGCTCCAGGAAACAGGCTCAAGCCGAAACATTCACACTTCAACCATGTCCCGTCCGGGGATACACTGCGTTGAGACGAAATGTCTAGTTATGATAGAGGTTGTTAACATAGTGAGATTTTTGTGGGCATATCAGCTAAGTAGCATCTGCAGCAAATGTTAATTTTCAAATTAAAAAAAACAGTGTCGTCACCCGGTCCAACAACAGCGATTTAAAGTGACCAATGTCGGTGACTTATAAATTCTCATTATTGGTACCAACTCCACAGTAAATTTCATAAATCCTTATTTCATCTCTATTGTCCATTTTGTGAAACTGTTTCAAAAGTTTGTCTCAAGTTGTCATTTTGATTTCTGGCTATTTTAATCCTTCTGTTGCCCCCCCTCCCCCCTTCCATTTTATAACCGTCGAGCCTTTTGTGCTCCCACAGATGGCTACAAGGGTGTCACCTCCTGTTGCCTCATCCATTGTCTTAGGCTGTAGCTATATTCCACATGTCACTCTCGATGGCGACGTATATACAAGGATCCAGAGTCATAGAGATGTGTCCTCAGTCAGTACTGTCTTCTGGTGAGGCAGAATAAATGTGGATTCAACTTTATTGGTTGTCATTATTCATCAGTTTCTTACCCCAGTCTTCATCAGTCACTGACACTCTTACACGTATGATAGATGTTTGTACAATTACCTTCATGAAATCTTCCTCTTTCCATGCTGAAACAGCCGTGTAATCATACAAAGTTTGGCTATGGTCACAGTTTTAAGAAAATTGCTGATAACTATAGAGAGTGGTGACTGATCTCCATATCAAACCATATGATCAGGTCACAGTGACCCTACTTTCATGCCAAAGTTTGGCCACAGTCGAAGGTTTTGTAATAGGGTACAGTCTTCATTGATCACCTACCAAGTTGTAGTGATGTCATGAATGTGAGATGTGGGCATAAGAGATAGTTTTAATGAATGACTATGCATGTTGTTTCAGGGCTGCCTGGTGCTCAGTGATGAACTCAACCATGCCTCCCTGGTGCTGGGTTGTAGACTGTCTGGAGCTTCCATCAAAGTGTACAAACATAATGGTGAGTTTGTTAGAGGTTCTCTTTGTTTACTGTCTACCAAGATTTGTGTAAATTATTGGAAATTCTAAGAAGACATATAATATTAGAAGTAGGAATGTCAGTGAATTTTGTAGCTATATAGTATGCAGTGTTGTCAATCAGGGTTTCAGTCTCCATATCTTCATTTCAAACATTTGCACTGAAAGTTTACAGTGTGACTTAAAATGTCCATACTGATAATGAGAATTTGATATACATCTTTAGACATCGATATCGGCATCCCTGTCTTAAAACAATAAATATCGTCAATATCGATAAATGATGTACCCACTAGTGATAGTATGACAAAATAGGAGAGGGTTCAGTGTCAGAGTGGTTAACAGGTTTTATTGTTTGGCTCCCAACACGGTCATTGTGGGTTTGAGTACAGCTCATGGTAGCATATGGAATGCACTAAGAGACAGTTCTGATATGAACTTATTTCTTCAAAAGTACAACTTTGACTTATTGCGATCAGGGATGATGATGAGCCCTGAAAACATTGTTTATGGGAATGCCAAGACCTCTATCTTTGTGAACAAGTTGACCACAAAAGACTGGTTTTTGAGTTGTTACCATTCAAAGGCGTTGAATATTGAAATAAACTTATTTTTCAGGAGTTTTTTTTGTAAGCAATGCGTATGTTATTTTAACTTCAAATTGGATAGATGGAGTAGTTAAGTTGTTATCCAGAACAACTAGTCACTATCCCTTGACAGTGTAGACCAAGTGTGTTTGTTGGCATGTTTTCAGACATGAAGGACCTAGAGCAGAAGTTGAGAGATGCTGTGTTGTATGGACAGCCTCGCACTCACAGACCCTACAGAAAGATACTGCTAGTAGTGGAGGGCATTTACAGGTACTCCATAGCACAACTGTACCGTGTACTGCTTTCCTACTCCCTCCACACCCGCCTAAAGCATTGTGTTGAAAGTTGTGTGTAATACAAGTTAAAAAATAAAATAAACACAATTCCATATTTCCCTGTTCATGTTGTCTTACCCCTCAAGTTTAATAACTGATAAATAAGAGGAAAATGAAAAAAAAAAAAAAAAAATAACCGAAAGTAGAAAGCCATTTGCTAGTATTGTAAACCCTAATAAACAATTATTCCATTTTAATGTTTTTGTATACTGTGTGTTTATTATAAGAGACACGTGTTCACAGTATTGTACACCCTCTCCCCAATTTAAATAAATATAAAAGCAATATAATGAACAAAGAAATAATAGGTGAAAGAAAGGAGTGTGGCCATCATTATAACCAAATATCCCAGCATTATATAACCTGAATAGTCAACATTATACCCAAATATACTGCATTATATATCTGAATTGGTTAAAATTAAACCCCAGTAGGCTGAGATTATTTATCTGAATAGGCCATCATTATACACCAATATGCCTGCATTATATACATGAAATTATGCATGAATATGCAAAGTATCATAAAGTACTGTAGACCCTGTGTAAGTATGCCAAGTGTAAGTTGAACTTGGATACAAGCAGGAGCCATTTTGAGGTTTGCTTTATTTTTGTATGGAGTATGCTTTATTTTCGTTGCTATAAGCATAACAAGGGTATAAGTGGAACTGAATTTTGTGAATATTGGAGTTCTAGTTATGCAGAGTCCTCTGTACAGGAACAAGCCAACACTTGTATATTACACATTACCGTTACTCAATATAGATGTATCTGACTGGCATGTTAATTCTAATTCTAATAGCACTTTTATAGCGCTTAATCTCCGTCAAAAGACAGACTCTAAGGCGCATCACACAAAAACATTGTTCAATATTAAAAAACCAGAGACATTGCAGGGGTCAGCACCGCGGAGAAAGCAGAAAGGAGATTGGAAATTTAGGGTGGGTATGCTTTTCCAAAGAGGTATGACTTCATCTTTGACCTGAAAGAGGCAAGTGAGTTTGCAGAGCGGACCTCATCAGGAAGGTCATTCCAAATCTTAGGTGCGTCATACGCAAAACTGAGTCCAAAATGTTTTTGAGACTTGAAAATTGAACCAAAGTGGGGAACCTCAAGAAATATGCCATCAGATTGACTTCGACGAGTGTTATATGCACTATGTCTGGGAATGAGGAAGGGTTCAAAGTATTTGGGGTTACCACTGTATAGGAACTTATATACCAGCATGGCAGTCTTAAAGATAGAACGGTACTTAATTGGCAACCAATGTAGTGCTTTTCTAACTGGAGTGATGTGTGAGTACTTGGTGGTGTTGGCAACAATTCTGGCAAGGCTATTCTGAACACATTAAAGTTTGCGCAGATCTAGAGCTGAGAGACCTCTGAACAGAGAGTTACAGTAATCTAGTCGACTTCCGACCAGAGCATTGGCAGCCATAAGAGTAGCTTCATGTGTCAGATGTCCTCGGAGTCGCTTAAGATCCCGGACATGAGCAAAACAAGCCTTGCAGACCTTCCTAACATGGCAAGAGAATGAGAAATCAGAATCAAACCAGACACCAAGGTTCCTAACTGCATCTGTTGGTGATATGAGATTACCAAGTATGTTGACCGGGAAGGACTGATTAAGTTTTTCGCGCTGAGACTTTGAGCCAAACACAATGAATTCGGTCTTATCTGGATTTAGCTTGAGCTTATTTGTAGAGAGCCATCTCTTTACGTCTTCAAGGCAGTGTGACAGCTTATCAAGGGCCGAGGCAACATTTTTATGTGTGAGGTGTACGTACAATTGTGTGTCATCAGCGTAGAACTGGAAACTAATACCAGGATGATTCTGTATGACTTTACTCAGTGGAGTAGTATAGAGTGAAAAAAGGATTGGCCCCAGGACAGAGCCTTGAGGCACACCATACAATAACTTTTTGGCATCAGATAAAATTGACCCAATCTTAATGCACTGAACACGGTCTGAGAGATAAGACTTAAACCAATCGAGGACAACCCCGCTCACACCAAACCAGGAGCTAAGAGAATTAAGTAGCGTATCATGATCAATAGTATCAAACGCTGCTGATTGATCCAAGAGAACGACAGCAGTAGCCTCACCTTTAGCAAAAGCCAAATGAACATCATTCTTAATTGAAAGCAATGCAGATTCAGTTGAGTGACCTAGTTTGTAGGCAGATTGCCTGACATTCTCAAGTCCGTTCAAACTAACATGGTCATTCAACTGAGAAGCAACAACACGTTCAACCAGTTTGGATATGAAGCCCAACCCAGAAACAGGTCTGTAGTTTTTTAAGTCATTGGGTGGTAGTGATGACTTTTTAATCAATGGGGTTACAATAGCCTTCTTGAACTCATCAGGTACAACACCTTCTGACAACGAGCAGTTAACAAGCCTGGTGATAGAGGGCAGTAAAATATCAATACATTCCCTAACAAGAAATGTAGGCCATGGGTCTAACAAACAGGATATAGTGGGTGACTTCATGATAATTTTTCTAATTTCCTCTTGAGAAACTTGTTTAAAGCAGCTGAAATTGGGTACATCAGGTGGAGGAGGCAGAGTGAATGAGTCACTAGAGGAAAATGAGTTTCTGATTTTATCTATTTTGTCACTGAAGAAAGTGACAAACCGGTCAGCAAGACCTTTCTTAGATTCATGAGAAGGGAGTACTGCTTCAGGACTAGAGTGCAGTGCGGAACGCAAGACCTGCCATAGCTTCTTGGAGTCATTGGTATTTTCTCTGACCAGGTTTCTGAAGTAATTTGCCTTATCTTTGTTGACCAGTGAATTGCAGCGACCAATCTGTCTTCGAAGTCTAGCTCGATTATAGGCAGATTTATCTTTACGCCAGATTCGTTCCAGCTGTCGCCTGATGGTTTTTGCCAGCCTGTAGGTGTCAGATAGCCAACCAGTAGCTTGCTTAGTAAAAGTGCGAGTAACCAATGGTGCATGCTTGTCGAGCAATTTGCTCAAATCATCCAAGTATTGTTCACACAAACCACTGACTGTATCACCAGGGCATTTTACGAATGCGCTATTTCCCAAATCCTTACGGAAACTGTCCATGTCAATTTTATGATACCTCCTGAAGGTGACAACTTTTGGCTTATGTGAAGGAGGATTAACTGAGTCAAGCTGAGCAAGGACAAGAGCATGATCAGAAATAAATTCAGCAACTCGTACATTAGAGATGACACTGGCATCAGTAGGAGTGAGAACAAGGTCTAGGATATGACCATGTAGATGGGTAGCCGTTTGAACATTTTGTGTTATATTGCATGATTCTAAACAGTTCTGGAATTTGATACTATCATTTGAAGAAGTATCCACATGAATATTGAAATCCCCACAAATTAGGAAAGAGGGAGAAACAGAGGATAAATATTCTAAAGATTGAGAAATTGGTCCAGGAAACTTTCAGAGCATGAGCCAGGTGGACGATAAACACAAGTCAACACAAGCTGTTGAGCCGCCGACCCAATTGCAATGCTAACATTTTCAAAGGAACTGAAAGTAGGTGTATCCACAGATCTAAACTGTGTAGCTTTGTTGATAAAAAATCCGACACCACCACCACGGCCATGAATACGGGGTTTGTGGCAGAATTTGAAGCCTGCCGGGGTGATGGAATGTAGAAGGCTGTCCGTTTCCTCCTGGCGAATATGTGTTTCAGTGACAGCAAGAATATCGACAGAATGTACTGTTACAGTATCATCGATGCAGGGTCCCTTGTTTCTTACAGATCGGCAATTTACCACCCCAAGCGAGATTGGTCCAGGATTAAGGGAGATGTCACCACAAAGCAACAATAAGGTCGCAAGGCCGTGACGCTTAGCCACACAAGGGAAAAGATGTGTATTCAGGACATAGCTGTGGAGTCTGTAGGGGCGTGGTAATTAAGTAAGACCATGAGCAGACAACGGAATAAACACATTAGGATCACTGCTTACTGACTTTCTGCAAAACAACAGTAAGAGGAACAACCAGCGGATGGTACTCATTGCACTCCAGTTCCCTAAACTAAGAACAGGACCGTGAGGAGTAACACCAGTATGCCCTAATTCTAAGTTAGTTACTATGTGACACAGTCTGTCCACTCTAAATTCCGTCCCGTGGGCGACTCACGGGCACCCTACACTCCTCACTGAGCCTCTAGAATAAACAATTTCCCTAAAGTGAATCGAAGAGGAGATGGCCTTAAGCTTAAGGAAAGTATTGGAGTGACTAACAAAATAGTCAATGGTATTCAGTAGATATTTCAGAACAGTGAAAAAACAACAATTGGAATGACCAGAAACTGGAGAATGACTATGATATTCAGGTGATATTGACAGCCACTACAGTGAAAAACAACAATGGACTAAAATATCAGTAAAATAGGAATAACTCACAATAAATCTGGGCCGATAATTCCCGCTAAGTGGGCGATAATACCCGTACTATCAATAAACATGCAAATACAAGCTACAGCATTGGTAATAGGAACACAGATTACACATGTTGTGGATATTATTTAGTTTCCTTGCAATATATATTGAAAGCTCCTTATATTCGCCTAGACTTATGTACCAAACAGGGTTTCTTTTATTATTTACAAAAAAAGACGTCTCCGCGGTGCGCACTAAAACCTTTATTTATGTTATGTTACTTGTTTCAGCATGGAGGGATCCATTGTGAAGCTGCCAGAGGTGATGGCCCTGAAGAAGAAGTACAAGGCCTACCTGTACCTGGACGAGGCCCACAGTATTGGAGCACTGGGACCCAATGGAAAGGGTGTGTGTGACTACTGGGGTGTGGACCCCAATGAGGTGGACATCATGATGGGCACCTTCACCAAGAGCTTTGGGGCAGCTGGGGGCTACATTGCAGGAAAGAAGGTAGAGTACTCATGGAAGAGTAGAGTCAGTATTAGAATGAGTAAATGAGTAAACATTGGCAAATTTCTTAATATTAACATAAAAATGGCACAAAATGATCTATTCCTGCTAATTTGTAAAGGGAAAATTATCCATTGTATGTATACTGAAAAAATAGCTCTAAATGATGAAATATGTGGATAAAGAACACTTGAATACAAAATTTATGGATTGTATCATGTTATAATATGCATTCATTTGTTCTCTAGCTCATTCTGTGCTGTTTCAGACACTAATTGACCACATCAGAACTCATACACACAGTGGGTGCTATGCTACCAGCATGCCAGCACCAGTTGTTCAACAGGTGATTGCAGCCACCAAACAAATCATGGGGAAGGATGGATCTGACGAAGGTAGAAACTGTAGTTATACTCAGTTTTTGCTGTTGCTAAGTTTTAAAACAGTTACAACTAAACAGACCCCTTGATAGGATATGTCCCAGTATTTCCCAGCAGCCAGGTAATTAAAGTATTTCCCAGTAAATATAACAATCCTGTAGAAGCAGCATATGCTGTGTACTCAAACAGGTCTAATGTAGTCCTATTTATTGTTGATAATTCCTTTTCTCTGCATGGTATGATTTAAAACTACAATAAATAGTAAATATTTGAGAAAACATAATTTGTGTGCACAGATAAATCTCATCAAGGTGATCCTGTTGATATACTCTACCATATAGGGAAGTTATCACGTGTTAATATTTCAATATTGATCAATATAGTTCTGTGAAATTCCATATCAGTACTCAAGGTGTCATGTTCAGTATTGTTTCCAGCACCTGCCAGGAAGACTGTTTTAAATAAAATTGTAATTTAACAGTTCTCTATTATTCATTAATCAATATTCATTTATCTAAAGATTTATTCACAAAATTTAAGTACTTAAATGGGGCTAGTATTTAATTCATGGTCAGTATTATATATCTCTAATGGTAACAGAGGTATTTTTGGAAAGTGAGCAATCGGCTTCAAAATAATCCTTTTTTTACAGCATAAAAGAATATTTCAATATCGATCAGTATGCACAACCAAAATAGAGCGTGATCTCAATATTAAAATTGCATTTCAATAGCTGAAGTACTGCCGTCTCTTGGCAGTTGTGTATATGCATCAGTGACCTCTAGAGTCACACATGCTGATTGGTTACAGGGAAGAAGAGGATCTGCCAGCTGGCCTGGAACTGCCGTTACTTCAGACGGAGGTTGCATGAACTCGGGTTTATCATATATGGAAACATTGACTCCCCGGTTATCCCACTCTTGCTCTACTGCCCTGCCAAAATAGCGTGAGTCCTGTAACTTATTGATGTTACCTCATACAGTAGAACCTCTACTATCCAGCCTTCTATTATCCAAGTATTCAGTTTTATGACTTCATATTGACTCTTCCAAATTTACTGAAATTACTCTTTTTATTGCGTTAATACATCCTATCCAATGGACAATTGCTTTACCGGTCGGCGCGACCGGTCCCGCCAAACGCCAGAAAAAGACGTCCTGTATATGCTACCGGCAGGACCGGTCACAGAGTGTGCATTCGCCAGGTGGCGCATCGTACTTCATTTCCTGTTTACCTCTTGACGTCATAGCATCTTTTTCGTTTGGCGCGAAAGAGTGTGCAGAAGATTTTCTTCAGAGATACGTTTTTGAAGTTTTACAACGAACTCTTCCAAGTTTCTTGTTTTTTATTAGTACGGAGTAATTCTACAACGTTACTGATCATTATGTCGTCTCCTGGACAGAAACGAGGTTCTTGCGGGCACGTTATGGCCCTTTTCGACAACCATAAGAAATGCGCGCGTTGTCGTGACAAGGGGGTGGGAGACGACCCGTGTGTGAAGAAGTTGCCTTGTAGTATCTGTAAGGCGTTTACGCCTGCTCAGATTCACCAGTTAGCAACCCCCACCTACAAGGAACGGAAAGAACGCTCCAGCCAGAAGAAATCTGAAGAATTGACAAGTACGTCTCCCAAGCTTGTTGATCCGTCTGAGGTTTCACTGCTGGGTCCAGTCAACTCAGGGACGCAGTCTCCTGTTGATTCTACACCCAAGCAGAAGAAGAAGCGTTCTGATGGCTCCCCAAGGTCTAGTAAACGGAAGCACAGCAGTAAGCCCACTTCAGATGACCTCAAGTCCCTTGATGACAAGTGGAGTGAGAGATTTTCCCGTCTGGAAGCAATGCTGATTAACCAGTCATTTGCTGTCCCTGTGAGACCGGTGAATTCTGCTTCTGTGGTGCCCAGAGAACACCCCTTCTTTGATCCGGGTGCTTCTACAAGTGTTATGTTTTCTGAGGGCACTAGTGACGTGGCTACGCAGTTGACGGCTACCCAACCTCCTCTGGGGGTTCCCGGTACACAAGCTGTGAAGGAAGTGACTAAGAGTGCTACCCACCCTGTTCAGGGCCCCGGTACCTCTGAGACTGTTGCCACCCAACCTTTACTGGTTCCCGGTGCAGGGACTGCCACCCAGCCTCCACAGGCTCCCGGTGCGGGTCCTGAGGTTCTGCCTTCCGGTTATGAAACTACGCTGTCTAACCAGTCGCCTCCCATTGGCCAGAATTCTGAGGTTGCTAGGGAATCTGACAGTGAGGCTGAGGTGGATGCGGAACCGGCTTCACCGGCTAGTGTTCACTACCAGGGGGATGTACCGGAATCTAACACTGACCAGGATCTTTCTGAAGATGCTAATTACCGGGAAACATTGAGAGGGGTGAGGAGTTTCATGGGCTGGCATCAAATCCCGGATTATGACTCTTCAGCTGCATCTATGGATGACAATCCCTTTGCCGGTTCTAGAGTGAAGACTACCGGTAAAGTGTCAGTAAAATTGCCGGTGGATGAATGGCTTTGTAAGAAGCTGGAGAAACTAAATGTGACTATTGCTGAAGGTTATCCTTCTAGGAATACTGAAACCAGTGGACTGCTGCGTGATCAATTTGTCAAGACACCCCGTACTTCCAAGTGGTACGACATGCAAGCTGTTAAGAAGGATGCGTCTAACCAGGCTGTTGGTGACTGGTCTCCGGAACCGGCAAAGCTTAACAGTATGTTTTCTAGAGTTGCAAGGCGCAGTTTACCTTCTGCCCCAGCTTCCAGGACCTTCAGCCAGGACACCCTTAGAAGGTGGGAGAGATCATTCAGAGAACAATCAGTGATGTGTAATCACGCTGCTGGCCTCTCTAGATGCCTCACCAAAGTACAGGACTCCATGGTCACCCAGTTAAAGTCCCTGAGGTTCGATTCCTCAAAGGGCAAAAGTGCTGAGAAACAGCAACAAGCTGTTGAAGAACTGGAATATCTGGTTACGTTTAACCGGTCAATTTCACAGGCTATGCAGCGTACCATGCAGGATTTATCAGAGGGAGTCTTTATCAGCATGGCTAATCTCACCCTGGCACGTCGAGACAGTTATTTAGAGTTCATAAGGGGTGGCATTAAACCGGACACCTTGTCTGCCTTACGTACGTCTCCAGTTCACCAACTATCACTCTTCCCGGACAGCTTACTGGTCAAAGCTGAAGAGGAAATCTTACGTAGTGAAGAGAGGCGTTCTGCTGGTACCACACCAAGGAAACCTGGACGTTTTCATCCATACGTCTCCTCCAACCGAACCCCTCACCAGCCGGACCGGAAGCCCACTACTCCGGCATGGAAGCAGATTAGAGACCGGCAAACTGCTCAGAAAGGTGGTGGTAAAGCCTCAAACTTCATCCAGAAGCCGGCCAGGGGATTTAAAAAGCATAAATGACAATCACTGTTTTGCAAATGTGGTCGGATTGGTGAACTCTGTAAATGTATCCGACAAGATGGAGGGCTTGTACCCACCACCACCAGTGACAAACAAGAGCGAGACTGTGTTTCCACATGTAAACTCTTTTGTTGCAAGTGTTCCTTTTGCCAACGGGTCACCGCAAAAGAAAGGTGTAAATCCCGATTATTGTCAATCTATCAGAGAAATAAACCATGTGAAAGATGTTTCCTGTGTAGATCACTTGAGTTTTGTAAAAATTGTCACAAATGTCCCAACTGTTGTCACAAATCTTCCTGTAGGGGCAAGACTTCAGCAGTTTTGGGAGAAGTGGGAAACTCTGGGTGCGAGTCCAAAAGTTATCAAAATACTGAGAGAGGGCTACACCCTTCCCTTCCGGTTCAGACCCAACCTAACCAGGTCACCAATGGTCATCAGCAAATATGTAAACCCCCAAAGACAGGCCTTCCTTTTGGAGGCACTGACTCAGCTAACCAACAAGAATGCAGTAGAACCGGTAACAAATCAGACCTCCCTAGGGTTTTACAACCGGCTATTTTTGGTTCCCAAACCCAACAACCGGTGGAGACCTATCTTGGACCTGAGCACTTTGAACACCTTTTTAAACACAGAGTCGTTCAAGATGGAGACCCCAGAGACAATAAGAACCTCCCTACAGGCAGGGGAGTGGGTCACATCCATAGACTTCAAAGACGCTTACTTCCACATTCCAATTCACAGTCAGTCCAGGAAGTACATGCGTTTTCACATTCAGGGCCACTCCTACCAGTTCAAGGCCCTGCCCTTTGGTCTTTCCACAGCACCCATGGAGTTCACAGTGGTGGCCAAAGAGGTCAAGCTCATGGCCTTACAACAGGGTATAAGAATCCACCAGTACCTAGACGACTGGCTGGTGAGGGCCTCTACCCTCCACACCTGTCTCCAGCATACTCAAACCCTGGTCACTCTTTGTCAGGAACTAGGGTGGCTGGTGAACAAGGAAAAGTCAGAACTGACACCCAAACAGGTCTTCAACTTCGTAGGTTACCAGTTCGACCTGAAAGAGGGCAAGGTCAGACCAACAGAAGAACGTTGGCAGACTTTGACAGACAAGATCAGATCAATGATGTCGGATCCGGTTTGTCCGGTCCGGAAATTCATGTCCCTCATAGGTCTCCTCACAGCAACAGAAAAACAAGTCCACTTAGGGCGACTCCACATGAGACCCATACAGTGGCACTTGAAAAACAACTGGAGGGTCCCAGAATCACTGGAAAAGGTGATACCGGTCCCCAAGTCCCTCCATCCTCATCTAAGGTGGTGGCTGGAGGAAAGCAATGTGCTACTAGGTCAACCATTACACCCTCTAAAACATGCTCTGCAGATCTTTACAGACGCATCAAACGAAGGGTGGGGCGCTCACTTGGACGACCATACTGCAAGGGGAACCTGGTCCCTTCCAGAAAGCAAGTTGCACATAAACCACTTAGAGCTAAAAGCAGTTTTTCTAGCTCTAAAGGAGTTTCGAACCCTGGTTTGCAACAAGACTGTGTTGATAGCTACAGACAACACAACAGTGGTTGCCTATATCAACAAAGAAGGGGGGATGAAGTCGGGGTCACTGTGTGCCCTACTGTGGAGAATCCTGTCCTGGTGCACCAGACAACAGGTAACCCTCAGGGCACGTCACATCCCCGGCCGGCTGAACGTGATAGCAGACAAGCTATCCAGACTTGGCCAGACCATTCAAACAGAGTGGTCACTTCATCCAGCAGTTTTCCAAGCTGTATGCGCAAGGTGGCACCAGCCAAAAGTGGACCTGTTTGCCACCAGGTTCAACAACAAACTACCCCAGTTTGTGTCACCGGTGCCAGACCCCCAGGCTTGGGCAGTGGATGCACTCAGCCTCTCCTGGGAGGACCTGGACCCATACGCCTTCCCACCGGCAGCCATCTTGGGCAAAGTGGTGGAGAAGCTCCAGGACTACCCCTGCAACAGAATAATCCTGATTGCCCCAGGGTGGCCCAACATGCCCTGGTTTTGGGACCTGGTAGCAATGTCAAGCCAGATCCCACTCTGTCTGCCCAGCATACCAAACCTTGTGTCTCAGCCGTTCAACCAGGTCCTTCACAGGAACCTGTCGAATCTGAACCTACATGCCTGGCTCCTAGAGCCTCAGCAATCAAGGAGCAAGGCTTCTCTGAGGCAGTGGCAGCACGAATTGAGGCTCCTCAAAGAAGATCAACCAGATCTGTCTATGAGGCAAAGTGGACCATTTTTACAAAGTGGTGCCTCAGTAATCAGGTGGACTTCAGGGCACCACCTCTGAAAGCCATTGCTGACTTCCTCCTGCACTTGTTCCAGGACAAGAAGTTACAACCAGGCACTATTGATGGCTACAGATCAGCCATTGCTGACAAACTGGGCAATTCCACCATTAATGTCAGCAAAGATGAGAATCTCACTCGTCTCCTGGATAGTTTCCATAGAGACAGGCCTAAGGGCAGGAGAGGTATACCCTCCTGGAACCTGTCACTGGTCTTACACCAGCTGACAAAGGCTCCTTTTGAACCTTTAAAAGAGGCCTCATTAAAACATTTGACCTTCAAGACTGTTTTCCTGCTGGCTTTGGGCTCAGGTAAACGCAGGAGTGAGATCCATGCTTGGTTACATAAGAACATCAGACACCAGTCAGACTGGTCTAAGGTGTCTTTGTACCCCTCACCCAGCTTCCTATCCAAGAACCAGCTGGCTAAGGAAGGTCCAGATAGTGTGGCACCAGTGGTCATCCCAGCCCTGGCACCATCTCTGGATAGGTCACTCAAGGGTGACAGGTCCCTATGTCCAGTTAGAGCCCTGCGTTACTACTTGGACAGGACTGCAGACCTCAGGCAGAATAAGGAGTTAGTCTTTGTCTCCTTCAAGAAGGGTTTTGATAAAGACATCTCGCCTGCCACCATCTCCTCATGGATCAAACAGACTGTGGTTCTGTGCTATGAGCTCTCTGACCAGGAGGCCCTCACCTTACATCAGGTTAAAGCCCATGATGTTAGGGCCTTTGCTGCTTCTAAGGCTTTCCAATCAGGGATCTCCTTAGATCAGATCTTATCAGCCTGCCACTGGAAATCTCACAACACCTTCACCCAGTTTTATTTGAAGGATGTTGCCTGGGCTGATTCAGAGCTTTTCCACCTGGGACCTGTAGTGGCTGCCCAGCAGGTGCACCACCAGGCCCAGAAGTGAGGAGATGTTGTATATATGTAAATATGTACATATTGTAGATATGCTAGATATGTACATAATGTAAATATGTTGGATGTACATATATGTTCCAAAAAAAAAAAAAAAAAAAAAAAACTGTGACTTGCTTCCTTTGGGAAGTTTATTTCTTCTGGGACTGAACTCAGCCCCTATCTCTCCCTATCTTTCCAACTCAGCCACTCTGAAAGGAAAGGAAAAAGGGGGGGGGGGGCAACGTCGGTAGGCTCCCGGTTAACCGGTGAGTTAGTGACCGACCCTGACCTTTCAGGGTTCTCTGACCCTAGGTCGAATGGGCCTGTTTAAAAATTGTTGTTATGAGTTCACATAAGTCCCTAGCTGCTTACCCGCCTGCCAAGCGGTAGTTATTCAGCAATTGTCCATTGGATAGGATGTATTAACGCAATAAAATTGCAAATTTAATAAGTAAATTAAATTTTTATAAGTTAATACCCTATCCAATGGACAGGCAAGGCCCACCCAACCGGCCCCGCTATCAGCTTACTAGGGGTCTTACTAGGATTAGACACGAAAAAGATGCTATGACGTCAAGAGGTAAACAGGAAATGAAGTACGATGCGCCACCTGGCGAATGCACACTCTGTGACCGGTCCTGCCGGTAGCATATACAGGACGTCTTTTTCTGGCGTTTGGCGGGACCGGTCGCGCCGACCGGTAAAGCAATTGTCCATTGGATAGGGTATTAACTTATAAAAATTTAATTTACTTATTAAATTTGCAATTCTGTTTTATGACCCTGCTATTATCAAAACAAAATATTACCTTCTCAGTATTGTCAGATAACGGAGGTTGAAGTGTATTAGTTATTATAACCTAAAGATGTTAATGTATATTAGTAATTGCTTTGTTCACTCCCAGGACATGTTCCAATGGATTTTATTATTGGAGGAGAAAATTATCTCGTCTCCTGAACAGGGCAAGCTACAATGACCTATTGCTTCAAAAGCCAGAATTTGTTTTGTACAACATGTAATCATAAATAAAGTAAAGCTTAGCGAAAAAGAGTCATACCATAACTACTGCAGTTATAGCTGTGACTCGGTAATGTGAAATTATCTGTAATTCCATCCTGACTTAAACTTTATTTACTGTCATTGTGTGCATATCTCGAAAATTGAGATATCGTAGTTGGAAGAATTAAAACTATCGCAACATTTACAAACCCACATAGTTGAGTGCTCTGTTCAAATCTGGTCAATAACATGAAATGTAGAACTCTGGCCCTCATTAGATACATCATTACATATATAATCTGTTTTTGATGTTGTTTGCCTCTGAATGACCTATTTTCTAGTTCATTTTATTCTGTGTTTTTTTAGTGCTTTTAGCCGTGAGTGCCTGAAGCGAGGCGTTGCCACTGTTGTCGTGGGTTTCCCGGCCACCCCAATTATTGAGTCCCGAGCTCGCTTCTGTCTGAGTGCCGCCCACACCAAGGAAATGATTGACCAGGTGAGATGCAAGTAGTACTCAAGTAAACTCCTGCTGAACAGGGTAAAAACTCAATGAAGCAGCTGCAGATACAGTCTCCATTTTGGAAGACATTTGACATCTGACAGTATCGTTCAATTATTCGGTAAAACATTTTTCAATAGTGTCACAGTTGTCAAGTTTAGAAAAAGTCACATGTCACATCTGCCATGGGTTTTTTTTGTACATCATATCACAGATCACTTGTCCCTCATATGTGTCAAGTGGTACATTCAGTTCCCACTCGTGGCAGCATGTGTCATAGTTCTTGTTCAAGTATGACCCACCTCTTGAAAATCGTTAAAACCCAAGTCTACACACTTGCACACCATTTTATTATGCCTAGTATTTTCAATGATGTAGCTTAGCATACAGATTTATTTTGATTTTCACCAGTAACAAGCTAAAAAATTTTAATCAAATTAGTATAATGAAAATCAATGATGCCTCAAATTCATATTTATTAAGTAAACTACATATATTTTTCTGTTTTGGGGGATATTTACACTAATGAAAACTAATGTTTCTGAGATGAAATGATTTTGCAAATCTCCAATAGTTTCCTGTAATTCTTTGCTCTGAAGCTCAAATGTGTTTATAAGTTTTTTTGATATTCGATAAGATTAAAATAAAAACCGAAAGCTTACCATTCTGATGGCTGCAATTGTAGGCTCTGGCAGTGATTGATGAAGTTGCTGATGTGCTGAAAATCAAGTATTCCTCTATGATCCCACCTAATCTCAGTGAGAAGGACCCAGACTTCAGGGAAAGGTGAGCATCCAGTCTCTCCCTTTGTCATACTGTTATGTTGTATATGTTTCGGGAAATCTGTGTAACCAGGCATTACATGTAATTACTGAACATTTCTGTCATTTCATGAAAGACCTGAACAGTTCAGGCATTTTGCAATCTGTTGTTCATCAGTAGAGATAAATATATTTTGTAAAGTATATGACAAGCAACTCTGTTTGGGCAGTACACGTAATGCCGAGAGCTCACTTTTAGTCATTACACAAAATGCCTGTACTGTTTACTAGTGTTTAGGCATTTTGTGAAATGACGGAAATGTTCAATCATTACTCATAATGCCAGGTTACACAGATTGCCTGTAATGTTGTAACTCTTCAGTTTAAAAAAAAAAATTTAAAAATTCAAACTTTGACAATAAAAGGTGCCATTTTTTACCCCACAGCCCTTAAGGACGGGAAAAAGTTTGTCCGGCTATATCTCGGAAACCGTAAGGTGTAGGAAGTTGATACTTGGTAGGGACATTGGTTAGGAGGTGTAGGTGTGCAACGTCATGGTCTGACCTTGATTTGACCTTTGACCTTGCCATAGTGACCTTGAGTTTGAAAATCTTGTCCGGGCTGTATCTCAGAAACCGTAAGGTGTAGGAAGTTAATACTTGGTAGGGACATTGGTTAGGGGGTGTAGGTGTGCAACGTCATGATCTGACCTTGATTTGACCTTGCTGTAGTGACCTTGACCTATAAAATCTTGTCCGGGCTATATCTGGGAAACCGTAAGGTGTAGGAAGTTGATATGTGGTAGGGATATTGGTTAGGGGGTGTAGGTGTGCAACGTCATGGTCTGACCTTGATTTGACCTTGCCGTAGTGACCTTGACCTATAAAATCTTGTCCGGGCTATATCTCGGATACTGTAAGGTGTAGGAAGTTGATACTTGCTAGGGACATTGGTTAGGGGGTGTAGGTGTGCAACGTCATGGCGTGACCTTGATTTGACCTTGCCGTAGTGACCTTGACCTATAAAATATTGTCCGGGGTATATCTCGGAAACCGTAAGGTGTAGGGAGTTGATACTTGGTAGGGATATTGGTTAGGGGTTGTAGGTGTGCAACGTCATGGTCTGACCTTGATTTGACCTTTGACCTTGCCGTAGTGACCTTGACCTATAAAATCTTGTCCGGGTTATATCTCGGAAACCGTAAGGTGTAGGAAGTTGAGACTGAGTAGGGACATTGGTTAGGGTGTGTAGATGTAAAACGTCATGGTGTGACCTTGATTTGGCCTTTGACCTTGCCGTAGTGAACTTGACCTATAATGCCTTGTCTGGGCTATATTTTGGAAGCCATAAGGTGGGGAAGTTGATATTTGGTAGGGTTGGTCAAGGGTTATATGTGTGCAACGTCATGGTGTGACCTGGATTTGACCTTTGATCTTGCATATCTGATGCTATTTTATGTCTCTACGAGGATATCTGATACTATTTATCTCTCTTATATCTCTCTTATATGTTTTTACTTGAATCTTGGTTGTTGCACCTTTGGGTGTCTTTTGGTGTAGATTAAGCACTGTTAAAGTCATATTAGAAGTCATTAACTGTTTTACTTTTGCAACTTGCCATTGTGACAGATGGTATTGCATCAAGTGAGCCACAGGTTTTGCCCCAATACCACATAAAAGCATGTATTGCTATATCTGTATGTATGGGTAATATTTAAAACATCCATAATTCGACCATACAAATGAAAATCAAAATGGGAGAAGTCTTAAACCTTCATAATTTTTAGTTTACTGAATTGTCTTGTTTTAATAGTTATTCTTTACATGCAATTTATTTCTCTTAGATGTTATTTTCTCTACTTAAACATTATTTGGACACTGACACTGCTCTGAAAGTATCCCAATCTGTGTACTGTTTCACTACTTCTATATCTCATGGTATTGACAACTATCGCCTCAGGCTGTGGGGTACTGGTATCTCTGATGCTATTTTCCTTCAAAAACAGCAGAAATTGACCAATTCAGTGTCTTCTTCATAAATGCCAAGCAGTGTCAAACTCAGTATGGTGTGTGTATTTATGTGTTTCAGGTACAAAGTTCTCCCTCCTGAATGTCTGTAAGGAGAACACTAAAGCTAAAACTCAAGAGAAAAAATCAACCAACAATCAGCTTCTGAAACTGGTGTATTTGTGGAGTGAATTGTGTGCAACAACCTCTGTGTCGTGTTGTCATCACTTACATTTATTTTTGTAACCGTAAACATCTTTAAAATCCTGATCCCCCAGTAAAACACATTGTTAGTATTTGTGTGAAGGAGAATTAATGTAGTTATTAAAAATATAGGTAATATGTATTGGTAAAAATCAATATATGCATGCCATATGAGGTAATTGGAACATTTCTGAATCTCTTGCTTGGATTCCTGTTTGTATTGTTATTGATACATTGGATAAACAATTCTTGCATATACATTTTTCTGAAACTTGGGAATAAATTATGCATGAAAAATATGCATATTCAGATACATTATTATAAACAGAATATTTTTTGTGTGTGTTTGTGTAACTCCAAAGAAGATAATATTCAAATGACTCTGTGTTACTAGATTGTCCAATATCCATGAGGTGTGAGTGTGGCTAAGGCTAATTTCCACATATGTCATACAGAAACATAGTACTTTCTGATGTTGGACCTCAAATCTGGTTCCACATAACAATTTTTCAACTTATACCTAGTTCTCGTTTTACAGAATCAAGTCTAATGGCATTTTTGGTGTTTTTTCATCTAAATGATCAATTTTAGATGAATTTTTTGGGTTGTTAAATGGCTAAGGTTTTCCTATGTGTCTTATATTTCAAGTATGCATCCTCTTATTCATTAATATACTAATGTTTACATCTCTTGTGTGGGGAGTCTTATAAAGTCATTTAATTGGTGTCATACTTTCCTATGTAATTTATTCTGACCCCAAAAAAAGAAGATATACAATTTTATGAAACAAATTACTCCAATCCTTGTCTTCTGTAAAACTGTGATTTGTCCAGTTACTGAGGCAGTATTGAGATAGAACTATATACACCAGAAGTAGCCATCTTGTTTTTGATACGTTGTATAACCATGTATTACTACTTTTATACTGTAATGTTTTTTCCTAGCTTTATACAAAACTGTGTACACTGCATTAAGTTATTGTCTGCTTTATATGTGTGTAAAATCTGCTTCCTGATGAACTGAATTTCACACAGTTCATAGGCTGTCAGGTTAATGTAATGCACACCTTTTATAGTATCAATTAATTTAAATATTCAGTAAGCCATAAGAGTTTTCACAAATCACGCAAATCCAGCATATTTTTATCAGAACTCTGATCTGTAAAATTTCTATTTAATATTAGTCTCCAAGAGGTTGTTATTCATTGCAATTTACCCTACTATGTGGAAATTCTGGTTAAGAGGCAGTTTAATATGGTCCCTACAAATTGGATTTGCCAGAGTTAAACTTTATTATTTCAAATGTGAAAATATCGATCCCATTTATTGGAATTTCAGTTAACTATTCCAGGGTTGTTTTCCTATATGTTGAGATGATAGACACGACTCCATGGAATTTAGGTTTGTACGGATGAGAAAGCATTTATTGTTGTGGTAAGGGGATCCGCATCATAACAGTACAAATTCAGTATCCAAAGGCTATTACTTTTCTCAGGTTAATAGATGTGACCCAACATAATAGTCTGCAGATTTCATAAAGCTTGGGTATGAAAAGTACAATATATATAGTAAAATAATATTAATGCATGTGTATGTAATATCTGAAATAGGCCCCAGATGCCTTGAAATGTATGCTAAATAGTCTGTAAATTATTGCCATCGGTATAGAGATGAAGAGTCTGGCTTATAGTATAAGTTATTTATAATCCTTGTTATGATGTCACAACAGCTATATGAAGACTACCGTATTTATTGTAATAAACGCCCCCCCCCCCCCCCCCTTCTCTACCTTTGCAAAGTTCATATTTCGGGGTTTTACATCCCTCTCAACAGCCAACACCTTTGCGATTCCGGGATTCCGAAAAATGGTGCATTTTAGTACTTCCCATGCGAATATCGCTTAAGAGAAATAAAGAAAATAAAAACAAAACATGGCAGTTTTGGTCACAGACGCATTGAAATCTGCAAAAATAGGAGATAAAACTACATAATTTCTTCAGATTTAAGGTTTGTTTTAAATCTTTTATGCTGTCTCGCCATTATACATGCCAGCAAGCGAGATCAAGGCAGTAAGTGTCCATTATCGCCCATTGCCACTGGACTCGAGATATGATTTTATTTATCTGTAATAGATAATTTAATTTATTTATCTGTAATAGATAATTTAATATTTAATCTGTAATTTTAAAAAATGCATCGCCCTGGGGCGTTTTTTACAATAAATACGGTATTAGTAATTAGTAGTGAGTTAGTTCCTGCATTACATAAGGGTACCTGTGATAACTGCTTCTTGAGTGTCAAAACATAGGCCATAGATAACTAGGGCTAGAACCAATAGTAAACTTTGTACTCAAGTCCACTCTCTTATAATTTCTCCAGTGTTTAAATTGTACTCTTTATGACAAAAACTGTGAACATAAGTTGCATTATTTTTATGTAAAAGTTTGCAGTAAATGATGTATTTTATTCAGTTTTCAAGAGAATCATCGCTAAATTGCTGACATCAAACACAAAGGAGAGCTCTTTTCTGTATCTTGTGTGTTGAGTAATCCATCACTCTGTTCTTTGACCAATGGTCAAATACTTCTTACGGCGCTATAGATTACCTGTGTTCAGGTAAACTCTGTGCACTGGACTCTATAAATATGTGTAGAATATAATCTCTTTCATAAGTGATGTCAGCAGGGTCAGTGGTTACTCAAAAACAGGTGCAGTATTGTGACAAAACCTGGGGAACCAATATCTGTAAAACTGTTAAAATACCGTAAATGACCTATTTAGCGCATAGTGCGCTAAGGAAAGACTGTTTTTATTCAATATTTGGTGGGAAAAATGAAGTATAGGTCAATCCGGTAAGAATAACGGTGTTCTGACATTTAGTATCTACTCAAAATTCATGGCAAAGATGTCAATTTATTTAGTAAAAATATGTGCAATATATAAAAAATATGTGGATATTGTGCACTGTCACCGACGATATTGCCTCGACAAAAAGATGGGTGCAGTTACAAGGCCGGATGCGCTAAATAGGTCATTTACGGTATTGTTTATTTCTAATGATGGCATGGATGAAATCTAATTACTAGTCACATTTGACTACCTTCTATCAATTTTTATCATCAGTTTCCTTTTTGTCATGGGATGTTTTACATTTTGGTTTTGATAAATTTGTTTAATTAATCCACCACATTTACTCGTACTTCCAGTCGGTTCACACTAAAACACAAGTACACATTTTCAGGTCACCTCTTACAATATGGATACCATGCCTCCACTGTTCACTCCAAGTGACACACCCCAGTAAAATGACACAAATGTGATGAAATGATTTGTTGATATATACTAAGGTTAATGATACTTAAATCATTATGACCTTGACCTCACTTTTTAGTGTCATAACTGTTATCAAAATATTTGATCCAATAAACAACTCTGCCAAATTGATTCTTTTCTCTCCAGTTTCACACTGAAATATCCCTTCTGTGGGGTAAACTCTCTATATTGCAAAGAAAATCTCAATCCCAAGATGTTCAGTTGATAGCAATTCCTTTGTAAATATAACCATGTGTATCTTACAGTGGATATCTTTTTGGTACAAATAGATATTTTTGCATAAAACCCTTCCCCAAAGATCTGAGAACCAACTCTCAAAGAAAGCTCACTTCAAATTGTAGAAGTTCTCGCAATTTATTTGTCATGTTTGTAATCCTATTTATACTTTCATAGCATTTGATATTTACATCACTTGATCTGTTGTGTGAATTCTGTCTTGTTCTCAAATCCAGGTCTCCTCACCATGTTCAGAAAATAGAGCTTATATCTTTAATTTCCATGTTATACTTAAATGTCTGTGTTTTACATATTTGGGGTGATTTTGTACTTTGTGATTATTCCATCAACAGATAATATATTCACTGGTTTATATTTGTCGGGTTACCAATGTCGTCAAGGTGTTGTGTACTGGGAATAATTTGCCAGTTAATCTGTATTACTAGCATGAAACCGCTGGAAAATGTCTATAAAGAGATGTTGTCTAGTGTTATGTTACAATAAATATGCATAACTGTTAGAAAATTGTCTTACAATGGCAGATATACATGTGGTAAAATTTATATTATAAAAAAAAATAACAGAAATAGTAATTTTTCAAGAGGAAAGTAACTTTGAAAAAGATCTATTTTGGTGATAAAATCATATTTTCCATTTGCTGTGAGACATGCCTAGAGAAGTGGCCATTCATCAATTTATTTACACCACAGTTAAACAAACCCCACAAAGTAGAATACTAGTAAATAAATTCCCTTGAAATTTGGCTTGATAGAGGGATATGTATATTTTTCCCAGGCAGAGTGGATTGTCTGGCCCCCTGTCAATACCATGTTAGACTGTGTATTCATTTCATGGTGTCAGTTAATCAGTGCACATGAAGTTCATCTTTTCCACAGTAGGAAGCTATTTTTGAATTGAATTGTACACATATAATTGTTATGTTTGAGTTGTATTAATACCAAATCACACATTGTACGCTCACACTGTAAATTGTACAGACTGTAGGTGTTTTCTTGTACATGGTTTGCTGTCGGTGAATTCTAAGTGTAATTTGTGTTCCAGAGTTTTCATATATGACTTTTTTTTACATGATTCTTCAAATAATAAACATTCTAGTCTCCTCATGTCAAGAAGTATTAACCAGATGTGGACAGAACATTTACAAAAAAGCTGAAATATTTATGAATAATTTTTATGCAAATGAGTGGGGAAAAGTGAAAATAACAAATAGAATAGCTTTGCAAAACTTATCGAGAAATAAAAATAGTAATTAAAAAAATAGTAGCTGTCATAGATTGCAAGCCATGTACATTGAAACATATGCTTACAGCTAGTGTTTTGAAGTTGCACCGGTTGACCTGAGCTTTCCCAGGAGAAACCTGTAGTACTCTGCAATAACTATTTTCTGTAAATATTTTAATTTGTACTTTTACTATGCAGTGATTTTGCTTCTTTGTGAAATTTTGTATATATATATTCCTGTTTTTACTTACAGTGTAAGAGTTTTACTGTTAAGGTACCGAAATTATTTTCAGATAATGCTGCTAACATGAGACAAAAACATATATGTGTCATAAAAATAAAAATATTGATTATCCATTACACACTTCACCTAAATAACATTTCTCTCAAGAGGACAAAATCAGTACAATTCTTGTACTACACACTTGGATTATTTTGATTTGTCATCTCTCGTATCAAATTTCAAAATAAGGACCCAATCAAGTGATTTTCTTTTTATATACTAGAGATAGGTGGGTTCCCCAGTGTCGTGTTATCCAGAGCATTTTATTGAAATAGCATGACAAGGGTTTACAACCACCATCTTCTGCCAGGAAACATCCAAGTTTGTTTCGGGTGTACTAATATGCGGAGTCCCAGAATCCAATTGGTTTTGCTATGGCCGTCTACCAAACTACTAATTTTTTATACTGACCAATCCCTATTATATGCCAAGTATGTGTCTCTTAGAAGAAGTCTGATAATTGTAGAAAGAAAAAGACAATATTTAATAATTTTTTCAGCTGTCCCAATTGGCATCAGTTTGAAAAATTGTAAATTTGCTGGGGAAAAAAATGACCAATCAGAAAATAGTATCCAATAATTCAGTGGAAGACCATTATTTTCTCCCTGTATTGAATTTTAAGTTCTCTTCCGCGCTGTTTGACATTAGTTCTACAACATTTTTTTGAGGCCCGTTAATTGTGTACATAGAGTCTCCTGTAGCTATTTAGTGCCAGTTAGTGCCTGTGTGTAACATCTGGGGAAGCTATGAAGGTCATCTGGTGATGATATAAGCTGTACATGCATGTGTAAACCTCTCTGTGTGTGTCAGTCACTGTATAAACCAATTGTACATAATCTCTGATTAAGAGCTGGACATTTTAAGCCTACTCTTTAAAATTGTTGTATTTGTAAGTGCTTTATTTAACCTTTGTTAGACCAGTGTGTAACTATTGGAAGTTTTCTACTTTCTTGTATGTGCAGTTCTTGTGCATATTACTAGTTTATTATTGTGTTTATTTTTAAGCGAGCCTTTTTAGTCGAATCTTTGATTCGAGTTATGTACTGAGTCGCGGCTACGATTTTAAATTCGCCGTTTAAGCGCTTAAATACCAAATTCTGCATAATATTTCTTCACATATCTGTACATTAAGGTGTATATTATACACTGCCATTTTGAAGATTTTTAATGCCTTTATTAAGTTATATTTTATGAAGTAAAAAGCATGTCTGGCGCTTCGTCTGCCTTTCCCCAAGGACCCGTATGTCCTAGAAACTATTGTGTTTGCTATTGTAGTGGTCTACTCGAACGAGTCTTTTTTAACGGTTTCGTCTGCTGGTTTCTAGAGGCCAAACCCCAATTAATTTATTCGTCTGCAGGGTTTACCACGCAGTCACTGTTAATGTAAAATTGCTGTCTGCGCATCTACGTGTACTCAATTATTTGTCAAACAAATAAACCGCAAAGAAATTAATGAATGAAATGACGTCACAGTAGTACTATACATTTTTGTTTAGCCAATCAAAATCGAGGACACCTCTGGCAGAGACAATGAAAATATTCAAACTCCGTAGTTCTACATTCAACCACTCGAAGGCGCTTTTGCATGTCCTAGAAGTTAGCATGTGATTTCATTTTTCTGTCAATCCGTTTCTTATTTTGGAAGAAGTTGTCTTCCAAATTGTTTTACAGTATATTTACAAAATAAACCAGTTCGCTAATCTTATTTCCTGACAATATTTTATAAAATGGACGTTTCGACAAAGATCAAATACTGTGTCCTCGATTCTGATTCTGATTGGCTAAACGACGAAATACTTCATCGGTAAAATACAGCATAATCTATGGCTCCCTATTATCGCTCATTGTAGCTATCGTACTATTGTAGAAACAACACACGAATATTTGATTTAAATACTTACAATTTGCTTCTGTAAAATATCCATATACAGTACTATATATCCACGCTTCAAAATTGAAATATGTCTTCTCGTTTCAAAATCAAATTTCAAACTGCAAGTCCGTGAACAGGAAATATGCTGGTAGTTTTCATCTTAAACCAGCCTTGTAAAATATATTGAGGAAACCCCCTCAAAGAACTGCCGTGTCTGCGCATGTTTGCTGATTAATATTAATGAGGCAAGTCCGTGAACAGGAAATATGCTGGTAGTTTTCATCTTAAACCAGCCTTGTAAAATATATTGTGAGGAAACCCCCCTCAAAGAACTGCCGTGTCTGCGCATGTTTGCTGATTAATATTAATGAGGCTAGTCCGTGGACAGGAAATATGCTGGTGGTTTTCATCTTAAACCAGCCTTGTAAAACTGCGCATCTACAGACCGTTTATATTAGTAAACCTTTCACATCACGTCACTACAAATATCCATCTCGCGACACAAATCTGAAAACTTCCGTGGAAGCGGTTTCCAAATGCGGGCGATAATACAGAGTTTACAGATTTCAACACCCAGTGCTGTCCTAAGATTCGACTCTGTGGTTGGGTGAAAGCTAACCACGTCACCCTTGTTCTAATGGTGCATACTATATAGAGGTTATTTGATAAATTGTAAAAACTACCTGTTGTTACTTTTGTGTGTACTCCGAAAAGAAGAGGATCTGTTAATTAGTCTTTCTCTAGAATTTTGGAACTTTAATTAATATTGTTAGTATATTGATTTACGAGATAAGTCAATGTTAAAATTGACACAGAATGTGAAATCCACCACTGGAGATACTGCTTCAGTTTCTTTTTTAATAAAACCTTAATTCGTAACAGATTCTGTATCTGGACGTGTTGCAGATACCTGTGCAAGTGGTTGTAAAAGTGCTATCCTGACAACAAAATTGAGTCAAAATGAATTTTTTTGCAGTTACTCTACCAACTTTATCTTTCACATGGCCTTTATCTTCACAGTTTGATCTTGTAAATAATGAAGTTCACCCAGAAATAGCCACGTTTGCATTGGACAGAAAAATGAAAAATTGGATCAGAAACTCTCAAAATTGAAAGAAACTTGAATAGACTTACTCAGTGGTGATTGTAACTTTTTTTTCACCCTTGATATTTTTTCCCTCCATTATTTCACACTGAAATAAACAGAAACTTTTCTGACCAGTTACACAGTATACACATATATCCCTCATATATTCTACTCCTGGCTAGACATTTGTTGGACAGTTGTAATTGATGCTGTATTATAATTGCATTAATAATGGGTTGTTGTGTCATATAAGCATGGTTTGCTGTGGTTAACAAAAAGAGCTTTTTGTCTTTGTTATTGTAAGCTTTCTTGCCATCTGAAGAAATGTGAAGAGTAAAAATATGTATGAAATAAAAAATGTCGAATGAAAATGACATACCACATCTTTCTGGAGAAAATTTATTAAATATTTTCACTCATATTTGAAGTAAATATTCCCGTTGATTAAATGTAACATAACTAAATGTCATGTGATGAGTTATTTTAATTTAATATTAGATTGGTTTAGGGGAATGATCTGGCAGCAATCTTTTGCTGACAAAAGCTAGGCACTTTCTACAAGTCTATCTACAAATTTCGTCAATGTTTCGTCTGTGGGTTTGTTTAAATTTTATTGTTATAATTTTCTATTTCTGTAAGAAAATCTTGATGCTGTCATAGACTACGGGGTGTTTGTTGTGTTGATGTGGTGTTGTCACAAGGTTCCTGGAGCTTTTGCTGTACAAGCTTGTAATTTTGTTATTTAAATATATCAAAAGAAATATGGTCTAGCCGTTTTCAAGTTAATTTTGTAGACACAAGATGAAATCCACAAGGGTGAAGCCAAGATGTCAGTGATGCAAGTATTCACTGTATGGTGCTAGTAAACAAGGATCCCTATTCACTAACTAAGAATTTCAAAAATAAGAGTTTGCAACTTCCTAAAAAAATGCAAAATTCTGGAATTAATAATCATTATGACAAATTAGGTAGAGCAACTTGTGAAGCATTAATATTTTGGTTGTTAATGAGCTTGAATTTATTATTTGTAGAAATAAGCTAAAGACTTTTTATGAGAACTTTTTGAACAAATTGTAAACATGATGTTTATGGGTATTAGTCTGGTTGTCAGTTTTCACAACTAGTGCTATAACTTGTATTCAGGACATTCTGCTCCGAGCATAAATTCCAACTGTAACAATGCCATGGAAAGTTTTAGTAGTTGCAATCATACAATAAGAATTTAGTTTAAAAGATAGAGAAGAAAATATATAAAGCTGAAAAAAAGGTCTTGACAGTACTGGTGCATCTTTCCTAAATAAATATGTGTGCCCCAAAACTTCTTTGTGTTATGTCATTATGTGCATGTTAGTCCAGACCTTGTTGGTGGAATGGTTTTCAAGCTTGACATCTAATCACGGGCTGCCACCTCTATGTGGGTTCAGCAGATGCTGAAATCCTGTCCCGTTATAACCCTGGCTGATGAACAGGAAGTAAAATGTTTCCTGACCTACCTCCCCCCCCCCCCCCTTCCCCCGTGGTCATGGCAACATCATTTGACAAACATTAAGGGTTCCTATCTTAATATGACCTAAGCTATTAATATTGACATAAAACCACAACTATGTACAAGTCACTGGATCACTCTTTATCTTTCACTTTTTTTGTCCATTTTTTTCCCTTGCCTTGAATCTGTATCTTATTGTCCAAGACACTTTCTTCTTTCTTATGTATTGCATTTTTTCAACATTTCCTCAATTCACTCCACTGAGTGCAATACTTAGATAGAAATGATGAGAATTTTACCTGCCGTGTTATGCACCACTTTACTGATTGTTGAGTTTAAGGAGTGGCCATTTGACTCTTACCACTGTAGTCATGGGTTTGGATCCAGCTTATGACAATATAATAGAAATTACATAATGGACTTTCCCAATATGACACAGGCTGTTAAATGGCCACACTTTAGAAGTACCCTTCCTCTCCGACATCCCGTTTACACTGTTGTCTCCACCATTTTGGCTCAAATGGGAAAACCATGCAAAAGGATGAGTAACTGAACTAAAGGAGACCTTTTACACTTTAAAAATTAAAAACATTTCATTATTAAAAGGCAAATTTACTGTGAATTGCTTCACCTTGAAATATCATGAAAATGTATATATCTGAGACACTGAAAACATAATTTATACATAAGGCTTATTTGAGTATTACATTTTTACCCCACAGCCCTCGAGCGCTGTCGGGGTATTGTTTTCACCCATGGTGTCCGGATGGGTGGGCGGGCAGCAGGAAAAGTTTGTCCAGCCTGTATCTCAGAAATGTAAGGTGTAGGACGTTGATACTTGGTAGGGACATTAGTTAGGGGGTGTAGGTGTGCAACATCATGGTATGACCTTGATTTGACCTTGCCGTAGTGACCTTGAGTTTGAAATTCTTGTCCGGGCTATATCTCGGAAACCGTAAGGTGTAGGAAGTTGATACTTGGTAGGGACATTGGTTAGGATGTGTAGGTATACAACGTCATGGTGTGACCTTGATTTGATCTTTGACCTTGCCGTAGTGACCTTGACCTATAAAATCTTGTCTGGGCTATATCTCAGAAACCATAAGGTGTAGGAAGTTGATATTTGGTAGGCACATTGGTTAGGGGTTGTAGGTGTGCAACATATGACCTAGATTTGACCTTGCTGTAGTGACCTTGACCTATAAAATCTTGTCCGGGCTATATCTCAGCAACCATAAGGTTTAGTAAGTTGATACTTGGTAGGGACATTGGTTAGGCGGTGTAAGTGTGCCACGTCAAGGCATGACCTTGATCTGACCTTAGACTTTTCTGTAGTGACCTTGACCTATAAAATCTTGTCTGGGCTCTATCCCGGAAACTGTAAGGTGTAGGAAGTTGATACTGGGTAGGACATTGGCTAGGGTGTGTAGATGTAAAACGTCATGGTGTGACCTTGATTTGACCTTTGTCCTTGCTGTAGTGACCTTGACCTATAATGAATGTCCGGAAACCATAAGGTGTAGGAAGTTGATATTTGGTAGGGACATTGGTTAGGGGTTATAGGTGTGAAAGGTCATGGTGTGACCTGGATTTAACCTTTGATCTCGCATATCTGATGCTATTTTATCTCTCTACGGGGATATCTGATACAATTTTATCTCTCTTCTATCTATCTTATATCTTTTTACTCAAATCTTGGTTGTTGCACCTTTGGGTATCTTTTGATGTAGATTAAGCACTGTTAAAGTCATATTAAAATTCATTAAGGGTTTTACTTTTGCAACTTCCCATTGTAACAGATGGTATTTCATCAAGTGAGCCACAGGTTTTGCCTCAACACCACACACAAGCATGAATTGCCACATCTGTATGTATGGGTAATATTTAAAACATTCAAACCATAATTCGACCATACAAAACAAATATTAAAATGTGAAAGCACTTAAATGTTCACACAAATGTAAAAGGTCACTTTGGTATAGTTGAACAATATCAAAAACATGCAAATCCTAATTCAACTGTTCGAAATGTGCATTTATAACTGTGCTACAGTTTCTAGGACAGTCTGGCGGGATCTTAATCATTTTAACCCAAAAGCATTTCATTTTGCGGATTGACAGATCGGCGCTAATTTGGAACCCTGCCTTAATTTGACCTATAATATATTGTCCTGGCATATCTCGGCAACCATAAAGTTTTGGATTGCTGCAACTGATTATTATATGTACTTTTACGTAATTGTGATATTTTCATTGACGGCTATTCTCCAGTTAATAAATTTTACAGCTTCATAATTTTTAGTTTACTGAATTGTCTTGTTTTAATATTTAATCTTTACATGCAGTTTTTCTTTTTCTCTTAGATGTTATTTTCTCTACTTAAACATTATTTGGACACTGACACTGCTCTGAAAGTATCCCATTCTGTGTACTGTTTCACTGCTTCTATATCTTATGGTGTTGAAAACTATCTCCTCAGGCTGTGGGGTACGGGCATCTCTGATCATATTTTATACTTTAAAATTGAAGTGGCAACTGTTTTGTCACATGGCTATTGGAAGTTGAATCTGCCAATCACTGTTTAAAAGAAATTGTCATATTGGCTATTATGGCTCTCCCATTAGGAACAAAAACAATTCAAAACTAACATATTTATATCTAAAAATTGGGAGTGGTTCATGCACATAACTCTATCTCTGGAATATTAAACTTGAGTGACCTTTTCAGCCATAACCATCTTGACTGGAACCTCTTTGATAAATGACAAATCTTTATTGGCTTTATGATTTTGGAACTTTGATTTAATTTTATGGACCTTAATATCTACCAGGGCACCAATTAATCACTTTAAAAGTCAGAAAAGATTAGAGGCATGTCTAAAAGATAAGGTCTTTGATGGCCCAATGGTTAGCAAGTTTTGGTATCTAATCACAGGTTGTCACCTCTGTGGGTTTGAACCCTACAAGTGACAATAATGTTGAGAGCCTATCCAAATATGACCCTGGCTGTTGAAAGGGACATAAAACACCAACTTTGACTTGCAAT
Organism: Sabellastarte sp. h YS-2021; assembly: GCA_964017235.1. Taxonomy (NCBI): domain Eukaryota; kingdom Metazoa; phylum Annelida; class Polychaeta; order Sabellida; family Sabellidae; genus Sabellastarte; species Sabellastarte sp. h YS-2021. The sequence continues at coordinate 22,210,432 of OZ024928.1, forward strand.
AAAGTCTGTATATTATCAATACTTCCATGAGACCAAACACCAAGATATAGATCAATATGTCTTGTCTTGTATAATTGCATGAACACACAAAAGAGAAGCTTTATTGTATTCATTGTACACATGCTAGATTCATCAAGTATAGTAGAATTTGGTATAAGTAAAACTGCATTCATAGAATATTGCCATTGATGGAAATAGTTTCTAAGTCCCCACAAATACTAATGCAAAATATAAGCCAAAGATAACTAGAAGTTTGGCTTACAGAAAATGGGCATAACTAGAACCTAATTTGATAAACAGTGTTACTTTTAGTGGGAATAACAAGGTATTACCTGGTAGTAGGATCACAGTGTGCAAAGAAGTGTTAAAATCTGTGAAAAAGGTTATTTTGTACCTGATTATTCGCCACTGATAAGTCCGAAGACAAAAGAATAGATTTTCCCGAAGAGTGATCACACAATTGTTAGTTATTTCAAGGAAGTGAAATTGCATGATACCTTCAGTACATGTACTTAATACATTTTGGGCTTTATATGTAACTGGGTATAACTAGAAGTTGCCACAAGTAGAAGTAAATGACTGACAGTTTGGAACTCTAACTAAGACCTAATCCACTGTATATCCATATAAATTTCAGGCAACAGAACATAACCGCTCTGTAATGTATAATTTAGGAATGACCCTTAATTTGAGATATTCCTATGTGTAGTGATACCCTGGAATTCTAGGAATTTGGCTTTAACCCAATCGATATAAATGTCTGAAGCTGTGTTAACTCCCATTTGTGCAAGTCAGAGGACCCTGGATTGAATCCCCATAACAGAAACAAATATTACTACAGCTTTATTTCGACATATACCCAGTAATATAACTCAAGACTATGATTCCCTGAGCAATTCAATAAACATCTGAACAAAGCATTTTAGAATATTTCCAAAACACTAGTTCTCTTGGCTCCAACTGTTATTGTTTTGTATTAGAATTGAGGAAATGTCTTTATATGACGTTAGCAATGAAAAGAGATGCTAGCCCACTAGCCCAGTTTGAAAAAGAGTAGCCAGGTTGGGCAACTATAAAGATCATCTGATGCTGTCACTACAACAGTGTCGCCCTTGACGACAGTGAGGGCATGTGGATAGGCATTCATGCCTGCAGTCTGGGTGACTAGTTGCTGGATGAACTGACCACTGGTGCTGTACAGAGACACAGACCTCTGCTCCCGTTCTGCTATCAACACATTATTCTTAGCAGTGATATGAACACCACAGGCTGATGTAAAGTTACCGAACTTAAACTGAAATTTGCCCTGCTTGTTAAACACTTGCATCTCTGAATAACCAGATCCAAAACTCAGGAATATATTGCCAGTTCTATCCACTGCAATGTGTTCTGCTGTGGGCTGGTCACCTGAGAATAAATCAGTTTCTGTTTCAAAGGATGTCACCAATGACCCTTCAAGGTCATACACGTGGATATGTGGGTTATGATAGTCTGCAACAACAATATTACCCGTCACTGGACACACAGCTACAGCACAAGGTTCCTCCACTCCTGGCACCTTAAATTTAGAAACAAAGTTCCCATCATCAGCATACACTATGATTCTTTGCTTTGGTCCTTCACTGACACAAAATTTCCCAAAAGGAAGTGATGTCACACCCCAGGGTCCTGACAGCCTTTTGTTTCCCACAATGGCCATGAGTTCTCCATCGGGTGTAATGATCTGAATCCTGTTGTTGTTTGTATCTGACACTGCCAGGTTACCATTGGAGAGGGTGGATACTGAGGCACAGTTGTCAAACTGACAGGGAGCCACCCCCTTACCTCCAATACACAGAGACAGCAGGCTGCAACTGGGCTGCCTCTCCAGCACAGTGGGCCTCTGAAGTCTCAGCTTGGCAGCCATCTACAGTCTCTTGGAAATTAAACAACAAAGATCCATCAAAGTAGATGTTAAATACAGATTTATTTTCTGAGATAGAAAAAAATTAAACTGAAACTGTAATGGCAAACATAGACATTAGTTGTTTAGATGAGCACTGGTAAGCCCTTGTGATTGAACAAAACCAGAACCTGTAACCAGTGTATCAGTTGGTTAGTTTGTGATTGCAATTGTAATATGCTAGGTTTTATTGTATACTAAGGCTCTGCTGCAGAAATATACAAAAAAAGTAGATTTTGTCAGGGTAATAGGTTATTAAAACAAAAGATTTTCTTTAGTGAAAAGTAATCGATTTTGGAGAGTAAACCTGTGTTTGTAAAATTGAATATTCAGATAATAGAAGTCTGGATAAAGGAATTTCTGCACACTGTTACAACAGGAAAGTTGATCAATTGTAATCCAACAAAATTTAGATTCTCTTGAAGTGACAATTATAGAAGTAATTCAAGATTCATGCCATGTGATTTTGTGTGAAGTATATTAGACTGAGTTGTTTTTACATAAGTCTAAACTGGAAAGGTAAACTGTGTCACAGCCTGGCATTGCATCTTGTACAAATAAATAAGCTCTGACTACCAGCCCATTATGACAATTAATGTCAAAGTTGAGGTTTCTTACATACCATGAACTGAATGTGGAACCTTTGAGCACAGAGTGAGAGTCTCAGGGATAATATAGAGTAAGAAATCTAAAATTCGCCAGGAATTTAAAATTCGCCACCTCTAAAACCTTAGTTAATTTTATGAAGAAAATGATGTTTTTTGTCTAAAAATTGGTATTTTTCAGTTCAAAAAGCCATATTTTACTATACATTCAACAAATCTCACCACAATTCATTTATTTTATTAGTATTTTTACATGTGGCGAATTTCAGATATGTGGCGAATTTTAGATTTCTTACTCTATTATATACTAATCACTGAGGCCATAATAATGACATTACATTACAGTATGTTTCCACATACATATGGTAACATATTCACATCTCACCTCCGAGGTTGACAGTTTGAACCCCGGACCTTATGTGGGAAAATTGGAAGTTGCTTACTGATGATTGGCAGTTTACAGTACAGAACCCTGACCAACTGTATGAACTTGTTTCCCCTGCCCACAAAACAACCGATCGTAATATGACCCATACAGTGTTGAAAGCGTTATAAAACCCCAAATAAATTCCACAGACATAATAACCTTAGAGTTTATACTTTTGGCAGCATGTATTTGTATCTCTGTTTGTTAACATAAAAATAATATTGACTTTGTAACTTTAAGGTTAACAAAAAAATTATGGATGGATTTTGATGAAATTTTCTAAAAAAAATGTTGACAATGGCACAAACGAAGAGATGTTTTGATTTTGGTATTGACCCAAACACTGTCAGGATCCAGGAATTTCTTAAAAGCATTTTTTATCATTACACTCCTACACAATATTGGAAGAGTAGGGCCTTGGTGGAGGTATGCACTCCCGGTGTGCTCTTGTTAATGATCTCTGATTTATAGCCATGACATTTATGATTCATGTATTTCCGGCCAAAAATTTTCAATTTTCAATTGTTCTTTGCAAATCCCCCTCATAAATATTGACCAAATATGGACAAAATATGAAAAGTAGTGTTTTTTCCTGTGATTTTGATTCTGGTGAGTCAAATGAGTAAATGCCAAGAAGAATCTGATAACTTCACTGGTATAACACATCAGTCACTGTATGTTTATAAAACAATGTTGTCGATTTTATAGCTTCTTCAACAAACTGATTACAGCCAAATTAAGAGCACTCATACAGTGCATACCTCTGCAAAGCATGTGATAATAAGTAAATTTGCAAATTTAATAAGTAAATTAAATTTTTATAAGTTAATACCCTATCCAATGGACAATAGCTTATCCGGTCGGCGCAGACCGGCCCGCCAAACGCCAGAAAAAGACGTCCTGTGTTGCCACTAGCTGGCCGGTCCGTAGTACTGTGCACTCCCCAGATGGCGCCTCGTACTTCCTTCCTGTCTAGACAACCTGACGTCATAGCATCTTTTTCGTTGTCTAAACCTATTAGACCCCTAGTAAGTTGAAAGCAGGGTCGGTGGGAGGGTCTTGTGTGTCCATTGGATAGGGTATTAACTTATAAAAATTTAATTTACTTATTAAATTTGCAATTTTATTGCGTTAATACATCCTATCCAATGGACAATAGCTGAATAACTACCGCTTGGTCGGCGGGTAAGTTACTAGGGACTTATGTGAACTCACAAGTAATAGCAAATTTTAAACCTACGGTCTAGGCTGACTTCGTCAGAAGACCTATAGGTCCAGGCCTGGGTTGACTTTAAGGTCAGGAAACCCTGCAAGGCCATGGTCGGTTGCCAGCAGCCGGTTACCCGGGGCTATACCGCCATCGCCCCCCCCCCCCCTTTTTTTTGCAGACCTGCTCTGAGGTAGGGGAAGAGAGGGATGAGTTCAGTCCCAGAATGCAAATAAACCTCCCGAAGGAAGCACGCCACACTTAATTCTTATGTACATGAAGAACTGTTATGCACATATACAAATCTCCTCAATCTAAGGGCCACTTGTGGATCTGCTGAGCAGCCACTACCGAGCCCAATTGGTAAAGCCCTGAATCAGCCCAAGCCCCGACCTTCATATAGAACTGTGTGAAGGTATTGTGACTTCAGTGGCGGGCTGACAGGATTGGATCTAAGGAGACTCCCGACTGGAAGACCTTAGAAGCAGCAAAGGCCCTGACGTCATGGGCTTTAACCCGATGTCAAGTGTGGGCCTCCTGGTCAGAGAGCTCATAACATAGGATCACAGTCTGCTTGATCCAAGAGGAGATAGTGGCAGGTGAGATGTCTTTGTTGAAACCTTTCTTAAAGGAGACAAAAACCACCTCCTTATTCTGCCTGATGTCTGAGGTCCTGTCCAAATAGTAGCACAATGCTTTGAACGGACAGAGGGACCTGTCAGACTTGAGGGATCTATCCAGAATCGGGCCAGGGCTGTTATAACCCCAGGGACCACACTGGACACTCTATGGCCAGCTGATTCTAGGATAGAAAGCTGGGTGATGGATACAGGGACACCTTTGACCAATCGGATTGGTGTCCAATATATCAGTTTTGCCAGGCATGGATCTCACTTTTGCACTTGCCCGACCCAAGGGCCAAGAGGAATACCGTCTTGAAGGTCAAATGCTTCAAGGGGGGCCTCCTTGATTGGATCAAATGGAGTCTTAGCTGGTGCACGGCCAGTGAGAAGTTCCTTTGGGTCTGTCTCTGAGGAATCTATCCAGGAGACGAGTGAGATTTCCGTCCTTACTGATGTTGAAGGGTGAATTTCCCAGTTTATCAACAATGGGTGACCTATAACCATCAATGGTGCTGGGCTGTTTGCCAAGCATGTATCTCACTTCTACGCTTGCCCGACCCCAGGGCCAAGAGGAAAACTTCCTTGAAGGTCAAATGTTTCAAGGAGGCCTATAATTGGTTCAAAATGAACCTTGTCAACTGGTGCAAAAACCAGGGAGAGGTTCCAGGAGGGGGTTCCCCTCCGGCCTTTGGGTCTGTCTCAGTGGAAGCTATCCAGGAGACGAGTGAGATTTTCATCCTTACTAACATTGATGGGCAAATTTTCCAGACTATCAGCAATGGATGACCTGTAACCATCAATGGTACTGGGCTGCAACTTCCTCTCCTGAAGCAGGTACCTAAGGAAGTCAGTAACTGACTTTACAGGTGGTGCCCGAAGTCCACCTGATGAATGATACATCACTTGGTAAAAATGACCCATTTGCCTCATAGACTGATCTGATTGACCTCCCTTTGAGGAGCCTCAATTCTTGCTGCCACTGCCTCAGACAAGTCCTGCTCTTCGATTGCTGAGGCTCTAGGAGCCCTGCATGGAGATTAAGATTTGTCAGATTTCTGTGAGGGATCTGATCGAATGGCTGTGAACAGGTTGGGCAGATTGGGCAGGTTCAGCGGGATGTGGCTGGACATGGCCACTAGATCCCAAAACCAAGGCATGTTGGGCCACCCCGGAGCAATCAGAATGATTCTCTTACATGGGGAGTCTTGCAACTTCTCCACCACTTTGCCCAATATGGCTGATGGTGAGAAGGTGTATCCTTTTAGATCCTACCATGGCCGACTGAGCACATCCACTGCTGTGGCCAGGGGAACCGGTACCGGTGACACAAAACAGAGGTGACTTGTTGAACCTCGTGGCAAATAAGTCTATTTTGGGCCGGTGCCACCTACTGCATAGAGTGGAAGACCTCTGGAAGGAGAAACCACTGTTTGGATGGTCTGGCCTAGCCTGGACAGCCTGTCTGCTACCACATTAGGCCGGCCTGGAATGTGTCGTGCTTAGAGTCACTTGTTTCCTGGTACACCAGGTCAAGATTCTCCATAGTAGGGCACAAAGTGGGCCCAACCTCATTCCTCCTTCCTTTATGTATGACACTACTGTGGTGTTGTCAGTTGCTACAAGTACTATCTTGTTTGAGCAAAGGTCTTCGAACTCTTAAAGTCAGAAAAAACTGCGTAGAGTTCTAGATAGTTTATATACAACTTGCTTCCCGGAGGGGACCAGGTTGCTCTTGCAAAGTGCTTATCTAAGTGAGCGCCCCACCCTTCTATTGATGCGTCTGTAAATATTTGCAGAGCATGTTTTATTGGGTGTAATGGTTGGCCTGTAAGTGGATTGTCTTCCTTCAGCCACCATTGTAAATGGGGGTGCAGGGACCTGGGGACTTGGATCACCTTTTCCAGTGATTCAGGTACCCTCCAGTTGTTTTTGAGATGTCACTGTATGGGTCTCATATGAAGTCTGCCTAGATTAACATGCTTTTCTGTAGATGTTAGTAACCTATCAAGGACATGAATTCCCAGACCGGGCAAGCCGGTAGGGATAGCAGTTTTAACAGTCTCTTGAAGGCTCTGTCACCAGTCCAGAGTCGGTCGGAACCGATCAGACCGGAAGACAAACTGGTAGCCTACAAAATCGAAGTCTTGTTTGGGCTCCAGCTCTGATTTCTCTAAGTTCATCAGCTAACCCAGTTGCTGACACATTATTTACTAGTTCCTGTGTATGTTGGAGACAAGCCTGGTGGGATCTGGCTCCCACCAACCAGTCGTCTAGGTACTGGTGGCTTCTTAAATCCTTGTGTATGGTCACAAATTTCACCTCCTTTGGTATCACAGTGAACTCCAAAGGTGCTGTGGGCAAAACCGAATAGCAGGCATTACCTGGATTGTCCTTGTATAGGTATATGGGAGTAGGTATCCCTCCTTGAACATTTATAATACCAAGGGTCCAGCCCCCAAGGCGTCCTAAGTTCCCGAAAAAAAGGGCTTAGTCTAGACCCTACAGGCAGATTGTGTGCCACATTTGGGACATTTGGTATTTTGATAAACATTTTCTGTCCCTCCGGACACTGGTCCGGTCTGGTGACAATAATCCAGGTTAACAGTCTCCCTGTTCTTATTGTGGTCTGGTGGGGCTGACACAACTTTTCGTATTAATAGACTCTTCGCCCCGGGCCAGCAGCCTGCAAGGTGCAGCATTTACAGAGCAATTGTTATTCATGAGATGTCTGACCCCTGGCCGGACCTGATGACAAAATTTATTATTATCTCTCCAGTCAAGTCCAGCACTGATAACAGATTGTTGAGAGATGTGATAAGGGAAGGTTGCCTGGCAGTAGGTTGGGACACTGTCATGTCACATCACCAAGACCACTGACCGGTCTAAGAATTCTCTGTAACCAAATTAACCTTAGGCAACTCTGTCCGGTACCAGGACTCCATACCCGGTACTTATCTGTAAGGACTGTGTAGCCAGCACCCTGTTAGTAGACTTGTAACCCGTAGGTTGAAGCAAGTGTACTAGGCTGTGTAGCCAATACCAGTCGGTACACTCTGTAACCAGTTGTTGAAGCAAGTGTACTAGGCTGTGTAGCCAGTACCACCCGGTACACTCTGTAACCAGTTGTTGAAGCCAGTGTACAAGGCTGTGTAGCCGGTACACTGTAACCAGTTGAGGCTACTGTATAAGGCTGTGAAGCCGGTAGCCGGTCGGTACATACTGTAACCAGTTATTGAAGTAAGTGTACAAGGCTGTTCAGCCGGTAGTCGGTCGGCACACTCTGTAACCAGTTTTTGAAGTAAGTGTACAAGGCTGTGTAGCCAGCAGGTACACTGTGTAACCAGTTGCTGAATGAAGTTTACAACTATCTTGTGTTGAATTCAATTTTCTCCATTAATTCCTCTGTAACCGGTTGTTGAAGCAAGTGTACAAGGCTGTATAGCCGGTACTGGTCGGTACACTCTGTAACCAGTTGTTGAAACAATTTACAACTATCTTTTGTGTAAAATTCAGCTGGCTGTAGGTTTCCGCCATTAACAAAAGTATTTCTTGGAACACACGTCTTATTTGTAGATTTTGACAGTTGCTGGGAAAACCCTTGTGAGCTATATTTAGAAACAAATGTTGGTCGGTGTGTCACGTGACCAGCTTGCTGGTCGGAGGGACAACATGATTGGCTGATTGGAGATGACGATCAGCTTCGTGAACTGGTCGGAAAATCACGTGACCAACTTCGGGGATACGCCCTCACTAGAGGTGTTCTTTCCTTATATCACAGTAAACGTAAGCTTACTGGTCGACTGATGTCTGTAGCAGAGATGTCTGTACCAGTACGCTGGAGGTGGATTACAGGAACTAAAAACTGGAATCACAGTAGACGTGAGTGCAAAGAATGTACTTTCGACCTTCTTGTTCGGTGAATCACGTGATAAACTTCGTGACTGGTCGGTGAAAACACGTGACCAGCTTCGTGAAGACACGCGATTGGCTGACTGGGTATGACGTCAGAGGTCACAGGACGTCTTTTTCTGGCGTTTGGCGGGCCGGTCTGCTCCGACCGGATAAGCTATTGTCCATTGGATAGGATGTATTAACGCAATAAAAAGGAAATTTTTTTTGGATCTAGACAGTGATCCAGATCACTCTCACACTTTAATGGGATCTAGGTTAGACTAGAGTTTTTTACCCCACAGCCCTTAAGGGCTGTCGGGGTACTGTTTTCACCCATGGTGTCCGGATGGGCGGGCGGCGGGAAGAGGTTTGTCCGGCCTGTATCTCAGAAACAATAAGATGTAGGAAGTTGATACTTGGTAGGGGCATTGGTTAGGGGGTGTAGGTGTGCAACGTCATGGTCTGACCTTGATTTGACCTTTGACCTTGCCGTAGTGACCTTGAGTTTGAAAATCTTGTCCGGGCTATATCTCGGAAACCGTAAGGTGTAGGAAGTTGATACTTGGTAGGGACAATGGTTAGGAGGTGTAGGTGTGCACCATCATGGTCTAACCTTGATTTGACCTTTGACCTTTCTGTAATGACCTTGACCTATAAAATCTTGTCCGGGCTATATCTCAGAAACCGTAAGGTGTAGGAAGTTGATACTTGGTAGGAACATTGGTTAGGGGGTGTAGGTGTGCAACATCATGGTGTGACCTTGATTTGACCTTTGACCTTTCCGTAGTGACCTTGACCTATAAAATCTTGTCCAGGCTATATCTCGGAAACCGTAAGGTGTAGGAAGTTGATACTTGGTAGGGACATTGGTTAGGGGGTGTAGGTGTGACCTTGGTTTGACCTTTCCGTAGTGACCTTGACCTATAAAATCTTGTCTGGTCTATAACTCGGAAATCGTAAGGTGTAGGAAGTTGATACTTGGTAGGGACATTGGTTAGGGGGTGTAGGTGTGCAACGTCATGGTCTGACCTTGATTTGACCTTTGACCTTGCCGTAGTGATCTTGAGTTTGAAAATCTTGTCCGGACTATATTTTGGAAACCGTAAAGTGTACGAAGTTGATACTTGGTAGGGACAATGGTTAGGAGGTGTAGGTGTGCACCGTCATGGTCTGACCTTGATTTGACCTTTGACCTTTCTGTAATGACCTTGACCTATAAAATCTTGTCCGGGCTATATCTCAGAAACCGTAAGGTGTAGGAAGTCGATACTTAGTAGGGACATTGGTTAGGGGGTGTAGGTGTGCAAAGTCATAGTGTGACCTTGATTTAACCTTTGACCTTGCCGTAGTGACCTTGACCTATAAAATCTTGTCCGGGCTATAACTCGGAAATCGTAAGGTGTAGGAAGTTGATACTTGGTAGGGACATTGGTTAGGGGGTGTAGGTGTGCAACGTCATGGTCTAACCTTGATTTGACCTTTGACCTTGCCGTAGTGACCTTGACCTATAAAATCTTAACCAGGCTATATCGCGGAAACTGTAAGGTGTAGGAAGTTAATACTTGGTAGGGACATTGGTTAGGGGGTGTAGGTGTGCAACGTCATGGTGGGACCTTGATTTGACCTTTGACCTTTCCGTAGTGACCTTGACCTATAAAATCTTGTCCGGGCTATATCTGGAAAACCATAAGGTGTAGGAAGTTGATACTTGGTAGGGACATTGGTCAGGGGGTGTAGGTGTACAACGTCATGGTCTGACCTTGATTTGACCTTTGACTTTGCCGTAGTGACCTTGACCTATAAAATCTTGTCCGGGCTATATCTCGAAAACCATAAGGTGTAGGAAGTTAATACTTGGTAGGGACATTGGTAGGGTGTGTAGATGTAAAACGTCATGGTGTGACCTTGATTTGACCTTTGACCTTGCCGTAGTGACCTTGTCCTATAATACCTTGTCTGGGCTATATTTCAGAAAACAATAGGGTGGTTGGAAGTTGATATTTGGTAGGGACATTGGTCAGGTGTTCTATGTGTGCAACGTCATGGTGTGACCTGGATTTGACCTTTGATCTTGCATATCTGATGCTATTTTATCTCTCTACAGGGATATCTAATACTATTTTATCTCTCTTATATCTCTCTTATATCTTTTACTTGAATCTTGGTTGTTGCACCTTTGGGTGTCTTTTAATGTAGATTAAGCACTGTTAAAGTTATGTTAGAATTCATTAACTGTTTTACTTTTGCAACTTCCTATTGTAACAGGTGGTATTGCATCAAGTGAGCCACAGGTTTGCCCAAACTCCACACAAAAGCATGTGTTGCCACATCTGTATGTATGGGTAATATTCAAAACTTGCAAACTATAATTCGACCATACAAATGAATATCAAAATGGGAGAAGTCTTAAAGCTTCATAATTTTTAGTTAACTGAATTGTCCTGTTTTAATACTTAATCTTTACATGCAGTTTCTTTCTCTTAGATGTTATGTTCTCGACTTAAACATTATTTGGACACTGACACTGCTCTGAAAGTATCCCAATCTGTGTACTGTTTCACTACTTCTATATCTCATGGTGTTGAAAACTATTTCCCCAGGCTGTGGGGTACGGGCATCTCTGATGCTATTTTTATCAAGACAGTGATCTAGAACTGTCCCAAAATTTAATGGGATCTAAGTTGGACAATACCAAATTCTGTTTTTTTTTACATGAAGTTCAACCAGCAGTATTTTGCTTAGGCCTGCAACCAACCAACAGACATGGTCAAATGAATGTCTTGAAACAAACACATCTTTAGAGGAGGTATAAGAACAGCAGGAGTACGAATGTAATATAACTCTCCTTCGTGTTTGTATTTTTATTCATAATGCAGAGGTATATGCATGTTAGGCAGACTCTATAAAGGTACAGGCAGCATAAGTCAAAATAAGGTACAAGTAGAACTAGCTCCAAGGTCACAACATCGCAAAATACTTTGTATATATAAGCTGAAGTTAGCCATTACTAGAAACCCAATTTTGTCTATATCAGAGATTGTCGTCTATTGTGTTTACCATGTTAAACTGCATGAATTATATAATTTAAGTAATAGGTTATAAGTATTTCTTACCTTTTTATATCATCTTCTTCTCAATAAATTAAAAATGGTTAAATTTAAATTTCTATAAAATGTAGAACTGAGTCAAATATCCTTTTGGTCTGAAATATTTGTGCTTCATATAGTTATTCTCAATTATCCATAAAATTCCTTTCCACACTTTGCATTATTGAAGAACTTTGTGTACTTAGAAAGATACAAGCAATAGAAGAAATCAATAACGGGAGATTTACACAGCAAACACCTTACTTCTGTGAATGGATTTATGGAAGTTGTTCTGTCAAATAATCAGTGTAAATAGCTTGGATCAGATATCATTGACTTCCATTAGGAATCCGGATAAAGGAGATTAATATTCAATACTATACCTGTCGAGAAATACAATATGATGTAAATAAGACTTGTTATAGTTTCAAAGAACACGTATTATATTTCATTATTAAACAGTACAGTTTGAAAACAATAATATGGATTAAAACAGAAATAGTTTACATGTACATACACCATTGAAAGTTCAATCATTTACAAACTCCAAGGGCCAGACACACCAAACCAATATAATACAATAAGCTCAGATAGCAGTTCCTCTTCAAACTGAAGACATTGAAGAAATTAAAAAGTACCGGTCCATAAATAATAAAGTTTTGTTAACTGTAAATGGAATCCTTTGTATGTTGGACAATATCAGATATTCTACAGATCTCAGACCGATAAAAGTTGAAGAGTTCCTCAAAATAAAAATGGTTTTGTGTTTGTTTGTAACATACTATCATCGGTGCAACTAATGAAAGCATTTCATAGGAGTTCCCGCTACATTATCAGATTGTATCATCTCATATCATGTTATCACTAGTACATAGTGTATGGGCCTTAAATGACTGGACTGATAGATCAGACTTTATTTCTTCCCCATTTGTCCTGTTTGTAGTGGAGGAGGTAGAAATGGGTTTGGATTGATAAGATTAGTATATCAGACTTTATCTGTTCCCACCCTGACCTGTTTGGAATCGGTGAGGTAGGACTGGGGTGGGGTGATGCTTAAGGTACAACTAAAACCATGTCAAATGAATCTCTACGGACTAGTAAAACACTCACATGTAACCATGGCTTTCAGATAAATGGGTCTCTTTCTGTGGAAAGCCCACAAGAATCTAATTCTTACTTCTAGACTGGCTGAGCTGGGTTTAGATATGCTGGCATCAATAAAAGGACTGTAACCACCTGATAGTTGCTTATTATTGAAAACAATTCTACTTTTGAAATCATTACACATGGGATGAAATATTGACTTTCTTTTCCATAGCATCCTGTGTGATGCTACCTCTCTCTAAAGGTCTTTGTGAGAAGTTTTCGAATCCCCCCCATCTACTATGCACTAGAATTTTACATTTTGTTTTTCAAATGGGGGAAAAGGGATATCCAAAAACATTTTTTGACAGGACAGAAGATGATGTTTAACAACAGCTACAATTTCATTTTCAATGAACCTCACTAACCTAAAAGGCACATTACCTTTCTCCAAAGTTAATGACTTAAACAAAATCTTTCTTTATGGTGCTACATAGGGCTTTTGTTTGAACCAGGTTTTCAGTTGAGTTCCGTTCAGGCATTTATCAGAATCAGGTGGTCACCGGGACAGGTCTATCAAATAGTGAATACAAAAGCTGCACTCTGCATGTTACTGAATGTGTGATAACTGTGAAGCTGAATTACTCAAATGAGGGATATTAACTCACACAAAATGAGTACTAATTGAAACAAAGTGGCTTAGAAAGCTCACATATCCCCCATCAATACATGCAACATACAGATACATGTATACAATAAAGTGAGACATGACATAATCTAACCCTGTGAATTGAAATACTCCTGTAGCATTGTAGCGAAAAAAAATATGGGAAAATAAATGAATGAAGCACTTTGGTCTGTACAGAGCTCACAAAGTGAAAACCAGGACAATGACAATTATATACACTCATACTTTACTTTCAGTCTCCAGCTTTTCACTCTCTTGCCTCTTGGAGTGAAGCATCTCTGGAAAATTTTACAAAAATCTGACAAGTGGTTTGGCCTGTAAAGAGCCACATATTGAAAATGTTGAAAAATGTAAAGAATAAATGGTTACAATAACACCTGTTATCTAATTTGAAAAATAGCATAAGAGATGCCCGTACCCAGCAGCCTGGGGAAATAGTTTTCAACACCATGACATATAGAAGTAGTGAAACAGTACAAAGACTGGGATCCTTTCAGCACAGTGTCACTCATATAAAGTCCAAATAGTGTTTAAGTAGAGGAAATAACATCTAAGAGAAAGAAAATGTATCAACTTCTTACACCTTACGGTTTCTGAGATATAGCCCGGACAAGATTTTATAGGTTAAGGTCACTTATTAACGGCAAGGTCAAATCAAGGTCACATCATGATGTTGCACACCTACACCCCCTAACCAATTTCCCTACCAAGTATCAACTTCCTACACCTTACGGTTTCAGAGATACAGCCAAGACAGCATTTTATAGGTCAAGGTCACTACGTCAAGGTCAAAGGTCAAATCAAGGTAACACCATGACGTTGCACGCCCCTATCCGGACACCATGGTTGAAAACAGTGCCCCGATAGCCCTTAAAGGCTGTGGGGTAACAAAAAACAAATCAGCACAAGCTCTTCTCCCAGAGACAAAGTTTTCACAAGAAGGTGACTAAACGTTTACCAGCAAAAGCTCTCATGAAGACAAACACCTGAAAATTTTGCAAAATTCAGTTTAGCTGTTTGGTTTGCGCTATGTAGTGAAAAAATCCAAAAGTAAAAGAAAAACAGTTGCAATGACAAGTTTGTTGTCTATAGGCCAAAAACTTATTACCAAAAGTTCTCATGGAGACAAATATGTCCTAAAAATTTGGTGAAAATCCAATGGGGGGTTGGGTGGTGTTGGTCTGTAGAGAGTGAAACCTTAAAACTTTTGAAAAAAGAATAACTGGGTTACTATGGCAATAGTTTTAGCTGGGAGATGACTAAATACCTATCAGCACAAGCTCTCGTGAAGACAAACACATCCTGAAATTTCGCAAAAATCCATTAAGCAGTTTTGGTGTGTAGAGACCCCTGAAGTGCAAAATGTGACAAACAGTTGCCATGACAACAGCTGTAGGCGGGTGTGGTTCACAGCCCAATGACCAGAAGTCTACCTAAAAATAAACATATCCTGAAAATTTGAAACAGATCGGAGAACCACAAAACAATGTTCGAAATGGTAAACAGTTATCCATGGAAACAGTTTTTGTCACATAGTATTCCAAAACTTTTCAGGTTGAGCTTTCATTGATATAAACATATCCTGAGAATTTGGCCAAAATCGATAACCTGGTGTGATCTACAGAGTGGATTGATGATTGGCAGGGAGGACAGAACAAAGTATTCCTATATCCCACTTCAACTTTTGCTGACAGGTGATGTTTAGAAACCCGCCTCCATATTTTGAAAACTTCTGCCATCACTGACAACAGACTTCAGTCCCTTCTGAATTGTTCTGCAGAATGAAAAGTTTCTTAAAGAGGAGTTTCCTAATTACCAGGCTATCTTCTATGTGTTATAACAAATCCACGTACAGAAACAAAATCTATTCCACAAATAAAACTGTAAAAATTACAATAGCAAGAAAAGTTTACATTAGTTTATTCATGTCTTTTAAAGGTAATCATACTGAAGTCAATATATCAAGCATTCAGAGCCAGTGTCTGTTTGCCTTTATATGCTGAATCTGCAATTGGCCGCTTGGCATCGTCAGGTGGATGATGTTCAGTTCAGTGAGGATGTACTAAAACAGAGGTAATATAATAATAAGTGTTATTGTATAACAATGCAGCATATGTCAGTAGTCAAATTTACTATTATCAAAAATTCAATTTTATTAATATTTTCCCTTTCTAAAATTTGTATTTCTCAGTGTTTTTTTGGCTCAGAATAAATCTGTAAGTTTTAGCAGTACAGCAGTTGTTGGCATATTTATGTGTACATAATACTGAACAAAAAAAGTTAACCGGCACCATCACAATAGTTAAAGAGTTCAGTTACAACAAAGAAAATACTTGACCAAAGAGAAATAGAACCGAGTTTAACATGAACTTTCCACAACCAGATTTACAGCAATACAGATACTGGCCACTCCCAAGAATTTAGTTTCAGATGAGAATGACCATTCTATATCAGTTTAGCATGACAAAAACTATCTCTGTCAATGTCTTTCAAAAGTTCAAGGTTTGTTAATGAACCCTACCATGTATGGGAGCCTTATGATCCTGACATTACTGTACTCATGTAGAGTAATATGATTTTCTGGTATTTTTAGATTTATTTCCCCATCAACATTATACAGAACAAGGTCCAAAAGTCTTTCAATCTACAGGCGCGAGCTGCAGCCACCGACATCAGAGCTTGTAAGGAATCAGAAACACCAGTAGTGCGTACTGGAAGGGTGGATCCTCACTGGAATCGCAAATTCCATGAAAGTCCAGTGAAACATAAGTGATCCCTAGAAGTGCGAGCTTTGAAGAGCCCGCATTTAAAAATAAATACCTCAGATATTGATAAAAATACTTGTTTTATCAGATATATAGATTAAAAATATTTGAGATGATCATGGATGTTTGCTGTCGCTAACACATAGCAAAATGAAGATAAGGTAAAGGTATTTTATGCAATACTAAAAAATACTAAAATAAATTCTTGTTTTATCAGCTATATCTACATCTTTGCACTACAACACAATGTGAAGAGAAAGACAAATAAATAACCGGTACAGCACAGAAAAGCAGATGAAGAGAGCAACGCAGAAGTGGTAGACTCTGTAACTTCTCACCAGTGACAAAAGTAAGAAGAAGCTTATCTGTGGTCGACTGAAATATGACGTACTCACAGTTCACAAAGTGGTGAATTCCACACCCCTACAGTGTGTAGTATGTTCCTTTCCTAAGAAATTTGGCTGTTCTAACAATACATTCTACAATGGAGCTTTGTTACTCCCATCAATCTTTGAGTAGGCAGAGCCTGCATATTTGTTGAAATTATTAATTATTAGATAATCTAAACAGCCAATCCAAGGAAAGATGTTCAACAAAGACTCCGAGTTCTGGACCTTAGCACACTCTGGCTACTTTTACTTTGGCTTTCAGGAGGACATTTGGCTGAAATACCAAAGATGGAGTAATGTGGGATTATTATTCAGATCAAATTTTATCTTCATATAGTCGGATGAAACTAAGTTAAGATCACTGTTATGGTTGCAAGTGGCTTTACAACTGGCTGTTTAACAGCCAGGGTCATATTGGGACAGACCAACAGCACTGTAATATATGGGGATCAAACCCCCACAGAGGTGACAGCCTGTGATTAAATGCCAATCTTCCGAGCCACTCAGTAACCTCATCTTAGAGCTTTGGACACAACTGATAACTGCAATTGAAAATATTCTTTAATATCATACTTTCTACCATCCTAATCCGGGATTGTTTTTTCTTGAAAATTGCAAATTTAATAAGTAAATTAAATTTTTATAAGTGAATACTCTATCCAATGGACAATTGCTAAACCGGTCGGCGCAGACCGGCCCGCCAAATGCCAGAAAAAGACGTCCTGTGTTTCCACAGGCTGGCCGGTCCCAGTACTGTGCATTCGCCAGGTGGCGCATGGTATTTACTTCCTGTCTAGACAACATGACGTCATAGCATCTTTTTCGTTGTCTAAAACTATTAGACCCCTAGTAAGCTGATAGCGGGGTCCGTTGGGAGGGTCTTGTGTGTCCATTGGATAGGGTATTAACTTATAAAAATTTAATTTACTTATTAAATTTGCAATTTTATTGTGTTAATACATCCTATCCAATGGACAATTGCTGAATAACTACCGCTTGGTCGGCGGGTAAGTTACTAGGGACTTATGTGAACTCACAAGTAATAGCAAATTTTAACCTACGGTCTAGGCTGACTTTGTCAGGAGACCTATAGGTCCAGGCCTGGGTTGACTTTAAGGTCAGGAAACCCTGCAAGGCCATGGTCGGTTGCCAGCAGCCGGTTACCCGGGGCTATACCGCCGTCGCCCCCCCCCCTTGTTTTTGCAGACCTGCTCTGAGGTAGGGGAAGAGAGGGATGAGTTCAGTCCCAGAATGCAAATAAACCTCCTAAAGGAAGCACGCCACACTTAATTCTTATGTACATAAAGAAACTGTTATGCACATATAAAAATCTCCTCAATCTAAGGGCCACTTGTGGATCTGCTGAGCAGCCACTACCGAGCCCAATTGGTAAAGCTCTGAATCAGCCCAAGCCCCGCCCTTCATACAGAAATGTGTGAAGGTATTGTGACTTCATTGGCAGGCTGACAAGATTGGATCTAAGGAGACTCCCAGCAAAGGCCCTGACATCATGGGCTTTAACCTGATGTTAAAAGTGGGCCTCCTGGTCAGAGAGCTCATAACATAGGATCACAGTCTGCTTGATCCAAGAGGAGATAGTGGCAGGTGAGATGTCTTTGTTGAAACCTTTCTTAAAGGAGACAAAAACCACCTCCTTATTCTGCCTGATGTCTGAGGTCCTGTCCAAATAGTAGCACAATGCTCTGACCGGACAGAGGGACCTGTCAGACTTGAGGGATCTATCTAGAGTCGGGGCCAGGGCTGTTATAACCCCAGGGGCCACACTGAACACTCTATGGCCAGCTGATTCTAGGATAGAAAGCTGGGTGATGGATACAGGGACACCTTTGACCAATCGGATTGGTGTCCAATATATCAGTTTTGCCAGGCATGAATCTCACTTTTGCACTTGCCCGACCCAAGGGCCAAGAGGAATACCGTCTTGAAGGTCAAATGCTTCAAGGGGGCCCCCTTGATTGGATCAAATGGATTCTTAGCTGGTGCACGGCCAGTAAGAAGGTCCATGAGGGTATGCCACTCCTGCCTCTGGGTCTGTCTCTGAGGAAACTATCCAGGAGACGAGCGAGATTTTCGTCCTTACTGATGTTGAAGGGTGAATTTCCAGTTTATCAACAATGGGTGACCTATAACCATCAATGGTGCTGGGCTGTTTGCCAAGCATGTATCTCACTTCTATGCTTGCCCGAACCCAGGGCCAAGAGGAAAACTGCCTTGAAGGTCAAATGCTTCAAGGAGGCCTTTAATTGGTTGAAAATGAACCTTGTCAGCTGGTGCAAAAACCAGGGAGAGGTTCCAGGAGAGGGTTCCCCTCCGGCCTTTGGGTCTGTCTCAGTGGAAGCTATCCAGGAGACGAGTGAGATTTTCATCCTTACTAACATTGATGGCCAAATTCTAGACTATCAGCAATGGCTGACCTGTAACCATCAATGGTACTGGGCTGCAACTTCCTGTCCTGAAGCAGGTACCTAAGGAAGTAAACAACTGACTTTACAGGTGGTGCCCGAAGTCCACCTGATGAATGATACATCACTTGGTAAAAAATGACCCATTTGCCTCATAGACTGATCTGATTGACCCCCCTTTGAGGAGCCTCAATTCTTGCTGCCACTGCCTCAGACAAGTCCTGCTCCTCGATTGCTGAGGCTCTAGGAGCCCTGCATGGAGATTAAGATTTGTCAGATTTCTGTGAGGGATCTGATCGAATGGCTGTGAACAGGTTGGACAGATTGGGCAGGCTCAGTGGGATGTGGCTGGACATGGCCACTAGATCCCAAAACCAAGGCATGTTGGGCCACCCCTGAGCAATCAGAATGATTCTCTTACATGGGGAGTCTTGCAACTTCTCCACCACTTTGCCCAATATGGCTGATGGTGAGAAGGTGTATGCTTTTAGATCCTACCATGGCCGACTGAGCACATCCACTGCTTTGGCCAGGGGATCCGGTACCGGTGACACAAAACAGAGGCGACTTGTTGTTGAACCTCGTGGCAAATAAGTTTATTTTGGGCCGGTGCCACCTACTGCATAGAGTGGAAGACCTCTGGAAGGAGAAACCACTGTTGGGATGGTCTGGCCTAGCCTGGACAGCCTGTCTGCTACCATATTAGGCCGGCCTGGAATGTGTCGTGCTTTAGAGTCACTTGTTTCCTGGTACACCAGGTCAAGATTCTCCATAGTAGGGCACAAAGTGGGCCCGACCTCATTCCTCCTTCCTTTATGTATGACAGTACTGTGGTGTTGTCAGTTGCTACAAGTACTATCTTGTTGAGCAAAGGTCTTGGAACTCTTTTAAAGCCAGAAAGGCTGCATTAAGTTCTAGATAGTTTATATACAACTTGCTTCCCGGAGGGGACCAGGTTGCTCTTGCCAAGTGCTCATCTAAGTGAGCGCCCCACCCTTCTATTGATGCGTCTGTAAATATTTGCAGAGCATATTTTATTGGGTGTAATGGTTGGCCTGTAAGTGCATTGTCTTCCTTCAGCCGCCATTGTAAATGGGGGTGCAGGGACCTGGGGACTTGGATCACCTTTTGTAGTGATTCTGGATACCCTCCAGTTGTTTTTGAGATGCCACTGTATGGGTCTCATAATTATGAAGTCTGCCTAGATTAACATGCTTTTCTGTAGATGTTAGTAACCTATGAAGGACATGAATTCCCGGACCGGGCAAGCCGGTAGGGATAGCAGTTTTAACAGTCTCTTGAAGGTTCTGTCACCAGTCCAGAGTCGGTCGGAACCGATCAGACCTGAAGTCGAACTGGTAGCCCACAAAATCGAAGTCTTGTTTGGGCTCCAGCTCTGATTTCTCTACGTTCATCAACCAACCCAGTTGCTGACACATTATTTACTAGTTCCTGTGTATGTTGGAGACAAGCCTGGTGGGATCTGGCTCTCACCAACCAGTCATCTAGGTACTGGTGGCTTCTTAAATCCTTGTATATGGCTATCAATTTCACCTGCTTTGGTATCACGGTAAACTCCAAAGGTGCTGTGGACCAACCGAATGGCAGGGCCTTGAACTGGTATGCCCGACCTTGGATGTGAAATCTCAGGCATTTCCTGGATTGTTCTTGTATAGGTATATGGACATAGGTATCCCTCCTTCAACAGTTGTATTACCTAGGGTCCAGCCCCCAAGGCTTCCTACGTTCCCAAAAAGGGCTTAGTCTGGAACCTATAGGCAGACTGTGTGCCACATTTGGGACATTTGGTATTCTGACAAACATTTTCTGTCCCTCCGGACACTGGTCCGGTCTGGTGACAATGATCCAGGTTAACAGTCTCTCTGTTCTTATTGTGGTCCAGTGGGGCTGACACAACTTTTCACATTAATAGACTCTTTGCCCTGGGCCAGCAGCCTGCAAGGTGCAGTATTTACAGAGCAATTGTCATTTGTGAGATGTCTGACCCCTGGCCGGACATGATGACAAAATTTATTATCTCTCCAGTCAAGTCCAGCACCGATAACAGGCTGTTGAGAGGTGTGATAAGGGACACTGTCATATCCCTGTCATATCACCAAGACCACTGACCAGTCTAAGAATTCTCTGTAACCAAATAAGCCTGAGGTAACTCTGTCCGGTACCCGGGCTCCATACTCGGTACTTTACTGTAACTAGTAATTCTCTGTAACAAAAAACTAGTAGACTGGGGTCATCCATGAATTTTGACAGCCACTGGTCTATATTTAGCCAGCTTTTTTTTTTTTTGTTTTTTTTTTGTTTGTGTAACCAGTTGGGTTGAAGCACTGTACAGTAAGGACTGTGCAGCCAACACCCTGTTAGTAGACTTTGTAACCAGTAGGTTGAAGCAAGTGTACAAGACTGTGTAGCCAGTACCAGTCGGTACTCTGTAACCAGTTATTAAAGCAAGTGTACAAGGCTGTGTAACCAGTACCAGTCGGTACACTCTGTAAGCAGTCGTTAAAGCAAGTGTACAAGGCTGTGTAACCAGTACCAGTCGGTACACTCTGTAACCAGTTGCTGAAGCAAGTGTACAAGGCTGTGTAGCCAGTACCAGCCGGTACACTCTGTAACCAGTTGTTGAGGTGTACAAAACTGTGTTACCAGTCAGTACACTCTGTACACAGTTGCTAAAGCAATTTTACAACTATCATCTGTGTTGAATTCAGCTTGCTGTAGGTTTCCTCCATTAATTAAAGTATTTCTTAAATCGCACGTCTTATTTGTAGATTTGACAGTTACTGGGAAACCCCTTGTGAACTATTTTTAGAAACACTTGGTGTTCGGTGTGTCACGTGATTGGCTGATTGGAGCTCGTCAGTTGTGACGTTCTTTGTGATACTTAAACATGCAAATGCGCAGTATTCTGCTCATCCACAAACCCCACTACCGACAATGAAGCCGGGTCTGCAAGGCAGGGACTGGAATCACAGAAGACGTGAGTTCTGAAGAACGCACTTCCGACCTTCCTGGTCGGTGAAAACACGTGACCTGCTTCGTGATTGTTCGGAAGGACACGCGATTGGCTGACTGGGGATGACGTCAGTATTCGCGTTCTTTGTGTGATGCTTTACCGGCAACTTTACAGTCCACAAAACCCCACTACCGACAACAAGGCCGGGTCTGCAAAGCAGGGATTGTAGTCACAGTAGACGTGAGTTCTGAAGAACGCACTTCCATCCTTCCTGGTCAGTGAAAACACGAGACCTGCTTCGTGATTGGTCAGAGGACACGCGATTGGCTGACTGGATATGACGTCAGAGGTCGCGTTCTTTTGTGCTGGCCGGTCGGCTGATGCTCTAAAAGCAGAGAAGCCTGGGCCAGTGCGCTCTGTAGATGAAGTCCTGGCCGGTCTGAAGTCGATTCTTCTTCTCAGCCGGCTGTACACTCAAACCAGTTTCCTGGCCATCCACCTCCCTTACTACTGACACAAGTGCCGGGTCCACAAGGGAGGGACTGAGAGTGATTAAAGATGAAGTTCCTTCTATGTAAATACTAGGTGAGGTCGGCTGAACATGAGCTTGCCGGTCGACTAATGCTCTACAGCAAAGATGTCTGGACCAGTGCGCTCTGAAGAAATCTGAAGAATTCATCTCTTGCTGCTGATGTACATATATATATAAGCTTACCGGTCGACTAATGCTTTAAAGCAAAGATGTCTGGACCAGTGCGCTCTGAAGAAATCTGAAGAATTCATCTCTTGCTTCTGATGAAAAAACACTAAATACTTGAGCTAGGCTGGTGTGACTGATGCTTTACAGCAGAGAAGTGGGTACCAGTGTGCTCTGAAGAATGCACCTCTTGGGGAATTCCTTCTATTTGCAGTGATCAAAACTACGTAGATTAAAGTTGCAGCAGAGAAGTCTTTACCAGTGCGCTCTGATGAAGAATGCATCTTTAAAATGCATGGGGAATCCCTTCTATTTACAGTGTTCAAAACTACGTAGACGGAAGTTTTCCGTGATACTTATTGTAGTACTAGAAAAGACGTTTCTATGGTGACTGTAGCTGGAAGTTACAGAAGGTATCCTCAAACAAGACACTGATAAAATTACCTGTATATCCATAATTCCTCAATATTGTCGATCTGCCCCTAACAACACAATGGTTGAATGGGAGGAAACTAGTAAAATGGCTGCCATGTTCCCTGTCGTAACTGCCCTATCATCAACACTAAATTGAGTCAGCTAGGGAGCGTTTCCAGCAGATTTCTCGATGAATATCCGTGCATGATATGTAGGTAACACTTAAAATATTTGCAAATAAGGT
This sequence comes from Sabellastarte sp. h YS-2021, assembly GCA_964017235.1. NCBI lineage: Eukaryota > Metazoa > Annelida > Polychaeta > Sabellida > Sabellidae > Sabellastarte > Sabellastarte sp. h YS-2021. Next base: position 22,233,890 of record OZ024928.1, read on the forward strand.
ATAAAATCCGTCATAATGCACACTTTCCTTAAAATATCTGGAGATTGTTGAAAACACGTCTGCACAGTACACGCGCCAAACGAAAAAGATGCTATGACGTCATATTGTCTAGACAGGAAGTAAATACCATGCGCCACCTGGCGAATGCACAGTACTGGGACCGGCCAGCCGGTGGAAACACAGGACGTCTTTTTATGGCGTTTGGCGGGCGGGTCTGCGCCGACCGGTTTAGCAATTGTCCATTGGATAGGATGTATTAACGCAATAAAACATAGTTTTTCCAAGGGGGGAAAAAACTAGTGAAAAAATGATTTTTCTACATATGATTTTCATTATATTTATTATTATCATTTATTTATTTTGTGATATTGAACATAATAATGCAGTTATCCAAAAGAAAAGTTTTCCCATTTAATTTCAGATTATTTTGCAATTTATTTGTGTTTTGATAAGAGAGCTGATATTATTTTTATGTGTTGTAAATAATTCATCTTCAGCTAGGGTTTCCTAAGCAGCCTGTAGCAGAGCATTGTGATACTTATCTCAGCATTTACCAAGGCATGAAAACTTTACGATCACCAATAATCCTCTGGCTATCATAGCTTATTTTCTTGTAATTACATCTTTAGTTTCTCCTGTGCACGACTCATTTTCTTGTGAGCTCAAGATCTTTGCATGCTCGCAGTGTAAAATCAGAATAACTGAAGTAAGCTGTGGTAAAGTGCTGCAGCACTCACTGTGAACCGATTAAAATATTGCCTGTATAAAAACACCAGTAATTTCACTGCACTGTACATCTCTAGTCTCTCCACCCAATGTTTATTCATGGTTGTTACAAACGAGTCCAAGGAAATTTCATGAAACAATAAGACCAACTTCAGACAAATGTGAAAATACAACTTCCAACTACATTCTCAATTACACCTTGATTCTGAAAGTCAACATTTATGTCAATATCTGAATTCATCTGGGGCAGAGAATCAGTATTTCCCATTTGTCTTGAACTGGATTCTCACCTCTCATTCTAAAGGTAAAAAGAGACACAATCATTTGCCAAGCTTGATAATCACACACCACCGAGGTTCCTACTTCAAATTCAAGAACTGGTACTCTAATAGTACAACATCAATGGTTCAATGTCACAGGTGGGGAGTTTTGCTGACCAAGGTCAGAGTCACACACATCTTCTAAATTAATAGTTGGCAGTCCAATAAAGGAACCACTCATTTAAAATAATTTATCATATGGTTTAAAACAATGATATTGAAAGATGGTATCGATGAGTAAAATGTAGAAGAGAAACTGTGTTAACAGTCATCTACATTGATAGTTGGAAGTTAAATAAAGGAATCAATCATTTGAAATTAATTCATCATGTGATTTAGAACAATAATATTCAAAGATGGGAGAATTAAAAATAAAATGTAAAATAAAGTAAAATACAGAAGAGAAATTGCTGTTGAAAGTACTGACTGGGCACACAGACCCGAAAAAGAACTAGAGATCTGACTATTAAGTTTAAAATAAAAGAGAATTTCATTTAGAACAAGAAGGGATAATATGATAGGAACATGTTGTAAGCATTGGCCCACCAGGTCTAGCAAGTCACGGGTGTAAATTTGCACTAAAGATCAAGAACTGGCCAAGAGAAATTCATGCTAAGTCAACAAGTGGGTCACAGCTGCACAGACATTAAGGATGGTCACAGAGAGAGCAAGATGTAAAAGTGATATTAGAGTAACCATGCTTGTAAAAGCTAGAAAATGGAACAAGTTTCAGACTGTTGAGTTCAAACACAAAGAACACAAAAACAGGAATGGGTTTTTTCTGCTTTTATTAAAAGCACAATGTCATATTGTGTATGAAGCATTGTCATATGTAAAGATATAGAGATATATATGTATACATACACACACGCTTGTATAAATTTACAAATAACAAACAACTATATACAAATAACGGACAAACAATAAACAGTCAATAATACAATGTCACCAGGTGATAAAACATCACTCAATACTGAGGCCAAGTTTTAAATCTATATAGGATCTGGACTTAATATTCCTTTCAACAATAGCTCATATCATGACGGGTAATTGATAGAGCAGAAGAAGATCAGTGCATACTAGTTGTTCAGGTTTTCGAGCTGAAAAAAATCAGGCAATGGAAAACAACTACCAACTATAGTCACCCAGATCGTCAATACCTTACAGTTCCTCCTTTCCACTCATCAGTCTTTAAGTCAGTCAAACATTTTGGCCATAGTTTTGCCTTTGATGCTCCGAAGATCTGGAATGAACTCCCTAATGATGTGCGCAGTGCAAGATCAGTTGCCTCCTTCAGAAAGAAGCTTAAAACTTACCTGTTTGCAAAAGCATAGCCTCCACCATAGCCTCCCCTGTCACCCTGTGTCTCCTTGGTATGACCTGGCTATGTTCTTCGATTAACGTTAACTGCCTTGCTTTATGTTCAGATGCGAATTAGAGTCCATCAGCGGTGGAGATTAAGCGCTATAAAAGTCCACATTAGATTAGATTAGAACTTTTTGACTTCAAGCCAGTGTCTGGCATCAAACTCGTAACTGAACAATATCTCACTCTCTCAGCATTTACAGACTGCACAGGTTCCACTATGTACAGGAATACAGTTTCTAGAATCTTTTTGTATAAATTGGTGAAAACAGAAAAATTATAAAGTTAAAGGCAGCATATGTCCTTCTGTTCATAAACTATTAGAAGAAGAAAAAAAATATTTCAGAAAAAAGGTCAAATAGTTTTGCTTTTCGTTCCATATGAATTCATGTGATTTATTGTTGAAGTCACAGAATGAGAAACATTATTGATTGGTTAGTTATATATATTTTTTTCAGTAAGAGAAATGAGCTGAACTGGACACCTCAAGGCTAAAAACTTATCTTACTACCTAATACTACCTTAACCTACTTCGCCCCCTCCCCCCACCCCCCAAAAAGATTATTATATTATTCGTATATCTCTGAATTTCAGCCTGTGGGGTTGCTTCTTTAAGCAATACTAGAACGCTTGGACAGACTCTCATAGATTTTATCTACCAAAGCACTCATCAATTGTAATATCACATATGAATATTAGTTTAAACCCATGCCAACAGCAACACAATTTCTACATTAACAGGACATACCAATACAGTGACTATAATTGGACAAAAAACTTCACACAAAATATTTGGTATTTTTTACAGAAAAGAGTATTTAACAGTTGCTAGTTTTGGGGACCTGACAGTATTTCAGAAATTATAAAAATTAATTAAGTGTCTTCATATTTTCAGTGTCAGACCTCAAAATCTGGGCAATATACTGGAGATTTGACTTGAAACCGACTGTAAAGACTTGAAAGAAGGAGGATAAACTGGCTCCCCAACGAGAGTTTAGGTCCAAAATTTTCTAAAGTCTTATGACTTTGTTACAAAGAAGTACGAACAGTATAAAAAGATCATTTCAAAACAACTTGCTTTGGTGACATTTTAGAAGTCTTACACACTGGTACAGTGATAATCTTTGGGTTGACAATTTAGAGGTTTCCAACACCAATGGCGATGTTATTTAGGTTATGTTTTGGGGTATCCCACACTAATAATGATCCTATTACAGTGGACATTTCAGAGGCATCCGACACTGATACAGTGACGAAATGCTGGTGAACATTTTAGAGGTTTCCAGGTAACACGCATCTGAACACATTAATGTGTATACACAGGTCAACACATCGATAAAGTGACCAAATTATCAACTTGAGACTGGTCACTGCTCACACAACAATACTAGGAGTCTCTATACATTCACTACAAAGAAACACTACAACAAACCATTTGAAAGTGGTCAGCAACCAACACTTTCACATATATTTTATAGAGTCAAGAGTGAGTCCCAACAATAGATAATACTATACTACGCCCACTAGAAAAAATCTGTTTTCTGAAAGTTTTCTTCTCATAAAACTATATTACTGTTAATGTTTCCAATTTGTTAGTCTCTGTGACTTTTCCCCCCAATTTATCTAATTAAAGATCAGTCTGAAGCTGGATTCAAAATGACACATACTTGCTGAATGTAGAACTCAGTAAATTGGAACTCCACACAGAATTCAATATCAGATCTTTATGCAGACATTTTCACAGCCATTTGTGCTGTTTACTTGAATACCTGATTAAGCAGAAGTATAACTATGGTTCAGGGCCCAGTTTCACAAAGGTCTACTAAATATAGAAGACAGTATGCTATTACATCTAGATCTTACTGGGCCCTTAGCAGCCACTATAAAAGTGTTCCACTGAGCTGATACTATGGAAATTCCAAGTTCCTGAGATAGCAGGTCTTCTAGAGAGGAGAGCCTACTAAATTGCTATAGTGAATACTATCTCTGTGAAATGGATAGTATAGCCTTGGTAGACTACTAGCAATTAGTAGCCTACTACTAAGGAGATAGTAGCCCTTTGTGAAACTGGGTCCTGATTCCTTCAGATTTGTATTTAATATGTTTGAATTGTATAAAAATATGGCCCGATTATCACCTTGTCAACCGAGGCCACAGTTTTAATATGGTATTGCTTCAAGAGATTTCCTGAGAACAAAAGTTTTTCCAAGAATTTCCAATAAATTCATCACCAAATAAATCTTAGAACAGTTTATGTAATCTGTGTCTGTAAATAAATTACTAGAAAAACAACACAAATGTTTTTTCCAGATTATTGGGTGAAAAGAAAACAACAGTTACCATTACAATTCTGCAGACTTGGAAGTAATTAATGACATTTTAATATAAGGTACCAGCTAAAGTGAAATAAAAAGGAACTATTACAGTGTGACTAATAATAATTAGAAACGTCAGTTAGTGTTAAATATGTTTTTAAAAATTTTAAAATATATGTTCATGATCTGTAAAATTTTGCAAATTTAATAGTAAATTAAATTTTTATAAGTTAATACCCTATCCAATGGACAATAGCTTATCCGGTCAGCACAAACGTCAGAAAAAAAAGTCCTGTGTCTCCACCGGCCAGGCCGGTCCAGTGCTGTGCACTCGCCAGGTGGCGTGTAGTACTTCCTTCCTGTCTAGACAGCGTGACGTCATAGCATCTTTTTGTCGTTGTCTAAACCATTAGACCCCTAGTAAACTGATAGCGGGGTCGGTGGGAGGGTCTTGTGTGTCCATTGGATAGGGTATTAACTTATAAAAATTTAATTTACTATTGAATTTGCAATTTTATTGCGTTAATACATCCTATCCAATGGACAATAGCTGAATAACTACCGCTTGGAAGGCGGGTAAGTTACTAGGGACTTAAATGAACTCATAAATAAACTAACAACTTTCCAGGCCTGGGTCGACTCTGAGGTCAGGAAACCCTTAAGGCTATAGTCGGTCAATAGATACCGGTTAACCGGTCTCACCGACTTACCCCCCCTCCCCCCTTTTTGAACAGACCTGCTCTGAGGTAGGGGAAGAGAGGGCTGAGTTCAGTCCCCTGAGAAGGAATAAACCTCCCGAAGGAAGCACGTCTGAGTTTTTTTTTTTTTTTTTTTGTTGACTTAACTGTATATACACTATTTACATATTACAAATCTCCTCTAGGTTCTAGGTTGTTGGTGGATCTGCGGAGCAGCCACTACAGGACCTAGGTGGAAGAGCTCTGAATCAGCCCAGGCCACATCCTTCAGATAAAACTGTGTGAAGGTATTATGGGATTTCCAGTGGCAAGCTGACAAGATCTGTTCTAAGGAAACTCCCGACCTTAGAAGCAGCAAAGGCCCTGACATCATGAGCTTTAACTTGATGCAGGGTGTGGGCTTGATGATCAGAGAGCTCATAGCATAGGATCACAGTCTGCTTGATCCATGAGGAGATAGTGGCAGGGGAGATGTCTTTGTCGAAGCCTTTCTTGAAGGAGACAAAGACTAGCTCCTTGTGCTGCCTGAGGTCTGAAGTCCTGTCCAAATAGTAGCACAAGGCTCTGACTGGACAAAGGGATCCGTCAGCCTTGAGGGACTTATCCAGAGTAGGAGCCAGGGCTGGTATGACCACTGGGGCTACACTCTCTGGACCCTCCTTGGCCAGCTGATTCTTGGAGAGAAAGCTGGGAGATGGAAACAGGGATACCTTAGACCAATCGGCTTGGTGTCTGATGTTCCTGTTTTGCCATGCATGGATCTAACTCCTTCTTTTACCAGAGCCCAGGGCCAAAAGGAAGACAGTTTTGAAGGTCAGATGCTTCAGTGATGCCTCCTTAAGAGGTTCGAAAGGAGCCTTTGTCAGCTGGTGTAGTACCAGGGAAAGGTTCCAGGAGGGTATTCCCCTCCGCCCTTTGGGTCTATCTCTGTGGAAACTTTCCAAGAGATGAGTGAGATTATCATCTTTGCTAACATTGACTGTTGTATTACCTAGTTTATCAGCAATGGCAGACCTGTATCCATCAATGGTGCTGGGCTGTAACTTCCTGTCCTCAAAGAGGTACAATAGGAAGTCAGCCACCGACTTTATAGGTGGTGACCTGAAGTCCACCTGATTAGTGATGCACTACTTTGTAAAAATGGTCCACTTTGCCTCATAGACCGATCTAGTCGATTTTCTTTGAGGAGCCTCAATTCTTGCTGCCACTGCCTCAGAGAAGCCCTGTTCCTTGATTTTTGTGGCTCTAGGAGCCAGGCATGGAGGTTTAGCATTGTCAGATTTCTGTGAGGGATCTGATTGAAGGGCTGTGTCAGCAAATTGGGCAGGTTGGGCAGGTAGAGAGGGACCTGACTGGACATTGTCACCAGGTCCCAAAACCAAGGCATGTTGGGCCACCCCGGGGCAATCAGGATGAGTCTCTTGCAAGGGGAGTCCAGAAGCTTCTCCACTACTTTGCCCAATATGGCTATCGGTGGGAAGGCGTATGCATCCAGATCCCCCCCATGGCAGAGTAAGTGCATCCACTGCTATAGCCAGGGAGTCCGGTACTGGAGAGACAAACTGAGGTAACTTGTGGTTGAACCTCGTGGCAAACAGATCCACTTGAGGCCGGTGCCATTGGTTGCAGATCTGTTGGAAAATCTCCGGGAGGAGAGACCACTCTGTTTGAATGGTCTGACCCAGCCTGGATAGCTTGTCAGCTATCACATTCAAACGGCCTGGGATGTGTCGGGCTTTTAGAGTTACTTGTCGCTGGGAACACCAGGTCAAGATTCTCCAAAGTAGGGCACAAAGCGGGCCCGACCTCATGCCTCCTTCCTTGTTTATGTAAGCTACCACTGTAGTATTGTCGGTTGCTATTAGAACTATCTTGTCTACGCAGAGATTTTGGAACTCTTTTAAGGCCAGAAACACAGCCTTGAGTTCCAGATAGTTTATGTGCAGCTTGCTTTCCGGCACAGACCAGGACCCTCTTGCAGTGAATTCGTTTACGTGAGCACCCCACCCTTCTTTTGATGCGTCTGTAAAAATTTGCAGAGCATGTCTCACTGGGTGTAATGGTTGACCTTGAAGCATATTGTCTTCGTCTAGCCACCATTGTAAGTGAGGATGTAGGGCCCGCGGTAGAGGGATAATCTTCTCTAGAGATTCTGGTACCCTCCAGTTGTTTTTGAGATGCCACTGTATGGGTCTCATGTGTAGTCGGCCGAGGTGAACCTGTTTTTCTGTGGCTGTTAGCAGACCTATCAGGGACATGAACTGCCGGACCGGACAGGCCGGTAGCAGTAAGAGTGCATGTATCTTGTCCTGAAGGCTTTTCCACCGGTCCGGAGTCGGTCTGACCCGGCCGGACCTGAGGTCGAACTGGTAACCTACGAAGTCGAAGACCTGTTTGGGTTCCAGTTCTGATTTCTCTAAATTTACCAGCCAACCTAAGTTCTGGCACATCTTCACCAGGATTTGGGTATGTCGGAGACAAATTTGCTGGGATCTGGCTCTCACCAACCAGTCGTCTAGGTATTGGTGGATCCTTATACCCCTTTGTATGGCCATCAGTTTCACTTCCTTCGCTAACACAGTGAACTCCATCGGCGCTGTGGACAGACCAAAGGGCAGTGCCCTGAACTGATAAGTTCGGCCCTGGACATGAAATCTTAGATATTTCCTGGATTGTTCCTGTATTGGTATGTGGAAGTAGGCGTCCTTGAAATCTACTGAGGTAACCCATTCTCCTTGTTGGAGGGATGTTCGGATGGTTTCCGGTGTCTCCATTTTGAATTTCTCCACCTTGAGGAAGAGATTTAGGTTGCTTAGGTCCAGTATTGGCCGCCATTTGTTGTTGGGTTTGGGGACTAGAAATAGTCGGTTGAAAAACCCTAGAGAGTTTTGATTTCGAACCCTTTCCACTGCGTTTTTGTCTATAAGCTGATGTAATGCCTCCAGCAGGTAGCTGTTCCTGTGGGGATTGACATAACGGCTTATGACTGAAGGAGACCGTGTGAGTTGGGGCCGGATCCGAAAGGGAAGGGTGTAACCCTCTTTCAGGATTTGAACTATTTTCCAAGTTTTCCAAAAGTTTTGTAGTCTGGCCCCTACAGGTTGATCGTTTACAACATTTTGGACAGTTTTTACAGGTTGGACACAAGACAATTGAGTGACACAAGAAACAGGTTTCACATATTTTAATTTGTGACACACCTTTGATTGACACTCTGCCCACCCGAGACTTAACTCTCTCTTTTGGGAGTACCCGGGTGCAGAAGGTACATCCATTACAACATGATAATTTACAGAGTCTAATGTCTTTTCTTGTGCTAGAGTCTTGCTCCCGGCCAGCAGTCCCTCCTGTAAACTGTTTACAAAGTAATTGTCATTTATAGGACTGCTGGCCCTTGGCTGGTCGCGAGGAGTAGTAAGAGGCCTTGCCTTTATTCTTCTTGCCCTGACCCTTGTTGCCAATGTTCTTCCATGCAGGACGGTCTGGTTTCCTGTAGTCCGAACGCTTTTCTGGTCGTTCGTATGGATGGAAGCGACCTTTCTTTCCTGACTGGCCTTGGGTTTTACTCTCAAAATTTGCAATGTCTTGCTCGGCCTGTTTCAATGCGGCATCTGGGAACAGGGTTGAGATATGGAGAGGTCCAGTCCGTAAGGCACCCAGGGTGTCCGGCTTTATACCCATCTTAAGATGAGAGAGGTAGGCATCTCTTCTGATGAGTGTCGTATTGGCCACCGTCACAAACACAAAATCCGATAAATGTTCAAGGGTTTTTGCCATGGACTGTGTTATGCTAGAATTAAAGTTCATGAGAAACTGTAATTCGTCGACAGCATGAGAAAGTTTCCCTGAGGATTTTCCTTTGGTTAGTTCTGCTTTGATAGCTTTGAGTTCGGACTGCATGTTGTCCTGTACCCTGTATAGACATCGGTTGAAGCCAGCCGCTTGGTTGCAAATAATAGAGGCTTCGCGGGCTGACTTCTCCCACTTTCGTAAATTGTCCTGGGAGATCTGGCGTGAAGCAGGTGGGGTTGATGCAATGCCAGCTGCCTTCGCGATGCGACTATAAGAGCTATTAACTTTGGATGCATCAGTGCTCCAAGTCTGAACAGTTTTCCCCGTTTCCTGATCATTCTTCTGTGGAGTAGGTACAAAGTTATACCACTTGGCCTGGGACTTTGGGGGTCGGACAAACTGGTCCTTGAGGAGACCTCCAGCCTCCGAACTATGCGATGGGTATCCCTCTGTAAGTGTGAGGTTGAGCTTCCCCATCTTGTTGCATAGCCACTCATCCGTGGGCATGGTGACCGAAACCTTTCCTGTGGGCTGGGCTTAGGGCCAGCAAACGGGTTATCCTCCGACTTGGAAGCTGCAGTGTCAATCTCTGGGATGTGGTTCCACCCCATAAATGATCTGATCCCACTCATCGTTTCTCTGTAATTCTGTTCCTCTGAGAGGGTCAGATCTGGGTCGTTAACAGAGGCTTCGTGATCTTGGTCAGAGAGCTCTCCCTCTTCAACAAAAATGTCCACAGGCGGACGGTCAGACAGGTCGGAGTCGGTATCCATGGAAGATACACTGGTTTTCCTTGCCGGTGCTGAAGATGCTCTGCTGGGTACCTGTTGTGACAAGGGAGAGTCGGTACCAGCCACATCTGAATGCCGGTCGGTAGGCACCTTTGCTCTTGACGATTTGCTGGTCGACTTGGCTACAGTCTGACAAACACCAGGCAAATCTGAAGATAGCTGAGGGGCAGCTGAAGTCTGTGGTTGGTCGGTATCCGGTCTCTGAGAGACGAGGTCGGTGGCCGACAACTCTGTATCTTGAGGTTTGAGAAAAGGTTTGGATGAGATAGCCGAACCTGAAGGAGGTGAGTGTGCTGGGGTGACTTCCACTGTAGCAAAGGTCGGTTCTCTATCCAAGGATTTGGCTAACAAAAGTGCCTCTAGTCTGTTAAACCGATCAGACCTTTTCTGGTCTAACTCATCGATCCTTGTGTCCGGTGAGGATCTGTGAGTCTTGGAAAGAGACTTAGAGGCTTTGTCAGAAGCCGGTTTGGGATCTTTTGAAGAATGAGTCTTAGTCTTTTCAGAAGGATTAGGTTTCTTCTTCTTTTCAGAACTGGCACCCGGGGACTGCAAAATCCCCTGTTCGTCCACAGCTCCCACTACCGTCACAGAGGACAGGTCTATGAGAGAGGAACTGGTAGAGTCCTGTTTAGGAGTATCCGCAGATTTTTTAAGATCTCTTTTTTCCTTCTTTAATCTGTAAGACGGAGTGGACAACTGTAAACGTTGTTCCTCAGACAAAATGTTATAAGAGTTACAGTCCTTCTTGGCAACGCACGGATCTGACCCCTTACCTTTTTCTCTGCAACGTGCGCAGAAACAATGGCTGTCGAAGCTACCCATGATGTGGCCACAACTTCCATGCTTCTGTGAAGGGGAAGACATGACGATCCGTAACCAAAAAACAAGTCAAAATGATCTATACAAGCTCTTGGAACACAATAATTAAAAAAGAAAGCACACTCTGAAGAATAACTTTAATAAATCTCAAAATATATTTCACTCAGAAAATTCATGTACACAACACACGCGCCAAACGAAAAAAGGTGCTATGACGTCACGCTGTCTAGACAGGAAGGAAGTACTACACGCCACCTGGCGAGTGCACAGCACTGGACCGACCTGGCCGGTGGAGACACAGGACGTCTTTTTCTGACGTTTGGCGGGCCGGTCTGCGCCGACCGGATAAGCTATTGTCCATTGGATAGGATGTATTAACGCAATAAAAAAATAAATTCACCGTTTTCCTGCGACTTCTGGTTCATTTATTTCAGACAGGCAGTGAGCGATATAAGAGTTATATGGTACTTTTGGTTTTATGTAATTGCATAAAAAATGCAGAAAACATGGCTGTAGTTGGATTTTAGCTTAATTTATGTGACAACATGCAAATATTTGATGGATTTAGACCTTTTGTCATCTTTTCACTACACTTAGCGATTATTCCTTTAAAATATGATACTGATATATAGCATTAATCTAAGCGATGTCGATTAGTCAGCTAGTTGTGACTTCCCCACTGATAACCCCACAATTTGTTGGAATGAGGAACCTATGTTAAGTACCAATAAGACTTCACCCGAAGGAGGAAAATAAAAACTTAAAAAGTCTAACAGTTCATATCAGGCCTGAGAATTAAGTCATAAACTCATCATTGAACAAGTGATCACAAATACTGACACAGACAGATACAGCAGCTGTGGAGAACATCTACCACACCAAATAAACTTGTCAGAGCACAGATGGGTAGCTCTGATATCCTGACCTTGAGACCATTTTACTGAATTACTGAAATCAAATGATAAAGACATTATTTCAATTGTCAGCACATAAAAATGTGCTACAATATACATCACTAAATGTACGAGAAGTTGAAAAATGTGGGACAATATTTCCCTTGCCATCAAGATAAATTCACTTTTGTAGCAATTATATTTGGGCAGTGAAAGTATGCTTTTGTTTAGATAAAAGTGAAATACCAAAGTGGGGGAAAAACAAAACCCATATAACTTTTGTTGGTACCCTGGAATATTAAAAGAGATTTCTATTGGTATGATGTCCCTACCCTATAAAGACAATATTTCAATTGTCAGCACATAAAAATGTGCTACAATATACATCACTAAATGTACGAGAAGTTGAAAAATGTGGGGGAACAATATTTCCCTTGCCATCAAGATAAATTCACTTTTGTAGCAATTATATTTGGGCAGTGAAAGTATGCTTTTGTTTAGATAGAAGTGAAATACCAAAGTGGGGGAAAGACAAAACCCATATAACTTTTGTTGGTACCCTGGAATATTAAAAGAGATTTCTATTGGTATGATGTCCCTTTGGAATATTTTTTGAAAAGTTGTCCAAGCCCCATTCAATACAGAACACAAGTATCTGACCTTTCATATATAAAACTGTTTGCATATTGTACGGATATGAATGTGGGAAATCTTGACACCACCCTACCCTTAACTAGATTGGGCCAACTCGGCGCCAACATATCCCCAGACAGGTCATCACTCACGCCACAGGTTTTGATCGGGAATTTTTTAAAACATAATTACCCATTATTATATGAACTTCAGCACATCAATCTACTCTGTTTATATCTCCCCAAGGAAGATGGTGTATACCCAGACGCCGAATACATAACTCAAATTATATTTTCAATCTTCCTGCAATGATAACTCTAAACCTATTTTCAAAGTATTTAAATGATTGATAATTGAATGTCCATTCTAAAATAATAATCCCAAAAGAGCATATCTGTTTCTATATTTGTTGACAAATAAAATATTATTTTTAACTCAACTCATCATACTTTTCAATCTTCCTTCAAAGTATTTAAATGATTGATGATTCAATGTCCATTCTAAAATTCATAATCCCAAAAGCGCATATCTGTTTCTATATTTGTTCACAAATAAAATATTATTTAAAAAAAAATTATTTATATTATTATTTTATTATATTATTTTTAGAATTTGCAAATTGTTTTCAGTTATTCATTTCCTCTATACCTATATATGTGGTCCATATATATGCAACCTAAATATGTGACACAATCTCAGTTCTGACTCCCCTTTGTGTTATATGTAATGAAGCCCACCACCTCCCACCCCCACCCCTCTCCCCTTCTCCACACCTCTCTCACTATTACACAAGATCTGCAACCCCATTGAGTTCTTTGTTTCTCATCTGATATCATTAAATACCTTTGTTTATTTAGTGTCACTCAATATAGCTGGAGGTCCCAGAGGTGGGTGGGGGGAATCCGGGTGGGGGATGCATAAATGGTAAACAAACAATCTATATAAAAGGGGTACTCAAATACAAAAAGAATTGAGAATTTTAAGTATGTGATTATCAACTGAAATGAGTTCATAACTGTAGGAGCTGTGTCAAAATTAACTGAGGCAAGTTGAATAAAACTGGGCTAGTTGAGGGTTAAAAATCCCCTACTTTTACTACATAAGGATATAATTTCATTAATATTGGGACTTAAAGCTCACTTAAAGTGTCCATTTTGTCTACTTGAATATGTTTAACCAGTTTCATTTTAAAAAGTTAAAAACTCAGCAAGCAGAGGTATAACACACAAAATTGCAAATTTTAATTAGTAAATTAAATTTTTATTAGTTAATACCTTACCTACCAGACGATAGCTTTATGCCGGCGCCAGCCGGTCCCGCCAAACGAAAGAAAAAGACGTCCTGGGTTTCACCCCCGGCAGGACCGGTACACTACACTCCACTCGCCAGGTGGCCTAGTTCCTGCCTCACTCGCCAGAGGGACGTGACGTCATAGCATCTTTTTCGTCCCTAAGGTTGAATTGCAAGGCTGAAAGCGGGGAAGGCTGGGTGGGAATTTCCCGTCTGGTAGGTAAGGTATTAACTAATAAAAATTTAATTTACTAATTAAAATTTGCAATTTCATTGTGTTAATACATCTTACCTACCAGACGATAGCTAGAATAACTACCCAGTGGAAGGAGGGCAGCCTTCTGAGGATTGGAGAGAACTCTTATATTATACCTAGGTGTGAGGTTCTAGTCCTTTGAGGAGACATGTTAGTCTCGAGGGTAACTAGACCCACCTGCCCCCCCCCCCTTTTTGACTGCTCTGAGGGGAGGAAGAGAGTAAGAGTTCAAGTCAATGATTCCCACGGATAACCTGAAAGAGTAGGGGAAGTCCTATACCCAGAGGATTCTTCTGAAGTAAAAGACTTTGAGAAGCCAAGGCCTAGGTTAAAAGTGAGCCTACACCTAAAACTACTAGCATGTACACTATATATAATTATATACAAAGAAGCTTAGGTGACTAGTGGTGGATCTGCTGAGCAGCCACCACAGGACCCAAGTGAAAAAGCTCCTTATCTGCCCAGGCAACATCCTTAAGGTAAAACTGTGTAAAGGTGTTGTGGGACTTCCAGTGGCATGCTGCTAGAATCTGGTCCAGAGATATGCCACCTTGAAAGGCTTTGGAGGCCGCAAAGGCCCTAACATCATGGGCCTTAACCTGATGTAAGGTCAAGGAATCTTGGTCAGAGAGATCATAACACAACACTACTGTTTGTTTGATCCAGGACGAGATAGTGGCAGGAGAGATGTCCTTGTTAAAACCTTGTTTGAATGAAACAAAAACTAACTCCTTTCCCGTTCTTAGGTCCTGCGTTTTGTCCAGGTAGTAGCGAAGAGCCCGAACGGGGCAAAGGGATCTGTCTTCCTTTAAAGACTTATCCAGAGTGGGGGCTAAGGCCGGGATGACCACAGGGGCCACGCACTCTGGTCCCTCTTTTGCCAAGTGATTTTTCGCCAAGAAGCTTGGTGAAGGGTAGAGGGAAACTTTGGACCAATCAGCTTGGTGTCTGATATTTTTGTTTAACCAAGCGTGAATCTCACTCCTGCGTTTTCCCGAAGCCAGGGCTAGGAGAAAAACAGTTTTGAAAGTAAGGTGCTTCAGAGAAGCCTTTCTGAGTGGTTCAAAAGGCGCTTTTGTCAGCTGGTGTAAAACCAGGGAGAGGTTCCAAGCAGGAACCCCCCGGCGCCCTTTGGGTCTATCTCTGTGAAAACTGTCTAACAGTCTAGTCAAATTTTCATCCTTGCCGACATTAACCGAGGTATTTCCCAGTTTGTCTGCAATGGCTGACCTGTAACCATCAATAGTGCTGGGCTGGAGATTCTTCTCCTGGAAAAGATGCAGGAGGAAATCTGCTATTTGTTTGATAGATGGATTCCTGAAGTCCACCTGACTTGTTTCGCACCATCTAACAAAAAGGGCCCACTTCGCTTCGTAGACTGCTCTGGTTGAACGTCTTTGAGGCGCCTCAATTCTTGACGCCACTGGGCTAGAGAACCCTTGCTCCCTGATTGTCTGGGCTCTAGGAGCCAGGCATGGAGATTTAGGCTTGCCAGATCCCTGTGACGTGCCCCGTTGAAAGGTTGGGTCACTAGATCTGGATGGTGCGGGAGACAAAGAGGAACCATCGCTGACAGCTCCACTAGGTCCCAAAACCAAGGCATGTTGGGCCATCCTGGAGCAATCAGAATTGCTCTGCGATACCAGTGATCTGACAGCTTGCTGACCACCTTCCCCATCAGAGACACTGGAGGGAAAAGGTACATGTCCAGGCCTTCCCAGGACATTGTCAGAGCGTCCACTGAACAGGCCTTTGGGTCTGGAATTGGGGACACAAATTGGACTAGCTTGCAGTTGTACCTTGTTGCAAACATGTCCACTTGGGGACAATGCCAAGTTCGACAAAGGATGTCGAAGATCTCCTGATGGAGGGACCACTCCGTCTGAATGACCTGTCCCTGGCGAGACAACTTGTCTGCAATTACATTCAGACGGCCCGGAATGTGTCTGGCCTTCAGTACTATTTGTCTGAGATTGCACCAACATAGGAGCCGCCAAAGAAGGGCACAGAGTGAACCTGACCTCATACCTCCCTCCTTGTTGATGTATGCCACAACTGTAGTGTTGTCTGTGGCAATCAGGACGACCTTTCCTTGCACTAATTGTTGGAATCTTTTTAGTGCTAACAACACGGCTTTTAGCTCTAAGAAGTTTATGTGCAACTTGCTTTCGGGCACTGACCAAGTACCGCTTGCTGTGAAGTCGCCTAAGTGAGCACCCCAGCCTTCTTTTGAGGCGTCTGTAAAGATTTGTACTGCGTGTCGTAGGGGGTGTAAGGGTTGACCCTTTAGGACATTTTCCTCTTGGGTCCACCACTGCAGGTGCTGATGGAGAGACCTCGGAATTGGAATCTCCTTTTCCAGAGATTCCGGGACTCTCCAGTGTTTCTTGAGGTGCCACTGAATAGGTCTCATGTGCAGTCTGCCTAGGGGCACCTGTTTCTCTGTCGCAGTGAGTAGACCTATAAGAGACATGAAGGTTCTCACTCGGCAGGATCTGCTCTGTAATAACCCTGTTATTTTTTGCTGAAGGGCTTCCCAACGGTTTTGAGTAGGTCTGACCAATCCGTTGAGTAGATCGTACTGGTAGCCTACAAATTCGAAGACTTGTTGGGGTTCCAGTTCTGATTTTTGCATGTTTACCACCCAGCCCAACTCCTGGCAAAGGGCTAGGAGGGACTGGGTTCCCTGGTGGCAAGATTCTCTGGTAGGGGCTCGAATCAACCAGTCGTCTAGGTACTGGTGGATCCTTATACCCCGGGATTGAGCCATTAGCTTCACCTCTTTGACCACACAAGTGAACTCCATGGGAGCTGTGGAGAGGCCAAAGGGAAGAGCCCGGAATTGATAGGACTGACCTTGGAAATGGAACCTGAGATATTTCCTGGACTTCACATGGACTGGAATGTGGAAATAGGCGTCGCTGAAATCCAGCGATGTCACCCATTCTCCTTGTTGCAGTGAGATCCGAATTGTTTCCGGGGTTTCCATCTTGAATGTTTTTACGCTCAAAAATTTGTTTAGAGCACTGAGGTCCAAGACTGGTCGCCACCTTTGGTTTGGTTTTGGGACTATGAACAGTCGGTTGAAGAAGGCTAGAGATGTCCGAACCCTTACCATCTCTACTGCCTCCTTTTGTAGTAAGGCTTGCAAAGCCTCCTTCAGGTAGAGGTTCCTGAGGGGGTTTGCATAACCACTGACTATTAGGGGGTCCCTTACTAGTGGGGGTCTGACTTTGAACGGGAGAATGTAGCCGTCCTTCAAAATGGACACTACTCTCGGGTTTGAACCTAGGAGGGACCACTTCTGCCAAAATTTTTGGAGACGTCCCCCTATCAGATGAGCATTGACAACATTGAGGACATTTTGAGCAATGGGGGCAAAAACGCAATGATCTACAGAAAAAGCATCTTTGACAAATTTTATTTCTTGCCTCACTCTTAATGAGGGACTTGTGTCTTTCTTTTGTGACTGCCCTCTTTTTACAACAAAAAGTACAGGACTGGCAACAGGACAAAACACAGGTTGTTGAACAGACACAGAAAAGTTTTGTTCTCTTACATTTATGACATTTATCTTTGACCGGGCCACCGGCACCGGGTTTTGAACACAATAATTGTCATTTATACTGCCCTTGATCCTTAGGAGGGCGGGTGCCGCGACCGGGCTGACCTCCCCTTCCTCTGCCTCTAGACCTGCCACGTCCCCCAAAGGACTTCCATGCGGGTATGTCTTTCCCTGCGGAAGCACCGGTCTGAGTAGATTCCTGTCCTTGCTTCCAGTTAGTGGGGTAGGGTTGGAATCTGTTCTGCTTTTTATGGTTACCGGCGAACCCACCGCGGCCCGGACCGGGCTGGTTGGTACGCTTTATGGTTTCAAATTGTTGAATCTCATCTTCCGCTTTGCGGATGACCGCATCTGGAAACAAAGCATGAGTGTTCAGAGGGCAATTTCTCAAGGCGGAAAACGTGTCTGGTTTCACTCCTGTTTTTAAATGTTCCAAATATGAGTCTCTGCGGACTAAGGTCAAATTGGCCATCTGGACAAAGGTGAAGTCCGAGAGATGTTGAAGAGATTTTCCTACCGCAAAACTCACATTTTGATTGAATGAGGTTAGGTAATGCAACTCGTCCAATGCTGACTGAGCCTTGCTAGAAGATTTACCCTTTCCTAATTCTGTTTGTAAAATCTTAAGTTGCTCTTGGACACTGTCCTGTATTTTGGTAATGCAACGGTTGAATCCAGCGGACTGGTTGCATATATAACTCGTTTCCTTAGCCGCCTTCTCCCACTTCCTGAGGGTATCCTGGGCAATGGGGCGTGAAGGAGGTTGAGCTGAACTAGAAGAAGATTTGGAAATTCTTGTAAAGGCATTGTTCAGCTTTGCGGCATCATTGGGCCATGTAGTAACATACTTTCCCGGTCTGGTAAAGTCTTTAGGTTCGGCCGGGTGAATCCCATACCATCTACTTTGAGATTTGGGGGGGCGGAGATATTGGTCCATATGCAACCCTCCAGGCTCTGAAGATTTGGACGGGTATCCCTCTATGAGTACAAGATTAAGGTTCTCTAATTTCTTGCACAACCAGTCTTCTGGTGGAAGAAGGACAGAGACTTTTCCTACCGGCTGAGATCTGTGTCCAACCCAGGGATTATCAGCACGAGTAGCAGGCGAGTATTCCAGATCTGGGATGTGAGACCAACCCATGAAAGCTCTGACTCCTCTTACAGTTTCACGATAGTTTTGATCTTCACTTATCGCCCGGTCCGTCTCAGTGTCAACAACGTCCGGATGATCTTCCAGTTCTGACAATTCCCCTTCTTCTGCTGGTTCCGGTTGGGTAAATTCCCGCGGAAGAGTTTCAGTACACTGTTCAAATGAGGACACCGGGCCGGAAGAAGCAGGTTCGGCAAAAACCGGTTCCGGGTCCTGATACAAATTCTCCAGTGGAGATACCATGTCCACAGGTGAAGAAGTAGTAGCCGTTACAGTATGCGTTCTATCCGGACCAAAGGCCGAACCGGCCTGGCCGGAAGGAACAGATGGTGGTAGGAAAGGGTTAGAAGACAATACTCCGGCTGGAGGTTTGTGAGCGACCGGTGCCTTCACCGGTGAGAAAGATGGCTGAGAAGAAGGACGTGGTCCAATGGTTAAAAGTGCTTCTAAACGAGCCATGCGTACAGCCCATTTCTCATCCATTTCCTGAAGTTCCTTACGGAAGTTAGGTTGAGGAAGAGTAAGGTCTACAGAAGTATTGAGGGGAGGAACAGAAGGTTCAGAATCCTGCGATTCAACTTGCGCCACCACAGTAACAGTAGAAGGATCAATGAGAGTGTCTTTTCCCTTTGATTTTTCCTTACGTAGTTTATAAGTTGGTGTAGCCAACTGGATAACCTGTTCTGGGGTTAGAACTTCGCAATACTCACAGGGTAGTTTCAACACACAAGGGTCCTCCCCTAAACTTTTGTCCCTGCATCTAGCACAACGTGAATGGCGGTCAAAAGACGCCATAATATGCCCGCAGGCACCTTTCCTTTGTCCTGGAGATGCCATGATGATGTAATTATCTGATGACAAAACTTCAGGCACACACAAATAAAAATGAGAAGAAATATCCACAAATACAAAATGTTTACAGAAAATTCAAACTTTTCAAATCGCGCCAAACGAAAAAGATGCTATGACGTCACGTCCCTCTGGCGAGTGAGGCAGGAACTAGGCCACCTGGCGAGTGGAGTGTAGTGTACCGGTCCTGCCGGGGGTGAAACCCAGGACGTCTTTTTCTTTCGTTTGGCGGGACCGGCTGGCGCCGGCATAAAGCTATCGTCTGGTAGGTAAGATGTATTAACGCAATGAAAATAAGTTCTTAAAAGACTAAGATAGCCATAACATTATTAATATTCAAAATTTAAATAGACAGGCATTTCCTTTTAAAAATTCAAAGATTTCAGCTCTATAACCCACATAGTTTGACAGTTACTGGGCTTTAAAGTGGCATAATGTCCATAAATTGGGTTTCTGTGGGCATTTTACAATTGTTAAAGAGACCTTAGCAATTAAACAACAGATCTGAAACTTTTTGGGGGACATACATAACAAACAAAAATTATATATAATACAGTTTAAGACTTGTCACACTAAGCATTTCCAAATAACAGGGCAAAATACGGAAAAAATGTCAAAAAAGGCACTTGGTCGAGTGTCTATGGCCCTCATACACAGGTTAAATGTCTACTAAAAACCTTGATTTTCGGCATATGTAAAAAGGACATAATAATGCATTCCCAGATGGGATTTCAGCTCCATCAATCACATAGTTTAACAGTCACAGGGCTTAAAGGTGGTTAAAAAGTCCAAATATTGGGTCTCTGTGGGCCTTTTAGAGATCTCGATGTGGCTTTCAAATTAAAGCTTCAGACTTAAAATTTGTTACATACTAAGATTACACATAGAATATGTATCTAATAAAGTTTGAAACTTCTCAGACTTACCATTTCCAAGTTACAGAGCAAAATATGTGAAAAATGTCTTAAAAGGGTCACTCAGGTGGGTGTTTAAGGTCCTCATACACAGGTTAAATGTCTACTTGAAGCCTTGATTTTTGGCACATGTAAAAAGAACATAATAATGTATTCCCAGATGAGATTTCAGCTCTATCAGTCACATAGTTTAACAGTCACAGGCCTTAAAATTGGCAAAAAGTCCAAATACTGGGTCTTTATGGGGCCTTCTAGAGACCTAAATGTGGCCTTCAAATTAAAGCCTCAGACTTAAAATTTGTCACATACTAAGATTACACATAGAATATGCATCTAATACAGTTTGAAACTTCTTAGACTTACCATTTCCAAGTTACAGGGCAAAATATGTGAAAAATGTCTAAAAATGGTCACTCGGGTGGGGATTTATGGTCCTCATACACAGGTTAAATGTCTTCTTAAAGCCTTAATTTTTGGCACATATATAAATAACATACTAATATCTTCCCAGATAGGATTTGAGCTCTATCAGTCACATAGTTTGACAGTCACAGGGCTTAAAAGTAGCAAAAAGTCCAAATATTGGGTCTTTGGGAGCCTTTTAGAGACCTCAATTTGACCTTCAAAATTAAAGCTTCAGACTTAAAATCTGTTACATACTAAGATTACACACAGAATATATATCTAATACAGTTTGAAACTTCTCAGACTTACCATTTCCAAGTTACAGGGAAAAAGATGTGAAAAATGTCTTATAAGGGTCACTCGGGTGGGTGTTTATGGTCCTGATACACAGGTTAACTGTCTATTAAAGGCCTAAATGTTGGGGCACATATAAGAAAACACATAGATATATTCCCAGATGATATTTAACTTAGATGAGAGACATAGTTTGAAAGCTACAGTGCTTGAAAGTGGCAAAAAGTGCATAAATTGGGTCTCTGTGGGCACTTTTGAGACCTTAAGTCGACCCCTTTGGGTAAACCTACAGCCCTAAAATTTTCTACAGACAAGGATTACATATCAAAGTTATACCTAGCGCAGTTTGAGACTCATCAGAATTACCACTTCCAAATTATAGGGCAAAATATGTGAAAAGTATAGCAAAAAATCCCCAAGTGGGGGTATTTATGGGCCTCAAACACAATTTTCTCCTCAACTTAAAGTCGTGATTTTCGGCACATGTACTAAGAACATATTAATGTGTTGTCAGGTAAAATTTCAGCCAGCTGAGCATCATAGTTTGTGACCTACAGGGCTCTAAGTGGCCAAAAGTCCAATTTCTGACCTTAAGGTGGCCATAAGTTCTTTTTTACTGGGAGTTTAAGGTCACCTTAAAATAGGGATCTTCCTTTGGGCACCCTTAACATGTGTACCAAGTTTGAAAAAAAAATATTAATTTGTTTTTGAGTTATCGCGTCCACAAGGAAATTTCTACGGCGGCGGCGGCGGCGGCGGCGCGACGGACCTGAATCCAATATATCCCCGACTTTCATCTGGGGATATAATTAATAAACTATCCTGTATTAA
Organism: Sabellastarte sp. h YS-2021; assembly: GCA_964017235.1. NCBI lineage: Eukaryota > Metazoa > Annelida > Polychaeta > Sabellida > Sabellidae > Sabellastarte > Sabellastarte sp. h YS-2021. The sequence continues at coordinate 22,255,799 of OZ024928.1, forward strand.
CATGGTCACCAACACCACTGAAGGACAACTGTGCAATACAGATGAAATGACAAAAGCAAAACTGGTAGAATAAATACATTTTTAACAGAAACACCAGAGTGAAGGAGTTATCAAGTGGCTCATCACTAGCAACCCTTGTAAGGCAAAGGAATTCCACAACATGATACATTTAATACTGATATGACATCACCATTGCAAGGTTACTCTGATTCAGTTACAATGAGCAAACACAGACACTAAGGCAGTTACAGGATTCTTCACATGGTAAAAAGTGTATTAAAACAGTTACTGCATTCTTCTGGTATATTTACTGGGCATTACCTGCAGGACCAGGTATCAATTTGGATCAAGTAGTAAAATAGATTAAGAATTAATTTTCATCATAATTAATGTGCAACATGCATGAATTTGGAGCTTTCGTAAAGTTGGAACAAGCAGGAATTTTGGGTATGTATTAGTTGGGACCAAGAATTAATTTGGACAATGCATTTAACTGGCAAGCATTACTTTATAACAAGTATTAATTAAGTATTTACTCCATGTAACATAACTTAATACTGTTCAATGCTCTGAATATGTTTCCACTTAAGTATCACTGGTCTACTTGAAAGAGGAACCTGCTACAAATTTACACCCTGGGATCCATAGCCAGTATATATTACCAGAAATAAGGCTATTTTTATCATTTTAACAGAATTGCTCCTGTTCTTTGTTGTTGTAAATTATTACTCTTACCGGAAAATATGTCATTGTTTCAGAAAAGGGACCTCTTCACCATGGTGTCATAAATGATCTTTTTTTTTACATTTTTTTCTTGGGTGTATCTTGAATTGTACAGGATATAATTTTGATAAACAAAATTTAATCAAACTCTTGTTATTGTTTTAGAAAAGGGACTTCTTCATCATAAATGACCTTTTTTTACATTTATTTCTTGGTATTTTGAATCATACAAGTTATAATTTTGATAAACAAAATTTAATCAAACTCTTGTTAATATTAGAACAAAATTCTCCTTATTACAGGGCATTATTGTAATTTAATATAACAAAAATATGTGAATGGTCTTTGCAAAAAGTGTCTCACATACTGGTGATGTACCATAATTAGTGCCCAAGACAAATTGGAGGAGGAAAAATATGGTAATAATCTCAAACAAGAGATCATCCAAATAGCAACACACATTTTGGAGATATTTCCTTGCATCTGGGAGTGAGACACAAGTCTGATTCTAGTGAGGTCATTCCAGCATTGAAATATCTTGCTGTTTGGTAGCAGTGATTGAAACATCATAATGAATAGTCCTGCTTTGTTTTTTTTTTGTATCAATCTAGACCACACTATTGTTTCTCACCATAAAATATAATACTTTACAACTCAATTCATGCATAATTTACCAGTATGTTGTAACATCGTGTAACACAGGCTTAATATCACCAGAACTTTCAGTTGCAATACAGCATTGTATTATAAGAGTATAGTATAGCCATATTTATCACTGCAATATTGTTTTGAAACCTCTAATTAATTTATTAAATTAATTGTATATACAAGTAAATCATGCAAGAAATAATGTAAGGATTTTAACATTTATTCTTCTTGCATTACAGCACATTATTTAACTCAATTATTTCTTGAAAATGATTTTGAAATTGGCAGGTGTAATATCATATTTTAAACTTCAGAACCACTACTGATTGATACTGAACTGTTCATATATGATATGGAGTATTTACATATGAATGCTACAAAACACCTATGTACACAAATGCCACAATCATGCAAAGAATAAGAAATACTGCATTGAATTTTCACAATAAATGTAGATACTTTAGCGTCTGTACATTACACAAACCAGTACCTTCATTATCAGACACGATTCTCCAGTGGAGAGAGAGAGGAGTTACCACTCAGTATAAAACAGCAGACTTTACAAAAATACGACTACAAAAGACGATTTCAGAACATATCTGTACATCCATTTTGTATAACTTCATCACATTACTTTCTTCTCAATATCAAGCTTTGAAATAAAACAATGAGGAAAGATGAACATACATGTACCAATCTATTCATACATATACACACAGGTTACCATAAACCTTTTAAATTCTACCACTCCAAAAATTGCCTAGTTGTCTATTGAGTGCCACTATGTAGCTGGAATTTTAGCATCTAAAATTCTTACAACAGAGTATTTCTTTTAGGACTTAGTTAGTGAAACTGTCATTATCTAATCATCTTGGGATGATAAAAAATTGTGTCAATGAAATAAGAAGCTTTTGAGGCCGAGTGATAGGATGAATATTTCTTTGGCTGTCATGAAATAAGTTTCTATGATCTAATATTGGGGTTCTAGAAGAGTGGTTCATTCCAAGTTTTAATGGTGAACAATGAGACAATCCTTAGTGCTCCAACTAAGTAGACTTTAGCAAATATGAAAGTCAAGGTAAATTAGTAAAGTGTAAGAAATTTACTAATTCTAATAGTAAGTTTTTCCTGAAGAGATAACAGCAGATTTAATATTTTTTACTGAGAATTAATTTTCACTGTCCAAGCTTAATAGTAAAAATAGCCAGCATGAATGGTAACACTTATACAAGTACTGCCATAACAAGTCCTGACTGGAGCACAGACAAACAGACAAGGGGATTTACACAAAGACCCCAAGCAGTTTTTTTTATGATGAAGAACACTTGCATTCAGAAAGACAAGGTTATTCACACACATACACACACAATTACTATGTCCGCACTGAATATTGCACTAAAATGTTCAAAAAGATTTCCAATACTATAGGGTAGTCGGATTTCTGTACTCGATTTTCCTTTTGCTAAGTTGTGTATGTTGTATACGATGCCAACAAAATATAATAATAATATTAAGATTAAGTCCTTCATATAATTTTTTTTGCCCGAGTTACTTATTATATGAAGTGAGAGAAAAATATTTTTGAACATTTTAATTTTTATTTAATGGTTTAATGATGATAATTCAGGTCACAAGGTTCATTTTATTGGTACCGTGACTTTTCTTTTTCACATGGGTCAAGTGTAAGTTTTGCCATCCCTTTTTCACTAGAACTCAATCAATGGCAGCAGCCTCCCACGTTTAAATGGGCTACGTCATTCAATAAGTCTTGAAAGTGGAGCAGCAGTATCAGACAAAAATATTAAAAACTTAAATGCTGTTCAGCTCTCAAGGGAATATAATTGTGAACACATTTTGCAAACGGCATTCACATAGAAACACCCTATAAATCTTCAGAAAAGGAACATTGCTGTCGTAAATTGCTTCCATGGCCATATACACTATATAACCCACTGAGGCCATTCCAGTGCGGACAAGTTATCACAACACACACACCCATACACAAATGGAGACTATCTGGGAGCAGCCCCATTGACAGTTCGGTTTGCTCTATTGAAGCAAACCCAGTCATCTTTAGTGACACCTTTATGTCCGAGTGCCTCCCACTGGGCGAGTTTCCGCTCCGTGCGGTATTGTTCCCAGCGAGCATCATCTGATTCGTGTGTGAGGTATCGCTCACCAACATGCTGTTCCAGCTTCCGCAGGTCACACCAGCACCGGTAATCCTGGAGATACAGGAACAGAGATGCCTTAATTGTAATGTACTTATAATTCAACAGAAATATGATGAAGTAAAAATCGATATGTGGATGTTTTAAAAAGAGAGATAATGTAGCCAATATCAATAACAGGGAATTGCTTATATTGTTTGATTTTAACCAGAGTTGAAATCCACTAATTGTAGAAGAGTAATCCTAGAGATTCAGGAGAGAGAACATTGGGGTGTGAGAGCTCTTATTTAAAGTATGAGGGTATCTTGAATCTAAAAAAATGCAAATAGGCTCTTATAGACTATCACAGTGCATCTTTTTAAAAACAAAACACTTTGGAATTTCTTTAAAAAATTCTATCGTTAACTGTTGACTAATTATCCAATGCCACCCAATTTCATATTTTACTAAAAACAGTGAATATTATCAAGGGTAAAAATATACTGAGAAACACTATGAAAAAAATTGAGAAACATCACTATTGTTAATTTTTAATGCCAATTTACAATTCAGAATCTGTCAATGTACTGAATTTATTCTGAAATTCACAGTCATGTTCTGCAGATCATTTTTTACAGTTATTTACTTTAAAAAATAGAAACGAAAAAAAAAATCACCCCTATGAATGCACAAGGTAATTGTGAATATTTACAAATTCAGAAACATTCTTTAGTTACAACCTCACTGAAGAAAACAAAGATGAAGAGAAGAAGAGAGGACACTTCACCTGTAACCATTCATGGCAGAGAGATTTGTCCACAGAATAGCGCTTTCTCATTTTCACTTGCAGTAAATTGTTTATGAGATCAATAGCTGAAAAACACAAAACACACAAGAACTCAGACAAGACACAGACGTACATAATCAACAGGTCAATTGAGGATACTCAAATACTCATTAAGATGGTACTGTCAAAACAATAGAGGTACTTAAGTACTTGAATATCCATTAAAAAGTACCATCAAAAGTACAGGACTTTTTTTAAGTCCGCAAATACTGATTAAAGTGGTAATGCCAAAAGAAAAGAGATATCTGAAGTACTCTATTCATCAAAAAGGTACAGTACAATCAAAAGGGGTACTGCTTAAGGTACAAGGTTCTACATTCTTGCAAAATACTGTCAATTTTTTTTATCCCCATTCTGGGTTGCATTGAAAAATTTGAGTACCTGTTAAAAAGTACTGTCAAGCATTTATGTACTGTTTCAGCCACAAGGTACTAATTTCTCGCAAAAATATTGCCAGTTTTTTAAGAATACCCTGACAGTAAATGGCATACAAACTGATTTTGAAGGGTTAATTTTGGAATAGTTTTTGTGTTCATTCTGTCTATGCAACAGTTCACGGAAAATGAGTATTTGACCTCAAGGACTAGTTTCATACTAAATCAGAAAGAAAGTGTGAAAAGGAGGAGTGTAGTTGTAGCCTGTACAAAACACACATCGATACCACAAAATCAAATATATATACATGACTCCATATATTTCGGTCCGAGTGCCTACACTGATCAGAGCAAATCCAAAACAAGATAGGAATATTCAACCACTGCCAAGAACAGTAACAGAGGTATGGTACAACAGTAGTCCTGAGCTGTACAAGAGCCTCACATTCACACAGAACAGCCATTCACCATATGAAAACAATTTCAATGAGACAAACCATTTCAACACCAGGTGCTATTTTGAAATGGCTTTAGTAGGTTTTGCAACTTATGTAATAGAAATTGATTTGTAACTTTAAATAGAAAATATAATAGCTAAAATTACTCTGAAGACTATTCAAAACTGGTCAGACAAAAGTGTGTAAATATTGTGTGTGATTCTCTGTCAGTCTTGAGATACAAGTCAAAATGTATGCCATTTAAACTCTTCCAAAACTTAAGAAGATTCAACTTCAGTTCTGACAGATCTTTTACCTTATTGCCCTGACACTTTTCATGTGACCTTTGTTCCAAATTAGACTGAAGTTAATTTTTGAATGAGATCAACATTTGAAGCAGGAACTAGATCTACAATTTAAACACTACAGTTACAGTTTTATGAGATTCATCCCTGATGTTGAAACAGTTGTCAGTAAATCCTTCAGACTGCCAGTGAGTAATTTACATAATTTTTGATAAACAACAGAGCACCAGCTCCAAAAAGTCATTGGTGTGTCACTTAGTTGTGAAAATGAACTTTTTTTAAAGATTCAAACTGATTCCCTGTTAGATTCAAGTGTACATTGTATAATTGTCTTTGTTGTCTAATACAAATACCAAAATACTCCTTCAGAGTCAAACATGTAATTTCATATTACTATTAGCATTGATGTGTTCCAAGGCTGGAACAAAAAGGGCCAGCAAATTTAAACATGGGCTCTCTGGCAATGATTGAGCCTAGCTTTATGAGAAGCCACACTTCACTGCCCCTCAAGTGTCAACATGTACACTATCCCTCAAGTGTCAACATGTACACTATCCCTCAAGTGTCAACATGTACACTATCCCTCAAGTGTCAACATGTAACTTTCACTTAGCACACTGATATGCTAGATGTAACAATTATACTTCAGCTTGAAAAGGCACTGGAAGTGTCAAGGGTTTAATAGTCACAGGTCACAGTACTGACAGACTTAGGCATAGGTCACACCGACAAGGGCACACCTCTTTGATCCAGGGGTAGTTGTAGGCCTGGCTGACTCCCAGGCGGACCTTTATGTCCACCTTCAGCAGTCCTCGGATCAGATCCACCGCTACAGCCCACAGATTAAGACTCTTGTGTTAATGTCAACAAAATAACTCATTTATTGGAGGGAGGGTAAGGGGAACAAGTGTATATGGTTAGTTATTACAACAAATCTCCCAGCAGTAATACTTCTTGTTCTCCAACACCCTTTCAACATTACCTTACTCTGTAACAAGTGCTCATTTTTTGCCTTAAAAATGTAACAGAAATAGATTATTAGATACAAATTTTTAAAATTTAAAATTGTAACTTTCTCTATTCAAGCAGACTGTAGGCACCTACTAGTGAGTGTGAGGGCTGCCACAATACTTGAAAATATACATTTAACAGTAGTTTGACTGTTTTCAACATGACAATGAAAATGTATAACCCTATTCAATCACTTAAAAAATAAAAGATTATAAGAGATACTCAGCTTTTACAGTACTAAATATGCAGCACTATGAAGAGAAGACAACCCACCTTGTGAGGAGATTTCTTTCCAAGGACTGGGAGGGTACATGAACGCTGCATTCTGTATCTGGTCTGAGATTTCCTCATCCTCATTGAAAGGGAACGTGCCACTCAGACTGTCAAAATGGACAAATGTTAATTAGTAAATTGAAAATTTTAATTACGTAAGCTTACCAAATGGGACTTAGTTACAGGTTTGAAGTGCCAGTGAGACTATCAAGATTAATAAATACACCAAAGCCTAAGCCTCAACATTTACTAAGGCTGAAATGGTTAGCACAATTTAGTTGCCAGGTAGGTACTTGCATTAGCCGACAACTAATCAGTCAACTGTTTGCGATTTATGGTATCTTTGGAGAGACAGAAAATACAGACTGGGAATCAGCATGCTCCACAGATATGTAAATAATATAGTGAATCTCAAGGGGCTAGAACAGTAGGAAAATCTACTTAAAATATTAAGCATTTGTATGATAACATAAAGTCCTATATGAGGTCATAAGAAAACACAAGAACACAGATAATCAGCATAACAATACTGGTGCTGTCCATAAAATGGCAAGAAAGAGTCTCACTTGAAAGGATTACTGTGTTTTAAGGTGGCAAATCGAGGAATTGGGGTTTAATAAACGAGAGTGTTGGCCTTATGTGATTTTTGGCTCACTTTAAACGAAAATTTATTATTACCCACTGGAATTGACAACTTTTGTATAAAATTCCCATATAAGGTTCCACAGACCCCTGGGGCTACTAGCCTGTAAAATACAGATAAATAGCCACTTCATTTTTAAATCATCACACAGCTTATGACATTTGATGGGAATGACTCACCTGACACTTGATGGGAATGACCCACCTGACACTTGACAGGAATGACTCACCCGACACTTGACGGGAATGACCTACCTGACGCTTGATGGAAATGACCTACCTGACACTTGATGGGAATGACTCACCTGACATAGATGATAACACCAACAGACCACATGTCCAGTGAGCGGTTGTAGCCTTTGTTCTTCAATACTTCAGGTGCTGCAAGGAAATACATGCACTCATGATGGAGTTCAGACAAACAAGAGTAACACACTCAAATTAATACAAATCACAAGGATTTCAAAATTTTATTACAAAAATAAATTTCCATGGGAATTTTTCAAACTTAATTGATAATTTAAATTTTTGTTAAAAGAGGCCATTTGCTGTTGTCCGGGCCATCCGGAGAAGTCTGTAAGAAGAAGTTCACATGATCACATTTATTTAGTTATTTGCTTGATTTGGAGAAGGTTTGGCTCCAATCAATAGTTACTGAAATGAAGTACGACGGATTTTAAACATTTTTTTATCTACTTTGCAATAAAATAATGTTGCTATTTGGTCAGTGAAATTTGCATTTCAGGGAAGTTTCCCACCCGGATTTTATGACAATATGTGAACTTTTTCATGATGAACCTTCATTACAGAATTACAAAGGAATTGGAAAGGTTCAATTTTACAATGAACGACTGACTTAAATTTGCAACAGCAAATGTCTATTTTTGATGGAAATTTTACAGAACAAGAATACTTCTAAAAGCAAGTATGATTGTGACCTTAACTGGAGGCCACTTTTCTTTAGGTTTGAGTACTCACCAAGGTATGCTGGAGTGCCGACAATAGATCTACGGAATGACTTGTCACCAATGATTCGAGCAAATCCAAAGTCACAGAGTTTAATCTGAAACAGCACAACATGAAAAGAAACTACTCAAACCTCATGTAAGTGGAGCTCTTCTCAGAAGAATTTTCTTTTACATGCAGAAATGACTAGATTGGGCCAACTCGGCGCCAACATATCCCCAGACAGGTCATCACTCACGCCACAGGTTTTGATCGGGAATTTTTAAAAACATAATTACCCATTATTATATGAACTTCAGCACATCAATCTACTCTGTTTATATCTTCCAAGGAAGATGGTGTATCCCCAGACGCCGAATACATAACTCAAATTATATTTTCAATCTTCCTGCAATGATAACTCTAAACCTATTTTCAAAGTATTTAAATGATTGATGATTGAATGTCCATTCTAAAATAATAATCCCAAAAGAGCATATCTGTTTCTATATTTGTTGACAAATAAAATATTATTTTTAACTCAACTCATCATACTTTTCAATCTTCCTTCAAAGTATTTAAATGATTGATGATTCAATGTCCATTCTAAAATTCATAATCCCAAAAGCGCATATCTGTTTCTATATTTGTTCACAAATAAAATATTATTTAAAAAAAAATTATTTATATTATTATTTTATTATATTATTTTTAGAATTTGCAAATTGTTTTCAGTTATTCATTTCCTCTATACCTATATATGTGGTCCATATATATGCAACCTAAATATGTGACACAATCTCAGTTCTGACTCCCCTTTGTGTTATATGTAATGAAGCCCACCACCTCCCACCCCCACCCCTCTCCCCTTCTCCACACCTCTCTCACTATTACACAAGATCTGCAACCCCATTGAGTTCTTTGTTTCTCATCTGATATCATTAAATACCTTTGTTTATTTAGTGTCACTCAATATAGCTGGAGGTCCCAGAGGTGGGTGGGGGGAATCCGGGTGGGGGATGTGGGTTGAGCATAAATGGTAAACAAACAATCTATATAAAAGGGGTACTCAAATACAAAAAGAATTGAGAATTTTAAGTATGTGATTATCAACTGAAATGAGTTCATAACTGTAGGAGCTGTGCCAAAATTAACTGAGGCAAGTTGAATAAAACTGGGCTAGTTGAGGGTTAAAAATCCCCTAGTTTTACTACATAAGGATATAATTTCATTAATATTGGGACTTAAAGCTCACTTAAAGTGTCCATTTTGTCTACTTCAATATGTTTCACCAGTTTCATTTTAAAAAGTGAAAAACTCAGCAAGCAGAGGTGGGTGGGGGGAATCCGGGTGGGGGATGTGGGTTGGGACTTAGTTTAGTTTATTAGTTTATTATAGTGACATGTATTATGTTGACAAGGATTATACAAAAACTATTGAAGTAATACCCAGCCCTATATGGGCTTATAAGTCACTTTAAATAGAGAGTTAATAACAAACAGAGCAAACATATTTTGAGGTAAGATACAGTAAATAAAGACAGCAATTCAATACATAAAAATTAACAATATAATTTACTTTTTCTTTCTTGCCACAAATCAAAAATAAAATTAATAACCATATTGACATTCATATGAGTTAATACCCTTGATAATTGATCTATTAATAATTCAGATTTATCTATATTTAAAATTTTGAAATATTTCATACGAATCAGCTCTAAAGCTGGACAAACACAAACAAAATGTATCTCATCTTCTACATCTTTTTTACACAGTTTACATGTTCTCTCAAAGAGATGGAGTGCTACAGCAAAAATGGTAAACAAACAATCTATATAAAAGGGGTACTCAAATACAAAAAGAATTGAGAATTTTAAGTATGTGATTATCAACTGAAATGAGTTCATAACTGTAGGAGCTGTGTCAAAATTAACTGAGGCAAGTTGAATAAAACTGGGCTAGTTGAGGGTTAAAAATCCCCTAGTTTTACTACATACGGATATAATTTCATTAATATTGGGACTTAAAGCTCACTTAAAGTGTCCATTTTGTCTACTTGAATATGTTTAACCGGCGTTTAACCAGTTTCATTTTAAAAAGTTAAAAACTCAGCAAGCAGAGGTATAACACACAAAAATAAGTTCTTAAAAGACTAAGATAGCCATAACATTATTAATATTCAAAATTTAAATAGACAGGCATTTCCTTTTAAAAATTCAAAGATTTCAGCTCTATAACCCACATAGTTTGACAGTTACTGGGCTTTAAAGTGGCATAATGTCCATAAATTGGGTTTCTGTGGGCATTTTACAATTGTTAAAGAGACCTTAGCAATTAAACTACAGATCTGAAACTTTTTGGGGGACATACATAACAAACAAAAATTATATATAATACAGTTTAAGACTTGTCACACTAAGCATTTCCAAATAACAGGGCAAAATACGGAAAAAATGTCCAAAAAGGCACTTGGGCGAGTGTCTATGGCCCTCATACACAGGTTAAATGTCTACTAAAAACCTTGATTTTCGCCATATGTAAAAAGGACATAATAATGCATTCCCAGATGGGATTTCAGCTCCATCAATCACATAGTTTAACAGTCACAGGGCTTAAAGGTGGCAAAAAGTCCAAATATTGGGTCTCTGTGGGCCTTTTAGAGATCTCGATGTGGCTTTCAAATTAAAGCTTCAGACTTAAAATTTGTTACATACTAAGATTACACATAGAATATGTATCTAATAAAGTTTGAAACTTCTCAGACTTACCATTTCCAAGTTACAGAGCAAAATATGTGAAAAATGTCTTAAAAGGGTCACTCAGGTGGGTGTTTAAGGTCCTCATACACAGGTTAAATGTCTACTTGAAGCCTTGATTTTTGGCACATGTAAAAAGAACATAATAATGTATTCCCAGATGAGATTTCAGCTCTATCAGTCACATAGTTTAACAGTCACAGGCCTTAAAATTGGCAAAAAGTCCAAATACTGGGTCTTTATGGGGCCTTCTAGAGACCTAAATGTGGCCTTCAAATTAAAGCTTCAGACTTAAAATTTGTCACATACTAAGATTACACATAGAATATGCATCTAATACAGTTTGAAACTTCTTAGACTTACCATTTCCAAGTTACAGGGCAAAATATGTGAAAAATGTCTAAAAATGGTCACTCGGGTGGGGATTTATGGTCCTCATACACAGGTTAAATGTCTTCTTAAAGCCTTAATTTTTGGCACATATATAAATAACATACTAATATCTTCCCAGATAGGATTTGAGCTCTATCAGTCACATAGTTTGACAGTCACAGGGCTTAAAAGTAGCAAAAAGTCCAAATATTGGGTCTTTGGGAGCCTTTTAGAGACCTCAATTTGACCTTCAAAATTAAAGCTTCAGACTTAAAATCTGTTACATACTAAGATTACACACAGAATATATATCTAATACAGTTTGAAACTTCTCAGACTTACCATTTCCAAGTTACAGGGAAAAAGATGTGAAAAATGTCTTATAAGGGTCACTCGGGTGGGTGTTTATGGTCCTGATACACAGGTTAACTGTCTATTAAAGGCCTAAATGTTGGGGCACATATAAGAAAACACATAGATATATTCCCAGATGATATTTAACTTAGATGAGAGACATAGTTTTAAAGCTACAGTGCTTGAAAGTGGCAAAAAGTGCATAAATTGGGTCTCTGTGGGCACTTTTGAGACCTTAAGTCGACCCCTTTGGGTAAACCTACAGCCCTAAAATTTTCTACAGACAAGGATTACATATCAAAGTTATACCTAGCACAGTTTGAGACTCATCAGAATTACCACTTCCAAATTATAGGGCAAAATATGTGAAAAGTATAGCAAAAAATCCCTAAGTGGGGGTATTTATGGGCCTCAAAGACAATTTTCTCCTCAACTTAAAGTCGTGATTTTCGGCACATGTACTAAGAACATATTAATGTGTTGTCAGGTAAAATTTCAGCCAGCTGAGCATCATAGTTTGTGACCTACAGGGCTCTAAGTGGCCAAAAGTCCAATTTCTGACCTTAAGGTGGCCATAAGTTCTTTTTTACTGGGAGTTTAAGGTCACCTTAAAATAGGGATCTTCCTTTGGGCACCCTTAACATGTGTACCAAGTTTGAAAAAAAAATATTAATTTGTTTTTGAGTTATCGCGTCCACAAGGAAATTTCTACGGCGGCGGCGGCGGCGCGACGGACCTGAATCCAATATATCCCCGACTTTCGTCTGGGGATATAAATATTAAGTCCAAGTATGCTGAAAATAACCAGACCCCAATCTAGTTACCTGAATTATAATATACACCAACTGAAAGTGGAATGTATTTGATGTAAACAAATCTATCATAAATAAAATGTGAAATAACTGCTGAAATATGAAAAACAATGCATTCTGGAAATATATGTTAGGTGATCAAAATTGATACAATATTAGATTTTTATGGCAGCATTTTACCATCCAACAACTTAACAAATGAAGGAATCAAAGGATGTTTCAATTTGAATTCATATGCAAATTCTAATCAGAGTGTGATGTTGACTTTGCAATATCAATCTCTACACTCACTGGAAACAAACCATTTGTCAGGATAGGTCCATTATATTAGCAGTAAGAAGAGACAATTAATTGAGTTGGATTTAAACCATGTCATGTCCCTTTCAACACACTGTATAGGTCATCTCATTATGGGAAGTTGAAAAAATGCTGGTAAACAGTGCTTGTCAAGACGGTGCACTGAAAAGCAATTACCAAGTTTTTCACTGTAGCTCTGGGTCAGGGTTTGAGCCCACCCAGACACACATGCAAGAATATATCGTGCTGTACCCATCTTCTTTGTGTGAAATATGGGTTTAGTAATTACTGCCTTAAAACACACACTTGGTGCAATATTTTAAGTTACCTCCCTGTGATCGGCCCATATTTAAAGAATTTGATTGGCTAGGACTTTTCAACTGATGGATGGACTTTTACATTTATAAATATAGATATGCAGTTTAGTTTCCTTGTGTGCCATTTTAATTACTGTCATTTTACTTCATTATTAGACCATCTGTCTATATTCTCTAAATACAAAATAACGCTTTGATGTTCCTAGTTCTGTGAAAAAAAAAAGATTTAAAATTGCTGCAAAATAATTATCTTTATTTATTTTTTAATTATTTATCTTTGAAAGCAAAATAATGTTGAAAATAAACAGGTCACAGTTTATAAGATGCACTGCTACATTAACAGGAAACACAATGTTTGAGGGAACAAGAAAAGAGTATAACACAAGGACTACAGACCTGAGGGAAAGGACTCTCAGTAGACAACAGCACATTCTCAGGCTTCAGATCACAGTGAACTATGTGCTTACTGTGTAGGTGCTTCAGTGCAACTAGGATCTGCAACACACAAGTATAACTATGCACATGCAGTGAACTCTATACAACTAGAGCCTCCGATATCCTCAGAATTCAGGTTCCAGTTAGACCTAAATTTTAATTTACAATCAAAAATTCAGGATTTCTGATGCTAGCATCACAGAACAGGTTCCACCTCTGTCTTATACCTGGCAGTATATTCCATTTATTTACTTTCACAATGTTATACTGATAGAGTATGCTCTACATGTACATTTGTACACCTATTAATATGTGGACAGATCAAGTTCTGATACTCAAGGTCTGTCCTGAGTTGCCTGTCTAGTTTCCACCATCAGACAATCCATCCCCTTTGGACGACATAAGACCAGCTACAGGACTGGATGTTAAGTTTTCAGCATTTACTGGGTGGGCAAGTGGCATTGAGATTTCACTTACCTGGAACTGAAATCAAATTGCCTGTACTTTGTTGCTCCATAGATTATTAAGCATGTTTTGACATTACTAATTAGATTTTAATTAGGTTTTCTGCATGACATGTTGCTAGTCATTTACCAGCACCAAAGTTGTCATTCCCCTGTGGTCTTTTGCAAAGAACCATAAAGGTAGTAGTTTTTTACTAGGTATTTAATGAAATAAGGTATAGTTAATGCATGACTGAAAAATTCTTATTTAGCAACTGTCTGCACCTGATTTTTTTGAGCATTCTAACCTTGGAAATTAACTTAACAGGGAACATTGGGACCACTGGTATTACCTAGTCAGTTAATGTATATAGTAAAAATTTTCAACTTTGTAATGATATGACGATGGCAATGATCTAATCAATCACTTATCTGACTTAAACTACATTTAGTCCAAATTAACCAAATATTTTTACTTTGCCCTGATATAATTCACTTGCTGTAGGCAAGCAGGCAAATGTTAATGTCCAGCCCTAAGTCCAAGAACTAAAATTTAGTGAGGATATAATCTACCATAGATTTCTGAATGCTTCAACTGGAGACTAAACTAAAAGTACTTTCCCTTGTTTCCTTTTTCTATGTGTCATTGTCATGATAGCTAAATGTCTTTTGTAAAAATCTGAGGTACTAAGGAAGTATCACAACAAGGCTATCCTGACAGACTATCAAGATAATGATCATAATCCTGAAGGACGGATGTAGAGTTACCAGAAATGGATGTCCACATCACTAATATTCTTTGAAAAAAATGTACACTTTAAAACAAAATGTGTTATTTTAAGTGTATTTTAAACAAAACCCAAA
The DNA here is from genome assembly GCA_964017235.1 of Sabellastarte sp. h YS-2021. NCBI lineage: Eukaryota > Metazoa > Annelida > Polychaeta > Sabellida > Sabellidae > Sabellastarte > Sabellastarte sp. h YS-2021. Next base: position 22,270,806 of record OZ024928.1, read on the forward strand.
CATCAACAAATGCTGGCAGATGAAATATACAAATGTGTTATCAGAATCTTCAACACACAGGGAACCAGGTACATGTAACTATGTAGGACACACATATCAGAGAATATGACAGTCGCTTATGTCTCTTTCCATGGCTTAAATCAGACCAACACAACCCCTCAGTCAGGCTCAGTTCATCCCCCATGTTGCCATAAACTCTAATTCAAACCCACAACCACGGAGGTCAGGGCCTAGTGAATGTACACCAACACACCAACACATTATGGGTCACTGAGGCTAGGCTGAGACTTATTGTTTCTTATTAACAATAGTTTATAATCAAATAATCCAACTAAATATAAAGTTTTCCCTGATTAAAATTTATGTTCTTCTGTTCCATAAAATCATGAATACCAGTAAAAATTCTGACGAAGCATATTTGAATAAATGGTATTACAGTGACACAGAAATAGGAAAATAAAAATGTGCCCTGGCTTGTATGTCCCGTTATTTGGGACACATTGCACAACAGATCGTAAGTTCAAATGTGTACAAACACATGGTGTCACTAGGATCTACAAGTGTTAGTTTATATATAAAAGAAATACAAATATCACTTTATTTACTGCAAAGCTAACCCGGATCCACATTCTTTTACATGGAAGGCATGCACCTTAGTAGGAAAATTACCTGAAAATGTTTATTTTTAGATTTAAATAATCTCAGGAAAGAATATTCCCAATGGAGCCTAAACAAGCAATACAAAATGCTGTGACAAACAAAATGTTCCCTCTTGAAACAAAATCCTTTTTAATAATATCAACTTAACTTAATTACAACCTAATAACGTCTGTATTTCACATAGTAACATTATGTAGGTCAAAGGTCAATGTTGGGGTTATTTTATCTCTTTCAACAGCTGAAGTCACATCTTGACAGGCCCTTACTGAATCCTACCTCTTATTATGAGCTGGATCATAATGGTTAACCAAAGAGTGCAGGAATACAGGACACCTGGTTACGAGCTGTCATCTGTTACCCTATTGACAAGCTGTGTCACCTGCTTGTAATGTTTACAATCTAAATCATTTCATCACTAGTACTTAATTTTGTTTATATCCTTCAACGCTCAAAATTTGAAACAAAAACTTCGTTAAAATTTTTTTGTCAAAAGCAGAAGAGCATCAAGAAAAACACACTGTTATGAAAATATATTAAGACCTTGAAAAACAAGTGGCCAGTCACTCCCAACAATTTGATAAAACCTGTATGACAAAATATGGGAAATCCATTCCGGGGTCTTTCAATAAGTTAAAGTGAGGATTGCATCAGACCGCTTCCCAAATGTTTACTCTTTCCTGAAAGCCTTAAATTGTTTTGATAGTAGATTTAGAATGGCTTATGTCATTATTATTGGGAAATGGCCCCACAACATAAACCTCCTACATTGTATACATTTCCAGTAAAAAGATCAATTACAGAACTCTCTAAAAGAAGTGTTTTTAGTAAGGGCTGTAACATCATGCAGGAACCATTTTATTCTGATTTATATGGATTATTATCTATGACAATGCAATTTGGGAGTGACCTCAGTAAAATAACTTGAGTAAATGAAAAGTAAGAAATTCCCAATCCAAAAATAGAATAATATCATAAACTTGAAAGATCAGCAAAACTCATTGTATTATACGAGTATGTATCAGGTATAATATATAGTGCAAGTAGTACAACTTCACAACAACTTTTCAGGTATAAATATAAGATCTGTTACATTTTCATAAATTATCATAAAAGGATTTTCGATAGTTTAACAGCTGAAAAATACACACACACACACCTATGTTAAAATACCAGCGCAGAATACTGGAGAAGAACCTCCCCTATCTTTTGGAAGAACTTGTCATAGATGAAACTTTTATTGCGTGCGTTACATCCAAAGAACTGCTCCCACAAGAATGTATAGAAGACATTCAGGTAAGCAATACTGCTCTTTTGAGTTCTATGAAGCAAAGGTTTTATAAACCAAGATGACTGAAATAAATAAACAATCAGGTCTGATTTGTTTGAAGAATGACACTGGTTTTGCATGGAAATTTGTTTACAAATCAACAAACCTTTTGAAATTTCAGTTTTATTTGTGGAATTTTCTTCCGAAAATTATTTTGTGAAATACTTTCTTGGAACAAGACTTTCTAAATTCTTGCAAACTTTTAGGATTCCAGTAAAAACAATACTGGCAAACACGTTTCTGAATATTAATTCAAGCATTACTTTTAGGCTGCATTGACACAGGGAAAGAAGATAATGCTGTTTGTAGAACGCCTAAAGAAAAGGCCGCCAGAGAGCTTTAATGATTTCCTTAACATCCTTAAACTCTCTGAACAGGATCACATCTTCCGGGAGTTAAATTACTGCAGACATCAAATGATAAAAGGTAAGGGGATCCTTACCATTTAAAGGCATCCAAGTGTTTAAAATACTCTACGTTGAATAGTTTTAAACAGAAAAATAGCATCAGAGATGCCCGTACCACACAGCCTAGGGAAATATTTTTAACACCATGAGATATAGAAGTACTGTATCAGTACAAAGTTCAGGATACTTTCAGAGCACTGTCAGTTATATAAAGGTCCAAACAATGATTAAATTGAGAAAATAATGTCTATGAGAAAGATAATGCATGCACTTTATCTACATCTGGCATGGCCGAATTATGGTTTAGATGTTTTGAATATTACCATGCATACGGAAGTGGTAATACATTCAATGAATGCTTATGTGTGGTGTTGGAGCAAAATCTCACTTGATGAAATTCCATCCGTTACAATGGGAAGCTGTAAAAGTAAAATTCTTAATGAATTCTAATGTGACTTTAAACAGTGCTTAATCTGCATCAAAAGACAGACCCAAAGGTGCAACAAGATCTTATAGGTCAAGGTCACTACGACAAGGTCAAATCAAGGTCAGACCATGATGTTGCACACCTACAACCCTTAGCCAATGTCCCTACCAAGCATCAACTTCCTAAACCTTATGGTTTCTGAGATATAGCCCGGACAAGATTTTCAAACTCTAGGTCACTACGGCAAGGTCAAAGGTCAAATCAAGGTCAGACCATGACGATGCACACCTACACCTCCTAACCAATGTCCCTAGTAAGTATCAACTTCCTACACCTCACGGTTTCTGAGATATAGCCCGGACAAGATTTTATAGGTCAAGGTCACTATGGCAAGGTCAAAGGTCAAATCAAGGTCACATCATGACGTTGCACACCTACACCCCCAACCAATGTCCCTACCAAGTATCAACTTCCTACACCTTATGGTTTCCAAAATATAGCTCAGATAAAATTTTATAGGTCAAGGTCACTGCGGCAAGGTCAAAGGTCAAATCAAGGTCAGACAATGATGTTGCACACCTACACCCCCTAACAAATGTCCCTACCAAGTATCAACTTCCTACACGTTACGGTTTCCGAGATATAGCCCGGACAAGATTTTATAGGTCAAGGTCACTATGACAAGGTCACATCATGATGTTGCACACCTACATCCCCTAACCAATGTCCCTACCAAGTATCAACTTCCTAAACCTTATGGTTTCTGAGATATAGCCCAGACAAGATTTTATAGGTCAAGGTCACTACGGCAAGGTCAAATCAAGGTCAGACCATGACGTTGCACACCTACACCCCCTAACCAATGTCCCTACCAAGTATCAACTTCCGACACTTTACAGTTTCTGAGATATAGCCCAGACAAGATTTTCAAACTCAAGGTCACTACGGCAAGGTCAAATCAAGGTCAGACCATGACGCTGGACACCTACACATCCTAACCAATGTCCATACCAATTATCAACTTCCTACACCTTACGGTTTCTGAGATACAGCCTGGACAAACTTTTTCCCAAGCGAGTTATAAGCAGTTTTAAGTCCGGGTATCCTCATTTGACCTTGAAGGAGTTGTCCAAGGTCAAATGTGACCACATCAGAAGATTCCCAGCCCATGATTTCCTATAGGTTGGTTTCACATTGCAAACCTCTAGGACCAATAATAAGGGAGATATAAGCACTTTTAAAGTCAGCTGCGTGCGGTACTTTGGCACTATGTGGATAACCTTGAATTAAGAGCATCAAGGTCAAATGCCTTCAAGATTGTAGAGGACATGTATATCTGTTAAATATATCTCTTACAAAGAGATTCAACCTTCTACCTATGAGAACCAGCCAGTAGAAAATGGTAGATAATTTTCAAAGAAATGCCCGCAGTGGCCATCTTGTTTAAAAGAATGAGGCCAATTTCAGTCCCAGAGAAGCTTTCATCCCAATGAGGACATCTTGTAAATTTGGTGAACCTAGCTGGCGTAGTATTCCTCTGAGAGCATTAATGGCGAAAATCACTATTTGCGGGGTGGCGGTGTAGCGAACGCAAAACCAAAGTATCCACTGGATGCTTCCGGTGGATACAATTACATATAGTTGAAGATGTTGAATGCTTACTGAAAATATCATTTAGTCAAGCCAGTTGCACAAAAAATACAAAATATTTAATATATTTTTTCCCATTTAATTAAAGTGTGAAGGTAACTTTCAAGAATTAAGAAATCCTCCAGTCTTCTGCCAATGGTTACCTCATCTCTCCTTTCAATCACCATTGTTTTTGCTCATTGCTTCAGTGTTTAGGCATGTCTTAAGACTTAACAGCCATTCCCTTGAACTAAATTACATTAACATGATCACCCATTGAGTACTTACATCCACAGATTTATTCTAAATATCACTGTTGTAATCTTCCCCCAAAATCAATCATGGCATCGTGAGTTTTGCAATTTTTGATATGGTCCAAAATACAACCAATCTACCAGATTCAGATATAGACTCTTGCTTGATTTTTGTACAGATTTGCCCAAGTCCCCAGCGATTGATGAGAATATGAAGGCACACTTAAACAGAGATTTGCTCCCAGGGAGATTGCTCAGCACAAAGGAGAAGGAAGTGCTGCATCAGCACTATGTACTGAGAAGTGATTACAACAATATTAATGAGGAGAAGCACATACTTCAACAGGTACGGTAATAAAGGTATACTCACATAGGGATATATTTTCCACTGAAAGCAAACCTTCACAGAATTATGAGGATATCTAAAGCTTTTTAAAATGAACTTATTATTTTATACACAAATATCAATATCTTATCACTTCATATAGAATTGATGTATTTACCCATGAATATTTATTATTACATCTATTAAAGTTAGAACTGTCAGTCTGTTACAATGAAGAGTAGTATGTAGGGTGTACATTATGGGTCATAGACACTATGGTTTTTTGAGAGAAAATCCAGGTATGGTTTCCACAGGCTTGTCCAAGGCAATGCTGATTATGGGATTGAATGTTTCCTCAACAGGTTCAAATATATAGAGTTTCCCAAACATTGCATGAAATAAGATGTTAACTAGACCAAGGACGCAGCTGCGGCCAGATGCAAAATACATTCACCAGAAAATTCTAATTTTTCCAACAACCTCACTATTTCACCAGAATGCTCTCAATGCAAGGGTATTCATGTTAAATCTCATTTATTAATAGAGATAAATTTGCAGCTATTACTCACCTAGATTTGATCCTAAGGCAACAATAGTAGCACAAAATTGAAGAGCATGGAATTCAACTGGTCAACAAATTGAGAATAATGCTATAAATGAAGTTTAACATTCTTTACATTCAGTGCTGTAACCAAAAAAAAATCAAGAAAAACATGTGGTTGATACAATAAAATGAACATAGATTTGCAGGATTTTGATGTGTTTGCACAGCACCAGAATTTAAACAAGAACACTGAGACAGCTTAGACCTCTGCCAAGGCACATAATAATAAATAAATGTGAAAATCCAGATTTCTTATTTTGTGTCCATATGCTGGTCCAAATCACTGTCAAAATTTAATGGAATCTATGTTGGACAAAAACTCATCTTCTGATTGGGTTTCATGAAGTTCTAAATATTTGCCTAATCCAATAAATGGGAAAATCTGGATTATTTTTGTGTATCCAGACGGTGATCCAGATCATTGTCAAAATTTAATTGAATCTAAGTTTGACCAACAAGCATCTGATGAATGTTTTTCAGGAAGATTCAAGCAGTAGTATCTGCATAATTTGAGTAGCAAACAGACAAATGGAGAAACTGACAAACTGTCCAACAAATGGTCATGAAAACAATACCTCCCTGCAGAGTTAATAGTACATCATTACACGTCATGTCAATTATCCAAAGGAATAGTCCACAATTTCTTCAACAATCATGAGAGGCAGTTTGAACCAACTGCTCAAGGATGGCAGTAAACATATTAAATCTTTTCAACAACCACAGGGAAAATGACAACACTGTTGAATTTGTACCCTACAAAATGTTATTAAACATCAATTATCCCACACTTAGTTCAACTGGGACCTTTTTGATGGGATTGCAGCACTGCATGATGACATTAGTGATGATTTACAATCGGTTATGTCGTTGCGCTTTTGTAGAAACAGAAAGAACTCGAGGGAGAAGTAGAGCAACAGAAGGACATAGCTAGCCTTGAAACAAGACATCACAAGTATAAGCAGGATGAGCTCCACATTGAACAGACCAAATACCAGAAGTAAGTGCCAAGTGCTTGGAAAGTGCACACTATTTTTTAATTGGTTGGGAAACACACCATAACACCAGAAAAGGCTCAACATTTATGTTTCTTTGTATCTGTAGAGAGGTACCTCTGTAAAGTTAAAATCTGTAATGGTTATATGTGTGTGTGTGTGTGTGTCTAGTAAACTTTAAACAATTTAACTTAGCATAAATTGATCAGACTTTGCTCATTCAATAATAACAATGATTAAGATTGTATACATAATTTTTATTTTAAAAATAAGATTGGTCATAACATTGGTCCACAACCATCAATCCTTTCTGTACCACAGGGTATGAACATGGCTTTACACAGGTTTATATTTGTTATAAGAACTTGCTTATATCCATCTTCACAGAAGAGCCAGTCCCCTAGTAATATGTTTTAGGAAGCATCTAAGTCTCGTCTCTGCAAATCAAATCCCCCCCCCCCCATATTTAACCCTTTGCACCCACAACTGGATTATTGACCAACTATGCCTTCAACTATGACTGTCCCTCAACTATGACTTTTGCCCATTCTTTTGTTAGTTTACTGCACTGAGTTCAGATATTGCATCAGCTAAGCAGCTTATATTCGATATCATCAGGATCAGACTAAAACATTTGCTCATACACATTCACAATAACTTACAGCTTAAACAAATATCCTGTCAAAATTACAGAATATACAAAGATATATCAGCTTAACTACATTGACAAAATCCATGAAGAACTGTGGACAGACATGGTACAGAATAATAGAAGCCCAGTCTAGGTCTACTGTACACTCTAGTAATTCCTATTTTATACATATGGTGTCCTCATACATATCATTTAAAATGCCCTCATACATTTTGTGTTTTGCAGCTTGAAAAAAGAGTTTGAGGCCCTCAAAGAACAACTGCAGAAACTGAAAGCTGACAATGAAAGACTAGAAAATGAGAAGAAAGAACTAATAGACAAACATAAAGCAGAAATAGAAGAACTGCAACAGATGCTGGCAACGTACCAGAACAATGTACAGTTACTGCCAGAAGCAGATAGTGATGGCACAGTGACAGGGACAAACATGGAAACTGAAGATAGCGAGACTTTACATGGAGACCACAGCATCCACAGTGAGATGTCTGTGAAGCTCGAACAGATCAAGCATCTTTGGGAAGAAATGGACAAATCCAGAGCAGAAGTTAGTGAGTTTCAGAAAAATGTTTCTGAGACATTGACAGACCTGGAAAGGCAGCTGGTAGATTTCAGCAACGGTGTGATGAGAGTGGCTCCAGAAGACATGACTCAAGCAATGGATGAAGAAGTGGCAGACTCAGAGATTGATGAGAAAGGTAGTCATGCAACTGACACTAACAATCAGGTCATGAGAAACTCTTCTCCACCTGCAGCAAAACGCTGCCGAAAACCCAAACGGCATGCAGTACATACGAAAGGGCATAACCAGGTTATAAATTTGGAAACCGATATTCATACCATGAAGACAAAGCTTAAGAACATGGAAGAGAGACTTCTTGAAGCAAATGAGGCCAATGAACAGAAGAACAAACTGCTGAGAGAAAATGAACGCAAAATAAACCAACTGAGACTAGATCTGCGTCAACAGAGAGATAAAGAAAGTGCACGGATGGCAGTGCAGCAACAGCCTGGAACTTACCCTCACAATAGTGGAGATTACCACCATGGTACAACACCAAGATGTCTTAGACAGAAACAAATGCCAGCAAAGCTGCAGGGAGTGGCACCAAGTTCTACAACAGTGTCCTGTGAAGTTATTGATTTGAAATGGGGAAAACCTCTCATCAAAAACAGTGTGATACATAACGGCAAAGACTTATCACTTGATACCTCATGCTTAACTACCATGGCCGGCCACAAACAAGCCAAAAGAAAATGAGGACTATTGTTGGAATAATGTTTAAATACACTGACTTAAATCTAATCGTTTATGCCTCTTGCTATTTGCTTTTCAATCATATCAATTCTAATTCTAATTGGACTTTTGTAGCACTTAATCTCCCCATACAAGGGGACTCTAAGGTGCATTTACATCTTTCACGATTTTTAAACAATAAAATTGGTGACATTTTCCCAAGAATTAGTGTTACATGACGTGTGATAATTTGCTATAAACCTATACCCCTAAAACTCATTTACCCAAGAACCAGTGTTTTGATGTGTGACACTACAACTTAACATTGTAATAAATTTAAATATCTGTAAAAGAATTTTAAACTAGAGGATCGCTCGCAAAAAAAAAAGATAATGTTTTTGCATAGCAAAAACAAAGCGTCCCGAAAAGGATATAAAGGTGAGTGCTAAAGTATTAAGAAAATGCTTTGTTTCTAGCCTTATAATGTTGTGGCAACCAAAGTCAGCGCAGTCTGCTCTATCTAGCACGGTTTTCAAGATATAAGCATTTTTGTGTTTTGCAAAAAATAAAAAAATTAAAAATGTCCGCTGTATTTGGCGAGACAAAAATATTTTGAAAATTGGCATGGCTATTCTGCAGAGATACCCAGCAGGTCCAAAATTTTGTTGAGTTCACTCCATATAGCACGGTTTTCGAGATATAAGCATTTTTGTGTTTTCCAAAAACTTTGAAAATTCAAAATGGCCACCATTTTGGGGAGACAAAAATTTTTGTCAAGACCACTGCCGTGGTGTGTATCTCCCGCCGAGCATTAAAGCAGAATAAATAGCTTTTCCGAGATATTCACAATTTTTCATTTTCGTGTGTGAAAGGTCTTCCAAAAGTAGGTGAATGAGTTATTTGAGAAAAATTGGCTATCTACAATACTATTCAGAGATAATTCACATTTACTCATTTTGAGTAGGTGAATAATTATCTATGGGTCTGAAACTTCACCAAGTGAAAGCTCTCCCAAAAGTAGGTGAATGAGTTATTTGAGAAAAATTGGCTATCTGCAATACTTTTAGAGATAATTCGCATTTACTCATTTTGAGTAGACGAGAAATTAGCTATGGGTCTGAAACTTCACCAAGTGAAAGCTCTCCCAAAAGAAGGTGAATGATTAATTTGAGAAAAATTGGCTATCTGCAATACTTTTAGAGATAATTCGCATTTACTCATTTTGAGTAGGTGAGTAATTAGCTATGGGTCTGAAACTTCACCATGTGAAAGCTCTCCCAAAAGTAGGTGAATGAGTTATTTGAGAAAAATTGGCTATCTGCAATACTTTTAGAGATAATTCGCATTTACTCATTTTGAGTAGGTGAGTAATTAGCTATGGGTCTGAAACTTCACCGAGTGAAAGCTCTCCCAAAAGTAGGTGAATGAGTTATTTGAGAAAAACTGGCTATCTGCAATACTTTTAGAGATAATTCGCATTTACTCATTTTGAGTAGGTGAGTAATTAGCTATGGGTCTGAAACTTCACCAAGTGAAAGCTCTCCCAAAAGTAGGTGAATGATTAATTTGAGAAAAAATGGCTATCTGCAATACTTTTAGAGATAATTCACATTTACTCATTTTGAGTAGGTGAGTAATTAGCTATGGGTCTGAAACTTCACCAAGTGAAAGCTCTCCCAAAAGTAGGTGAATGAGTTATTTGAGAAAAATTGGCTATCTGCAATACTTTTAGAGATAATTCGCATTTACTCATTTTGAGTAGGTGAGTAATTAGCTATGGGTCTGAAACTTCACCAAGTGAAAGCTCTGCCAAAAGTAGGTGAATGAGTTATTTGAGAAAAATTGGCTATCTGCAATACTTTTAGAGATAATTCGCATTTACTCATTTTCAGTAGGTGAGTAATTAGCTATGGGTCTGAAACTTCACCAAGTGAAAGCTCTCCCAAAAGTAGGTGAATGAGTTATTTGAGAAAAATTGGCTATCTGCAATACTTTTAGAGATAATTCGCATTTACTCATTTTCAGTAGGTGAGTAATTAGCTATGGGTCTGAAACTTCACCAAGTGAAAGCTCTCCCAAAAGTAGGTGAATGAGTTATTTGAGAAAAACTGGCTATCTGCAATACTTTTAGAGATAATTCGCATTTACTCATTTTGAGTAGGTGAGTAATTAGCTATGGGTCTGAAACTTCACCAAGTGAAAGCTCTCCCAAAAGTAGGTGAATGATTAATTTGAGAAAAAATGGCTATCTGCAATACTTTTAGAGATAATTCACATTTACTCATTTTGAGTAGGTGAGTAATTAGCTATGGGTCTGAAACTTCACCAAGTGAAAGCTCTCCCAAAAGTAGGTGAATGAGTTATTTGAGAAAAATTGGCTATCTGCAATACTTTTAGAGATAATTCACATTTACTCATTTTGAGTAGGTGAGTAATTAGCTATGGGTCTGAAACTTCACCAAGTGAAAGCTCTGCCAAAAGTAGGTGAATGAGTTATTTGAGAAAAATTGGCTATCTGCAATACTTTTAGAGATAATTCGCATTTACTCATTTTCAGTAGGTGAGTAATTAGCTATGGGTCTGAAACTTCACCAAGTGAAAGCTCTCCCAAAAGTAGGTGAATGAGTTATTTGAGAAAAATTGGCTATCTGCAATACTTTTAGAGATAATTCGCATTTACTCATTTTGAGTAGGTGAGTAATTAGCTATGGGTCTGAAACTTCACCAAGTGAAAGCTCTCCCAAAAGTAGGTGAATGAGTTATTTGAGAAAAATTGGCTATCTGCAATACTTTTAGAGATAATTCACATTTACTCATTTTCAGTAGGTGAGTAATTAGCTATGGGTCTGAAACTTCACCAAGTGAAAGCTCTGCCAAAAGTAGGTGAATGAGTTATTTGAGAAAAATTGGCTATCTGCAATACTTTTAGAGATAATTCGCATTTACTCATTTTGAGTAGGTGAGTAATTAGCTATGGGTCTGAAACTTCACTGAGTGAAAGCTCTCCCAAAAGTAGGTGAATGAGTTATTTGAGAAAAATTGGCTATCTGCAATACTTTTAGAGATAATTCGCATTTACTCATTTTGAGTAGGTGAGTAATTAGCTATGGGTCTGAAACTTCACCGAGTGAAAGCTCTCCCAAAAGTAGGTGAATGATTAATTTGAGAAAAATTGGCTATCTGCAATACTTTTAGAGATAATTCGCATTTACTCATTTTGAGTAGGTGAGTAATTAGCTATGGGTCTGAAACTTCACCAAGTGAAAGCTCTGCCAAAAGTAGGTGAATGAGTTATTTGAGAAAAATTGGCTATCTGCAATACTTTTAGAGATAATTCGCATTTACTCATTTTGAGTAGGTGAGTAATTAGCTATGGGTCTGAAACTTCACCGAGTGAAAGCTCTCCCAAAAGTAGGTGAATGAGTTATTTGAGAAAAACTGGCTATCTGCAATACTTTTAGAGATAATTCGCATTTACTCATTTTGAGTAGGTGAGTAATTAGCTATGGGTCTGAAACTTCACCAAGTGAAAGCTCTCCCAAAAGTAGGTGAATGATTAATTTGAGAAAAAATGGCTATCTGCAATACTTTTAGAGATAATTCACATTTACTCATTTTGAGTAGGTGAGTAATTAGCTATGGGTCTGAAACTTCACCAAGTGAAAGCTCTCCCAAAAGTAGGTGAATGAGTTATTTGAGAAAAATTGGCTATCTGCAATACTTTTAGAGATAATTCGCATTTACTCATTTTGAGTAGGTGAGTAATTAGCTATGGGTCTGAAACTTCACCAAGTGAAAGCTCTGCCAAAAGTAGGTGAATGAGTTATTTGAGAAAAATTGGCTATCTGCAATACTTTTAGAGATAATTCGCATTTACTCATTTTCAGTAGGTGAGTAATTAGCTATGGGTCTGAAACTTCACCAAGTGAAAGCTCTCCCAAAAGTAGGTGAATGAGTTATTTGAGAAAAATTGGCTATCTGCAATACTTTTAGAGATAATTCGCATTTACTCATTTTCAGTAGGTGAGTAATTAGCTATGGGTCTGAAACTTCACCAAGTGAAAGCTCTCCCAAAAGTAGGTGAATGAGTTATTTGAGAAAAACTGGCTATCTGCAATACTTTTAGAGATAATTCGCATTTACTCATTTTGAGTAGGTGAGTAATTAGCTATGGGTCTGAAACTTCACCAAGTGAAAGCTCTCCCAAAAGTAGGTGAATGATTAATTTGAGAAAAAATGGCTATCTGCAATACTTTTAGAGATAATTCACATTTACTCATTTTGAGTAGGTGAGTAATTAGCTATGGGTCTGAAACTTCACCAAGTGAAAGCTCTCCCAAAAGTAGGTGAATGAGTTATTTGAGAAAAATTGGCTATCTGCAATACTTTTAGAGATAATTCACATTTACTCATTTTGAGTAGGTGAGTAATTAGCTATGGGTCTGAAACTTCACCAAGTGAAAGCTCTGCCAAAAGTAGGTGAATGAGTTATTTGAGAAAAATTGGCTATCTGCAATACTTTTAGAGATAATTCGCATTTACTCATTTTCAGTAGGTGAGTAATTAGCTATGGGTCTGAAACTTCACCAAGTGAAAGCTCTCCCAAAAGTAGGTGAATGAGTTATTTGAGAAAAATTGGCTATCTGCAATACTTTTAGAGATAATTCGCATTTACTCATTTTGAGTAGGTGAGTAATTAGCTATGGGTCTGAAACTTCACCAAGTGAAAGCTCTCCCAAAAGTAGGTGAATGAGTTATTTGAGAAAAATTGGCTATCTGCAATACTTTTAGAGATAATTCACATTTACTCATTTTCAGTAGGTGAGTAATTAGCTATGGGTCTGAAACTTCACCAAGTGAAAGCTCTGCCAAAAGTAGGTGAATGAGTTATTTGAGAAAAATTGGCTATCTGCAATACTTTTAGAGATAATTCGCATTTACTCATTTTGAGTAGGTGAGTAATTAGCTATGGGTCTGAAACTTCACTGAGTGAAAGCTCTCCCAAAAGTAGGTGAATGAGTTATTTGAGAAAAATTGGCTATCTGCAATACTTTTAGAGATAATTCGCATTTACTCATTTTGAGTAGGTGAGTAATTAGCTATGGGTCTGAAACTTCACCGAGTGAAAGCTCTCCCAAAAGTAGGTGAATGATTAATTTGAGAAAAATTGGCTATCTGCAATACTTTTAGAGATAATTCGCATTTACTCATTTTGAGTAGGTGAGTAATTAGCTATGGGTCTGAAACTTCACCAAGTGAAAGCTCTCCCAAAAGTAGGTGAATGAGTTATTTGAGAAAAATTGGCTATCTGCAATACTTTTAGAGATAATTCGCATTTACTCATTTTGAGTAGGTGAGTAATTAGCTATGGGTCTGAAACTTCACCAAGTGAAAGCTCTCCCAAAAGTAGGTGAATGAGTTATTTGAGAAAAATTGGCTATCTGCAATACTTTTAGAGATAATTCGCATTTACTCATTTTGAGTAGGTGAGTAATTAGCTATGGGTCTGAAACTTCACCATGTGAAAGCTCTCCAAAAGTAGGTGAATGAGTTATTTGAGAAAAATTGGCTATCTGCAATACTTTTAGAGATAATTCGCATTTACTCATTTTCAGTAGGTGAGTAATTAGCTATGGGTCTGAAACTTCACCAAGTGAAAGCTCTGCCAAAAGTAGGTGAATGAGTTATTTGAGAAAAATTGGCTATCTGCAATACTTTTAGAGATAATTCGCATTTACTCATTTTCAGTAGGTGAGTAATTAGCTATGGGTCTGAAACTTCACCAAGTGAAAGCTCTCCCAAAAGTAGGTGAATGAGTTATTTGAGAAAAATTGGCTATCTGCAATACTTTTAGAGATAATTCGCATTTACTCATTTTCAGTAGGTGAGTAATTAGCTATGGGTCTGAAACTTCACCAAGTGAAAGCTCTGCCAAAAGTAGGTGAATGAGTTATTTGAGAAAAATTGGCTATCTGCAATACTTTTAGAGATAATTCGCATTTACTCATTTTGAGTAGGTGAGTAATTAGCTATGGGTCTGAAACTTCACCGAGTGAAAGCTCTCCCAAAAGTAGGTGAATGAGTTATTTGAGAAAAATTGGCTATCTGCAATACTTTTAGAGATAATTCGCATTTACTCATTTTGAGTAGGTGAGTAATTAGCTATGGGTCTGAAACTTCACCAAGTGAAAGCTCTCCCAAAAGTAGGTGAATGATTAATTTGAGAAAAATTGGCTATCTGCAATACTTTTAGAGATAATTCGCATTTACTCATTTTCAGTAGGTGAGTAATTAGCTATGGGTCTGAAACTTCACCAAGTGAAAGCTCTCCCAAAAGTAGGTGAATGAGTTATTTGAGAAAAATTGGCTATCTGCAATACTTTTAGAGATAATTCGCATTTACTCATTTTGAGTAGGTGAGTAATTAGCTATGGGTCTGAAACTTCACCATGTGAAAGCTCTCCCAAAAATAGGTGAATGAGTTATTTGAGAAAAATTGGCTATCTGCAATACTTTTAGAGATAATTCGCATTTACTCATTTTCAGTAGGTGAGTAATTAGCTATGGGTCTGAAACTTCACCAAGTGAAAGCTCTCCCAAAAGTAGGTGAATGAGTTATTTGAGAAAAATTGGCTATCTGCAATACTTTTAGAGATAATTCACATTTACTCATTTTCAGTAGGTGAGTAATTAGCTATGGGTCTGAAACTTCACCAAGTGAAAGCTCTGCCAAAAGTAGGTGAATGAGTTATTTGAGAAAAATTGGCTATCTGCAATACTTTTAGAGATAATTCGCATTTACTCATTTTGAGTAGGTGAGTAATTAGCTATGGGTCTGAAACTTCACCGAGTGAAAGCTCTCCCAAAAGTAGGTGAATGAGTT
Source organism: Sabellastarte sp. h YS-2021 (assembly GCA_964017235.1). Lineage (NCBI taxonomy): Eukaryota > Metazoa > Annelida > Polychaeta > Sabellida > Sabellidae > Sabellastarte > Sabellastarte sp. h YS-2021. The sequence goes on from OZ024928.1 coordinate 22,286,200, forward strand.
ATTTGAGAAAAATTGGCTATCTGCAATACTTTTAGAGATAATTCGCATTTACTCATTTTGAGTAGGTGAGTAATTAGCTATGGGTCTGAAACTTCACCAAGTGAAAGCTCTCCCAAAAGTAGGTGAATGATTAATTTGAGAAAAATTGGCTATCTGCAATACTTTTAGAGATAATTCGCATTTACTCATTTTGAGTAGGTGAGTAATTAGCTATGGGTCTGAAACTTCACCAAGTGAAAGCTCTCCCAAAAGTAGGTGAATGAGTTATTTGAGAAAAATTGGCTATCTGCAATACTTTTAGAGATAATTCGCATTTACTCATTTTGAGTAGGTGAGTAATTAGCTATGGGTCTGAAACTTCACCAAGTGAAAGCTCTCCCAAAAGTAGGTGAATGAGTTATTTGAGAAAAATTGGCTATCTGCAATACTTTTAGAGATAATTCGCATTTACTCATTTTGAGTAGGTGAGTAATTAGCTATGGGTCTGAAACTTCACCAAGTGAAAGCTCTCCCAAAAGTAGGTGAATGAGTTATTTGAGAAAAATTGGCTATCTGCAATACTTTTAGAGATAATTCGCATTTACTCATTTTGAGTAGGTGAGTAATTAGCTATGGGTCTGAAACTTCACCAAGTGAAAGCTCTCCCAAAAGTAGGTGAATGAGTTATTTGAGAAAAATTGGCTATCTGCAATACTTTTAGAGATAATTCGCATTTACTCATTTTGAGTAGGTGAGTAATTAGCTATGGGTCTGAAACTTCACCATGTGAAAGCTCTCCAAAAGTAGGTGAATGAGTTATTTGAGAAAAATTGGCTATCTGCAATACTTTTAGAGATAATTCGCATTTACTCATTTTCAGTAGGTGAGTAATTAGCTATGGGTCTGAAACTTCACCAAGTGAAAGCTCTGCCAAAAGTAGGTGAATGAGTTATTTGAGAAAAATTGGCTATCTGCAATACTTTTAGAGATAATTCGCATTTACTCATTTTCAGTAGGTGAGTAATTAGCTATGGGTCTGAAACTTCACCAAGTGAAAGCTCTCCCAAAAGTAGGTGAATGAGTTATTTGAGAAAAATTGGCTATCTGCAATACTTTTAGAGATAATTCGCATTTACTCATTTTCAGTAGGTGAGTAATTAGCTATGGGTCTGAAACTTCACCAAGTGAAAGCTCTGCCAAAAGTAGGTGAATGAGTTATTTGAGAAAAATTGGCTATCTGCAATACTTTTAGAGATAATTCGCATTTACTCATTTTGAGTAGGTGAGTAATTAGCTATGGGTCTGAAACTTCACCGAGTGAAAGCTCTCCCAAAAGTAGGTGAATGAGTTATTTGAGAAAAATTGGCTATCTGCAATACTTTTAGAGATAATTCGCATTTACTCATTTTGAGTAGGTGAGTAATTAGCTATGGGTCTGAAACTTCACCAAGTGAAAGCTCTCCCAAAAGTAGGTGAATGATTAATTTGAGAAAAATTGGCTATCTGCAATACTTTTAGAGATAATTCGCATTTACTCATTTTCAGTAGGTGAGTAATTAGCTATGGGTCTGAAACTTCACCAAGTGAAAGCTCTCCCAAAAGTAGGTGAATGAGTTATTTGAGAAAAATTGGCTATCTGCAATACTTTTAGAGATAATTCGCATTTACTCATTTTGAGTAGGTGAGTAATTAGCTATGGGTCTGAAACTTCACCATGTGAAAGCTCTCCCAAAAATAGGTGAATGAGTTATTTGAGAAAAATTGGCTATCTGCAATACTTTTAGAGATAATTCGCATTTACTCATTTTCAGTAGGTGAGTAATTAGCTATGGGTCTGAAACTTCACCAAGTGAAAGCTCTCCCAAAAGTAGGTGAATGAGTTATTTGAGAAAAATTGGCTATCTGCAATACTTTTAGAGATAATTCACATTTACTCATTTTCAGTAGGTGAGTAATTAGCTATGGGTCTGAAACTTCACCAAGTGAAAGCTCTGCCAAAAGTAGGTGAATGAGTTATTTGAGAAAAATTGGCTATCTGCAATACTTTTAGAGATAATTCGCATTTACTCATTTTGAGTAGGTGAGTAATTAGCTATGGGTCTGAAACTTCACCGAGTGAAAGCTCTCCCAAAAGTAGGTGAATGAGTTATTTGAGAAAAATTGGCTATCTGCAATACTTTTAGAGATAATTCGCATTTACTCATTTTGAGTAGGTGAGTAATTAGCTATGGGTCTGAAACTTCACCAAGTGAAAGCTCTCCCAAAAGTAGGTGAATGATTAATTTGAGAAAAATTGGCTATCTGCAATACTTTTAGAGATAATTCGCATTTACTCATTTTGAGTAGGTGAGTAATTAGCTATGGGTCTGAAACTTCACCAAGTGAAAGCTCTCCCAAAAGTAGGTGAATGAGTTATTTGAGAAAAATTGGCTATCTGCAATACTTTTAGAGATAATTCGCATTTACTCATTTTGAGTAGGTGAGTAATTAGCTATGGGTCTGAAACTTCACCAAGTGAAAGCTCTCCCAAAAGTAGGTGAATGATTAATTTGAGAAAAAATGGCTATCTGCAATACTTTTAGAGATAATTCACATTTACTCATTTTGAGTAGGTGAGTAATTAGCTATGGGTCTGAAACTTCACCAAGTGAAAGCTCTCCCAAAAGTAGGTGAATGAGTTATTTGAGAAAAATTGGCTATCTGCAATACTTTTAGAGATAATTCACATTTACTCATTTTGAGTAGGTGAGTAATTAGCTATGGGTCTGAAACTTCACCAAGTGAAAGCTCTGCCAAAAGTAGGTGAATGAGTTATTTGAGAAAAATTGGCTATCTGCAATACTTTTAGAGATAATTCGCATTTACTCATTTTCAGTAGGTGAGTAATTAGCTATGGGTCTGAAACTTCACCAAGTGAAAGCTCTCCCAAAAGTAGGTGAATGAGTTATTTGAGAAAAATTGGCTATCTGCAATACTTTTAGAGATAATTCGCATTTACTCATTTTGAGTAGGTGAGTAATTAGCTATGGGTCTGAAACTTCACCAAGTGAAAGCTCTCCCAAAAGTAGGTGAATGAGTTATTTGAGAAAAATTGGCTATCTGCAATACTTTTAGAGATAATTCACATTTACTCATTTTCAGTAGGTGAGTAATTAGCTATGGGTCTGAAACTTCACCAAGTGAAAGCTCTGCCAAAAGTAGGTGAATGAGTTATTTGAGAAAAATTGGCTATCTGCAATACTTTTAGAGATAATTCGCATTTACTCATTTTGAGTAGGTGAGTAATTAGCTATGGGTCTGAAACTTCACTGAGTGAAAGCTCTCCCAAAAGTAGGTGAATGAGTTATTTGAGAAAAATTGGCTATCTGCAATACTTTTAGAGATAATTCGCATTTACTCATTTTGAGTAGGTGAGTAATTAGCTATGGGTCTGAAACTTCACCGAGTGAAAGCTCTCCCAAAAGTAGGTGAATGATTAATTTGAGAAAAATTGGCTATCTGCAATACTTTTAGAGATAATTCGCATTTACTCATTTTGAGTAGGTGAGTAATTAGCTATGGGTCTGAAACTTCACCAAGTGAAAGCTCTCCCAAAAGTAGGTGAATGAGTTATTTGAGAAAAATTGGCTATCTGCAATACTTTTAGAGATAATTCGCATTTACTCATTTTGAGTAGGTGAGTAATTAGCTATGGGTCTGAAACTTCACCAAGTGAAAGCTCTCCCAAAAGTAGGTGAATGAGTTATTTGAGAAAAATTGGCTATCTGCAATACTTTTAGAGATAATTCGCATTTACTCATTTTGAGTAGGTGAGTAATTAGCTATGGGTCTGAAACTTCACCATGTGAAAGCTCTCCAAAAGTAGGTGAATGAGTTATTTGAGAAAAATTGGCTATCTGCAATACTTTTAGAGATAATTCGCATTTACTCATTTTCAGTAGGTGAGTAATTAGCTATGGGTCTGAAACTTCACCAAGTGAAAGCTCTGCCAAAAGTAGGTGAATGAGTTATTTGAGAAAAATTGGCTATCTGCAATACTTTTAGAGATAATTCGCATTTACTCATTTTCAGTAGGTGAGTAATTAGCTATGGGTCTGAAACTTCACCAAGTGAAAGCTCTCCCAAAAGTAGGTGAATGAGTTATTTGAGAAAAATTGGCTATCTGCAATACTTTTAGAGATAATTCGCATTTACTCATTTTCAGTAGGTGAGTAATTAGCTATGGGTCTGAAACTTCACCAAGTGAAAGCTCTGCCAAAAGTAGGTGAATGAGTTATTTGAGAAAAATTGGCTATCTGCAATACTTTTAGAGATAATTCGCATTTACTCATTTTGAGTAGGTGAGTAATTAGCTATGGGTCTGAAACTTCACCGAGTGAAAGCTCTCCCAAAAGTAGGTGAATGAGTTATTTGAGAAAAATTGGCTATCTGCAATACTTTTAGAGATAATTCGCATTTACTCATTTTGAGTAGGTGAGTAATTAGCTATGGGTCTGAAACTTCACCAAGTGAAAGCTCTCCCAAAAGTAGGTGAATGATTAATTTGAGAAAAATTGGCTATCTGCAATACTTTTAGAGATAATTCGCATTTACTCATTTTCAGTAGGTGAGTAATTAGCTATGGGTCTGAAACTTCACCAAGTGAAAGCTCTCCCAAAAGTAGGTGAATGAGTTATTTGAGAAAAATTGGCTATCTGCAATACTTTTAGAGATAATTCGCATTTACTCATTTTGAGTAGGTGAGTAATTAGCTATGGGTCTGAAACTTCACCATGTGAAAGCTCTCCCAAAAATAGGTGAATGAGTTATTTGAGAAAAATTGGCTATCTGCAATACTTTTAGAGATAATTCGCATTTACTCATTTTCAGTAGGTGAGTAATTAGCTATGGGTCTGAAACTTCACCAAGTGAAAGCTCTCCCAAAAGTAGGTGAATGAGTTATTTGAGAAAAATTGGCTATCTGCAATACTTTTAGAGATAATTCACATTTACTCATTTTCAGTAGGTGAGTAATTAGCTATGGGTCTGAAACTTCACCAAGTGAAAGCTCTGCCAAAAGTAGGTGAATGAGTTATTTGAGAAAAATTGGCTATCTGCAATACTTTTAGAGATAATTCGCATTTACTCATTTTGAGTAGGTGAGTAATTAGCTATGGGTCTGAAACTTCACCGAGTGAAAGCTCTCCCAAAAGTAGGTGAATGAGTTATTTGAGAAAAATTGGCTATCTGCAATACTTTTAGAGATAATTCGCATTTACTCATTTTGAGTAGGTGAGTAATTAGCTATGGGTCTGAAACTTCACCAAGTGAAAGCTCTCCCAAAAGTAGGTGAATGATTAATTTGAGAAAAATTGGCTATCTGCAATACTTTTAGAGATAATTCGCATTTACTCATTTTGAGTAGGTGAGTAATTAGCTATGGGTCTGAAACTTCACCAAGTGAAAGCTCTCCCAAAAGTAGGTGAATGAGTTATTTGAGAAAAATTGGCTATCTGCAATACTTTTAGAGATAATTCGCATTTACTCATTTTGAGTAGGTGAGTAATTAGCTATGGGTCTGAAACTTCACCAAGTGAAAGCTCTCCCAAAAGTAGGTGAATGAGTTATTTGAGAAAAATTGGCTATCTGCAATACTTTTAGAGATAATTCGCATTTACTCATTTTGAGTAGGTGAGTAATTAGCTATGGGTCTGAAACTTCACCAAGTGAAAGCTCTCCCAAAAGTAGGTGAATGAGTTATTTGAGAAAAATTGGCTATCTGCAATACTTTTAGAGATAATTCGCATTTACTCATTTTGAGTAGGTGAGTAATTAGCTATGGGTCTGAAACTTCACCAAGTGAAAGCTCTCCCAAAAGTAGGTGAATGAGTTATTTGAGAAAAATTGGCTATCTGCAATACTTTTAGAGATAATTCGCATTTACTCATTTTGAGTAGGTGAGTAATTAGCTATGGGTCTGAAACTTCACCATGTGAAAGCTCTCCAAAAGTAGGTGAATGAGTTATTTGAGAAAAATTGGCTATCTGCAATACTTTTAGAGATAATTCGCATTTACTCATTTTCAGTAGGTGAGTAATTAGCTATGGGTCTGAAACTTCACCAAGTGAAAGCTCTGCCAAAAGTAGGTGAATGAGTTATTTGAGAAAAATTGGCTATCTGCAATACTTTTAGAGATAATTCGCATTTACTCATTTTCAGTAGGTGAGTAATTAGCTATGGGTCTGAAACTTCACCAAGTGAAAGCTCTCCCAAAAGTAGGTGAATGAGTTATTTGAGAAAAATTGGCTATCTGCAATACTTTTAGAGATAATTCGCATTTACTCATTTTCAGTAGGTGAGTAATTAGCTATGGGTCTGAAACTTCACCAAGTGAAAGCTCTGCCAAAAGTAGGTGAATGAGTTATTTGAGAAAAATTGGCTATCTGCAATACTTTTAGAGATAATTCGCATTTACTCATTTTGAGTAGGTGAGTAATTAGCTATGGGTCTGAAACTTCACCGAGTGAAAGCTCTCCCAAAAGTAGGTGAATGAGTTATTTGAGAAAAATTGGCTATCTGCAATACTTTTAGAGATAATTCGCATTTACTCATTTTGAGTAGGTGAGTAATTAGCTATGGGTCTGAAACTTCACCAAGTGAAAGCTCTCCCAAAAGTAGGTGAATGATTAATTTGAGAAAAATTGGCTATCTGCAATACTTTTAGAGATAATTCGCATTTACTCATTTTCAGTAGGTGAGTAATTAGCTATGGGTCTGAAACTTCACCAAGTGAAAGCTCTCCCAAAAGTAGGTGAATGAGTTATTTGAGAAAAATTGGCTATCTGCAATACTTTTAGAGATAATTCGCATTTACTCATTTTGAGTAGGTGAGTAATTAGCTATGGGTCTGAAACTTCACCATGTGAAAGCTCTCCCAAAAATAGGTGAATGAGTTATTTGAGAAAAATTGGCTATCTGCAATACTTTTAGAGATAATTCGCATTTACTCATTTTCAGTAGGTGAGTAATTAGCTATGGGTCTGAAACTTCACCAAGTGAAAGCTCTCCCAAAAGTAGGTGAATGAGTTATTTGAGAAAAATTGGCTATCTGCAATACTTTTAGAGATAATTCACATTTACTCATTTTCAGTAGGTGAGTAATTAGCTATGGGTCTGAAACTTCACCAAGTGAAAGCTCTGCCAAAAGTAGGTGAATGAGTTATTTGAGAAAAATTGGCTATCTGCAATACTTTTAGAGATAATTCGCATTTACTCATTTTGAGTAGGTGAGTAATTAGCTATGGGTCTGAAACTTCACCGAGTGAAAGCTCTCCCAAAAGTAGGTGAATGAGTTATTTGAGAAAAATTGGCTATCTGCAATACTTTTAGAGATAATTCGCATTTACTCATTTTGAGTAGGTGAGTAATTAGCTATGGGTCTGAAACTTCACCAAGTGAAAGCTCTCCCAAAAGTAGGTGAATGATTAATTTGAGAAAAATTGGCTATCTGCAATACTTTTAGAGATAATTCGCATTTACTCATTTTGAGTAGGTGAGTAATTAGCTATGGGTCTGAAACTTCACCAAGTGAAAGCTCTCCCAAAAGTAGGTGAATGAGTTATTTGAGAAAAATTGGCTATCTGCAATACTTTTAGAGATAATTCGCATTTACTCATTTTGAGTAGGTGAGTAATTAGCTATGGGTCTGAAACTTCACCAAGTGAAAGCTCTCCCAAAAGTAGGTGAATGAGTTATTTGAGAAAAATTGGCTATCTGCAATACTTTTAGAGATAATTCGCATTTACTCATTTTGAGTAGGTGAGTAATTAGCTATGGGTCTGAAACTTCACCGAGTGAAAGCTCTCCCAAAAGTAGGTGAATGAGTTATTTGAGAAAAATTGGCTATCTGCAATACTTTTAGAGATAATTCGCATTTACTCATTTTGAGTAGGTGAGTAATTAGCTATGGGTCTGAAACTTCACCAAGTGAAAGCTCTCCCAAAAGTAGGTGAATGATTAATTTGACAAAAATTGGCTATCTGCAATACTTTTAGAGATAATTCGCATTTACTCATTTTGAGTAGGTGAGTAATTAGCTATGGGTCTGAAACTTCACCAAGTGAAAGCTCTCCCAAAAGTAGGTGAATGAGTTATTTGAGAAAAATTGGCTATCTGCAATACTTTTAGAGATAATTCGCATTTACTCATTTTGAGTAGGTGAGTAATTAGCTATGGGTCTGAAACTTCACCAAGTGAAAGCTCTCCCAAAAGTAGGTGAATGAGTTATTTGAGAAAAATTGGCTATCTGCAATACTTTTAGAGATAATTCGCATTTACTCATTTTGAGTAGGTGAGTAATTAGCTATGGGTCTGAAACTTCACCATGTGAAAGCTCTTTGGGATAGCTGCTCTGCAGAGATACCCTGAAGATAAAAAATTTCATCGAAATCGCTCTATGTAGCACGGTTTTCGAAATATTAGCATTTTTGTGTTTTGCAATTTTTGAGCAAAAATTCGAAAATTCAAAATGGCCGCCATTTTTGGCAAGATAAAATTTTTTTGAAAATTGGCATGGCTACTCTGCAGAGATACCCAGTGGGTCAAAAATTTCGTCGAAATCGCTCTATCTAGCACGGTTTTTGAGATATAAGCATTTTTGTGTTTTGCAATTTTGCGAAAAATTCGAAAATTCAAAATGGCCGCCATTTTTTGCGAGAAATTTTTTGTTTGAAAATTGGCATGGCTTCTCTGCAGAGATACCCTGCGGGTCAAAAATTTCGTCGAAATCGCTCTATCTAGCAGGGTTTTTGAGATATAAGCATTTTTATGTTTTGCAATTTTTGCGAAAAATTCGAAAATTCAAAATGGCCGCCATTTTTGGTGAGACAAATTTTTTTTGAAAATTGGCATGGCTACTCTGCAGATATACCCTGTGGGTCAAAAATTTCGTCGAAATCGCTCTATCTAGCAGGGTTTTCGAGATATAAGCATTTTTATGTTTTGTAATTTTTGCGAAAAATTCAAAAATTCAAAATGGCCGCCATTTTTGGCGAGATAAAATTTTTTTCAAAATTGGGATAACTACTCTGCAGAGATACCCTGTGGGTCAAAAATTTCGTCGAAATTGCTCTATCTAGCACGGTTTTTGAGATATAAGCATTTTTGTGTTTTGCAATTTTTGCGAAAATTTCGAAAATTCAAAATGGCCGCCATTTTGGGCGAGACAAAACTTTTTTGAAAATTGGGAAAACTACTCCGCAGAGATACCCTGCGGGTCAAAAATTTCGTCGAAATCGCTCTATCTAGCACGGTTTTCGAGATATAAGCATTTTTGTGTTTTCCTTATTTGGAAAATTCGTAATGATTAATTAATCATTAATTACTCGGCCATTTCTTGACCAATCAATGCCAAAATCTAATGATTTCCAGATTTTAATAGAATGAATGTATTTGCCAAGTTTCAGGTGAATTGATAAAATTCCTTTCAAGTTATCATCCGGACAAGCTTCCCCATCAAAAAAAGACATTTTTGGTCATGTGACCTCTCTGATTGGTTGAAATGTCACTGCAGCATATTCAAAAAAATTCCCCAAGGCTACTGCCTAAACCTGCCAAATTTGAAAAGAATCCGCCTAACGGTTACAGAGTTATAAGGAAAACAAAATGCGGAGCCGGCGGAGCCGGAAGCTCTCCCATACACAAACAAGCGTCCCTTGCGGGACGCTTAAATACTTGTTTGTGGACAAAAAGTACTGAGTAATTTATTATCTTAAATTTATTGTGTGTGAAGACTTGGTTGCATCTTTCAGCATTAGGTTCAACAACAACAATAGTAGTTTGTCTTTCCAATAGTCCATATAAAAATAGTAAACATGTTTTTAATTTAGGTATCGGGCAGACATATGTGTGTTATACTTCCAACAGTAATTGAATTGAAAAGATATTATTGACATTAATGATTAATGTGAAAGAGTATAAAAGAGTTTTGTAACGAATGACAAAGAATATGGAATATAAGAATTTGGAAAATTGTTTTTTCACATATTTGTATGTGCAATAATGTTTTATATACTATTTCTTCCATTTTACAAATATTCTGTCCACATAAAGGAGACAAAAACAGAGAAAATTAGTTATCTGGATAAAAGAAACCCAAATAAAGAGATGTATAAGAGACGGTCATATTTTTCTTAATTAAGTGTACCATATTTCACCTACCAATACATTTACATGTGGCACCCAATGCTGAATTTTACAGTCTGGCATTTGTCCACACAGAACAGTAGGCTTATTGAACTGGATCGTGTTATTAAACAAATAAGTACCCACACAATGCCAGGTTATGAAACTACTGTCTTCTGGTGAAAAATCAATCGTGGGGTATTATAATAATAAATTGTCATTATAGAAACTTAAATCCTCTTAAGATATTATTAAAGGTTGAAATAGCAGACAGATTGCATAATTGTATCTTTACACTGTTGCTGTAGTGATTTAGTCACTATTTAATTTAACAGTCATATGTTGGCCAAGGCTCAAATCCACTCTGTCATTTAGTTGTTTTATCCCTGGAAACAAAATTATAAACAGACGTGTCTGGAAATAACCTGTGAGTGGGCCAGATAAGTACATTCAGCTGAAGCAAAAAAGTTACACACACAACGGTCTGTAGACACTATAATTTCTGACAGTAAGAGAGATGGGCTTCTTTTGAAATGATCTCTGACCAGAAAATGAAATGAAACTGGTCAATGTTGGGCCAACTAGTGAAACACTCTATGGAAACAACTCAAGCAGTGAGAATGAAATGATGTGTATCAATCTTTCAATACATATCCACAAGGCTGACTGAAAGCCAATACATCAGTACTAAGTATTAACAGTGTCTACTTCCATACAATTTCTGGTTATCTAAAGAGTAATGCAAAGACCAAATTATAGTTTGACATGTATCATTTGTTGACAGGATAAAAGCTGGGGGAACTAATGATAGGCTCTGTAACAGTGACTCTCAGTTTTCTAAAACACACCAATGAAGAACCCAAGAAGGATATAAGGACAATTTTTGTAGAAATGTTTTGGCAGGCAGTGGACACCTGTAACCTGTGCCAGGTCTTATTTCTTCTTCAGTTCTTCCCCGCAAGTCATTCAGGTATGGCCATGTACAGGACAGTCCTGTATCCCACAATAAACTGACTGCCAATGCTCCAAACAAGTCACATGGACTACTTGAAGACCAAATAACATGACTGAATTAATCGCTTTCCTGGATATGATCAGAGTAAAGACCCCTTCTGTGTGGAAATAACAAAGTAAGCATTCAACAATGACAGTGTCACTTCCAACAGTCACAAATCCATTCTGACTCACAAGATTTAAAACATTTCAACTAAGATCATTCCAGAGTTACTGTACATTACTTAATTGTTGCCACATTTACTTCTTCTTTCTAGCTACCTTCAGGTCCTCAGTGCTTGCAACATTTTGTCATGTTGGATTCAAACCAACAACTACTGGAGTGACAGGCAAGTGATGAAATGCCACACTAGGCAAGCACCCAAGCCTGATTTAAGGTTCATTTTCTAAAATACAATTGAATCCTGATGGACTGTTCCCAGTGGTGCAGGAAGGTAATATTGTGTAAACAGCTGACTGTCGATAAGCAATTGCAGGTGTTCTCATTTGACCATGGATGAAATCAGAATATAAACCATGGCTACACTAGTGAGCCCTCCCGAAACAATGTCAAATAATAGTCAAGAGAGCATAATGAACTGCATCTGTCATCGTGACAAGTGCTACAGTTACTGTATAGGTTCTGTAAATATACCTTTCATAGTTACAACGTAGAATATACTACGGTATGTGAAATTTGCTAGTGACATTCACAAAATCCTCTTCTAATTTATGACTTGTGTCCAATTCTCTTTATATTTGTGATTTTGTGATGACATTCAGCCTCTGATCTCTCCAAATACAAAACTGTCATAAAGTTTGATAAGTGTGTGTTACTTTTTCAGGTGAGACCCTGAGTGGTGAATTTTACAAACTGTGGAGAATTTCACATAATTTACTGTACACCATGCACTTCTCAATCCATAATTGAATGGGTCTCTCTACACTTATTAAAGACACATTATATGGAGACCAGGTTGTTTCTTTGTGCAGTAAGAGAGATATACATGTATTAGTTTCTCCTGTCAGTGTTGTTATATATGAAGAGACCTGTCAATACAGGTTTAATCTACACAATAAACAGAACCATATTGAATCCACTGCCAGAGGGTTTGTGAATATGCATAATATAAACACACAGGTATAGAATGAATACTTTCTAATATTGGGGGTCATTAAAATAACGTAAATATTTAAATTGTTATAATAATAACAAACAGCTGAACAAACTTATGGATAACTTGGAAATGAGTGTTTGAGATTTACTTGGACTGAAGAGAGTCCCAATGATAACTATGGTCAATTTATACCTACTAGTTTTCATATTTACCTAAAGGGGGTCTATTTGGATATTATTCCCGGTGAGTAAATTTAAATATTTGAGTATTTGAAGGGATGTCATGAAAACAAGGTTTATATTTACCCAAATCCTTTAGAATATATAAATTAACACTAAGTGAACTAGTTATTGGTTTATTCACTTGTCAGGGATACCTCTAACTTTGGTGCCGGTGTAGCGTTAGATAATGACTCCCCTATATTTGTCACTAGGGGGGTAAAATATTGCAATGGGTTTGCAAGATTTGGAATCCCTCCCAATATCAGTGATTACTGTTGTGTTGGGGATTAACTTGTAGTGGAACACTTGCATTCAATTTGATATTGATGTGAAGCCAAGCAAAGCACTATTCAAGCATGTAAACACTTAAAACTTATGATAAAGTGGATCATTTTGTTTTAAACATGTAAATATGTATCACCCTAAAACACCTCAAAAGAGTCTTAGGGATTGCTACTGATGCATGTATTGACAATTGTCCAATTGACTATATAAACACACTAGTGTATTGTCCTACTGTCTCTTTTAATAGAGAGGGGAGTAAATATCTATCAGGGGGTGAATATCTTGCAGCCCTGTCTGCTATATTTTTACCCCCATAATCCCTCTATTGTTTGGGGGTGCAAAATATTGCTTGCAAGATAATTACTCCCCTAAAGATCAAAGGAGGGGGTGCAAAATATAGTGAAAATATAGCAGGAGTCATTATCTTGCATTACACCGGTCCAATTATAGTCTGTATGCAACAGGCATACAAACCAATTTTTATTTTCAAGAATTATCTTAAAACAGAATACTTCACCTAACCGAAGGGTAACTTCCTTGTTATTTATGATCTGGAACTTTACACAAATTTCACCAGTTTTCTTCAGTTTAAAGAGGGTTTAAATGATGAATCTAACTGTATTGTAACAGTGTGGCATGTTCTGGGCTTTACACCAAATGTAATTCCTGTGCCTAATCCTGCAAGTTATCTGGACTTCTAGATTAAGTAGATATATATTTTTGACTTTCCTGCATTCAAATATAAAAACATGTGAAATGTATGTCATTACGACAGAAAATATATCATTGGGAAAATTCTGAAGCTTTTGCACAGAAAGAATTTATTCTAGCCTGCAAACAAACCACTGATAAGCAAGTGATTGATTTCTGCATATAATCATAAAGTGGTAACCATTCCAGTCGATTTCAAGTATCACTTGACAAGATACTCTAAGAGGTCTTGAACTGTAAAGATGTCTCTCTGAACAAAACCTTTACGACATGGCTACAGAAGTACAACATAAGCTATCAAAATTACACCAATGATAAAAGGCTTTTTTCACCAATTACTATAAGGTTATTAACATAGATCTACACAGTTTGTACATTAGTAATTAAACACTAAACCTGAACTGTAATCTAAGATTGATAACAACTAGGAAAGATGATCAGCTAATGTAATGTCTTTCTACATGACTGACTGCGAAGATGAACTTTTTTCACGAGCTCAAAATTGATGCCTACTGAAGTGACAGCAGATCCCAAAGAAACAGTATTTTACAATGTTTACAAAATCAGAATTTTTTTTAACATTTTAAACATAGTCACATTCCCCTCAAAATAAATTCTACATCTGCTTCTTATCAGAAGTTGTTTCAAAGCTAATATGCAATACAGCGGTAACTATATTGTTTACCTAATGCCAAATCAGAAGCACGTGTTTTCTTATACTTTTACTTTATGTTGTAAACTTATTTCTCAACATTCTAACAATACTGGTATTTTGTACAACTTTCTTCACACTGACCAATCTTAATTGGTTGAACATTCTGGCTAGCCATAAAATTTCATATTTTTAAATGTAAAATGCATTTTTATGAATAAAAATGTAAATTATATACTTACCATATGAAAACACTTGGGTAAGCGTGGCTTGGCGTTCGGTGACCGCTACATACACCGTACATAGAATTTAAAATATGAGGGGAGACCCTCTTTAAACCTATATACTTGCTACCTTTGACCCCTGGTGACCTAATTCACTCTGCCATGCACAGTAATACAGAAATAGTTCATTCTTTTTGTGAATAAACATAAATGCTAGAAAAAGGTCTTTAAAAGCGGGGCAGGCGGGAGGGTGATTTGCTGTTTTCATATGGTAAGTATATACATTTTTATTCATAACAATGCATTTTACATTTAAAAATATGAAATTTTATTTCATAAAAATGTAAATATACTATACCATATGAAAACACTTGGGTTGAATGCCCACATGGAAGGATGGTGGGAAAAAGACAGACTGAGGAAAACCACCCTAAGGTTAAATTGCTACAAAAGGATACTTCCTAGTGCAATGCAATTGAACCCAAAACCTCTGTGCTGAAGCAATAACTCGAGTGAGTTAAGTGAGTAGCATTAACCACTGCACTAACTTCAACACTGCTGTCTACACCCTATTAGGTCAGCTCAAAGGAGAAGGCATAAGACCTAGTATGCCCTGTGCTCAGAATAGGAACATGCCCAGAGGCACTAAGAAGCACGGTTCTGAAAATAGAGATGAAGAATAGATTCCCTAAAAGGGAAATGCCACCCCCCTTTTTCTGAAAGTAAAAGTTTCAGATGGACTTAAATTGAGGAATTTAAGTAGAAGAGAGAGAAATGGCTGAGTGGAAAAGGATGTCCACTCCACTTAAGAAATCATAAGAGATTCTTAAGAACAACAGCTCTGAAGGCAAATACATTCCTAAAATAGAAGGCTGTAAAAGTGGAATGGCTCTTCCACGTGCAGGATCTCATGTTGACTAGGAGTGGGATTCCACCCCTAAAGGACCAGAAAGCAGCCTGTGCCCTGACATGATGAGCCCTGACACCATGAAGAGATGCATTCTCTGTGGAACAGAGATTGAGGGAATAAAGGATAAAGTGCTATCCAAAAAGATATTGTCTGAGCAGCAATATCACCCTCTTGGACTTCAGAAGAAAGACCAAGAAGAAATCATTCTAAGTCAGAATAGCTAGATAGAAAGTATCTTAGGAATCTGACTGTAAAAAAGGAGAGGTCTTCTAAGTCATCCTGACCAAAGACAAAAAGTCAAAGCAGGAAGAGCCTTCTGAAGATAACTGGCTTAAGCCAGGAAAGTAAGATCTGACTTAAGGATGACTTAGGCCATCCCTAGAGAGTGAGAGAAAACCTTTAAATAAAGGAATCAAAATCACTCCTTCTCCTTCCCAAAGAAAGGGAGTAAGAAAGACTGTCTAATATGTGAAAAACTTGGCTCAGCAAGTAAAGAGGGTTCAAGAGGAGCCTTGGTAAGAGCCTGCAGAACCAAGGTTTAAGTACCAAAAGGTAGGTGACGACTACCCTTACTGTGGACTTAAAGAAGCTCTAAAAGAGACTTCCAAGCTCCCTATAAGAACCCAACTCCCAGTAGTACCTGGAGAGAGCTGACCTGTATCCCTATTGTCTGAAAAATAATTCCTTAAAAGGAACAAACAGCAATAAATGGGATAGTTGAAGCATGGCAGAGTGGCCATGTTTCTCACACGTTTTTGAAGCAGTTCCACATTGCTTCATAGACAGTTATGGAGGATAAAAATCCTCCAAGACCCCTCCTGTGAAAATTCTTCTTAAAGGAGACTTCAGCCAGAAAGCTTGAAGAAAGGAACTCCATAAAAATAAATAACAAAACTCTAGATAAGACTGTTATAGAAGAATAAGAGGAAGAGCCAATGGCTTTCTTAAAGGAGATCTTGAGGCCAAACCTGGCAATTACCAGGAAAGGCTACAAGAAGCATGATACAGTTCTGAAAGTTGATTAACTTCATGGCCATAGAGGACAAGGAGCTGAAGGAGGGAAGGAGTAAAACAAGTACTCCGGACCAAAACACTCCAGGGCATCTGTTGCCAGAGCCTAAGGATCTAGCACAGGAGGCACATGTAAGAGCAGCTTGTGATTGAATCACATGGCAAAAGAGATCTAAATAAGATGAGAAGTCTGAGACTACCATCTGAAGATCCAAGAATTGAAGGGCCACCTTATATGAAAGGTGAGAAAAGACCTCCAGAGATGGTCTGCCAAGGATTCATGCCCCTGGAACATGAATAGGTGGAAGAACAGACTTGTTCTTGTAAAAATAATGGCAAAAGATGCCAAAATACACATGTCCCAAGAGTGGAAGCTGTCTTGATATAAAGAAAGCCCAGACAACAGTGTTACCTGGACTGTCTGAAGAATCCTTAAAAAAAAGGACAAATGAGGAACAAATGTCTTGAGAACAAGACATCTGAGTTGTTTGAGGCTGAAAGGATGATCCTTTGATGAAAGGATAATAGAGGAACAAATGTCTGAGCAAAAAGGACAGCTATGAGCTCTAGAACTGATGCACAGACTGGACTGCTACATCAAAAATAGACCTTAGGTGGTCCACAGAGCACAAAGAACTCCCAAACCCTGCAGTGAAACATCCATGAAAGTAGATGTAAAAACTAGGGAATTAAAGGGAGGTATGCAATGACATAGTTCCCAGGATAGTACCATCTTGAATGAACCTTCATAGAAGGATCAAGAAATGAAAAATCCAGAGCACCTTTGAGAAGGAAAATCAAGTGTCCTGAGATGACACAGAAGAAGTGTCATGTGCAGGGACCTTGAAGAAGCGGCTTCCAAGTGGAAGCCCAAAGTCAACTCTAATAGAGTTGGTAAATGAGCCTCTGACAACTATTGGCTCTAATGAGCCAATTTGTAGTCACATGTGCACTGAGATGCCCAACCTCAAAGCCAACTTTCCTTACTTCCTTGAATAAGGAAGTAAATCCTGAAAGGCTAGTGGCTAGACCAAAAGGCATTGCCACAAAGTGGTACACCTTGCCCAAAAGCAAAACTATGAGCAAGAGTGAACCAAAGGAGCCAAAGGAGAAAAAGGAGGCAAATTGAGGAAGAGAAGTGGTCCACTGGCCAATTGAGAAAATGATCAACTGATAAGTTGCATCCTGATAGTCTGGAAAACCAGGAAAAGATATAAATCTAATAGTGGTTTCCAGTATATCTTTGTCAAGGAAAATGCCCTGAAAAATCAGGAAAACAGGAGCTCAAGATACTTGAACTGCTCATGTGAACAGACAGTGTGAGACTGAATGACAAAGAACAGTATTCTTCTGTGGAGAAGAGCTGAAGAATCAGGAAAGTGGAATCTGAGAGACCACTGGAATCAGATGACCTCCCACTGGCAAGTGGAGGGATCTGGAAGTAAGAGTGAAAATTTGAGTAAAACAACACTCTTATCTCCTGAAGGACACCATAATAGAGGTTGAGGCTGAGACTCTACCTCTGGAAGGCATTCCACCATCAGAATGTTGGAACCTGGAAAGGAACCACATCCTTAAAGCACTAAGTTAGAGAGAAAACTCCCTGGATGGGAGGAAAAAGGTCTTAATTGGTGTGCCTCAAGAGGCTAATGCAGATAGCTTAAAAGAGGCACCTTGAGTAAGAGCCACATGAAAAGCTTCTGCTTATACTGTTATATGTGAGAAGAAATGGTCTCCCAAGAGAGACACCACAAGAAACAGCATAAGACCAAAATAGGACCAATTTACCCTACCAAATGACTAAGCACAAGTGAGGGGAATGGATAAAGAAATCTCTCAAAATAAAGTGCAAAGATGGCTGAAAAAAGGCCATAGATCAACCAGCTAAAATGGAGCTAGAAGACCCATTGAACAGATGTCCAAAGAATGGTGGATGAAAAAGACCACTGAGAAAGTATTGCCTTGTCAATCAACTTGAATAAGTGATCAACAAAACAGGACTGAAGGAAAAAATCCCACAGAAATAAGGACCCTAAGGTCCATCTCAGATCTCCCCTAATAGCAGAGGAACTCTACTTAGGGAAGAGAAGGTCTTAAGAACCCCATCAGGCTAGATCCCAGGTCCGGAAACCTGAGCAAGTCAACCCAAAAAACCCTCTGAAGAGGATTTTGTACCTGGCAAAACTAAGTTTTAGAAGGAAAATTGGGTAATTACCCAACCTACAAAACTTAGAATAAGAAGATCCCAAAATGAATGAGTGACAGAAAGTAAGTATCTGGCCTCATGAAGGAACTTCTAAGCCTGGAAAAGTGGTTGACTTAGAGAAAAATAAGACTGATCAAAAGGAAAGAGCAGTCAAATTTATTCCCTAATTCTGTTAAATTAGGATGAAGTCGTAAGCACCCATATAGTCCAACAGACTGGCACCAAAAAGTTGGAATAGGGTTCCTGAAGTCTGCCTAAAGGTTAACTGTAGACAGAGGAACCCCCAACATACCCAAAAGGGAGATGTGCCCATTGACCGTCAGATCTAAAAATTGGTGAAAACACAATAGAAAGCTGTTGAGTAACAGAAGATTTCCACCAAACCCCAAACAAAAATTTTCTAGATTTAGAAAATGAATGGAGCTGTGTTTAGGAAGTAGAAAATCAGTTGGATTCAACTGATAAACTCTTCTAAAAGGACCCTGAACATGAATGGTCTTAATAAGGTAATCCCAGCCCAAAAAGCAGCCTGATTAGGCTGAGCCCTAGGCACAAAAGAGGCCTAAAAATGGACTGAGAAACCAAATGACCAAAATGACAAAATTGGAATGTAGGAAACCAGTAACAGTGAAATGGATCTCCAAAAGGTGGAAGACATTTTAAGTCCTCCCCAGAAGCCGTAAACCCCCAACCTCCAAAATTGAAGGTGGAGAAAGGCTAAAAATGGAGACCCTAGGCTCAGAATTGAACCCCAAAACACTGAAACCAGGATCCGAATTCCAGAAATGTCAAATGAAAGGGCCTGTACAAGTAAAGAACCGTGAATGGTAGGTAGTAGATACCGTAATGTTACGCTATGAAAAATGCGTTAACAATTGAAATTATTACACATTATGCTCTGACATAATATTCAAAGAAATATGTAGAAGGAATGTATAAATAACAAACCTGGAAATGCTGTAATCACTATGAAAATGAATATTTTCTGACAACCGATCGGTTGACCTCCATTTTGGATGTGATGTCATCGTCACGTGACCTGGTGAATGATTCGTAAAAAGCTCAAAAATAAGGTCAAACTACACGGTGAAACGAAGAATTTCGTAAAAAGAATGAAGGAAAACCGTAAAAGGTGAATTATAATGCCTGTATAAGTGCATAAATGAATTAATTCACCGCGGAAATGAATATTTCCAAAGGAAATCCAACATTCTGACACCACGTGACCCGATGAACGATAATACCAGAAGGGTATTTACGTGAAAACAAAGTACAGTCAAGGTGACAATACGGTCAAAATACGTCGAAAAACGAAGAATTTCGTTGGAAGAATGAACGAAAACCGTAAATTAAAATTATAATGCCTGTAGAAGTGCATAAAAAGAATTAATTTACAAAGGAAATGAATATTACCAAAGGCAATCCGACATTCTAACACCACGTGACCAGATGAGCGATAATACGAATTTTGAAGAAATACGTAAAATATTGCCCAAAGTATACACTAAATTCACTAGAAATTGAAGTAAAAGGTAAAAGATAATTCGCATTTACTCATTTTGAGTAGGTGAATAATTAGCTACGGGTCTGAAACCTCACCAAGTAAAAGCTCTCCCAAAAGTAGGTGAATGAGTTATTTGAGAAAAATTGGATATCTGCAATACTTTTACAGATAATTCACATTTACTCATTTTGAGTAGGTGAGTAATTAGCTACGGGTCTGGAACTTCACCATGTGAAAGCTCTCCCAAAAGTAGATGAACGAGTAATTTGATAAAAATTGGATATCCACAATACTTGAGATAATTAGCATTTACTCATTTTGAGTAGGTGAATAATTAGCTACGGGTCTGAAACTTCACCAAGTGAAAGCTCTTCCAAAAGTAGGTGAATGAGTTATTTAAGAAAAATTGGATATCCCCAATACTTTTAGGGATAATTCACATTTACTCATTTTGAGTAGGTGAGTAATTAGCTACGGGTCTGGAACTTCACCATGTGAAAGCCCTCCCAAAAGTAGATGAATGAGTTATTTGATAAAAATTGGATATCCGCAATACTTTTAGAGATAATTCACATTTACTCATTTTGAGTAGGTGAATAATTAGCTACGGGTCTGAAACCTCACCAAGTAAAAGCTCTCCCAAAAGTAGGTGAATGAGTTATTTGAGAAAAATTGGATATCTGCAATACTTTTACAGATAATTCACATTTACTCATTTTGAGTAGGCGAGTAATTAGCTACGGGTCTGGAAATTCACCATGTGAAAGCTCTCCCAAAAGTAGATGAACGAGTAATTTGATAAAAATTGGATATCCACAATACTTTTAGAGATAATTAGCATTTACTCATTTTGAGTAGGTGAATAATTAGCTACGGGTCTGAAACTTCACCAAGTGAAAGCTCTTCCAAAAGTAGGTGAATGAGTTATTTAAGAAAAATTGGATATTCCCAATACTTTTAGGGATAATTCACATTTACTCATTTTGAGTAGGTGAGTAATTAGCTACAGGTCTGGAACTTCACCATGTGAAAGCTCTCCCAAAAGTAGATGAATGAGTTATTTGATAAAAATTGGATATCCACAATACTTGAGATAATTAGCATTTACTCATTTTGAGTAGGTGAATAATTAGCTACGGGTCTGAAACTTCACCATGTGAAAGATCTCCCAAAAGTAGATGAAGCAGTTATTTGAGAAAAATTATGTCATTATTTTGCCACAAATAAGAAAATAGCTATTACTCACTTATGGCATGCAATAGAACCCCAAACTATATGCATTTACCCTACAGTCACAATTTCAAAGTAGGTATTACTCGGCTATCCAATGTGCAACAGGTCTGAAACTTTACTATGTGATAGGTTATCAAAAACTAGATGAATAACATATTTGAAAATATTTCCCTAACTTTAATACTTTTGAAGATATTTGACATTTACTTATGTTGTTATTTTGCTACAAATAACAAAATAGCTATTACTCACTTATGGCATGCAATACAACCCCAAAATATATACCATCTTACAGTTAAGGACAAAGTAGCTGAACAACATATTTGAAGAAAAAGCTGTAACTGCAATAGTTTTGGAGTTACAATGGATTTACTCAACAGTCACAATTTCAAAGTAGCTATTACTTAGCTATGCAATGTGCAACAGGGCTGAAACTTTACTATGTGATAGCTTACATAAAAGTAGATGAATGACATATTTGAAAAGAATTCCGTAACTTTAATACTTCTGAAGATATTTGACATTTACTTATGTCATTATTTTGCTACTAATAAGAAAATAGCTATTACTCACTTATGGCATGCAATAGAACCCCAAACTACATGCCAGCTTATAGCTAAGGACAAAGTAGGTGAACAACATATTTACGAAAATATTGTAACTGCAATAGTTTTGGAGTTACAATGGATTTACTCAACTGTAGAATTTCAAAGTAGCTATTACTCCGCTATCCAATGTGCAACAGATCTGAAACTTTACTATGTGATAGCTTATGAAAAAGTAGATGGATAACATATTTGAAAAGAATTCCCTAACTTTAATACTTTTGAAGATATTTGACATTTACTTCTTCTGTTATTTAGCTACAAATGAGAAAATAGCTATTACTCACTTATGGCATGCAATAGAACCCCAAACTATGTACCATCTTATAGCTAAGGACAAAGTAGCTGAACAACATATTTTAGGAAAATACTCTAACTGCAATAGTTTTGGAGTTACAATGGCTTTACTCAACAGTCAGAATTTCAAAGTAGCTATAATTCAGCTATCCAAGGTGCAACAGGTCTGAAACTTTACTATGTTATAGCTTACCAAAAAGTAGATGGACAACATATTTGAAAAGATTTCCCTAACTTCAATACTTTTGAAGATATTTGACATTTACTTCTTCTGTTATTTAGCTACAAATGAGAAAATAGCTGTTACTCACTTATGGCAAGCAATAGAACCCCAAACTATGTACCATCTTATAGCTAAGAACAAAGTAGCTGAACAACATATTTTAGGAAAATACTCCCAACTGCAATAGTTTTGGAGTTACAATGGCTTTACTCAACAGTCAGAATTTCAAAGTAGCTATTACTCAGCTATCCAAGGTGCAACAGGTCTGAAACTTTTCTATGTCATAGCTTACCAAAAAGTAGATGGACAACATATTTGAAAAGATTTCCCTAACTTTAATACTTTTGAAGATATTTGACATTTACTTCTTCTGTTATTTAGCTACAAATGAGGAAATAGCTATTACTCACTTATGGCAAGCAATAGAACCCCAAACTATGTACCATCTTATAGCTAAGAACAAAGTAGCTGAACACCATATTTTAGGAAAACACTCTAACTGCAATACTTTTTTAGTTACAATAGCTTTACTCAACAGTCAGAATTTCAAAGTAGCTATTACTCAGCTATCCAAGGTGCAACAGGTCTGAAACTTTACTATGTCATAGCTTACCAAAAAGTAGATGGACAACATATTTGAAAAGATTTCCCCAACTTTAATACTTTTGAAGATATTTGACATTTACTTCTTCTGTTATTTAGCTACAAATGAGAAAATAGCTATTACTCACTTATAGCATGCAATAGAACCCCAAACTATGTACCATCTTATAGCTAAGGACAAAGTAGCTGAACAACATATTTTAGGAAAATACTCTAACTGCAATAGTTTTGGAGTTACAATCACTTTACTCACCAGTCAGAATTTCAAAGTAGCTATTACTCAGCTATCCAAGGTGCAACAGGTCTGAAACTTTAGTATGTTATAGCTTACCAAAAAGAAGATGGACAACATATTTGAAAAGATTTCCCTAACTTCAATACTTTTGAAGATATTTGACATTTACTTCTTGTGTTATTTAGCTACAAATGAGAAAATAGCTATTACTCACTTATGGCATGCAATGGGACCCCAAACTATGTACCATCTTATAGCTAAGGACAAAGTAGCTGAACAACATATTTGAAGAAAAAGTTGTTACTGCAATACTTTTTGAGTTACGAGCCCTTTACTCAAAGCCCTGGCTGTTGAACGGGACTTAAAACCCCAACTTTGACTTTACTCAAAGTAGCTAAGATTGCTATTACTCACTTATCTTTAGGCCTAAGTCAATAAAACCAAAATTTTTTTCAAGGGCATGAAAATTCATTGGGACAATTAATTTACAAAAAATCTGTAGCTGTAGTAGTTTTGGAGAAATCTGCGTGACTAATTAACGCACGCACACACGCACGCACGCACGCACGCACACACAGACATCATTTCATAATCTCCCTCCCGGGCTAAAGCCCGGCGGGAGATAATAAAATGGAGGAAAAGTGAATAAAACAGCTTAAGTGTACTTACAGAGCACCAGAAACGTGTAAATGCAGGTCTTAGTGAGATAGCAAAAACGCCTGTTGACACTTCAACCGCCACAAAAAGAATGAACTATTTCTGTATTACTGCGCATGGCAGAGTGAATTAGGTCACCAGGGGTCAAAGGTAGCAAGTATATAGGTTTAAAGAGGGTCTCCCCTCATATTTTAAATTCTATGTACGGTGTATGTGGCGGTCACCGAACGCCAAGCCACGCTTACCCAAGTGTTTTCATATGGTATAGTATATTTACATTTTTATGAAATAAAACGCCATAATCAAAAGCATTGTCTTCTTATTCTTCTTTCTCGTTTTACTTTCAAATTTATATTTTGTGTAACTTTCCTCACATTATCCAACCACAAAATACATTGACATTTTGCCAATAATAATAACTGTTGACACGAGACGAGCCACTAGATGACTGGAGGAAGTAAGTTATCACAAGACTAATATGGAAGATCTTTCGCAGAAGAACATTTACATAATAATCAAATTCAATAATTATACCTTCATTAGAATTCCTTCACCAACTTGACCATCCATAAAATGCGTTACATAACTTTTTTTTCAATTAGCCTATGGGAATTGTTTTATGATGCAGTGAGCTGATGGATTACCAAAGAAAAAAGCAGCTGACCACTAGTGTGGGCTACCTGCAGTCCACTCTGGTGCTGGGCCCTGATCTGCTGGACTGCCTCAAGGCAAAGGGACTCTTCACAAATGAAGAGCTCATCACTATACAGGTAAAGGTATATTCTTTGGACCCCATAAAAATTTTGATGTAGGATGTGCAAAACTCTCACCTATAAACCATCATTATACAGGTAGCAATACTCTAAATAAATGTAACTCTCACTATCTGATAGAACATTCTGAAAAGTAAAGAAATTTGGCTAAAGAAAATTTCACTAATTCTCAATTCTATGTTATAAATTCACTGAAATCAATTTGCACAGGTGTTTTTTTCTACTCAAAGAGATTAATGCAGATTTAAAAATTCACAAGGAACTAATTTTCTCTACCTAGACTCATTAGCTTATTTAGCTGAAAGTAATGCCTCGAGAATATTTTCACTTTTACAGTATTTAGAACAAATGTAGACCATCATCATACAGGAAGATATACTCTTGTCATTGGTAAACAGTCACTAGTGGGGCAGATATAAACTTATCGTCTGCAAATCATTAAGAAATGGGCAGAATATATAAAGGTTAGTG
This sequence comes from Sabellastarte sp. h YS-2021, assembly GCA_964017235.1. Lineage (NCBI taxonomy): Eukaryota > Metazoa > Annelida > Polychaeta > Sabellida > Sabellidae > Sabellastarte > Sabellastarte sp. h YS-2021. The sequence continues at coordinate 22,311,272 of OZ024928.1, forward strand.
GCTTCGTTTAACTTACCACATAACGAAGTATTTATTCCATTTGTAGAAAGATGACACAAATAGTGGTAAAATAGTGGAGTTGGTGTGCAAATTGAAGGCCAAAGACACACGCACCATTGTAAAGTTTATTGAGGTTCTGGATGAGTGTGGTTACGATGATGTGGCATCAGTTCTCAGAGGGAACTCATACATTGGTAACTTTATTCAAATTCTTAATTTCTATCAGTCCACAATGAAACTCACACATTTACTTGTGTATGAACTGCGGATATGAACAACTCTGCAGAGGAAACTGTTACACTAATTTTGTAATATTTCACTGATTTGTTCTGTGTCTAGTTGTGCACAGTTTAGCTGCAGAATTGTAAAAAACATTGCACCAGCATCCTTTGTGAATCTGTCTTGTGAGGAATAGATTATGACTGTAACATAGGAGATGGTTTACTGATGTGATAAAATCAACTGCAACCACAAAAAATCAATGAATTAATGATTGGTCATCTTTATCATGTTGATGTCATATAAATGTTTGTTAGCAAAATACATTCAATCTGCCATTTTCCTGTTCATCAGCAATTTATACTGGATGACTCCCACCCTTCATCTTAAAGATAATGTTATCTAAGACCATGTCAGCATTTAAATTTGGTTTTTGTTACTGCTGGTTTTCCAGAGTCATCCCTACCAGACCAACGTGCCCTGACATTCTTGGAACACTTCATGGATGGTATTGCTGTTCCTCAAAAGACCATTCATGAGGTGGGCACGGTGCTGATGCCAAAAGAAGTGTATCAGGATGACATCCGGTGCTACCAGGAGAAGGTGGAGTACCTGGAGAGACAGCTACAGCAGAGCAAACTTTACATGCCCCCTCGGCGGGAGGAAACACAGACTTCTCTGTCATGTGACAGCAGTGGCAGTGGAAGTGAGCGTGCTGGTAGCGCAAATGGTGACCATATTATCAAAGCCACATTCCATGGACGAGATGTTGTACCAAACTGGGACATACCCACAAAAGAAGAGGACCTTGAAATCCTTCTAAGAGAGAAAGATGAGATCATTAAACGTAAAGACGAGGAGTATGGGAAGCTCAGAAAGATACTGGATGACACTCAGAAAGACTTGCAAGGAGTGCTAGATCTGAACACTCAGTACCTCGGCATCATCAGCCAGCTCAACCAGCTGCAAGGCATAGGGCCCCCTGTGCATGTCAATGAGAAATCCACAGAAATCGTAGAACTAGAGGGCAAACTGGATGAATCTAGAGCAAGGGTGGAACATCTTCGGAGGGAACTGATCAACAAGGATGATGAGCTACACCTAAAAGAACGAGAGCTTGATAAAGCACAAAAAAAGGAGAGGAAGTACAAAGAGATGCTGGGTCTAAACGATGATGCAGATGATGTCACTGTTCACAGCACCATTCGAAGGTTGATGGAGGAAGGCAAGATGCACAGAGATGAGCTAATGAAGATCTCTAAGGACTTGAAGCAATCCATGGTTCAGAGGGCCAAACTAGAGGATGTGGTCACCAGTCTGACTAGAGATAAGGAGAAAATAGAATTCCACATGAGACAGCAAGATCTTGCCATCAAAAAGATGAACCGCATCCGCTCAAGCCAAGATGCCATCAAAAAAGCAGAGACCAGCATTGCCACTGCAAATGAGAAGATGTCAGCTCAGTTGCTGAAGCTGCCTGCCATTGAGAGGGCCGGTTCTCAACTAGGTCTGGCATCCACTAACAAGGTCAGAGGATCCACCCAGCAGTACTGCATGTTCTGTAGACAAGAATTTGCTCCACTGAAAGGACTCACATGCCGAGTTCACTTTCGACCAATCAGGAGAGGGAAATGGAGCTGCTGTGAGGACGAGTGTCACCGTTCTGCAGGATGTATGCAAGTGCCACACTTTTACATTGAAGTCACGGTAGATCGCAAAATCTTCATCACGGATGGTGCAAGATACATGGAACTGACCTGAAGCCTTTTGGATATTCTCAAACTGGCTTTCACGCTCTTTCACAGCGAGTATACTGAACTTAATGTGAGGTGATTCTTGCCATGTAGAGATATACATGCTTGTAAAGTGCAATTTCTGCGAAATCTGTTGTTCTAATGGATATAAACAGAACTTGACAGCGACCGGGTTTATTGGTGTCTGTGTGCCACCTTAATTCATTATATATCAAAAACTAATTATAAGGTAACATGGATGTTTATGTTGCTGTAACTTTTAACAGTTGACACTGTACCTTACATCATAATAAGTACTCAAATGTCAAGTTTGGGAAAACAATTTGATTGAAGGTTGTATTAGTTACCTTCACATTCTTTCAATCATACTACTTTTGGTTGACAATTAGCTTATTTCAATTCCTTAAAATCATATGCCAACACCTTTGTCAGAGAAAATACTTATATAAAAACCTATAAACACCCGTCTTGTGTTTATTAATGCACAATGATTTTGGGTTACTGTACAAAGTGTTCCACACTGAGTTGAGTTGTTCAAAGTACACCAGTCATGCTGTTGTTGTTCACTTTACCATCAAAGGTTCATTTGCTGCTTACTTCTTCATACACTGTATTGCTCCTTCATGCTGCTTACTGTCTAATTCTCTGCCTTTCCTTTGTTGTGTATTCTCATTTATATACCGCTTCAGGGCATGGGAAAATTGTGAAATAAAAAATTCATTTTATTAATTTTGGAACTGGACATTGAGAAAAAAAAATCGTCAAAATTTGAAAATTAAATTGTCAAGTTTGTTGGCATAACAGTTATGTTCAGTGATTACCTGTAAAAAATGTAAAAAGAAACTGAAATTTATTAAAGTAATAGAAATTTTGCTGATGAAATTCAATTAAACAGCTCAAAGTCTTTGAGGATAAACCATGCAATTTTCATATTGTATTTTAAACAATAATTGCCATTCCTGTAGATTAGTTACCCTTTTGCCTCAATACCTTTAGTGAAAGTTATTGCATGAATGTCTAAAAGACTATTTTATATAAAGTATGACAGAGGAAGCACCGGTATTCCAGCCTGTCAAATGCTTCACTTAAGTGACACAAGACTTGGGATATATTACAACTGACCACTCAGAATTATTTTATAGTGTGTGAAATTTAAGTTGTCCTATACATAGTATTAATACTTGCTGCTGTGATATTACATTTTGTTCTATTTTGTATGTATTTATTTATATTTGTATTTAATTAACGAATCTGAAGCAATGCCACTTCAGTATGCTTCAATGATTTTAGGACCTTAATGGCCTTCAAATGTGTCACATTGTGGCCTCAAGTATTTTATGAAAAACTATAGTTCTAAATAAGAATCTTGTTTCCAATGAGGTTATTCAAAGGCGGTCTTTCCGTTAATTTTATTTGAAAGTGCTTTGCAATCTTTTGAATAAATCAGATTCTCCATCAAAGATTTTTCTTTTTTTTTGACAGACCTCACTATTTTCAAAGAATTTCATTAAAAGGTCAAAAACAAGTATCAGGTTGAATAATTTATTGTAAACATTATACTGAATAATCAAGCAGTGAAAAAAAATATATGCATCATTTCAGTATCAGGCAGTTCTAATTCTGTTTTAAAACAAGAACAGTGAAGCAACAAAAACTTCAACACACTTTATTTTCAGTGTAGATTCTATATTAGATGATGTTTGGAAACTATACACAGATAAAGGACTACTCTAAAGTGATTAAATATCTCGGCTGTTAATATATTTTTCACCTGGTATAAATAAAAGCCTAGTTTAGACCATCTTGATAGTAATTTGTGTCCCCTTTACAACAATTTCAATAAAATTTACTTATTTCAAGTAAGCTCCTGGTTTTTATCAATGCCTTATCTGAAAATCTTAAACTTATGGGCCACATTAAACATAAATTCACTGAACTAAATTAATAAAGCAATTCTCCTCACAGGAAAACACAGATCTGATCAGGTTAATATAGTGTGTACCATTTACAAAGACCAAGAGGTGTATTATGATAGTGACATCAACAAATAAACAAATAGAATAGAGCAATGAAATATTAGACTTGGCAGATATACAACAGTCAATGACAAACCTGAAGGTTATTAAGCCATGCCCTGTATTAGGAAAGAAAAATTCCTGAATCTCCATTGATTTATAACTCCAGTGATTTGATTATTCATTATTCCTGTGGACAAAAAGAGAATTGTAAAGTCTTTATCTGATTATCTGCTCTCAAAATACATGCTATCCAGTAATATGAATACAATATTTCAAGCTGACATAGTCAAATGAAAATTCCCATGACTTCCCTGTGCTTAAATGTAAACTTGCTTCATGATATAGTTTATAAATATAATCTCAAATTTGGAAATATAGAACTCCGTATTGGTTCCCACTGCATCCATTAGATCACTAATTTTATCTATTTATTTCAACTGTATTCATATTTCTTAGGTTGTTTATCATAAATTCTTCCTTACAATAAAAATATTTCATCTTGTTATTCCCCTGTTCCACTGTAATGAGTCTGCCCTTCATCTATCCCAATAATGTTGTCCATGATCTTATCTGTTGTATGACTTATCTTTCTGGTCATCCCAGGAGTGTCATCCAAAATATAAAACGTATTTAACAACTGAGCGAGTTTTTTCTCACCCAGGTATTCTCAACATGTTTTTTCATTCGTAATACAGTTATGACTGATCTTTAGCCTTGTGTAATATCACTGATACAAACAGCTTTGAGTCCTGAGGATTCCCCCCAGATCAACCTGTTACAAGTGTCAGAAACATGCATTTATTCTGTAGTAATAAGAATCAGGATGGCATCCCGGCTATTCCTGTTTCCATGGAAATGAAGGTGTTAATCACCAAAACCATCCTGAATGAAATACAGAGGGAATGGTCCCTAAGTGGATCCTGTTTTGATTGTCAACACTTAAAAAAATTCACATCAGTAACATTGTAGCACATTATTTCAGTTTTCAAATTTTTATTAACAAATCTTAAACAGTTCCTAGACACTTACTATGGTAATTTTACTGCTCAATTCTCACCAGTTTTATTTTGAAAACACACCATTTCCATGAACTTGTATAGGGCGTGGACAGTCATACAGAAAGAATAGTCTTGGTGAATGTAATGGGTTTTTCCATTTCTCATATACACATATGTACCTAAATACAAGAACTTGGATTTTAAATGAATCTTCACTTTGATTTCTACAATAAATCTGTAAAATGCTGCCATGCTGCAAACAGATACTTGGGGCTTGAAAATCTCTGTTACAAGCCTATGCGTAATTATATATTGTATAAGCAGAAACTTTTGCCAGAAAAAAATTCACTAATACTCCATTTATTTTTCACTTATGGTTAGTTTCTAATTAAGAGTTTAATCCAGATTTAATTTTTTCAATATGAATTAATTTTCACCATCTGCAACAGCTGCCTAGTGGAAAGCACACCCATCTAGCAACACAGAGGAAGTGGGTTCGATCCCAGGTACAGGCAGATACATTCTGGCTCAGATGACCACTTAAAATGGCAGTCATCTCTCACTGGTTCCCATCCTAACTTACAGGCTAAAGAACCTCATGAAAGACGATAAATGATCATCCCCGAGACTTTCAGTTGGGGGAATGTCAGGTGCTAGACAGCTCGGGCTGTACTTTTGTAATCAAGATCAATCATGTAGTAGTTCAAGTCCTGTGGTAAAAGAAGAGATTAGGCAGAGTATCAATACACCACCAGACTTTAAAATCACTCAACTGTGAGAACCTCAAAGTAGCTATTACTCGGCTATGCAAGGGGCTACAGGTCTGCAATTTTACTATGTTATAGCTGACCCAAAATAGCTGAATAACATATTTGAACAAAATTCTCTAAATGGAATAGTTTTCAAGTTACAAGTCAAAATTATTGATGTTTTTGACTCCCCAGAGCATAATTTTGACTCCTGGGCTTAAAATAGCTATTAGTCGCTTGATTTTGACCCTAGGCCTACAAAACAGACAGGGTGGCGAGATGTCATACCCACCAATTCATGCACTAAATATAAAATAAATCTGAAAGAAACTGTGCACTACAGCTTGAACACAAGCAACAGTCAAAATGTTAGACATTTTTGACTCCCCAGAGCCTAATTTTGACTCCTGGCCTACCAAAACAATAGGGTGGCCAGATCTCTGCCATAGTAAGCCACTTGCAAAGTTTAAAGGAAATCCCAAAAGAAATGTGGTTTGTAGGTTGAACACAAGAAAATCTCTGCAGATGTACGTGACCGTGCGTGATCCATAGTATCCAGGCTTTTCGGGGATACAATAAATTCATGCCTTGGCCTTTCTCTATGAAAATGCGGCGTACAGTGTATCTTCTTGACAGATCACCTGCTTGATCCAGAATTAAAACAGCAAAATCCTGTTGAAAGATGCTTACTTCGTACAAACTTACCCACGAAATCTAGGGATGGGTTGGTGACACTCGGTAGCATGGTATCAAGAGCATTTTACTGACATACCATGACATTACAACTTGATATACGCAGTGCTCCAAATCTCTCCAGTTTCAAAAGTCGACTCAAAACCTACCTATTTCAGAAATCATTCCCACCATAGCTTCTTACTACCGAACACCGGACCGCCTCCCTGGCAACGACTCGGAACATGTCTAATGTCTCATGATTTATGCCTTACGGATTGGATGGTGTGCCTTAGAATCCGTTGATACGGAGATTAAGCACCTGGACAACTGATTGATTGATTGATTGTCAACACACATAGCTGAAGAAAAATCCTCAATCTGAAAAAATTATAATCTTTTATCCCATATTTTTTTTTTTTGGCATTTGCAGAATTTATAGTGATTTCGTTCAGCAGAGCTACCATGTTTTGGTTTCAGGAGTTTCACTTCCCGTATGTAGGCTATACCAATGGGGGTGTTCTAAAAGACATCTTTTTCGGAATCTCGGAATCAGAACGGCTTTACATAACTGCACTCCTGATCTATATATATTTGATACTGACCCACCCTAATGAAAATAGAAACTTGGTTGTTTGTAGGGCAGGGTCGGGAACACCGGTATCTCGGTGTTGAGACCAATTTACTTCAATACCGTCGCGACACTTTACAACCAGTATATCGAATGTCAGCATATAATATTGTGAGAAAACATAAAGTATAAGAAACAAACCTCAAATCTGAAGAAATTGCAAACTTTTATCCCATATTTTACAATATTTTAGCACTTTAATAGTAATTTCTTTCAGTAAACCTGCAAAGTTTTATTTTCGCGCATCTTACTTCCGGTTGGTGAGCCCATCCGATTGGGGATATCCTAGAACACAATTTCTTTCGGTACCCCAGAATCGGTACGGCTTCACACTGGCGGAATACCGAAATGGAAAATCTGCTACCGATCCTGCCCTAGTTGTTGGAACATGAAAAAGGTTTATTTACCCGTGAGTGGAAGAACTTAGATGAAGCCTGTGTTTATGTACCTATAAAATGAGAAACTTGATTCATTGAAGGATATTTACATAAGAACTTACTTGAGAGATAAGGAACTTGGTGACCCGTTCACTGAGGCGCGCTTTAGGACTAGATAAGATCATCTCCAGCATGTCACCCTTCAGCTTCTCCATCACAACATAAATCTGGAGACAGAACAATCTGAATGATTTCAGGGTTCACAGTAGCTTTCAGTATGTTGTATAGGTTGCATCATGGCTGGTGGTACTTCCAATTGAAAATCGAGAACACAGATTGGGATACCATACCAGAGTCATACTGGGACAGACACTAAGCACTGCCACTTGTAGGAGTCAAACCCACACAGACTGAGGTGATAACCTGTGATTAGATGCCAAACTAGATAACCACTAGGCCATGAGGGATGTCTCAAAAGGCCCTCAAAGTGAAAAGTTTCAAAATTATGCAGATAATTGAAGGCATGTAGGAATGCATAACTCACAACTGGTCCAGGTACTGCACTATACACCACAAAGCCTTGAAAAATAGCAAAAAATTTCCCACATTGGCTTGGTATTAGATTTGAACACATGACCAAAGAAGTTAAAACAGGCGGGTTGGGACTAGGATAAGAATAAGAAATGAGTCATTTTTGTGCTTGATTTCCCTTTACTATGGACTACAGATGTGAGTCGAGGGCAAAAATGGGACTGGATGTCCTCAGTTTGACAAACCAACATGAATCCAGGCATTTTGAAGCAAACCAATTCGAAGTACCAGTGAGGCAAATATGGTGGCTGGTGTGAGTATATTTGTTTAAAATAAAATGCCAAATATTATGTAGACAAATAAGGCTGGTAATTAGGATTCACACAGGTTATTTGTTGAAATATATAATATTTAAATATTTCTACCAGTACCAAATTTACTATTTTGTATTCCGTTCTGCAAGACAGCTGGTTTACAAATGACCAGGTACACCCTGTCACAGCATGACTGTAGTCTTCTTATAAATCATACTGTCTGTTAGATTTTAGAAGGGCACATAATGGCTATTCATTACACAGAAACACTCACAGGCATCACATATTTAGAGGGATAATTTTACTTGCTGAAATCAAAATGTCCTAAGGTGTAGTGGCTAGATGCCAGGACATTGTGCTACTCTTCTCTGTGTCTTAAAGTCTAAAAACTTGCATGACTTTCTTGTAAAAGTTACTGAGAATGAGTCATTCTACAAGATTATTTGCATACTTGCTGATGTGAAGTACCCTTTTGCAAATGTGGTGCTCGAAATAGTTTATCAGTTCATTTATAACAAGTATAATGCAAGTAGTGTTAACAGTTCAGATATTTTGCATCATTGCCAGATGTGTATTTATTTCTTTGTGTGTGCATATCAGGTAGGCCTGGGATTTTAAAGATACATAAAATTTACTAGGTGAAATTTAGCAGTGAATAACCCCACTTCTATGTCCTTGACTTGTGGAAAATTCTTAAAACATTTGCAATTTTTGCGACTACATTAGGTCACTGATTTTACTTTTTGTATAATGGACAAAAATTTTGATTATTTTGTCTTCCAGTGACTAGTATCGTACACTGCAGCTTATACCACACTCCATAATCCATCTTGTGTAAGACACAGTAGTTTGTCCACGCATGTACAGTCCAATGTCTGACTTACCCGTTCTGGAGTTTCAAACATCTTCTCCAAGTTAACAACTCCTGGGTGGTGGAGATTCTGTCAAAACCAGATCACAATTACAATTAACAAACTTTAAGATGAACTTGTTTTGTAATCAGCAAAGAATTTCCCAAGAAATCATTTAACAACGCTTACAAAAAATTTACTCGACCTAACTCATCTAGCATAATACAAAGCTGAATTTTGCGAATGTGTCTGTTTGATCAAAATCATGAATAAAAGTCAACAATCAGTGAATGAAAATTATTTGGAACAAGAGCACTCGGAGAGCACAGACCTCCATCAAGCATGGATCCAGATGATCCAGAGAGTGATCCAGATCACTCCCAAAATCTAATCACTTGTTCCTTGTCCCATTTAGGACATTTCCTGAAAATTTCATCAAAATCCATTCATAACTTTTTCAGCTGTCTTTAAAAATTACACTTCATGGATCCAGAAGATACAGATAGTGATCCGGATCACTCCCAAAATTTCATTATTTCTTCCTTTTACCTTTTCAAACATATATATCCGAAAAATTTCATCAAAATCCATCCATAAGTTTTTGAGTTATATCTTGTTCACCAAAGCATAAACAAACAAACTCACAAACCAACTCACACAAAAACATAACCTCCTTGGCGGAGGTAATAACCTTTTACATTAAATAGGAATTGGGTTTAAACCCTTATTTCCTTTGGACAAAGCCTTAATTCCAAAAGGTAGCTGAGAAAAAGATCAGATTTTTAAAAATTAAGAGCAAAAATCTGAAGAGGAATATAGAATTGCCCACTGAGTATGTGAGATTTTATCTATTACATGTATTCTTTCAAATTCCAAACATAACATTAAAATTCACTGTATACTTAAAAGTTCAATTTGCAGAAACACTTTCTGTGGTTTTGCTTTCAAATTTGGAATATTGGTCACCCTTAAACTAGTAAGAGGCTCAGAAAAATAAATCAACAGTTACTCCAGCTCATTAAAAAGCTGTTTGTACTTGAAAGGCAGCTAGAGTAATTCTGTTACTGTTAGTGATCGTAACTTGGCACATGTCTCACCATGGCACAAACAGTATATTTAGAATACTAACCAACATATGGTTATCATCAGCAAGATTTGTAAATTTCTGAGAATGTATCATACCATATAAGGGAGAGGCAATTGTAGATAGAAGAAGTATTACCGTATTTCCTCTTAAAAACCACTCCAAAAGGTTCACAACTTTTGAGGATAAACACACAAATCAAGTCCAATTAAGGATTTCGTGTTGAAGTTATGCTAAGTTATGGCAATCAAACAGGCAAATGAACAAACCTTGTAAAAAACAAAAACACTTAATCAAAATGTTTTAACTACCAGTAGCTTGCACCTATTTTTACCTAATGTCAGCTTTTTCTACAATACAACAGCTGTAAAACAGTAAAGTTTGATCAAATATTCACAAAAGACATTCTGGCAAATATATAGTAGAAACCTTTGACAAAATTATGTCCCATTTGATTAACATTTCTTTGTACAGTTAGGGTACTTTTGCACAATGTCACTTAATTGCATGGGGTTAAATGTTTTCATTATTTATGTAAGGTATTTTTCAATGAAAAAAGCAAGAAAGATAAAATATCTTAAGTGTCAAGCACTTACAATATGACAAAAAAAAATCACTAATACTATACACAAAAAAAATCAACTTTCTTCATTCACTTAAATTAAAACTGGTTTGATATACACAGAACTGGAAAATTGGCCACAAAATGTGTAATTTGCTGTTGGGGAAATCCCCTTACTTTTCAACAATGGGAGGTTTTTCATCAAATCTGTGGTTACTGTGACAATTGTATCTTCCGGCTACGTATCAAATCTGTTCATGTAACAAATTTCACATCTTTGGTTGATTTTACATTCCACTCTCCAACACTTCAGAATTTTGAAATATACAAGACAACACTAACTTTATGAAGAGTTATTTACAAATTAATATTGTTGTAAATTGACATTACTATAACTTGACATTATTCTAAGACATTTAAAAGCAGGTAGTATTTTAGTGAAGAAAACTTACAAGTTTACATAAAAAGAAGGGCTAAAAGCATTTCAATTTATTTAGATGACAAAGGTGTCAGTAAAAATAAAATGGATTTACACATTAATCAACAAAACTGACAGTCACTAGGTGACCTTGCAGACTATGAACTAAATAGTATTTCTGCAGATTGAAGCTATGTCCATAACGGCCTCATACAATGTTAATATCAAATACTTTGAGAAGATGGTTCTCATCATGCACACATGCTGTAAAAGAATGGTAAACTGGTTTGAAGCAACCAAAACGGTCAGCAGGTTGTATTCTTGAAGTGGAAAGCTTTCATTACAGGGCAAGAAATCCTGATAAATGTCACCTTTGGTGCTCAAAGTTTACAAGGTTCAACAATCCCTACTAGCTGCTCAGATACACAGTACATCATATAGTGTGAAATTGTTCCACAAAACCCTAATATTCACAGAAGATTTACTGCTATGATATGTGTATATGTGGATTAATTTTGTGGTGTTTGCTATGTATATGAAGAACGGTTTACTTTTGTATCATATTTGGCTGAGAATTGAGTGATTCTGAATGCTGATGAAACCCTCAACTTTGATTCTTAATAATTCCCTGTCCAGACAATTTAATCACATTGTATCAGTTTGCGATCTGTCCACTGCTAAATAAGGCGATATGGTTTTAATTGTAAGGCTGTCATAGGCTTTTGCAAATGAAAAATAAAGCATTTCAGCTGCTACTCACAAGTGTATATAAAACTGATTTTGCCAGATCAAGTACGCCAAAAGTATGTTAACATCTACAAATTGCAAAAATATGTGAAACTTCATGGTCAACTCTGTTTCAATTTTGTTTCTGAAAGTCAACTTTATGAACATTAACATGGCCACAGTTAAAGGAATTATTAATAGGTTCAGAGGATGAATTGAGGGGCCCGATGAGTTGAATTTAATTTTGGGAATTAATCTCCCATTTTGATGACAGATGATCAAACCAGAATTGATTATTCACTTGATTTTAATATTCTGTTGTTTTGGTTGTTTTCAACATTATAAATCCATTGCCTCTCAATATGACAAAACTAAACCAATAGTTTATTGCATATAAATATGCTACACAGTCAGTCTGTCAGGGACGATTAATTGATTAATCTTAAATCGTTCTACTTCTAGTTGAATTCACAGTTAAACACAATGAGTAATTGTCTCTGAAGCCTCACATATCTAAACTGGTCACTGCAATTCCATCACTTTATTACCAGGCTGCATTGGAAAGTTATTTGGCTTTGCAGCTGGTAAAATTTTCTTGAGGAATGAAGGGACTTTGCTTGTGTTTTCTGTTTTTAACTCTATCTGTAGAGAACACTTCATTTTTTACCTTCAGTATGGATTTAGCGAATTCTTACACTTTTACCTGAATAATAGCTTGTTTTTGGACCTTGTTGGGAGAGTGAGTTGTTTTGTAAGTTTTGCCTCTTTTTGTATCTTACCTGTAGAACAGACACACCTTTATCAACTTCAAGTTATGCCTCTTGTTTTGAACCTGTATAATGGTATCGTTTTGTATGGGGAGTATGGTAGAACAGTTTGTTTTGGACTAAAGTTTGTAGACTGTGTACAAGTGAAAAAACTGTTGTTCATTTGATCTTTTATCGTAATCATTTAAAACATTTATGGGGTTCAATTTCCACATGACTAAAACAGAAAATTTGTATTTAAATAATATTTAAGATACAGGAAATAATTTTTGGCACTTAAGAAAATGATGAAACAAGTCTTGACTTATTTTGTAATAAATCAACAAACGCAATATGTACTACTGTCATAATCTACTGTCAGTATCTATGCTTTGTTATTTTTTTTAATTGTTTTGGACTGATATTTGGCCTCCTATCATGTCCTTTGTTCAAAGACTGGTGTGTTATGTGCTTAAGTTTTGTCTCTTGTTTTCTTCTGTACCTGTAGAATGACTTGGTTTTGTACTTTCTCTACAGAGTGGCCTGTTTTGTGCTTAACTTTTGCCCCCGCCCCCTGTTGTTTTTTAACTTTACTTTTGTAACCTCATACTTCAGCTGTTTCTCCTCCTTAGTAGTTTACCTGAAGAATGACCTGTTTTGGTGTACAGTGTAAAACAGATGGCTTGTTTTGTGTGCTTAAGTTTTGCCTCCTGGTTTTGCATTTTACCTGCAGAATGGAGACCTCGTTTTTGAGTTGTGCCTCTTGTTTGGTGGGGAACCTCAGCTTATCTATCACCTTGATGGCAACCTCTCGACCATTACGCCGGTGCTTCCCTGTGGTGTTAGGAGGGGAAACAGAAAGTAAACACGATGCAGCATCTCACACACAAAGGCTCAGGCATAAAACACTACAACCAGAGAATTGGTCATGAAGACTCAATATGAAGGTTAACGATACTCAACAAAATGTCCTTCATTTTGGTTCTCTCATGCTTCATCTCAAGTCATGGAAGATGATAATCTCTCACTATATACATTAGTTTATGTAAACTACAGAGGCATGTAAGGTGTATATGTTATAACAGAAATTTAACAGAATTCTGAAGTTTGTCAACAGAAATTAATATTGAATGTGATGTCAACTTTGTGGTAATTTTATTATAGCTAACATAAATAAGATCTATTTCCGGGACTTAAATCAGTTGATGTTTTATGAATAGAATCTTAAAGTATTTCAAAATAGACTGCTGCAGGCTAAACAATCCTACTGCAATATGAAGTGCAATTTCTGTTGTCAAATATTCTGTCAACGAGGATATATATTAGTTAAACATTTCCTGGTAGCAGCAAAGATCTAATAGCTCAAATGAAGATTAGTTTGCAGCTACTAGAAACAAACAATTATATAATAATAAGTTTCCAGTGATTCTAACACTTCTAAAATGGGATTATTTATAACACTTACATTTGCCATACTTTTTCACGTGTAATTTACACCTCTAAATGCCAACAGAATTTCTATGTTTAAAAGGATTTCAAAATTAAAATATCTACAGATATTTACAAAATAAATATTGTTCAATGTAGATTCCCACAGAGAAATGTGTTTCTATAACCTTTATATTTAAAATATGTAGAGTAAGAAATCTAAAATTCGCCAGGAATCTAAAATTCGCCACCTCTAAAACCTTAGTTAATTTTATGAAGAAAATGATGTTTTTGTCTAAAAATTGGTATTTTTCAGTTCAAAAAGCTTTAATTTACTATACAGTCAACAAATCTCACCACAATTCATTTATTTTATTAGTATTTTCACATGTGGCGAATTTCAGATATGTGGCGAATTTTAGATTTCTTACTCTAAATCAACATTTTGCAAGATGAAAGTGACAAAGAAACTAATGAATGCAACCAGTCACAATGTTTTAGTAAGAGACAGTCACAAGCAAGGATTTCATCTGGTAATGTGGAGCATACACTGTATGTGTGAAAATATCACCTAGACAAAAATTTCACTGATTTTCAAGTACTATGAATTTCTTGAGAATGTTCAATGATGCACAGTTTCTAGAGATAAATATCAATTTATAGTATATCTGACATATCAAAGATTATTAGCCAAAATACCTGAAATTATTGGCAAGTGAACATTTCTACTTTCCATATAAAATGTGCAATATGCCAAAGCAAGGAAACCCCATTCCACATTTGGCCTCTGATGTGAAATTGGAACAATGTTTAGTTTTTTTTGTCTTACCTTAAAAAGTGAAAGAAATTTGAATTTTTAGATGAAATGTGAAATATGCCACCGCGGTCAATCCCCGCAAATTGTGTGAAGAATAAGGCTGAAACGATTAGCTAAATTTACTAGCCGGGTAGTCGCTTGCATTAACCGTCGACTAATTGATTAACTATTTCCGAGGTTTGGCATTTTTGAGAAAATACTGAAAATATCACATAAACATGTGTTCCAGATGTAAATAAACAAAATGGTGGATTGTAAGATGCTTGAAAAGCCAAAACTTTACCAGATTGTTGGGTAATTAGCTAATAATATAATATTTTGATACTTTTAAAATAAAAGACAGATCTAATTGCTCTAATTTGATACCTTTTAAGGTCTTAACTCAAAATATTCATAGTTTGAACGACCGCATAAAATCTTGTTAGGGGTGATATACATAAGAAAACGGTTCACTGGTTTAACAATATTCGCATCGACTAGTGCTTTGATAACCTAATAATCGATTGGTACAGTTAATCATTTCAGCTTTAGTAATGAAGAAGCCAAAATCATGGAAATTTGACGACTAATCAGGATGAATAGTCTCAAATCATCAGAAAATGCAACAGTTTGATTAAAATTTTCTACAATTCATTGCAAAAAACAAGCAGGACTTCTTCTGTGAAGAGTATTCCACACTTGGCCAAATTTCACACTCTTTCACACTGTAGAACACCACTTTTCTGAGTTTTAGAAGATGGTCATTAGTAATTAGTAATCAGTCATAGGGGTGTGACTTGCGTTAGAAATGGAGCCGGGTATCTCTATTGCAAATCCAGGTACCTGCAGTGACTGTCCCAAATCCAGGTACCTGTATTTTACTTGTAACCAAGCAAAAATACCAGTGACAGCTAATATGGCGGCTGGTATAACTAAGTAATAAAATTTAAAAAATTAAAACGTCAAATATCTATGACAAATTCGACTGGTACCTAGGTTCTCCCCTAGTTATTTTTTCGGAAATACATTATATCTAAATTGTTTTACAAGTACCTAGTTTACCAGTTAGCATTTAGTTTGTCCAGATACACGACCCATTTTTGAGTACCCAGCGACCCTGTCACAGCAGTAATTAGTTGTATGTTAACAGAGAAAACTAAGTTACTTATCCTTCACACTGCCACTGTCTATGCCTGCTGAACTATGTCATCTGGCATATTAGAGTGTGGAACTGGAAATTACACATTGACTGTAAAAAGATTTCTTTGCGGTCAGAAATTTCTGACTTTCATAATACTCAGCCTAAACCCCTGTCAGCAAATTGATAGACAATGTGCGTCATTTTTTGTGAAGGTTGGGGGGTTTTTCAAATTACCAATGCTAATTTGGACATCAGTAATTACATGGCTTGAAAAGAAAGCCACTCCCAACTGCCAATCAGGATAAATCTTGAAAACATAATTTACATAAAAGATGTTTTGGAAGGTAGGGCTGGGCAGTGTGAAGGATACCACAGTAGTTAAAAATACATTGTGGTTTTAGTAAGAGAACTTATATTCACAATGCAAAGGAGGTAAAAACACACTCAAGAGGGAACGTTATGATGTCAAGCTTGTACCGAGGAGACAGAGACAGTGGCGCTACCTGCAGGATGTACATTTCATTACGCTGCTGTCGCTCTTGCTTACGATTAAGTCGCAGCAAGTCCACGATTTTCACCGCGACGTCGTGTGTGAGGAGCCTGTGTTTGCCTGGATGTGTACACACATAGGAAGTAGAGGTGATGAAATTGGAACATGAGTAGTCTAACTCAATCAGAATATTCTTCTAGGGAGAGTAAAATGAATAACATTGTTGTCCAAAAGGGACCCTGCCAATAATTAACCACTAGTTTACCAGATATTTGGGGAGACTGCGTTTGATTTATTTGGGATAAACACTGGTTTCCACACAAAGGGTAGCTGACAGGTTGGATTAATATTTTAGCAGTGTATACTACTTGGTCGTGACTCTGTAGTCTGTACTATAAAATGCAGGGGCTATATTCGTGAAGGCTAAAGCTGAGCCAAAAATCACACTACTAAAGTTCACAAATAAAATGGCTCAGCTGATCTTTGGATGAAAACTGTATTAATAAATGTAACTATGATTTTTGGAAAAAGTGCAGAAGATTTAATCAAATTTAAGTCAAAATTTAATCAATTTTGATGGGTGGATCAAAGTCAAAGGTAATCTAAAAGTTGAGCCAAAAATTAGCTCAAATCCTCTGTGAATGCCAATTTTTGTCTTAATCTGATAACTGGACTAATTAAGGCTCATTTCAGCCCAAAAAATGTTGCTGGTCCCTCTGGTGAATACAGCCGCAGGGGATCAGCATGCAACGATTAAGTTTTTCACCTGGGACTGACATGAATCTCAATAGTAAATAGCAACTGCGATTGGACAGGGCAAGTCTGGAGACACAACAGTTCTTCAAAATATTGCACATGAAGACTGCTAGTGTAACTTAGATATTTAACACCTAATTACACCAAAGACACAAGGTCAGGCAATAGATAGCATGCTTCACATTTCAAAGTCACAAACTAGCCATTGTGTTGTATAATAGATATGTATCAAGTTTATACTTTCTTTGAGAGTGCTTTATTTAGAGGCTGATAAAAGATTCCAGTCCCAGGCAAATTCACTTATCTTACCTTATAATGCATACTTATTAAATATAACAGGATAAAGAGTCAAACATGGAGTGTGACAATAAGGTTTGATGCACTTAAATGCTCAAATATTTCATATTATTTATTTCACTTGAATTTTGTCTAATTAAAGTCAGAATTACATGAAAGATGACAACATACTTTCCCATTAAATCAAGCAAGATTATCCATCAAAGATATCAAAATGAGCCATCCCGCTAAGAAGAGGTCAATCTAGGTCAAACTAGGACTTGTTCCCTATCACCTTCAAATCCTTACACATCATAGTGTAAAACAGATGTGTGCTGAATGATCAATTACAGTGGTCAATGGAACATTTATCAGAAAACTGTTGAGCCTTGAATGATAAGTCCCAGAACTCATCTCTCCATTGCCTTGTTATATCAATGTCAGTTGCCTAGAAGGAACAATTACACCACTACAGATTTAGCAGAATAATAATTATGAAATTTTAGCAGAATTTGATGAATTACACCCACTAAAGTCTATAAAACAAATATTACATAGTTAATTCAATTTTCTCCAAATAACCCAATAAACTTTTAACTATAATATGAATACAAAAACTTTTTGTTTAAATGTGTATCTACAAACAATTGGTTAATGAGCAAAATAAATATGTGATAGTATACACCTTTTCAGAACTTAAAGAAATATTTTAAAGAATTATTGCAATGAGCAAACTTGACTATAAACAAATGATAAACAGAAGAATAAACAACAAACAAATGTTCATGTTAATTCTGAAAGGTCTCTCCAATAAAATGTCCCACACCTTGTTCTATAAAGGGTTATTTGAGGAAAATGCACAATTAATCAAGACAGCCACCAAAAGCTATTTGTTGTGTATCTGCCATACAAGACAAATTTCACTCTTATGGTGTGGAGATAAAGTGCAGTCTATCTTATGTTTTATTGGCTATAATCTATTCCCTGATATTAACTTACTTTTAATTAATTTTGGTAACCTTAACATTTCAAACCTGGACCGACTTTGGGTCTTCCCAATTTGACTTTGCGGCTAGTTTTTACTTTACCGGTACAAGATTTGGGCGATAATATAATTTAACATTTTTAGCAATTCCATCCTTTTATTTTTATTGTAATACACAGGAATACTATTATGGGGGTTGGGGGCTTGCCCCCATTTATAACTCTCTTAATTTAATTTCATATTTCCTTGACAATTTCCAGTAATTATCAAACATGGCGGATCCCATAACGGTAAAGTAAAACTGCCCCGACATTTGCAAATCATGTTACAGGAAACATATTGAGTCTTTCTGGATTTTGCTTGACGAAGCCTAAACTTCACAAGCAGTGTCACAACACCATCTGCAGACCAAAAATTGTGAGCTAATTTCTGCATTTCGTAAACAGTTACTTGGTGGATCATGGAAGACATGGGTCATGTGACTCAAATTAAGTTCCAGCAATAATCAAAAATAAAAGAAATCAATGCAGCCAGTAATATTCAAAATTTAAAAAAAATTTTGAATTTTTATGTTCAGATGCTAATATACATTAGGTTAAATTTTCATGATGCAAGCAGGATTTTTCAACACTTGTGTAACAGCCTAATAAGAAACCAATAATTCAAACAAAATATGTCACTTTATCTCTGAACATGATTACAATACCTTGTCACCTTAAGACCAGTATCAGATTAAACCTTAAAAGATGGGGGAATACAGAGACACCATTACCACATATCACAAAAAAAGAACCTCAATTATCTGAACAGCATCATGGAAAACCATTTTGCAATGTTGCCATCCTTCTAATTTTCCAGAAACAGATTGTATGAATTAATACATCTTGACTATCACTTGTGCTGAAAATCAGTTTGTATTTTCTGAAAAAGTATTTTGTTCAGGGCTGTGACAGTTGTCTGGCAACTCGAAAAACAGGGCCAACTGTGTTGTAAAAGTAGATGCAAACTAACAAACTGGTTACTCCTGGAATTATCAACATAATGTATTGTTTATTTCCATAAATAACATACTTTTTTTATTAGGTGAAACGTAATTGTTGAAGTTAGATTGCTTACCCAATATTTTTTTTTTTTTTCCCACATAATTTTAATAACTTTCACAGATGGGACATTTTACTTTCGACCACCATATTAGAGTTACTTGTGATGGGACCTTTGTTTTGTATGCTTGTCAATGATACGGTGAAACTTAAACAAAACTGTATATGAGCCATAATTAAGAACTGGAAATAGCTTTTGTGATTTATTACAGAGGGGTTAACCATCATTTACACCCAGTATAAACTAAAAATGTTAGAAATTTCACCAAATGTAATTTTTTTCACTGTTTTGATGAAGTATCAGTCATTAAAAAGCCTAAAATAATGATGCTTTTTTCATAACTGGTTCCCAAACATTCTTTGTGGACTTGGTTGTTTCGGGTTTTGCATTTACTAAGATTATCATTTCTTGAAGTATCTAAGAAACCCATCCAATATCTAAAGGTAAAGTCTGGAGGTCTACTTTATTGTAAATACAATTTGGGAATGAGATTTACAATGGTAAACGTATATATGAAGCAGTTGCAAATACCCATTTCACAGAATATCAGTTCAGATAAGAGAGGTTCTACTTTGCTGTGCTGTAAATGTCCACACCCCATAGCAGGATACACATGTACATATATAACATCCAAAATATATGACATATACATTATTATATGCAATATACTAATATCATATGGAAAAGCTCTTTCAGAGAAATACAAAAATAACTATCTTTCAGATGTATCATGTTTATTTTTTTTCACATATCACTGGAATTTAATTCCAATTTGAAAAACAATTTTAGCAGCAGTAAAATAAGCTATTATAGCTCTGTCAAAATTTTTGTACAGTTAACTTTAACACTGTGACAAATGAATATACACATATTGCTATGTATTGGATCAGAACCAATGATGGCAGAGATGAGAGTCTAAAGGATTATATGTCATCACGATTACAACTAGGTTCCTACCAACTGGTTGACTTATTACATCATGAAAACTATAAGTCAATCAAAAACTAAATCATCTGTAGCATTATGTTGGAAAATATAAACAAAAAATGAGTTACTTTTTTTTAAAAAAAAAAAGTGAGAAATAACCTACCTCCATACACAATTCCAAACTGTCCTGAACCCAGTACATCATCAGGGAAGATCTGGTAGAGTTTACTGATGTCCAGCTTGTCCTCAGACTCCCGGTCAGTGTGTGACTGTTCACTGGACTCTGCAAAAACAGATTGATTGGTATATAATATACTACTGCTGGTATGACCAGTCAGTTTTGCAGCTGAGTACTACAAGTATTTGTTTCACATCTGTACGCGACCTTGTAAATGACCTCTGACATAAGTTTTGTAATAAATTTGGTATTACATACATCAGATGTCATATTTATGTGAATACATACTTGCGATGCTATTTAAAAAGCACTCACTTAAATGTAAAACTAGCCAGAATTGGCAAGGCATAGTTTTTATAAGTAACAGGAGTAAGTGACATAATTCAAATAATTTTTTATGAAAATATAGGGAAACCAGATCACACAAAACATGTATCAGCATTTAAAAGAAAAAAAAAGTTAAGAAAAACAAGCTACAGTAGACATGGTACGAGTTCAATCTCCAGTACCCACATGCATAGGATATGCTACTTGTTATGGCCAACTTCCCCTTAGAATATTCAGTCAAACCATTTTCTCACAATCGGAAATTGAACATTTTAATAACCTGCACACAAATTGAACTTACACTCACTCTACTGAAAAGAGTCAATCGAGTTTATTCAAAAGGTCTTACATATTTATGGTTTATGGTTGAAATACTAAAGTTACACTAGTACTTGTTAGATAAGACTTTTAATCACATTTTGTATGGAATACAGTTTTGTCAAATGTATTCTTGTTATGGCTTTCAGTGGCTCTAATGTTGTACTACACTAATCCTGTAACAATACCCTACTCCTTCAAGAGTATTCTTTTCAATA
Organism: Sabellastarte sp. h YS-2021; assembly: GCA_964017235.1. NCBI lineage: Eukaryota > Metazoa > Annelida > Polychaeta > Sabellida > Sabellidae > Sabellastarte > Sabellastarte sp. h YS-2021. The sequence continues at coordinate 22,332,863 of OZ024928.1, forward strand.
ATAAATGTAAATAAAAATGGACCCTTTTTCTTAAAATAAAACCAGCAGAAAGTCATCATTTTTGCCAATTTTTAGGTGAATATGACAAGAAATCTGCTGATGTTTGATTAAAAAATAGTCCTGTAATTATCTTCTGTACTCCAGACAATCCATAGTTTTGTAATTGGGTGGTCTTTTACCAAAAGTCTACTCCTTCACATGTATTCTTTTCAATGATAAAGTAGATAAAACGGGACAACTTTTATTTAAATATACAGTGACATTTCTATCAAGAACTCGGCAGGAAAATATTATTTTTTCCTCATTCTTTACTCCAATTATTCCAATTCTATACTCTTTAATACTTATCTCTAACTGTAATATTTTGATAAAATCTCTTCCTTTTTGTCACAGGAGCTCGGTTTAATTTTACACAGACAAATGATGTATCAAGAATTAATTAAAACAGTGTAAAACCAGAAGTATTAGAACAGAATGATAGAGTGTGATTAATTCTCTCCCATTTTTTTTTATAAATAAATTTGCAGAAAAAGGATAAAGATGTGGTATGATGTAAACTGTTTCTCATCACACATATTAGTTCTTTACAGATAGATTTCATTAACTGCCAAGGACATTTTTCTCCCACTGCTTTGTCCAGGGGATGGTGGTATCAAGTTTTGTCAGTTTTTAATGCAACTGCAAATGTCAACACAATTAACTAATTGCCTTTTGCAAAAAAAAAAGAAGAGTAACAGCATGAACAGTGGAGTAAAGCTTACCATTTTTTTCTAGATAAAAAACAAAACAAAACCAGGTTTAAGTGTGATCGGCTTTCCTTAGCAACAGGTTGGCAATGGACGGAGTTGCATAAATGGAAACCTCAGTTACAGTGTTGATTCTTGCAATTTTGAAATCTGGAGACAGTTCCCCATTCTACTTCTTCCTCCTTCACCTTTACCTATGTTCTTATAATCAAAAGTGTCCTTACTGGGTTTTGGCATTAAAGACATCGGCACCATATGCGTTTGCTTCTGTCTGTCTGTCGGTCTGGATGTCAGTGTATCTACTCAATTGCACTCTTCTGAAGTATCTAACCAATTTAAAGTGAAGGGGTTAATGACACAATGGACTTACAGGCAAAATGACCCGTCTTGGTGCACTCTCGCCTGTTTGCTTACCTGTTTGTTTATTTCCTTGTCTGTCCATCTCCCCTCTTACTATCTGAAGTATACTGGGTTCAGGATAACTAAAGCCAGCACCTGATTTACTGCATTACATTAGTTTCCCGGTCACATCCTCAATTGTCGAATGGCTCACACTTTGGGCACCTAATTAGAGCCTGTCCCCTCTGCCTGGGTTCAACTCCCACATTTACGTGACAATACAGAGGGCCTGTTCCAATATGACCCTGGCTATTGAACAGGATGTAAATCACTGATGTTGAATTCCCTTTCCCTGTCTTCTCTCTCTACAGTCTTACCATCTCAACCATCCACACAGGGATTGATAGTTACACATACAGTAGAACCTTGATTATCCAAACCCCATGGGAGACATACAATCCAGTTGGATAATCGAGGGGTTCGGATAGATGAAGGAAGCCGAAATTCACCGTCTATGGGTTAAACAGTGAGGAATAATTGAAGAAATATCGTTTTCATGCAATAAACATTGATGTTGGTGGTCACTGATAACATAATTTAATATATTTGTTTCATATATTAATATAAGTAACCCTTCAAATGTCGCTTATTTGCTCCATATCCATGGATATTATTTTTTTTATTTAAAATATTACGCGGACTTGAGCTGGCTGTGTTCAGTTGGTATCTGGATTGTTCAAGTTTTAATTTTAGATTAACATCATCCCACATTTTGTCAACTGAAAAACTCGGGAGATTATTTAGTGTAAAATGCAAAGCGAACACGCCTTCAGTGATACGGGTGTTGGTTGGTAATGCATTGTTCACTTCTTTTCTTTTATACCCGTTGTCAGTCTGTGAACTGATCTGCTGGGAGATTATAAATTGCGAAAGCCAATCGAACACGCTTTCACTGATTGGCGCATTATGAAAGAAGTTGTGTAGCGGGGTCGTGTAATTGAATTAATCCCTCCCCTATTGTAACAAATGTGATAAATATAAAAGAAGTTAGGCATTTCTGTGAATGGTACGTCTTATAAAGCACTGGAATTAATAGTTTCCGAGACTGTGTAAAATCCTGTATTATCGCTCACCATAGAAGGTGCATTAATATATGTAGGGAGCAACGATTTTGGTTCAGTTAATCCAGAGATTTGGATAATAGAAGGCTGGATAATCGAGGTTCTACTGTATTAGTACCTGTCTCATTGTATTATAGTCTATTTATCCGTCTGTCTACTGTCTCACTAATTGAAGCATCCATGCTAGGTTAAGGCGTTACAGGTGTAAACACCTCTTTTATTGCACTGCGATCTATTTACCTGCTTATCTACTGTTTTACCATCTGGATCATTCAGTAGGCTTCATAGTAACAGGTATTAGCAGCTGTCAGATAGTATTGTAGTCTATTTACCTGTCTATCTACTGTCTTATCTTTTGAAGCATCCACGCTGGGTTTAGTAGTCACATATTACCACCTGTCCTATTGCATTGTGGGCTATTTACCTGTCTTTCTACTGTCTTACCATTTGAAGCACCTATGCTGGGTTTAGTAGGTACATATTAGCACCTGTCTTGTTGCATTGTGGGCTATTTACCTGTCTTTCCACTGTCTTACCGTTTAAAGCATCCATGCTGGGTTTAGTAGGTACTTTTTTGGCCCCTGTCTTATTGGATTGTAGTCTATTTTACCTGTCTATTGTCTTACCGTTTGAAGCATCCACGCTGGGTTTAGGGGTTACAGGCATCAATGCTTGACGTATTGCATTCTCCCAGCAGATAGCTTGCTCCAGTCCACTACCACTCTCTGCTGATGTCACCACATTCTCCTGTGTACCTGTAAATTATAAACATTTTATAATTGACTTCCTTGTGATACTCTATCTTCAATTGTCCATTTCATTTGGCACAGCCTTTTACATGAATCAACCAACTTTGAATGCGTTATAAAGACAGTTGTGTTGGTAGAACAAAAATTATTTTTACCCACCTGATAACTTAACACCAGATGCCCAACACCTGTATTTTCAAAAATACTTAGAACAAAATCTAAGCTTGAAAACATATTTTTCTCCACCAAAACAACATCAGGTTGGAGGTATTTTAGTTACGTTTATCAAACTATCAAAGTTATTCAGAAAATTAAAATACACCAATAAATAAAAATCAAAGATATATACCCAGTAGTGGGTAAATCGTTTATCAATGTTGCCGATATTTATTGTTTTGGAACTGGACTCCCAATATCGAGATCTAAAGACGTATTTCAATATCGGCATTTTAAGTAAAACTGTAAACTTACACTGTTAATATCTGATATAAAGCCCAACTGTGAAGAAATTGTACACTTTTATCTCACATTTTTTAAGTTTTCAATGCATTTTTGATGAAAACTGCAATGTTTTGTTTTGATAAATTTCACTTCCAATAAGTGGTTCGGGACACGCTAAAATAAAACGTTTTTGTTTTCTCAAATTCGGACTATTTGGTAGACAATCTAACCCCCGCGATATCGCCCGATATTGAAATATTTTTACATTCAATATTGATACGCACAAAGCCAAATGATTTACCCCCTAATACCCAGATCATAGAAAATGTGAAATGATATACATGTAGCAACAATTTTTATATATATTTTAATGAAGGTTAATTTTTGTAACCACAATTGTTTCTAGATTTTGGTGTGATTGTTAGGTGACCATCCTCCCTACTCACCCCCACACGTAGGGTCCTCCCCGACCAGGTAGACAGTATCATTATTGAGTTTCATGTCAAACACATGTGGGTTCCTGGAGCCCTCCACCTCACTCACAGTTTTCACCTTCTCCAGGTGAACAATGTCATTCAGAAAAATCTCCTACAATATAGACATAATAGTGCATTGATTGATTTGATTGGAATAATTTACATAGCACCAGACTGAATGAAACCATCATTGTCTAAGATACCAATTGTTCAAGAAAGAAATACTACAAGGTTAAGGAGATCAATAGCAAACAGAGTCTATCAAGAGCAAGACTATATAAATGGGAAGGGAAGCTTGAAAAGATAGGTTTGATTAGCTATTCAGGATTATCTTTAACCTATCAGGATCAAACTATCATTTTTGTCGGCTTTACAACAGTTGATGTTAATGCTAAAAATTTTGTACATTTGACCCCCCCCCCAAAAAAAAAACTCCAAATTGGCCACAAATTGGTACTCAGCTTTTCCATTCTAATCTGGAGGATACTATTGTTGGTGGCTTTTGATGGAAGTGATTGTTTGCAGAAACTCCTGTGACTCCACAATTTTATTTGTCCCTTTTTTCCAATGACAATATCATTTTGTCAGAAAAGAAGACTGACTTCTCCTATCTATACTGAGGCTATAACTCAATCAGGCATCCTTTTGTATCAGTAATAACGAGCATTCATCCCACAGATATTATCAAATTACCTCACGTCTGGTCCATCAGCAATGTTTGAGTCATCAAGAATATCATTCTTATTACAAATGCAATTCTGCACTTTTCTATATGCAATTATTGCTGTATAGTGACTGCGTAAGTGAACTGAAAAATAGGGCTTTATTATTATCTCCACTATGGCCCGATTATTTACGTTTTCACTTTCGTCTGTTTGCCTGTTGGGGGGCCAGTGAAAAATGTACTTAACTGACTTTTAAGTGAGGGAGTCTGAGAGAAAAAAAACAAACCTTACATCAAGGGTGAATTTTAGGGACGACTGGAGTGAAGACGGAGTAAACTTAGTTGTATTTTCAAAAATTTTATCCAGTCTCAGACTTTACAAACACATTTCCAAACAAGGCTGTATCTGGACAGTTTGATGGAAAAATGTGAACAGGGAACTTTACTTGACTATTTTTCTGCAGTTTTTCCATCCAGAATGTTTTTACATGAAGATCAACCCTAACAGAAACTGAGAGAGAAATTCTAATAGTCTGGTAGTCAAGATCTTTAAGGGTTATATCTATTAGAAATAACAAAATAATCATGAAGAATATTTATAGAGGTAAAAAATTGGGATTGGTTTCACCAACCAGTATAGCATATTGTCCATTAGGTGGGATGTATTAACACAATAAAACAATGATTTCAGTGAGTAAGAATACGGAATACATGTGAAGTGGTGTACAGGCAGAACAGCTCTACAATCGGTAGAAAACACATTGGCTTCTGACTGAGATTAAGTTTTCAACTGAACAATATCTGATGAGGGAATTTAGTTTTAGTAGACAAACCTTCAACTTTCCAACTACACAATAAGCCTGGATACAGGCTAAAGCCCAGTTATTCCATTGTGAAAATAGGACTATAAAAGATTACTGGAGTATGCATGAAACAGTAGAGAATGTATTATCAGGAGTACAGAATCAACTAAAGCGTACTCAGTTTGACTTAAATAACGGCAAATTCTTAATATTCATGTAAAAATTAGCATAAACTATACATTTCTATCATTCTGAAAAGACAAATGGTCAAATATTATTACATTATCATTAAAGGAATACTCATTAATATCAATATTCCATTGTTGGACTTTTGTGTCAACCTTTTCAAAGATTCAGCAAAATATTGAGGCGATGCAAAGAGAGGTACAAAAGTTCATTTTTTTCTCTGTGGAAGGTCTCATGGGAAATACGTGCTGTATTGTCTTACTAAATTATATCTGGTTACCCTTGGCATGTGGCCAGTCGCCATCGTGGGTCATCAAGTCGTGAGTTGAGAAATTCAATGTGAGACCATAACACCGGTCATAAGTACATCCTTGTCCCTTTAAGGTCTGTGCCCAACTTGAATTTCTTGGTGGATGGCCCCAAAGGAGGGACCAATCGCCATTAAAATTTACCAATGGCACCTAGGTATTAGGAATGGAGGACTGATAAATAAATATTCGAGTACAAACATTATGACTCGCAGGAGTCTTAAGTGTAACTTAGTACATTAGCCACCGGACTGCAAATCACAGAAAACTGTGGACCTGATGTCTGGACTCACCTTATAATAACGGGTGGAGTTTTCATTCTGATACATAACCACAGATCTGGTATCCAACTTCCAGTAGTGACGCTTTCTCTGAAATGACAAAGATCTGGGCATATTTAAACACCTCTGGAAACAAAAGAAACAGCCTTTGATCTTTACTAATATAGAGTGTGGTCTCTTTCAATTTATACAGCCTCTTTGCTACTTTATCATCACCCTACATGAAGGCTTAATGTATTTGTTCTTTATGAGTGTAGTCTAATAAAATATGCTTTAATCAAAAAATACCTAATAATAATGAAAATGCTTTTGATGTATAACAAGCAAACAGATCTATTTCTGTAACCTCATCCTTACTTCATCTGTACATCATTAACTCTGTAAGAACGCTAAAGGTATTTCTACTTTACGATCGTAGCATATTGCTAATAACACAGGTTTACATCAAAAACACCTGATCTGACCATATATGCTTTCATGTCCAATATGATGAGAAGAGGATACCTATGACCCACAATGAACTCTCAGCTTTACCATATGCATAGCAAGGAATGTGACATTAACCCCAGCATGAGAAATTCACCACACGAGTCATACCTTCAAATAGGGCGGCAAAAGCCAGTAGTGATCAAATGTTTAGAAACTGATTAGATAACATACATCCCAGTAAACATAGCAAACGTTTATAAACGTTTAGTAAACCTATAAACGTATTTTTTAAACCAAATATAAACCTAAATATTGACAATTATTCAATATTATGGGTTTATAAACATTTTGGCAACGTTTATAAACGTTTTTAAATAAACATTTATAAACATTTATACATAAACATTTATAAATGTTTATACATAAATGTTTATAAACGTTTTTAAACATTTACAAAGAGTGAAGAATATCTTAACCTCGCTTTCATTTGGGATGATGACATCACCACAGCCATTTTGAGAGAAACTGGAGAAATATTTCTGTTACTATATCTTGCTGTATCACTGTTCTTTGAAGCCATCATTATATTCTAAGTAAAGATATAAAAGTATATAATATCATCAAATTATATACTTCTATATATCTACTTAGAATGTAATGATGGCTTCAAACAACAGTGATACAGCAAGATATACTTACAGAAATATTTCTCCAGATTTTAAACACGTGTATAAACGTCTATAAACGTTTATAGGCAAATGTTTAGGGATCCATCATTTTAAACCTAATCTAAACCGTGGCTAGTTAGGTTTATAGACGTTTATAAACGTTTGTAATGTTTACTGGGATATAATTGTTACCAAACAGTTGATAGAAATGTCTTGAAATTAAAACTAGAGGATCGCTCGCAAAAAAAAAAGATAATGTTTTTGCATAGCAAAAACAAAGCGTCCCGAAAAGGATATAAAGGTGAGTGCTAAAGTATTAAGAAAATGCTTCGTTTCTAGCCTTATACTGTTGTGGCAACCAAAGTCAGCGCAGTCTGCTCTATCTAGCACGGTTTTCAAGATATAAGCATTTTTGTGTTTTGCAAAAAATTCGAAAATTAAAAATGTCCGCTATATTTGGCGAGACAAAAATATTTTGAAAATTGGCATGGCTACTCTGCAGAGATACCCAGCAGGTCCAAAATTTTGTTGAGTTCACTCCATATAGCACGGTTTTCGAGATATAAGCATTTTTGTGTTTTGCAAAAACTTTGAAAATTCAAAATGGCCACCATTTGTGGGGAGACAAAAATTTTTGTCAAGACCACTGCCGTGGTGTGTATCTCCCGCCGAGCACTAAAGCAGAAGAAATAGCTTTTCCGAGATATTCACAATTTTTCATTTTCGTGTGTGATAGGTCTTCCAAAAGTAGGCGAATGAGTTATTTGAGAAAAATTGGCTATCTGCAATACTATTAAGAGATAATTCACATTTACTCATTTTGAGTAGGTGAATAATTATCTATGGGTCTGAAACTTCACCAAGTGAAAGCTCTCCCAAAAGTAGGTGAATGAGTTATTTGAGAAAAATTGGCTATCTGCAATACTTTTACAGATAATTCGCATTTACTCATTTTGAGTAGGTGAGTAATTAGCTATGGGTCTGAAACTTCACCATGTGAAAGCTCTCCCACAAGTAGATGAATGAGTATTTGATAAAAATTGGGTATCCGCAATACTTTTACAGATAATTAGCATTTACTCATTTTGAGTGGGTGAATAAATAGCTATGGGTCTGAAACTTCACAGAGCGAAAGCTCTCCCAAAAGTAGGTGAATGAGTTATTTGAGAAAAATTGGCTATCTGCAATACTTTTAGAGATAATTCACATTTACTCATTTTGAGTAGGTGAATAATTAGCTATGGGTCTGAAACTTCACCAAGTGAAAGCTCTGCCAAAAGTAGGTGAATGAGTTATTTGAGAAAAATTGGCTATCTGCAATACTTTTAGAGATAATTCACATTTACTCATTTTGAGTAGGCGAGTAATTAGCTATGGGTCTGAAACTTCACCAAGTGAAAGCTCTCCCAAAAGTAGGTGAATGAGTTATTTGAGAAAAATTGGCTATCTGCAATACTTTTAGAGATAATTCGCATTTACTCATTTTGAGTAGACGAGTAATTAGCTATGGGTCTGAAACTTCACCAAGTGAAAGCTCTCCCAAAAGTAGGTGAATGATTAATTTGAGAAAAATTGGCTATCTGCAATACTTTTAGAGATAATTCGCATTTACTCATTTTGAGTAGGTGAGTAATTAGCTATGGGTCTGAAACTTCACCAAGTGAAAGCTCCCCCAAAAGTAGGTGAATGATTAATTTGAGAAAAATTGGCTATCTGCAATACTTTTAGAGATAATTCGCATTTACTCATTTTGAGTAGGTGAGTAATTAGCTATGGGTCTGAAACTTCACCAAGTGAAAGCTCTCCCAAAAGTAGGTGAATGAGTTATTTGAGAAAAATTGGCTATCTGCAATACTTTTACAGATAATTCGCATTTACTCATTTTGAGTAGGTGAGTAATTAGCTATGGGTCTGAAACTTCACCAAGTGAAAGCTCTCCCAAAAGTAGGTGAATGATTAATTTGAGAAAAACTGGCTATCTGCAATACTTTTAGAGATAATTCGCATTTACTCATTTTGAGTAGGTAAATAATTAGCTATGGGTCTGAAACTTCACCAAGTGAAAGCTCTCCCAAAAGTAGGTGAATGAGTTATTTGAGAAAAATTGGCTATCTGCAATACTTTTAGAGATAATTCGCATTTACTCATTTTGAGTAGGTGAGTAATTGGCTATGGGTCTGAAACTTCACCATGTGAAAGCTCTTCCAAAAGTAGGTGAATGAGTTATTTGAGAAAAATTGGCCATCTGCAATACTTTTAGAGGTAATTCGCATTTACTCTTTTTGAGTAGGTGAGCAATTAGCTATGGGTCTGAAACTTCACCAAGTGAAAGCTCTTTGGGATAGCCGCTCTGCAGAGATACCCTGAAGATAAAAAATTTCGTCGAAATCGCTCTATGTAGCACGGTTTTCGAAATATTAGCATTTTTGTGTTTTGCAATTTTTGCGCAAAAATTCGAAAATTCAAAATGGCCGCCATTTTTGGCAAGACAAAATTTTTTTGAAAATTGGCATGGCTACTCTGCAGAGATACCCTGAGGGTCAAAAATTTCGTCGAAATCGCTCTATCTAGCACGGTTTTCGAGATATAAGCATTTTTGTGTTTTGCAATTTTGCGAAAAATTCGAAAATTCAAAATGGCCGCCATTTTTTGCGAGAAATTTTTTGTTTGAAAATTGGCATGGCTACTCTGCAGAGATACCCTGCGGGTCAAAAATTTCGTCGAAATCACTCTATCTAGCAGGATTTTTGAGATATAAGCATTTTTATGTTTTGCAATTTTTGCGAAAAATTCGAAAATTCAAAATGGCCGCCATTTTTGGCGAGAGAAAATTTTTTTGAAAATTGGCATGGCTACTCTGCACATATACCCTGTGGGTCAAAAATTTCGTCGAAATCGCTCTATCTAGCAGGGTTTTCGAGATATAAGCATTTTTATGTTTTGCAATTTTTGCAAAAAATTCGAAAATTCAAAATGGCCGCCATTTTTGGCGAGAGAAAAATTTTTTTCAAAATTGGGATAACTACTCTGCAGCGATACCCTGTGGGTCAAAAATTTCGTCGAAATCGCTCTATCTAGCACGGTTTTCGAGATATAAGCATTTTTGTGTTTTGCAATTTTTGCAAAAATTTCGAAAATTCAAAATGGCCGCCATTTTTGGCGAGACAATTTTTTTTTGAAAATTGGGAAAAGTACTCCGCAGAGATATCCTGCGGTTCAAAAATTTCGTCGAAATCGCTCTATCTAGCACGGTTTTCGAGATATAAGCATTTTTGTGTTTTCCTTATTTGGAAAATTCGTAATGATTAATTAATCATTAATTACTCGGCCATTTCTTGACCAATCAATGCCAAAATCTAACGATTTCCAGATTTTAATACAATGAATGTATTTGCCAAGTTTCAGGTGAATTGATAAAATTCCTTTCAAGTTATCATCCGGACAAGCTTCCCCATCGAAAAAAGACATTTTTGGTCATGTGACCTCTCTGATTGGTTGAAATGTCACTGCAGCATATTCAAAAAAATTCCCCAAGGCTACTGCCTAAACCTGCCAAATTTGAAAAGAATCCGCCTAACGGTTACAGAGTTATAAGGAAAACAAAATGCGGAGCCGGCGGAGCCGCAGGAGCCGGCAGAGCCGGCGGAGCCGGAAGCTCTCCCATACACAAACAAGCGTCCCGCAAGGGACGCTTAACTAAACAAGGCCACTGCCGCAGCATTTATCCCCCGCCTGGAATCAGTAATAATGGAGAACTAAATGAGATAAGGGCTTTATAGTAAGATAACCCCACTTGACATTGAAGAATGGGTCAAAGGTAAAAGTCAGCAGTCTCAGGCCTTTACTTCCTTTAAGTTGTTTTCACATTTGGAACCCCTATTAGCAATGATAAGGGAGATATAAGGCCTTTTTAATAGGATAATCCCATTTAACATGCGATAAGACAGCCATTTTGGCTTCGAAACTAGGTCAAATTACTATCAGCTTAACTTTCCTGGCCATATATATTTTGCGCATATTTGATGAACCTAGCTGCAATATTTCACGTTTTAGAGCATCTTAATGAATTTTAAATAATTGGATATGGTGGCCATTTTGTTTTTCAAAATAAGGCCAAAATTTTTCTCAGACATTTGAAGGCCAAGAGTTTTAATGGTCTGAACCTGTAAGAGCAATATTAGGGGAGATAGAAGGCCTCTTAAAATGTAAATTTGATGAAGCTAGCTGGAATTTTCGACATTTAGAACAACTGTATGATTTTTAAACAATTGGCTATGGCGGCCATTTTGTTTTTCAAAATGAGGCCAAAATTTTGCATAAACATTCCTTGCAAATTTGATGAAGATGTCTTTATAAATGAATAAGATATTAAGGTTTATGCTGAAACCTGACAAACGGATGCACGGACGGATGCACAAACAGATGCACACACGCATGGAAGCCGTTTACAATTTTAGACCACAGCCTTTGCTTTTCATGGTCTGTCTTTACAATCTGAAGCCACAGCACCAATAATATGGGAGAAATAAGGACGTTTTAGTGTGACGACCTTGACTAAAATTTTTCAGAGACAGGTTTTCATAGCCATAAACATTCCCTGCAAATTTGGTGAAGATATGCAATATTTGGGGAGATATAAGGCCTTTTTAATAGAATAACCCTGTTTGCCATTAAACATGCGATATGGCAGCCATTTTGTTTTTTGAACTAGGTCAAATTTATTATCAGGCTAGCTTTTCTAGCCATATAGCTTTTGTGCGAATTTGATGAAGCTAGGTGGATATTTCAAGATTTAGAGCACCTTTAGGATTTTCAAACAATTAGCTATGGCGGCCATTTTGTTTTTCAAAGTGAGGCTAAAATTTTTCAGAGACAGGTTTTTATAGCCATAAACATTCCCTGCAAATTTGGTGAAGATATGTTCATAAATGAATGAGATATTAAGGTTTATGCAAAAACGTGACGAACGGACGGACGGACGGAAGGCGTTTTATAATCTCCCGACCACGGCCTTCGGGAGATAATAAAGGGGAGTTTCTTCCAAGTCAAATTTTCACCTTATGTGGAGAATATAACATTTCACACTGTTACTGGGGGGAAAATGGTCTTTTTAATTTAAATATTATTTACTTAATGTTCTTTTAAATTTAACTCAAAATATCTTGTCTTGTTAGCACACACCTTTATTGAGACTATGCGGTGGTCTTTCTTGAGAAGATCTGTATTTCATTTAGATTTTTTTTTTCAATTAAACGTTAGGTACACCAGTAAGTAATGCCTTCTTGAGGTTGAAATGCACTGATGCAGCATTTTAACTCATGCTGTACTTGGATAAGATTAAATTAATGAGTTAGTGAAAATAATCTGTCAGTTGAGAAAATATGTATCTCTGCCTTATATTTTATACTATTGTGTAAAAATGTTTGCATCAGATTAGCTATCAGTTCTCATCAGAGGCTGGATTGGGAAGTGGATTTACCCCTTGAAGTACTTTTTTGCCTGCGCAGGAGCAAACTCATGCTCCTCAGAAGAAGTTTTTTCTCCTCAGGATCAATTCAAAAATGATGTCTGAATAAACAGATAAGATTGTCTCTAAACACTATAACAAACCTAATCATAGAGTTAAGAACATGGAGTTCAGCATAGTGCAATGGATGGGAGAAGGTACCACGCTAGATGCCTCCACTAAAAGTAAAAGACAGGAGACATATTACATATATTCTTTTCCCACCCTTCACCCTGCAGGTATCAGCATATTTGTGTGAGCCTAAGCCCTCTTATTGCACTCCTCACCTAAGTGCTACTGTTTTTATATTAATTCATGCTGTACTTAATGTCAAAATACAGTCCTGGACCGACAAATGTTTCTATGCAATAAGGGTCAATAAAAGTGTTTGTGTCCAAATAACATCCACCCCAAAATTCATTTCAAAATTAGTCCACTTTTGTGCTTGGGTTTTGTACTGGATGTCAGGTATATAGGTACCCACTGTAACAATATCTGCATCAACTGTTTAATATAATTCTAAATATTATAAATTTGCATTTTCAATCCATTTTGATGTCATCATTATAATCTAGTGATACCTGGAGGCCAACTTTGTTGAGACAGAGTCCACATGTGTTTGATAAACAGTAGAGTTGTGGACTCTTTACTGTACAGACTTGGTATTTATATTCAAATTTTCATATAAACATTGGCATAAAATGAATCAATTTCTACTGTTTTCTCAAGTTTGGTGATGCTGTGGTGCCACTTTTGGTATCATAATGACTTGTGTAACTTGTGAACACATACCGTAGAGTCTCTATTAGTGAAATGAACCATCCATCCCTCCCTGATGATGTTAGAACCTTTGCGCTTTGTGTGTTTCACAGACTGTACAATCCTCATCAACGGGATGTTACTGCTCTGTGTTGGGCTGTGAAAAAAGGTGAAAAAAAAATTAGACAGACTGCTTAAGGTACCCATCAAATATTTCACATGACATGAAAAACAAGGACTCAAGATACATTACAAGACTGGAATATAAGCTATGAATTTTCATAAAGTATCTTATAAGAATAAATATTCCTAGAATAAGGGTAAATATTTTTTTCATTTGTTTCTGCTACACTGTTTCACAGAGAAAATGACTATCCTTCGACCTAAAGTAAATTTTTCTTACATATAGCTTGATAATGTAACATGTAAAGTAGTAAAACATTTGAAATTGTGCACAGTTTCCTTTAATAAATTACTTTAAATCTGTCGATATAAAAATCCAGAAAGTAGGATTGACTGTTAGTAAGATTATTGTTACAGGATCTGTGCCCTACTGTTAAATAAGTTATGGTGGATATGCAGTTTGGATTACATAACACAGGGTTACAAAGTGGAATGACATTGCACATTTAACACCACTTTTCTTATATTTTAATATGATTATTAATGGAATTATAGTGGTTGGTAGGAATACTGGTTGTTTTTGTCATTATGATAAATCAAACAACCAGTAACATTCCAAATCAGTTGTTGCTTCTAGTATTCAAAATACACAGTTTTTGGAATAGACCTTAATGATAGATTGTCAAACTGGGGTTATAAAAAGCTAGCTATTTGATGTAATAAAACAAACTGTTCAGACCTTGCTTGGCTCTGTGTGCACAAAAAAATGACAGCATGGACTCACCACATTGATGAAGTCATACTTTTGATTTATAGCATTTATGAAATAAGACAAAAAAAAGATTTTGGTTGTGGCAAGGAACAGCTTCTTCTGGAAGACAATTGCAATTCCACCATATTTTAGATGCCACATCATGAAGGACGGTGGACTGGTGGACACTTGCCCAAGCATTAAGTTAGAAAGTCTACATCTTTGCTAGTGGTGCCATCGTTGGCGTAGATGAAAACCGGTTTCCGGGTCGTGAAAACAATACAATATCCTGTATACTTTGTTTTAGTATTCGCCTTGATGAGAAATGTTGATGTGCGTACATGAGATATAACTGTAAATGCAGAAGAGAACATCTATAAAATACCGTACTTCATATTTAACCATTTGAAGGTATTTTATGGTATATCTAACAAAATTTTCAATATTTCTTATATCACCAAGAATGTGAACCGTGCATTGCGGATAAAAAAATAGATTTATAAATACTGGTTCCTATCACTTGATAGTGGTTTTTGCTATTTTAGTCCCAAGTGAAAAACAAGATGCGGCATACCAGTATTACAATAACAACGCCAATCTTTGCTAGCCTACTTCATACAAGAAATCAAAGTTCAAAGATATAAGGAACATGTACTAGGAAATAAGAACAGAAACATCACTACTGTTAAATTTATTATATTCCTAAGAATATCATTTCTAATCACTTTCCAGATCTATCTCTAGCACCGTTATGATGTCCTCAACATTACAAATGACTAAGACATTGAATTTTGAAATAACCAAATTTTATGGAGGAATGGAGGAATATACACACTTTGACTAGGCATAGCTAATTTAATTTCCAGAATTTCAAAGAAATGCTCTTTCCAGTGGCCGGATTACTTGGGCAATATATTCATATAATGGGAAATCAATTAAATTAACAATGAAACTTCAGCCATATTAAGAATCTAACAAAACAATCTCATTCATCTCTGTATAAATTAATAAAACTGGTGACAACTTGCTTGTCTGAAATGGAATTTTTTGACACTTCAGAACAATAAACCAGTTATGCGTCCAACAGGCCACAGAAAACTAGCCTATCAATATGGTTTCAATTACCTGGTGGTTTTTTTTTTGTTTTGTGTGTGTTTCTGTCAATTTAAGAACCTTTGCAGAATTTAAGAAATTAAACAAATTGCTTTAATGTGTATTTAATGACAAAGTAAAATGTTAAAATATACTTCATTTTCACATCACTATCAGCAAACCAGTTACATGTGCTTTTACAATATGCATAGTACTGATACCAGGTACCAATGTGTTACATCTGTTCTACTGCTAGTATTAACCACATGCAACTGTTAATTGGTGCACCAAGATAGGTAATTAGCAGACTTCAAAAGACAATGTGCAGTACAGTGTAAATACAAGCTTGTGCAATTAATATTATGAAAATATCATTTATAAGCATAAGGTCTCTGTAATGTGGCAACTTTCAAACCAAATCCATCAGCCAATAAAGATTTGGAACTAATTTGCTATTCTTCAACAAGTAAAGAAATGACCGCCCTCTATGAAGAAACTACAATAAAAAGAAATGTGAAATTCCCCAGAGAAAATCCCCTTCTATTTCTTTGACTTGTGGGAGATTCTTAACACAGTAACAATTTTTGTGACTATGGTACACTTTTGCTCTCCCCTGTTACAAAACTGACACAAATTTTGGTTACTTTATTGTACTTTTAAGGGGCCAGTTACACTTTCACGGATCCCCCACGGATATAGGCCACGGTAGCATATATCGAAAGTGCCACGGATCCCGTGCGGATCGTGGGGTTGGGGGGGGAAATGTTGAAAAAGTGATTTACGGATGCGGCACAGATTTCTCTCCGGATGATAGGGATCCCATAAGGACGTCAGGGATGACTTCCGATGCTTGCGGCTGACCTCCTGATACTCCTCAGAGACCATCCGCAGTGTGGCGGAAACACCCCAGGATACACCAGGACAACAGGGATGCATCAGGACTTCACAAGGACAACCCGGATGGGTATACAGACCTTGATGAGACTCACAGATGGGGTTTACGGATCATATTTTCCAAGCGGATGTCAGCTTGTCGATTACGGAATTTTATTAGCATAACATTGCAGGCGTCTCCACGGGAGGTAGTGACCACTGAATATCTGGATGCCAATGGCTAGAAAAGGGGGTGAGGTCCAGCTCA
Organism: Sabellastarte sp. h YS-2021; assembly: GCA_964017235.1. Lineage (NCBI taxonomy): Eukaryota > Metazoa > Annelida > Polychaeta > Sabellida > Sabellidae > Sabellastarte > Sabellastarte sp. h YS-2021. Next base: position 22,349,446 of record OZ024928.1, read on the forward strand.
CTAGCCAGATACAATGTAGATGACAATATGGACAGACACAACACAAATCTTGCACAACTTCAACTCTTACTGTTAGAAATGGAGAAGCAGATGGGGTCTGCCAGGTGGTCTGCCAGTTATTAGACAGAGAAGACACAGAAGATATAGGTTCAGGCCTGGGCAACTCGGGCAGAGCTTCAAGAAGAGGGTCAGTACAGCAGAGCGATGCCAATGCTCCACTTAGATGACTCTGGCATATAGAAACTTCATCCAGATGCCGCCTGAGCTCTGTCAAGAGCTGGAGCAGAGAATCACTGCTTAGTTCCAGAGGGACAGGACATTGATGAGAGATTCCCTGAGTCCAGGAGTCAAGTTGGCAGTAACCCTAACACATCTCACCCTACGCCACTCTGCAGTATGCTAATTCAGGGTGGTCAGTCAGACCATCGAGAAGTTTGTGCCTGAGGTCTGTGACGTTATCACCAGGCCCTATCGAGATCAGGTGATGTGGTGCCCCACACTCCCGGAGGATTGGTTGTTGGTCGAGTCGGTCTTCCGCCAGAAGTGGATCTTTCCACAGGCCCTGGGTGCCCTGGATGGAAGGCATATTCCAATCAGATGTCTACAAGGGGGGGCAGCCTCTTCCACAACTGCAAGGGCTTCCACTCCATTGTACTCTTGGCCCTGGTGGATGGAGATTACCAGTTCCTGTGGGTAGACATGGGGGCAGCCAGGTCAACTTCAGATGCTCAGAATTTCAAGCACACCGCTTTGAGGCACAAAATAGAGGACGGCAGCATCGGCTTCCCTGACAGTGAATCTCTTGGGATTGGTGGATCAAAGGTGAACTTTTTCATCCTCAGGGACGACCCCTTCCCCCTCAAGCTCTGGCTAATGAGGCCCTACTCCAGCCACAGTATGGACTTGAAGGAGACAGTGTTCAACTATAGGATCAGGTGGGGAAGAATTGTGGTCAAGAATGCCTTCGGGATGTTGACGTCTCGCTTTAGGATTTTCCAGAGCCCGCTGCAACAGCAGCCCCGGGTGGTCAACAGGGTTGTCATGGCCTGCCTAGTGTTGCACAACCTACTGAGGATCAGATACCCCACAGCTGAACAGGAAGACTTAGTGGGGGAGGATCAGCGTACGGTAGTGCTCAAGGGCAATGATATTCCATATCATGGCTGCAACGCAATTGGGGCAGCTAAAAGGCAGAGGGATATTCTCAGGCACTATTTTATGAATGAGGGGGAGGTCCCCGGTCAAATGGACAACAGTTAAAATGTGAAAGATTGTTATACTGTGACTCTCTTAATGTAAATACATGTAGAATATTTAAGCACCCCCCCCTTTTTTTTTTTTTTTTTTTTTTGGGGGGGGGGGCGTGTTCCTGAGTAACGTAAGTCTACTGGAAAATGTTTGTATTGTTGTGTGTATCTGTGGGGAGGGCCCTGTGTTTTGTTTGGAATCTTAATTTGTGAATGGACTACTACTTCTATTTAACTATATTTACTAGGGGTGAACTGTGGGCAGTTATTTCGTTATTTGTTTTGTTTATTTTATTTTATTTATTTTTTTTTGGGGGGGGGGGGGGGGCGAGTAACGTAAGTCTACTGGAAAATGTTTGTATTGTTGTGTGTATTTGTGGGGAGGGCCCTGTGTTTTGTTTGGAATCTTATTTTGTGAATGGACTACTACTCTTCTATTTAACTATATTTACTAGGGGTGAACTGTGGGCAGTTATTTCGTTATTTGTTTTGTTTATTTTATTTTATTATTTTTTTTTTTTGGGGTGTTGTGTGGTGTGGGCCAAGTTTTTTTTGTTTTTTTTTGGGGTGGGGGGTGTTTGTTTTTGGCAAAACAACAACATAGCTCAAATAATTGTTTTTGGAAGATTTGGCAGCCCTGAGAAGGGCCTATAAAAATTATCAGCTATTGCTGATCTGCTGGCTGGCTGGCTACTGGTCCCCTGATGCTGGTTGGTCTAGTGGAGTGGTTGATGTGTCTTCTACTGGCTGGAACTGAGGTGTGGTGATGGCGCCGATGCTGACATCCTGTGACGTGTTTGGAATGTTGCTGAATAATGGCTATCAACTGAGGGTGGATTTGTTGTTGGTGAGAGGGTGAATCCTGTTGGTGGGCTGCTTTGGTGTCTAGTTTCTGGCGTAGTAGCGGGTGTTGACGTAAGACGCAGCTGTGACGTTTGCTGCTGTTCTCTGTGACATTTGCTGCAGTGACGTTTGCTGCTGTGACGGTTGCTACTGTGACAGTTGCTGCTGTGACGTTTGCTGCTGTGACGTTTGCTGCTGTGATGTTTGCTGCTGTGATGTTTGCTGTGTGGGCTGCTGCTGCTGCTGCTGTATTGGCTGAAGTGTTAGTATTGTCTGTTGTGGCTGCTGCTGTTGCTGTGCTGGCTGCTGTGACTGTACGGAATGCTGTGCTTGAATTGCCTGCTGCTGCATCGCCTGCAAGTGTTGCTATGGCTGCATAGTTTGCTGTGGAGCATGTCCGTGGATCTGCTACTGATGCTGAGCGAGTCCATGCGGCTGAGTGAATGTCTGTTGATAGTGCTGCTGTGCATGCTGTAGCTGCTGCTGTGCATGCTGTAGCTGCTGCTGTGAATGCTGTGGCTGCTGCTGTGACAGCCCTTGCATTACATGTGTAAAAGTCTGTTGCATCTGCTGATGTTGTGCCTGCATCTGGGTGTGAGGCACTGGGTAATGGTGTGACAGGCTTGGCTGTAAGTGATGGTCTGGGCCATGCTCGTGCCCATTCCGTGTTGGTACTTTTGCTGCTGCTTGTCCCTATGTTTCAGTCTAGTCAATAAGTTGAATGTCTCTTGTCAAAATTCATCATATGAGTCACTTGTTAGTTGTACCACCTCCCAACTTCAGAAAGTCACAGAAGCCCAGTCTTGGATCATCAGGCTTCTCATCGCCAAACTTTTTCACCACAATGTCTTTTAACTCTGTTATTCTCCTCTGTGATTTGGCAACAGCTGCTTGGAGGTCAGAATCAGCCAATTTGATATCACACTGACAACACGCGATCGGGTAGTAGGCGTATGTGTCTCCAGGTGCGAGATGTCTGAAGGGTCACAAGTTGACTCTGGACGAGAAGTATCCTAGAACGGTTCCGAGTGCACAGTCTCCCGTCTGGATGATGAGCCGACTGCTGCACTGGCTTGAGAAGCAGACCCCTTGGGAGCCCTGACTTCAGTTTTGGCTGCAAGATGGCACACGATGTGGTCCCTGAGGAAGTTAAAATTGTCTCTGGTCCATTTCTGCCTCTCTGTCAAGACTGGTTCCCCCTGGCCAGACTTCATGTGAGTGACTTTTCCGAAGAGTGTGTGCTGGCTTTGAAACCACCTTTTGGCAGGCATCTTTATTCAAATTGTTCTCCTCACAAAAGTTGTCCCACACAGTCTCCCTCTTGGACCTATCCTTGTAATCCATCAAACGCTTGCTGTAGAGAATCTCATTGTCACGCAAAAAGTCCACTACCTTCTGTTCCTGCTCAGCGGTGAATAGAACTGGGGGTTTCTTGCTTCTTTTGTCAGCCTTGCCTTTGTCACTGTGTCCCTGTAGCAGCCTGTGTATCCTGTATATCCTCATCACTTGTATCCGAATCCTACTGTGTCCCCAGCCAATGTCACCCTGCTCTGTGTCCAACATCTCCACAGAATCCAACACACCCACAACCAACTCCTCCGCCCCAGCTGCCTGCTGGCTCTGCTGAGTCTCTGGTATACAACTCAATTCATCCACCTCGGGACTCCTGGCCCTCGTGGACATCCTCTCTCTCTCCTGACTGCCTCTCTTCTTAGTCCTCTTCTTTGCTGGCATTTTACAAAAGTATTAAATACCAAATTCGCTTCAGTAAAAAAAACCCAAAAACCTCAAATTTTCTCACTCACTATATATGCCAATAAAATATATCCTCAAACATTTACAGTAGAACTGTAAAAGTTCCTCAAAAATTGCAATAGAATCACCTCGAACTGCAGAAAGTGCCATCGGAGAAACCCAAGCTTGCTGCCCCTTATATAGGGTTTCGACCATGAGAAAGCGTCTTCCCCGAAATTCGTGGAAAACTGTCATGACATCCATTAACCCCATCCTTATTGTCCTTGAGGCGTCCTTATAATCCGTAAACCCCATCCCTATTGTCCGTATACACCTCCATGACTATCCATGTATATCCGCAAACTAATTACATATCTGTGACCTTCTTTACGGACCATCCCAATGGTCCTTGTGGTTTCCGGGCATTTCCGTTAACTTCCGGAGGCGTCCTTATAGTCTCCAAACACCCTCCGGGAATATCCGTAGAAATTTTCCGAGCCATTATTGGTGCGGATCAGTCAAGGATGTCCCGGATGCCACAAGGAGATCTACGGGTGATGTAAGGACAATACGGATGACATACGGATTACATACGGATCTGTTGTGGATATTAATTACACCTGGCATCCGCAAACCTTTTACGGCAAAGTCAAGCAGTTTGAGGACACAACACATCCGTAAAGGATGCCACAAGGACATTAGGGACGCTACAGACGTGTTCACGGATGAAAAATATGATCCGTAAATCACTCACAATTTCCCATATTTGGTAACCTGCCACGATCTGGAGGTACATCCGGCCATGTGTAACTGGGGTCTAAGGGGCTGCCCCTAGTGGCAAAATTTCACATTCTCTGGCAAATCTCACATTTTTTTTTCTAATATTGAATTTAGCATAACAAAAATACATGATAATAGAACAGCTTAAAATAGGTAATTACCTTAGTCTACCAGATCAAGAGAGCGAGGAAAAATGTAACATTCTAAGTTTGAACAGATTTTTAATTGTGAGTAACAGAGTACTTTTTTTATTTACTCAATTACAAGTATCATTAATTTGGCAAGTGAAGTATGAAATCAAATTAGATAGATCACTAAAACAAGTTGCCAAAGCATAAAAATCCCAGTATGGTATATTTTTGTACACATGACAAATCTCTTCTTTAAGCATTAAAGCAAAAATATCTTGGATGAAATGCTGATGAAAAAATCACTGTGCTTTTGTGCAAGTTTCTACACCCAATCTAATATGAATAAGCTATAATATCTCATGGAATTATTGTTACCTTTAGCATGAAGTATTTCCACAATTGCTTAACAACACCACAATTAAGTTACTGGTAATCAACTGCTGACACTTCCTACTGTGTTTTCTACCTTTGTCACAAAATAAGCCCCGCCCCTTTCCACCTCTGTTGTGGTGTATGCCCACCCATTTCTACCTATATAATAGTATAAGCCGGACACGTTTCCACCTCTGTTGTGGTGCATGCTCACCCATTTTTACTAATGTAACAGTATAAGTCCCACCCATTTCCACCTCTATTGTGGTGTATGTCCACCCATTTCTGCCTCTGTATTCAGTTTTTTCCCGGCCCTTTCCACCTCTGTGGGGGTTTAAGCTCCGACCCTTTCTACCTGAGTGGTGGTTTCCGCTGGGTCTCATCCTCATCTTCCAGTTCGTCCTCGGCCTCCCCTATGTCTGAGTGCATGTCTGACTGAATGTCTGACTGTATATCTGATTCTGTGGACCCTTCTGCCTCCACACTGTCCCCCGCCTCAAAAACCCCTGCAATACCAAGCCACCCACAGCCTCTCAATAGACGCAAACCAAAAACAGTGCACATGGCAACTACATCACAGCTTTCACATCATCAAACTGCCCTCTCTGTGTGGCATCATTTAGATTAAAAATGTCTCCAAGAATGAGAGAAATATAACTTTGACTAAATGCTGAATATCACTCTTTATTGTACAAACCCTAACATTACTTGCATGTTTTGATGTCAAATTTGTGTAGGCCTCAACATAAGCTGGTCTTGAATTCATGACCACAGAAATACGAGGGCCAATCAGCTACAGGGTATTTCTTTATACACAAACTGATCAGCTTTGGTTAACCCATAGGACTGAAGATATTTCAAAGAAAATTATCTTCATCAAGACTTGAAACAGAACCTATGTAAGATAACACAGGTAACCTTATCATGTTAATTTTTGTGGAATTAGCATTCTCCCTAAGTAAGTTCTATTAACCCATTAACACATAATGCACATCAGTCAAAAGTTGCCCAACCAATTGAAATTCACTTAGACTGGCTCCCACCTTGACCTATGGTCATTGATTTGAGTCTGGTTCCTGGCAACATGGAAAAACTGTGCGAGAATATGCCCAACATGAACTCACCTGCTGAACAGATGTACAACACTGACTTGACATTAACTCATACAGTTTGGTCAGCTCTACAGTTTCAGTTTGAAAGGTGACATTTTTTGTTACAGTGTGCAGCACTACAAGCATTAGCAAGTGAAGTAGGGATCAGAGCTGTGTAAAACATGCCATACAGGTGAGCAGATTGATGTGAAAGCAATCTAAGGTGTTCTACATGTGCACTGATTCACTTCAAACACAGGTTCTGTTATCAGACAGAATATCCAATGCTTTGAATAACATGGCATGAATAACAAATATTTGACTTTTAGTTGACAGCATTCAATCAAATATTTATAGACACAAAATACCCTGTCTCAAACATTATAGATAAAGTATGATATTATTACTGTAAGTCAATACCAGAAATTTGATGATTAGTACAACAGAACCTTTTGATTGTCAGGTGATAAAATCAGGTGTGAATCACTGCAAGCAGAAAAGGAAATCCAGTTAGTAAAAATACAAACACTGTTAAATACATAACCTCAGATCAGGTTAGTAAATATGTACATCAAGTCAGAAGCAGTAGTGTGATGATTGTGATACCCTGCATTTAACACTCAACTGACAATATTCATTGATGAGTAACATATTAAGGCACACATATTCCAAAATTATCTTGCAAAGAGCACCTTTTTTCGGAATCGCAAATTTGGAATTTTCTGAGGTTCTGTATGTTTCTGTAAATCTGTCAACCGTTTATTGCTAAATAAAGTGAAGACCTTTTTAATGAAATCGATGAATGGCATTTCATTATATCATCGGACACTTGGTTTACTCAATAGTGGTGAAGTCTCACTTCAGTGTATATAGCATGAAAAACAGTTATGCAATTTAGAAAAGAAAGTACTGAAAGTTATTGCTCCAGAGATAAAGATACTATTTTAAGTGACACTTGTGTCAGAATAAGTTAACACTAAATACAATTAACCTAAAATTGAATTCTAAGTAACCTGGACTGAGTGGAAATCTGTCAAAAGAAGACAGCAATTTGATTAATCACATACCATCTAATGGTAGAATTGAATACTATCAAGTATTGGAGATGGCAAAAAAAAAAAAAAAAGGCTGCATAACATCAATTGATGAAAAAATGTGGCATTCAATTTTAGTTACTTTATTAAATTCCAGTGATGTGAAGATGTAATTGTAGCATTGACTTTGAACTGCAGATGTCTCAAACAGTTTTTCTTCAATTTAGCCCATGCAGTTATTGAATTATCCTATCCAGCAGCATAAATTGATGTTTGGGTTAACATGACGGTTAAATTGGATCAGATTTTGGCCTCAACAGTAGAAAAGAAATTAAGTTGTAAAATCACATTGTGTTCTACTAAATACAAATAACATCAATTCTTTGAAGTTTTGGTCAGATCCATCAATACAAATCTTATTGCTGTAGTCACAAAAATAGTGATAATGTTTACTGGGTATTAAGACTAGCACGTTAAGATGATGACCCTTGAAAGTTAAATTATATCCCACATAAAATTTAAAATCTCTTTTGTAGACACTGACCATTAGTGGAAATTTATTCCAGGAAAAATCCTAAAAATTGAAAATTAATAAAGTTTTCTTCTGGCTAATTGTTTCCATTTCTACAGCATTGAGTCAACAAAACTCAGTCAGAATCAAAAATGTGAACACCAGGGACTAATATATAAGACCATGCCAAGTCTTTAGTGTATAGTAAACAATTTCCATGCTATCTTTTGCTTACCAAAACAAACCATGGAGATTTCAGATACTGGAAAGCCATTATCACAATCCATGAATTAATACTAGACTTAATATGAAGTTTAAGGTTATAATGACATGATAGAATGCAACATGAAGCAAGTAGACTGTTATGTTTATCATGCCTTCCCCAAATGATCACGTAAATTGCTCAAGTATTTCATCAATGTCTCTCAGTATAACTCAAAAGATGGATATTATGAAAAATAAATATATTTCATAACTTTAAATATCAAAATAATCTTTACTACCACTGAGCACCAACTTTTAGATGACAACAAGCCCGGTTTCATCTGTTTCTGAAGCATTAGACCAGTGGTAATTAATTCACACAAATAGGGACTTATGAGTCTCAACAGAATGCAATAGCATATTCTCCTGTAAGAGGGAGGGAGACCCCAAAAAACCCATAAAAAGAACAGAGATAGGCTGCACACAAAGCAATCTATTAGTTAATAGGCTACAAGTGAACTGAGAGCCACAGAGGTAATCATGACAATATAACCCTGTCTGCGCAATAGATACTCAAAACCCGCCTCCATCACAAGTCTTTGCAGCAGCTCGCATGATGATGCAATCTTTCTGTTTGCTCAAGTTTTATCTGGGGTTATAATGACACTTAACTTACAAGCTTACCAATGCTCTAATATCCCATAGATATATGTTGAAAATACACCCTATAAAATTTGATTGTTTTTTTGCTCCGTAGATTTGCTGTCAATACCTGTATATCAGACCTGCTTGTCTATATTTCATAACTTTAAATATCAAAATAATCTTTACTACCACTGAGCACCAACTTTTAGATGACAACAAGCCCGGTTTCATCTGTTTCTGAAGCATTAGACCAGTGGTAATTAATTCACACAAATAGGGACTTATGAGTCTCAACAGAATGCAATAGCATATTCTCCTGTAAGAGGGAGGGAGACCCCAAAAAACCCATAAAAAGAACAGAGATAGGCTGCACACAAAGCAATCTATTAGTTAATAGGCTACAAGTGAACTGAGAGCCACAGAGGTAATCATGACAATATAACCCTGTCTGCGCAATAGATACTCAAAACCCGCCTCCATCACAAGTCTTTGCAGCAGCTCGCATGATGATGCAATCTTTCTGTTTGCTCAAGTTTTATCTGGGGTTATAATGACACTTAACTTACAAGCTTACCAATGCTCTAATATCCCATAGATATATGTTGAAAATACACCCTATAAAATTTGATTGTTTTTTTGCTCCGTAGATTTGCTGTCAATACCTGTATATCAGACCTGCTTGTCACCCCCCCCCCCCAAAAAAAAAATGTCAGCATAAGTTCCAGACAATGGGGTCAATATTAATGGAAAATTTCCTCTCAAGGAAGTGACCTTGACTTGGACATATGACTTCTTATTGACACAGATCTACCTGACAAGATTTCACTGTACATTGTATATTTCATGATTTTACATGATTATATCTGATCTAAGAGTTTTGAATTAGATACAGTTCCATTTTCTATCACTTTCAAGAATCCCTATTTCTAGTTCACAGCCTTGTTTTCATATGACCTTTGACCTTTGAGAATGGATATGTAGTCCGGGACTTGATGAGTTATAAGCTCATCTTCAGTAAAATACATATAAGTTAGTGTGATCCTCATTATGGTCATTCCTTATACTGAAAAGACTTACATCGAGGAGATGTGTTTTTTTTCATTCAGTTAACTGTGTACCATATTGTACTTAGTCAATCTTTGTTTGTGCCATGTGAATGTTTCATAAACTTTGTAAACATTTCAAAAAAAAAAAAAAATTATAATTAATTGTGTCACATTACTGACAAGATAGATATGGAGACAGAAGTGTTACAATAAAATTGATGTTTTACCAATATGAAAAACACCTCTGGACTAGTCATGGAAAAATTGTAAGTTATAAAACTGTTACAACCGGATAGAACTTGGAGAATGGAGAACTGTCATTGTAAATGAAGCTTAAAACAGGATAGATTTTTTTAAAGCAAACAATACACAACTTTGGACTGATCTACGTGAAAACTGATTCAAAATATTTTAACATGCACAAACATCTTGTTAAAACCTCTTTAAAAACACATTCTCTCAGCATAGTCCAGTTGGTCAGAATTTTGTACTGCCATATTTGTCCTTCATGCTAAATTTGTATTGAGAGACCACCTCCACATAAATATCCACATCAGGGGCAACCATTTTATCAGTAATTAAAAGATTGAACTAGGTTTCGATGCAAAACGATAGTCAGTATTTGTATTAGGCTAACCGTTATGAAAGTGAGGTATCTGGAACCCTTTTAAGCAAGGATGAGACATCCTCTGAGTCAAAGATGGAGTATATATCACACACATACATAATATTTTTCCAATGTTAATCTTAAAGTACATATTTTGGATAGCAAGTGCTTATACAACATATGTAAAAGTGATTTCCACAATTAGATTTGTTGCCAGTCTTGGGGTAAATGCAAGGCAAACACAAACCTTGTATGTTAGGACAACAGCTGAATCTTTCACACAAAGGATAGTTTTACAAAGCCAATCTATGAAACAGCTCGTCCAAGCAGTAGATGAAGGAACATAGAATATATGTCATCACCAGAAGCTCATTTTGATCTATATAAGAATAAGAGATTTTTTTCCATGACAGGGTATTACTTGTGGAAAGTTCGGCTGTTTTTGCATTAAATATATAAACAATACTTCAACATGTACAGTGGAAACTCTGATATCCCAAACTTCTATTATGGACATATTTTTTGACAAATTTTTATTCATTTATTTTTTTAGAATTTTATTTAAGTACCTCCTTCATTTTCAGACCTTCTAGTGGCTGAAAACATTCTCACTCTGCCAGTATGTTTCAATAACAGTCAGGTTCAACCGTACATGTGCGAACAATGCATTAATAGAAAAACATATATGTACAATACCAATAGTAACGGTAATATAAGGGTTGTGACAAGGTGCCTGGGTACTCCAAAACAGGGCGTGTACATTGACAAACTAGAGGTCAGAGATGAGTTCCACAAGCCAAAATGGATTTCCCAGGTATTAAAACCAAAAGAAATCTAGTATTTCATATGCTTGCAGCTAATAAGGTGAAATTAACTGTGAACACACATGAACCATACTTTAAAACAGAAACTATATTTGTGAGAAATTCTAAGTGAACAAACTTCATTTACAATGAATATAAAGTAAAAATGTGAGATATTTCTTTTTTGTCGTTTTGTCAAAGTATTAACCAGTAGAAAGCATAAAATAACGATCTTTTCAAAAACCGACTGTTAAATATTCTTTGCAAATATCAATTCTACGTAAACAAAGTGAAAGTCCAAAGACCATTGACAGCACAACGACAAACTGGGTGCAAACTGCAAAACTATTGAAATAGAGTACATTTCCATGAAACAACATACATTACTGGTCAACATGTTTTTATCAAATATCTGTTTTAATATTATTTTTCTCTTATCTTCACAGATATTGACCTGTCTTTCAATTAATTTATTTACATCAGCTGCCACATGTGATTTACTAGTACTTCTAATTGGTTGCCAATAAATGCAGATTTGCAAATTTAATGTGTAAATTAAAATTTTTTTAAGAATTTTTGTCATTGTACTCATAAGCAATACTAGAGGTGTTAGGCCATGAAGGAGGTATGTACTCTGTGAGTGCTCTTGTTTCACAATGGATACCCCCAACCCCCCCACCCCCGCCCTGTTTCTGCGTCCCATGTCACACTCTACGTTAATATCCTGTAACTACTAGTGTGTGAAATATATACATATAGATAACAGGCTGATTAGTTGTGAAAGGGGGTTTACACAATGTTATACATCACACACACACACACACACTGCAAACTAGGGGTGAGTCGGTAATGGAGGTATACCGGTATTGAGACAATTATACTGAAATACTGTGACTACTTTTAGCAACCGGAATCTCGAATGTCAGCCTATATAATCATTGGGAAATGAGCAATTTCTTTGAGAAAAACTGCCATGTTTTGGATTACGGAAAATCACTTCCTATTTATAGGTCTATTTGATTGGGGAAATGCTGAAGCTCAAACTTTTTTGGTGTCGAGGAATCGGGACGGTTTTGTATTGATGGAATCCCGGACTAGAAAATCTGGTACCGTCGCACCCCTACTGCAAAGCATAACCACCAGCAGCACACACTACAGTGGCCAGTAGGTGTTGCGAAGAATAATAACCTAGTTTCTGTTGCCAAGGCGTTATCAGATCCATCTGACTCATTCCCTTTCTCAACTGTGGCTTCAGGTATGTCTTTAAGCTCACTCATATCCTGGGGAGGCACCCCTGCTCCTACTCCACCCTTATAAGGAGGTATGAGTGGAGGGGGTGTGCCCCTATGTTTCACTGGTGGATTGTTGATGCCCTCCCCTATCCCGTGGAAGCTGTGTCTGTTGGGTGGGGGTGTAGGGCACTTGACCTCAGTGGTCACATGACTGAAGTCCATGATGTGCCCGGGGGCGGGGGTTTTGGGGGTATCAGGATCTTCCTCTGATGGGGAGGTGGGGGCATCGCTGTCATAATCATCTAGAGACATGTTGGTACTCTGACTAATGTCCAGACTGTCCCGTGAACTGCTGATGCTACTGTGGGAGTCCCACAGGCCTGGGCAGAAAGAGTAGGACTGTTAAGTTAGAACATTAAGTACAACTGATGTACTGAAAGAAGCCACAGTGCAGTGGAACTGGATCATGTAATACAAGAATATATAATACTACTAGTTTTAAACCAACAGTATACAGCTACTGAATGACTATATCTTTTTATTGTTCACCATGAGTTGTATTTTCCTAAATACCGAGGGAAAAAAACAGGAAATAATTAAAAAAACATTTTATGCCTATAACCATTTACTTTGGATAATCACCATTAAAATTGTGTAAACAAGTGCCAATTTTTCAGAAGAGTTCCAATAACTATGTTAGCTACACAGTCATATATTCTGTAATTTTTTCAATAATCTATGTAGAAATGGTGGAGAAATCTAAAGTTAAAAGCTGAAGTTTTTATATTTACTGGTGCCCCTTGCTATGGGAGCATTTCACAGCTGAATCTTTTTGCATTATATACGCATGTAAATACTAAATATGGACTTACTTTACTTATTTTTCACACAAAATGGTTGATAGTTAATGAAAAATAACCCCTATGATGGATATACTTAAAGTTTATCACATGTCACAGAGTCAATTTTTCAAGTATGTCCAATATATTGGAAGATGTTTAGCATCTTTGTTGATCTCACATGGTCAATGACTTCTTTCTCTAAATCAACATGTGTGGAAAATACAATTATAAAGTTTGAGAGATCAGTTAATATATATTAGTTAATACAGGATACAATTGACCATATATATGCAGTTTTCTGAAAATAGACATTTTCCAAAAAGAAATCTGCCGCTGCTGCTGAAGATGAAGTCCAAAAAAAAAAAAAAAAAAACAGTTTTAACAAAACAGTAAAATATGGTGGCACAGTTAAACTATTAAATACTTACTCTTCAAGATCTACATGACATCAGATTATAGCATTTCACAATGACATCGTGGTTACTTGCACAACATTCAACATTAAACTAAACAGATGATTTTCAGTCATGATTAATCCTATTGTTAGAACTCTTCCAGTAAAATATCTGGAATATCACAATCAGTTCAAAAATGTAATAATATACTTAGTGCCTTCACAATGTCATTTTCTTTATCATTTTAATTTACAGTCAATTTTAACTAATGCTGTTATGAGCTGACCATTACTCGAGTCGAAACTCAGTGGGTGTTATTTGGAAATCGCATTAAGGTAATTTAAACTCGAGGTTTTTTTTTCAAAAATAAACTAGAGGATCGCTCGCAAAAAAAAAAGATAATGTTTTTGCATAGCAAAAACAAAGCGTCCCGAAAAGGATATAAAGGTGAGTGCTAAAGTATTAAGAAAATGCTTCGTTTCTAGCCTTATACTGTTGTGGCAACCAAAGTCAGCGCAGTCTGCTCTATCTAGCACGGTTTTCAAGATATAAGCATTTTTGTGTTTTGCAAAAAATAAAAAAATTTAAAATGTCCACTATATTTGGCGAGACAAAAATATTTTGAAAATTGGAGATACCCAGCAGGTCCAAATTTTTGTTGAGTTCGCTCCATATAGCACGGTTTTCGAGATATAAGCATTTTTGTGTTTTGCAAAAACTTTGAAAATTCAAAATGGCCACCATTTTTGGGGAGACAAAAATTTTTGTCAAGACCACTGCCGCGGTGTGTATCTCCCGCCGAGCATTAAAGCAGAAGAAATAGCTTTTCCGAGATATTCACAATTTTTCATTTTCGTGTGTGAAAGCTCTTCCAAAAGTAGGTGAATGAGTTATTTGAGAAAAATTGGCTATCTGCAATACTATTAAGAGATAATTCACATTTACTCATTTTGAGTAGGTGAATAATTATCTATGGGTCTGAAACTTCACCAAGTGAAAGCTCTGCCAAAAGTAGGTGAATGAGTTATTTGAGAAAAATTGGCTATCTGCAATACTTTTAGAGATAATTCGCATTTACTCATTTTGAGTAGGTGAGTAATTAGCTATGGGTCTGAAACTTCACCATGTGAAAGCTCTCCCACAAGTAGATGAATGAGTATTTGATAAAAATTGGGTATCCGCAATACTTTTACAGATAATTCGCATTTACTCATTTTGAGTAGGTGAATAAATAGCTATGGGTCTGAAACTTCACATAGTGAAAGCTCTCCCAAAAGTAGGTGAATGAGTTATTTGAGAAAAATTGGCTATCTGCAATACTTTTAGAGATAATTCGCATTTACTCATTTTGAGTAGGTGAATAATTAGCTATGGGTCTGAAACTTCACCAAGTGAAAGCTCTGCCAAAAGTAGGTGAATGAGTTATTTGAGAAAAATTGGCTATCTGCAATACTTTTAGAGATAATTTGCATTTACTCATTTTGAGTAGGTGAGTAATTAGCTATGGGTCTGAAACTTCACCAAGTGAAAGCTCTCCCAAAAGTAGGTGAATGAGTTATTTGAGAAAAATTGGCTATCTGCAATACTTTTAGAGATAATTCGCATTTACTCATTTTGAGTAGGTGAGTAATTAGCTATGGGTCTGAAACTTCACCAAGTGAAAGCTCTCCCAAAAGTAGGTGAATGATTAATTTGAGAAAAATTGGCTATCTGCAATACTTTTAGAGATAATTCGCATTTACTCATTTTGAGTAGGTGAGTAATTAGCTATGGGTCTGAAACTTCACAGAGTGAAAGCTCTCCCAAAAGTAGGTGAATGAGTTATTTGAGAAAAATTGGCTATCTGCAATACTTTTAGAGATAATTCGCATTTACTCATTTTGAGTAGGTGAGTAATTAGCTATGGGTCTGAAACTTCACCAAGTGAAAGCTCTCCCAAAAGTAGGTGAATGATTAATTTGACAAAAATTGGCTATCTGCAATACTTTTAGAGATAATTCGCATTTACTCATTTTGAGTAGGTGAGTAATTAGCTATGGGTCTGAAACTTCACCAAGTGAAAGCTCTCCCAAAAGTAGGTGAATGAGTTATTTGAGAAAAATTGGCTATCTGCAATACTTTTAGAGATATTTGGCATTTACTCATTTTGAGTAGGTGAGTAATTAGCTATGGGTCTGAAACTTCACCAAGTGAAAGCTCTGCCAAAAGTAGGTGAATGAGTTATTTGAGAAAAATTGGCTATCTGCAATACTTTTAGAGATAATTCGCATTTACTCATTTTGAGTAGGTGAGTAATTAGCTATGGGTCTGAAACTTCACCAAGTGAAAGCTCTCCCAAAAGTAGGTGAATGAGTTATTTGAGAAAAATTGGCTATCTGCAATACTTTTAGAGATAATTCGCATTTACTCATTTTCAGTAGGTGAGTAATTAGCTATGGGTCTGAAACTTCACCAAGTGAAAGCTCTGCCAAAAGTAGGTGAATGAGTTATTTGAGAAAAATTGGCTATCTGCAATACTTTTAGAGATAATTCGCATTTACTCATTTTGAGTAGGTGAGTAATTAGCTATGGGTCTGAAACTTCACAGAGTGAAAGCTCTCCCAAAAGTAGGTGAATGAGTTATTTGAGAAAAATTGGCTATCTGCAATACTTTTAGAGATAATTCGCATTTACTCATTTTGAGTAGGTGAGTAATTAGCTATGGGTCTGAAACTTCACCAAGTGAAAGCTCTCCCAAAAGTAGGTGAATGATTAATTTGACAAAAATTGGCTATCTGCAATACTTTTAGAGATAATTCGCATTTACTCATTTTGAGTAGGTGAGTAATTAGCTATGGGTCTGAAACTTCACCAAGTGAAAGCTCTCCCAAAAGTAGGTGAATGAGTTATTTGAGAAAAATTGGCTATCTGCAATACTTTTACAGATAATTCGCATTTACTCATTTTGAGTAGGTGAATAAATAGCTATGGGTCTGAAACTTCACATAGTGAAAGCTCTCCCAAAAGTAGGTGAATGAGTTATTTGAGAAAAATTGGCTATCTGCAATACTTTTAGAGATAATTCGCATTTACTCATTTTGAGTAGGTGAATAATTAGCTATGGGTCTGAAACTTCACCAAGTGAAAGCTCTGCCAAAAGTAGGTGAATGAGTTATTTGAGAAAAATTGGCTATCTGCAATACTTTTAGAGATAATTTGCATTTACTCATTTTGAGTAGGTGAGTAATTAGCTATGGGTCTGAAACTTCACCAAGTGAAAGCTCTCCCAAAAGTAGGTGAATGAGTTATTTGAGAAAAATTGGCTATCTGCAATACTTTTAGAGATAATTCGCATTTACTCATTTTGAGTAGGTGAGTAATTAGCTATGGGTCTGAAACTTCACCAAGTGAAAGCTCTCCCAAAAGTAGGTGAATGATTAATTTGAGAAAAATTGGCTATCTGCAATACTTTTAGAGATAATTCGCATTTACTCATTTTGAGTAGGTGAGTAATTAGCTATGGGTCTGAAACTTCACAGAGTGAAAGCTCTCCCAAAAGTAGGTGAATGAGTTATTTGAGAAAAATTGGCTATCTGCAATACTTTTAGAGATAATTCGCATTTACTCATTTTGAGTAGGTGAGTAATTAGCTATGGGTCTGAAACTTCACCAAGTGAAAGCTCTCCCAAAAGTAGGTGAATGATTAATTTGACAAAAATTGGCTATCTGCAATACTTTTAGAGATAATTCGCATTTACTCATTTTGAGTAGGTGAGTAATTAGCTATGGGTCTGAAACTTCACCAAGTGAAAGCTCTCCCAAAAGTAGGTGAATGAGTTATTTGAGAAAAATTGGCTATCTGCAATACTTTTAGAGATATTTGGCATTTACTCATTTTGAGTAGGTGAGTAATTAGCTATGGGTCTGAAACTTCACCAAGTGAAAGCTCTGCCAAAAGTAGGTGAATGAGTTATTTGAGAAAAATTGGCTATCTGCAATACTTTTAGAGATAATTCGCATTTACTCATTTTGAGTAGGTGAGTAATTAGCTATGGGTCTGAAACTTCACCAAGTGAAAGCTCTCCCAAAAGTAGGTGAATGAGTTATTTGAGAAAAATTGGCTATCTGCAATACTTTTAGAGATAATTCGCATTTACTCATTTTCAGTAGGTGAGTAATTAGCTATGGGTCTGAAACTTCACCAAGTGAAAGCTCTGCCAAAAGTAGGTGAATGAGTTATTTGAGAAAAATTGGCTATCTGCAATACTTTTAGAGATAATTCGCATTTACTCATTTTGAGTAGGTGAGTAATTAGCTATGGGTCTGAAACTTCACAGAGTGAAAGCTCTCCCAAAAGTAGGTGAATGAGTTATTTGAGAAAAATTGGCTATCTGCAATACTTTTAGAGATAATTCGCATTTACTCATTTTGAGTAGGTGAGTAATTAGCTATGGGTCTGAAACTTCACCAAGTGAAAGCTCTCCCAAAAGTAGGTGAATGATTAATTTGACAAAAATTGGCTATCTGCAATACTTTTAGAGATAATTCGCATTTACTCATTTTGAGTAGGTGAGTAATTAGCTATGGGTCTGAAACTTCACCAAGTGAAAGCTCTCCCAAAAGTAGGTGAATGAGTTATTTGAGAAAAATTGGCTATCTGCAATACTTTTAGAGATAATTCGCATTTACTCATTTTGAGTAGGTGAGTAATTAGCTATGGGTCTGAAACTTCACCAAGTGAAAGCTCTCCCAAAAGTAGGTGAATGATTTATTTGAGAAAAATTGGCTATCTGCAATACTTTTAGAGATAATTCGCATTTACTCATTTTGAGTAGGTGAGTAATTAGCTATGGGTCTGAAAATTCGAAAATTCAAAATGGCCGCCATTTTTTGCGAGAAATTTTTTGTTTGAAAATTGGCATGGCTACTCTGCAGAGATACCCTGCAGGTCAAAAATTTCGTCGAAATCGCTCTATCTAGCAGGGTTTTCGAGATATAAACATTTTTATGTTTTGCAATTTTTGCGAAAAATTCGAAAATTCAAAATGGCCGCCATTTTTGGCGAGACAAATTTTTTTTGAAAATTGGCATGGCTACTCTGCAGATATACCCTGTGGGTCAAAAATTTCGTCGAAATCGCTCTATCTAGCAGGGTTTTCGAGATATAAGCATTTTTATGTTTTGCAATTTTTGCGAAAAATTCGAAAATTCAAAATGGCCGCCATTTTTGGCGAGACAAATTTTTTTTCAAAATTGGGATAACTACTCTGCAGAGATACCCTGCGGGTCAAAAATTTCGTCGAAATCGCTCTATCTAGCACGGTTTTCGAGATACAAGCATTTTTGTGTTTTGCAATTTTTGCAAAAATTTCGAAAATTCAAAATGGCCGCCATTTTTGGCGAGACAAAAATTTTTTCAAAATTGGGATAACTACTCTGCAGAGATACCCTGCGGGTCAAAAATTTCGTCGAAATCGCTCTATCTAGCACGGTTTTCGAGATATAAGCATTTTTGTGTTTTGCAATTTTTGCGAAAATTTCGAAAATTCAAAATGGCCGCCATTTTGGGCGAGAGAAAAATTTTTTGAAAATTGGGAAAACTACTCTGCAGAGATACCCTGTGGGTCAAAAATTTCGTCGAAATCGCTCTATCTAGCACGGTTTTCGAGATATAAGCATTTTTGTGTTTTCCTTATTTGGAAAATTCGTAATGATTAATTAATCATTAATTACTCGGCCATTTCTTGACCAATCAATGCCAAAATCTAATGATTTCCAGATTTTAATAGAATGAATGTATTTGCCAAGTTTCAGGTGAATTGATAAAATTCCTTTCAAGTTATCATCCGGACAAGCTTCCCCATCGAAAAAAGACATTTTTGGTCATGTGACCTCTCTGATTGGTTGAAATGTCACTGCAGTATATTCAAAAAAATTCCCCAGGGCTACTGCCTAAACCTGCCAAATTTGAAAAGAATCCGCCTAACGGTTACAGAGTTATAAGGAAAACAAAATGCGGAGCCGGCGGAGCCGCCGGAGCCGGCGGAGCCTGAAGCTCTCCCATACACAAACAAGCGTCCCTTGCGGGACGCTTAATAATGATATACTACACTTGTTAGAAATTCACACTTTTGCAGGTTATCCAACCAGGGAAACTTAAAAAAACAATAATTTATGTTTGTTTTTCATTTACCTTACATGGCTGTTCCCTGAAGTGGAACTGAACTAGTGATAGTATCTAGAGATCATCTTATTTCTATAGATAACCAGTTAAAGATCCCGCAAATTGCTTCAATAGCAGACAATTTTCAAAGAATAATATACTACTTTTGTATGTTGCATTTCTGAAAAAAGTTCTTGTTGAAAGGGGCTTGGCGGAAGATTACTGCAAAAATGATGTCTCTTCATATCCCCATGGAATGCCATTAAAACAAAGGATGGTAGACAGTGGCAGGGTACTTTTGGGTCAAGAGTCATAGGCCTAATATAGCACCTCAACAATCAATGATAAATACTGGGAAAGCTCAGGACATGGTAACATGGTAAGAAAGTGTAGCAGAAGTCATTACCTCCCGGCACCCACTTGATCTCACCCTGGCAATCTTTGGCCACCTGTGGAGCACACCTCTTGTGACAGTTGAACTTGCAGTCTGAAACAATATCAATAAACAAGTCATGATCACAGGACAATTGCTTGGAAACTCAGTCACAGAAAATTTGATCAATTAAGTACATACACTCAAGAATAGGTTTGAAATGACAAATGGTGGATGTTAACTTTTTTCAGCACTTACTGGTATGCACAAGTGGCATTCAGATTCAACTTGCCCCGACCTAAAATCTACTTGCCCATAATTTGTTGTTCAATGTCCTGAGTTTCTCACAATTGTAGGTTTAACTTCAATGATATGACAATGACAGTGATCAAATCACAAATCAGTTATCTTACTCAAAATACATTTAGAAAAAAAAATTGAAAAGAGTAAGTAATATCTTTAGTTATTTGCCATGTGGGCAAGTGAACCATAAAACTCCCTTGCTCTGACTGGAAATTCACTTGCTGTGAGCAAGCGGGCAAATGTTAACATCCAGCACTGAAAACCAAAAACTCAAACACAATTGCAAAGAAATATATTTTCAAACATTTGGTAAAAGAAGTCTAAATGTCTTGCAATGGATGATTTAAAAATTCCACATTTTTTTTTTTATTTCAAGTTGTGTCTGAACAGATGACCATTCAGAGTTAACATCAGTGGTTACTCATTTCCCCGTCTTTGTTATCCACTTAATCTAATTTAATGTGAACTTTTATTGTGCCAGATCTCTAAGTATTATAATAATTTGATAAGGCTCCCAAGGTGCAACAATCAAAATCTGTTCAATAAGAGTTAGTTGATTTAACACACCTGAGTTATGTCACAAAGATCATATTTTTATTACATAGGGTAAACAACAGAAGGTACATCACATGTCCCATGCTTACGGTTTTGTTTTTTTTTTTGTTTTTTTTTGAAAATGGCTTGTAAAATATTGAATACAGAGTGGATAATACAATAAAACATCCCTCATTAGACATATACAAAAAATTTGTCAATAGTGAAGATTACACAATAACATATGGGTGCATATTTTTTATCTTCTGCCAATGGCCGAATGCCATGGTTGGGATTATATTAGTGGTCGGACCGGTTCTGAAAGAAAAAAACGGTTTCCGGGGCTTTGAAACCGAACGAAATCCGGGATTTCGAAAGTGTGCAGAGATTTGGTAAAAAATTTTACGCGAGCGTACATGAGCAATATTCTCAAGAGGAAAAATGGATTTGCGAGATATTTTGAAGTTTGTAAACTTCATTTACCATGAATACAAGACCACTGCCGTGGTATGATCTCCCGCCGCACTACATCAAAAAGTAGGTGAACAACATATTTGACAAAACTCCTTTAAATTGAATAGTTTTGCTGTTATAAATTATTTAAATCAAAAAAGTCAAAGTAGCTATTACTGAGTTAGCTAGGAAATTTGAAATGGATAATTACATATTAACGTGTAGTAAGTCAGTTCATGGTACAGGTATTTATGTCAAACGGGACACCAAATATTGTGAGAAGAAATTCCATGCAATTAACATAGAATGTACATGTGTGATAATCGAAGCGAATGAAGTAATCTTTGCTCTAGTGACTGTTTACAGATCTCCTAAAGACAGCATAAAAACTTTTTTGGAAGAAGTTGAAAAGCTTATAGTGCAATTGAAAGAAGATATGTATGAGATAATCATTTGTGGTGACTTTAACTTTGATTTATATAATCTTAATAAAGCTACATCACTTTTGCAGAGGTATTCTTTGAAGCAATACATAAGTGAACCAACTCATATATGTGGTGGTATTCTTGACCTTGTGTTTGCAACCGAAAGTTTAAAATTAACAACAAGTCAAATGCCGCTTTACTACAGTGACCACCAATTTATTTTCTTCTCTGTATCTATATAGATGTATATGTATGTATTTTCTTAATATTACACAGTAATCATTTAATATTGATAGAACGATTGATTTAATGTACAAGCAGCATTTACAGTTTCGTTATGTTATAATTAGTTTGAAATGTAATGTCACAAATAACAATGTTTTGCAGGTTCTATACACGATACAATTAAATATCGTCAGTAAAAGCAAATTACAATAAAAGGCAATTAGCAATAGAGAATGAAACTTGTAAAAAGAAGAATCTGTTGCGTACACATCAAAGATGTTTGTTATTGAAATTAGAAATGTATTGTTCAGGACAATCATATTAACTTTAAGATGAAATCCAATAACATGAAAAGATTCCCTGCGTATGCTAAATAATGAAGAATAATAATAAATCTAACTAGAAATAGGACGCACTGTTGATAGTAGATGCGAATAGAAACAGGATAGCATAGAAGAACACACATTATCATGTGTAATGTCCACCCCATGAACCTTTTGCCAAAATTGTACAGTAGTCTTACACGACCCTGTTTCATTTGTAAAATATATCAATGATGCTTAAATATTTATTAGTGCAGATGTAAATTATTTCAGCTTCATGCCTTTTTGCATTGGTTGGGTCGAAAATTTTGACGAAATCACTCTATCTTGCACGGTTAAGGAGATAGAAGCAAATTTGTGTTTTCCCATTTTTGGCAAAAATTCAAAAATTCAAAATGGCCGCCATTTTTGGGGAGGGGAAATTTTTTTGAAAATTGCCAAGATTACATTCCTTAGATACCCTGTGGGTCGAAAATTTCGACGAAATCGCTCTATCTCGCACGGTTAAGGAGATAGAAGCAAATTTGTGTTTTGCCATTTTTGGCAAAAATTCGAAAATTCAAAATGGCCGCCATTTTTGGGGAGGGGAAAATTTTTTGAAAATTGCAAAGATTACATTCGTTAGATACCCTGTGGATCGAAAATTTCGACGAAATCGCTCTATCTCGCACGGTTAAGGAGATGGAAGCAAATTTGTGTTTTGCCATTTTTGGCAAAAATTCGAAAATTCAAAATGGCCGCCATTTTTGGGGAGGGGAAAATTTTTTGAAAATTGCAAAGAATACAATGCTCAGATACCCTGTGGGTCAAAAATTTCGACGAAATCGCTCTATCTCGCACGGTTAAGGAGATAGAAGCAAATTTGTGTTTTGCCATTTTTGGCAAAAATTCGAAAATTCAAAATGGCCGCCATTTTTGGGGAGGGGAAAATTTTTTGAAAATTGCCAAGATTACATTCCTTAGATAACCTGTGGGTCGAAAATTTCGACGAAATCGCTCTATCTCGCACGGTTTAGGTGATATGAGCACATTTGCCTTTTTCAGTATTCAAAATAGCTAATTACTCATTTATTTAATTAATTACTCACTCATCTATGAAGCAATTCCCCCCAAAAGCAATCCCATACAAGCTATTAACCCAATGAACCTCCATACCAAATTTCAGAAAGCTAGGCTTAATAGCATTCCTTAAAATGTCTGGAAACCAAAGAGCTACTCAAAAGTAGCAAAGTAGCTATTACTCAGTTAGCTATAGAGCTATCATCACCAAAAGCAATCCCATACAAGCTATTAACCCAATAAACCTGCATGCCAAATTTGGTAAAGATAGGATAAGAACTGTTGCCTAAAATGTCTGGAAACCAAGTGGGACGCCGGACGCCAGACACCGGACGGCGGAAAAAGCAAAAATAATATGTCCACCCCCCAGTGGGGTGGACATAATTATCATGGGCTTCAGCAATAGCTGTATTAAGTAATGTTGTGCATTTCAAAGTTTCTCTTTGTGGTTTAGTACAAATGAAATGGTTGAAAGATAAAAAGGAAATCAGTCAAAGTAATAATGGTTAATGACAGGAACATTTTTGAAATATCAAAACGATGTACTTGATCAATATGTTTGTGCTATTTACTAAAAATTTACATTTCATAGTTGTTTTTAATGTTTTAATGTACTAATAAAATGTTTTTTTTTGTACATTGTCTTTCTTTTGTCACAAAGTCATTTATACATTCCATTACTCACAGCATGGAATGTATACATTCAATAGTTCTGGCAAACTGAATGTACACATTCAATGGCAAATCATAGCATATACCCATTCAATAATTTGGCCATCGAATGGCCACATTCCAGAGTTAGACCCACTGAATGTACATATTCCGCAGTTATGTACATGTAAGATATGCACTAAAAAGGTTTGGATATCTTCATTCCACCTCAAAGAAGGGGCCCAAGGTCTTACCCTTACCCTGTGCTTTTCCACAGGTTGGTTTGAAGCTCTCCCAAAAGTAGGTGAATGAGTTATTTGAGAAAAATTGGCCATCTGCAATACTTCTAGAGATAATTCGCATATACTCATTTTCAGTAGACGAGTAATTAGCTATGGGTCTGAAACTTCACTATGTGAAGGCCCTTGCAAAAGTAGGTGAATGAGTTATTTGAGAAAAAATTGGCTATCTGCAATACTTTTCAGAGATAATTCGCATTTACTCATTTTGAGTAGGTGAGTAATTAGCTATGGGTGTGAAACTTCACCAAGTGAAAGCTCTCCCAAAAGTAGGTGAATCAGTTATTTGAGAAAAATTGGCTATCTGCAATAGTTTTAGCGATAATTCGCATTTACTCATTTTGGGTAGGTGAGTAATTAGCTATGAGTGTGAAACTTCACCAAGTGAAAGGTCTCCCAAAAGTAGGTGAATGACTTATTTGAGAAAAATTGGCTATCTGCAATACTTTTAGAGATAATTCGCATTTACTCATTTTGAGTAGGTGAGTAATTAGCTATGGGTGTGAAACTTCACCATGTGAAAGCTCTTCCAAAAGTAGGTGAATGAGTTATTTGAGAAAATTGGCTATCTGCAATACTTTTAGTGATAATTCGCATTTACTCATTTTCAGTAGGTGAGTAATTAGCTATGGGTCTGAAACTTCACCATGTGAAAGCTCTCCCAAAAGTAGGTGAATGAGTTATTTGAGAAAAATTGGCTAAGTACAATACTTTTAAGAGATAATTCGCATTTACTCATTTTGAGTAGGTGAGTAATTATCTACGGGTCTGAAACTTCACCATGTGAAAGCTCTCCCAAAAGTAGATGAATGAGTTATTTGAGAAAAATTGGCTATCTGCAATACTTTTAAGAGATAAATCGCATTTACTCATTTTGAGTAGGTGAGTAATTAGCTATGGGTCTGAAACTTCACCAAGTGAAAGCTCTCCCAAAAGTAGGTGAATGAGTTATTTGAGAAAAACTGGCTATCTGCAATACTTTTAGCGATAATTCTCATTTACTCATTTTGAGTAGGTGAGTAATTAGCTATGGGTGTGAAACTTCACCAAGTGAAAGTTTTCCCAAAAGTAGGTGAATGAGTTATTTGAGAAAAATTGGCTATCTGCAATACTTTTAGCGATAATTCACATTTACTCATTTTGAGTAGGTGAGTAATTATCTATGGGTCTGAAACTTCACCATGTGGAAGCTCTCCCAAAAGTAGATGGAGTTATTTCAGAAAAATTGGCTATCTGCAATACTTTTACAGATAATTCGCATTTACTCATTTTGAGTAGGTGAGTAATTAGCTATGGGTCTGAAACTTCATCAAGTGAAAGCTCTCCCAAAAGTAGGTGAATGAGTTATTTGAGAAAAATTGGCTATTTGCAATAGTTTTAGCGATACTTTGCATTTAGTCATTTTGAGTAGGTGAGTAATTAGCTATGGGTCTGAAACTTCACCAAGTGAAAGCTCTCCCAAAAGTAGGTGAATCAGTTATTTGAGAAAAATTGGCTATCTGCAATACTTTTAGCGATAATTCGCATTTACTCATTTTCAGTAGGTGAGTAATTAGCTATGGGTCTGAAACTTCACCAAGTGAAAGCTCTCCCAAAAGTAGGTGAATGAGTTATTTGAGAAAAATTGGCTATCTGCAATACTTTTAGAGATAATTCGCATTTACTCATTTTCAGTAGGTGAGTAATTAGCTACGAGTCTGAAACTTCACCATGTGAAAGCTCTCCCAAAAGTAGATGAATGACTTAAAAAGTAGATGAACAACTTATTTGAGAGAAATTGTGTAGCTGCAATACTTTTGAAGATATAAGGCATTTACTCATTATGGTTATCATTAAAAAATGACAAAGTAGCTATTACGGTTTGCGAGATATTTGTCATTTTTCACATTTTCACCAAAAGTAGCAATAAAGTAGCCATTACTCACTTGTACATTGAGCAACAGTTGTGAAACTTAAATATGTTACAGTTCACAAAAAAGTAGATGAACAACTTATTTGAGAGAAATTGTGTAGCTGCAATACTTTTGAAGATATAAGGCATTTACTCATTATGGTTATCATTAAAAATTGACAAAGTAGCTATTACTCACTTAGCTATGGAGATACACTTCCAAACTAGTGACCATGTTGTAGCTGTGGAGATAGTAGCTGAACAACATATTGGAACAAAATTGTGTAGCTGCAATACTTTTGAAGATATAAGCCATTTACTCATTATGGTTATCATCAAAGTAGCTATTACTCAGTTAGCTATGGAGTTACAGCTGTGAAAATTCACAATACAGTATATCCAAAAGATAGGTGAACAACATATTCGACAAAAATCCTCTATATTCAATAGCTTTTGAGTTATAAGTGACTTGCTCAATGGTCAAATGTTAAACTTAGTATAGCTATTACTCAGTTAGCTATGGTGCTACACCTTGGACACCTCACCATGATATAGTACATGAAGGAGTTGTTGAACAACATATTTCAGGCCAATATTATAAATAACAGTTACAAAGACAAAATCAATTTACTCATTTTGCTCATTGTTAATAACAGAAAATAGCTATTACTCACTTAGCTATGAAGATAGAACCCTAAAAATGGTACCATCTTGTAGGCATGGAGAAAGTAGCTGAACAACGTATTTTACAGAAACACTCTAAATGCAGTCGTTTTGGAGTTATGAGCACTTTACTCAAAGTAACCACCATTGCTATTACTCACTTAGCTATGGTCCTAGGTGTGAAATAACAGCATCAAATGAAAGGACATAAGCAATAAGGTCATAAAAAACATTGAAAAGGCCAAGGAGAAACAACCAGTGTGATGTACAGCCCTTTATAAAAGCGTGACACACACTCAATAACACACGAAAACACGCACGAAATGCGTTTTATAATCTCCCGCCCGGTCGGCGGGAGATAATAAAGTAAAAATGTAAGATGTTTTCTCAAATATATACGTTCTTTATTGTTTTGATGAAATATTAACCAGTAGAAAGCCTAATATAATGATGTTTTCAATAACCGGTCCTTAAATATTCTTTGCGGATTTCGTCATTTCTACCTAAACGAAACGAAATGCTGCATACCGGTTTACCGTTCACACCACTAGAGAATATAAAACGCCTTCTGTACATACGTGCATCCGTCCATCTGTCATGTTTTTTACATATACCTTTATTAATATCCCATTTATTTATAAAGATATATTCACCATATTTGCAGCGAATGTTTATTGCTTTGAAAACAAGTCAGTAATAAATTTTGGCCTCATTCAGAGAAACAAAATGGCCACCATGGCCAGTTGTTTGAAAATCATTAACATGCTCTAAAATTTGAAATATTGGAGCTAGCTTCATCAAATTCACACAAAAGATATTCGGCTAGGAAAGCTAGTACAACAGTAATTTTGGCCTAGTTACAAAAATGAAATGGCCCCTATACTGCATGTTCAATGTCAAATTGGGTTATCCTATTAAGAAGGCCTTAATACCAGTGCTGATAGGGGTTCGGAATGCTAAAACAAGTTATAGGAAGTCATGGCCTGGGAATCTTTGGCCTGGTTTTGGAAACCAAAATGGACACCATGTCAAATGTTTAAGGTCAAATAGGGGTTGCTGTATTAAAAAGGCCTAATATCTCACTTATCATTGGTTCTGTGGGGTCAAATCTGAAAACAAGCAATAGAAAATCATGGTCTGTGAATCTTTTGCAAGTGTTGAATCTGACCTTTGACCCCTGCTTCAAGGTCGGGGGGGGGGGGGGGTCCATCATACTAAAAAGGCCTTATATCCCCCTTATCATTAGTCTTAGGGATTGGAAATATGAAAACAACCTAATATATGAAGTCATAGACTGCAACTCTTTGGCAAGTGTCAGATTTAATCTTTGACTCCTGCTCCAAGGTTGATTTACAACATTGCACTAAAAGGGCTTATATCTCCTTGAAAGGGTCAAATTTGAGGTATTTCTTCAGATTTTGGCCTTCATGTGCGAAAAAACTTTAAAATATTTCATGCAGACCTGTAAAATGTGGTATGTCGGTATGTATAAGGCCTCAAAGAAACCCTACTGCTTTATGGCCTTGATCTTCCACAGCAACACCAACGGCAACCTTCCCTGCAACTCCAAAACTTCCATGTAATTTTCATAAGTGAAATACTTTATTTTAAATTAATGTGAAATAATGTCACATCCATTATTCTTACTCCTTGGGCTTTGAAGGCCGTTTCATGGTCAAACTACCACCACTTTTTCTCAATACCCGACAGGAGATAAACACTGCAGCAGTGGTCTTGTTTGTATAAGTTATTCAGCGAGTTTTCCTAAGGCAGTTTACAGACAGGAAATTTCAAGGATAATATGCTCTGCTTCTTTCAAAGGAACAAGTAAAAGCTTGTATAGACCACTGACAAAATGATACGATCGCATAATATCTCTGGAACAATTACACCTTATGATATAAGGTAATACAAAAGTAATTTTATTTTCAAGAGTTTTCCCACTTTTGTCAGATTAGCAAGTATTGTAGGCACAGGGAATAGATATCTACTAAAATAGCCATAAATCCCTCATTTCTACTGCGACTTTGAAAATGGTTCCACCATTTTGTTCAGTGCAATTAAGGCTCATATCAGAGGGCATCGTATCAGAATGGTTTGGTATGTCTTGGCCTTATGCACAAATAGAGTTGGGTTTATGGTGAAAAAAGTAGTATAACCTCGATTGTTAAACCTTTTTTTCCCAAAAATTACATTGTGTCGTCTTACTTCCACTGTACCAAATCCGAATTTTGTAATAATTTTATACTAAAACTATAAATATCTTCTGTTTTGTATTATCTGAACTGAATGTTATTCTATTAAACATGGTTTGCAAACACATGGTCAAGAGTTTTTATTGTAGTATACAATGATGAGTATAAAACAGTATTATCCATTAATAGTAGTCAATGCATTACATATTAAAGTTAAACACAAATTGCATTGAATAGAATACAAATAAAAAAGTGTTGTTTGAAACAGACTGATTAGGCGTCACTATTGGAAAAAACTTGTTTCCAATAATGACTCCTAATCAGTCTGATATGGAAGTGTCTACTTAATTATCACTTTTGTGCCAGGTTACAACTCGAGTAACAACTCGTGTTTACTCAGGCTATTAGGAAGTGTTTTTTTTTTTTATGGCTAATAGCAATATCATATTTCTAAAGAAACACTAATTCACAGAAAAAAGATAAAAAAAATCTGACATCCATAACATCACCTTCATAATCAAATCATTTAACCTTTCCACAGTTGGAAAGAAAAGAAAATAGCATCAGAGATGCCCGTACCCCACAGCCTAGGGAAATATTTTCAACACCATGAGATACAGAAGTACTGTATCAGTACAAACTTCAGGATACTTTCAGAGCACTGTCAGTTATATAAAGGTCCAAACAATGTTTAAATGGAGAAATAATGTTTAAAAGAAAGATCATGCAAAAAAAGATGAAGTATTAAAACAAGATAATTCAATAACAAGATGACAGCATTAATCAGCAAACTAAAATTCAACCCTCTTTATCTACATCTGCAAGGCCCGAATTATGGTTTAGATGGTTTGAATATTACCATGCATACAGAAGTGGTAATACATTTAATGAATGCTTATGTGTGGTGTTGGAGCAAAATCTGTGGCTCACTTGATGAAATTCTATCTCTTACAATGGGAAGTTATGAAAGTAAAATTCTTAATAAATTCTAATATGACTTTAATAGTGCTTAATCTGCATCAAAAGAGAGACCCAAAGGTGCAACAAGATTTTATAGGTCAAGGTCACTACGACAAGGTCAAAGGTCAAATTAAGGTGACACCATGATAATACACACCTATAGCCCCTAACCAATGTCCCTAGCAAGTATCAACTTCCTCAACCTTACGGTTTCGAATATATAGCCCGGACAACATTTTATAGGTCAAGGTCACTACGCCAAGGTCAAAGGTCAAATCAAGGTCAGATCATGACGTTGCACAACTACATCCCCTAACCAATGTCCCTACCAAGTATCAACTTCCTACACCTTACGGTTTCCGAGATATAGCCCAGACAAGATTTTTGAACTCAAGATCACTACGGCAAGGTCAAAGGTCAAATCCTGGTCAGACCATGACGTTGCACACCTACACATCCTAACCAATGTCCCTACCAAGTACCAACTTCCTACACCTTACGGTTTCCGAGATATAGCCCGGACAACATTTTATAGGTCAAGGTCACTACGGCAAGGTCAAAGGTCAAATCAAGGTCAGACCATGACATTGCACACCTACACCCCCTAACCAATATCCCTACCAAGTATCAACTTTCTACACCTTACGGTTTCCAAGATATAGCCCGGACAAGATTTTATAGGTTAAGGCCACTACGACAAGGTCAAAGATCAAATCAAGGTCAGACCATAACACTGCACACCTACACCCCCTAGCAAATGTCCCTACCAAATATCAACTTCCTACACCATACGGTTTCCGAGATATAGCCCGGACAAGATTTTATAGGTCAAGGTCACTACGACAAGGTCAAAGGTCAAATCAAGGTCACACCATGACGTTGCACACCTACACCCCCTAACCAATGTCCCTGCCAAATATCAACTTCCTACACATTACAGTTTCCGATATATAGCCTGGACAAGATTTTATAGGTCAAGGTCACTACGGCAAGGTCAAAGGTCAAATCAAGGTCAGACCATGACATTGCACACCTACACCCCCTAACCAATATCCCTACCAAGTATCAACTTCCTACACCTTACGGTTTCTAAGATATAACCCGGACAAGATTTTATAGGTCAAGGTCACTACAGCAAGGTCAAAGGTCAAATCAAGGTCAGACCATGACGTCGCACAACTACACCCCCTAACCAATGTCCCTACCAAGTATCAACTTCCTACACCTTACGGTTTCTGAGATATAGCCCGGACAAGATTTTCAAACTCAAGGTCACTACGGCAAGGTCAAAGGTCAAATCAAGGTCAGACCATGACGTTGCACACCTACACCCCCTAACCAATGTCCCTACCAAGTATCAACTTCCTACACCTTACGGTTTCTGAGATATAGCCCAGACAAGATTTTCAAACTCAAGGTCACTACGGCAAGGTCAAATCAAGGTCAGACCATGACGTTGCACACCTACACCCCCTAACCAATGTCCCTACCAAGTATCAACTTCCTACACCTTACGGTTTCTGAGATACAGCCCGGACAAACTATTTCCCGCCGCCCGCCCAGATGCCCGCCCGCCCGCCCATCCGGACACCATGGGTGAAAACAATACCCCGACAGCCCTTAAGGGCTGTGGGGTAAAAATGACACTACTTTCCTTTTGTGAATAATCATTTTAAAAGTATACGGGAAATTAACTAAAATTAAGATGATTTTAATGATAGTTGTTACGACTCTATCTTGAATAATGTTAATACAGTAGAACCTCGCTTATCCGGCCTTCTATTATCCGAATCTCCGGATTAACCGAACCGAAATGATGTCTCCCTACATATAATGCACGGTCAAGCGTGAGCGATAATACAAGATTTTACACAGTCTCGTAAACGATGAATTGTAGTGCTTTGTAAAACATACCATTCACAGAGACGCCTAACTTCTTTCATCTTGATCACCATTGTTACAATAGGGGAGGGATTAATTCAATTACACGACCCGGCTACACAACTTCTTTGATAATGCGCCAATCAATGAAAGTGTGTTCGATTGGGTTTCGCAATTTATAATCTCCCGGAGTATGTCTATTTACAGACTTACAACATGTATAAAAGAAAAGACGTCAACACTGCATTACCAATCAAACGCGTATCACTGAAGGCGTGTTCGCTTGGGGTTTTACAATTATAAATAATCTCCCGGAGTTTTTTAATTGACAATATGCGGGATGATGTTAATCTAAAATTAAAAGTGCTAACAATGCAAGTACCAACCGAACACAACCAGCTCAAGTCCGCGTAATATTTTAAATAAAAATAATAATAATATCCGTGGATATGGAGCAAATAAACGACAATTGAAGGGTCACTTATATTATATAACACAAACGTCTATGTATATTGCATAAAAACAACAATTCTTCAATTATCGCCCACTCGGTAACCCATAGACCGTGAATTTCGATTTCCTTCATCTATCCGAACCCCTCGATTATCCGGCCGGATTGTATGTCTCCCATGGGGTTCGGATAATTGAGGTTCTACTGTACATGTAGTTAATTCATAAACAATAGTATAAATATAGATTCTCCCCAGCCCTTAGGAATTAAAAATGATCCCTGGCAATTCACAAGGAAATCACACCCGCCCCATCTCCTGTATTTTAAGACTTGCTTGTCTTGAATGAAAAATCACTATAATTCAGGTATAATAGAGCTCACGCTTCTACAGATCACTTTTTTCTTCTTTTTTTTGTCTCTGGACTTTCATGAATTGTGGCGCAGCGTGATGAGTATTTGTCTGCTCACTGAAGTTAAGCGGCAATGGGTACGTTAGTACCAGGATGGGTAACCGTCTGAATTCTAGACCAGCTATGGGGTGTGTCTGAGTTGGAATTTCTTTGTGTGGCCAGATGCAGAATGTATCCACCGGCAAAGGCAAAAGTGGCTATTACTCAGCTATGCCACGAGGTAGAGGTCTGAAATTTTACTATGTTATGGCTGACCCAAAAGTAGCTGAATAACATATTTATACGAAATTCTCTAAATGCAATAGTTTTCAAGTTACAAGTTATTTTACTCATGATGGAAGTTCGTGAAAAATCCAAAAGTAGCTATTACTCACTTAGCTATTGAGATAGACACCCAAGTTACTGACCATGTTGTAGCTATGAAAAAAATAGCTGAATATCATATTTAACAAAGTGCTCTAAATGCAATACTTTTCAAGTTATAATTGATTTAGTGCATGATTTCATTAATTTTAATGCATTAAAAATTATTTTAAAAATTCATAAAAAAGCTCTCCCCAAAGTAGGTCAATGAGTTATTTGAGATTTGGCTATCTGCAATACTTTTAGAGATAATTTGCATTTACTCATTTTGAGTAGGTGAGTAATTAGCTATGGGTCTGAAACTTCACCAAGTTAAAGCTCTCCCAAAAGCAGGTGAATGAGTTATTTGAGAAAAATTGGCTATCTGCAATACTTTTCGAGATAATTCGCATTTACTCATTTTGAGTAGGTGAGTAATTAGCTACGGGTCTGGAACTTCACCATGTGAAAGCTCTTCCAAAAGTAGATGAATGAGTTATTTGATAAAAATTGGATATCTGCAATACTTTTAGAGATAATTAGCATTTACTCATTTTGAGTAGGTGAATAATTAGCTATGGGTCTGAAACTTCACCATGTGAAAGCTCTCCCAAAAGTAGGTGCGTGAGTTATTTGAGAAAAATTGGCTATCTGCAATACTTTTAAGAGATAATTCGCATTTACTCATTTTGAGTAGGTGATTTTAGACATTTTTTTCTACCACAGGCCTAATTTAGACAAAAACCCTACCAAAAAGATAGGGTGGCGAGTCCTCTAGCATACCAAGCCACCTGCCAAATATGAAAGAAATCTGGAAAGAAATGTGGACTGTAGGTCGCTAACAAGCAATATTCCACATTTTAGACATTTTTGTCTACCACAGGCCTAATTTAGACATAAACCCTACGAAAAAGATAGGGTGGCGAGTCCTCTATCATATCAAGCCACCTACCAAATATGAAAGAAATCTGGAAAGAAATGAGGACTGTAGGTCGCTAACAAGAAATCTCTGCGGACACAGACGATGATGAATCCATAGTATAAACATTGGTGTATACATCGACTCAGAACTGACAATGAAACAGCATGTCAATCAAATAACATCAACAGCCTGGTTTCATCTCAGAAACTTGTTCAAGATCAGGAAATTTCTCACCAAAAGTGCATGTGTCACTTTGGTACATGCCTTTGTCACCTCTCGCCTTGACCTTTATAACTGCCTGCTCTACAATTGTCCCTCGGGTCTCAAAAATAAGCTCCAAAGAGTTCTCAACTGCGCTGCCAAGCTCATCTTTCACAAAAGGAAATTCGACTCTGTCACACCACTCTTAAAAAAGCTTCATTGGCTCCCAATCCAACAAAGGATAGAATTCAAAATTCTACTGATTACCTTCAAATGCATAAATGGACAAGGTCCAGAATACCTCTCTGAACTGCTCACTCCTTATACCTCAACACGTGCTCTCAGATCAGCTGACAGCTTCTTGCTGCGTGTTCCAAGGACGCGACTAAAAAACTACGGTGATAAAGCATTCGAAAAGGCAGCATCTGAACTCTGGAATCACCTACCAATTTATATCCGTACCAGTTCATCAGTCAGCTCATTCAAGAAACAACTAAAGACTTATCTCTTCAAACAAGCTTACTCAATACAATCTGTCAACTAGGAACTTTATCACATTCTTTGTACATAGATAAAAATCAGTTCTGTTAAAATCACTGCCAAAGCGCTAATGAACAGGTTCTCTGAAATTAGCGCTATATATGTATATGTATGTATAGTATCCCCGCTTCACGCCGGGGATACAATAAAACAGCATCAGTATCAATTAAGTGATAATACTTGACATAGTAGACCTAACTAAAAGGCTACACACACAAATCGGCAGGTACTTTTTCATTTCAAATACGGAAACCCATATAATAACATTTTTTTTTAAATATTCATGGTTGGTTGTTGATGTTTGCTCTTGCCAACACTTAGTAATAGTGAGGATTGGGATAAGGCTATTTTAGGCAATGAAAATAAATGTTTCACAATAAAACCCAGACTTCAAGGATAAAAGACTGAATGTCGATACAAGAGTACAAAGTACTTCCTTAGAAGCAACCACCATACTGTATTTTCTGTAACTTGACAAAAAGGAGCTGGACAGATTAATATTGTGTGTTTACTGCCCACCCCGGGGAAGCTGAACTGTCTTTATCATCAGCCCATTTGAATCTATTTGATTGTCAATACTTTGCCGCAATGACAGAAGACAATTGATAAAAGAGAGAACCCTGAATCCAATTAGCTCAAACTTTCAAACTTTGTTACGTCCCTTGCCCTCCTCTGCTACCCCTCAAATAAAAAAAACGTAGCGGCAGTACAATAACCATCTGCATGTTTTTAGAGAAGAAATATAAATTTTGCCACACCAGCAAAGATTTAGTGGGACTCTCTTTAAAACTAGAAATCGGCCGCCCTGTTGATAGTAGATGCGAATAGAAACAGGATAGCATAGAAGAACACACATTATCATGTGTAATGTCCACCCATGAACCTTTTGCCCAAATTGTACAGTAGTCTTACAAGACCCTGTTTCATTTGTAAAATATATCAATGATGCTTAAATATTTGTTAGTGTAGATGTAAATTATTTCAGCTTCATGCCTTTTTGCATTGGTTGGGTTGAAAATTTTGACGAAATCACTCTATCTGGCACGGTTAAGAAGATAGAAGCAAATTCCTGTTTTTCTATTTTTGGCAAAAATTTGAAAATTCAAAATGGCCGCCATTTTTGGGAAAAGGAAATTTTTTTGAAAATTGCCAAGAGTACATTTTTTAGATACCCTATGGGTCGAAAATTTCAACGAAATAACTCTATTTTGCACGGTTAAGGCCAGTTTGTGTTTTTCCATTTTGGGCAAAAATTCGAAAATTCAAAATGGCTGCCATTTTTGGGGAGGGGAAAATTTTTTGAAAATTGCAAAGATTACATTCCTTAGATACCCTGTGGGTTGAAAATTTCGACGAAATCGCTCTATCTCGCATGGTTAAGGAGATAGAAGCAAATTTGTGTTTTGCCATTTTTGACAAAAATTTGAAAATTCAAAATGGCCGCCATTTTAGGGGACGGGAAATTTTTTTTTAAATTGCCAAGAATACAATGCTGAAATACCTGTGGGTCGAAAATTTTGATGAAATCGATCTATCTCGCACGGTTAAGGAGATAGAAGCAAATTTGTGTTTTGCCATTTTTGGCAAAAATTCGAAAATTCAAAATGGCCGCCATTTTTGGGGAGGGGAAAATTTTTCGGAAAATTGCAAAGATTGCATTTCTTCGATACCCTGTGGGTCGAAAATTTCGACGAAATCGCTCTATCTCGCACGGTTAAGGAGATAGAAGCAAATTTGTGTTTTGCCATTTTTGGCAAAAATTCGAAAATTCAAAATGGCTGCCATTTTTGGGGAGGGGAAAATTTTTTGGAAAATTGCAAAGATTGCATTCCTTAAATACCCTGTGGGTCGAAAATTTCGACGAAATCGCTCTATCTCGCACGGTTAAGGAGATAGAAGCAAATTTGTGTTTTGCCATTTTTGGCAAAAATTCGAAAATTCAAAATGGCTGCCATTTTTGGGGAGGGGAAAATTTGTTGGAAAATTGCAAGATTGCATTCCTTAGATACCCTATGGGTCGAAAATTTCGACGAAATCGCTCTATCTCGCACGGTTAAGGAGATAGAAGCAAATTTGTGTTTTACCATTTTTGGCAAAAATTCGAAAATTCAAAATGGCCGCCATTTTTGGGGAGGGGAAAATTTTTTGAAAATTGCAAAGATTGCATTCCTTAGATACCCTGTGGGTCGAAAATTTCGACGAAATCACTCTATCTCGCACGGTTAAGGAGATAGAAGCAAATTAGTGTTTTGCCATTTTTGGCAACAATTCGAAAATTCAAATGGCCGCCATTTTTGGGGAGGGGAAAATTTTTTAAAAATTACCAAGAGTACAATGCTCAGATACCCTGTGGGTCGAAAATTTTGACGAAATCGCTCTATCTGGCACGGTTAAGGAGATAGGAGGAAATTTGTGTTTTGACATTTTTGGCAAAAATTCGAAAATTCAAAATGGCCGCCATTTTTGGGGAGGGGAAAATTTTTTTTAAATTACCAAGAGTACAATGCTCAGATACCCTGTGAGTCGAAAATTTTGACGAAATCGCTCTATCTGGCACGGTTAAGGAGATAGAAGCAAATTTGTGTTTTGCCATTTTTGGCAAAAATTCGAAAATTCAAAATGGCCGCCATTTTTGGGGAGGGGATAATTTTTGGAAAATTGCAAAGATTGCATTCCTTAGATACCCTGTGGGTCGAAAATTTTGACGAAATCGCTCTATCTCGCACGGTTAAGGAGATAGAAGCAAATTAGTGTTTTGCCATTTTTGGCAAAAATTCGAAAATTCAAAATGGCCGCCATTTTTGGGGAGGGGAAAATTTTTGGAAAATTACCAAGAGCACAATGCTCAGATACCCTGTGGGTCGAAAATTTCGACGAAATCGCTCTATCTCGCACGGTTAAGGAGATAGAAGCAAATTAGTGTTTTGTCATTTTTGGCAAAAATTCGAAAATTCAAAATGGCCGCCATTTTTGGGGAGGGGAAAATTTTGTAAAAATTACCAAGAGCACAATGCTCAGATGCCCTGTGGGTCGAAAATTTTGACGAAATCGCTCTATCTCGCACGGTTAAGGAGATAGAAGCAGATTGGTGTTTTGCCATTTTTGGCAAAAATTCGAAAATTCAAAATGGCCGCCATTTTTGGGGAGGGGAAAATTTTTTGAAAATTGCAAAGATTGCATTCCTTAGATACCCTGTGGGTCGAAAATTTCGACGAAATCGCTCTATCTCGCACGGTTAAGGAGATAGAAGGAAATTTGTGTTTTGCCATTTTTGGCAAAAATTCGAAAATTCAAAATGGCCGCCATTTTTGGGGAGGGGAAAATTTTTGGAAAATTGCAAAGATTGCATTCCTTAGATACCCTGTGGGTCGAAAATTTCGACGAAATCGCTCTATCTCGCACGGTTAAGGAGATAGAAGCAAATTAGTGTTTTGCCATTTTTGGCAAAAATTCGAAAATTCAAAATGGCCGCCATATTTGGGGAGGGGAAATTTTTTAAAAAATTGCCAAGAGTACAATGCTCAGATACCCTGTGGGTCGAAAATTTTGACGAAATCGCTCTATCTCGCACGGTTAAGGAGATAGAAGGAAATTTGTGTTTTGCCATTTTTGGCAAAAATTCGAAAATTCAAAATGGCCGCCATTTTTTGGGGAGGGGAAAATTTTTGGAAAATTGCAAAGATTGCATTCCTTAGTTACCCTGTGGGTCGAAAATTTCGACGAAATCGCTCTATCTCGCACGGTTAAGGAGATAGAAGCAAATTAGTGTTTTGCCATTTTTGGCAAAAATTCGAAAATTCAAAATGGCCGCCATTTTTGGGGAGGGGAAAATTTTTGGAAAATTGCAAAGAGTACAATGCTGAGATACCCTGTGGGTCGAAAATTTTGACGAAATCGCTCTATCTGGCACGGTTAAGGAGATAGGAGGAAATTTGTGTTTTGCCATTTTTGGCAAAAATTCGAAAATTCAAAATGGCCGCCATTTTTGGGGAGGGGAAAATTTTTGGAAAATTGCAAAGATTGCATTCCTTAGATACCCTGTGGGTCGAAAATTTTGACGAAATCGCTCTATCTGGCACGGTTAAGGAGATAGAAGCAAATTAGTGTTTTGCCATTTTTGGCAAAAATTCGAAAATTCAAAATGGCCGCCATTTTTGGGGAGGGGAAAATTTTTGGAAAATTACCAAGAGCACAATGCTCAGATACCCTGTGGGTCGAAAATTTCGACGAAATCGCTCTATCTCGCACGGTTAAGGAGATAGAAGCAAATTAGTGTTTTGTCATTTTTGGCAAAAATTCGAAAATTCAAAATGGCCGCCATTTTTGGGGAGGGGAAAATTTTGTAAAAATTACCAAGAGCACAATGCTCAGATACCCTGTGGGTCGAAAATTTTGACGAAATCGCTCTATCTGGCACGGTTAAGGAGATAGAAGCAAATTTGTGTTTTGCCATTTTTGGCAAAAATTCGAAAATTCAAAATGGCCGCCATTTTTGGGGAGGGGAAAATTTTTTTAAAATTACCAAGAGTACAATGCTCAGATACCCTGTGGGTCGAAAATTTTGACGAAATCGCTCTATCTCGCACGGTTAAGGAGATAGAAGCAGATTGGTGTTTTGCCATTTTTGGCAAAAATTCGAAAATTCAAAATGGCCGCCATTTTTGGGGAGGGGAAAATTTTTTTGAAAATTGCAAAGATTGCATTCCTTAGATACCCTGTGGGTCGAAAATTTCGACGAAATCGCTCTATCTCGCACGGTTAAGGAGATAGAAGCAAATTTGTGTTTATGCCATTTTTGGCAAAAATTCGAAAATTCAAAATGGCCGCCATTTTTGGGGAGGGGAAAATTTTTTGAAAATTGCAAATATTACATTCCTTAAATACCCTGTGGGTCGAAAATTTCGACGAAATCGCTCTATCTCACACGGTTTCTGAGATATTAGCAAATTACTCAAAAGTAGTACTGAAAATACACAATGAAGTACCTAAATGGCTATTACTCATGTACTGACAAAGCTATCAGTCCCAAATGCAATACCAAGCGAGCTATGGACATAACAATCTTGTATTCAAAATTGTAGTAAAATATCTTTAATTATTTTGGCTTAAATGCACGGAAACCAATGGGTACTGAAAATAGCTGTACTTAAGTATTACTCAGTAAGCAAAAGAGGTACAACAGCCAAAAGCAATCCCAAGCAAGCTACTGACCCAATAAGCCTGCATACCAAATTTGGTGACAATAGCTCTAATACTTTTCCTTTAAATGAGCGGAAACCATGCGTGACGCCGGACATCGGACGCCGGACATCGGACGGCGAAAAAAGCAAAAATAATATATCCACCCCCCAGGGGGGTGGACATAATAATGACAAAAGAATCAAATTTACAGAAATTCTGCATTAGATAAATGATATTAAATCACAAGCCTATAAGAATCCCCCTACAGTATAAGTAACATAAGTAGGGGTTTCTTTGGTGTCAAATTTCAAATATTCTGGCAAGTCTCAGGTTTTATTCCATAATTGGCTGCTGACAGACAAGCCAGAAAAGATTGAGGTATTTATTGCATTAGTATGGGTTCCAACAGACAAAACAGAGAATCTGCACAGAGTCCCTTTCGTTTTTAGCTTTTTGGGTTAATCACAAAAAGTGCTGACACTTTGATCTCTGCTCCACCTTTATGGAGTAAAACTGAGAATATCTGCCACAGTATATAAACTTTAAAACTGTAGGAATGCCCTTTTTTAATTTGGATTTTAAGGAATTAGTTTCGAATTTGTGATTTTGATATTATCAGGGCCAGAATTTTAATCAAATTTTGGGGGCTTTTTAACATTTTTAATGTTTAAGGAGTGTGAAAGTTTACACATTGTGACAAACTTGTCATTTACTACTCACATTTCATTCCTAAGTCTATCTCCTATGGCTTTTTACTGTAATCATTTTAAGCTTGTCGAAGACACCCCTATTTTCAAGAAATTTTTTTTTTTTTTTAAATGTGGTAATTAGCAATACTTTACATCTGAACTTTTACAAAATTTTACAGAGAAATCACAAATTCTGCAACATCATTACCATTATGAAGCAGTTAATACATCAAGTCTTTGTAACATCAAGGCTTAATAATCTAGGTGTGACATTTCTGCCATGTCCACTTTAATGGGGTGCTTTATACTCTGACAGTAATTTGGTGTGTTGTGAAGATTAATAGGGTTACTGATTTGGATGGAGTGAAGCCACCAACTCAAACAACCCCATCCAACCTGCTCTGCAACCCCCACCCACCCCCTCCCATCACTCTCACAAAATCCTGCCATTAAATATCCTCCATCTATCCTCTGGGCGGCCTTTGTAATGTCAAATGAAAAGTAGCAGGCCTACCAGGGACTTTGTGGTATCACCTTATTCTATTACATTAAGAGGGTGGATGTTTTTGTTTGTTATAGAACATTGTTTGCAACAGAATGGAGTTCTTTTTGGGCAGGGGCAGCTGCAGTAACATAGAGTTATTAATATGTTAAAGTCTGAAAGGCAAATAACAGATATTTGTGATTCATTGGAAGGCTGTACTATTTGAATATCAATTGACCGCAAAGAATGTTTGGTAGATTTTAATTACTTATAAATTAAACTTCATAGATCTAAGATTTCATTCTTCAATCTTGTTTTATACAATATTGCAAATTTAATAAGTAAATTAAATTTTTATAAGTTAATACCCTATCCAATGGACAATTGCTTTACCGGTCGGCACGACCGGTCCCGCCAAACGCCAGAAAAAGACGTCCTGTATATAATACTGGCAGGACCGGTCAGTAGTGTGCATTCGCTAGGTGGCGCATCATACTTGCTTCCTGTCTAGACAGAGTGACGTCGGTTCATCTTTTTCGTTGTCCAAACAGATTTAGACCCCTAGTAAGCTGGTAGCGGGGTTGGTTGGGAGGGCCTTGCCTGTCCATTGGATAGGGTATTAACTTATAAAAATTTAATTTACTTATTAAATTTGCAATTTTATTGCGTTAATACATCCTATCCAATGGACAATTGCTGAATAACTACCGCTTGGTCAGAGGGTAAGTTACGAGGGACTTAGGTGAACTCATAAATGATAAGAAAATTCCCTCTGGCTTAGGTTAACTTTCAGTCAGGAACCTGTAGGCCCTTGGTCGGATACCAGTGCCCGGTTGCCGGGGGTATACCGACATTGCCCCCCCCCCCCCCCCCCCCCCCCCCCTTTTAACAGACCTGCTCTGAGGTAGGGGAAGAGAGGGATGAGTTCAGTCCCAGAAGGCAATAACCTCCCAAAGGCAGGAGTGTAGTTAGCTCCAAGAACTACATATATACAAATCTCAATATAAGGGCTAATTGTGGATCTGCTGAGCAGCCACAACTGGGCCCAATTGAAGGGTCTCTGAAACAGCCCTAGCCACATCCTTCAAATAGAACTGTGTGAAGGTGTTGTTACTTCAGTGGCCGGCTGAAAAATTGTTCTAAGGAGACTCCCAACTGGAATGCCTTAGAAGCAGCAAGAGGGCCTGACAACATGGACTTTAACCTGATGTAGGGTTGAGGGCCTCCCAATCAGAGAGCTGATAACATAGGATCACAGTTGCTTGATCCATGAGGAGATAGAAGCAGGTGAGATGTCTTGTCAAAACCTTTCTAAAGGGAGAAGACTAACTCATTGTTCTGTTTGAGATCCTGTCCCACAAGGTAGCACAGTACTCTGAACAGACACAGGACCTATTAGACTTGTGGGAGTGATCCAGAGTTAGGGCCCGGCTTGGTATAACCACTGGGGCCACACTGTCCACATTCTCCTTGGCCAGCTGGTTCTTGGAAAAAAAGGGCTAGGTGTTGGGTACAAAGACCCCTTGGAACAGTCTGACTGGTGTCTGATGTGTTTCTTTTACTAAGCATGAATCTCACTCCTGTGTTTGGCAGACCCTAGGGTCAAGAGGAAAAACAGTCTTGAAGCTCAATGCTACAAAGAGGCCTCTTTAAGGGGTTCCAATGGAGCCTCGCCAGTTGGTGCAACACCAGGGGGAGGTTCCAGGAGGGGATGCCCCTCCGACCCTTAGGTCTGTCTCTGTAAACTGTCCAAAAGACGAGCAAGATTCTCATTGTGCTGAATTGATTGGTGAATTTACCCAGTTGTCAGCAATGACTGATCTAATTGATCCTCTTGAGGAGCCTCAATTCCTACTGCCACTGCCTTAGAGAAACCCTGCTCCTTGATTGCCGAGGCTCTAGGAGCCATGCATGCAGACCTAATTTTGACAGATTCCTGTGAGGAGTCTGATTAAATGGTTGAGAGAGCAGGTTGGACAGGTGCCAAGGAATCGGACTTGACATGAACAAGAGATCCCCGAACCAGGCATGTTGGGCCACTTGGAGCAATCAGAATGATTTCCCTGCATGGGTAGTCCTGCAACTTCTCCACTCCTTGCCCAAGATGGCTACCAGTGGGAAGGCATATGGGTCCAGATCCTCCCATGGCAGACCGATTGTATCATTGTCCAATTGGGGGATCTATCCCCAGTGATGAAAGTTGAGCCAGGTGGCAAGCCAGGTGGCAAAAAACAGGCCCACCTAGCCTTGGTGCCACCAGAGGCATCTCGTTTCGAAAAACTCTGACAAGAGGGACCCTTCTGTCTGTTCTGTTT
Organism: Sabellastarte sp. h YS-2021; assembly: GCA_964017235.1. Classification (NCBI taxonomy): domain Eukaryota; kingdom Metazoa; phylum Annelida; class Polychaeta; order Sabellida; family Sabellidae; genus Sabellastarte; species Sabellastarte sp. h YS-2021. Next base: position 22,392,875 of record OZ024928.1, read on the forward strand.
AGTTGCGTGAGACTGGATAGCTTGTGTGCTATGACTGTCAGCCGCCTGGAATGTGTCGGGTTAGAGTCACCTGTTTCCTGGAATAGCAGGTCAGGATTCTCCACAGAAGGGCACAAAGAGGGCCTGACTTCATCCCCTCCTGTCCCTTCATACAGGCAACCTCTGCTGTGTTGTCTGTAGCTATAACAGCAATATTGTTCAACCAGAGGTCTTGGAATTCTTAAGGGGCCAAATGACCACCTTAGTTCCAGAAAGTTACTGTGTAACTTGCTTCTGGAAGGGACCATGGTTCCCCTTGCAGTGTGTTCTCCTAAGTGAGAACCCCACCTTTCTTGATGCATCTGTAAGGATTGAAGAGCATATACAGTGTTGATTCTAGGAATTTCAAAAAGTGGGGGCGATCCCCCACCACTGCACAAAATGTGGGGGAGGGGCTAAAAATTCTGGGGGACGACTTTATGATAAAGTTTAAACTAATGGAAAATACTTTTTCAGTTTATTTAGACATTTTTAACAGTGGACTTCCATTAATTAGTGATCAAGGCCACTTGGCTACCCAATAAGTAGTGGTTATCTACCATTGAACACCCACATTTTAGCTAATACTGTCAAATTAATTAAATAAATAATATTTTAAATTTTATTAACACGCTTTGATTATAACGTAACTGTACCAGAATACTAATTGATAGATATGGTATAATTAGCAGTTGTATGTCTGATAATATTTGCTTTAAAGCTATGTATTTTGACAAATTACATCGATTATCGTTCATTTTATGCCAGTGAACAGTCATTTAGTTTACTTAGAAGCATTTGTCCTTGACCTCTATTGTATTGAAGAAATATAAGGTGGGCGTTCACTGGTAGGCTGGTACAATGCCACTATATATAGTTATGTACAAAAGTAAATGTCAGGCGATCGTCTTGCCAAATAAAAATAAACTTCAAGCCTATAGTGATCGAATTTTAAAAAAAAATATTGAAAATGGTTATTTTCATCAAAGTGACTCCTGTCACGACATTGTGGTTTTAAGTATTCGTCTAAAGTCACGGCATCACAAATTCAGTCATTATACCATCAATGCGTACGAATATGTTGGAAAACCCCACAGAATACCGTGACCTCATGAATATAATGAGTAGTCCACAAATTCTTCAAGTAAAATATTGTTAAAAAATCCCACGAAATTGTCAATATTTTCTACACATATATGAATATTCATAGCTCTGTGGTCCATCTAGTATTTGAATATTGTTAAGAAACCATTATGAAAATCGGTGACCTCATTAATATTAATGAGTTGTCCGTGAATTTTGATCTTCAAGTAAAATATTTTCTACACATACATTGTTTGAAGACCCCACAGATACGTACTGTAGGATCAGCACCGGCTTGACTCTATTGTGGTAACAATCCAGTTTACTGTCAGTTTCGTTTTTCTTGCTGCCATTTTTCATATAACCATCCACTTTAAGCTTAATTTCATGTTTTTGGGTACAATATGTCTAAATACAGGCTGTAGCACATAATATGTTTGAGTTCTTTTACACATCGTCAACATGCATTATTCGAAGAACGTTTCGACGGAAAAATCAAAACCTCGACAAACTCTCGCTCCATGCATCGTTTCGATTTCCTTGATCTCTCGTCTTTTCGCTTCGTATATATATCCCGCATTGCCTTGTGCTGAATGCGTTCTTTTATAATCTCGTCCCCGCATACTTCGATGAAATCTGCGAGCAAAAGCAAATTAATGCGAGATACCGCATAAAATGCATCCTAGAAGCAACTCTGATATATAGCGGGTGTAATGGTTGACCCTGAAGCACCTGGTCTTCCTGCAGCCACCATTTAAGATTAGGGTGGAGGAAACTGGGGTCACTTTTTCTAGTGATCCTGGAACACCCCCCCCCCCCCCACCCCACCCCAGCTGTACTTCTAGTGCCACTTTATCAGCCTCATGTGGAGGTGAGCTAGGTGCACTTGCTTCTCTATGACTGCCAGTAATCCTATCAGGGACATCAGGTGCCAGACTGGGTATGAAGGTCCGGGGAGAAGCTTCTGGATAAGCATTCAAGGTCTACCAACGCTCTAGGGTGGGTCTGACCTTACACTCTTCTGAGCTAACTGGAAGCCTACTAAGTCGAAGACTTGCTCGAGGTCCAGTTCTAATTTTTCATGCTTACCATTCAAGCTTACTCCTGACACTGATATCCTAGAGAATGTGTATGCTGGAGACAGGCTTGGTGGCAAAAAAACTGGCTTGACCAACCAGTCGTACTGGTGGATTGTGGTACTCTGTAATGCCATAGTTAGACCTCCTTCGCCACCACCGAGAGAAGACTCCCATTGTACTGTGAACAGACCAAGGGGAGTGACTGAACTGGTGGCCGGAAGACCCTGGACATGAAAAATTCCGGTGAGTTTTGAAACCTGGCAAAACGGGTTATAATCTTGAGGGGAAGGCTGAGCTTACCAACTCAGGACCCCTTGAGGCAGCTGACACTGGTCACAGGTTGGGTACAAGACAAACTGGATGGCCAGTCTACAAGGTGTGAGGTCTGATAAGGGGAGGTTGACTGGTAGTGGACAATTCCTGCTTGACAGTCTCCCTCTTATCTACAGCCACTGTCTGACTAGCTGGGTCCCGAAAGGGTAGGCTGGCTGACCTTAGGCTGCCACTGGTTGGCCTAAACAGCTGTTTGGGCCTTTAAGGAACTTCTGCTGGTCTGTTAGTCAATCCTGGAGACCTGCCCAGTACCAGGCCTTAAACGGTTATACGTGAGGCAATGCTCTGTAACCGGTTCCTGGTGGCTCCACAGTTCTGCATAAACTATTTCTTAGCAAGGATAGGCTAATATGAAGTTGCCTTCTTCCTGTCCACAGTGGTGGTTCAGCAGCTTTTCTCTGCAATCAACAAGCTCTGTAACCGGTCAGACCGGTAGGCTCTGAGAGAAGGCTAATTGTTGAACCTGTTGTCAGCACTGGATTTGAAGCTGGTTCCTTGCCAGTAAGGACGGGAACAGCAGATTTCTTGTAACCAGCAGCACTCCGGTTCCGGAACCAGCAACACTCCGGAACCGGCAATTCTCTCTGTAACCGGCAAACCTGTTGTCAGCACTGGATTGAAGTTGGTTTCTTGATTCCTCTGTAACCGGCAATACTCCGGAACCGGCAACACTCAGGAACCGGTAACACTCTGGAACCGGCAAAACTCAGGAGCCGGTAACTCTCTGAACCAGTAGCCCTGCTGTATGTCACCAGCAACTCTGTGTAACCGGTAATCCTGTGTAACCGGTAGCCCTTGATGGATTTCTGTGACCACAACCGGCAGTCTGAACAGAACTGGTGCCGGTATCCCTCATCACTGGCTGGCTAGTGACCCTACCGGTAGCCTGAACAGGACCGGTACCGGTCCAAAAATCTGCCCTGGGGAGATAAGGGTCTCAATGGTCACCGCGACTTCTGGTAGGTGAACCCTCTGAGCAGCCGCACCGGTGGTCTGAACAAGACTGGAACCGGTACCCCCAACAGCCACACCAGTGGAAAGGCCTCTGGTGGAGGTTCCAGTATCAACACAGGGCTGATCACTGGTAACCACTGAAGGGGGGTTCCTTGACAGCTTCACAGGAACATGACTGGAACCGGTACCCCAACAGTCCCACCAGTGGAAAGGCCTCTGGTGGAGGTTCCAGGATCAAAAAGGGGTGATCACTGGCAACCACTGAAGGGGTTTCTGCACAGGAACAGCACCCACCGGTAGTCTGTACAGACCGGAACCGGTACCCCCAACAGTCCCACCAGTGGAAAGGCCTCTGGTGAAGGTTCCAGTATCAACACAGGGCTGATCACTGGCAACCACTGAAGGGGGGTTTCTTGACAGCTTCACAGGAACATGACTGGAACTGGTACCCCAACAGTCCCACCAGTGGAAAGGCCTCTGGTGGAGGTTCCAGAATCAAACAGGGCTGATTACTGGCAACCACTGAAGGGGTTTCTTCACAGGAACAGCACCCACCGGTAGTCTGTACAGACTGGAACCGGTAAACTCATCACTAGTGCTCCCCACCGGTAGTCTGACCAGAACTGGTACCGGTAAAACTCATCACTTCTTGTCAGCTGAACCAGTCACACTTGTGGATTTGCTTGCCGGTAGTTGTGTTGAGATTTGTGAAGTCACATGACCGGCACCGGCAAAAATTCGCAGAGTTCAATGACCATTTGTCATCTAACTTCTTCAGGCCAACAGACGAGTTGCTGGATTTCTTCTTGACAGTTAAAAAGTGGGTGTAGAGCAATAAATACTCGTCTTTTCTTCTATAACTTGAAAACACGATTCCTCCATGTTGAATGCGTATCACGTGACCAGGTCCGTGTCACGTGACAAGCATAAGCTGAAAGTGATGACGTCAGATGATGCATTCTTCTTTTCTTCTAATATCTTCCCGTCGACATACACTCAGTGTTACTCGACCAGGTAGAAATAAAAGGAGGGTGAATCGTGGAAGCTACACGCTTCTAAACAACAGAAGGAATGCTGCAGGGACGACACACGAGCTCTCACCCATGACTCGTCTCGACGACAAGTACACAGAAATTCTTCACACTGGCTAATAAAAAACTGGATAATGCCTCGTTAAAGTCCTGGAGAGGCCCTGATATGTAAGTAACACAATATATATATTTTCAGATGAAAATAAGCTTTAAATTCGTAGAATAAACCGCGTTTTCTTCAAACTTGGAGATAAATTCAAAACGCGTCTGCACACTACACGCGCCAAACGAAAAAGATGAACTGACGTCACTCTGTCTAGACAGGAAGCAAGTATGATGCGCCACCTAGCGAATGCACACAACTGACCGGTCCTGCCAGTATTATATACAGGACGTCTTTTTCTGGCGTTTGGCGGGACCGTTCGCGCCGACCGGTGAAGCAATTGTCCATTGGATAGGATGTATTAACGCAATAAAATATATAAACACAAACCTTGTATTCTGATCAATCTTTTGGGTGCAAACTTTTCACTGGCTTCAATTTTAAACTTAAATATTAACTGGAAGGAAATGTGAAGTTGACCTAATATTAATATACAAGAAACAGTTGTTTCTATATTCTGAAATAAAACTGGTAATGAGGAACTGATGATTATACTACAACACAAGTAATATCACAAAGAAGACCATAGAATAACACCTTTCTACATTAATCTATGGAAATTTAAACTGTACAACTGTTTGCTGCCTTTATTTCAAGTGTATGCTGCAAAGATTGTGTAATTTAACATACATCTAAACTGTACTCTGAATTTACCAAATGTATTACTCTTGTATGAATGTCTACCCCAATGTGAAATTAATAATAAAAAGAGAATATGTAAAAGTTTCTGTTTCATGACAAATTTTCTGGTTATTTTGATCAGTGGAAGAAATTATATGATCTTGTATAATGAACCGTTGCATAAATGTTAAAATGGATACCAGATATTTGAATATTGACCAAATAGGCAAGAACCATGATCTAAAACCCAAATAGTTCTTGTGCTATTTGTTTACAGCCTTACTTTACAAGTGTGAAATTTGTCTAAGTATATGACACAATTTCCACTGAGGAATAAACACCCTCTCATTTCCCTTAAAATTATGGAATGTACTTCTACAATGTTGTTATCCTGGTATCACTTCAGGATATTCATCTAACTTGAAGCCCATTTTGCCCAATATTTTGTTTCTACTTTCTTCATTTCTATGGGACGACATTTGACAGGTTAGGCAATTTTTGTATTGTTCTTTTGGAAGTTCATACTCATGGTCTGTATTGTTGAAACTGTTATAATGTTGATATCTGACAGGTAAAGAATGTTTGTGTGTGTACACTTATTTTATTAAAGAAGTTGTTCTTCTGGACTATACTTGTATAATTATGCTGTCGCAGTTATGGCATTTATACTAATGAATCAGCAATTGTGGATAAGATTTACAAGTATATGACAAATTCCAGATGTTTGTATTTTGATATAAAAATCAGAGCTTTCACTGTAAGCAACGGTTTCAAAAAAAAAAATTCCAAATAGTTTGAATGGCAGGGTTACAAAAATTTATCTTTTATGTCCATCTTTTTATAGGGAAACGATAAACTGAGGTTTGACAATGAGTAATCCTTGTGTATTGAAAAGACCTGCAGATCCAGATATTTCCACTGCCTATGACAAATATGCTGCACCCTAATGACCGGTTATTCAACTGTAAAAAAAAAATTCAACCCGGTTTTAAGCACAGCAGAAGCTAACAATACATGCTAACAAATCTCATGTTTAAAACAGTTTTCTATGATATTTGATATACACGAAGCACACAATTATATCTGGAGACATCATCGTGTACCAACAACACCCTAAGAGCAGGAAACGTATCAGAAATTATCTGAAAAGTTCAGGAGTTCTTGTCTCGCACAAATAAAAAAGCACTTTAGCAACAGCTTTGCTTTTGAGGCAACTTTGTGGCCTGCTCCCTGATGACATCCGAACAGCAGTTTCTCTTTCAGCTTTTAAGTGCAAATTGAAGACACACCTCTTTAGCCTCCATGGCCCTCCCATCTACCAGGAATCTCTGATCCCAGCTTATGTCTGTGCATTCTGACTTTTTTCTTTCTTCCTTGTGGATATAGGGTCTTAGAGTCTGTTATACGATGAGATTAAGTGCTACAAAAGGACTCATTACATCATGTACATTTATTTAATTTATCTGTCTACTTTTAGCCTGTTTTATAAAGCCATTAAGCATATAATTACACAGATCCATCATTATACATGATGATGTGAGGTAAAAATATGACAATAAATGGTGTTAAGAATGAGAAACGACAGTGTAAGTGACTAAGTGATCATAATTCTGAAGTTAAGGGGTACACAGGGGCCACAGGTTTGCTGTAAATATTAAGAAACCTAAAAAAGTAGTTTTTATTTGGTCCCATAATAATCAAATTCTCAGCCAATTTCAACAGAGAAATTTGTGGAAGAAAGAGGGATTAAGTGTTGACCAATCAAAAAATCGATAAAATTAGGTCGAGGACAGTCAACAAAAGAGTTGGATCCTATCATGTGACCAGAACTACAGCATTGGCATTTTTATTTTTTTTTATAATTATGATTTTCAGGTTTGGACTTTAAAATTATATAAAAAATACATCAATCAGTTTCTGATTTTGATTACATAAAAAAAGAAAGCCACTTAAAATAGTAAACTTTCATTAACAATATTGTATCATGTACAAAAACACAGTGGGACATGTGCTTCTGGCAATGTTTCATGTGACAATCAAAACCTTCTTGCTTGTTCCTGGAAAGCTACCTTTAAAATTTCATCCCTGTGAGCAATTTCTCTATACATTTATACCAAATAAATCCTTACCCTGGGAAATACAAAATTCTGGATGTAATGGTAAAACATGCTGCAGTTCTGGTCACATGATGTGTTCCAAATATTTAGTGTTGACCTAGTGTTCGATTTGTGATTGGTCAACACTTGATACTTCTTTTTCTGCTGCATCAAAACTGGACTGGGAATACAGACTGCAAGTCTGGTAGTGCATTGTGGTCAGTTGGTACACTTCTCAAATCTTATCGGGTCATCACTAAGGCTTGTCCCTGAGTTGGCTCCAGGGCTTGTCCTAGGGTTTTCAAGTTCAATCTTACAGGAAACAGCCCAATCACAAGTCAGGTCAGGTTGTTGGTCAGTGTTGTGAAGACTTAACTGACTCCTACCCAAAAATGGCCTACATCTCCGACTCCGACTCACCTAACCGACTCCAGTGTCAGGGTCAGCTCCAGTGGAACAGCCCCCTTAAATGAAAGCAGGTAATACTTGTTTTATAGGAAGAATTGAAATGTTTAACGTCATATTTTTTACTATTCTACCCTTTAGGTTTCTGCTTTTTCCTAGCCCTCCTTGATAGGTTTAAGTACATTCTCATTGACTATTTCGGTTAAGGTAACTAATGTTTTTCTAACTTTATATTTGCTGAGTACCTACCCCCTTTTACAGAATTACTGTGAACTACATTGCATCAAAACGTCAAATACATACCTCAGAGCAACTTTCCAATTAGGCAAACAAGACTAGAGTCCCTGTCAGAATTTGAAATTTTCAAATGGATAATGGAGTTTCAGTTAATGGAGATACAATATATACAATAAGTGTCAACTTATCTCCCATCAGCCGCCAAAGGTCGTGGTCAGGATATCATAAAACACCTTCCGTACGTGTGTCCATTCATCATGTTTTTACAAAAACCTTAATATCTCATTTATTTATGAAGATATCTTCAACAAATTTGCAGGGAATGTTTATGGCTGTGAAAACATGTTTGAGAAAACTTTTGGCCTCATTTTGAAAAATAAAATGGCCGCCATAGCCAATTGCTTGAAAATCATAAAGATGCTCTTAATTTGGAAATATTGCAGCAGTGATAGTAATTTTGGCAAAGTTTGCAAAACAAAATGGCCGCCATATCACATTTTTAATGTCAAATGGGGTTATCCTATTAAAAGGGCCTTATATCTCCCTTACCATTGCTCCTAGGGGCTCAGGATGTGAAAATAACTTGTTCCACTAAAATAATGTGAAAGTGTGTTTTGGGCTTTTGGCGTGGTAGGCATCAAGGTAACCAAAAAATCTTGACATCTGTCTCATTTTTGACCAAAAAAAGTCCACAGCCCATGACTTCCTATAGGTTGGTTCATCATTCATGTATGTAAGATATTGTTCCAGTTACACTGTGTCCGAAACTAAATCTCCGAGGCAGTGTAAACATGCTAAATCCTATGTTAATGTATCTCCCCACTTTCCTCAGAGGATACAACTGAAGGTGATTTGGGGATTGAGGCCACAGTTTAGAGTTAATATTGACATTCGACAATACAATTTCTGGTCATAGCCGCAGTCTCTCTCTTGTATAATGAAATATTAAACCACCACAAAGCCTAATTCTAAGGTTTCCTATATTTTTTCCTTTGTCACAAAGTCTTGTAATACAGTATGTATGATCCATTATACACAAAAATATTTTGTGACTACCAGTCACTTCACTATTTTTGTATTTCAAGATGTTACTTTCTCTTTGCAAATGATTTATATAGATGAAGCCGTTTGCCAAAAATAAACTGAAGATGTAAAAAACATTCCATCTATATCATAATAGCATATGACATCACTTTGAAAGCAGATCTTTCATGAAACCCCACCATTGGGTAACAAATAATTATACATAATTTAGTAAAAAAAATAGAAAGATAAAGATCACTATTTCAACAGGATTTCTAGCTAATGGAGGCATGTTACATGTTAAATTTAGCTGGAAAATATTTTTTGGGACCTAACCATCACCTCTACCTTGTAGCGGTGATGCAACTTCTTGAATTGTAGCAATCAGAAATGGTCAGTAAGCCCAATTTCTCTCTGTCACACGACTTATACTTTCACTCAGTGCTTATCACATGGTATGTCAGTTTTCCTCTCCACTCTGAACAAGATCGGTCTAAACTATCTGATAATATTGTGATACTATTTCTTTTTGTGTTTATTGCAATGACTTCTCCATTATATAGTGAATTTTATCTGAAAGATTTTTACTTGTTATAAACAAGCAGTTTTGATTGTCAACCACTAGACTTAATAGACTTAATCTTGACTCTTTTAAATTCCCAAGTTCCATACAAGTCATGTGACTTAAAATAAGAGCTCACCAATTTATAACTTATGCGGCTGCTATAACTATGAAGAGTGGGAAAAATGGCAAAAAAAAAACTTAATTTATCCAGAATTAAGAGATAAATTGACTGCCCTTACAACCTGCTCCAGACTGTTAGGATTGATAAAGATTAGTTGCAACACTAACGTCACTAAGCCCCGATAACTTTTGTATAGTAATCAAAAGATTTTACGACTATTCATCTCGTGAGAAACAAGGTCACTCGGCCTCATTTTCACAGAAAAGTAAGCAAGAGTAATCATGAGACCACAAAGAAAGGTTATTCTAATTCTAATAGTACTTTTATAGCGCTTAATCTCTATCTAATGATAGACTCTAAGACGCAGAAAGCCAAAATCAGAGATCGTAATCGTTAAATCAGGGACACTGCAGGGGTCGACACCACGGAGAGACAAGATAAAAAACTAGGGATAATCTAGGGTGGGTAAGCTTTTTCAAAGAGGTAAGTTTTCAACTTTTTTCTGAATGAGGAGAGAGATTTAGCTGAGCGTACATCATCAGGGAGATCATTTAATAGGTGACTTACAATGGAAAAGATTGGTTTGACTACTCACCACAGAAATGCTCATTCACAAAGCTTTTTAAACATGGTTAAGAAATTGGACGAGTGTCCATGATCACCGTAATTACACTCCAGACCTTCAGGACTGACGAGGCTTACAACTAATAAGGTTACACTCGGAATTATATGGTCTAGACAGCCTTTAAATTCAGTCCTCAAAATTTATGTTTGGAGGATGAAATACTAACACTTCAACAACAATTTATTGTCATAAAAAAGAAAATTATAAGCTCTGTAATGACAGTTTTGATTTTGGTTGATGTAGGATGATAGGATCTCAGTGGAGTTTTATGCATCAGAAGCATTAGAAAATTTTGACTTCAAAACAATTAAATGACTTTTATAAGAATCATTTTCGGGCCTTTTTCAAATTAAATAAAATTCTTGATAAAATATCCTGACTATTTCATGACTAGGGTCTTTTCTAGTTTCTTTCAACTGCTTTAAAACCCTTGATGCTAAACAGGAAATGTAACACCACAGACGTGGGTGGAACTGCTCATGCCCAAGTCCCACCTCGGCAATTTTGAATCATGACTAGTAGTGCTGCAATAATTCTTCGGTTAATCAGAAACAAATGATTCAGTTGAAAAATCTCTTCAAAAAAAGCAAACTGGATCTCCAAAAACAACCAAATTATATTACATTTTCCTAATTTAAGTGTTTCCATTATCACTTTTAGTATTTCATACTTTTGCCAGTTTTGGCTTTATGTATAACAATATTTTTGGAAGATAGTATTTTAATATAAAATATTTAACAGACACCTAAAATCGTGAAATATAAACATGGTTAAAGTTTCCTGTAGTTTGAATTATAAATATGTCTTTATCTCATAACTGAATGAACTATGAACGTTCTTTGACCTTTATGCATTTCAACTATTTTATAAGTTACAATATTTCAAAACATGGAAGCAGTTTATTTTGTTGGAGATAATCAAGCGAGTAACCGTGTCCGAGTATATTGTTCCAAAATGTGGAATCGAGGTACATTTTCTGGCTCACCCGCGCCTTAATGACCAAAGACAACTTTGAAGTCTGCATCTCCGATACTATAATCTGCTCAAGTTTTCATAAGTCATAATTTCATCTCCATTGTCCATCATCATGATGGCATCATGCATCTTCCTATCATGGCAAATTTTTTTTAACCGTTTGACTTTCTTTTCTTCTTAAATTTTGTCAGTGCCCACTATGATTTCTGTTTTTGTGCTGTTGCTCACTTCAGTAGTAAACCTGTCAAGTCTGTAGCACACCCATGGTTATGTCATCTGTCTTTGTATCAGTCGGCATAAATCGTTGAACAATTTCTGCAGTTATGTCACATGACACATGCATCTGACAACTAAGTATACAAGTCTTTAGAGGCGGCATTACTGTGAATTGACTTTTATTGGTCCCTAATTGTCTTACCACAGTCTTCCTCAGTTGCTAAGAGTCTTACAACTATGGTAGATCTTCCAATAATTATCTTGAAGTTCATAAATCTTCTGTTTCTGTCATGTAATCATACAGAGTTTGGCTTAAGTCGCAGCATTACCATGACAGAGTGGTGGCAGGTCTTCAGAACAGATCATGGGACCCTACTTTCCCTTTCAAGTTTGGCAACTGACAAAGACTTGCTTCTCTTCATTTATTGATGGTATTTGCTGTTATATAGTTTGCATGTAAGATATAGGCATCACTATGGATACCTCCCTTTAAAATTATGGAAAAAAGGCAAAAGATTCATCAAAATTCTGTATCGGATTAGTTAAATGGAATTAAAGTTAAATAAAACAGTCATCAAAGTCACATATTTGACAAAGAATTTCCTGTAATTGAAAATAAATACAAGGGGATTCCGCTCAGTGGTGCATTTCAGATTTGGTACTTCAAAAGTTCAAATGTATATCAACAAACAAATGTATTGTTTTCATGGGGCTAATTATTTAGTGCTCAGTGAGACAAAAAGATTTATCCCAGGCCGAAAAATTACATCTAAGGCATTATCAGCAATTGGCCTTTAGAAACCATACAAGGATATTGATTGCATGGTAACCTTTGCAATGAGAAGCCATCTCATAAGGCTCTTGGCCAAAGGAGTGAAAAACATTATATTTATCACTTAAACTCGAGCAAACAGGAGCTGAAATCACAGAAATTCTGTAACAAATATATTATATACTGCTGAAATAGCCACAAAAATTAACAACTATATGAGAAACTATCTGAAATTAAAACTTAATGGAATGGGGTTGTGTTTGGTGACAAATTTTACAATGTGGCAGAAACTTTTCATATTCTACAGGCTGAGACTACCTTTAAGCGTCTAGTCACCCTAAAAAAACTACCTACAGGGGGCCGCGTTACGCGTTTAATGAAAAAGGATGGGTAAAATTGGAATAAAAGACTGCTCCAGTTACTTGGGAGTAAGTCTATGACTTTATTAGTGCTCCACATATTGCCTCCGGCAGGCAGAGATATTACCTTGCTATAAAGTAGTATTCATTGCCATCAATATGACCTGGTCTCATTTCCTGTTCTTACTGAGACCTGGAACTAGCAATTTTGCAAAATTGTTCTGTCAAGTTCCCAAACACCAAATTGAATTTGTATATCCTTGGCCAAAAAGTGATGATGTATATTGAATTTTAAGGGGTTGTTGGGGTGGTGAGGCAAAAAAGCCTGAAAGCTGAAAACAAGAGGAGAGTGCCCGTGAACGGGCACTGTGTCAGCTGACTGAGTGTTTTTGATTTGTGAAGGTAATAATGAGAGGAAAGCATAAGTATCAGGGAAAGTGCTGTACGGAAGTACAGTAAATGGTAATTGAACAGCATGTTCAAAAGAAATTCTGAACCTGACAGAAGAAAAGGACAAAAAAGTTGTGCCCTGCAAATGGTATTATGAAGGAAAGTAACAAGGTAACTGTTTAAGTGTAAAGAGTAGCTTAAAACATATTTAAAGAAATACTGCAAATGCAGTATCCTCGTACGACCTTGAAGAAGGGGTCCAAAGGTCAAATCTGACCACACCAAAAGATTCCCAGCCCATGATTTCCTATAGGATGGTTTACCATCCCAAACCTCTAGAACCAATAATAAGCGATTTATAGGCACTTTTAAGTTTTGCTATCTTTGTTTGACCTTGAAGGAGGGGTACAAGGTCAAATCCGACCACACCAAATGATTCCCAGCCCATGATTTCCTGGTTGATTTACCATCCTAAACCTGTAGGACCAATAACAAGCGAGTTATAAGCAATTTTAAGTTTGGCTATCCTCAACTGACCTTGAAGGAGGGGTCCAAGGTCAAATCTGACCACACCAAAAGAATCCCAGCCCATGATTTCCTATATATTGTTTTACCATCCCAAACCTCTAAGACCAATAATAACCGAGTTATAAGCACTTTTAAGTATGGCTAGCCTCGTTTGACCTTGAAGAAGAGGTCCAAGGTAAAATCGGACCACATCAATAGATTCCCAGCCCATGATTTCCTATATGTCTGTTTACCATCCCAAACCTCTAGGACCAATAATAAGTGAGTTATAAGCACTTTTAAGTTTGGCTATCCTCGTTTGACCTTGAAGGAGGGGTCAAAGGTCAAATCTGACCACACCAAAAGATTCCCAGCCCATGATTTCCTACAGGTTGGTTTACCATCCCAAACCTCTAGGACCAATAATAAGGGAGATATAAGCACTTTTCATGACTGACAAAGAAACACCTGTGGCGGCCATCTTGTTTTTCAAAATGAGGCCAAAAATATTCCCAGTCAAGATTTTATAATGAGGAACATATCCTGCGAATTTGAGATCTCTACCTATAATACCCTTTCCTCTAGAGGGCCAACAAAAGTCCTTGTTTAAAGCCGAATAAACATCCCCGGCGGCCATCTTGTTTTTCAAAAATATTCCCAGGCAACATTTTATGGTTATTAATATATTCTGCAAACTTGAGAAGGCTAGCTATAATATTTTTTTCATTAGAGCGGTAATGGTGAAATCTCTCTACACACTGCGGCTATCCAGTGGATACAATGATTTACTCAATAGTGAGAACCTGAAAGTAGCTATTGCTCAGCTATAGCATGACATAGAGGTCTGCAATTTCACTATGATATAACTGACCAAAAATTGCTATTGCTCCGCTATGCCATGAGCTATAGGTCTGTAATTTCACAATATTATAGCTTACCCAAAAGTAGGTGAATAACATATTTAAACAAAATACTCTAAATGCAATAGTTTTCAAGTTACAACTGATTCACTCAAGAGTGATAACCTCAAAGTAGCTATTACTCAGCTATGCAATGAGCTACAGGTCTGAAATTTTACTATGTTATAGCGGACCCAAAAGTAGGTGAACAACATATTTAAGCACAATACTGTAAATGCAATAGTTTTCAAGTTACAACTGATTTAATAGTGAGAACCTGAAAATAGCTATTGCTCCGCTATGCCATGAGCTATAGGTCTGTAATTTCACTATGTTATAGCTGACCCAAAAGTAGGTGAACAACATATTTTAACAAAATACTCCAAATGCAATATTTTTCAAGTTACAATTGATTTACTCAACAGTCAGTACCTGAACATAGCTATTGCTCAGTTGTGCCATGAGCTACAGGTCTGTAATTTCACTATGTTATAGCTGACCCAAAAGTAGCTGAATAACATATTTACACAAATTTCTGTAAATGCAATAGTTTTCAAGTTATAAATGATTTACTCAACAGTGATAACCTCAAAGTAGCTATTACTCAGCTATGCCATGAGCTACAGGTCTGAAATTTTACTATGTAATAGCTGACCCCAAAATAGGTGAATAACATATTGAAACAAAATACTGTAAATGCAATAGTTTTCAAGTTATAAGTGATGTACTCAACAGTGATAACCTAAAAGTAGCTATTACTCAGCTATGCCATGAGCTACAGGTCTGAAATTTTACTATGTTATAGCTGACCCCAAAATAGGTGAATAACATATTGAAACAAAATACTCTAAATGCAATAGTTTTCAAGTTATAAGTGATTTACTCAACAGTGATAACCTAAAAGTAGCTATTACTCAGCTATGCCATGAGCTATAGGTCTGTAATTTCACTATGTTACAGCTGACAAAAAAGTAGGTGAACAACATATTTCAACAAAATACTCCAAATGCAATATTTTTCAAGTTATAACTGATTTTCTCAACATACAGTACCTGAAAATAGCTATTGCTCAGTTGTGCCATGAGCTACAGGTCTGTAATTTCACTATGTTATAGCTGACCCAAAAGTAGCTGAACAACGTATTTACACAAATTTCTGTAAATGCAATTGTTTTCAAGTTATAAGTGATTTACTCAACAGTGATAACCTCAAAGTAGCTATTACTCAGCTATGCCATGAGCTACAGGTCTGAAATTTTACATTGTTATAGCTGACCCCAAAATAGGTGAATAACATATGAAACAAAATACTCTAAATGCAATAGTTTTCAAGTTATAAGTGATTTACTCAACAGTGATAACCTAAAAGTAGCTAGTACTCAGCTAAGCCATGAGCTACATGTCTGAAATTTTACTATGTTATAGCTGACCCAAAAGTAGGTGAACAACATATTTAAGCAAAATACTGTAAATGCAATAGTTTTCAAGTTACAACTGATTTACTCATTAGTGAGAACCTGAAAATTGCAAATTTAATAAGTAAATTAAATTTTTATAAGTTAATACCCTATCCAATGGACAATTGCTTTACCGGTCGGCGTGACCGGTCCCGCCAAACGTCAGAAAAAGACGTCCTGTATATACTACCGGCAGGACCGGTCACAGAGTGTGCATTCGCCAGGTGGCGCATTGTACTTCATTTCCTGTTTACCTATTGACGTCATAGCATCTTTTTCGTGTCTAATCCTAGTAAGACCCCTAGTAAGCTGATAGCGGGGCCGGTTGGGTGGGCCTTGCCTGTCCATTGGATAGGGTATTAACTTATAAAAATTTAAGTTACTTATTAAATTTGCAATTTTATTGCGTTAATACATCCTATCCAATGGACAATTGCTGAATAACTACCGCTTGGTAGGCGGGTAAGCAGCTAGGGACTTAATATGAACTCATAACAAATTTGAACCGGCCCATTTGACCTAGGGTCAGAGAACCCTGAAAGGTCAGGGTCGGTCACTAACTCACCGGTTAACCGGGAGCCTACCGACGTTGCCCCCCCCCCCCCCCCCCCCTTTTTCTTTCCTTCCAGAGATGGTCTGAGAAGGGAAAGATAGAGAGAGAGAGGGGCTGAGTTCAGTCCCAGAAGAAATAAACTTCCCAAAGGAAGCAAGTCACAGTTTTTTTTTTGTTTTTTTTTTTTGAAAATATATGTACACTCCACATATTTACATTATGTACATATCTAACATATTTACAATATTTACATATATACAACATCCCCTCACTTCTGGGCCTGGTGGTGCACCTGCTAGGCAACATCCTTCAAACAAATTTGAGTGAAGGTGTTGTGAGATTTCCAGTGGCAAGCTGACAAGATCTGATCTAAGGAGATCCCTGATTGGAAAGCCTTAGATGCAGCAAAAGCCCTAACATCATGGGCTTTAACCTGGTGTAAGGTTAGGGCCTGTTGATCAGAGAGCTCATAACACAGGATCACAGTCTGTTTGATCCAAGAGGAGATAGTGGCAGGTGAGATGTCCTTGTCAAACCCTTTCTTAAAGGAGACAAAAACTAACTCCTGATTCTGCCTGAGGTCCGAAGTCCTGTCTAAGTAGTAGCGCAGGGCTCTAACTGGACATAGGGACCTGTCACCCTTGAGTGACTTATCCAGAGATGGTGACAGGGCTGGAATGACCACTGGAGCCACACCATCTGGACCTTCCTTAGCCAGCTGATTCTTGGATAGAAAGCTGGGTGAGGGGTATAAAGACACCTTAGACCAGTCTGACTGGTGTCTGATGTTCTTATGTAACCAAGCATGGATCTCACTCCGGCGTTTACCTGAACCTAAGGCCAGTAAGAAAACAGTCTTGAAAGTCAGATGTTTCAAGGAGGCCTGTTTAATGGGTTCAAAGGGAGCCTTTGTTAGCTGGTTAAGTACCAGGGAAAGGTTCCAGGAGGGGATGCCCCTCCTGCCTTTGGGTCTGTCTCTATGGAAACTGTCCAGGAGACGAGTGAGACTCTCATCTTTGTTGACATTAATGGTGGAATTGCCCAGTTTGTCAGCAATGGCTGATCTGTAGCCATCAATAGTGCCTGGTTGCAACTTCCTGTCCTGGAATAAGTGCAGGAGGAAATCAGCAATGGCTTTCAAAGGTGGTGCCCTGAAGTCCACCTGATTACTGAGGCACCACTTTGTAAAAATGGTCCACTTTGCCTCATAGACAGATCTGGTTGATCTTCTTTGAGGAGCCTCAATTCGTGCTGCCACTGCCTCAGAGAAGCCTTGCTCCTTGATTGCTGAGGCTCTAGGAGCCAGGCATGTAGATTCAGATTCGACAGGTTCCTGTGAAGGACCTGGTTGAATGGCTGAGACACTAGGTTGGGTATGCTGGGCAGACACAGGGGGATCTGGCTTGACATTGCTACCAGGTCCCAAAACCAGGGCATGTTGGGCCACCCTGGGCCAATCAGGATTATTCTGTTGCAGGGGTAGTCCTGGAGCTTCTCCACCACTCTGCCCAAGATGGCTGCCGGTGGGAAGGCGTATGGGTCCAGGTCCTCCCAGGAGAGGCTGAGTGCATCCACTGCCCAAGCCTGGGGGTCTGGCACTGATGACACAAACTGGGGCAGTTTGTTGTTGAATCTGGTGGCAAACAGGTCCACTTGTGGCTGGTGCCACCTTGAGCATACAGCTTGGAACACTGCTGGATGAAGTGACCACTCTGTTTGAATGGTCTGGCCAAGTCTGGATAGCTTGTCTGCTATCACGTTCAGCCGGCCGGGGATGTGACGTGCCCTGAGGGTTACCTGCTGTCTGGTGCACCAGGACAGGATTCTCCACAGTAGGGCACACAGTGACCCCGACTTCATCCCCCCTTCTTTGTTGATATAGGCAACCACTGTTGTGTTGTCTGTGGCTATCAACACTGTCTTGTTGCAGACCAGGGTTCGAAACTCCTTTAGAGCTAGAAATACTGCTTTTAGCTCTAAGTGGTTTATGTGTAACTTGCTCTCTGGAAGGGACCAAACTCCCCTTGCAGTGTGGTTGTCTAAGTGAGCGCCCCACCCTTCGTTTGATGCGTCTGTAAAGATTTGCAGAGCATGTTTTAGAGGGTGTAATGGTTGACCTAGAAGCACATTGCTTTCCTCCAGCCACCACCTTAGATGTGGGTGGAGGGACATGGGAACTGGTATCACCTTTTCCAGTGATTCTGGTACCCTCCAGTTGTTTTTCAAGTGCCACTGTATGGGTCTCATGTGAAGTCGCCCTAAGTGGACTTGCTTCTCTGTTGCAGTGAGTAGCCCTATGAGGGACATGAATTGCCGGACCGGGCAAACCGGATCCGACATTATGGATCTGATTTTGTCTGTCAGGATCTGCCAACGTTCTTCTGTTGGTCGGACCCTGCCCTCCTTTAGGTTGAACTGGTAACCTACGAAGTTGAAGACCTGTTTGGGGACCAGTTCTGACTTTTCCCTGTTCACCAACCACCCTAGCTCCTGACATAGTGTGACCAGGGTTTGAGTATGCTGGAGACAGGTGTGGTGGGAAGAGGCTCTCACCAGCCAGTCGTCTAGGTACTGGTGGATTCTTATACCCTGTCGTAAGGCCATGAGCTTAACCTCTTTGGCCACCACTGTGAGCTCCATGGGTGCTGTGGAAAGACCAAAAGGCAGGGCCTTGAACTGGTAGGATTGGCCTTGAATGTGAAAACGCATGTACTTCCTGGACTGACTGTGAATTGGAATGTGGAAGTATGCATCTTTGAAGTCTATTGAGGTGACCCACTCCCCTACCTGTAGGGAGCTTCTTATGGTTTCTGGTGTCTCCATTTTGAACGACTCTGTGTTTAAAAAGATGTTCAAAGTGCTCAGGTCCAGGATAGGTCTCCACCGGTTGTTGGGTTTGGGAACCAAAAATAACCGGTTGTAAAACCCTAGGGAGGTCTGGTTTGTTACCGGTTCCACTGCATTTTTGCTTGTTAGCTGAGCCAGTGCCTCCAAAAGGAGGGACTGTCTTTGAGGGTTTACATACTTGCTGATGACCATTGGTGACCTGGTTAGATTGGGTCTGAACCTGAAGGGAAGGGTGTAGCCCTCTCTTAGTATTCTGATTACCTTTGGACTCGAACCCAGAGTTTCCCACTTCTCCCAAAACTGCTGAAGCCTTGCCCCTACAGGAAGATTTGTGACAACAGTTGGGACATTTGTGACAATCTTTACAGAACTCAAGTGATCTACACAGGAAACATCGTTCACATGGTTTATTTTTCTGATAGATTGACAATAAACGGGATGTACACCTTTCTTTTGCGGTGACCCGATGACAAAAGGAACACTTGCAACAAAAGAGTTTACATGTGATAACACAGTCTCGCTCTTGCTTGTCACTGGTGGTGGTGGGTTCAAACCCTTCATCTTGTCGGATACATTTACAGAGTTCACCAATCCGACCACATTTGAAACACAGTAATTGTCATTTATGCTTTTTAAATCCCTTGGCCGGCTTCTGGCTGAAGTTTGAGACTTTACCACCACCTTTCTGACCAGTTTGCCGGTCTCTAATCTGCTTCCATGCCGGTGTAGTGGGCTTCCGGTCCGGCTGGTGAGGGGTTCGATTGGAGGGGACGTATGGATGAAAACGTCCAGGTTTCCTCTGTGTGTTACCAGCAGAACGCCTCTCTTCACTACGTGAGATCTCCTCTTCAGCCTTGATCAGTAAGCTGTCCGGGAAGAGTGAGAGTTGGTGGACTGGAGACGTGCGTAAGGCAGACAAGGTGTCAGGTTTAACTCCACCTCGTATGAACTCTAAATAACCGTCCCGACGGGCCAGGGTGAGATTGGCCATGCTGATAAACACTCCCTCTGAGAGATCCTGCATGGTACGCTGCATAGCCTGTGAAATTGACTGGTTGAATGTAACCAGATACTCCAGTTCCTCAACAGCCTGTTGTTGTTTCTCAGCACTTTTGCCCTTTGAGGAATCGAACCTGAGGGACTTCAACTGGGTGACCATGGAGTCCTGTACTTTCGTGAGGCATCTGGATAGGCCAGCAGCGTGATTACACATCACTGATTGCTCTCGGAAAGACCTCTCCCACCTTCTAAGGGTGTCCTGGCTGAAAGTACGGGAAGCTGGAGCAGAAGGTAAGCTGCGCCTTGCAACTCTGGAAAACATACTGTTCAGTTTTGCCGGTTCCAGAGACCAGTCACCAACAGCCTGGGTAGACGTATCCTTCCTAACAGCTTGCATGTCGTACCACTTTGAAGTACGGGGTGTCTTCACAAACTGGTCACGCAGCAGTCCACTGGTTTCTGTATTCCTGGAAGGATAACCTTCAGCAATAGTTACATTTAGTTTCTCCAGCTTTTTACAGAGCCATTCATCCACCGGCAATTTGACTGACACTTTACCGGTAGTCTTCACTCTGGAACCGGCAAAGGGATTGTCATCCATAGATGCAGCTGAGGTGTCATAATCTGGAATTTGATGCCAGCCCATGAAACTCCTCACCCCTCTTATGGTTTCCCGGTAATTTGCATCTTCAGAGAGGTCCTGGTCTGTGTTTGTTTCCGGTACATCACCCTGGTAGTGAACACTAGCCGGTGAAGCCAGTTCCGCATCCAACTCAGCCTCGCTGTCAGATTCCTTAGCAACCTCAGTATTCTGGCCAATGGGAGGCGACTGGTTTGACAGCGTAGTTTCATAACCGGAAGGCAGAACCTCAGGACCCGCACCGGGAGCCTGTGTAGGCTGGGTGGCAGTCCCTGCACCGGGAACCAGTAAAGGTTGGGTGGCAACAGTCTCAGAGGTACCGGGGCCCTGAACAGGGTGGGTAGCACTCTCATTCACTTCCTTCACAGCTTGTGTACCGGGAACCCCCAGCGGAGGTTGGGTAGCCGTCAACTGCGTAGCAACGTCACCAGTGCCCTCAGAAAACATAACACTTGTAGAAGCACCCGGATCAAAGAAGGGGTGTTCTCTGGGCACCACAGAAGCAGAGTTCACCGGTCTCACAGGAACAGCAAAGGACTGGTTAATCAGCATTGCTTCCAGACGGGAAAATCTCTCACTC
Source organism: Sabellastarte sp. h YS-2021 (assembly GCA_964017235.1). NCBI lineage: Eukaryota > Metazoa > Annelida > Polychaeta > Sabellida > Sabellidae > Sabellastarte > Sabellastarte sp. h YS-2021. Next base: position 22,414,422 of record OZ024928.1, read on the forward strand.
CACTTGTCATCAAGGGACTTGAGGTCGTCTGAAGTGGGCTTACTGCTGTGCTTCCGTTTACTAGACCTTGGAGAGCCATCAGAACGCTTTTTCTTCTGCTTGGGTGTAGAATCAACAGGAGACTGCTTTCCTGAATTAACAGGACCCAGCAGTGAAACCTCCGACGGATCAACAAGCTTGGGAGACGTACTTGTCAAATCTTCAGATTTCTTCTGGCTAGAGCGTTCTTTCCGTTCCTTGTAGGTCGGGGTTGCTAACTGGTGGATCTGAGCAGGCGTAAACGCCTTACAGATACTACAATCCAATTTCTTCACACAGGGGTCGTCCCCCACCCCCTTGTCACGACAACGCGCGCATTTCTTGTGGTTGTCGAAAAGGGCCATAACGTGCCCGCAAGAACCTCGTTTCTGTCCAGGAGACGACATTATGATCAGAAACGTAGTAGAAGTATACAGCACTAATAAAAAAACACGAAACTTGGATGAGTTCGTTGTGAAAACACAAAACGTATCTCTGATGAAATTCGTCTGCACACTCTTTCGCGCCAAACGAAAAAGATGCTATGACGTCAATAGGTAAACAGGAAATGAAGTACAATGCGCCACCTGGCGAATGCACACTCTGTGACCGGTCCTGCCGGTAGTATATACAGGACGTCTTTTTCTGACATTTGGCGGGACCGGTAAAGCAATTGTCCATTGGATAGGATGTATTAACGCAATAAAATAGCTATTGCTCAGCTATGCCATGAGCTATATGTCTGTAATTTCACTATGTTATAGCTGACCCAAAAGTAGGTGAACAACATATTTTAACAAAATACTCCAAATGCAATATTTTTCCAAGTTACAACTGATTTTCTCAACATACAGTACCTGAAAATAGCTATTGCTCAGTTGTGCCATGAGCTACAGGTCTGTAATTTCAGCTGACCCAAAATTAGCTGAATAACATATTTACACAAATTTCTGTAAATGCAATAGTTTTCAAGTTATAAGTGATTTACTGAACAGTGATAACCTCAAAGTAGCTATTACTCAACTATGCCATGAGCTACAGATCTGAAATTTTACTATGTTATAGCTGACCCCAAAATAGGTGAATAACATATTGAAACAAAATACTCCAAATGCAATAGTTTTCAAGTTATAAGTGATTTACTCAACAGTGATAACCTAAAAGTAGCTATTACTCAGCTATGCCATGAGCTACAGGTCTGAAATTGTACTATGCTATAGCTGACCCAAAAGTAGCTGAATAACATATTTATACGAAATTCTCTAAATGCAATAGTTTTCAAGTTACAAGTGATTTTACTCAAGATGGTAGTTACTGAAAAGCCCAAAAGTAGCTATTACTCACTTAGCTATAGAGACAGACACCCAAGTTACTCACCATGTTGTAGCTATGAAAAAAGTAGCTGAATAACATATTTTAACAAAATGCTCTAAATGCAACAATTTTCAAGTTATAAATGATTTAGTGCATGATTTCATGAATTTTAATGCATTAAAAATTATTAAAAAAATGTATTTAAAACAAACTAAGACAGATCCAGGTCTCATACTCACACAAGAGAATCTACCTCTGGCCTAGTACATATATGCAAGATATGAGAGAAATCCCTGCAATAGTCACTGAGAAACTTGTGATAAAGTGTTGAAATTTTCACAATTTTGGTGGGGGTACCTCCCTTGTAACGTCTCTGGCAAACAGACAAACAGACAGATTTGCATGCCTTGAACAATTTTTCATCCTCGATAGATAAGGTATCTTTTAAAAAAAACAGCATGTCTCTAGGCCTTGTAGTTTTGGAGAAGAAGTTGTTCACGCGGACGCGGACGCCCACGCCGCAGAGTGACGACATAATGTCAGCTGACTGACAAGTCAGCTGACATGAAAAAGCTAATAAAAATCCAAGAAAAATCAAGACGTAACGTCATTTCATGTTTTAATACATGGGGCTACTTTCTTGAAGAGATAAAGAACAAGGAAAGAACGACAATTTGACAGTAAAACATAAATTCTGCAATATACTAAAATATGCCGTGGATTTTAAGATAACATACACCGTTTGTCAAATGATATCTAATTGGCCAATCAATATGTGATGCACTTTCTTCTTTAAGTTTTTAAACATAGCATAATTACACAATCTTACACTTTTACCAATAACACTGGGCAAACCTTATTGTTATAGAAATCTACATTTTTCAAGTTTACAGTAAATAAGTAATAATTGTATATATTTATACTAATGAGATCATTACCCCAATAGAATGGTGTGATGAGACACACCTTAGTTAGCCTGAGCTCGTTAATAAGCAAACCGCATAATATTCTTCAATAACGCCAGGATGATGCTTTGTTAATTACTTGCGGTAAGGAGTGAGTTTCTTTATGGGGTTTCTGTCTGATTGCTTTGCCATGGCAACCAAAGAATGGAACATTTTAACAAGTCTGTGTCGCTATTTTATAAACACTTTTGTATTCTTTTTGTATTGTAATGTAAGTTTAGTTACACTCAACGTAACATCTCTTTTACTGCAGGACTCTATGTGAGCCATCCCAACTGTACAAGTACAGTCCTAGATTTCTAGCGATTGACATTCCTCTAACTGAAAGACAAGTTCTTTCAAGATATTAGGCAATAATCTTGGGATTCTTTAACCTAGTACTAGGGATTGGACCCAATGACAGTGGAGCTGCCATTTTTAGCCTGGTCATCCGAGCCACTATATAAGTACCTATACCTGGGATGAAACTCAGGTCCTCTTCCTTTCTAGGCAAGTGTGTTATCCATAAGGCCACTGTGGTCAAAGATAGATTCAAAAACATATTTCGTTTCCCTCCATCTTTTAAATATGCAAGTCGCGGTAAAAATTTCCATAATTGGTGGGGATGGTGTTTGTGCCCTTGATTTAATTGCCAGCATTTTTCAGTGTCATACTGATTTTCCTTTTTTCACTGCTCCTTAAAATCTGACACACATACATTGCAGTGCTTATGCTGTTTACCAAAATGTATATTTACCAGCTTAAAGAGAATAAGAGGGAGAGACAGTATAACATATACACTCTCCGTAGTCATCATAATCTGTTTATTTTATTTATTACTGTTTTTAATACACAGTTTTAGAAAATCTTTTAATATCAATGTTAACTGCACAGACTTGTCATAATTAGGGGTTGGACAGATAAGCAGAAGTGGCCTCAAGTAACCATTTTTGTAAATCCGACTAGCACATAGTGCCCATTGTTGAAAAAAAAAAATTAATGTTTTAAACTGAAACTATTCACTGAAAAGTAAAATAATGTTTCCTTGCCTTTTAATACCATTTACTTTATTTGATTTGTCATTTTAGTCCCTGAAGAACAATTGAATTAAGTTTGTTGGATTTCAGGCAATATTTTTGTTGATACACTGCAAAATACAAGACATTCAACTTCATGACCCCAGACTGACATTCAGGAGGGAGCTCAACGGGGATATTTGATGTTATTTTTGGAATCCCAGGCAATGGTTTCCAGTATTATCTACCAATACATTTCAGAGCTCTAAATCCCAAAATGAACAATATATATATTTGACAAGTCTCTACTGAATGTATACTCAAAACCAAAGACAACTGATTTGGCTGGTTTTAAGGTAACCTTAACATTAGGATCTATCTTTTGAAGCTATAAACCCAATTGTCAAGATTTAAAACACACACTGAACCTGTGTAAGGTCCTCAATGTGAGAAGATATACACAATATCTGCCCAACAGGAAGTTTTTTACTTGATAATTAATTGGCTCTCAATCGATCAATTATGGCCCAACTGATCTGAAATTGGACTGGTGCCTAGATTTTGATGTTAGTATAGCGCTTGCCAAATTTTGTGGATCCATATGTAGGACTTTCTGAGTAAATCTGATGAAAAGGAAGTACAAGGGGAACAATAGCATCAGAGATGCCCGTACCCCACAGCCTACGGAAATATTTTCAACACCATGAGATACAGAAGCACTGTACCAGTACAAAGTTCAGGATACTTTCAGAGCACTGTCAGTTATATAAAGTTCCAAATAATGTTTAAATGCAGAAAATAATGTTTAAAAGAAAGATAATGCATGTAAAGATGAAGTATTAAAACAAGTCAATTCAATAACAAGATGACAGCATTAATCAGTAACTAAAACTAAATGCAGAAAATAATGTCTAAAAGAAAGATAATGCATGTAAAGATGAACTATTAAAATAAGTCAATTCAATAACAAGATGACAGCATTAATCAGTAACTAAAACTAAATGCAGAAAATGTTTAAAAGAAAGATAATGCATGTAAAGATGAAGTATTAAAACAAGTCAATTCAATAACAAGATGACAGCATTAATCAATAACTAAAATTCAACATTCTTTATCTACATCTGCATGGCCGAATTATGGTTCAGATGTTTTGAATATTACCATGCATACAGAAGTGGTAATACATTTAATGAATGCTTATGTGTGGTGTTGGAGCAAAATCTGTGGCTCACTTGATGAAATTCTATCTCTTACAATGGGAAGTTATGAAAGTAAAATTCTTAATAAATTCTAATATGAATTAACAGTGCTTAATCTATATCAAAAGACAGACCCAAAGGTGCAACAACATTTTAAAGGTCAAGGTCACTACGACAAGGTCAAAGGTCAAATTAAGGTCACACCATGATAATACACACCTATGGCCCCTGACCAATGTCCCTACCGAGTATCAACTTCCTACACCTTACGGTTTCCGAGATATAGCCCGGACAAGATTTTATAGGTCAAGGTCACTACGGCAAGGTCAAAGGTCAAATCAAGGTCAGATCATGATGTTGCACAACTACACCCCCTAACCAATGTCTCTACTAAGTATCAACTTCCTACACCTTACGGTTTCCGAGATATAGCCTGGACAAGATTTTATAGGTCAAGGTCACTACGGCAAGGTCAAAGGTCAAATCAAGGTCACACCATGACGTTGCACAACTACACCCACTAACCAATATCCCTACCAAGTATCAACTTCCTACACCTTACAGTTTCCGAGATATAGCCCGGACAAGATTTTCAAACTCAAGGTCACTACGGCAAGGTCAAAGGTCAAATCAAGGTCAGACCATGACGTTGCACAACTACACCCCCTAACCAATGTCCCTACCAAATATCAACTTCCTACACCTTACAGTTTCTGAGATATAGCCCGGACAAGATTTTATAGGTCAAGGTCACTACGGCAAGGTCAAAGGTCAAATCAAGGTCACACAATGACGTTGCACACCTACACCCCCTAACCAATATCCCTACCAAGTATCAACTTCGTACACCTTACAGTTTCCGAGATATAGCCCGGACAAGATTTTATAGGTCAAGGTCACTACAGAAAGGTCAAATCAAGGTCACACCATGACGTTGCACACCTACACCCCCTAACCAATGTCGCTACCAAGTATCAACTTCCTACACCTTACGGTTTCTGAGATACAGCCCGGATAAACTTTTTCCCGCCGCCCGACAGGACGCCCGCCCGCCCATCCGGACACCATGGGTGAAAACAATACCCCGACAGGCCTTAAGGGCTGTGGGGTAAAAATTGTTTCTGATTATTGTGACCTTCATGAAGGTCGAATTAATACGTGTCACAAAATTTCCCCATGCCTATAGCTTACAACTGCCAAAAATCATATTGATAGGCCTTATATTAAGACCTTGCATTAATTATATTCAACTTAGAAAATACTGCGGAAGCGGCGTAGGCTGTCTGAAAATAGGGTGAAACCTGAAGGAGCATACCCATTTCAAGGGAAACTTAACTCAATCAGCTTAACATCAATTCTAAATAAGTCATAGTACTGACAAAGATTTTTGGCTTCGATATCACTCCTTCTGTATGTAGTCAGTGCTAGTCACACAGCTTTCATTGTTGTTACTAACCCATTCTTTAAAAATACAGTATTGAACAACTGCTATTGCCCAGTCAATATTTTCATCTTGAGATCCAAGTATCTGGGATTTCAAAGTATATTCTATATTTACCACAGAGTAGATTATTCCTACACAGTTTTCTTTTATGGACACAGAAAACGAAGATGTTCTACTGTTTTTATTTCTCAATACAGACTGCATCTATCATTTGGTAATTTCCCCCACTCTATATTATTTTTCTGACTGTGTAGTATATTACCTGACACTATGATTAAACTAGCTTATAATTAAACTCCACTAATTTATGTCAGAGATGCCTTTAACCTTTAAAATATATACTGATGAGTAATTATATTAATGTACACTCAGGAGATGCTCATTGGTGTCTGAAGATTTAGGTTGTAATAGGTCTTTTGTTAATGTCACATTGATGCTATAAAAATCTGATTGCACGTCATATTTTCTTGTTACGACACAAACTTTCACAAAATTTCTGAAAATCTGAGCCACAGGCTCAAAGTTGCACCGCCAACATGACCCCACCCGTTGTCCTATATACTTAAATGAATAACTTCCAATTCTTTTATCTAATTTGCAAATAATGACTTCCGACAAAAGGATATTTTTGATTAATAATGCATGGTGTACATGTAACCACACTGCCAAAACCGAGTCCTTTCGCAGGGAGGACAGCCCAATGAAATGTCAGCACACTGGGGAATTCTAGCCAAGACATGATGGTGCCTTGGTTTGGAAGGTTGTCATAGGTCAATAAAAGAAATTTCTTTTTACAGAGCTGTAAATTTTATTACAGTAACGGTGGTATATTGCTGATATGTTCCACTCCTGTGATCTTTTCTAAATCTATAAATATATACTTTGAAAATGCACTTAACTGGGAAAATATTAATGTAATAGGGCACTCCAAATTCCTTTAAAAGAGCCTAATAAAGTTTATCTCACTAATCATTATTCTGACAAATTTTCAGCCTTGCGATAAAATAGCTATGAACTCAAACCATTTTTACATATATGACTCTGGGTTAAAATGAGGCCAGGTATCCATATTGTGAGAAGTAGAGGTGGGACAGGTGCTAAAAATCAGCTTCGAGTACCTGCACTCTGACAACCAACCCGAATTTGAGTAACTGCGTGATTTAGTATCTATCTTAATAAGTCTTCTGTAAACAAATGGTAGCTAAACTTTTGAAGAAAAACGTCTTCTATTTAACCAGGTATTATAGAATATGGAGTAAATTATACATTTTTAAGCCAACCTACAACTTTAATTTATATTATGTGGTGGAAATGCAAAAATATAAAATATGACATTTATTTGAAAATACCAAACAATTTGTTTGCAATCTTTTTATCAGTATTTCCTCAAAGTAAGGTATTCCTAACCTTTTATTGAAATTCCAAAATTGTTTCATGATCTTTTCCCTAAATGAGTAATGTATTTGATAAATTTGCGCATATCGATTGCACACTTGAGGTACTTGATCCCATGGAATATCACTACAGATCCGGCTTTATTCTTTTTTTATTTTTTTATAATTTTGGTTTTCTTCATTTATTTAATAATTTTTGCTCACTTTAAATTTCAACAAATTATGGCCATTTTCTCCCTGCCAATTTAATAGATTATCTGATATCTAATGTGTGAATAACACAGAAAATGATGTGAAAAATACATATAAAGTTGGACAAACATAACCGACATATAGATATTTATGGCTATATAACTTTTATATACATATTACATAACATTTTCACTACTTTCTATCTGTCTTTAGGGCTATAACAGTGTCTCCTGAGTTACTTAAAAACAGGCTGACTGTGTTGAAAAACCATGTACAAACAAACACACCACGTAGAATATCACTTTTTTTGAGATAATAATAATATATATGGTTAAAGCCTACAACCACAACTCTCTGACTGGTCCATTTCTTTGTTTGCCAACCCCTCATCCAAATCTTAAGTTATTGCCCATAAACTTTGTTGCAGGGTCAATTAACTACAGTAAAACCTAATATTTGCTTAAATGTGACTACCTTGGATTTATTTTATTGATAACGCTTCTTATTAACCTCCCTCATGGAGGTAGGTGCGATTGGCGGTGTGTGTTTGCTTGTTTCTTTGCAAAATAACTGGAAGAGTTGTGGACAGATTTTGATGAGATTTTCAGCAAATGTTCATAATGGTACAAGGAACAGATGATTAAATTCTGGTTAACATCTAGATCCCCATTTTGGAATTTTTAAAGGCTTTTCTAACACTGAACTCACCTTTGCACTGTAGTCCCTGTCTGAACAAGCCTCTCAGTAGTTTCTTGCAGTACTGGCAGACAGTGGGACGAGTGTAGTTGTGTACTACAAATGTGTGTGGCACTTTGATCTTCCCCGCATACTCCTTTTCAATCCACAGGGGGCGTCCTGGTGCCCCACTCCAAGACGCAGAGCGGTTTTTGTGATTCTCATTCTGAGTGAGATGAGGCTGTACTGTCAGAACACTCTGAAATAAGACAAAAAAACATCGGACAATTAATACCATATTTTTCCAAAATATGGTCTGGGCATCATTTTCAAATGGCATCAGACCAGGCGTTAAATTGAACCAGGTGTTCTTTTGAAATACAAAAACAGTGTTATTAATTATAAACAGAGTGCTTGGTACCAGGCGTTTATTTGAACCTGGGCGTTATTTTGGAAATTTACGGTACTCTGAATTTTATTATTATTATTTTTGTTTGTTTGTTTTACATCGTGATCAACAGCCAGGGTCATATTGCAATGGGGAAGTTTACGGGTGGAGGAACCAGTGCATACTAGTTGGTCAAAACTGGTCTACACTGTAAACCACTGGACATTGGCAAGTAACTACCAACTTTCCAAAATGAAGTGCCTGGGCCGAGATTCAAACTGGCGACCTCAGAGGATGAAGGTGAGCACTCTAACCACTACACCATGGAGCCCCCTTAATACTCAGAAATAACACGAATTCTCAACAAAAAACTAGACCTACGCATCGGAGAACCAATACAAATTTTTATGCACCAATAAGACTACTCCCCCAAGCCAGTGAACCATCATTTGATCTTGAAGGAGGGGTCCAAGGTCAAATCTGACAACATCAGAAGATTCCCAGCCCATGATAGTCTATAAGTTGGTTTTACATTGCAAACCTCTAGGACCAATAATAAGCAAGTTATAAGCACTTATAAGTTTGAGCATCCTCGTTTGACCTTGCAGGAGGGGTCCAAGGTCAAATCTGACCACATCAGAAGATTCCCAGCCCATGATTTCCTATAGGTTGGTTTCACATTGCAAACTTCTAGCTATAATAAAGGAGATATAGGCACCTTTTAAGTCAGCTACGTGAGGCACTTTGGTACTCTGTGGATGAATTAAGAGCTTCAAGGTCAAATGTCTGCAAGAATGTAGAGGACATGTATCTGTTATACATATCACGTATGAAGAGATTCATCCTTCTATCTATGAGAACCAGCCAGTAGAAAAAGGTGGATAATTTTCAAAGAAATGCCCAAGGCGGCCACCTTGTTTTTCAGAATGAGGCTAATTTCAGTCCCAGAGAAGCTCACCCCCCAATGTTGACATCCTGCAAATTTGGTGAACCTAGTTGGTGTAGTTTTCCACTGAGAGCGTTAACCCCCAAAATATCTCTACGCGCAGCGACGGCATAGCAAATGCTAAACCAATGTATTCACCGGATGCCTCTGGTGGATACAATAAACATTAAAATATACAAAAATCCAAGGGGGATCCCCAATGTTGATGGTAAACATAATCATGAAGTAAACACTTGGTCATGTGACGTATTAAGGAGGATATATTTCTATATCTCATTTCCCAGTAAAGGTTGCTCCAAAACATTGTACCAAAACCTTGTATTAGCATGTCTTCATTGGTCAATGAGTTGAAATAGATCCAACAAATAGTTATTCAGTAAGAGTACTCTGCTAGAATATCAACACATTGTGTTTCATGGTAGAAAGTCCAATCTGGTAGAATTTGACCAGAATTTCAGATTCTACCGGAAGAAAGTCCATTGTAGTTTCTCCCATCCAGGAGATTTGGGTATTGCCCTGGGGTACGAAATCTAATAATAATCTTGGTTGATATTCCAACACCTAGATATTTAGGTATTGCTCCATGTATCAGAATGCAATCTTTGTAGACACTCAATATCAGCTTGAAAGAAAGTCCAACTGAAACACAAAATGTGGGCCTGATATACATATAAATCTGTCTCTAAAGCAAAGTGCAGCTTTCATAGATAAAGAAAATTCATATTAAAGAAAATATTTTACTGTAACACAGATTTAACATAATTAAACATGACAGAAACTGAAATTTTTTTAAGCCTATTTCAAGACTTTCACAATCAACATCAATTCCCACCACCATTTTTCAAGGGAAATCTGTAATATGGACATTACTAAATGATGTAAGATTTAAATGTCCTATAACAAGAGTTAAACAAAATAGTTTTAGCCAATTACATTTTAACAGCAGTCACTTCCTACATGTATTTATTTGAGCAATTAACACTTATGCTTCTACAGCAGTATTTTTGTCACAACTGCCCAGTTGGTCTTAGCATGGAAAGCTTGTAGTACTTGCACCTCATCCAGAGATTCAACATCTAGATTTCTAGATTGGAATTTCTAGATGTTGGAATATCTACCAAGTTTATTAGATTTCAGACCCCAGGGAAATACCCAAATATCCAGGACTGGACTTTCTACTGGCAGAAACTCCAATTGGACTTTCTACCAGTGGAATTCGAAATTCAACCAGGTTGGACTTTCTACCATGACGTATATATGCCATATCGCAATAACAGGCCTCATAAAGAAGCATATCATTACAAAATGGGGAAAAAACATTTTGGAGGGATAAATATGAATTTGGGGGGTAATGCGACCTTTACAAAGAATTACTGTCATCTAAAATTTTTATCCCCACAGCTGACATTGATACATACTCAGTGTTTCCTGAGCCTCTTTTTTCTGGAGGTCAATTGACCCCCTCCTTTGAAAACCTGGGGTGAATCGAAATTTTTGAGGGTCAGTTAGACTTGACCCCTTCTGGTGAAACTGCAGGTTGGAAAAATAATGGACAAACAACACCTAAAATACCTTACAAAGACAGTGTGTGTGTTAGAGTTATGAAATGTGGGGTAAATTTATTTATCACCTTGATAGTAAATTACAGTACATTGTACATGGTTGTACACTCATAAAAATATCTGAAGTACACCTGTGTACATCAGGGTAAAGAAAACAGTCAAAAAATATACTTGACTTTTTTCCTCTTATTTTTGAGTGATTTTTAAGGTAACAAAAGTGAACAGAAGCACTACTCAATTTTCAATGACATACCGTACCATAAATGACCTATTTAGCGCACAGTGCGCTAAGGAAAGACTATTTTTATTCAATATTTGTTGGGAAAAAATTCCCCTTTTAGTGCACCCATCATGAAACACTTTCCGGGATGAAGTATAGGTCAATCCAGTAAGAATAACAGTGTTCCGACATTTAGAATCTACCAAACATACCCACTTCCTGTAAATATGGTGGTAGATACTAGATATAAACAAACGCGAAATTCACGGCAAAAATGTCAATTTATTAAGTAAAAATATGTACTATATATAAAAAAATATGTGGATATTGTGGACTGTCATCAGGAAAAAGAGGTAGGGTACGGTTACAAGGGCGGATGCGCTAAATAGGTCATTTACGGTATGTGTTGATAGTTTCTAAAAGAACTATTTTATTTATACTACAAATATGAAATATGACTTTTTGTAGTTATGTTGATTTTTATTTGATAAAAATCCATTGAGTGGTTCCAAAGTTACAATACTTTTACTACAACCCCTGTCAATATTTTCGAATTTCAGAGGTATTATTTTCTGGGGAGGTTTCCGGGGTTAAAAATTCAAGAATTTCCGAGATTTAGTAGAACGTGTCTCCCACTGCACAAGGTATTTGTCATCTTTCGGAGACGTTGTTTCCAATTGTGTCCTTGCAGAGATCGCCTTTTCTTTCGATGTGTAACTTTTCGAATAAGATTTGCAAGGGTACATTGTGACACTGGCCGTTTAAGATGGATCTCATCTGTGTAGCTCTCGTCTCGCATGAAATTTTAAAATATACAGCTTATCTACAGTGCTGTTTTTATTGCATGTGCATCTATGCTTTCAGTCAAAAAATCTCGAGTCCTTTGTTATTGAATAACGCGAATGTGCATGTGTGACCTCGTGCACTCTTCACCTCTTGACCTTTTGATCCCACGCATGCGCAGTGACGGGTAAACAAACGGGATATCGGCCGTATATTTTTGTTTTGAAATTAGAATAAATAAAGAATTGCTGCATATATAGACGAAATATCAATAATTCTTTTTACAAATACTTCTGCGTCAGTCTGACCCCCTGGTAAATATTATATGCATAAATCGCTTTGATTTCGACATAAATTTACGCACGTTTTTGCGTAAACAGAAACACTGCATACTAAAAGTCATTTCTATAATGGTTAAGACATAAATCAGAATGTAACATTTGAACCAAGTTGATGCCCTATTCAAGAGCACTAAATTAGTTGATACACCAGTTTAAGGTGCCTTCAAAAGGTTGATAAAGATGTACTAGAACAAACTAAAAACTACTGAAATGGTCCGCAGAAGCTCCCATGTTTGTATATTGTCCACCCATCAAAACACATTAAAATAAAATGTAAAGACCCACAATTTCTAACAAAATGCAGAGTCCAGATTGTTTAAGGTCTTTTTATACATATTTCTCACTACCTTTCACCCCCTTCACTTCACAAAAAATGTATAATTTTAACCAGATTAAACAAGAGGAGAGTGCCCGTGAACGGGCACTGTGTCAGCTGACTGAGTGTTTTTGATTTGTGAAGGTGATTAGAGGACAGAATAATTATCAGGAAAAGGGCTGTACAGAAATACAGTAAATGGTAACTGAACAGCAAGTTCGAAAGAAATTCCGAAGCTGACAGAAGAAAAGGATAAAAAAGTTGTGCCCTGTAAATGGTATTATGAAGGAAAATAACAAGGTAATTGTTTAAGTGTAAAAAATAGGTTAAAACATATTTAAAGAAATACTACAAATGCAATATCCTCGTTCGACCTTGAAGAAGGAGTCCAAGGTCAAATCTAACCACACAAATACATTCCCAGCCCATGATTTCCTATGGTTTACCATTCCAAACCTCTAGGACCAATTATAAATGAGTTATAAGCACTTTTAAGCTTGGCTGTCCTCATTTGACCTTGAAGGAGGGGTCCAAAGGTCAAATCTGACCATACCAAAAGATTCCGAGCCAATGATTTCCTATGGGATGGTTTACCATCCCAAATCTCTGTCACCAATAATAAGCGAGTTGTAGGCACTTTCAATTTTTGCTATCCTCATTTGACCTTGAAGGAGGGTTCCAAGGTCAAATCGGACCATATCAACAGATTCACAGCCCATGATTTCCTGTCTGTTTACCATCCCAAACCTCTGGGACCAATAATAAGCGAGTTATAAGCGCTTTTAAGTTTGGCTATCCTTGTTTGACCTTGAAGGAGGGGTCATTGAAGGTCAAATCTGACCACACCAAAAGATTCCCACGCCATGATTTCCTACAGGTTGGTTTATCATCCCAAACCTCTAGGATCAATAATAAGGGAGATATAAGCACTTTTCATGACTGACAAAAAACACCTGTGGCGGCCATCTTGTTTCTCAAAATGAGCAGTGTTGATTCTAGGAATTTCAAAAAGTGGGGGCGATCCCCCACCACTACACAAAATGTGGGGGAGGGGCTAAAAATTCTGGGGGACGACTTTATGATAAGTTTAAACTAATAAAAAATACATTTTCAGTTTATTTAGGCATTTTTAACAGTGCACTTCTATTAATTAGTGGTCAATTTTTATTGTCTTGCCCAATAAAAATAAACTTCAAGGCTAGTGATAGAATTTTAAAAAAATACTGAAAATGGTTATTTACATCAAAGTGGCTCCTGTCATGGCATTATGGTTTTAAGTTTTCATCTGAAGTCATGGCATCACAAATTCAGTCATTACACCATCAATTCATACAAATATGTTGGAAAACCCCACAGAATACCATGACCTCATGAATAGTAATGAGTAGTCCACAAATTCTTCAAGTAAAATATTGCTAAAAAATCCAATGGAATCGTCAAATATTTTTTACGCATACATGAGCTCTGTAGTCCTTCTAGTATTTGATCTTAAATCAGAAAATATTAAGAATTAAAACCACCACGAAAATCTGTGACCTCATTAATATTAATGAGTTGTCCGTGAATTTTGATCCAGTAAAATATTTTTCTAGGGAATTCCGACAGATACGTAGTACTACGCCAATAGGGTCACCACCGGCTTCACTGCCATGGCCTGTTGTGGTAACAATCCAGTCTACTGTAAGTTTCGTTTTTCTTGCAGCCATTTTTATATAATCATCCACTTTCAGCTTAATTTTATATTTTTGAGTATAATATGTCCAAATACTGTCTGTACCTCATAATATATTTAAGTTTGTAAACGATCACGAAACCAAAATCGTCTACAGGCATTATTCGAAGAACGTTTCGACGGAAAAATCAAAACCTCGACAAACTCTCGCTCCACTCATCGTTTCGATTTCTTTGATCTCTCGTCTTTTCGCTTCGTATATATATCCCGCATTGCCTTGTGCTGAATGCGTTCTTTTACAATCTTGTCCCCGCATACTTCGATGAAATCTGCGAGCATAAGCAAGTTATGGCGAGATATCGCAGAAAACGCATCCTAGAAGCAACTCTGATGAGGCCAAAAATATTCCCAGACAACATTTTATGGTTATTAATATATACTGCAAACTTAAGAAAGCTAGCTATAATATTTTTTTTCATCAGAGCAGTAATGGTGAAATCTCTCTCTACACACTGCAGCTATCCAGTGGATACAATGATTTACTCAACAGTGAGAAGCTGAAAGTAGCTATTGCTCAGCTATGCCATGACATAGAGGTCTGCAATTTCACTATGTTATAGCTGACCAAAAATTCTGTGAATAACATATTTAACAAATTACTCTAAATGTAATAGTTTTCAAGTTACAACTGATTTACTCAACAGTGAGAACCTCAAAGGAACTATTACTCAGCTATGCAATGAGCTACATGTCTGAAATTTTACTATGTTATAGCTAACCCAAAAGTAGGTGAACAACATATTTAAGCAAACTACTGTAAATGCAATAGTTTTCAAGCTACAACTGATTTACTCAATAGTGAGAACCTGAAAATAGCTATTGCTCCGCTATGCCATGAGCTATAGGTCTGTAATTTCACTATGTTATAGCTGACCCAAAAGTAGGTGAACAATATATTTTAACAAAATACTCCAAATGCAATATTTTTCAAGTTATAGCTGATTTACTCAACAGTCAGTACCTGAGAATAGCTATTGCTCAGTTGTGCCATGAGCTATAGGTCTATAATTTCACTATGTTATAGCTGACCCAAAAGTAGCTGAATAACATATTTGCACAAATTTCTGTAAATGCAATAGTTTTCCAATTATAACTGATTTACTCAAAGTGAGAACTTCAAAGTAGCTATTACTCAGCTATGAAATGAGCCACAGGTCTGAAACTTCACTATGTTATAGCTGACTCCAAAATAGGTGAATAACATATTGAAACAAAATACTCTAATTGCAATAGTTTTCAAGTTATAAGTGATTTACTCAACAGTGATAACCTAAAAGTAGCTATTACTCAGCTATGCCATGAGCTACAGGTCTGAAATTTTACTATGTTATAGCTGGCCCAAAAGTAGCTGAATAACATATTTATACGAAATTCTCTAAATGCAATAGTTTTTAAGTTACAAGTGATTTTACTCATGATGGAAGTTACTGAAAAGCCCAAAAGTAGCTATTACTCACTTAGCTATTGAGACAGACACCCAACTTACTTACCATATTGTAGCTATGAAAAAAGTAGCTGAATAACATATTTTAACAAAATGCTCTAAATGCAACACTTTTCAAGTTATAAGTGATTTACTCAACAGTGATAACCTAAAAGTAGCTATTACTCAGCTATGCCATGAGCTACAGGTCTGAAATTTTACTATGTTATAGCTGACCCAAAAGTAGCTGAATAACATATTTATACGAAATTCTCTAAATGCAATAGTTTTCAAGTTATAAGCGATTTACTCAACAGTGATAACCTAAAAGTAGCTATTACTCAGCTATGCCATGAGCTACAGGTCTGAAATTTCACTATGTTATAGCTGGCCCAAAAGTAGCTGAATAACATATTTATACGAAATTCTCTAAATGCAATAGTTTTTAAGTTACAAGTGATTTTACTCATAATGGAAGTTACTGAAAAGCCCAAAAGTAGCTATTACTCACTTAGCTATTGAGACAGACACCCAACTTACTCACCATATTGTAGCTATGAAAAAAGTAGCTGAACAACATATTTTCACAAAATGCTGTAAATGCAACACTTTTGAAGTTATAAGTGATTTAGTGCATGATTTCATGAATTTTAATGCATTAAAATTTTTTTTTTTAAATTTATTTTAAAAAAAGTAAGACAGATCCAGGTCTCATACTCACACAAGAGAATCTACCTCTGGCCTAGTACACATATGCAAGATATGAGAGAAATCCCTGCAATAGTCACAGAGAAAATTGTGATAAAAAGTTGAAATTTTCACACTTTTGGTGGGGGTACCCCCCTTGTAATGTCTCTAGCAAACAGACGAACAGACAGATTTGCATGCCTTGAACAATTTTTCATCCTCGATAGATAAGGTATCTGTTAAAAAAACAGTATGTCTCTAGGCCTTGTAGTTTTGGAGAAGAAGTTGTTCATGCGGACGCGGACACCCACGCCGCAGAGTGATGACATAATGTCAGCTGACTGACAAGTCAGCTGATATAAAAACATATATAACCACAAAATAAACGTGGGAATTCCCTACCCTGAGAAATTTTAAGGGTTTTGATTGGCTGTGAATGAATGAGGTAGGTACAGTGTATTTTAATGGTTGTCTGTCTGTAAGATCATTTATTTATTTTATAAAGACAAATTCTGGGGTTTCAAACATGGATTGTTGAATAAAGTACACTTTTGTAATTTTGGGGGGTATGTTGTTTTTTATTAAAATATTTGTCTCAGATATAGCACATTTCGTGTATCCCCCATGCTCATGTAATGACATACTCATCATCCATCCCCAACTTTGGTTATCCCACTGAAGGGCCCAGGAGTGCTTCTGCAGATGATTTCGGAAACACAGAAATCGGAAAGAGAAAGTCAATATCTCTGGGAAATTTTTTATTTCCCACAAAAAATTCATTTTTTTTTAATTTTAAGGATCTACCTGATGACAGTTTTCATTGGATTTTCAGACAATCTTTGGACAGGTAGTTAAAGAAAAATGGAGACAATCATTCAACTTACCATTTAATGTTTTGGTATTGCTTTGGTATTGCTTTATTAACAAAGATGACATTTCTTGCTCTGTATTTTCAATGAAGTTAAATAACAAAATTCTACAATAAAATAAGGGGTAGTTCTGACATAAATATACTGGATATTTTAAAGCAAAATGATCTGCACAATTGTTTCAACACCAACATATGAATTTAACAAAAGTCAAAAAGCTTGGCTTTTAAACCTCTGTCCAAATTCGAGTTGATGACAACAAAAACTCTCCTGACACTGATTTTAAGAGAAAGAGAATTTAAATAGTTACAATAAAAATTTAACAATAACCAAATCAGATTTGAAATCTAATAGCTTTACTGCATGCAGAATAAAACTGTTTTATAGTGTTTCTGTGGTTAACAGTCTCTGCTGCTGCCAAATCTCTACAAAAATTTGAGCTGCATATATAAGGTTGACTGGATATTTGAAAACTGGTAAAAATAGATCCAAGTGCCAGTTCCTCTAAGTCCATTAAACACGTTTCAGACATCTTCAAATATGAGAGATTATCTGAAAGGTGAGAGCACTTGATTTGGTAATGGTGTGGGAGGATCAATACAGATGACTTTATACAAATCAGTATAAGTGGAACTTACTTACAAGTCGCACAAGTTTAAAGGGTTCCAACATCAGGAAAATATTATATTTTCTATAAGGTATAAAGTAAAAGCTAGGCATATATAGAACCACATCCTATAAAGATAGGAAGTTCTACTTACAGAGTCTACTGTTATTCTAATTTGAATGTAGCAATAAAGGATGAGGTTTGAGTATTGTATCACAAACTTCCATGTGCAATAATCGACGAAGCCTGATAGGGCCGAGTCCATTATGGCAGAATGTTTGTGATTTATTCACCGATACAATACTCCAACCAAATATTTTATTGCTATTATAAAGACCGGTTTGATTTTAACACAGAAACGTCTATTAAATCAGTCAATAAATGTAGTTATTGTAGGATTCATATCTTTGCTGAAAACTGGTTTCCGTAAAATTATGTGTTTCGTACTTTAACGGTAACCAGACTGTGGAACTACTTTTACAATCAGATTCCTCACATTATAATGTACACTAGAAACAATGCGCAGTGACGAGTTTTCGTTCACTGCGCATTTTCAGTCTTTATAATGACTTTTATAGTGCTTAATCTACATGTGAAATTCAGATTCTAAGGTACAACAAAGAAGGATTGTAAGTATTGCAAAATTACTGAATGCTCTTTCCTGTGGTCATAATGTGGTTTAAATGAGGGAATATTATACATAAGAGAGGGCGACTGCAAAACTGATCACACACTCTTTAATATTAGGAGGGAAAAAAAGCAAAACAAAAGTTTAAGAAGGTCCGCAATATATTAAATAAATGGCCAATAATTTTCTCAAATATAAGGACAAACTGTCATCCTCAGGTGGATAATGCCTGGTGCAGTATCATGGCATAAACTGGAAGACTGAATATATAATAACATTTGTATTTTATTGCTGACATATAAGGTAGATGAAGTGACAAATAATTGGTTTCAGGAAGTTGAGGCGTTGATATCCAAAAGAAATATCAGCACCCCTTAAAAAGCCTTCTAAAACACTCATTGTTTTGAGTTTTTTGTTGTTAAGATAGATTTATAGCTTGGGCTTGTGTTAACCCTTTCGCTACCATCTATGACGACTACCAGTCGACGCTTATGTGTATTACAAGGTACCATGTCTGTCGACACAGGGTCGACGGCAATAATATTGATTTCTTCTTTCCCTTCAGTGTACTGCTGTACGTTTTCTTTGGTTTATCAGTATTAAAACGATTGCTTAAGTAAAATATATGTAAGTTATGCTTTATTTTCATGTATATCAACATTTTCACCTATTTTAACTGGTTCTTGTATATATTGCCGTATTTATCGCATATAGCTGCATATTGTTTACTTGTGGTTATATTTATTTGGGGAATTCCCTGGAGTTTTCCCATTCGACTTTCATCAATTCCTAATGAAATATGCCGAAAAATACCGCAAATGAAGTGTATAAGGTAGTGAGTTAATGTTTTACTTTATTGGCGTTTCTGATGTGATATGACGTCCTGTGGCTCCCCCAGAATAATGTTCCTTCAGTAGCGAAAAGGTTAATGCATATTTTAATCAATACAAATCCATGATATTAAACACGTACTTGACACAAATAAAGATTTTGTGTCCATGGTGTGCCAAGTTACAGTTGGGAACAGTATGTTTTTCCAACAGCAACATTGACAAAAATCGCATGGAATTCTGGGAACTTACCGACCTACATTAGGTATCTATTGGTTATATATTTGTCAAGGAATATAAAATATATATAAGATATATATTCTTGTAGATACTTAAGAATATTTTTTCAGAATATATTTGCAAGCTAGTCACTTTTTTGTTCAATGAGCTCTACGGTTTCTCAGATAGTTTTCCAATAAAACAATATCTTGCCAGAAAATGAAAGGGCTACACGCAGAGTTTTGCAAATTATGTCCATAGCCCAAACATGCTAGTTAATGCTTATTGGTGCTACAGTATGCAGTATGAACTCTAGAAATAGTCCAATAAGTTTTAAGACAGATAAGATGGTGAGTGGGGGTTTCAGGGGTATTTTTAAACCATATTTGTTGTTTATTTTTCTTATATGACTAAGACAGCTGTTTATTAGGGATGAGAAGGTAGCATACTTTGCTCGTCAGTAATACAAATATGTTCTCATTCATGAGACACTAATTCAGTTGTCTTTTTAATACTGTCCAAATGGAGTAGGCCCACTACAAGGAAGTGGTGTCAATGAAAATTTTTAAAACTTGATATATACAAACCTAAATGAGTACAGATTTTTTTTCTTCAATTTTTTGCATATTTGGAATTATTAAGTTTCCCACAATTCCATGAACTGCTTGTAAAATATATCATTTCAGTATTTTCAATAAAATAGTCTCAATAGTCTATCCCCACATTACCATCAAGTGCCTACTTTAAATTGGACTTGCTTATAGTCAATGTAGGTACACAATTAAGCTATACAACAATTTGCCCGACACCTGTATGACAACATACAAGTCTATAGTCCCTTAATTAGCACCTCCCCCTTCCTCTCACCAAGCCGCCAGATTTCAAAATAACTTCAAACATATTGGAACAAAGCAGTTGTCAGGCAACAAGTTGTCATGGCAATGGGGCACAATTTCCAATTACCCCCAGTGATACCCTTGCACAGTTGAGGATACAGTTGGTTGTTGGGATTACATTTCAAACTGTATCAGAGAGAACTGAGAAAAGACAAAGGGAGTTGCATATGTCAATTACTAGACCAACAAGCTCAATACAGAAAATTATATCATAGAGTGAAGTTTTAACACATCAACTTCCACTCGAGAAGGGATCATATACTGATAAATTAATATCTTTCATATTTTCAATCTGACTTCTTGGATTTCATGATCAATAACTGTCACTGTTTATACATTATATAAATATAGCAGGTATTTATGACATGTAACAGCTTGTGCAGAATTCTTGTCTTGAATTTGTATACCTTGTACCAACCCCACCTCCCCCACCCCCACCCCTTACGCAGCCTCGTAAATAACTGTGAAATTCCAACCCCCCACCCCCCCCCCACCCCCCCCTTACGCAGCATCATGAATAACTGTGAAATTCAATTTTAAGCAGAACCAAGTTGTGTTATCAAGACTAAAAATAGGCCACTTGCAGAAGAAGTTAAGTAACTGTGATAAGAGCAGAGTATAGTCCTCAAAATCACTAACAGTTTCAAGTTCAAGATGGTAGCTGAAATTCAGAAAATTCAAGATTATTGGAGTCCAACATTTGCTCAAATTTCTCTATCTCTAAAAATCTTTCAAATAAATGGCTAAAAATGCATTACTTTTTAAGAGCTGAAAGATCAGAAAGTTTGCAATGACACAAAACATCACCTTTGTGCTGATTAACAAATTACTTGTGTTACCCATTTTCTGTGCATCTAATGTGGCTTTTATAATTTTCTTTTTAAAGTATTTTCAAGAATAAGAAAATTTTTATTCTTACAAATTTCTAGGGCTTAAAAAGCGAGTTTGTTGTCACTGCACACACAACTGTTTGACCAGCATCCACAGTTGCTATTGCCACTGTGTATACATGTAGAGAAAACAAACCCTACAGCCAAAGCAGATAAGCTTAAGTAATTTGACCTTGGGTGGGGTATGAGTTTTGATCCAAGGACTCTAGAGAATACAGGTTACCAGTGACGACTTTGATGGGTGATCAAATACCGCAGAATACCATCCTGGCTGCAGTAACTACAAGTACATACTCAATGCTGTGATACTGGAAATCATTGTAACTTAAACTGCATCTGGCAGCACTTGTTCCTGCAACAACAGTTTAGCCTCTGCAAATGATTGTTTAAACAAATAAATTGAAAAAGTTCTTACAAGCCCAATCTCTTGCCACCTTGAGCAATGAAATGTT
This sequence comes from Sabellastarte sp. h YS-2021, assembly GCA_964017235.1. NCBI lineage: Eukaryota > Metazoa > Annelida > Polychaeta > Sabellida > Sabellidae > Sabellastarte > Sabellastarte sp. h YS-2021. The sequence continues at coordinate 22,436,407 of OZ024928.1, forward strand.
ATATTTCTGTTAGCATTAAGAATAAGACTACTGTTGCAGTATTTATCTCCCACCTTAGGATCAGTAATAAAGGGGATATAAGGGATATATAAGGCCTCTGTACTAAGATGACTCCACTTGACATTGAAGAAAGGATCAAAGGTCAAATTTAACATTTAGAAAAGAGCCTCACACTTCCTATGTGTTTTACATTTTGAACCCTTTGGAGCAATGAACGAAGAGATACAAGGCCTTTTCAATATGATAACCCCATTTGACATAAATATGTGAAATAGTGACAATTTTGTTTTCAAAACAAGGTTACAATTACCATCATGCTAGCTTCTCTAGTCATATATATTTTGTGTAAATTTGATCAAGCTAGCTGCAATATTTCAAGAGGTAGAGCATCTTATTAATTTTCAATCAGCTATGGCGGCCATTTTGTTTTTCTAAATGAGGCAAAAATTTTTCACAGACAAAATATCTGCAGGCCAGGGTTTCCCATGAGGTGTTTTTACATTCTGAAGCCCTACGTCCACTAATAATAGAGATACATAGACGTTTTAGCATGATGATCCAATTTGACCCTGAAGAAGGGGTCAAAGGTCAAATTCAACACTTGAAATTCATCGCCATGACTTCCTAGAAGTTGTTTTCACATTCTGAACCCTTAAGAGCAATGATTAAGGAGATACAAGTCTTTTTTAATACGATCTGACATTAAATATGGGACATGGCGGCCATTTTGCTTTTAAAACTTGGCTAAAATTACTATCACACTAGCTTTCCTAGCCATATACCTTTTTTTTGGCAAATTTGAGGAAGCTAGCTGCAATATTTCAAGTTTTAGAGCATCTTAATGATTTTCAAACATTTGGCTGTAGTGGCCAGTTGTTTTTCATAATGAGTCCAAAATTTTGCAAAGACATGTTTTTATAGCCATTAACATTCCCTGCAAATTTGGTGAAGATATCTTTATAAATGAATGGGATATAAAGATCTAATATGTAATAATGTGATAAACAGGGGCAAGCACGAAGGTACGGAAGGCGCATTACAATCTCCAGGCAACGGCCTTCGGCTGCAGGTTGGAGATAATTACCAGCCAGCCTCAGCAGGCAAGAACCCCAGGTCACAGGTACAACTAAATGGGCAACAACATTGAGATTTAGGGAAATCTTAGGAACAACTTCAGAAGTATACAGAATCGACAAAATTTTGGCAGTTCTAAGATTCACAGGCCATGATTTCTTACAAGTTGTTTTCATATTTTGAAGCCATAGAACCAATTACAAAGGAGATATGAGGCCCCTTTAGCATGGTGTCCCTATATGACCTTGATGTAGGAGTCAAACAACAAATTTGACATTTGCAAAAGATTTTCAGCCCACGATTGCATATGCTATTTTTTGTTCCAAACCCATAGGCTTTCTGATATACCCCCCCCCCCCCCCCAATTTCCCAATCTGACATTAAAGATGTGTATTGTGGCCATTTTATTTGTAAACAGGGCCAAAATTACTCTCAGGCAAGCTTTCTTAGGCATTTAAATTTTCTGCAAATTTGACATAGCTATCTGCAATGTTTTAAATTTTAGAATAGATCAATGATTTTCGAACAATCAGAAAAGTATTTACAACATTGCCAAGGCAACAGGTGCTGCCAGATTACCTCCAAAATCTAGTCAGCTCTAGGTCCTCTTTCGGTTATCATGTCCTGAAGATGTGGTGAAAATCCATGCATTGGTTTAGGCTGAACACCAAAAACCTTAAGACCCAAAAATGTTAATCATGTTGCCATGGTAACAGATGTTACCAGATACCCCCCAAAAGCTAATCAGCTCTAGACCCTCTTGGGGTTAACATATCCTCAAAATTTGGTGACAATCCGTGCATGGGCTTAGGCTATGGAACACCCATGAACTTTAAGACCCAAAAATATTAAAAGTGTTGCCATGGCATCAGTTAATGCTGGATACTACTCAAAACCTAACCAGCTCTAGATCCTCTTGGGGTTAACATACACTGGAAATCTGTTGAAAATCCATGCACAGGTTTAGACTATGGAACACCCACAAGCTTGACGCCCACCCCTGACACCCAGACGGCGCAGGGGATGATTACAACCCCAGCCTTTATAGGCTGAAGTTAATTTATGGGCTGGAGTTAAAAAAGACTGAAAGAATTAACATCACATCTTGATCATCTCAGTTAAGTATTAAAATGTTACAGCACACTAACACTACTGTGTGGAACAGTGCTAGCAAGGATTAAATCTTTGTTGGATGATAGTTACATAACAATGTTTTACACACTATATTTCTATTTCCTTCAACTAACTGAATTTTTCTAAAAGTATTAACATTATTGAATAACATTGTAACTTATTATCTGTTCTATATTCACATTCTAAATGGATAAAGTGAAGAAATCCAATACTTGAGAATGGAATGAGTCAATCACCATGGCTTTAGTGGTTAAAAAAGTTTAATATTTTGTCACTTGACTCTCACCCCTGTGGGCATGGGTTCAAATGTAATTCTAAGCCCTTCGTAGGACACTTGGGTTTCATTGTTGTAAATGCCCATCCCCAACTTTTGCAAATATTTGGTCATAGTGCCCCTGGGTGCTTCAGAGAGCGGATACTTTTATTACTTTATATTCTAATATGTCCATGGCATTGCATCTTTAATGTTGAAGATAGAGCAGTGACAGATAATGATCTGTTTCTTGAGTTTTGACCCAAATAAACCTTTCTGGGTTTCCAAAAATAGTTCAAAATAATCCATAACACGAAACTAAAATTTTCATTTTCACCCAGTCTTTTATAAAAATACAGCTAAATGGTAAAACAAGATCCACCAAAGCACAGACACGCAAGTCCAATAGAGTGCCTAATTCCCAGTACATCTACTGCCATAGAAGCCTTTATAATGGACATCTTTCAGACTTAACAAATAATCAGGAATCTACTCAAGACAATTGAGGATTGAGAAAACTCCCATCAAAGGACCTCATCTATTCTACCATCCCTCTGATCTATTTCCTTTATACATAAAAATACACAAACAACTCATTTGGTCAACCAATGTTGTAAAAAGCACTAGCAATTAGCACTGGCTCTGTGTCATTAAGCCAGAGGGAGAGACACATGAAGCCAGGTATTACTGCTTGCACCAGTCACATCATTCCAACTGAAAATTGGACATGCAACAGGTTACCTTTTATCTCAATTTATGTGAGATGTTTTTCACTGAGTATGACAGCAAATGAAACTGCTTCAGCAACATAATTAATTCACAGGGTACAACATATTACAAGCCTCAGCAGCAACTAAATGAGCAACAACACTGTGATTTCAGAAAATCTAAGAAACAACTTCAAATGTAACAAGTATACAGAATCCATGTGATGCTGTCAGATGTAAAAACTTCTATATAGTTGAAGAAGGGTGAAACTTACATATTTTAGTTGTTCATGATGTGAGGATGACAGGAAGGTATTTGTCACTTAGGTGGAAGCCAATTATGAAGCAACAGGTTCTTTAGCATAGATACATATATATAAATGTAACTCTAGTGACGTGAGTTTCATAGTACCCTTTTTTATTTAAGAAGTTAAAGTCTGAAAAGTCTTTAAATTGTTGCCATGGCGACAGCCATTGCTAGACACTCTCCAAATCTTCTTATGTTAAACGTATCTTGAAAATTTGGTGAACACCTACAGCTGTTACCACATACTCTTCGAAATCTAATCAGCTCTAAATCCTTTTGGGCTAAAAATATCCTAAAACTTTTGTGAAAATCCACCCATGGGTTTAGGCTGCAGAACATCCAAAGTTTAAGATCAAAAAATTTTAAGGTTTTGCCAGATACTCCCAAAAACCTTATCAGCCATAGATCCTAGAAACATATCTTGAAAATTTGGTGAAAATCCATCCATTGGTTTTGGATATCTAAACTAATCTACTGCTTTGCAAGCGCAATATCTTCCCTGCAATGGGGAACTCAAGTGTGCTAAGTTAACCATAATATTAATCATTAGGATAATTGAGAGGGGGTCAAGGTTGGTAGTTCAGAGTTATGGATGTGACCAAAGGGAACTAACTAAATGGGGAAGCTAGAGCTAGAGGTGAGTTTTCAGATGTTTCCTGAAGGAAGTGACAGAGGGGCTATATTTTATTTGGAAGGGGAAAGAGTTCTAAAGAGCAGATGCATAATGACGGAAGGAATTTGAAAAATGTTTGTGTGATTTGTGCACTCTGCGTTCAAAGGTAAGGATGTGAAGGAACTTAAGTTTAGGGCTGCTGCGTCTGGTATTTATAGAAGAAGTGTAGGGGTGTATTAATTCACTTAGGTAGGCTGGGTTGGCCGTGGATTCGAATTTTGTATGTGATAAGGCCATTTTTAAATTGTACCCTATACTTAACTGGCAGCCAATGAAGTTTTTTTCAATTGGTGGGGGTGATATGGGAAAACTTGGAGGAGTCAGTTACAACCCTACAGAGTGAGTTTTGGACATGCTGCAATCTTCTTAACTCAAAATCAGTGAGTCACACAAACAAGGATTGTAGTAGTCCAATCTGCTGCTCAACAAAGCATTTGCCAGAAGGACTGATGTTTTAAAGTTCAGGAGGGGACGAATTCTGAAAAAGTCTCTTGCCTGGACTCTGCGGAACTTTTTGATTTGTGACACATGGTCAGAAACAGAGATAGGTTAAAATCAAACACTACTCCAAGGTTCTCGAATTTTGAGCTGGTGCGACCTGATTGCCCAGAATACCAATTGGAAAGTATGGAAGTAGTTTGTATAGAGTGAGATATGGAAAACCCACAAACTTTGTGACCTCCAACACAGATGTTCAGTTATATCACAGGGAATGACTATAACACCAGCCAATAAAATCCACATCAGATAGAAGCTGATTTTCTGAAGGTCAAGGGTAGGTTATTATTATAACTGCTGACAGCTAAGGTCACATCAGGACCAGGGGTGTCAGTCAGGATGAAAAACAGGATCAGGGATCCATACTGTAAGAACCCACTTGAAAGCGGATGCTGATGTTTTATTGTACTCCCAACTGAAAGTACCAAATATGCCAGCTGACAAAAACAAATTTTTCAAAAAATAAAATCTCAAATAAGGAAAGCTATGTTAAAACTAGAGTATTGCTTCGCAAAAGAAAAAGAAATTGTTTTTTGCACAGCAAAAAACAAAACGTTGCAATAAGTATTAATGATTGTGTCAAAATGACTATGTTCCTCTGTTTAATATGTTTTTTTCCATTTATGCAAAAGTGTAAGGTTTCCGAGATAAATACATTTTTGCTTTTTACGCAGAAGTTAAAGATGGCCACCATTTTTAGGAAAAAATAATTTCCAGATGACTCTGTGGATACCCTGGCAGTTAAAAATTTCTACAAAATCACTCTATCTCGCATCGTTTTCATGTTAAATGTGTTTTTGCATTTTACATAGAAATTAAAGATGGCTGCCAGAAATAGTGGGAAAGCAATTTTGGGGTAAAATCACCAGATGACTGTGGATACCATGGGGTCAAAAATGTTTTCGAAATCGCTTTATCTTGCACTTTTTTCCCAGATAAATATGTTTTTGCTTTTTACGCAGAACTTCAAGATGGCAGCCAAAAATGACAGAAAAACAATTTTGGGGAAACGTCGCCAGTTGACTCGCCGCATAGCCTAGGGGTACAAAATTTTGTTAACATTGCTCTATCCCGTACTGTTTCTGAGATACATGTTTTTAGGCAAAAATTCAAGAAGGCTGCCAAAAATGGTGGGAAAAGGGTTTTTGAGAAAAATTTCTGGGTAAAATCACCAGATGACTCTGTGGTTGCCCTGAGGATCAAAAATATTTTCGAAATTGCTCTATCTCGCACCTTTTCCAAGATAAATATGTTTTTATATGCCAAATTTCATGTGAATAGGTGAAGCGCTTTTTATGTTACTGTCTGGACAAGTATACCCCTTTGAAAAACATGTTAAAAACTTTATGGTTATGTGACTTCTCTGATTGGTTAAAATGTTATGACACCATATTCAGAAATTTTTTCCAGGGCTACTGCATACATGTGCTAAATTTAAAGACAATCAACATAGTGGTTGCTGAGCTCTATGCAATAGAAAATGCGGGAGCCGGCTGAGCCAACGATCCAGCAGACCCTCTCTCTCTCCCCCTCTCCTCTCAATACAAACAAGCCTCTGCAGGGGGAATCCTAACCTGAAGTTATAATACAGGAAACTGCCCCCATTTTAAATGTAACAGGTGGTTCAAAACATTTGACAAGATCTCACATGTAAGAACTTTATGGAGAAGAAGTGAAGAAACTTAGATATTACTAACAAGACCACTGCTGCAGGGTTTATCTTACACTGAGTATTAAGAAAACTGGAGGTAGTCTGACCATGAAACAGGGTTCGAAGCTCAAGGAGCAATAATAATGGAGATGACAGGCCTTTTCAATATGATAACCTATGACCCCCTGGCCATGATTTCCTATAGGTTGTTTTCACATTTCGAAGCTTTGGAACCAATAATAAGGAAGATATAAAGCCTGTTTGGTATAATAACCCCGCCCGACCTTGAAGCAGGGATCACAGGTCAAATTAAAATCTTGCAATGATTTCCTGTAACTGGTTTCCATATTTCAAAGCCCTAGCACAAATCATAAGAGATATTTAAAGCCTTTTTAATATTACGACCCCTAAGTGATCTTAAACATGTTGTATACTGTAGAGTGAAAATTACTCTGAGGCAAACTTTCCTTGTCATAAGCATTTTTTGCAAATTTGATGAAGCTAGGTTTAATAGTTAAACCTTTAGAATATGTCACTGACTTTCAAACAACTGGCTATGGGAGCCATTTTGTTTTTCAAAGAGGCAAAAATTTCAAAATAAACATATCTTGAAAATTTGGTAACAATCCTTGTTTGAGTTCGGTCTATAAGGTACCAACAACATTACAAGTCCAAAAAATACAGAGGACAGAAGTGAAACCAAGAAGACAGTTTTGGATTAGAGTAACTGAATAATGAGGGTTTCAGAACACCATTAGTTATTCAATAAGCACAAACAATCTTAGCTATCAGCTTATTTGCCAGATTCAAGTTTTACATTACTTTGCCTTTACCAGGGATTTGCTACGACACAATTCAGAATATGAGTAGAGAAAAAGATTCTGAAAGTAACAAACATTTGAATAAGAATTTTTAGGGTTACAAGGCAGGTATACTTTCAAGGGCTGCAAGCGAGCCCGAAAATGCGCCTCGATTCCTCGTTTTAGAAGAATCGCCTCGGACTCGGTTAATCGCTTGATTATCGCCCACGAAATAAACTGCTTCATATTTGGACATATCAAAACTTATAAAATGGTTACAAGGCACACAACAGGAAAGAATTTTGATAATTTATTGAATTTTGGGGAAAAACGCATTTATAATGCAAAATATAGGAAAATTTAACCATCTTTAATATTGCGAGATTTGAGGCGTCTTCGAAATACGTTATAATAAAATGCCGTCTTATAAAAGATTTTTACACAAATAATTAAAGTTTGCAAATACTTAAAATATAAAATACTGAAATGGAAACACCTTATATTAGTAAAATATATAAATATATTCATATATTTAAAGAAAAAAAATTGAATTTTGTAGTAGATATTAGGTCTATGTTTAGTTGTTTTCAAAGACCCGGTTCACTTTTCTTGCCTCGAGTATTGAATTGAATCGTTTCGTTTCCGAGTAACCGAAGAATCGTTGCAGCCCTAATACTTTCAATACAGTTTTTCCTCAAACAATACTTTCACGCTATTGAACAAATAAAATACTATCAGTTTCTGCTTTCCGCTCAGTTAATGTACTCAATTTGTCATTATTTTCTTTAAAATTATTAAAATTTTGAGAAACAGAAACAGTCTGATTCTTAACAATTTCTGAGAATAAGAATATTTGTTTCTATAAAACCAGGCTTAAAATGTAGAAATTCTTTTTCCTAGAAAATTTCCTTTTCTAGAATTTCTTCACAAAATGTCGACATTTTTTTCAAACCTGAGAATACAAATGATTCTATTAATAAGAATATTGGTAGGAAATTAGGGACTGAGAAATACTGCACTCATAATAGCAAGTTACTTTTTATGAAAAATTTTGTTTACACAAAGTTCCCATTATCTCACAATTAAGCCTCCTACTGATGTAAGGAAAATGTATAGCTCGCTCCCAATGACTCCAAATCTCTCTAGATTGTCTGTTTAATGGTGATTTGAATTCCAGGGGACTTCAAAACGGCCATAATGTAACACCAGAATTCAATCCCACAGTCCTCTGCTCCATGTAAATTCATTTTATCCAGACAAGGTACTTTGGTAAAACTACAAACCTTATGCAACACAAACACACATTATCATCACCCCGGACAAGGAACTGTTGCCTGATCTATAACTCTAGCCATGGTAACCAGGACTCCATAAAAGTATAATTCAAACATATAATCTGATATTTTACTTGTAATTGGTCATCCCAGAATGCTGCATTTTATTATACAATGTAGAGAATAACATGTTATTTATAAACAATGTTTTTTGGTTTGTGAATTATTACTGATATAATGGATTCTAAAATGGCCAAGAGTATCTGAAGTAAACACATAAGTCTTCAAGCTAACAAATCATACATAACTGGAGAGCAAAAGAAATACTGAAATGCTTTCAATACTATAAATGTTACCAAACACAGGTTTAGACTTATATTCGTTCAATATAGCTAACTTAGAATTTATATGACAAGTTGTTTCTGTAAACATCTCAAGTTGTGTGTGTGATATTTTTTAAAGAAATTTGGAAGTTGTGCAGCAATTGTTTCTGTGACTTAACCTTCTCCATTTTTTATTCTAAAATGGTAGGCTGCGCAGTGAACGTGGACACGTCTTTTGCGCAATTCAGAAATCGCGAATATAGAACGGTAAATTTACATCATCCCTTCGCGTACAAATGTAAACAAACAACTCACGGTAAAATAAAACGTAAATTATATGCAGCAAATATAAAGTTAAATAATTCAGTGGGGATTTTATCATATTTCATTTAAAGATCGACTACTCATTAATATGACATTACAGAATTCTGTGGGGGATTTTAACCAAACGCTTGTTTGCACATCCATCACTAAGCACGTTTAGTTAATGGAACAGCCAACATGGCACTGGGTTTGTTTTGAATTTTGCGTAAGACTTACTGCTTATTTTGACCAAAATATTAGTGTAACCATTTTAGAATAGGAATAAAAGACAAATTCTCGTGCTTTATGATGGTTTTAAACTATCGATCGGCTACATTAAAGGACTCAGCCCTTCGGGCTTCGTGGCTTTAATACAGCCACTCAATAGTTTAAAACCATCATAAAGCACTTTAATATGTCTTTTATTCCTATAACACGAAAGCTTAATTTGCCAAATTATCTCATTTTTACTATCACTTTCAAGAAATTTGTTTGCAAATACAAAGTTCTATCATTCATGACTACAAAATTTTGAAATACCAAATTTACAACTTGCAAGATTCATTTTAAGATATATAGGTAAATAGTAAACACTCAAGAGCTTTACAGCAATACTGTATAAATGCTTGGTTTATTTTTAGATATGTAAACAGATATAACACATGGCGAATTTAAACATGTGTTTTGTTGCAAAGTCATGCCCTTTATGACCAAAATAGAAAATTTAAGCTGTAAATTAATCTTTTATTAGTTAATATCTTACCTAACAGACAAAAGCTATATCTTCAGCACCAAGCAGGTCCCACCAAATGTCAGAAAAGGACATCTTGACTGTAAAAAGATGTTATGACATTACCTCTCTGTAGCAAATAAGGTCGGCACAAACCCTCCTTATGAGTGTAGTGGAAGGTATGTGGTCCAGCCAGAGGTAACACTCTGAATGAATTCAATCTCAACTTAATTAGAAGAAATATTCCATTACTGACAATTCTCTGTGCTGCCTTTTTTCACCTGCAGATAACTTACGGGTGGGAGCAACTGGACGTCCGAGTCAGTAGACTTCTTGTACGAGGCTGGTTGGCTGCTGGTTGAGGACCGCCGCTTTGTATGGCTGCAGTTGTTAGGGATTTTGTATGCACACCTCTTGTGATAATTCTGCCCACACCCTGAAATGTACAGTGAATGCTGCATCTTAATTTCTGTTAATACACACCTCAGAAGGTTAAAATAATATATTAGTATTTTATCAAATATCTAGTCTTTTGTAACCTTTAGTATTTCATTGAAAATATGAAAGAAATTTGTCCTAAACTTTCTATTTACTGCTAAATGCAAAAACTGGGTTTTAAAAGTTTGTAACCGGGTGTTTGTTTTATGACAGAAAACCATAAACAAATGAAACAGTTTTGTATTAATATCCTTGCTAAATAACGAAAAGCATATGTGAATGTTAAACAAATGTTAACTGGACAAATGTGGCTGAATATGTTACCAATCTTATGCTTGGAAATAAACAATGTTTCAATAGATTTTTTAACATAAAATGGGCTTGTTTATATACTGCTTTGCGCCATATAATGGCACACGCCTCAAATTGGCACAAAACAAAAGTTAAAATATTAAATAACAATGGTTCTTTATCGCCCACACTCGTGCATTTCTGCTTTACAAATAAGGAAGTGGAAGTGACGACTGAAATAATTTAAATATCTTCGGCAATTTCCGTATGCAAATTATGCCAATTTAAGGCGCTGATTTCATGTAGAAATTACATTATCGCCCCTTAAAAACCATTCTAACAGATTTATTGTTTTGATTTGATGTTAATAAAATAGTTTAATAACTTGCGCTTGTGTCAATTCATATTTTAATAAAAAGAAATCCATGAAACTACACTTTAAACAAGCAAAAATAAGGTTTTTGTGTCCAAGTTATGCCAAGTTACGGCGGGAGGTAGTAGTGGTTCAAGTTGAATTCTCAATATTACCCATTTTCGAGGACCAGTTACCCTGCCACTGTGCCACAGAGGAAGAAATCAGAAAGCACTCAAGTATAACATCCTATCACCAGTATGTCAAATCATATCACTGTCATGTCTAATCGTATTAAAATCGCATAAGTTGGGAACTTTCTGTCTGTCCCCAACTTTCACCAAAAGGATAAAATTGCAAATTTAATAAGTAAATACCCGTATTAAAATCGCATAAGTTGGGAACTTTCTGTCTGTCCCCAACTTTCACCAAAAGGATAAAATTGCAAATTTAATAAGTAAATACCCTATCCAATGGACAATTGCTTTACCGGTCGGCGCGACCGGTCCCGCCAAACGACAGAAAAAGTCATTCTGTATAAAATACCGGCAGGACCGGTCCCAGAGTATACATTCGCCAGGTGTCGCCTCGTGCATACTTCCTGTCTAGACAGAATGACGTCACGGCGTCTTTTTCGTTGTCTAAACCTATTAGACCCCTAGTAAGCTGATAGCGGGGCCGGTTGGGAGGGCCTTGTCTGTCCATTGGATAGGGTATTAACTTATAAAAATTTAATTTACTTATTAAATTTGCAATTTTATTGCGTTAATACATCCTATCCAATGGACAATTGCTGAATAACTACCGCTTGGCCGGCGGGTAAGTTACTAGGGACTTGAGTGAACTCAAAAACTAACAAAGTTTCCAGGCCTGGGTAGTCCTGAGCCAGGTAACCCAACAGGGCCTAAGTCGGTATCCAGAAAACCGGTTAACCGGATGGATTAACCGACACTGCCCCCCCCCCCCCTTTTTAAGCATTACTGCTCTGAGTGGGGGGAAGAGAGGGATGAGTTCAATCCCAAGAAATAAAACCTCCCACAGGAAGCATGTCACAGTTTTTTTGTTTTTTTTTGGATTGATTTATACTTATCTAAGTGTGAGTATATACACTATGTACATATTTACAAGCATGTCCCCTCATTATTGGGCTTGTTCGTGGATCTGCTGAGCAGCCACAACCGGCCCTAAATGGAAAAGCTCTGAGTCGGCCCAGGCCACATCCTTCAGATAGAATTGTGTGAAGGTATTGTGAGATTTCCAGTGGCAAGCTGACAAAATCTGATCTAAAGAAATTCCAGATTGGAAGACTTTAGAGGCAGCAAAGGCCCTTACATCATGGGCTTTAACCTGATGTAGAGTGAGGGCTTGCTGGTCAGTGAGCTCATAGCATAGGATCACAGTCTGTTTGATCCATGAGGAGACGGTGGCAGGAGAGATGTCCTTATCAAAACCTTTCTTAAAGGAGACAAAAACTAACTCTTTGTTCTGCCTGAGATCTGAGGTCCTGTCCAAATAGTAGCGCAGGGCTCTAACTGGACATAGTGACCTGTCACCCTTGAGTGATTTATCCAGAGTAGGAGCCAGGGCTGGGATAATCACCGGGGCCACACTTTCTGAACCCTCCTTGGCCAGCTGATTCTTGGATAGAAAGCTGGGTGAAGGGTACAAAGACACCTTAGACCAGTCTGACTGGTGCCTGATGTTCTTATGGAGCCAGGCATGGATCTCACTCCTGCGTTTACCAGAACCTAGGGCCAATAGAAAAACAGTCTTGAAGGTCAAGTGTTTTAGAGAGGCCTCTTTTAGGGGCTCAAAAGGTGTTTTTGTCAGCTGATGTAAAACCAGGGACAAATTCCAGGAGGGTATACCCCTCCTACCCTTGGGTCTGTCTCTATGGAAACTGTCCAGGAGACGGGTGAGATTTTCATCTTTGCTGACATTTATTGGTACATTACCCAATTTGTCAGCAATGGCTGATCTATAACCATCTATTGTGCCTGGTTGTAATTTCCTTTCCTGAAACAAGTACAGTAGGAAATCAGCTATAGCCTTTAGAGGTGGTGCCCTGAAGTCCACCTGATTACTGAGGCACCACTTTGTAAAAATGGACCACTTTGCCTCATAGACAGATCTGGTTGATCCTCTTTGAGGAGCCTCAATTCGTGCTGCCACTGCCACAGAGAAGCCTTGCTCCTTGATTGCTGAGGCTCTAGGAGCCAAGCATGTAGTTTCAAATTTGACAGGTTCCTGGGAAGGACCTGATTGAATGGTTGAGACACTAAGTTGGGTATGTTGGGCAGACACAGCGGGATCTGACTTGACATTATTACTAGATCCCAAAACCAGGGCATGTTGGGCCACCCTGGGGCAACCAGAATTATTCTGTTGCACGGGTAGTCCTGTAACTTCTCCACCACTTTGCCCAAGATGGATGCTGGTGGGAAAGCATAAGGGTCCAGTCCCTCCCAAGACAGATTGAGAGCATCCACTGCCCAAGCCTGGGGGTCTGGGACTGGGGAGACGAACTGTGGAAGCTTGTTGTTGTACCTGGTGGCAAAAAGGTCCACTTGGGGTCTGTGCCACCGGTTGCATATTGCTTTGAATATCTCTGGATTGAGGGACCATTCTGTTTGAATGGTCTGACCCAGTCTGGAAAGTTTGTCGGCTATGACATTTAGATGACCGGGGATATGTCGAGCTTTGAGGGTTACCTGATTTCTGGTACACCAGGTCAGTATCCTCCATAATAGAGCACACAGTGGGCCCGACTTCATTCCCCTTTCCTTGTTTATATATGCTACCACAGTGGTGTTGTCGGTAGCTATGAGAACCACTTTGTTTGCACAGAGAGCTTGGAATTCTTTTAAGGCCAGAAGGACTGCTTTTAACTCTAGGTAGTTTATGTGCAGTTTGCTTTCTGGGAGTGACCAGTTTCCTCTTGTCATGTGCTCGTTTAAGTGAGCGCCCCACCCTTCTTTTGATGCGTCTGTAAAGATTTGTAACGCATGTGCCAGAGGGTGTAGGGGTTGTCCTGTGATAACATTGCTTTCCTCCAGCCGCCACTGTAAATGTGTGTGGAGTGATCTTGGAATGGGAATGGCTTTCTCCAGAGTTTCTGGTACTCTCCAATTGTTCTTCAGATGCCATTGTATGGGCCTCATGTGTAACCTGCCCAAATGTACTTGCTTTTCTGTGGCCATCAGTAGACCGATCAGGGACATTAGATTCCGGACCGGGCATACTGGATTTGAAAGAATCTCCTGTATTTTGCTTTGCAGGGTCTGCCAACGTTCTGTGGTGGGTCTGACCCTGCCTCCTTTCAAGTCGAACTGGTAACCTACGAAATTGAAAACTTGCTTGGGTTCCAGCTCTGATTTCTCGTTTACTAGCCAACCCAATTCCCTGCAGAGGGATACTAGGGTTTGTGTCTGCTGAAGACAAACCCGGTGGGATGTGGCTCTGACCAACCAGTCGTCTAGATACTGGTGGACTCTTATACCCTCTCTCATTGCTAGCCATTTGACCTCTTTGGCTATCACTGTGAACTCCATGGGAGCTGTGGAAAGGCCAAAGGGTAGGGCTTTGAATTGATAAGTCTGGCCCTGGATATGAAAACGCATGTACTTCCTGGATTGACTGTTTATTGGGACATGGAAGTACGCGTCTTTGAAGTCTATGGAGGTCACCCACTACCCTGTCTGGAGAGAGGTCCGAATTGTCTCTGAAGTCTCCATTTTGAAAGTTTGTGTTTTCAGAAACTTGTTTAAATTGCTCAGATCCAAGATGGGACGCCACCGGTTGTTGGGCTTTGGTACAAGGAACAACCGGTTATAAAAACCCAGGGACTGTGGATTTTGGACCAATTCTACAGCATTTTTGTTTAACAGCTGATGCAATGCCTCCAGCAGGTAGCTGTTCCTGTGGGGATCAGCATGTTATTGCTGGTTCTCGTGTCAGATAACGTCTGGACCAGAAGGGTAGGACGTAACCCTCTCTGAGGACTGAAACCACTTTGGGGTTGACGCCTAGGGCTGCCCATTTTTCCCCAAAATTGTGCAATCTTGACCCTACAGGAGAACTTGGAACAACAAGTGGGACATTTGTGACATTGTGAACAGAACTCGATTGATTTACACAGGAAACACCTTTCACAGATTTTATTGATCTTTGATGCTCGGGAATTACGCCTTTCTTTTGTGGCGACCCTCCTGCAAAAGGTACATGAGAAGCAACATGATAAGATACAGGTAATGGAGTTCTTGTCTTTGAAAAACAGTTCTTTCCGGTCCCTGTTAACTGTTCTCTCACTACACTCAACACAGAAGCCTTTATGTGACCGGTCACATAACTTTGAACTAAACTCCCGGTCACAGATTGTACACAGTAATTGTCATTTATACTGCTTCTGTGTCTTGGCAGGTCGCTGGGAGAAAGAAGCAGTCTTGCCCCGGTGAGATCTTTGACCCCGTCTTCTCAATTGTTTCCAAGCAGGTAAACCGGCTTTCCTGTCCTGATCCGGTTGCTGCTGTCTTGAAGGATGGAAACGTTGGTTACCCTTGTGAGAGGTACCGGGAGTGCGCTTATCTTCATGATGCCTTATTCTTCCTCAGCCTTGGTGATGAGGTGGTCAGGAAATAAGGCGCTCATGTGCAGTGGGGCGGTTCTGAGAGATGTCAGAGTGTCCTGTTTAATCCCAGCTTTGAGGTAATCCAAGTAGCTGTCCCTTCTTGCAAGTGTAAAATTAACAACATTAATGAACACACCATTCGACAAGTCCTGCATGCTTCTAGCCATTGCTTGGGTGATGCTTCTATTGAAAGTAACAAGAAAGTCCAGTTCCTCAATGGCCTGATGAGTTTTGCCGGTAGATTTGCCCTTGCCTTTATCACTCAGTAGCACTCTTAACTGTTGAGACATAGAGTCCTGCACCTTTGTTAAGCAGCAGTAACTCTGGTCCCTTGCTGCTCTCTCCCACTTCCTGAGTGTATCCTGTGAAACCGGTCTTGAAGCTGGAGCAGATGGAAGTGAATGATTTGCAATGCGGGGAAAACTACTGTTGAGACGAGCCGGTTGATTAGTCCAAGAAGACACCTTCGACCTGGAGAAGTCCTTCTTCTCTGCAAACATGTCATACCACTTGAGGGTCCTTGGTGGTTTCACAAACTGATCTCTAATCAAACCGGCTGTTTCTTATGCCCAGGACGGGTATCCTTCCTGCACTGTAATGTTCAACTTTTCAAACTTCCAGCATAGCCAGTCGTCTACCGGAACTTTAACTGATACCTTTCCGGGTTGAGGAGGTCTGGTTCCAGCAAAGGGATTATGGTCTTGTGCAGAGGAAGAGGAATCAAACTCTGGCACCTGATCCCAACCCATGAACAACGTAACACCACGAAGAGTCTCTCCGTAGGTCTGTTCTGCACTTAATTCTTGGTCCGTATCTAGAAGCTCTTCATGATACGGACCCTGAGAGTGGGTATCACACAGTTCACCTTCGTCTAAACTGAGGTAAAGCCGGTCACTCAGCTGGTCATCATCTGAGGTGAACTCTTCCGGTTGAGTAGCAGAGGAAGTAGGTTGCACAGTGGGACCTGGGGGCTGAACCTCGGGTCGACCACTGGAAAGGGTAGCAGCAGGGGACTGACTGTTGGGTTGAAACTCTCCAGCAGCACCGGGAGCCTCAACAGGCCGGGTGGCAGGGGTCACACCGGGAGCCTCAACAGGCTGGGCGGCTGTAATAGTCTGGTCAGCTTCCTTCTTCTTTCCGGCAACACCGGAAGTAGAGGCGTGACTGGAAGACTGCTGACTAGGTGGGAGAAAAGGTTTCTCTGACACCACCACATTTGAGCTCTGAACCGGTTCCACCGGGAGCTGGAAAGTCTTGGACAGAAAGAGTGCCTCCAGACGGGTAAAACGTTCTGACCACTTGTCGTCTAGGCTCTTCAGGTCAGACTGCAAATCTGGTTTCTTGGGAGGCTTAGCAATCTTCTTGGGTGATTTATGAGGACTTCTTTTTCTTGGTAGGGGTTTCGCCTATATCAGAAGAATCACCCTTGTCACTCTCGACCTTCCCAACGACAGTAACAGTAGACGGGTCTACAAGGGAGGGAGAGAACATCTTCTTCTGGAGCTCTTTGTCTTTCCTGGCCCTATAAGTGGGGGTGGCCAACTGTGCCTTCTGTTCAGCAGTAAAATTATTGCATATAACACAGTCTTTCTTCTCTACACATGCGTCCTGGCCTAGCCCTTTATCACGGCACCGTGCACATTTGGTATGAGAGTCAAAAAGGGCCATAGCGTGACCACAAGTCCCTCTTCTTTGTCCAGGGGATGCCATAACACTCCAGAAGTAAGGTAGAATAAACAAAATGTCAAATAAAGTTCAAATAAAAAGGTTGTCTTAAAATTCTTCACGTTTCACCACACAGCAGAAAACACGTCTGTACACTTCAAGTGCCAAATGAAAAAAACGCCGTGATGTCATTCTGTCTAGACAGGAAGTATGCACGAGGCGACACCTGGCGAATGTACACTCTGGGACCCGTCCTGCCGGTAATTTATACAGAATGACTTTTTCTGTCGTTTGGCGGGACCGGTCGTGCCGACCGTTAAAGCAATCGTCCATTGGATAGGATGTATTAACGCAATAAAATTGAGTGGTTACAAGCTTGCCAAATCCTGATTAGAATTTTTATTGCAGATAGATCTGGAGGATCAAGGATCTGACCAAGTCATATCCATTTTCTAGCCTGATCTTTGCAGACCTTAAAGTCGGGGTAAGACTATTTAGCCCTTTTAGTTGCAAAGGTGGTAGTTATCATGTGTGGTCAAAATGATACACTTTCCATGAATTTTTGTAAATATACTAGGGATGGGTTGGTATAAAAAATGTGTAGATCTGTAGGGCGCCAATGCAAAACTGTTCCGATTCTGGGAATTTGATACCTAGATACTTTAAGGCCTACCAACCCATCCCTAGAATACACAACAGAGGGAATATCACATTGCCTGCTTCTTTCTGGCCAAATGCAAATCTAAATCTAGGGACTTTATTAGTTTCTGAGTAATCCTGACAACAAACACATTGATCCCAAGTTAACTGCCCCATGTTTTCATCTAATCTAATTAATTTATAGCAGCTAATATCTGAGCTGACACACTGAACAGTACAAATAATACTAAACACTAAATTGGGACCAAACACTTAACCCTCAATTAAATCATACAGCAACAGTCTTCCGTGCTTACTTTATTAAGTAACTGTTTCCCCATGAGTAACTTGCAGAAGCAGGTTAGAGCTCAATATTCACAGTGAATAAATCAACAATTACAGGGATTGGTCCTTTCAATTCTTACACTTCCTTTACGTAAACATGCCATAACTGCTTTTAGATTCAGAGACCACAATTTTTATATCAAGTAACCTAAAGTTGTCATTCAAATTAAAGTTGGAGTAATTCCGGCAGGAACTTACTGACGTTATCAGCCACAAGGGGGCTAGAGGGTGTAGCTTGGTACAATTAATTAAAAGATGAGTAATTTAAAAAAAAATAAAAAAAACACGAGTATTTTTTTCACTCAAAATTACTTGCAACTGATAATTGTTGTGGTTTATAATTGAAAATTAGAACTTGTTTCGAGTGTTGGACTGCGACAATCAGACTTAGAATAAAGTTAAAATGCCAGAATCCCAGATTGTCTCAAGAACTCTGAGCTCTTGATTTCTATGTGGAATACCTACCAACTGACTGAATGTAACCAATACAAATTTAGTAGCTGGAATGAAATATATCACAGATTTAAGATGATTATATTATATATTGTGTGTAGCACAAGTATTGTTTATCTTCATGATTTATATATATATATATATATATTTTTTTTTTTTATTTTTTTTTTTTTTTTTTGATATGTCAATGAGGGATGTTTTACTTTCATTATCCACCACTTCATACAAATAATACAAGTATTATAAGTCCATATCTAAAGAATGAATGCAAGAATGCTAAAAAGTCTGTGATATATATATACATATATAGGAGCAAGTATAATAACTCCAAGTTTTCACTTGCGATTGCTCTGCCATTTCTAAATGGATTTTAATGCAACAAAAACAAGCAGAAGCTCTGTAAAAATATCTTCTCTGATGATGTATATAATCGGCTTGAAGCATACACAATTATGGAATAATACTGGTAATGAAAAATTGGTACTTGTTGATGAATTTATAATGATAATTTGGTGTAGTAAGTTAGACACTACCAGGAATAACAAAAATATTACGTGGTTTGTAGAGTAAGGAATCTAAAATTCGCCAGGAATGTAAAATTCGCCACCCCTAAAAACCTTTATTAAATCTATGAAGAAAATGATGTTTTGTCTTAAACTTGGTATTTTTTGGTTCAAAAAACCTTAATTTACTATACATTCAACAAATTTCACCTCAATTCATTTAATTTATTAGTGATTCCACATGTGGCGAATTTCAGATATGTGGCGAATTTTAGATTCCTTACTCTATGTAACTGTATTTAGGTCAAATATGGCATGTGGTGGATAATACAGTAAAGTACAAGATGCAAACATAGTGTGCTGTATTCAAGGAGAACAATTGTTACAGTTCCTTGGTGTTCAAATTCTGTACTAGCAGCTACATGATACACACACCCATAATCTGTAGTGTCGTGTATCTGGAAACACATCCTTGAACTGATCGCAATGTTTTCAATACAGCAAAACACAGGCTTAAAGTATACTGCCAGAAAAAAATCCAGTAATACTCTGAAATACATATATCTTCAGTCAAATGTCTTTCTGTAACAAACAACCAGGCAGTTTCTTTTATACTGGGTCCTGTTTCTTTCTGCAAAATATTTGCCTATATTCCTCTATAGCTTATGCGTAGTCAAAAGGCAATCCTTAAACTTGTCTCACAAAACCGCTCCACCTACACAGCTTATAAAATATTTAACTTGGCATTGCATTTTCAAGTTGACTCTTCTTTTTGGCCTCCAATGGTCAACCAAAAATCCTTTCTCTATTCTAACTTAGCCTTTGATCAGACCAGATTACTTTGTCTATAACACAGCCTTATATATTTTATTGTATTTAAAATTTTCAAATCTATTACTTTATTACTGAATGAAAATTTATGTTGTTTTTTTTTGTTATCCAAAGTGTGATCTGAATCTTTCCCAAAATTTATACTCTTCTTCCTTTGGTTACACCCTACCTACACAAACAATTTCACAAAGATGCATTCATGAATTTTGGAGCAGCTGCAACTAGAGGATCGCTCGCAAAAAAAAAAGATAACGTTTTTGCATAGCAAAAACAAAGCGTCCCGAAAAGGATATAAAGGTGAGTGCTAAAGTATTAAGAAATGCTTCGTTTCTAGCCTTATACTGTTGTGGCAACCAAAGTCAGCGCAGTCTGCTCTATCTAGCAAGGTTTTCAAGATATAAGCATTTTTGTGTTTTGCAAAAAATTAAAAAATTAAAAATGTCCGCTATATTTGGCGAGACAAAAATATTTTGAAAATTGGCATGGCTACTCTGCAGAGATACCCAGCAGGTCAAAAATTTTGTTGAGTTCGCTCCATCTAGCACGGTTTTCGAGATATAAGCATTTTTGTGTTTTGCAAAAACTTTGAAAATTCAAAATGGCCACCATTTTTGGGGAGACAAAAATTTCTGTCAAGACCACTGCCGCGGTGTGTATCTCCCGCCAAGCATTAAAGCAGAAGAAATAGCTTTTCCGAGATATTCACAATTTTTCATTTTCGTGTGTGAAAGCTCTTCCAAAAGTAGGTGAATGAGTTATTTGAGAAAAATTGGCTATCTGCAATACTATTAAGAGATAATTCACATTTACTCATTTTGAGTAGATGAATAATTATCTATGGGTCTGAAACTTCACCAAGTGAAAGCTCTCCCAAAAGTAGGTGAATGAGTTATTTGAGAAAAATTGGCTATCTGCAATACTTTTAGAGATAATTCGCATTTACTCATTTTGAGTAGGTAAGTAATTAGCTATGGGTCTGAAACTTCACCATGTGAAAGCTCTCCCACAAGTAGATGAATGAGTATTCGATAAAAATTGGGTATCCGCAATACTTTTACAGATAATTAGCATTTACTCATTTTGAGTAGGTGAATAAATAGCTATGGGTCTGAAACTTCACAGAGTGAAAGCTCTCCCAAAAGTAGGTGAATGAGTTATTTGAGAAAAATTGGCTATCTGCAATACTTTTAGAGATAATTCACATTTACTAAGTTTGAGTAGGTGAATAATTAGCTATGGGTCTGAAACTTCACCATGTGAAAGCTCTGCCAAAAGTAGGTGAATGAGTTATTTGAGAAAAATTGGCTATCTGCAATACTTTTAGAGATAATTCGCATTTACTCATTTTGAGTAGGTGAGTAATTAGCTATGGGTCTGAAACTTCACCAAGTGAAAGCTCTCCCAAAAGTAGGTGAATGATTTATTTGAGAAAAATTGGCTATCTGCAATACTTTTAGAGATAATTCGCATTTACTCATTTTGAGTAGGTGAGTAATTAGCTACGGGTCTGAAACTTCACCATGTGAAAGCTCTCCCACAAGTAGATGAATGAGTTATTTGATAAAAATTGGGTATCCGCAATACTTTTAGAGATAATTAGCATTTACTCATTTTGAGTAGGTAAATAATTAGCTATGGGTCTGAAACTTCACCATGTGAAAGGTCTCCCAAAAGTAGGTGAATGAGTTATTTGAGAAAAATTGGCTATCTGCAATACTTTTAGAGATAATTCGCATTTACTCATTTTGAGTAGGTGAGTAATTAGCTATGGGTCTGAAACTTCACCATGTGAAAGCTCTTCCAAAAGTAGGTGAATGACTTATTTGAGAAAAATTGGCTATCTGCAATACTTTTAAGAGATAATTCGCATTTACTCATTTTGAGTAGGTGAGTAATCATCTACGGGTCTGAAACTTCACCAAGTGAAAGCTCTCCCAAAAGTACATGAATGAGTTATTTGATAAAAATTGGGTATCCGCAATAGTTTTTGAGATAATTAGCATTTACTCATTTTGAGTAGGTAACTTATTAGCTATGGGTCTGAAACTTCACCATGTGAAAGGTCTCCCAAAAGTAGGCGAATGAGTTATTTGAGAAAAATTGGCTATCTGCAATACTTTTAGAGATAATTCGCATTTACTCATTTTGAGTAGGTGAGTAATTAGCTATGGGTCTGAAACTTCACCAAGTGAAAGCTCTTCCAAAAGTAGGTGAATGAGTTATTTGAGAAAAATTGGCTATCTGCAATACTTTTAAGAGATAATTCGCATTTACTCATTTTGAGTAGGTGAGTAATCATCTACGGGTCTGAAACTTCACCAAGTGAAAGCTCTCCCAAAAGTACATGAATGATTAATTTGATAAAAATTGGGTATCCGCAATAGTTTTTGAGATAATTAGCATTTACTCATTTTGAGTAGGTGAGTAATTAGCTACGGGTCTGAAACTTCACCAAGTGAAAGCTCTTCCAAAAGTAGGTGAATGAGTTATTTGAGAAAAATTGGCTATCTGCAATACTTTTAGAGGTAATTCGCATTTACTCATTTTGAGTAGGTGAGCAATTAGCTATGGGTCTGAAACTTCGCCAAGTGAAAGCTCTTTGGGATAGCTGCTCTGCAGAGATACCCTGAAGATCAAAAATTTCGTCGAAATCGCTCTATGTAGCATGGTTTTCGAAATATTAGCATTTTTGTGTTTTGCAATTTTTCTGCAAAAATTCGAAAATTCAAAATGGCCGCCATTTTTGGCAAGACAAAAATTTTTTGAAAATTGGTAAAACTACTCTGCAGAGATATCCTGCGGGTCAAAAATTTCGTCGAAATTGCTCTATCTAGCACGGTTTTCGAGATATAAGCATTTTTGTGTTTTCCTTATTTGGAAAATTCGTAATGATTAATTAATCATTAATTACTCGGCCATTTCTTAACCAATCAATGCCAAAATCTAATGATTTCCAGATTTTAATAGAATGAATGTATTTGCCAAGTTTCAGGTGAATTGATAAAATTCCTTTCAAGTTATCATCTGGACAAGCTTCCCCATCGAAAAAAGACATTTTTGGTCATGTGACCTCTCTGATTGGTTGAAATGTCACTGCAGCATATTCAAAAAAATTTCCCAAGGCTACTGCCTAAACCTGCCAAATTTGAAAAGAATCCGCCTAACGGTTAGAGAGTTATAAGGAAAACAAAATGCGGAGCCGGCGGAGCCTGAAGGTCTCCCATACACAAACAAGCGTCCCTTGCGGGACGCTTAATTATTATCCCAGGCAAATCACCTAACTGGTATCAGTGTTTCTTTTATTATCTATTTGTTTGTTTTTATTTACTTTATTAAATTTATTTACATGTCAGGTGAAGAAAGCAACAATGAAATCACACTGCCGGTAATAGCATTTAAATATGTACAAGATTGTAATTTTAAAGCAGTAAGCCCAAGTAGTGGTACCAGAAGATGTGCTTTGGATGCAAAAGTTGCGGGTATAACAGCAGGTGTCCTGTACAAAGGAACCCTTTTTATATATCTGATATTCTTAATTAGCTTCAAAATCTTAAAATCTCTACATAAAAAATCACCTGTATCTGCACATAGAAAAATTATACTATAATTTTTAGAAAGTATAGAACATAAAAGTTTTATCTTTACCAGGCAATTAAAAGATACATAATACTTTGTCTCAACTAGATAATACCCAAATGTTAGCAGTATTTAGTTCTAATTCCCACATAAAACTCGGACAGTTAGAGTCTGCTCAGAAGAATTTCAAGGACCAGAAGAGACAAGGTAACGATACTCACAACTTAATTGGGGACACAGAAAGACATAGAATAACACAGAATTAGCATGAAAGGCAGCAGAACAGCTACAGAACTGACAGTCCATCTTGTAGTTACGGCCAATTATGAGTTAACCTTGATGCTGCCTAAGGTGGATAGAAATTTAAACAGGTTTAAAACTTCCATGCATATGGCATCATTTATCTTTTCCACTGATATTTTATTTTTAAATACGACACCTGAGTTACAAGTGGCCTTACAACTTTCCAGAAGCTCTACAAAGCAGAGGATTGAAGGAGTCACAAACAACACAGCTGATTTTTATCTCACTTCCTTTAAGTGACAAGCTGAAGCCAAAGAAATGGCTCAAAATGTGAGAATCAATGTGTCAACAACAGACCATCTTTATGGCCAATTCCAGAAATAGTCTGTTCTTTTTTTCTGCTGGCTTTAAGTGCTGTCTAAATTTCCTCTTTCATCAGATAAGAAAACAAGCCACTCAAAGATTTCCCTCTGAAGCTGCCTCTTTGACAGATGAGCTACACTTTACTCTTGGAGCATTTCTTCGGGCAATTTTGAATGTAGAAAGATCTTTGTACATAATATGATGGGGCCATTGCCATATTCTTAGCAGTTGAACAGTGTATAATCTTCACAAATCAACACACTTGGGATGAATGGTATTCTAACCTATATGTGAGAATATATAAGTTTTTCCCAATTTCTCTGTCCCCAATTTCTCTGTCAATGTTAAGTATAGCGAAAAAGGGGCAAACCTTCAACCAACATGTATTTAACATTATTTCTTTTATTTTCTTTAGAGTTACCAAATTTATTTAATATATGTAGAAATAAGTCTTTCGTTAGTTATGTATTAATATCTAATATGTTTTTCAACACATAATGACAATTACTACCAAACTGTTTAGATGACCGATCCCGGTTTTTAAAAGTCTCTGAACATTAGCAACAAGCAGCTAAAATCTCTAAGCTGAAATGTAACCAGGCCATCATAGAAATATTATAGAATCAATAAATAAGCAAAATGTTACCTGCATCAAAATGGGTGGGTGGGTTGGGGTGGGACTGGGCTGGGGTAGGTGTTAATTTTGTACACCAATTTGAAAATTTTAATTACTTAAATGTAGCTTTTATAAGCTACAAGCTTACCATGTGGGACTTAATGCTGTTCTCGGGTTGCCACACCCGGGGCCAACGTCTTAGAAAAAAAGATCGTTCTTGTTAGCCACCGGATATACTGGTAGTTGTCGTCACGTGATAACTTCTGACCAATCGCCCTACTTTCTCATTGAAATTTTTTATTAAACCTACCCCTCAGCTGTAAACAGCGGGGAGGCAGGGTGGGACTCTCCTAAGTCCCACATGGTAAGCTTGTAGCTTATAAAAGCTACATTTAAGTAATTAAAATTTTCAATTTTATTACGCTACAATAGCTTACCATGTGGGACTTAATGCTGAATTCAACCACCCGGTGGCAGGATTACAGCTGAGACTGGAAGATATGTCATTTTTTCTAAGATTTGAATTAGTATATACAGAATAGTGCCAGAAATACCAGTCTGAGTCCCCTTTACAGAGCCCCAATCCCGAAGATCGGGCCTGTAACGAGCCAAAAAACCTAAGTAAAAAAGGGACAGTGCTAAAACTGTCCAGATGTTTGGTAGTAGGACGGAAGTGCAGCAGTGCTCACTTCGAGGTCTAAGGGTCCCTAGTAGACCTTCACGTGTGACTGACCAACCCAGTGGTTGGGCATCTCATGAAATTTTTAACCTGAAATATGAGATTAACGACAACTGAATAAGTCCTTAATAGAAATTACCTGATAATTAAAAAATAAAATGACCTTACCCGTAACATCTTGAAGGTAAAGGAATACCTAGATCCTGGAAGAGACTCCTGAAGACTTGGTTGTAGCGGATGTGCCCCCCCCCCCCCCCCCCCCCCCCCCCTTTTTTCTTTCCGAGGACAACTGGTCTGAGGGGAAGGATCTAGGACTTGTTGTGCCGCCACCACAGGTCCCAGATACATATTGTTGTCGGTGTCCGACCAAGTAAGGTCTTTTAGGTAAAAATGTGAATGTGTTGTGAGCTTTCCAGTGACAGGCTTGCATGATTAATGGTCCACCGATACTCCACCGTAAAAGGCCTTAGAGGCCGCGAAGGCCCGGATGTCATGCGCTTTGGCTTGGACCAAGTCCAAGGCTTGTTGATCTGCTTGTTTGTAACAAAGTAGGATGGTTTGTTTCAACCATGAAGAGAGTGTAGCGGGTCTGATGTCTGAGGTATGTCCTTTCTTAAAGGAGATAAAAAGGAGAGAGCAAGACCCTCTCAGGTCTTTAGTTCGGTCCAAATAAAACCTCAGGGCCCGCACGGGACACAGGGTCCTGTCTTCCTTAAACTGTCTATCTACAATGGTAGTCAAAGCAGGGATAGTCACTGGTGACACACTTTGAGAACCTTCTCTTGCTAGTTGGTTTTTGGCTATGAAATCAGAAGAAGGGAACAAGGCCACCTTTTCCCATTGGCCTAAATTAGCTACTTTGTTCGCGACCCAGGCATGGATTTCGCTGCGGCGCTTGCCAGAGGCCAAGGCTAGCAAGAAAGCAGTTTTGAGAGTAAGATGTTTGAGGTCTGAGTCTTTCATGGGCTCAAATGGTGCTTTGGTGAGCTCGTTAAGGACAACAGAAAGGTTCCACTTGGGTAAATTTCTGGAACTTTTAGGACGATCCCTGTGAAAACTGGAGAGTAACCTATGAAGGTCTGCATTGTGTGCAATGTGTTGGGCCGTTGGGCCCAAAGTGTCAACGATTGCAGTCCTGTAACCATCAATGGTCGAGGGGCGCCTGTTTAAGTCTTGTACAGGTACATGAAAAAATCTGAGATTTGTTTCACAGATGGAGTGGAGAAATCCACCAAATTTTCTCTGCACCATTTTTCAAATAGGGACCACTTTGACCTGTAGATGGTCCTTGTTGATGACCGCTGAGGGGCAGCAATTCTCTCTGCCACCTCCACAGAGAAGACTGGTTCTTGGAGTTGTCCGCTCCTAGACACCAGGCGTGGAGGTTCAGCTGTTGTGGATTGTTGTGGAACACATAGTTGTGGGACTGTTTGAGTAGGGTCGTTGACACTGGGAGTTGTAGTGGGATCTCTGTTGAGAGCTGCACTAGGTCCCAAAACCAGGGCATCCCTGGCCAGCCTGGGGCTATCACGATGATCAGGCAATGGCATTGCTTGATCTTTTGGATCACCTTGTGAAGGAGAGCCGTAGGAGGGTAGGTGTAGGCCGTGAGGTTGGTCCAGTTTATGTTCAGAGCATCTATGTTCCAGGCCCTTGGGTCTGGGATAGGAGACACATATAGAGGGAGTTTGTGATTCAGGTGAGTGGCGAATAAGTCTACATGAGGGGTGAACCACTTCCGGCAGATTTGCTTGAAGACCTGAGGGTGCAGAGACCATTCTGTTGACTGCACTTGGTTGGACCTGGATAGGAGGTCGGGTATCACATTCAGACACCCTGGAATGTGCCTGGCTTTCAATGTTATATGGTAGTGATGGCACCAGGTCACGATTTTCCACAGGAGAGCGCACATCTCTGCTGAGTGAGTTCCCCCCTGCTTGTTGATGTAGGCTACCACTGTTGAGTTGTCCGTCGCAACTAACACTGTTTGATTCTGGCACTGGTCCTTGAAGTCTCGAAGGGCCAGGGAGACCGCCTTCAATTCCAGGACATTTATGTGTAGCCTTTTTTCCCGCTCTGACCACAGCCCTTTTGTAGAATTTTGATCTAAGTGAGCGCCCCAACCTTCGTTTGAGGCGTCGGTAAAGAGTTGGATACTGTGGTCCTTGGGATGAAGGTCTGCGCCTTTCATCACATTTGAGGGGTTTTGCCACCAATCTAGGTGGGCTACAATGGCTTCTGTCCAAGGAAGGAGGTTGTCCAGCGACTGAGGATATCTCCAGTGCTCCTTGAGATGAAACTGAAAGGGCCTCATGTGAAGGCGTCCCTCCGGGACCATTTTCTCCGTTGAGGCTAGCAACCCAATTAGAGACATCAAACATCTTGCAGTCAAAACACGTTTTGACTTGAGTAGTAGGATCAAATCCTGAAGTCTGAGCCATCTCTCGTGAGTGGGTCTTACAAGGGCTGAATCTAGGTGGTATTCGTAGCCCATGAACGAAAACACCTGAGTAGGTTTCAGTTCTGATTTCTCTTGGTTGATTATCCAACCCAAGGATTGGGTTAGGTCTACCACTGCCTGTGTGTCCCTTTGGGATTCCTCCTGAGACTGGGACCTGATCAGCCAGTCATCCAGGTATTGGTGAATTCTGAGTCCTCTTGAGAGGGCCATTAGTTTCACTTCCTTTACGATCATCGTAAAGACCTGGGGGGCTGTGGCCAGTCCGAAAGGTAGGGAGGTGAACTGGAACACCTGGGCCTTGTAGCAAAACCTTAGGTACTTCCTTGAGTTTGGATGGATGGGGATGTGAAGGTATGCGTCTGACAGGTCTATCGAAGATACCCACTCCCCTGGGACCAGGTAAGTCCTGATGGACTCCGGGGTTTCCATTTTGAACTTTTCTACATGTAGAAAAGTGTTGAGCCTGCTTAAGTCTATGACTGGCCTCCACCTTTGGTGAGGCTTGGGTACTAGGAACAGGCGACTGTAAAACCCGAGAGATTTTACGTTTTCCACCCTTTCGATGGCGTTCTTTGACAAGAGAGACTGGATACAAGTGGCCAAGGCTTGGTCTTTTTCTTGGGCCTTGTACTCTGATAGAATCAGAGGAAATCTGATCAAGTTTGGCTTTGAACGGAATGGCAGAACGTAGCCATTGGTGATAATGTTTAACACGTTTTGAGAACATTTGTTTATTAGCCAGTCTCTCTTGAAAGAACGGAGGCGACTTCCTACTGGTGGACTGAGTGAGGCTTTAGAGGAGTCATTGAGAAGGGGGGTTTCCACGCCCCCTTCTCCTATTGTGGGGTCGAAAACGACCCCTGGAGCCTCTGAAGTTGGATTTTCCTCTTCCCGAGGGAAAGGATTGGTTACTGCTTTGAGAGGTATTGCCCCCATAGGGGCGTTTCCTGTAGGAGCCTCTTTTCTTGTGGGGGCCACGAAAGGGCTTATTCTGGTAGGGTGCGAAACCCTGAGAATCTTTTGAGGTGCCTTTTTTGAGAAGGAAGTCCTTACCTTCCTTTACGAGTTGAGACTCGAACAAGGAGGAGTCCCAGAAGGACGAGTTCCTAAGTTCTTGGCGTCTCGTTTCCCCTAGCTGGGGATGTAATAGAGTCATTTTGGCTTCGCGCCTAAGCAAGCCGGTATTAGCCATGGAATATAATTCCCTCTGGAGAATATGGGCTAGCGATTTGCTGAGACAGGTAAGAGCTCTATGTTGAACAAGAACCGTCTTGTTCCAAAAATCCAAGTACTCAGCAACTTCCTCAAATCCGCGCTTTGCTGCTTTCTCAGGATTGGCACCTTTCTGGATCTGAGATTTTATCTTCTTGACAGTTGACTTAATGCTATGTTGGCACTTTTCCAAGGAAGCATTGCAAGAAGAAGAGGTTTTGGCAAAGGCAGCGGTGAAATTGAGGGTTGAAATATTTTGTCTAGCCTGATGTTCCAGCTCCTTAAGAACTGGCAGAGGAACTTTGGCTACTGGTGCCCCAGGAGGTCTAGGAGTAATACAGATCTTAGCAAAGTCTGTATTCAACTCCTGGATTTTGTCTTGAAAAGTGGGCTGTCCAACCTTATACCACTTAGAAGTGGATGGAGGAGGCTTGACACATTTGCCCTCAGCTAAATTGGCAGCTTTGAAATCATGTTGAAATTTATCAAAGGCGTCCTTGATAACTGAGCTAAGTGGTAGGATAGAGGAAGGATCTCTAGGTCTGAGCTCTTGACGGCCTTTTTCGTCATCCAGACCCAACACTGAAGTTGAAGACCTAGGCATAGAGTCCCTGGGGTCAGGGAGAGAAAGAATGCGCCTGAAGGTGTCTACTTCTTCAGAGTATTGGGAGGGGATGTCAGACAGAGCTACTTCCCTATAATAAGGGGGGTCTGGATCATGTTGTGGGAGGTCTTGATCAGAAGCTGCGCCTGAGGGCTGAGCCCTAGAGGGCTTAGAAGACCTGTGTCTGGCAACAGGGGAGTGATCTTCCTCTGAAGATGACACATATCTGGACCTAGATTTATGCTTGCTCTTGTCAGAGTGTTTCTTAGGTCTAGGATGGATCCGAGGTTCGTCGGAATCCTCATCCAGTTGATCCGAGGCAGAGCTCGGTGCTACAGTTTGTCTGTGGCTTTGTTTTTTGTGAGTACGAGGAATCCTTCGGTATAGCCTCAGAAGGGGCAACGTACTGATCCGAGGCAGGTTGGTTAAGTACTAGTCGAGGAGGGAGTGCTGGACCAACGTCCACATCCATTGCCTCAAACTGAGCATTAGTACTTGACCTCGGAGGGGGTAGGTCCAGATGAGCAGCAATGTTGCTGGATGGACCAGCTTTTGAAGCATGAGGCGAGGGTTCAACCTCGGATGGCTTTTTAATTGCTAACTCCTCTCGGAGTGATTGAAATGCTTCTAACATGGATGCCTGGAAGGAACCCATTTGCTGCTGTAGGTGTATATTTAAGGAATCACCCAGGGATTTCTCTAAATTTCTTTGAATTTTGTTTTGCAAAGCAGTACCTGGGGTGGGTGGGACAGCTTTAGCTGGGGTTTTTAATGATAAAGAACTGAAGGCGAGAGGTTGAGGACGGGGGGGGCGCTTCCTGTTTTGAATTTTTTGCAATTGCTCATCAGTGAGAGACGTGCAAATATGGCAGGGTGCTTCAAAAGTGACACAGGGGTCATCTCCCTGGCCAGCCTCCCTACAGGTAGGCAGTAGTTATGATTATCAAAACTGAAGCAAAAATGGCGGCATTTCTGAGCTCTCGGTTTGTCTTTGTTTGCTTGATGGAAAGACATTTTAACGCAATAAAAAGACGTACAATTGAAATTGCCTGAACCGAGAAAACTCAAAACACGCAGATTGTAAGGAAAATACTTAAGTTGTGAAATCAATAATTTTACAGAATAATCTATGAAATATATGAAATGAAATATTCAAATATTAGCCACCAACAATACGTAAAGACTGAGAAATAAATGAAAATGTCTGTATATTTACAAACTGCTACCAGTCAATCGTGGCAAACGAGAAAGTAGGGCGATTGGTCAGAAGTTATCACGTG
The DNA here is from genome assembly GCA_964017235.1 of Sabellastarte sp. h YS-2021. Lineage (NCBI taxonomy): Eukaryota > Metazoa > Annelida > Polychaeta > Sabellida > Sabellidae > Sabellastarte > Sabellastarte sp. h YS-2021. Next base: position 22,467,312 of record OZ024928.1, read on the forward strand.
ACAACAACTACCAGTATATCCGGTGGCTAACAAGAACGATCTTTTTTCTAAGACGTTGGCCCCGGGTGTGGCAACCCGAGAACAGCATTAAGTCCCACATGGTAAGCTATTGTAGAGTAATAAAAGGTGTTATTTATACCATGAGGGACTGATACTGTGTGACTGAATCACCCAGGATAAGTACACTTTAGTACTCACATGTTATACTTATTGAACAAAGACTCAATTTAAGAGACAAACCATCAAATGATTCCACACACTTCACAGAAACTTTCATCACAAACTGACATGAACTAAAATAGATGCCGTTCACCAACAGTCCAGACTGACAAGGACTGAGGGTTCAAGCAATGTATTAAACTTTATTAAACTCAGTCTGGGTTGAACATTCAGACTATTAAATATAAGCAGTGTTGGAAATTTGCCTTGACCATTATACAGTACATGTACTCTTAAAATATGTTCCCAGCTAGAACATGTTGCTTTAAAAATAGCATCAGAGATGCCTGTACCCCACAGCCTGGGGAAACATTTTCAACACTATGAGATATAGAAGTAGTGAAACAGTACACAGATTGGGATACTTTCAGAGCAGTGTCAGTGTCCAAATAATGTTTAAGTAGAGAAAATAACATCTAAGAGAAAGAAACTGCATGTAAAGATTACGTACTAAAACAAGACAATTCAGTAAACTAAAAATAACGAAGCTTTAAGACTGCTCAGATTTTGATATTCATTTGTATGGTCGAATTATAGTTTGAATGTTTTGAATATTACCCATACATACAGATGTAGTAATACATGCTTTTATGTGGAGTTGGGGCAAAACCTGTAGCTCACTTGATGCAATACCATCTGTTACAATGGGAAGTTGCAAAAGTAAAACGGTTAATGAATTCTAATATGACTTTAAAGTGCTTAATCTACATCAAAAGACACCCAAAGGTGCAACAACCAAGATTCGAGTAAAAAGATATAAGAGAGATAAAATAGTATCACATATCCCCATAGAGATAAAACAGCATCAGATATGCAAGATCAAAGCTCAAATCAAGGTCATACCATGACATTGCACACCTATAACCCCCAACCAATATCCCTACCAAATGTCAACTTCCTACACCTTACGGTTTTCAAGATATAGCCCAGACAAGACTTTCAAACTCAAGGTCACTATGGCAAGGTCAAAGGTCAAATCAAGGTCACACCATGATGTTGCACACTTACACCCCCTAACTAATGTCCCTACCAAGTATCAACTTCCTGTAGCTTATGGTTTCCGAGATATACCCTGGACAAGATTTTATAGGTCAAGGTCACTACGGCAAGGTCAAAGGTCAAATCAAGGTCACATCATGACGTTGAACACCTACACCCCCTAACCAATGTCCCTACCAAGTATCAGCTTCCTACAACTTACGGCTTCTAAGAAATAGCCCGGACAAGATTTTATAGGTCAAGGTCACTACGGCAAGGTCAAAGGTCCAATCAATGTCAATAACATAATAATCAAATCGAGGTCGCACCATGACGTTACACATCTACACCCCCTAACCAATGTCCCTAACAAGTATCAACTTCCTACACCTTACAGTTTCCGATATATAGCACGGACAAGATTTTCAAACTCAAGGTCATTACGGCAAGGTCAAAGGTCAAATCAAGGTCACACCATGATGTTGCACACCTACACCCCCTAACCAATGTCCCTACCATGTATCAACTTCCTACACCTTACGGTTTCTGAGATACAGGCCGGACAAACTTCGTCCTGCCGCCTGCCCGCCCATCCGGACACCATGGAAGAAAACAATACCCCAACAGCCCTTAATGTGGGGTTAAAATGGCGTTTGTTTCCATGTGTGATTTTCTGGATGCTGCCATGACATTATCCTCTTACTTTAATATCTGCAACAGTATAGAGAAATGACTTTTAACTAGAATTGGATCTTCTTTGTCTGTGCTACAGTGGCAACATTTTTATCATAAATATACATTCAATAGTCATATAACGGATATCAATCTTATCAAATTCTTTGAAACTTAATAGATTTAATAGTAATACTGTATTACATTTATGAATCATCTGAAATACTCTACACCTATACATAGTTACAGAACTTTTCTTTTTTTTTAAATATATGGTGCCACAGAGAAAGGGGTGAAAAGTAAATCCCTAACTTTTGTCTGGAGATATAGTATAGCCCCAAGTATACCATGAATTTGTAAAATGGAAGAGGACAGGGGTGAAAAAGTGACTGGCAATAATGAGAATGTTGAAAATGTTAGTGTTTATGTATATGTTTTCAAACACTCTGTGCAAAACTGACGATTTGCAATGGATTTTACGGCAAATGTAGAGTAAAGCAAAACACTGGGCCTTTGAAGAAACAGAAACTTGAAAAAAATGTAAATTTGATTTCTGTCAAACTAACCCAAAGCATTTGTGTTTAGTTCTATGCTGAGGGTTAATATTTAATTTGCCTAACAAAGGCTTACAAACATGTGGGCATCAAACTCATGTGTCACTGAAGTAAATGAAGCTAACATCTCACTCAACTTTTAATCCTGATACAGTCAAGCCTACTCTCTGTGGTAGAAGGTCACAGAAGACTACTATTATATGTTTTTGCTAATAAAACTAAAACGTCCCAAAAGCATAAATAATGTAATGTCATTGAAGAAACAAAAAATGCACAGATGGAATTACCAGGTATTTATTATCCACCACACGCCATATTTGACCCATATAGGGGGATATATAGAGCGGAATATATTTTATTTGTATACAACGGCACCTCCGTACCATGGATAGTATCAATAAATTCCTGTTTTACACTAATATCTCAGAAACTATGTAACCTAGAAATATGTATTATATATCATTAGAAAGGCCTTTGAACAGCGCTTCTGCTCATTTGTGCAGAATGAGTCAAGTTAACTTTTGAGGTTTTTACCCCACGACCCTTAAGGGCTATCGGGGTATTGTTTTCACCCATGGTGTCCGGATGGGCGGGCAGTCGAGTGGGCAGGCAGCGGCAAAAAATTTGTCTGGGCTGTATCTTGGAAACTTCTGTATCTCATGGTGTTGAAATTATTTCCCCAGGCTGTGGGGTATGGGCATCTCTGATGCTATTTTTAGATTCCCTGGTGCCCCTGTATATATGTCTACCATTTTCTTGTCAAATCTGATAAAATTTAAAATTTTGTCAACTGAAACTATAATTTCTAAGTTTTACTAATACAAGCTGTAATCCTGTAATTTTTGAATTACAATTTCCAAATTTGGAAACCAGTTTTCAGGACTTGGAAAGCGAACAAAATCTGGGGTTGTGAATGCCTGCACTGATATAGTGAAAAGTTATCGCTAACGTACATGAGCCACAATTGAAATAGGACATATGTATTCGTGAGATATTTTAAAGCTTACAAACTTCATTTTCAATAAATATAAGGTGAAAAGGTGAGATATTTCCTCAATTTTATATCTGTTTTTGATTGTCTTGACAAAATATTAACCAGTAGAATGCTTAACATAATGACGTTTTCAATTACCGGTACTTAAATGTTCTTTGTGGATTTCGTCATTTCTACCTAAACAAAACGCAATGCGGTATTACCGTTCACACCACTACCACTTTCACATTCTCTCGTTAAATATGGATTTATTTAACTTACAAATCATACAGAATGGTGGATCAGCATTAAACGTACAAAGCACCAAAGTATGTAATGAGAAGAACATCACATCCATTTATACCATGTACATGCACAGACAGCAGATCTTAAACTGGTAAGGGGAGGTGGTGGTGGGGGGGGGTGGGGGGGTGGGGGGTGGAGGAGGGCAGACTCTGCAATTTTATGACCTCAGTGGGCCTGGGGGTACATTTGACCAGCTATCTAGACCTCCCTAAATTTGGTTTCTTATTACCTCCTAATAAATTTAAAAGCTCTAAAGGCAATGCTGGAGATTCAAGCCAAAAGCACAACATCTGTGACAACCTCGGTTTTTCATTGCGATGTTACATTCCATGGGTCACGTAAATGTTTTAAGTAATCTAATCTATGGCAGACTGTCATAGCATTTAATCTCCATCTATACATAAACGTACTGAATAGGTTCATTAAACATAGCCAGGTAATGAACTTATTTAAACTTATGGCAAATTAAAAGTAGCTTTTAACAGTTATTTAGCTTTAAATATAAATTTGAAGTTTGAAACTCATCCTTGTATTAGAAAATTACAGGATTGCAGCTTGTATTAGTAAAACTTAGAAATTATAGTTTCAGTTGACAAAATTTTAAATTTTATCAGATTTGAGTTTCTTTCTTGGCATAAAAAACATACAAAGACCTGTCAAGTAGTGCTCTAGTGACAACTTGCCAACTCGAGTTTCACAACGTTTTTTTTTAACTCATGAATGTGAGTTTGTCTTATTGTAAACTCGAGTTCCTTTAAAATGTATAAATAAACCCCTTCCCAGTGTACAAAGATGCAATAAGAGCACAATTTGACTTGTTTCCTTAATATTTTCCTTCATGTTTACCTATTACGACTCGACGCCAATGATTTCTCTCCACACACCTTACCTGGAAAAACAACCAATTAAAACGTCCGTTTTATTTATCAATATGGCGGGGATGTTGATACTTATTTTGGAAAAATAAAATATGACAAATTTTGCTGGAAAATAGTTTATTACTACTAAAGGAAGCAAACTAATGCATATATATTTTAGTTGTGGGTGTTTTAAAATATTGTTATTGACTCGAGTTCGACTCCAGTTGACTCGTCAGTGCGGCATGAGACTCAAGTCAGTACTTTGACGGCTTGCTGGAGCACTACTGTCAACTGTCTTAATATTAGGGATGGGTCAGTAGCATATTTTTGTTTCAGTATCCGGCCAATGCAAAAACCATTCTGATTCTAGGATTCTGAAAATAAATGCATTTTAGTATACTGCCAATGGCACACGCAAACTCACAGTGAAACTCATGAACACCAAACATGGCAGTTCCATTCCTAGAAATCACTGTCAAACTCTGAAAGTTTTATACATCTAGAATAAATTTTCAGATTTTTAAGTATTTCCATAGTTACATATGCTGATCATTTGAGAAGATGATTGTAAAGTGGCAACACAGCATTTTACTGAAATGATCTCAATACTGAGACACCGGTGGCACTGACGCATCCCTACTTAAAGTACATATTGAAAAAATGAAAAAAAATATATGTTTGGTGTACTGATACAAATGTGAGTTTCCTGTTTTTAAATTAAAGAACAATGAGGTACTTTAAAAGATGTTAGATGTGTACTTAGCCACTTACTCTATGAATGATCACATTTATCACAGTAACCCTGGCGTGTACAGGAAGTGGGGGAGGACACTTCCTGTTATCATATCCCTTACTAATTAGTCAACTACTTAGCTTACAACTTCACGGCTTTCATCTACCTAAAGAATTGCCAATTGTATTCTATGAACAGTAGAGGTGGGTGAGTGTGTCGGGGAACCCAATCTGTCATCCAACCCTATTCTAGTTTCTATGTTACAATTTTCATGATAACCTCTGATGTTGGAAAAGCTCTCAAAAGTCTCTCAAGCAAAAACTCTTAACTATGTCTCAAATCTGATGTTTCTTCTCAGTCTTTTACTCAAGTAGAGACTCATGAAAGAAACTCAACATGGACAAAAAACTCAGCTCTGATTTTTAACCTTGATTAAAATCTATTTTCATAAAAATCACTGTGACAATGTAAGTAAACCTGTTAACAGTCTTATATTTAAACTAAAAATCAAGTTAAAAACTTCATACTTCAGTGAATTCCAACTGAGGAATAAGTGTAAGTCAGATCTGCGACTTTACATGAATCCAAGCTCTCTTCTGGCTAGGCGATAGACAGATAGTGTACAAATAAACTGCATCCACATTATGAGCTGTGCTGTTTATTAAACAGGTTTATACTTTTTCCATTCAGTTCAGTCAAAATACAGGACTGCTTAAACACAAGTCAACAGCATGCCATATTCCTAAAGCAGCAGTTACACATTCACAGATGGCCCGCCGGATCGTGGCAGGTTTCCTAATTTGGAAAATGTTGAAAAATGTTGAGTGATTTACAGATCATAATTTGTGTCCATACATGATCCGTAACATCAGTAACGTCTGTGTGAGATCCGTAGCGGCATGCTGCGGTAGCGTAGTGACATGTCAAGGATCAGATAAGATCCCTAGGCCGTTACGCAAAAATCAAACTGTTTGATTTTTGCGTAAAGTCTTTACGGACCTTAGTATCCGTAGCTCTTCCGTATCTCATCCGTAGCTCATCCGTGAGTGTCCTTATTGTCCGTAAACCCATCCTGGATGTCCTTGTGGCATCCCTTTCATCCTTGACGCATCCACGCCTACAAATATCCCCCAAAACATAGCCAGATCTAACCGAATCTGCTATGGATTGACATGGAAAGGATTTGCGGATTAAGAACAATCCTTTGTGCAGTCTTTTCATCCGCAAACCTGTACTTGGGGCACCATGGCGGTCTGTAGGAGATCCGTAGCAGGCCCGTGGCAGATCCGTAAATCTTTTATATGACCCACCCTCATCCCTATCAGTTACCATATATGGAACCGTTGCATACATTCGTGGGGGATCCATGAAAGTGTAACTTGCCCATAAGTAAGCTATCAAAATATCGTGTGGAAATGTTAATCACTGGGAGACAAAATTTCACGACCTGTTTATCAGGACAGACCTCAGTCACTTCTACATGTTGCAATGTGATAGACTCTAATCCTCACCAATCTAATCGATGAAATGCTTTTGACACAAGTATGCTAAATGCTTCAACTTTAACAAAAATATATACACCAAAATTATCCATGGCAGCGCCCATGAGCCCTTCACTGAAAAGACGGGAAATGTTGGGGTAGGCATTAATGTGAGGATGGCATATAGCTAACAGTAATCATGATAAAAACCAGCACATATAAATAGATCAAACAGAATACCTCACAACATTACAAATTAGTGTATCTAAGTTAATAATCCATAATAATCTAAGTTAATTTAACAAAATGCTCTAAATGCAATACTTTCCAAGTTATAAGTGATTCAGTGCATGATTTCATGAATTTTAATGCATTAAAAATTATTTCAGAAATTCATAAAACATAAAATTAAGGAAGATCCAGGCCTGATACTCACACAAAGGAATCTACTTGTGGCCTAGTATATATGCAAGATATGAGAGAAATCCCTGCAATAGTCAATGAGAAAATTGTGATAAAGTGTTGAAATTTTCACACTTTGGGTGGGGGTACCTCACTTGTAATGGCTCTGGGGAACAGATGAACGAACAGATCTGCATGCCTTGAACAATTTTTCATCCTAGATAGATAAGGTATCTTTTAAAAAAACAGCATGGCATGTCTTTGGGCCTTATAATTTTGGAGGAGAAGTTGTTCACGCTGATACATATGCGAACACCAGAGTGATGCCATAATGTCAGCTACTTAAAAAATATTCTAGATCCAATAACTAATAAAAGATTAGTGATTAATAAGGTTTTCACCTTTATGGCTGGGAGCAGACAGGTTAGCACATCAAGCACTCTATCACTTGATTCTCAACTAAGTAGCCCCAATTTCAAATCCAGATCATACAATATATCTGGTTCAGCGATAGCGCTGCTATCGCGTGGTTGTACAAACAGACACAGAACCCTAACTTTTGACATCTGATTCTGTAGCCACTGGTGATAGGATGATTAGAGGGGTGTGCTCTGTTCACTGTCGGTGACTGTTTACCATTGTGATTGGTAACTGACAAGTCCAAATATTTGATTATTCAAACCTAAATCTTACCTTTCTATATATATTTGAATATGTGCATGTTTTGAAACATATTTTAGGCAGCTGTGTTAAAAAAAATTGATACATTTTGTCACAACTTTTGGGGTTATGATTAGTGCCACATTTACAGGATTGTGTGGATTTTCAGTAGTTGCTAAATGTCAGAAACCTTGAAAGTTATGGAAGCCACTTTAACTTAGAAATCATTAAACTTCGAAAATCTTTTACAGTATAATGACTGACAATGAATGAAAACAATCTACTCTTGTTTAATAATTGATTGGAAAACTAGGCGATTAAACTACCATGAAAAATTGGGTGCAATTCTCAGAACCAATACTAGTAAGTGGAATCGCCTCAATTTTCATGGTAAATTATTCGTCCATTTTTCCGACCGATGATCGACCCATAATCGACTTTCTTACTCCACTGTTGGCCAATATATCATGAACACTTTCCGGGATAAATTATATTTCATTCCGGTAAGAATAACGGTGTTTCCGACATTTAGAATCTTCCAAAAGCACCCACTTCCAGTAAACATGGCAGTAGTTATAAACAAACACAAAATTCGTGAGAAACAGTTACCTTCACACTTGAGTCCTTGTCTGACCAGACCCCAGAGCATCTCACCACAGAAATCACAGAAGTGGGGCGACTTGTAGGAGTGAACATAGAGGACATGGGGTCGAATCTGCAGCTCCTCCATAGTGGTCTGTGCTATAAACAAATATATTTACCATATTATTGGTCAAATTTATGCCAGTTTTATTAGTATTTATTATTTAAGTACCTTTACAGCAAGTCACTTTGGAAGCTCAAAATGCCGGACAAAATTTACTTGGTAAAATTTTGCAAAACATGAAAAACACAACTCACACAAAGGTATAAGAAATCTTGTATGCTGTATGTTTGATTTACAAGAAGTAGATGTATTTTATCTTCCCTTGAAGTTCGGTTTAGTAATCCTTAGCTGTATCACATTTACATCCAAATAATTGCATTTTTGAAACTTGTAATTGTTGCATGGTGTTCTGTAATTTCAATTTCCATGTACTCGTGAAATAAAATACATTGGTTAAATTGGGATTTGTTCAAACTAGTACCGTATATTAACTAATTTGGCTTTAATGTCTCTTTCAACAAACTGTATATGTCACATCTTAATTTGGGCAATATATGACAAAACATCACATATTCAAAACCAGTTGAGTAACTTTGTGATCAGTGATTATTTCTATAAAAGTAAAGCTAGTGAATAATAAATTTCTTAGTTGACCATCTTCATTCTTCAACATTTAGAGTCATGCACACAATATCTGCTCAATTTATATCTATATGACTACACTTCTACAACGAGGGTCTCCTGCAACACCAGTCTATACTGATCTGTTTTGTATACAAGTTTTTTATTACAAACTATTTTTTGATTTAAACAAGAATAGAAATTGTAGTGTTTAACATTTTTAACACTTAGAATCTGTTGATAGTAGATACAGAGATTAAGCACCAGAAAAGTCTGGTTAGAAATTGGGTTGGTTACAAACCGGACAAGACCACTTCCAGCAGAGTACCCTCCACAATGTCGCTTGCATTGGTAACGATACACAGGACATTGTCGTCATTGAGATTGTGTCGAAATAGTAAGATCTTCTCCTGCAGTCCATACAGGCCATGTTCTGGGAACTGCAAGTACAATTATAACACACAAGTGTTGAAAATAAGTCTGTGTTGTAATTCTTGGAAAAATTTGTCAAGTTTCATACGACACCAGGAAATAAAGTGTAATGCAGATAAATATATGATGATAAGCCTCTTTAGTCATCACTGCTTTAAAGAATATAGACTCATTAGACTGTATCCTTTTCCAAAAAACAGTCCAGTCTTTAACTAGAAATTGCATCTCGACACAGGGAATCTCCGGATGGGACATGGCTGAAGCATGACATACAGAGTATTATGTCAAATGTGACCCCACCAAAAGATTCGGGGCACATGATTTCCCACATCCAAAACCTCTACGACCAATAATAGGGGAGATATAGTCTATCATAGGGATCAAGTACCATATTTGACTTTGAAAGAGGGATCCAAGGTCAAATCTGACCCCACCAAAAGATTTGGGGCACATGATTTCCTGTAGGTTATCTTCACATCCAAAACCTCTACAACCAATAACAAGGGAGATATAGGCCATTATAGGTATGAAGAACCACATTTGACCTTGAAGGAGGGGTCCAAGGTCATATCTGAAACAACAAAAGATTCAGCGCACATGATTTTTTAGAAGTTATCTTCACATCCAAAACCCCTACGACCATTAATAAGGGAGATATAGGCTCCTTTAAGTTTGGTCACCTCAGATTTTCAAATTCATTGCCACAGCAACCAACCAAATTGAACAAACTGGAACAAATGTTAGCCAGGCAAAATTTCATAGCAGGGAAGATATCAGGTGCAACAGATTTCCAGCCAGATTTACTCAATGGTGAACTGTCAAAGTAGCTATTAGTCAGTTAGCTATGGACCTACAACTCTGAAAATTTACCATGACAGAGTACATTTAAAAGGACATGAACAACATATTTGACAAAAAACCTCTAAATTTAATAGGTTTGCAAATATAAGTGATTTACTCAATGGTGAACTGTCAAGGTAGCTATTACTCAGTTAGCTATGGACCTACAGCTCTGAAAATTTGCCATGACACTGTGCATCAAAAAGTAGCTGAACAACATATTTGACAAAATTATTGTAACTCTAACAGTTATGAGAAAAATATCATTTACTCATTTTGGTCATGGTTAAAAGTAGCCAGCCTCGGCAGGCAAGAACCCCAGCCTGCAGGTACAACTAAATGGCCAACAACATTGAGATTTGGAATATAAATCCTAGGAACAACTTCTGTTGTAAGCATTATAGAGCACCCACGAGATGTTCTACACAAGATTCACAGACCATGATTTCTTACAAGTAGTTTTTATATTTTGAATCCAAAGAAACAATTATAAGGGAGATATAAGACCTTTTTGATATGATGACCCTCCTATTTGGCATTAAAGATGTGATATGGTGGCCATTTTGTTTCCAAAATAAGGACACAATTACTCTTGGGCAAGCTTTCCTATCCATTTACATTTTGTGCAAATCTGATGAAGCTAGCTGCAATATAGGTTACAGAAAACATTAAAGATTTTAGAACAAACTTTAAGACTCGAAAATTTTAAAGGTGCTGCCACGGCAACAGTTGCTGCTGGATACCCCCCAAAACCTAATCTGCTCTAGATCCTCTTGCGGTAAACATATCCTGAAAATTTGGTGAAAATCCATGCATGGGTTTAGGCTGTGGAACACCCACAAACTTTTAATTTAAGACCTGAAAATCTTTAAAGTGTTGCCATGGCAACAGTGGTAGCTGCATACCTCTTAAAACCTAATCAGCTCTAGATCCGCTTGGGATAAACATATCCAGAAATTTTGGTGAAAATCCATACAGGGATTTAGGCTGTGGAACACCCACAAACTTTAAGACCCGAATATCTTAAAAGTGTTGCCATGGTAACAGTTGGTACGGGATACCCCCAAAACCTAATGAGCTCTACATCCTCTTGGGGTAAACATCCCTTGAAAATTTGGTGAAAAACCGTGACGGGTTTAGGCTGTGGAACACCCACAAGCTTTATGCCTGCCAAAAATGGCCTTGGTGAGGTACTTTAGCAGTCTGTGGATGACCTTCAATGAAGAGCTTCAAGGTCAAATTTCTGCATGCTTACAGAGGACATATATATGTATTATACATACCAGCCATAGGATTATCTAACTTTCTGTATATGAGAACTGGGCCAAAATGTGAAAAAATGGCAAAAATCTGACCTTTAAGAGGCCACAAGTGACCTTGAACTATAGCATTCGTGGCATTGCCCATACATACCCGAATACCAAATTTGAAAGGTTTAACTAAAATATTTTTTAAATTATCACGTCCGAAAGGAAATATCTGCGGCAGCGGCGTGACCATACTGAATCCTAAGTATCCCCGAATTTCATTCGAGGATACAATATTTTCCAAACCTAGCATACCTGTCACTGATTAGACCCATGTGTCCATTTATAAAAGTGAAAAATTACCAAATTTTAATCAAGGCACTCTTGCATCCGGCATTTATTCAGCCAGGGGTTAATTTGAACCCACAAGGTGATGCAGAAATTTACTGAGGAGGTTATTATTTGTTGATATATATACAGTTGAACATCTTTTAGTAGATCACTGACGAGTAGAATTCTCTTTATATGATATGAATATCAGGATTTCATAGAGCTGTTGGATGTTAAATTTTTTCCTGTTATCCGTGTCAAGTGGGAATATTATTCTGTTCACTGAAATTTGACTTTATAGCATGCAACAGTTTATAACATATTGACAAAATATACTTCTTAAAGCAGAGAATATTAAATAGCCAACATCAGATACATTTAGTTGACTCCATTCAAAGAGTAAGAAATAAAAATACATATATGTCATGGTAGAAGGTCAAACCTGACGGTACAAAGTCCAATTAAGGTTTCTACAAAGCAATATCTCATCAATGTTCTATAAATATATGATATTTTCATTAACTTTATCAATTACGGTGACACAATAATTTAGCCATCAAAATATCACTCCATGTTTCTCTCTATCTCCCACAATTTTTAGGTATTGGGACTACTGGCCAAGATAATGTCAGTAAAAACTATCAGGCACCACCAAATAGTAGCCACTTATCTACTTGAGGCCCGATCAGGAATCCGAGGGTTAGGAGCTGAGTGTGTTACCACGGTACCACCGGTATCAATGACTCACATCAATTGTGTGAAGTCACCAGACCTCTCTCAAAGTGGAACACCCACACAAAAAAAAATCTCTGAGACATTGAGTTCTTATTATTTAAAATCTTTCGAACATCTGAAAAAAAAACTTGTTTTCAGAGTGTAAGCAATGGTCAGATAAACTTGATCCTGAGTCTTGTACACAGAAATATTTAAAGACGGACTCACTGAGGGTATGATTTTTTTTCTTCTCTATTTGAAGGTATATTATTCATTATGAAACAGCAAAAGTTGCAATGGTGGAATGATTACTTATTTTAAGCAAAGGGCTATTCAAAAAAACTTCACTCTAAGTACAGACTTCAACTTTTTATATATTTAGGAAATAAATAACGACCATAATATAAAGATATATAATTATGATTTATGAATGGGGTCCCAAAATGATAACAGTTCCAGCTTTTCATCTGCGGCTGCAGTTACCATAATGCCAACACGCTACTTTGTGTTTGTGTCATGAACTATCACAGGAAGCTTACAAGTTCCTGAAAATTCTTTCTTCCAAATTGTCTGTTATTAAATCTAATAAGATTTAAAGTCTGAATAAACAATATTGACTTACACACTAAATGTTTTCAATGAGAAAATTAATAAATCAAAAATCTGTAAAGGTCAGGTTTTTAATAGGTTATTTACCCTGAAGGCGAGTGCATATATATTTTGCTACTATTTTTGTTACTGTTAAAACCTAGAGGTTCTCATTAATCCACTTTCAGTATAGTCTATGTTTTCATTTCAATATTTAATAATTACCCATAAATTGATTGCACACATATTTCGGTTCTCAATTTAGGCCATGAAATACATTTAACATTTAACTATTTACCCTAAAATTGACAACAAATCTATTGTAGTATCTGTTTTGAGCCATAAGACATTCATGTGCTAACTCTGAAAAAAACTCTTTCATTTTAATATCAATAGTATTAGGAGTATCAGATTTTCTGGCATTTTGATCAACGGTACCCAGAGCTGAATTCACCAATTTTCTTAGTCAAATCTTGGGCTTAAATTGGCTATATTTTTGTGCAAGAGTTAAGAAAAAGACTTTACTTGGGCTTTTGTTGACTACAGTCCCAGAAGTTTATTAAACTACATGAGGTACAAGAAATTCCAAACAGTTTCCTTATTATAATAACCTGATTGCAAATTTTGAAAAGTGTTTGGTTTAAACCTTTACCTGAAAAAACACCACATTTTTCTTCCCACTGTCTAAAATTATACTCAAAGGAAAAGTTAAAGGGACATATTTGCCAAAATGCTCTCCCTGCTTCAAAGCTTCTTCCAGTCAGCTTATAAACTTACAGAATTTGCTGCAATATGTTTTGTTTTGTTTTTTTATTCTCATCCACAATCAATACAGTTGCCAAAATAGGACTCGTCTCTGAAATCCATTAATCTCCAATCACAAAAATGTAGTATCTCAAAAATTTGGGACAGAAAAAAATCTTCACCTGCTTCTTTGTGGGCACACAGATCACACAGACCACTTCTCGTTGGACTTCTTTTAGTATCAGTAAACACTACTACCATGTGACCAATTGTCTCAAGAGGTTAACTGATGCCAACATTACTCAGTTGAGATCCATCACTATAGCCCAAGTTTTTACCAAACAATTTAATGCTGTTCTTCATAAAAAAACACTGCTGTACTTTTGTAAGTAGATAAAACTCACCCTAGGCTAAACCTTTGAAAAAGCACAAGCAGTAACAGTGATCTGAACCTTAAATTGGGTTTAATTGTCTGGCTTTAGTCTTTATTCAGTAGAGGAGAGATATCACTGGCCACAAATACCTTGATGTAGCTGTATATTCAGTATTTGAAATAACTTCGTACTTCATGGATATCTTTTCGCATTAAGGCTTGTGATACAAGGGAAAGTTAACACCAGCGTTTTTGTAATCTGAGTTCAAGTCAGGTGCTGTTGAGGAAATACTGTTAAAACCCTATAACTCTTATATGTACAGCTATCAGTGCAAAAGTAAAACAACTGAGCCTGTAACTCAACTGTTTTATCCAGATTACACGTTATCTTGCCAGCTATGTGCAAAACACTAGGGAAACTTCAGAATACATCTATATATTGTTGTTTTTAATCCACTTTTGAAAAGAACCTTGTATTTATAAAAACAGGTTAATACTGTTTTCTTGTATGATACATATGAAGTGTCAAAGTCGGTTTTTTTGTTATTATGAACAATTGAGAATGACATTTACCACCATGGATTCCTGTTTTAAAGCTGCAATTACACATTGTCAATGAATTCTCAAAACTTTCCTAGATTATCTGCAACTAGTCCAGTAACTAGATCCACTGAATGTATATTCAATGAGATAAAACACGAGAATTTGCAAATGCTTCCTGGAAAAAAAAACTTTCAAGCAAAGATCTAGGTTACCATTTACCCTCATTTCAGAATTTAACCCAAACTACCGAAACAAAGTACAATGTAACAAAGACATACGTCAACTGAACAATAATATTTACCATTATGCTATTTCTTTCCATATGACACCGTATCTCAGAGTAGAAAATTACATGTACTTTATTTTTATACATCTGACAAAAATTGGACCATAAAACAATGGGGTTAATCCCTAGCCGCCAGGTTATCCACAGGCAAGTAGTACATGTGACACAGGAGGTATAAAAGCATAATAAAACAGTTAAGCTCCCTTCATTTGAATATCAAAAGTATTGTACTTAAAGGAAACATGCAGTTAGAGAAGAGAGGGGTTATCTTCAAGAATAAAGAAAAACAATGCATGTTGTGTTGAATAGTGAAATCCCGTGAAAAAAACTTTTTTCACAGCAGTGTAACTACTTTTGATACGTGTATTAATTACAACTAGTTTCAGTCAGGAGTTGCTGGTAACAGTGCAGTAATAGGAAAATACATTTTCAAGGAACAAAATTTCTAATTTAAAGAGAATCCCACTTACAAGAGTTATTTTATAAATAACTAAATTACTGACAACTTGTAAATGCACATCACGGAACAGCAGAAAAGTATGATGAGAAACTGCATTGAAAGAACAGTGTTTAAAGGAAATCTAGTTTAGGCATTACTGAGTAATTTAAGATGGGGGGGAAATTAAGATCGTCATTGCACACAAGAAGCAGTCCCAGACAATTTAGATTAACAGCTATCCACTTTCGCATTTCTACCACATACAATTCCAGCAAACAACGCTCATTAACCATTGGCCCATCATGATCTCCCCTGAGGCAAACTGTTACTGCTTGTTCGTTGTCTCTTACACAGACCTCCTGTCAACAATTCCACAAGGATCTAAAGGAACACAGTGGCCTAATTTTCCAATATAAATACACTGTACTGTGACACATCTATTCAATAATTGTGTTAAAATATTGGAGATGCAAGAAAAGCAGCCCAAGGTACAGTTCAGGCAAAGTTGAGAAGGCACAAGGGGAGTGTTGGGCCAACAAAAACAAGCCATCTAACATCTACTGATTAGCAAAAATGCCTTACGGATTGACAGGGTATTGGTAGAGTATTCAATTTACCAGTCATCATTAATCAGTGTCTTTGGTAGAACTATCACTGATCCCTTGATTAATTGCATGGCAATTGACAATCACAAATTGAAGCTCATCACTGTTTGGACAAAGTTTGACAATATATTTGTTAACTAAATTTTGTCAAACCTAAACCTGTAATTTCTGATATATGGTTGTTTTGAGAGATTTTTATATTGTGTTTTAATCTTGCAATGTCATATTTTTAAGAAAGAGAGATTATACACAATATTCATAGTAATAAACATTCCCTGTAAATTTGGAGAAGATATCTTCATAAATTAATGAGATATAAAAAGGTTTAATTGTAAAAACCTGACGAACGAACGCACGCACACACTCGCATGCACGCTAGTGTTGGTATCGAATAATAATATGTATATCGATATCAAACCATTTTTTGCCTTTCGTATCGATCGATATTGAAATATCGGGTCATAGATGTTTTCCGGGAGAGACCTTCCAAACTGTTTCGCAAGTTTTAGTTGTTTCCCGAAACATAAACAAATATGGCGTTTCCGCTTTAGCGGTACGTGAAAGTTTACAAAAATAATATGAAAACCATTATATTCTTAAAATATTGTCCTTTATTTGAATGAAAAACACCATAGTTGTACCTATTAAGTAGTATGTTTCGACATTGATAATGGACTCTACCTTATCAATATCAGCATATTTAGCATGGATCGATAAATATTTCAATATCGATAAACAATACCAGCACTAATGCACGCATAATCTCATGGCCACAGTATTCACGCACTGGTAGAAGATTAGTAAACTCCATTTGCTCAGACATTTCCATGTTTTCTCAATTAAAGATGAGTCCAACTGAGTATTTAACTGTGACCTCAAAACTCACTTCTGAAATGACTGATGTCTCAAACTTAACTTATGCAAATATATTGGAAAAATTGAGGGTCTCTGAAGTCATGACCTTAGCCTAATTAAAGGAACTTAAAATCCCAACTTAACCTTTGGTCACAATGATAACTAAGTGATGATAACATTGGAAATCTTTGATTTATTTGGGTTTAATGTCGCTTTCAACACATTGTATAGGTCATATCAAATGGGTAGTTGGAAGGGCAGAATCAATCAATCAATCAATCAGTTGTCCAGGTGCTTAATCTCCGTATCAACGGATTCTAAGGCACACCATCCAATCCGTAAGGCATAAATCATGAGACATTAGACATGTTCCGAGTCGTTGCCAGGGAGGCGGTCCGGTGTTCGGTAGTAAGAAGCTATGGTGGGAATGATTTCTGAAATAGGTAGGTTTTGAGTCGACTTTTGAAACTGGAGAGATTTGGAGCGCTGCGTATATCATATGGAAGATCATTCCATAACTTAGGGGCATCATATGAGAAACTATTGTTAAAATGGACCTTTGATTTATGGATGGAAGGACAATAAGAGGGAACCAGAAGGAACAAATTTTTGGGATTGGAACGTCTTGTATTCACGGCAGATTTGTACAAGGGGAGATATGGTGCAAAATACTTAGGCTGGCCAGTGGTGAGGTACTTATAGACCAAAACTAGGGTTTTGAAGATAATACGTTGTCTAACGGGTAGCCAATGGAGTGTCCTAAGGGTGGGTGTAATGTGAGTGTACTTTGAAGCACCAGTGACAAACCGTGCAAGCGCATTTTGAACATATTGGAGCCTTGTAGTGTTTCGGGATGACAAACTGCGAAAAAGAGAGTTGCAATAATCCAAACGACTACTGACCAGAGCATTTGCAATCACCACTGATGTATCCACAGAAAGAAACCTCCTGATACGATGAAGGTCCCTGAGGCTGATAAAGCAGGGAAGAAGAAAAAGAAACCAGTACATACAGTTGATCAAGAATCTGTATTGTAAACTGCTGACCAACAGCAAGGAACTACCAGCTTTCCCACTCGAGGTCGGGCCGAGATACAAACTACAATCTCAGAGGTGGGAGGCGAGAGAGTTACCACTCTGCCACCTTGGCCTCCATCTTAAATGTGATAAATAGCATCAGAGATGCTCGTTCCCCACAGCCTAGGAAAATAGTTTTCAACACCATGACATATATAATTTGTGAAACAGTACAAAGACTGGGGTACTTTCAGGGCAGTGTCACTTATATAAAGCTCCAAATAATGTTTAAGTAGAGAATATAGTATCTTTAGGAGATAAAGAAAATGTATGTAAAGATAAATACTAAAACTAGATTGGGCCAACTCGGCGCCAACATATCCCCAGACAGGTCATCACTCACGCCACAGGTTTTGATCGGGAATTTTTTAAAACATAATTACCCATTATTATATGAACTTCAGCACATCAATCTACTCTGTTTATATCTTCCCAAGGAAGATGGTCTATCCCCAGACACCGAATACATAACTCAAATTATATTTTCAATCTTCCTGCAATGATAACTCTAAACCTATTTTCAAAGTATTTAAATGATTGATGATTGAATGTCCATTCTAAAATAATAATCCCAAAAGAGCATATCTGTTTCTATATTTGTTGACAAATAAAATATTAGTTTTAACTCAACTCATCATACTTTTCAATCTTCCTTCAAAGTATTTAAATGATTGATGACTCAATGTCCATTCTAAAATTCATAATCCCAAAACGCATATCTGTTTCTATATTTGTTCACAAATAAAATATTATTTTAAAAAAAATTATTGATATTATTATTTTATTATATTATTTTAGAATTTGCAAATTGTTTTCAGTTATTCATTTCCTCTATACCTATATATGTGGTCCATATATATGCAACCTAAATATGTGACACAATCTCAGTTCTGACTCCCCTTTGTGTTATATGTAATGAAGCCCACCACCTCCCACCCCCACCCCTCTCCCCTTCTCCACACCTCTCTCACTATTACACAAGATCTGCAACCCCATTGAGTTCTTTGTTTCTCATCTGATATCATTAAATACCTTTGTTTATTTAGTGTCACTCAATATAGCTGGAGGTCCCAGAGGTGGGTGGGGGGAATCCGGGTGTGGGATGTGGGTTGGGACTACAAAGAGATGGAGCATAAATGGTAAACAAACAATCTATATAAAAGGGGTACTCAAATACAAAAAGAATTGAGAATTTTAAGTATGTGATTATCAACTGAAATGAGTTCATAACTGTAGGAGCTGTGTCAAAATTAACTGAGGCAAGTTGAATAAAACTGGGCTAGTTGAGGGTTAAAAATCCCCTAGTTTTACTACATAAGGATATAATTTCATTAATATTGGGACTTAAAGCTCACTTAAAGTGTCCATTTTGTCTACTTGAATATGTTTAACCAGTTTCATTTTAAAAAGTTAAAAACTCAGCAAGAGAGGTATAACACACAAAAATAAGTTCTTAAAAGACTAAGATAGCCATAACATTATTAATATTCAAAATTTAAATAGACAGGCATTTCCTTTTAAAAATTCAAAGATTTCAGCTCTATAACCCACATAGTTTGACAGTTACTGGGCTTTAAAGTGGCATAATGTCCAAAAATTGGGTTTCTGTGGGCATTTTACAATTGTTAAAGAGACCTTAGCAATTAAACTACAGATCTGAAACTTTTTGGGGGACATACATAACAAACAAAAATTATATATAATACAGTTTAAGACTTGTCACACTAAGCATTTCCAAATAACAGGGCAAAATACGGAAAAAATGTCCAAAAAGGCACTTGGGCGAGTGTCTATGGCCCTCATACACAGGTTAAATGTCTACTAAAAACCTTGATTTTCGGCATATGTAAAAAGGACATAATAATGCATTCCCAGATGGGATTTCAGCTCCATCAACCACATAGTTTAACAGTCACAGGGCTTAAAGGTGGTAAAAAGTCCAAATATTGGGCCTCTGTGGGCCTTTTAGAGATCTCGATGTGGCTTTCAAATTAAAGCTTCAGACTTAAAATTTGTTACATACTAAGATTACACATAGAATATGTATCTAATAAAGTTTGAAACTTCTCAGACTTACCATTTCCAAGTTACAGAGCAAAATATGTGAAAAATGTCTTAAAAGGGTCACTCAGGTGGGTGTTTAAGGTCCTCATACACAGGTTAAATGTCTACTTGAAGCCTTGATTTTTGGCACATGTAAAAAGAACATAATAATGTATTCCCAGATGAGATTTCAGCTCTATCAGTCACATAGTTTAACAGTCACAGGCCTTAAAATTGGCAAAAAGTCCAAATACTGGGTCTTTATGGGGCCTTCTAGAGACCTAAATGTGGCCTTCAAATTAAAGCTTCAGACTTAAAATTTGTCACATACTAAGATTACACATAGAATATGCATCTAATACAGTTTGAAACTTCTTAGACTTACCATTTCCAAGTTACAGGGCAAAATATGTGAAAAATGTCTAAAAATGGTCACTCGGGTGGGGATTTATGGTCCTCATACACAGGTTAAATGTCTTCTTAAAGCCTTAATTTTTGGTACATATATAAATAATATACTACTATCTTCCCAGATAGGATTGGAGCTCTATCAGTCACATAGTTTGACAGTCACAGGGCTTAAAAGTAGCAAAAAGTCCAAATATTGGGTCTTTGGGAGCCTTTTAGAGACCTCAATTTGACCTTCAAAATTAAAGCTTCAGACTTAAAATCTGTTACATACTAAGATTACACACAGAATATATATCTAATACAGTTTGAAACTTCTCACACTTACCATTTCCAAGTTACAGGGAAAAAGATGTGAAAAATGTCTTATAAGGGTCACTCGGGTGGGTGTTTATGGTCCTGATACACAGGTTAACTGTCTATTAAAGGCCTAAATGTTGGGGCACATATAAGAAAACACATAGATATATTCCCAGATGATATTTCACTTAGATGAGAGACATAGTTTGAAAGCTACAGTGCTTGAAAGTGGCAAAAAGTGCATAAATTGGGTCTCTGTGGGCACTTTTGAGACCTTAAGTCGACCCTTTTGGGTAAACCTACAGCCCTAAAATTTTCTACAGACAAGGATTACATATGAAAGTTATACCTAGCGCAGTTTGAGACTCATCAGAATTACCACTTCCAAATTATAGGGCAAAATATGTGAAAAGTATAGCAAAAAATCCCTAAGTGGGGGTATTTATGGGCCTCAAACACAATTTTCTCCTCAACTTAAAGTCGTGATTTTCGGCACATGTACTAAGAACATATTAATGTGTTGTCAGGTAAAATTTCAGCCAGCTGAGCATCATAGTTTGTGACCTACAGGGCTCTAAGTGGCCAAAAGTGCAATTTCTGACCTTAAGGTGGCCATAAGTTCTTTTTTACTGGGAGTTTAAGGTCACCTTAAAATAGGGATCTTCCTTTGGGCACCCTTAACATGTGTACCAAGTTTGAAAAAAAAATATTAATTTGTTTTTGAGTTATCGCGTCCACAAGGAAATTTCTACGGCGGCGGCGGCGGCGCGACGGACCTGAATCCAATATATCCCCGACTTTCGTCTGGGGATATAATAAGACAATTCAATAGCAAGATGACACCATTAATCAGTAAACTAAAAAAATATGAAGCTGTAAAATTTATTAATTGGAGAATAGCTGTCAATGGAAATAGCACAATTGTGTAAAAGTGCATATAATAATCAGTTGAAGCAATCCATATGTCTTTGTCATAAGAGAAAGATTTCTCAAATATAGCAGGTGAACACTCTTTGGCAGAGCTAAAAGGTCACACCATGATACCCCCTAACCAATGTCCCTACCAAGTGTCAACCTTCTACACCTCATGGAATCAAAGAAATAGCCCAGACAAGATTTTAAAACTCATGGTCACTATGATAAGGTCAAAGGTCAAATCAAGGTCACACAATGATGTTGCACACTTACAACCCCTAACCAATATCCCTACCAAGTATCAACTTCCTACACCTTACAGTTTCCAAGATATAGCCCAGGCAAGATTTTATAAGTCAAGGTCACTATGGTAAGGTCAAAGGTCAAATCAAGGTCACACCATGACGTTGCACACCTACACCCCCTAATCAATGTCCCCAGCAAGTGACAACTACCTACACCTTACGGTTTCCAAGATATAGCCCAGACAAGATTTATAGGTCAAGGTCTCTATGGCAAGGTCAAAAGTCAAATCAAGGTCACACCATGATATTAGACACCTACACCTCCTAACCAATGTCCCTACCAAGTACCAACTTCCTACACCTTACCATTTCCAAGATATAGCCCGGACAAGATTTTAACAGTCAAGGTCACTACGGCAAGGTCAAAGGTAAAATCAATGTCAAACCATGATGTTGCACACCTACACTCCCTAACCAATGTCCCCACCAAGTATCAAGTTCCTACACCTTACGGTTTCCAAGATATAGCCCGGACAAGATTTATGGGTCAAGGTTACTACAGCAAGGTTTAAGGTCAAATCAAGGTCACACCATGATATTGCACACCTACTCCCCCTAACCAATGTCCCTACCATGTACCAACTTCCTACACCTTATGGTTTCTAAGATATAGCCTGGAAAAGATTTTTAAACTCAAAGTCACTACGACAAGGTCTGATGTAACACTCATACACTGAAAATTTCAAATGTATAAGTAATAATAGATTGAAGCTAGAGACTTGCTTCGCAAGAGAAAAAGAAACTGTTTTTGAACAGCAAAAACAAAATGTGCCAATGAGCATTTATAACTAGAGGATCGCTCGCAAAAAAAAAAGATAATGTTTTTGCATAGCAAAAACAAAGCGTCCCGAAAAGGATATAAAGGTGAGTGCTAAAGTATTAAGAAAATGCTTCGTTTCTAGCCTTATACTGATGTGGCAACCAAAGTCAGCGCAGTCTGCTCTATCTAGCACGGTTTTCAAGATATAAGCATTTTTGTGTTTTGCAAAAAATAAAAAAATTAAAAATGTCCGCTATATTTGGCGAGACAAAAATATTTTGAAAATTGGCATGGCTACTCTGCCGAGATACCCAGCAGGTCCAAACTTTTGTTGAGTTCACTCCATATAGCACGGTTTTCGAGATATAAGCATTTTTGTGTTTTGCAAAAACTTTGAAAATTCAAAATGGCCACCATTTTTTGGGAGACAAAAATTTTTGTCAAGACCACTGCCGTGGTGTGTATCTCCCGCCGAGCATTAAAGCAGAAGAAATAGCTTTTCCAAGATATTCACAATTTTTCATTTTTGTGTGAAAGGTCTTCCAAAAGTAGGTGAATGAGTTATTTGAGAAAAATTGGCTATCTGCAATACTATTAAGAGATAATTCACATTTACTCATTTTGAGTAGGTGAATAATTATCTATGGGTCTGAAACTTCACCAAGTGAAAGCTCTCCCAAAAGTAGGTGAATGAGTTATTTGAGAAAAATTGGCTATCTGCAATACTTTTAGAGATAATTCGCATTTACTCATTTTGAGTAGGTGAGTAATTAGCTATGGGTCTGAAACTTCACCATGTGAAAGCTCTCCCACAAGTAGATGAATGAGTATTTGAGAAAAATTGGGTATCTGCAATACTTTTACAGATAATTAGCATTTACTCATTTTGAGTAGGTGAATAAATAGCTATGGGTCTGAAACTTCACAGAGTGAAAGCTCTCCCAAAAGTAGGTGAATGAGTTATTTGAGAAAAATTGGCTATCTGCAATACTTTTAGAGATAATTCACATTTACTCATTTTGAGTAGGTGAATAATTAGCTATGGGTCTGAAACTTCACCAAGTGAAAGCTCTGCCAAAAGTAGGTGAATGAGTTATTTGAGAAAAATTGGCTATCTGCAATACTTTTAGAGATAATTCGCATTTACTCATTTTGAGTAGGTGAGTAATTTGCTATGGGTCTGAAACTTCACCAAGTGAAAGCTCTCCCAAAAGTAGGTGAATGAGTTATTTGAGAAAAATTGGCTATCTGCAATACTATTAAGAGATAATTCACATTTACTCATTTTGAGTAGGTGAATAATTGGTGAGTAATTTGCTATGGGTCTGAAACTTCACCAAGTGAAAGCTCTCCCAAAAGTAGGTGAATGAGTTATTTGAGAAAAATTGGCTATCTGCAATACTATTAAGAGATAATTCACATTTACTCATTTTGAGTAGGTGAATAATTAGCTATGGGTCTGAAACTTCACCAAGTGAAAGCTCTGCCAAAAGTAGGTGAATGAGTTATTTGAGAAAAATTGGCTATCTGCAATACTTTTAGAGATAATTCGCATTTACTCATTTTGAGTAGGTGAGTAATTAGCTATGGGTCTGAAACTTCACCAAGTGAAAGCTCTCCCAAAAGTAGGTGAATGAGTTATTTGAGAAAAATTGGCTATCTGCAATACTTTTAGAGATAATTCGCATTTACTCATTTTGAGTAGGTGAGTAATTAGCTATGGGTCTGAAACTTCACAGAGTGAAAGCTCTCCCACAAGTAGATGAATGAGTATTTGAGAAAAATTGGGTATCTGCAATACTTTTACAGATAATTAGCATTTAATCATTTTGAGTAGGTGAATAAATAGCTATGGGTCTGAAACTTCACAGAGTGAAAGCTCTCCCAAAAGTAGGTGAATGAGTTATTTGAGAAAAATTGGCTATCTGCAACACTCTTAGAGATAATTCGCATTTACTCATTTTGAGTAGGTGAGTAATTAGCTATGGGTCTGAAACTTCACAGAGTGAAAGCTCTCCCAAAAGTAGGTGAATGAGTTATTTGAGAAAAATTGGCTATCTGCAATACTTTTACAGATAATTCGGATTTATTCATTTTGAGTAGGTGAGTAATTAGCTATGGGTCTGAAACTTCACCAAGTGAAAGCTCTCCCAAAAGTAGGTGAATGATTAATTTCAGAAAAACTGGCTATCTGCAATACTTTTAGAGATAATTCGCATTTACTCATTTTGAGTAGGTGAGTAATTAGCTATGGGTCTGAAACTTCACCAAGTGAAAGCTCTCCCAAAAGTAGGTGAATGAGTTATTTGATAAAAATTGGCTATCTGCAATACTTTTACAGATAATTCGCATTTACTCATTTTGAGTAGGTGAGTAATTAGCTATGGGTCTGAAACTTCACCAAGTGAAAGCTCTCCCAAAAGTAGGTGAATGAGTTATTTGAGAAAAATTGGCTATCTGCAATACTTTTACAGATAATTCACATAGGTCTGAAACTTCACCAAGTGAAAGCTCTGCCAAAAGTAGGTGAATGAGTTATTTGAGAAAAATTGGCTATCTGCAATACTTTTAGAGATAATTCGCATTTACTCATTTTGAGTAGGTGAGTAATTAGCTATGGGTCTGAAACTTCACCAAGTGAAAGCTCTCCCAAAAGTAGGTGAATGATTAATTTGACAAAAATTGGCTATCTGCAATACTTTTAGAGATAATTCGCATTTACTCATTTTGAGTAGGTGAGTAATTAGCTATGGGTCTGAAACTTCACCAAGTGAAAGCTCTCCCAAAAGTAGGTGAATGAGTTATTCGAGAAAAATTGGCTATCTGCAATACTTTTAGAGATAATTCACATTTACTCATTTTGAGTAGGTGAGTAATTAGCTATGGGTCTGAAACTTCACCATGTGAAAGCTCTCCCACAAGTAGATGAATGAGTTATTTGATAAAAATTGGGTATCCGCAATACTTTTACAGATAATTAGCATTTACTCATTTTGAGTAGGTAAATAATTAGCTATGGGTCTGAAACTTCACCATGTGAAAGCTCTCCCAAAAGTAGGTGAATGAGTTATTTGAGAAAAATTGGCTATCTGCAATACTTATAGAGATAATTCGCATTTACTCATTTTGAGTAGGTGAGTAATTAGCTATGGGTCTGAAACTTCACCATGTGAAAGCTCTTCCAAAAGTAGGTGAATGAGTTATTTGAGAAAAATTGGCCATCTGCAATACTTTTAGAGGTAATTCGCATTTACTCTTTTTGAGTAGGTGAGCAATTAGCTATGGGTCTGAAACTTCACCAAGTGAAAGCTCTTTGGGATAGCTGCTCTGCAGAGATACCCTGAAGATAAAAAATTTCGTCGAAATCGCTCTATGTAGCACGGTTTTCGAAATATTAGCATTTTTGTGTTTTGCAATTTTTGCGCAAAAATTCGAAAATTCAAAATGGCCGCCATTTTTGGCAAGACAAAATTTTTTTGAAAATTGGCATGGCTTCTCTGCAGAGATACCCAGTGGGTCAACAATTTCGTCGAAATCGCTCTATCTAGCACGGTTTTCGAGATATAAGCATTTTTGTGTTTTGCAATTTTGCGAAAAATTCGAAAATTCAAAATGGCCGCCATTTTTTGCGAGAAATTTTTTGTTTGAAAATTGGCATGGCTACTCTGCAGAGATACCCTGTGGATCAAAAATTTCGTCGAAATCGCTCTATCTAGCAGGGTTTTTGAGATATAAGCATTTTTATGTTTTGCAACTTTTGGAAAAATTCGAAAATTCAAAATGGCCGCCATTTTTGGCAAGATAAAATTTTTTTGAAAATTGGCATGGCTACTCTGTAGACATACCCTGTGGGTCGAAAATTTTGTCGAAATCGCTCTATCTAGCAGGATTTTCGAGATATAAGCATTTTTATGTTTTGCAATTTTTGCGAAAAATTCGAAAATTCAAAATGGCCGCCATTTTTGGCGAGACAAAAATTTTTTCAAAATTGGGATAACTACTCTGCAGAGATACCCTGCGGGTCAAAAATTTCGTCGAAATCGCTCTATCTAGCACGGTTTTCGAGTTAATAAGCATTTTTGTGTTTTGCAATTTTTGCGAAAATTTCGAAAATTCAAAATGGCCGCCATTTTTGGCGAGACAAAAATTTTTTGAAAATTGGGAAAAGTACTCCGCAGAGATATCCTGCAGGTCAAAAATTTTGTCGAAATTGCTCTATCTAGCACAGTTTTTGAGATATAAGCATTTTTGTGTTTTGCAATTTTTGCGAAAATTCAAAATGGCCGCCATTTTGGGCGAGACAAAATTTTTTTGAAAATTGGGAAAACTACTCCGCAGAGATACCCTGCGGGTCAAAAATTTCGTCGAAATCGCTCTATCTAGCACGGTTTTCCAGATATAAGCATTTTTGTGTTTTCCTTATTTGGAAAATTCGTAATAATTAATTAATCATTAATTACTCGGCCATTTCTTGACCAATCAATGCCAAAATCTAATGATTTCCAGATTTTAATAGAATGAATGTATTTGCCAAGTTTCAGGTGAATTGATAAAATTCCTTTCAAGTTATCATCCGGACAAGCTTCCCCATCGAAAAAAGACATTTTTGGTCATGTGACCTCTCTGATTGGTTGAAATGTCACTGCAGCATATTCAAAAAAATTCCCCAAGGCTACTGCCTAAACCTGCCAAATTTGAAAAGAATCCGCCTAGCGGTTACAGAGTTATAAGGAAAACAAAATGCGCAGCCGGCAGCTCTCCCATACACAAACAAGCGTCCCACAAGGGACGCTTAATAAATTTCCTGAAATGACTATCTTGCTCTGTTTAACATGTTTTTCTCCATTTATGCAAAAATTCAACATGCCTGCAAAAGACAGGGTGTATCCACTAAATTTCAATATTTTTTCCATGACCTCTCCATGGCCTAAGCTTTAAAATTAAAGACCTTTTACATGCTTTGTGGTATGAAAGAGACATATACCAAGGCCACGAGCTCCCTCCAGTTTTGCCTTTGAGAACCACTCACAAGGTTCCAGTCACAGTATAGGAAGATGTGGAAGACACCAAAATTTGATCTGATTCCTTGTATTGAAATGCTGGATGAAAGAAACGAACAACACTGTTTCACGAAAGGATGGCTTTTAATTTCCATGACTTTTAAAGAATTTTCCAAAACCTGGAGTTAATTTCCATGACTTTTCCAGGCCTGAAAATAATGGAATTCCATGACTTTTCCAGGTTTTCCATGACTGGATACACCCTGAAAAGATGGCAGGAAAATGCTCTCTTGGAAGAGTGCCAGATGACTCTGCTTTTACCCTGGGGCAAGTTTCGTCAAAATCACACTATCTCACACTATTTCTGAAGTAAATACGTTTTTTGTGTTCAATGCATAAATTCAAGATGGCAAAAAAATGGCAGGAAAACAAATTTTAGCAAAAATTGCCAGATGACTCTGTGCATATACCCTGTGGTCAAAAGTATCATTGAAATTGCTCTATCTTGCTCCATTTCTGAGATAAATGTGGTTTTGCATTTTACACAGAATGGCCATCAAAAATGGCGGGAAAATGACTTTTGGCAAAAAGTGCCAGATGACTCAGTGTATACCCTAGGGGGTCAAACATTTTGTCAAATTTGCTCTATCTCACGTCATTTCCCATATAAATATGTCTTTACGTTTTACACAGAAATTGAAGATGGCCACCAAAAATGGTGGGAAAACAAATTTTGAAAAAAGTGCCAGATGATTGAGTATACCCTGGGGTCAAAATTTTGTCAAAGTCGCTCTTGTACCGTTTCCCAGATAAATGGGTTTCTGCGTTTTAAGCAGAAATTCAAAATGGCCAAAAAAAAATGGTGTTTAATGTTTTTTACAATAATTGCCAGATGACTCAGCGTATATACTGAGGGCCAAATATTTTGTCGAAAATATCTCACAACATTTCCAGGACAAATTTGTTTTGCGTGTAATGCAAAAATTGGAGACGGCTGCCAAAAATAGTGAGAAAAAAATTTTTGGCCAAAAAGCGCCACATGACTCTGCAATACCTTCTGGGTCAAAAATTTCGTCGAAATCACTCTATCCCACACCATTTCCAAGATAAACGCATTTTCGCCAATATAGCAGAAAATGTTTTTTGGCAAAAAGTGCCACACTGACTCTGTGTATTCCCCTTGTTTAAAAAATTTTATCGAAATCACTCTATTTTGTACCGTTTCTGAGATATTAAAGATTTTTCATCTTCATCGTAAAGAAAAATTGTTGCATTGAGTTAACCATTAATAACTGACATTTTGTATCAGATTACTTCCAAACGTTAAGGATTTCTAGACATCTATTAGCAAATCTACTTGCTAAATTTCATGTGAATAGGTGAAGCAGTTTTAAGTTATCATCCGAACAAGCACAAACCTTTTAAAAACATGTTTTTAGTGATGTGACTTTCACGGGATATTGCATTCACGTGCCAAATATGAAGAGAATCCACCCAGTGGTTGCCGAGCTATAAGCAATGGGAAATGCAGGAGCCAGTAGCCCCTTCTGTGAGAATTTTTCTGCTGTATACAAATAAGTAACCCTTGTGGCACTCTGAATTCAATTCACTACCATTGGCAGGGTTGGCAGGTTTTTCACGGACAAGGTTAACAGGATTGATACAAATGACTAGGATTCTGAACCACCTACCAAGAAAAGGAATACACAAAGGCAGCTTGACTCAAAGATAGTCAACACCAGTGAAACTATAGAAAAATTTGATATACACTACGGTTGCAAAATTCCATTTTCTGTGGTAGAACATTCTCTCTTTGTGGACATGGTGGAATCACTGAGCCCTGGATACAAACCCCCTTCAAGGAAGGCTACTGGTGGCCATCAAAACCCAGCCCTGGTTTATAATTTAAGTAAATTTGCTTACCGGTATTTCTTAGTTTTGATGCATAAAGTTATGTAAAACATACCATATTATCAGGTAAAATGTTATAAAATATAATATTATTGTAGTGAATTAGTTGTTTAACTAATCCTTTTCCTCCTCTCAGAGGTTTTGGCTGTAAGGCAGTAAGTATGTAATAGCATAATCGTGAGTTAGAAAAATCAAGATCAAACCCACACTCAGATCTTGGCTGACTCAGGTAGACAGGACTACCCAATATGTCAATAAGACAACAAACTTTCAACCTACCTCATTTATTAATAGTGGATCATTTTTCTGATTTTTATCCATGTTAATTTTTGGACTGTTTTTGATCCATGTTGGGGCTTTGGGCAGTTTTAATTTTTAAGCAGTTTTTAAACCAGTCTCTGGAGTTATGTCAAAAACCGAATTCCTAAAGACTGAGTAATACTGAAAGAATACTTAAGTGCAAAAATTGCTACTTGTGGAAGCCCTGTTTCTCACTGGATTTTAATGCAATCAAAATGAGCAACAATATAAAGCATAAACCTCTAGGCGTATTGCTGGATAAAGTAGTTTTGCAAATAAATCCTGCTCATTCAGTTGGACAAGAAAAGCATCAAAAAGTGGTTTCAAAAAATCAAATAAAGGTTAAAAGTTTAAAACTGTTAAAATAAAAACAATAAGGGGCAAACAGCCAAACACTCAAGGAAATATAAACATAGCCAGCCTCTGTGGGCAAGAACCCCAGCTCACAGGTATAACTAAATGGGCAACTACATTGATAATTGGGAAAATCTTTGAAACAACTTCAGTTGTAAGAAGTATACAGAATCCACGAAATGTTGTCAGATATAAGATTCACAGGTCATGATTTCTTACAAGTTGTTTTCATATATTGATGCCCTAGAACCACTTGTAAGGGAGATATGAAGCCCCTTTAGCATGATGACACTACATGACTTTGAAGCAGGAATCAAAGGTCAAATTTGACAACTGCAAAAGATTTGCAGACCATGATTTCCAAGAAGTTGTTTTCTCATTCCAATAAGGGAGATAAGGCAGCCATTTTGTTTTCAAAACAAGGCCAAAATTTCTCGGAGGCAAACTTTCCTAGCCATTTACATTTGTGCAAATGTGACACAGCTAGCTGCAATATTTTAAATTTTCGACCATATCAATGATTATCAACTGAATCAGCTATGGCAGCCATGTTGTTTTTAAAAATGAGTGCCACAATTTTTTACAGACATGTGTTCACAGTTATAAACATGCTCTGCAAATTTGGTGAAGATATACAACTGTGGTAAATAACATAGGTTTAATAGCACCCATTTCTAAATTAAGAATTTTAAGACATAAAGTATTTAAAGCATTCCCATGGCAACAGGTATTGTCTGATACCCTCCCAAACCTAGTCATCTGTAGATCCTCTTTAGGTTAACATATCCTGAAAATTTTGTGAAAATCCATGCATCGGTTTAGGCTGTGAAACAACCATAAACGTTAAAACCCTATAAAATTCAAAGTGTTGCCATGGCAACAGTTGTTGCTAGATACCCCAAACAAGCAATCAGTGCCCGTTCACGGGCTCTGTGTCAGCTGATTCTGTGTTTTGATTTTCAGAGTGACAGAAGAAAAGGACACAAAAGTTGGGCCCTGCAATGCCAAATGGTATTCAGAAGGAAACTAACAAAGTAACTGTTGAGGTGTAAAAAGTAGGTTAAAGTATGTGAATGACATATTTCAAGTTGAATGATATATTTAAAAATGATACTCTGAATGCAATAGTTTTCAAGTTACAAATGATTTACCCAACAATGAGAACCTGAAAGTAGCTATTGCTCATTTATACCAAGACATACAGGTCTGCAAATTCACTATGTTATAGCTGACCCAAAAGTACATGAAAAACATATGAAATAAAATACTCTAAATGCAACAGTTTTGAAGATACAAGCAATTTACTCAACAGTGATAACCTGAAAGTAGCTATTACTCGGCTATGCAACGAGCTACAGGTCTGCAATTTTACTATGTTATAGCTGACCCAAAAGTAGCCGAATACCATATTTATACAAAATTCTGTAAATGCAATAGTTTTGGAGTTACAAGTGATTTATGAAAGGTACTCATTATGAAAGGTACTGAAAAATCAGAAAGTAGCTGTTACTCACTTAGCTATTGGAATAGACACCCAGGTTACTCACCATGTTGTAGCTATTTCAAGTTATAGGTGATTCTGTGCATGATTTCATGAATTTCATGCATTAAAAATTATTTAAAAATTCGTAAAAGTATAATTAAAAAAGATCCAGGCCTGATACTCACACAAGAAAATCTACCTGTGACCTAGTACATATATGCAAGAAATGAGAGAAATCCCTGCAATAGTCACTGAGAAAATTGTGATAAAGTATTGAAATTTCCACACTTTTGGTGGGGGTACCTCCCTTGTAATGTCTCTAGCAAACAGACGAACAGACAGATTTGCATGCCTTGGACAACTTTTCATCCTCAATAGATAAGGTATCTTTTAAAAAAAACCAGCATGTCTCTAGGCCTTGCAGTTTTGGAGGAGCAGCTGTTTACGCGGACGCCGCAGAGTGACGACATAAGTCAGCTGACATAAAAAACTAGACCTACGCATCGGAGAACCGATGCAAATTTGTATCCACCGAAAAGCCAACTCACCAAAGCCAGTGAACTACCGTTTGACCTTGAAGGAGTGGCCCCAAGGTCAAATCTGACAACATCAAAAGATTCCCAGCCCATGATTTCCCATAGGTTGGTTTCACATTACAAACCTCTAGCACCCAATAATAAGCGAGCTATAAGCACTTTCAAGTTCGGCTATCCTCGTTTGACCTTGAAGGAGGGGCCCAAGGTCAAATCTGAGCACATCAAAACATTCCCAGCCCATGATTTCCTATAGGTTCGTTTACCATCCCAAACCTGTATGACCAATAATAAGCGAATTATAAGCACTTTTAGGTTTGGCTATCCTCATTCGACCTTGAAGGAAGGGCCCAAGGTCAAATCTGACCACATCAAAAGATTCCGAGGCCATGATTTCCTATATGTTGGTTTACCATCCCAAACCTGCATGACCAATAATAAGCGAGTTATAAGCACTTAAGTTTGGCTATCCTCGTTTGACCTTGAAGGAGGGGTCCAAGGTCAAATCTGACAACACCAAAAGATTCCCAGCCCATGATTTCCTATAGGTTGGTTTACTAAACCCATAACTGTAGGACCAATAATAAGGGAGATATAAGCACTTTTTATGACTGACTGGTGACCATCTTGTTTTTCAAAATACGCCCAAAAATATTCCCAGTCAAGATTTTGTAATAAGGAACATATCCTGCGAATTTGAGATCTCTACCTACAATACCCTTTGCTCTAGAGGGCCACCAAGGGGCCACGGTGGCAGAGTTGTAACACTCTCGCCTCCCACCTCTGAGGCCAGGGTTCGATTCCCGGCAGGGCCTCATGTGGGAAAGCTGGTAGTTGCTTGCCATTGGTCGGCAGTTTACAGTACAGAACCCTAACGAACTGTATGTACTCAGTGTTCGCTCTCGTCAAAAATGAATGCGAGACAGACTGCCTCCCTTCACTTGAAAAGGCGAGACAACTGTGAAAAAATGTGAGACATGTTTTGCGTCAAGATATTTTGAAATATTTAGTTCCAATTTGGGACTGCATAAAATCTTCTTTATTTAAATAATAAGAAATAGATGCTAAACTAAAAGTTCAAATAAATAAAATATTTAATGCTGTTTTCATTTGTCTTTTTTTTTATTTATATTTCACTTTTAAACCACATCTTAATGGCTGGGTGCTACTGGGTTTTTTTTAATTTTTATTTATTTTTTTTTTATTTTACTATTATCTGGATTCATCAAATAAATAAATAAATTGCATTTCTTCTCTTTTCTTTGAAGATATATATATTTTGTCTCTTCCGACAATAGACGAATTTCTTTGGTCAGTAGTTGTTTCGACTGTTTCGCCTGGGACACTATATGCAGAAGACGAGTTTAAAAATCAATAAAAAGCACGAAAATCTCGCGAGAATACCCAAATTCTCACGTGAATTACTGTTAGCTGGATATATAATATAAAATAAACTGATTTTCATGTTTTTTTCACCCATTTCTATGAGGAAATATGTAGGTCGTCGCTTCCGATAATAGACGAATTTCTTCAGTCAGTTTTGAGCGTTTCGCCTGGTAGCGACAGCAGAGACGCATTTGTGAGTTGGTTTTGCGACAACTCGCCCCAGAGTGTGTACAAACTCACAACATTGCACTCGAGAGCGAACACTGTGTACTGGTTTCCTCTGCCCTTCCAACTACCCGTTGTGATATGACCTGTACAGTGTTGAAAGCGACGTAAAACCGCAAATTAACTAAAAATAGGACGCCCTGTTGATAGTAGCTGCGACATATGAATAGAAACAGGATAGCATAGCAGAACACACATTATCATGTGTAATGTCCACCCCATGAACCTTTTGCCAAAATTGTACAGTAGTCTTACAAGACTCTGTTTCATTTGTAAAATATATCAATGATGCTTAAATATTTATTAGTGTACATGTAAATTATTTCAGCTTCATGGCTTTTTGCATTGGTTGGGTTGAAAATTTTGACGAAATCACTCTATCTTGCACGGTTAAGAAGATAGAAGCAAATTTCTGTTTTTCTATTTTTGGCAAAAATTTGAAAATTCAAAATGGCCGCCATTTTTGGGAAGAGGAAAATTTTTTGAAAATTGCCAAGAGTACGTTTCTTAGATACCCCATGGGTTGAAAATTTCGACGAAATCGCTCTATCTCGCACGGTTAAGGAGATAGAAGCAAATTTGTGTTTTACCATTTTTGGCAAAAATTCGAAAATCCAAAATGGCCGCCATTTTTGGGGAGGGGAAAATTTTTTTAAATTGCCAATAGTACATTCCTCAGATACCCTGTGGGTCGAAAATTTCGATGAAATCGCTCTATCTCGCACGGTTAAGGAGATAGAAGCAAATATGTGTTTTGCCATTTTTGGGGAAAATTCGAAAATTCAAACTGGCCGCCATTTTTCAGGAGGGGAAATTTTTTTAAAATTGCCAAGAGTATGATGCTCAGATACCCTATGGGTTGAAACTTTCAACGAAATCGCTCTATCTCGCACGGTTAAGGAGATAGAAGCAAATTTGTGTTTTGCCATTTTTGGCAAATATTCGAAAATTCAAAATAGCCGCCATTTTGGGGGATGGGAAAATTTTTTGAAAATTGCAAAGATTACATTTCTTAGATACCCTGTGGGTCGAAAATTTCGACGAAATCGCTCTATCTCGCACGGTTAAGGAGATAGAAGCAAATTTGTGTTTTGCCATTTTTGGCAAAAATTCAAAAAATTTTTTATTTATTTGGGGTTTTACGTCGCTTTCAACACTCTACAGGTCATATCACGACGGGTAGTTGGAAGGGCAGAGGAAACCAGTAACATACAGTTCGTTAGGGTTCTGTACTGTAAACTGCCGACCAACGGCAAGCAACTACCAGCTTTCCCACTTGAGACCGTGCCGGGAATCGAACCCCGGCCTCAGAGGTGGGAGGCGAGAGTGTTACCACTCTGCCACTGTGGCCCCTCGAAAATTCAAAATGAAGGAAAATTTTTTTGAAAATTGCAAAGATTACATTCCTTAGATACCCTGTGGGTCGAAAATTTCGACGAAATCACTCTATCTCGCACGGTTAAGGAGATAGAAGCAAATTTGTGTTTTGCCATTTTGGGCAAAAATTCAAAATGGCCGCCATTTTTGGGGAGGGGAAATTTTTTGGAAAATTGCAAAGAGTACATTCCTTAAATACCCTGTGGGTCGAAAATTTCGACGAAATCGATCTATCTCATACGGTTTAGGAGATATGAGCACTTTTGCCTTTTGCAGTATTCAAAATAGCCAATTACTCATTTATTTAATTAATTACTCACTCATCTATGAAGCAATTCCCCCCAAAAGCAATCCCATACAAGCTATTAACCCAATGAACCTCCATACCAAATTTCAGAAAGCTAGGCTTAATAGCATTCCTTAAAATGTCTGGAAACCAAAGAGATACTCAAAAGTAGCAAAGTAGCTATTACTCAGTTAGCTATAGAGCTATCATCACCAAAAGCAATCCCATACAAGCTATTAACCCAATAAACCTGCATGCCAAATTTGGTAAAGATAGGATAAGAACTGTTGCCTAAAATATCTGGAAACCAAGTGGGACAGCGGAAAAAGCAAAAATAATATGTCCACCCCACTGGGGCCACCAAAAATCCTTGCTGAAAGTCGAAAAAACGCCCGTGGTGGCCATCTTGTTTTTCAAAATGAGGCCAAAAATATTCCAGGCAAGATTTTATGGTTATGAATATATCGTGCAAATTTGAGAAGCCTAGCTATAACATTTTTTTGTTAGAGCGGTAACGGTGAAATCTCTGTACACACTGCGGCGACGGCGTGGGCGTAACAAAGCGAAATCCATAGTAAGTATACAACTAATCGGCTCTAGATCCTCTTGGGGTAAACATATCCAGAAAATTTAGCCTAAATCCATGCATGGGTTTAGGTTGCAGAACACCCACAAGCTTTAAGACCAAAAAATCTTAAAAGTGTTGCCGTGGCAACAGTTGTTACCGGATACCCCACCTTTAGATCCTCTTGGGGTAAACATACCCTGAAAATTTGGTGAAAATCTGTGCATGGGTTTAGGCTGTGAAACACCTACAAGCTTTATGCCCGTTGACGCTCGGACGGCGCAGGTGACGACTATAACCCCAGGCTTATGGGCTGGGGTTAAAAATTAGAAACAAACCACCATTATTCAACATTACTTCCTTTACACTGACCGATATTTAGCATTTTTTACCTTGCTTTAAGTAAAAAATATAAACCACTTGACTTTCAGCAATGCCTTTAAACTATATGTTGGACTTATGTGATCATAGCAGCTGTCCTAATAAATGTGACAATCTAAATGGCTGGAGTAATTCTACTTTGTTAAATGTTTCACTGATGTCAGGCTAGGGATCTGAATAATGCAATAGTTTAGAAAAGAGAAGCACATACCAATTTGAAACTTATTGGTGAAAAAAAGTACTATGACAAATATAATCTTAACAGCAGTTTTTGTATCTGAATTGCAAGACACTATTTTTGTCTAACACATATTTTCAGTTTTCCCCTTTGTGATGAAGTTTTATACAAAAAAAAACTGAAACAATTAGCAAAATCTGATTGCCAGGTGCTGTTTACACTTAGTCTGGTGGATGTCAGCTTAACTGTTTTCAGTAAGTCCATGAAAGGTTATCCGGTTACCCCCAAAACCATCCGAATTCTTTAAGACATTGAGTTCAAAATAGTGAAACAAGTAACTTAAAAAATGTTAAAATGTAGCTTAAATCAATAAAACAGTTGGATACATCTTACTACTGTCAGATTTCTCTATCTAGTATCAGTTTTTCATATAATTTTCCTTATTTTTTGTACAGATATGAACCATTGACTCTCATAATATTTGTTAACATAATGCACCATGTTTACTTCACTGGTAGCAAGTTACTAACAACTGAAATACAGTTACCCAAATTCAGATTGGTTCTTTCCTAACAAAGTCACGACCTTATTGAAAACTGCATAGTACCTTTGGAAACCATATTGAGGATCTCAAGATTCCTGTAAATTAAAAAAAAAACGTTGAGTTTTATATATTCAACATAAAACAAAGGTAAAATGTTTTGAATTGCTAACTTTTAGGTTGTGACTCCAAATATTAAGAATTCTAATGATCACATAAAATCTTATGTACAGTGATACAGAAAAAGTTACCCAATTAAACAATATTGGCACCAGCTATTGTTTGGGCAACCTAAGATAC
The DNA here is from genome assembly GCA_964017235.1 of Sabellastarte sp. h YS-2021. Taxonomy (NCBI): domain Eukaryota; kingdom Metazoa; phylum Annelida; class Polychaeta; order Sabellida; family Sabellidae; genus Sabellastarte; species Sabellastarte sp. h YS-2021. The sequence continues at coordinate 22,505,040 of OZ024928.1, forward strand.
AGTTACAACAGGTGTTTCTGTCTTACATCACTAAATTAAATCTACAATACTTAGGTACCAGAATAAATCTAACACAGAATTTCAGTGTTCCCCTCATATATTATTGATAAAACGAAATGTAAAAGTATATTACAAAAATAAAATTAAATGTAAAAGTATATTACATTTTCGTAATGATGAATTCTTGCATATGTTACAGTCAATCTGTGAAACCAGTCATTACGCGTAATGACTGAAACTTTCAGTCATTTCACGTAATGACTGAAATGGCCAGTCATTATGCGTAATGACTAAAATTTTCAGTCATTTCACGTAATGACTGAAATCTATGGCTCATTTTTACGGGTGTAGGACATTTCGTACCAGGACATTTTGTACCAGGACAATTCGTACCCGGACATTTCGTACCCAGCCTAGGACATTTCGTACCCAAAATTTAAAGTTACAATTTTTACTGTGCTCTAATGTATGTTTACCTTGTGCAAAAGTATTTTTAAAGTTTATGTTTAAAATTAGTTGTTTAAAGTTTTGGGGTCTGAAGCTCTGGAATTGTCCATATACATGTATTTAAATCAATGTGTTGTCTGACATCTTTTGTTTATCATTTTAAAATTTTATATGGTGCTTTGTGGGGTTTGGAAGTTCATAGTCTGGGTTTGTTCATGTATTTACTGTTAAGGTATCCATTCTGCGGGAGACAATATCATTAACTGATTATTTGATTTAATGTTATTCATTCAATAAAGATTTTACTCATACCTTTTCAGCCTTTTTTTCTTTTTCTATGAAGCCACAAACTTGGTCACTAATAGGAACCCTGTTTCCTGGTACGAAATGTCCCGGTACGAAATGTCCGGGTACGAAATGTCCGTACCCCCATTTTTACACAGATTGACTGGAAAGACTTCAGTCAATCTGTGTAACTGATCTAGAATTGTTTTTCATCAAAACCTTTGTATTATTCAAAACCTTTGTACATTGTTTCCCTGTATTGTGAACTTTTGCTTGCTAGAGAACTGTTATGGGTATTAAATATTAAACTATTGTAATCAATTTAATAACCTTGGAATTCCCACATGCTTTCTGAATTATACTCAGGATTTTAAAACCTAAACCAAACTTTTGTAATAGACTCTATTATCATTTTCAAAAATATTATTAAAATATTGAATGGTTAGATGCATTTAATTACTTTTTAAATGTTATGTCCATTCTTAATTCATATTTGGGCTTTTTAAAACTAAACTCATATTTTGCCATAAAATGAAAATATCTCTTTGTGGTCAATGAAAGAAAAATGAAATTTATGTCTTGTTTGAAGACTAACCTTCATGTATTAATCATAATTTATAATACAATTTTGCCTTTTATGTTATTAATTAAAGACTCAGTTCTATTGTGGCGGGTTGTTAGGAAGCAGGAAACCATGAAGCCTTTGAAGTGAATCTTGTCAACACTTACTTGTCATAATTGCAATGCAGCCCTTTTTATCCTGCTTTGTTCTTTGGGACCATGTTACTGTTGTTTGACCTCTCCACACAAAGAGCCTGGTTATCAAAGATGGAGTGACCTTTAATGTTCTAAAATAACTGGGGCAACTTAATCCATTCTTCTAATATTTAATAAAGCTCTAACTCACACCTGAGTGCACTGTAACTAGAAATAACCCTCCAGATACATGATTTACCTTATATTCTTCAGTTGTACATGTTACACAGAAATTTAAATTTTAGCAAGAGTCTATTGATTGGGTCCCCTTTTTGTAAGACACACTACCTATCCATTAGTGCTCTGTCATATTTTACAGATTTTGTCATATATTATTAGTACCAACTAATTAACCAATAAGAAAAAGGACCCAGTGAAATTAAAGGGCTAGTTGATGCAGGGTTGCATACAGATATGTAGATTAGAAGAATGTTAGTAACACCTTCTATTGATCTGGTCCCTGTTCATTAGCCACTTTGTAAATTTTATGATGGATAAGTCTCATGTGGATCTATTTAAAGCTATTTATCACAATTCAGCCATTACGCGTAATGACCGGACCTTATTTTCAGTCATTACGTGAAATGACTGAAAATTTTAGTCATTATGTGTAATGACTGGTCATTTCAGTCATTACGCGAAATGACTGAAACTTTCAGTCATTACACGTAATGACTGATTTCACAGATTAACTGTAACATATGCAAGAATTCATCATTATGAAAATGTATTATACTTTTACATTTAATTTTATTTTTGTAATATACTTTTACATTTCGTTTTATCAATAATATATGAGGGGAACACTGAAATTCTGTGTTAGATTTATTCTGGTACCCAAGTATTGTAGATTTAATTTAGTGATGTAAGACAGAAACAACTGTAGTAACTGTATCTTAGGTTGCCCAAACAACAGCTGGTGCCAATATTGTTTAATTGGGTAACTTTTTCTGTAACACATACAGATATTATCATATACTATGTTTAGTATATTTCCTATGATGTCTGGTATTGAAAAAAAAAATTTTGTCCAATTTTTGCCATTATTCTGGTTTTTTTTTTTTTTTTGGGGGGGGGGGACTTTAAAGACCTGTTACTGATGTGATTGTTTGAACCAGTTTTAAATCATAGATTTAACGTTTAACCATGTCTGTCGAAAACCTACCCATCCTGCTTGAATTGGAAATGATATGCAGAAAAAGGCTCTGCAAATTGACTGAAAATTACTTGGGCAAAATGTAAATACACTATGTGTGAATACTCTGGCATTTGACTAAAAGCATTCTTGTGATTGGGGACAAATTGTTGGTACTTAAATACATACTCATTACTGGGAATATAATCAATAGGTTAACAGGCTACACTTATGGTTGCTTAAAGGTACTATAAACATTTTCCATAAAACTCAAAAGTTATACAGGGGTAGACAGCTTTATGGACAGGTCACTATAAAAACAGACACAATGAGTTTTGTTGTTTGTCCATCATAAGTGTACTGCTGCTCAGATTTCCATTTAACAAACCTAAACCTGTTGATTTACCTTTAACTTGCAAGCAAGGCACCTCGCCACCAGTAAATTGCTACCAATAAATTATTTTAGTCGTCTGAATGAATAGTTGTAGATGTTTGAAAATATCAGCAAATATCAATTTTCATATCTAAAACAATAAAATTTTAAAATTTAAAGAAATAGAAAAAAATGTTTATTTTATAACTAGAATATTGTCAGGAAACCCCACTGAATTATATGGCATCACATGAATAGTAACGAGTTGTAAAAGTCCGTAACTTGAATTGACTTAAAAAATAATAACTTAAATTATTTATTACATTTTTAAAGTTTAAGCTTAAAGAACTGATAAAACAAACGAAAATGGATTAAAACATGTAAGATATGTAAGGAATGTTTTAATGTAAAGATATGTATTAATTGGTAGCGATTTGTCATAGCGAAACATTGGTGATGAGTTGCACGTCTTCCAGTTTGTCAATTATACTTTTATGATAGCATTAAAAACTCTTTACAATTAACTTTCTTAATTTCTGTCGAATTGTACTGTTTTAATTGTTTAAATATCAATATTTTGTGTCCTTGACAGTTTTAAAAGCAGGATACAAACTTGGGTAGCTGAGCATGCAGTAGCTGTCCCTTCAACTACCCACCCTTGTAGTAGACAAAAAAAAATCGTAAACATAAAGTATACCATTTCCTTTCTTGTAGTTTAATATTACTCCACGGAAACTTTTGTGTACCTCATTACCTTACGATCCACAAAAGCACATGCTATTTCCTTAAGTGTTGCAAGTGTCAAATCCCCGCCCTCCATTTGAACTGTGACAGATTCCCTCACAAGGCCTATTTGCATATGGAACGTCAAGGTTCCAACTTTTCTTTCGCCTTCATCTCCCATCATTGCACTTCAGTTTTGCTAATCCACTTGTCAATCACTATTTATAACTTTTTACTACATCAAAAATGTAAACCTCCACCATCACCCAACCTCTTCCGCCTGTAGTAAATATTCCTCTGACGTCACAGAATGAACCGTAAATTTAGGTTCTTTCTACATCGCAAATATCCAGGGGTAACACTTGATTCTCAAGAATGATAGATGGTGGGGGAAATATAGTTAAAACACAAACAAATGAATTAAATTTTATTGGGATGAATTTTAGTGTATGTATTTTTTTTCAAACAAAGTGAAACTGAAATTTACAAATGCTTACTGAGATCACAACTGATTACCTACTGATTCAAGAAATCACAGTTAGGGGTTGAAGTCTGCTCAACAGCATGAACTGGCTGATTACAATGACAAACCTATGCAATACCTTTGTGGCCATCATACATTTTGATATAAATTGTGCAAATTTGCTAAAATTGAAGATCACAAAATTTATAATACATATATATATATTACAATTTACATTTCAGTAATGCAAACAATATTTATTAAATTGTGTTGTAAGCTCAGGATGGGCTCAAAGTTTTATTATACCTAGTTTCAACCTATTGATTCTAGTTCAAATAATTTATGATTTTGGAACCAATATTTATTGCATCGAATACTAACATATATGTACATGTATATATATGTATATATGAAACCAACTGGGGTACTATCGGGTGCATGCAGGATTAACCCATGGATGATATGACCTTTGTGTACACCATCATTGTCAAAAGAGCTGATATTTATAATGCTTTGACAGAAACATGTGTGGATTATAAAATTAAGGTACATAGAAAAAAATAGGTATATATTTCTATGCATTTTGCATATAGCATGAGTATTACATATATCTTACAAATTTTCATATTCTGTTCATCCTGTTCTCTTGTTAATGATGTTTTTTTATCTTTACTCTCCTTAAACCACATCTCAGGTTGTTGGTGTTGTTTGACAAACTGAGGGTAAATATTGTTTAAATATAGCATTCCAGTGAAGTCCCATGATCATTTAAACATGTAGCATTTATTTTAGTCCCATTATGTAATTAATTATGAGAAATCAGATTTCAGAGCACAAAGTTACACAAGTATATGAGGGAATGAGGTAGGGTATTACTAGTAACATGTCTAAACAACAACAATCAAGAAATCTCTATATACATGCCTGACAATATACATGGTCTAAATAATGGTGCAAAACATAGTTGCATAAATCATTCAGTGATATGAACTCCTTTTGTGGGATTGTATTTTTTCTCAATGGCTATTTAGACATATAGGCAATAGGATTTTAAACACACTTTATATATATCCATGTTATATAAGTACAACTTTCAACACATATTTATAAAATTCTTACAGCAATGCATTCAGCAGGATGAATGTATGTTCATCATAACCCTTATTTACAGAATAAAACACTTCTTTCTGGACAATATCGTGATTTATGAAGCCTGAGGGCAAGTGCTATTGCTCAAGGGCCGTTAGGAGCAAAGGCAATGTCACTTGTCCAAGGGCTTCATAAATCACAATATTGCCCAGAAAGAAGTGCATGTTTTATTCTGTTTATTATGCCAAAAGTATTTATTTTGTATCTTTTATATTAAGCATCAATTCTTTATAAAAGTGCAAAAGCCTGCCGTTGTAGAGATTAGGCTCTAAAAATATAGGAGAACAGATTAGAATGTTTAAGAGAAGTCTCTGTCAGTAAAATATGATGTCACAAACTACGTCCATTCACGACATACAATACCCAGTTTTCTTACAAAGAGACTGAAGAAAATCAATGCCACTCGCCTCTCCTCGCTTAACATCATTATGTGATGTAACAATGATGTATCAAGTAAATACCATCTACATAGTTTGTTTACATTTCAAGACAAAAAGGGCATCGGAGTGATTTTTTTTGTCCAAAATGGGCAATATCACATCATATTGCCGGCTAATACTGCAATCTGATTGGCTGAAACCCACTTGAGGTATAATAAATTATTATAGTGACTTACAAAATAATGACACCCATGTTACTCTATCATACCCTGGACTACTGAAACGTATCACAGGACAAGGCTTTTAGGGGACTGGAATCCATACAAGCAAGGAGTGCAGTAGTTTTATTTATCCTATATATATACATATATATATATATATATACCTATATATACATAGGTTCATCTTTCTTTGGACCATGCTGATCCTACTGCTCTTATCATACTTGATTTGTCATCAGCCTTTGATATTATTGACAACAGCTCTTGATTAATAATCTGAATTCTTGCCTTCATGATGTTCAAGAATGGAAGTTTTCCGGCAAATTAAATTAAATGCAGGTAAAACTGAGTTCATTATACTTTCAGCAGAAAAGGTAGGATCTTTTTCTCAAGTAAATATACTTTGAAACCTTTTACATATATCCAGCAGAGAAAGTGACCATGCATTTGTCTAACATTTCCAAGAATTCTTTTGTTCACGATTCTTTCCTGTTTCAAAAGGCGACTTTATTTGTTTTAGAAGTCTTTCCCTCCTTAGTTCTCTACTACTGAACATCAATCATCTGTTGGTCACAAACCTGATTACCTTTCATGACTTTTGAAATATGGCTTATGTTTTTGGTTTGTTTTAAAAACCCCTAGTTTGGAGATTAAGCACTTGAATACCTGACACTGATACGTGAAAAGCAGACTCTAAGTCACAACAGTCGGAATTATATTTAGTCTCAAAGATCAAGGGTCAGAAAAATGAATCTTCTTAAGGATATGAATTATTTTTGTGAATCTGACAGCACTAACATTCTGACAGTACTGTTTTGAATGTGTTACAACTTGCAAAGATTGGACATGGACAGTTTGCGAGCAGAAAAAGCTTTATAAATAAAAACATGTTGAACCCGTCTAAAATCTCTAAGTTGCATAAAACAAATCTTGCATACACTTTCTACATGTTTAGAGAAGTCTGAGTTGAACCAGACTTGAGTTCCCAGACTTTTGATTGACTCAGCTGGCCAATTCGCCAGTTCCCCAAAATGTCAACTAGCCCGTCTCTTTGTCTCTTTACTCAGTCTTGTGAGAATTCAACTTAAGTTCGCTACTGAATATCTAAGTTTTGACATCACTGAGGTTATTGTTAAACTTTTCATGCATACCAATAAACTAACTATAAGGAATGTAGTGTACAGTGGCAAAAGAAGTGGACCAAAAACAGAACTCTGAGGAACATTGAATAAGAACTTACAGTTGTCTGATGATGTGAAGTAAATTTTTACAGAATGATACTGATCAACAAGGTAGGAGGTATAATATTTGAATACAGAGGCAAGAAAACCAAACCATGATGACAGACAACTGAGAAGAATTGAATGATCAATAGGATCAAATGTCGCTACGAGATTAAAACAATACTAAGGCAGCAGATTTGGATTGGGATAAGGCAAGATGTATTTAATTTTTATCGGGCCAGAGAGCCATCCCAGCAAGCACAGACATTTGAAAACACGTTGATTTAGTGTTGAAAATTGATCCTGACGTTGATGTACACTTTTTCAACAGTAAATCTAAGTTTTCCAATATGAAAAAGTAGTCCTATTTAGATATAAATTCCTAATGATTTAATGTTGAAAATTGATCCTGACATATTTCATCAGTAAATCTTAGTTGGATTTCTAACAAGAAAAGTGGTCATGTTTCACAAGGATCATCAACACTAAATCTTGTTTAGATTTCGAACATTAAAAAGTGATTATGTTTAGACTAGAAATCTTGGAGATGTAGAGTTAAAAATGGGTCCTAAAATTAATGTACACTTTTTTAATGGTGAATATAAGTTTGTTTGCTGACAGGAAATTAGCAGTCAGAATTTGGAACAAAAACATGTTGAATATGGGAAAATGTATTGCATGAGTATGTTAATTGTGTACCTTCCCCAAGAGTAGTGAGCATTTCAAAAAATTATTCTGATATAGCAAGATAATTTTGATTCATCCTTCTTAGTTCTTACATTGTTCTTTTTTAATTTGTATGTTTTACCTCAAGGAAGACTTCATATTAGTACATTAATTACACTATATCTATGCTATATATATTTTGCTATGAATTTAATAATTTATCATAAAATGTCACATATATATTTTGTGTTTTAATTGCAGTTCAATCTCAAAGGTATAAGCAATCGAACTGTGTATCGGTTTTCAAAATGTAATTCTACACTGAAAACCACCCTTGTGAAACTACTCTTTGTGATTTGTACTATTTACTTTATTTGAAGTAAAATTTGTTGATCAAAATAAATAGCAGGAAATGAATACACATATATTTATAAAATCTATGTACTACAGTAATTCCTATACACAAGACAAATATGTTTAAATAGAATAAGAAAATCACCACCAGCTTGACTGGATAAAATAATTAGACACAGAGAATATCACTTCATAAATATTTAATTTCTTTAAAAATAAAACTAAGAACTCGTCAGATTATTCAAATTGGAAAATCCTATGATGAAGATAAGATAATGGATATCTAAGTGAATAATACAGAATATCATAATGTATAACCATCTACTGAGTGATGAAGTTTGGTTGCATGTTCATGAAATATTATGAAAAGATACAATGCAACAACGATCCTCATTGAACAATAAGTAATCGTAAATACTGCTCAGCCAGTGAGTTTCATCATCCCTGACGTAAATGGAGTAGATGCTCTGGACAACAAGGTATGATATTGTATCTTGAAAGATCATACTGAAGAAATTGTCACAAAATACAATTGACGAGCTTCACTGGGGTGACCAAGCCCGGTGACAAAATTCACTGGCTGAGCAGTCTGCGGTTTGTAGAACCTATGCGGTTCCATATTATTTATCGCTTGAAAACAGTCATGTGAATTTTATAAACAAAGGAAAACACACACAAAAGCACAAACAAGTTACAGTCCATTGGAAGTAAATCTCATTAGACATGATATTTGAATCACTATGAAATTTGATTTTATTTGGCATTTAGAGGTGCGGTTGTCAGTTAATTAAACCTTTTGAAAAATTGGTATGACAAGCTACGTAGGGGCCACGGTAGCAAAGTGGTAACACTCTTGACTCCCACCTCTGCGGCCGGGGTTCGGTTCCCAGCGTGGACTGAAGTGGGAAAGCTGGTAGTTGCTTGCCGTTGGTCGGCAGTTTACAGAACAGAACCCTGACCAACTGTATGTACTGGTTTCTTCTGCCCTTCAAACTACCCGTCGTGATATGACCTATACAGTACAGTGTTGAAAGCAACGTAAACCCCCAAATAAATAAAAAGCTGGTGTACGTACTGCTTCCTGCCATAACTTGGCACAACTTGGACACAAAAACCTTATTTTTGTTTGTTTTAAGTGTAGTTTTGTGGATTTCTTTTTATTAAAATATGAATTGACACAAGCGCACGTTATTAAACTATTTTACTAACATCCAATCAAAACAATAAACCTTTTAGAATCGTTTTTAAGGGGCGATAATGTAATTTCTACATGAAATCAGCGCCTCAAATTTTCATAATTTGCATGGGGAAATTGACGAAAATATTTAAATTATTTCTGTCATCACTTCCTTATTTGTGAAGCGGAAATGCGCGAGTGTGGGCGATAAAGAACCATTCTTATTAAATATTTTAACTTCCGTTTTGTGCCAATTTGAGGCGTGTGCCATTATATGGCGCCAAGCAGTACTGTACGTATGACTTAATTGGAAACTTCACATACCCCTTCATATTTTTCTGTGTCCATCACCAATACGTGGTTCACTACAGTGGATATGAATCAAGTGAAGAGAGGCACATTAAGTCAAAACGCCATTATAACATGGGTCGAGGGGGGAGATATTCTGTCAGTTTCCGAGCGGCTCCTCAATCATCCCTTGTTCCAACATGTCCAAATGCCGATCTGGATTAACGGATCTGAAACCTTGTTCCCTACATATACAGTATACTGTACTGTCTAGCTTGAGTGATAATACACGATTTGGGATGAAACAGTTTAGTCATTTATGAACACTGATACCTTCACTGCATTTTCCAAATGTCTATATATTATACACGGACAGATTACAACCATGTTCCCATGGCAGTAAAGTATTGGATGTCTTTTTCCAGTCTCCCTCAAAGACAAAAATGTGTAATATTTGTTTCAGAAACACATTTTAAGTTACTTGTCTTAACAGATATTTTACTTTAATTGCACCATTATTTGGTTCTGTTCATAAATATAAATAGGCACAACTCATTAATATTCATGTGTGTACAGAAAATATGACGTCACAGAATGCTGTGGGCTGTCCAAGCAATAGTTTATAAATAGAAATGAAAAATCATATATAATTTTGTATGGAAACCTCTAGAGTTGAACTTGAATATCAAATATGGAACCTCGATTATCTGGCTCTCAGTTGTCCGAATTTCTGGATTAACCATTCTGAAACCTCGTCTTCCTATATATACTGTGCAATGCACTCTTTAGCTTGAGCGACAATACAGGATTTTACACATTCTTGGAAACCATTAATTCTAGTGCTTTATAAAGTGTACCGTCCACAGAAAAGCCTAACTTCTTTGATCTTTAATGCTGTTTTTTTCAATTGGGGAGGAATTAATTAATTTACACCACCCCACTACACAACTTTTTGATAATGCATGAATTACTGAATGTGTGTTCAATTGCATGTTGCAGTATAATTTTCTAGAGTAGATCAGTTCACAGACTGATGTGTAATAAAACAAAAGATGTCAGCAGTGCATTACCAACCAAAAATACCCAATACTGAAGATGTGTTCAATTGGGGTTTTGCAGACAATAATCTCCAGGAGTTTTTCAATGGACAAAATGCATGGCTACGTTTATCAAAAAAGAAGCGTCAATAATGCATGTGCCAACTGAACACGCCCAGTTGTGTTTTAAACAAAAATGACATTGTCCTATAGAAATGAAGCAAATTACTTGTAATTAGATGGTCATTTATATTATATTACATAAAATATATGTTGCCGCACGGTCCCTATCTGGTCAAAGGGTGGAAGCGGTCTTAACTAGGGTGAGCTGAATGACACCACAGATTGCTTAACTACGTTTATTCACATACCGTGAAGCACACATCAACAGCGCTGGAATACAGTCACACTCCATGCTGACTGACGTACAAAAAACACCTATAAATACATAATCACTACAATTAATATTTTCTAAATAATATAAATATTACTTAACTTTATATCACTACAATGTTTATAGTGAGCCATAAGTATTTTACATTAACTATACTGCTCACATGTGACACAGATAACCACAATATAGTCAAATCATATTTCATCATTAAATCAATGTGACTAGATATAAGTTTATCACATCCTCAAAACACAAGTTACAAAACTACTGATTCGGTTGATAATTAAATATATTCAATTCAATCAATGAATGAAAATATTTCCAATACAACTAAAATGCACAAATAGTGATCAACAACAAACAGTACTTAAATAAAAACTATGTTTACAACTACAAAGCCCAAACTGCTAGCTACAAGCAGACATTCAATTAATTATCATGGCACATACAACTACAACACTCACCTGCATCTGCCAACAAACTAACACACCAGCAACTCTCAATCAAACACAATCACAAAACCGTGATCCCCAACTCCTCTTTCAAAACATACAAAACAATGACATCGCGCCGTTAGCAACTTCTGCTAACTGGCCAGAGACAAAATTATTTCTTCTAACCGTTTAAACAAAACGCGATTCTCGCCAACACAATTCGCGGCCACGCTACCACATATATAAAGCTGTACATTTCAGTACTATTCATGTTTGTATACAAAATATGCTGGTCATGGTAATTCATGAGGTTTACAACAATATTTTGCAAATAAAAATGTTGTTTGAAGATCAAGTATTTTATGTGGAAATCTCTGCTTAGTGTTTTGTGCAGTATTTCTGTGTTATTAATATATTTAAACTCGATCTGAAAGTAAATTTTGTCAGAAAATAGACTGTTTTTGTCATTTAGGGTGACCCCTCTATATCCACACCCCACAGGAAAAATGCCAGGAAATGTGCAACATTTATATTCAAGAATGTTCTTAAATTCACTATAAATCCAAAAGTTAAATTTATGTAATAAAAAACTGAGAGATTTAGTCATTTAGTGTGTGATAAGAAATTAGTGACAAATTGATTGATGCCTGTGGGGTGTAGAGGGTGCAGTCTTGAAATCCAGCTAAACTCAGTTCTTCTCTGCCTGGCTGTACTTGGACTGTCTGACTGTGGCGTGCACCACTCTAGCACTGAGGAGATCGCACACAGAGCTTAGACATGGCATCCTGGAACTCTGACTCACTGTTTGTTGTGAACAAACACTCATATTGAAAATCAATTATAATAACTTCCAGAGAGTCAGGGAACATTTCCTGGCTGTGGAAGTTATTATCATTTATAAATTAATGTTATATTTTTCATTTGAAAAGTATTTTACAAGTTTAACTCATATGAATATTGATGAGCAAATCAAATATGTTTATAGTATGTTTACTTGACAAACCATGGAGTTGTGTAAAAGCTGTGTAAAAACTCTTAGATATGCATATACTGATAAATTATCTTAATTAAGTGCTTTTAGGATAAGTTAATTATTGTCAAAAGAATGACAGTAACACAATAGTTTCAAGTTTTATTTTATTTTGCATAAAATTTATATGAAATAAAAGGTTTACAGGTTACTAGTAACCCTAGTAAAATGTGCAATGAATAGTTGGCCATAAAGAGAAAAACTGAACATCACTAAAATAGTTTTGCCGTATTCTCTGCGGACCAGTTTCACAAAAGTACTTAACCAGGACTTAGACTTAAAGTGAAGACTTTTTTCTTAGACTTAGGCTAAGTCTGTAGCCTTAGCCTTAGTGGATTTCACAAAGCTGCCTATGCTAAGCCTAAGCTTTGGCTAAGCCTTGGTCTTATAGTTAAGTTCACCTGGGAGTGTGCTTAACTTTTTAAAACTAAGACTTAAGTATGACTGTCACAAAATGACTGAAAACAAAGTATAAATATGCAGTACACCTCCCTAAATTAGTTTTTGGAGTTTTTGTGGTTATAAGGTTTTCTATTGAAAAACAGCATTTTTTCTAAGATAAACTACATCAAACAAACAATATAAATCACCAGTAGTACATATTGAGTAGAAATAAAGGTTTACAAGATGCAGGAAACTACTGTGATAATTGGGTAAATCAGTCTATCCCTGGGCTTTAGCTTAGTCAAAAGTTATGAAATCCACTTAAATCTCAGACTTAGTCGAGACAAAAAGCTTAAATTTAAGTCCATGACTTCACATAAGACTGGTTAAATCTCTGACTTTGTGTAGCAGAATAGCTGCTTAGTTTTGTTCACTAAGATGTGCTTCTATGAAGTTTTTATGTTGCAGAGAGTAATAATTTCTTGAGTTTGGGTGCCGAATTATCATTTATTCAGTAAAGGTTTTTAGTAACAAAATACCGCCAGTTTAATCCTTTTGTACACTTTTATTGATATTTTTTTCCATTTGTCATTAAAAAAACTTACTATCCGCTACAAGTCATGGTGATAAAATCTGTCATGGTGACAAAAAAAGTTTGGTGATGTTTCTTCCAATTGAAATTTCTGTACAAGTGGAGGGCACACATCCAGTGTGTTGTACTAACAAGGAGCACTTTGATTTCCCACTTAGCAAGGTTCAAAAATGGACCCCAATTGCAATTACTTATTTAACGACTGCGTACACTTACCAATAAAGGTCAAGTATCCACACGTGTACAGAAGGACTACAGAGTACATATACAATAGAGAAATTAGAGATTGATGCCAATTTTATCACAAGAGATGACATGTCTGAAGCATTCAAGAATAATGTTTGATAATAAGAGTAAAACAACTCTGTCATTCATATTCTTAAATTTTATCACCCAGGAATATATTTTGTATAAAATCTGTATAAAAAATTGTTTGCACAAACTCTACAGTACTTCCATAATAAGGGGCACCAGTGCAAAGGAAATAAATTAACGTGCACCAGTCTGTATGTCCCATTATTATATCCCCAGATGAAAGTCGGGGATATATTGGATTCAGGTCCGTTGTGCCGCCGCCGCCACCGTAGAAATTTCCTTGTGTATGTGATAACTCAAAAACGGATTAGTATTTTTTTTTAAACTTGGTACACATGTTAAGGGTGCCCAAAGGAAGATCTCTATTTCAAGGTGACCTTAAACTCCTGATAATAAAGAACTAATGGCCATCTTAAGGTCAGAAATTTGACTTTTGGCTACTTAGAGCCCTCTAGGTCACAAACTATGAGGCTCATCTGGCTAAAATTTTACCTGAGAACACATTAATATATTCTTAGTACATGTGCCGAAAATAAACACTTTAAGTTGAGGATAAAATTGTGTTTGAGGCCCATAAAGACCCTACTTAGGGATTTTTTCCTACATTTTTCACATATTTTGCCCTATAATTTGGAAGTGGTAATTCTGATGAGTCTCAAACTGCACTAGGTATAACTTTTATATGTAATCCTTGTCAGTGACAAATTTAAAGGCTGTAGGTTTACCTATAAGGTCGACTTAAGGTCTCAAAATTGCCCACAGAGACCCAATTTATGGACTTTTTGCCACTTTCAAGCACTGTAGCTTTCAAACTATGTCTCTCATCTAAGTGAAATATCATCTGGGAATATATCGGTATGTTTTTCTTATATGTGCCCCAAAATTTAGGCCTTTTATAGACATATAACCTGTGTATGAGGACCATCAACACCCACCTGAGTGACCCTTTTAAGATATTTTTCACATATGTTGCCCTGTAACTTGGAAATTTTAAGTCTGAAAAGTTTCAAACTGTATTAGATATAAATTCTATGTGTAATCTTTGTATGTGACAGATTTTAAGTCTGAAGCTTTAGTTTGAAGGTCACAGTGAGGTCTCTAAAAGGCCCACAGAGACCCAATATTTGGACTTTTTGCCACTTTTAAATCCTGTGACTCTTAAACTATGTGACTGATAGAGCTGAAATCCAATCTGGGAATATATTATTATGTTCTTTTTACATGTGCCAAAAATAAAGGCTTTAAGTAGACATTTAACCTGTGTATGAGGACCATAAACACCCACCTGAGTGACCCTTCCAAGACATTTTTTACATATTTTGCATTCCCTGTAACTTGGAAATGGTAAGTCTGAGAAGTTTCAAACTGTAGAGTAAGAAATCTAAAATTCGCCAGGAATCTAAAATTCGCCACCTCTAAAACCTTAGTTAATTTTATGAAGAAAATGATGTTTTTGTCTAAAAATTGGTATTTTTCAGTTCAAAAAGTCTTAATTTACCATACAGTCAACAAATCTCACCACAATTCATTTATTTTATTAGTATTTTCACATGTGGCGAATTTCAGATATGTGGCGAATTTTAGATTTCTTACTCTATTAGATATACATTCTATGTGTAATCTTTGATTGTGAAAGATTTTAAGTCTGAAGCTTTAATTGAAGGTCACATTGAGGTCTCTAAAAGGCCCACAGAGAGCAAATATTTGGACTTTTTGCCACTTTTAAGCCCTGTGGCTGTTAAACATATGTGACTGATAGAGCTTAAATCTCATCTGGCAATTTTATTATTATGTTTTTTTGTACATGTGCCGAAAATCGAGGCTTTTAGTTGACATTTAACCTTTGTATGAGGACCATAGACACTCATCCAAGTGACCTTTTTTGACATTTTTTGCTGTATTTTCATCAAATCATATGATATCATATCATTACTTATATAGCGCTTAACATACTAAGCCCTTCACAGTTTAAAAATGTAATAAAAACCAATTTTGCATAATCATTATTGATAAGCCTTTCTGAATAAGTATATCTTAAGATCTTTTTTAAACACCAATATAGAGTTTTGAGCTCGGAGCTTTGCTGGTATGCCATTTCACAGACGAGGTGCCACTGCACTAAATGCACGATCCTCAAAAGTTTTGCATCTGGTTCTTGGTTCTAGAAAGTTAACTGAGTTTGATTGCAGTGATCGAGCTGATCTGTGTAACTGTAGCAGATCAGAGATATATCCTGGTGCAAGTCCATGTATTGCCTTGAAACAGAGAAGGATGATCTTATATTCCATATTGTGTTGGATTGGAAGCCAGTGTAGTGTTCTGAGTACCTGTGTGATGTGGTCATACTTTCTCACTCCACAAACAAGATGTGCAGCAGCATTCTGAACTAACTGCAGTTTATGAAGTAGAGACTTGGTTATACCAAAGCATAAGGCATTGCCATAATCAAGTTTTGATGTGACAAGTGCTTGTACAAGGGTCTGAGCAGTATCTTGTGTGATGAGAGGACGTATTTTATATATCATAAAGATTTGCTTGTAGGCTGACTTGCAAACTTGATGTATTTGATGTTCAAGAGTGAGAGATCTATCAATCCACACACCTAGGTTTTTTGCAACTGAAGGACCACTGATGATATGATCACCCACTTATATATCAGATTTAATGAGTTTTGATGTTTGAACTTTGGAATCCACAAGCAAAAATTCTGTCTTATCGTCATTGAGCTTCAGTTGTTGAACATCCAGTTTGAAAGATCACTGATACAGGATTCAAGTTTCTTGAAACATTCCACCTGTTGTTCAGGGTTGTTGGGATTCATTGGGAGATATACCTGGCTATCATCAGCAAACAAATGAAAAAGGATGCCATGAGACCGAATAATGTCTCCTATGGGCCTGGTATACTGAGAATACATGGTTGGTCCTAATACTGATCCTTGGGGAACACAACAATCCAAGGGGCAACTGTGTGACATCACTCCAGCAATGCTTACCCTTTGAGATCTTCCTGACAGATATGACTTGAACCATTTGAGTGCAGTGCCAGTGATGCCAAACACATGTTCCAGCCTATTTATCATAATCTTATGGTCAACAGTGTCAAATGCCGCAGATAGATCTAACAAAGCAAGCAATACTCCCCTTTTGTCATCCATGCTTAAAAGGATGTCATCAAAGATTTTGATAAGTGCTGTCTCAGTACAGCGATTTGGACTATAAGCTGACTGCAGGGGTTCCTGTAAGTCATTTGCCTCCATAAACTCCTTAATTTGACCACTGACAGCTCTTTCAGTTAATTTTGACATGAAGCTTAGGTTAGAGACGGGCCTTTAATTTTTGTATGTCAGTTCCAAACCAGGTTTCTTCAAAAGTGGAGTTACTACAACCTCTTTGAAAAGTGAAGGTACCTCACCCTTGGTAAGAGATGAGTTTATGATTCTTGTAATAACTGGAACCATTTCGTTTGAGCACTGCTTGAGAACAGAGGTGGGGATTGGATCCAGTCCAGAAGACTTTGTTGGGGCCAACTGCAAGAGTTTTGTAACATCATCCTCTGAAAGACAATCAAAGTTATCAAGTGGGGATTCACCAGAAAAAGGAAGATCATGACTAGAGAAATCACATGTCTCCTCAAAGTTGTCCCTTATTTTTGTGAGTTTTGTCTCAAAGAAGTTCACAAACCCATTTGCAAGACATTCTGTTGATTCATAGGGTGGCAATGGCATTTCAGTAGCTTTGTTCAATAGCGAGTTTGTAACACGGAAAAGTTCCCTTTGATCATTTTTATTTTGAGTGATCAAGTTCTGGAAATATGACTTTTTGGCAGCTGCAAGAGAATCAAGGTAGGTTTTCCTTTCCTGCTTAAGAAATTACATGTCCTGTTCACAGTGGCTCTTTTGCCATTTCAGCTCTAGCCTACGTAGATTAGTTCTTTGTAATCTTAATGACTCATTTAACCAAGGCTGTTCAGCCTTCACCGTGATAGTCCTTTTCTTCAGTGGAGCATGTTTATGTAGGAGCTTACTGAGACAACTATTGTATTTTGTAACTAATTCCAGAATACTGTTTTGGTCATTTTCAAAATCTTCAGACAAAATTTCCTGTTTGAGATCTGTTATGTTGATTTGATTGAATTATTTTCAATATACAATTTCCTTTTTCACTATTGGAGGTTTGCTGCATAAAAGGTTGCATAAGATACTGAAATGGTAAGAAAACTGGATGCCTTTTCCAACTCTGGAATCTGTATCATCAGATTCTGCTGTAATAATCAAGTCCAGTATGTGACCCTTTGAGTGGGTGGAGAAAGATACTTGCTGCCGCAAACTAAATATATTTAGGAGCTCTGTAAATGACTCTGAATGGTCATTTTCTGCATCATCTAAATCATGGAAATTAAAGTCATCAACAACCAGAAGCTTTCCATCAGAGGGATAATTATCTCAAGGTACTTTGAAAATTCTTCTATGAGTATACTGACTGGGACATTTTGAATACAAGGTGGTCTATAAATGACTGCAAGATTGATGACTTTTTCTTGCTGCTGAAGAAAGTACTGGATTCGATGAAGTTTTGCACAACACTGGTACTCCACCACCTTTCTTGTCTGAGCGATCAATATGTAACAATTTATATCCATGCTTAAGGTCACCAACCACTGGTTCATCATTTTCACTGAGCCAAGTCTCTGTTATAGCACAAATGTCAATATCAGATCTGTAGTTTAATTGCTAAGGTCACTTTAACAATTCTAAAATGCCCACAGAGACCCAATTTATGGACATTGTGCCACTTTAAAGCCCTGTAACTGTCTAACTATGTGGCTGATAGAGCTGAAATCTTTGAATTTTTCAGAGGAAGTGCCTGTCTATTTAAATTTTGAATATTAATGATGTTGTTGCATGCCATTTTGACCCCATCCGCCGTTTTAAATGGCAGTCTGCCATTTTAAACAGCTGGCTGCCGTTTTAAATGGTGGGTAGCCGTTTTAAACGGCTCAGCCAACTAGATGAGAGAAACACAGCCAACATCAGATATTAGTTTATTACCCCAAAGCCCTTAAGGGCTGTCGGGGTATTGTTTTCACCCATGGTGTCCGGATGGGTGGGCGGGCGGCGGGAAAAAGTTTGGCCGGGCTGTATCTCAGAAACCGTAAGGTGTAGGAAGTTGATACTAAGTAGGGATATTGGTTAAGGGGTGTAGGTGTGCAACGTCATGGTCTAACCTTGATTTGACCTTTGACCTTGCTGTAGTGACCTTGAGTTTGAAAATCTTGTCCGGGCTATATCTTGGAAACTGTAAGGTGTAGGAAGTTGATATAAGGTAGGGACATTGGTTAGGGGGTGTAGGTGTGCAGCGTCATGGTGTGACCTTGATTTGACCTTGGTGTAGTGACCTTGACCTATAAAATCTTGTCCGGGCTATATCTCATAAACCGTAAAGTGTAGGAAGTTGATACTTGGTAGGGACATTGGTTAGGGGGTGTAGTTGTGCAATGTCATGGTCTGACTTTGATTTGACCTTTGACCTTGCTGTAGTGACCTTGATCTATAAAATCTTGTCCGGGCTATATCTCGGAAACTGTAAGGCGTAGGAAGTTGGTACTTGGTAGGGACATTGGTTATGGGGTGTAGTTGTGCAATGTCATGGTCTGACCTTGATTTGACCTTTGACCTTGCCGTAGTGACCTTGACCTATAAAATCTTGTCTGGGCTATATCTCGGAAACCGTAAGGTGTAGGAAGTTGATACTTGGTAAGAACATTGGTTAGGGGGTGTAGGTGTGCAACGTCATAGTGTGACCTTGATTTGACCTTTGACCTTGCCATAGTGACCTTGATCTATAAAATCTTGTCCGGGCTATATCTCGGAAACCGTGAGGTGTAGGAAGTTGATACTTACTAGGGACATTGGTTAGGGGGTGTAGGTGTGCAACGTCATGGTCTAACCTTGATTTGACCTTTGACCTTGCCATAGTGACCTTGACCTTTAAAATCTTGTCCGGGCTATATCTCAGAAACTGTAAGGTGTAGGAAGTTGATACTTAGTAGGGACATTGGTTATGGGTTATAGGTGTGCATTATCATGGTGTGACCTTAATTTGACCTTTGACCTTGTCGTAGTGACCTTGACCTTTAAAATCTTGTTGCACCTTTGGGTCTGTCTTTTGATGCAGATTAAGCACTGTTAAAGTCATATTAGAATTTATCAAGAATTTTACTTTTATAACTTCCCATTGTAAGAGATGAAATTTGATCAAGTGAGCCACAGATTTTGCTCCAACACCACACATAAGCATTCATTGAATGTATTACCACTTCTGTATGCATGGTAATATTCAAAACATCTAAACCATAATTCGGCCATGCAGATGTAGATAAAGAGTGTTGTAATTTTAGTTTACTGATTAATGCTGTCATCTTGTTATTGAATTATCTTGTTTTAATACTTTATCTTTACATGCATTATCTTTCTTTTAGACATTATTTTCTCCATTTAAACATTGTTTGGACCTTTATATAACTGACAGTGCTCTGAAAGTATCCTGAACTTTGTACTGATACAGTGCTTCTGTATCTCATGGTGTTAAAAATATTTCCCTAGGCTGTGGGGTATGGGCATCTCTGATGCTATTTTTAGTTTATTGAATTGTCTTGCTTTAATACTTATTCTTTACATGCAATTTCTTTCTCTTAGATGTTATTTTCTCTACTTAAACATTATTTGGACACTGACACTGCTCTGAAAGTATCCCAATCTGTGTACTGTTTCACTACTTCTATATCTCATGGTGTTGAAAACTATTTTCCCAGGCTGTGGGGTACGGGCATCTCTGATGCTATTTTTTTTATAGTAACAGTATTCAGCACACTTTTTTGTTAAAAAAACAATTTACTTTGGTGTTTGAAATTCCTCCTTTTGAGAATTGACCTATGATTTGCACACCAAAGGGGTAAATCTTATAAACAGATTACTTTTCGCTGCAAACTTATCTCCAGAAAAAGGCATGGCTTCCACAAATTCAATCCATTATGTTAAATCCAGCCTACATAGATCCTAAGAGTATGGAAGTCATCCCTGTTTAGTTGATTTGTTTGCCATTATTTAAGTGATCACTTAATTTGACATATTAGACCATACATATTAGACAATACATAAAGAAATAATCCCAGATAAAAAGAATGGCTTTCCACTGACCAGTCTTTTCATAACGGTGTGGAAGTCATCGCTATTCTGTTGATTTGTTCACCATTATTTAAGTGATCACTTAATTGGATTTGTCCCTATTGTTAAGGTATCACAAAATTAGCTTTGACAGAAACAATTGACTTGGTAGTGTTAAAGCTATTTGAATATAACTACTACATATTGATATAATTGTATTGCTATTTAATATTTCATTTTTTTTAAATACTTTATAAGCCTAAATGACAAATAATGGAAGGAAATTAAATAATTTTCATGAAACATTAAACATATATCCCACAGAACACAAACAATAATCAAATAACTAACAAATAGTTACAGGAAGAAAAAAAAAGTTAAAATGGCTGGGTGCTGGAGTCTGCCGTTTTAAATGGCTCAGCCATTTAGAAACCTTATTTAAATCTAGTGAATGTAAATGACAGGGTCTGCCATTCAAACAGCAGACCCCGCCGTTTTAAACGGCTTGGGGGTCAAAACGGCAGTGAACAATGTTATGGCTATCTTAGGCTTTTAAGAACTTATTTTTGTGTTTTTATCCCTCTGCTTGCTGAGTTTTTAACTTTTTAAAATGACAGTGGTTATACATATTAAAGAAGGCAAAATGGACACTGTTATTTTCTGGTGAGCCTTAAGTCCCAATATTAATGAAAGTATAGCCTTATGTAGTAAAAATAGGGGATTTTTAACCCTTAACTAGCTCAGTATTATTCAACTTGCCTCAGTTAATTTTGACACAGCTCTTGCAGTTATGAACTTATTTCAGTTGATAATCACGTATTTATAATTCTCAATTCTGAATTATTGTTATAAATCTGTTCTTGTAGTTTAATAATTTATATTTAAATCTGGAGGTATAATTTTCCTGTTGGACATTCCTTATTTATATATTTGATTTATTTTTATTGGTCATAAGCTTAACTGAGCTTAAGTTTATAAAATAGATAGCTTGGACCATTGATGATTTCTGAGTATTTTATTACCCCGTTTATATGAATGCACCTTTTATATATATCAGTGTTAGATGTTTAATTAGATGATCATCATACATCAATCAGATTTATACCATATCTTCTTTTTTCTTTGCTCTACACAGATATATCAAAAAAAGCACTCATCCTATTTGTTTAAGCAGTATGATGGTATAAAACTGGTATATGTAGCACTACATAAACTAAAACTTCATTTTGTTTGCAAGGAACTGAGAAGTGATATTGTCAGATTTTACTGTTTCTTCTTGTTATAAATGAAACTGTGAAACCAGCTTTAGTTTACTTTGTAAAAGACTTGGAAGGATACATGTCAAATTATAAAGAAAAAGAAACAAAATCTAATTGTATATTTGTTTTATAATATTTCATCTATCCACTAATATGTTAAAACATAGAAAGAGATAAACTTGTGTGTGGCCCTTTGCCCACAAGGACTTTGCCCACCACATTTTTACAGGGGGGAATTTTGCATAAAATAATGATATGAAATAATATCCACAAAATTAGCTTTTTAATGTTTTATTGAAGTGTAAGTGTACAATATCTAACATATTAAGGGTCAGCTTCTTATTGTATCCACCGGAGGCATCTGGTGGATACTTTGGTTTAGCGTTCGTTATGCCACCGCCCCGTGTAGACAGATTTTCAGCGTTAACGCTCTCAGAGGAAAACTACACCAGCTAGGTTCACCAAATTTACAGGATATCTTCATTGGGGGGTAAGCTTCTTTGGGACTGAAATTAACCTCATTCTCAAAAACAAGATGGCCGCCACGGGCGTTTCTTTGAAAATTATCTACATTTTTCTACTGGCTGTTTCTCATAGGTAGAAGGTGGAATCTCTTCATAGGTGATATTTATAACAGATATATATGTCCTCTACAACCTGGCAGACATTTGAAGACCTTGAAGCTCTTAATTCAAGGTCATCCACGGAGTGCCGAAGTAACCCACATAGCGGACTTTAATAAAAGTGCCTATATCTCCCTTATTATTGGTCCTAGAGGTTTGCAATGTGAAACCAACCTATAGGAAATCATGTGCTGTGAATCTTCTGATGTGGTCAGATTTGACCTTGGACCCCTCTTTCAAGGTCAAATGATGATAGCCAAACTTAAAAGTGATTATAACTTGCTTATTATTGGTCCTAGAGGTTTGGGATGGTAAACCAACCTATATGAAATCATGGACTGGGAATCTTGTTGTGTGGTTGGATTTGACCTTGTACCCCTCCTTCAAGGTCAAACGAGGATAGCCAAACTTAAAAGTGCTTATAACTCGCTTATTATTGGTCCAAGAGGTTTGGGATGGTAAACCAACCTACATAAAATCATGGACTGGGAATCTTCTGATGTGGTCGGATTTGACCTTGGGCCCCTCCTTCAAGGTCAAACGAGGATAGCCAAACTTAAAAGTGCTTATAACTCACTTATTATTGGTCCAAGACACTTTGGATGGTAAACCAACCTATAGGAAATCATGGGCTGGGAATCTTCTGATGTGGTCAGATTTGACCTTGGGCCCCTCCTTCAAGGTCAAATGAGGATAGCCAAAGTTAATAGTGCTCATAACTCGCTTATTATTGGTTCAAGACATTTGGAATGGTAAACCAACTTGCAGGATATTGTGGGCTGGGAATCTTCTGATGTCAGATTTGACCTTTGGCCCCTCCTTCAAGGTCAAACAATGGTTCACTGGCTTTGGCGAGTTGTCTTTCCAGTGGATACAGATTTGCATCGGTTCTCCGATGCATAGGTCTAGTTATATTATTGAATTATAAGTATGTATTGTTACAATGTAATAATATTCTCAGTGACTGTTGGTCTTTCTTGAAACCTTTTTTGTATACATGCATTCTTCATTGCAATGGTTTTGGCCACCTCTGGTATTTTTATTGTTTTCATTTTGCAGTATTATGTAAATCCATCAACAGTGAATTAAATGCTAATGAAATCAGCTTACATATTTTATATAGTGCAACTTTAGTTCAGTTAATGTTTATCTCTTTCAACACTATATATCCTGAGTAGTTATCTAAATGGAGTATTGATTGATTGATTGATCGATAAAAAATGAAAATGTCTATGTGGTGAGAAAAATTTCTATTGTGGGTGAACATCCTACCCTGTCAGATTGTTGTGGGCAAAGTTCCTTGTGGGTAAAGTGCCTGTGGATAGAGTTTGCATTGGGTAAAATTTTTCTGGGCAAAGTTCCTGGATTTTCATCCGTCATCTGGGGATACAATTTTGCTTGCAAAATATGATTTATTTATTTAGATTTATTTGTTGTTTTACGTTGCCTTCAACAGCCAGGGTCATATTGCGACGGGTAGTTTACAGGTGGAGGAAACCAGTGCATACTGCACTGTAAACCACCGGGCATCGGCAAGTAACTACAAACTTTCCAACATGATGCGCCCGGCCCGAGATTCGAACCGGCGGCCTCAGAGGTTGAGGCGAGAACTCTAACCGCTACACCACCGAGCCCCCCTGCAAAATAAGAGTATTGTAGATTGAATTACTCAAGTTCTTATATAAGTGGTTGATTATGTTTTCCCTCAAAATTATATCACACAAAAGGGGTCCCATGGAAAATACCCAGTCAAAACATGTTGCGTGAGTGATGGCCTGTCTGGGGATATGTTGGCGCCCAATCTAGTTTACATTTAATACACCACCTGGCAGATATCTTGTGTACCAGTGCAGGGGCAGTGGATTAATCCTATGTAAATAAGACATCCCATATGCATACAGCATTGCCACAAAATACATTCAAGTAAAATAACTACTTGTTATTTAATTTTGTTAAAGTTTGGTGTCCAACATGTTATGATTAAAATGATCTGGAAAAAGATGATGAATTAGAGGTACAATGACTAATTATACCAAGCTACATGTTGCAAAATTATGGGCATCTTTTGTGAGATATTGTGTCAATAAAATTTAAAAAAAAATAAAAAAATTTGAATGTTGCATAATGTTGTGCTTCTGGATACTTTTTCAGGTGGAATCTCAGAGCCCTGAACACCTTATTCATTATGCTTGGAAATAATTAAATAGAACAAAACAATAGAAAGCTTGAAATTAATGAAACACAGATGTTAACAGCCACAAATTAAAGAAATAACACATGATGGATGAGACTACACCTCTTCTTGAGGAATCTTCCTCACAGACTCAAAGACAGTCAACAATGAGAAACACAGGTACTTGATAAACACTTGACTGTGTCTCTATTTTTGGGATCTGTGATACTAAATTCATTTACACAGTTTTTGTGTGCATTTAAGGAATCAGTGTACTCATGTTTCTGAATTCAGTTTGCAATATTATATAAGGCCAATATAATTTTTACCCCACAGCCTTTAAGGGCTATGCAGGTATTAATTTCACCCATGTGTCCAGATGGGTGGCTGGGGGTGGGTTGGCTGGAAAACTTTGTCTAGGCTGTATCTCAGAAACCGTAAGGTGTAGAAAGGTGATAAGGGCATCGATTTGGGGGTGTATGTATGCAACATAATGGTGTGACCTTGGTTTGACCCTTGACATTGCCGTAGTAACCTTGAGTATGAAAATCTTGTTTGGGCTATATCTCATAATCTGTAAAGTGTGGAAGGTTGATATTTTGTATAGACAGTGGTTAGAGGGTGTAAGTGTGCAGTATCATGGTGTGACCTTGATTTGACCTTTGACCTTGGTATAGTGACCTTGAGCTTTAAAATCTTATCTGGATTGTAATTGCATATTGGAAACACTAAGCAGCTGATATACAGTTGATACTTGGTTGGGACATAAGTTGTGGTACATCATTGTGTGACCTTGAATTTGACCTTTGATATGGTTGTAGTGACCTCGACTTTTCTAGTCTGGGCCATATCTCAGAAATTTTGAGGGGTAGGAAGTTGACTCTTAGATGGGTTGATGTTTAGGGAATGTAGGTATGCTAAATCAGAGTGTGACCTTTAACCTTGGCCCACGGGCCATGGTGGCAGAGTGGTAACACTCTCACCTCCCACCTCTGAGGCCGGGGTTCGGTTTCCGGCACGGCCTCAGGTGGGAAAGCTGGTATTTGCTTGCGTTGGTCAGCAGTTTACAGTACAGAACCCTGACGAACTATATGTACTGGTTTCCTCTGCCCTTCCAACTACCCGTCGCGATATGACCTGTACAGTGTTGAAAGCGACGTAAAACCCCAAATAAATAAATAAATTAACCTTGGCTTTGCCAAAGTGTTTTCACCTGCCATATTTGAGACCTATTTCCCTGATAACAAAGATATACAGCTTGGTGTGCTATTTCCTTTGAGAGCTATACTTCACTTAATAAATTTTACAGCTTCATAAATTATAGTTTTTAGTTTACTGATTAATACGTTCAGCTTGCTATTGAATTTTTTTGTTTTAATACTATATCCTTACATACATTTTCTCTCTCTTAAATGTTGTTGTCTCTGCTTGAATATTTTTTGTACCTTTACATAACTGACACTATTTGCTCTGACAGTCTCATGATCGTTGTACCATTTCAGTTCTTTTATATCTCATAGTATCAAAATTGTTTCCCTGGGCTGGGGTATGGGCATCTCCAATGCTATTTTTTGTTTTTATGATTCAAGATTGACAGAAAGGAAAGGTAATTTTCTTCATCTTTGTCAAATATTTTTTTTTCAAAAATTCATGGGATTTGCCATTAATCTTTGTTGAAATAAAACAGGAATTTGCCAACATGGTAAGTGGCATGTATCTAATCTAATTAATAAGGACTTTATAGGTGCTTAATCTCCATCATTCTGACAGAGTCTAAGACACAGCTATGCATAAACATATTGAATAAGAGTTGGCCCATAAATGTAGTGAGGTCATACCAGAAAAGACACAGGGAGGCAGGTTGGCCAAGGCGGATAGGCTTTTGCAAACTGTTAAGGTTTGAGGCAATAGAGGTTACATTGCATATGTTGTCAGGTAGATTATTCCAGGAGCATAGCAGGCCAAACAAGAGCACTCGGAGAGTGCAGACCTCCGCCACGGGAACTCAATTCCTGGACTTTCAAAACCTACCATTAGCACTGATATTGCTTTCCCCCCCCCCCCTGTATTTCATATTTTGGCGATAGTGATCCGGATCACTCCCAATTTATTTTTCATGGATCCAGGCAGTGATCCATGTCACTCCCAAAATCTAATCCCTTGTTTCTTGTCCCATTTAGGACATATCCTGAAAATTTTATCAAAATCCGTCTATAACTTTTTGAGTTATCTGTCTTTAAAAATTACATTTCATGGATCCAGAAGATCCAGATAGTGATCCAGATCACTCCCAAAATTGAGTCATTTCTTCCTTTTACCTTTTCAGACATATCCTGAAAATTTCATTAAAATCCGTCCATAAGTTTTTGCGTTATCTTGTTCACAAACTCATAAACAAACCCAGGCGAAAACATAATCTGCTTGGCGGAGGTAACTGTAACTGAAATCTTTGACTGATTTGTGAAATGAAGAGTGGAAATGTGGAACTGCCATGTACTGCTGGTCAGGGTTAACACGTCCGGTGTTGTGGGAACAACTGCTCAGAGACCACGAAGGTCCAAAATAGCTTTAGGAGCCCCTATGAAGAAACTTTTTTTGTAGACCAAGCATAACCTTTATGATACTCTGTTTAGTCATACCTTAAAGGATTAGAAAATCATTTTACTTTCCCAGTATTTTTTTTCCAAGTAAATTTTTATTAAAATGGTTCATCTTTGCAAGCTTCAGCCATTGATCCAGGTGCACTTTGTTTTTGACATAGTTTCAATATATTTGTGTATTAAAACATTATAATTAAGTAATTTCTATTTGGTTGTGTTGTTTCTATCTGGTTTGAACAACACCATTTATGTTAAAATTGCACCCTATGATGAAGTTGTAATTTTAACTCGTATGTCAAATCAAGTAAAACAAAAATATATAAATTTTATAACTTATGTTTCCTATTGTGTACAAATATATTGACATAGAGTTTGGTAATCTGGTTTGTATTACTGAGAAGGATAATAATTATGTTTTCTATAATTTTGTCATTTTATTGCGTTAATACATCTTACCTAACAGACGATAGCTATTGTCCGGCGCCAGCCAGTCCCGCCAAACGCCAGAAAAAGACGTCCTGAGTTTCACCTCCAGCCAGACCGTACACTCCAATCCACTCGCCAGGTGGCCTAGTTCCTGCTTTATTCGCCAGAGGGACGTGACGTCATAGCATCTTTTTCGTTTGGCGCGATATTCAAAGTTGTGTTTTTAAGAACTGTCATAAATTCTTGGATATTTACTGTTATTCTATTATCTGTGTGTCCGAGTGTGGTCATATTGTTGAATATACATCATGTCTTCACCTGGACAAAGAAAAGGGGCCTGCGGCCACATCATGGCTTCTTTTGATAAGCATTCGAGGTGTGCCCGTTGTCGGGATAAAGGTCATGGAGAAGATCCTTGTGTAAAGCATCTCCCTTGTGATTTTTGTGACTTACTAACTCCGGATCAAGTAGTGCAGCTTGCAACTCCTACCTATAAAATTCGGAAAGAAAAAGAAAAAAGTAAGGATGTGCTTGTAGACCCTGCCTCAGTCACGGTTGTTTCACAAGTGGAACAGGAAGCTTCGGATCGTCCTGCTTCGCATAACTCTTCTATAGATTTTTCCTTGCCAGCACCTTCCTTCCGCAAGGAATTGCAGGATTTGGATGACAAGTGGTCAGTGAGAATGGCCAGATTAGAAGCTTTGATAAGAATGGGTCGACGTTCTTCTCCACAGCAGCCATCTTTTTCAACGGTCAAAGCCCCGGTATCTCATATTCCACCAGCTGGGGCCATATCTCAAAACCCCTTTATTCAGTCTTCTGGTCCTTCCGGCCAAGCCGGTCCGGCTTCTGGCCCGGATGGATCTCAGACTTTGACTTCAACTGCTATCTCCAGGTCTTCACCTCTAGAGAACTTGTACCCGGAAACTGACCTGGAACCAGTTTTTCAACAACCCGGTCCGGTATCTTCTTCTCAACCTTCTTCCGGCCCTTTGCATTTCCCAGCCCGGGATATCATACCACCGGGCCAATTTGAAGAGGGAGAAGTGTCTGACCAAGAACCGGAAGATCAACAGGACTCAGATTCCGGAGATAAAGACAGAGTGTTAAGTGAGGACCAGAATTATAGAGAGACTGTGCGGGGTGTTAGAGCTTTTATGGGGTGGACCCATATTCAGGATCTGGAGTACTCACCTACCTCTCCTACAGACAACCCTTGGACTGGACATCGCTCACAGCCAGTGGGCAAGGTTTCAGTGTTACTCCCGCCAGAAGACTGGCTTTGCAAGAAAACTGAGAACATGAACTTAGTTTTAATTGAAGGTTATCCTTCCAAGTCTTCTGAATCAGGGGGCCTTCACATGGATCAGTTCTTACGCCCTCCAAAATCCCAGAGTCGCTGGTACGGGATACACCCAGCTGAACCAAAAGATCCTACAAGACTGGGCAAATACATCAACACCTGGCCCAATGACGTGGCTAAAATCAACAGTGCCTTCCCCCATATTGCCAAGCCTAACATTTCTAACTCTCAACCGGCTATACGTCAGATTCCCCAAGATACTATCAGAAAGTGGGAAAAAGCTGCCAAGGAATCAAGTTACATCTGTAATCAGTCGGCAGGCTTCAACAGGTGTATCACCAAGATTCAAGATTCAGTTCAAGATCAACTAAACATCTTACATGCTGAACTAGGGAAAGGAAAGTCTTCATCCAAAGCTCAATCAGCACTAGATGAACTTCACTATTTCACTAGTTTCAACCAGAACGTGAGCTTTGCTATGGGGAAGTCGTTGCAACATCTATCTGACTTCACGTTTACTCAGATGGCAAACTTAACTCTCGTCCATAGGGACTCCTACTTAGAACATTTGAAACAAGGAGTTAAACCGGACACCTTTTCAGCTCTCAGAAATTGTCCTCTGAATGGATATGCTCTTTTCCCTGACACTGTGATCAGGAAAGCTG
The DNA here is from genome assembly GCA_964017235.1 of Sabellastarte sp. h YS-2021. NCBI lineage: Eukaryota > Metazoa > Annelida > Polychaeta > Sabellida > Sabellidae > Sabellastarte > Sabellastarte sp. h YS-2021. The sequence goes on from OZ024928.1 coordinate 22,535,080, forward strand.
AGGATGAAATTGCCCAATTTGAGAATGCTAAGCGTACCTCCCAGCCCGGTTCGGGCCGTGGGGGGTTCGCAGGCGGGAACAAAAGAGGTCAAAATAGGTATCAACCCTATTCCACTGTGTGGAAAGGTCAGGACACATCCAAAGCTTCTGGCAATTCGGGTAAAGACATACCGGCCTGGAAAACCTTTGGCGGGGGTGGCAGGTCAAGAGGTAGAGGACGCGGAGGACCATCTGGCCGCGGCTCCCGAGGCTGCAAGGATGAAAATCAGTTTAAATGACAATTATTGTGTCACGGAACCGGAGTTAGCAACCCGGTCAGTAGAGGTGGGGTGCCCACGATCAAAGACAGAAACTCACAAAATAGTAAATTGTCAAACCAGTGTAAATTACTCTGTTGTCGGTCATGTACCTTTTGCAACAAAAAATGTAAGGCAGCTGCAAAAGAAAGGCTTAAGTCCTCAATCAAAGAAAGTAGAAATAAAGTCTGTGAACTGTGTTTCTTTTGTCGTTCAGTGTGTTTCTGCTCCATCTGTTCCCAATGCCCACAATGTTGTTCATGCTCCCTTAGTAGGCGGCTGCCTTCAGCCCTTTTGGCAGACTTGGGCTCGTCTGGGGGCAAATCCGAGAGTGGTGTCAATTTTGAAGGAGGGTTATTTGCTCCCATTCAAACTCAAACCCCCTCTAGTACGATACCCCCTGATAGTCAGTGGTTATGCACACCCCCAGAGAAATATCTCCTTAAAGGAGGCTATACAAACCCTGTTGCACAAAAAGGCTGTAGAGATGGTAAGGGTTCGAGCTTCTCTAGCCTTTTTCAACAGACTATTCATAGTTCCCAAACCGAATAAAAAAAGGCGACCAATCTTGGACCTCAGTGCTCTAAACAAATTTTTGAGTGTAAAAACATTAAAAATGGAAACCCCGGAAACAATTCGGATTTCCTTGCAACAAGGGGAATGGGTGACATCGCTGGATTTCAGCGACGCCTATTTCCACATTCCAATTCATCCCGGGTCCAGGAAGTATCTCAGGTTCCATTTTCAAAATCAATCCTACCAGTTTCGGGCCCTCCCCTTTGGCCTATCAACGGCTCCGATGGAGTTCACTTGTGTGGTCAAAGAGGTAAAGTTAATGGCTCAGTCCAGGGTTATAAGGATCCACCAGTACCTAGACGACTGGTTGATTCGAGCCCCTACCAAAGAATCTTGCCACCATGGCACTCAATCCCTCCTCGCCCTTTGCCAGGAGTTGGGTTGGGTAGTGAACCTACAAAAGTCAGAGCTAGAACCCAAACAGATTTTCGAGTTCGTGGGTTACAAGTACGATCTCTATCAAGGACTGGTCCAACTGACCCAGAACCGTTGGGAGTCGATTCTACAAAAGTTGGAATCCATTCTATCCAAAACAAGTTGCCGAGTCAGGAAATTTATGTCATTAATAGGCCTGCTTACAGCAACAGAAAAGCAGGTGCCCCTGGGGAGACTCCACATGAGGCCCATCCAGTGGCACCTAAAACGACATTGGAGAGTTCCAGAATCCCTGGAAAAGGAGATTCCAGTTCCAAGGTCTCTTCACCCACACCTTCTATGGTGGACCAAGGAGACAGATGTCTTGATAGGACAGCCTCTGCACCCTTTGAGTCATGCCATTCAAATCTTTACAGATGCCTCAAAAGAAGGCTGGGGTGCTCACTTAGGCGACTTCACGGCAAGAGGCATTTGGTCAGTTCCAGAAAGTCATCTTCACATAAACTTCCTGGAGCTAAAAGCGGTCTTACTAGCCTTGAAAAGTTTCCAGCACTTAGTACAAGGAAAAGTAGTTCTAGTCGCCACAGACAACACCACAGTTGTGGCATACATCAACAAGGAGGGAGGTATGAGGTCAGGCTCACTTTGTGCCCTTCTATGGCGACTCCTGTGTTGGTGCAATCTGAGACAGGTTGTCCTAAAGGCCAGGCACATCCCTGGTCGTCTGAATGTGATTGCAGACAAGCTGTCTCGTCAAGGCCAAGTCATTCAGACAGAATGGTCACTTCACCAGGAGGTCTTCGACCTCCTGGTTCAGACCTGGCACCGTCCCCAAGTGGACATGTTTGCAACAAAGTACAATTGCAAACTAGCCCAGTACGTGTCTCCAGTGCCGGACCCCAGTGCTTGGGCAGCGGACGCCCTAACAGTCTTTTGGGAGAACCTAGACATGTATGCTTTTCCCCCAGTGTCGTTACTGGGCAAGGTGGTCAGCAAACTATCGGACCATTTTTACAAGAGAATGATCCTAATAGCTCCGGGTTGGCCAAACATGCCATGATTCTGGGACCTGGTGGAACTGTCGTCCCAGATTCCTCTGCCTACCCAGTCATCCCGACCTAGTGACACAGCCATTCAACAAGGCACGTCACAGGAATCTGACCAATCTAAACCTTCACGCCTGGCTCCTAGAGCCGAGGCAATCAAGGAGCAGGGTTTCTCTAGCCCAGTGGCATCACGAATTGAGGCTCCTCAAAGAAGTTCAACCAGAACAGTCTATGAGGCAAAGTGGTCCGTTTTTGTCAGATGGTGTGAGTCAAGTCAGGTGGACTTCAGGTCTCCATCTGTCAGACAGATAGCAGATTTTCTCCTACATCTATTCCAGGAGAAGAATCTCCAACCCAGTACCATTGATGGTTACAGATCAGCCATTGCGGAAAAATTAGGCAATTCTGCCTTGAATGGGAGCAAAGATGAAAACTTAACTCGCCTTTTGGACAGTTTTCACAGAGATAGACCAAAGGGTAGGCGAGGAATTCCTTCGTGGAATCTCTCTCTGGTTTTGCATCAGCTCACCAAACCACCATTTGAGCCTCTCAGAAAGGCCTCATTAAAACATCTGACCTTTAAAACGGTGTTCCTCCTCGCTCTGGGTTCTGGAAAGCGTAGGAGTGAAATGCACGCTTGGCTGAACAAAATTATTAGACACCAAGCTGACTGGTCAAAAGTGTCCCTTTACCCGTCTCCAAGTTTCTTGGCTAAGAACCACTTAGCAAAAGAGGGTCCAGAGTGCGTGGCTCCAGTGGTTATACCAGCCCTGGCTCCTACTCTGGACAAGTCCTTGAAGGAGGACAGGTCACTCTGCCCAGTTAGAGCTCTGCGCTACTATCTGGACAAAACTCAAGATCTCAGACAAGGAAAAGAGCTGGTATTTGTCTCCTTCACAAAGGGTTTCACGAAGGATATTTCTCCTGCTACGATCTTGTCGTGGATTAAGCAGACGGTTATCCTTTGCTATGAACTATCAGATCAGGAGTCTCTATCCCTTCACCAGGTAAAAGCGCATGATGTTAGAGCCTTCACGGCTTCTAAAGCCTTTCAAGGTGGCATCTCGCTAGATCAGATCTTAGCTGCATGCCACTGGAAGTCCCACAACACCTTTACTCAATTCTGCCTTAAAGATGTTGCGTGGGCAGATTCGGAGCTTTTTCACTTAGGTCCAGTTCTTGGCTCCTATTTTGTAAATAGTGTACAGAAAGGTTTTTTACTAGGTTGCCTGAGGCACTAAGTATGAGACCATTATTCCACTCTTACAGGGTAAACGGAATCTCTAGGACTGAACTCTTCTCTCTTCCTCCTCTCAGAGCAGAAAAAAGAGGGGGGGGGGGGGGGGGGAGTGGCACTGCTTGGTACCTTAAGGAGCAGTTTTGAGCTTCTTTATCAGCCAGGCCAGAGTTTACGTGCCTATTTATAGAGTTCCTTCTAGTCCTGAGGAAGCTGCCCTCCTTCCACTGGGTAGTTATTCTAGCTATCGTCTGTTAGGTAAGATGTATTAACGCAATAAAATTGCAAATTTTGATTTGTAAATTAAATTTTTATTAGTTAATACCTTACCTAACAGACGGGAGATTCCCACCCGGCCTTCCCCGCTTTTCAGCTTCAGTTAATCTAATTTGGGACGAAAAAGATGCTATGACGTCACGTCCCTCTGGCGAATAAAGCAGGAACTAGGCCACCTGGCGAGTGGATTGGAGTGTACCGGTCTGGCCGGAGGTGAAACTCAGGACGTCTTTTTCTGGCGTTTGGCGGGACCGGCTGGCGCCGGACAATAGCTATCGTCTGTTAGGTAAGGTATTAACTAATAAAAATTTAATTTACAAATTAAAATTTGCAATTTCGGTTACTTGATAATTGAATTGACAAATGTGATATAGATATGTAATATAGGATTAAGAATCACTTGAATATGAAATGTAATGAATACTATTGCTAATTTTGAATAAGTTTATACATTAACTGTTTACATATAATTGTGTTTTGGGGTGACTTTTTATAGTTGTATACAGTAGTTCATTAATTTCATGTAATTGGCCAGAATATTGTGAATAATATTTTCGTTCATAAATTTCAGGAGTGTGCTTCCCCTATCGCTATGGCCTGGCATTATTAAATTGCTGTGGATTTGCTATGGCTATATCATTTAGAATGAATTTTAATATTGCTTTGGTTGCCATGGTGAATTACACAACAACAGATAATTATACATCAGATGAATGCTCAGAGAATTCTTTCACCAGCAATAAAACAACTGAAAAGGTCTGTGTTATCATCTGTAGATACCGTAATTAAGCGTCCCTTGAAAAGGGGACGCTTATTGGTTTCACCCCTGGTTTTCAGTCAGCCGCCGCCGCCGCCGCATTATCGTCTCCCTTGAATATCTCCCTTGTTATTAGGCCTATCCAAATGATATGTGGTAGTGTTCTTCTATAGGCGTGGGGAAATTTTTTGACAGGCATAAATTTGACCTTTGACCTTTATCAAGGTCACATTATCAAAAATTCAAAAAAAAATTTACTTCCTTTTCACTAGATTTCCTCAGAAAGTACTGGGTGTGGGTCAACCAAATTTGGTATGCACATTCCTGAGGGAAGAATCTAGGCGCCAGTCGATATTGGGATCAATCGGGCCATAATTGACCGATTGACGGGCGAATGATTATAAGTTCATAAAAATTTTGCTAAGATTAAGCCTTGAACTCACTTATTATTGGTCGTACAGGTTTGGGATGGTATACCAACATATAGGAAATCATGTGCTGGGAATCTTCTGGTGTGGTCAGATTTGACCTTGGGCCCCTCGTTCAAGGTCAAGCGAGGATAGGCAAAGTTTAAAGTGCTTATAACTCGCTTATTATTGGTCCTAGAGGTTTGGGATGGTATACCAACATATAGGAAACCATGGGCTGGGAATCTTTTGGTGTGGTCACATTTGACCTTGGACGTCTCCTTCAAGGTCAAACGGGGATAGCCAAACTGGAAAGTGCTTATAACTCGCTTATTATTGGTCCTAGAGGTTTGGGATGGTATACCAACATATAGGAAATCATGTGCTGGGAATCTTCTGGTGTGGTCGCATTTGACCTTGGGCCCCCCTTCAAGGTCAAACGAGCATAGCCAAACTTAAAAGTGTTTATAACTCGCTTATTATTGGTCCTAGAGGTTTGGGATGGTATACCAACATATAGGAAATCATGGGCTGGGAATCTTCTGGTGTGGTCGGATTTGACCTTGGGCCCCTCGTTCAAGGTCAAAAGAGCATAGCCAAACTTAAAAGCGCTTATAACTCGCTTATTATTGGTCCTAGAGGTTTGTGATGGTATACCAACATATAGGAAATCATGTGCTGGGAATCTTCTGGTGTGGTCGCATTTGACCTTGGGCCCCCCCTTCAAGGTCAAACGAGGATAGCCAAACTGAAAAGTGCTTATAACTCGCTTATTATTGGTCCTAGATGTTTGGGATGGTATACCAACATATAGGAAATCATGTGCTGGGAATCTTCTGGTGTGGTCGCATTTGACCTTGGGCCCCCCCTTCAAGGTCAAACGAGGATAGCCAAACTGAAAAGTGCTTATAACTCGCTTATTATTGGTCCTAGATGTTTGGGATGGCATACCAACATATAGGAAATCATGTGCTGGGAATCTTCTGGTGTGGTCGCATTTGACCTGGGGCCCCCCCTTCAAGGTCAAACGAGGATAGCCAAACTGAAAAGTGCTTATAACTCGCTTATTATTGGTCCTACAGGTTTGGGATGGTATACCAACATATAGGAAATCATGTGCTGGGAATCTTCTGGTGTGGTCAGATTTGACCTTGGGCCTCTCCTTCAAGGTCAAACGAGGATAGCCAAACATAAAAATGCTTATAACTCGCTTTTTATTGGTCCTAGAGCTTTGGGATGGTAAACTGACATGTAGGAAATCATGGGCTAGGAATCTTCTGGTGTGGTCGGATTTGACCTTTGGCCCCTCCTTCAAGGTACAACGAGCATAGCCAAACTTAAAAGTGCTTATAACTCGCTTATTATTGGTCCTAGAGGTTTGGGATGGTATACCAACATATAGAAAATCATGGGCTGGGAACCATCTGGTGTGGTCGAATTTGACCTTGGGCCCCTCCTTCAAGGTCAAATGAGGATAGGCAAACTTAAAAGTGCTTATAACTCGCTTATTATTGGTCCTAGAGGTTTGGGATGGTATACCAACATATAGGAAATCATGTGCAGGGAATCTTCTGGTGTGGTCAGATTTGACCTTGGGCCTCTCCTTCAAGGTCAAACGAGGATAGGCAAAGTTTAAAGTGCTTATAACTCGCTTATTATTGGCCCTAGAGGTTTTGGATGGCATACCAACATATAGGAAATCATGGGCTGGTAATCTTTTGGTGTGGTTAGATTTGACCTTGGGCCTCTCCTTCAAGGTCAAACGAGGATAGCCAAACTGAAAAGTGCTTATAACTTGCTTATTATTAGTCCTATCGGTTTGGGATGGTATACCAACATGTAGGAAATCATGGCCTGGGAATCTTTTGGTGTGGTCGGATTTAACCTTGGGCCTCTCCTTCAAGGTCAAAAGAGGATAGCCAAACATAAAAATGCTTATAACTCGCTTATTATTGGTCCTAGAGCTTTGGGATGGTAAACTGACATGTAGGAAATCATGTGCCAGGAATCTTCTGGTGTGGTCTGATTTGACCTTGGGCCCCTCCTTCAAGGTCAAACGAGCATAGCCAAATTTAAAAGTGCTTATAACTCGCTTATTATTGGTCCTACAGGTTTGTGATGGTATACCAACCTATAGGAAATCATGGGCTGGGGACCTTCTGGTGTGGTCGGATTTGACCTTGGCCCTCTCCTTCAAGGTCAAATAAAGATAGCCAAACATAAAAATGCTTATAACTCGCTTATTATTGGTCCTAGAGCTTTGGGATGGTATACCAACATTAGGAAATCATGGGCAGGGAATCTTATGCTGTGGTCGGATTTGACCTTGGGGCCCCCTTCAAGGTCAAGCGAGGGTAGTCAAAGTTAAAAGTGCTGATAACTCGCTTATTATTGGTCCTAGAGGTATGGGACGGTAAAGCAACATGCAGGAAATCATGGGCTGGTAATATTTTAGTGTGGTCGTATTTGACCTTGGGCCTCTCCTTCAAGGTCAAATGAGGATAGGCAAACTTAGAAGTGCTTATAACTCACTTATTATTGGTCCTAGAGGTTTGGGATGGTAAATTAAGATGTAGGAAATCATGGACTTGGAATCTTTTCTTGGGATCGGATTTGACCTTGGGACCCTCCTTCAAGGTCAAATGAGGATAGGCAAACTTAAAAGTGCTTATAACTTGCTTATGAGTCGCTTATTATTGGTCCTACTAGTTTTGGATATTAAACCAACCTATAGGAGTTCATGGTTTGCAATTTTTTTTTCATTTGTGATTTTGAAATGTTTTGCAGTTGGCCTTCATATCTGTGACAAGTGTATTTACTTTGCAACCTCTTGCTTTTGACTAAAGTTACATATATTTTTTCCTGTAGAGTACAACAACTCTATATATTACTTTGTTCTCTTTCTTTTATATTTGTAAAAAGGAATTTATAATCTTTCCCCTTCATTAATCCAACAAACAGAAACTTCACTCAGTTTACCATATTTTGAAGTGAATTACCACTGAATTATGTTCTAATGATATATATTAGGATAGTAAGTTGTTACAGTTGTAAATGTCTGATGTACTGCATATATTCAAAAAGTGTACAGATCCATGCCACCTTAATAGTAGATTCAACCTTTTCTTTACACTCACTCAGAGCCTTGCTTAAGGCTCAAGTACCCTAGTAATTAAGAGAAAAGATACAGAAAACATGGTCATTTTGCATAATGTACTCTTACAATTAACATGTACTGGATTTTACACTGATATGTCTGCTCAGTTTATATCTCAAAACATGCATGAGTGCTTTATGAATACCAAATATCTGTGTACAAGTATGAAAACATATGGTACAAAATTTGAGCCTTAAGCAAGGCTAACTCACTCAATGAGAATTTGGAGAAAAGACACTGTTGTATACTTCAAGGATGAAAACAATCATGTAGCCTTGTTCAGGTGCACAGATTGTTTCTGTTGAAATCACCATTTTTATCACCTTTTTAATATCACATCACTTTGTGGCATTGTCTGATGGAATATTGGTGATCGATGTGCCCAAGATGGGCATCATATTTAACAAGTCCCTATAATAATATACATTGCATCATACTCATTTTATTTCCTGTAGTATGTCACAGAACATTGTAGAAATAATATCGTGTGCTACTGACATTATCTACATATAACATAGCTTTCAGATAATTTGTTTTTTTATACACCGGACACATATTTTTGTTAAGGAAAACAATGACCTACAATATTATAATTGTTTCATTTTTAAAGCTGTAGAACTGTTTTTGAAATAAGTAAGGTTAATTGCTGGTGGTTTATATTTACAGTAACCTTGACCAAACATCCTAACCTGTAATGACAAATTTTAAAGTGGTTATAACTCACGTATTATTGGTCCTAAGGTTTGCAATATGAAACCAACCTAAGGGAAACCATAAGCTGGACTTGGGTCCTGTTTCGAGGTATATAGTTATAAATAGAGACTTTGGGAAAGACTAAGATAGTTGTAAAATACAGATGTTAAAAACACAACAAATGTATCAGTTTATGGGAATGATCTCCTCTTGAACTCTAAGATCCTTTTATAAAGGTAAACAGCAATAAAACCACACACATTGTGCAGAACTATGTATAAACATGGTCTCGGGTGTTTTACTATTATGGAGGAATACATAGATAGATAGATCTTTATTCAGCATTACATTACAATGTAATAATACAACAATTTAAAATAAATGCTGAAAGTAAATGTCAGAAGTTCAAATGAACTTATAACTAGACATCCCTAAATTTGGAGAGAACTGACAACATAAAGTTAACAACATACAATAAATACTAAACAGAAATGCCTGAAGTTCAAATGAACTTATTAGTAAATATTACTTAACTTGGACATAACTGACAACAGAAAGTCAAGAAAGAAATACAGCAGATAAAATAGATTTCGATTTATGACACAAAGAAGCTGTTTAGCAATGAATATGCTAATTTGAACTGTTTGTCTGTTAATTAAATTTTAACATACTTGACAAAGTACTTAATGGTAAAAATATAGATTAAGATACACACAGATTTAGTACACAGATCCGTAACTTCCATTTGTCATACCATAATTTGTTGGATAGGCAGTGGTTTTTTATATTTAGTGAGGAATTCTTCTTTTAATCTCTTTTTGAAGCTTATTATAGATGGCAACAATCTTACATGTGATGGAATTTGATTGTACAGTTTAACCCCTATAATACTAGGACATCTACTTTTCTGGAAAGTTTTGGGGATATTTTGATAAATGTTTCCACAGTTCCTTGTATTATAGTTATGAACATGCTTGACATATCTATATCGTTCCATTAGTTTAGGTGGTATCAAATTCCTATCAGCTTTGAAAATATGAGTACATGTTTTGAATTTTATTATATCCCGTAACTTTAAACATTTGAATGCATTGTATGTGTTGCTTGTTGAATCTCTGTATCTTAAGGAGCCAATCGGGCACATTCCTGACAGAGGAATCTAGGCGCCAGTCGATATTGGGATCAATCGGGCCATAATTGAGCGATTGACGGGCGATTGATTATAAGTTCATAAAAAATTTACTACGATTAAGCCTTGAACTCGCTTATTATTGGTCCTAGAGGTTTGGGATGGTGTACCAACATATAGGAAATCATGTGCTGGAAATCTTCTGGTGTGGTCAGATTTGACCTGGGGCCCCTCGTTAAAGATCAATAGAGGATAGGCAAAGTTTTAAGTGCTTATAACTCGCTTATTATTGGTCCTAGAGGTTTGGAATGGTATACCAGCATATAGGAAATCATGTGCTGGGAATCATCTGGTGTGGTCAGATTTGACCTTGGGCCCCTCGTTTAAGGTCAAACGAAGATAGCCAAACATAAATGTGCTTATAACTCGCTTATTATTGGTCCTAGAGCTTTGGGATGGTAAACCAACATATAGGAAACCATGGACAGGGAATCTCTTGGTGTGGTCAGATTTGACCTTGGGCTTCCTCTTCAAGGTCAAATGAGTATAGGCGAACATAAAAGTGCTTATAACTCGCTTATTATTGGTCCTAGAGGTTTGTGATGGTATACTAACATATAGAAAATCATGGGCTGGGAATCTTTTGGTGTTGTCAGATTTGACCTTGGGCCTCTTCTTCAAGGTGAAACAAGGATAGCCAAACATAAAAGTGCTTATAAGTGGCTTATTATTGGTCCTAGAGCTTTGGGATGGTAAACCAACCTGTAGGAAATCATGTGCTGGGAATCTTCTGGTGTGGTCAGATTTGACCTTTGGGTCTCTCCTTCAAGGTCAAATGAGCATAACCAAACTTTAAAGTGCTTATAACTCGCTTATGATTGGTCCTAGAGGTTTGGGATGGTAAACCAACATGTAGAAATTAAGGGCTGGTAATCTTTTGCTGTGTTTGAATTTGACCTTGGCCCTCTCCTTCAAGGTCAAATGAGCATAGCCAAACTTAAAAGTGCTTATAACTCACTTATTATTGGTCCTACAGGTTTAGGATGGTATACCAGCATATAGGAAATCATGTACTGGGAATCTTCTGGTGTGGTCAGATTTGATCTTAGGCCCCTCGTTTAAGGTCAAACGAAGATAGCCAAACATAAATGTGCTTATAACTCGCTTATTATTGGTCCTAGAGCTTTGGGATGGTAAACCAACATATAGGAAACCATGGACAGGGAATCTCTTGGTGTGGTCAGATTTGACCTTGGGCTTCCTCTTCAAGGTCAAATGAGTATAGGCAAACATAAAAGTGCTTATAACTCGCTTATTATTGGTCCTAGAGGTTTGTGATGGTATACTAACATATAGAAAATCATGGGCTGGGAATCTTTTGGTGTTGTCAGATTTGACCTTGGGCCTCTTCTTCAAGGTGAAACAAGGATAGCCAAACATAAAAGTGCTTATAAGTGGCTTATTATTGGTCCTAGAGCTTTGGGATGGTAAACCAACCTGTAGGAAATCATGTGCTGGGAATCTTCTGGTGTGGTCAGATTTGACCTTTGGGCCTCTCCTTCAAGGTCAAATGAGCATAACCAAACTTTAAAGTGCTTATAACTCGCTTATGATTGGTCCTAGAGGTTTGGGATGGTAAACCAACATGTAGAAATTAAGGGCTGGTAATCTTTTGCTGTGTTTGAATTTGACCTTGGCCCTCTCCTTCAAGGTCAAATGAGCATAGCCAAACTTAAAAGTGCTTATAACTCACTTATTATTGGTCCTACAGGTTTAGGATGGTAAACCAACATGTAGGAAATCATGTGCAGGGAATCTTCTGGTGTGGTCAGATTTGATCTTAGGCCTCTCCTTCAAGGTCCAACGAGGATAGGAACTTTAAAGTGCTTATAACTCATTTATTATTGGTCCTAGAGGTTTGGGATGGTATACCTACATATAGGAAATGATGGGCTTGAAATCTTTTGATGTGGTCAGATTTGACCTTGGGCCTCTCCTTCAAGGTCAAACAAGCATAGCCAAACTTTAAAGTGCTTCTTCTTCTTTGCAGCTGAAAACACACAGTCAGCTGATACAGAACCCGTTCATAGGCACTGAGTGTTTTTTTCGTTTTAAGGTCACTCTTGTGATCCTAACATGGTCCTTTTCACGAACATTTCTCTTCACCAATAACATTTACCTCTTCACATTAGTCCTTTAGCATTTTATATAAAGCTTAAAAGCTGTAGGGACGCTTTGTTTTTGTGTACAAAAACTTTTGTCTAGTTTCTGTTATGTTTGCCCTCGGGCAATGCATTTGTACATAAAAAATTGGGGATTTATAACTACAGAATGTTAGTATTACAGCATTCAGTAATGAAGTAAAGTAACTATCTTAAAATATTCATATCTCTAGTATTTTTTCACACTTACTTACTGTAAGTATGAAAGCTAACAAAATTGGCCAGCAAATTAATAATGAAGATGTTTACCTTCCTTCATCTTAATTTTATGGAGTAAAGTATAAAAACATAAGTTATAATATTACTTTATATTTGTGTGGGATTTTAATACTTTTATATGACATACAGGAGTCGGACTTAAAATCTGTAAAATTTACCGATTTCAAACTGAGCTGTCCTCAACAGTTATTATTATTAAAATTGCTGTATGTGAATCTTAGAGAGAGGACAATTATTACAGATTTTTTACAAGCTTCTTTAACAAAGGCAGATTGTACTCTTCCTGTTCATTAATAAAATGTTTTCTTGAAGTTTTCTGCATTAGTTGCTTTGGAGATCCAGACAATCCCATAATAGTAAAATTGTGGAATTCCCTTCACTGGCAAATAGAATGAAATATTTTTGATTGAAGTTTCTGGCATACCTCATTAAATAGAAATATGTTTTCATCTCTTTCAGATTTCCATTTAATAGTTAATGCCTAATTACTTTAAAGAATTCTAAAAATAAGTTCCTGATTTGTAACTCAGGAAGCTGTTAGAACAAATTCATTTGAAAATAGGGGGAAAACTAATAGACCATATAATTTGACGCAAGTAAAAAGATTAGTCGTTCAACCAAAAGGATCTGACTGTACAGTAAGGAATCTAAAATTCATCAGAAATCTAAAATTCACCACCCCTTAAACATTAGTTAATTCTGTGAAGAAAATGATGTTTTTGCTTAAACTTGGTATTTTTCAGTTGAAAGAACCTTAATGTACTATACATTCAACAAATGTCACCTCAGTTCTTTTATCTTATTAGTATTTTAGATATGTGGCGAATTTTAGATTTCTTACTCCAACTACTTAAGTCAAAAATCCCCACTCGCAGGGAATGTTTGAAAAGGGGAGAAGCAATTGCTAACCTGCCCACTGGTGGGATTATGAGTCACTTTAAAGATAAAAGCATGTATTGGTGTTACTATGTTACTGATGCTCAAAAAAATGCTTTCTTTTCAATGAAATACATTAAGTATACTGACGCTGCTTCATTTTCTGAGAATAGTATTACCTGGAGAGTTTTTCATGTGGACCTTACAATGTTTCAGGTTTGGGTTAATTTGATCGATTTTAAGGAATTTTAAAATTTGAACGATACTATCATGGTTATAACACTTAAATATTTTGCAGTACTTTTTACAGTATTTTAACAGTATTATGGTCATTATGGTCCTGTACTTCCATTTGGACAGCAGTATATATCACTATCAAAAAATACTACCCATTTTATTGGATACACTATTTGTCCTAATATGATATAGTTTATGTACCCACGATCATAATATCTTGGTTTCAAGCGTCTTGTGATGATATCGTGAAAAATCACAGCTTGCAATGATGTTACTAGTACTGTGACAAGTGTCTGACTTCGTCCGGTACATTATTGTGTTGTAATGAATAGGAAGGAGAATTTTCATGGAATGCCCATGAACAGAGCCTGCTGCTGGGAGGCTTTTTCTATGGCTACGTGCTGACGCAGGTGATTGGTGGTTATGTGGCGGAAGTGATCGGTCCCAAGATGATCCTTCTGATGGTGGTGTTGATATCTAGCATCATCAACCTACTTACACCTCTGCTGGCTGACTGGCATGTCAGCGCACTTTTTGTCTCCAGAATCATCATGGGTATAAGTCAGGTACGCAGAATATTCTATTATCTATTTCTGTCATTAAGTGTACTTGAAGATGGGACACTTATTGTTTCCCACCCAGGTTTCAGACAGCCACCGCATTATCGTCTTGCTTGAATATCTCCCTTAATATTAGGCCTGTCAAAATGATATTTGGCAGTTATCTTCTATAGGCATGGGAAAAATTTCTGACAGGCATAAATTTGAAAAGGTCAAATTATCCAAAAAAATTTCTTGTACTTGCGTTTTACCAGGTTTTCTTTCAAAGTACAGACTGTCGGTCCACCAAATATGGTAAGCATATTTCTCACATCAAAATCTATGTGCCAGTCAATTTTGAGATCAATCATGCCATAATTGACTGATTAATGAGCGATTGATAATTGGTTGGTAAAAAAAGCTAAAGTTAAGCCTTTCAGCCCCATCTTATGTCTTTTTCAAGGAATTAAGAAGCTGAAAAAGTTTGAATATCATCTTGAAATATGATCGGTGTGACCTTGATTTGACCTTTGACCTTGCTGTAATGACTTTGACATTTAAATGTTGTCCGGGCAATATCTTGGGAACCATGAAGTGTAGAAGGTTAATAGGTGGTAGGTACATTGGTTAGGGGGTGTAGGTGTGCAACATCATAGTGTGACCTTGATTTGACCTTTGACCTTACATAGTGACCTTGAACTTTAAAATCTTGTCCGGGGTATACCTTGGCATCCGTAAGGTGTAGGAAGTTGATATTTGGTAGGACGTTTGTTCATGGGTGTATGTGTGCATCATCATGGTGTGTCCTTGATTTGACCTTTGACCTTCCTGTAGTGAGCTTGACCTATAAAGTTTGTCTGGGCTATATTTTAGAAACCGTAAGGTGTAGGAAGTTGATACTGGGTATGGGCATTGGTTAGGGTGTGTAGGGGTGCAACATCATGGTGTGACCTTGATTTGACCTTTGACTTTGCTGTAGTGACCATGACCCTTAAAATCTTGTCTGGACTATATCTTAGAAACTGTAAGGCGTAGGAAGTTGATACTTGGTAGGGACATTAATAAAGTGTACAGATTTATAATTTTATTACGCTCCAATAGCTTACCATCTGGGACTCAATGCTTATCTCGGGTCGCCGCACCCGACACGGCCAACTCTCGAAAAAAGAGTTCTAATGACCGTCCAAGTATTAGTACCCAGCCTCTGGTGACCCGGTGAGTGAGCATGCGCAGTACGTCCTTCTTGTTGGCCGCCATATTGGAAAGATCGTGTTTATATTTCAAAGACTTTTATGTTCATCTACAGTGAAATATTCAGTGTTTCTCATCGAATTGCATGTAGTTTTATATATATATGCAAAGTGAATGCTTTAGTACGTTTTTTGTGCGTAGAACAGCATTATTGAAGTTTAAAATCGGAATCACCCTGTTATTGCCCAGTGTATATTGTGTGTGCATAACAGCATTACTGGAGTTTTTATTTGGATATCTGTCTATTATCGCCCTAGTTTAAGCATGCAATATGTCTACCGCTAGTGCTGGCAATAGGTCCAGAACCCTTAAATGTCGTCATTTTTGCAATCCTTGGGATTTGCACAACTACTGCCTACCTGTAGGGAATCGTCTAAAGGCAACGACTATTGTGTGACTGGAAAGGGAAAATGTATGGTGTGTGCTTCGTTTACTGAAGAACAAAAGCAAAAAATTATAAATAGAAAGCGGTATGTTAAAAAAGATAAGGCTGGGGTATCCGACGTCTCCAAAGATGAATCTGAGCTCCTGGGAGAGCTGGATCAGGGTGATATTTTTGAAGGTTCCCAGCAAGAGCTCGAACAGGCAGCTCAAAGCACTTATCAATCCCCACCCAAACCCAGCAATGTCATGCTGGGAGATCCCAGAGCCCGAGTGCTGGGACTAGATAACCTTTCCTTAAGAACTCCCCAGCATGTACCCAAGACTCCAGGTACTATGTTGCAGCGTAGGATAGAAAAATCCTTGGGTGATCAGTTCCAAGAACAAATGGGTTCTTTTCAACATTCTATGATAAACGCCTTTAACAAACTCGCTGC
Source organism: Sabellastarte sp. h YS-2021 (assembly GCA_964017235.1). Taxonomy (NCBI): domain Eukaryota; kingdom Metazoa; phylum Annelida; class Polychaeta; order Sabellida; family Sabellidae; genus Sabellastarte; species Sabellastarte sp. h YS-2021. The sequence goes on from OZ024928.1 coordinate 22,551,191, forward strand.
CACAGTGACTGTATCTAAACATCCCCAGGACCCCAGCTCCCCACAGGGGGACCAGACTAAGTCACATTCAAAAACGGGTCCGAGCTCTGCTCCCAGCCCTCTCAGACCTCGGTATCAGCAAGTTACCAGCCATGAACCCATGGACACTACCACAACCCAGGTAGGCCCAGAGTTGCCTCCCAAATTGCGGGCCCAATACTCGGATATTTCCTCAGACCCAGAAATGGCGCCTCCCAGAGCTAAATCAGTTGAAAAGGTCAAAAAACATAAAGACAAATCTAAATACAAGTTCTCCCGTTATGTCAGCTCCTCATATGAGGCATCCCCTCACTGTTCCAAATCCAAAAAATCTGGCAGATCTTCCCCTAAGCAAGGGAATATCTCCAGTGATAGAGATCAGGAAAAATCAAAACAAATGGCTTCCACTATTGTATATAGGGACGTGAGGGAGTTGGACAAAGAAAGAAGGAGGTCTCGTGAAGTCAGGCGGGAGCTGCCCCCTGACCCAATTTATTCTCGGTAGGTGGACCTAAGTGACTTACCATCACAATACACTGAAGACATAGAAACCTTCAGGCAGGTGCTGGGTATTCCTGACCCAAAACATTCAATGCCAGTGTCAAATTTGATTATGGGTCTTAATGAGGAACAAGAAAAACCGAAAGCCAGACCAAAGGGTCCTTCTACCTTTTTACCTGCTAATCCAGCTTTAAAGGAGGAACTAACAAAGTGGGAACAAGGTTTTTAGAACTTAAATCTCACAGAGGGAAAATTGCCTAAAGCTCCTCAAGCCACAGGAAAGTATTACAAAATGGTAGACCCATGTTTTGAGGAAAGAATGCAGGAACTTAACAGAAAGTTTGGAAATATTTGCATTTCCCCCAGACCTCAAGCGGCTCCCGGGGTAAGGGCACCCCTTCATGTGGCCAAAGAACTTGAACATCAAGCCAGGCAAAACATCTGCACTCTCAATTTTTCGGCAGTGTTTAACCACACAATTTCAGAGTGCAGTAGTGTTATGGATCGCTGTCGGGACAGCATCAAGTCCACTATTAAAAAGGCCAAACATCAGATCCTAAAGGGAGCTGACCCTGAGAGGGCCATCAAAAATGCCTATGAGACAACCAGAGACTATATGGATATCTGGGACAAGAGAATCCAGATCCAACAAAGGGCACTAGCATGCCAAAGCAAAGCCATGACCCATATGTTACGCCGAAACTTCCATGTCATGGTCTGTGCAGGTCTCATGAGGTGAGATGCTGAAATGACCAATCTTCACCCAGATTTGGGGGAAACCAGAAGACAAGAGCTACGCAATTCCCTCTTTCTCCCCTCTCCTTTATTTCACTCTCAGCTGGTTCAAGAGGGCGAGGAGTTCCTCCTAAAAAGGGTTCTTCCAAGTCTCAAGGTCAGACTTTCAGACCCTACCAAAATTGGCCCTTTTGTGGCCCTAAGAGAGGCAGAGGACGTTACAGAAAACGCCCCTATGGACAATCTACCCCTGGTAGTTCAGCCTCTTCAAGCAGAGGTAGTTTCAGTAGCAGAGGTAGCAGGGGCCAGTTCAGACCCCATCGCAGGGCAGGGGTCGTGGAAACCCCTCAAACAATGACTCACACAGAGACCCACCAGTTGGAGGCCATCTCATGCAGTTCAGGAGAGCCTGGGTAGAAGAAAATTGTTCAAGCTCCGTCTTAAACATTATTACGAATGGTTACGTGCTTCCTTTTCACCTCAAGCCCAAACTAACCAGACATCCACTGATCATATCAGAATACAAAAATCAACAAAAAGACCGAGCTCTAGCCTCCTGTATCCAGTCTCTCCTGCACAAACATGCAATAGAAAAACTACGAAACATAGAGTCTCTTGGTTTTTACAGTTGCCTGTTTCTAGTCCCAAAGCCACATCTAAAGTGGGGACCAGTCATAGACTTAAGCAGGCTAAATCAATTCCTGAGGATAGAAAGATTCAAGATGGAGACCCTAGAATCAATAAGAACATCCTTGAATACAGGGGAATGGGTCACATCAATAGACCTGCAAGATGCCTACCTCCATATTCCAATTCACCCAAGATCCTGAAAATACCTGCGATTTGCACACAGGTCTCAGATCTATCAGTTCACCTCTCTTCCATTCGGGCTAGCCCCAGCTCCTCAAGTATTCACCATGATAGTAAAAGAGGTAAAACTCATGGCCTTATCACGGGGCATAAGGCTACACCAATATCTGGATGATTGGCTGATCAGGGCTCAATCTCCGGAGGAGTCATCTCACAACACAAAAGTGGTGGTAGACCTAACCGAATCTCTAGGTTGGATGATAAATCAGGTCAAATCGGAGTTGATTCCAAGCTCTTTTGTGGGATACGAATACCATCTAAACTCAGCCCTTGTAAAGCCCACTCAGGAGAGGTGGCAAAAACTACACGCATTAATCCTCAGGATAACCAACCAGTCTGCCCTGACTGCAAGACATTTGATGTCACTCATTGGGTTGCTAGCATCAAACGAAAAAATGGTCCCAGAAGGCCGCCTTCACATGAGACCTTTTCAGTGGCATCTCAAGGAGAACTGGACATTTCCTCAGTCGTTGGACAAGCTCCTTCCCTGGTAAGACTCCATCATAGGTCATCTGGACTGGTGGCAGAATCCACAAAATGTTCTCAAAGGTGCAGATCTCCACCCCCAAGAACACAACGTTCAGGTGTTTACAGATGCCTCAAACGTAGGTTGGGGTGCTCACTTAAATCATGATTCTATCAAAGGACTGTGGTCAGATCTAGAAAAATCATTGCACATAAACATTTTAGAACTAAAGGCAGTGTTCTTGGCCCTAAAACACTTCAGGCTTCAATGCCAAAATCAAACAGTCCTGGTTGCCACGGACAACTCAACGGTAGTAGCCTATATCAACAAACAGGGCGGGACTCACTCAGTAGAGATGTGCGCCCTTCTATGGAGAATCATGAGCTGGTGTCATCGATTCAAAATATCTCTACGTGCCAGACACATTCCAGGGTGCCTAAATGTGATCGCGGACTCCCTGTCAACGGAGTGATCACTACATCCTCAGGTGTTCAAAAGAATTTGCACAAAGTGATTCACACCTCAGGTGGATCTGTTTGCCACTCGGCTAAACCACAAGTTGCCACTATACGTCTCTCCAGTTCCAGATCAAAATGCATGGAACATAGATGCTCTAAACATAAGTTGGTCAAGCCTTGTAGCCTATGCTTACCCTCCAACAGCTCTACTTCCAAAAGTAATACAAAAGGTCTGCCAGTACAACTGCCTCCTAATCCTGATAGCCCCGGGCTGGCCGGGCATGCCCTGGTTCTGGGATCTGGTCCATCTATCAGTGGAAATTCCACTTCAGTTGCCTGCATCTCCAAATCTACTCAAGCAACCAGGTGTTTCACAACAATCCGATATACCTCAACCTCCATGCTTGGTGTCTAGGAGTGAGCAACTCCAAGAACAAGGTTTCTCTTCTGAAGTGGCAGAGAGATTTTATTGCGTTAATACATCCTATCCAATGGACAATTGCTAATCCGGTCGGCGCAGACCGGCCCGCCAAACGCCAGAAAAAGACGTCCTGTGTTGCCACCGGCTGGCCGGTCCGTAGTACTGTGCACTCCCCAGATGGCGCCTCGTACTTCCTTCCTGTCTAGACAACCTGACGTCATAGCATCTTTTTCGTTTGGCGCGTGTACTGTGCAGACGTGTTTTCAACAATCTCCAGATATTTTAAGGAAAGTGTGCATTATGATGGATTTTATACCTTTTTTGCAAATATTTTATTGTAAAAGTGTTACCTACGTATCAAGCACGGATATACATCGAGAAATCTGCTGGAAACGCTCCCTAGCTGACTCAATTTAGTGTTGATGATAGGGTAGTTACGACAGGGAACATGGCAGCCATTTTACTAGTTTCCTCCCATTCAACCATTGTGTTGTTAGGGGCAGATCGACAATATTGAGGAATTATGGATATACAGGTAATTTTATCAGTGTCTTTTGTTTGAGGATACCTTCTGTAACTTCCAGCTACAGTCACCATAGAAACGTCTTTTCTAGTACTACAATAAGTATCACGGAAAACTTCCGTCTACGTAGTTTTGAACACTGTAAATAGAAGGGATTCCCCATGCATTTTAAAGCTGCATTCTTCATCAGAGCGCACTGGTAAAGACTTCTCTGCTGCAACTTCAATCTACGTAGTTTTGAACACTGCAAATTCCCCAAGAGGTGCATTCTTCAGAGCGCACTGGTACCGACTTCTCTGCTGTAAAGCATCAGTCACACCAGCCTAGCTCGAGTATTTAGTGTTTTTTCATCAGAAGCAAGAGATGAATTCTTCAGATTTCTTCAGAGCGCACTGGTCCAGACATCTTTGCTGTAAAGCATTAGTCGACCGGCAAGCTCATGTTCAGCCGACCTCACCTAGTATTTACATAGAAGGAACTTCATCTTTAATCACTCTCAGTCCCTCCCTTGTGGACCCGGCAATGATGTCGGTAGTAAGGGAGGTGGATGGCCAGGAAACTGGTTTGAGTGTACAGCCGGCTGAAAAGAAGAATCGACTTCAGACCGGCCAGGACTTCATCTACAGAGCGCACTGGCCCAGGCTTCTCTGCTTTTAAAGCATCAGCCGGCCGGCCAGCACAAAAGAACGCGACCTCTGACGTCATATCCAGTCAGCCAATCGCGTGCCTTCACGAAGCTGGTCACGTGTTCTCACCGACCAGTCACGAAGTTTATCACGTGATTTACCGAACAAGAAGGTCGGAAGTGAGTTCTTCAGAACTCACGTCTACTGTGACTACAGTCCCTGCTTTGCAGACCCGGCCTGGTTGTCGGTAGTGGGGTTTTGTGCACTGTAAAGTTGCCAGTAAAGCATCACACAAAGAACGCGAATACTGACGTCATCCCCAGTCAGCCAATCGCGTGTCCTTCCGAACAATCACGAAGCAGGTCACGTGTTTTCACCGACCAGGAAGGTCGGAAGTGCATTCTTCAGAACTCACATCTTCTGTGATTCCAGTCCCTGCCTTGCAGACCCGGCTTCATTGGCGGTAGTGGGGTTTGTGGATGAGCAGAATACTGCGCATTTGCATGTTTAAGTATCACAAAAGAACGTCACAACTGACGAGCTCCAATCAGCCAATCACGTGACACACCGAACACCAAGTGTTTCTAAAAATAGTTCACAAGGGCTTTCCCAGTAACTGTCAAATCTACAAATAAGACGTGCGATTTAAGAAATACTTTAATTAATGGAGGAAACCTACAGCAAGTTGAATTCAACACAGATGATAGTTGTAAAATTGCTTCAACAACTGGTTACAGAGTGTACCGACTGGTACTGGCTACACAGCCTTGTACACTTGCTTCAACAACTGGTTACAGAGTGTACCGACTGGTACTGGTTACACAGCCTTGTACACTTGCTTCAACAACTGGTTACAGAGTGTACCGACTGGTACTGGCTACACAGTCTTGTACAATTGTTTGAACCTACTGGTTACAAAGTCTACTAACAGGGTGTTGGCTACACAGTCTTTACTGTACAGTGCTTCAACCCAATTGGTTACACACACACACAAAAAAAAAAAAAAAAAGAGCTGGCTAAATATAGACCAGTAGCTGTCAAAATTCATGGATGACCCCAGTCTGCTAGTTTTTTGTTACAGAGAATTACTAGTTACAGTAAAGTACCGAGTATGGAGCCCGGGTACCGGAGAGAGTTACCTCCGGCTTATTTGGTTACAGAGAATTCTTAGACCGGTCAGTGGTCTTGGTGATATGACAGGGATATGACAGTGTCCCTTATCACACCTCTCAACAACCTGTTATCGGTGCTGGACTTGACTGGAGAGATAATAAATTTTGTCATCATGTCCGGCCAGGGGTCAGACATCTCACAAATGACAATTGCTCTGTAAATACTGCACCTTACAGGCTGCTGGCCCAGGGCGAAGAGTCTATTAATGTGAAAAGTTGTGTCAGCCCCACTGGACCACAATAAGAACAGAGAGACTGTTAACCTGGATCATTGTCACCAGACCGGACCAGTGTCCGGAGGGACAGAAAATGTTTGTCAGAATACCAAATGTCCCAAATGTGGCACACAGTCTGCCTATAGGTTCCAGACTAAGCCCTTTTTGGGAACGTAGGAAGCCTTGGGGGCTGGACCCTAGGTAGTACAACTGTTGAAGGAGGGATACCTATGTCCATATACCTATAGAAGAACAATCCAGGAAATGCCTGAGATTTCACATCCAAGGTCGGGCATACCAGTTCAAGGCCCTGCCATTCAGTTGGTCCACAGCACTTTTGGAGTTCACCGTGATACCAAAGCAGGTGAAATTGATAGCCATACACAAGGATTTAAGAAGCCACCAGTACCTAGATGACTGGTTGGTGAGAGCCAGATCCCACCAGGCTTGTCTCCAACATACACAGGAGCTAGTAAATAATGTGTCAGCAACTGGGTTGGCTGATGAACTTAGAAAAATCAGAGCTGGAGCCCAAACAAGACTTCGATTTTGTAGGCTACCAGTTCGACTTCAGGTCTGATCGGTTCCGACCGACTCTGGACCGGTGGCAGAACCCTCAAGAGACTATGTTTAAACTGCTATCCCTACCGGCTTGCCCGGTCCGGGAATTCATGTCCTTAATAGGTTACTAACATCTACAGAAAAGCATGTTAATCTAGGCAGACTTCATATGAGACCCATACAGTGGCATCTCTAAAACAACTGGAGGGTATCCAGAATCACTGCAAAGGTGATCCAAGTCCCCAGGTCCCTGCACCCCCATTTACAATGGCGGCTGAAGGAAGACAATGCACTTACAGGCCAACCATTACACCCAATTAAACATGCTCTGCAAATATTTACAGACGCATCAATAGAAGGGTGGGGCGCTCACTTAGATGAGCACTTGGCAAGAACAACCTGGTCCCCTCCGGGAAGCAAGTTGTATATATAAACTATCTAGAACTTAAAGCAGCCTTTCTGGCTTTAAAAGAGTTCCAAGACCTTTGCTCAACAAGATAGTACTTGTAGCAACTGACAACACCACAATAGTGTCATACATAAAGGAAGGAGGAATGAGGTCGGGCCCACTTTGTGCCCTTCTATGGAGAATCTTGACCTGGTGTACCAGGAAACAAGTGACTCTAAAGCACGACACATTCCAGGCCGGCCCAATATGGTAGCAGACAGGCTGTCCAGGCTAGGCCAGACCATCCCAACAGTGGTTTCTCCTTCCAGAGGTCTTCCACTCTATGCAGTAGGTGGCACCGGCCCAAAATAAACTTATTTGCCACGAGGTTCAGCAACAAGTCGCCTCTGTTTTGTGTCACCGGTACCGGATCCCCTGGCCACAGCAGTGGATGTGCTCAGTCGGCCATGGTAGGATCTAAAAGCATACACCTTCTCACCATCAGCCATATTGGGCAAAGTGGTGGAGAAGTTGCAAGACTCCCCATGTAGGAGAATCATTCTGATTGCTCTGGGGTGGCCCAACATGCCTTGGTTTTGGGATCTAGTGGCCATGTCCAGCCACATCCCACTGAGCCTGCCCAACCTGTCCAGCCTGTTCACAGCCATTCGATCAGATCCCTCACAGAAATCTGACAAATCTTAATCTCCATGCAGGGCTCCTAGAGCCTCAGCAATCGAGGAGCAGGACTTGTCTGAGGCAGTGGCAGAAAGAATTGAGGCTCCTCAAAGGGGGGTCAATCAGATCAGTCTATGAGGCAAATGGGTCATTTTTTACCAAGTGATGTATCATTCATCAGGTGGACTTCTGTAAAGTCAGTTGTTTACTTCCTTAGGTACCTGTTTCAGGACAGGAAGTTGCAGCCCAGTACCATTGATGGTTACAGGTCAGCCATTGCTGATAGTCTAGAATTTGCCCATCAATGTTAGTAAGGATGAAAATCTCACTCGTCTCCTGGATAGCTTCCACTGAGACAGACCCAAAGGCCGGAGGGTAACCCCCTCCTGGAACCTCTCCCTGGTTTTTGCACCAGCTGACCAGGTTCATTTTGAACCAATTAGAGGCCTCCTTGAAGCATTTGACCTTCAAGGCAGTTTTCCTCTTGGCCCTGGGTTCGGGCAAGCGTAGAAGTGAGATACATGCTTGGCAAACAGCCCAGCACCATTGATGGTTATAGGTCACCCATTGTTGATAAACTGGAAATTCACCCTTCAACATCAGTAAGGACGAAAATCTCGCTCGTCTCCTGGATAGTTTCCTCAGAGACAGACCCAGAGGCAGGAGTGGCATACCCTCCTGGAACTTCTTACTGGCCGTGCACCAGCTAAGAATCCATTTGATCCAATCAAGGAGGCCCCCTTGAAGCATTTGACATTTAAGACGGTATTCCTCTTGGCCCTTGGGTCGGGCAAGTGCAAAAGTGAGATTCATGCCTGGCAAAACTGATATATTGGACACCAATCCGATTGGTCAAAGGTGTCCCTGTATCCATCACCCAGCTTTCTATCCTAGAATCAGCTGGCCATAGAGTGTCCAGTGTGGCCCCTGGGGTTATAACAGCCCTGGCCCCCACTCTGGATAGATCCCTCAAGTCTGACAGGTCCCTCTGTCCGGTCAGAGCATTGTGCTACTATTTGGACAGGACCTCAAACATCAGGCAGAATAAGGAGGTGGTTTTTGTCTCCTTTAAGAAAGGTTTCAACAAAGACATCTCACCTGCCACTATCTCCTCTTGGATCAAGCAGACTGTGATCCTATGTTATGAGCTCTCTGACCAGGAGGCCCACTTTTAACATCAGGTTAAAGCCCATGATGTCAGGGCCTTTGCTGCTTCTAAGGTCTTCCAGTCGGGAGTCTCCTTAGATCCAATCTTGTCAGCCCGCCACTGAAGTCACAATACCTTCACACAGTTCTATATGAAGGGCGGGGCTTGGGCTGATTCAGAGCTTTTCCATTGGGCTAGGTAGTGGCTGCTCAGCAGATCCACAAGTGGCCCTTAGATTGAGGAGATTTGTATATGTGCATAACAGTTCTTCATGTACATAAGAATTAAGTGTGGCGTGCTTCCTTCGGGAGGTTTATTTGCAATCTGGGACTGAACTCATCCCTCTCTTCCCCTACCTCAGAGCAGGTCTGCAAAAGGGGGGGGGGGCGACGGCGGTATAGCCCCGGGTAACCGGCTGCTGACAACCGACCATGGCCTTGCAGGGTTTCCTGACCTTAAAGTCAACCCAGGCCTGGACCTATAGGTCTCCTGACAAAGTCAGCCTAGACCGTAGGTTAAAATTTGCTATTACTTGTGAGTTCACATAAGTCCCTAGTAACTTACCCGCCGACCAAGCGGTAGTTATTCAGCAATTGTCCATTGGATAGGATGTATTAACGCAATAAAATTGCAAATTTAATAAGTAAATTAAATTTTTATAAGTTAATACCCTATCCAATGGACACACAAGATCCTCCCACCGACCCCGCTATCAGCTTACTAGGGGTCTAAGAGGTTTAGACAACGAAAAAGATGCTATGACGTCAGGTTGTCTAGACAGGAAGGAAGTACGAGGCGCCATCTGGGGAGTGCACAGTACTATGGACCGGCCAGCCGGTGGCAACACAGGACGTCTTTTTCTGGCGTTTGGCGGGCCGGTCTGCGCCAACCGGATTAGCAATTGTCCATTGGATAGGGTATTAACTTATAAAAATTTAATTTACTTATTAAATTTGCAAATTGCTGCCCCTCAAAGGTCATCAACAAGATCTATTTATCAAGCAAAGTGGGCCCTTTTTGAAAAATGGTGCAAAGAAAATTTGGTGGATGTCTCCAAACCTTCTATAAAACAAGTCTCAGACTTCTTTATGCACCTATTTCAAGACTTAAATAGACGCCCTTCTACCATTGATGTCTATAGAACGGCTATTTTGGATTACTTGGGCCCAACAGGCCTCCATATAGCTCAGAGTACAGATTTAAACAGGCTTCTCGCAAGTTTTCACCGAGATAGGCCTAAGGCAACTAGAAACATTCCCAAATGGAACTTATCAGTTGTCCTCAATGAACTTACAAAGAAACCCTTTGAACCAATGAAAGCCTCTGACATTAAACATTTGACACTCAAAACAGCATTTTTATTAGCCTTAGCTTCGGGCAAGCGCCGCAGCGAAATCCACGCCTGGGTTGCAAACAAAGTGTCGGACCTTGGTCAATGGGAAAAAGTGGCTTTGTTCCCCTCATCTGACTTCATTGCAAAGAATCAATTAGCTTGCGAAGGAGCTCAAAGTGTATCACCAGTCGTTATCCCTGCCTTAACAACAATAGTAGATAGACAGTTCAAGCAAGACAGATCTGTGCCCAGTACGCACCCTGAGATACTATTTGGATAGAACTAAAGACCTTAGGGGTGACAGATCACTCCTATTCATATCCTTCAAAAAGGGCATTCAACAGACATCAGACCAGCTACCCTGTCTTCATGGCTTAAACAGACAATTTTATTGTGTTATAAACAAGCAGATCAGCAAGCCTTGGACTTGGTCCAAGTGAAAGCTCACGATATCAGAGCCTCTGCAGTCTCTAAAGCCTTTTACGGTGGTGTTTCGGGCAGGCATGTCATTGGAAAGCACACAACACATTTACAAATTTCTACCTAAAAGACTTGACATGGGTAGATAATGATAATAACTTATACCTGGGCCTGGTGGTCGCAGCCCAACAGGTCCTGGACCTTTCCCCTCAGCGAGATCATCTTCGGGAAAAGAAAAGGGGGGGGGGGGGGGGGGGGGGGGGGGGGGTCTCAGCCTCTGTAACCAAGTCCTCCAGAGCCTGACGGACCCAGTCATTCAGGTACTGTACACCAACATACAATATCTGGTAAGGTTGTTATCTTATATTTATCATATTATCTTGTATTGTTTTGTCAAACTTTGTGTAACTTAAGTACCCTCAGGTGACCTTGGCCCAGTGGCCAGTGTTAATCAGTATAATGTAACCTTGTGATTACAGCAGTTAAGGGAATTTAGATTGCACCTTCCTCCTTAAAATCCAGATATTCAGAGGCATATGCTGTCTCAAGTGTGGAGAATATATTTTGTAAATTATTAGGACTATTACGAGTGACCACATATGTTATAACTGTCCTTGGGGCTCTCCTATAAAAAAAAAGAGGTTCTATTGACAATCACAGTCTCAGCTGCAATCCCTGCCTACTAACGGTGGGATTCAGCATTGAGTCCCAGATGGTAAGCTATTGGAGCGTAATAAAATTGAAAATTTTAATTAAATGTAGCTTTTTATAAGCTACGAGCTTACCATCTGGGACTCAGGAGAGTCCCACCCCTACCTCCCCGCTGAAAATTGCAGCTGAGGGGTGGGGCCAACAAGAAGGAGGACGTACTGCGCATGCTCACTCACCGGGTCACCAGAGGCTGGGTACTAATACTCGGACGGTCATTAGAACTCTTTTTTCGAGAGTTGGCCGTGTCGGGTGCGGCGACCTGAGATAAGCATTGAGTCCCAGATGGTAAGCTTGTAGCTTATAAAAAGCTACATTTTATTGCGTTAATACATCCTATCCAATGGACAAATGCTAATCCGGTCGGCGCAGACCGGCCCGCCAAACGCCAGAAAAAGACGTCCGGTGTTGCCACCGGCTGGCCGGTCCGTAGTACTGTGCACTCCCCAGATGGCGCCTCGTACTTCCTTCCTGTCTAGACAACCTGACGTCATAGCATCTTTTTTGTTTGGCGCGTGTACTGTGCAGACGTGTTTTCAACAATCTCCAGATATTTTAAAGAAAAGTGTGCATTATGACGGTTTTTATACCTTATTTGCAAATAATTTATTGTAAAAGTGTTACCTTCATATCAAGCACGGATATACATCGAGAAATCTGCTGGAAACGCTCCCTAGTTGACTCAATTTAGTGTTGATGATAGGGCAGTAATCTACGAGAATATGAAGGCAGTCATTTTCTAGTTTCCTCCCATTCAACAATTGTGTTGTTAGGGGCAGATCGACAATATTTAGAAATATAATGGATATACTACTTACAAGGTATTTTTATACGTGTTTTTTGTTTGAATGTACCTGCTGTGACCTTCCAGCTACAATCACCATAGAAACGTCTTTTCTAGTACTACAAGTAGAAATCACGGGAAACTTCAGTCTTCGTAGTTTTGAACACTGTTAAGAAGGAATTCCCCCAGCAAGATGCATTCTTCATCTTCAGAGCGCACTGGTACTGACTTCTCTGCTGTATAGCATCAGTCACACCAGCCTAGCTTGAGTATTCAGTGTTTCTTCATCAGAAGCAAGAGATGAATTCTTCAGATTTCTTCAGAGCGCACTGGTCCAGACATCTTTGCTTTAATGCATTAGTCGACCGGTAAGCTTATATATATGTACATCAGCAGCAAGAGATGAATTCTTCAGATTTCTTCAGAGCGCACTGGTCCAGACATCTTTGCTGTAAAGCATTAGTCGACCGGCAAGCTCGTAGTCAGCCGACCTCACCCTAGATTTTACATAGAAGAAACTTCATCTTTAATCACTCTCAGTCCCACCCTTGTGGACCCGGCACTTGTGTCGGTAATAAAGGCAGTGGATGGCCAGGAAACTGGTTTGAGGGTACAGCCGGCTGAGAAGAAGAACCGACTCCAGACCGGCCAGGAATTTCATCTACAGAGCGCACTTGTCCAGGCTTCTTTGCTTTAAAAGCATCAGCCGACCGACCATCTCAAAAGAATGCGACCTCTGACGTCATATCCAGTCAGCCAATCGCGTGTCCTTCTGACCCATCACGAAGCAGGTCACGTGTTTTCACCGACCTCAGAGGTCGGAAGTGCGTTCTTTCAGAACTCACGTCTACTGTATTCCAGTCCCTGCCTTGCAGACCCGGCCTGGTTGTCGGTAGTGGGGTTTGGTGGACTGTAAAGTTGCCAGTAAGCATCACACCAAGAACGCGAATACTGACGTCATCCCCAGTTAACCAATCGCGTGTCCTACCGACCAGTCACGAAGCTGGTCACGTGGTTTCACCGACCAGGTCACGAAGTAAATCACGTGATTCACCGCACAGGAAGGTCGGAAATGGTCGGAAGATACGACCAGGTCACGAAGCTGATCGTCATCTCCAGTCAGCCAATCACATTCTCCCTCCGACCAGCAAACTGGTCATGTGACACACCGACCAACACTTGTTTCTAAATATAGATCATAAGGGCTTTCCCAGCAACTGTCAAATCTACAAATAAGACGTGCGTTCAAAAGAAATACTTTATTAATGGCGGAAACCTACAGCCAGCTGATTTCAACACAAGATAGTTGTAAGTACATTTACTTCAACAACTGGTTACAGAATCTACCGGCTAAACAGCCTTGTACAGTTACTTCAACAACTGGTTACAGTGCACCAACTGACTACACAGCCTTATACAGTAGCTTTAACAACTGGTTACAGTGTACTGGCAGGGTACCGGCTACACAGCCCTGTACACTTGCTTCCACAACTGTTTTCAGAGTGTACTGACAGGTACCGACTACACAACCCTATAAACTTGCCTCAATGACTGGTTACAGAGTGTACCGGCTGGTACTGGCTACACAGCCTTGTACACTTGCTTCAACTACTGGCTACAGAGTGTACCGGCTGGTACTTGCTACACAGTCTTGTACACTTGCCTCAACAAGTGGTTACAGAGTGTACCGGCTCGTAGTGGCTACACAGCCTTGTACACTTGCCTCAACAACTAGTTACAGAGTGTACCGGCTGGTACTGGCTACACAGCCTTGTAGACTTGCCTCAACAGCCTTGTACACTTGCTTCAACAACTGGTTACAAAGTGTACCGGCTGGTACTGGCTACACAGCCTAGTACACTTGCTTCAACCTACGGGTTACAAGTCTACTAACAGGGAGCTTGCTACACAGTCCTTACTGAATAGTGCTTCGACCCAACTGGTTACAAAAAAAAAAAAAAAAAAAAAAGCTGGCTAAATATAGACCAGTAGCTGTCAATTGGTTGGTGACCCCAGCCTGCCAGTGTTTTGCCAGTTACAAAGAATTGTTGGTTACAGTTAAGTACCGGGTATGGAGTCCTGGTACCGGACAGAGTTGCCTAAGGTTAATTTGGTTACAGAGTATTCTTAGACCGGTCAGGGGTCTTGGTGATGTGACATGACAGTGTCCCAAGCTACTGCCAGGCAACCTTCCCTTATCATATCTCTCAACAACCTGTTATCAGTGCTGGACTTGGCTGGAGAGATAATAAATTTTGTCATCATGTCTAGCCAGGGGTCAGACATCTCCCGAATGACAATTGCTCTGTAAATGCTGCACCTTGCAGGCTGCTGGCTTGGGGTGAAGAGTCTATTAATGCGAAAAGTTGTGTCAGCCCCACCAGACCACAATAAGAACAGAGAGACTGTTAACCTGGATCATTGTCACCAGACGGGACCAGTGTCCGGAGGGACAGAAAATGTTTATCAAAATACCAAATGTCCCAAATGTGGCACACAATCTGCCTGTAGGGTCCAGACTAAGCCCTTTTTCGGGAACTTAGAAAGCCTTGGGGGCTGGACCCTAGGTATTACAAATGTTCAAGGAGGGATACCTACTCCCATATACCTATACAAGAACAATCCAGGTAATGCCTGATATTCGGTTTGTCCACAGCACCTTTGGAGTTCACTGTGATACCAAAGGAGGTGAAATTTGTGACCATACACAAGGATTTAAGAAGCCACCAGTACCTAGACGACTGGTTGGTGAGAGCCAGATCCCAGGCTTGTCTCCAACATATACAGGAACTAGTAAATAATGTGTCAGCAACTGGGTTGGCTGATGAACTTACAGAAGTCAGAGCGGGAGCCCAAACAAGACTTTGATTTTGTAGGCTACCAGTTCGACCTCCGGTCTGATCCGGTCCGACTGACTCCAGACCGGTGGCAGAACCTTCAAGAGAAAATGCTGAAATTGCTGTCCCTACCAGCTTGCCCGGTCCGGGAATTCAGGTCCGTGATAGGCTTACTAACAGCTACAGAAAAGCAAGTTCATGTAGGCCAACTTCATATGAGACTCACTCAGTGGCATCACAAACACAACTGGAGGGTCCCAGAATCACTGGAAAAGGTGATCCCAACCCCCAGGTCCTTGCACCCCCATTTACAATGATGGCTGAAGGAAGACAATGTACTTACAGTCCAACCATTACACCCAATAAAACATGCTCTGCAAATAATTACAGACGCATCAATAGAAGGGTGGGGCGCTCGCTTAGACGAGCACCTTGCAAGAGCAACCTGGTCCCCTCCGGGAAGCAAACTGCAGATAAACTATCTAGAACTTAAAGCAGTCCTTCTGGTTTTAAAAGAGTTCTAGGACCTTTGCTCAACAAGATAGTACTTGTAGCAACTGACAACACCACAGTAGTGTCATACTTAAACAAGGAAGGAGGCATGAGGTCGTGCCCACTTTGTGCCCTACTATGGAGAATCTTGACCTGGGTACCAGGAAACAAGTGACTCTAAAGCACGACACATTCCAGGCCGGCCAAATGTGGTAGCAGACAAGCTATCCAGGCTAGGCAAGACCATCCAAACAGTGGTTTCTCCTTCCAGAGGTTTTCCACTCTATGCAGCAGGTGGCACCGGCCCAAAATAGACTTATTTGCCACGAGATTCAAAAACAGGTTGCCTCTGTGTCACTGGTACCGGATCCCCTGGTCACAGCAGTGGATGCGCTCAGTCAGCCATGGTAGGATCTGAAGCATACACCTTCCCACCATCAACCATATTGGGCAAAGTGGTGGAGAAGTTGCAAGACTCCCCATGCAAGAGAATCATTCTGATTGCTCCGGGGTGGCCCAACATGTCTTGGTTTTGGGATCTAGTGGCCACGTCCGGCCAAATCCCACTGAGCCTGCCCAATATGCCCAACCTGTTGACAGCCATTCAGTCAGACGCCTCACAGAAGTCTGACAAATCTTAATATCCATGCAGGGCTCCTAGAGCCTCAGCAATTGAGGAGCAGGGTTTGTCTGAGGCAGTGGCAGCAAGAGTTGAGGCTCCTCAAGGGGATCAATCAGATCAGGCTATGAGGCCAGTGAGCCATTTTTACAAGTGATGTATCATTCATCAGGTGGACTTCGGGGCACCCCCTGTAAAGTTAGTTGCTGACTTCCATATGTACCTATTTCAGGACAGGAAGTTGCAGCCCAGCACCATTGATGGTTACAGGTCAGACATTGCTGATAGACTGGGAAATTCGCCCATCAATATCAGTAAGGATGAAAATCTCACTCATCTCCTGGATAGTTTCCACTGAGACAGACCCAAAGGCCGGAAGGGAATCCCTTCCTGGAACCTCTCCCTGGTTTTTGCACCAGCTGACAAGGGTCATTTTGAACCAATTAAAGAGGCCTCCTTGAAGCTTTTGACCTTCAAGACAGTTTTCCTCTTGGCCCTGGGGTCGGGCAAGAGTAAAAGTGAGATACATGCTTGGCAAAACAGAAATATTAGACACCAGTCCGACTGGTCAATGTGTCCCTGTACCCATCACCCAGCTTTCTCTCCAAGAAGCAGCTGGCCCAAGAGGGTCCAGACAGTGTGGCCCCAGGGGTATAACAGCCCTGGCCCCCAACTCTGGATAGATCCCTCAAGTCTGACAGGTCCCTTTGTCCAGTCAGGGCATTGCGCTACTATTTGGACAGGACCTCGGGCAGAATAAGGAGGTGGTTTTTGTCTTCTTTAAGAAAGGTTTTGACAAAGACATCTCACCTGCCACTATCTCCTCTTGGATCAAGCAGACTGTGATCCTATGTTATGAGCTCTCGGACCAGGAGGCCCACATTTTACATCAGGTTAAAGCCCATGATGTCAGGGCCTTTGATGCTTCTAAGGTCTTCCAGTCAGAAGTTTCCTTAGATACAGTCTTGTCAGCCTGCCACTGAAGTCACATAATACCTTCACATGGTTCTATCTGAAGGGCGGGGCTTGGGCTGACTCAGAGCTTTACCAATTGGGCTCGGTAGTGGCTGCTCAGCAGATCCACAAGTGGCCCTTAGATGGAGGAGATTTGTATATATATATATATATATATAAACAGTTCTACCAGCACATAGTATAAAATGTGGTGTGCTTCCTTCGGGAGGTTTATTGGCTTTCTGGGACTGAACTCATCCCTCTCTTCCCCTACCTCAGAGCAGGTCTGTTAAAAAGTGGGGGGGGGGGCGACGTCGGTATAGCCCCCGGATAACCGGCTGTTGGCAACCGACCAAGGTCTTACAGGGTTTCCTGATCTTAGGGTCAACCCAGGCCTGGACCTATAGGTCTCCTGACGAAGTCAGCCTAGACCGTAGGTTAAAATTTGCTATTACTTGTGAGTTCACATAAGTCCCTAGTAACTTACCCGCCAACCAAGCGGTAGTTATTCAGCATTTGTCCATTGGATAGGATGTATTAACGCAATAAAATTGCAAATTTAATAAGTAAATTAAATTTTTATAAGTTAATACCCTATCCAATGGACATACAAGACCCTCCCACCGACCCCGCTATCAGCTTACTAGGGGTCTAAAAGGTTTAGACAACGAAAAAGATGCTATGACGTCAGGTTGTCTAGACAGGAAGGAAGTACGAGGCGCCATCTGGGGAGTGCACAGTACTACGGACCGGCCAGCCGGTGGCAACACAGGACGTCTTTTTCTGGCGTTTGGCGGGCCGGTCTGCGCCGACCGGATTAGCATTTGTCCATTGGATAGGGTATTAACTTATAAAAATTTAATTTACTTATTAAATTTGCAATTTAATTAAAATTTTCAGTTTACTGATTAAATGCCATTATTTTACCATTGAATTTTCATTTTAACATCTTTTCACTTCTTCTGTATCTCATTGTGTTGAAAACTATTCCCCAGGGTTGTATGGTACGGGCATCTGCAATGATATTTTTCTTATTTTTATTTTAGTATATACAGAGATATCTTCTTCTCTTATCACTTATGTGAATCACTGTTGTGCCAGGATTTCTGCTTCATGATTTTTTTTTGTTAATATTTTGGAAACCATGTAACCCACAAATATGTTATTTATATCATTAGAAAGGTAGTATTACAGCCCTTGTGTTAAGTTTTTATTATGTAAAAATGGTGGAGAAATTGTAAGTTAAACAATAAAGTTTTTATATTCACATTTGAGATATACCATTTAAACATCAGAAACATACAGCTACCACTGTAGCCCTGTCTGTAGTGTGTTGGACTTGTCATCTTGCCTTGTCAGTCAGCTGACATTATGGCATCACTCTGCGGCGTCTGTGTATGTGTCTGCATCCGAGTCCATGTGAACAACTTCTCCAAAACTACAAGGGCCAGAGACATGCTGTTAATTTTAAAAGATACCTTATCTATCTAGGATGAAAAATTGTTCAAGGCATGCAGATCTGTTCGTTCGTCTGTTCCCCAGAGCCATTGCAAGTCAGGTACCCCCACCTAAAGTGTGAACATTTCAACACTTTATCCCAATTTTCTCATTGACTATTGCAGGGATTTCTCTCTTATCTTGCATATATGTACTACGCCACAAGTAGGTTCCCTTGTGTGAGTATCAGGCCTGGATCTTTCTTAGGTATTGTTTATGAACTTTTAAATAATTTTTAATGCATTAAAATTTGCGAAATCATGGATGAAATCACTTATAATTTGAAAAGCATTGCATTTAGAGCATTTTGTTAAAATATGTTATTCAGCTACTTAGCTACAACATGGTGAGTAACTTGGGTGTTTATCAAAATAGCTAAGTGAGTAACAGCTACATTCTGACTTTTCAGTAGCTTCCATAATGATTAAAATCATTTGTAACTTGAAAACTATTGCAGTTAGAGAATTTTGTATAGATATGTTATTCAGCTACTTTTGGGTCAACTATAACATAGTAAAATTGCAGACCTGTAGCTCATTGTATAGCTGAGTAATAGCTACTTTTAGGTTATCACTGTTGAGTAAATTGCTTGTAACTTGAAAACTATTGGATTTAGGGTACTTTGTTTCATGTATTATTCATGTATTTATGAATCAGCTATAGTTTAGTTTATTATAGTGACATGTATTATGTTCACAAGGATTATACAAAAACTATTAAAGTAATACCCAGCCCTATATGGGCTTATAAGTCACTTTAAATAGAGAGTTAATAACAAACAGAGCAAACATATTTTGAGGTAAGATACAGTAAATAAAGACAGCAATTCAATACATAAAAATTAACAATATAATTTACTTTTTCTTTCTTGCCACAAATCAAAAATAAAATTAATAACCATATTGACATTCATATGAGTTAATACCCTTGATAATTGATCTATTAATAATTCAGATTTATCTATATTTAAAATTTTGAAATATTTCATACGAATCAGCTCTAAAGCTGGACAAACACAAACAAAATGTATCTCATCTTCTACATCTTTTTTACACAGTTTACATGTTCTCTCATTAATTTTTAATCTAACATAACGACCCAATTCTATTTCTAAAGGCAAGATTCTTATTCTAAGTTGACAAAGGATTGAGCGTTTAGATTTGGAGTAAGTTTTGATATATGCTTCGGTTTCCATGTCTTGTTTAAATAGTGAAAATGTACGTAATTTAGGCTTATAAGGTATTTTCGATTGCCATTCTTCATGCATTAAGGTCAGCACTTTCTCAGTAAGTTGAACTAAATTTACCTCCAAACCATTTTCAAAGTAGTCTCCTATATCTAAGTCATTAAAAATTTCATTTATATGAGATTCCCAACAGTTGTTTGAATAATTTTGAATATTCCATTCAAATATGTGCCTGGTAAGGGTGTTATTAGTGCAGCATAGTCTGTTCCAAAAGCGTAGATTTGAAATGTAATACCTGTATTTTGGGATCATCCATCCCATTTCTGCTTGAAGTCCCAATGTAGGAGCATTACGATGCAAGCCAAGAAAATACCGTATAGCCCTGTTTTGAACTTTATCTGCGAATTTAAAATTTCTATGGCTCCAAATAGTTGAGCAGTAATCTAATATCGGCCAGATACAGGAGTCATATAATTTTGTGAAAGTATTGAAAGTTAAGCTTTTGTATGTTTTAAATTTAGATATCATTTTTGCTAAAGCTCGACCAGCCGATGAGGCTAACATTTCAGCACACTGTTCAAATTTAAGGTGTTCGTCTAATATTATTCCCAAGTATTTATATTTAGAGACCACCTTCAATGGTTTTGTACCAATTTTGAATTCAGATTGGGTAACTGCCTTTTTCACCCCTCTGAAATGAATAATTTCACTTTTTGCATCATTCACTGAAAGTCTCCATTTTTGGCACCATGCAAGTAAACAGTTAAGCATTGACTGAAGATCGTGTTCACTTTCAGCCAGAAGTACAATATCATCAGCATATAACAATAGGCTGATTCTTTTCTCACCAATAGCAATTCCCAGGTTTAATTTGTTCATTTCGTAAATTAAATCATTAATAAAAATATTAAAAAGTGTGGGAGATAGTGTGTCACCCTGCCTCACCCCAAGTAAAGATTGAAACCAACCAGTAAAGTGTCCATTAAGTCTTACACAGTTCATGGTATCACTATAAAGGGCTTTTATAGCAAAGTAGATTTTACCATCAATATTAAATTGTAATAATTTATTCAATAGCAATTCTCGATTTACACAATCAAAGGCTTTTGCCATGTCTATAAATGCTGCGTATGTGTCTTTATTTTTGCTGAGCCTATGTTGAATAATTGAAGTCAAGTTATACACTTGGTCCTCACAAGATTTGCCTTTTCTGAAACCCATTTGTTCATCTCCTAGGAATTCCATTATATTTAGATATTGAACTATTCTAGAGTTTAAGATACCAGTGTATATTTTACTTACACATGACAATAAGCTTACTGCCCGATAGGACAAAGGGCAATACGGGTCTTTGTCAGCACCTTTGGGTATTGGACTTATCACTGCTTTTAACCATGCTGAGGGAACTAATGACTTATCAAAACACAGTTTAAACAATCGATATAGTAACATAATACAGTCAGGGTGCTTCAAAACTTCATTGGGTATGTTATCAAAGCCAACTGATTTATTAAGTTTGGATTTGTTTATTTGTGCTTCTACTTCATCATAGGATATATCACAATTGAGCAAAATATTCTGGTTATTCATGGCTTTCATGTTTAATTCAGTTTCCCTGTTTAACTTTTTAATCGTGTGTAAAAAATATTCATCGAAATCATTTATTGACGTATTGTAAAGTTTGGTGAAGTCAGTTTCCCATTTATGCAGTACATCTTTGGGGTCAGATGATAAAATACCATTTTTATATACTGCCATTGGAATGTCACTTTTCTTACAACCAAGAGAGTTGATAGTTTGCCAAAATTTTTTAGGGTCAGTTTTACTTATTTTTTCTAAATTCTCCACAAAGTGTTTATTGTATTGTCTTTCCTTTCTTTGAAGTAATTTATCAAAAACATTTTTTGCCTGAATGAAGTCATGTTTATATTTTGACTTGACCTGACTGGCCCCTTTACATTTTAAAAACAACTTTTCTTTTGATGACATACAAAGAAAACTCTTGGTTAATTCTTCATCCCAAAAAGGTTTATTGTTTTTGAACTTTTTCTTTGACTTGGTTCCTACTTTTTTGATTTCCAGATAGTTATCCATTTCATTTAATAATGTTGTACAAGTTTTGATGTAAAGGTTATCAAGTTCGGCTTGATTACTGACCTTGTTTTGGTAGAAATCAATTAATTCAGCAATTGCCAAATGCCAAGCTCTATTATTTCTAAAGTCAACAGGTAAACAATTGAATTTGTGTTTCTTTAACAATGATTTGGGGTCACACATTTTGGGTTCTAAATGGATTTGTTCCCCAGAGCTATCAATATCAGCTGTTTCACATTCAATATCAGTTTCTAGGTGATTTATACACAAATTATACTTTTCAGCATTGAATGGAGAAAAATCTAACAATAACACAGAGTGATCAGGTGGTTTACACTTGTCTGAAATAAGATTAAAAAGTTTATATTTCTCCATTATTTCAGATATTGTTACCACTTTAAAAACTTTACACATATCAATGTTATTTTGGTGAATCAAGAAATAGTCTACAACAGAGTTTCCTTTGGTATTTAAACATGTGAAATTATCATACTCAGGTGTCACTCTTCCATTTACAATGCAAAATTTCATATCTTTTAAAAAATCAATAAAGCTCTCACCATATGTATTTTTTACCATATCAATACTTTTTCTTGGTTTAATTTCATCTAAATTTTCTATGAAATCATTTTCCTTTCCAATGCGACAGTTAACATCTCCACATATCAAAATACAGTCTGCATGTAAATTTATATATATTTCTGAAATAAGATGACTGAAAAAAGTATCAGTATTTGCATAAAATGAACCATCTGGAGGCAAATAGCAAGATATCAAAATGAGAGTAAACTTTGTGTGCTTGTTTTTCAACTGAACAATTATAATCCCTTCTACAGATTTGTCAATAAGAGACACTTCATATATGCTAAGTATTTTAACATTGACGAAAACCCCCACACCACCTGACCCTTTTCTAAATCCAGCTGGTGCTATTTTTCTATTGTTTCCAAACCAAATATACCCATTTATGTTAATTGTTTCATTGCTTTTTATGTCAGCTGACTTGTCAGTCAGCTGGCATTATGTCGTCACTCTGCGGCGTGGGCGTACGCGTATGCGTACGCGTCCGCGTCCGCGTGAACAACTTCTCCTCCAAAACTACAAGGCCTAGAGACGTGCTGTTTTTTTAAAAGATACCTTATCTATCGAGGATGAAAAATTGTTCAAGGCATGCAAATCTGTCTGTTCGTCTGTTTGCTAGAGACATTACAAGGGGGGTACCCCCACCAAAAGTGTGAAAATTTCAACTTTTTATCACAATTTTCTCAGTGACTATTGCAGGGATTTCTCTCATATCTTGCATATATGTACTAGGCCAGAGGTAGATTCTCTTGTGTGAGTATGAGACCTGGATCTCTCTTACTTTTTTTTTAATAAATTTTTTTAATAATTTTTAATGCATTAACATTCATGAAATCATGCACAAAATCATTTATAACTTGAAAACTGTTGCATCTAGAGCATTTTGTTAAAATATGTTATTCAGCTACTTTTTTCATAGCTACAATATGGTGAGTAAGTTGGGTGTCTGTCTCAATAGCTAAGTGAGTAATAGCTTCTTTTGGGCTTTTCAGTAACTTCCATCATGAGTAGAATCACTTGTAACTTAAAATCTATTGCATTTAGAGAATTTCGTATAAATATGTTATTCAGCTACTTTTGGGTCAGCTATAACATAGTAAAATTTTAGACCTGTAGCTCATGGCATAGCTGAGTAATAGCTACTTTTAGGTTATCACTGTTGAGTAAATTGCTTATAACTTCAAAACTATTGCATTTAGAGAATTTTGTATAAATATGTTATTCAGCTACTTTTGGGTCAGCTATAACATAGTAAAATTTCAGACCTGTAGCTCATGGCATAGCTGAGTAATAGCTACTTTTAGGTTATCACTGTTGAGTAAATCGCTTATAACTTGGAAACTATTGCATTTAGAGTATTTTGTTTCAATATGTTATTCACCTATTTTGGGATCAGCTATAACATAGTGAAGTTTCAGATCTGTGGCTCATTGCATAGCTGAGTAATAGCTACTTTGAAGTTCTCACTATTGAGTAAATCAGTTGTAATTGGAAAACTATTGCATTTAGAGAATTTCGTATAAATATGTTATTCAGCTACTTTTGGGTCAGCTATAACATAGTGAAATTACAGACCTGTAGCTCATGGCATAGCTGAGTAATAGCTACTTTTAGGTCATCACTATAGAGTAAATCAGTTGTAACTTGAAAACTATTGCATTTACAGTATTTTGCTTAAATATGTTGTTCACCTACTTTTGGGTCAGCTATAACATAGTAAAATTTCAGACCTGTAGCTCATGGCATAGCTGAGTAATAGCTACTTTTAGGTCATCACTATTGAGTAAATCAGTTGTAACTTGAAAACTATTGCATTTACAGTATTTTGCTTTAATATGTTGTTCACCTACTTTTGGGTCAGCTATAACATAGTGAAATTTCAGACCTGTAGCTCATTGCATAGCTGAGTAATAACTACTTTGAGGTTCTCACTATTGAGTAAATCAGTTGTAATTGGAAAACTATTGCATTTAGAGAATTTAGTATAAATATGTTATTCAGCTACTTTTGGGTCAACTATAACATAGTAAAATTTCAGACCTGTAGCTCATGGCATAGCTGAGTAATAGCTACTTTTAGGTCATCACTATTGAGTAAATCAGTTGTAACTTGAAAACTATTGCATTTACAGTATTTTGCTTAAATATGTTGTTCACCTACTTTTGGGTCAGCTATAACATAGTAAAATTTCAGACCTGTAGCTCATGGCATAGCTGAGTAATAGCTACTTTTAGGTTATCACTGTTGAGTAAATCGCTTATAACTTGGAAACTATTGCATTTAGAGTATTTTGTTTCAATATGTTATTCACCTATTTTGGGATCAGCTATAACATAGTGAAGTTTCAGATCTGTGGCTCATTGCATAGCTGAGTAATAGCTACTTTGAAGTTCTCACTATTGAGTAAATCAGTTGTAATTGGAAAACTATTGCATTTAGAGAATTTCGTATAAATATGTTATTCAGCTACTTTTGGGTCAGCTATAACATAGTAAAATTTCAGACCTGTAGCTCATGGCATAGCTGAGTAATAGCTACTTTTAGGTCATCACTATTGAGTAAATCAGTTGTAACTTGAAAACTATTGCATTTACAGTATTTTGCTTAAATATGTTGTTCACCTACTTTTGGGTCAGCTATAACATAGTAAAATTTCAGACCTGTAGCTCATGGCATAGCTGAGTAATAGCTACTTTTAGGTCATCACTATTGAGTAAATCAGTTGTAACTTGAAAACTATTGCATTTACAGTATTTTGCTTTAATATGTTGTTCACCTACTTTTGGGTCAGCTATAACATAGTGAAATTTCAGACCTGTAGCTCATTGCATAGCTGAGGAATAACTACTTTGAGGTTCTCACTATTGAGTAAATCAGTTGTAATTGGAAAATTATTGCATTTAGAGAATTTAGTATAAATATGTTATTCAGCTACTTTTGGGTCAACTATAACATAGTAAAATTTCAGACCTGTAGCTCATGGCATAGCTGAGTAATAGCTACTTTTAGGTCATCATTATTGAGTAAATCAGTTGTAACTTGAAAACTATTGCATTTACAGTATTTTGCTTAAATATGTTGTTCACCTACTTTTGGGTCAGCTATAACATAGTAAAATTTCAGACCTGTAGCTCATGGCATAGCTGAGTAATAGCTACTTTTAGGTCATCACTATTGAGTAAATCAGTTGTAACTTGAAAACTATTGCATTTACAGTATTTTGCTTAAATATGTTGTTCACCTACTTTTGGGTCAGCTATAACATAGTAAAATTTCAGACCTGTAGCTCATGGCATAGCTGAGTAATAGCTACTTTTAGGTTATCACTGTTGAGTAAATCAGTTGTAATTGGAAAACTATTGCATTTAGAGAATTTAGTATAAATATGTTATTCAGCTACTTTTGGGTCAACTATAACATAGTAAAATTTCAGACCTGTAGCTCATGGCATAGCTGAGTAATAGCTACTTTTAGATCATCACTATTGAGTAAATCAGTTGTAACTTGAAAACTACTGCATTTACAGTATTTTGCTTAAATATGTTGTTCACCTACTTTTGGGTCAGCTATAACATAGTAAAATTTCAGACCTGTAGCTCATGGCATAGCTGAGTAATAGCTACTTTTAGGTCATCACTATTGAGTAAATCAGTTGTAACTTGAAAACTATTGCATTTACAGTATTTTGCTTAAATATGTTGTTCACCTAGTTTTGGGTCAGCTATAACATAGTAAAATTTCAGACCTGTAGCTCATGGCATAGCTGAGTAATAGCTACTTTTAGGTCATCACTATTGAGTAAATCAGTTGTAACTTGAAAACTATTGCATTTACAGTATTTTGCTTAAATATGTTGTTCACCTACTTTTGGGTCAGCTATAACATAGTAAAATTTCAGACCTGTAGCTCATGGCATAGCTGAGTAATAGCTACTTTTAGGTTATCACTGTTGAGTAAATCGCTTATAACTTGGAAATTATTGCATTTAGAGTATTTTGTTTCAATATGTTATTCACCTATTTTGGGGTCAGCTATAACATAGTGAAGTTCCAGACCCGTGACTCATTGCATAGCTGAGTAATAGCTACTTTTAGGTTATCACTGTTGAGTAAATCGCTTATAACTTGGAAACTATTGCATTTAGAGTATTTTGTTTCAATATGTTATTCACCTATTTTGGGATCAGCTATAACATAGTGAAGTTTCAGATCTGTGGCTCCTTGCATAGCTGAGTAATAGCTACTTTGAAGTTCTCACTATTGAGGAAATCAGTTGTAATTGGAAAACTATTGCATTTAGAGAATTTCGTATAAATATGTTATTCAGCTACTTTTGGGTCAGCTATAACATAGTGAAATTACAGACCTGTAGCTCATGGCATAGCTGAGTAATAGCTACTTTTAGGTCATCACTATTGAGTAAATCAGTTGTAACTTGAAAACTATTGCATTTACAGTATTTTGCTTAAATATGTTGTTCACCTACTTTTGGGTCAGCTATAACATAGTAAAATTTCAGACCTGTAGCTCATGGCATAGCTGAGTAATAGCTACTTTTAGGTCATCATTATTGAGTAAATCAGTTGTAACTTGAAAACTATTGCATTTACAGTATTTTGCTTAAATATGTTGTTCACCTACTTTTGGGTCAGCTATAACATAGTAAAATTTCAGACCTGTAGCTCATGGCATAGCTGAGTAATAGCTACTTTTAGGTCATCACTATTGAGTAAATCAGTTGTAACTTGAAAACTATTGCATTTACAGTATTTTGCTTAAATATGTTGTTCACCTACTTTTGGGTCAGCTATAACATAGTAAAATTTCAGACCTGTAGCTCATGGCATAGCTGAGTAATAGCTACTTTTAGGTTATCACTGTTGAGTAAATCAGTTGTAATTGGAAAACTATTGCATTTAGAGAATTTAGTATAAATATGTTATTCAGCTACTTTTGGGTCAACTATAACATAGTAAAATTTCAGACCTGTAGCTCATGGCATAGCTGAGTAATAGCTACTTTTAGATCATCACTATTGAGTAAATCAGTTGTAACTTGAAAACTATTGCATTTACAGTATTTTGCTTAAATATGTTGTTCACCTACTTTTGGGTCAGCTATAACATAGTAAAATTTCAGACCTGTAGCTCATGGCATAGCTGAGTAATAGCTACTTTTAGGTCATCACTATTGAGTAAATCAGTTGTAACTTGAAAACTATTGCATTTACAGTATTTTGCTTTAATATGTTGTTCACCTACTTTTGGGTCAGCTATAACATAGTGAAATTTCAGACCTGTAGCTCATTGCATAGCTGAGTAATAACTACTTTGAGGTTCTCACTATTGAGTAAATCAGTTGTAATTGGAAAACTATTGCATTTAGAGAATTTAGTATAAATATGTTATTCAGCTACTTTTGGGTCAACTATAACATAGTAAAATTTCAGACCTGTAGCTCATGGCATAGCTGAGTAATAGCTACTTTTAGGTCATCACTATTGAGTAAATCAGTTGTAACTTGAAAACTATTGCATTTACAGTATTTTGCTTAAATATGTTGTTCACCTACTTTTGGGTCAGCTATAACATAGTAAAATTTCAGACCTGTAGCTCATGGCATAGCTGAGTAATAGCTACTTTTAGGTTATCACTGTTGAGTAAATCGCTTATAACTTGGAAATTATTGCATTTAGAGTATTTAGTTTCAATATGTTATTCACCTATTTTGGGGTCAGCTATAACATAGTGAAGTTCCAGACCCGTGACTCATTGCATAGCTGAGTAATAGCTACTTTGAAGTTCTCAATGTTGAGTAAATCACTTGTAATTTGAAAACTATTGCATTTAGAGAATTTAGTATAAATATGTTATTCAGCTACTTTTGGGTCAGCTATAACATAGTAAAATTTCAGACCTGTAGCTCATGGCATAGCTGAGTAATAGCTACTTTTAGGCTATCACTGTTGAGTAAATCACTTATAACTTGAAAACTATTGCATTCAGAGTATTTTGTTTCAATATGTTATTCACCTATTTTGGGGTCAGCTATAACATAGTGAAGTTCCAGACCTGTGGCTCATTGCATAGCTGAGTAATAGCTACTTTAAAGTTCTCACTGTTGAGTAAATCAGTTGTAATTGGAAAACTATTGCCTTTACAGAAATTTGTGGAAATATGTTATTCAGCTACTTTTGGGTCAGCTATAACATAGTGAAATTACAGACCTGTAGCTCATGGCACAACTGAGCAATAGCTGTTCTCAGGCACTGACTGTTGAGTAAATCAGCTATAACTTGAAAAATATTGCATTTGGAGTATTTTGTTAAAATATATTGTTCACCTACTTTTGGGTTAGCTATAACATAGTGAAATTACAGACCTATAGCTCATGGCATAGCGGAGCAATAGCTATTTTCTGGTTCTCACTATTGAGTAAATCAGTTGTAACTTGAAAACTATTGCATTTACAGTATTTTGCTTAAATATGTTATTCAGCTACTTTTAGGTCAGCTATAACAGAGCAAAAATTCAGACATGTAGCTCATTGCATAGCTGAGTAATAGTTACTTTGAGGTTCTCACTCTTGAGTAAATCAGTTGTAACTTGAAAATTATTACATTTAGAGTATTTTGTTAAATATGTTATTCACAGACGTTTTGGTCAGCTATAACATAGTGAAATTGCAGACCTCTATGTCATGGGATAGCTGAGCAATAGCTTCTTTCAGGTTCTCACTGTTGAGTAAATCATTGTATCCAACCTGTAGGAAATCATGGGCTGGGAATCTGTTAATATGGTCCGATTTGACCGTGGAACCCTCCTTCAAGGTCAAATGAGGATAGCCAAACATAAAAGTGCTTATAACTCGCTTATTATTGGTCCCAGAGGTTGGAATGAAAACCAACCTATAGAAAATCATGAGCTGGGAATTTTTTGGTGTGGTCGGATTTCACCTTGGACCCCTCCTTCAAGGTCAAATGAGGATAGCCAAACTTAAAAGTGCTTATAACTCACTTATTATTGGTCCTAGAGGTTTCGAATGGAAAACCAACCTATAGAAAATCATGGGCTGGGAATCTTTTGGTGTGGTCGGATTTGACCTGGGACCCCTCCTTCAAGGGCAGTTGAGGATAGCCAAACTTACAATTGCTTAGAACTCGCTTATTATTGGTCCTACAAGTTTGGGATGGTAAACAAGCTACAGGAAATCATGGGCTGGGAATTTTTTTGTGTGGTCGGATTTGACCTTGGACCCCCTCCTTCCAGGTCAAACGAAGATAGCCAAACTTAAAGTGCTTATAACTCGCGTATTATTGGTCTTGGAGGTTTGGGATGGTAAACCAACATATAGGAAATCATGGGCTGGGATTCTTTTGGTGTGGTCAGATTTGACCTGGGACCCCTCCTTCAAGGGCAGTCGAGGATAGCCAAACTTACAATTGCTTAGAACTCGCTTATTATTGGTCCTACAAGTTTGGGATGGTAAACAAGCTACAGGAAATCATGGGCTGGGAATTTTTTTGTGTGGTCGGATTTGACCTTGGACCCCCTCCTTCAAGGTCAAACAAGGATAGCCAAACTTAAAAAGTGCCTATAACTCACTTATTATTGGTCCGAGAGGTTTGGGATGGTAAACCATCCTAAATTCTTTGGCTGGGAATCTTTTGGTATGGTCAGATTTGACCTTTGGACCCCTTCTTCATGGTGGAACGAGGATATTGCATTTATAGTATTTCTTTAAATATTTTTAACCTACTTTTTACCCTTAAACAATTACCTTGTTACTTTATTTCATAATACCATTTGCAGGGCACAACTTTTTTGTCGTTTTCTTCTGTCAGCTTCGGAATATCTTTCGAACATGTGTTCAGTTACCATTTACTGTATTTCTGTACAGCCCTTTCCCTGATAATTATGCTTTCCTCTCATTATCACCATCACAAATCAAAAACATTCAGTCAGCTGACACAGTGCCCGTTCACGGGCACTCTCCTCTTGTTAGATGAGTTTCTGACACGCACAGAATATCTATATCAAGATTATATATAACAGATTTATGTAGAATACAGTTTTTTTCAGTCCAACCATTAATGTTCCAACTTGCTATTCGTAGATAGGGCTGGGTTGATTCCTAGTATTGAGGCTGGGAAGAATGTATATACTGGGAGTTCATAAGCTGCTGATTCCCTAGTAAAAGTTGAGAGTTCTGAGACAAATCCTGAATGTTAGGTGTCTGGGACTGAGATGCAGTATTTATTCCTCCATGAGACAAGAACTGAGACACTGGCGTCATCTGTTGTTGATAATGTGACGGTGTTGTTTTGAAATGGTGCATCACTGGTGTACTCATTTGAGACAATGGAGTTTGTTTCAGTGTAACTGAACTTGGGAGTTTGTGTGTAGATATGTTACTTACAGCACCTGCTTGAAGTACCTGTGAGTAAGAGTCAGACTGGGTCACTGTGGAGTCAACGGCTGATGTGTGAGATGAAATGCCATTCTGTAACGAAGTACCTACAGCCTTTACATCTGTTCCCTGTTCCCCAGGTTGGGTATTGGAAGAGAGAGGCAGAAGTTTTCCACTCCCTGAGATTCTGTATTGTTTACCTCCTGGAATCATTGATAACAAGGCCTTAGTATTCAGCTCACTGATCCTCTCAGCATGGGATTTTGATGATCTTATGTATGTCCTTCTAAATTCTGTAGATTCACTCAATCGACTTTTGTTGCGTAAGCACTGGATTTTTTGGTTCACGTCTTTTACCTCAATTTTAAGCACGCCTCTCCTGTTGTTTCGTTGGGAGGTTTGCAGGACACCTATAACATAGTAAAATTGCAGACCTGTAGCTAACGGCATAGCTGAGTAATTGTTACTTTGAGGTTTCATTGTTGAGTAAATCAGTTGTAACTTAAAAACTATTGTATTTAGAGAATTTTGTTTAAATATGTTATTCATCTACTTTTGAATCTGCTATAACATAGTAAAATTGTAGACCTGTAGCTCATGGCATAGCTGAGCAATAGCTACTTTGAGGTTTTCTCTGTTGAGTAAATCAGTTGTTACTTGAAATCTATTGCATTCAGAGCATTTTGTTTAAATATCTTATTCATCTACTTTTGAATTAGCTATAACATAATAAAATTGCTTTTGTGTAGCTCATGGCATAGCTATGTAATAGCTATTCTCAGGTTCCCACTGTTGGGTAAATCAGTTGTAACTTGAAAACTATTGCATTTAAAGTATTTTCTATAAATATGTTGTTCATCTACTTTTGGGTCAGCTATAACATAGTAAAATTGCAAACCTGTAGGTCATGGCATAGCCGAGCAAGAGCTACTTTCAGGTTCTCACTGTTGAGTAAATCACAATTAGTAACTGGAAAACTATTGCATTTAGAGTATTCTGTTTAAATATGCTGTTCACATACTTATGCGTCAGCTATAACACAATAAAATTGTAAACCTGTAGCTTATGGCATGGCTGAGCAATAGCTACTTTTAGATTTTCACTGTTCAATTAATCGGTTGTAACTTGAAAACTATTGCATTTACAGTATTTTGTTTAAATAAGTTATTAACTTACTTTTGGGTAAGCTATAAAATAGTAAAATCGCAGACCTGTAGCTCCTTGCATAGCTGAGTAATAGCTACTTTCAGGTTCTCACTGTTGAATAAATCAGTTGTAACTTGAAAACTATGTCATTTACAGCATTTCTTTAAATATATTATTTACCTACTTTTGCGTGAGCTATACCATATTAAAATTGCAGCCCTTTAACTGATTGCATAGCTGAGCAAAAGCTACATGGAGATTCTCACTGTTGAGTAAATCAGTTGTAAGTCAAAAACTATTGCATTTGCAGTATTTTTAAAAAATATTTTTAACCTACTTTTTACACCTAAACAGTTACCTTCAAGTTGTTAGTTTCCATCTGAATTGTGTCCTTTTCTTCTGTCACTTCTACTCTGAAACTCAAAATACACAGTCAGCTGACACAGAGCCCCTTCACGGGCACTGATTGCTTGTTGTTTTTTTTAATTTTCTTTCTACTTTTGAAAGTTTTCTCATCTGACATAAAGGGGAAAATACAAATAACAGCATTTAAAATTTTCTCTTTGTCTGAAAACTTAAACCATTGTAAGATCTCCCTCGTGACACTGCAGGGACAAGCACAGGCAGTCTCCAAACCCAGTTTTAAACCCAAGGAATTCCCAAGAGGTTTTATTATTATAATTATTGTTGTTACTATTGTTATTAGTATTATTGTTTGAATGCAACACCTTTTCACAAGCTTTTCTTTCAGCAGATAAGTTTTGTTTTGTATAAACTCCAGTAATCACAAAAATTTGGTCACATTGTGTTGAGCGTTTGCTCTCGTGGAGTGCGTCTTGTTGTTTAAAGGAACCTCTTTATTCACATTTCCTGATGCAACTATTTCTCAAGTAGGTTCATCTGTCTATTGTGTCCAGAGGGATGATATGAGTGGGAGATCATGGGATTAAGGATTTTCTTTTAGCTTGAGTAAAGTTACATCAATAAAAGATTTACAGATTATTTCTAAGGTCAGTTGGATAAAGCAGAAGTAACTTCTTCATGTAAAACTAAACATAAAAATAACATGCACACAAAATATATATTAATTAATATTAATTAAATATACAATCTTTTAACATGTTCACTAAAATATGGGGAATATATAAAGACATTGGTCCAGATTTTTGGTATGGGAATTAAGTCCAAATAGCATCTATAACAGTTATTTAGAATGGTGATTTTCAAAAATTGCTTCCAACCATGGCATTGATTCATTAGTTCATGCTCAGAATGTTAAGATGAGTTTCAGGATGGTTAACATACAAACACATGGTTGTGTTTGTTGCTGAAAACAGCAGCTGATTTTATGAAAACAACTTCCCAATGCCTTTGGCATAAAGAGAAAAGAGTATCATTCAAAGGAAAATATCAAGCATTACAATCACTTAAGTCACATTTCTCTGAAAGATATACAAATTGTTAATTAGATAATTCCACTGTACACACGAATTAGCTGTTACAATGAAAACCTCAGCACCATTGATTTTTATTAACCGAATGACATTTCAACAGAAAAAACTTCAATATCAACTCTTTTATATGTCAGTATATTATGTGTATACCACAGGGGCCACTGTATCCTGCCAGCAATGCTTTGTGGAGTCGCTGGGCTCCTGCTGAAGAAAGGACCAGACTATACACCTTTGCACTCTCTGGTATGTCTTAAATGCATGTTATATTTGACTACAGGTTGAAGCCTGTTCAGGTTGAACTTAAAGGTATTTTATCTTCTAAATTCAAAATAGTGTTACATATTAATTACAAGATATATTTCTTAATTACAAGTACTTTAAGGTAGAATATCATTTTTCCAGATTTTCAGGTTGAACCGTATCTTAGCCACCTAGATACATTCTGATAAAAAGTGATTTTCTTCCGTGTGATTGTCACATGATTGACAGAACTTAACAATTTGCGGTTCGCAAATTGCTGATTGCAAATTGCAGACATGGACACACAGTCGATGTCTGATCTTTGTCCCTCGTTTTGCAGGTGGAGGTGTGGGTTCTGTGATTGGTCCATTACTGACTGGCTTTCTCTGTGACCTAAACTTCCTTCGAGGATGGCCACTGTCCTATTATTCATTTGGTATGTTTTGTTTTTCAAAACCAAAGTTTTGTTAACAAATAGTACAATCCATTCTCCGCTATTACTATTTTGAATTTATTCCTAGCTTCTGTGTGGTTCGAATAAGGTCAGAATCTGAATATATTATACACTTTTTGTATAAGGAAAAAAGTTCACCACGGTATATGAAATTCGCCACAATATTTAAAATTTGCCACTGAGAAATCGTTTTATTTCTCTTTCAATGATTGGATATTCTCATTCTCAAATCCGTTATTATATTTATGACAATTACAGCACATTTATCAACCAAATTGCAAAATATCAGTAAATTCTAATTGTTGGCTGCAGTTGCATTTTACACATAATATTTATGCAAATATCTTACTCTGAAGCTGCAACATGAGCAAGTGTGTGCAGTTGTGAATTATTTGTTACATTTTGTCTCTATTACTCTTGGTTTGTTGTGATCATTACTTCTGGGTATTGTTTACTCATAGAGTAAGAAATCTAAAATTCGCCAGGAATCTAAAATTCGCCACCTCTAAAACCTTAGTTAATTTTATGAAGAAAATGATGTTTTTGTCTAAAAATTGGTATTTTTCAGTTCAAAAAGCCTTAATTTACTGTACACTCAACAAATCTCACCACAATTAATTTATTTTATTAGTATTTTCACATGTGGCGAATTTCAGATATGTGGCGAATTTTACATTTCTTACTCTAATTGTATCCACTGGATAGCATCCGGTGGATACTATGGATTATGCATGAGTATGCCACCCCCACCACCGCCGCCACAGTGTGTAGAGATGTTCTTGTTACCCCTCTAGAGGCCAGGGTATAATAGGTAGACTGCTCAAATTTGCAGGATATATTCATAACCATAAAATCGTGCCTGGGATCATTTTTGGCCTCATTTTGAAAAACAAGATGGCCGCAACAGGCATTTTTCAACTTTAAGCAAGGAGTTTTGTTGGCCCTCTAAAACAAAGGGAATTATAGGTTGAGATCACAAATTCGCAGGATATGTTCATCATCACAAAATCATTACTGGAAATATTTTTGGCCTCATTTTTTGAAAAACAAGATGCCCACCACGGGCGTTTCTTTTCAGTAATGAAAAGTGTGTATATCTCGCTTATTATTGGTCTTAGAGGTTTGCAATGTGAAACCAACCTATAGGAAATCATGGGCTGTGAATCTTTAGATGTGGCAGATTTAACCTTGGGCCCCTCCTTCAAGGTCAAATGAGGGTAGCCAAATTTAAAAGTACTTATAACTTGCTTATTATTGGTCTTAGAGGTTTGCAATGTGAAACCAACCTCTAGGAAATCATGGGCTGTGAATCTTTTGATGTGGTCAGATTTGACCGTGGGCCCCTCTTTCGAGGTCAAATAAGGATCGCTAAACTTAAAAGTGGTTATAAGTCGCTTATTATTGGTCCTAGTGGTTTGCAATGTGAAACCAACCTATAGGAAATCATTGGCTGTGAATCTTCTGATGTGGTCAGATTTGACCTTGGGCCCATGCTTCAAGGTCAAATGAGCGTAGCCAGACTTAAAAGTGCTTACAGCTTGCTTATTATTGAAAAATGCTGTTTATCTTTGAAACTATGTTAGTTGGCCTTTTCCGGTGGATACATCTTGCATCTGGCCGCAGATGCGTCCTTGATCTAGTTTGACTTACATGGTATGTTGCCTTCTATTGTGAGGTGAGGTCCTCAGTGGCCTAGTGGTTAGCAAGTTTGGCATCTAATCATATTCAGTCACCTCTGTGTGGGTTCGACTCCCACAAGTAGCTATGTTGAGAACCTGTCCCAATATAACCCTGGCTGTTGAGTGGGATTTAAAACCCCAACTTTGACCTTTTTCTATTGCGAGGTGCTGTTGGTTTACTATAGATACGATTTGCTGATATTTCGGTGTTTATTACTTCATTTGTTGTATCCCTGGGCGAAAGTCGGGGATACTTAGGATTCAGTATGGTCACGCCGCCGCCGCCGCAGAGATTTCCTTTTGGACGCAATAACTTAAAAAATATTTTAGTTAGAACTTTTAAATATAAGTATGTGGGTATATATGGGCAATGCCACGAACGCTATTGTTTTGTGACCTTGACCTTCAATTTCAAGGTCACTGGTGGCCTCTTAAAGGTCAGATTTTGGCCATTTTTTCACTTTTTGGCCCAGTTCTCCTATACGAAAGTCAGATCATCCTATGGCTGGTATATGTAATACATATATATGTCCTCTGTAAGCATGCAGAAATTTGACCTTGAAGCTCTTCATTGAAGGTCATCCACTGACCGCCAAAGTACCTGAGCGAGGGTCATTTTTGGCCTTTTTGGAGATATTTTCACACTTATTGCTGACTATATTGCATGGAAACTATTGAAAATGGCTTTGGAGGTTCAGTACATGATGGACTTCTACCATCCAGGCTTACTGGTTACAGATCTTCATTTAAGGTCATCCACTGACCGCCAAAGTACCTGACCAAGGGTCATTTTTGGCAAATTTGGAGATATTTTCACACTTAATGCTGACTACATTGCATGGAAACTATTGAAAATGGCTTTGGAGGTTGAGTACATGATGGAGTACCAGCATCCAGGCTTACCGGTTACAGATCTTCATTTAAGGTCATCCACTGACCGCCAAAGTACCTGACCGAGGGTCATTTTTGGCCCTCTATTTGTTTGTTTGTTTGTGAACAAGATAACTCAAAAACTGACAGATTGATTTTGATAAAATTTTCAGGATATGATCAAAATGGTAAAAGGAAGATATGATTACATTTTGGGAGTGATCCGGATCACTGTCTGGATCTTCTGGATCCATGAAATTTAATTTTTAAAGACAGATAACTCAAAAACTTATGCGTGCATTTTGATGAAATTTTCAGGAAATGTCCTTAATGGGACGAGGAACAAGTGATTAGATTTTGGGAGTGATCTGGATCACAGTCTGGATCATCCGGATCCAGGCTGCCAGATGTGTTTGTGTACAATATAGCTCAAAAACTTATGGATGGATTTTGATGAAATTTTCAGGATATGTCTGAAAAGGTAAAAGGATGAAATGGTTGAATTTTGCGAGTGATCCGGATCACTGTCTGGATCTTCTGGATCCATGAAATTTAATTTTTAAAGACAGATACCTGAAAAAGTTATGGATGGATTGTGATGACATTTTCAGCAAATGACCTAAGTGGTACAAGGAGCAAGTGATTACATTTTTGGAGTGATCTGGATCACTGTCTGGATCATCTGGATCCAGGCTGCCACATAATTTTAGGATGAATTTTGATGATATTTGTAGGATATGTTACAAATGGTAAAAGGAAGAAGTGGTAAAAGGAAGAAATGGTTCAATTTTGCAAGTGATCTGGACCACTATCTGGATCTTCTGGATCCATGAAATATAATTTTTAAAGACAAATAGCTCAAAAAGTCATGGGTGGATTTTGATGAAATTTTCAGGAAATGTCCTAAATGGGACAAGGAACAAGTGATAAGATTTTGGGAGTGATCTGGATCATCTGGATCCAGACTGCCAGATGTGTTTGTGTACAAGATAAATCAAAAACTTAAGGACAGATTTTCATATATTTTCAGGATATGTCTGAAAAGGTAAAAGGATGAAATGATTCAATTTTGGAAGTGATCCGGATCACTATATGGATCTTCTGGATCCATGAAATGTAATTTTTAAAGACCGATACCACAAAAAGTTATGGATGGATTGTTTCAGCAAATGGCCTAAATGGTACAAGGAACAAGTGATTAAATTTTTGGAGTGATCTGGATCATTGTCTGGATCATCTGGATCCAGGCTGCCACATAATCTTGGGATGGACTTTAATATTTTTAGGATATGTTACAAATGGTAAAAGGAAGAAGTGGTAAAAGGAAGAAATGATTCAATTTTGCGAGTGATCTGGACCACTATCTGGATCTTCTGGATCCAAGAAATGTAATTTTTATTGCGTTAATACATCCTATCCAATGGACAATATGCTAAACCGGTCGGCGCAGACCGGCCCACCAAACGTCAGAAAAAGACGTCCTGTGTTTCCACCGGCTGGCCGGTCCGTAGTACTGTGCACTCCCCAGATAGCGCCTCGTACTTCCTTCCTGTCTAGACAACCTGACGTCATAGCATCTTTTTCGTTTGGCGTGTGTACTGTGCGAACGTGTTTTCAACAATCTCCAGATATTTTAAGGAAAAGTGTGCATTATGATGGATTTTTCACCTGCTTTGCAAATATTTTAGTTTAAAAGTGTTATCTGCATCTCAAGCACGGATATACATTATTAAATCTGCTGGAAACGCTCCCTAGCTGACTCAATTTAGTGTTGATGATAGGGCAGTCATGACGCGAAATATAAAGGCAGCCATTTTACTAGTTTCCTCCCATTCAACCTTGTGTTGTTAGGGGCAGATCGACAATATTGAGGAATTATGGATATACTACTTACAGGTATTTTTATTCGTGTCTTTTGTTTGAGGCCACAGTCACCATAGAAACGTCTTTTCTAGTACTACCTATAGAAATCACGGGGAACTTCAATCTACGTAGTTTTGATCACGGTAAATAGAAGGAATTCCCCAAGCAAGAGATGCATTCTTCAGATTCTTCAGAGCGCACTGGTACCGAATTCTCTGCTGTAAAGCATCAGTCACACCAGCCTAGCTCGAGTATTTAGTGTTTTCATCAGAACTTCATATCTACGACATAGAAGGAATTTCACTCTCAGTCCCACCCTTGTGGACCTGGCATGTGTGTCGTAATAAGGGCAGTGGATGGCCAGGACACTGGTTTGAGTGCACAGCCGGCGGAGAAGAACCGACTTCACAATAGAAGTTGATATCAGTCCCTCCCTTGCAGACCCGGCTTTGTTGTCGGTAGTGGGGGTTATGGATGGCCAGTTCACTGGTTTTATCACAAAAGAAGGAAGGAATTTCATCTACAGAGCGCACCGGTCCAGGCTTCTCTGCTTTAAAAGCATCAGCCGGCCAGCCAGCAAAAAAGAACACGACCTCTGACGTCATATCCAGCCAGCCAATCGCGTGTCCTTCCTACCGAATCACGAAGCTGGTCACATGATTCACCGACTAGTCACGAAGTTAATCACGTGATTCACCGAACAAGAAGGTCGGAAGTACATTCTTTGCACTCACGTCTACTGTGACTCCAGTTTTTAGTTCCTGAAATTCACCTCCAGCGCACTGGTACAGACTTCTCTGCTACAGGCATCAATTGACCAGTCACCTCACGTTTACTGTGATATAAGGAAAGAATGCGTCCAGGGAGGGCATCTCCCCGAAGTTGGTCACGTGATTCACTGACCAGGTCACGAAGCTGATCGTCATCTCCAATCAGCCAATCACGTTGCCGTCCGACCAGCAAGCTGGTCACGTGACGCACCGACCAATACTTGTTTCTATTTATAGCTCACAAGGGCTTTCCCAGCAACTGTCAAATCTACAAATAAGACGTGCGTTCAAAGAAACACAGCCTTGTACACTACCTGGTAAAGGAAATTTTTTAATTAATGGAGGAAACTGAATTCAACACAAGATAGTTTTAAACTTCATTCAGCATCTGGTTACAGAGTGTACCTACCGGCTACACAGCCTTGTACAGTTACTTCAACAACTGGCTACAGGGTACCGACCAGGTACTGGCTACACAGCCTTGTACACTTACTTCAACAACTGGTTACAGAGTGTACCGACTGACTACCGGCTAAACAGCCTTGTACAGTTACTTCAATAACTGGTTACAGTATGTACAGACCAGCTACCGGCTTCACAGCCTTATACAGTAGCCTCAACTGGTTACAGTGTACCGGCTACACAGCCTTGTACACTGGCTTCAACAACTGGTTACAGAGTGTACCGGCTGGTACTGGCTACACAGCCTTGTACACTTGCTTCAACCTACCGGTTACAAGTCTACTTGTTGCCTGGCTACACAGTCCTTACTGTACAGGGCTTCACCCCAACTGGTTACTAATAAAAAAAAAAAAAGTTGTGTCAGCCTCACCGGACCGGACCACAGCAAGAACAGAGAGACTGTTTTCTCGGACCATGGTCACCAGACCGGACCAGTGTCTGAAGGCCATAGGGACAGTAATGTTTGTCAGACTGGCAAATGTCACGAATGTGGCACACATCTGCCTGTAGGGTTTTCGGGACTTAGGAAGCCTGGGGGGGGGGGGGGGGGGGAGAAACCTATTGGTTAGAAGCATTACATCAGCTTATGGACAAGGAATGGTGCAGTCGAGCCAGTTTCAAAATCTCTGGGCTTCTTCAACCTTGCTTGGCCCCCAAACCACACAACCTTTGGAGACCTATTCTAGGTCTGAGCAAACCAAACCTTTCGGAGACCATCAGGACCATCCTCCAACAATAGGAGTGGGTTACCTCATTAGATTTCAAGGACGCTTATTTCCATATTCCAATACAGGAACAGTCCAGGACATATCAAATTTCATGTCCAGGGTCGGACATACCTGTTCAAAGCACTGTCTTTCGGTCTGTCCACTGCACCCATGGAGCTCACTGTAGTAGCAAAGGAGTTGAAACTGATGGCCATACACAAGGGTATAGTAATCCACCAGTACTTAGACGACTGGTTGGTGAAAGCC
Organism: Sabellastarte sp. h YS-2021; assembly: GCA_964017235.1. Taxonomy (NCBI): domain Eukaryota; kingdom Metazoa; phylum Annelida; class Polychaeta; order Sabellida; family Sabellidae; genus Sabellastarte; species Sabellastarte sp. h YS-2021. The sequence continues at coordinate 22,591,796 of OZ024928.1, forward strand.
ACATCCCACCGGGGTTGTCTCCGGCATACACTAGCTCTAGTGGAAATATGCCAAAGTTTAGGTTACCAGTTCGACCTCATGGTCGGTCGGGTGCGACCTATACCGGACCATTGGCAGAACATTGACAAATACTAGAAATACTGTCACTACCGGTTTGTCTGGTCCAGCAGTTCATGTCTGATAGGTTTACTAACAGCCACAGGAAAGCAATTTCACCTAGGCCGACTTCATAGGAGACCCATACAGTGGCATCTCAAAAACAACTGGAGGGTACCAGAGTCACTAGAAAAGGTGATTCCAATACCAAGGTGTTGCACCCACATTTACAAGGGTGGTTGCAAGAGGACAATGTCCTTACAGGCCAACCATTACACCCAAATAAAACATGATCTGCAAATTTTACAGATTCATCAAAAGCAGGGTGGGGTGCTCACTTAAACGAACACACTGCAGGAGGCACCTAGTCCCTCCTGGAAAGCAAGTTGCATATCAATCAGTCTTTCTAGCCTTACAAGAGTTCCAAGACCTCTGTATGCACAAGATAGTACTTGTAGAGACAGACAACACCACAGTGGTGTCATACATAAACAGGGAAGGAGGCATGAGGTCGGGCCCACTTTGTACTTTACTATGGAGAATCTTGACCGGGTGCGCCAGAAATCAAGTAACTCTAAAAGCCCGACACAGGCTGGCTGAGTGTGGTCGCAGACAAGCTATCCAGGCTAGACCAGAGCACCCAAACAGAGTGGTCTCTCCTTCAGGAGGTTTTCCAAGCAATATGCAACAGGTGGCACCGGCCTCAACTAGATCTATTTGCCACAAGGTTCAACAACAAGTTGCCTTGTTTGTGTCACCGGTACCGGATCCCCTGGTTACAGCAGTGAATGTGCTCAGTTTGCCATGGTAGGATCAGGAAGCATACACCTTCCCACTGTCAGCCATATTGGGCAAAGCGGTGATGTTGCAGGACTCCCGATACAAGAGAATCATTCTGATTGCTCCAGGGTGGCCCATCATGCCTTGGTTTTGGGATCCAGTGGCCATGTCCAGCCAAATCCCACTGAGCCTGGCCAATCTGCCCAACCTGTTGACACAACCATTCAATCAGATCCCTCACAGAAATCTAACAAATCTAAATCTCGATGCTCGGCTCTTGGAGCCCAAGCATTCGAGGAGCAGGGCTTCGCTGAGGCGGTGGCAACAGGAATTGAGGCTCCTCAAAAGGGATCAACCAGATCAGTCTATGACGCAAAGTGGACCATTGTTACAAGGGGTGCGTCACTAATCAGGTGGACCTCAGGGTACCCCTGTAAAGTCAGTTGCTGACTTCCTTATGTACCTTATAAGAACAGGAGGATACAGCCCAGCACCATTGATGGTTACAGTTCAGCCATTGCTGATAAACTGGGAAATTCACCCTTCAACATCAGCAAGGACAAAAATCTCGCTCGTCTCCTGGATAGTTTCCACAGAGACAGACCCAAAGGCAGGAGGGGCATACACTCCTGGAACCTCTCACTGGTTTTGCACCAACTGAATAAGGCTCCGTTTGAACCAATCAAGGAGGCCTCCTTGAAGCATTTGACCTTCAAGACGGTATTCTTCTTGGCCCTTGGGTCGGGCAAGCGCAGAAGTGAGATTCATGCTTGGCAAAACAAAAATATTAGACACCAATCCATGAATCCAATTGGTCAACGGTGTCCCTGTATCCATTACCCAGCTTTCTATCCAAGAATCAGCTGGTCAGGAGGGTCCAGACAGTGTGGCCCCAGTGGTTATAACAACCCTGGCCCCCGTCTCTGGATAGATCCCTCAAGTCTGACTGGTCCCCTTTTTTCCGGTTAGAGCATTGCGCTACTATTTGGACAGGACCTCAGACCTCAAGTAGAATAAGGAGGTGGGTGTTTTTGTCTCCTTTAAGAAAGGTCCCGACAAGACATCTGCCTCTATCTCCTCTTAGATCAAGCAGGCTGTGATCCTATGTTATGAGCTCTCTGACCAGGAGGCCCACTCTTTACATCAGGTTAAAACCCATGATGTCAGGGCCTTTGCTGCTCCTAAGGTCTTCCAGTCGGGAGTCTCCTTAGATCCAATCTTGTCAGCCTGCCACTGAAGTCACATAATATCCTCAAACAGTTCTATCTGAAGGGTGTGGCTTGGGCTGACTCGGAGCTTTACCAATTGGGCTCGGTAGTGGCTGCTCAGCAGATCCACAGGTGGCCCTTAGATTGAGGAGATTTGCATATATGTACATAGTATAAACATTTTGTATATGTACATAGTAAACATATAAAGATTTATGTACATAGTAAAAATGTGATGTGCTTCCTTTGGGAGGTTTATTGACATTCTGGGACTGAACTCATCCCTCTCTTCCCCCTACCTCAGAGCAGGTCTGGTAAAAAGGGGGGGGGGCGACGTCGGTATAGCCCCGGGTAACCGGCTGTTGGCAACCGACCAAGGCCTTATAGGGTTTCCTGACCTTAAGGTCAATCCAGGCCTGGGCCTATAGGTCTCCTGACGAAGTCAGCCTAGACTGTAGGTTAAAATTTATTATCATTTGTGAGTTCACATAAGTCCCTAGTAACTTACCCGCCGACCAAGCAGTAGTTATTCAGCATATTATCCATTGGATAGGATGTATTAACGCAATAAAATTGCAAATTTAATAAGTAAATTAAATTTTTATATTTTTTATTAAGTTAATACTAGTGATCTCAACGGGTATCCGGATATCCGGGTACCCGAACTCTGAATATTTACCCGAATCTGAAATCGTATACTCGAGTACCCAAATCTAAGCTTTATTGCTTTTAATATCGCCCACGTTGGTTCAACAAGTACAGACATATCCCGACTTCATTAATTCACCTAAAAATTAAACTACTCAGTTAAAATGCACAAGAATATTGTTTTCTCACCCTTGTACACCATTTGCAGTATTTTATTTGTCTTTTATTTTGGTTGTTTATGCATTGTCAAATGCCGAAAACCCTTTGAAAATCGTCAGTGTATCAACACAGTTACTCAATTCCGAGTCCATAAAACCCCTGTATATTGGCTATATAATGACATATACTCCTTAAATAAATAACAGTACAATATTTTCACACATTAGTTGATAATTTTATGCTAATAAAATTCACTTACAAACCTGAAACGAAAATGAAGTTACAAGTCCGAAACTACATTCGAGATAAGGTTATTGGTTAACATAGGTCATGTGACTCCATTTTTATGGAATAAACAACGGTGTTTTGATTGTACAGAAGTCGTCTTTTCATAAACATTTTTCCGCGTCCTGGTGTTTTGAATGAACCAACGAGTGAAGCCCAAATAATATTCTCTTAATTTTCACGATTAATTTGTGATTTGGTAAATAAAAAAGTTGTTGGCACAAAAGAAATAAAGTAAATGGTTGGACCCCATGTTTTGTGTGAGTTTTAAGTTTGTAAATGTGGAGATTTTCGTAGTATCTCCTATTATCGCCCATCGGAACGAATACCCGGGTACCCGCCCGTTAAAATCACTACCCACCCGGTCCCACAAAGCCTGGTATGTTGAGAACACTAGTTAATACCCTATCCAATGGACACACAAGACCCTCCCACCAACCCCGCTATCAGCTTACTAGGGGTCTAAGAGGTTTAGACAACGAAAAAGATGCTATGACGTCAGGTTGTCTAGACAGGAAGGAAGTGCAAGGCGCCATCTGGGGAGTGCACAGTACTACGGACCGGCCAGCCAGACGTCTTTTTCTGACGTTTGGCGGGCCGGTCTGCGCCGACCAGTTTAGCATATTGTCCATTGGATAGGGTATTAACTTATAAAAATTTAATTTACTTATTAAATTTGTAATTTTAAAGACAAATAGCTCAAAAAGTCATGGATGGATTTTTATGAAACTTTCAGGAAATGTCTTAAATGGGACAAAGAACAAGTGATTAGTTTTTGGGAGTAATCTGGATCACTGTCTGGATCATGTGGATCCAGGCTGCCAGATGTGTTTGTGTACAAGATAACTACAAAACTTATGGACGGATTTTGATGAAATTTTTAGGATATGTCTGAAAAGGTAAAAGGATTAAATGATTGAATTTTGGAAGTGATCCGCATCACTATATGGATCTTCTGGATCCATCAAATGTAATTTTTAAAGACAGATATTAGTGAAAGAACTAGTGATTAGCTTTTGGGAATAATCTGGTACTATGGACAATCCTGACCTGGTGCTCCAGGAAACAGGCTCAAGACCGACATATTCACGCCTTAACTATGTCCCATCCGGGGATACACTGCGGCGAGCCGCAGTCTCTAGTTGTATTCTGTTGTCAGGTGCTATTGGTTTGCTGTGGTCGTTGCTGTGGACATTATTTGCTCACGACAGTCCAGAGACTCACAAATCTCTCTCGCCACAAGAGAGGAATTACATCATTCAAGGAAGGAGCTTCAATGCAGTTCACACGGTAATGAATATTTTTAGGCTAATTGAATCATACTTTAATAATGCTTAACCTCTGTCATATTCAGTATCAGTTAAACATACAGTCTCACAATATCCACTGAAAGATACATAGAAAATATCACAAGAGTGCAATTTTATCTAATGGTGCCTCAGTTTATAAAATCATAGGCTGCTGAGTACCCTAATTATCCTTATGCAATGACTATGTAAATTTGGAACTTAACATGGCGCCAGTTGGTGCCATTAAATATTAGTTAGTGATGTTTAACAGTGCAGTGTTTCGGTTATATAATACCTAGGATAGTAGTTACTATATAAATTTATAAAAATATGAGAACTACGATGTAAGTATAGGGTAATGTTACCTATTTTTTGCAAAAAGTATTTATAAGGAAGACATTATATTTCAAGAGGTTTTAAATCATTAACAACCTCACAGCAAGACTCTCATACCTAGCTTCACTGAATCTACACTGTATGTTTAATTTTGTTGAAGCCCCCTTTTGAAATCAAGATGGCTACAACTGCCATGTTCTACATGTTCTCATTATTTAATTCAAGAGTACAGTATCACCACCAAATTCTGTATATAGGTCTACTATGTCAGTAGTCTTCATGGAATTGATTGTGGGGCCCATGCTGAAAAAACAAGATGACTGCCACCTTCAGATATTTTCCACACATGAATGGGATCTCACATTTGTTAATTGAAATGTAACTTCACAATTGATGTAACTCTGCAAGTTAAAATAATTGGTAGTTTCATGAGTACTAAGCTTCATACAAGTCAGTAAATACAGTAACCTGTGTCATTATGTGTGTCGGTAGATACAGTAACCTGTGGTTTACCAAAGCCGGTTTTGCAGGAAATCCTCTCCCATCTATACCCTTGATAATTTGTAAGGGGGGGTTTTGGGGCTGTTGTACTGGCTTATCTCCCGCTGGGCTTCAGGAGGGAGATTATGAAATGATACCTGTGTGTGCATGCGTGCGTGCGTGCATTAGTTAGTCACGCAGATTTCTCCAAAACTACTACAGCTACAGATTTTTTTTGTAAATTTATTGTCCCAATGATTTTTCACGCCCTTGAAAATCTTTTTGGTTTTATGGACTTAGGCTTAAAGAAAAGTGAGTAATAGCAATTTTAGCTATTTTGAGTAAAGGACTCATAACTCAAAAACTATTTCAGTTACAGCTTTTTCTTCAAATATGTTGTTCAGCTACTTTGTCCTTAGCTGTAAGATGGTACATAGTTTGGGGTCCCATTCCATGCCATAAGTGAGTAATAGCTATTTTTTATTTGTAACAAAATAATGACATAAGTAAATGCCAAATATCTTCAAAAGTATTAAAGTTAGGGAATTCTTTTCAGAATGTTATTCATCTACTTTTTGATAAGCTATCACATAGTAAAGTTTCAGACCTGTTGCACATTGCATAGCTGAGCAATATCTACTTTGAAATTGTGACTGTTGAGTAAATCCATTGTAACTCCAAAACTATTGCAGTTAGAGTATTTTCCTAAAATATGTTGTTCAGCTACTTTGTCCTTAAATATAAGATGGCATATAGTTTGGGTTCTGTTGCATGCCATAAGTGAGTAATAGCTATTTTGTTACTTGTAGCAACATAATGACAGAAATAAATGTCAAATATCTTCAAATGTATTTGCAAAAATGTGTTTATCTCGGAAATGGAGCATGATAGAGCGATTTCGACAAAATTTTTGATCCACAGGGTATCTGCAGAGTCTACTGGTGACTTTTCCCAAAAATCATTTTCCCGCCACTTTTGGCGCCCATCTGGAAACGGAGCGAGTTAGAGCGATTTCGATGAAATTTTTGACCCATAGGGTATCTGCATAGTCTACTGGCGACTTCCCCCAAATATCCTTTTCCCAGCTATGTGGAATTTTTGCATAAAACAAAAAAAAAACTAGAAATAGGATGCCCTGTTGATAGTAGCTGTGACATATGAATAGAAACAGGATAGAAGAACACTCATTATCATGTGTAATGTCCACCTCATGAACCTTTTGCAAAAATTGTACAGTAGTCTTACAAGACCCTGTTTCATTTGTAAAATATATCAATGATGCTTAAATATTTTTTAGTATACATGTAAATTATTTCAGCTTCATGCCTTTTTGCATTGGTTGGGTTGAAAATTTCAACGAAATCGCTCTATCTTGCACGGCTAAGGAGATAGAAGGAAATTTCTGTTTTTCAATTTTTGGCAAAAATTTGAAAATTCAAAATCAAAATGGCCACCATTTTTGGGAAGAGGAAAATTTTTTTGAAAATTACCATGAGTACATTGCTTAGATACCCTATGGGTCGAAAATTTCGACGAAATCGCTCTATTTTGCACGGTTAAGGAGATAAACAAATTTGTGTTTTTCCATTTTTGGCAAAAATTCGAAAATTCAAAATGGCTGCCATATGTAGGAAGAGGAAATTTTTTTGAAAATTGCCAAGTGTACACTGCTCAGATACCCTGTGGGTCGAAAATTTGGATGAAATCACTCTATCTGGCACGGTTAAGGAGATAGAAGCAAATTTGTGCTTCGCCATGTTTCAAAATGGCCGCTTTTTTGGGGGGAGGAGAAAAGTTTATGAAAATTGCCAAGAGTACATTTCTCAGATACCCTGTGGGTCGAAAATTTTGACGAAATCGCTCTATCTCGCACGGTTTAGGAGATAGAAGCAAATTTGTGTTTTTCCATTTTGGCAAAAATTCGAAAATTCAAAATGGCCGCCATTTTTGGGGAGTGCAAAATTTTTTGAAAATTGCCAAGAGTACATTTCTTAGACACCCTGTGGGTTGAAAATTTCAACGAAATCGCTCTATCTTGCACGGTTAAGGAGATAGAAGCAAATTTGTGTTTTGCCATTTTTGGCAAAGTAGCTAAGTAGCTATTACTGAGTCTGTTATATAGCTATTATCACTAAAAGCAATCCCAAGCAAGCTATCAACCTAAGTATTGCTCATGCCAAATTTGGTAAAGATATGTCAAATATTTTTCCTTAAAATGCCCGGAAACAAAAGAAGTACACAAAAGTAGCTAAGTAGCTAGTACTCAGTTAGCTATAGAGCTATCTTCACCAAAAGCAATCCCATGCAAGCTATTAACCCAATAAACCTCCAAACCAAATTTGGTAAAGATAGGATAAATACTTTTCCTTCAAATGAGCGGAAACCAAGCATCTGGACGGCGGACGACGGAAAAAGCAAAAATAATATGTCCACCTGCTAGTGGGGTGGACATAATAATACTCATTGGGACGCAAACATTAAAGTGCCTCTTGCTTATTGTCACTTCTTCATGTGCCTCCATCTCACAAGAAAATCTATATTCCACTATCTTCAGTACATCTAATTTATATGGCAGGAGATAATTGCATGCGTCAGAATGCTTGTTAGTGTTAATGTTGTACAGAGTCTGGGCAGGCCATGGCTGAGTATGTTCACCTCCAGAGCTGTGTGGGCAAGTTTTCTCTTCAATTTCTTTGATGGACTGGCTTACTACGCACTGTTCAGTGGAGTGCCTGTGTACATGAAGCAAATTCTCAGGTTCGACATATCAGAGGTAACTCAGGTTGACTTCATTAGTAACCTTCTAAAGTGAAGAATCTATAAGAGCAAAATTCACTGATAATTTATTCAATACAATATCTATAATGTGTTACTGATGGCTTTTAGGCTTTTTGCCTCATACCCTTTCTCTCAAAGAAAAAATTCACTAATTTACAAATTTCAAGAAATTCATTGGACTAGATTTCCACTAGTGATTAGTTTCTACTTGAGAGATTCATTCAGATTTAAAATTTTATTTGAAATTAATTTTAACTGTATATCCAAGTTTGTTGGCTGAAATGGTTAAAATTAATGCTTATTTTCTTGCTTCCTGTAAGACAAACATGAAAAATATCCGTTTTTCCCCAGTTAAGTTAATATGTATTAGCATATTTGTCATATTAGAAAAGATATAATACATCACTGGTTGGACTTATAAAGAATTTAAGTCTGTTTTGCAGTTTAGAACCACTTGGGCTTTGCCTTAGTGGTACTAAACTGCCAGAAGTTTGCCTAGTGATGAGTTGCTACCATAGCACAGTTAAATTTAGTTGGTTTCAAATATTTTGCAGAAAATATGGACAATGTCAAGATGTCTTCAGAATATCCTCTTGTAATAAGAGAGCTAGGGGTGTACTTGTGCAGTTGTATTGGTCTAATAGCGCTTTGTGCAGATATTGTGCAGGGTGTAAATATATAATAAAGTACAGTCTCAATTTGACTTAGACTTGTTCTGTTTATAGAGTCTGGTGTACTGAGAGTAAATAAGAAAATTTCCTCAGTGACATATACAGAAATGTGTATCACAAATTAAGGTGACAATTTTATACGAGTGTGTGAAGCACGAGAATTGCGTTGCTCATCTTTATGAGTGATGCAATTTTTTATGCATATGTCTGATGAGGGATGGTTTACTTTTATTATAAACCAATTTGTATGAATAATACATAGAATAAGTCGATATTTAAATTAAGAATTAAAAAAACCTCTGTGACATAAAGGGTCTAATGAAATTGCCTGAGTGTTTTGGTTTTATTGCGCCTTAGAGTCCCCTTTAGGGGAGATTAAGCACTATAAAAGTCAAATTAGAATTAGAATTAGGGTCACTGATGAATATAAAAACTTTAATTTTTAACTTGAGATTTCACCACCATTTCTGCGTAAATTTGAATGCAGCAAAAATGAGCATTCTATTGAGGTCAAAAACATTGCTTGGTGCGTGATAAATTGTAATAGAATATTTAATTTCAGTGTGTCAAAAATGTCAATGTCAGAAACACAATGTCACTATTCTCACAGAATGGGCTATTGGTCGCACTACCATATGCCTCCATGAGTGTGGTGGTGATCATCGCTGGATTCTTGGCTGATAAGCTGAGGGGACGCTATTTGAGTACACATTGTGTGCGACGATTGTGGACGTTCATTGGTAAAACCATCAACTAGGCTGTTATATACGTAAATAATATGGGATTATGTGAGTAAACATGGCAAAGGGTACCCAATCCTTGAAATATTCGTAAATCTCTATGTCATCACAAATGATGCAGTATTTGACATCACATTTGACAAGAAAATTGTCCTTGCCTATCAACCATTGACATTTAAATCCTTTTAGCACAGTCAGACATACAGTGAAGATTTTCAGTGAAGTACACTTTGCCGTGTTTACTGCATAAATACAGGACTCTGTGATGTCAGCTTGAAAAATCCTGCTTTCTTATTAACACTTGTTAATACGGTGTTGGGTCTGTGGTGATATTGTTACTGATTTTATGGAAGTCTCTGAAAATCGGCGATTTTTGTTAACGATTTAGAGAGAGCACTCCCAGTGAACTGATGAGACACGATATGCCGTATTCTGTAATAATCATTAGTAGTGCTGGGACGATGTTCGCAAACTTCGGTATTATCGCTCGCTGGCTCATTGCCAATCAATGATCGGTAAAATTTAAGTAAAACCGATATTTGCTAAATCCATTTCTTTGCAGCCTTTTGGTCACAATAAAATGCTAACCTTCATAATATTTTGTAAAAATCTGAAATATCCATCAGTTAAAATCACAAAACTAGCCGTGAATGCAATAAAAATAACATAACATTGGGGTTTTCCAACTGTTGTCAAGGTGATCATAAAATCAGCCAATCACAAGTGAGGATACATCAAGCATGGTCTGTTAGTGAGGGAGACGTCTGTGAATGGCTTTTAGATTATATTTTGGTCATATTTGTGGTAATTTGTGTGTATTTGACTTGATATAATTTAATATTTGATTTTATCTGTCTTTTTTACACTTCGACTCCATAATCGGAAATGTCCGAAGTTTGGTTACAAATGTCCGATACGAACATCGACAGGGAAAATCCAAGCGATCTCCCAGCACTAATCATTAGTGTTACTTGCATGGAATTTTACGTTAAGCCTGTTTAGGAAAGACAAGAGCTGTTGATGTTAAACAGTTTGTCTTGAAGTAAACTTCAATGTTGCAGGGTAGTAAGTGCATCCAACTTATGTTGTGTTCTGTAGAACGGACTGTTGATGGCTTTGCCCTATGCCGCAACCATGCCTCTGACAGTATTTGGAGGCGTCATGGCCGACAAGCTACAGGCTAAGGGTGTCGGTACCAGAATGACTCGCATCTTGTTCTGTATCCTTGGTAAATATTTTGAACATAAACTGACTTTGTAATCAGGCTGAATAATGTTTAGGTCACTCTTACTCTTCAGTTGAATTTCTTTACAACCCAAACCTATGGGCACAGCATTTTGTTCTGGTTATGCTTAAAGTCCACATATACCTTCAAAAGCAAATATGTTTCTTGAAATTGGTTCCCCCTACATGGAATTATCACTTCCACTAGTTGTAGTTATAGCGTCTGCTGTATTAAAACAAATTTTCACAGAATAATAGGTGTTTTGTGATACTGATACTTTGTAACAAACAATACATTCAAGCTAGTTATCATGAAAAATGCTAATTCTACCTGTTCTGCATGCATTGTCTCAAATTTTGATTTGTCCTAAGTTAAAAGATTGGTCATATGACAAATAAATATAGGCCTTACATCCTACTCCTGACCAGTACAATTAATAAGGATTAGCAGTAATTGGTGGACTTTTTACTACAAGTCTTCTCTTAGTACTTCCCATTTTAGCAGGAAGATTAGTGCTGTTATGAGAAAAGTGGGCAAAATAGGACATAGAGGACCATAACTATAGGTCTTAACGCCTACAAATTCTTCAGTCAAGTGAAGACTTATACAGTTTTTGCTTATAATGTTTTGAGTTGTGCTTCAATTTCTTTAACTGTGTAGCTTGTATTTATGGTGTAATGCTTTTTACTTACTCTACTCAGCTATTGCTTTGCTTGCTAATTTGGCACATGACTTTAATTGGCAAGACAGCCAGTCTGTAACCTATTTGGTTCACTGATACAAAAATTAGCCTTGTAAGCTGATTGGCTGTGTGCCAAGTTAGAGCTTTAATTTCATGTCCCTTAAAAACCCTGTAAAAGGTCATTAGTTGACCTTACTTTGTGGAAATATGTTATGATCTACAAAGGTGTTGATGCATTTTATTTTCACCAAAAACTTACAATCATGTAGTACTTAAAACAAGTATAAATAAGGATTTTGTATTGTGTTAAAGTTACCACTGGTGACAGTAAACAGAACTCATAAAACACAATTTCCATTTTAATATTGATTAAACAATTTATGTTGATAATAAACTTAAATATAATCTAGTTGAGTGTGGAGATAAAGGAGGCTTAATCAGCTTAAAAAGACCATATAAAAACAATTCTTTGGAATTAGTGTCTAGATAACTTCACAGGCAGTATTTCATCCATTTTTGTCAAAAATGTTCTTTTGCACCGGAGGCATTTGGTGGAAACTTTGGTTTAGCTTTCGCTACGCTTCTGTTGCCGCACGCATAGAGACATTTTCTGCTTTAACGCTCTCAGAGGAAAACTACACCACCTAGGTTCACCAAATTTGCAAGATATCTTCATTGGGAGGTAAGCTTCTCTGGGGCTAAAATTAGCCTCATTCTGAAAAACAAGATGGTCGCCATGGGCATTTCTTTGAAAATTATCTACCTTTTTCTACTGGCTGGTTTTCATAGGTATAAGGTTGAATCGCCTCATAGGTGATTTGTATAACAGATATACATGTCATCTACAAAGTTGCAGACATTTGACCTTGAAGCTCTTAATTCAAGGTCATCCACGGTTGCCAAAGTACCCCACTTAGCGGACTTTAAAAGTGCCTATATCTCCCTTATTATTGGTCCTGGAGATTTGCAGTGTGAAACCAACCTATAGGAAATCATGGGCTGGGAATCTTCTGATGCCGTCAGATTTGAGCTTGGACCCCTCCTTCAAGGTCAAATGAGGATAGCCAAACTTAAAAGTGCTTATAACTCGCTTATTATTGGTCTGAGAGGTTTGTGAAGCCAACTTATAGGAAATCATGGGCTGGGAATCTTTTGATGTGTTCAGATTTAACCTTGGGCCCTTCCTTCAAGGTCAAACGAGGATAGCCAAACTTAAAAGTGCTTATAACTTGCTTATTATTGGTCCTAGAGGTTTGCAATGTGAAACCAAGTTATAGGAAATCATGGGCTGGGAATGTTCTTATGCCATCAGATTTGACCTTGGACCCCTCCTTCAAGGTCAGACGAGGCTAGCCAAACTTAAAAGTGCTTATAACTTGCTTATTATTGGTCCTAGAGGTTTTCAATGTGAAACCAACTTATAGGAAATCATGGGCTAGGAATCTCCTGATGTGTTCAGATTTGTCCTTGAGCCCCTCCTTCAAGCCCAAACAAGAATAGCAAAGCTAAAAAGTGCTTATAACTCACTTATTATTGGACCTAGAGGTTTGCAATGTGAAACCAACTTATAGGAAATCATGGGCTGGGAATCTTTTGATTTGATCATATTTGACCTGAGCCCCTCCTTCAAGGTCAAACAAGGACAGCGAAACTTAAAAGTGCTTATAACTCGCTTATTATTGATCCTAGAGGTTTGCAATGTGAAACCAACTTATAGGAAATCATGGGCTGGGAATCTCCTGAAGTTGTCAGATTTAATCTTGAGCCCCTCCTTCAAGGTCAAACAAGGACAGCTAGCTTGCCTATAACTTATTTATTATTGATCCTAGAGGTTTGCAATGTGAAACCAACTTGTAGGATATCCTGGGCTGGGAATCTTCTGATGTCAGATTTGACCTTTGGCCCCTCCTTTAAGGTCAAATGATGGTTCACTGGCTTTGGTGAGTTGTCTTACCAGAGGATACAAATTTGCATCGGTTGTCTGATTCATAGGTCTAGTTAATATTGCTTGTAGGGGTTTTGCATGTACAAACAACTTATGGGAAACCATGTGATGCAAATCTTCCGATGCGGTAAGGTTTGACCTGTGACCCCACCTTGAAGGTCAAATAATGAAACTAAACTTTAAAAAGAACTATATCTCACTTATTTTGTGCTCGTAGAGGTTTGGAACGTTGATGTAACTTATAGGAAACCCTGGCCTGCGGATCTTCTGATGCGGTCAGATTTCAACTTCTGGCCCTCCTTCAAGGTCAAACAATGAAACTGAACTTTCAAAGGCCTGTATGTCAATTTGTTCTTGCTGGTAGAGGTTTGGGATGTTCATATAACTTACAGGAAAGCTAGGCTGCGCTTATTATGCTCTCTAACAGGGTTTCAAAATTTGAATGTGACTAAGGCCTATAATCAGCGAATATTTACATGTACACATTATGAATATGTAAGCCAGTAGGTTGTTGCATAGCTGACTAATAGCTTCTTTGAGTGACTCACTATTGAGTAAATCAGTTGAAACTTAAAAAAACTATTAATTCAAGAGGTTTCCTATGTTATATCAACCTATAGGAAATCATTAGCTCTGCATCTATTGATGGAATTACAGTTGACCTTTGACCCCTTCTTCAAGGTCAAATGATGGTAATCAAACTTTAAGATGCCTCTATCTCACTTTTTTGCTTCCACAGGTTTCATTTGTAAAACCAACCTATATGAAATCATAAGCTGTGGATCTTTTTAGGATATCAGATTTTACCATTGACTCCTCCTAGTTGAAACAATGTTGGTAAAACCCTAAAATGCCTCAATCTCTTTTAACATGATGAGTGACTTGGGAGTGTATCCCAATAACTAAGTGAGTAATTGCTACTTTCTGACTTTTCAGTACCTTCCATAATGAGTAAAATCACTTGTAATTTGAAACTATTGCATATAGAGAATTTTTTGTTTAGATATGTTATTCATGTACTTTTGGGTCAGCTGTAACATAATAAATTTGCAGGCCTGAAGCTCATTACATAACTGAGCTCCTCACTGTTGAGTAAATCACTTGCAAAATGAAAACTATTGCATTTAGAATATTTTGTTGAAATGTGTCATTCACGTACTTTTGAGTCAGCTATAATATAGTAAAATTGCAGACCAGTAGCTCATTGCATAGATGAGCAATAGCTACTTTCAAGTTAACACTGTTGTATAAATCACTTGTAACTTGAAACCTATTGCATTTAGAGTATTTTGTTTAAATATGTTATTCACCTACTTTTGTGTCATTTATAACATAATAAAATTACTAACATGTAGCTCATTGCAAAGCTGGGCAACAGCTACTGTGAGGTTCTCACTGTCGAGTAAATCACTTGTAACTTGAAAACTATTGCATCTAGAGTATTTTGTTTAAATATGTTATTCAACTACTTTTGAGTCAGCTATGATATAGTAAACTTGCAGACCAGTACTTCATTGCATAGATGAGCACTAACTACTTTCAAGGTAACACTGTTAAATAAATCACTTGTAACTTGAAAACTATTGCATTTAGAGCAATTTGTGAGATATGTAATTCACCTACTTTTGAGTCACTATAATATAGAAAAACTGTAGTAAGACCTGTAGCTCATTGCATAGCTGAGTAATAGCTACTTTGAGGTTCTCACTGTTGATTGAATCAGTTGTAACTTGAAAACTATTGCATCTGGAGTATTTTGTTTAAGTATGTTATTAACCTACTTTTGGCTCAGCTATAATATAGTAAAACTGGAAACCTGTAGCTCATTGCATAGCTGAGCCATAGCTACTTTCGGGTTCTCTCTGTTGAGTAAATCACTTCTAGCTTTAAAAGTATTACATTTAGAGTGTTTTGTTTATATGTTATTCATTTACTTTTGGGTCAGCTATCACATAGTAAAATTGCAGACCTCATAGCTGAGGAAAAGCTACTTTGAGGTCTCTTACTGTTGAATAAAGCAATTTTAATTTCAAAACTATTGCAGTTACAGTATTTTGTTTAAATATGTTTTCACCTACTTTTTACACAGTAACAGTTAACTTTGTACTTTACCTCTGAATACCATTTGCAGGGCACAACTTTTGTGTCCTTTTCTGCTTTTGCTTCTACTCTGAAGCTCGAAACACACAATCAGCTAATGTAGAGCCCGTTCACGGGCACTAATTGCTTGTTTTATAGCTTATGTATATTCATTAGGTCGAATATTTGTCTGAAATGGCAAATATTTTGTATGTTCATAATAATGAATTGTAATATGACAAGGCTGTGTCAGTGAATTTGATTGAGTGTCAAGAGTAAATTTAAGCGTACTTTCACATCTATTGTATTAAAATAGTAATAATCAATCACTGGTACTAATCACTCACCTTTGTGTACTAAACTGCCAATCAGAGTATAATTCTGCAAAAATCTACCCAGTGATGGGTCATTACTGTAATTACAATCATGATATCTCAACTCAATGCATCATGATGATATCACAATAACACTTTAGATTGTAATGACACTATTAAAGTACTCTCCCAGGGGTGGATGTCATAATGTCATAGCTTACATTTTAGGAGAAGGTTCTGAGGTGGGTTTGACTATTGGCATGGCTTTCTTGCACTAAGAGTGTACCAGAATTAAACTTAACATAAGGTTATTTTCTGAGTGACTAACGGATTCATACGTGATGTTTTACATTAATATTTTAGGAGATTATTCTTATGGAGGTTTTAAATTGGTACATGTTTCGCAAATCTGATTATATAAAATTGATAACTTGTACAACTTGAAGATATAAAATGAGATAAACTATCTAAAATAGTCGCACAAATATAAATATGAAAAGAATGTACAATGATGCAAAGTAAAATCAGATTTTCTACTTTTACCTGATAAAATTTCATCCTCAATTTTCATTTCATCCTTATTTCAGCTTAATTTTGACAAAAAAATAATTTGTCATGGCCTTTTGGTGACACCTTATGTTTTCATCAGCAGATCAGTCAGTTTTCAGTAACTTATTACCTGATCTTTTATACTGAAATAGCTGTTGATATTCTGTGATTTAGGAGAAGGTTCTCAGGTGGGTTTTATCATTGGCATGGGTTTCCTGCCCTGTAGTCGAGTGGCTGCTGTCTCCCTCTACATCACAGCCATGACATTGGTGGGCTTCATTGTGAGCGGACCGAGTATTAACTTCCTGGATATAGCTCCAAAATATGCAGGTATGTAATGAATAAAGTAGCCCCTAGAGAGAAATGTGAGTTGTTGTCATTGAAACAGACCCCTTCTATTTCCTTGATTGGTGGGGTATTCGTGAGAAACTGGTGATTTTTGTGACAATAGCAGAGAAGGGGTTGATCCCAAGAGTGTGAATAAGGATCAGGAATGCACAAAAATTAGATAAATTGATTTATGTCTATTGGATGGATTGCTCTAATATTCCACATCCACTACTGTTCATGGTCCATTGGTTTAGTGACAGAAAGTTTGTGTTCATAGATCCTGGCTCTGAGTGCTCTACCTTTCTCAGCTACGTAATATGATCATGTGATCAAATATACATGTGATCAAATATGGATGTGATCAAATATACATTATCTTTTAATTCACATGATATTCTTTTTGGGAGGTTAACTGTGGTGTGTTTTTACCACTAATTTTGAAGGCGACATTATCTATTTGCAGATAATGGGAGAGTAGGTACATTTGCTTAACCTAGTACAGTTGTTGGGCATTATTTTCTTTGGCTCTGTTTCTTTTGGAAAGGGATGAAATAGAAGCTTTAGTTAGCATATGCTAACAAGAGATGCAATGTATTCTTTATGCATACGGGTATCTGAAGATCTCAGTGCTAAGCCATCATTTTGCAAGTCCAGCTTAGCAATGGCTGAAATTAGAATAGAGTGTCTAACAATTCCAGATGCCACAGTCATGGTTGAAAAACAAGAAAGATAAGCTGAAACGCTATTAGTCAAAAATAATAGTTACACTCTGTTATGATGAAGTGCCTTACACTATATAGCATATGTGAGTATTGTGCTTTGGAAGTTATTACAGTCAAGTTTCTCATCATAGGCTTGAGATGTGTTGGTTATTACCACCTGAAGTACTTATTAGGCCTGTGATGTCCAATAATACAAAATTGACACAAATTTTAAATAATTAAGTGGCCTGTCAGGGACGCTTATTTGTTTTCACATAAGTTTGACTGATCATCACCTCTGGATTATGGTCTCCCTTGAATAACTTCTTAGGCTTTCAAATTATCTTTCCTTCTTATCTTTCTTTAAAACTATAGGAGCGGGAAAAAGTTTTGGGATACTTTGCAGAGACCTTAATGGTCAGTCGGACCATAGATGCCTGAATGGGAGGCGTTTTATTTTCGTAATTTTTTTAAAAATGGGTACTTGGTCTGTATCTCAAAAATGGTCAGGATTTCGGCGTTTTGTTGGAATAACTTATTGAGCTACTTTTTGATTATCTTTCACATGCCGAAGTTTTAGCCCTATATCTGCAATCTTAAGGTCACCTTAATGTAAAAGAAAAAGGGGGTTTTAACCCTCCAGTTCACTTAGTTTTTCACTTTTTTTCAACCAAACTTGGCATATATATTAAGATTTACCAAAGGATTATCCTGCCTTTAAGGTGACCTTAAACTGTTAATATAATTGGAGCTATGCCCCCCCCCCCCCCAAAGTCATAAAATTGGAATAAAGCTGTCTGGTCCATTTCTTTTTCCATATCTAATGTATCTTAATATTGAAGTAGATGAAAAGAAGACTCTTACTACCTTATGATTTAAATATTATTGATGTTATGGCCATCTTAAATTTAAAATGTAGGGTTTTTTAGCCTTAAGCTCTGTTAATGTTTAAATTTTTAAAATAAAACTTCGCACATTTATAAAGATTGGCAGAAGGGACCTTCTCATTTTATGGTCATCTTAAAGTATGAATGAAGTTATGGTCACCTTATAGTGAGAAAAAGAAGTTTTCAGCTCCAGCTATCTTATTGTTCAACTGACCTCTGCTAAACTTTATGCACTTATAAAGGATTACAAAAGGGACATTCTTATTTTATGGTCACCTTAAAGTCCCAATATGAATGAAGTTATGGCCACCTTGCAGTGAAACTATGGAATTTTTATTCTCCAGCTGTCGTATTGTTCAGCTGACCTCAGTTAAATTTTGTACACTTATCAAAGATGAAAATATAGACATTCTTATTTTCTTCCTACCTTGGAGTACAGTCATGGCCATCTTGAAGTAAAAATGAGGGTTTTCAGCTCCCAACTGACTTACTGTTCAATGTCATCAGTTCAACTTGACACATTGATTAAGTTTAAGGAAGACTTTTAATGACCTTTTTACTTAAAATTCATATATTTAAGAGACTTTGGCCAACTTAACATAATAAATATATAGTTTTTGCTCCCACCTCATTTATTTTAAGACTTTTTAAAACCACACCTGCCACATGTATATAAAATTTGTGTTATCTGGTAAAGCTAACCTAGTGTTTTTGAAGTTATGGCATCTTCAAAGAAAACAAATGAGGTATTTAGCATGCAGTGATGTTGTTATTAATATATTGCAGCTGATCAGTGTTCATATAATATAAATTCCCAATTTTAGGCACATTAAACGAATCCCACATCCTTCTGATTCCATTCTTATGGAATTGTGTGGATACGACTTTTCCTTTTTGGGAAAAAAGCTTTAATTAATTCAGCTTTTGTTTAGCAGCAGGAGTTGTTGATCTAGCTACTTATTCACATACACTATGTAAATTGGTCAAATGTATAGACTTGACTTCTTTCTTTCAGAAGATAAGATGACTGAAAAAAAAACACTTTCTCATAAGCAGTTTTTCTTGTGCAGTATTTTATGTATCTCCAGCTAATTGAATTGAATGAGTTCTCTCTTTTTCTCGGAGTTCTCTCTTTTTCTCCTCAAACTCTGTATTTGCTTTTGTGTGATATCTATCTGGAGGCAGAATCATGGAAAGTCTCAGTCACTCACTGATGGCTCACTGTGCTTTGTGTGGTAACATCTGCATGTTACATAATGCACACTGAGTGAAAAGATTCAGAGATATCAAGGTGTATTCATTTCTTTTCATTAAGGGATATGCTTACAGTAAATCTTTTTTGGGGTAAACAATTCTAACAAGGATATTTATCTTTAGGTTCATGGAAGTAGAGACTTGTGGAAATAATGCCTTGTCTGTTTTGAGAGAATGAAAAAAGCCGTAATAATATGTAAAAACCTTGGGCTTTCATGATATTCAGATATAGAGTCATGTGTGAATTAAAAATATTTACAATAACATCTGACAACCTGACTTTGTGTATTTTGTTTTACAGTGGAACAATAAAGGATTTCACAAATACGATTATCTTAAGCACATTTATCTTATATAATTATTAAATAGCAATGAATTTTTAGAGGCATAAAATGCCTCAAAGATATACAACATATGAGGCACCGGAGGCATCCGGTGGATACTTTGGTTTAGCGTTTGCTATGCCGCCGCAGCCGCACATAGAGAGAATTTCAGCGTTAACGCTCCAAGAGGAAAACTACACCAGCTAGGTCCCCCAAATTTGCAGGATATCTCCATTGGGGGGGGGGGGGGGGGGGGGGGAATAATCTACATTTTTCTACTGGCTATTTCTCATAGGTAGAATGTTGAATCTCTTCATAGGTAATATGTATAACAGATATACATGTCCTCTACAACCTTGCGCACATTTGACCTTGAAGCTCTTAATTCAAGGTCATCCACGCAGTACTGAAGAAACCCACGTAGCGGACTTTAAAAGTGCCTATATCTCCCTTATTAGTCCTAGAGGTTTGCAATGTTAACCAACCTATAGGCAATCATGTGCTGCGAATCTTCTGATGTGGTCAGATTTGACCTTGGACCCCTCCTTCAAGGTCAAACAAGGAGAGCCAAACGTAAAAGTGCTTCCCAGTAAACATTACGAACGTTTATAAACGTTTATAAACCTAACTATCAACGGTTTAGATAACGTTTAAAATGATGGGTCCCTAAACGTTTGCCTATAAACGTTTATAAACGTTTAAGCATAAAATGTTTATACACGTGTTTAAAATCTGGAGAAATATTTCTGTAAGTATATCTTGCTGTATTACTGTTGTTTGAAGCCATCATTACATTCTAAGTAGATATATAGAAGTATATAATTTGATTATATTATATACTTTTATATCTCTACTTAGAATATAATGATGGCTTCAAACAACAGTGATACAGCAAGATATAGTAACAGAAATATTTCTCCAGTTTCTCTCAAAATGGCTGTCATCATCCCAACTGAAAGTGAGGTTAAGCTATTTTAAACCCTTTGTAAAGGTTTAAAAACGTTTATAAACGTTTATAAACCAAACTAATGTTGCTGAAACGTTTATAAACCCTTAGTATTGAATAATTGTCAATATTTAGGTTTATATTTGGTTTAAAAAATGTTTATAGGTTTACTATTAAAATGTTTATAAACGTTTGTAATGTTTACTGGGTTATAACTTGCTTATTATCAGTTCTAGAGGTTTGGGATGGTAAACCAACATATAGGAAATCATGGGCTGGGAATCTTCTGGTATGGTCGGATTTGACCTTGGGCCCCTCCTTCAAGGTCAAACGAAGATAGCCAAACTTAAAAGTGCTTATAACTCACTTATTATCGGCCCTCAAGGTTTGGGATGATAAACCATCCTATAGGAAATCATGGGCTGGGAATCTTTTGGTTTGGCCAGATTTGACCTTGGGCCCCTTGTTCAAGGTCAAACGAGGATAGCCAAACTTAAAAGTGCTTATAACAAACTTATTATTGGTCCTAGAGGTTTGGGATGGTAAACCAACCTATAGGAAATCATGGGCTGGGAATCTTTTGGTGTGGTCGGATTTGACCTCGGGCCCCTCCTTCAAGGTCAAACGCAGATAGCCAAGGTTAAAAGTGCTTATAACTTGCTTATTATCAGTCCTAGAGGTTGGGGATGGTAAACCAACCTATAGGAAATCATGGGCAGGGAATCTTTTTCTGTAGTCGGATTTGACCTTGGACCCCTCCTTCAAGGTCAAACAAGGATGGCCAAACTTGAAAGTAATTATAACTCGCTTATTATTGGTCCTAGAGGTTTAGGGTGGTAAACCAACATATTGGACATCATGGGCTGGAAATTACAGAAGTTGACTGCATGCTTCTTTGAACAAAAAAATCCCTTAATTGCACTTATTTGCATTTAAGAAAGTTCACTATAAAAAAAGGATTTGATTCTGTCATGACATTCTGTAGATTGACTTGCGGACAGTGAAATACAAGCCATCAGAGGATCATACTATTGTTGTAGGGGTTATACTGCTTCAATAGCTCCTTTATATAACTGGGGACACTGTATGTCATTCAAAACTTTAAAAATGAGTAATTTTGAAATAAACTTACAAGAATTATCGGAAATATGACAGTCCCTAGAACTAACAGTCACTCATCAAGCAGTATTGTTTAAAATCCTTTGGAGTCATAAGGATGCTTTCTCTATGGAATTGTACAACAAAATAACATGCATTATGACTAGTTATGTTTTGTCTGTCTTACCTTGTATGTTGACTAAGCTATAAACAATACTAACATCACCCTCGTCCCTCAAAGGTTAGGGGCAAGAGTATTGTAATTAGGTCTGTTTGTCTGCCAGTATGTCTAACTCAAACACTATGAATCAGATTGGTCTCAAATTTTCATGTCATGCCTCAGCCCTCCTCAGTGGTAGTCCAGATCTGGATCACAGAATCCAGAAAATTTTTTTGTGTGTTTTTTTCTTTTACACTACCCCCAGGCATCTGTTTGTGTCATTCCTGGCATGGCTTGTCATGGGTTTCTGACAGGAAAAGGGTCATATATAAATAATACACCTGAAGGTGTCTACTTCTTCAGAGTACTGTGAGGGAATGTCAGACAGAGCTACTTCCCTATAATAAGGTGGGTCTGGATCATGTTGTGGGAGGTCTTGATCAGAAGCTGCTCCTGAGGGCTGAGCCCTAGAGGGCTTAGAAGACCTGTGTCTAGCTACAGGGGACTGATCTTCCTCTGAAGAAAGGGATCCGAGGTTGATCGGAATCCTCATGTGGTTGGTCCGAGGCAGAGCTCGGGTCAACTGGCTGCCTATGGCTTTGCTTTTTATGAGAGTACGAGACCTCTTCGGGATGACCCTCAGAGGGGGCAACGTACTGATCCGAGGTATCTTGGTTAAGTACTAGACGAGGAGGGAGTGCTACAGGGGACTGATCTTCCTCTGAAGAAAGGGATCCGAGGTTGATCGGAATCCTCATGTGGTTGGTCCGAGGCAGAGCTCGGGTCAACTGGCTGCCTATGGCTTTGCTTTTTATGAGAGTACGAGACCTCTTCGGGATGACCCTCAGAGGGGGCAACGTACTGATCCGAGGTATCTTGGTTAAGTACTAGACGAGGAGGGAGTGCTGGACCGTAGTCCACATCCATTGCCTCGCTCTGAATGTTAGTACTGGACCTCAGAGGGGGCAAATCCAGAGGGGGAGCATTGTTACTGGACGAGCCAGGTTTGGAAGCAGGAAGCGAGGATTCTACCTCGACTTTCTTTTGTGTAGCCAACTCCTCTCGGAGCGACTGAAACGCTTCCAACATGGATGCCTGGAAGGTACCCATTTGCTGCTGTAAGTGTATATTTAAGGAATCACCCAGGGATTTCTCAAGATTTTTCTGGATTTTATTTTGCAAAGCTGTACCTGGGGTGGGTGGAACAGACTTGGCTGGGGTCTTTAAAGACAATGAACTGAAGGCGAGAGGTTGAAGACGGGGTGGGTGGGGGGGTGGGGGGTGAGGTAAACAGATTATCAGCAGCACTCTCGAGGTCTGCATTAGAACCAGTGAAGGAGTCCCCGTCGCCTTCACCCAAGAGATCTAGTTCATCATCTTTAGAGCTAGTTTCCGCTTTTTTAGGTAACGTTTCCTATTTTGAATTTTCTTTAATTGTTCATAAGAAAAGGACGTACACACTTGACAGGGAGTTTCAAAGGTGACACAGGGGTCATCTCCCTTGCCAGCCTCCCTACAGGTAGGGCAGTAGTTGTGTAAGTCAAAGCTGAAGCAAAAGTGGCAGCATTTGAGGGCTCTCGGTTTGTCTTTATTTGCTTGATGAAGAGACATTGATTTTATACGCAATAAAA
The DNA here is from genome assembly GCA_964017235.1 of Sabellastarte sp. h YS-2021. Lineage (NCBI taxonomy): Eukaryota > Metazoa > Annelida > Polychaeta > Sabellida > Sabellidae > Sabellastarte > Sabellastarte sp. h YS-2021. The sequence goes on from OZ024928.1 coordinate 22,615,390, forward strand.
AGACGTTATGAAAATGGGTTAACCGAGGAAAACTCAAAACACACGGAAGCAAGAAAAATACTTACGCTGTGAAAATTAAAATTTTACAGAATGATCTATGATATATATTACAAGAAATATGCAAATATTAGCCTCCAACAATAAGTAAAGTCTGAGAAATAAATGAAAATGTCTGTATATTTACAAACTGCTACCAGTCAATCGTGGCCAACGAGAAAGTAGGGCGATTGGTCAGAAGTTATCACGTGACGACAACTACCAGTATATCCGGTGGCTAACAAGAACGATCTTTTTTTCTATGACGTTGGCCCCGGGTGTGGCAACCCGAGAACAGCATTAAGTCCCACATGGTAAGCTTGTAGCTTATAAAAGCTACATTTAAGTAATTAAGCGTCCCGCAAGGGACGCTTGTTTGTGTATGGGAGAGCTTCAGGCTCCGGCGGCTCCGCCGGCTCCGCATTTTGTTTTCCTTATAACTCTGTAACCGTTAGGCGGATTCTTTTCAAATTTGGCAGGTTTAGGCAGTAGCCTTGGGGAATTTTTTTGAATATGCTGCAGTGACATTTCAACCAATCAGAGAGGTCACATGACCAAAAATGTCTTTTTTCGGTGGGGAAGCTTGTCCGGATGATAACTTGAAAGGAATTTTATCAATTCACCTGAAACTTGGCAAATACATTCATTCTATTAAAATCTGGAAATCATTAGATTTTGGCATTGATTGGTCAAGAAATGGCCGAGTAATTAATGATTAATTAATCATTACGAATTTTCCAAATAAGGAAAACACAAAAATGTTTATATCTCGAAAACCGTGCTAGATAGAGCGATTTCGGCGAAATTTTTGACCCGCAGGGTATCTCTGTGGAGTAGTTTTCCCAATTTTCAAAAAATTTTTGTCTCGCCCAAAATGGCGGCCATTTTGAATTTTCAAATTTTTCGCAAAATTGCAAAACACAAAAATGCTTATATCTCGAAAACCGTGCTAGATAGAGCGATTTCGACGAAATTTTTGACCCACAGGGTATCTCTGCAGAGTAGCCATGCCAATTTTCAAAAAAATTTTGTCTTGCCAAAAATGGCGGCCATTTTGAATTTTCGAATTTTTGCGCAAAAATTGCAAAACACAAAAATGCTAATATTTCGAAAACCATGCTACATAGAGCGATTTCCACAAAATTTTTTATCTTCAGGGTATCTCTGCAGAGCAGCTATCCCAAAGAGCTTTCACTTGGTGAAGTTTCAGACCCATAGCTAATTACTCACCTACTCAAAATGAGTAAATGCGAATTATCTCTAAAAGTATTGCAGATAGCCAATTTTTCTCAAATAACTCATTCACCTACTTTTGGGAGAGCTTTCACTTGGTGAAGTTTCAGACCCATAGCTAATTACTCACCTACTCAAAATGAGTAAATGCGAATTATCTCTAAAAGTATTGCAGATAGCCAATTTTTGTCAAATTAATCATTCACCTACTTTTGGGAGAGCTTTCACTTGGTGAAGTTTCAGACCCATAGCTAATTACTCACCTACTCAAAATGAGTAAATGCGAATTATCTCTAAAAGTATTGCAGATAGCCAATTTTTCTCAAATTAATCATTCACCTACTTTTGGGAGAGCTTTCACTTGGTGAAGTTTCAGACCCATAGCTAATTACTCACCTACTCAAAATGAGTAAATGCGAATTATCTCTAAAAGTATTGCAGATAGCCAATTTTTCTCAAATAACTCATTCACCTACTTTTGGGAGAGCTTTCACTTGGTGAAGTTTCAGACCCATAGCTAATTACTCACCTACTCAAAATGAGTAAATGCGAATTATCTCTAAAAGTATTGCAGATAGCCAATTTTTGTCAAATTAATCATTCACCTACTTTTGGGAGAGCTTTCACTTGGTGAAGTTTCAGACCCATAGCTAATTACTCACCTACTCAAAATGAGTAAATGCGAATTATCTCTAAAAGTATTGCAGATAGCCAATTTTTCTCAAATTAATCATTCACCTACTTTTGGGAGAGCTTTCACTCTGTGAAGTTTCAGACCCATAGCTAATTACTCACCTACTCAAAATGAGTAAATGCGAATTACCTCTAAAAGTATTGCAGATAGCCAATTTTTCTCAAATAACTCATTCACCTACTTTTGGGAGAGCTTTCACTTGGTGAAGTTTCAGACCCATAGCTAATTACTCACCTACTCAAAATGAGTAAATGCGAATTATCTCTAAAAGTATTGCAGATACCCAATTTTTCTCAAATAACTCATTCACCTACTTTTGGGAGAGCTTTCACTCTGTGAAGTTTCAGACCCATAGCTAATTACTCACCTACTCAAAATGAGTAAATGCGAATTATCTCTAAAAGTATTGCAGATAGCCAATTTTTGTCAAATTAATCATTCACCTACTTTTGGGAGAGCTTTCACTTGGTGAAGTTTCAGACCCATAGCTAATTATTCACCTACTCAAAATGAGTAAATGCGAATTATCTCTAAAAGTATTGCAGATAGCCAATTTTTCTCAAATAACTCATTCACCTACTTTTGGGAGAGCTTTCACTTGGTGAAGTTTCAGACCCATAGCTAATTACTCACCTACTCAAAATGAGTAAATGTGAATTATCTCTAAAAGTATTGCAGATAGCCAATTTTTCTCAAATTAATCATTCACCTACTTTTGGGAGAGCTTTCACTTGGTGAAGTTTCAGACCCATAGCTAATTATTCACCTACTCAAAATGAGTAAATGCGAATTATCTCTAAAAGTATTGCAGATAGCCAATTTTTCTCAAATAACTCATTCACCTACTTTTGGGAGAGCTTTCACTTGGTGAAGTTTCAGACCCATAGCTAATTACTCGCCTACTCAAAATGAGTAAATGCGAATTATCTCTAAAAGTATTGCAGATACCCAATTTTTCTCAAATAACTCATTCACCTACTTTTGGGAGAGCTTTCACTTGGTGAAGTTTCAGACCCATAGCTAATTATTCACCTCAAAATGAGTAAATGTGAATTATCTCTTAATAGTATTGCAGATAGCCAATTTTTCTCAAATAACTCATTCACCTACTTTTGGCAGAGCTTTCACACACGAAAATGAAAAATTGTGAATATCTCGGAAAAGCTATTTCTTTTGCTTTAATGCTCGGCGGGAGATACACACCGCAGCAGTGGTTTTGACAAAAATTTTGTCTCCCCAAAAATGGTGGCCATTTTGAATTTTCAAAGTTTTTGCAAAACACAAAAATGCTTATATCTCGAGAACCGTGCTATATGGAGCGAACTCAACAAAATTTTAGACCTGCTGGGTATCTCTGCAGAGTAGCCATGCCAATTTTCAAAATATTTTTGTCTCGCCAAATATAGCGGACATTTTAAATTTTTTTATTTTTTGCAAAACACAAAAATGCTTATATCTTGAAAACCGTGCTAGATAGAGCAGACTGCGCTTACTTTGGTTGCCACAACAGTATAAGGCTAGAAACGAAGCATTTTCTTAATACTTTAGCACTCACCTTTATATCCTTTTCGGGACGCTTTGTTTTTGCTATGCAAAAACATTATCTTTTTTTTTTGCGAGCGATCCTCTAGTTAAAATTTTCAATTTTCAATATTGTGTGCAGTAGCTCACCAGGCAGTGTTTTTTAAAAGATTGTTTTTTTCTTCAATGTCCATGCATTGAAGGATTTATCCTGAGATATTTAATGAAATTAAGTGATTTTATAGCCAGCCTGTATTAAATTTGTAATTAGTTTTTAACTTTTCATATGTCTCTTTAATTAATGTAACTGGTTTTTTTTAGAAAAGAAGAAATAATAATAGCTGTAATGCAGTTTATGGTGTAAAACATATTTTAGTGGACATACAAAGCCAAATGAAGTTGTAATATCTACAATCTGCCTCTATTATTAAAAATTCTGGTATCTATACACTCGATTTTGTGAAGTCATTTCATCTCTCCCAAATTTGTATTTCCGAATTTTCTTCCATTTTATGAACATTTCAGTTATCAAACACCTTTACTCTCCTAGCATGGTGGAATAATGACAGCCTTAGATATATTCTTTCTTATATTTCATATAAAGTTTATGAACATTAGAATATTTATTTAATCAAAATTGCAATTAAGAATGAAAGAGATGGTAAAATTGTCCCTGCCTATGGATACCTTTGTATGTGATATTAATCATTCCTGAACTCTATGAATTGAAATTGCTTTAATTGAACCATAAAGACAAATGTCTCCTTAACCCGAATTTCTATGACCTGCAAAAACACTGACGGTCCCCTTGGTGGTGACCCTATTATGTTTTACGACTGATTGATTTGTGAAATTCGATTTCGATGTTGTGCCTTAGAATCCGCCAGTTCGGAGATTAAGCACACATTTTACCTGATACCTGACCTCAACCAACAATCCAGTTGAAAAGGCAAACAACCTCTGAAGACCAGCCGTTTACTTCTGTTTAACAGTGTTCCATTAAAAGCTGTTCCATTTTTAATTATACTACTACCATCAACATACCATATATCTCCTTCTAAAGTTACAGATTCAGTTGTTCAACAAAAGGTTCTACAGATTTAGATTCTTTTGTTTCAACTTTTGGACTTTAACAAACTTAAATGTTTTTTACTGTCAGTTTACAATGGAAGGTTTTATGTTGTCATTGTAATTTAGAAGTTGATTGCAGGTGTTGTTCCATGTATTGCAGGTACTCTGATGGGGATCGCCAACTGTCTGGGAAATATCGGGGGTTTTGTGTCGCCTCTGATAGTGGGTGCAATCACAAAGGAAAGTGTAAGTACGCTTGTTTTGTTCACTCTTGATGCATGATTTGTAATACAATGAAATGAAGTTTGACCAGAAGACTAAAAATGCTTGAAGTGAAAACTGAAGTGTTGCATTCATCACATATCCATGTACGTTAATTTTATTTAAGTGCTGAAAAAATGAACTAAAACCAAATGTTCTGTGATTCATAACATGCAACAGGATTCATATTTTATGTGTATTTTATGCTGATGATATATAAATTACAGAAATACATCTGTTTACCATGATGAATCATGTTTCTGTGAAATAACGAAACATCCTATAAAGAACACATTATAAATATGCAAGTATGACTTTTACTTGGATGTAATATTTAAGGCAACTTTCCTCAATCTGCAGATGCAGTGGCTTTTGAAGAAGTCAAACATCAAAACACTTAAATAAAGTGTCCTTCATTTAAAATATGCATTACTGCTTTTATTCATTTTCAATCCCAGCCCGTAAAGGCTGTTTTTTTTTGTTTGTTACATGATGTTTTTCCTTTTTTTTTCATGTAAATATATTTTGGTGTAAATAAAAAAAAAAAAAAATTTTCAGGATATGTTAACCAAACGAAGATCTAAAGCTGTTTAGGTTTTGGAGGGAATTTGGCAACAGTTATTGCCATGGTAACGCTTGAAATACTTTTCAGTTTTAAACTTCTCAATTGAAAAAGAGTCACCATTAAACCGATGTTGCTACAGTTGCATTTTTAGTTCCTGCTGGCCAAAGACCGGGGTTGGGAGATCATAAAATACCTTCTGTGCTTGCATGCTTGTGTGCGTTTGTCATATTTACATCAGCCTTTATATCTCATTCATTTATGCAGATATCTTCCCCAAATTTGCAGAGAATGTTTATGGCTGTGAAAACATGTCTGTAAAAATTTTGTCCTCATTTTAAAATACAACATGGCCGCCATAGCCGATTGTTCGAAAATCATTGATATGTTCTAATATGTGTCTTATCATTGGTCATAGGAGTTTGAAATGAGAAAACAGCTTATAGGAAATCGTGGTCTGCCAATCTTTTGCAAGTGTCAAATTTGACCTTTCTCATGTAGGATCAGTATGCTAAAAATAACTTATATCTCCCGTATAAATTGGTTCTAGGGCTTCAAAATATGAAAACAACTAGTAAGAAATCATAGCCTGTGACTCTTACATCTGACAACATCTCCTGGGTTCTGGATACATTTTATAACTGAAACTGTTTCTAAGATTTTCCCAAATTTTAATGTTATTGCCCATTTAGTTGTAAATGTGGGCTGGGGTTCTGGCCTCCCAAGGCTGGCTATTTTTTTATGTTAATTATATTCTACACATTTTACATGTCATGTTATGACAGAAGGTGGAGGAAAACGGTGCTACTAGAGTGTGAAAACATACACTATACTTTTGCTGTGGTCATACTTCCATATGTTATATACCTCTGTAACCTAAAAGGACAGACTGGCAGTATTCCTGGACCAAAGTAACTTGTATCCTGGTTACATTTTAATTCACTTTCTCATACTGACTATGTATACTGATACCCTGGTCACACTGTGACTGCAGTTATTGTTTTTTCTTCTCCCTGACTATGGTTTCTCATCCCCTGGTTTCACGTTTATTTGTTTTGTTCTCCCTGACTGCAGCTACTGATCTTTAGTCACATTTTCATTTGATTTCTTCAGCCGGATTAGTTGCTGATTCCCTGGTCACACTTTCATTTGATTTCTTCGGTCTGATTAGTTACTGATACCCTGGTCACACTTTCATTTGATTTCTTTAGCCTGATTAGTTACTGATACCCTGGTCACACTTTCATTTGATTTCTTCAGCCTGATTAGTTACTGATACCCTGGTCACACTTTCATTTGATTTCTTCAGCCTGATTAGTTACTGATACCCTGGTCACACTTCCATTTGTTTTCTTCAGCCTGATTAGTTGCTGATACCCTGGTCACACTTTAATTTGATATCTTGAGCCTGATTAGTTGCTGATACCCTGGTCACACTTTCAATTGATTTCTTCAGCCTGATTAGTTACTGATACCCTGGTCACACTTCCATGTTTATTTCTTCCTGACTGCAACTACTTATTCCTTGGTCACAAAATTTCATTTGTTTTCTTCTCTTTAACTTCACCTGCTTATACACAATATCACACTTTAGTTGCTTCTGCTTGACCACATTTACTTAAGCCCTGGTCACACTTTGATTACTATTTTGTATTCTACATGAGTGTGTTGTTACTTATGACATGATCAAACTTTCATTTATTTTATATCTATATAGCCTGACAGAAAGGACTGGCAGTTTGTGTTCTTCCTCACTGCGGGTGCTTATGCTCTGGCCACACTGTCATTTATCCTTCTTGCAAAAGGAGAGGAAGAGCCATGGGCAAAGGACCAGCAAGTATCCACAGAAACAGAAGCAATACAGAACAGTGTGGGCCACCTACATGTGTCTGTGAATAGTGGGGATGTAGTGGATAAGAATGGAGAGATTACATGAGTTGGGGGCGAGACAGAACCCAGGGGAGAGAAGCCAATATAATAGTTTTAACATCATTTTCATTTGTTGAAAAATAGAAGGGGTATGAACAAGGTTTTAGTGGCTGCATGGTTGATAAGGTTTGATGTTTTAATCACCTGGGCCCAGTTTCACAAAGGCCTACTATCTCTTCTGAATATCAAATGTATGTGTACATGTGTGAAATGACTTTTCGTAAAAAATCTTTTGGTACAAAAATGAACCTTATACCTAAAGGTCATACCTTTCCATGCAGGGATTAAGAGCTACAATCGCGCCGGTTTGTCTACCTTCCATTGTGGTTAGGTACACCTTTTTTTTAACGAAACAGTGCATTCAGTGTGATTCACATTCAGCTGGGCTGTGAATATCAAATAGCTAGATAAGATGTTAGTGGCTGTTATTTTGGCATTTTTATTAAAGACATGAGATTACTATCCAGTCAAATTGCACAAAAGTGGCACAATGGCAGAAGTAATTGTCACAAAGTTACTGTACAATTAAAACAGTTTTAAAAGAGAAAAGTGTGTTTTAAATAATTTAATATCCTCTTTATCTCTTTAGCTTATGATAACTCATTACCTTAATGCCATATATGCAACAAAAACAAAGTGTATTTGTTTTTGTTGTGTTTATAATATATTTACCAGATTGTCTTCAGAATGTATTGTGATTAGTGATCTCAACGGGTATCCGGATATCCGGGTACCCGAACCCTGAATATTTACCCGAATCCGAAATCACATACCCGAGTACCCGAAACTACTGTCAATATCGCCCACTTTGACTGACGAGTACAGACATATCTCGACTTCATAAATTCATCTAAAAATGAATATATTTAATTAAAATACACAAGAGTAATGTTTTCTCACCCTTATACACCACTTATAGTATTTTATTTGTCTTTTATTTTGGTTGTTTATGCATTGTCAAATGCCGATACCCTTTGAAAATCGTCAGTATATTAACACAGGTATGTAATTCCAAGTATATGAAATATTGTGTATATTGCCTATATAGTGATATGCACACCTTAATAAATAAAAGTACGATATTTTTAAACAGTAGTTCTTAATTTAGCATCAATAAAATCCACATACCTGTCTGAAAAAAAAAGTTTCAATTCCGAAACTATACATTCGAGCAACAGTTAATGCTTTACTGATATGTCATGTGACTCCACTTTTACGGACACTGCAATAAACAACCGTGTTTTGAATGGACAGAAATCTTTTCTTGGTTAACATTTCTTCTGTGTTGTACTGTTTTGAATGCAAAAATGGTGGCCGACGAGATATAAAGCAAATGGTTGGATCCCATTATTTTTGTAAGTTTTAAGTTTGTAACTGTGGAGATTTTTGTAGAATCACTTATTATCGCCCATCGGCGCGAGTACCCGGGTACCCGCCTGCTGAAATCCATACCTACCCGGTCCCACCAAAAAGGGTATTTTGAGAACACTAATTGCAATGATATTTTCTGTTCAGTGTTATATATGTATTTTAATATATTTTAACTCTTGTGTTCACTGTGATTATGTCCACCCCACTGGGGGGGTGGACATATTATTTTTGCTTTTTCCGGCATCCACAATCTGCCGTTTTGCTTGGGTTCCAGTCATTTCAAGGAAGAGTATTTATCCCATCGTTACCAAATTTGGTATGGGTGTTTATGGGGTTAATAGCTTGCATGGGATTGTGTTTGGTGAAGATAGCTTTATAGCGAACCGAGTAATAGCTACTTAGCTACTTTTGTTTCCAGGCATTTTAAGGAAAAATATTTGACATATCTTTACCAAATTTGGTATGAGCAATAGTTAGGTCAATAGCTTGCATGGGATTGCTTTTAGTGATAATAGCTATATAACTGACTGAGTAATAGCTACTTACCTACTTTGAGTAGCTTTTTTATTTTAAGCATTTTAAAAGAAAAGTATTTCACCTAGGTTCACAAAATTTGGGATGGGGGATTATTGGATCAGTAGCTTGTTTGGGATTGCTTTTGGTGATAATACCGCTATAGCTAACTGAGTAATAGCTACTGTGCTATATAGCTATTATGCTATTTTGAGTTGACTTTTTTCTGGACATTTTAATGAGACAATGTTTCTATCTTCACAAAAATTTATATGAAGGATAATTGGGTCAATAGTTTGGCTAGGATAGCTTTTGGTCGATTATAGCTTTGTAGCTATCTGAGTGATAGCTGCTTTGCCACTTTGAGCCTACTCTGAATTGCATTTCTGTTTTACTCTTATTATAAAGGAAACATAATTAACTCATCTTTGTAAAATTTGTTGTGAAGGTTTATAGGGTCAATGGCTTGCTTGGTATTGTTGTTGATGGTAATAGCTTTAACCCCGAGTAATAGCTGCGTAGCAAAAAACATAAATATGTGTATCTCCTAAACCGTGCGAGATAGAGAGATTTCGTTGAAATTTTCAACCCATGGGGTATCAAAGTAATGTACTTTTGGCAATTAAAAGAAATTTTCCTCTCCCCAAAAATGATGGCCATTTTGAATTTTCACCAAAAATGCAAAAACACTGATTTGCTTCTGTCTCCCTAATCATGCGAGATAGAGCGTTTTCGTTGAAATTTTCGATCCGCAGGGTATCTTAAAAATGTACTCTTGCCAATTTTCCAAAAAAAAATTCCTCTCCCCAAAAATGGTGGCCATTTTGAATTTTCGAATTTTTGCCAAATGTGGAAAAATACAAATTTGCTTCTATCTCCTTAACCATGTGAGATAGAGCGATTTCGTCGAAATGTTCGACCTACAGGCCCTCTTAGCAAACTACTCTGCAATTTTCCAAAAAGTTTCCTCTCCCCAAAAACACATATTTGCTTCTATCTCCTTAACCGTGTGAGATACAGCGATTTTATTGAAATTTTCGACCCACAGGTTATCTAAGCAATGTATTATTGACAATTTTCCAAAAAGTTTCCTCTCCCCAAAAATGGCGGTCATTTGAATTTTCAAATTTTTGCCAAAAATGGAAAAACACTAATTTGCTTCTATCTCCTTAACCATGCGAGATAGAGCGATTTCGACAAAATTTTTTTTTGAGCTGCATGATATCTGTCGAGTCAAGTGGCGACTTTTCACAAAATCACTTTCCCGCCACTTTTGGCGACCATCTTGAATTTCTGCGTAAAACGCAAAAACACTTATCATGGAAACGGTGAGAGATAGAGCGAACTTGCGGAAAACGCAAAAGCACCTTTATTTCGGAAACAGTGCAAGATAGAGCGATTTCAACAAAATTTTCGACCCACAGGGCATATGCCGAGTCTACTGGCAACTTTCCCCCAAAATCGCTTTCCCGCCATTTTTGGTGACCATCTTGAATTTCTGCATAAAACATAAAAGCGCATTTATCTCAGAAACGGTGCAAGATAGAGCTATTTCGACAAAACTTTTGACCCTCAGGGCATCTGCAGAGCCTACTAGCGACTTTTCGCATAAATCGCTTTCCAGCCACTTTTGGCAGCCATCTTTAATTTCTATGTAAAGCGCAAAAATGCATTTATCTCGGAAATGGTGTGAGACAGACACTTTCTACGAAATTTTGGATCCACAGGGTATCTGCAGAGTGTACTGGCGACTTTTCGCAAAAATCACTTTCCCTGCCATTTTTGGTGGCCATCTTGAATTTCTGCATAAAACGCAAAAGCACACTTATTTCGAAAACTGTGCAAGATAGAGTGATTTCAGCCGATTTTCTGACATGCAGGACTCCAGAGTCTACTGGCGACTTTTCACAAAAATCACTTTTTGGCGGCCATCTTGAATTTCTGTGTATAATGCAAAAATGCATTTATCTCGGGAACAGTGTGAGATCTTGAATTTCTGTGTAAAATTGAAAAAAAAACAACATATTTATCTACTGGCGCCTTTTCCAAAAAAAACTTTTTCCCGCCACAAGCTAATTTTGAACCCTGTGGGTACTAGACAAGCTATGTGTAGTGCCTCTGAGAAATGTTGAATTTCCCAAATTTTGGCCACCGTCTTGAATTTTGGCGGAAATTGAAAATGTCATTTATCTCAAAAACCCTTACAGATAGAGTGATTTCAAGTAATGTTTGGACCCTTTGGGTACTTGAGACCTTAGATATAGTGCCTGTGAAAAAAAAAATTGAATTTCCAGAATTTTGTCCACTATCTTGAATTTTAGCGGAAATTGAAAATGTTGGTTATCTCAAAAACCTTTAGACACAGTGATTTTGAGCAAATTTTGAACCAATGGAAAAAGGCATGAAGCTGAAATAATTTACATGTATACTAATAAATATTTAAGCATTGTTGATATATTTTACAAATGAAACAGGGGCTTGCAAGACTACTGTACAATTGTTGTAAAATGTTCATGGGGTGGACATTACACATGATAATGTGTGTTCTTCTATGCTATCCTATTACTTTTTATATGTTGAAGCTACTCTTAACAGGACGTTCTATTTCCAGTTGGCTGTTATTTTGCATTTTTATTAAAGTCATGAGATAACTATCCAATCAAATTGCACAAAAGTGGCACAATGGCAGAAGTAATTATCATAAAGTATCTGTACAATTAAAACAGGTTTTAAACAGAAAAGTGTGTTTTAAATAATTTTAATATCCTCTTTATCTCTTTAGCTTATGATAACTCATTACCTTCATGCCACATATGCAACAATGTTTAACAAAGTGTATTTGTTTTTGTTGTGTTTATAATATATTTTCCAGATTGTCTTCAGAATGTATTGTAATGGTCTTTTATGTTCAGTGTTAGAACTTTGTCTTATGTATGTATTTTAATATATTTTAACTCTTGTGTTCACTGTGATTTTATTATTGAGCTGTGTATAGTATGCACCATTCCATTTGGTTCTATCAATGCTCAGTTGATTTTAATAAGTAATGTAGTGCCAACGTTATGCTAGTATCCTGTAAGGCACCCATTGTCCAAGCAGGGATAGTCTAGTTACAAGGTAATAGTCATGCTTGTCAGTTAACTTTACCAGTCATTTCTTTTGGTGTTATTTTTCATTTTATTCATGTTCAACCGTTCATTAAAAGTTCACTCAGTACAAATGAGTTCTGTGTCAGTTGAAATTTATGGATTTTTGTGATATTTTCAAAATAATTAAACATCCCTTGAAAAGTGGAAGCACATTGGTTACTCCCCATTTTCAGACAGCCAACACTGCCATCACAATTTTTTTTAAGTTTGATATCTCCCTTAATATAAGGCCTAGCAAATTGGTTTTCAACAATTATCACCTATATTTATGGGAAATTTTACAGGTATGAATTTGACCTTTATCAAGGTCACATGATTAAATTTTTCCTTGTACCTTTCACCAAAAGTACAAGACCTTCCTCCAATTAAAATCTAGCCGCATGACTTGTTCAATTTCAGAAAAATCAGCGTTAATCGACTAATTAAGGACTAATTGTTTATCACTTAGTAAAAAATAAAACATGGTGAAATTGACATTTTTTGGCACAAAAGTGTCAATCTACAGATCCACTATATTTTTGAAGTATGGAAATTTGGTTGAAAAGTTACATCCTTATGTTAAGGTTGCCTTAAAATCGACCAAATCAGTGGTACATGAAATCCTATAAACATTTCTTGCCTTTCATGGTCAATACAGCACAAAATGGTTCAGATTTTCACTTACTGCTTAATATCTCCTTTAGTATAGCAATGATCGCTTTGGAATGTATCGGGAGGTTGTAGGAAGTCGAGGCCTGGGATTCAAAAAACCCCAGCAAATACCCCCACTCCCCCCATGGTTGTCAAACTGGGGCTATAAAGTTAACACTCTTGTATTCTACAGTGTGTCTGTGAAAATATTGCCTTAAATCACACAAAACTTCATTCAGTTAGCCTTTAAGACTGTTCAGATCTAGTGATTTGGCTTTTGCACTCTTCTTAATTCTATGACCCCAAATGATTAAGATTTTAGTTATTGCTTAATAGCTCGTGTTATTATGATTAGAGTTTTGGAATGTTTTGGGAGCTTATAGGAAATCATGGCCTGGATTTTAAACAAATCCCTCACTCCCCCCCCCCCCCCCCCCCCCCAGCCAGGTCAAAATGGGTTGTAAACTTCTTGTTCTTTGACTTCTTATTTTTAAAAATATATAAACAAATGTATAAAAAATTTTAACAAGCCTTTATCTTAACTATTTCATTTTTGGCATTATATACTGTATTTATTTTGGGACACTTCATTTTTGCACACACAAAAACCTTTTTCTAGTGATATTTACTTATACCAATAAATACTCAGATATAAGAAATTCCGTTGTCAGACAATGGGAAATAAATTTAAAAAGTGTGTTAGTAAATGCAGGTTCAACATTTTCACAAAACAAGATAGGACTAACATTAGATATTTCATGTATCTTGCCATATAAAATCTTGGTCTTGCCAAAGTTAATGAAGCTTTCCACAGTGTCAATCAATATTCTACTGATGGTAAAGCATTTGCCCAATGAAGTCACTATATAAAACTGATTTTGTGTGGTTATGTGTTTCACAGAAAGATTCCTATTTACCTTGTATTCCACTTGACTTTGTGTTACCATGTGTGTCATTGGGAAAATTCTGATGTAACATTATGTTCTAACTGAATTGCTGATGTCATATCTCTGGGAAATGTCAATGTAACCTGATGTTCTAACTGAATTTCTGTTGTTAATGCATATCACTGGGAACCATCACTGTTATCCTGTGTTCTAACTGAATTTATGGTGTCATTCGTATCACAGAAAAATATCAATGTAACCTTGTATTCCAACTGAATTTGTGTTGTATGTATTGTGAAAAATTCCAATTAGCAGTATGGTTTATGATTTAAACTGGTATGTGGTGTGGTAATAGAGTACACAACTTTAATTTACTCAGTTTATTTGCATTATATTTGTACGATTTAATATACAAGCACACTTTTAATGCATAATCTCAGGGCAATAAACCTTTCATTTAATCCTTTGGAGATGTTAAATCAGCATTAAAGCAATAACATACTGCTCAGACAAGCATACTTGTTTCATCAGAAATCCTATAGATATAATTGAATAAAATGTGATATCTTGTTTGTTTCATGTTTCTGCCAATTTAAGGCACATGCTGAATTATGGGAAGAAATTGCAAGCTGCTGCTGTGTTTGTTAATTGCACCCTAATATTTCAGTCTCTATAACACAGTGATATTTTTATATACAATGCAATTGCTAATTTTATTATTTGCCAGTGTGCTTTTTCTTGATTATTTGAGTTGGAAAGTTTTCTGCTTATTGATAAATTCTTTCTCTTAAGTCCTTAATGTGTTGATCAAGTTTTAAAAAAATTATTTTAGTGCTTTAACATATCATGTTCTGAAGGATTATTGCCTGTAATTGTAATATTTAGTTCATACAACCATTGTAGCATAATAGCTGGCCGCATCTAAATGTGTTTACGTCATTGCCTTTTCCAAATATTCAATAATTATTAAAGGAATAATTTTGTGGGCCAGTATCTATAGTTTCATGTAACTACATTCATTTTTCAGTTTTAGGTATTTCTGTTTGTAAAATACATCATCAGAGAATTGCTATTAGAGTAATATTGATGAAATTTTAGTTCACACCAGCATGCAACAAAAGTCACTGGACCATCCAATTCTGCGTCCTGAAGAAAATGATGGGAAAATTTTTGGACAGTTACAAATTTGACCCTTTGACCTTTATCAAGGTCACATGATCAAAAACATTTTTTTAAACTTTTCTTTTTCTTTAGATTTTCTCAGAACTATTATACAGGGATCCACAAAATTTGGCAGGCACTTTCCTAACATCAATATCTAGGTGCCAGTCAAACGTCAGATCAATCGGGTAATAATTGAACTATTGAGAGCCGTTTGATAATAGTTTCATAAAAAAAACTTTAAGTTGACCCTCTTGGGCTTATATTGTGTATATGTTCATTGCCGTTTTGATCCCCAAGCCGTTTGAATGGTGGGAACCGCCCTTTTAAATGGCAGACTGTGCCATTTACATTCACTAGGTTTTAATAAGGGTTCTAAATGGCCGAGCCATTTAAAATGGCGGACTCCAGCCCTCAGCCATTTTAACTTTTTTCTAGCTATAATGGTTTGTAAGCTATTGGGATAATTGTTCGACTTTTGTGGGATATATGTTTAATGTTTTATGAAAATTATTTAATCTCCTTCCATTATTTGTCATTTAAGCTTATAGATTAAAAAAAATGAAATATTAAATAGCAATATAATTACAATGTATATAAATATATAGTAATTATGAATTTTCAACAATTATTGAAATAGCTTCAACACTACCAAGTCAATTGTCTCAAAGCTAATTTTGTGATACCCTAATAATAGGGACAAATCCAATTAAGTGATCACTTAAATAATTGTTTTAACAAATCAACAGAATAGGGATCTTCCACACTGTTATAAAAAGACTGGTCAGTGGAAAGCTATTCTTTTCTTGTAGGATTATTTTCTCATGTATTGTCTAATATGTAGGCTGGATTTAACATAATGGATTGAATTTGTGGAAGCCGTACTCTTTTGCTGGTGATTAGTTCACAGGGAAAGATCATCAGTTTGTAAGATTTACACCCTTTGATTCACAAAAGGAGGAATTTCAAACAGCAGAATATGTGTATTTCA
The DNA here is from genome assembly GCA_964017235.1 of Sabellastarte sp. h YS-2021. Classification (NCBI taxonomy): domain Eukaryota; kingdom Metazoa; phylum Annelida; class Polychaeta; order Sabellida; family Sabellidae; genus Sabellastarte; species Sabellastarte sp. h YS-2021. The sequence continues at coordinate 22,631,399 of OZ024928.1, forward strand.
AACACCTGAACCTTGAGTTTTTTCCCAAGGACAACCTTAATCAGATGCAAATGTCTATAAACAAGTAATGTACAAAGGAGGGCTATAAATTGCAATTACATCAACAAGTAATGCTTGTTCTCTTGAAATATGGCTGGGTGGAACTCAAAAGTCAGTTGGTACTTATGTCATAAGTGCATACTATCATATGAAGCATGTGTTCCTGTTATCAGCAGACCGCCATTTAAAATGGTGGATGGGGTCAAAATGGGTTGTAACAGATCTACTCACGTGGATGACCATACACTGATTCAGTTCGTTATTCAAGCTTGAAACTTGGCTTTTTATCTTCATGTTGGATCTGTATGTTAAAGTTACCTTAAAGTCAGCCAATCAGGGGTTTTAGTATGCAAGATATTTGTAAAATGTCAAATATCACATATTTTTGGATTTAGAGCTTTGAAATGTATTGGGAGGCAATAGGAAACCAGACCCTTGGATTTGAAAAATCACATTTATTGTTAAGAATACTTCATAAGTTGTTTAGAGTTGTCAATAAAATATTAATCAATTATTTGTTGGTAGTTATATATGTAAATTGTGGGTGAACTGCTGAATGCAAATGAACGATAAAACCATATTTAGTACAGGGTTTGAATTCTTAACATTGTTCTAAACTGACTTGAAGCCAGTTTTATTTTTAATCATAATCAACTAAATGTTTGTCTTGTTAAATTTTCTACTAATATGTGCAATTAACCTGTAAACCATTTTTGTGCAGTATTTGTTTCTACAAGTCTTCATTAATGTATTGTGTGTAAATAAAAGCACTTACATTTATAGTCAAATATATTATTTTAAAAATGTGCACTAAAAGTATGAATAAACTGTTGCACTAAATCTGTGTTTCATGGTCCCTGACGGAGGATATGGATGAAACAGTAGGGCGTAGTAATCTGCTGGCTGTGTTGGGTGTCTTGTGAAAGACAGATTCTTTCTTGAAAAAACTTTTTACCAATAAGGTAAGGGGGTTTAGGGTTTGAACTGTACCCCAAAAGGAGTATTATAATTAGACATATTGGTTTGTGTTTGGCAAATGGTTGGGATGTTTCAGATGTAATGAGAGTCCTGTCCAGATATTTTCGAACCACTGAATCACATGGAACATAAAATTCTTGTAGGTATGAGTCCAGGCTGAAGTGTTTGGTAACTTGTGTCAAATTAATTCAGTTTTTGAACTCTGTATTTTCTCATGCATTTTCTTCTGTGACAGTATCCCAACCTTATACTTACAGTGAGAACGAACTTCCCATCGGAGGTTTCAATATGGTCATTTGTAATCTGAAATAAATATAGGGGAATCATCAGCTTCTTGAAATACCAAACACTTTTTGTCTTTAAAATAGATGTTTCTTGAATTGGACCTCCATGTTTAATTAAATTCTATACAACATTTTTTATGTTAAATCTTTCCAGGTGGGAACTTTGAACCCCCATAGTTTAAGTGAAGTTTTTCTCTCTAAAAAGAAGGCTTTAAATAATATGATCGGACATTTACCATGGAAAACCAACTGTGTTGTAGTATGATACCAATAACAAAATTGCATTTTAATCCCTATTCATATCAGGAAACTCTCAATCTTCATACAGGTAAACTGAATGGTCATAGTGATCAGTGCTTCATTCTTGACTACTACAAAGTCAGTGGAATCCACAGAGGCCTGCACTGATATGACCTTAGCCACAGAAGAGATGTAGAACCAAGACTGTAACTCAAATGAGGTGAAATACCTCCAATATACTACCCAGAGACAAAATTTCAGAAAAATCTATCGCAAACAGATGAATAGACAGATCCCGATGCAAAATAAACAATGCCATGTTAATACAGGTCAAAAGAAGGGTTTCATGTCCCACTCAACAGCCAGGCTTGTATTGGGACAGGCTACTGGCACAATTGTCACTTGTGGGAGTCAAACTAACACAGAGATCCCAGCATGTGATTAGATGGTAAAACTGCAAACCACTGAAGATCTCGATGTTAATACGCTATATGACAAACAAATGGGCATTTCTGTCTTGTAAGATCTGAAAACTTGTCACAAGAAGTCAATAATGCTTAGTATACATTTACTTCTAAATGTGTGAACACCAAGATCATGAAACCATCACAATATGATAGTGATTTTTTACAAGTCTTGCTGTATCACATGTAAAATGGCCGTAATTGGCCTGATTTTTTTTTCGTATACAGTTACACAAAATGACAAAATTAAACATGTAAAAGAAAACAATTTACCTGATTCAGTAGTTCATTACCTCAAATTGTAATAAGTACTTCTGAGTTTTTGTCGGTTAATAAACAACAAACTTTGTACAGTGGGGAAAGACTGACACAGCTGGTGACAGATGGAAATCAAAAATGATAACAGCTACAATATGGCAACTCTTCATTGAACATTTATGGAACGAAGGGTTTTGCTCATTTAAACTGAATGGATATGTTGCAGTAAAGTGACAAAAATACCAAATGCACTCTATTTACTTTTAATCCTTCTACACAAATTCACACAAAACCCTGTGCATCTTGTGTTTTAAATATTTTCACAGTGATTCACTCACGTTATTGCAGCTTATACATTACACAATACATTAATTGTTATTCACACAATGGGTACACTACTGTTTAATTCTTGTTACTATGCACATACACAGCAAGATTTTATCCTTGTAGTAATTAGACGAACTTTCATGATTCATAATTATTAATTACTCATAAATCCCTTTGTCAGATTTTACTTTTGCTAAATGATTATATGATACTTGATGTGGTTTGGAAGCAAAAGGACAATAAAGGGCATGTAATCTTCCCATACCTCGTCTAGTCTGTGCAAAGCCACCACAGCGTAAATGCCCTGTTCAACAGCTAATGCTACGGTGGATCAGACCCTTGGTGAATCTCATATGGATTCAAACCCATGACCAAACACAGGTCAAGACTTGTTAAATACTGGGTCACTGGGGCATGTAGTGTCATTAATTTTTCATACTGAAAACAAAACCAAAGTGACACTGAATGTTTGACCACTAAAAGCTTAACATTATCTCTTGACATTTAAAAAAACCCAAAACATTAAGGCAATTACAGTAAGTACAATGACCGATTACATCACAAATTTACAAAAACACAATATCCATGAATAACATACAGCAGAAAACACCTGATGCATTAACCTGAGCACCTGGCTATGATAACGGGTAAGTCCATTGGACCAATATGTAGTAAAAAGTCAATGGAACACTACCAGACCCAATAATACATTTTACTCTTTACTGTCCAAATCTTTCTTTAGTTTGGCTAAAGCTATCAGGCGGTTGTCTCTCCATTTCCTCCGTTCATCAAGTTTGTCCAATGGCATACGTTTATTCAAGACCTCCGCAACTTTTTTGGCACTTTCACCACCCATCTTGTTGTATGGCCCCATGGTTGTGTTCAGTGCATCTGCTGACTTGCCAAACTTCTCAATGAAGTTTGCAAACCCATCCGCATTCAAATGACAAGTTTCCATTGGCCCCATAAAAGCATACCTTAGGCCAAGACCATCCTTCATCACACTGTCTACATCTTCCACACTGATCATACCATCTTCTACCATCTTCCAGACCTCATTCAGCATGGCATACTGCATACGGTTCAGTACAAATCCAAACAATTCTTTCTTGATCAAAACTGGTGATTGGCCAGTCTCCTTCATCATGGCCATTGTAAGTTCTGTCACCTCTGGCTTGGTATATGGAGCCGGACAAATCTCTACAACAGGGCAATAAAAAGGTGGATTGCATGGATGGACCACAATGCACTGTGACTTGCGGGCAATGTTGCTCGTGAAATATGAAATGGGCATAGAACTTGTGGAGCTGGCAAGGATGCAGTCTTCATCGGTGACAATTCTATCCAGTTCAGAAAAGACCTTCTCTTTGATGACTTGTTGCTCTGGTACACACTCTTGTATGTAAACAGCCCCAGATACACATTCTAACATATTGGAGGTTCCTGATATTAAGGCAAACTGCTCAGACTGACTCAGCTCACCTCTTAACAAACCAATCTCATCTAGATGCTTCAGCTGGATCTTTATGTTTTCCAAGGCACCTGCCACTTGGGTTTCTTCAATGTCATACAGCTGTACTTTATATCCGGCTCCAGCAAAGAGCATTGCAAAACTTCGCCCAATTAATCCACTGCCAATAACACCAACCTTCTTCGGATTTCCAGACATTGTTGTGTATTTCGGGCGAAGCGGTAAAATATCTAATGTACTGTATATGTTTGTGTATGCAATACTATATAAACTATATACCATTAAATAAAGTACACCTTTCACATGAATAATAAACATATATCAATCACTGACACAATATAAGTGAACTACGAACTTTGAACAATAGTTAACCTGATAATACAACGCCTGTCAATACTGTGTCCCAGTTATGCATTTATAATGTGGGTTTCATTCGATTAGTTTTGGACGATATAGTTTGAAAAAGGGTCATGGTAACTACACCTTGACAAATATCATTTCACACCTAGCAAATAAAATATATTTGCCTAAAGATATAACATGTCATTTGATGTAAATTATACGTTATTTGTTTAAAATTTACCTACAACTCTGAAAACATACTGTCTCAAAACAATAAAGTGGAGAATCTGAAAGCGAGCCTTTTGAAAAATGAATGCCTAAACTAACAAGCATAAACCCCATATTTTCGCTCACACTACAATCATGGGCGAACAGTTCTGAACAATGCTGTCTCAATGTGGTTATGTTTTTAACTAATCTTAACTACGTATGTCGGAAACAATTACTATGCACTGGGACGCTTCAGTAAGTTTTGAGAGTTTGTTTTCCCTCTTAAAAAAGCTGAATGTGAATGCAACAATCCCTGGTTTTTAATTTTTGGACAAAATACACACGTACTTGTTCACTTTCAGTCCCTTATAGTATGACATGTGGACATTATGCATACATATCCAATTTACAGCCCCCATAGTATTTTATGCTATTCTACTCTGTACTTTTATGGCGCTTAATCTCTGCCAGACAAATCCAATTAAAAAGATCATCTGTCCATAGTCATTGCCAAGTCCAGTACATGGGTGGACACAAAAATAGACTGGACACGAAGATAAACGGTATTAGAACTTGGCTCATTTTAGTGGTATAAATAATTAAATTGAACAAAATTAATAACAAATGTCTGAACAAGCTTTGTTTGTATCTATTCTGTTTGCTATTTTGTGCAATTTTATTGTTTACACCGCTTATATTTGAAAAGTTCTTGAGACTGTTTATCTTTGTGTCCGTTTATTTTTGTGTCCACCCATGTACCACAGAAACGCCGCGTAAAGTATATGCTAAGTTGGGAATGCATTTTTGAAGAGATACCATTTTAGCCCTTTTTTCTGAAACAGGCGAGAGTTGGGGTAGAAGGAACCTCATCAGACAAATCATTCCAAACTTTTTGGATTTATGTACAGATGGACAGAATTGAGGAACCTCCAAGAACCTTTTTATCTGGATGGTTGTATATTGTACTGTATCTTCCACAATGAGGAGACAAAAAAGAACCAAAGTAACTGGGATGACCACTCTGAAGAAATTTGTGAACTAGAGTGGCAGTTTTGAAGATACAGGGAAATTCAACTGGGAGCTAGACTTGCTCCAAGTCTTTGTATTTCTTATTCCACCAAATCTGACATACACGGAATCATTATGAATCCATACAATACAAAGACTTATCAGCCCCACATTCTAGTAAAAAAGTCATTCAGTCCTCATATAATACCTAAGACAAAAGGATTTGAGGAAAGTCTAACTGGGAGCCCATGGAGTCGTTTGAGAATAGGAAAATAGTATGACATGTGGATATTATGGAAAACTGTGTGTGTTGGTGTCAACCGCATGCTTCGTGAAGAACCTCTTACTTTCACCGGCATTTGTTTTTTTTCACTGGGTCCAGTTTCACAAAGAGCTTTATATAGTTTACATACACATGTATTCAGCTTACGACAACCGATGGCCAATTTGCAACAGCAAACTTTTTCCCGATCTTCTCAATATTTTATAAACATACATCTAAATTCACTTGCCATCCGATTTTTTCCCTCCCAGAGTGGAAAAATCGCTGTCGAATACTAGAGGCGACTTCAGATTCACCAAAAAAAAAGACCGGAAAGTGTGGTCAGGTGATAACAAAGATTCAAAAGTTGAACATCCTGCACTGGATTGCGCATGCAGCGGATACGTGGCCCATCTCTCCACCGCCCCATTTAAAGCTGGATCTGCCCCTGTACTGGTGATAGACATCCTGTCTTAACTTTTTGGAAAATGCTGTTTTTGAATGGGAAACCTTGTGACCACATACACCTTCCAAAGAGTAATTTAGGGAGGTGTTCTATATATTATTCATAATTTTAAGCATTTCTCAACTGAAACTGCCCTCCTGTGTATTCATAACGAGATACACATGTCACTGTCCAAGGGTATGTCCACAGTTCTGGTCCTTCTTGACCTGTCGGCTGCCTTCAACACCATTGAACATAACACACTCCTCGACTGTTTGTCATCAAGGTTTGGTTTTGCTGAGATGTTACATCATATATCCTGGATCATTTCCAAACAGTCAACATTGGCTTGGTGATCTCTGTTTTAAATTAAATTTTGATGTCCCTGAAGGTTGTGTTTTTAGGTCATTTTACATCCCTTGGTCAGGTGATTTCAAAATAAATGGATGTGAAATATCATTTCTATATGTGGATGACGCCCAGCTCTTCGTTCATTTATATCCTGGAAATTATGCAAATTCTTTTCATCAGCTCCAGTCCAGTACAACAAAAACAAAACAAAACCTGAGTTTATAGTCTTCACCTCCTCCAATAGGTACAAATGGCCCAAGGAGTCATTCCCTGTCAATATTTTGGGAAATTGTGTCTCCCATACTGACATTATTCATTATCTGGGTGTATTATATGACTCAAAATTAATCAAGTCAGTTCTGTGATCAAATCCTGTTTTGCTAACTTATGCGATATGCATGGTATCAGATGCTTTCTCTTCTCAGATGTCTCAGTCACGGTTGTAAATGTGTTGGTCAGTAGTCGTCTCAATTATTGCAATTCTCTGGTTTGTAGTTTTTCATCCAAGAATATCACAAGGCTTCAAAATATCCAAAAGTGCCTGGCACACTTTGTTACTGGTGCTTCAAGATTTACCCGTATTATTCCAATCCTTAAATCTCTTCACTGGCTTAATGTTAAACAATGAATCATATTAAAAACCTTGGTACTACTATACAAGTACCTCACTACTAGAAAACCATAATATTTTGTCCCATGTGTGATTCTGTATACATCTTCTGTTAAAACAAGACGTAGCAATCCAGAGAAGATGTCCCTCAAGGTTCTTCATTATAGTTACTCAGTTTAAACATCAAAAGTTCATTTCAACAGTTTTTTTTCCTATGATGCTCCAAAACTGTAGAATGATTTACCACTTACAAATGTAAACTGCTTGTACTCATAAAACCTGTCTATTTCAGAAGTTTTTCCCGCCCTAGTTTGCAAATACTGAACACTGATGGTCTCCTTGGAAATGACCCATATATCACCACTCCTGATTTTTGTATCCACCTGATAGCATCCGGTGGATACTATGGATTACGCATGAGTACGCCACCGCCCCAGCAGTGTGTGGAGATTTTGTCGTTACCCCTCTAGAGGCCAGGATATTATAGGCAGACTTCTCAAATTTTCAGGTTATATTCATTGTCATAGAATCTTGCCTGGGATTATTTTTGGCCTCATTTTGAAAAAAACAAGATGGCTGCCACGTGCGTTTTTCGACTTTCAGCAAGGAGTTTTGTTGGCCCTCTAGAACAAAGGGAATTATAGGTAGAGATCTCAAATTCGCAGGATATGTTCATTATTACAAAATCTTGACTGAAAATATTTTTGGCCTCATTTTGAAAAACAAGATGGCCGCCACAGGCGTTTCTTTTCAGTGATGAAAAGTGCTTATATCTCCCTTATTATTAGTCCTAGAGGTTTGGAATGCCAAACCAACCTGTAAGAAATCATGGGCTGCGAATCTTCTGGTGTGGTCGGATTTGCCCTTGGGCCACCCCTTCAAGGTCAAACGAGGATAGCCAAACTTAAAAGTGCTTATAACGCGCTTATTATTGGTCCTAGAGGTTTGGGATGGTAAACAACCTATAGGAAATCATGGGCTGTGAGTCTTCTGATGTGGCCAGATTTGACCTTGGGCCCCTCCTTTAAGGTCAAACGAGGATAGCCAAACTTAAAAGTGCTTATAACTCGCTTATTATTGGTCCTAGAGGTTTGGGATGGTAAACAACCTATAGGAAATCATGGGCTGTGAGTCTTCTGATGTGGCCAGATTTGACCTTGGGCCCCTCCTTTAAGGTCAAACGAGGATAGCCAAACTTAAAAGTGCTTATAACTCGCTTATTATTGGTCCTAGAGGTTTGGGATGGCAAACCAACCTATAGGAAATCATGGGCTGGGAATCTTTTGGTGTGGTCAGATTTGACCTTTGGCCGCCCCTTCAAGGTCAAAGGAGGATAGCCAAACTTAAAAGTGCTTATAACTCACTTATTATTGGTCCTAGAGATTTGGGATGGTACACCAACCTATAGAAAATCATGGGCTGGGAATCTTTTAGTGTGGTCGGATTTGACCTTGGGCCCTCCTTCAAGGTCAAATGAGGATAGCCAAACTTAAAAGTGCTTATAACTCGCTTATTATTGGTCCTAGAGGTTTGGGATGGTAAACCAACATATAGGAAATCATGGGCTGGGAATCTTGTGGTGTGGTCGGATTTGACCTTGGGCCTCTCATTCAAGGTCAAACGAGGATAGCCAAACTTAAAAGTGCTTATAACTCGCTTATTATTGGTCCTAGAGGTTTGGGATGGCAAACCAACCTATACAAAATCATGGGCTGGGAACCTGTTGGTGTGGTGGGATTCGACCTAGGGCCAATCCTTCAAGGTCAAACAAGGATAGCCAAATTTAAAAGTGCTTATAACTCGCTTATTATTGGTTGTACAGGTTTGGGATGGTAAACCAACCTACAGGAAATCATGGGCTGGGAATCTTTTGGTGTGGTCAGATTTGACCTTGGGCCTCTTGTTCGAGGTCAAACGAGGATAGCCAAACTTAAAAGTGCTTATAACTCGCTTATTATGGGTCCTAGAGGTTTGCAATATGAAACCAACTAATGGGAAATCATGGGCTGGAAATCTTCTAATGTGGTCAGATTTGACCTTGTGCATCTCCTTCAAGATCAAACGAGTATAGCCAAACTTAAAAGTGTTTATAACTCGCTTATTATTGGTGCTAGAGGTTGTGAAACCAACCTATAGGAAGTCATGGGCTGCGAATCTTCTGATGTGGTCATATTTGACCTTTGGCCCCTGCTTCAAGGTCAAATGAGGGTAGCCAAACTTAAAAGTGCTTTCAACTTGCTTATTATTGAAAAATGCTGTTTATCTTCCAAACTATGTTAGTTGGCCTTTTCCGGTGGATACATCTTGCATCTGGCCACAGATGCGTCCTTGGTCTAGTTGATTTATGCATTATGTTTTGGATGATGTGCCTCAGAATCCGCTAGCTCTGAGATTGAGCACTTGGATACCTGATACCTGACTGTTATCAGAGAATGCATGTGGCTTCTAATTCTTGTTATCTTTAAAAACAGATTTGTAGCCCTCCATTTTACTGATTGTTTGATTAAAGAACAAGAGCACTCAGAGAGCGCAGACCTCCGCTAAGGTAGCTCAGTCCCCCAATGCGTGTCTACTCCATAAAATAATTCCTGGCCTTTGAAAACCTACCATTAGCATTGATGTTGTATTTTTTACGCTTTGTTCCTTGTCCCATTTCAGACATTTAATGAAAATTTCATCCAAATTCATCCATAACTTTTTGAGTTATCTTCCTTTAAAAATACCTGGATCCAGAAGATCCAGACAATGATCCGAATCACACCCAAAATTTAATCACTTCTTCCTTGTCCCATTTTGGACATGTCATCATCGGAATTTGTCCATAACTTTTTGAATTATCTTCCTTTAAAGAATTCAGGGATCCAGACCGTGATCCAGATGTCACGGTCAGACCCCAACTAACTATTGTGTTAGCCAGAGAAAATCGTACAACAGGAAGGAAAGAATTTGATTGAACTAAATAATTTATTTACCATATGTACAAATCAGTGTTAAACCAACCAAATCAGAGTACACATTTAAAACAATAATAACTCAAACTTATATACCTGTTAATGGCTTAAAAACTTTAAATATTATTACAAGATTACTTAAATAGTTTCTTACTGATCACTCACAGATTATAGTCCGTATGGCTGGATCAATGTTCAAAATAGAAATTATAGCCTGATCACATGAAAGTTTGTAGTCACCTGGTCTTGAATCAGTTGTAACAAACAGCTCTGGATAGTTGACTGCCTCTTTTTTATGTAGTTTTGGGAAAAATGTGTTAGACTGTAACTGGCATAAGAACCCAGGCGAAAACATAACCTCCTTGGCGGAGGTAACTATTTGATAACCACATTCTTTAGCTGAATCAATTGTGCCACCTAACTGTTAACTACTAGCAGGGAAATTGGTCTTCCTTTGTCCCATGGTGTATATAGAGATAGACTAGTGTTTTCTCTGATAATTTATTTATTTTTTTATTCATTCGTACATCAGATAGTACACAGGTTACAATTTTGAGCTAAACACAGTTGAACTAAACACAGTTGAACATATACACAAGGTTTATACAGTGCTAACAAATTCTATGATATCATACAAATCATTCTTAAATGGTATTTGATTTGTTTCTATCAGAGATATAAAATCTGCTAATATACCGTATCTGACAAATACATTTCTGACATTGTTTTTATCACTGACTGGTTAAATGCACCATAGTTTATGTTATACTTGTCTATTCTGTATCTGTAGACTAATAAATTGAGAGTATTACATACAGACGATTGACTTCCTTGTAATGCTATGTCACAGCATAACTTTATTAATTGATTTTCAGTCTTATGAACCATCTTATGAAAAAAATTTTAAAAACGGCTATGTAACTGAACATCTACAGGGAGATCATTGCATATAAGTGTCAAATAGATAGATCTACATTTGTAGGGTAGTTGTAGAAGATATCGAATACTTTTTCTCCAAGCAGTTAGGAAGGTATTTACAGTTTTTCTGCTATAATCCCACAAACTAGAACCATATACTGACATACAGAAGGTTTTAAATAACTTATACTTAATCTCTCTTGATACGTTAGAGAAAGTAGCCTTTAAACTATTAACATTAAAATAGAACATATCTGTGATATTCTTTACACAAGAACCCTTATCATCAATATTGAGAGTGATTAAAAATTGCTTAGCACGAAGGTCAGAAGACTGACTCCACATTTTAGCACTTAATACATGCTCTAAAAGACATTCAAACACCTTTAACGCATTTGGTGATTGCCAAAATTAAACCTACTCATAAAGTAAAAAAAAATATTGAAAAAAGATAGGGATAGTCAAGGAACTTTCTGGGTATATCTGATACTTTTTGCACAGAACAAATAATGGGACAATTATCTCCCATATAACGCGAGAGTAGGGTTGTCTATCACAAACATATTGGATTATGAAATGAATTGATTTAAAAATCAAATAACCCTGCCGACCTGAGAATTAGACTCTGTGTCAAGATATAGTTGCTTTATATTTTTGTTGAATTTATCAGACGCAGAAAGTAGTTTAATTCATGAAACAGATAAGCTAAAATAAGAATGTTTAGTTAGGAAGTTCCTTAAAGTGTCCACCTGTATCTGTGTACAGACTATAAAACAGTTTTGTATTCACAGGGAAATAAGCCGCAGGAAAGAATTTACAAAACATTTGAAACAAACTATGAAACTGGAGGGATGTCTTTACTGTCATCTAAAGTGACAAGACTCTAATAATTGAAACAGGAAGGTAGTAATCGAAGAAAGATCATAATGATTGTTTCAGAATATTAAATGTTGAAGAAAGAACCATAGTTCAATTTGTAACAGATGATATTAAAGATGAGACTCATTTTCTCCGTAAATGTAGTTCATATGAAAGCAAGCTTCCATATTTTCCGAGAAACAAAAAAGAAAAAAAGTTTCATAAAGACTAAATTAACATTATTTTGAAATAATATGAGAAAGAATTTGTGTGTTTCATTTGTAATTCATTTAAGATCCGGCAAAATGTTACTGCCAAATGATCTCATCTTAGGTTTGTATTTATACAAATTATTTTCTTATTTTCACAATTTTTATACAGTCTCATATTAACGCAGACAAAATCTTAAATGTGTATTATGCTTTCTTTTTCTGATATATGGTGTATTTTTAAACCACTGTAAACAATTATATATTATTATTTACATATTTGCTTTGTAGTATGACAAGTGATTCTGAATATTGTCTATATTTTTATTGAAACTTTTGTTATTTAACTATTACTTTGCAAGAATCATTTTAACAAAATAGGTCTTGGCAAATTGTTTTTTGTTTAATTCTTAGTATTCTATTTTATATACTGGTCAATATTTGCATGTCACAATATTTTAATATTCCAGTATAAACAATGAAGTCTGGTTTATATTCGGACAATTAAATCACATAATAAGTCTAAATATGGGTGAAAGTTGAAGCATGGAATGAGATTAATTTTGTCTTATGTTAGACACATAATAAATAATGATCCACTCTTTGTGACACCCCAATGGGGATACCTTGCCACACATAAAACAATAAGAAACGTCTACTCCATTATGTTCATTAATAAAAAGAATAATCCAGGACTGAATTATTGCCATTGTTACAAGGGTTTCTTTTGAAGATATGAATTACTAAGTGCGTGTTTCAATACACACGATCTGCAATGTGTAGATCTTTTATACAAGAGTAAACTGATGTGCCTTTTTTGAATAAATAAACACAAATATAAACAGAAATGTAAGGTGCCAATACTTCTTTATGCTGATGATATAGCAATATTAGCTGAAAATGAGGAAAATTTGCAAATTATGCTCAATAAACTAAATGAATGGTGTGAAAAATGGTAGCTCACAATGAAAAAAGTCATGTAGTTCATGTTGGAAAAAAAGAGAAAAACTAGAACAACTTTTTTCCTCTAATATAGGGTCAATGAATATTAAAACAGTTGAAAGGTATAAATATTTAGGTGTAATCTTGCATAAAAATTAAGACTTTCGTGAATCTACACAAGGATGGGCACTCAGGGGTTACATTTCCAAATTTGAAAATACACAAAAATATTGGCTATCATACATTTACAAAAACTGTTTGATCATGGTGTTAAGCCGATAACACATTACTGCAGTAGCATATCTGTGCTTTTGCAAATTATACATTGCCCCCAAAAAGTGTAACTCAGAGCCGCAAGATACTTTATGGGTGTAAACTCAAAAACCCCGATTCATGTATTGACAGGAGACATGGGGTGGTTAACTACAAAAGTAAGAATATTCTTAGAGATTATTAAATATATTACAATCGGCTTATTAAAATGGACCATAGCAGACTAACATATAAGGTATTTGAAAATGACTTACAAAATATTTCTAATGAAAACTGCTCTGGAAATCTGGAAACTATTCTGAATAAGATTGGTATGATGGAAAATCTCTTCACAGGCACTGAAATTGACTTGGATTCAGCAAAAGAAAAATTATCTGTTGTAAGTGACCTTGATTGGCAAGACTCCATAGCATATAAACCTAAATTACGAACTTATATTAAATATAAAGATCAGATTGGCACGGAAGAATATTTAGTAATAAACCTTACAAGGCTACAGAGATCTCTTTTGGCCAAATTATAATCTAGTGCACTATACAACTGGCAACAGAAAAAGGGAGATACAATAAAGAAGAATTGTCAAAGCGAGTCTGTGTTTTTTGTGATCAAATGGAAATTAAAGATGAAATCCATTTTGTTGTGCAGTATCTAAGATATCAGACTTACAGGGATAATTTCTTCCACATACATTTGTAGAAATGTTTTAAAAAATTATGAATAATGATGCAGTTGATAAATTTACATTTCTAATGAAATGGAATGGAAAGCATATTCACAACTTTGCAAATGATTTAGTTTCAATTTGGGAATTCAGAAAGTCTTTTGTATATACTAGTGATTAGAGTAATTGACATGTATTTACCTTTCTGCTTCTATTTTCCTGTTCTCATGTACACACTTGATATTATTTGTATGAATTAAACTGACTTGTAAGCCTTTATGGCTGGGTGTTGGGAAAAGTATATCATATAAATTATATTTTGATATTGAATAACACAACCTCAGTATAATACAAATTTATCTATTTTTATCTATCTATAAACAAAATAGTACATATAATAAAAACTCACGTGTTTACAGATTTTTGGGCAAATTAAGACACTTTTTAAATCGACCTTATAACTCAAACAGCCACTTTAAACTAAATCCTAGAGTGAAGTATCTTTATACTAATTTATTCAAGCCTTCTACAGTAAACAATAGAGACTGAATAATAGTGGCTACATAAAACACCCCAACAAAATGGATTTCTTAACGATGAAATTTATGTATTTTGTTTGAATATTTACTGATCTGTTAAGTTTTAAAGTCCATAATCTAATCAGTTTTTGTAGCCTGACTCTAAATCACAAACATAAAATTACTGAGCGCAAACCGACTGCATGAAGACATACACTAAACCACAACTGGAGACTTTTTTCTTTTGTGTGACACAATTATTATGTCTATAAATGCCATTAAAGGTAAAAACATGTATTAAATGCCACATCTATTGTGCCTGTACTTAATGGACAGTTGTTTAGAAAATAAAAACAAGTAGCACTAATTAGTTTTCTTAAGGTTTTTTTGTGCCAGACGTGCTTTAGATATGTCTCACGTGGAGCCAAATGTTTAAGTAATATGTAACAAGCTATCTGATTGGCCAGGAAAAATAATAAGCTGCATACAGTGGTCCTCCGTGAAGTTTAGTATAAATATGGCCTCCAGCTCCAGTTGCTATCACACTATACAAAAAGAAAATAAGGAAGAAAGAGATAATTTTTAACATTGTGAAAAGAAAGTAAAAAAAGAAATTTGAAACAAACACAAGAAAACGTGTAGAAGACAGAAGAGCATTGAGGCAAACTAAGTGGAAAAAATAGGTGAGTTTTTCTTTTCGAATGAGCTAATTGGCTTCCAGTTTTATTTTGAGGGGAAACTTTTACATTTTCAAATTAATATTTGTACTGGTTAAACGCATTTGTCTAATACATTTACAAAACACTTGTAACATACTTCTAAAATACCATTGTCTATTTACTAAAATATTATTCATCATAATGTATCCATCTCGTAGAGAGCAAACGTGTGAATAATAATAATAATAAGAAACTGGATATTGAAATTATATGAATATATAATATTGGTGTACTGATACTGTCATAAAATACTTAAGTGTAAATTTACACAATGTCAGCTTGTGTTAATGTTTCAGTAAGCCATTTATAAAATGCACATCATGTGAGCTTGAACATAAAGCTTACGTAAGAGCTTATCCAACAACCTTTTTATATACCGGGTATATATATATTTTTTAAAAAGGTGAAATTTCTGCATGCAATGAGACTCACTGCCATTGAATGTGAAAACTGTAATACTCATCAAAGTTGGGTCAAAGTTGGGGTTTTACGTCCCGTTCAACAGCCAGGGTCATATTGGGACAGGTCCACAGAATTGCCACTTGTGGGACTCGAACCCACAGAGGTGACAGCCTATGATTAGATGCCAAACTTGCTAACCACTAGGCCACTGAGGACCTCGTAATACTCATCAAGCAGTTGCCTCAAATTAGTATAGCCATAAAAGTAAGCAATAAATACAAGTTTCAACCTATCAGAATCAATGATGCAATAAACAAATATGTGAGCTTATATGGGACATTTGCTTGGCTATCGGAATAAAGTGTATGTCATTTAAAGGTGAAATTGTCATTTAAAGGTGAAATCGTCTTTAAAAGTAATTAAAATATCGCGTGTATGAATCTCATCAGCGTTGGGACAAAATATTTGATTTATTTGGGTTTTTGACGTCGCTTTCAACACTTTGTGACGGTCATATCATGACGGGTACTTTCAAGGGCAGACGAAACCAGTACATACAATCGGTCAAAATTCTGTACTGTTAACTACCAGGCATCAGTAAACAACTACCAACTTTATCACCTAGGGTCCGGGGTTTGAAACGTAGACCTCAGAGGTGGGAGGCAAGTGTGTTACCCAGTGTACCACTGAGCCCGTGGGTTATGACAAAAAGTAAATAGTGAAAATTTATTGATTTATTTATTTGGAGTTTTACATCGCTTTCAACACTGTACAGGTCATATCACGATGGGTGTTAATCTAATTTTAAGTGTTTTTAAGTATTGTGGTACAGAAGGACTAAAATACCGGTCTAAATGATATGTGAATTTAACTAAATTGACCACTCTTTGGGTCAGTGAGTCCCTTTTATTTATGAATTAACTGCAAAATATGGCTTCATGTCACTACTTAGTGTACATACACATGTATATGCGGCTTATGACATCCGACGGCCGATTTGCGATGGCGAATTTTTTTCAACCTTCCCAATTTTCTGTGGACATTCATCTAAATTCACTTGTCATCCGATTTTTTCGCTCCCAGACCGAAAAAATCACTGTCGCAAATGGGATGTCGGATACATGTAAACAACCAAACATAAATGAGAAGAAGGAAAAAGATCGCTGTCGCAAATCGGCCGTCGGATGTCGTAAGCCGCATACATGTGTACGTACACTAAGGTATAATACTCGACCAAATCGCAAGGGATGAATGGAAGAAGATGTGAAATATCAGTTGTGTTTTGTTTTCTCTCCAGTTTCATTTTGTTAGTTACATGAGGACATTGTAATTCTGACAGTCCAACAAAATAACAGTTGAATCCATAATGACTTCATACAAATACATGCGGTTATGGCAATAGATATCTCGCCACTTTCATTCCCAAACCCCAGTAAGCAAAAGAGGTGAACCAATAATAAGCTCAACACCAGAATTACAAATTTATTTGAGGAGTTGTGGTATGTTCACACTTCTCCGTATGAACGACTCTGATCTATGATCCTCTCCAGTTGAAGAAAACACATCACACAAGAGGCAGGAAGTTGGTGAAAGTGGACCAAGATGTATATATCCGGAGAAAATTTCCCCATAACAATTAAGCTTTGACGTCACAGATGAGGCAGGAAGTTGGTGAAAGTGGACCAAGATATATATTTAAATCCCAACCCCATTATGATTAAGCTGTGTTTTAACACAATTGGAATAACTTTTGTTCTAACACCCGAAAGCAAACTTGTCAACTTAATCCTGACAAGACTGAATTCATTATCATCGGCGATAAGCATACCAGGGAAACACTCATAATTTCCCGCCATACTCCTTCAAAGTCCTATTACACTGGCAATATTAAATCTAGTAAATAGTATAAAATACCTTTGACAGTCATGTAGGTAAGGTCTGCCGTGCCTGTTATTAACACCTTTGCGACATATCTGTAAATTCCTAACTGTTGATACTGCAGTTCTTGTGGCAAACTCTATGGTCAGTAATCGATTAGACTACTGTAATATTCCCTACTGTATGGGGTCGGTAAAGGCAGTGTTGCTAAACTACAGAAAGTTCAAAAATCCACTTTTCCGTATTATTTTCAGATTGGACAAAATGAGTCATGCCAAACCTTATAAAGACTGCCCCTTTTTGGATTCCAGCACATTAGAGGATGTTCATCAATTTTACGCTATATAAATATTTTTATTATTATTATTATTATTATTTATTATTATTATTCACTTCATGAAATCACATGACACAGGAAAAACTTGAAAGGAACGTAAAGCCTTTTTGGAAAACAATATAAACAGAGTATAATTTAAATTCAATCGAAGTATGGATATGCCAATATAGTATCAAATATATTGAGAAGTCCAATGATGTAGAACATGTGCTTCCAATCATCTCTATTCTTACATTCCTGTATATTGTCCGCGGTGTTTGTTTATATTTTGCTTCAGACTTAAGGATCAGCCATGAATCAGATTCTGTTGCTTGCCACCTTGGCCTTAGGATCATTCTCACTGATTGATGCAAAACCCACAAAGGCAGGAAGCTCCCAGCGCCCACTGGTTTGCCAGATCAACTCTGACATTTACACGTGTCCTACTGGTAGTTCTTGTTCCGGGGATTCCGTCACCTTGACCTATAATGGAGTGGACTATGACGTCACAGTTTGCCAGAAAAAAGGGAAAGGAAAGGGCAATGATGTTTCATCGTCGCTGGTGAGTGGCGTACATTTTAGCTCATGTGATGTCGCAGAGTCAATTTTTAATGAGAAAGAGTACTGGATAATATATAAACATGCACCCAACAAATACGTGTTTAAAAAAACTGTATGGTCACATTATAATTAAGAAATAATATATTTACTCTAAATGGTATTTATTTTTGTTTCCTAAAATTCTTATCCTCCATCAGTAGACTGACCAAAATGATCATTTTATAGCACTTTTTTACAGTTCAACAAATGATTGATTTGGGTTTAATCACATTGCATTGTTTACACAAAAATATCAGTTGGTGGGACTGAGGAAATGAGTGCTAACTATTAGGTCAATGTTTTGTATTGCAAAGGATCGTACACCCACAAGCAAGCAAAGACTTTCCCCACTTAAGGTTAGGTCAGAATTGAATCCACAATACTGTGGGGTGGGATGTGAGTGTGTTACTGTGGCCTAGTGGGTAACATACTTACCTAGGTATACAGAGGACTTGGGTTCAAACCCAGGTACATACAAATGGTCATCCTTGAGCCTCTGTCTTTCAGTTAGGGGAATGTCAGTAACTTGAGAGCTTGGGCTGTACTTGTGCAGTCGGATGGGTAAAATAGCACAACAGAGTGTTTTGTCCACTACCGAACCCCAATACTTCAATAAAATTCAAGTATGCTACTTTGAGTCAACTATTTTATGAACAGTGGGTCAAATAATTTACCAGCATTCTTAAATTAAAGTGAGTTAACTATTTTATGAACATATTTTTAAAAGTTACAGTGGGTCAGCTAATTTACCAACATTAAACTATGTTACTTTGGGGCATGAACATTGTTCTTAAGTTACAATGGGTCTGTTACTTTACTAACATTCTTAAGTTGGAGTGGGTCAACTACTTTGTAAACATGTTCTTAAGTTATAATGGATCAACTAATTTACCAACATTATTCTTGTGTTACTGTGGGTCAAATACTTTGCAAAGATTAAACCCTGTTACTTTGGGTCATATAGTTTTGACAACATTATCCTTTATTATAGTGAGTGAACGCCTTTACAAAAATATTCTTATGCTAGAGTGGGCTAGCTATTTTGAAAGTTATTCTTATGTAACTGTGGGTCAGCTGCTTTGCAAATTTTATTCTTAAGGTAGAGTGTGTTAACTTTATTCGTATATTACAGGGAGACTATTTTACAAATTTAATTTTGATGTTACAGTTGCAGAAGTCTTGCTTGATAACCAGCTCGACTGGCTCCTCTGTGAAGCCTGAAACTTCTTGCGATGAGGAGGATGAGACTTGTTCAAGCTCTCCAATCACTTTTGTAAATGGTGATGATACTTACTCAGCAACCCTCTGCCAAGGCGCCGAAGAAACAATTGACCTTACAGAATTCCTACTGTCATTGGGCAACAAGGAGAGCAGTGTGGAAAGTGAAGAAGATGGGTCCGGAAGCTTTGAGGGATCCGGAAATTTGTAGGGTTCAGAAGTTAGAATAGAAACAATGCAGACTGTGTAACATAGAAATGTTGTAGGAGTGATTATAAGAGCCTGCCTTGTTTCATGGCGTTTGTAAGGATGATATGTTTTCAGACACTACAGGAAAGATGTTTGGGCTAAGTGTTAGAACACAGGAGCTTGAAAATTCAGAGTATCAAAGGCATTCGGGTTCAATGAAACTGTTTCCCAGCTATTTTTCATCCAGATATAAAGGTTTTAGATGCAGAAAATGGATAAAAGACACCATGGAAGAACCTCTTTGTATCATCGTTGCTGGCAAGGATGACTGTTTCTGTATGTAATAATATTAAACCCAAAAATCTGGAAAGATACCTCAGACACGAAGTGTCTTGGTGTGAGTGTGAACACTGAAAGGATGTTATAAAGGTGTCTTTAAATGTTCAGCTTTGATTGTTGTCAAAAAACCTATAAAAATGAAAAAACTCATCGATAGAATATATAATTTTATGTATAAATATATCATAGCTTAATTTGTAACAATGTTTATGAGGCATTCATTCTGAAGAGAAAATGACAAAAGTGATGTAAAAATTAGCTGTAGATGAAGATGACGGTATTACTTGTGGACAAAACACCTGAAATTTTTGTTTTTGCAGTTCGAGAATATCTTGTGTTAAGAATGTACTAGTATCTTAGAAAACACATATTTGAAAAAAAAGTCATGCCTGATGGGAAAAATCTGAGATATGGTGTAAATGGACTGTTGAAGACTTCCTGTTGTTTCAAAGTATTATTTTGTTTGTATGTATGTCGTTCTTTAATCTTGTCTAATCTGGTTTGAGTTAAAATAAATATGTATATAAGTATCATTCTGTGTTTTTATTTTACTTTTATAAAGCTCGCTCATTAATACTTTGGTCACGTTCCCGCGGACAGCTTTTTTTTCAGAGTCTGTGAAGAATCTCATAAGAAAATGAATCAAAAACATACTGAAGTGAATTGAAAATCATCACTCAATATTATGTGTTATGGCCGTTTTTCCTTGGTCATAACACACTTTAGGGGTTGGGATCTTATTTTTATATAAGGACTGGTAATCTTATCAGTTAAGTATCCAGATTGTTATTGTAATAAACAAACGAACCAATGATATCCAATCAGTTTATTTTTCATAGCAAAGATTATCAGGTGACAATTTTACCAAAGGTAATATCAATATTTTCACCATTTTTAGAAACACTCAACACATAACCAACAAACAAAATGTAACATGTGTTACCTTTTAACTTTATGTATCATTTTAATCCACTTCACTCTAGATTTAATAAAGTCTTTCCAAATGAAATTGTTAAACATTTCACAAGTCCACACTTCACAAATAATTTCTAAGTCCCAATGAGTGAATATTTTTCAAAGTCCAAAACAAACAAATATTTTCTAAGTTCAAATGAGTCAGTATTTCACAAAGTCCAAATCATGAATATTTTACAAGTTCTTAGCTTGATCTTTCTAACTTTGTATCCATGTGTGTTCCTTTTTCCCCAACTGCCAACTTGGTCAAAAGCTAGGGTTTATATAGACAATACCTACCATGTGCTTTTCAAAGCACATGGAAAGCACATGAAAAGCACATGGAACTTGTAAATAAACAAGGCCATGTGGACCACAGCAGAGGGTTATAAAAACCCTTGCTGCAGGTAAGCTTCCAGCAAATGACACAGGATATTGATTGATAAAGATGTTTGCTAATAGGCACCATAGGGGCTCCCTTAATTGGGAAGATGTGTCACTTGATATTTTAACAAATATATTCAGAATAATTTATTTTGAATATTCTAAGTCTATTATGGATATAATATTTTTAACTTATTATTATTATTCCATTTATATATGGATGTGATATTTAAAATTTATTTTTAAAGAAACTGCAATGGAATATTTGATAATATATGGAATTTCACTCTAGCCCCAGGTAAGGGTATTTTGTGTCATAACAATACCCTGGGCACACAGAAAAGCTGTCCTCAGCTTTTAAAGATTGGATATCAAAATTTTTCTTTTGTGCGAAACAACAGCAAAAACATTTAACACCAATAAATTGAGAACAACATAATGCCCACTTGAATTAATAAACAAACTACTTTCCTGCACCTGTGGGGACCAGCCCCTTAACTCTTAATGAAAGACAGGGCATCATTTCCTGAACCTATAAAATGGCAGTACAACAGATTGAATAAGTCACTACCCTACCCGGTGTCAAAGACACACCAAAATAAATACATACCTAGGTGATTATAAAGAGACTAACCGGTGTCCAAAGACACACCAAAATAAATAAACTTTTAATAAAACTGTGTCACACGTGACATTCTCAAATAAATGCATAATATACATCAGTTGCATAAAATAAATACATCAGTTGGATAATGATCTGAGAAAAGGTACATAGTTAAAATACATAAATAGGTTAATTGTTACTGTAGAACAATTCTCACCCTTGTTAAATGAAGTATCCAATATATACATTTTTTTATTAAGAACAAGGTTTTTATAATGCAAAATATAAATGTCATAACATGAAACACAGGTTGTTGCTAACCTGAGGAAAAAGTTAGAAAGGTCTTTAACTTAAAAAAAAACAAAAATATTATGAGAGTTTCTGAGTCAAAAGGAAAGTCTTGGTGACTGAAGCTAAGTAACTCACTGAATACTGACTGGATTGTAAGGTGATAGTTCCTTTGCATCCAGCACATGAGTACATGATATCCATTGTGACCATAGAATTACAATGATGGTGAATGAAGTAGTGGAATGCACTATACTTGAAATTCTTTGGTTGCTTTAAACGGGATGGGTCAAGGAAAACTGACTGTCCAGATATCACTCCATGGGAGGAAGTAGATTCCATGGCAGCACAAATATTGCAGTACCCACGAGTTACATGGTGAACTGAAGATAGTGATTGAGTTGGTTGAGTTGCTGGTCTTAGAGGTGATTGAGCTGATGTTAGAGTTCCAATGGCAGAAGATGTAGATGTGAATGAAACCATGCTCATGTTTGAAGTAGTAGAAGTAGCTGTCACAAGAGGCATGGTAGTGAAGGTTACAATAGAATTAATTGAAGTATCGTTGACTGGGTACAAATCAACAAATGGTGGATCAATATCTGTTGACAGAAGAGCATCAGCAATAGCACTGAAGATGTTGAATTATCACTAAAATCTTGATGCACCCTGTTGAGAAAATCACAAATGCCACACCAATTTGAAGATATATTTTAATCAGAGTAGCTGGTCCATAGGCTGCACCTGTTACAACATGGGTTTCATATATAGTGTCTATGTTATGTAGATAGTCCAAAACTTCAGCAGCCTCAATAGAAAGAGCAATTCTTTGATGTCCATAAAAAGTGAAAATCTCTAGGATGGTTGAATCACTGGTTGTCATAGCAATATGTAAAGTGTCTCTGTTTTTTTTCGTTTTGAAATAAGTGTCACAGTGTCTAGCTTAACAATACAAGATTGTGCACAGTGCAGATGTGTTTCCCTTTGCAGGTTTATAATAAATAAAATATCCCTTTAAAAAAAAAAACTTTAAAGACAGATTTCTGTTGCTTCAGTGCTAAATACTGCAAACTATTTAAACAGAATGCTATGTCACAGACTTTGTCACAGACAAAGTGAGTGACTACTGACCAAAGTAGCATCTTATATAGACAGCAGCCCCTTTTGTTCATAAAGCTAAGAATGCATTTCCCCTTTTATTTAATTATGAGTCTTAGGTTTTCCTTTGTAGTTACCCTTACTATTTAGCTTATCACCTTATCATGAATATTTATTTCCTGTAAGAGAGAAATTAGATGTAAATATTCTTGTAATTAGAGAGTGATCAGGGAAGTTACTTCCTGTGGATGCGTGATGGATCCAAATTATATCATAAAATATCAGTCTATCCATCTTCACTAACTATGGATAAATCTTCACTAATTATTGATAAGTCTTTGTCCATGTTTAATAAAGCCTTACTAAGGTTCATGATAGGAAGCTTAATTTCTTGTTAGAAAGACATACAAAGCTTAAATGTTCCTGACATGGTAATTAATTTTTTCTTCCAGGAACAACTATTGTGTGTTTACCTTAGATGCCTGATAAATTACTATGGTATTGAGAGAAAACAGATCCTGTTTATGCTGGGGTTAGTGGATCAGGAGGCAACGGCCTTAATTGTTGGAGAGGGACATAATCAGTGCGCAGTTTAAAGGGGTTTAAGTTATGAGACAAAAGATCTTGGACCTGGTCCCCTGTTTCCATTGTCACTCGTAAAATAAAAGTCCCCCCTTTTATCTTCCAATATTTTAAAGCCAAAATAGGAGAAATTAGAAAGGTAGATGGTAATTCTACAGTGCTGTCAGATTCAGTGAAAGATATTTTAAGGAAATCCCAATCAAAATTTAGCTGTGGGAAGACCACACAGCAGTGTAACAATTGAGGAGTACTTGACTTGTCTTTTAAAACGGCAACAGATATAATAGAGCTTGGAATTGGCAGTTTCTTTACACAGAGCTCTACAGAGCTTGTCAGATTAGTTAAGGTCACCTTAATGAATGTTTCTTGATCATTTGGAACAGACTTAGCACACTGTTTTTCTGGGATACAGTACTTAACAAAAAGAATGATCAAATGGATTATTATTGAAATACTGACTATAGCCAAAACTATAAGAAACAAATATAACAAATCTGTCTCCATTTCCAAAGTATCCTTAAAGTCAATAAGAGGTAAAGCTTCTGTAGTTGTGGGAGCTAGTGTGGCAAGGGTCATAACTCTGCAACTCTATGAGTGAGAGTTCTCTTAAGGGAAACCTGTGTCTGATACAATTTAAGTATAAGTGCAAACTCAATGACTACAATAATTGGAATTATATAATTTGAAAAGAAATTTGAAATAGAAGTAGCAAAAGTTGACTCATGTATGGTACCAAGTGTCTGACTAAAGAAACCATCAAAAGGAGTAGCATACAGGGTTTCCTTGTTGTTAATAGCCCTTAGAGTTTTCTTTAAGTCAAGTAAGGTCTTTTCATGATTTACCAGAGTAAGTTTTGGTCCAAGTTGTGCTTTTGTTAGAGTGATTTCTGGTAGCCTAAAATGATCATTGTTTCAAATAGACCTATTGGACAATAAGTTTGCTTCCTTTTTAATTGATTTAAAATAACTCCAGATTGCCATAATGTTTGGAACCTGCTTTTGGTTGGGAAATCCTGGATAAGAGCACGTCTCAAGACTTGGGGGTATATAAAAATTGTTTGCTTTGAGGCTACAAGAACACTTACGAATCACAACACAGTTTGTGCAACCCTCAAAAATTCTTGGAGGTATTGATTCACAGGTCTCAACCCAATTAGTATCTAGAGTACTTATTAGTACTTTATCATCTTGCAAGTCAATAAAATAGGATTGTTTAGGATTTGGTTCGGGGTCTAAAATAATTTTGCAGATATCATACACTTTTTCTAGATCATTTGTGAATAAAGTACTGGCACAACTAGGTTGGGTGCTTTCTGAAATTTTAAGTGTACTCTGACATCTTTTTAACATAGTGCCAGGGCAAGCTTGGACAGTAACATCATCAATCTCAATATAAAATTTATTATCAGTGCTTACTCCTAAGTAAGGTGGTAAGTCACTAATATATGTGAAAGATTTGTTGCGGTTCCCTGCTACAACTGGTATATTTTCTACCTTATATATATTAAATAGTAAATTAGTGCTTGATATTGGAATGTTTAATTTAATGTATAAGTTGTTTTCAGTCCTAGCAAAACTTATACTATGTGTGTGATAATATACAGTTGGATTTGTGTGCAATATATGGAATGCAGGGTGATTAAGCCTTAAATAATCAGTAATATTCCTGAGAATAGTGTGTATCCTGTCTGGTGGAATTCAATCCAATGGCAGGTATCCTTTTAGCAAAACATTGTAACTGTGTATGAGCTTATCCATTTCAGTTATCATCAGTAATATTGTGGACACTTCATGAGCATTTATTGAGTGCATAATCATGGACACTTGGCCCAATGCTTTCACATTAGCATTCACATCCTCTATATCCTGAGACCAATAGTACTGCAGTCTATCCATTTGCTGAAAACTTTCATTAATCAGCATTTTATTTTTATTAACACCATCCAACAGCACTTGAAAGTTTTTGTGTGATTCAATTTCCAAAGAAGATAGTTGATTCTTAAACTTTTGGAATCCTGCAAATGCTCTTGGGCTAGTTTCTAGAGCAATTACATGAGACTTTAATGCTTCAACATCTTTCACAGTAGCTGTCCCGAACAGGTTTTTAGATACAGTTCCGATAAAATCTAATGGGGATCTCTTATTACGCCTATGTTCATTCAAATTATCTCCTTGTTTTATCACTTTGCCAGCTGGTATTAATGCATTCATAATGTTTATTTTTTTATTCAAGTCTTTCCACAACAATGCTCTGACTGAATCATATATCCCCAATGTGTCTCCATAATTACGGCACAGGTCTGTGACAAAGTCCTCCTGTCCAGGATAAGACTTTTCTGTGCAAAAAGAACTGTAACCACTCAGAGCAGAAAAATCTGGTAATGGAACTACAATTGTATGTCCCCAATAAGAGATGGAGTTATCCAACATCGCAACTCTTCTGAAGACAGTTCCCAAATGTTCCTTAACAATGACTTCCGGAAGTCCTAAATCATCTGAATATCCTCCTAGAATCAGGTTGAAGCCAAGGAAGAAGGTGGCCAGCCTACTCCACATTATGGCTGTCATGATTCCTGAGTATTCTAATGCACTAATTCTTCAAACAGCTGGCAGTTGCTTCATCTCTCTGCAAGAGAAATAAAGCATATTACTTCTTGTTTAACATACGTGAACTGTATCAATATAGCTTCATTACTTTTTAATGGGACATTAAACTGTGAAAGTGTTTGGTGGCTTTCCCACCATTGGGATATTATGTGCTTTTATATACTGCTTCACTGTCTCACTTAGATTGCTCCATGGTTCATAAGAGCGAGATTCCTTTGGATAGTTTGCCCACTCAATGAGATACTCTGGCTCTCCTGATTTTGAGTATCTCCCCTTTATTATACGGCTGACTTCGTACTGTTCTTCTAAATCTTCCTCTGGTATACTGTCCAACTTAGATATATTTGGAAATCTTAACTTCCTTTTCCTGGTTGAGCGTCTTAATGTTGGAACTACTTCCTCGTTCACCCTATTGTCATACAATATTTCTTCAGGCTGAACATCATTCATGTTTTGCTCTTGGTCATGGGTTGTGTCACTGCTATCTTCATGATTCTCATTTTCTTCATTCCTGGGTTGTATAACATCTGCATTCTCTTGATTGACTGTCTCTGCAATATTTCCTTGCTCCACCACAGTTTCATCAATGTCAATTAATTCTTGGTCCTCTTCTACCAATTCATCTAGCTCATCTTCTTCTGCTAAAATTTGGCGAAGTTCTTCATCTACTGGGGGTACTACTGTCCGGTCGACATACGGTCGTAAGTGATCAATGTGTACCTTATCACATAAGGGTTTCAGATCATGACCCCTGACTAGTCGAAAGTTTTTATTTCTGACTTTCCCTGTGATTATGTAAGGTCCACTGAAAGGATTCTTCAGCTTCTTGTTTTCTCCCACTTTTACTGCAGGGAAGTATACCCAGACTCTCTGTCCAACTTCATATTCCTTTATGTAAGCCTTCTTATCATATTGCTCCTTTATTTTCTGCTTATGATACTTCATGTTTGATTGGGCAATTTCATGTGCATGATGAAGGCCTGTGACAAGATCTCTTACAAAGTGTTTGTTTATTTCACCCGGTACATCGGGTACTTCGGGCAAAGCCACACTTATTGGGCTCCTTGGAGTTCACCCAAACATCAAATAGTATGGCTGATAGTGCATACTTTCTACAGAAACACTAACATTGTATGAGAATACCACTCCACGAATCATTTTACACCAATCTCTGCCAGCTGAGTCAACATATGCAGAGAGCTGTTTGGCAATAGAGTAGTTGAAACGCTCTACCATACCATCTGTACTTGGCCTAAAAGGAGTGGTTACCAGTCTCTTAGTCCCCATCATCAGTGCAGCTTCATTGAAAACTTGTGAAATCAAAGGAGTGCCCATGTCACTCAAGAGGTGGGTTGGCGCACCATATCTGTATACAATTTCATCCACAAAATGTCTTGCAATGATGTGAGATTTTATTTCCATGACTGGAAAACACTCTGCATACTTGGTTGCATATTCCATGAAAACTATCAAGTACTTGGCTCCAGTATATGATTCTTTCAAAGGTCCTAATATATCTACTGCCCAAACATTGCCAACTCTAAATGGTGGCAGTGGTGCCAATGGAGATCTGTATGGTTTTGTAGGTTTCTTGGATGAACAACAGAGATGACAAGATAAAACCCAATTTTGTACATCTCTGAGCATTCCACGCCAATAATAATCCAACATTGCTGTGTGATATGTTTTCCGTATTCCATAGTGACCTCCTGATGGGTCACCTAAGTATTTTACAATGGGAGATATATTCTCTTCTGCAAGTTGCATCTTTCTGAGGGATTTTGTTGTTAAATTTGGTCTAACATCTGCTGGCACTTTGGGTCGGTTTATCCATGGATTTGAGGTTTTTGCGGTCATCCTCAGATCCAGGGCTTTGTCTTGTAACTCAACATCTGGCTTAAATGAAGGGTCAGCTTCCTGCTTGTCCTCCTCAACAACATTGTTGATACCAGGTGGCAATATGTCATCTGTGATGTTATCTAGGTCCTCTGTGGTCCTAAAATCACCTTCCTCCTGTCGACTAAGACCATCTACATTTCCTAGAGATTTGCCAGCTTTATGCTCCACAGTGTAGTTGAACTGTTGCATGTAAGCTATCCAACGGGCTATTCTGCCACTAACAGTCTTTTGTCCAAACATCCATTTCAAAGCTGAGTGATCTGTGATCAGCTTAAAGGTTGTGCCCTTAAGATATGGCTCAAAGTGGCGTACAGCTAATATAACAGCAAGAGCTTCTTTGTCTGAGATACCATAGTTCATTTCAGCTCTTGTGAACTTCTTCGCACCATAAGCAATTACTCTTTCCTTGCCATCTTGAACTTGACTAAGAACCATCCCAGCTGAATCACTACTTGCATCAGTTGTCAAAATGAATGGCTCTTGGTACCTTGGATAGGCAAGTATGGGTGGTGAAGAAAGTGCACTCTTTAACAGTTCAAAGGCAGTTTGGCATGATTCATCCCATTGAAATGGTACATTTTTCTTCGTAAGATTTGTCACAGGTGTTGCAATCTTACTATAATGTTCAATATATTTCCTATAAATCTACTAAGTCCCAAGAATGACCTCACTTGTTTCACATTTGTGGGCCATGGAAAGTTCTGTACAGCTTTGCATGTGTCAGGCAGTGGTTCAACTCCTTCTTCACTAACCAAATGTCCTAAAAACTGAATTTTTTTCTTTCCAAATTCACACTTTTTCGGTTTTAATTTCAGGTTGGCAGCTCTGAATCGGTCAAAAACCAATTTGAGATTCTCTAAGTGTTGCTAGAAAGTGTCAGAAAAAATGACAATATCATCAACAAAAACTAGACAAACCTTCCACACAAGTCCTCTCAAAACTTCCTGCATCAGTCTAGCAAAACTTGAAGGTGAATTTTTCAGGCCAAAAGGTAACCTCTCGAACTCATATAATCCTTCGTGGCAACAAAAAGCTGTCAAGTGTTTAGAGTCTTCGTCTACTTCCATTTGCCAAAAACCACTCAGCAAGTCAACTTTGGAAAAGTATCTGGCTCTAGCATTTCCAAGTGAATCCAGAGAATCATCGATATGTCCTACGGGATGACAATCTGCTATAGTCTGAGCATTTAATTTGCGAAAATCAACATAAAAACGAAGAGTGCCATCCTGTTTTGTTACCATAACCACAGGTGAGGCATATGGACTCTCAGAAGGTCTAATAATCCCTTGATCTAACATATCTTGGACTTGTTTTGAAATTTCTTCTCTCACCTTTGGGTTACACCTGTAAGGAGCAGTTTTGATAATCTTACTCCCAGGCATTAGCCTAATTGTATGCTTTAAGACATTTGTGTGACCCAGACCTTGTCCTGGCATTTGAAAAAGGTCAGCATATTCCCAAAGTACATGCTGTAATTCCTCAACTTCCACTGGTGTAAGAACAGTTTTATCCAACATAAACTGATCATCAAATTGTTGTCTGTCAATTAATTCATTAGTCACTTGGTTATTAGCAGCAGAGTCATTATTTTTGACATTGAGAACTGTCTCACAAATACTGTCACCTCCTTTCAATAACTGCATACTTGCTATATTGTCTCCTTTTTCTATAAGATAAGGCATTTCAGTGTCGTTCACCAAACAAACTGGCACCAGGCAGTTCTGACTGTTCACTTGTACTACTGTACTCCCAGGTTTAACTCCATGTAGCTCTGAACTGTCACAAGGAACTGTCAGTCCTAATACATCAACACAGGGTTTTTGTGGTAAAACGCCATAAAGTAAACTTCTTTGTTTTGGCTCTATGGTTTGTGTTTGTTGTGCAGATATTTCCAAGACATCTGGAATTGTAACTATTCCACTTCCAAAATCAACATTAATCCCAGTAGATTTCAAAAAGTCAGCTCCAAGTAACACAGAATATGGCATTGTCTCCACATATTTTAAACAAACCCAAAAATTATTTTGGCCTATTGAGAAGGCAAAAGTTAACTGTCCAGCAAACTTAAATGTTGAATTACAAACAGTTAAGGCTTCACAGTCATAAGGTTTTAATAACTGTTTCAAAGATGGAAATTGTTGAAAAAGTTTTGGTCCAGCCAGAGAAATGGTTGATCCAGAATCAATAAGCGCATACAGGGGAACTTCTTCATAATAAATCTTCATGAAGGACAAACCTTTCTCAGTTGTAATGTTCTCCTTACTAAACAAACATTTGTCCTCATGTCCCAAATAATTCACTTGGCTGGGGTTGGTTTCCACACTTACATTCTTCTTGGTTGCGTCACAGCCCCATGCTGAGACGCGTTTTGGTAGTTTAAAGACTGTCGTTTGGCTCCATTCCACTGATTAAATTGTCTCTGTTTTAGTTGTGGGCAGTCATTCTTCAAATGTCCCCTTCTGTTGCACTGGTAACATATAGCATCTGAGGGATGAGGCCTCCTGATGCAGTTAACAGTTGTATGGCCAGACCTATTACACCTTTGACAGTAGGAGCGAAAATTCCCTCTCACCACTGGGTTCTGACCTTGTGGACTTCTCCCCTGAAATGGTTGGCTTCTCATATTAGCTTTCATGAACTGAACATCTCTTCCTTGCTGTCGAACCATACCTTCTAGGTTGTTTATAGTCTTAGACAAGTCACCCAAGCTCTTGTTGTAAGTGTCCTGCATCAGATTCACCCGGTCTGAACTGGCGTCCTTTGGCTTTAAGTTCTCTATGCTTTCCGCCAATTTTGCTTTCAGCTCAACTTCTTCCAGATCTGCTGGTTGTTGACCAATCACAAAGGCCTTTATCCCTGGCAAGAGACCTCTGAGAATGATTGACCTAGTCTCTGCTTCACCTTTCTGAAACTGGCTACACCTCTGTCTGACATCAGTAATGTAGGATTCAACAGTCTCTCCAGGTGCCTGAACTCTGGCAAATAAGCTCTGCTCTTTCAACCAATGAAGATTATTTGCATTTATATACTTCTGGTTAAAAGCCTCCTGCATTTGTTGCCAATTTTCCCATACAGCCTCCAGTAGACTATTGTACCAAACCTCTGCAGCTTGTTCCACCATCAAACGAAATATCCTGGCTTTCCTCTGGTCATCCATGTTGCAGAATTCTGAATAGCTTAAAAACCTTTTCATCCAGCGATCTGCATCTTCAATGGCAAGTCCTTTAAATGATGCTGGCCTTAATGAGGATGCTTCAGCTTGGTTTCCCCGCTGCTGTATAGCTTGTTGTATTTGTATCCTGTTTTGTTCCTGGGCAGCACCTTGCTGGTCATTTTGGTGTGCGAGCCCTTGAACCTGTGTCCTCAGTTGATCAATGTTCTGAACTAAAGCATCCAGATTAGCCATGTCTGATCTTAATATATAACCTTTTTGAAATTTTGGTTTTGCACTTGCTAATTTAACAACTTTCTTTGGTTTATCCAGTTTGCCCCTTAATGTTCTGTTTATTTATTTAGCAAATGTACTATTCCCCTTTTCTGTTATTCAATATCTACTCCATAGGCAGGTACAATATTTTTGTGAGATTTGGTCATGTGACTCATCATAATTTTCCTACTAGAATGAAGAAATTTGCAATAAATACAGCTATATGTCCAGGATGTGGTAGAAATTTCATTATTTCCAAGGTGGTGAAGTGCATGTGATCCTTCCCTGGTCAAACGCAAAAAATTTTCATCCTGCTTTGAGTATGGAAATGTTGTGGATGATACTGTTTTTGACCTTATTATTGTCATACCAAAGTGAGCAAATTTCACATCATTGTTCTTGAAGATATTTGACCACCATAGTCCTTTTGATCACTCAGACAGCATTGTGGTCACCCAGACGTCCTTGAGAATACCCAGCATCTCCACCAAAATGTTATGGCCGTTTTTCCTTGGTCATAACACACTTTAGGGGTTGGGATCTTATTCTCATATAAGGACTGGTAATCTTATCAGTTAAGTATCCAGATTGTTATTGTAATAAACAAACGAACCAATGATATCCAATCAGTTTATTTTTCATAGCAAAGATTATCAGGTGACAATTTTAACAAAGGTAATATCAATATTTTCACCATTTTTAGAAACACTCAACACATAACCAACAAACAAAATGTAACATGTGTTACCTTTTAACTTTATGTATCATTTTAATCCACTTCACTCTAGATTTAATAAAGTCTTTCCAAATGAAATTGTTAAACATTTCACAAGTCCACACTTCACAAATAATTTCTAAGTCCCAATGAGTGAATATTTTTCAAAGTCCAAAACAAACAAATATTTTCTAAGTTCAAATGAGTCAGTATTTCACAAAGTCCAAATCATGAATATTTTACAAGTTCTTATGCTTGATCTTTCTAACTTTGTATCCATGTGTGTTCCTTTTTCCCCAACTGCCAACTTGGTCAAAAGCTAGGGTTTATATAGACAATACCTACCATGTGCTTTTCAAAGCACATGGAAAGCACATGAAAAGCACATGGAACTTGTAAATAAACAAGGCCACGTGGACCACAGCAGAGGGTTATAAAAACCCTTGCTGCAGGTAAGCTTCCAGCAAATGACACAGGATATTGATTGATAAAGATGTTTGCTAATAGGCACCATAGAGGCTCCCTTAATTGGGAAGATGTGCCACTTGATATTTTAACAAATATATTCAGAATAATTTATTTTGAATATTCTAAGTCTATTATGGATATAATATTTTTAACTTATTATTATTATTCCATTTATATATGGATGTGATGTTTAAAATTTATTTTTAAAGAAACTGCAATGGAATATTTGATAATATATGGAATTTCACTCTAGCCCCAGGTAAGGGTATTTTGTGTCATAACATATGTTTTCCGCCCAAGGTATTAAATTCATGATTGTTATCTATTTGTTTGTTTGTTTATTAACAGGATCACTGAAATACTATTGGTGGATATTCATGGAAATTGAAAAAAATGGGTCTTGCTCCAATTTAGATTCCATTAAATTCTGGGAGTGATCTGGATCACAGCCAGTATAAAAATATGAAAGAAATCCTATTTAGTTATAATTGAGCTGTTTTGCTGTAGATAAGAGAGATAAGGTTCTGATATAAACTATTAATGGTTTGGAGGAGGTATACACTCCCCAAGTGCTCTTCTTGATGAGGTGACTGGAAGGTCACTCTATTGTGATGTCATAGTATTTGTGACCCCACTGTCAATGATTGACCTTAGATTAACTTTAATGCCATTGGATTGCCAAAAGTAAGTAAACGATTTTTATCTTGATTTCAACTTTTGGTCTCAAGCTAGTTGGCCTTTTTTAACCCTAACCCAGGAATCCAACTCACCAGCCAGCAATAAATACTGTTTTCCGAACTCAGTGAGGGAAGACACAAAGAATTTCTGTATTGGCCAAAACTGGTTGGTCAAGGCCGAAATGCCAGAGCTTTAGAATTTACCAAAGCTTAAAAACCTAGAAAAAATAGGTGTGAGAAGTGGAATGCAATTCAAATACGTTGATCATTTGCAAGTGAAATGTGAGGAAATCTGGATTAGAAATTTGTGACAAGTAGATGGAAACCAAAGTGTACAAAAGCTGAGGCAATTGCAACAAAGACTTATGTTTATTTTTTGTTGTTGTTCCAGTTCAATTTTGTGAAATCTGAAGGTTGTAAGGCACCCTTATACGTGAATGAAGCAACATATCTTCTGTGCACATAAACAATAAAATACTAAATCACAGTAATGTTTAAATACAGCAGTAACCACTTTATTTGCAACATTTGTGTAATTGCGTTAACATTAGTAGAACTAAGATGTAAAAATATCATAATCTATTACGAATGGTAATATATTAGAAATACTGTGTATACATCTTAGAACAGTGATATAGCTTCACAGACTGGACTCATTTCTTGAATGTACATTATAAGAAGTAATGTGGGTGTTCCACCACACGACTAAGGCTCCCGATTAAGGGTTTTGGGGGGTCGGTTGCAAATATTTACTTAGTCCCAGACCTTCTGTAAGGGTCAGTTGTTGTCGGTTGGGGCCATGGGAAAAATCAAACATGTTTGATATTCCTCACGACTACAACCGATTCATATTTCCCGCCGTCAACAAAATGTCCAGTCCCAGGCGTCCTCAGGCCTCCTCAGACCCAAATTTACACAGTCGTGTGTTGTCCCAGGCCGCCTGCGACCCTTAGTCCCAGACCTCCGTAGCTTAGTCCCAGGAGGCCGGTTGTTAATCCCAGACTCAAATCTGATGCGTATGAATTTCATGTGTGTGAAAGTGGGTCGGTTGTATTAGTCCCCGGAAGCCTCAGACCGTCTGCGGTGTCCTGGGACCCAAAAATCAAGGTCTGGGACTAAGCCCCGACTAAGGGTAACCGACCCTAACCGATCCAAACCGGCCTCCCCAGGACGCTTGGGACAGCACAAATTTAGTCTGCGACGGTCTGAGGACGCCCCAGGCGGCCTGGGACTAGCAACCGATTAAGAACCGACTGTTTTCCGCGCGTCAGAAATTAAAACGAGGCAATGAGGGGGTCTGGGACTATATAAGCGACCGCGCACACATTCTCGTTGTTAGTGACTGTTTGGCTACTGAGAGACGTGTGTCACTGATTTGTAGGGGTTTTCAGTTTTTATTTTATATATATTTTACTTGAGCTTAAGGCAAATTTCACAGTTAGGAGACACATTTTACTATTTTTTTATTATTTTGTCGACTGGATTATGAGGAAAGAGAAAGGAGGGAAGAGAGGAAGTAAAAAGATGGATGAGAGGGAGAAGGAAAGTCAAGTAGAGGAGAGGAGTGAAGTTATTACAGAAGAAGGAACTGAGAGGAGAGAGGAGGAGGAGATTCAGGAAGGTCCAGCTATTGGGGAAGCTGTGGCAGAAGAAGAAGAGAGGTGTGAAGAAGATCCGGAGTGCCATTCTTCAGCCAAGAGAGCCAGGGTGTGTGCCACTTTTACAGACAGCCAGGAAGTTTCCATTGTGGAATTGGTAAAGCTGCACCCTGAACTGTATGACCAGGAACATTCACGTTTCCATGACAGGACCAGAAGAGAGGCTCTCTGGGCAGAAATATCTGAGGAACTGAAGCTCTAGCCCTTTGATGTGAGACGTTGGTTCGAGTCCCAGCGAACCCGTTATGGGAAGCTGTCTAAGCTCCAATCTGGCCAAGCCCCGAGGGAGATGACCAAGAGACAGTCCTGGGTCTACCAACAGATGGGTTTTCTTAAAACCCACATCAGAAGAAAGGAGGCCAACAGAAGTTCAGGTTTTGAGGCCAGTCCAAATACCAGCAGGCAGGACGAATCACGTGGGTCAAC
Organism: Sabellastarte sp. h YS-2021; assembly: GCA_964017235.1. Classification (NCBI taxonomy): domain Eukaryota; kingdom Metazoa; phylum Annelida; class Polychaeta; order Sabellida; family Sabellidae; genus Sabellastarte; species Sabellastarte sp. h YS-2021. The sequence goes on from OZ024928.1 coordinate 22,667,462, forward strand.
TACTGACACAGAACACCTCGAGTCCAGTGTCCTGAGGGAGAGGAGTCAGTCCATCATTACATCAACGCCCGTTTCAACTACAGACTCCAAGATTCTCGAACACTTTGAGCAGATGAGGACACTTATCTCAGGTTTTCTGCATCAGAAGTCAGACAGGCAGCCCTTCTTTGACTACGTGGCATCAGAGGCCGAAAAGATGACTCAAGAAGAATTTGAAGAATTAAAGGGCAAGATATTTAGAGACATCGAAACTATTAAGAGTAACTGCAGACATCAGCCATTGCCCAGAAGATCAGCCACTGTTACCACGGAGTCCCAGAGGGTCGGCCTACTGCCAACAACCACTCCACAGGCATCTAGTTCCACTCAAGCAGCAGCTAGCAGCAGTTTTGTGTACTATACAAAAAGGCCCCATTGGCTTCAGCAACCCGACATCTGTCCTAACTGTACAGGACGAAGGGAGCAGACACAATCTGAGTGGAATCTTAAGCCAGCTACCAGATCTGACATCAACACAGATCGTCGAGCAGCCTCAGCAGCAGCAGCAACCGCAGCAGCAGCTCTTTACTATCACCACTTCAGCACCGCCTCAACAGCAGCAGCAGCCTCCTCAGTAGCCATCCAGTCAGGGCAGGTCTTTGACCTGCCAGGCCCTTTTCAGGGCCACCAAATCTTCCAAAAACAATTATTCAGCTACATGTTATTCCAATTCCCCTCCCAAAACAAAAAAGTTCAGTACAAATACTTATCACAAGAAAAAAAAGTTTAAGTCCAACACTTACACCACCCCAAACATGAAACAAATAACCCATGGTACCACACATAACAAAAAAGGCCACATAAAAAAAAATAAAAATAACTCCCAATATGGCCATTAATCAGCCCATTTTTAGAATAAAATCCATGGGATAGTTTAAAATCTGTAAGTGAAAAGTCCAACACTTACACCTTCCCTAGAGTTAAAAGGCATTATTACATACTTGCCAACCCACAAACAGACAAACCCAATACCAAACATAACCCACAAATAACAAACCCAGTAAGAAACCCAACATCCAACTACCAATAATAAACCCAACCCCAGTAACCACCAACCAAGAAACACAAAAACCCAAAATTAAATAGAACCCATGCCAACGAACTGTCAAACTATTTTGCAAACACAATCCCCCACTATTGAAAACAAAACTTGTTTTATGGTTATATTTTCCACATTTTTGTGATTAGAGGTGAAGATTTAAAATTGAAGATTTCCATAGAAACATTCCTGCTACAAATAATTTTCCAACCCATGAACAAAATCAAATTGGTGAAATTAGGAGGTGGATTTCCAAATATATAAAAAAATAATTCATTTTAGGATATTATGTGTGACTTTGTGTTTGGCTCTTGTTTAACACTGGGTTTGTATGATTGTTGGGTGTGTGACTTGTGTTTGTCTGTTTGTCCGTCTGAAAAAGTAATGTTTGGCATGGGGTTTGTCTGTTTGTCCGTCTGAAAAAGTTATGTTTGGCATGGGGTTTGTCTGTTTGTCCGTCTGAAAAAGTTATGTTTGGCATGGGGTTTGTCCGTCTGTAGCAAGCATAGCTGATTAATTGTTTTTGGAATAATTGGTAGTCCTGAAAAGGACTGTTATAGTTAGTCCTGAAAAGGACTGTTTACTGCAGCAGGACTTATATTCTGCCATCTTGCCAGGCCACTGCTCCCTCATTATTGAAGTAGTCCTTCAGGTAATCCCTCTGTCTTTTGGCCTCTCTAGCAGGGTTTCTGTCTTGGCCACCACCAGCAGCACCACCAATCAATCCACAATCACCAGGCACATCATCATCATCATCATCCTCCCCAGGCTGCTGACCAGCAGGTTGACCTTGATACTGGCTTCTGAGTATGTTGTGCAGAACCACACAGGTCATGACCACTTCTCTAACTGTTTCTGGGGGTAGTTCAATGGTGGTCCTCATGACTCTAAATCTTGAGACCAGGATGCCAAAAGCGTTCTCCACAACTCTCCTGCGCCTCGATATTCTATAGTTGGCAATCCTTTCCTCCCTTGTTAACAGCCTTCTGCCATAGGGTTTCATGAGCCAGGTCTTCAGGGCAAAAGCATCGTCTGCCAGAATGAAGTAGGGGACATCTCTACCACCCTGGGTTATAGGAGCTGGGTCAGGGAAGCCTATCCTGCCATCCTCAATCCTCCTCTTCAGCTAAGAGGCATTAAATATCTGGGCATCTGAGCAAGATCCAGCTGTACCCACATCCACCCATCTGAACTTATACTGTCCATCTACCAGGGCCAACATCACAATGGAAAAGAACCCCTTGTAGTTGTGGTAGAGGGCTCCAGTTTTCTTGGGTTTCTTCAGGGCCACATGCTTCCCATCCAGGGCTCCCAGGGCATGTGGAACATTCCACCTGATCCTGAATTCCCTCTCCAGTTCTTTCCACTCATCTGGGGTAGTAGGACATTTGAGGTACTCTCTGGTGAACTCATCCTGGATGGCCCTGCAGACCTCTGGTAAAAACTTGGAAATGGTGGATCTTCCAACCCTGAACTGACATGATAATGATGTGTATGACTCTCCAGTGGCCAGATATCTGATGGTGAGGGCTGACTTCTCCCCAACACTGATTGGGGTGCTCTGTAGGTGGTGGCCTGCCTGGCAAGGTGTGGTTCCAGTCTGGTCTTTATCATTTCAAAAAATTCTGGGGTCATCCTCATGTAGTTAGTGAATCCTGGAATGTCTGTGGCATACAGATCAGCCATAATGTTGTATTAGGCCCCCCTCTCCTCTCTCTGCAGTAGCCATGGCCTGACCCACATGTTGTGCCTTCTTCTAGGTCTCTGTATGGGTGCTGGTGGTGCTGGTGGTGGTTGCTGTGGTCGACGTAAAAAATGGAAATACATGATTATTTGTAACTGAATAAAAACCAAAAAAGCCCTAAGTTGTTGTTGAATCTGTCTCCCATTAAAAGGTGGCATCCTGCAATGGTGATTAGATCACGAATTTTATATATATATACCCAGAAAATCCAGCAACTTTGGAAAACAAGAATTGGGGATCCTGGTCTGGGGAAGACTGAGGAGGCCTGAGGACGCCGGTAGTTAATCGTGGGTTAGTCGGCTCTTAGTCCCAGGAGGCCTGAGGCGTCCTGGGACACAGTCGGTATGTGTACGACAGGATCGTGGTTGAAACCGACCTGAAAACTGGCTTAGTCGGTTCTTAGTCCCAGACCAGTCGGGGACTGTCTGGGGCCGCCTGAGGCGTCCTGAGGACGATCTGTGCTTAATCCCAGACGTCAGTACCGACCCAGTATTCCCGCCCATTTTTGTTTTTTTTCCACCGACTGTGCACGATTAAGGGTCCCAGACAGGATCGGGCCTTAATCTTTTGGTGGAACAGGGGCAGAAGATGTGGAAGTGCAACGTCCTGAAGTACATCTAATGCCTATCTATCCGTTCTAATCAGTAGGTCCTTCAGACAGCTTAAACCACACTTTTGTAACAGACAATCAAAAAAATTCTTTTTCACGAATCCACACTTTTCAGCTTCAGAATCCACACTTTTAAGTTTGAGAATGCACACTTTTAGCTTTAGAATCAACACTTTTTAGTATAATGGCCCTGATTATAATGTAATCAGGTGAATATAGTCTGACAATTTTAATGTTGAATTTTTTGAAGAAATGTGTTTTATAAGACATCATTTTAGGGATGTAACACATATAAATCACAGTAGTGCAAAAATATATGAAAATTATAGTCATTTCACAAAACAAAATGTTTGAAACTTAACACTGACTTTGAAACAATCTTAATATTTGGAACAAAAATTGTTTTTAACATTTATGAGTAATTTTACAATCCCTGAGTGTATTTAGCGATGTGCTGCTAGTGATTAAGTTGTACAACTATCCTGCGAGAGAAATATCCAAATGTAAGATGGAGCATCACAAAACTTCATTGGTGAACAAGCTAGCTGATTGGGGTATCCTGTATGACTGAAGCACAATTATTCTTTATCCAACAATCTGAAACATTTTGTAAGTAAGCAGCATGTGACCCACATTCATATTTAATCATTTTCATATTGCTGTATCTGAATTGAGATATCATGCAAATCCTCAGCAGGAAAATCCTCCACCCAGAGAATGAAATCTGTTTTTTTTAAAGCAGTAACCTCAGAATCAGTACACCGACTTAAATTGAGATCCTGACCTTTAATTACTCTCTTGTTTGTTGTACCCCCGAGTTCTCAGGTAACTTTGTTACCCAGCCCAGCAAGACTGAAAATAATTTTAGACAATACAATAAAACACTACTTGATGCTAAATAAATTTTGGGAACAATATTTCATGATGGTGTATTTTCTGAGAAATTAGTACAGAATTATGTTTTGTCATTTGATAGTGCAGTCAATAATTTGTATGTCAACATTTATAATAACATTTAGACCGAGTTTCTCTCCCATCGCCAATTGAAATACTGATGGACGCAATGGCGAGGGACAGAGCTCACATGTACTTGTTTTCTGTGTAAATCTTGAACGGCATATTTGTACACATATTGGCACAAATATAAAGTGTTATTTTCATTCTTTGAAGTACATATATGTGCCGTTCACTAATATTTAATACCTATCCAGCTGCCATGAATAAATTTCTACATATTTATGAAATGTAAACTCACTTCACCAACCTTTTCTGCTGCCATAAATGTATGTTATAGTAATGTCTGAAATGTTTTCTAAATATATTTATATTATAATTTTTTTCACCTACAACTAATTCAAAAGAGCAAGACTAATTGACCACTAGAACAGAAATATGTACTTCAAGATTTAAACAGAAAACATGTACATGTGAGCTCTGTCTGTCGCCATTGCATACCATCAGAAATATCAACAGGAATTGGCGATGGGACAGAAACTCGGTCTAATTAACATTTTGACATATAATTTAAATTTAATAAAATGTACAAAGAACACAGTAAAATGCAATGAAAAATATCAAAAAAAGTTAAACACCTTACGTTTTCACATCACTGTGCACAGTCTATTTCTCTTATGGATGTTTTTTCCAGATCCTTTCAACCGATAATCACTGATATTTTTATATTTATTTTGAATACTAAATAGGCTTTGTCATGTACTCTCACTGAACATGGTTGCAAAGCTGCAAGCTTGACACCATAAATGCTAAGGACAAATGTACCGGACAGAATACAAAATATTTAATTAATTCAATTGAACATTTTCAGAATCAACACTTTTTTTCAATGTTCAGATCACCACATTCAGTATAATTAGAGATTTAGGCCATGTATATGTAAACATTGGTTTTTACATGGCCTCTTTTGTGGTTTAAGCCAGAGAAGCCACTAGAAATTGTGAATTTGTGAATCAGAAAATTACTCGGCCTTTGGCCTCGTATTTTCTGATTCACGAATCCACACTTTCTCGTGATTTTTCCTACACGTAATTGGTAGTATGTTACTTGTGTTTCTAATAATTTCATGTCTTTACCAATGCACTCATGTATATGAGATGGAGATATATATGAGGCCATTGTATTCCTACAGTTTGCATAACGACCAAAGCCTATATTCAGCAGCATTCTTATTCCTGGAATAATCTTAAAATACTCTTATTCTCAGTATTTTTAAATAGTGATTCTTAGAATAAGCATGTTTCAAAATTGGCATGTATCTTTAGTGAAGTTTTTATCAGACCAATCATGCTGATAATCAACTGAAACAATCATGCTGTTTTGTACACAATTATTATATGTAATTTGTGATAATTTGCTGTAGAATTTAAACGAAAAAAGTAATTCATATCCTAAGAATTTTCTAAGAATGGGCCCTAATCCAATGCAGAATAATAATTATTTGATGAGATATACTACCTACTATCTATTTCCCATTTCACACTTACCCATTCTGGAGATACAATATATATGTTACAGTGAATATGTGAAATCAGTAAATACGCATATTTACTGAAATTTTCAGTTTCAAAATTTTAACAAATTTTAACTATTCTTTCATTCATCACAAATTTTACCTTTAGATTTAAGACAAAATGATCTACACCCAAACAAATCTGCATGTACTCTTTAAGAATCTGTTAACCAGAGATTATCAGTAAGTGGTTTCTTTATTTTATTTCAATCAAGGCTTAATATGTTGCTATTTTCTTTTAGATATATAGCTTTAACCCTATTCATACCGTGTGGGGTCTTTTGTGACCCTGCACACTAAAAATGCTAGATAAGATTTGAATACGTTCAATTTTCTTTATGATATTTCATGAATTTGTTACTCTTTTACCAATATTTCACAAACAAAGACAAACATATTAATTTATGAGAAGTGCACAAAATAATATGGTAATTACTCCTGGGGTCATAAATGACCCCCACTGAAATAGAGCATTTTGTACATATTATTGTCTAATAAAATATAGAAAATATATATTTTTGTCTTGCCAAATTGAAATGTGGCTGAAATATAAATAATAGCTAGCAATATAGAAGGTAGGGAAGATTTAGTGCAAAGGTGGCCGGGGGTATGGGGGAAATGGGTGTGGGTAGGGAAAAAGTATGTAGTCAGTGCCATAGAAATTTAATCGACATTATGTGCCCTATTGAAAACAGTTAGACAGGGTAGAAACATGTGGTGGGTAAGCTTTATTTGGATTATACTGCTACAGAATGGAAGGGAAGTGAAAACAGTCATATTGACATTATCCTCCACTACTTTAGCAATACCTCAAGTGATACACAGATGAAGAAATCCTGAGCTACAGGTACAAGTAAAACAGGCTAGAAAGATGGTGCAGTAAATATATTCTAGGTCAAAACAGGGATGCAGCCTTTGGGTGCAGGCAAGAGAAATGTCAGGGCAGACATTCTCAAAAGAGCTATCATTTAATCTGTTGTGAATCTAACAGGGTAGTCCGCTGCAAATATTCAACTGCAGCAATCCACTATGCCCTAAACAAAATGTTTCATAGTGTAGTTCTTCAAAATGTCTAAATTGATACTTGAGTTCTCCATAATGTGTAAATTGATACATGATAGTAAATGCATGCTTTTCTTTTGTCATTCAAATGAGTTTTCAAAAGTAAATTCACAATTTTAATATGTTATTAGGATGACAACTGATCTTAGCATGGTTACATTTTCATGTCTACCGTATTGAAGTAAAGTAAATGATTATTCTTAACACAGTTATTTTCATGTACCAGTAAGTATATAAAACATGTAATTAATGTAAAAAACCTTTGTCACTTCTATAACCTAATAAAGAACATATAAATTATCCAATAGGGATATGCATACATAATTTCCAACATTACTGCAAAAAACTATGAATTTTCGGTCTATATACACACTACTGTTTTGATAATTGATTATTAATACCAGAGTAATACATGTAAACAGTCTTATTTTACATTGACTAACTTTAATATGGTTAACAAAATAAATGTATTACTCAAAAATTTAAGTTTTATTGGCAAATCCTCAAAAATATACCTGGGGTCATTTATGACCCCACACGGTATGAATAGGTTGTAAAATATGTCGGTATCAATAGGGTTAATGTAGGTACTGGCTACTTGATAAAAAAGTTGTTGTTACAAACAATGAAAAGACCAGCTAGCCCCTAATAGGATTTCATCATAATCTTTCAGAGGGACTTAATCCTTTTTAAGGCATATATGTTATAGTGTGGCTTCCTCTATTAAAGGGACATCATTAAAGACAGATTTTATTCAACCCTAATTACAGATATAAATTTTATTGCTAACCTTTGGAAAAGATGTACGCTGTTGAAATACGTTTTTAAAATTAAAGTGAATTCAGTTGTTAAACAAGAGATATATCTTAATCTTATTACCTTGCTTGTTGTTCTTTACACATAAAGTATCATCATTTGACAAATTTTTGGATATTTAAATTTATAAACTTGTCGATTTACATTACAATCTATTTTAAATGAAAAAAATATATTACAAGTTTGTATCATATATCACATGCAACTGCTTTTGAAATTATAAAGTGATGTAAAATAGTTATCCCAGTGTTGTATTGTAAACAAAGTTTGAAGATGAGATGACAAAGCCATTTAAAGTTTTAAATAACTGTTTATATGAAGACATAGCAGACAACATCCAACTATTAAAGATATAAGAGTCTTTGTGATGATTTTAGTATTCACTGGACCAACATACCAGTAAATACGTATATTTACTGAAATTTTCACAGAATACGTGTATTTACTGACAATTTCAGTAAATACACATATTTACTGATTTCGCATATTTACTGTAACATATACATTACATGTAAATGTCAAAAGAGCAAGAACTGAGAGTAGTGAAAATGAAATGGGCACAGAGGGTGGATGAGAGGTGGGCACATCTCAATCGCAATCCAGGAACAAGAAAGGGCATATGACGAACATTTACTTAACAGACTCAGATGAGGAGGCTATTGTGGACTTTGTCAAGGATCATGAGGAGCTCTACGACTAGACCAATGAACACTTTAAGGAAAAGGAATGCCTGTGGGAGAATGCCTGTGGGAGAGCCACAAGCTGTCTGTTAAAGTGTGGAAGACTTGATTCCAATCCCAAAGGACTCGCTACAGAAAACTCAACCAGTCCAAGTCTGGCCAGGCTACCAAGGAAATGACAGAAAGGCAGAACTGGATTCAGGATAAATTTAACTTCTTGAAGACACACATCAGATTCAAGGCACTCGGCAAATCTTCAGTCTTCAAGGAACCATTGAATCTGCTTCCTCAGCACACAACATCTTGAGAGGTTCAACTGACATGGATAGTATGGAGATCAGCATATGATCAGACACCACAATAGAGCTTTCAGTTACAAGCCCCAGTGTAATTTCCCAGCGTTCAACAGTAGACCAGCAGGTCATGGACCAGTTTGCACAGATGAAAACCATGCTGTCATCTTTTCTCAGACCAAGGCAGGAGACCACCACAACAGCCTTTCATCTTTCAGCCTGGCATTTGAAGTTGAGGCTCTAGAAGAAAGAGACTTTCAATAATTCAGGATTGAGGCTGTAAAACTTTTAATTGGGATCCAGATCAGAGCAAAGGAAAGGACCTGCCAGCCCCAGCAACCTACACTTTCTAGGAGCTCCAGTGCCACTTCCACAGCAACCAGCACCAGTTGCCAAGGAATACATCTTAACTATCCCAGAGACTCAGATGCCAGCAAGCCAGGTCATCCAACCAGCCTCAGCACAGCCAAGTGGCACCCAAAGGACAGCAGCAACCTAGATTGCAGCCAATTTCCTTCGTAGTTGTTGATGACCAACAACCCGGGCCTTCAAGACTGCTTACTTTTACACTGACCCCAATGAAGCACTTCAACTCACTGTCAGTTGCCTCTGCCACAAGTGAAGAAAGTCAGCACAATGTATCAGGACTCGAGCTTTTTGGGAATCTACAGTCAATCATGAGCTACCAGCAGATCGACACACCCCAACCTCAACATGCCGCCTCTCCTCCAACCACCCAGCAGCAAGAACCTCAGCAGCAGCAGCCAGCCCAGCCCCAGCCTCCGCAGCTTTCATCCGAGCCCAAGCAGCAGCAGCAGTAGACCTACTACACTTGCCTACAATCAGTCCTTATCAGTACCACTGCTGTAAAATTTATATGTCCTTCTCAGGATCATCCGAATCTTCCAAAAACAATGAATAGCTTACTGTTTAATCAAAATCCCAAAACCAGAAGCATTACACTGACCTACATCAAACACATGACCCCAAATACAGACACAAAAAAATGAGTGCATGAATGAGTGAGTGAGGGAGTGATTGAAGTTTGAAGTTAAAAAAGTTAAAATAATTTAAAAGATTTGGAACCTCAAAATGTATAGAGATTTTGGGAAAAAAGTATGGCCCAAAAATAAAACTTTAGCCCAAAAATAAAAGTGAACCTTTGGCCCCCCAAAAATTGGACCCCAAAAAGTCAAAAACACTTTGATTTTTAAGAATCTTTGACATTTTTGGGAATAATTTTGACCTTTGGATCTATTCTTTTTAGTTTTGACCTTGAGAAAGTTTTGAAGTTCTCCAAAGATTTTGATACTTCAGAAAGTTTTCAACTTTGAAATATCTTACAAATTTGGAAGAAAAATAAAATTTTGAATTTTTTTCCTTTTAAGGTCTAGAAATATTTGGAGTTTTAATGTGGGACATGTTTACATAAATTGTGTTGAAGTTATTCAACAGTATTACAGGACTTATGATTCTTTTTAAATAGCTTGGAAACTTGGAAATGTATTGGATTTTTGTGAAAATTTGTTGGAAGCAACACCAGCTTAAATAAAAGTTCTTGGAATAATTGGGTAGTCCTGAAAAGGACTGATAGATGCCAGCTTCTTCTGTCCCCAGGGTAACTTCCATCTCAGATCCTGTCCTCTTGCCCTGCCAATGCCCCAATATGATTGAAGTAATCTTTCAGCAGCTCTCGCTGATGTTCGGCCTCTCTTGAAGGATTCCTGCACTTGTCATCTGGTACATACACCACCTGTTTATTTGTGGGGCCACTATATCATCTTCTGGGGTGGGGGCCCTGTCTGCTCTGCCCTAGTGTGTCCTCAGCATGTTGTGCAACACTACACATGTCAAAACAATGTCAAAACAACCTTTGGCTTTGCTTCATTGTGTCCAGTAGTACCCTGAATCTGCTCACTAATATTCCAAACACATTCTCCACTATCATCTTGCCTCTGGAGATCCTGTAATTTGCTATTCTCTCTCCCCTTGTGAGCTGTCTTTTGCTTGTAGGGTTTCACCATCCATGACATCAAGGCAAAGGTGTAATCATCCAGCAAGAACTAATGCAAATCTGGCCCTCCCTCCCGAAGGCATTCAGGTGCTAGCAGTCCCAAGGTGCCATTCTTGATCTTCTTCCCCAGCTTGCTTTGATTTACAATCTGTGCATCTGATGAAGACTCACTTGACCCAACATCTCCTCAGAGGAATCTGTATTCTGTGTCAACCAGGGCTAGCAGCACCAGGGAAAAGAAACCTCTGTAGTTGTAATAGTCACTCCCAGATTTCCTGGGCTTCTTCATGGCGATATGCTTCCCCAAGAGCATGGGGGACATTCTAGCTAGTTCTGAACTTCCCTTCTACGTTATTCCAGCCTTCAGAGTCAGTAGGGCATGTCAGGTACTCTTCCTGGAATTCAGCAAGGATGGCTTGGCAGACCCTTGGGGGATGAATTTACAGATGGTGTTTCGGCGAATCAGCCAATGATACTGAAAGGATGTGTAGATTTCTCCTGTTACCTGGTGTTTCAGCATTATTGCCAGTTTCAGTCCTACTTCTCAGCGCTTCCCCATTGGTGACTGACTTCTTGAGGCAGTGGTGTATGTGTGCCTCAATGAGGTAAAAAAATGCTGGTGGCATCCTGACAAAATTCTGGTAGCCTGGGATATCAGTCGGTATTAAGTCAGCCAGGGGGTTCTATAGCATTCTCTTTCTTCTCTTTGAAGTATCCAGGGTATGACTCAGGGGTTTGGACGCTTTCTTTTTCTCCTGTGTGGTGGTTGTGGCTGTAGGGCAGCTGCTGGTCCTGGGTTCAGATGTGTCCTTTTCTGCTGCAAAACAAAACGCAAGATCAAAATGTTAAACTCAATAAAAACAGCAGTACCCTAAGCTTCTGTAGAAAGTCTCTGTGATGTGTAGCTCCCATCTTTGCAGTGCCAAATGATGGTTTATGGCAGTCAGAAGGGGTTTATATATTGTGGGTTTGATCCCGACTCTCGATTCCGACTCTAGAAATTAATCAGTCCAGTTGGTTTGTCAGTATGGCTTGTTGTGGCCTGATACGGCTTGTCTGTTAGGGGTTTACGGCTTGTCCTGGTAGTTTCCATTTAGTCATGGAGAAAACATCCCGACCCCAAGTCAGGTTTGGAGGTAGATCCAGATAAACTGGGATGTACTACACGCTGTCAGGGAAATGAAACCGACCCAATTTTTTCATGTGCTTTTTTCTGAATTTTCGTCCCCAACTCCCAACTTTTGCAACTGACCCTGGAGTCATAGAATCGGTTGTAGGGTCGGTTCCAGTGAAACACCCCCATAAATAATATGGCTAACACTCAATATTTACCAGATCAGTCAACCTAATATTTGCTTATTTCAACAGATGTCATTTCATATTCAATAAGTTGATTTGCATCCACTGCGTCTCTGATACTTGCAATTGATAATCACTAAAATCCGATTCCCATAAAATAATAACTCAACCCCAATGAACTCTTTTCATAAGATATGAATGTAAATGTGACCTTTGTTGTTATTATCGTTATTAGCCATTTATACAGCACTTTTTCTGTTTTTTTTAACTCAGAGTGCTTCACTGCAGACTAATATGATTATAATTTAAAGTACAAATGTAGTTAAAAGAGCAGAAACACAAAAGTTGATAATATTTTGGTACTGTATAGTACAACAAAAACAAAGACACTAAACGGCTAAAAAAAGACTGATTTAACAATGCTGTTGGGTAAAAAGAAAAATTTTAAAAGTTTTTTAGACTCTGGTACACTTTCTGCCTTTTCGATCTTGAGAGGGAAATAGTTCAACAGAACTGAAGTTGCAATTGTGAAAGAGTGGTCACCATATTTTTGGATCTGTCCAAGGCACCAGAACAAGAACTTTGTGTACTAGAACTTTGAACTGAATTTGAGCATGCATAAGCAACCAGCAACCAACAGTTATGCAATAAACTGTTTGCATAATCAAGTCTAGAGGTAACAAAAACATGAAGACTGATTTGCATGCATCATTGGATAAATATTTCCTAATGAGATACACACATGATGGAGGGTGCATGTTTGTTATTTTTGTGAAACATATTTATCCATGGAGAGTGAAGAGTCAAACATAGCTCCAAGATTTCTGACATGTGGTTCAATACTGATCTTTGATCACCAGTTGTAACAGACATTTTTCAGGTGATGCGCAGAACCAATCGGCAGAACCATCATTGAGATTTATCGAATTGTGAAAAAAAATCACTAATGCCCCTTTCACACTACACGGAAATTTAACCATTTTAATAAAATTTCTGTAGGATATGCAAGTTCGCCACTGACTCACAAGTTTGCAAACCGAAGCAAGCGGTGATCCAAGGACAGGGACAATTTACGAAACGTGGCCTACCATGAGGGATACCACCTGTAGTGTGAAAGAGGTATAATGTATTTAGTAATCCTTGTAAGTTCATCATTGATGTCTTTTTGTTTGAAATTAGACATAGAGTTTGGTATAATCACTATAGAAGTGGTAGTTCAACTGGTGTTGTCTTACTATGTCCCAATGGGTGAAGGATAAAAGATAAGCAAAATTGATGCAAATGAATCCTTTGGGATGCAAAACTTTAAAACAATAGGGTTAGGTCTACTCTTCCCAGCTTGTACAGTCCATGATGTGTCGACAAGATTGGTTCTAAACCACGGTAAGGCACTGCCACAGATAAAGAACCACATTACCAGTCAATTCAAGTGTAGGCAGTAATCCATGGTGTCAAATGCTGCGGATAATTCTGAAAGAATGAGACCAACCATTTTACCCTGACGCATTGGCATGCGGTCATTTTGTGTAGGCAGAAAGGGGTGGTTTCCATGGAGTGCAAGGTTTATGTGCTGATTGGAGTTCAGATGATCAATAGTTTGCTGGGGAACCACCTTTTCAATGATTTTGGAGACAAAAGATAGATAAGAAATGGGACTGTAGTTTTTGAACTAATCATGATCTGATGATACTGTCTTTAAGAGGGGAGACCAAGTGCTTTTTTCAGTTTTGCTGAATCTGTTCCATCATAAAGAGAACTGTCCACTCTCTTGGGTATTACAGGTATAAGAGTATTGCAGTATTTCTTAAGAAGGGATATAGGATAGTCTGATCCAGTGAACATGTAGCAGATGATGATCCATATCTTATCTGTTTAAACTTTCTTACCAGTGGCAGGAATATAAGTGCAGTTGCATTAGCTGGGCATATTTTAAAAAATCTCAGTTATTGAGGTTGTTTTAACCTGAACATTCACTGCCTCTCGGAGTTTGATCATTTTATCAATGAAAAATTCATTGAAACCCTTAATAAGACCGACAGAGCTTGTTGGGCACTATACAACCTGTAATTAAATAATATATGCTTTGTAATTAATTATATATGCTTTGAACAGACAATTAAACAAAATGAATATCTTTAAAAATAATGTGTGCACGTAAATCGGACAGACTTTGCATACAAAACCATATTTTACAACTCTACTATCCTAAAAAGTGATATTTCATGCAATTGTAAATGATGTCATAATATGAACTTTTTAAGTTGTCGGAAGTGGAAAAGAAAGAAGAAAAAGCCCCGTACAGTCAAAACAATTGGTCTATTAATAGAACTGTGATGTAATAGTCTCAGAATATTAGTAGTATCTTCATTGATTTATATATGTGTTTGTGGTCTAGGACTTCAGTAAGTGTTAATTAATTTGAGGAAGTCTTTTAATCCACTTGAAGTCCTTTTAATCCACTTATCTCTCTGTAACAACTGATTCATCACTATTTTAAGCATCATTTTCAGTTTTTTTGCAGTTTTTTAAAACATATGGTTAAATCAAATTAGTTGTTTTCCTTAGTTATCCCAATACAATAGAGAAGTCAGACAGATATTAGATACTTGTGTTATCATTGTAAACAATAACCAGATCTAGTTTAAGAAGCATGATCAGGCCATCTTGTTGGTGCAGATGTACATAGAATGACAAAAACAAGTGACAACAACTCTGTATCACGCAGCTGTCACATGTCTGATCTCATTCTGGTCATCAGTGAGCACCAGATGTACTACAAAAATCTGTCCTTTTTGATAAGTTTGATGTCCCTAGTCTTTCTTAGGACAATCATAAGTGGTGTTTGGACATCACGGGTGTCAGTCCCCCACCCTGGGGGAAGTGTGTTACCCCCTTAAGGGGTTTTTCCAAATGTGAGGCTTTTGGGGAAGTGTAGTGTCACCCTAAGATGTGACCTCTAATGATGGCCATTATTACTGGGAGGGAAGTAGTTGCTAGGCAATGACCTGGGGTCACCCCATCTGATTGGCTGGGGTATAAATTGTGGGGTTTTGGGGCTGTGACCAAGCATCAGTTTAAAAAGTGCAGTGCACTGAGACAGTTGAAAATTCAGTTTTAAAAATGGAGAATTAGATTTTATATTTTTACTGTGTGTTTTTACTTGTGAATGTCTTGAAGAACGGTCATTTAGTCTTTACATGATGTACAAACTGTAATTAATTGTGTTTCTACCTGAACTGAATGTGTCAGATTGCTGACCACGTCATCTGGGATCTGGAAAGGAGACAACCTCAGGCTTTATTTGGCTGAGCACAAAGGGACGGTCAACCCTAAGTTATTTACAGTCTTGTGCAGTGCATTAGCCAAATTTAACCTGATTTTGTCGAGTACAGATCCTCAGGGCGTTGTGCCTTGTATTTCACAGTATTTACTTGAACTTTTTAATATGGGAAAGCACAAAGCTTATTGTTGGGCATGCCAGGACAGACATTTTCCGCCCACTGGGAAAA
This sequence comes from Sabellastarte sp. h YS-2021, assembly GCA_964017235.1. Classification (NCBI taxonomy): domain Eukaryota; kingdom Metazoa; phylum Annelida; class Polychaeta; order Sabellida; family Sabellidae; genus Sabellastarte; species Sabellastarte sp. h YS-2021. The sequence goes on from OZ024928.1 coordinate 22,683,094, forward strand.
AATGCCAAAATCTGGAACATTTAAACAGTAATGAAGACCAAGTGCCAAGGACCAGGAAAGTTGCAAAGACCAGGAATGGAGGTAGTCGGGAATCTCAGTCGAGCAAAGTGTTTGCTAGTGTTTCTACACTGAACAGGACTCCCTCAGTCACTCATGAGATGGACTCACACGTTAAGAGGGTCTTGAACCCCGGTCATTCTGACCAGAGTGACTCTGATGAGGGTGGGGATTCGACTGGTGAGATCACAGGGAGTGTAAACAACAGGATCCTGGCTGAGCTGCAGAAGATGAACGCACGCCTGGACATGGTAGAAAGTCAAGTGGCTGGAGCAACGCGGTGCAGCAAGCAGGGAAACCAGGACTCTGAGTTAAGTAAAACTGTAAAAAGTAAAAAATGTCGAAAAGTGTAAAAAACAGAACTGTGTCAAGTGAATCAAGTGACTCATCGTCAGACGATGATGAAATTCCAAGCTTATCAGAGTTAAGGGTATCAAAGAAAATACAAAAACAGATTGATCAAAAAATTGCCCAACTAGGAAAAAGTCAAAAAGAAGGTAACGAACAGAGTGAAAAAATTAAGTCTCAGCGTGGGGGACCGGTTGATGTGGTCGTCTGACATAAGGTCCCCTGGCCTCATGAACACATCTTGGGGGGTCCCACCAGGCAGAGGGTAACCTATGATAACTTGTCTCTCACCCAATTTGTACAAGGGTTTGTGAAAAATGTTCTGGATGAGCCTTGCCAAAAATCCAAAGACAAAATGCTACATTATCTGGGGGACCTTATGGAGGACGCCACTGATTTTTCGTGGGCCAATGCAAAAGCAGCACACGCAGTCTTGCTATGCGAGATGGAAAGGGGGGCGCTCACATGGGCTGACACATCTCGCATAGAATGTATTCGGAGGGCTCATGCCCAAAAGCATAATGCATCCAAAACAAATTGGACCAAAAATCAAGATAATAAGAGACCTTGGTTTTGTAAACAATACCAGAATGGCAACTGTAATTTTTTCAAAGATCATGAAGTGTCAGGCCGGTTAAACAGGCACATATGTGCCTTTTGTCTATCACAGGGGCGTCAATTGACACATGCTGAAAAAGACTGTCATTTTGCAAAGAGAAATGGGTCAATAAACGACCAAGGGGCTGCTCAACAGTAGCTAAGTTGGGCAGCAAGAGTGTTAACCCAGTCAGGTCAGGTAGACAATGTTTTTACTAGCAACAGTGAGTGTGTTGTCCTAGAAAAATGTGTTTTTAACTCAGAAATCCCTGATAGTCCAGGGAGTGCCCTGAGTGCTGACGATAGGGTTTTTTCCAGAAGTTTTTACAATTCTGCAGTCAGTAAACGAGATATTCAGTCATTATTGGCAAAAAACAGTAAAAACAAGTATAGGGCGGGTTGGACTTCAAAAATCAACCAAAACAATCAATGTAGCCAACATTGCCTCAATACCTTCAGTACTCAGGGTAAGTGTGACACCCCCCTAAGTACTACATGTGTTGACATTGAACAGGGTAGTGGTCAGCAGAAAGTCGCACCTCTAACTGACCACAATAGATGTATTAATAACCTGAAACCCAAGACAATGAAGAGTGGGGGATTGTTTTCGTCACCTAGTGTTGTGAATAATCAAGTTGATGGTGTGAAACAGATCTTGACCAGTGGTCAAGCGAATGTCACACCTCTAACTGACCACAATAGACGTGTTAACAAGTTGAAACCCAAGACAATGGACAGTGGGGGATTGTTTTCATCACCTAGCATCGTTAACAATCAAGTTGATAATGTAATACACACCTTGACCAGTGGTCAAGCGAATGTCACACCTCTTACTGACGACAATAGTTGTAGCAACAAGTCCAGACCCAAGACAATGGTGAGTGGGGGATTGTTTGCATCACCTGGTGTCGAGAATAATCTAGCTGAAGGTGTGAATGACATGTTGACCAGTGGTCAAGCGAAAGTCACACCTCCTGGGGTAAACAATGTGGGGGTTATTCAGAAATCAGATATCAACCCCCTCTGTAACAAAAACAACAAACATGTAGCTAGGGGTCAGGACATGGCATTGTTTTTTGACATAAATGGGCTTGATGATGACAAATTCACACATATTGTTGGCAATATGTTTAGTAAACAACAAGTTTTCAAAACTGATCATGATTATGGCCCTTATTTTAGTTTGTGGCGCCAACAAAGTCGTTTTGACTTTGGTTTTATTCCTTTGTCCACCTTTATATTGGGAGATCAATGCAAACAAGCCGAACCTATTCACTGCCCAATAAAAATTCACAACTTAGTGAAGCAAAGTGGTGTCTACAATTTTCTGGGATGCAGAATCCCTATACAAACCCAGTTGAATGTTGAGGAATGGTCCCGCCAACTAGATGGCTACTGGGATGTCCAGTTGATAGATCTAATAACATATGGCTTCCCACTAGATTTTAATAGAAATTCACCCCTTAAATGGGAGGACAAAAATCATAAGTCAGCCTTAGACTATCCCAGGGATGTAGAAACATACCTACAAGAGGAAATACGACTTGGGGCCATCATGGGCCCATACTCAGCTCACCCAATAGCCAAAAGCCATTTTTCACCATTTATGACTCGGGAGAAAAGTAATGCTACAAACAGGCGGGTGATCATTGATCTGTCATGGCCCAAAGATGCTTCAGTAAATTTAGGCGTGGACAAAAATTCATATCTAGCTACAGATTTTTTGCTTAACCTTCCTACTGTTGACCACATCACTAGTCAACTCAAAACCATAGGCAGGGGTGCACACCTCTTTAAAGTCGACGTCAGCCGTGCGTTCCGTCACGTGAAGATAGACCCGTCAGATTATGACGTCCTGGGCCTAAAATGGAATGATTTGACGTATTTTGATACCTGCCTCCCATTCGGGAGCAGGCATGGCACGCAGATCTTTCAGCGTCTCAGTGACGCTATACGTCATATGATGCGTCGTCTGGGCTATGACGTCATAAACTATGTGGACGATTTTGTTGGGGTCGGCACGCCGTCTGTCGCTCGTCGTTCCTATGACGCCTTGATAGAACTCCTCAAAAAATTAGGTCTGGAAGTCAGTAGCAAAAAATTAGTACCTCCCAGCTCCAAAGCAACATGCTTAGGCATAGAAATCGATTCAGAAAGCGGTACAGTAGCAATCCCACCAGACAAGTTGCGTCACATTTCTGACATGGTTGAGGAGTGGCGTCAGGTAAAGTTTTGCTCCAGACGTCAACTCCAGTCCTTGTTAGGCAACCTTCTTTACGTCCAAAAATGTGTGAAACAATCCAGAATATTTTTGAACAGGATGTTGGAACTCTTCAGACAGAACTATGACAAAAATTCCATCACCCTTACTCAAGACTTTAAAAGGGATTTACGTTGGTTCCACAAATTTTTGGCTACATACAATGGGGTGTCATATTTTCAACATGCAAAAGCTGATGAAATACTGGAACTAGATGCCTGCTTAACAGGCCTTGGTGGCAGGTGGGGTAGCAAGGTGTATCACCTACCTGTAGCAAATCAATTCAAAAATCTCGCCATCACACAGCTGGAAATGGTGAACATATTAGTAGCTGTGAAACTGTTTGCTAGGGACTGGCATAAGAAGAAAATATGTGTGAAATGTGATAACATGGCTGTAGTCCAGGTCTTATCTAGTGGTAGAACTAAAGACCCATTTTTGGGCGCATGCACAAGAAACATATGGCTCTTGGCAGCAACAAATGAAATAGATTTGGTGTATGTACATATTCAAGGCAAGCTTAACTGTGTAGCTGACCTCTTATCAAGGTGGCACAATACATATGCAAACCATATTCAGCTACAAAAACACATAGACAACCCCATATGGTGTAGGGTTTCACAAAAACTACTTGATATGGATCCTGAGATTTAAAGTGAATTCTTTATTTATGATATCTACAAATTCTACACTTTGTTTTTAGGTCGAGACCAGCCCTTGGCTGCATTAATGCAGAGAGCCAGCTCAAGAGTACAGCAAGCCCTCAGACCGAAAACATCCAGATGTTATGACCTATTATTTCGTAATTTTCTGGGCTTTTGTATATGTAACAAAATTATCATACCTTCCATATCTATTGATGAGATCATGGCATATATGGAATATTTAGTAGAAAATGGTGTCAGTGTAAACATGGTTTCAAATAATGTTTCTGCCATCAGGGCCAAATTTGTCATGTATGGTCTTCCTCATGACCTTCTCCATCACCCTCGCATTGCCTATTTCATAAAATCTTTAAAAATTAACAGACCTCTCACTGTTACTCCCAGAAACATCATGTCACTCTCCACCCTTTCAAATCTGGTCCATTTATGCAAGACCATCACCTCAGGTGAATCCTTCAAAGCCATATTTTTAATTGCATTTTTCGGTTTCCTTCGCATTTCTACCCTTGCCCCTCAGTCCCTTTCCCACTTTGACCCCTCCAGGCACCTCACCCCTTCAGATGTAAAAATTTCCAGATCATCAATGAAATTGGTTATCAAGTGGTCTAAGACCATGCAAACTAGGGATCGAACCCACACCATCACCCTCCCCAGACTTTACCCATCTCCTCTATGCCCAGTCACAGCCCTCATCTCAGCCATGTCTCAGTACTCACCTGGCCCACAGGACCCCTTATTTCAAGTTAGAACCACTGCAGGTTTTAAACCCATTACCGAAAGTCGGTTGAGAAAAGTGTTATCAAAACTAATAGTAAAATTGGGCCTCCCCAAGGGCCATTTCACCTTCCACACTTTCCGGCGTTCAGGGGCCACCCTGGCTTACAATGCTCATGTACCAATACAGAGTATCAAAAGCCATGGCTCCTGGACGTCGGATTGTGTCTGGACATATATTCAAGAAAATAATAAATTAAGTGCTGATATTGTCTCTTCCTTTGCTAAACTAATAAATGGTTAAACCCTACTGTTTGGGCTTTTGAGGCATTGTGTATTGTATAATATTGCATGTTTCATTGTCCCCTGGCTCCATGTCGGGGCCAGGTACAGCTTTCCCATGGTGAGGTCACCTCAGGGTCAGTTGACCTTGGTTGGGGTCAAGCTGGTGACCTTTTACAGAAAAGGTCAATGGTATAACCATGTCAGTATTCACTGTAATTTGTTATTTACATAATCCTGTATAGTGGTAATTGTGGATTAATAGTGTTAACAGTAACTGTAATCATTGGTAATTGTAATCAACTGTAATCTGTGAATATGACAATGTAATTCTGTTATGACTTTGAATGACTGTTGAGAATGATGAACTTTACATTTATCCTGTATAACCAACAGTAATGCATATATATCAGTTATGATCTGTAAATATTAATAGATTAGTCATATATACACAAATGTTTTGATTACATATATATAATCATGAATAAACTAATTCTCCGCATGTTGTCCTCACTTGACCCAGGGTGGGAGGGGACTGTCATAAGTGGTGTTTGGACATCACGGGTGTCAGTCCCCCACCCTGGGGGAAGTGTGTTACCCCCTTAAGGGGTTTTTCCAAATGTGAGGCTTTTGGGGAAGTGTAGTGTCACCCTAAGATGTGACCTCTAATGATGGCCATTATTACTGGGAGGGAAGTAGTTGCTAGGCAATGACCTGGGGTCACCCCATCTGATTGGCTGGGGTATAAATTGTGGGGTTTTGGGGCTGTGATCAAGCATCAGTTTAAAAAGTGCAGTGCACTGAGACAGTTGAAAATTCAGTTCCCCACCCTCCGCACCCTATGGCATTCAGTCTCTTTTTAATTTATTTTTAATCTTTTAAGTTTACATATTTTAAAATTTTTTAGTCTTTTCTACAGGCATTGTGTATTGTATAATATTGCATGTTTCATTGTCCCCTGGCTCCATGTCGGGGCCAGGTACAGCTTTCCCATGGTGAGGTCACCTCAGGGTCAGTTGACCTTGGTTGGGGTCAAGCTGGTGACCTTTTACAGAAAAGGTCAATGGTATAACCATGTCAGTATTCACTGTAATTTGTTATTTACATAATCCTGTATAGTGGTAATTGTGGATTAATAGTGTTAACAGTAACTGTAATCATTGGTAATTGTAATCAACTGTAATCTGTGAATATGACAATGTAATTCTGTTATGACTTTGAATGACTGTTGAGAATGATGAACTTTACATTTATCCTGTATAACCAACAGTAATGCATATATATCAGTTATGATCTGTAAATATTAATAGATTAGTCATATATACACAAATGTTTTGATTACATATATATAATCATGAATAAACTAATTCTCCGCATGTTGTCCTCACTTGACCCAGGGTGGGAGGGGACTGTGATCGGCATGTTAACACTTTTAATATTAAAGTCTAATGTTTGGATGTCAAACATAATTTAAATTGATTATTCCTCCTGTGATGCTAAACCCCCTAACGTATACGTGGAAAAATCGTCAGATAAATTTAGTCAATATATCATAGTAGTGATTTATGGAGGATTCCTTCAGACAACAGCAAGTAACACGCCAAAAGTGAAATTTAACAAAGAATGTTCTTACCTGAACCAAAACTTTCCTCTGTAAGTCAATTAAGTCAAGGGTTTACGTCCCTTCAACTACGGTCACATCAGGACAAATTCTAGTTGCATGAATTTATCTCGAACCCCACAACAAGAGGTAAGAGTGAGTGAATGAGTGATAAAACAAGTAATGCCCAAAGAATGTTCTTACCTGAACCAAAACTTTCCTCTGTAAGTCAATTAAGTCAAGGGTTTACGTCCCTTCAACTACGGTCACATCAGGACAAATTCTAGTTGCATGAATTTATCTCGAACCCCACAACAAGAGGTAAGAGTGAGTGAATGAGTGATAAAACAAGTAATGCCCAAATTATCCACTACTCCACCATGCATTGGGGAATGTATTTTAGGTTGGAAATAGTAGCGGTTAGAGAAGTTTACCTTAAACTCCTGTCACACTTCTCGGATCTCTTAAACATGCAAACAGTTAGTAAAGCCACTAGATTATGATTTATTTTGAGAACCGCTAGAGTGGTGTTGAAATGAGCAAAAGCAAGGGGTTGCAAACCCAAAACATGGGTGTTTTGTATTTAATGAGAGTCACACTTCATCAAAGGGGGAGTAAATAATTAACCAATTACAATATAGGATTAAGTTGGTCAGCCACAACGTAAGATAGAGAAGCCACTAATGAGGTCAATAATTAACCAATCAGAAGCCAGGTGGCCACTGACTAGTACAGGACAATAGGGGATGAAGTTGGTGCAGCCACAACTCAAGATGGCGCGCACATCTCGAGATGTTTGCCTCAACTACCCCCCGCGAGTTGGCGCAAGGAACAACTCGAGTTGTTCCCTACCGCGAGTTGGCGCCCAACAATAACACTTTCTGTCTTTATAGAAAAGCCTAGATTCTATGTTTTTATAACTCTTTTATATTGATTAAGCTTTTGAATATTGTTGTAAAAAGATACAAGAAGTTTAAAAGGTAGAAACTGGAATCTTTATATTGGTAGTAAAATGATTTAGTTCAAATTTTTTTAGAATGTATTTGTTTGCAATTCTTTGTAGTACTCTGTTTTGGTAGTACTCTGTTTTGATAGTACTTTGTTTTGGTTATATTCTGTTTTGGTAGAGCTCTGTTTTGGTAGTACTCTGTTTTGGTAGTACTCTGTTTTGGTAGTACTCTGTGTTCGTAGTACTCTGTTTTGGTAGTACTCTGTTTTGGTAGTACTCTGTTATGGTAGTACTCTGTGTTGGTAGTACTCTGTTTTGATAGTACTCTGTTTTGGTAGTACTCTGTTTTGGTAGTACTCTGTTTTGGTAGTGTTCATAAAGTTAAATCAATCAGGATTCATGTTTGAATAGCATGCGCTCGAACATGAACAGCTTTTCCAAGATGTGACAGCTTTTTTCAAAATATCTGAAAAACCCGCCACAACGTCTCATGTGCTAAACTAAAATGTACACACTGGAGAGTGGGTAAATAGGATGTCTTGGTTCTAAAAGTGAACTCCACACATGCAAGGTCAAGTTACAGGGGAATAAGGACAAGGTTGTGAAGCCAAATTAACATATATGTTGATATGAGTGAAAGCAACTTTGTGAATAGGCAATCTGAGTGTCTATTTACAGGGCTGGAACCCAGAACCTTCTGATCACCCACCAAACTGTTTAACAATAATTTCATGCAAACCAAATACAACACTCTACGGTAAAAAAAAAACAGTTCATCAAATCATTGGACTTGGGGCCTTCTAAATTGCTTAAAAAATAAATAAATAAAAACAAATTAAATAAAAGCACTAATCAGAGTCTTGGCAAGGTTAATAAAATGTTTGTTGTCAGAGGCTCCACATTCTGACAATGACGAAATAGTAAAAAAAAAACAAAAAAAAAAAAAAAAAAAAAAAAAAAAAAAAAACACCTCAGGTCAAAGTGACAGAAAGATAACATTATTGTCACATCATCTAGGTTATTGTCACGTGATCAAAACAAACTTATTTTAAGGCCCATGACATGAGGAAATTCAGTTTCCGTACTTATGTGTAATAATAATCTAAAAAATGGCAACTGTAGAAAAAATACAAATTGCAAAAAAAAAAAAAAAAATATACATTGTAAAATTATTTTTGTTCGCATGTTAACAGATCAGGATTATATATTTCTTGCTGTTTCAAACCTCGGCTGTTTAGAAGCGGCTATTGTTATTAGGTAGAAAAGACCTTTAATTACAATTTACTTATAACAAAGAACAAACTGGGTAGGATTGAAACTGTTTTTAACACTTCTTCAACTGCAGAGCTTTTTAAAGCTTGACATCAAAACTGCATTACAGAGATCAAAAAAAGTAAACTAGTTATTAAATATTAGTGCTACTACAAGTTCATAACAAATCAGGGTATATACTTTTAAATCAGTGTTGAAAACACTAGCTGGTTAAAACCAGTGAGATGGTTTTGAAATAACCATCAGGCTTATTTGGTCGTTTTGAAACATCCAATGATTTTCAAAACAGCAAGTAACATATGTTTCAAAAATATACATATCCTCAAGCTTTATTTTTCGCTCCTAAAAATCACTAATTTTAATTACCCTTCGTCAATGACAAATCCCCTTCAGAGTGGTTGGAATTTAAGTTATAACTTTTAAAGACACTAAGAATCTGTGGAGTGATGACCAGAAGTCCAGCATATGGAAACATAGACTTGGGCTTACCACGAGAAGGAAGGTATATATTTTTGAATCTAATCTGACCAAGTTTTGCACACCCTGTGTGTCTGATTTTAATCATAAAAAAGAGTTCAACTTTGGAAGTAATCTCATGTTAGTGACTTTATATAAAACCCATAATGTGTTTGTCACTCATGACTGATGACATGTACACAGTCTACACACCAAACATAGATATTAACCCTATACAAAGGATGCAAAAGAAACAAAATGAAGAAAGAAATGACACATAAAATCAGATAAGGAAATAAGAAATAAACATTAGTTTTATATTAAAATGAAACACCCAATAAAAGTTTTGTTGAGAAGTTATAAAATGAAGACACAAAAATAGGGAAGTGTAATATTTCACGTTGGTCGCCATAAGGCTTCCTTTTACACACGCATCAGCATGTTACATTGTAAAGAAGAAAGATCAGGAACAAGAATAGTTGACATATGGCGTATAGGACTGAATTTTCTTTAAAATTGCATCATTTATGTTTTGCATAAAACATCACTGGTGAAATTGTGGTAGAATAAGAATCAGTTGGTAAACTTAGAAATTATGAATTTATGACAATTCGGAGGTAACAGTTTCAGAGAATGCACAAATCCTGGCCCGCAGAGAGTGCAAAAAAATTGTGACTTTTTTCATCAATAAGAGGTACCATGAAGATGAATCTGGATCCATTTTAAGAAGAACTAAGTCAGGGTAGACCCCACTGTGAAAATATGACCCCCGATAGGATGTATCGTTTCTTTGAAAGTTATACATTCAGACGTTGTTGAAAAATTGCGAAAAACAATACTTGTTGTTTGATCCTCTTCCAATTCATTTTGAGGAGAGAGTCAAGGGTGGACCTCACCTTGTGCAGAAATATGACCCCCCACTACCAATACAGACCCCAGTATACAGTTTCTGAGCTAACAGGGATGTGATTAAATTACCTTGTCCCTACCCTTTGGTGGACAACTTAGTTATAACTAAGTGAAAAACAGGAGGACGAAGCAGTTAAGCTGTTCCCCAGCGGAAAAATATTGTCTGTTCAAAAAATATAAATTACAGTTTTATTGCAAATATGAATTTTTTTATTCTCAATAGCTTTTCTCATTCTTATGATTTTTTGGCAAAATTCTTTTAAAGTACCATTGCAAAGAATTACAATGTTTGTGACTATGAGTCCTTTCAATAACGTCCTGTTCGAAGGTCCTGACAGTTCCCCCCCCCCCCCCCCCCCCTTTTGAAAAATAAAAAATAACCACTTGAATCCAGTCCCTGTGTTCATTGGTGGCCTAGATGTTAGCAAGTTTAAAATCTTGTCATAGGCTGTCACCCACAAGTGGGAATGCTGCAGGTCTTTCCGAATATGATCCTGGCTGTTGGATGGGATATAAAACCTCAAATTTGATTTTATGTGGTGTAAATGGTTGTAGTAATGTGTGTGGTCACTTTTCTGTCTCCTCGACCAGACCAACTAAATGCATGGAGGTGCCTACCTTTTGCTGCAACTGCTGTTACTGAATGAATAACTCCTTTAAGCCATCAGAACCCAGGATAGTCTCACTGGGTTCAAGTGACAGATGATAATTTACCTATACAGACTAGCCTACCCCCCCCCCCCCCCTCCATGGTCTTCTCCCTTATCGCAGGCAGGTCCTAGGTGGACTAGTGGTTAGCAAGTTTGGCATCTAATCATAGGCTGTCACTTCTGTTGGTTCGAGTCCCACAAGTGGCAATGGTGAGGACCTGGCCCTGGCTGTTGAACGGCATGTAAAACCCCAACTTTGACTTTGACCCTTATCACAGGCTAACATGGAGACAGACTCTTTCTGAAAATTAGACGAAGTATGACTAGCTACAATGCCTAATTAGAGAATGTCTACATCACTTTAGTGCTTTACATATACTTCCTTAGTTGAAAGTTAAAGTGATACATATGTGTATAAAAATAAAATTTATTATTATTATTACTGTTGCTGCTGCTATCAAAGTCTGCAAATTAGACAACCACTATGATCACTTCACCCAGATGAAAATCATTGGATACAAATACACAATGGTGCAGTTTTACATTAATAGAGTGTCAAGTGTCATTACAAGTCACCAGCCAAGCAGGAGATATTTTATTCTCACGTGATTTCCCCACTTGTCTTCCAATCCATTTGAATGGATATGTCCAAAATGGACATCTCAAATTCAAACTGAAAGTGATCTCATTTTACTGATGTGAATTGCCTATTTTCTGTAAAGACATATATGACTATGTCATTGTGTAGGTTTTACACTTCATGTCAAAGATATAGTAACCAGATGAAGAAGCTTTCATTGGCTGACAATTCCATTGTTTCTCTTTCACAGAAGTATAAACTATAGGAAAGTATATCTAGTGAGTCAGAAAGACCAATCCAGTTACTAACATCAGTTGTCATTATGGCTGTTACAGAGTGAAACTGAAAGCAAACATAAAAATCCACTATTAAGTTTTGATCCATGTCTTCTGAATAATTTTGAAAATGTTTAGTAGGGTCCATGATTCCTACCAAAACAGCAAAAATTTGGTTGTAGGTTCAGCAAAAAAAGTTGCCATAAAACAGTCCCAAGCAAGGAAAGTTCTCTTTATTTCCAATTATTTCAATAGAAAGGACTGATGTCTGTAAAATGTTGTATATTTTGTGTGAGTTTTGAAACATGAATCACATAAATTGACTGAGTACAACCGAACAGGCAGATGACATCTGCAAAACATAAAATAGCTGAAAACACACAAAGACTCACCCATAGATTATGCTGCGAAAACAAACACCAACCCCGCTGGATTTGAGCTCTATCACAGATCTATCTTATATTAGGACATTATTGATCCTTTCTTTTCTCTCCAAAATGACTCTTTATATATGCTGATAAATGTATGTAAAGGAACATGACTAATAAGAAAATAACACATCATCTTAATTCTGGTATCACTGATGTTTGAAGAACAGTTTCATAAAGATAAAAGAAATACACTTACTGACAAAAAGTCTGTGTCATGCAATCTTAAATTAAATGCTAATAAGATATAGCAAGAAACAATCCAAGTCGTGACAATGAAAATAAAAAGCCCTCAAACTTCTCTCTGAAGTTAGTCAGTATCTTACATTTTGCCCCCAACATGTCACCCAGGGGTAGTTGTCATTTTCACAAGTGTTTGACCCTTACAATAGGTAATATTTTTCCTTGTGGAAAGTTTCCTATTGTATGGTGGGTTTTATCATTTTTACTATCTAAAAACTTAAATGCAATACATTTTGTTGCTCAATGTACGATTATGCCAGGAAATGAGTAGGGATGAGTAAATAGCATTTACATTTAATCTTCATGACGCTATGTAAAAGAGGAAGAAACTTTGAATTTTTATGCATGGAACTTTATTTTTCATACATAGCATTGAAGGGAAAAAGTCGCTGTCGCAAATTGGCCGTCGGATGTCGTAAGCCACATACATGTGTACATACACTTAGGCAGATTTAAAAATCTACCTATAAAATGAGATTTGATGCTGGGCTCAAACCTCAGCCACTAACTTACTAAATTCCACACTGGCCTCTAAGGTTAGAATCCTATATGAACTCTACCCAATCCAGATAACAGTCGACTTGGGTTCGAATTTCTTACCAAATACTGTCTTGTATAGGTTAGCACCATTTTGTTATGGCACATTTTGAAGTAGGAATGTAGTGACATTCACAATGGACTCACATTGACTAAAACACCTGTTTTTCTTTACCTTGCTTACCCCTCTTTTTCATAGTTTGGATTTATTTTATATTTAACCTCCAGCTTAAAATTGGTCTGGAAAATTTCAAAACTGGGTAAGCATGAGCTTGCAAAAGACATATGAATACTCTTCCTCTGTTCCTAAAAGAGTATCTCTGCCTTGTTAAAATGTGCTCATACAAAAAAATAGTAGTTTTGATAAATATGTCGTTGGTTTGTGTGACTGGGTTGGGACAGAGAATGTCACACTGTGTATATTGTTTTGTGTGAATCTATAGACTCACCCAACATTTCTCAATGGGTGTGAATCAACTATGAACAGTGAGACATGATCAAAAAGACATTTTTTTTTGGTTCATTCACTCATTGTTGCAAAAACTATTTAATACTATAGGGTGTGGTTTTGTATACATGTTAATGCCATCAAAATCTAAAGCTAATTAGATTTTGGGACTGATTGGACCAAGATTGAGCAAATATTTGAGCGATTTTGTACCAGTTAGCAATTAGAAAATAAAGTTTTGCTATTCTTCCATACATAGACTTTATAATATCCTACAGGGCCAAAATCTACTTGAGAAACACCTTATCTCACAACTTTATGAGAAAAAAAACAAACTTTTATTTTGATAACTGTCAAAACTTCAGATAATTTAATTTTTGAAAGTTCCAATTAATGTTGTTACTTCCCTGCAAGATCTGTCTGCACTCAAAAATGCTATTGCACCATTTGTGAACTGGGGGATAAATCTTTTTAAACTTTAAGATGATCATAACTTCTTTAATATGGAGAGTTTAAGGTCACTTAAAAATAGGGATCTCTCTTAGACCATCCTTGACAAATGTACCAAGTTTCATAAGAAAATGCTAATATGTTTTTGAGTTATTACATATACAAGGGAACCTCTATGGCGGCGGCGGCGCAACCGACCTGAATCAAGAATATCCCCTTGACTTTGGTCTGGCATATAAATATATTTGGGTAAAACATGTATTGTCTTTATGTGGGTACTTGGAGTACACACAGCTTATCAACAAACTGACACCAACCCTGACAAGCTTGGGTATAGGGTCCAGATCCTTCTGTTTATGCAAGATAATTGGTGCATGCTGCTAGGGGTAATAAAAAGCCACTGCAAAGAAAAGAGGCTGAGCATCAAATCTGATGCTCCCAGAGTCACTTTTGTGCTAGACTGCATCAGCTTTAGTTACATGTACATGGGTACGATCAGATCCTATGTGATATGACCAAGTGAAGTGAACGGTGAATAAAGTTAAAATCGGACCAGATATAAAGAACTTCTTGGTATTTTAAATGGCTGTCTGTGGGGTATCCCAAAGATATCTACCACTTTGATACAGGTGAAAGAATGCTTAAAAATTAAAAAAATCAGTTCATTTTGTATGTCCATCGGTGTGCATATATGGTATGGTGCATGCACAACATAAAGGTTACAGGACAGTACATAGTTTCAGATATTATCTTATCGAAATTGCTTAGGACAAACCTGTCCCTCTTCCTAGTCAATTCCTGGTTACAGACTTCCCCTTGTAAGACATTGATACTTTAGATGATGTTACTTATAAATTTAACACTTTATAAATGCTATTATTATTAAATCAAATCCTATCTACTAAATCTTTGATGTTTTACTCATACATATTGTAATATTGTTACCCATTGTGTTATTACTGGTTGATGAAAATTCTGGCTTTTACTCACAAACAATTAATTCAGATGAGTTTTATTTAATTTTATTTTCATTTTTCTTTTGTAATGAACATGATATTTAAGTAGACACTCTTTTGTAGTTTTTCTTTGTTTTCAAACAATGGGTTTCCATATGTTAAACATATTGGATGACATTGTCTGGGAAAGGAAAAAAAGGACTCTAGAAAATGATAACAGTTGGCTGGTGTTTCTATTTTTAGCAGGGATGAGATCACAGTGAGTCATTTGAATGCAGACAAATAAGCTCCAATGAAATACTGCTGAAGCTTTTTTACTTGTTAAAATTAAAAAAAAAATATTTAGCTTTAGCCAATTATTTTCTCTGAAATGTGTGTGTTTTACAGGATAAATAAACTTTAATTTTATAACTTTGAAACTAGAAAGATAATTTTTAAAAATTCTCCAACACAGAACAGAAGGTTTTCCTAGAATTTGTTTGTCCTTTCACTTACTGTTTCTAGTGTCCTTAAATGTAGCATGAATGTATGAAAAGTCAGTGTATTCGTCCCTCACTACACTACAGGTAGTATTTCCTGTACATTTAGTGTTTTTTTTCTGTATATGTAGAAATTTAATTTGGTAGAAAGTTTCACTACTTCTTCAATTATTTTTATAGAATTCTCTGGAATTAATTTTTACTAATGGCTAGTTTAATCTGACAAATTAATACAAATTTTAAAATTTCCCTGAAAATTAATTGCACTATTGAAACTCATTAGCTAAAATGGCTAAAGTTAATGACCAGTGAATATTTCAATTAACACATTACCTCATCTTCTCTATTCATTACAAGACTTCCTGTCAGCAAACCTTACAGGCTGGGGCATTCCATATTTACATGGCCACCCACACTGTCCAAATATCCATGTATGTACATGGGGGTACCTACAGAGGCAGGAATCTTATCGTCTGTCACATGACCAGAATACTCATGTGTCAGATTTTGATCTACGTTCAGAGACCACATCAAGTATTTTTCATGAACAACACCAATGGTGAAAGTATGGAAAAATCTGCTTACCATCAGTTGATGGAAAGTAAACAAATAAACACCTAGTATTGCCTAAGGCTGTAAAACCCTTGCTTTCAGGTGGTCAGATAGATAACACCAAAAATTCTGATCCGGATCCAGACCGGATCATAGAGGAAGACTGAACCACAGGTACTTTCTTACTGAGGACATGGATAAAACCATCATACCGATCTGTTTGGAAATAAGAAAACTATGACATAAAAATTTGATAAATTCATGCTTTGGTGATATCTTTCCTTGTGTCTGTATCTTTATGTATGTATTGAATTTCCTCTTCACAATCCTGTCCTTATGGCTCCAGACACAGACCTTGTATTTTGGAAGTACACAATGAAGAATTTAGCACCCTGTATATCCACCCCACTTCCCCCATCTTCACCCCACCCCTATAGCATGCATGTTGTGGCCCTGCTCATGAAGGATGTGGGAAATTTTTGAAATAAAAATTTAGTGGTCACAAATGGAAATCTCTTTCCAAGAGATTTGTTAAATTGCCCAAATGCATCCTACCCAAATGCAAATCCCACTAAATCAAACTGAATGCAGATGTTTTATAGTATTGTAAATGTCATATAGAATAAGATATATCTCAAGTTAAAGTTTTTCTGACTAAGCAGTAAGGCCTGAACCAACAGGTATGGATAACAAGGTGACGTAGGGGCACTGAAAGCATATCACACAAGCAATGCTTAGTAACTTTGCTTCCAGAAGAGGAGGATTGAGGATATTGTAACAGTGTCGGTTTGTTTGCCTGTTTCTTAGTCCATGTGCTTAACTGGAAAAGGATACATTTGATTGTGGTTGTATTTTCACACAAGTGGCATCTATGGGTCACTTGGCCCTCCCCGAAATTACCTAGATCTAAATGGGGATTCCCGAATATTCGGATCTTCAGAATAGGGTTTG
Organism: Sabellastarte sp. h YS-2021; assembly: GCA_964017235.1. Taxonomy (NCBI): domain Eukaryota; kingdom Metazoa; phylum Annelida; class Polychaeta; order Sabellida; family Sabellidae; genus Sabellastarte; species Sabellastarte sp. h YS-2021. Next base: position 22,699,752 of record OZ024928.1, read on the forward strand.
TCCTCCCTGGAGACTCCCCACTGTGTGCAGATGAACACCTCCTGCAGTCCAAGGATTATGTAGGAGGAGAAGAAATATAAAAAAGGAATGATAAAAATGGCCCAGCTTGTCCTAGTTGACTGTGGGGCATCAGTGAGATCTCATCGCATCGATCCAAACAAAAGGTCAGGTTTTTATGGGCTGGATCCAGATACTTCTAATTCTAATTGGACTTTATAGCGCTTAATCTCCCCTATTCAAATGGGACTCTAAGGCACAACAAAACAAAAACAGTCAAGCAATTTCAATATCCAGGAACAGAAAAGAGTCCAAGCACCACGGAGAATGCCAGGTTGGCAGTTTTTAAGCGCGAGCCTCGCTAGAGCTTCTACACATCACTTTTTTTTTTTTGACTCCGGACTTTGATGAAATTTACCTCTGTATTGTGAATTTACCTCTCTTGCTCTCCAATAGCTAGAAGGACACATGTCCTTTTGGTTTTTGTACATACATATGTCCTTTTGTCTCCGGACTTTGATGACATTCACAACACTCCAATGGCTAAAAGGACAGATGTCCTGTCAGCTTTTGCCCATACATATGTCCTTTTGTCTCCAGACTTTGATGACAAAGACAACACCTGTGCATTCTGAATTTACCTCTCTTGCACTCCAATAGCTAAAAGGACATATGTCATTTTGCATTTTTCCTGTGCATTCCATCCTTCTTGCATCGGACTTTCAGAAATTGTGGCATAGAGTGATGATTATTTGTCTGCTCACTGTAGTTAAGTGGCAATGGGCAGTGTTAGTACTTGGATGGGTGACTGTCTCAGTTTGGGACCAGCTGTGGGATGTATCTAAGTTGGAATCTCTTTCTGTCATGAGACTTTTGTAAATTCTAGTGCACTACTTGTGTCTCTGATAGCTTTGCGCTTGCGAGAGGGGACCAAAACACCTTTTGGCCTTGTTTTCATAGAAAACACAGCATTGGCGAATTTAGAAATCAGAATTTCACTCTAAATAGTGTTATAGATCACTCGGGGTCTGTAAATATTACCTAGGGTCACCCCAGAATGTTGGTACAGCTTTTTTGCATAACCGGAGCAGATTCTAAACATGTTCAAAAATGGGCCCTGAAGCCAAGTTTTGCACCGGATTTACACTGGATGAGGGTTTACCCATTTTTTGGGTAGAGAGATGCAGACTTTCCTAAGACTGTATATACAAGACAGCCAGTTAGGACCTAAGGGTATGGTCTGGGAGAGCCAAAATATTACTCAAAATCTATCTTGACAGTCGCTACTTGTTTTTATCTGTAGATAAAATCAGATTTACAGAACAGAAAAAAGATACAAGTAAAATAGTAACCAAGAGATGTAGATTTTATATACAACATGCATCCATGTGTTGTTTACGTGAAAAACTATATTGGATTTGAGGCTTTGCTAAATATCATCATTTATTAAAACTGGCTGTTTATAGCACTCAGTATTGCAACATGTTCGCATAAACAGCTGTAGCTTGTTAAAATCAGCCACAAACAATTTGCCAAATTGTCTTCAGTTGGAGGAAATTGGTGTAATTATATATACCTGTATCAAATTGGTGTATCCCATTATTTTTCCCATGGTAAATGGTACACATATGTAAAATTTACAGTTGTGTGATCACTTTACATTAAATATCTAGTCAGGGAAGATTTACATGTATTTGAAAATAAGGCAGCCTTGCTTAAGGCTTAAAACTGTACCAAAATCCCGTGCAAACATAGACAAAGGTTAAAGTTGGGGTTTTATATCCCGTTCAACAGCCAGGGTCATATTTGGACAGGTCCTCAGCATTGTCACTTGTGGGAGTTGAACCCACACAGAGGTGGGAGTATGTGATTAAATATCAAACCTGCAAAAGTCAGTTTATGTAAAAGGGGATTTACCATAAAGATATTCCAAATTATACCAAACATGGAGCCTTAAGCAAGGCTAAAGATAACGTATGGCCAACATATGTCTTGTAAAGATAAGTTTGCAAACTAAAAACGCAAAACACATGCGGGAATTAAGACTTCAGTTGCAAGAAAAATATACAATATGAATTTGAGATGTACTTGATGAAATTAATAAACACAGGTGGCACCTGAGGTATTGCTTATTCATCACAGTAAAAATGATAGTAAGTAACATGAAATATTAAAATTCAAGTATAAATTGACAATACAACATGATACAACATCTCAGAATGCTTACTTCATTATTACATTTTCTAGACGAATAAAAAAAATCATAAAAAGATATTGAACCATTCAACATTTGCCCTTCAATCGTCCATCGATTTTGTTCCTGTTTTCCAGTAGTTTATATGTTTTTGTGTATATTAGTGTATATTTGTGTCACACAAAAGCCCAAAATCTATTTTAACAACCCTCCCTTGTACATTGTTGGTGTGATAATATAACTCTTTAACTACAATGGCCCAAACTGCCAAGGAGGTTATGTTTTGTGGTGTGTTTGTTTGTCTGTTTCTGACAGTTACTCCAAAACCTATAAAAACATCTTTGTGAATTTTTAGAGCCTGATCAAAGGAAGAACAGATTGTATTTTTTAAAAAGATCCAGATCAAACCCTGGATACTGAAAAAACCCTGAATTTTTTCTACAGTCCCATTTTCAACGATTTGTGGTTTGTGGTTGAAATTACCCAAGAAATAATTTTAAAAACACAGTATTTTCGGTGAAATTACAATATGAAGAAACTCCTCTGGAGGAGGTCTGTGCTCTACGAATGCTTTCTAGTATATTACTTGATTTGCAACATTCATGAAAAGGTATATTGATCTCTGCTTTCATTGTGACGTCACAGAAATCTATGCCCCAGTCATAACAGAGACACAGAAACAACACAAAATACACTGAAAAGATACAGTAACCTTATGGCACATAATTAATTTCAGCTGAGACACAGAAAAAGATGGCATAACAGAGAATTTGCAGGGAAGGCAACTGAAGAACTACAGAAATGATAGGACGTCTTGCAGTTGTTCTACAGAACTTCACAACGCCCATATTTAAGGAGAAAACATTTTGGACACTTGAAAAATTGGTATGGGTTGACACAGAAAGCAGGGAATGCCATAGTATGTACACTTTACTGGCAGAAGTCTGACAGTATATGTGGGAATGGGGAGTATAATAAATACCTATAAATATAGGTTATGTCACCCCTAGTATGACTGGGATTCATGTAAATATGGTCTAGTGTGTCCTGGTCAGTGTGCAAGCCCCTTTATAGAATATATTGGACTGACCCAGTTTATTCTGCCGACATTTTGCTGATGATATCCGAAAGGCCTTCTCCTCAACATAAGACATAAAACCTCCTTATTTATGAGACAAGATCTATCTTTTTACAATTGCAGAATATGACTTTGTCAGAGGCCCATTATTCTGATAAAAACGGTGAGACATCTTATATTTTGTGTAAAACACCAAGTATTTTGGTTCACTGTAATAATCCGTTTACAACCACTAACTATGGTAAAGAAACATGACTGCAAGATCTGATGATATACATATTGAATATCATGCATTGAAAGTTAAACAGATTACTAGCTTATTAAGTTACAGCAGTAATCGTGGGTCTTCCTTTAATTTGAACCACTGGTTGATAATGATTAATATATATTTTAACATCATGGTTTTATTTACATGTCAGGATCTAACACATTCGATTTTGGGTCTTTCTGGTGACACATTCTATTCTGCTTACTTTGATTATTTGGCACATGCCCTGAATTAGCAGAAAATTTTAAGTACAAATAAATTCTGTGGCCTATCCTAATCACTTATACAAAACTATAACATTGTGATCTGTGCCCGGATTAGTTGTAAGTCATTTTAGGAAGCTTAATCTCATTTCATGTGAAGTGTATATTTCTAATTTGCCCTTGTGTCAAATATATATTATAACAAGGCCACTGCCGCAGCGGTTATCTCCCTCCTTAGAATCAGTAATAATTGAGAACTAAAGGAGACTTAAGTAAGATAACCCCGTTTGACATTGAAGAAGGGGTCAAAGGTAAAAGTCAGTAATTGGAAAATAGTCTCAGGCCTTGACTTTGTATAAGTCGTTTTCCCATTTGGAACCCCTAGTAGCAATGATAAGGGATATAAGGCCTTTTTAATAGGATAATCCAATTTAACATGTGATATTACGGCCATTTTGTTTTTGAAACTAGGCTAAATTACTATCAGGCTAACTTTCCTAGCCATATATATTTTGCGCATATTTGATGAACCTAGCAGCAATATTTCAAGTTTTAGAGCATTTTAATGATTTTTAAATAATTGGCTATGGCGGCCATTTTGTTTTTCAAAATAAGGCCAAAATTTTTCTCAGGCAAAACATTTGAAAGTTAGAACTTTTGATGGTCTGTCTTTATATTCTGAAGCCATAGCACCAATAATAAGGGAGAAATAAGGATGTTTTAGTGTGATAACCTCATTTAACCTTGAAGCAGTGGTCAAAGGTCAAATTCAACACCTGGAAAAGATTCCCAGGCCATGACTTCCTACAAGTTGTTTTCACATTCCGAACCTCTAGGAGCAATATTTGGAGAGATATTTAAGGCCTTTTTAACAGGATAACCCTGTTTGGCATTAAACATGTGATAAGACAGCCATTTTGTTTTTGAACTATCCATATAGCTTTTGTGCAAATTTGATGAAGCTAGCTGGAATATTTCAAGATTTAGAGAACCTTTATGATTTTCAAACAATTAGCTATGGCGGACATTTTGTTTTTTCAAATGAGGCTAAAATTTTGCAGAGACAGGTTTTCATAGCCATAAACATTCCCTGCAAATTTGGTGAAGATATCTTTATAAATGAATGAGATATTAAGCACCCCCTGGAATCCTGTACTGTGAGGAACGATTTTTTCCGATGAATTACTGATTTTTTCTGATAACTTACTGATTTTTTCCGATGTAAACATAACACTGTGCAGATCTTTCATCATATAAACAAGAAAATGTGACATTTAAAACCACAAATGGTGTAATAAAAGACGCTGCTGACCTTGCCTAACTTCCTCTCTTGATTATGTAGAAGAAAGGCTATTGGTGAGTACTTGAAATGAATAAATTACATCAGTATTTGACTTTGGAAAGACATGTATGAAAGAAAACGTTTATTTTACTGTAATAAATTCTGTCTTGGCAATTTATATCTAATATGTTACATTTTAAGATGCCTTTATATATCATACAAGATAGGTAAAACATCCAGAAATATCATTTAAATCATGTAATGGCTTGAATATTAATGAGGCACAACGCTTTGTAACTGTACAGATTTTTTCTGATGCAATTTTTCAAGTGTACTGATTTTTCTGCTTACTGTACAGATTTTTACTGATGCAGCAATGTATCTGCTGATGCTCTAATTATTTAATTATGTCAGTAATATAACCATTCCTTGTCTAAAGGTAATATTTTCTCTGTACAAGATTTGTTGCTTCATTTCCTCATAATTTATCCCGTAGCCTGACATATTTTCTGATATGTAGGTGTTTTTTTCGATCATATTTGCAACAATATCAATCACATTAGCAAAAATACTGGGTCATAGGTAGGAAACCTGTGAAAGTTTTATTCAAACAATAAAACTTGGAACAGCAAAAGTGGAAAGCTGTTTGTGAATCCATTATAGACCTGACCTTGCAATAAACAGCCTATGGTCAATTTTCAAAACTGAAGAGTTTCAGGATTCTGGAACCTCATACATGTTGTGTTTATGTTCAAAGAAAACCTAGAAACCAAGAAACAAAAGAAACTAGAAAGCACTCACAGAACGCAGACCTCCACCAGGTGACATTTCCATGGAATCAGAATTTTTTGTATCAAGAATATGATCCAGATCTTTCACAAATTGAATTCACTTCTTTCTTTGGCCAGGCTGTATGCACATAAAAAATCATTTAAATCCAGTTATTACTTTTGGAGTAATGTCAGCCAGAAAGTCATAATAATTGAAAATACATTGAAAATTGGACCTTGGGACTTTTAGGTATTCAGAATATGATCCAGATCTGTCCCCAAATTTCTTCCCCATTTCAGGCCCTATGCACATAAAAAATTTGAAAGATCTGAAAATTGAATCAATTTGTGCTTTGGCCAGGCCTAACCCACATACAAATCACAAAGATCTGTTTATTACTTAGTAAGAGTTATCATGAACAGAGATACAGACAGACAAACAAATGCACCAAAAATATAACCGTCTGGTGGAAGTAATTGTATCCACTGGAAGGATAATAATTTGTTTCACTTCAGTTTCCTCACCATCGCTGCCACCTCCGCATTATGGTCTCCCTTGAATATCTCCCTTACTAGTGGAAGCTTTCAAATCATATTTGGCAGTTATTTACCATGGGAAATGCTTAAATTTGACCTTTTATCTTTATCAAGGTAACTTCAGCAAAAAATAGTTCCTTTGGGTCCACCAGCCCGTCATTGCCGCTCAGCAAAATCTACTGACTGCAGAGGCTTGTAATTTCATTAACATGTTCATATTATCAAAAAATGGGAGCTGATTATATTTTTGAGTGATCTGATGAAATTGACCGATTTATGACCAATTTTCTCAAAGGTACCAATCAGAAAGCTTAAATTTCATATGTTCATATGACCCCCTATTATCTTCTTAAGTGTTGCATTTAGAGCCATCACATGTATTGGAAGGTTGTAGGAAACCATATGTGGAGAGTCCCAAAAGCAAGTCAAATACCCCACCCCACCCCCACCAGCTGTAGGGGTCAAACTTGGGTAATAAAATGGCAGATTTTGACATTTTGCCTTATATATCCTTGAGTATTGGTTTTAGAATGTATTAAGAGGTATTGGGAAGCCGGTCAGATTTATGCCCTGACACCCCTATGGGTCAAACTGGGGTCATAAAATAGCAGATTTTGTCTTTTTGCCTTATATCTCCTTTAAAACAACTCTTCTTACAAACTATAGCATTTATTAAATAATGATAGAAAACAAAAAACTTGCATTTTTTCTTTAAAGTTAATGCATGAACCTCTACATGGCTTAACTTTCACTTGTCTGAGTGCTGCTGCTTTTTCCTACCCTATTCTACTTTTATACTTTATTGCATCCATATCATTATCATCAATATGTGGCTCATCATAACATCAGTGACAAGATCAGGTGAACCAGATTTTTCTTTATGTTGCTTGGAGGTAGTAGTGGAACAGTGTTTTGAATGTATCTTATTTACCCAGTGAATCTGCACTTACCAGTTTCTCTTTTAGTACATTGGCAGGTGTTGGTAGTGGAACAAATAATAACATTTTTAAAATCATTTATGTGGGCACTTTTTAAATTTTTGTGATATTTTGAGGAATTACAAAATAATAACGTCCGGTTTTATATTTGTTCTGTCCATTCACATCACAAATGTCCACATTGTCATTGGCAAATCAACATGGCATTTAGAGTGATGGTCCAGTGCATCTTTCAGGAACACATTTTATCTCTATGGTAATAACATTTTATTTTATTCTCCTTGGGTCGCAAGACATAAGTATACTAGAATCATAAAAAAACAGTTCACATCAAAAAAATTATCATAAAAAATCTGTACATTAAGCATAAAAAATCTGTACAGTGAGTTTGCCAACTTTATATTCTGTTTCTAAATTTGACATCAATGTAGTGCTAAATTGCAGATCAATGTATTTGTTTTAGTTGTAATACAAACAAACGATAATTATATGGGCGTTTTCAAATAGGTTGTTTCTAAATTTCACACCAACAAAACGGACATACTTACTCAGCACGATGTTTGTAAGTCACAACACATTTCGTGATAAACAAAGATTGCACAACAGTGAACTATTTTATGCTAAATATCACCAAATTAATTGCCTCATGACCAAGTAACAGTCACAACATATTTTTTTGCCTTTCTTAAAATTGCTTTAATGTATAAATGTATTTGCAAAAATCCTCAAGACAAGAGAAATCAGGTTAATTTACTAAATATCTACCATCCTCTTGCACATACAAAGCTAGCCTTTCTACAGGCGTAAATTGTTATCACACTTTTTATCATAATAAGCATTTGATCTAGGCGCAGTAATCATCCCTATATGGGTACTAGGTGCACTAAATTAACAAAAGAAAAATGCTAGAAGGGATGGTTAAGGACAATCTAGGTCAGAACAGGGGTGAAGAATACCAAGCGGGGAAGCTTGCTTTCAAGAGCCCAGCCTAAGATACTTCCTAAAGGATATTTTGTTATGTGGAAAGGAAGAGAGTTCCAGGAAGTTGGTGCATAATGGCTGAAGGAGTTGGTTTGTGTGATTTGTGAACTTTAAGATAGAAAAGGGTGACCTGAAGCAACTAGATTTTTTTTGCGGCTGTGTCTGTAAGATTCTGGATGATGAAGTGTAAGGATGCAGTTTTCAATCAGCTATGCTTGATGGCGGTATTTCAGAATTTCAAATGTGATTAGCCTTGTTCTACTAATATTAATTTGTAACCATAAAATAGTCCTAAGTGAGTAGATCTGGATTCACAGATTAATACAATTGTTTGGTCACAGACTGTCAATCTTTATAACATGCATACCTGGGAAATCCATTAACAAACAGAAAACTCAAAATATGGAAGCTAACAAGATTCTGTCTCAATTTAAGAGTAAAAGAGTATGTTGATAACCGAAATGTACATTTATTTAGCCGGATAAAAGCTGCAGATGACACATTTATGAAGATTACTGATCTCAACCTGTCACAGTAGGATCTCATCCATTACTGTTAGGCCATGCTAGAATTGTAATGGATAAATTGTCCAGAAAAGTATGAAACCCTATCATCATAAATGTAATAATCTATAAATGTATACATTTGGAGTAATGTGAAGATAATTTTCAAAGTCAGCATTTTGTGTCTCCTTTAACAGCAACTCCATATGTAATCTAATACAAATTTTTATAATATTTATTTGCTATAATGTGACAGACTCTGAGGCGCAACTATATGTGAACATATTGAACAATAGTCAATCCATGAACGTAGTCAGGTCACGGAGAAGACACAGGGAACTGGGGCGGCTATCATAACATGTCAGTGTTTTACACATTTTATCAAAGGCTGGATTGAAATTCATGACCATACAGCCAAAGAATCACTGACAAAATTTGATCACCCCGGAGGCAGTGAGGAAGTAACATTTAATAGAGATTGATTGGAGCTCTAGACGTCATTACACAACTCGAAACTGGTGAGCCTGAAATAAGGCTAACACATGACTTACATCACTGGAATCTCGGAGATAGTAGAGGAAAAAAACATGAATTAGATAAAAAAAATTGCTATGACTGGTGTTCCCTATCATAGAAAAACACTTGAGATTACATTTGACTGTGATTAGAAAGCTATGTAAAGTGGTAACTAGAATCTATAGAATTTGTTAGTTTGATATAGAAAGAGCCATGGATGTAGCCTGGCCTTGATGGACGATCACATTTTTACCAAAAATCTTATTAAGACATGTACAAAACGGCTTGATATTCATTAATCAAATGTATCTGTTAGGCAACACATTTCTGTGCAGTTGTATTTCTGTATGTATATGACTTCTATTTCACAAGTTTATTATCATCTCCTTGTACCTAGGTAGTACATGTAGAGGAATGTATCTCATATATCCATCCTGCCCCTCCCCCCTCCCCTCCAGCATGCAGAGTTTAATACAACTCATGCTAGGATGTAATGGCTTTTAAAACATTTTCAAAATGCTGTCCCAAATGTAAATTGCTTTCCAGGCGGTGTCATATTGTGATGAATACGCATACCCAAATGCGAATTCCACCCAGTTGCACCAATTGTCTCCAAACCAAAGACAAGGTAACCTGAAAGGTTTCACCTTGTTATAATTTGTCATTCTGTCTGCCTCATATTTTGGTAAGATACATTTTGGCAGCATTTACATTTGAGTAGGACACATTTTGGCAGCATTCACATTTGGGTAGGACACATTTTGGAGGGATTCACATTTGGGTAGGACACATTTTGGAGGGATTCACATTTAGGAAGGATGCATTTTGGCAGGATTCACATTTGGGTAGGATGCATTTTGGCAGGATTCACATTTAGGTAGGATGCATATTAGCGGGATTCACATTTGGGTAGGACGCATTTTGGTGGGATTCACAATTAGGTAGGATGCATTTTGGTGGGATTTGGGTAATACATATTTTAGCGGATTCACATTTGGGTAGGGCCCATTCATCACAATACAACACAGCCTGGTTAATAATTTGTGTTTGGGACAGCTTTTCACAAATGTTTAAAAGGATTGTTATGTCCTCTCACAAGCTGTATTATTAAACTCCATGCACTCGAGGAGTGAAGGCAGCATGGGACGGATGTATGGGATATCAAATATGTACAAAACTGACCACAAAGAGAGCTGTGGACCAAACATTAGCTTGCCAGACTCTGTCCTAGCAATATCTTCATTTAAAAGTTAATTACAAAATCTTATAAAGTTAATCCCAAGAAACTCGATCCTTAAAAAGGCTAGTTGTAGCAAATACATAACAGTCCAGTTGCCTGCAGTCTGGGTAGATAATATGATTGGTGTTGCTCACACAAAATGTCTAAGAAATATAAAGCTTGACGTCATTGTTACAGGGTGGCATAAGTGGGTAACACATTCGCCTACCTCTCAGGTTGTGAGTTCAAATCCAACTTGACCTGAAGTGAAATAGTACTAAACACCATTGTCTTGAATGTAGGGCAGAACAAATGGTCAGGAACCCTCATTTTTATATTCCTTAGTTACTCAGGAACGCCATTCTTGACAGCAGACAAGGCCAAGGCGGAGGCATTTCCTGGCTATGCTGATTTAAAGGATGACTTCAGTGTTTTTTTTCACTTCTGAGTTAAATGCAGGATATGATACTCTTGCCTATTTAAAACATGTATCTGGTACTATTAGTACCCAAAGTAGTCTGCTTACTTCATAAACAAGCTTTTATAACAGGAGATAAATTTCAAATTTACAACTGCCTGCTTCGGCTCTTTTCACCAGTCACGTGGTGTGTTTGCATCATATGTGTTCATGGGCTGTGTATGCAGGGATAAAAACAGTGCTATATATACAGTATATCTGTTTTTGTCTCCTCAATTTATTTTTGCAATTGTCAGTTTAAAATGGTAAATTGTACATAGTTATTGAAGGATAAAATTAAGAATTATATAATTAGTAAAAGGAAACTAGAAAAGATTTTTTTTCTGATTTTTCAAAATGATCAAAACATAACCTATATTTTTCTCTCTTACTATTCTCTTCTCTTCAATTTATCCACATTTATCTCAGACATAGAGGTCATCTGTGCATGATCTCAGCTGAATTTTGATATCTAGATACTGAGGCCAGTAAATGTAGATAATGTGGCTGTTCAAAAATAGTCAGTTATTCAATTTTACAACCTTGGTCAAGGCAAAATTGCTAAAAGGAGAGAGATGTAAATCTAAAAGTTGGCTCCAAGCTGAGTGTTTGTATCACTTTTATCATAATTATAAGGTCACATTGCAACATGGGATCATCATTTATTCCATTATATCATATATTTAAATCCACCACCACAGAGATGAAAGCCTGGAGGTTTATAGAAAATAATGAAACCAGAGTTAAGCAATTTTTTAAAAAAAAAAAGTTAATATATCCAATAAGAGTTAAGTTAATATTTTCATGTGATTTTAGAAGTGCTTTTGAATCCTCAAGTAAAAACTTCTACACTTTAAGTAAAAACTAAATTATAACCATCTATTTACATACTATTGTGACTGATCATTTTCTTTGTTCTCGTCACATAGTTTATATGTTGGATCATTTATTGAAACCTCTAGACACACTTGTTTTGGACAGAACTGGTGGACAGCACTTCTGTTGCAAAAAACCTCATTAAAATGCACAAAAATAATCTAATACTGTGAATTAATATTTCTCTGATCTGATAGATGGAAAATTGAAAGGGTGGGGGGAACAGAACATAGTCATAATCTGGAGTTGAATTACCTTAATTATAATATAGTTACATCTCTGATGTAGGCGGTTCAAACCCAGAACCCTATATGGGAAAGATGGTACACTGTAGTTTCTTACTGATGGATGGCAGTTTAAAGGACAGCACCATGTATGTACTGGTTTCCTCTGCCTGTAAACTACCTGTCGTGATATGACCTATTATACAGTGTTCAAAGCAACATTAAAACAGAAGAAGTAGTGTATAATTCAGCAGTTACAAAATACACCCCTGTTGAAGGCTTGAGATTATATATTTGTAAATACCAGGAACTAATATATTTATTTGCCTTCTGGACTATTTCTTTATATGTTATTTCAATAGTTAAATAATATGCTAAAATTAAATATTCCCGTAAATGAACCAAATTTTAGATTTCCAAAGTTAATACGTGTGCACTTTATAGAGTGAAACAAATGTTAACTGAAGCTTTTCTGAATTGATATACCTTTCTACACAGAAAAAGGCTAGATGGCCCAGATAATACTTGATACTGCAGTATTTTCTTTGACCATGAAACATTTACCAGAAACTCATCTCATTTCACATCTTCTAGTTCATAAAAGAAGAGAGTGTTATAAATATACACTGTTCACAGCAAAGAATATAAACAGTGCTTGTTCTCAGTATTAGTGTCCGCAGTTCACCCCCACAGTGGATCATGTTGTATTTATCTTTTGTTCTATAAACTCACACATTTTGTAAGTTTTATTGGCTCAAACTACAGTTAGAACATTGTTACTTTTACTATGTCCTTGAAATGCTCCATTTTATAAGAGATAATATAACGTAAAAAGCAGTATATATCAGAACAGTTCTAAGCTAAAACCAAGGCAAGTGAACACAAATGACGTCACCCACACATGTTTATTTACCCGGCAATTTTCGGGAGGGAACATGTGACTACCCAAATAAGGCAGTGCTTCTGTACTTTTAAATGCAAATTACAGCAGATATAGGCAACTTTGACACATAAAACTTTGTCAGTATATTGATAATATATAAAGCTTGAATTTACACTTAAAAATATGTATGTCAAAAACGCTGAAGTCATCCTTTAAAGTGAGTGCTATATTATCAAGCAAAGCAATAGGTTCTGCAGCCGTAGTAAGCCAAAAAACCAGATTCCAATATCTTTTTTGAAAGAAGCAAGCATATTATATGATGTATACTGAAGCACTCAGGAACACAAAGTGGTTGAGCTGTTAACAATATTTTTGCATCTATAGTTTAGACTTTTGCATCTATATTCGCGGGTTTTAATGTAATTCATGACATAAAACCTCTCTGTGTTATGCATTGCAATTCTAAATTTAATCATAAGTTTTGAGGGTGGACTTTTGTCCCACAGAGGGAAAAACTCCTGTCTGTTGGTAGTGTGCTTGCTGTGTCAAAAAAGAATGGGCAAAAGTCCCAGTCAAGAAATATACTAATGCCCAGGTCCCACAGTGGCGATGTTTGGCTCCACCAATTAGCTGCGATGGATGGTGAATTTAGACGATGATTGGAGAACTGGCTGCTAGGGCGGAGAGGGAGCTACCAATCAGCTACCATCTTCAGAGAGGGGGCTACGTGTCCCTGAGATCATTCGCGATTTCAATTTTCTTGGATACACATTGCGTTTCTTGAATTATTTTTGAAAAGTTGAAAAACTTTTAATTTTTGAAAAGTTGAAAAACTTTTAATTTTTGAAAAGTTGAAAAACTTTTAATTTTTGAAAAGTTGAAAAACTTTTGGAATATCAAAGATGGTTAAGAGACCAGGATTAGGAAAAAGGAAAAGGTTTCCACAGGCAGAGGAGACAGAAGCACCAGAAGCTGCCATAGATTCCACCCAGCCTCCAGATGAGTCAGTCAGTACTCAGCCAGCACTCAGTCAGCATCAGTCACCACTCATCCAGCAGTCACCACACAGTCAGCACAGGCAGATTACAACTCTCAGGCAGAGGGCATTGAGGGAGAACTAGCACAAGAACCCATACAGCAGTCCAACGAACCAGCAAGTAAGAAGAAACTGGTCAAACTGATGGATGAGCAGGAAGAGGCCATGGCTGATTGATTAAGGACAACACTGTTTTGTACAACAAAGACAAGAAAGAATATCAGGATATGGACAAGAAGGACACACTATGGGCTCTAATCACTAGTGATGGGAACATCTGCTGAGTTTTGTTAGCTTTATTTTTGGTGACTTATTGATAATTTACTAATTTAATAACTTGTGTAGATTCAAATGTGTAATTGTGTTTAACTAAATTTTGCCTGGACTAGTAGAAAGTATATGTTTTTTTTCAGGTTTAATTTTTTTTTGCGGATGCACTTACCCTGGAACTGTGGAATTGTAATGTTTCAGTTTAAATAGTGTAATATTAATTTCAATTTTAAAAGTTGAATGTAAAAACTCTTGTATATTTCCCTTCTTGCTATTTATTGCGGTCTTCTACAGTATATATAACCTTGTCAAGTATGTTAATCGGATGTACAGTTATGACTTAATAACCAGGACCTTCTATCCATTATGTTTAACAATTGTCTTGTCATTTGTATTGTTATTACATCTTCTCTCTAGTTCTTCTATTTGCAGCTGCTGACTCGAAGATATAACTTAAGGGCATGAGGACCCGGTATGGCAGGCTGACTGCAAAAAAATCTTGTGATGGTACCAAGGAGCACACTGAGAAGGACAGGTGGATCATCAGTGCCTTCACCTTTCTGGAGGACAACATTTCCAGTATGCCTGCCAGGCAGTTGTGCAGTGTAAGCATTCATTCATAATATGTACTACTTTATTTATACTGTGTTTCTTCTGATGTTCTTCTGTCAGCAGAATGTATGTACTTGAATAGTTGGGGGTGAATATCTGGGGAAGTCGGGGTGGTCAGTAACAAATGAAAGGGAAATTCCTACTTTTAGTACATGTATAGCCACAGTTCCTTTGAACCAGCTTGGGCTGAATAATTAATTATCTTGCACCTAATAAGATTATTTGAGATATAATTCTAGGCATGTCACTTAGTATTTGTTTATTTACTTTTGGTTTTTCAGTTGAAGCCACCAGCCTGTTCCGTCTCTTCCACCTCTCCCACCCATCAACCAACCACTGCATCAGCCACTACTGCTGTTGCACCATCCACATCGGTTTCATCTGTCACCAACCCTACAGAGGCCCAAGAGGAGTCCATTGAGTTCGAGCTCTGAGAATGCAGCAAACCTCTTCCTGCACAACAGCCTGCCTCTACTTCATCTACATCCAGTGCCCACAGAACCAGTCACAGAAGCCACAGCTAAGAATCGGAACTACTGGAGAGACTGTGTGAATGCAGTGATACCAATGCACAGATCTCAGAGAGGCTCGAACGTGTACTTACCAACTTAGAGGCACAGGCAAATGACTATGGGGAAGGTGGATGACCAGCACACTTGGCAAGATCCAGGAGGAGGTGTGGCCCAGCTTCCAGCAACAAAGCATGGATCTGATAAATCTTGCTTTGCGCAAGTCCAAGGCTGTGGCTGACAGGGAGCAGCATAAGACATCTCTTCAGCTAGATGAGAGGGAAACACAGCTGGACCAGTGACAGAGGCAGATGGCAGAGGCAGATGGAGCTGATGTAACAGCAGAGAATGCAGGAGGTCACAGTACAGCAGCCAACCAAACCCTCAGGCCAACAGACATTACTTTTTCAGACAATGGCAGCCGACCCTACTCAGGAGCCATTACATCTGGGGCCTTCTTCATCCACACCAACACCCAGCTCCTCTGCTTTTACCAATTATGTACTAACATACAGAAACAGAAAGACCATCAATTTCACATACTTTAACCTTTCGAACCCCAATGCTTCCTTTGGGTCGGTGCCTCCTACTCCAGTCACACCTTGTGCTCTTGTTAACCCTGAGGACCAGTCACAGACACCCTAAGACAAGGACAGTGGTGCTTAATATGTGACCTGTATGGACAAGGACAGTAGTGCTTAGTATTTGACCTGTATGGACAAGGACAGTAGTGCTTAGTATTTGACCTGTATGAACAAAGGCAGTAGTGCTTAGTATGCAACCTGTATGGATAAGAAGAGTAGTGTTCAGTATTTATGTGACCTGTATGTGAAAGCCTGTGACCCATGGACTGTGATTGTTTCATGTCATTCACACTGATCTCATTCACATGTATATGTACTTTATTATGGTTACTTCAGCTTCTTCCTGAAAATGTGATATTAAATATTATTGTATATTTTATCTCTGTGTTCATTATTTAACAATTGTATGACCTTAGCTGCTTGGCAACTTGTCTTTGGGTGTTTGTTATGCCCCTGTTCCACCAAAAGATTAAGCCCTGATTGGTCCTGGATCCTTAATCCTTGAGAGTCTGTGAAAAAAACATGAATAATGGTCGGGGCAATGAAATCATGTTCTGCGATTGTTCTCATGAAGCTTTAGACCTCCTCAGACAATTCAAGATCGTTCCCCAACTAAGAGGCAATTAAGCCACGATTGTGATATGATTCCACAATCGCAACCAGACTTCCTGGGACTAATAACAGATTTCCTCGGACAGCTATGGCTGATTTTTGTTTTTTTTTTCTTTTCAATGTTGGGTCGGGGATAGGTCTGGGATTTAGTCCAGACCTCCTGGGACTAAAACCAAGCTGACCTGCCATTAACAGTCCCAGAAAGTCTCAGAGAAACATAAGATTGTGTAAATCTGGGTCTGAGGAGGTCTCATGAAGTCTGAGACTGGAATATTTGTGGGTAGGGGCAAAAGTGGATCGGTTACAGTCACAAAAACTATCAAACAAGTTTGATTTTTAAACAGACCCCAACAGATCCAAACAAACTCAAGCAGACTGTCTGGGACTCGACATTTTTAGATAACAGATCCCCAAAATACCTTAATCGGGAGCCTTAGTCATGTGGTGAATAGGGCATTATGCATAAGCAATACCAAAGTATATGACCTTACAGTTCCAACACACCTTTTCCTTTAATAAATGTTAACAATTACCAGGGAATCTGACCTTATAGTTGCCACACACCTTGTCCTTGTGTACTTGTTAACGAATACCAAAGCATATGGCTGCAACAGTTAACGGAGATCTGACTGTTTAAGATTTTTGGTTTGGCCTTTAGTTAAATAAAGTTAGTACGGCCAAGGATAGATCACTTTTGCAATGTCTCTGCATATGTACAGATGCCAGTACCAATAAAGACAAATGAAAAATTGGAAGCACAAATAAAATAATTTATAGCAACAAATAAGCACATACATTCATTTGATAGACAGAGAGTTTATCAATAATATAAATGCAATGCAAACATTTTTAATAATGACATTAAGACCTATCCCATAAAAAACTGTCATGAAACAGTATAGCTCATAGCATATCATATCACAGTTTAGATACACAGTTAAAGAAACATTATTAATTGCAATGGCATCAGATTTACGTATTGCACATAAAATGTCATGAAACAGTAAACAGTATAATATGTTACTTCCTCAACAACCACAGTCAAATAAGATTTAAAATGCGATGACAGCTTATTTTATACTGCTCCTATTGTGTATTTAAAATGTTAAATGTCATCCTATGCTCCTATTGTGTATTTTAAATGTTACCAAATGTCACAATACAGTATACGTCAAATCATATCATTTTGCCATGCTGTTGCACCCACAGGTGAATTGTAATAATGTTTAAGGCACAGTCTTTGTTTCTTAGCCATTTTGGTGTCCCTATTTCCAGCAGTCCTCCATGTCCTGCAAATTCTGCAGCCACACCTTTCCTCTCAGTACTGGTCCTAGGGCAATGCATAACGTCACCTGAGCATTCATCATAAATGGCATCACAGCACTCATGGACAATCCTGGAAATGCTGTTGTGGGCCACAAAATAGTCATACATCATCCTTCAGTATCTCTCACCGGTTGCCAGGAAGCAGAGTGTAATGGCAAGTCTGCAACCAGGATTAATGGCTTTGTGGTACCAGGTATCAAACTTCTCTATCCTTGGTCCCACTCTTGTTAGAATTTCTTGAAACATAGCAGGGTCACTACAAACTAAATAATGGAAGGCTGCCACATCTTCATTCTGCAATTCAGTCATAATTCTGTTATCGTGCCCATAATCGTGTCGTCTGGCCAGCCAAGGTCTGATCCAGTACATCCGGGCCCTGGATTGATGCCTTCTCTGCCTCTCCAAAATAATTCTTGCCAAGATTTTGTCTTCCTCCTGGGCTCCTCTCTGAACCTCATGAATCTGCTGCAATAGTCTGAGCCTCTGTATACTTTTCCATATAAAAAGCTACATCCAGATCCAGATCTCATTCATTCATTTTTTTGCAAGTAAACACACGTAAACACAAAATGCATTTACGTTTACGTGTGTTTACGCGCTTTTTTCCGACAAACTTCTGCGAACTGGAATTCTTGGCTATTCTACCTCATTCTCCATTATATTCGCAGCACCCTCGCCACTGTGAGACCTGGGCATAAGTCAATAACCCAGGGTGGTGGCTGGGAGAAATACTAGGTAAGAAAGAGGTTAGTCTTCAGATGCTTTCTATAAAAATGTTACCAGAGGAAGGGAGATTCAGAAAGTAGATGCGACCTTTGTATACATTTTTTGAAAAAGGCTTTTTGTACAAATTTGAGTACTTGTAAAAAGTATTGAACCTAGGTTCTCTTTCTTTAGATATTTTGGCTGGAGCTTAAATTCACTGTTTTCATTTTTGTGTGCCAATTAGAGGTTTGTGTCATATTACCAACCAAGCCCAGGAGTATGATTACAGCAATCCCCTCACCTTTTTGTTGCTGCTGTTTTGAGGCTAGCAAGAGTCCTTTTTCTGGTACATTTTGGGATCTGTTTCCACTTTGGGGTCCATGTTCGACCTACATCAAAGATTCATTCTGTTATGTTGGAACTGCAATGAAAATTACACATATATATGCACATGTTCATTTAGCCTTGCTAAAGGGTCAAATTTGTGCAATAAATTTTTTTCAAACATCTACACAGATATCTTTTAATCATAAAGCAATCATACATGTCATGAGATATGAGTTTACCCATCTCTCTCAGCAGTATGCTGATATAAAGCCAGTTTTGTAAGGGTACATCATATAGACTGAAACTTCATTATATCAACTGAAATTTCCCTTAATTACAAAGAAACGCAAATCTTACGCAAGGCTAGTGTTCACCCACATTAACCAATTTTCCTGTCTCATTTGTTGTATACCCTATTCAGCTACATGGATTTGTTCTCTGGGCTATTCATCTGGAGAAGTGTAAACTACTATTGGTATTTCCATGCCATCGAGCACTGACATCCAATTTCTCATGACTAAAAAAGCCTAGCATTTTGCACTTTTATTTATGTAATTGCAAATATTTCCCTTCTCTCAACATCAATTCTACAGTCATCAACGCAAATCCTATTTTTCCCTTTAGTCAGTGAAAACAGGCTAACAGAGGTAGTCCGTAAGTAAATATTGAACAAATATCAAATAAAGGTTAGCTCTGATAAAGGCTCCAGTTTCCGTGTACTTAGGTACAACTCTTAGTTTATATAATAAAGTTACAATAAAGTTGCAGTTTGCATAATGTATTCTTGCATGTCCTGGATTTTATGGATTCAATGGTGGAGATGAAAGTAGGATTGGTGAAGATTTAAACATATGACAGTATAGGAGATGAAGACTTCATAGTCGTTGGGATTAGTGATATAAAATTGCCAAGGTGGCACCTAGGCATGAGGAAACAGCTTTATTTCATTCTTTCTTTGTGTCAGACTTATTTTCATTTTGAAAACATCTGCTTGATGTTACAACGGCAGAAAATATGTCAGTTTTTATTGGACCATGTGTTTCTTTTTTCCATATGGATGTCTAATTATCTAATTTGGATTACACCTGCCTTTTCCTTATCTATTGTCCATTGTGTGGCATGATGTGATCACTGATACTTGACGAACATTATTTTTTAGCCTGTTTTTATAATAATATGGCTTAAGGACCCTGGGAAAACAAGGGTAGCAACCATCCACAGGGGATTAACAAACTTCTTCATACACAGTATGAGTATTCATGTTGTATAAACTGTTAATAGAATATTATCATTACATTTTATAAACATTTAGATATTATATCATTTGTATACACTAAATTTGTAAAAAGATTGTGGAATAACTAACCATTTTATACTAAACTGATCATATCTTGACTCTATTCTGATTCCTGTTCATATTTTTCCATTTCAGGGAATTTGAAATTCAACGATATTTTTATAATTCTGTCATTCCTTGAACACTTATAAAAAGTAGTGTTTTCAAGCAATGTAGATGACATTAATCTGGGAGTAGGGGGACAAGAATAACCTTTCAAAAAGACAAGTTTCAGATAAACTGTAAGTCTTGATCAAAAAAGCTACAGTAATCATGTTACAACAGTGAAAACAATGGCCAATGCTGTTTGAAAGTAATACCCATTGTTATTTAGTATGGCTTTTGAGTTATGGAGCAGAAGTTGTTGAAAAATAATCTGGAGACTCAACCAGGATTTGAAACAGCTTTAAGAATGACGAAGTCTCAGGTAGACCGCACCTTATTAGAAAATTTGATCCGGACAGGGTGGATAGTGTGTGAGTTATGCACACAGACAAACAAACAGATATGATTATAGTAAACTATTGTATTGGTGTTGCTGTAATCAAAAGATTTCAACCGTTTTGCCTCTCTTATGCGAGTTGAAGTAAATAAACGCTGAAGAAACATATGTGTTTCAATTTAAATTAGTGTGACAATTTAAAAAGAGCTTAATGGAAGTAATGAAACCCAGTTAATGATGGGAGCTTTATAAAATATTGTGGCGTATGATGCCAATTAAATTTTAATAAAGGGCTATGAAGCATCATTTTCATTTATCGAGGATGTGGAAACATTAAGTCTCCTGCCCCTACTGTATCCCTCTGAGTTTTTTTTCAAAACCTGTTGTATTAAAAATAGACCAGGAAGAGCTTACCCACCAGCTATTTGTTGACAAGGTTTTCCCGCTTTTGAGAGAATATCTCCTTAAAATAGGTACAAGGTTTGTCTGAAAAAAGAAGCTATATATAATACATTTAAACAAATATTGCATCATTCCGAATGGAATTGTGAAGTTTATTCACAAACTGATCGTTAAATTTTGGCGGGAGCAACAGAATTAGCCTAGCCTGGCTTAAGGCTATAATCTGTTCCATATCTTTTTCAAATATGTACACAGATAATTGGTGTTCATGAAGGTACTCATACATATGAGAAGATATAAGATCTTAAGGCAGTATGCTGGTGTAAAGGCCATGTCCTTTTTTTACATAAATTGACAGTTTTCACTCAAGAACTGTCGCGAGCAATAAAAGACTGGATAGTTTCTTGAGTACTTATGAAATAAGTTTTTAGTTTTTAGACTGTTTTGTGATACTGTATTTTGTTTGATGTTCCTTCAAATATTTATATATTTACTTTGCTTGTTATAAGACAAAAATGGTGTCTAAAACAAAGCTATGTCCACTTACTACTTTTGGAGATCCTTCTTTTCGAAAATATGCAAATGCCCAAACAAATAGTCAGGACTGCTATCATTGGACAAAAACTGGAAAAAAATACACATAATGAATTTGTAGCCAGAGGGTCTAAAGTAAGTGTAATTGTTCTTGGTTTACAGGAACCAGAATCTTATCAAATTTAAAAAGGCTCAACATCAATATGTGTAACTTTCTCGTTGTTTATATCCTTGTTTTTCATGCCAGAAAATGCAGCCACGCCTGTGAGAATAAGCACGATTTATCTTAGCCTTTTGCTAAGGCCGAAAAAAAACCCTGCAAACTTTCCTTTATATCTCACATTTTTACTAACATCCAGTAAAATTATGGCGTTAAAATAGGGACAATTTTCTTGCTAAAGACATTTCCAGGTTTAAATTGTGTCTACTATGAGCATGTGGTTAAAAATTACACCATATCAAATACAAGCATAAGATATACCAAGTACCTTGAACCCGATTTTAATTCAAAAACTGCTGCTTACATTTCTCTGTACAAACAGATCTGTTTGTAAATTTTGACATAGTCGGCAGGGACTTATGAAATGTGATATAAAGATGATATTTTTGGCCATATCATATTGTGGAGTGTCACACTTCCAAATATTGCTGTGTAATTCTAACATAATAGAAGGTATCAAGTAATACTAAGTATTGATCAGTCTCAGCTGCGTTAGTACATCCCAAGCTCCCTAATGACTGTCGATTCCTTACTGAAAGACAGATTTTCAATGCCTTTGAGGTTCTATTGCCTGCCACTGGTGAAAGGACCCAACGACAGGGAACTGCCATCTTCACTGATAATCCGAGTGACTGTGTATATTATCTGTACCTGAGATCAAACTCACGTCCTCTGTGGTTCTAGGCAAGTCTGTTTCCCACCAGGGGCCGGTTTCAGGAAAAGGACATCCTTTAGTAAAGGAAGGTAATTTTTCCCTTTGGGAAGGCCACCTTAAAAATTCAGTTTTACAAAGCCTCTTTAACTCTCCTTGACAAAGGTTTTGCTTGAAACTTAACGAGGGAGCAGTTATTAAACATTCCTTGAAGGACACTTCCTTAAATATACAGCAGGTTCTTAGCTTCCTTGAAATTTAAGGGAGTTTTCAAGGTCTCTTTTGAGGAAGGAGGCTTTGTGAAACTGAGGCTTTTTTAAAGGAGGGCGAAATTCAAGGTAAGCCTTGAATTTAAGGTGACCTTTATCTTGAGGAGGCTTCGTGAAACCGGCCCCTGGCTACAGTGGTGGGTATTTGACTTATCCTCTGCCCTCTTTGTCTTTGAACCCAAAGGGACTTGAACAGTTTAAAACCATCATAACATATTTGCCAAAGTGTACTGTACATGATTGTGACATAATCTCTGTTTAAATGGACGTACATCAAAATAAAAGATCACAGAAGTGTGGAATCAATTATTTAAAGCAAAGTACGGAACACAAACCGGCTATTTATTGAACCAAAATACAGGATATTTGCATTTATGGACATCAGAAACACTTCACATAACCATATTCCAGCAATTGATATAATGTCTATTTTATTAGATTTGCCAATATATTGGCATAAAACAGAGGTGGTAAACTTAAGGAATTTAAAGGAAAATCTGATGAAATCGTGAAGACTTTATCCTATGTAATACTTATAAGACTCATAGACTTTGGAGATAAGTGATATATCCTTGAGATTCTTGTGACATGCATTAATTGCATGACAGTTTCCTTGTACATGTACACAAAAGATCTATTGTGCAAGACTGTCAAATGCTTTATCACAGATTCGTGCGTCTATCAACCGTACAGGTAACTAGTAACTAGCACGACAAATTTCACTGTATTGTGTTACTCAATGGCTTTATTGTGAGAGATATCACGTTTTGCTTTTCCTTTTTGCTATACCAAAGACCAATGTATTTAAAGGTTGTGTCAAATGTAGAAAATAGATAGACACTAATTAAGGACATGAAAGTACGGAAGCCTATAAGGGTCATGTTAAAAAAAAATTAAGTCGTAATTACGAGATACTAATTCGTAATTACGACTTATGAATTTTCTTTAAAACCAAAAACAAGAACCCCTAAGTCGTAATTACGACTTACTATCTCGTAATTACGACTTACTATCTCGTAATTACGACTTACATAAGTCGTAATTACGACATACTAAGTCATAATTATGACTTATGAAATTTTTTTAAAACAAAAAACAAGAACTTGTGTAAGTCGTAATTATGAGATAGTAAGTCGTAATTACGACTTACACAAGTCATAATTACGAGATACTAACTCGTAATTACGACTTATGAAATTTTTTTAAAACAAAAAACAACAATATTTTATCTCGTAATTACGACTTACACAAGTCGTAATTACGACTTAGTAAGTAAAGTTATTTTCATAAAGCTCTGGTCCCAGTAGGACAAATTTACGTTGTGTGCAACAATCTCAAATTAAAAGAGTAGGTTGTTCTAGAGAGTACACTTGATTACGGTTTTGTTAGACCAGTTTGAGACTTTTTAACTTTATTGGGCATAGTTTAAAATAGATGTTCTATTGTTTTTTTACCAGAAGTTGTAGGTAGCCTGTGCAAATATCAAAGATATGTAATTTTTCCACAACAAGCCAAGACACCCAATAACCCTACACTCCACAAGTTACCCACAACACTCACCCCAAAATAAACAACATTTTAGGGTTGTGGCCATGCCACTGGAAAATATAGTACAATGGAACACCCACTTTAGCCCAAGCAAGGAAAATTAGGTCAGGCACTATTGAAGCCCATGTGGCTCTATGACCAGTTACTAACAGGCTAGTACACCCAGTGCACAATATTGAGAGTATTAGCTAGTTGTTTAATGTCATTGGCTCTACCTGAATGTTATTAGTCAGTGTTCTGTAGGCTGGTACTACTGACTGCTTGGGTTGAAGTCAGAGCAACTTTCCAACCTTTAGTATATGTAGCAAAAGATTTTATGGTCAGCTAGGAACTGTGGCCTTGTCCTGTCAGTCATGCCCAATTTAGTTAAAGATATTTAGTTGTTTAACATCCACATCAACCGCTCAGGGTCATACTCACATTTACAATAGAGAGACAGAGGTTTGGAGATGATAATTATTGTTTCCAAGGTTCTTTTATGTGCCTCTGGGGATAGGGCCCAATGACACGGGACCTCCCTTATAGTGATCATCTGAGTCACTATGTATCTCCCTGATTCAGGCTTGAACCCAGATTAACAGCGCATCAGGCAAGTGTGTGACCCACTTGACCACCAAGGGAGATCATGCCCAACTTAAAGCTTTATCTCTGAGCAAACACCACACCCTCTACTGGCATAGATTGGTGTTATAAAGGAATATTGTTTGGTCAACTTTATTCTGCATTAGCTACCTCCATCGTTGTTTTAAAATCGTCCCCAATGTGACCCAGTCTTAAGTTATAATTGCAAGACAATTTTGTTGTTTTTGGTTTTAAAAAAAATTCATAAGTCGTAATTACAAGTTAGTATCTCGTAATTACGACTTGTGTAAGTCGTAATTACGAGATAGTAAGTCGTAATTACGACTTAGGAGTTCTTGTTTTTTGTTTTAAAAAGATTTCATAAGTCGTAATTACGAGATAGTAAGTCGTAATTACGACTT
The DNA here is from genome assembly GCA_964017235.1 of Sabellastarte sp. h YS-2021. Taxonomy (NCBI): domain Eukaryota; kingdom Metazoa; phylum Annelida; class Polychaeta; order Sabellida; family Sabellidae; genus Sabellastarte; species Sabellastarte sp. h YS-2021. The sequence goes on from OZ024928.1 coordinate 22,725,045, forward strand.
AGAAGCTCTTGTTTTTGGTTTAAAAAAAATTCATAAGTCGTAATTACGACTTAGTATCTCGTAATTACGACTTGTGTAAGTTGTAATTACGACTTGTGTAAGTCGTAATAACGACTTAATTTTTTTTTTAACATGACCCTTATAGGCTTCTGCATGAAAGTGCCAACAATGTTTTGTCTAATTGTAAAGTCCCTGTGCGCCAGGAATAGTAGATTGAGCATTACCCGTTTCTGCATAATATTGATTAGACATTGACTTACTGCCATCCATCGTCACTATTGACACATACCTCATAACTTTACAATCTAAATTTCTTCATAGAATTTACAATTGTAATTATAATTTATACCTGTGGGATGTTAAAGATAGCTCTTAGTGTGGTTATTTTCTCAGATGCTGATAAATAAGAACAGTTTTTTTTCTAATTTTGTTCAATATTACTCATATTCTGGAAGCACATATTTAAATTGGGTAAGTACATCTCTGTCAGTAGATAGAAATTTGTCAGTTTTAGAGATCTTATTTGGCACAACTAATGTTACTACTACTGGTTGAATTTTTTTGCTCTCTTAATTGGAAAATGTTTTATCAGTAAATGTAAGAGAAACGCAACAGAGTATAACTTTTAAAAGGAAATCAAATGTAATATATGTAAGGAGTTGAAGTGTCTCCCAATGAGGTGACATGGCCATTATAAGACCAAGGCTTTTGATTCAGGCTATTTACAAAGCATTCACAAATTTGATTTGTAGCCTTGCTGAAGGCTCTAGTTTCTTTGCAGTTTGGGAAAATTTTCAGCTCAGAAAATGAAATTTCAGTTTATATAATGTACTCATACTTGTACTGGCTTTTACATTAGCATACAGCTAAAACAGAGAAGTTTATATATCCTAACATGTATGAGTGCTTTATGAACAATGGACGTCTGTGTACAAGTTTGAAAATGATTTGAGAAATTTCAGCCTTAAGCAAGCCTATGTGATTTGTAACAGTGGTTTGGTAATGGGAACTTGACAGAACCATAAAAGTGAAGATAAATGGTGATAAAATACCAAATTTTACTCCACTTCTTTTATGATTCTTTTACAATATAGTCTGCTGTGCTGCATTTTTTTCAAACTTGGCAAACATTGTAGTGCCTTATCATGGTCTAAGTAAGGAATTTCATCAAAATGGAGGTAAAATGGTAATGCTAAACTTCACTGACACCATTAGGGACATTTTGATTAGGGACATTTTCCCCGGATGAATTTTTGCAGTATCACTGAAATCTAATCAGACTTTTATAGTATTTCATCTATGTAAAATCAAATTATGGGCCACATAAAAAAAGACAAAACTGTTGTTCAAACATCGTATAATTGATTGGACAAACATGAAATTTAACCTCAGAAATGTTGAGAAAGCTGCCTCAATTATATAAATTAAATGTTCAAATCTTCAAAAAAAAGTTATAATGGTTGGGTAGCCTTGCTAAAGGCTCAAGTTTGTCTTTTACACAAGGCTCAAGTTTGTCTTTTACATTTTCATAATGTAGTCTTATAGATTTTCTATATCCTTCTTCTGGAGAGCTTGCCTTCTTGCTTTGAAATTCTGAATGCGTAATATTTCTGCGCCTATTCTGAACATATTATACACATATGGGCCTTAAGCAAGGCTAATGGTTGGTGTGATAGGGCGGGCTGATGCAAAAAAGACCAGGTTCCTGGAGGTAGGGTGGAAAAGATAGGCTTGGATACAATTCAAGAATATTTGTGTATACATTTGCAAGTTATATAGAATAAAACCCATTCAAATTTTAGTGGATTTGTCAAAACTACGCAGCTGAATCATAGACAGTACACATCACTACCAATGCTGAAAAACAATTGTTCAGAATCTTTTCACCAAACAATCGTGAAATGGATCAAAACAATGGTTTACATTCCCTTACACAAGGAAAAAGAATCCCTATTTCAAATCCTGAGCAAATTTACTCTATAGATTCAGGAATGTTTCAGACACAAAAGTAACCCCATATACCTAGTGGTATGTGTTTGTCCCATGGGATATCCCATTCCTGAAGAGTCTTCATTGCATGTCTGTTATCTGAGAGAGCTGTATATTTAAGATGAATACACTTATCCACAAGTTTCTCCAAAGTGGTCATGCTTGTTTCTTCAGCCATTTCTGATCCCCTGTAGCAGCAAATGCAACACAAGATATGGAAGGCCAGACAGAAAGTTCCTGGAGGTTTCTCAGTTTTGTCCATCTTTGTACAATCTAAGGAACAGTTTGGTCATAGTTTTGCAATTGATGTTCTTACTGTCTGGAATGAACTGCCTGATGATGTTCATTCTTCTTCCTCTGTTCCTTCTTCAGGTTGAAATTCAAATCATATTTGTTTGTCAAGGCCTTTCCATCATAGTTTCTGATTTAGCTGGAGTTTTTTGTGGAAAATGACCATCGCTATGTCCATTAGACTGTTGAATTGGAATACAGCTCATAGTTTGCGCCTTAGAGTCTGCCTGAATGCAGAAAAGTTCAGAATAGCCTTGCATAATCCCATTTGTTTTCGGGTGTATGGGTCAAAATGAAAATGTCTCTGTTTTTACACTGGACAAATCACAGATAAATACTTTGTGTAAATGTAAAATGTCTAGAGAATTTCTTATCAGTAAAATGCAATGTTTTAAATGGCAGTTAGGTTTTCACATTAGTCTACAAATGAGGAAATGCATCAATAAAAATTATTCAGTGACTTGAATAGTTCACTATTTACACAAGAATGTTTACTTTAAAAATGATTACTTGTGCCTGTACTAGTCCATTTGCGATTTTTCTTTACATTTTGCTGAATACATATGCAAATGAAATGGAGTTCTATGTGCCAAAACCAGTGAATAATGTATTTTGTGAAAGACATTATTCTGTATTGCACTGTTGCAGCCAGTATTTGTTCAGATAATTAGATTTTTTTGAAATCATATGACTTGCAAAATATGTTTTTTAACTTTGTCTGTTATACCCCATTCACACCACAGGCGGTATACACCGCAGTAGTAGGTATTGGGCGAAATACCCTGTCCTTCAACTACCGTCTGATGTCTGTATGTGAACTTGTGACCCACTGGTGAACCAACCAATTCCTTGAGCGTCCTATGGAAATTTTAGAATATATAAAATTTGGAACCATGAGCATGTGCAGATAAAGTTTTTATATGGTAACTGCAGATGTGGTCCGCAGCTTATATAAGTTTGTGACTCAGTTGTGTTTCAGTGTAACACATTAGTGGGACGGCAACATAAGGTGAGTGGAGGTAAATAGAGGTTGTCTCTTGGTGACACACATTTTTGCTAATCTCCTCCTACTGCCATCCTATTGTTATTTACGGTTACATACCATGTCCAATTAGTGGTCATACCTTGTGGATACACAGAATCTCAGAAGATATGAGGCATCTTGGCATCATTAACTACCATCTGTAGTGTTAATGGAGCATTATTCTGTATGACAATTTAAAATTCAAAATGTCACAAACCATAAGTTATGTTATGTGTTGTGTTGTTTTCGTCATACACAATTATTCCACACTTTGATTGCATGTATATCTAATTTTTGTTTACACGTTTTTGCTGTACTTTGCAAATCTAAATAAAAAAAACAATAAATAAACAGGACAGCTAAACACAAGGATATCCAATTTACAATAGTGTATAGAAGTATTTTAGACATGAGACAAAACGTGGAAAACTGGAGTCCAAACATAAGCAAAAATGTAACACACTTAAAAAAATATTGCATCTGAGTGAAAATATCAGCTTAAGTATGATACATCTTGAGTACAAACATGATACATCATGAGTACAAACATGAGCCAAAATAGTGTGCATCTGAGTACAAACTTAAACCAAAATGATGTACATCTAAGTACAAATATGAGTCAAAATGTGTGCATCTGAGTACAATATATGAGTCAACATTGTGTGAATCCGAGTGCAAACATAAGCCAAAATGGTCTACATCTAAGTACACATGAGCCAAAATGGGGTGAATCTGAGTACAAACATAAGCCAAAATGATGTAGCTAACATGGTGTGCATGTTAGTACAAATAATGAGCAAACATGGTGTGCATCTAAGTACAAATATGAGCCAAAATGATGTACATCTGAGTACGAAATTGTGTATGTTTGAGTATAAGCATGAGTCGAAAAGTAGTATATCTGAGTGCACACATAGGCCAGAATGTGTACATCTATGCATGACCCAAAATGAGCTACATCTGACAACCAGAATCCAAATGAGCTGCATCTCAACATAACTGTAAAGCAAGCTGTTGTGCATCTTACCCAAAAATAACCATTTTATAGACATAATCACTCATTTCAGTTGCCACAGCAGCAGTTGAAATTACTATCCTTTTGCAGATTAAACAAATGCTTTTTAACAGCAGACATTTTAGCCTTGTTTATGTGCTTAAGCATGCCTAAGCTGTAATTTAATAGTTTATGTGATGAGAGTTAAATTTTTCATCAGTGCTAAATTGAAATTGATCAGTGATAATTGGGAATTTATCAGTGCTAATGCACTCTCACTGTTACGGGTTACAGGGGCTGTTACCACACTGCACTTCTATCTCACTACACACACAGCAACTCCAGAATTACCTGAGATGCAGGCTTGCATATCCCCCTCAGTATAAGGATTGCTATCACTCAGTATAGACAAAACGACAAGCGCCGTGGCTTTGTGCCACGGAAAAACTACTGGCCCAACAAAAAGACCTGGGAGGGCAAAGGCAAGCAATCTCCATATGGAGTGGACAAAGCAAAGAAAAGGACCTAAGTGCTCCTTCTTCATCTGGCACATATACATAAAGAGCACCAGAAGTGTCACGACATGGTAATATGTTTCCATGTTTGTGATCTATAACTGCCCCTTGGCGTTTCCACGTGCAAATCCCTCATTTTACAATAGCTAAATCAGGACATGACACTAATTTGGAAACAGAATTTGTCAGATGAATAAAAGGTCAAAGTATTAATTTAAGAACACAAATAAGTTTACTTTAAAATTGTTTTTCATTTATAAGTTTTTTTTTACATTACGTTTTGTAAAGGTTCTTCAAATATTCCATCTTGATGATTCAAGACAAAAAGGTAAGGTGCTTGCAGTAGCTTGTCTTGCTGATTAATTAGTGCTTCCTTTTTCCAGGTGTTTTTTGTTTTTGTTTTGATAAGGTACCACTGGGAGATGGAGACTCATTCTTTCAAGTTTTGTTTACCAAAACGTGGCAAGTACATACTTAATCGTATTTAACCAAAATCCTAGTTTAAGGTCCCTAAACTTGCATTAAGTCTTATTTATATAACTGCACAAGTTAATTGCATGTCCCTCTCAAATGAATATGTATTGGCCAAATATGGACCAACAATAATGACATTGTTTACACAAACTGCATACATGTGAACAGATTACAATCATTTCGAAAGAGACAAGAATCTGGTGTCACCAATCACAGATCGTGTGCGTTGAATTACAGTTTTTTTTGTTTACTGAGGTTCTTGCCATTGTGACAATATCAGCATTAGTGGTGAGCACATATCTGTCCCACCTCTGTAGTTCTTGGTTCAAGTCTCCATTTGAATCTTACTTTGATATCGTCTTAATCTCTTCACTAGCAGATTTTAGTTGTCAGTGCTAATCGGGTTATACAGTATAACCTCTATTATCCGACCCTTTTGGGGGAACAATTGGTTTGGATAATAGAAGGGTCGGATAATAGTGTACCTAGATGACATGTTTCTGTGCTGGGGTCACAAAGTACAACCAAACGGGCTTGTCTACCTGCAGTTGTGGATCGGTCTGTCTCCTGTTTGGGTAGGACACATTCAGTGCAATTCACTGGGATCGGTATTTTGTTAGGAAACATTTATGCTGGTTAGAGGAATCTCAGAAAGTGATTTGTCTTCAGGAATGATTTTCTAAAATGTAATGGTAAACCTCCTGCGACGTCTCATAAGCTGTATTACAGTATACGGGCTGGAATAGGCGTGGAGTAGAGTTTGGGGAATGGGACGGATATATGGGATGGTTCAATCTTCAATGTGCATTAACCAGGTTTCTTTTCGGAAGCATAAGGACAAGATCAGCAACCGAACAGCAAATATGTACAGAAACAACTGTACACAAAATGTGTGATCTAGATAGGTGTAGAATATTGACAAACTGGCAAACTTGTAGCTACTCCCACAGTAGCTGTTTATTTTTAAACGTTACTTTGTAACACTAAGTTTTGGGTTTGGCACTTTGCTATTTTAACATTTTATCAAAAAATTGGAACAAAACGTGAACCTAAGACCCCAGTTACACTTCCACGGATGTCCCGCCAGATTGCAGCAGAATTCCTAATATGGAAAATTGTGAATGATTTACAGATCATATTTTACATCCGTATACTCATCCATAACCTCCCTATTGTCCTTGTGGCATCCGTCACGGATGCAACTGGTCCGCAAGCACTCTACGGAAAAATCGAGCAGTTTGATTTTTCCGTAGAGTGCTTGCGGACCAGGTTTGCAGATGTTATGCATAATTAATATCCCTAACTCATCTGTATCTAATCTGTAAGTCATTGTTAGCATCCTTAAAGCACACGTGGATGTCTTTGGGGCATCCGCGACATCCTTGACTCATCCGCGCCAATAAAGGCTCAGAAAATTTCTACAGATATTCCCGGAGGGTGTTTGGAGGCTGTAAGGACACCACCGGAAGTTAATGGACATTGCCAGAAACCACAAGGACCAATAGGGATGGTCCATGAAGAAGGTCACGGATATGAAATTTGTCTGCAGATATGCACGGATGTTTACGGATTTGTCCACGGACAATAGGGGCAGGGTTTATGGATGATAAGGATGCCTCAAGGACAATAAGGACGGGGTTCACGGATAGATTTGTAGTTTCCCACGACACACGGGAACTTATGGAAAGACACTTTCTCATGGACGAAAGCCTATATAAAGGGCACTTGGCTTGGCTTTTGCTCATATTTGCATTGGCATCTTGATGAGGATACATGAATTTTTGGAACTTTACAGCTTTTACGGTATATGCACTAGCAGATCCAGGGGGGGTCAGGGGGTTCAAACCCCCCCTTGAAAAATAATGTAAAGGGGTTCAACCCAAAGTACAGAATTATTTCTTGACAGTGGTGTTAAATTTACAGGAAATGCACTCTATTTTTACCAAAAATTATTTTTTTTCCAGGGGGGCATGCCCCCCGACCCCCTCAGTTATAATATGTCTGATGTGAACCCCCACCTTACTCAATGTGAACCCCCACCTTACATAAAAGCTGGATCCGCCCCTGATATGTTTGAGGATATATTTTGCTGGCATATTTAGTAAAAAATTTTGAGGTTTAAAATAGGAAATTTGGTGAATATTTGTGTAAAATGCCACCAAAGAAGAGGTCCAAGAGGAGAGGAAGTCAGGAGACAGAGAGGACGTCCACCAGGGCAAGGAGTCCAGAGGTGGATGAATTGAGTTGTGTACCAGAGACTCAGCAGAGCCAGCAGGTAGCTGGGTGGAGGAGTTGGTGGTGGGAGTGGAGGATCCTCTGGAGATGTCGGATATAGAATAGAGTGACACTGGGCTGGAGACACAGCACAAATTGGATACAAGTGATGAGGATACACAGGATACACAAGCTGCTGGAGCTACACAAAAGGGCAAGGGCACAGGCAAGGGCAAGGCTGACAAAAGGAGCAAGAAACCCCCAGTTCTCTTCAGTGCTGAGCAGGAACAGAAGTTAGTGGACTTTTTGCTTGACAATGAAATTTTCTACAACAAGCGTTTAATGGACTACAAGGATATTATTATTATTATTATTATGTATTTACACTCAGCGCAATATCTCCATATACTACAGGACTCAAAGCGCTATTTAACCAATCCGACTGTACAGGTACAGCCCCAACTGACAAGTAACTGACATTCCCCTAACTGGAAGACAGAGGCTCAAGGATGACCATTTATCAACGTCCTTGCAGTTCTTTAACCTGCCACTGGGGAAAGGACCCAATGACAGAGGACCGCCATTTTAAGTGGTCATCCGAGCCACTATGTATCTGCCTGTACCTGGGATTGAACCCACGTCCTCTGAGTTCCTAGACAAGTGTGTTACCCGCTAGGCCACAGTGGCAGGATAGGTCCAAGAGGGAGGCTGTGTGGGCAAATTTTTGTGAGGAGAACAATTTGGATGCCTGCCAAAAGTGGTTCCAGAGCCAGCACACACTCTTCAAGAAAGTCACTCGCATGAAGTCCGGGCGGGGGAACCACAGCTGACAGAGAGGCAGAAATGGACCAGACACAATTTTGACTTCCTCAGGGACCACATCGTGCGCCATCTTACAGCAAAAAGTGAATTCAGGGTTCTCAAGCCAGTGCAGCAGCGGGCTCATCATCCAGATGGGAGACTGTGCACATGGAACCGTTCCAGGATACTTCTCTTCCAGAGTCCACTTGTGACCCATCAGACCTCTCGCACCTGGATACACATGCGCCTACTATCCGATCGCGTGCTGTCAGTGTGACGTCAGTCTTAGCAGATTCTGACCTACAAGCAGCTCAATCATAGAGAGGGATAACAGAGTTAAAAGACATTGTGGTTAAAAAGTTTGGTGATGACAAGCCTGATAACCCAAGATTGGGCTTCTGTGACTTTCTGAAGGTGGAGGTGGTACAATTAACAAGTGACTCATATGACAAATTTCAATGAGACATTCAACTTATTGATGAGACGTAGACATAGGGACAAGCAGCATCAAATGTACCAACAGGGAATCAGCTTGAGCATGGCACAGAAAGTCACCTACAGCCAAGCTATTGACGTCACACCATTAACCTGTGTCTCACACACAGATGCAGGCACCACATCAGCAGATGCTACAGACTATTACACACGTACCGGAAAGACTTTCACAGCAGCAGTTACAGCATTCACAGCAGCACTTTCAACAGACATTTATTCAGTCGCATGCACAAACTCAGCAGCAGATCCACAGACAGGTTCCACAGCAAAGCATGCAGCCACAGAAACACTTGCAAGTGATGTCAGCGCCACAGCAGCCGATGCAGCAGCAGGTAATCCAACCACATCAGTGGTCATTTCCTGAGATGTGAATCCGGAAAAAAAGACTTCATATCACAGCACTCATTCTGACTCGAACCCATAAATAAAAAATAATATGATTATGTATATTTTTTATGTATATTTTAGGGGAGAGGGTTAGCTTTGTTTGTTCAGGGGAGTTCGACTCCTGGCGCTGCCACTGAGATCATCATTTCATGTCGTTCATCAGACTTGGTTGTTTAAGACTGTCAAGGTAATGCTAAGCAATCATTCATTTCATTTTTATGTATATTTCTAATTTGCTTTCAGATGCGTATAAGCTTTAACGTTGTAGCCAGTGTGAATTACCCTCAATATCAACCAGGACCAATTTTGATTTCAGGATCCATGGTTGGATGCCACCGTTTCAAAACCTCAAATAGTAGCATAAATGCAATATGCATGGTGTAGGTCAATTTGTTATATTTTATTTTCGGTTGCATGGACTGTAGCACTTGCTTTTTGAAAGACTATGTCAACTGTAGAGATAGTGGTGGTGGTAGTCTAGTTGGTGTTGAGCGCTTACGAGCAGCAAGCATGAAGAGAGGCAACAATTTACATGAAAAACTCTCAGATGATCCTGATGAAAAATATTGATGTCATAAAAACTGCATATCGTTATTTGAATCCAAGCATCATATCAAGTCCTTTCTATGCACCAAGCAGAAAGATCTTTAAAGTACTGAGAACCACCACAGAAACAGCATCAGGAAAAATTTATCTTCAAAGACCATTGTATCATATGCGGCAAGGTGTGTTTTGACCTAGATCCACGTCATCCGGAAAGATGGCAACCAGTAAGCCAGTGTCATACTGCTGACCGTGGAAATCGTGAGACTTTCAAAGATACGATCCTGCACAGATGCGAGGAAAGGAATGATGAATCGGGTAATGAAGTTTACCTTAGGCTCCAAGGGGCACTGAGTGCCCTAAATGCGGCAAATGCCCAATATCACTGTGACTGCTTACAGAAATTCAAAAGTAACGCTAGTCAATCACAGCTTGAAGATGACAGCAAGGATCCTGCCTTTGCGAAAGTAGTCAATTTCATGCTGACAGATAAATCAAGGGTCTGGAATACAGCTGAACTTGAAGAGGTGAAGAGGAAGGAGTACAACAATTGTTGTCTCGCAGGATGCTGATTACACGACTGTCAGATCCTCTCTCTCCAGAACTGCTCATACTGTCAGGCGCGGGTGTGTGTAGTATCCTTGTTTTCAGGAAAGAGGCCTCAAAGCACATGAAATTAGTTTCAAATGAGGAGGAGGATGTGGACAGAGCCATAACTTGCATATCCAAAGTCATCAAGCATGAGTGCAAACAGCTGCAGTCTGAACAGTCTACATACAATACTCAATTGTCCCTGTCTGATGCCTTCGAGAGCTGCAGTCCAACACTCATGAATTTGTTGTCTCAACTGACGCCAAACCTCGATTTCATACTTCCTGCTGTGATGATTGGTAACACTGTGTCTGGTGCTTGTACACACAGACATATCCCGCTGCATATTGGTTTGGGTTTGGTTGCACATGACAAGAGCTTCATAGAAGTTTTCCATCACTATGGTGTTACATGCACTTACGATGAAGTATTTGGCTTCAAGAGTTCTGCTGCTCACACTGCTGCGAGAAACATAGAGAAACTTGGCCTCTCAAAGAGTGCTGCTAGGTTGATCCAAGTTGCCGCTGACAATTTTGACAATTTTTGGCCAAATGGAATGCAATCAACACATGCATTAGTCACACTTGTAACGCAGCCACATAAACTTGTGAATGACTATAACAATAATAATAATAATAGTAGGATTTATATAGCGCAAAATTGATACAAATCCTCTAATGCGCTTGAGTCCAAAAAGGGAGAGTCCAGGGACAGGCATGGGTCGACATCTAAAAAGCGCCCGCCAGGGTATAACTAAGTAGGTCTTTAGTGGCTTCTGAAACCATCTATTATTTGCTGAGATCTGACAGTCTGTGGCAGCTTGTTCCATTCGGCTGGTGCAGCTACTGCAAAGCCACGCCTGCCTATGTGCTTATTAGGGCGGGTTGAGGAGATAGGTAGCCTGTTGCCACGAGTGAGACTGCTCGTTCTTATTAAAGCTGAAAGATACGGGGGCTGTGAAAGATTAATAGCCTTGAATACCAAAAGGTTGTACTTAAACAGGATGCGATGTTGAATTGGGAGCCAGTGGAGTTTTTTCAAAAAGGGTGTAACATGACTCATTTTGTCAAGTCTGAAGATGATACGGCAAAGAGCATTCTGAACTCTCTGTAGTTTGGCTATGTTGGACTTGCTTACCCCATAGAGTAAAGAGTTACAGTAGTCTAGACGACTACTGACCATAGCGTTTGCCAGAAGTATTGCTGTCTCAACTCCAAGGAATTTGCGAATTCGTCTCGCTCTGCAAACCTTGGCAACATGATTGTCAAAGGAGTTGTCTGAGTCGAAAATAACACCCAGATTTTTACTTCCACCGACGGAGAGATATTGTTTTGGAGGAGTGGAACAGGGAAATTTGGTGCAAGCGACTCTCTGATGGCTTTTTGACCTATAATGATAAATTCGGTTTTTTCTGGGTTTAGTTTTAGTTTGACACCGTCCATCCACTCCTGTACAGACTTGAGACACTCGGTCAGCTCTTCCATGCTAGAGTCAAAATTCCTGGAGTCAACTGCTAGGTAGATCTGGGTGTCATCGGCATACAGGTGATGAGTAACATTGAATTTTGAAATAACTTGACTGAGGGGACTAGTATAGAGGGTGAAAAGGAGAGGACCCAGTACAGAGCCTTGGGGGACTCCGAAAGGGAGAATTACCACCTCAGAGAAACTATCACCTATTTTAATTTTTTGTTTAAATAAAATAAAGCGCTTACAGAAAGCCGAGGTATCAGGGAATTCATTGCCAGATGTACCGGCCCAAATGTATGAAGGGCCCAAGAAACCACCGATGCCAGCTAAATGTACACTGAGATCTCCACTGACACTCAGGTTTCTAGCCAGCCAACAACTTTCATTGAACAAGGCATACGACAGTGATTTCCAATTCTTGAAAGACATCACTCAAAACCAAATACACCAGAATTTAGTAGCTACAACACCAAAACTACACGATTACAAGGACAATCTTGTAAAGCTCAGATGGATGTAGTCTATCTTCCACTTATCGACATGTCCCCAGCTGATCCATCCACAATGTTGACTGCCATGACACAAGCACAGAAACTTACCAATTCCACTGGACAGATCTACACAATATTTACAAATGACCAACAACTCTATTGTATTGCAGTCGACATCATGTTGGTGTAACACCAAACAATTTGTAAACTTTATACCCAGGTTGGGAGGTATGCACACTTTGATGAGCTTGTGGGTGCTGTAGGCAACTTGATGGCTGACACGGGACTGGAAAGCATAATGGAAGTGGCATTCAGTGGTGACGCAAAAATGCTGAGTGGAAAGAATTGTCCCCAGAATGTGAGAGCACTCCGCCTAGTCGTAGAGGAATTACTCCAGTCATAACAATTGTCAGAGAGTGACTTTTTAGTAGTAAGATGTGTGATAGAAGTTTATTAGATGTTAATGTTTTCCACAATATAACAATAAAATTATAACAATTCAATAACAAATGTCTCAATCAACAGTGTACCGAAATGTCTCTTAATATTTATCTTCTATGTTAGATCTCACAATTTCTCATTTACCAAACTTCTCTAATAATTTATGAATATCTTATATCACTTCACTATGATGTCTAGTTTATCTCTACAATCACTCTCTCTAAATTTTACTCTCACTCTATCTGTAGTTTGTACCTATATTTATACTCAAGCTCAACAATGTGGTTTCACAGGAATTCAATAGAATAAAGAATATACTTATACAAATAGGTGTGAGAACAATTCTCTAACCACATGGTTTTATACAACATAGACAATAGGAGTAAAAACAATACTCTAACCAGATGGTGAAACAATACACATTCCCTTCTAGTAAGTGACAGATGACATGGGGGTGGACCTTATAATTATATAATTAGAATTTTAGATATAAAACTATTGATACAAGCAATTACATACTTCAAACATAAACAAATTAAGATACATTTTCTCTTTCTACCATATACTTAGTCTAAGCAACAGATGTAATCATACATGTGTTTGATTATAATGCTTTAGAGATGCCATCAGACTATGTAATTTTTAAAGGACTAAAGAAAACAATAAGTTTTGTGTTAATTTAGATAAAAGTTACAAACTTACTATATTTATCAAAACAATACAAATAACACTATTTTCCAATCTATGACACAATGATACTCAGTCTTATGAGAGATACTGGATCTTATGAGAGAACTACAACACAGAACCTCCCTGAGCCATACTTGTAAGTTGTGGCTGGACAACCTCATCAAACCTGTGCTAATCATTATGCTGTTTATCTGAGCAGAGAGAGAGGGTGACTGGCCCCTTCACCTGTATGCGACAGAACAGATGATGCCCTACTTCTTCTCCTCGGGACACTTCAACTATGCCAGGTAAATTGGCGCCATTTAAATCGGATCATGAAACCTGATATTTTATAACTGTTCACATTTCATTGAGATGCATTCTAGTGCTTTAGTGGCTCATTTTTCTTTTCTTAGTAAAAATATACCTCAATAGTAAAGGGTTCAAGGTATGTGATTAATAGTAGCTTAACTCTTGCTTTTAACATCTATGAGTGCACATGGTGACGGTTTCTTGCATGCGTGTGTTTTCTTTTCTGCACTCAACAGATACTGGTTGTACTATCTGCGATCAATGACAAATATCCCTGAGACTGTCCTGCAGGACTTCATGAAAGGCAACCACATCATGAGGCACCAACAGGGCATCTGGAATGGCATTTCATCTGACCAATTCATCATGTTCACATTTGTGCGTTATGGCCACAGTCATGGGGGAATTATTGGAATCACCCTGAAACCAACCACACTGAAGAGATGGGCTCTGAGTCTGCACTTATGCACCCAACTTCGTAAAGATGTCATGTGAGTCTGATGTCCAGACTGCCGTCACAACACACAAGGAGGAGGGGAAGGCCAGAATCCAGTTGCAGTGATTGCAAGAAAATGCAGAGCAAGCTTGCTACTTGCACTAATCCGTTCAAACCAGAGAACCACCCTCAGGATCATCTCATCAACATCATCACTGGTAGAATAGCACCAACTACTGTAAACATAGACAGTACCATCAGCATCGGGGAACAGCTCATGAAACAATATGAAGTAGGATGGTCAGAAAGTTTTCACAAACCCCTGAGCAAACCAGTTGTTACGATGTCTGTCTCAAAGAAACGAGTGAATATTGACAGTGTAGCTGTTTTTGACACTTCACTGATATACTCACAAGTTCTGTGCCTCAAAAAAGTCAGGAACAGTGATATGAAAGAAGTCCTCCATCATGAACTGGTTGGTGTCCCTCCATCAATGTTCAATGAAAGTGGTGACATGCGCATTGCGACATCAAAGTGAAAACTGAAAAGCATTTTTCGCCCATCACAGATCTCAACCACCTGATGCCATAATCCTAGATGGATGTGCGATTCTGTGGGTTATAGGGTGGCCAGCACATGGGACTATTCAAAGCTATGTTGAGAACTTTGTCAACTATGTTACAGGACATCTGCAAATCACAGATACATATCTAATCTTTGACAGATACTATCAACCCAGCACCAAGGAGACAACCCGTACTTCAAGGCCTGGGAAAGATGTGAGTAGACGGCACCAATTATCAATGACGACTCCTCTTCCACCAAAAAAAGTCTGTCTGACTGTGACCCACAACAAAGTTCAGCTCATTAGCCTCATATGTAAGTACATCCTGAAATCATACCTGAAGGAAGGACACTTCTTGTGACTGGAGCAGAACCTACACCATTAGAGATTTCCAGAGGTGGGGTGACGGAAAGAACGGAGCTGAGAACCACACATGAGGAAGCAGATGTCATCGTTGTTCAGCAGGCAATACATCTGGCTAGTTTGGATAAACAAAGTATCCACATAGTAGCTAATGACACAGACATTTTCACACCATTGCTCCATTACTACAAAGCTCAGAATCTCACCTGCAACCTTGTCATGATTGCTACCAGCACTAGCAGAACTAGCGTTGACATCAAGGCAATTGCAGAGAAAAACCTGGAGACAATGGGTCAAAGAGAAACGCAGTTGGATGATGTGATTGCTGAATGCACTTTGCATGCTGCTATGGTGAGCCTAAGGAGCATGTGAAAAGGGCTCACTTGCAAGCAGTTACATGGCAAAGTGCACTTGCGTCAGAGCCACCTGATTTGAATGCAGTCCATGATGGATGGTCCATGAACACAGGGTCCAATATTTTGGAGCCAGTCGGCTTGCCACCAAATGTATCGCCAGCACCTGTGGACATACTAAAGATGATAAAGTGTGGCTGCGCCTCATCACACCCCTGTTCTTCTGCACGATGTAGCTGTTCTTCTGCCTGCCTGTCCTGCTCTGATTTCTCTGCTTGTCGAGGCAATGATGACTGCAAGAATGTCAATACCATGAATGCTTCTAACACAGAAGACAACCAACAGGATCTGAATGAAGATGACCATTTGGGGCAGCGCTATTGACTCTTATCTCTGCCTTATTTTACCATGTTTATGACAAGATATTAGTAGTTGTTTCAGGCACTGTACCATCTTCATAATCTGACATTATTTTTTTGCTCAATTTCTCTTCAAAATCTTAGACATAAATTCTCTTCTCTCTTTGAAAGCATCAATAATTCAACGAATTTAGAGAATAAAAACTGTGTAAATGTCAAATAAAAGATTGTTTCATGTCTCAAAACCATGAAGTATATTTCTATAGATTCCTTGACCTTCAAAACATACATTTTGACATTAAAACCAAAATAAGACCAAAATAAGACCAAAAGTATATTTCTCGAAAATAAAATGGCGGCCATTTTGAATTTCATTAATGAAAAATTTTCCCAAGGAAGCCACCCATGCTCCCGATGGTTCAACTTAACCCAAAACAACCAAAAAACATCTGTTATATCACAAAACTGGGTTTGGTCAATTTCCGCCAGACTATCAGCCCAAATGAAAATTACACAAAAAAGACTAGTTAATGAAAATTTCCACCCCCAAACACACCAATACAACAAATTATATATTACTTGGCAGTAACAGTTAGACATACCCCCCCCCCAAAAAAAAAAAAAAACAAAACAAAAAACAGTACAGATGAAACCCTGAAAGCCCTAATTGTGTTGAAACCTGTAGCCACAATGCTGTGGGTCCCTCACTGCACCTCTCATGTTGTGGTGTGGGGCATGTTTTTCTAAAATGTTTGCACCCTGTAGTCCATTTTTGAAAGCGTTGTATCTCAACCCTTTCAAAACCAAAGTTTATGCTACATTATTCAGCCAAAGATGTCATTTAGGTCCAAATAGATGCAGTTATTCTTGATGCTATTTTCAAATTAAATAAATGCACAGAAGATGAAACCTTTTATTGGCAATAATATAACAGCAAAATGATAATATATACACAAGCAATAATGTGTGACATATGAATAGCAGAGGACAGGAATTATCTTTAAAATAAAACAATCATATAGTTGTGTACAAAAGTTCACAGTCCATGTAGCACTATTTAAATTTGATCACAATTCTTACTCATTTAATCTGGTTTTTGTCTTAAAAGTGCTTAAATGTTCTATTTACATTTAGAGAGTCACAGTATAACAATATTTCACATTTTAACTGCTGTCCATTTGACCGGGGACCTGCCCCTCATTCATGAATTGTCCCTCTGAAATGAAATATTCCTCTGCCTTTTAGCTGCCCCAATTGCATTACAGCCATCAATGGAATGTCATTGCGATCGAGCACTATAGTACGTTGGCCCTCCCCCACAAAGTGTTCGTGTTGAGTTGTGGGGTATCTGATCCTCAGTAGGCTGTGCAGTACTAGGCAGGCCATGACCACCCTGTTGACCACTGGGGGCTCCTGCTGCAGTGGGCTCTGGAAAATCCTAAAGCGAGACGTCAGGATCCCAAAGGCATTCTCAACCACAGTTCTTCCCCGGCTGTTCCTATAGTTGAAGACCCTCTCCTTCAAGTCCATACCGTGGCTGGAGTAGGGCCTCATTAGCCAGAGCTTGAGGGGGAAGGCGTCGTCCCCAAGGAGGAAAAAGTTCACCCTTGGTCCACCAATCCCCAGAGATTCACTGTCAGGGAAGCCAATGCTGCTGTCCTCTATTTTGTGCCTCAAATCGGTGTGCTTGAAAATCTGAGCATCTGAAGTTGACCCGGCTGCCCCCACGTCCACCCACTTTAACTTGTAATCTCCATCCACCAGGGCCAAGAGTACAATAAAGTGGAATCCCTTGCTGTTGCGGAAGAGGCTGCCTCTCCCTTGTAGACATCTGATTGGAATATGCCTTCCATCCAGGGCACCCACGGCATGTGGATAGTTCCACCTCCAGCGGAATACGGACTCAATCAGCAACCAATCCTCTGGGAGTGTGGGGCACCGCATCACCTGATCTCGATAGGCCCTGGTGATAGTGTCACAGACCTCAGGCACAAACTTTTCGATGGTCAGACTGGCCACCCTGAAGCCATACTGCAGGGTGGTGTAGCTGTCACCTGTAGCAAGATGTCTGAGGGTTACTGCCAACTTCACTCCTGGACTCACAGGATCTCTCATCAAGGTCCTGTCCCTCTGGAACTGAGCAGTGATTCTCTGCTCCAGCTCTTGATAAAGCTCAGGCAGCATCTGGATGAAGTTTCTATATGCCATAGGGTCATCTAAGTGGAGCCTTGGCATCGGTCTGTTGTACTGACCCTCTTCTTCAAGCTCTGCCTGGGTTAGCCAAGGCCTCAACCTATATCTTCTGTGTCTTCTCTGTCTAATAACTGGCAGACCCCCTGGTACACCCCATTTGCTTCTCAACCTGTCTATCATAGCTGAAATGATGAATAACTGCCCCTACATTTCTAACAGTAAGAGTTAAAATTTCTGTCGTGTCTGTCCATATTGGCATCTACATTGTATCTGGCTAGCGAGCTGGACCTTACCCCCTTTTATAGCCATTGGCATCCAGGCATCCAGATATCCAGTGGTCAATACCTGCCATGGAGACACATGTAAAATTGCCTTATCGATAACCGGACATCCGTGAGATAAATAAAGATCCATAAACCCCATCCGTGAGTGTCTGCAAGGTCAGTATACCCATCCAGGGTGTCTTTGTGACATCCTGATGCATCTCTATGCTGTCCTGGTGTGTCCTGGGGTGTTTCAGCCGCACTGCGGGTAGTCACGGATGTGTATCCGGGGGTCATCCACAAGCAACAAAATGCATCCCCAACGTCCTTGTGGCATCCTTATCATCTGTAGAGTGATCGGTGACGCATCCGTAAATCACTCATTTTTCCAACATTCCCCCACCCAAAACCCCACAATCCGCAAGAGATCCTTGGCAGTTACCATATATGGAACCGTGGCCTATATCCGTGGGGGATCCGTGAAAATGTAACTGCCCCCTTACATTGCAAATGTAGGAGTGGTCAGTGGTAAATACTATTGACAACTAAATTTGAAACTAATATTAATACTGTGAAAACACCTACCACTTTTATGCAAGCTTACAAGAGTCTTGAGCTTTCTCACAAGGTCTAAATACTTGTAAATATAAAGTAACAGTAGTATGTGATTGTTACCAGTCTGATATTCTGTTGTAATTGATTACCTGATAACTGCAGTGGTAAGTGTGAATTTTGATAACATAATCCAGTATTGTTATTTATCTGTATTAATAAAAGCAGAGAAACATAAAGATGAATCCTGGTAACCCTATGTCACATGTTGGGACTCTCAAGTATGTTGATAAATTAATACAGTTATGTTATAGTAATAGTTATGTTATAGTAATAGTTAAGTGTATTCTAATAGGTTAATACTAGATGTAGAATTTTAACACAGCTATTTTAATTTAGCTACATGGGCATATATTACATCTTAAAACTGCAGCAAAGGAGCTTCAGGACAAGCCTTTCTGAAATCGATTAGACAAATGTCTCATATGTGTAGGTACATGTGTACTATTTCTATCCTCCTTGAGTCATGGACATGACCACAACCTTGATTGTTCAACCCACAGATAGCATGTGTTTCAACCACTCACAAAAAGGTCATTCATCTGTTGCTTCGCCTATTGCATTGTGTCTTTCATATAGGCCAGTCACCTGAAACTGCGTGTTCATGCATTCCAAAGGCAGTGTTTACACTTCTCCATTCTGACACAAGTAAATCTGACAATCTATGGTTGAATAATGTAAATACAAATGTAAAATCTACTTTTCATGACTTTTGGTTGCAATATCATAACAGGTGCATTACTTCTAATTCTAACTGAACTTTTATAGCGCCTAATCTCTGCTGACTGTAGACTCTAAGGCGCAAGAAATCCAGTTTCCTTGGAAGCAAAAATGGTCAACAAAGATGGAAACACCAGAGTTGTAAAAAACTAGCGAAAGCATACTATCACACTACATGACCGGTGTAATGGTAAATCTTGCCCCCCAAAAATATTCCTCCAGTGAACTAGGTCCATTTCCAACAACCGAGTGTAAAGTAACCAATCTTGAAGAAAGGACATTTTTAATTGAAATAAACTGATTTACTTTCCTGTCGGTGTTTATCACAGGACGGCTTTTCCTGTCGTTTGGTGGGGCCGGTCAGACTGAAGGGATTAGCAATTGTCCATTGGGTAGCGTGTATTAAATACAATAAAAACTAAATCTTGTTGGTCTGGAAGATTGACATTCTCATCCCACTTATTAAATACCAGTACCTCATTCCATTTTTCAAACAAGTTCAAAAACCCTCTTGACAGTGAACCTCCCTGTCCAACCTACTGGCGTTCCATCATTGTCAGTTATTACACTTTAGTCGTACAGCTTCTTTTGCCCACAATTTGTATGACATAGTTAACCTTCCCATCACACATGGAGCAGGGTGACTTTGTGTTCAATCCAGTCAACTGTTATTAGACTTTGGATTGGTTGTACAACTTCTTTTGTCCACTCTTTGTATGACTAATGTTCCAATTACAATGGATTAGACTGATCTTGTCTTATGCACAGAGAAGTCTTAACAAGTCTCTCAATTAACTTCCTCTGCTTCCACAACTGATTGTGGCTTGCAGTTTTCAGTCATCATTTTGAACGGTGGTAGCCTGGGTGTAGGTAAAAAAACTTCTCGGTTGTAACATTTAGCATCTCAGCTGCAAGGCCATATATACTTCATTGAAAAGTCATGAAATTCCCTTAAATTTGACTTTTGTGGAATTTAAAGGTGTTGTGTAAAAGAATAAACAACCTGTTAAAGTACTGAAATCATCTGTATGACAGTAAAATCCTTTATAGACCCTCACAATCACAACAGTCTTAGACCTTAACTAGAAGAATGTTTTTGCTGACAAAAACGAAGCGGCCCTGATGAAAAAGGAAGTCACCCATAAATGATGTCAACATATGCATCATAAGCAATAGAAACTGTGAACTTTATTGCATTGTGTATGTTACTTGTCCCTATTTTCATCTTTAATAAGTGTGCACAATTAAAGTGAGGTCAGCTGAACAATACAATAGCTGGAGATTAAAAACTCCATAATTTCACTGCAAGGTGGCCATAACTTCATTCATATTGGGACTTTAAGGTGACCATAAAATATGAATGTCCCTTTTCTCATCCTTTATAAGTGCATAAAGTTTAGCTCATGTCAGTTGAACAATAAGATAGCTGAAGGCTGAAACTTCCTTTTTCACTGTAAGGTGACCATAACTTCATTCATATTGCGACTTTAAGGTGACCATAATATGAGAATGTCCTTTCAATATCAATATATGTTAGATATGGAAAAAGAAAAGAGCCAGACGGCTTTATTCAAATGTTATGACTTTAGGGGGGCCAAAATTATATTAACAGTTTAAGGTCACCTTAAAGTCAGGATAACCCTTTGGTTTGCCATCCTTTATAGGTGTGCAAAGTTTAACTGAGGTCAGTCGAACAATAAGATACTTGGAGGCTGAAAACCCCCTTATTTCACTTTAAGGTGGCTACAACTCCATTCATACTGAGAGTTTAAGGTGATCATGAGTATTATTTTTATCTACTTTAATACCAGTGATAATTTCAATATAAAAAAATGGAAAAAGAAAGGAGCCAGAGGATTTTATTCAAATTTGATGACTTTAAGCAGGCCATATGTCCATTAACATTTCGAGTTTAAGATCACCATAAAGTCAGGATATTCCTTGGGCAAATCTTAATATATGTGCCAAGTTTGGTTGAAAAAAGTGAAAAACTAAGTGAACTGGAGGGCTAAAACCCCCTTTTTTGACATTAAGGTGACCTTAAGATTGCAGATACAGGGCTAAAACTTCGGCATGTGAAAGATTATCAAAAAGTAGCTGAATAAGTTATTCCAACAAAATGCCGAAATCCTAACCGTTTTTGAGATACAGACCAAGTACCCATTTTTAAAAAATTAAAAAAAATAAAACGCCTCCCATTCAGGTATCTATGGTGCGATTGATGAGAAAATCCTTTCCGACCTTGGCAATTTGGTCTAGAATGTACGTGATAAATTTTATAGCACAGGTGTGTGAGTTTTTTTCCGAAACGCGATGACGGGGTGTTTTTGAGTTATGCTTAAGGTTACCTTAAGTAAAGCTTAAGGTCTGCGCAAAGTATCCCCAAAATTTTTCACGCCCCTATAGTTTTAAAGAAAGATAAGAAGGAAAGAAAAATTTGAAAGGCTAAGAAGTTATTCAAGGGAGACCATAATCCGGCGGCGATCAGTCGAACTTCGGTGAAAACAAATAAGCGTCCCTGACGGGCCACGGATGATCCGCCGAATCACGCCAGGTTTCCTAATTTGGAAAATGTTTGAAAATGTTGAGTGATTTACAGATCATATTTTGTGTCTGTAAGGTCATCCTTAACATCCGTAATGTCCATCTGAGATCCGTAGCGGCATGCCGCGGTAGCATAGTCACATGTCAAGGATCAGATAAGATCCCTAGGCCGTTACGGAAAAATCAGTTTGATTTTTCCGTCAAGTCTTTGCACAGCTTAGTAGCCGTAGCTCTTCCATATCTCATCCGTGAGTGTCCTTATTGTCCGTAAACCCATCCTGGATGTCCTTGTGGCATCCCTTTTATCCTTGACACTTCCGCGTCAACAAATATCCCCCAAAACATTGCCGGATCTAACCGAATCTGTTCCGGACTGAAACGGAAAGGGTTTGCGGATTAAACACTCAAAAGACTAATCCTTTGTGTAGTCTTTTCATCCACAAACCTGTCCTTGGAGCACCATAGGAGATCCGTAAATCTTTTACATGACCCACCCTCATCCCTTGCCAGTTACCATATATAGAACTGTGGTGCATCTGGTTTGTGTAACCGGCCCCTCACTGTTTGGACCTGTATATTATGTTGTAATTCCCATGCATATGTTAGGATGACTGGTTTAGTATCACTTATGGCAGTGCACTGATCAAGTGATTTTGAATGCACTTTAACCGTTCAACTTCCAGCTTCAGTTCGTGTAAGCTAATTAAACCAGTTTTAAGCACCACAGTTACTGCCACTGTAGCCTAGTGAGCAACACACCCAGGAACAAAGAGGACCTGGGATCAATCCCAAGTACAGCAGATACATAGTGGCTGAAATGACCACTTAAAATGGAGGTCCTCTGTCTCCTATCCCCAGTGGCAGGCTACAGATTCTCAGGGACATCAATAAATG
Source organism: Sabellastarte sp. h YS-2021 (assembly GCA_964017235.1). Classification (NCBI taxonomy): domain Eukaryota; kingdom Metazoa; phylum Annelida; class Polychaeta; order Sabellida; family Sabellidae; genus Sabellastarte; species Sabellastarte sp. h YS-2021. Next base: position 22,748,047 of record OZ024928.1, read on the forward strand.
ATCATCCCTGAGAATCTCTTTCAGTTTGGGGATGGTCAGTCAAAAGACAGCTTGGGCTGTACTTGTGTAGTCAGGATGGGTCACACAGCTCTTTGAGTCCTGTGGTTAAAATATTATGTGTGGAGTATAAATCTATGGAAAAAAGTAAACTAACCAGGCTATTTTTAAGTACCCATGTTACTGTAAAACAGGAAAATAAGCATAAACTGATGAGGAAAGAAAAGAAATTTCCAAGGTTTATTTCAACAGTCTTTTATTTCACATAATCTCCAGACTTATATATATCAAGATTACACAAGAGTAAATACACTTCTAGTTCCAGATTTTAAGATTACTAGTAGCAATAAAATAGTAATTAACTAATATTAACATTATTTACTACACAAAATAATGCACCCATTGTATACACACACATATATACCAATGTGCACAAGTGTATATCCACAAAAGGTTGGAAAATGACAGAATCACACACATCATCTGACAGTCTTCAATTAGGTTGACAAAATAAACTACATTTTTTTTCTTACTAATAACAAACCTCTGTTGAAACATCTTATCTAATCCTTATCTATATATATTGACTTATTTAGCACGCATGGAGTGAGTCAGTAGTTTTCTCGGTTAAGGAGTTACGTTTATGTCAAGTTACTGGGAATATTAAGGGGTACAACAGGAGGTTTGATGACCCAAAATAGCTTGCAGATTACTATAAATGATCACTTTACGTCAAGAAATAGATAAGAGGGACTTTAGTACATTTAAAAAGATATAATTGTCAGATAAGACCAAAAATATATTAATCTGCAAAATTTCATTGATTATATATACACACCTAATGATTTTATTAGTCATAAATACCCTCTTGAGTTGAAGGGGTTGTTTTTAGTCCAAAGAGAAGATTGACAACCAGAAATAGCTTACTGGTTACTACAATCGCATTATGTAAAAAATAATAAAGAGTTTTAGCAGGTATTTTTTTAACTGTCAAAAAAGGCCGTTGCTATAACATTTGTGTTTCTTGCTATAACAAAAACTATGAAATAAGCAGGACTTTTTCAATATTAAATTTCAAACAAACCTTTCCGTGTATTGTGTTTTTCCAATTAACCGTAGTGTACATGTAGGTATAGCCTACAATTCAGACATTTTTACCAAGATATTAAAACAACAAAGGACATCAAATGAGTTTTACCTGCTTCAGTCTTTACTAATATTTTCTGCTGTTATTATGGTCAAAAGTGAAACTAAATATGGCCTTTGCGAAGCACATCTTTGTTTGAAAACAGGAAAATATTCAACTGATACACACCCTTCATTAACAAAACAAAAAAGGATGCACTTGACTGGGTGTTTATACAGTGACTAATGAGGACTACAATAGAACCGAAAGCCAAGTGTCTTTGTGAAAATGATATTTTTGCATCTGGGACAAACTCTGATTGAAGTAAATTTTAATACGGATTGGCTCAAAGGATGGCACCAGTAAACAAATATACAGCTGAACTGTGCTTAGTTAAATCTCAAGGAACAGGGCTTAAATTTGATTTTCCCCCAAAAAATCTGCCAACAATGGATCCCCAATAGTTTCATGCCGTCTGCTTAAAGAGAAATTCCACTTGTAAGGTTTATTCTTAAAATGGCTGAACTGTACTAACATGGCATCTAAGGTGGACCTTCTTAAAAGAAAATATTATTATTACTACTCGACTCCAAACAAAATACAGTGTTTATGGGTTAACTGTTAATGTTACTTTAGTTAACATTTCTGTTTACTTAACTATTCAGATATGTGTTGTAAACTACAAATTCTCTAAATATCTTCTAGGAATCATAGAAATCCACTCACTGCAAATATGTCATAGTTTATTTACAAAACACACAGATATGCGGGCAACATAAGTAGACAGTTATTTCAGTGTCTCTTAACCATGTTGAAAAACATACTTAGTTGATAAATTACCATGTCTACCAAAACAACAGTCAACAATTACTTTAATGTCACTAAAATTACAGGCATAGTAATTCCTGAGGGTTGGATTTTCCTCTTGATAAATTACTTTCATAGTTGTAGAAAACTCAAGATAATATTTTTCATAAAATTGTACATAAACATTCTGTAACCTATACTATCACACATCGGACAATTTTCATTATTTTTACAGAAAGTGAAAACTATTTCTCTACTTTGTAGCAACATATTAAATTCTCAAGCATTCTTACGCATTCAAAACCCTTTTACAGTGAACAGACTTCTAAGAGTGAGCTTTCTATGTACAAGTATATACTCAATGGGAAAAGTTGAATCATCCAAGGATTTATGGTCACGTTGACGTTAAAAGTCACCATGTATACTTTCTCCAACAATTTGTCCATTTAATTATTCTGCTTGTAAAAATACCTAATTTAGAAAAGGTTTCTATATTTGTTTACGAATCCAAAAATGAAAGTCATCGAACAGATTATCATGTTTTTATTTTATTTCAATATTCATGTTTACAAAGATATTGAGTCATTCTGAGATAAAATACAGATAAATAATCTTTACACATGATGCGTTGACGAATCAACTTTCCCCACACGCTATGGTGAATAAGGCACATGATGTGTAGTGGTTCAAATACACAAGACATACACATAGACTAGAGGACCCTTTGTATCACAGTCATTGTATCCCTAACAGCACCCTTATTGAAATACATGCTGATCTCTACAGCCTGGATTTATCACAATCACCCTTCACTTCCAAACGATTGCCCAAGAAAGAATAGGTCGCCGATAAACAGCCTTATGTAGTTACATATTTTAACTAGATGCCTGCTTTGCTGGTGTGCAAAAACTTAACCATATTTCCACTCCCAGACCATAAACTGTTAAGGTATGGTACACACTAGTGACCAAATGATACTCTCTGTCAGTTGAATTGGTGGGAGCGGAGATTTAGTAAGCATGGAGCCAGTATTTCATCCCGAAAAAACTGAAAATGCTGAATTTTTGTCACAAGTGTCAGCAAACCAGAAAATATATTCCGAAATGGAGTAGATGTTGGCTATTTCACTAACAGAGTGTACAATTACTGTGTTTACTATAAATAGACACACATTTTCTTATGACATCACAAAAAACTTAAAAATCCTCAATATTTTCATTTTTGATATTTTATGAAATGGAAGAGAAACAGAAATGTATTACAAAGACAAGTTTCAACCTTTCATTGGGGCCGTCAAATGAGCCTGAATTTGTTCCCTTTGAGTTTTCAGCTTGAGTACCAAACTTAAGTTACCTTATGGCAGTGTTACACATCGACAAATACTGTAAAATCATGCGACTTAAAAAGGCCACTTACAACCATACTCTGTGTCACAAAGCAACAATACACCCGATTATCTCAGATGGAAATCAGTTGGTAAAAGTATCATAACTTTACAGTATAAAAAGTCTGAGAATTCACACAGAGACTCAATTAAATGCATGAATTACACGAAAATCACGCACAAAACACATAAACAGGAGACCCGACATCACAGATATTCATTGCAACTTAAAAACTTGAAACTTATTAATTTGGCCAGACATACAAGTATGTAGGTCCACTAATTGTCAAGACAAAAACTAAATAAAGAATATTTATCATTTATAATATGACCTTTATACTATGTGTAAGTGACAAATTTCAAATAATTGGCCAAACAATGACACTAACAAGTGGAAAGTTTATAATGTCATCAACTAATTATTTAATTTATAAAATAATAAAATATTCTTACAATCTATCCCCCCCCCCCCCCCCCCCCCCCCCCCCCCCCCCCCCCCCCCCAAGTCTATTTGGTCTGTTTCATAACACACTGAATAATAAAAGTATTAATAAAAAGAATATTTCCAAAGAGTTGGTTTGAATTTCATCATTCCTATATTTATATTATATAAATGTTTTAGCCTGTGTACGTGAGGCATAACATTTGACTAAGAACTCTGTGAGACCTTTTTTTTCCACTCGAATTCTTTCCTTCTGTACATGCATATTCAGATGTAGGACCAAGCCTATTCATTGAATTCAATGAATCATATGTCTTCAGGACAAAACTATCCAAAAGGAAACAATCCTACCAGAAGTTCTAACCAGAGTATTGCGAAATCCTAACCACAATTTCATAGGCAGAGAGCTTTACACTTGGTCAAAAGTGCACTTTAAACACAGACCACAATATCGATTGCTTACTTCACGTCTACTCTGCCCAGAGAAAAAAATTACAAGCTTAGTTAAATATGAATTTTCAATTTATTTTGTTTCTACTACTTGTTTTTGTTGGTATTCAGATTTGAATTTATAGGGGAGAAAGAACATGAGATGCAAACAAAATACATTTACCATAACCTTTGAATGTTTAAAAGAAAAGTAAAAGGGGGTGGGGGTGGGGGGGGGGTTCCATTATCTAATCTTGAAGAATTGATACAACTGTAGGGGGGGCTTTGTGTTGTACTGACTAATCACCATAGATTTACACAAATCTTTTGTTTGTTTTTTTTATACAGTCATGAACAATATGGTGTTTATGGCATAGAATCAGCCAATCTGCCTGAGGTCATGGGCGGCCTCATTAGTACAGTTGAAGGAACCTTTCTCTTTTCTCAGTAGATATATAGGTGATTACTGCTTTGGCAAAAAAATCTAGATGTATTTTACTATTGTAAGGTAATGAATTCACACTTGATTCATTTCACGTCCTATTTGAAAACTGTCCATGCTATGAGGTTGTACAGAATGAATAACAAAACTTAATGAAGTGAAAATAAGGTACCCCCCACCTCACTAGAATATCTGTTATGTCTCCTTACACAAAAGAAATCCAGTCTTATTATCAGTCAAACTTAAAACAAGCAGAGCAAGTGAAATTAAATCAAAGCAAAATGCTTATAAACAACAAATTACTCTGTCACAAAATAATGAGAACATAATCACACAAGCTATGGAGTTATTCACCTCTCAGTGGGTTAGCAAAAAAAACCAACATAATACTTCAAAGGAAACTGTCTCAAATCACAAAATCTGACATACGAGAGAAAAAGTAAACAACAAACAAAAAATGCAATCTCTGAAAAATGCAATCTCTCTAATGAAAGATGGCAAACACGATCAGTCATTTTCTGATCAGTCTCAGTCATTTTCTCAAATTTATCAGTCATTTTCTGATGTCTGATACACATCACATACTACTCAACCTATCTGCTGTACGTTTGCAGATATTTGAGAACTTGTTGGCCACTTTTCCCTGCAAATGGTGTCCATATCAAATAGTACAGACTAGAAGTACACTGTACTTTCTGATGTAAACAGTAAACTGCTGTTCTCTCAAACCACATTCAGGAACATAAACATTCAAATTGTGGGGTTTTAAACAGAATGCAAAGAGTTCTTTTCATGGAGGTATTGTGGGGACTGAACAAGTACCTATATGTATCTATATAAACAGTTAAGTTATCTACCAATAGTTCTAAATAGCAGGAAATATGCATAAATATGAATTTTCTACGTCGCACAAATGCATAAAATCATGTATGACTCTGATATCACAGTGGTGTTTTAGGCTGGTTTCTTCTGTCACACCTAGGCTGGTTCCTGATTTCTGCCGTAGATAGATCATGTAATGATATACATAAATAATAAAGTTTGACTTTCAAGATTCTGTCTTTCATAATGTGGTTAGGCTTCTATTTAGTGATATGCATAGCATTATTTTGTCTGTATTTTTTTTGTCATTTTGTATTTTATTTTGTATTTTATGTCCAAGGTAAAAAATAATGTTTTTGCTTTTGCCAACATGATGATCGCGTAATACTTTTCAGGTTACTATTTCTTCCTCCTTCAAAAGTCGCAGGTTTCTTTCAAGATCTAGCCTTAAAAGCCTCGGATTTCTTCCAAGTTTCTGCCCCTAAGGCTGTCAATTTGTTCTGAGTTCCCTCATTTCCAGTTGTGGCTTTGGCCATACTTTTCAAGCTGTCTTCTAAAGTCCCTGGGTTTGGTTCAACTCCCAAGTTCTGGCCACTACAGCCCGAGGTTCGTGCCCAGCTCTCGCTGCAGTTTGCCCTCGTTGATGCTCTGTTCGAACTCCATAAGCTGACCCATGAAGTTGAGGTTAGGTGCAATGATGGAGCGTTTGCTCTTCACATACTTGAAGATGTCGTCCAGAGCCATCTGTGAGTGCTTCATGATGTAAGCCATAGTGATGGTTGCAGAGCGGGATACACCAGCCTGGCAATGCACCAAAACACGGCCACCCGACTTCCTGGTCTCGTCTGGAAAATACGGAAAAATAGAGGAAGTTAGACAGGAATGACTAATCGATTTTGTACTTTAACACTCACTGTTAATGCTATTTCATCACTCTTGAAGAGTGACTTGTTTATGTGAAAATAATAAGTAATTTTTAATGTAAAAATTTAGTAATTTACAACTAACATATTCAAGGACAGTTTTATGGGAATACTTAATAAACTACCGATTCTAAACAAAAAAGAGAAATGCTGTTCCTACAATTTAACTATGAATATTCTATCTGTTCTGTTATTATTATAGACTGAATTCATTGTATTTGTAGCTCAAGAAATAGAGGCATACAGTCTCTGGCTCTATGCAGGACTTGTGTCTGGGTCAACATCATCGAAACCTACTATTTCCATCCAATTAACAATTCTGATGAAATTCCGTTTGAAAATTGAAGCCAGATTTGATTAATTTTTCTTTTCTTGTTCAACCTTCTATGGTGCCCAGAAGGCTACTAGTGTAGAATGAAACACATCATCGTCATACTGCTGATGTAACTGAGTCACATAAATTACCAGACTGCTACACTTCCTCCTGTGTTTTTGTTTGTGTTTTTGTTTACACTCTGGTTTTTCACTCTCTCTGTAGAGCAGAGTTAGACACACTATAACACACACATCTCTCTTACGTAGGCTGGTTGTTTACAACATGATACCGGAGTGGATTTAATGATTTCTTCAGATTCCAGTACACTACTTATGACCCACCGGTATTATGGCCGCCACAGGTTTGTGTAAAACAGATAAATACTTTTTCCTTTGACATAGTCTCTTGGAAAACCCTGCACGCACACACACACACACACACACACACACACACCCCCCCCCATCATAAGGAGTAGGAATTCTATCAATTTAGATCTTAATAAAAACCGTAGATTTGGTGTGGATATTTGTCTCAGCCTTCATAAAAATGTACCTTATCGATCAGACATAACAGAGGATTGTATTTTTTATTGAGAACTGCAGATTATGTTTGTATCATTATCATTACTTGGTATCAACAGGAAATCTGACACAAACACAGGTTTATCTGAACAACAAGGATTGTGATTATATCACTTTTCTTCTGCTACAGTAAAGATCATGAAATTAACTAAAGAGGTTTAGAAAAAAAAAATCTGTAAAATTTTCATAATTTTGTATTTATTCCAGAAACTCAGAAATCCTAGTTTACTTGGTAATAATTTGCTAAATTTTTCTCTGCGTATAAATAAGGCATATATGGATCCTTGATCAATCTAACATTTTCTCTCAGTCTCAATTGTTTATATATTTTTGATAGTTTTTTTTTTAAAATACCTCATTTGTAAAAGTAGAATGACACAGAAAGTTTTAAATAACTATACCGTCTGTATGAGGCTTACACAAGCATTCAGATTTTCTTTTTTGTCAGCAAAGTATACTATTTCCATATGTTTGGCAAAAGCAGAAATGTCTTGCCTCCCTTCAATGTTTGTTAAGTTTCCATTTTCACTTTTTTTCATTTCTACCACTGGGATATAAACCTATTTTGCAATGTTGGACTTTGTGTATAGCGGGAAAAACTGTACACACAAAATAGGCCATGAATTTTATTTGCTTTTGAGTTGAAAGAAAATGGAATTCCACTATTTCCTCACACGTGTAAAACACTCAACTGGGACGTTTTTGGACCCTGCTACAGGTTTTACTGAATCTTCTTTGTTTGTTGTAAAAATAGCCCTTTTTTCTTGGTTTCTTTAAATAACTCCTGACTATTTTCCTTCTACTAGATTTTGGAGTGATCTAATCTGAATGTATTGAGATACACAAAGCTTTTTAAAACTTTTAAACATGCTTAACACGTTTACACAAAGTCGTGCATATTTTGGAGATCCCGTTGCTTATAATTTCAGACTTTTTCTCGAGTTTTAAGGTTCACCCTTGGCAATCTCACTTAAAATGTATGCATCCTTTCTGGAAATACCGATACTCACTCTATTTCAGTTTTTTTACAGATGAGCATTTGCCACGCCCACACCTTTCCAATTCAGCAGTTGTTTTTAAACATATATATATATATTTTTTGGAAATGGGTTTGAATTAAACTAATATATAGCCAAACGTTCTAAATACTAATTCTGCAGAAGATTTAAATCCCAATAGCAGAGATGAGGCACCAATGTGTTAACCATGATGAACCCTTGGAATCTTATCTTGAAAGCCGAACCTATCATTTGCAGAACCTATACTCGAATGATCGAATCAATATATGAATTTTTCCTGACAAGTTTGGTGTGTAACACATAAAATATGGACTTGATCCAGGGAACTGGAAATCAAAGAGTCTTCAACTGAGCTGAAGACATTCCTGAAGTCTAAGCAATAATGAGTACAGATAAGCAAACAGCTGTTTACTGGACACCTACCTATGAATTCAATGGCTTCCTGGAAGTACTGGCTGAGGTTCTGGCGCCCGCTATCGGAGGCTGGTAGTCGCCGGTAACAGATGCCTTTGTCCTCGAAATAGAGTGGAATGTGTGAGGTACAGTTGAGGATGTGGGTGATACCCAATTCTTGCAGCAACTCAAGATTGGCAACATCACGTTCATTGCCTTGAATAGAGAGGGAGGGGAAATATAAAGTAATAGTCAGAGAAATAAAGTAGGGGGGAAGGATAAACCTCTGTAAATATATTTATGTCACCTAAAACTAAATCGTGGGCTTGGTAGCGGGGCAAAGACACCACTGTTACAATAAGTACTGTATTTTTTCAAAATATGGCCCGGGCGTTAATTATTTTCAAGTGGCATTAGACCAGGTGTTCAATTAAACCAGGCGTTCTTTTGGAAATTTATGGTACTGAAGCATATAGGAGACTCACCAGTGGAATTCATACCTATGTCCAAAACAAAGTAGCTTGGAGCCCCCCAACATCATGAACCATTGTATTTTAGTGGGTACAGGTGGACATAAGCCACAACTGGATAAAAATCAGGTTACAATACAGAGACCACAACATTTGGCATAATCCAAGTTGAGCAATTATTGAAATACTGACAATGGGGCCAAAACTTGCATTAAATAGCCCTTTTCTAAGTTTTAAATAAAGCTGACATACCTATATAGAGAAATGGCAGCACCCTGGAGGCTGTGGCAGTGTCTATATCATCTGAGACTATGGGGGTGGTAGGTGAGTAGAGTGGGGCATTCACTGGGGGTTTGGGGTCTTCACAGAACTCCTCAAAAAGACTGTGGAACTCTGCCAAACCACCTACAAGTCAAAGCAATGAAAGTCATTTACAAAACTCTACTTAAATAGGGTCTAAAAGGATTGACATTGTCTGAGATATATGTATAATTTTAATTAATTTATATCACAAATAGCATGGCAAATACACTGAAACGTTAAAATCATAAAGTGAACCGATTTTTGTCATAGTTTACTTAATATTATTTCAAAAAGGTTGATTTTTTTTCCTCTTTCCGTTTGTGTATGTTAGAAATTAGACAAGATATATATTCATCTAAACTTTATACTACACACCATATTTCCTGGTTAATGCAGTACTTGGTAAATTGACTGGTTCATAAAATGTTTCATTTATTTATTTGTACAAAGTATGACAAACAGTATCAAAACACGAGGATGTGGATAGTAAAACTCCTCTATAGTCTGAAATTGAAAAGAGAATGAAACAATGTATACACCATGACTCAGTACTAGTCAGTAGATGGGATCCTAGTTGACATTTTACTGAAATTACCATGAACAACACAGTTAAATGGGGGATATGACTGTATTTTACAATTATAGCCGCTTGCAGCAAATTTTATATATCAAACCTAACCTCTGTCTCAAAGTTATGAAAATCAATTGTATTTAAAGCAACTGCTCTATGTGCAAAAATATTATCTTACATGTGAGAAATGTAACTGAATCTGTTAGAAAATAATGTCTTGTGAGATTGAATTTATCACTTCAATGTTTTCTGTAATTTATTATTATTTTAATTTTTTTTAATTTAAAGTGTTTTCAAAAAAAAAAAAAAAAAAAAATTTAAAGAAGCATTCAACTTGCTTACACTCGTTTCAGTCATTTTTATCCGTGTTTTTTTATTTAAAACTTCAATATTTTTAAAGGAAAATAACCAAAGTTCCAGACAGGCTATCAGTCAGTGCTCTCGAATGTATTGCGAAATACTACCACAATTTAAGTGTGTCACTTGTTTTGGGAATTACCTGAACTTGTTCAAACAGTGAACCATTTTCAAGAGATGTTTACTGAATCTTAATCAAGTGGATTATATTATCCTCTACATTTACGATGACCACTGATCTGAGAATAACATTAAATTTAAGATTGAGGCAAATATGAAGCTTGATGAGCATATCTCACTATATAACTGCTTCATCAGTCTAACTTTCTACTTTTCCCCATAACAACACATAAAATCTCTATTTTAATCTTTTGTTGCCCCCCCCCAACTGCTTTTGTGTTTCTTAAATATATTGTGAAATGTTTTGGATCAAATGCACAAGACTCATTCATACCATAAGTGGGACTTATCTAAAGTAAGATTTGGTCATCTGCCAACTAAGTAAACAACATTTATACAACCGCTGATCTCAAGGTTTTGATTGATCATGGAAAAAAAGGACTGGTTAATGTGAGCCTGCCTATGAAAACATGCCAGTGGAAAGAATGAGTCACTTCTCAACATATGCAACAGACATAATACCAATGCGCCACCTAGGGAGCTCGGCTTGAACTATGCTGAGGCATGGTAATTTGAGGTTATGGTTGATCTTAACATGAATTTATGTATTTTTCCCATCAAATGAAACATGGTTTATACCTTTGTGTGATGCCTTTATGTTGTAAAACTGAAATTTATTTACAAAGAAATTTCTGTAAATGTGTAACCCTATATATTCTTGAGAAATCTAAATAACAGCAAGATAGTCTTATCTTTTAAGTGTTAAGTAGGAACTACCATAACCTACTTCACTGCAGAAAATTTTTTTTACAGATGTTCACGTGAACACTTGCTGTCTGAAATGACCTTGTACTTTGTTTCTGTACATACAGATCAATGAAAAACTGGTGTAAATTTATCTGGAGATCAATACTTCAACAATACATAGTTGAGATTGGGTTAGTCCTTATCTTAATTCTTAACCCAATTAATATGCTTAACTTTAAGGTTACTTAACAACGCCGTATTAAGGTGTATGATAGCTTTTCATTTTTAACTTCTAGTTTGAATCTATTATTTGGTAATTCACATAAAAATGTATTATTTGTAAAATTTTAAATATTAACAATTACAGCTGTTATATATCCACTTTCCACTGTTCTAAATATAAGGTGCATAAAAACTGAAGGGGATTTTCTAAATGTGTATGTTTACATCATGATAATCAGTCAATTGGTGGTCCTTTTTGGTTCTTATCATTAACAGCCCTTCTAGAACAAAATAAATTGGTTGTGAAAAGGCATAACTTTATTCTATTTCACACCACACATAAGTCCTTTTGGTGTTACATAAACCACAACCTTAAAATAGAGTTTATGTAATGCTCTCAAAACAGAACCCAGCTTGTTAGACTTAAGAATACTTCAACAGGCTAGGTTTGTACAGAAAGGATGCATGTGCTAAAGCCTTGTTTGATTCTCCTAAGTCCTTATGACTATGTCTTATATCACTCAAATTTTGATTCTCAGCCAAAACAAGTATACATACACTCCAACTCTGTTTTTTTTTGTGGTCTGACTTGGGGGTCTGTTGAGATGAATAAGAAATAATAGAAGCATAAATGTGAATGAAACACTGACAAATAAGGCATGGATTGTGGTCAGAACTTGCAATTTACATGGATTAAAGTGGTTTTATATATTGGCGAAAAGAGTGGAAACAAAACTGTCCCGAATAAATGCTTATGACTTGTACAAAGTTATTCATACATGTTTGTACAAACACAATCCAAAGGAATTTCTGTAATGGTTCTTGTAACACCTCAAGTACTTCATTAGGTTGTATCTACTTTACCAAGTTCTAAAATCTTGCACTTAATTTGAAAGAAGGCTCATTAGATTCACAATTCACTGAATGACATACATGTGACTGTGACATATGACAACAGTAGAACTGTATTGAATTTAGTTTTTTGTCCGACATATTCACATTTTATAACGTTTTCTACACCCCAACCAACCAATGTGATTATATAGTCTTATCATGCATATACAATGTCAAAATGTTGGGCATTTGAAGCGGTGGAGGAAAGTAATGTGCACTAGTTGTTAAACGAACCCATGCTCAGAGAGGCAAATGTTACTACTACTGTACTACACCATCATGCCCTTACAAATATCACAACTAAACTTGGTACAAAATTTCAACACATGGACTCATATTCTGTACATTTTTAGCCCAGCACCGTCAGAGAACCTTTGTTAAATCCTATACATCATTTAATAGAAAATAAGAAATCATCTGTACCCACCTTTCAGGAAGTATACAGTTTTGCCCTCTTTTGCCAGTGAAGCTGCCACCAATCTTAGACTACAGTCTTTTTCTGTTGAGATCTGAGTAGAATTATCGTCATACACCACGACTTCAGTGCCAGGATGAGTGAGGAAACGCTCCTTGGCCAACGCACACTTGATGACCTGACAAAGGGTCAGTTTACCACTCTGCAGCCTTTTCTTGGTGAGGCGGTCGGCACAGCCAATGTTCATAGCACCTTTTATGTGACATAGATTATATGAAATGAAAGAACGACAGTCAACAACCATCGGAGGTGGTAGTGGCCCATTGTCGCCCAGTTTTGCTGACAGTTCCACTGAGGTAATGCTTTTAGGCTCCAGAGCTCCCAAGATTTTGTCTTTCAGTTTCAGATCACTCCCACAGTTGTCCCTGATGGATAGCTTAGCAATGGAGCTCACCATATTGTTCACTTGGTTTTCGTGACACTGAGCACATCCCATTAACAGAGGCTGTGAGTTACTCGTCGATAGCACTTTCCCCCTCATATCCCTGCATGGTGATGGGCTATTGACTTTTGCCCGTAGTCGGCGGGTGCTTGGGCTGGCTGCTCTGTGGAGACGGGGCGAGTTCTTTGGTGAGTTGAAGTTAAATGGAGCGGCTGGTCGGTTGACCACGGCAGTGGATGCTGCTAAACTATTGGCATACATGGTGGCAGAGAAGTCAGCTGCTTGGCGAAAATTGGCTGGGGTAATTACTCCTACTGAAGACATCAAGTCTTTTTGCTAGTCTTTGTAAAGCAGAAATAACACTAAAACTCCTTCCTTCACAAATGCTACACTTCAAAAAAAAAAGAGACTTCTTCTTGGGTTATGAATGTGTGGCGTTGAAGATAACTGGTATAATTTCGGTCGTTTGATGTCCACAGATGATTTTCGGAGGTTGGCAAGTTCGGTGATAGGTATCCTCGAAAACAGAAAAACCGTGCAGGGGTTAAAATCCAATATACAAATATAACGGACAAGATTCTATACAAGCACAAACAGTATTAATATACAGGATATTATAGATACAAAAGACAAGTTTAAAATGCAATACTGTTTCAGAAACAAACCCCCCACACACAGACAAAAGCACTAATAGTTCAGACTAGATGAAACTTGAAGGCTTCTCATGCTCACCACGTGTATATATAGGGAAATCCGTGCTACGTCATCAGGTCTGACAGCATTGCGAAATCCAAAATTAGAAGACGGATTTTCCCGAAAGTTCTTTTCGGCTCTTTCCGCCAATGGTGTCATACCTAATATTATGTAGTGTTGCGAGTCACAGCCAGTTCAATAAATCGATGATTTATTTATAAATACAGAATGTAATCAGATGAAAAGCTATAGATAAAACACATGGATTAATTGTGTTTCTAAGTGGTCAGTCCTGTAAATAGCTTATGTGCTTATTTCAAACATTTTTTTGCTGTTTCATTGGCAATGTGTAATGAGGTTTCAGTGGATCAGTCATTTTTACATGGCAATGCACATACATAGTGTCATCGTTATGGAGGATATAAATAATTAAAATAAATGGGAGTAACATTTAGTCAAAAAGTTAATCACTGTCTTACTAATGCACTAGGCGTTTTTCGAAACCTGTTGTGATTTGCCCGTTAAGTCATACGTTTTAATTTCGGATTCTAAAACCAAATTTCTGAAACCTTAGTTACAGTTAAATGATTAGGGGCATTTACTTTTCAAGTGATTTCAAACGTCCAAAATCGGAATTTGTAAGAATAATTATCGTTAATTGTTATTAACCATTTTAAGCAGCATCGAAAATAAAGAAAATATCGTTCTATTTTAAAGAAAAAACACTATGTTCCTTTCTCATTCTCGTTTGGATATATATTAGGATTTTTTCGCATGTAGTTTTTGACACGTGGGAAGATAACACATTGAAAAAGGCTGTTTTGAGCACGAATTAATGAGATAGATTCTAATTTGAGGCAGCGTTTGGAAACTTCTATGTATTTTTTCCGAAAAAAAAAAAAAAAAAAAAAATATATATATATATAACACCTGAAATGCTAACAATTAGACATGTGGAAAAATCCTCTCCATGCAAGCGTGGGTTGTTTAACATGTACATTTGCTGATTTCAGAACTTCATTATTGTATTCTTAAGTACATAAGATGTATTTGTTTTATCTATGTGGGTTTAGGATCTATTGATGTTCTTAAAAAGTTGTGTCCATTAAACTGGGACATTTATGAATAAGATATTTACTCAAACTAGGAATCTTTTTTTTTTTTCGTTTGATTAATTAGGATATTAGGGAAGGTCTTGATTTCCAACTACTATCTCCCACATGATATCAATGTGGTCAATACTTCATACTTACTGCATTTAAAAATAAAAAATAGAAACCATTCACTTTAATCTATTTTATTATTTTGTACAAATTCGGTTTTGTACTGTGATGTCTTAATTAAAAGACATATCAATTTGGACCAATAACATAAGCTTTTAAATCCTGTCAAACAGCTGCTTGTGATCTACCTCAAAACCTGTTTGCTAGCATCCTATATGGAACAAAAAATGCTGTTACTTTTAAATCCAGGAATCAGCCAGTCTCAATGTTTTGGTGCTTTTAGGTAAGAATGGGAGACAGCAATTTTGAGTTTAAGTAGTCTTTAATAACTTTTACTAGATTATTACTCCTCAGGTAGAACACAATGACGTTGTGCCCTCAGCTGTGGTTAACACACTCTCTTTCTACCTTAGAGGTTATTGGTTTGACTCCAGCTCCCACCTTATGTGGAAACTTGGTCGTTGCTTTCCATGCCCAAATCAGTCATTCAATCACTCATTCACTAATACCCAACTATGTGACAAGCAATGAGTTATCTCTGACGGTCTTACATTAAAAGTATATATATTTCAGTTTTTGAGTATTGTTGAGTCACTAACACACTACTTCTACTACTGGGCAGTCAGTCCTGGCCATAATAGCATGTGAGATTTTCACTTGTAAACCGCGGTATCTCGCACAGAATTCTAACTACTATAATGTGTCTGACTTCCTCCATCGAAGTGTGACCTACACAATAGGTTGAAAATGCTGTTTAACCCAAATAAATTCATATAATTGAAGTAGATCTGTAGTTTAAAATGACTTTGCTGATGAGTGCAAGCCATAATGTTAACCCTAATTGACTGTCCTATTGGATATGTTACACTGACTGTTGTACCTTGGAGTTTGCTATCACTGGGATTTGGAGTTTTATTAGCATTGCTTAATGTGCATTTTCAAACATGCACACAGATATTTGGTATTCATAAAGCACTCATACATGTTAACAGATCTCTTAGCTGTTTGTTGCAGCAAAAGTCAGTACATGTATGAGTACATTATACAAACTGAAGCTCCATTATCTGAACTGAAAACTTTCCCGAACTGCAAAAAAAAACTTGAGCCTTCAGCAAGGCTAGAGTTTTATGTTAAAGTTAGGTTCAACAAACAGGATCACAATGGGTCAGTCTTGTGGCAGCCTGTGATTAGTTGCCAAAACTTGCTAACCACTAGGCCACCATGGACCAGAGATGTAAATAGCTAGATGAAAATTACATGTACATATATTTGTACAATTTTGTATAGTTGCTTACCTTCAACTGTCCCAAAACGGGTACATTTGTCCTGCTAGGGATGTAAATGCCCCCATTTCTGTCCTCAAAAAGTCATATTGGCGCCAACCGTTTAGATCATGTGTTCCTCTTCATTCAGGGTTATAGAGAGGAATCAGCACTAGTAGGGAACTAGGCCTGTGGCAGACTAGCATTGTGTGCAGTTAAGTATTGAAAGCCATTCCCAAACTCCTCTACCAGACTTCTATGACTTCACTGTCCACAAGGGATCTTGAGCGACTGAACCTCATATATATAGTCTACACAAGGAAGGAATGTCAAAATCTGATACATGATAAAGATAGAAAATCTATCATAATTGATGAAAAATCTTCTCATGGAAAATAACATCAATCCAATTTTAAAGTACGGTGAAAAATCCTAGCTTACGTCAGCAATAGTATCTCGTGCGTTATGTAAAAGGGAATGTTTCCATTTGGCAATGGAAAAATAGAAAGTTTGCATAGCCTGTACTATAATCGCCAATATATCCCCCCCCCCCCCCCCCCCCCCCCCCCAGGAAGTTGAAATATTATTCTCGGCACAAGAAATATATGGCAAAATTGTTTGTATACATCATTTTATTGCATATTTGATGGTCTTTAATGATTAATAAAATGAATAAATATTAACTAAATGAAAAAATGTTACGCACAACCTACGTTGAAGTAAGCTTGTTGACCATAATATGTGTGGCACTTTTTGAGGTCATTTGCATACTGCGCAGTATCACTCTACATGTTTTGACTCATTCTTACTGCGCCGTGGCGAAAGATCAATGGTTCCTTCGAGCAAACATCCAGCTGCACCGAAAAAAGCAAACGCAGCCATTTCAAAATATGGCATCAGCCTAAATATAGGGCTAATTTAGCAAACATTATTGATTTTATAAACCAACATATTATCAATAGACGGCATTATTGCGCTTAAATGTTTGTATATGACTTTGAAAGAAAGAACGTTTTTCAGACGTTCAGAAATGGATAGGATTCAGCGATTTCTCAAAAGATGAAGACAGAAATGACAATGTTAAGAATTTATTATTAAATTAAGTTACATTAGGGTAACATAATCACTGTCTATTTTTAAATACGTTGTATTTCATTTTCTTTGTATATTTTCGACAGACTTCACCAATCATTAATGTATCGCTGCAATTAAACAGATTTCATATTTAAGATCACCAGAAAACCATTGACAGTTGAAATAATTATTAAATTGTCGTGGAAATTAAATTATGTAATTTTGAATGATCAAAAGGACAATTATAGTCAGTTTCATCATTAATTCATATTCATGAAGAGCTTTAACACGGGAATACACTTATTTTATGAAAGGAAAAAAATATAATTATAGTATTTTGTTTGAGCACATTTTGATACGATTCAGTTCAGTAAATTTACAACGGACTCGTATAGTTTCACAACACATATTCCTGAAAATAGCTATCGTTCAAGCTACTAGTAGTCTGGTTCCCGACTACTTTACTCTGCAGGTCAGGTATTGCCTACCATTTTGGATTTAACACCGCCCTGCTGCATGCAAAATAATGCAGCATTAATTTATTATTATTTATTCTTTATTCGTATATAAAAGTACATATGTACTTGAATAATACAGCAATTATATTACATAATATGTACAAAAATGAAAAAAAAAAAAAAAAACAGAAAAAATGTACATACATAGAAGTAAATAAATACAGAAGAAGATTAAGAAATATCTGAATGACTATACTACATAGTGCAGCAAAAATTTATAAACCGAGATATTTCATTTAGTGAAAATACATTATACTGTTTAGATGAGACAAGATAAATCATATATTTGATAACATCAGCACATACTAAAGACCATGCAGGTAAACTTTCCAGATATTGACTGCTGATCTTTTTCATAAGGTTAGGCATGCTTATATTTTCAATAAAATCATACTTGTTAAAACCATACTTGTATGACAAATGGTTCAAAGTGTGTGACATGCACCAATGCATGAAGGTCATCGTAGGCGATACCAGTCCCTATATTTGACTGGGGTCCAGTCTATCACTCAAGATACTTTTGTCTTTTAAGAAAGAATATGGGCCCCGCATTTTAGTTGGCGAAGTTCTGACACCAAAACTTTTGCCAACAATGCGGAAAACTTCACCAACGATGATAAAACACTTCGCCAACATGATAAAAACTTCACCAATAATGATAAAAACTTCATGAGCAGTGATAAAAGAGTTTGCCAACAGTGAGGAAAACATTGCCAACAACGATGGGAATTTTGTCAAAATGACAAAAACTAAGCCATTAATGACAAAAAACCGAGCCAACAATAACAAAAACTTCACCAACAATCAGAAAAACCTTTGCCAACAATGATAAAAAACTTTGCCAACAATGATTAAAAAGTGCACCAACAATGATTAAAACTTTGTCAACAATGATAAACACTTCTCCAACAACTCTGAAAACTTTGCCAATCATGCTGAAAACTTCGCCAACAGGTACGATGATATAATTGTATACATATGAAAGAAAAAAACATTCATGGGATATTTACATTTTACATTCATGGAGTAAATAGGATTGAGTGCCGTGTACATACTTTTCATTTCTTATATTCTTACAAACATTTTCATGAAAAGTGATTATCTGTCATTTTGACAGATTTTCATTAAGTCCTTTTGTGTAATATATGGGTGCTGTATGACCTTTGACAAACAGTCAGCCTTTGTATTTTCTTTGAAAATATCCCCCCTTTACTCCAGACTGCTGGTGATATAATGAACTCCTGTAAAATTGCAATTTAAATTTTGACTGTTTTAGTCAATGATGGATACCAATACAAAGACTTGGAGCAAGTCTATGCTAGGTATAATTCACTTTCTCTCCTGCATATTGTTAGTTCCAGGCTCTTGCAAAAGTTCACAAAGAAGCACGATCTTTATTATTGATTATCATTTTGTAATTCTTACTTAATGTATTTATCTTCAGAACTTTTTTATGGCTAAAATTTTATTTAAAGGCGCTGGTATAATTTTTCCATCTTCAGCCGTTTAAATTTTTCATAAACCTTTTGAGAATCTTATCAGATTTTTTTTCATTCAGAAATCAAAGTCAGACTATGTTGAACCTGTCCTAACATTCGTAAAGACATCTTTCGGATCTTATGTCTGTAAAATCTTCACTAACTTTAATCACACATACACCAGAGAAGCACAAAATATTTTCAGATAGGTCAAAATGAAAAAGAAACCCTTGAAACAAGGTCCATGTGGTTCCACATTGAATGTCTATATCTATGGCAGTAGTCAGTCAAAACATCTCTTTGGGCCTTGGGGTCAGTGAGTGTTGAGTTCCTTCCTATGTATGGAACGTCATTCCCCTGGAACACTGTGGAGTAGCCATCCTGGTCCAAGTGCTTATGGTTCAAGCCCACTATGCTGTATCTGAAATGCAGAAGGTTATTCAGGATCACACATGCCATGACAATGTTATAGTGTGGTCAAATGTCCATCCGCAGGAAAATATAAACATATGAAATTCTTTAGAGCATATTTTATAAATTACTCTTTTTGGCATTTGAATTCTGTTAACGTTTTAAACACATGTTAAGTTGTTTGTATCTGTTGTTTATTGTGCTTATTGTATTGTTCCCAATGTCCGTCTTGTTGAATTATATAATTACCTTGTTTTACACCCTTGTTTGGTTCCCATTGTCAGGTGTCACTTCAAATGTATTATTTGTGTTTGTTTTGACCGCTGTTTATAGTTCTGTACTGTCATCCAACCTTTGTATAATTAAACTAAAAGACAATAGTGTTATTCTAGGTATTGCTATAGTTAAATATAAATATAGGGGATATGTAAGCTTTAGATCAGATAGAATTTTGAAAGAGAACACAGACATAATGTGAGTTAAAATTCAGACAGAATATTGGAGTATGAGATGAAATTATTAGTAAGAGTATAATTCAGAACAGGAAATAAAGTAGTAACTGATATTTAATATTGATTATGAGAAGAGATTTGAAGTAGAGACTTTATGAGAATTATAGAAGTGACATTGGATCATATTGTATGTGAATTGTTGATAATTGTTGAATAATAAATTGTTAAATAAATAAATAAGAACATCAAAGAAGAACTCTTTTACACCCCAACCAAACTATAATAACAATCCTAGCCACCACTGGGACTTGATGCTGCATTGTTGATAAGAACACTGGGAATCTGGAAGTAAGGATTATGAAGATGCTTTCTGCAACATGGGTCCACGCCTCAGCCTTTAGTTACACTCTCTTTTTGATATATCTATTGTTATTCATGAGCCATTTCCTGAGTGGGTTCATCAGATAGGATGAAGTATTTGATATCTGGGTCATGATTTATTCTGCTATCACGAAGTCTGATGGAATGGTCCTCAGTTTTTTTCCTGAGCTCTCAATGACTGAGCACCTATCCATCCAAACTGGAATCTGCTGCCCCAATGAGAATCGACACAGCCTTATAGTCAGTGTCCATTAGGGCAGCAACATTGTGGAATGATTATCCCTTTTAGTTGAAGTACTGGCTGCCTCCACCTTATGGACAACAATGTTCTGGCCATCCAGGGCACCTACAGCATGTGATATATTCCAGTGTTTCCTGAATTCCAGCCTCGATGGTCTTGTACTTGTCCAGGGTGGTGGGGCATTGCAGCTTGCAGGACGTCATCTCTCTTTTCCCACACACTTGAGAGACCACTCTGTTGAAAGTCAAATGGCCCACCCTAGAAGTGAACTGGGGGAGGTATAATTTTCTCCAGTAGCTAGGTGTCTCCTCTACTGCACTGGGGTGCCTTTTTGCTGCAGGTCATTGAACATCTCTGGTGGCAGTCTCACAAAGATTCTGTATGCGGGGAGGGAGGCTTGGGCCTCCAACTCCACCATCAGGGTGTGGTACTGCCCTGGTCTTCTCTTTTTATCAAAAAGGTTCCCACCCAAAATTGTGGAGCCCTCCTGCGCACTATCATTGAAATTGGCGAGATATCAGGTTTGGCTCAAATATAACTGTTTCAGCTTTTATTATTACACATGGATCTTAACTATATGAAAGTTGGGCCTATTTTTCTCAGTCCATGAGTAAATGTACTTAATTGTATACTATGGATTCATCATCGTTGTCGTCCGCGTCCGCGCCCTCGTCCGCGTCCGCAGAGATTTCTTGTTAGCGACCTACAGTCCACATTTCTTTCTGGATTTCTTTCATATTTGGCAGGTGGCTTGATATGGTAGAGGACTCGCCACCCTATCTTTTGGGTAGGCTTTATGTCTAAATTAGGCCTGTGGTAGACAAAAATGTCTAAAATGTGGAATATTGCTTGTTAGCGACCTACAGTCCACATTTCTTTCCAGATTTCTTTCATATTTGGCAGGTGGCTTGGTATGCTAGAGGACTCGCCACCCTATCTTTTTGGTAGGCTTTATGTCTAAATTAGGCCTGTGGTAGACAAAAATGTCTAAAATGCATTAAAAGTCATAAAATCATGCACTAAATCACTTATAACTTGAAAAGTGTTGCATTTAGAGCATTTTGTTAAAATATGTTATTCAGCCACTTTTTTCATAGCTACACCATGGTGAGTAACTTGGGTGTCTGTCTCAATAGCCAAGTGAGTAATAGCTACTTTTGGGCTTTTCAGTAACTTCCATCATGAGTAAAATCACTTGTAACTTGAAAACTATTGCATTTACACAATTTTGTATAAATATGTTATTCAGCTACTTTTGGGTCAGCTATAACATAGTAAAATTTCAGACCTGTAGCTCATGGCATAGCTGAGTAATAGCTACTTTTAGGTTATCACTATTGAGTAAATTACTTATAACTTCAAAAGTATTACATTTAGAGTATTTTGTTTCAATATATTATTCACCTATTTCGGAGTCAGCTATAACATAGTGAAGTTCCAGACCTGTGGCTCATTGCATAGCTGAGTAATAGCTACTTTGAAGTTCACACTGTTGAGTAAATCAGTTGTAATTTGAAAACTATTGCATTTACAGAAATTTGTGTAAATAATGTTATTCAGCTACTTTTGGGTCAGCTATAACATAGTGAAATTACAGACCTGTAGCTCATGGCACAACTGAGCAATAGCTATTTTCAGGTACTGACTGTTGAGTAAATGACTTGTAACTTGAAAAATATTGCATTTGGAGTATTTTGTTAAAATATGTTGTTCACCTACTTTGGGGTCAGCTATAACATCGAGAAATTACAGACTTATAGCTCATGGCATAGCTGAGCAATAGCTATTTTCAGGTTCTCACTATTGAGTAAATCAGTTGTAACTTGAAAAATATTGCATTTACAGTATTTTGCTTAAATATGTTGTTCACCTAATTTTGGGTCAGCTATAACATAGAAAAAATCCAGACATGTAGCTCATTGTATAGCTGAGTAATAGCTACTTTGAGGTTATCACTGTTGAGTAAATCAGTTATAACGTGAAAACTATTACATTTACAGTATTTTGTTTAAATACGTTATTCACATAATTTTTGGTCAGCTATAACAGAGTGAAATTGCAGACCTCTATGTCATGGCATAGTTTACCAATATCTACTTTCACGTTCTCACTGTTGAGTAAATCATTGTATCCACTGGATAGCCGCAGTGTGTAGAGAGATTTCACCATTACCGCTCTAACGAAAAAAAATATTATAGCTAGCCTTCTCAAGTTTGCAAGGTATATTAGAGGGTGCACCACAGTATTCTATTGGTAGGCCTTATGTCTAAATTAGGCCTGTGGCTAAATTACTTGCCTACTTAGTAATTCTGCATTTTCTCTAAAAGTATTGCAGATAGCAAATTTTTTTAAAATAACTCATTCACCTACTTTTGGGAGAGCTTTCACATGCTGAAGTTCCAGACCTGTAGGTAATTACTCACCTACTCAAAATGAGTAAATGCGAATTATCTCTAAAAGTATTGCAGATAGACAATTTTTCTCAAATAACTCCTTCACCTACTTTTGGGAGAGCTTTCACTTGGTGAATTTTCAGACCCGTAGGTAATTACTCACCTACTGAAAATGAGTAAATGCAAATTATCTCTAAAAGTATTCCCGATAGCCAATTTTTGTCAAATAACTCCTTCGCCTACTTTTGGGAGACCTTTCACTTGGTGAAGTTTCAGATCTGTAGCTAATTATTCACCTACTCAAAATGAGTAAATGCTAATTATCTCTAAAAGTATTGCAGATATCCAATTCTTATCAAATAACTCATTCATCTACTTTTGGGAGAGCTTTCACTTGGTGAATTTTCAGACCCGTAGGTAATTACTCACCTACTCAAAGTGAGTAAATGCAAATTATCTCTAAAAGTATTGTAGATAGCCAATTTTTCTCAAATAACTCCTTCACCTACTTTTGGGAGAGCTTTCACTTGGTGAATTTTCAGACCCGTAGGTAATTACTCACCTACTGAAAATGAGTAAATGCAAATTATCTCTAAAAGTATTCCCGATAGCCAATTTTTGTCAAATAACTCCTTCGCCTACTTTTGGGAGACCTTTCACTTGGTGAAGTTTCAGATCTGTAGCTAATTATTCACCTACTCAAAATGAGTAAATGCTAATTATCTCTAAAAGTATTGCAGATATCCAATTCTTATCAAATAACTCATTCATCTACTTTTGGGAGAGCTTTCACTTGGTGAATTTTCAGACCCGTAGGTAATTACTCACCTACTCAAAATGAGTAAATGCAAATTATCTCTAAAAGTATTGTAGATAGCCAATTTTTCTCAAATAACTCCTTCACCTACTTTTGGGAGAGCTTTCACTTGGTGAATTTTCAGACCCGTAGGTAATTACTCACCTACTGAAAATGAGTAAATGCAAATTATCTCTAAAAGTATTCCCGATAGCCAATTTTTGTCAAATAACTCCTTCGCCTACTTTTGGGAGACCTTTCACTTGGTGAAGTTTCAGATCTGTAGCTAATTATTCACCTACTCAAAATGAGTAAATGCTAATTATCTCTAAAAGTATTGCAGATATCCAATTCTTATCAAATAACTCATTCATCTACTTTTGGGAGAGCTTTCACTTGGTGAATTTTCAGACCCGTAGGTAATTACTCACCTACTCAAAGTGAGTAAATGCAAATTATCTCTAAAAGTATTGTAGATAGCCAATTTTTCTCAAATAACTCATTTGCCTTCTTTTGGGAGAGCTTTCACTTGGTGAAGTTTCAGACCCGTAGGTAATTACTCACCTACTGAAAATGAGTAAATGCAAATTATCTCTAAAAGTATTCCCGATAGCCAATTTTTGTCAAATAACTCCTTCGCCTACTTTTGGGAGACCTTTCACTTGGTGAAGTTTCAGATCTGTAGCTAATTATTCACCTACTCAAAATGAGTAAATGCTAATTATCTCTAAAAGTATTGCAGATATCCAATTCTTATCAAATAACTCATTCATCTACTTTTGGGAGAGCTTTCACTTGGTGAATTTTCAGACCCGTAGGTAATTACTCACCTACTCAAAATGAGTAAATGCAAATTATCTCTAAAAGTATTGTAGATAGCCAATTTTTCTCAAATAACTCATTTGCCTTCTTTTGGGAGAGCTTTCACTTGGTGAAGTTTCAGACCCGTAGGTAATTACTCACCTACTGAAAATGAGTAAATGCAAATTATCTCTAAAAGTATTCCCGATAGCCAATTTTTGTCAAATAACTCCTTCACCTACTTTTGGGAGACCTTTCACTTGGTGAAGTTTCAGACCTGTAGCTAATTATTCACCTACTCAAAATGAGTAAATGCTAATTATCTCTAAAAGTATTGCAGATATCCAATTCTTAACAAATAACTCATTCATCTACTTTTGGGAGAGCTTTACCTTGGTGAATTTTCAGACCCGTAGGTAATTACTCACCTACTCAAAATGAGTAAATGTGAATTATCTCTAGAAGTATTGCAGATAGCCAGTATTTCTCAAATAACTCATTAATATGAAAACAACTTATAGGAAGTCATGGGCTGCAAATCTTTTCATGTGGTCAGATTTGACCTTGGGCCCCTCCTGCTTATTATTGGTCCTAGAGGTTTGCAAAGTGAAAACGACTTATAGGAAATCATGGGCTGCGAATCTTTCGATGTGGTCAGACTTCACCTTGTTACAAATTGAGTTTGTCCATTATTGACATGCTGGAACATGACTACCACTGGCCCTTTGTATAGATAGGTATTAAATATTTCATGTATCATACGATATAATCCATACATTGACTACTTTGGATAAAATACTTTCATCAGTCATCATAATTAACTGAATTCTGAAAGTATGTCCCCCAACCCTGTTTACACAGATAATTATAGAGAAAAATTCTTTATTTATTAAATTTCACACACTTCAAAATAAACAAAGAAAAACCTGCCTGACTAAAAGGGAGACCTATATTAAAACAACAGGTATACACTCCCAGATCTATATTTGCCATTTATAAAATAGCATTTCATTAATTAATAAAAGATGTCTAAATCGCCCCATACTTCAGTTATTAGTACGTACTGCTCTATACTGTGAATGCCATTGATTGTGGGTTTTAGATACGCGTCAATTAACTGTCATAATAGAGATTTGCTCATTTTTGTATGGCAATCAATTAACTATTGATATCCATAGACCACTAAAGTCTGTGTTTATGTAGAAAGAACTGCCTTAACTTTATACCTCATACTCAAGAAATCTCAAATTCTTAAACTAGTGTGCAATAATAACTTCAACTGATGGAAGCTATGTAAAAAGCTATCTTTGATAAAGATAATAAATTTTACAGTTATATATATATATATGTAACAAGGAACAATTCTTGAAGGCATTTTTGTCAGACACATTCCAAGATGGATTTATGAAATATTACTTAGTTGATACAAGAATAAGTACATTTCCTGGGCATTAAGTCCAATGGAATAAGCACAACCATATCTTGTATAATAAAATTAATAAAATTATAACTCAGTCAAAGTTAAAATTAAGTTACACAACCATTGAAAAAGAAATTTTTCCTTATGTTTAACCTTTTGTTGATGAGTTATAGAATAAAATTAATTGATTGTCCTATTTTAATCTATCTGTTCATAAATGTGACTTTACGTTAAAACTTAAACTGACTGAATGCTCTTAAGAGAACAGTGACAAAATCCCTGGATACAGAACAGCTGGATTTGGATACCAGTTTAATGGAAGGCAATCATAAAAATCCCCGAAGCTAAGACTAACCTTAATTTTCTCAATACAGATAAAAAACAAATAACACACCTAATATATACACGTATTTCATAGTTATTTTTTACATTTACAATTATAAAACCACTGCTTGAGTAAACCCCTAAAGTTTGATGAGGATAAATGTATTTTTCTAAATAAAAACTTTTTGCAGTTAAGTTACCTCATATCTTTGCTTAAATTTTCCATAAGTATCAGACTGTATTCTTTCTGCCACAAAATCCCTCTTGTACAGAAATCTAGATCAGTGTAATTAATCCTAACACTAGGAATCCTTATTTATTACTATACACTGTATATACACAAAAAGTATAGAGCTATTATATAGACAGCTACATTGGTACCAAAGTTAAGAGGTTTTTAAAAATAGATTTTCTTGTTCTATCCAGAATACAAGGTATTTGTATGTTTATACTTATCTATGTACGCAAACAAAAGTAACTCTGAACCACTGGATAAATAATATTACTTTTTGAAAGAGATTTAAATCAAGTAAAAGATGGCAGAAGCTATAGGTAATATGGGCAGTGTACGGGACTCACTCTATGGAGCACAAAGGACCAAACATGCTGATGCCATCAAACAGACCATGTTACAGGGCAGTGTGCTTACCAGTGGGGAATATAACTTTATACCGGATAAAGAGAAAGTCGGATTATGGAAGACATCAGCCAAAAGAGATTTCGTGGTAGGTTTATGTTTCATTTAATTTATTTAGTGATTTACATCATGCCTAGAACCTTTGCATCGGAACTATTTTGACAGGTAGTGAGAGAGGTGGAGGAAACGAGTACATACACTTGGTCAAGGGTTCTGAACTCTAAACAGCCCACCAACGGTAAGCAGTTACCAGCTTTCCCCTTTGAGGTAGGGTGGACTTTGAACACTGATCTCAGAGGTGGGAGGCGAGTGTGTTACCCCACTGCAGCCCCGTATATTTGATTTAAAGCATTAACAAGCAGTTTCCAGTTTTACAGGACAGAACTACTCCATTCATAGTTTTCTGATACAGTACCCTGATATTCCACCTCCCTATGAAGTAGTTCTCTCACCCTGACCTGACATCACCTTATTTTATAAAGTGTAATGCCCTAGACAATGCCCTATCTGTGGCTAACTGTAGTCATTATCCTCTCCAATACCGATTCTCTTCTGTAGCAAAGAGTTGATTTGTCTGGGTATGACAGGGCAGTTCCCTCTGTTTCTCGTGCCCTCTATAACAAACGGAAATACTACCTGCAGTGTGATTGGAGCAATAGCTTGGTTTCAGATTTTGGGTATTTTAAATTGTTCAAAACTATTGGTGTTCATATGCAATATGGGGCAATTTTATTTGTTCAATGGAAGTCACTGTTTCACGCTTCTCTTTTACTTTACTGTAAAATTACTGCTGCATTGCCCATGTTTTAACTATAAAGTGATAATTATTAGAACCATTCACTGCTCAAACACCTACATCATAGAGGTGTTTGATCCAGCGAGGGTGGTGTATACTTTCCTGATACTGTACACCACTGTTCCACTTGCTGAATGGAATGGTCAAACAATCTGGAATATTGCTGGTTACACATAGATGCCAACATTTTCATAACCTTTATCAATCTATGTAATGGTTAGGCATTTTTCCACTGTTCCTTAGCAATTCTGTGTGGCTTGATATCTCCGAATGAAACAATGTATTACCCCCATAAGCTGGTATCTGTGCCCAACATCATAGGGCTACTTTGGTATCACTTTAGGAGCAGTTCCCATGTCATTCCCTCCCACCACAGACCTGTTAGGGATTGATAACTTACCTGTGGAAAAGTTCTGTAGTATGTGGCACGGTATGGGCAGATTCATCAACTGTATTAAAACATATGTGCTGGAGGGGAGGAGGATGGGACCGGAAGGATATGGGTGGCTCCTTTTTCAGTATGTACTTGCCAGATCAGAGGTTTTTCTTCAGAGTCATATGGACAATGTCGTCAAGTAGAAATCAATACATACAGATACAACTGCAAGGAAAGGTGTAACCTGGGCATAATGTAAGATCTGTTAGTCAGACTTTTGAAATAAAACATCACTGTCTTTTAATTAAATACAGGTTAATATTTAAAACCACATGTTTAGTTAATAAATGTCTGTATGTGTTAAGGAAGGTATTCTCCATGTTTTCTAAAGTTGCCCCTAGAACATAATTTGGGGAGAAGTTTCCCAAAATAGTCATTCTACTTGTATTCGTGTTTGGTCCCTATGTCGTTTGGTAAGGCCAAAGTATGTTGGAAAGCTGGCAAAGTACTAGATTTTTTTTTGAAGTTGAATATTTTTTGTTTGCTAAATAAATGTGATTATTATCAAAGGTTCTCATATTTTATCTGTGTTGTTAAAATGTAAAATTGACGTTATTGTTTCATTTTAATATTATAGGATCCAGAGACACTGAATCATGATGGAAATAAAGTGGAGATCAAGTCTGGGGTAAGTGTATCAGTTTGGAACACAAAATCTACACAATGGATACAGAAACAATGTATAAAGATTGGGATAAGTTGAATGCATAGATGGAATAGCATTATTTTATTATCAATTACTTGCTGTACTTGACCAAAATACAAAGAAAATAGACCTGATAATAATTTCCTTTATTGCCCCGCACTGCTTATTCTGAATAATTAGTGCTACAAATGTGTAAACAGGTGCCCATTGTTTTGTAAATATTTTAGTAGCTATACAAACTATAATATATATATATATCATTAGACAAATATTTCATAAAGCTTCTGATTGTATTCACTGTTCCCCCTAAAATGGATATGTGGTGGATATTAAAAATAAGGTCTCATGTTTTCACCACAAATATCCATATAATTTTTGGTAATGTTTCATAATGCCTCGTAGTCATCTACACATAACTTAATCACTTGATCTGTTGTATTTCAGCACCTCAAAACCCACTTTGATCTTGGCCAAGAAAAGGAGGTAGACCTTTACAGGACTTCCATGACCAAAGGAGATTATGAACACAAAGTAGTGGAAAAGGTAAGCACATGGCACTTGAGGCCCATTCACACCAAACAAATACAATCTGCTATGCCAGGATATTAGCTATCTTTAAACAGAAGTAACTGGTGAAAATTTGCCAAAATAGGATTTAAATATTTCTAGTCATTTAAGAGTTGTCAGTTATTTGTGAATAATACATGCCAACCTGATAATAATGTACTGGGGAATTCTTGAAAATGGCAATAGATTTGTACTGACTCATGTTGTCTAATCTTCAGCACATATAAACAGCATATGTCCCAGCAGGTCCAACTTTATACTCAAATCAGATTAGTTGGTGTTGTTATTGTAGTCAGGCAGGCCCTAATATTTGTTTTAATGACATTTTGAGTTTCACCTTACTAAGTGACTTTCATCATATAACCACTCTTGCAACTTAGAGGTATGGTAGTGCAGTGGTAAAACACTGAACTATCACTAGTAAGGTTGTGGGTTTTAATCTGAACCCCCCCCCCCCCCCGGTTGGTGGTCAATGTCCATTGATTAACAGTGCAGGTTTTTGCATTGCTTTCTCCCTATCCACAACTATATGTTTTTATAAAATAATTGAAAAAAGCCTCATGCCAATGTGAACCCCAGTATGTGTAACAGTACATGACGCAAAATCAAAACTTCTGTGTATTTTTCCCTATTTACAAAGGAACATAGGCATTCATTAAGGCTGTTTCCCCTCTTATGATGAATACATCAGGAAAAATTAAACACTAATTTTGTAATTTGTGTAACTCTACAAATGTGCTTCTGTGATGATTATTTCTGTATGAGAAAATTTTTAACACACTATTTCCTGTTCCCCTTCTTCTAAACTTTAACATTTGGGATGCCATGTTTTTGTTTTGAAAAACCTTATTCTAGTTAACACCAAGTATCATTTTGTCATTTAATATAAAAAGGCATTGTTATACAATAGTGTCTGTATGCTGTACACTCATTATAGAAACTTTAATACTGGTCAATACAAGGAAATGTGATGGATATTTTTTTCCATTTTATGTCAAAAGGGAAACTCAACTCGAACTATTGAACATACATTAGTTACTTTCTGGTATTACAATAAGTAATTAAACTGAGTATAAGTTATACATTTCAGGAATTTCTATAGGATCAATCTTAATTTTAACCCTGAAGAACACTTATCTTGTTATGGGTGTTCATAGTGGCTTTCTGCAAATCTCGAAGACACCAATATTTACAATGGGTATACATTGCAAATTACTATGTAGCATGATAATATTGAGTACCTATAACCAACTTTTTGCATATATTTATGTATATTGTCCTAATTATAATTCTAATAATCTAATTCTAATATGACTTTTATAACCTTTAATCTCTATCAAAAGACAGATTCTAAGATGCAACAACCGAAAAAGGAGTCCAAAAATGCATAGTCCAGAGATGTAAAAGGGGAGGGGGGGGGGGGGGGTTATGAAGAGGAAACCTTTCATTTTCTTCCTAAAAGACAAAAGAGACGTGCTAGAGAAGATGTTATCCAGCAACTCATTCCATACCTTGGGAGCATCATGGCCAAAACTAAAGCCAAATTGCTTTGTTGACTAATGAAAAGATGAAATAAACTGTAGTACCTCAAAAAACTTCAACCTCCATCTTGCTAGTCCTAGTATTATAAAAACTTTTTCGGATATCTAAGAAAGCACTGATGCAATATATATTTAGGATAACCACTCTGGAGGAACGTATAGACTATTTTACCTGTTTTGAACACTGACCATTGTTGAACAGGCAACAAGTGCAATCTCTTAAATACATGGGTGACTATCTGGTTGTGTTTGTGACAATCCTAGCTAAGCTGTTTTGGATGCTTTGGAGCTCTGTAACATTAAATCCTGAAAGACTCGTAAACAAGGAATTACAATAGTCAAGCCGACTGCTCACAAGAGCATTTACAGCTTTGACATCCGCTTCCTGTGTAGGATGCTATGTCACTCTCCAAAGAGCCCTTAATTGAACAAAACAGGCCTTACGGACACTCTGAATATTCCTAGAATAAGAAATATCAGAGTCAAAGTCAGATGTTTTTACCACTTTGGCAGGATACAATGGATTACCTAGAATATTGACTAACAAAAAGATCTTCAGTTTTTCAGAATGCAACTTCGAACCAAAAATGATAAACCCGGTTATATCAGGCATGATTTTTCAACTGATTTGCTTGATATAAATCAATTATTATTCATAAAGAAGTAAAATATATAGTATTACTAACAGATGTTCCTGTTTAATATGTGACCTTGTGTTTATTTACAGCAACGGGGATATGGACAAGACAGAACTATCAACTGGCCAGTAAGTTTAAATTGTTTATTGAAATGAACTTTCTGCATGAAGTTAATTTGTAAGTTAAACTTGGATTATTGTTGCAATACATAAATTAGACTTGAGGGGTTTCCCATTGTGTGTAAATGTATATTATGCTGATTGTATACAATGATCTGTTTTTCTATCAGAAGTACAAAGAAAAAATAACTAGTTCATGTGTTAAGTGTTTTTTTATATAAATTCTTGATATGCCTTGTTGGTAGTAAATTGTTTGAAACAATAAGTAATAGAGATGAAGTTAAAAAACAAATTAACAAAACACAACTAATTGGCTAGAAGCAATTGGAACGGTGCAGTTGAAACCACAATTGTGATAGCATTAGTTTTATTAGAAATTAGCTATATTAATGGATATAAGAAGCATGTGACACACTGGAGAATGAAGTATTTTATTTTCGTATTTACAGGATATGGCTCCACATTATGCAGTGAACAGAGACACTGGCTTGTCTGTATATCACAACACCTATCTCAATGCTGTGAGTATGCAAGAGGCAGGGTCATCTGGGTGGAATCTATCGTGTTTTTCATGCAATTTTCAAATATAAATCTATATTCCACCGTTGAGGAAGAATAGACTTACCTGGCTCTGAAAATAACAGATCAAATGAAGACTAAAAAAACCCCCAAAGCTCTCATAGAACACTAACATCCACCGTTGGTGTTTCTGGAAATTTGGGATATTTTGTATCCAGAATATGATCAGGATTTTTCCCAAAATGTAAATTTTTTTTTTTTAATTTTTCGAGGCAATACCCACTTACAAATTTCTTAACGTTTCATTTTGGGATCCATTTTTTTGAGTAATATCAACAAGAAAGCCCAAATTATTGAAAATACACTAACAATGGGACCTTTGAAAATTCTGAATTTTTGTATCTAAAATATGATCCGGATCTGTCCCAAAACTTAATCACTTCTCTCTTTGCACAGGATCTACTCACATGGAAATTCCGGAAAGATCTGTTCATTACAACTGTGAACAGACAAACATGCAGACAAATGCACCCAAAACATAAGCAAGTGATAATTAAGTCAGTTAAATTTGTAGTGACAAAGGCATCTTATTCTCCTGTACCACATGCACGAGTTTACCTCATGACAAGCCTGATAAAGTCACTGGGGTTTAGTGGGTAACACAGTCAACCAGGAACACAGAAGACCTGGGTTCCATCCCAGGTACAGGTAAAAAACATATTGTTCTTATATGACTTCTTGAAATGGCAGTCCTCTGTGATTTGGTCCTATCTCCAGTGGCAGGCTAAAGGAACCCAGGTCCATTGATAAATGGTCATTACTGAGTATATGTCTTTCAGCAAAAAGGAAAGTCATTCATTAGAGAGTCTGAGCTGTACTTCTCTCACAAATTATCACGTGAATAATAAAGTGATGATAAATCTTATGCAATGTTTTTATATTGTCATAGGCCTTACCTCCATCCACCCCTGCCTACCCGCGTGTGCTCTCTTCCAACCAACGTCAACTGCCAGGGCAGGATACGAGTGACGTCAAGTTCAACCGTCGTGTGAATGTCAGCCTGGGCAGTGATCCCAGAGAGTTTGAACCCGAGGCCTCTTCATCCTACAAACACCCATCAGAGAATGCAGGAGCCAAGGCTGTGAGCTTCAAGTCCGCCTCGGAGATCTCTCAGAACATGCAAAAACTCAACAGAAATTCCAACGTGTTTCGGTCTGGTGACTATAATAACATGAGTAAGTGCAATTGTTTCTGATAATTGTGTTAATTCATTGGGCATTCAAGTTCACTCCAGAGGTGTCTCAGAATATGTAAAGGCTCCAATGTGTTACACACAGGCGACCATGCTAGATGGAGTAAATTTAATGGTTCCTGATAATTGGTGAGTATGTTGTTATCCTGGGAGCTTAAGCTAGCCTAAATGATGTCTCAGAAAAAGTAAAAACTTAATAGAAAGTCCAATGTGGTCCTCAAGAGGAACTATAATAATTTCTCTAAGTGAAAAGGCTTCTTCAGTAATCTAGGGGGCCATAGCATCAGATATCATTGTAGATCTCTCAGACCACGAAAAAAAACTATTAGAAATTCTAATACTATCACTATAATAAATTGAATAAGGAGAACGGTTTCTGAAAATTTATAATTGTACTGATACATCTGCCACTGTGGCCTAGCGGGTAACACACTTGTCTAGGAACTCAGAGAACGTGGGTTCAATCCCACGTACAGGCAGATACATAGTGGCTCGGATGACCACTTAAAATGGCGGTCCTCTGTCATTGGGTCCTATCCCCAGTGGCAGGTTAAAGAACCTCAAGGACGTTGATAAATGGTCATCCTTGAGCCTCTATCTTCCAGTTAGGGGAATGTCAGTTACTTGTGAGTTGGGGCTGTACCTGTACAGTCGGAGTGGTTAAATAGCGCTTTGAGTCCTGTAGTATATGCAGATATTGCGCTGAGTATAAATACATAATAATAATAATAATGGGGGATGGTAAGGTCAGCCTTAAAGATCTCTCAGAGTATATAAACAGTGAGTAAGTGTGATTGTTTTCTGACAATTGGTATGGGGAGGGAATGGTGTGGTGAAATCATTCTTCATGAATTCTCAAACCATGGAAAGTGTCATGACTAATTATATGGATCAAGCTTCATCCAAAGTCAAAGTTGGGGTTTTACATCCCGTTCAACAGCCTGGGACAGGTCATACTGGGACACCTCATCAACTTTGTCACTTTTTGGAGTCAAACCCACACAGAGGTGACAGTCTGTGATCAGCTGCCAAACCTGTTAACTCATTAAGGACACTGACCACCTCATCAAGCTACTCCCAGCTCAAATGATAAATGCATGCAACATGTTGACTTACTGCACATCTAGAACAAAGATGCTTACATATATCTTCCAGAAATACGTGATTGTATAAGATATCAGATTATACAAGTGTATATTTTTTACGTAGGACAAGAACCTGGATCCATTGCTAACTTGGACTTTAACAAGAAGTCTTGCACTCCCTCCACTTACAAGATCCAGGCCCAGGAAGGCAGGTTGAAACTGTATGTATGATATCTACCGCATATTATCTTAGATGTCCCAATTAAATTTTTTTTAACAAAGAGATAAGGTTTAATGCAAACCAGCTTCATGTACAGATGTATTCCAGTGTTTTAAAGGTGGAATTATGTGTTACGGTCATGTTTATTATGTCACTGTATATAAGTATGCGTAACTTTCATATGACTTTACTTAGAAGTTTGTATTACCTTCAAATCGTTTTAGGTCATACACATGCATACAGACAAACCAAACTGGCTTTTCATCACCTAATTATGGATTGAGAAATGTTATTCGTAAAGGGTTATTTACATCTTTTTTTTTTTATTTATTACATTCCTAGCATAAAACACCCTTTATGATACATAAAAATCGATATATCCAAACCCTACATATCGCTTTTATTTTATTTTATTTTCAAAAGATAATATTGTATTTTGCCTTTTCCAGTGAATCTCAATTGAAATAAATCTTTGCTGTGGTGTCATATATGGTATATATTTTAATTAGATATATATTTATATTTTAACAAATATTTTTGTCTCAAATGCAAATTTTATATATAAACTATAAATTCAAACAAACAGTTTAGTATGTGATTGGGCAAATATCTTGTAAAGTTACTTTAGGCATAATCTGATCTCTTTTGTATTAGGTGAAGACAACTTATTTTTTAATAACAGTTGTAAAAAAATGCATGAGGTTTCTTTTATTTTTCTTATAAAGGGAAAGTCGACGAGGAGACAGAAAACCAGATTCTGCACAGGAAGCAGAGGAGACTGGTGACATGTTGCCTCAAATGACACGGAATTACTTGGAACACATCAGACAGCAAGTACTAGATGGTAATGTGCCAAGATATACTTGTAACATGTCAAACAAGTGCTAGATGGTAACATGCTCAAATATACTTGTGACATGTCAAGCAAGAAGTACTAGACAGTAATGTGCTGAGATATACTTGTAACATGACATGTCACACAACAAGTACTAGATAGTGATTTGCTAAAATATAGTTGCAACGTGTCAAGTATTAGATTTTGATGTACCAATATATATTTATATGTGAAAGAATAAGTGCTAGATGGTAATGTGTTAAAATACACTTGTAACGTGTAAACACAACAAGAGCTAAATGGTAGGATGCTGAAATATACTTGTAACATGACAAACAACAAGGATGGTAATGTGTTGACACTTATATTTGGCACTGCCATTCTGTCGAAGAACCCCAATTGAAAACTGAGACAGAAAAAAAATGTTCTTTTTCTTTTGACACATTTTGGCAAGAATTTGTTCTCATCTGTTGAAATAATAGTAATGTTATTCCATTGTTCTCACTGAGACTGTAATATTATCCAAAGTTTATTTTTTCCACATTACTTGTGCTACAAGAGCAGAAGCCATCTTTTATACTCAATAATAAAATTAGGCAAAGGATTTTTCCATTTTCTTATTTGTTGGCTGACCAACATTACTAACAGTTACTTCTGTGTTTCAGGTGCTTTAGAAGGAAGAGATGACCAGACTAATGCCCATTTTGTGGTAGGTGTGGTAAAAGATATAATTACATATTTGTTGGTGTTGTTTCTGTGGCCTGTGGCCGGATTCACGAAAGGCCTCAAGTTCTCAAATCTGAGATCTTTGACTCAGCTGAGAGTCTGCTCAAGTTCAGATTCACGAAAGCAGTTTTAGCGGAGACCAAAATCTCAGACAAAAGTCTCAGATCTGAGAAAAATCTATGAAAAATCTTAGATTTGAGACAAAAATCTCAGATTTGAGACTTAAGACCTTTCGTGAATCCGGGCCCTGGTGGTTAAAGCATTGGACTTTAGAGTAGAAGGTCTTGGGTTCCATCCTTGGCCAGGAGATTTTACCATTGGATAATGTACTTTACACATACCGCATATGTGTCCCTCTTCACCATGAAGTAGAAGTATGTACTGACATTACTTTAGGAAGTAAACCTGGGGCAAGCTGGCATCCTGTTCAGAAGAGTATTAATATTTCTGAGTCACCTCATGCCAAAGAGACTTGTTATAAGCATCAGGTAAATGGGCCACTAGGCTAGGAGATTAACTTTACCTGTTTTCCACATATTTATGGCAGTTGGTCATTTTCTTTCGGATAGAGGTTTCTTTCCACTTGTTGGGACGAGGATTCCAGTTTTGTCCCCGAGCCTAAATGCCTCAAATGGTAAGTTGGTAGTTACTTATAACTGCCAAGTGATTTACAAGGCTGAATGTTGACCAACCTGTCTGCATTCCTTTCCTCTATGGATCCGGCCTCACCACAATATATCATTATGTGACTTACATATTTTGTCAAAAACTCTGATAAATAGAGCTCAATCAATTCAATCCATAGTTAAGGGATGTTTGATCCATCTGGTTGTATAAATATCTATGATGAAGAGCTGGGGACATATAATACATGCTTGCATTGCCTTGTTGTAAGTCATCATTAAAATCAACGACACCAATCCAGACATATTAGGCACGTCAGAATGGTCGTCAATAAGTTATAGACTTTGGTGGCTCTTGTGAAGATTCATCAATAGTATTTTGATTGATTTTCTATGATGTAACATAATATAATGTGCAAAAATATCCCAGCCTTTATTTGCTTTCAAGTTTTTATTTTGGGTCTACACTCAACTTGATCTGAGAGCAGCTATCTTTCTCCATTGGACAAATTGGTCAGCCAGGCTACCTTGAGATAGAGTTTCATGGCCCTTAACAAAGTCACTGGAGACCAGTAAGAAAATGCAAATTATTTGGCAATATGTCCTATGCTTAATGACATCTTTTTCATTGTAGTTTGGTTCTGATGGTGACAAACACAGGTCTATGTATGCCAAGGACTTCGGCAAGGAATCCAGACATGTGGATCATCCAAAGATGTTTCACCCCGCCCCTCCTGGTTCACAGGTACTTTTTTATTTAAAAGAATGAGATATGGTGTAAGTGCATTGTAAACTCCAACTTTGCCTAACAAACAAATTTTCTGCAGTAGATTATTTCAAGTAACAATATTTTCTTCAGAAGCTGATATAAAAAATAGCAGGACATTTCCACCTGATGTATAAAAGGTGCAACAATAATGTGAAAAATATGTAAATGTTTAAGTTGGGAATGATACTAACACATTATTGCATTGGTTGGGATATAATACTAACAAGAGCAGTCAGAGAGCACAGAGGTCCGCCAAGGTTTGTAATAATAAATAAACATGAAAATCTGGATGTTTTTTGGTATACATACGGTAATCCAGCTCACTCTCAAATTTAATAGAATCTAAGTTGGTCCAAGACTGATTTTCTCATGAAGTTCCAACCAGTAGTATTTGCGAAATCCTGCTAACAGACAGACAAAGAAACGGTCATGAAAATAATGCCTCTTTGGTGGAGGTAACAATATGCAATGTCATTACTGAATTGGTTGAGACATGATACTAACCCAAGTTTCACCAAGAATCTCAGATATGAGGAATTACTTTACATTAGGCATTTCTTGTCTTTAACCTAGCAGGCATCCATATATTTGTGTGAGTTTTACGGCTCTCTAAATACACCCTCACCTGGGAAGGCCTTACTTCTGTGCTTTCATTTTGTTACCTACATGTGTTTTATGTATAAGCCTGTATTATCATGTGGTTTGTGTTTTAATATTCTTCAATCATTACATAGGTTTTGCAGTTTGATCCAGAGCAGAGTAAGGTGGGAAGATCAACCACCACCAAACACGCGCATGCAGATGGAACATTTACCATGGCAGCACAGGTGGTAAGCAACTCACTGTATATCTGTACCATGACAAAATAGGTAATAAGCCATTCACTGTATATCTGCTCTATGTTAACACAGGTGGTAAGCAACTCACTGTATATCTGTACCATGACAAAATAGGTAATAAGCCATTCACTGTATATCTGCCCTATGTTACCACAGGTGGTAAGCAACTCACTGTATATCTGTACCATGACAAAATAGGTAATAAGCCATTCACTGTATATCTGCCCTATGTTACCACAGGTGGTAAGCAACTCACTGTATATCTGTACCATGACAAAATAGGTAATAAGCCATTCACTGTATATCTGCCCTATGTTACCACAGGTAGTAAGCAACTCACTATGTATCTATTCCATGACAACACAAGAAATAAGCAACTCACTGGATATCTGTACCAAACCAGTGGTGTCCTGTTGGCTAAGATAAATCCTTTGAAAAATCATTAGTTACATGCCCATTCAGTTCCAATATCTCTTTGTGTATTATTGAAAAGACAGAAACTTAATTCTTACACTTCTTTTATTGCACTTTATCTCTATCTTAAAGATAGATTCTAGGCATATGATACAGAAAAGCAGACATCCATAGTCATATAACCAGAGACACAACAGGGGCCAGTTCCTCAGAGAAAGATAGGGAAAAGTCAGAAACTAACGTTGACATGCTTTTGCAAAGAGAGAGGTTTTCAACATCTTTCCTAACAGAGAGAAGTGGCTTACATTGTCAGGGAGATCATCCTGAATCTTTATGTAGCATATGCAAAGCTGAGGGCAAAGTGACCTACTGATGATGCAGAATTTCGGACCTCAAGCACTACACCATCTGCACTACGTCTTAGGAATATTGCACAAGATGTGTCTAGATTTAAGAAAAGAATCCAAGCATTTAGGATAACCACTTTGCAGGAACTTGTAGCACCAGTGAAACAGTCTTAAAAGCAGAGCAATGTTCAAAAAGTGAATTCAACAGGTGCCAATGGAGTGGAGTGACAATAGCTTTTTTAAACCAGCTGGAACAGTAGTTTTTGGACTGGGAACAGTTAACAAGTTTAGTAATTGAGGGAAGAAGAGTATCTAAGCACTCCTTAACCATTAAAGTGGGTCATGGATCCAGCAAATAGAATTTATTTTTTTTGTGATTTCATTATTGCTTTTCGTATTTATAATCAGAAATAGTTTTAAAGAATGCAAATTTAGGTATGTCTGAAGGAACAGGAAGTGTAAAAGAGGACTGAAAATGGAATCCCTCATCTTGGTTATTTGACTTAGAAAAAAAGGTCAAAGGCGATTAGTACGACATTTCTGGGAAGCATAAGAAAGAAGTACATTTTCTGGGACAGAGTGCAATGCAGACTGTAAGACCTGTCACAGTTTCTTTGAGTCATGAGCATTTTTATTAACAAGATTTCTGTAATAGTTGGATTTGTCCCTGGTGACTAATGAGTTGCACCGGACAATCTGTTTGTGCAAACTAGCTTGATTATGTGGTGACGTGTCCTTGTGTTGTATGCATTCAAATTGATGCCTGGTCAGACTTTGCCAGCAAATAGGAAACTGAAAGCTATTTAGCAGCACTTTTCATAAAGGTGTGGGGCATGTTGGAAGCATGTTTATTAAGCAAATCATTTAGATCACTTTGTATTACTCATAAAATGCATCAGCAATATTTCCAGGGTATCTAACAAATGAGAAATTGGCAAGATAACTCGACAAACTGCCCACTTTTATCTTGTGATATCTCCAAAAGATAGCCTTATTGGACTTAGATGCAGAAGGGCTGATAAAATTGAATGTCCATGTAGGTGGGATGATGTATGAACATGTCGAGTGATATTGCATAACTAACTCTAGACAATTCTAAAATTTAACGCTATCATTGGAAGTTGTATCAACATGGATATTGAAGTCATGACAGATTGAAAAAGATACACTAATTGAAGATAGGAATTCAAAGAGATTGCAGAATTTGTCAAAGAATGCATCATATCATGAGTTGGGTGGCCGATAAACACATGCTATCACAAATGGACTAGCTGATGAACCTATGGCAATGATATATTTTAAAACGACATATGGGAAGGGCAGTCAAGTATTTTAAACTGGATGTTATGATTGGCAGTTTACACCCGAGTGGAGTTAAGGAGTGAAGCAAATTGTCAGTCTTACAGTCTCTAAGTCTTTCGTGTCGAGGGTAATTCAGAAGCAGTTAGGTGTAGAATGCTGATACTTGTTAGGAATACTGGTTGGGGTTGTAGGTGTGCTACATTATGGTGTGACCTGGATTGACCTTTGACTTCACCTAATTGACTTTGAGATATGAAAACCGGCTATATCTCAGAAACTGCAAGGTGTCAGACGTTGATACTTTGAAGAGGCATTAGTTGGGGAGTGTAAGTGCACAATATTATGGTGTGACCTTGATTTTTTAGCTTTAACCTTGTCATAGTGATTTTGACCTTTAAAATCTTGTCCAGACTATATTGCAGAAACTGCAATGCGTAGGAATTGATTTTAGGTCATTGATTGGGAAGGGTAGGTGTGCAACATCATGGTGTGACCTTGATTTTTCCTTTGACCTTACCATATTGGTTTTGACCTTTAAAATTTTGTCCAGAAACCATGAGGTACAGGGTGACACTTGGTAGGGGCATTGGTTGTGGGGTATATGTGTGCAATACCATAGTGTGATCTTGACATGATCTTGCTGTTGTGATATTGATATTGGGTATATCTTAGAACTGTGACGTACAGAAAGTTGACACTTGGTAGGGTCATTGGTGAGGGGTGTAGGTCTGCAATCTCGGCATCACCTTGATTTGACCTTTGACCTCGATGTAGTGACCTTGACCTGTAAAATCTTGTCCAGGCTATATCTTGGAAATTGTAAGGTGTAGGATGTTGATACCTTGTTGGGCCTTGGTTAGAGAGTGTAGGTGTGCGAAGACATGGTATGATATTGTTGTAACCTTTGACTTTGGTTCTGCTAGAATATTTTCCACTGTGACATTTGAGAAATATTTCTACTATCATAAGAACATATGGCTTGCTGCCACTGGTTATTATTGTAACCTTTATCTAATAGTGCATTCTCCAGTGCCAACTGAACTTCTATTAAGAAATTTAACAGATGAGAATTTTAGTTTACTAATTAATACTGTCATCTTGCTATTGAACTGTGTTGCTTTTATACTTTGCTTTAATATACATTTTCTCTCTCCTGAACATTAGTTCTCCTGCACCATTACACAACTTACACTGTTCTGAAAATCTACAGATTCCCATGTTGTTTCACCTCTTCTATATCTCATGGTGTCCCATGCTGTGGGGTACAATCATGTATGATGCTATTTTATAATTTCATGTAGTTGCTTATTGCTGTAAAATGGAGGTTTATAGTGGTTATGGATTTCAATATTGCTTGCAAATACATGTCGATGATGCTTCAAATAATGTAAAAAACTCACTGTTTTCCTTTTCAATCAGAATGATGGAAATCAAACTCAGAAGAACATGTCAAAACGTAGAGGCACAAGCATTAACTTGACATCGGAAGGTCATGATTCTAAGGACAGGATGGCGTCATGTAAGTGTACATAGATATATTGATATTGTTGACATTTTGCAAATCAGTCAGGAGCTAATGAATGGGTAATGTACATGAAACTGAATTATTGCCATACTCACCCGTCATGGAGGAAAAAAACATTTAGACATAATGGTTATTGAATGTTCTAAAAATTGCAGGTTATAATACACCTGATATCCCAGTTTGGTAAATAATCAAAAAGCAAAGCCTGCATATGAAACAGAAAACTTACACACTGATGTGATAGGATACATGAAATACTTGCCATGTCTCATCAACACAATGATGACAAAATTGTCAGAATTTGTCCATATGTTATACCCCATTCGCCCTATAGGCAGTATACCATGTGGTTATAGGTTTTACTCTGCAGTGGAACCACCTTAAAGGATGCCTCATATATATTGAGATTTGGTGTATCCATAAGCTTTGACACATATGGCCACTGATCGGACATGGTGTGTAACTGTAAATAAGAGTAAGTTGACAGTAGGATGAGAGGAGTAAAATATGTGTCACCAAGAGACAACCTCCATTTACCTCTAGTCACCTTATGTTGCCGTCTCACTAATGTGTTACACTGAAACAGAATAGAGTCACAACCTTATGGACCCCCACCTTCAGTTACGATATGACAAATTCATCTGCTGCAGCTCACGGTTATAAATTCAGAGTCAGAAATTTTAAACATTTAAAAATTTCCATAAGATCATCAAGGAATGGGATGGTGAGCCACTGTATCACAAGCTTGCATATGGGCATCAGACGGTAGTTGAAGGACAGGGGCGTTTTGTCTAACGCCTATAACCGCGGCTTATA
The DNA here is from genome assembly GCA_964017235.1 of Sabellastarte sp. h YS-2021. Lineage (NCBI taxonomy): Eukaryota > Metazoa > Annelida > Polychaeta > Sabellida > Sabellidae > Sabellastarte > Sabellastarte sp. h YS-2021. Next base: position 22,791,388 of record OZ024928.1, read on the forward strand.
CTGCCTGTAGTGTGAAAGGGGTATAAAGGAAGCTGTGGCTATTTTACCTAAAGCTTGCTTACATGTGCTGATGATACATACCATTGTCATAAAAGATGGACCATTCTTCAAAATGTAAATTGTGTTTTCTTGAAATTGAGTAGATACACTGAGTGAGACATATTTTGTTTCATATGTGATAGGAGTGCATCCCATATTTGTGTGTTTAAATGTGACAAAAATGCACACTCATAATGTCATCTGGATGCGTCACATACTTTTTTCTACACATCATCCAAATGGGTTTTTAGTATCTATGCACCAATGCAGGCAAAGTACACAGACTATTTTACTTAAGCATAGATGAAAATACCTTATATCCATAAATGTCACTCAAATATTTACCAAAACATTGAACCCCCCCCCCCCCCCCCCATACACAGGCACAAAAACTTGTTTGTTTATCTCTGGACCTTATTCGCCTTTGGATATCATGAATACTTCCTTAATTTGCATTCACATAATCTTATTCTCAACAACGTGTATAGCACTAAATCTCAGCTTAGCATGGAAATCTCTAAGTAGTGACAAAACAAAATCAAAACAGAAACTGCAGTGTCATTCTTTTGAAGTAAACATAAGACCTACCTTTTCAATAAGGTATGACATTCATAACAATCTTGAATTTTGACATCTCTGGATCCAACCCCACTGTGACTTCTGCTTTTGCCTTCAGTACCTTAAGCACCTAGAGTGTGTCAGTTAACAAAGATCAAGTGCTATAAAAGTATCCCTTGCATTAGATATATTACCTGTTACAATTTCAGGATAAAGGGCACATATGAGAAATGATTGATCAGGGATGGTGTACTTGGACACGCAACCTAATGTATTTATTTATTCCCTTGATTCTAGTGTCCCATTCCAGCTACGTATTGCCACCGCATGACTTCAAAGCTATGAGACCGCAGACCACTCCCAGACCAGCCTACAACTACCTACTGACTAATGTGGCCTTGCCGTTTAACGTCAATGCCTCAAAGTCATCAGAGATGAGTGTGAGTAGAGAAAGAACTACATTATGTAACAATTACCAACACACCCAACTATTGCAAAAACTCAATTAGCAAACAAATACCTTAATTATTTCCATTTTAGGACTTTCAAGTAAGCAATGAATATATATATATATATATATATATATTTAAAACTCTCTAATTTAGAAGAAATAGTTTCTAGTTATATTTTTAGATTTGAAGAAAGAAAAAGGAGAAAGTTATAATATTGTTTAGTGTTTTATTTACATAAACTGAGGTACTTTTTTGAGATATATGGACGAAGTTTACAAATGGAAAAAAATCCATGACAATATAAACATCTTTTGAGAAAAAATACTGACATTGAAACTGCATGCGACTTAAATTTTTACTGAACAAGTAATATCTATAATTCCAGTAATGGGGGCATGCATTGTTTTTGTTCTACTGAATATAGGTAAGGAATATTTAAAAAAAAAAATAAAAAAGTAGAAACTTAATAACAAATAGAAGTTAAATCCTTGAAAGTTAAAGTACTGTCCCTGTTAAACTCTAAAATTTTGTTCCACAAAAGAAGTTTCTCCTGTTAATATCATTCAATGTAATCTATTTATTTCAAATGTTATCCACACCGTGGGCTCGGGGTATTATAGTAATAATTAAAAAAAATCTACTGCAGTGTTAACCTTTCCATAGTTCCTGAATGTTTTTGATCACAGAATCAATACCGAGGTTATTCGATGGATCCTGAAAACTCCAGGAATCGACAGTTGGCGGGTAAAGAGATGACCAGGTCTCTCCTAGATTGGGGGAGGGGGACCCACTTCATTAATGGCTACGCCCCAGGATCCTATACCACAGAACACAATGATCTCTTCAGAGGACAGAACAAGAATGACCAAGGTGAATTATTGGTGATTTAGTCTTTTGTAGAGCTGCATAATTGAGCATTATTTATCTTCCATTTAACCTTGTTATGACCACAATGGCAAGAATCTATTAAATTTTCTCTGAAACTAGGGGATCATGGTGGGATCCTGGGTGACATGCTTCCACCTCTCAAGTCATGGAATTCTCACTTTAGGTTTGAGTAGGGGTGAGGTAGCAGTGCCCAGTACCAAGATACTGATAGTATCAAGGTACTGATAGTATCAAGGTACTGGTACGTACTACTTTTCTGCAGTTCCAAAACAAAATATGATCAAAGTGGAAAAAAACTTAAATCATTACAAAAAGATAGGTAATATTGAAGACATCCCCACCTCTCCTGCATTTCTATGTATTTTGCATTCATACCACTCCATTCTACTGAGCCAGTTCATTTGGACTACACCAGAACACAGCTGTTTTGGTGTGCCAGAATCAGAATGGTTTTGTAATGATGGAACTCTAATATTGTATATACACTACCATCCCACCCCCAACCTTAAGTTGGAAATGAAGTTTCTCATGGACAGTGTCTCATGGTTTAATATGCAGATTGTGAATCTGTTGGTACGCACTGATTTCCTTCATCTACTCAACTGTATATTATGATTTATGCAATGTGTTGAAAGTGACAGTAAATTAAAATGACTCACTCAGATGGCTCTCTGACACTGTGTTTCACTAATTATTTAAGTGTAGTTCAATTCATAAAATTATTAAAACATGATTATATATAAACAAATGCAAAGTTATATGCAAAGTAACTATGATTTTAATCAAATTTCAAATAAGATTCCATTTTAACATAGGGTATATTTTAAGCAATATTTTCTGACAATGTGACTGCTTGCAACCCCAGACCTATTTTGCCTGTCTCTGGCTGATGGGAAAGTGTCAAATTATGATGTAAACTTGAAAGCACTTATAGAGTGCTGACCTACACCCGCTTTCCCAAAAATTCAGGTTTTTTGGCATGCAGATTGTAATCCAGATTTTCCCATTTCTGCCTGCTTTAGCAAGGGCCTAAACACACCAGATATTTCAGACCTGTTCTTTTGGAATAATATCTAGCAGAAGGTCAAAGCCATTGAAAATACATTGAAAATGGGACTTTTAGAAAAGTTTTCCTGTTTGTATTCCAGAATATGATCTGGATCTTCCCAAAATGTAACAACTTCAGATGCTATCTACATAAAAAATTTAAGAAAGTTCCCTTCATAACTGTTTGAGTTAGATTGAATATGAACAGACAGGCAGACCGAAAGACAGTCATATGAAAACATCTGAAAATATTACTTCCTGGTGGGGGTATTAACCATAGTTTCCACATACAATACTTGATTTTACCTTTTGTTTATTATCCAGCCATCCCAGCAGCAGGAACAAAAGAGACCATGCCAGACAAGGAGTTCACTCACTTCAACATCAGTGAGAACACACAGGACATGAAGCCAAACCCCAACAGACTGGACAGCATGTCAGCCAACCTCCACCAGAGACACGAACACCTGGGCAGGTCCCTCCCCTACCAACCCATACACAAATCATCCATTATGGCAAACGACTATGCCCCACTACAATATAGAATGTAAGTATAGAATGTATAGGATAGGTATTAACTAAGTGTGAATTACTGGGAGATTATTACTTCAGATTCAAATCTATAAAAACACTACAATTTTACAATTAGTTGGTCAGCAATCTGGTAATGGACATTATTAATCACGTACAGACTTTTTCAACTGCTATTGTATTTGCTTACCTAACTTTTTGTTTTATTTTTGTGTTGGTACTTTTTTCACTGGTTTATTTTGATTTCTTTGTTCTCAGTGTTCGTTGTCCTTCTATAATAAAAACGTTAAGGCGATAAATGTATATTAATCAGCAAATGCACACACTTTGTGTAAAACTTATTTGTATTGGAAACTGATAGGAGTCTTAAAATAGGCTTTGGCCAGGTTTGTTTGCACATTTTCCGAAGATAAGTTAATATTAATATCAACAGCAGCAATTTTGCGGACTTTATGCCATAGAAATAGCCCACCACTGATAATTATGGGCTGATGTGATAAGACAATAATCATTGATGGTCCATTTTTACAGTATATGGCCCTATTAAGTTCAGTTGTGTTTTCTCATGTTTGTGCAATATTTCAGTACCTGCAGAATCAGTTGGTACCTAATCCCTGAAATATAATGTCACAGAATATCACCCTACCTACCATACCAATTCATACAGCTTATGTCAAATGACTTTACACTGCTAAAATATAAAATTTAAGCATCACAGAAAAATTTAAGAAATTATCTTATAAGAAGAGCTACAGATTAATGTTAGAGTATATCCTTGGGCTACCTATAACATTTGTTGTTAACAACTTACTGGCATCTAGAAGTTCTCTTACATTTCTAAATTTACTTTACTCACAGACATTTGGGAGTTTTATATAAATTTTCTCTTTGATAATGGCTTCATTATAATCTCCATGTTCAATTTCTGATCAGTTATAATTGGTATTTGCTTCAGTGAAACACCTAAGCTTGCACATTTATCATCTCCCTGATTAATATCTCCCTGATCATTATATATTACAAAATCTCCTGTACAATATTCTGTGATATACATAGAGAGATATACAGTCTTATAATGCCCTCATATATGGTGCAAAATGCACTTTATGTTGCACACACTAAATAAATGAAATTCATAAAAAATAGCATTCTCACAGAGTGTTTTCATGATAACATTCCATGGATGTTTCTGGGGGATGTGGACATGGGGGTGTCTAGTGATATGAAGAATCAATTTAAGAATTATGTTGAAAATGAATGTTTAAAATCTGAATTGGTTGTTACAAAACAAATGTCAATCCCTATTTTGTGAATTGAGTTTTACCATTAATGCAAATACCTATAAGTTAGTAGTGTAGACGATTTTCTAACAAGTATATATTGGCATACTCTACCTCTAAATTAGCATATAATATATGAAAATATCATGACAATGGCTTTAAACCAGTCAAATACAAATCTTGTCAACTACAGATATATTTTGATATGGTAGTAAGACTTCCCTTCCACCTATGACACAATGGGTTTTCAATCTTGGACTAGAAACTTAAGTGGGTAACTTTTTGCTGTGCAGTGCTGAAGTAACTCTTCAAGGTAGCAATCAGTATAAGCCACAATTGATGTTAAAACCTAAGTAATTACAAGCAAGCCATTGCTTACATATTGTGACATTTGTATATGTCTGATCTATAACTGTTGTAGCTACACACCAGCCCAGTTGATGACCATAAGGAAGTATGAGGCCATGAAAGACAAAACCATAGAGAAGACCCACTTCTTCCATACTGACAATACAGGAAGTAAGTGTGTGTGTGTGAGTGTGTGTGGAAGAGATCAGCATGATTAAAAAGATAGGCGGACATTATCTCAAACTCTGTGTAAGACATTGTAAAGTTAAGCTATTTTTTTCGCTTAGGTTCACTAATTCCCCTTAAATATTTGTGAACAAGTTAGTAAAAATAACAGACCTAATTGTGTTGCTCTCTTCCTTTAATTGTGAAAGTGTAATGCTGTCATTATTGCTTTGATAGAAATGCTGGTTTTTCATGTACAGCTTTACATACTCCATTGGCATATGAAACTTGTATATATTATATCAAAATCATCAGAATTTCTGACATCAAAATTCAAACTACGACGAGGTATATCTTTAGCCGTAATAACATAATTGACTGGATTAAAAGAAAACTGTCAGTAGGTAGATAAATATATGCCCCTGTTCCACCACAAGACTAAAGCCTCCGATTAAGGGTTTTTGGGGGTCGGATTTAGAGTTCTGGACAGTCTGTTTGAGTCTGTCTGGATCTGTTGTGGTCTGTATAAATATCAAACATGTTTGATATTTTTCATGACTGTAAACGATCCACCTTCACCCCTACCCACAAATTCCCCAGTCTCAGGCTTCCTGAGGCCTCCTTAGACCCAAATTTACACAATCCTATGTTGTCTGAGGCATCCGGCGACTCTTAAGCCCAGGACTCTTAATCCCAGGAGGCCTGGTCTTAGTCCCAGACCTCAACAAACATCACCCATTACTGTCTTATGTGGGTGTTCCACCACACGACTAAGGCTCCCGATTAAGGGTTTTTGAGGGTCGGTTTGAAATATTTGCTTAGTCCCAGACCTTCTGTAAGGGTCGGTTGTTGTCGGTTGGGGCCGTGGGAAAAATCAAACATGTTTGATATTTCACACGACTACAACCGATTCATATTTCCCACCGTCAACAAAATGTCCAGTCCCAGGCGTCCTCAGGTCTCCTCAGACCCAAATTTATACAGTCATCTGTTGTCCCAGGCCGCCTGCGACCCTTAGTCCCAGACCTCCGTAGCTTAGTCCCAGGAGGCCGGTTGTTAATCCCAGACTCAATATGATGCGTATGAATTTCATGCGTGTGAGTGTGGGTCAGTTGCATTAGTCCCCGGAAGCCTCAGACCGTCTGCGGTGTCCTGGGACCCAAAAATCAAGGTCTGGGACTAAGCCCCGACTAAGGGTAACCGACCCTAACCGATCCAAACTGGCCTCCCCAGGATGCCTGGGACAGCACAAATTCAGTCTGCGACAGTCTGAGGACGCCCCAGGAGGCCTGGGACTAACAACCGATTAAGAACCGACTGTTTTCCGCGAGTTGGAAATTAAAACAAGGCAATGAGCAGGTCTGGGACTATATAAGCGACCGCGCACACATTCTCGTTGTTACTGACTGTTTGGCTACTGAGAGACGTGTGTCACTGATTTGTAGGGGTTTTCAGTTTATATATATTTTACTTGAGCTTAAGGCAAATTTGACAGCTAGGAGACACATTTTACTATTTTTTTATTATTTTGTCGACTGGATCATGAGAAAAGAGAAAGGAGGGAAGAGAGGAAGGAAAAAGATGGATGACAGGGAGAAGGAAATTGAGGTAGAGGAGTGAAGTTATTACAGAAGAAGGAACTGAGAGGAGAGAGGAGGGGGAGATTGAGGAAGGTCCAGCTATTGGGGAAGCTGTGGCAGAAGAAGAAGAGAGGTGTGAAGAAGATCCGGAGTGACATTCTTCAGCCAAGAGAGCCAGGGTGTGTGCCACTTTTACAGACAGTCAGGAAGTTTCCATTGTGGAATTTGTAAAGCTGCACCCAGAACTGTATGACAAGGAATATTCACGTTTCCTCGACAGGACCAGAAGAGAGGCTCTCTGGGCAGAAATATCTGCAGAACTCAAGCTCCAGCCCTTTGATGTGAGACTTTGGTTCGAGTCCCAGCGAACCCGTTATGGAAAGCTGTCTAAGCTCCTATCTGGCCAAGCCCCGAGGGAGATGACCAAGAGACAGTCCTGGGTCTACCAACAGACGGTTTTCCTTAAAACCCACATCAGAAGATAGGGGGCCAACAGAAGTTCAGGTTTTGAGGCCAGTCCAAATACCAGCAGGCAGGACGAATCACGTGGGTCAACTACTGACACAGAACACCTCGAGTCCAGTGTCCTGAGGGAGAGGAGTCAGTCCATCATTACATCAACACCCGTTTCAACTATAGACTCCAAGATTCTCGAACACTTTGAGCAGATGAGGACACTTATCTCAGGTTTTCTGCATCAGAAGTCAGACAGGCAGCCCTTCTTTGACTATGTGGCATCAGAGGCCGAAAAGATGACTCAAGAAGAATTTGAAGAATTAAAGGGCAAGATATTTAGAGACATCGAAACTATTAAAAGTAACCGCAGACGTCAGCCATTGCCCAGAAGATCAGCCACTGTTACCACGGAGTCCCAGAGGGTCGGCCTACTGCCAACAACCACTCCACAGGCGTCTAGTTCCACTCAAGCAGCAGCTAGCAGCAGTTTTGTGTACTATACACCAAGCCCCATTGGCTTCAGCAACCTGACATCTGTCCTAACTGTACAGGACGAAGGGAGCAGACACAGAGACAATCTGAGTGGAATCTTAAGCCAGCTACCAGATCTGACATCAATACAGATCATTGAGCAGCCTCAGCAGCAGCAGCAACCACAGCAGCAGCTGTTTATATCACCACTTCAGCACCGCCTCAACAACAGCAGCAGCCTCCTCAGTAGCCATCCAGTCAGGGCGGGTCTTTGACCTGCCAGGCCCTTTTCAGGGCCACCAATTCTTCCAAAAACAATTATTCAGCTACATGTTATTCCAATTCCCCTCCCAAAACAAAAAAGTTCAGTACAAATACTTATCACAAGAAAAAAAAGTCCAACACATACACCACCCCAAACATGAAACAAATAACCCATGGTACCACACATAACAAAAAAAGGCCACATAAAAGAAATTAAAAATAACTCCCAATATGGCCATTAATCAGCCCATTTTTAGATTAAAATCCATGGGATAGTTTAAAATCTGTAATTGAAAAGTCCAACACTTACACCTTCCCTAGAATTATAAGGCATTATCACATACTTACCAACCCACAAACAGACAAACCCAATACCAAACATAACCCCCAAATGACAAACCCAGTACCAAACCTAACACCCAACTACCAAAAATAAACCCAATCCCAGTAACCACCAAACAAGAAACACACAAACCCAAAAGTAAATAGAACCCATGCCAACGAACTGACAAACTGTTTTGCAAACACAATCCCCCATTATTGAAAACAAAACTAGTTCCATGGTTCCACATTTTTGTAAATAGAAGTGAAAATTTAAAATTCAAGATTTCCATAAAAACATTTCTGCTACAAATAAATTTCCAACCCATGAACAAAAAAAATTGGTGAAATTAGGATGTGGATTTCAAAATATATAAAAAAAGTAATTCAGTTTAGGATATTATGTGTGACTTTGTGTTTGGCTTTTGTTTAACACTGGGTTTGTATGTTTGTTGGGTGAGTAAGTTGTGTTTGTCTGTTTGTCTGTTTGTCCGTCTGAACAAGTTATGTTTGGCATGGGGTTTGTCTGTTTGTCCGTGTGTACAAGTTATGTTTGGCATGGGGTTTGTCTGTTTGTCCGTGTGTACAAGTTATGTTTGGCATGGGGTTTGTCCGTCTGTAGCAAGCATAGCTGATTAATTGCTTTTGGAATATTTGGTAGTCCTGAAAAGGACTGTTATAGTTAGTCCTGAAAAGGACTGTTTACTGCAACAGGACTTATATTCTGCCATCTTGCCAGGCCACTGCTCCCTCATTATTGAAGTAGTCCTTCAGTTAATCCCTCTGTCTTTTGGCCTCTCTGGCAGGGTTTCTGTCTTGGCCACCACCAGCAGCACCACCAATCAATCCACATTCAACAGGCACATCACCATCACCATCCTCCCCAGGCTGCTGACCAGCAGGTTGACCTTGATACTGGCTTCTGAGTATGTTGTGCAGAACCACACAGGTCATGACCACTTCTCTAACTGTTTCTGGGGGTAGTTCAATGGTGGTCCTCATCACTCTGAATCTTGAAACCAGGATGCCAAAAGCATTCTCCACAACTCTCCTGCCCCTTGATATTCTATAGTTGGCAATCCTTTCCTCTCTTGTTAACAGCCTTCTGCCATAGGGTTTCATCAGCCAGGTCTTCAGGGCAAAGGCATCGTCTGCCAGAATGAAGTAGGGGACATCTCTACCACCCTGGGTTATAGGAGATGGGTCAGGGAAGCCTATCCTGCCATCTTCAATCCTCCTCTTCAGCTGATAGGCATTAAATATCTGGGCATCTGAGCAAGATCCAGCTGTACCCACATCCACCCATCTGAACTTGTACTGTCCATCTACCAGGGCCAACATGACAATGGAAAAGAACCCCTTGTAGTTGTGGTAGAGGGCTCCAGAGTTCTTGGGTTTCTTCAGGGCCACATGCTTGCCATCAAGGGCTCCCAGGGCATGTGGAACATTCCACCTGATCCTGAATTCCCTTTCCAGTTCTTTCCACTCATCTGGAGTAGTAGGACATTTGAGGTACTCTCTGGTGAACTCATCCTGGATGGCCCTGCAGACCTCTGGTAAAAACTTGGAAATGGTGGATCTTCCAACCCTGAACTGATAGGATAGTGATGTGTATGACTCTCCAGTGGCCAGATATCTGATGGTGAGGGATAACTTCTCCCCAACACTGATTGGTGCTCTGTAGGTGGTGGCCTGCCTGGCTAGATGTGGTTCCAGTCTGGTCTTTATCATTTCAAAGAATTCTGGGGTCATCCTCATGTAGTTGGTGAATCCTGGAATGTCTGTGGCATACAGATCAGCCATAATGTTATGGTAGGCCCCCCTCTCCTCTCTCTGCAGTAGCCATGGCCTGACCCACATGTTGTGCCTTCTTCTAGGTCTCTGTATGGGTGCTGGTGGTGCTGGTGGTGGTGGTTGCTGTGCTTGACGTAAAAAATGGAAATACATGATTATTTGTAACTGAATAAAAACCAAAAAAGCTCTAAGTTGTGGTTGAATCTGTCTTCCATTAGAAGGAGGCATCCTGCTGTGTTCCTAGAAAAGCAATGGTGATTAGATTGCGAATTTTATATATATATATATATATATATATACCCAGAAAATCCAGCAACTTTGCAAAACAATAATCGGGGATCCTGGTCTAGGGAAGACTGAGGAGGCCTGAGGACGCCGGGACTTAATCGTGGGTTAGTCGGGGCTTAGTCCCAGGAGGCCTGAGGCGTCCTGGGACCCAGTCGGTGTGTGTGCGACAGGATCGTGGTTGAAAGCGAACAGAAAACTGGCTTAGTCGGTTCTTAGTCCCAGACCAGTCGGGGACTGTCTGCGGCTGCCTGAGGCATCCTGGGGACGATCTGTTCTTAATCCCAGACTTCAGTACCGACCCAGTATTCCCGCCCATTTTTTGTTATTTTTCCACCGACTGTCCACGATTAAGGGTCCCAGACTGGATCGGGGCTTAATCTTTTGGTGGAACAGGGGCATTAGGAAATCTGTTATTAGTCACAGGAGGCCTGAGGAAGCCTCAGACCAGTCTGAGACCTAGTCAGTATATCCCCGACATCATTAGGCTTGAAATTGATCATGAACGTGGCTTAATCGCCTCATAGTCGGGAAACGATCGTGACTTGTCTGAGGACGTCTGAGGGTCTCCAAGGTTTGCTGAGGACGATCTGTGCTTGATCCCACACCTGGATCAAAATTCCATTTTCCCGCCCATGTTTCAGCTTTTTTTCACAGACTCTCAAGGAGTAAGGGTCCCAGGACCAATCAGGGAACAATCCTTTGGTGGAACAGGAGCAATAATTCTCAAATCTGGACCTCTGATTTGATTTTTTGATGATTATTCTGTCATAATTTAAATTTTAAATGATAGTTATTCATAGTGCATGTAGACATACTTTGAAATGTTGTAAATAAAGTTTTAATTAATTAAGTTTTGTCAACAGAATTATTAATTCTGTCTAAATTCTGTTGATAGAACTTAATATTCGTCTAAACCATTGAAATATAAGTATTTCAATTTCTATCAAAATAATTTTAAATTCTGTCACTAGAGTTTAAGTTTTGTCATGACATTTTCATGTGATATATACAAATGTGTGCATGAACACACTTGTAGCGGTTCATATTCATGTAAATACAGTATTTACATTTTTTTGTTTATTAAGAGTTATAAACCATAAAAGTAATCAAATGGTAAAACAAGTTATTAGTGAATATGTTAGAGTAGAATGACAAATGAAAAAGCCATAAATATACGTGTTGTAAATATTGTTAAATATCAAGCTACTCCCAGAAATATTTCATATCCATCGTCGCTATTTTTCAAGAAATACAAATTATAAACAAAACTTTTATGTATACTTGCATTTGTTTTTTTTTCGTTGTGGGTTTCCAAATTACAAAAGGTGTAAGAAATATTATACTTGATTAATAATTATATGTCACTGACTCAAGTAAAATAGTATTCTGTGTAAATCAAAAGGATTTGTGTGCACCAAACAAAAATGTTATTCTAAAGTTTATAGTGTAGTATTACCAGTCTATATGTGGCCCTAAAAAGCAATCCATCCTTACATGTCACAGCATTCTGCTCATGTGGATATTCATGTTTGAAAGCTGTAGGGAGGGATCTGCACAAAGAGGGAAACATTTCTCTTATAACATGACAGTTTTTAAAATGTTATATGTAGGTGCTTTGTTTAAGTGTTTGTAACTGGTTGTGTTAAGTTGTGTTGAGTTTGCTACAGGCTCTTTAACTGGGTATCAAGGGCGTTGCAGCATTTAGAGCTAATTCTATAAAACAATAGTGCATATAGTTTGCTCAGGAATTACAGAGTTCCATGTTGTATCACAGTTACACTGTATATATATATAGAAAATTCCCGGGTAAGGTACATGGATGTTGATAAGCTTGTCGTATAAGTTAAGGATTCCTGCCCCATGTGGATGACAGTCTCTGCTGTATATTTTTCAGACAAGAACCTGCAGACCACCAATATGGCAGACTTTATAAGTCCTGAGAGGATGATGACACCCAGAGTACTGACCAGTGTGAAGTGAGAAAGTTGATACTGTACTTAGAGAGTGTCACTCTCAGACAATTGTAGAACTGAGACTCTAATTCATCACTTTTTTTTAACTTAGAGAAGATCTTATTTCTCTTTTTTTTCAAATTTGTTGTATCTATTTGAGTATAATCTATGTGCAAGCAAATGTACAAGTAACCGTATTGGTGAAATAAATTTTCCCTGTCAAGTATTTTTAAAAATTATTTTCAATGTTTGTTTTATTAGAAGAAATATCAAATACAAAAGTTTTGCATATAAATGTACCAATATCTAGGTAGGTGAAGTAACTTTTTCTTATATTTTTTTTTGTACTAGTTAAGAATCTTTGCATGCATGTTAATATACGTTATATATGTTAATACTATATATAATATATAAGAAACTAGACAGATGAAGTCACTTCTGCTATTCATGTACTTCACTTTTTTAATTAAGGAAAATATTTTCTTTTGATATGTTTTATATAAATCTAAAAACTATTTAAACTTTAAAATAATAAGTATTTCAAAAGTTAATATATAGTTGAAACATGATGGAATTTGAAATAAAGTTGCAATGGGTGAATTTATTCTTGTACGAATGTGGCCTCCCTGTGATATGTACAGAATATCTTTCCTGTTATATTAGTTATGATATGCAAATGTGTATGCTGTTCAAAAACACGTGATATATCATGATACTTCTTAATTATTTTATGTTTTGTAAATTACTTTGTTTGAGTGTACATATTTAACCTGTATATTGTGAAAAGTTTTGTTATAGTGTTGAATTTGTAATTGTCATTGACAAGATCAGCACTAAGTGCAGGAGAATATCAGAAAAGTGGTTCTTTACATATTTTGTTGGCAATATGTTGTAATATATTTTGTTAATACTTATTTTTAAACAATAAAACTCTTGAAATTCCTGAGAATTGTCAGAATTACAATGACAAATTAGTTGCTTATTACTTTTATTGTTCACTACCATAATGGTCTTATTTACGGAAACATTTCAGTGAAAATACAACACTTCTGTAAGAATGCTGAAAATTTCTGTCAATACTGTGCTTATGAATACCAAATACTTGCATACATGATTGAAAAGATGTACTACAAATCTGAGCCTTAAGAAAGTCTACATCTGGGACACCAGCTAGATAGCAATTAAAGAATAGCATTTTAAAGCTAATTCGTTACAATCCGCCAGTAATTGTACAATCAGAACCCTCTTGAAGAGTTGAGACATAAGGTAAATTATATTCAAATTCATAGAAAAGAAATAAGTTAGAAATAAGAAGTTATAAAAGCTAATAAAAATAATAAAATAAAAAAGTAAGGGTCATATTTCACTATGGATAACTATGCTTTATGCTGATGATACTTACTATTCAATAAAGGTGGAGACGATTTTGATTTGTATCTGTACCTTTTCAGCTTTTTTCTTGGAAAATGTAATTTGTAATAAAGATTCTTAGAATAAGAGAAGTGGTAAGAATATAAATGTTAGTGACTTTGGTCATTGTGTGTCCTTACAAATTTATTATGGCTTACAGCAAGTGTTTTGTACAAAATATGAGACAACTGTAAAAGTCATCTGGATGTTGTACACCCTGAGGTTATAAGACATGGTAAAAGTTTTATAAGAAAATGTCACATTATCTAGCAGACTTTAGACAAATCAGGACAGCATGCAAATCATTGACTTTAAAAATGACCTTGATATTTCTTGTTGATGGTTAGTTCAGAGGTCAAAATTAGGTGTTGATATTCCTGGTGATAGCTCTTCTGCTTTTTGCTGATGTATATCATATTGTATCAAATGCAATTCTTGCATTTGTGCACCGTACAGTATTAAAAATAAAATACAGTTATAAAATGTGTTTTTAGATGTTATACTCACGTGTTAATATGCCAAACAAATTAGTAATGTGCCATTCACACTTCTCCAATTAGTAGATCGGTTCTACGTCGTTTTAACATCTAATCCTGTGTCGCAATGTTTTATTTTATGTATGAACTGCTCTTTTTCAGATCCATCTTCAAAGAGACCAAATGTTTAAAAGAATCCTTTGATTGGTTGGAGTTTGATATCTATTTTAGCAAAAAGTTGGGAATGAAGGAAAACAATACATAGACGCTGGTCACCATTCTACACAGAAAACCATCTGACACCAAATAACAACATTTGTACTTCAGGTAAAGTCCAAAATAGAAGCGAGAACCCAGAAAGTTGGAGTTGAGATAAATGACCCAAAATACAACTTCTTTTTTATTGTTTTTCCTTCTAACATACAAATACATACATAAAAACACAGGAATGCAGAGAATTTACATGCTACACACTGAACCCAAGTAAACAAATCTAGTACAAAATTCATTATATAACAACTGTTTATTAAAATTCATTTCTGTCAAAAAGATGAAGTCACACCACTTTGGACTAAAATTATCTTTTTCAAACTTAACTTTTGCCAGATATTTCTGCTCTGAGTAAACTTTGTTAAAAAGGATTGAAATTCACAAAAGTTTAACTGTTTTCTTTTGTGGCTAGTCAGGAAGATATACATTTTAGTAGTGAGCAAAATGATTTTTCTTTTGGAACACATATGATTCTTTATCTGTTGCTCCTAGAAGGATTGAATCTAGATTCAAAGAAATCTGAAAATTAGATACCTGAGATAACCATCAATTTATATCATGCCAAAATTGCTGTACATTTTTGCAACTGGTAAAGAAATGGATAATAGTTTCTGTTTGAACTTCGCAGAAAAAAAAGGTTGCAGAATCTGATATCATTAGTTTTACTAAATATTCTCTAGTACCAAGAATTCTATTTAATATTCTGTACTGGAATCTTTTAAATTGATTACTATCAATTGTTTTTATGCATAATCTGTTGGCAGCTTGCCAAAAACCTGGTGTAATATCAATTCCTAATTTCTCAGACCACCTTATTCTTGGCTTTGGGTTCTGTTTGCAATTAATGAGAGCAGTAGATATATTTACATCATTTTTAGGCTTTTTGAGGATGTTGAAAATGTATGGAATGTATGGCCTGGTGCATTTTAGGTTTTTGGGGTAAATAGAATTCAGAAAGTTTTTAAGACAACCCCGTAATCTATAGTATTCCAAGAAATTTATAGTTAAGTTGTATTTTTGATTCAATAAATTTACACTCCATAGTTACACTTTCATTTATTATGTCTGCAACAAAAATAATTCCCTTTGATATCCACTTGTAAAAGCTTAGGTAATCCTTAGAAAATAAGTGTCATTTCTGCATTTTTTTGCAAATGAAACAGATCTGTCAATAAAAGAATTCCAACAACCTACTATTTCCCTTCAGAAGGGTCTCTTTGTGTGTTTTGATTGAAGGTTTGACCACTATGATCCAGTGATGTGTGAAACAGGTGTGAAAGTTTTAAAAAGATTCCCACAAATTGTATCCAAGGGGCATTATTGTTATTGAACAATCTTTAAAACCAAGATAGCTTTTAAGAAATAATGTAGGCTTTTATGTTTACCATTTTCAAGCCACCATCATTGTAGCTACAACAAATTTGCTGCCGATTAATTTTATCTGGCTTATAATTCCAAAGGAAAGAGTAGAAGAGGCTTGTGAGTTCTTAGAGTAAATAATTATTTGGAGTAGGTAATTTTCTGAACCAGTGATTGAAGCTTGCAAAAATAAATGTTTTTTAAAACAGTTATTTTTTCTCGAGGCGTCAAATGACATTTTTTTTCCATGTACTTATACCATATACATTTTACCTTACCTAATAAAGGTTCAAAATTTAAGTTTGGAATTCTGTGAAGATCAACAGAAAACATAATTCCTAATAATTTAAATTCAGCAATGTTACACTCTAAATTAATACCTGTATTAAATTTGTCCTTTGAGTGCTGTTTCTTCCCAAACCACACATGTTTTATCCATATTAACTCTTAAGCCAGAGAAAGAGTTCCAAATATTTCCAAAGTATTTAGCACTGCCACCAGGGACAAGCCAGAAGTGAAGACCAAAGACCAGAGTTCGGAAAAAATTATTTATTACATCATACAATAACACACATACAATACTATACATACACAAGTTAGAAACTAAAAGGTTACGACTAATACTCAACTACACTAATAAGGGTTAAAACACCAACTAATAGATTACTAAGATTTGCAAATATAATTAAAATAATTTTTTCTATTCACATATATAATCAATGTCCATGTTGCTGTTTACTACTCACAATAAAATTCGATGAAGTGGAGCATTGCTGCCACGACATGGTACTGAGGGTTAACTGTGGTAGTAACGCACTGATACTGTAGCTTGAGGCCTTGCAGCCCCCACATTTACTGAGACTCTACCGTGTTACTAAGTTAACTAATACTGTATTATTTACAATGTTACTAACTTTAGGCACCCAAATGCCAAGTATTATTGTAGGTAGAAGAGGTTTTTAAAAGTAGATGAGACGGAAGACTGATGATGGGGGTTGGCGACAATATAGGACCAGACAGTGTCAGAGGACCATGTTCCTTGGTGTTGGATGGCTTGTAGTGAAACGTCACAGTTGAAGGCCAATGACGCCCCTGACCTCCTGAAGGCGTGGAAGGGGTGAGTGGAGGGGTTCATGCTAAGCAAAGTGAGGATGGCAGAGAGGGTCTTCCTGACTTGGCTCTGTGTGAGGACTGAGAAGGAGAGGCCTTGGGGGATGGCAAAGAGGGGAGCATTGGGGGGAAGGGGAAACTTGTTAGTGAGGCAAAGGAGGGCAGCCACAGGACATAGGGGTGAAGAACCTAAAACTGGAATTTGAATGGTGGCAAACTGGGATGAGGATTGGAGGGTCTTGGACCATTTGATGATGACAGTGGCAAAGTGGGGATGATAGACGATGTCGCCCCTGCAAAGGTGGACCAAGGGATCAAAGGAGGACACAGAAGGGGGAACTAGATTTGACAATCTTAAAACGCAAAGAAGGCCAGAAGGAAGAGGGGGGTATAGACGTACCCCAGGGGGAGCTGAGAAGAGAGAAGGACAATGGATTGGATGGTGGTGATGTCAAAGATGCCTTTCACTCGCCTGGGGTGAGGGACATTGAGGGCCAGGCTCCTGAGGGAAAGGAAAACAGAGTGATGATGGAGGGGGACAGAAGGGATGTTAAGACTTTTAAATTTTGAACGCAGGGAGTGAATGTAAGCAGAGATGGAGGAGGGTGACAGACCATTGAACTGGAGAAACTCGATGAAGGCAAGCACAGGGGTGGGGGAAGCAGGGGGGAAGGGGGAGGAGGTATAAATTAAAAACTGTAAGAACAGTCGAAGATGGGAGAGATGAGCCGCTCTGGTCTTGGGTCTGTATGCTTGTCCCAACCGCCTAGCAGCTCTTTCCACTAGTGAGTCGTACATTGAGTTACAACCTACAAATGAGTTACAATAACATTACATTCATATACTTGTATCAATGTGCATATGTTCATGAGTTACTTGTAACCATACTGGCTCAGAGATTTGAGCCTGTAACTTTTGACCTCTATTTACAGTACTGCCCCACCTAGATAGAAGGTCGGCACACAGATTGTTTACCCCAGGGATATGTACCACTTGCAATCTTATGTTATGAGAGGCTGTCACAAACCATATGTTCCGGGC
This sequence comes from Sabellastarte sp. h YS-2021, assembly GCA_964017235.1. Classification (NCBI taxonomy): domain Eukaryota; kingdom Metazoa; phylum Annelida; class Polychaeta; order Sabellida; family Sabellidae; genus Sabellastarte; species Sabellastarte sp. h YS-2021. The sequence continues at coordinate 22,809,488 of OZ024928.1, forward strand.
CATTGCAGCCAGGGCACTGTCCCTGGTGACCCCTTTGTTCACTACACCAACTATCGCTTCATTATCACACCTTATAACAATGGCCCTGTTGGCCCATTGTTTGGCCCACATTCTGACCCTATTCGGACATTCCACATTTCTAGATGGACGATAGAAAACGTGTAAGGGACTTCATTGTTCATAAATTGATACTGATACACTTGATTGTTGTACCTGCCCCCAACACCTGTTAAACAAGCATCTAATTCGATACGGTCACTACAATGGAGTGGGGGATAAATATAGTGACACTTGCCATTAAAGTTTTTTTACAAATTTCAGAAACCACGTGATATCTTTGACAACATCTTCATTCATAAACTGAACTTCATTCATGTTTCTCAAATTTTCTAGTAGTCTATTTACAAAGTAACGTGCTGGCTTTACTACTTTGTGTACATACATAAGCGAGCCTATCAGGCTCTGTAACTGCCTTTTTGTAAACTTTTTCAACTTAAGAAAATCTACACAATTATGTAAAATTTCTTGTAATTTTTGGTCAGGGATTGATAAGGTGGCCTCGACCGAATCAATATGGATACCCAAACAAATTATTTTTGTGGAGGGTGGACATAATTTTGACTTACTAACAGGAATTCTCAATTCTTGAAGTAGGCTAACCAATGTATCATAGCTGGCCTGTGCCTTACTGGGGATCTCAGCCCCGAGTAAATCGTCTATATAGGAGAGTAGGTAGAATCCCTTTTTTGAATGGCTATATCTTATAAAATCACTTAGCCTACTACATCCCATGGATCCAGTCCTGTGTCCAAACGCGTAAGCCCGATCCAGATAGTAAGCATCTTGCCATTTCAAGCATAGAAGTGGATAGTCAGCTGGATCCACTTTAAGTTGGCGAAATGCTCGAGAAAGGTCGACTTTAAGCATATGACAGCCTTTTCCCAGGCTAGTAAGGCGATCAACAAAGGTATCCACGGATGGATAGTTCAGCTTGAATGCACTACCTAAGTACTCATTGCTTTTTGTAAAGTAGTTAACACTGGCACCTTGAGGCCACGACAGGTCGATTATGACTCTTCTTTTTTCACTATCTGGCTTATGGTGAGTTATGAAAGGTGAGTCTCATCCCCAAAGGGTTTGTCTTTAAAGGGGCCACAAATGGCCCCATGTTCGAGCCCCATTTATGTACGCTTGCACATGTTCTGGATATTCACGTGCCGAAGGATGGCAGCTGCCCCCATCCCTAAGGTCCAGATGACTGCCCCTTAAGTCCATGGGGAAGCCAAACCTCAGAAACAGGGGCCGCTGCCAATCCCAATGAGATTCCGCTAGTCTATCGACTAAATCCAAGTTCATATCGAAATTGATTTGAACCCTGGCCCCAAGAAAATTGGGACATTTGAAACTTTTGACATAATGATACAGCTGTATGGGTTTCCCAAGCCACTGCTTGTCCACTTGACATCTGCTGCAGTTCCTAATGTGACTGAATTGTAACGGGGAAAGGGGGATGAAGCCTGTATGCTGTTTTTGCTGGGTCATAAATGACTTCAAGTCCCTACATTTGTTTTGTATATCCTTGATATTAAGTTTTGCTAAGTGATTTTTTGATACTGAGGTCCAAAAGTTTTGGCCCAAATCTGGGATGTCAGGTGAATCATCGACTTCCTGACTACCACTGCCTGGTATGGGAGGGATGTGTGAAACTGCAGCATTGTCATTAGTATTACTTGCAACAATTTGGTTACTGTTACACTTTTTACTCACTGCTTCAGTACTATTATCACTTATGGCCCCAACCTTAGTTACATGACTTACTGCTGGGCCATTGTCTGTCTGTTTTTTATCTTTTCCTGTTACAGTTACTTTCTGAGTGATTGTACAACTAGTTAATAGAGTATAAACAATAAGCACAGATGTGCTTGTGGGTAATAAGCCCCACCTCATGGTCAAAGTTTTTACTACAACGTCCTTCATTGTATTCCTTACAGGGAACCATACTTGGCTTCTTGAAACCCTTCTTGGTGTTGGATCCAGGCTGCTGATCTTGCTGATTGCTTGTGCTGACTGCAATGCTGGAACGCACATATGTTTTCCGAATTTTGTTCACTTTTTTTCAAATCTGACCATGTGACCATACCATCCTCCATTTTGCTCATAACTACCAGATGGGCCCCTTTGGCTGACTGCCATCCCATATCACATACGTCCTGAAACAGATCTGTTAGGTACTCAATCATGTTGCTACGTATTAGGGTGCTGGGTTCTTCTTGTACTGCCCTGAGGTAGCCTAGTACGAATTGGGAAGGATTAAGCTGTTCATATGTAAGGTGAGTGCGCTGATGACCTACAAATGCCCCATCCTGTGGCCAAACTACCTCCACCTTGTCCTTCTTGCCCTTTACTTTCCCAGTTTGTTTACTACAAGTGTCTTGGTGTAACAGTGAGGAATGGTAGTTACCTGTCTGTTGGGGTGCGGCCTGCTGGTGTAACTCATCCAGATGTTTCTGTACCATATCCTGGTCTACCGCCGTTGAACGTAGGGCTTGGAGTGAGGGGATAAGCACTGGATCTCCTGGCTGTTGTGCAACTGCCCCCGCGAACTGAGGACCTCTGCCCATGTTTGCTGGCCCCTGCCAGTGCTCCTGTACGCCCATATGGCCTGGGACCTGTGAGGTTACCACTTGAGGATATGTTGCTTGCGTTGCCATTTGACTCCTTCCACATGGACATTGGGGTTGGGAGTTAACACTTCCCAGAACCTGTGTTGCCTGAAGTCCCTGCTGGGGTTGCTGTTGCTGTGCTTTTGCTACTTGAGCACTCACTTGCTGTAAGCTCCTTGATGGAGGCCCTGAGAATGCGACACTGGGTCTGAGCACTTCTGGTGCTACCCCCGGGTTGCCACTGCTTGTTGGTGCTACTACCATATGGATTCCACTCTGTTGTGGCAACTGTGGCACATGTTGCCTGTAATGACATCCTTGGCACGTTGCAACTGTTACTTGTGTTGAACTTCTACTATATGCACTACCTGACCCTGTTGCAGCTGTGGTTACCACACTAGATTGTGTGAATAGGCTGGATGCAGAGGTGACTGCCAGGGCGTGATTACCTAACCCATTGTTAATTGACACTAATTGATTATTGTCAATCATACTGTCTTCAATGGTGGTTTGTGTGTCTGCGAGGCCACTGACCCCTATCACTGAGTGATCCCTGCTCTTGTTTACCTGCCGGGACTTCTTCCTTTTCCTTGGGGTCGAGGTGAAGGTGGTAGACTGGATTTCTTGCTCTATATTGGACATTCTTGCTGACAGTCTTTGTAATTCATTTAAAGTCAGTTCTTCAGTCCTGGACGGGCCATTGGACCCCCTGGGGTCGAGCTTGTGGTAACAGTGACAGTATTTAGTGGTGGGGGTCGTGTACTGGTCGTGACTACTGGGTTGACGCTGGTGCTGACGCTAGAGTTGACGCTCAACACTGCAGAGGATGCCATTATTGCTTGTGATGTGGTGATATTAGTGGCCATACTCAACCTGTAACACCTTCTTCCGACGGGTCTCTTGTGATAACTGTTGCACTTGATGCAATGCTCTTCCATACAATACTCACTTTAAAACAAATACTATAATACTAAAAACAGTCTTTAGGTATTGTATTACCAGAAATTAAAATTGTTTATTTTTCCGTCCATCCACTTCAAAACCAAGATATAAACAGAGATTGGCGCCTAATTTCAAATTGAGGCAGTTGATAGGCCACCTGGTGTTATAGTTACACATTAAGTCCCAACTAAGGTAGGGGTCAACAACTTCGGGCTTGCCATGCATAGCACCTTAATGCCATGCCCTCAGTCTTTAGTTCCATCCAACATTAATGTGGTGTCATCGGCTAACTGTGCGATCTTAAAAGATTGTTATCAATATTTAGCCCTTTAATTTCTTTAATAAAATTTATCATGGAGTACAACACTTGGGCACATTGGTTGCCCTTGACAGCAACCGCTCTCTATGATAAAAGGTTCTGACAAGAAGAATGAAGACTATAATGTTACAATTTAATGTGTTGACCCATTTCATGAAACTTGGTCCAAATCCAAAAATAATTAAGAATTGCAGTGAGAAATGGCCAAGATAGTGAGTCAAATGCTTTTTCAAAATCAAACAATAATAGTTGACCTAACAAATCTTCTGGTTCAATATAGTGCATCACATCATAAATAAGTATTGTGTTCTCCTATAAACCCACTAGTTATAAAACCTGACTGGGATTTGGAAAAAAATGAGTCTAAAACCTTCATTATGCGATTAGCAATTTGCTAGAGAGCCTATCTTATATGGTATAGACAAAAGCGTTGTCTTTTGTCTTCTAAAATATCTGATATCAGTCTCCAATTTTTTAGATTATCACAGGATTTGTTCCCTTTCAGAATACAACTCACTATACTACATCAAAAAGAAAGTACGACATTTTCCCTCTGTCATATGCAAAATTCAATGATTTGAATAGAAAATGTTTTAAGTCAGGCCAAAAAAAAATAATAAAATGAAAATTTCAGCAGGAAAGCCATCTGTTCCAGGACATTTAGTATTTTTTAATTTCGTTAATGCTTCACTAATTTCACACAGAGTAAGTTGACCCTCTAAACTCTCTAAATTAGATTTACTTCGTTTGTCAAAATCTTTGGCTTGAATATAGTGATCCAGTACCAAATTATCCAACGTTTTTGTTTGTTTTTAGAAAAAAAGAACAGAATAGAATTTTCTAACCTCCATTAAGACATTTTTCTGATCTGTAACAAGTTTTCCACAGTCAAGTTTAACATGTTTAATTGTTTTTAATGTAATTTTGTTTTTCAAGTGAGCAAAAATGTTTTTCATCATTTTGCAACCATTCTACCTTAGCTCTCAATGCAACCTCTTGCATTCATTCATTTCATGTTGTTTCCAGTTCATTTATTTTAAATATTTGGCTGTACACTGGTACTGCATATTTAACTATTTCTCCCTTGATTAAACCTTTAACTAATTGCATATTGTTGTTATTTTGTAATAATTGTGTTTTATCCATATTAACTCTTAAGCCAGAGAAAGAGTTCCAAATATTTCCAAAGTATTTAGCGCTGCCACCAGGGAGTCTTTAGTTCCATCCAACATTAATGTGGTGTCATCGGCAAACTGTGTGATTTTAAAAGATTGCTATCAATATTTAGCTCAGCCCCTTTCAAATTTGTTAATGAAAAAGCTTAGTTCAATAGCGGAGTGGTCAGTTTTGTAGCCTGGAGATATATTGCATTCAGATATTAAATCCATGAAAGTTTCTGAAACATGGAAGAAGTCAAGGGACTATTGTAGGGCTTGTTTTAATGGATTTTTTTTACCTCCAAGTATATTGTTTAAGGGATGGGGATAAAACAGTTTAATGTTCTGGTTTGGTACCCTAGGAAAACATTGCCCCATTCATCATTTGGAAATATAATGTGATTATGAGACTGTCTCCCTGAAGATAGCATAAAGTCTGTATTGTTATTTTAGTAGAATTTGATCAATTTGCAAACCAACTCAGTTTTTCATTCAGTGGAGGTCACGTGTCAACACTTTCACGATAGTAATGGGTACATTATACTACAGCAGCCCTATTTTGTAACCTTTCAGTATCATTTTCTACAGAGTAACATCTGTATCAAACGCCGGGACTATTGTGATCATTAGAAAATCTTCGATAACTGGGATAATCTAATGAAAATTCCAATGAAACTGAATCTCAATATGCTGTGAGGGTAAATAAACAAATGGGCTACCTCTTTCATTTGGATAGAATCTAAATTTGATAAAACTTTAAAAAATAAGATAAAACAATAAGGAGAAGTACAGAAAATCAAAGATACAGACAAACCATCCTTGAAAATGGCTGGTGAGAAAGGATGATATGTTTGAAAGTGTATGGAGTTATGGTGATGTTCCAGTTTCACGATTTTAATCTCAGGGACTATTGTAGCTGATAAAAAGGCTGGAAAACTGAGAAACCATATTATTCTTTGTGAGTGAGAGGATATGTCATATAGACAAAGATAGCCTTACAACCTACTCCTGATTGCTATGACTTAAAAATTCTCAGATTATAAATATGATTCATGTGTTCAATGAGCCTGTACAGCCACCATGATTACTCGCAAGTGAAAATATAAGTCATATGACGAATGAGATTTCACTCTGGGGTGTGCAAGCGGGATATTTGGGAGGCAAACTCTTGGCAGTGGAACAGGTGAATTAGAGAACTAAAGAGTATGTTGAATCAAAGTTACAATAATTGAAGAAAAATCCAGGACAAAAACACAGTATGGATGTTTGTTTTATTCAACTGGACATGAAGCAACATCAAAGTGTCAAACCTCTTAGAGTTATAGTTCAATATGTCTATTTGTCAATAAATACATGCATCTATAAATGTATTTCAATTGATAAATATTAAAATACATTTTAAATTTTATTTCTCAAAAATACATATTCTGTCTATTCAACATTCCATAATAAATCATACAAAACCTTATTATATATTTTAATGTGCATTACCATAAAATACAAAGCTAAAATAAAATATAATGTGGTTACTGAAATGTAAAACTACTGACGTCACAATTATAAAAGACGACCATATATGGTATGTGTATCACAATATACAAACAGGTAAGTTTAAGCTTCTTTCTGGAGGAGGCAACTGATGCTGCACTGTGCACATCATGAGGGAGTTCATTCCAGATCTTAGGAGCATCAAAGGCAATGTAACTCGGCTGCCTGGCATTGTACACTCTATAACTTTATACCATCCCACTTTCATCCCTTCAATGTGAATGTTTTGATACCTATAGTGAGATGATATAATGGCTTTTTCAAACATTTAAAGAAAGTTGTTTTGAATCATCCCAACATCCCTTACCCAAATGTAAATCCTACAAAATTTCAAATGCATCCTACCCAAAATAAAAGGCTGACCTTACAACGACCGCAGCTAGATGAGCCTATTTGGTTCTAGCTCGTTACTCCAGATAGGTGGGACCTAGGGGTGATATATGTCTATCATACCTAGTTCAAACATTTACTTGCTGGAATCCTGAGCTACAGCCATCTATGTTTGGATCTGATTTGATCTGCTTTGTACTAGGTTAGGACCTCTTTGTCGGGATTCACATCTGGATTCACATCTTTCTTGGCATTCCGCACAACTGGGAAAAGTTTTGTATTCAGGACCTTGTTTTTTTAATTGTTTCAACAATTTTTAATGTCCCAATCTACATAATCTGTGTAGGAATATATGTGCTGGAGTGAAGAAGGGGTGGATAGATGTTCGGAGAGGCTCATTTCTCAACATTTAGGGCCCATCTACAAGCATTCTCTTTTTTTCAGAGCCATAACGTCGCTAAAGAAAAGACTTTCAGAAACAACTGTAAGGGAAGGTATACACAGGCTATTATGTAAGTTACATTTTATGCATAAATGTATTATAGGATGCATTGATGAACAAGTGGACAACTTCATACGGTATTAATATACCGATATATTATTTATGTAAAATCAATTTTATTAGCATATTTTTATTTTGTAATTTAAGTGCTTAAAATTTATTGCATAGCTGGATATCACTCAGATAACATTGCATATAGGCATCTTCACATTTTACCATATATTCGTCAATAATTCATGTAAAAATAGCACTTAAAGTGAGGTTAGCACATTCTCCTTTCTACCATAACACCCATTTCTCATGTAAGACTTTGCCCAAAGCACTGAACTCTTTGTTTCTGTTGGGAATTCTCAAATGCACAATGTCTACATTAGCATAACTACCCAGATCCCCAGGCAGGTCAAACATGCGGTACCATTTGTGTTTTCTGGTATTGTAATACTCTATCACTGCCCTTGGTTCCTTGCTGGATACACTTCTCCCTCCTATGGTGAAGATGTTATGACCTGCAAAATGATGAAATTGTCTGACATTGTCATATGCTCATAGTTATAGTCAATATACTATAATATAATCATATAATTATGTCAACAAGTTTGCCATAAATCTTTATCCTAGTCCAACATCTTATATTCTGTTTAGTATTGAAGTATCTTATTCCAAGAAAATACCTTAAGCTTGAAATCTTTAATGTTTCAAGATGAAACAGCAATGATGGATCTTCAATGTGGAGGGTAATTTAAATTACACTGCCAGCTGATCTGTTAGAGCAATGTTATAGCTGAATTCATTTCTGGTCATGTGGCCTGATTTTAGCCAATCAACATGGCTTATTTAACACTATAGATATATTAGTAGATAATAGTAAAATGGGTCTTGTAGATCTCCCTTCTGGGGATACCAGTTCGTACTGAAAATACAATTAGGTGAATGTTGAAGATTGGGACCTATTAAAAGCCACTATGGTCGTTTTGAAATGGGCAAACTATCAATGTGCAAAACTGAAACAGCACATTTTTCTGGTATAGGGAGGTTCACAACCATTATTGGGCTTCAAGACAGCACAACATTATACACCTTTTCATTGTGCAACAAAATGTTCATGCCATCTTTGGTCAACCCATTGAATGGTGTAACCTTCTTAAAATATAGACGTCTTTTCACCAGATAATACAAAATAAGTCAATCATAACATCGCTCAGCTGATATGTTTCATCTAAACTGTGAAATTGCAACTAATAATATGGTGCCAGTGTTTATGTACAATGCAATGATTAGAACAAGCTTCAATTTAGGTATTAATTTTACTAGTAACTCACTGACTGTTCAATGGAAATGGTAGGTCAAGCAGATTTTCATATTAAAACACACAAATCCTACATCGGCCAGAAAAATATTCAGAATACATGAAAAATAGACTGATGGTAAACAGTATCAAATCTTTTCAAATGACAATTTATATAAAGAAAAAGAATTACATACATAACTGTAACAATGAGTATCATTACAAATTCAATATGAAACGAGGTTATAATTCAATATTTAAAAAAAAATCAATTTAAAACGCCCGAGATTACCAAGCATAATAGTGCCTGTGCTGGCTCTAGGAGTGAGCATTTTGGGATAGCCTCGGTCCCATTCTCCTTCAATGCGCATGTCCAGAGTACCTCTGTCTGTAGAAAATGACATCATAGAATCGTTCTCACCCTCTGAATATCTAGAGTCATCCCCAAATCTCTTGTAGGCTATGCCTGGAAGAATATAAACATGCAAATCTTCCCTCACTATGTTTTCTTCTTATAATGCCTATGTCAGTAAAATAACTAGATAGTATAAACAGTTATGACTGTTCACGTGGATTGATTCTATATGCTCAGATATGAGTCCTCTCTAAACTGAACAAAATAGTCAAAATAAGTTAGTGTAGATCAGTTTAACTGGAGCTCTATGCCGTTGCTATCCACTAATAATATAAAAGCATGAAAATTCTTCAAAGAAATAAATCATTTTACATCGTATCCTCGTCAATGTGTGGAGACAATGTATGATATATCAGTTCAAAGTTCATAACCAGATCATATTAGACCATTGTTGTCTATTTTTGGACATGCCTTTAGGTTGCAAACTGTTAAGATACCTAAGATATTGTATATGTAAAAAAAATAGCAAGAGATAAATTCCATTAGTCATCACTTTTCAATAAATTTACATGAATAAATGTTCACTAATTCACTACTCAGCAGATTTCAAAGATTTCAAATATCACAGGAATTAACATTCACATCAAACTCCAACAGCATTAACTAAAAGAGCTAATGAAAAGTCACTAAATATCCACCAAGCAGCCTGTTTGAAGGAATTCTATGGACCACGACAGCTCATAAAATACTCATCAAACACATTCCATGAAATGTGAGAACAATGAAGTACAGCAAGAGCGTTCAGAGAGTACAGACCTACACCAGAGGTACGTAGTAAATAAGTAAATGGGAAAATGTTTTGGGTATCCAGACGGGGAATCAGATGACTCTCAAAGTTTTGTGAGAGCTAACTTAGACCAATTCCCATCTTATGATTTTTCAAGAAGTTCCAACCAGTATTATTTATGTAATCCTGCTAACAAACAAACAAACAAACAAACAAACAAACAAACAAACAAACAAACAAACAAACAAACAAACAAACAAACAAACAAACAAACAAACAAACAAACAAACAAACAAACAAACAATGAATATAATATCTCCTTGACACAGGTAAGAATATTCCCCAAACATCATTTAAATTCTATCAGCATCTTTGAGACCATACAATGTACATTCAGCATATCCACAAAAAAGTCCAAACTAGTGAAAGGCAGTTTCTAAGCCAATGACATCTGCTAAATATTCAGAAAAAGAAAAAAAAAACAGTATTAGCAAAATTACTGACACAGGTTGTGACTATCTATTTTTGAACTATTAAAAACCTGTAGAGGTTTGTCAGAAACTACTGGCACATACATTGTCAAAACAAATTATTTAGCAATACGAATATCAATTTGATGTAAAGTTCATATATCCAATGTACACCTAACCATTATTAAAGCCTCTCTTACATCCTGGTTACAGAGAAAAATCGGCTGATTTTCAAGGTACACTTGCGATTTTATAACAGAATTTAAAGGTCGCAGAGGCCCTGCAATGAAAATTGACATGCACATTTTCTCTGCCTGCACGCAGTATGGCCATAGACGCATCCATTTCTCAAGGGTAACTAATGAGAGACTTGCACACGTGCATTTCCCTCACAGGTGTTCCAAGATTTCTCCATTCACTTGCAGGGTTTGCACATGCCGTATAATACACTCACGTGTACCTTGCATGTATATAAACCCACTGTATGGCCTGTAGCCAGTAGCAGTTTATTCTTTGATTTTCAAGTTGTGACAATGTTGCTGGCAGAATACACCTTGTTTGCACATGCAAATCTCTGCTACCCCACTACCAGGCTATGTTCATATTTTTCAACAATATTTACAGCACACTTGCATGTATATACATGTACGATGGGATGTAAGAGAGGCTTAAGCAAGATATGTTTCACAAAAAGTTTCCCTGTATAACTATGTAAATGCCTCAGCTTTCTTTAAAAACTACATGCATTGAATGGCGTCATGTTATAAAGAATGCCATCTGAAGAGACTGTGACGTTAACAAATTCAGCATAAAATCACGTGGCACTCCTGGATTCGATTCCAACCAATGACAGTGTGTGGGATGTACTTGGGGGTCTGTGTCCTGATATGACCTGAAGTGTCAAAATGAGTGAAAAAACTACAAGTTTGACTGAACCCACCTCCAAAACAATAAATGCGGCCCTTGTATGCCACCATACTGTGACGTTCTAAAGGATAAGGCAGTAGGCTGTTACCAACGGCTGGAGACCAGCGGTCACTGTATGGGTCATAGTGCCTGCAAAGGTATACATACTGATGATGAAACAGTCCAGTGTGCCTACAGGGTAATAGTAATTTTTGATAGAACAGACCATAGTGCCTTCAAATTTAGGGATAGTTTTGATTAAGTTTGTAGATACTTCACTTGAAACAGGCCATATTGCCTGTTAGGTTATAGATACATATGATAAAACAGGTCAATGTTCCTGCAACTGTACAGATACATGTGATAAACTAGACTATAGTGTTTGCAGGTATGACAAAACAGACCATAGTGCCTGCAAGGTTATACTTGCTATGTTAATTTTTCCAACATTATTGTGACTATAACATTAACAGTGTCTGAAAGATCTTCTCAGTATTGTGGCTAAAATGGTATGAGTGTTGTACAGTAATAGCTATTAATGATCAAATTTGTGATTACAATGGTAATAGAATTTGCAAAGTTATAGCCGCTTATATTAAAACCTTTAATCGCATCATGGCTGGTTTTATGGTTAAAAGTAACGTTTTTTGTCAGTGTGCATAAGGTACTCTTAGATAAACATGCTTTTACATCAACTTACTACTAAAGCACTCTGTTTTGTGAGCGAATAACTTCTAACTTAAACCAAACCTTTGTGTACATGTTTAAAAAGGATTTTAGTTCAAATATGAGCATTAAATCTGGCAAAGTGACAACAATAAAATATTTAAATAATAGTGAGCCAGAAACATTAAAGACGTCCTACAAAATGTAATTAAAAATAAATTATTAAATTTCTATGCTTTATGTACTCACAAGATGCCTTTTACAGCTTAGGCTGTAGTAATAAAAATACATCTATATATCAAGAAAGTTTTATTTTTAGGGACCAGTTCTGGAAAATCAAAATTCTTGAAGTACTTTGCCATGTGCTTACCAGAAGACAGTGGTTCCTCCCTTCTTATTATGAGATGACCCCTGTCTACCCACTCCTCCAGATACAAACAGCCTGCCCTCAGACACACAGGCGGCATGGTCTGCCCGTGGTCTGGGCATTGGCTTCATCTCCACCCAGATGTCTGCCTTAGGGTCATAGCATTCCAGTGAGTCCAAAATACGGCCTCCTCGACCTTCACCTCCTGAAAACAGTATGTTAACAGTATGCTATATCATGTATTCAGATTAGGCCATTGGCTTCATCTCCATTCAGATGTCTACCTTGGAAATGTGGCATTGCAAGGTGAACTGCCTCCATGACCTACTCCTGGAATCAGTAGTATGCTATCTGATATCTTCTTAGTGCAGCCTTTGATAGAATCTCCATACATATGTCTGTTAGTGTCATAAAATTCTAGCACCTCTAAGATATATGGCCTCTATGACCTTTACCTCTGGAAACTAAGTGTGTAATCTAAGCAGACTTATAGCACCCAGTCTTTATAATGGCAGATTCCAAGGGGCATATCATTCAAGTAAATTAAAGGGTACAGCCTTCCATTATCTTCACCAACTGAAAAGTAACTGCATAATCATCCAAACAAACTTTAATCTTATCTCAGCAGATACTACCTCTTGATTGATTGATACTAACTCTGTACTAAGGAAACTTTAATTCTAGCTGGACAGATACTACTTCTTTATTAAACAGACTTCAATTGTATCAGAACAGATGCTAAATCTATACTGTAACAATCTAATACTAAATTTGTATTAAAAAACTTAAATCTAATCTCATCTAAACAGACACTACCTGTGTACTAAAGAGACTTAAATCTCACCCAGAGGTCATCCCTGAGTTAAACAGACTTTAAACTCATTTTAAAAACACACCACCCATGTATTAAACAGGCTTCATCTAAATAGATGCTACCTCCATAATATCAAATTATAAGGTGCACAAGCCAAACATGAGTGTTCTCATATGGCCTGGCCTCATTTGTGTTGAATAAGGTTATACATCTGTCTGAAACATGTCAGAGAGAACTACTGTGGATATCAAGAGGCAAATCGTTTTAAGGCTTCGAGCGTCACATCAGAAACTGTCCTGGAAATGTACTTGCAAAACATCAACTACATATCAGACATCTTGATTAGGCTACTGTTTCATCTCTGCCCTGGGTGACAGCATAGCAAAATATGTGCCTTCCCTCCAAAGAAATCTTTAAATCATAAGCCAAGAACTTGTAATAAACTAGGTAAGTTATTGAACATCAGTCATACTTCCTGAGCACAAAATAGTATTAGTCATTCTCTCATATAAGATTATACAATAGATTCTAGACATAAACTACTACAACATCCTTACCACAGACATAGAAACAATTATCCAGAACCACAGCTGCAAATCTAGTACGGGGCCTGTTCATAGATGTTCTCCTTGCCCAGGAGTGAGTTCTCGGGTCGTATCGAAAACAATGTCCCAGATAAGCTCCTGACTGGAGGTGTTTTCCTCCAATAAGGTAGAGTGTATTATCCTGTACCAGCACTCTGTAACCATAGACATCCTTCAACTTTGGCATCAGGGTCACATTAGTCTTCGGTAAAGGTTTTGGCCTCTGAGAGGTATCGTCTAAAACCAGGTACCATACTTTGGACTCTGGGCAGGACTTGTCGAAGATAAGCAAGAAGTTATTGTAATCAGAACTCTCTGGCCGGAAGATCTGATCCAAATTCATCATGGCTTCAGCCTTAGTTTTCTTCTGTGCAGGTAAGGTCTGTCTTCTGCTTATACTCGGCAGTATGTCAGCCATCTTGTTTTTAAAAATTTAAATCTCAGCACATTGTCATGTTATCTTACAGCTACTAATTTACAAAACTATTAGACTCTACTTAAAGTTTTTAACCAATATGGAGTCTTGATATTTTCATCTTTTTGCATTGTTATATGCTGTTAATAAATGTATATTTTGTTTGTGAGTTTCTATTTCTTGAAATTGTGCCTTTCCTCTTTTAATTTATTTGTTTACACTCTTATGTGTTTTCATGTCCCTCTGTACAAATCATGACAATATCCAATGAAGATTGACTTCCTTCGTGCTAGTTATAGACATCATCAAATTAATATAAATATATCCACTCAATGCCACAAAAAAGAATTGATACATTTCAGTCGTAGATTTATACAGCAAATAATACCTGATCTGTGTAAACATCACACTTGAACTGTAAGCTTACTCCTTCCAAACAAAGAGAGATTTGATTAATCACGGTCAGGCTCATTTCTTAACATATCCAGTTTATTGTGCTACTGATCTCCACATTATCGGCTTTAGGACTCTTCACATATGTGACTAGCCTTTCCAAAACCTCTTGTAACATATATGTGAAATGGGAGTGTAACTAAAAATATTTTCTAGAACATATCAATATTGTATAGTGGTCAATATTATACACCTGAGGCCATTTCAAATTTCCTAATAAATACACAAGCGTAGAATAAAATGATAATTTCTAAAGGTATTACTACACATAAATAAAATGTGGCTCAAGTAGCTCTGTACATGGTAAACTAACACTCAAAAGCAAGCAACTACCAGCTTTCCCACTTGAGGTCAAGCTGGGATTTGGATTCTGATCTCAGAGGTGACAGGCAAGTGTATTGCCACTGTGGGTTATATTTATTCCAAATGTGGGTTATATTTATGTGTCAAAAGGGGATAAATGAGACAGGGGTTTAAGTTCACATCAACTACTCTATAGTTGTGGGTTCTATTCAATCTCATGACTACACAAAGTAACAATGCTCGCTCTTAAAAAGCTTAGATGTGTATTATTCTTTTATAAACCCGAAATTTTGTGGTGTTGCCTGACCAGTTCCCACCTGATAAGTGAAGTTAAGCAGCACTGAGCTTGGTTAGTACTTGGATGGGTGAGCATCTGAGTTTTGAGCCAGGTATGGGCAGATACAGACTGACTTGTATGGTCACTCAAATGGCAGTCTTGTACAGTATCACTGAAGTTAGGTACCAAGCATGGCGTTAAATCAATGAATCTTATAATCAAGTGGGCCAAAGCAAGGCTTACATATTACATGAATAACTTAAAGGGAATCAGAGACAGGTGACATTAGCGTTCAATATAAACATTATAACCTAGACTTGCTTATCAGGCAGTGTTAAATGGGAATTTACATGAAGCCAAACTTGATCAAATAAGCCTTGATTTGAGACGGTCCTTTTGTAAACAGGTTCCCATTTTATCTGAAAGGTTTATAGATCTTCCTTTACTACAAAGCTTCTCTCAGATATAACGTTCTGTCCTCTCTCTTTTGGCTCACACATTTTTTATCTGTATTTATAGTCTATTTTGTGTATCTCACCATTTCTTGCACATTATCACTCTGTGTTGGAAACCCAAACTTGGGTTTTACATTTTAGTAGCAAAACTGAAATGAAATATTTGTACAAAGCCACTGAACTAATTCAAGACATAGATACAGAAAAGTTAGGTTATAAAATTGGATCTGAAATGATGAAATGACTAACACATTTCCTGATTGACCTGTACTTGATGTTGACTGAGGGTTTACTCAAATATTTGCATAGGCCTTTAGTGCAACAAGTTATAACCAAGCACACTATTTGTATAGCAGTGAAATCATTTGAATGAACACAAAGTCAGCATACCCAGATATTGACTCTTGATGTCAAAGCAACATAATCTATATGGTGCTTTGACAGGTAACAAACAACTGAATACAATGGATTCTGTAATATTTTGTACATGTAATGCCCTTCTAACCAATATCATAATGATCTATGTTAAGTTGGTTAAGTTTCAGCCTCTTTCAACATCTAAGGCCATATTTGCAATGACTCATGTTTTCTTGAGCTAGGTTCAAACTCACTCCCACAGAGGTGACAGCCGTATGGTGTAATGTTAAAGATGTAAACCACTCGCCGCTAAAAATCTCTTCAGAAGGAAATGAATGGCAAAAACATGTTGTACACAATAGACACAGATGCTCAAATCAATGTCACTATGCTCCACTCAAAACAAATGTTGTAGTAGAACTAAGAGATAAAAATTTAAATGACAATTTAAATTAACTTGGAAGTTAAGATTGTTTGATTCCACAGGACTTGATTTTCCTTACAGGCCCATTCCATTTCTATATATGAGCTCCCGGAATCCTGAAATACTGTAATTTGTCACCTGTGTTGGATATCCAAGAGGCCTGACATAATGATCCTTGATCTTTCTGGAAGATTCCTTGCTCTTTCTGCCCATCTGGCAAAGCTCCTGAATATTTGGTGTGACACATAATTTCTGGGACTAAATTGTCAGTTAACACATTCTTAGCTCATCCGAGGCTTAAATGTGAGCTATGGGTTCTATTCTATTCTTGATGTATACTGTAGCAAAAATTATCTCTGCCTTTAAGTCACTGAAATATTATTTTTATGCAGATGACACTCAGACTTACTGCAACATTACCTTCGATGATGCAAAAAATCTACTTTCAACCATCTCGAGAAGTGCCAAAGACAGATCCAATTATGGATGAACTGAAACAAGCTCAAACCTAATCCTGCTAAGACAGAGTTTATGATGTTTGGAGTGGCAGCTATGCGAAAGAAGTTAGAACCCCTACTCCCAGCTCACATACCTGGTGAGAATTTTGAGGCTGCTGAATCAGTGCAGAACCTGAGTGTCATATTCTACTGTGATGGCTCCTTCAGAAACAAACAAGTGGATGCTGTTTGTAGGTCATGTTTTGTTGGACTTTGTGATCTGCAGAGGATTTGACAGACCAGTGAGCTGATATATATATATATATATAACAAAAGAATGATGGACTACAAGGACCCAAACAAATGTAAGGGGCTGTGGAACAAGCACTGTGCAGTGAATAACATGGACAAGACGGCCTGCAAACATTGGTTTCAAAGCCAAATGACTATTTATAGGAAGGTGACACACATCAAATCGGGGCAAGGTGCAACTCATCTGAGTGACAGACAGCAGTGGCTGAAAACCAACTTTGGTCAGGCATTTTTCTTCAAAGAGTGCTTACAAGCCCCTAGACTTGCTCCAAGTCTTTGTATTTCTTATTCCACTAAATCTGACATACATGCAATCATTATGAACCCATCATGATGGGTGGGGAATTTACTGAGGGATGTCAGCCCAACATTCTGACCAAAAAGTCATTCAGTCTTCATATAATACCTAAGACAACAGGACTTGAGGAAGGTCTAACAAGCCCCATGTGAGGCACAGTTTCTAGGTTACCCAATGCTCGTCTACTAGAGGCGTCCAAGCAGCCAACAACCACAGAGAGCATTTCAGTGGAGTGGATATCACTTAGCAGCAGGTATGAATCATTAGAGGAGCCACTAAGATTTTCAGGCATCTCCCCAACCCCTTCACAGAATCCCCCTAGCAGCCAACCATGTACCATCCATGTACCATACCAACCATGTACCATTCCATCATAAGTGATGGGATACCTAAGACAACAGGACATAATACCTAAGACAACAGGACATAATACCTAAGACAACAGGACTTGAGGAAAGTCTAACAAGCCCCATGTGAGACACAGTTTCTAGGTTACCCAATGCTCGTCTACTAGAGGCGTCCAAGCAGCCAACAACCACAGAGAGCATTTCAGTGGAGTGGATATCACTTAGCAGCAGATATGAATCATTAGAGGAACCACCAAGATTTTCAGGCATCTCCCCAATCCCTTCACAGAATCCCCCTAGCACCCAACCATGTACCATCCCATCATAAGTGAGGCTGTAGGCTGTGTTCCAAGCTGCAAGACATTCCAGAAGACCCAGAATGACCCGACAGCTAACCTTAGACGCAAGGGCAGATAGCAACAAAAGCCGCAGAATTTAATCCACCAAGTTATTTTACTCCGTTTGGGCCCACTGCAACGTTCATACAGTCAAAGCTTTCACATCAGTAGATGCCAGTCCAGCAGTGCCAATCACAGCTGACATTTCCACAACAGACACTTCAGCATCAACCACTGCAACATGCAAAGTCCACAGCAGACATAGCATCTGACAGTATCCGACAGAATCTGACAGCAAATGCAGCCACTCATGCAGCAGCACATGCAGGCGTCCATTCAACAACAAATGCAGCCACACATTCAATAGCAAATGAAGCCATCATCACCAGACCCTACATCTGCAATTACATTCCACAACCGCATGTCTTCAGTGCCTATGGATCCACCCTCAGTAGCCTCTGCAGGAATTTTATTTGGGTTTTAAAAATGTGCCTAATTGCCCCTCACCCCAGTGGATGTTAGTTGCAAGCACCTCAACACCCCCAGCATTCTTGTCAGAAACCAGCAGCAAAGATGACTGTGGCGATGAAGAGAAGTAGATGACCCACCCAATTAACCAAAAAGAATTTTTTAGCCTAGTGTTTATATAAATACATATAAAAGATTTTAAAAATCCCCGAATTCACAAAGATATGAAAGAACTCCCCCAAAATAACACCCATAAATTTCATTTCAACCCCATTAAAGACATATAATATCAATAAATGTCCTAAGACAAATTGTGTTATGTGCCTTTTTACACCTGTGATGTTATGCAAATAGCTCACCCAGTTGCCAGAAGAAGGGAAGAAGATAAGCCCATATGACCTTAGCTGTAAGGTAAAGCAAGCAGTGACACAGGAAAAGGAAGGATCATGGTTTGAGCCCATTTATTTACATATTAGTAATATATATATATATAATATCATTTGATCATTAAACCTACACAGATTTAAAATTCATATAATGAATTTAAAAGCCCCATACATAAAACATGAAATAGCAAGAATATAACATGCTAAAGTTAACTTCAGACAATGTAACATCTGGCCCCATTGGGTTCAAAATCATAATAGGCCCATTCAAAGCCACAATGTAAAATACCATATAGGTTGCAATAAAACACATATACACGATACCTCCAACAAGGTTAATAAAATATCTTCTTGTACCCACTTGAAAGGGTCACCAGTACAGTAATTACCATAAAACGGTTACATGTCATAACTCGGACAGTCACCTATGCCCAGCCCACTGCGCAGGCATCAGACTGAAAGTCTGAAGACTCTCTGGCCAATTATACCAGGCACAGCTCAGTGGAAATACAATATATATGCACTTATATTAAATGCATCATACAATACAATATATATGTACCTATATCAAATGCATCCTACAATATACCATATATACACATGGACACCCAATATAGCCTTAAGATGCTCTGGCCAACGATACCAGGCATGGGAACTGGAAAGAAATTTTTTTAATAAGATGGCACTCTAGCCACCCATTGGCCCACAGGCTCACACACTTAAAACTTACTCCTACCCCTAGAAATTTGGTTAGTGGTAGGATGGAGGGAAAATAAATTCCATGTGCACTGTTTGCTTGCATATTTCAAAGTCCAAACCCCAGACAATATTAATTAAAGAATATGATGCATGAAAATCATTGGCTGTTTCCAGTAAACAAATTTTACTCAGTGAGGATAGTCCCCAGTATTAGAATAACGTCAAGTAGAAACCACCAGTGTCAATTGCCACAGCAGGCCCCTACGTGGCCGTGCTCTACACACTTTCCCACATGGTGTCGTGATGCTGGAATTGAGCCCCAAACCACATAGGTTGATCCTCTTAATCTTTTATATATGTCAAGTAATAAAAAGTATTGTTTAGCTGTAACCCGCAAAAGCTTTTTCTCGTTCATATCCCTAATTTTTTTTGTTTAAGTGAGGAGTGTTTTTTTCAGATCTATATGTCAAAGTAATCTGAGAACATATTTGAGTACAGTTCAGATCTATATGTCAAGGTAATTTGAGAAATTTGAGTACAGTTTTAGATCCATTGAAATACAACATAAAAATAGATATACAAAAACCTGGATGCAAGGTAATAACAAATACATATAAAAATAAAAACGATTTATTACTGAGCAAAGGTCAATAAATCCAAACCCTGCATATCATCTTTTAGAATGTGAAGGGTATTAGACTAGTATAAACTGAATAATGTATGTATATCAAGTTGGCAAAATGTGATATAATGTGACATAGAACAAAAAATAAATCAACATGAGCTCTTTGCATCAATCAGCAACTCGAACTACTATGTTAAATTTAACTCATTGTGAATCTTATTAAAGTGGGCAGTTTTAAATGATGATCCTTTTTGAAAACAATTACATACATTTACTAATTAGTATCAGCAGTTAAAGTGTAACTTGTGAAATAGTCCATTAATTACCAAATGGTGTTTGTTATATTTTAGTCAAAGTCAAAGTTGGGGTTTTACGTCCCGTTCAACAGCCAGGGTCATATTGGGACAGGTCCTCAGAATTGCCACTTGTGGGACTCGAACCCACAGAGGTGACAGCCTATGATTAGATGCCAAACTTGCTAACCACTAGGCCACTGAGGACCTTTGTTATATTTTAGAGGGGCTCGACAAAGGTTGTGCTGCAAGCTGAATGCTACATTTAGCAAACTCTAGAGAAGAATCTTTACACTTTTAGATGGCACCAGATGATTCCTGCAAGTGCACGAAGGCAATGTGAGACTTCTGTCAAATGTAGGGCTTAAAATATAGGCCACGAACATCTAGGAGTAACATCGGAGTAATAGGCAGACAGTTCAAGAAGATTCGGGGTTTGTTTAAGAGCAGTACATGATGGGTTTTGGCCTAAGGGAGTGTTACACGAGTGGACCAGGGAGATAGTGGAGTGTAATTGAGGGAGTGACCTATGTTCTTGGCAGATATTTGTCCAAATAATATGTTTAGTCAGTGGTAAAAAGTTCACTGTATATGATTAATTCTTGCAACTTTATTTTGACAATCATGAGTTGTACCATCAGAGACTGGAGTTTTAACCAAGTCCTATTTCTGAAGTACCTTTTGGAAAGTGCAATTGCACCATTATATTGTACAGTGTGCAGGTGGAAGTATATTAACGTGTAAAAATCACTTGTATGCGCATTTGTTAAATCTGAAATGATTTGTGGGTATGTTAAATGTAGGTTCATTATGAAACACAAATGAAAAAGATTTTTTTTCTAGGGAAATAACAGAAGTATTGATTAAGCCAAATTTAGCCTGTGGTGTGGCACATTATTGTTTGTTGTGTTAAGTGTGTCAGCTGAGGTCTTTGGTATATTTAAAGGGGTAAACCATCAGGCCCTTATGTTTATTTATTCCAGGTGCATGTTCATAGTGTTATTTACTCTCTTTGCTGGAATTTGAATAAACTAGGGTGACAGTTCAGTTTAGTATCCATATGTAGTAATGGTGTTAGTAATACATTACTTGGAGGAGATCTTATGTTTGAAGAAAACTGAACACAATATGGATAGACTGTAGTCTATCAACAGGTTAATATATTTACATGAAGATAAGGTACAGTATTTCCAAGTAAATTTGATTTAATATACCATGTTAATCCGTCGAATAAAAATGCATGTAGTTATTTTGTTAATATCAGTTGAATGAAACTGTATATTTAAACCTAACTAAACTATTACTAATTTTGTAATAGTTCAAGATGTCTGAAATAAAATAAAATGTGTTATTTGTTTTCAGATTGATTATCAAAAAAAATCTTACAAAAGGGAATGTGCTGTTTATTGTTTAACTGTGTTTGTAAAATAAAAAAAAGTTTATTGATTGTTCTCCTTAGATCAGCCAGCTTGCTGGGTGGTGTCCTTGGAGCAGCCAGTTTGTTTGTCGGCTATTTTCTTTAATGCAGGTGTTCCACTCTAGGCGACCGGCCGGTAAATATGCATTTTTGGAGAGTCGGGAGCAATGTTTATATGGTCGGTTAGGGTAGGTTGTAGTTTCCCAGCCTGTCGGTGAGAGTCGGTGAAATATCAAACATAACAGGTAGGCACCTGGGTTAGGGGTGCAGTAAGAGGGCATAAACTCACACAAATATGTTGATACCCATTGGGTGAAGGGTGGGGAAGTCAAAGTCAAAGTTGGGGTTTTACGTCCCGTTCAACAGCCAGGGTCATATTGGGACAGGTCCTCAGAATTGCCACTTGTGGGACTCGAACCCACAGAGGTGACAGCCTATGATTAGATGCCAAACTTGCTAACCACTAGGCCACTGAGGACCTCTGAAGGGTGGGGAAGGCCCAGATATAAAATAGTTCCTGTCTTTTACGTTTAGTGGAGGAATCTGGGTTGTTGTCCCCCCCATCCATTGCACAATGCTGAACTGCATATTTTTGACACTATGCTTTGGTTGAGTGAAGTGTCTTGAGACAGGGGTTGAATTTAGAGCATTGAATTTCTGAACACTTCTGTAGGGTTCATACATTCTCTGTCTAATTGGTCTTTTGGTCTCCTATGAATTGGAGGCCACACTCTAAGGTGGGTATCTGTCCCTGTTAGTAGACTGTCTATCAGATGACGACCATTGTCAACCCTTGTATCCGACCCTAATTTCATCCACCTAGCAACAGGCCTGTTAACGGCCTGTCGGTTACACTTCCCAGCTTGTCAGTTAATCAAACAAGCCTGTCTGTACCAAGTATCCGGCTTGTCCCAAATATGGACTTCCCGACTGTACGTGATGACAAACAGACTGTGCGGGAAATGTTTCAGTACAGTCGGTAACTTTAGCCGGCCTGTCTGTAACTGTTCCTGACAGGCCTGTAAAGTTTACAGGCAAGTCAGTAACTTTAAACAACTGGGTCCCAGAGTCGGGAAAGTTTGTAACCGACAGGCTTAATTGAAATTGACAAGCCGTAAACAACAACTGACAGGCCCATAACACTAACAGACAAGCCAGGAACTGTAAGTGACAGGCTGGCAATATTTTTGCCTCTTACGGCCTGTCGGTTTCCAAGTCTGTGGGTATAAAAAGGCGAGTCAGTAGACAATCTGCATACAT
Source organism: Sabellastarte sp. h YS-2021 (assembly GCA_964017235.1). Classification (NCBI taxonomy): domain Eukaryota; kingdom Metazoa; phylum Annelida; class Polychaeta; order Sabellida; family Sabellidae; genus Sabellastarte; species Sabellastarte sp. h YS-2021. The sequence goes on from OZ024928.1 coordinate 22,832,747, forward strand.
TTGGGCTTTGACTTGTTGAGAGACAACTGGTGTGCAGCTTTTATTTAGGTTTTTATTTTTTGAATTAGCTCAAGTTTTGAGCTAGACTGGACTGGCTGGGAGTGAAATCTGTTTTATGAAGTTTCACTTTTATCTTTAAGTTTTTTTTAAACAAGCTGTACAATTGATTGATTTATCAGCATGCCAAGGGGAAGAAGGAGAATGATTGAAGTACCAACTGACACTCAACCACAGTTTGAGTTAGGAGATACAGCTAAGGATATAGGGAGAAGGAGGAGGGAGAGAGAGGAGAGGGATGAGAGAGAGAGAGGATAGAGCAGGAAGAGAGGGACAGAGAGAGGATGGAGCGAGAGAGGAGGGAAGAGAGTTTGGAAAGGGGAGAAAAGAGAGCGCGAACAGACATGGATACTGATGTAGAATCAACTCAATCCAGACAGAAGAAGGGCCAGATGAAGTCCATTTTCCTGAGTGATTCAGAGGATGAAGCCATTGTGGAGTTCGTTAAACAGCACAAGAAACTTTATGACAAGAAAGAAATAAAAAAATTTTAAAATTTTTTTTAAAAATTGAAAAAAGTTAAAAAAATATTTAGAAAGAAAGTAAAAAAAAAAACTTAAATAAAATTTGTCCCCAAAGAATTCCAAAGCAAGCCACCCCAACCCCACAAAAAATTGTAAAACAAAAGTCCACCCCCCCGCCCCCAAATAACCAATAACAAAGATCCAGACACCAATCCACGTCCCTCCCACCCGAAACCAAAATTGAAATGAAACCCAACATCCATACAAGGAAGTTTGGTTTTCAATGTGTGGAGTTACTGACAGACAAACAAACGGCGAGACCTAACAAAACATTCAAACATTTTCTTTTGAAAATCTCATTTTAATTTATTTTTTTCTAGTTTCTGCACAAAATTTATCATTAAAATTGCTTCTGTTTGTGATATTTGGAGGCCAGAATTCATTTTGAAATGGGATCATTTATATTTTACTATTTGGCAGGTTATTTTTTTTTACAATAAACGAATGTCATTTTGGTGGGGGATGTGAGCTTTGTAAATTGAAGACCTGGGTTTAAATCTGTATGAGATGATATTTAATTTGGTGAACTGAGTTTGGGAGGGATTTGTGTTTGTGATAGGGAATATTTTTGGTGAAATTGAATTTTCATTAAAATGTTGAAAAATTGAGGTTATTTTTTGGTCAACACTTTGCCAAATAAAAGTTCTTGGATTATTTGGGTAGTCCTGAAAAGGACTGATAGATGACAGCATGTTCTCCCCCTCAGTCTTCTCCCCTCAGTCTTCTTAAACTCTGTCCTTCTGCCTAGCCAGCGCCCCCACGTGATTGAAGTAGTCTTTCAGTAGGTCTCATTTATGTTTGGCCTCCCTCAATGGGTTTCTGATGTTAGGATTATGTTCCTGTTCCCCCTGGTCTGCCTGTGGTGGTTGTATGTCGTCAGCTGGAGTGGGTGGTCTGTCAGCTCCCCCCTGATGGCTTCTCAGCATTTTATGAGATATCCTGTAGCTATTCTCTCCTCCCTGGTCAGATGTCATCTACTGTAAGGCTTGATCAGCCAAGGCATCAGGGCAAAGGCATCGTCCCCCAGCAGGAAGCAGTGTAGATCTGGTTCCCAGGTCCAAGTGGTTCAGGTGGTGGTAGTCCCAACCTTCCGTTCTCAATTCTTCTTTTTGATTTGCTGTGGTTGAAAATCTGAGCATCAGATGATGACCCACTGGCCCCCACGTTGACCCACAGAAACTTGTAATCTACTTCGACTAAAGCCAAAAGTACCAGGGAGAAGTAGCCCTTCTAGTTGAAATATTCACTGCCTAACTTCTTGGGCTTCTTTATAGCAATGTGTTTTCCATCTAGTGCATCAACTGCATGGAGGACATTCCATCTGTTTCTAAATCTTTCTTCAATTTTCTTCCAGTCTTCAGGATCAGTGGGACACCTTAAGTACTCATGTTGAAATTCTTTTAAAATGGCTTTGCAGACCTGGTGGACAAATTTGCAGATGGTCATACTTCCAATCCTCCAGTGGTATTGCAGTGAAGTGTAGCTTTCCCCTGTGGATAAGTGTCTCAAAGTAACTGCCAGTTTCAACCCGACTTCCAGTGGCTTCTTGAAGTTGGTGATTGACTTCCTGAGATTGGGGCGGGGTGTGACTCTTTCTTCAATCAAATCAAAAAATGCTGGTTATGTGGGTGTTCCACCACACGACTAAGGCTCCCGATTAAGGGTTTTGGGGGGTCGGTTTGAAATATTTGCTTAGTCCCAGACCTTCTGTAAGGGTCAGTTGTTGTCGGTTGGGGCCGTGTGAAAAATCAAACATGTTTGATATTTCACACGACTACAACCGATTTATATTTCCCGCCGTCAACAAAATGTCCAGTCCCAGGCGTCCTCAGGCCTTCTCAGACCCAAATTTACACAGTCGTGTGTTGTCCCAGGCCGCCTGTGACCCTTAGTCCCAGACCTCCCTAGCTTAGTCCCAGGAGGCCGGTTGCTAATCCCAGACTCAAATATGATGTGTATGAATTTCATGCGTCTGAAAGTGAATCGGTTCCATTAGTCCCCGGAAGCCTCAGACCGTCTGCGGTGTCCTGGGACCCAAAAATCAAGGTCTGGGACTAAGCCCCAACTAAGGGTAACCGACCCTAACCGATCCAAACCGGCCTCCCCAGGACACCTGGGACAGCACAAATTTAGTCTGCGACGGTCTGAGGACGCCCCAGGCGGCCTGGGACTAACAACCGATTAAGAACCGACTGTTTTCCGCGCGTCGGAAATTAAAACGAGGCAATGAGCAGGTCTGGGACTATATAATCGACTGCGCACACTTTGTCATTGTTACTGACTGTTTGGATACTGAGAGACGTGTGTCACTGATTTGTAGGGGTTTTCAATTTTTATTTTATATATATTTTACTTGAGCTTAAGGCAAATTTCACAGTTAGGAGACACATTTTACTATTTTTTTTATTATTTTATCGACTGGATCATGAGAAAAGAGAAAGGAGGGAAGAGAGGAAGGAAAAAGATGGATGAGAGGGAGAAGGAAAGTCAAGTAGAGGAGAGGAGTGAAGTTATTACAGAAGAAGGAACTGAGAGGAGAGAGGAGGAGATTGAGGAAGGTCCAGCTATTGGGGAAGCTGTGGCAGAAGAAGAAGAGAGGTGTGAAGAAGATCCGGAGTGCCATTCTTCAGCCAAGAGAGCCAGGGTGTGTGCCACTTTTACAGACAGTGATGAAGTTTCCATTGTGGAATTTGTCAAGCTGCACCAGAACTGTATGACAAGGAACATTCACGTTTCCATGACAGGAACAGAAGAGAGGCTCTCTGGGCAGAAATATCTGCAGAACTCAAGCTCCAGCCATTTGATGTGAGACGTTGGTTCGAGTCCCAGCGAACCCATTATGGAAAGCTGTCTAAGCTCCAATCTGGCCAAGCTCCGAGGGAGATGACCAAGAGACAGTCCTGGGTCTACCAACAGATGGGTTTTCTTAAAACCCACATCAGAAGAAAGGGGGCCAACAAAAGTTCAGGTTTTGAGGCCAGTCCAAATACCAGCAAGCAGGACGAATCACGTGGGTCAACTACTGACACAGAACACCTCGGGTCCAGTGTCCTGAGGGAGAGGAGTCAGTCCATCATTACATCAACACCCGTTTCAACTACAGACTCCAAGATTCTCAAACACTTTGAGCAGATGAGGACACTTATCTCGGGTTTTCTGCATCAGAAGTCAGACAGGCAGCCCTTCTTTGACTACGTGGCATCAGAGGCCGAAAAGATGACTCAAGAAGAATTTGAAGAATTAAAGGGCAAGATATTTAGAGACATCAAAACTATTAAGGACAACCGTAGACGTCAGCCATTGCCCAGAAGATCAGCCACTGTTACCACGGAGTCCCAGAGGGTCGGCCTACTGCCAACAACCACTCCACAGGCGTCTAGTTCCACTCAAGCAGCAGCTAGCAGCAGTTTTGTGTACTATACACCAAGCCCCATTGGCTTCAGCAACCCGACATCTGTCCTAACTGTACAGGACGAAGCGAGCAGACACAATCTGAGTGGAATCTTAAGCCAGCTACCAGATCTGACATCAACACAGATCGTCGAGCAGCCTCAGCAGCAGCAGCAGCAACAACCGCAGCAGCAGCTCTTTACTATCACCACTTCAGCACCGCCTCAATAGCAGCAGCCTCCTCAGTACCCATCCAGTCAGGGCGGGTCTTTGACCTGCCAGGCCCTTTTCAGGGCCACCAAATCTTCCAAAAACAATTATTCAGCTACATGTTATTCCAATTCCCCTCCCAAAACAAAAAAGTTCAGGACAAATACTTATCACAAGAAAAAAAAGTTCAAGTCCAACACCTACACCACCCCAAACATGAAACAAATAACCCATGGTACCACACATAACCAAAAAGGCCACATAAAAAAAAAATTAAAAATAACTCCCAATATGGCCATTAATCAGCCCATTTTTAGATTAAAATCCATGGGATAGTTTAAAATCTGTAATTGAAAAGTCCAACACTTACACCTTCCCTAGAGTTAAAAGGCATTATCACATACTTACCAACCCACAAACAGACAAACCCAATACCAAACATAACCCCCAAATAACAAACCCAGTACCAAACCTAACACCCAACTACAAAAAATAAACCCAACACCAGTAACCACCAACCAAGAAACACACAAACCCGAAAGTAAATAGAACCCATGCCAACAAACTGACAAACTATTTTGCAAACACAATCCCCCGTTATTGAAAACAAAACTAGTTTTATGGTTATATTTTCTGCATTTTTGTGATTGCAAGTGAAGATTTAAAATTGAAGATTTCCATAAAAACATTTCTGCTACAAATAAATTTCCAACCCATGAACAAAAAAAATTGTTGAAATTAGGAGGTGGATTTCCAAATATATAAAAAAATAATTCAATTTAGGATATTATGTGTGACTTTCTGTTTTGCTTTTATTTAAAACTGGGTTTGTATGATTGTTGGGTGAGTAACTTGTGTTTGTCTGTTTGTCCGTCTGAAAAAGTTATGTTTGGCATGGGGTTTGTCTGTTTGTCCGTCTGAAAAAGTTATGTTTGGCACGGGGTTTATCTGTTTGTCCGTCTGAAAAAGTTATGTTTGGCATGGGGTTTGTCTGTTTGTCCGTATGAACAAGTTATGTTTGGCATGGGGTTTATCTGTTTGTCCGTCTGAACAAGTTATGTTTGGCATGGGGTTTGTCTGTTTGTCCATCTGAACAAGTTATGTTTGGCATGGGGTTTGTCTGTTTGTCCGTCTGAACAAGTTATGTTTGGCATGGGGTTTGTCTGTTTGTCCGTCTGAACAAGTTATGTTTGGCATGGGGTTTGTCTGTTTGTCCATCTGAACAAGTTATGTTTGGCACGGGGTTTGTCTGTTTGTCCGTCTGAAAAAGTTATGTTTGGCATGGGGTTTGTCTGTTTGTCTGCCTGTACAAGTTATGTTTGGCATGGGGTTTGTCCGTCTGTAGCAAGCATAGCTGATTAATTGTTTTTGGAATATTTGGTACTCCTGAAAAGGACTGTTATAGTTAGTCCTGAAAAGGACTGTTTACTGCAACAGGACTTATATTCTGCCATCTTGCCAGGCCACTGCTCCCTCATTATTGAAGTAGTCCTTCAGGTAATCCCTCTGTATTTTGGCTTCTCTAGCAGGGTTTCTGCCTTGGCCACCACCAGCAGCACCACCAATCAATCCACAATCACCAGGCACATCATCATCATCATCATCCCCAGGCTGCTGACCAACAGGTTGACCTTGATACTGGCTTCTGAGTATGTTGTGCAGAACCACACAGGTCATGACCACTTCTCTAACTGTTTCTGGGGGTAGTTCAATGGTGGTCCTCATCACTCTGAATCTTGAAACCAGGATGCCAAAAGCGTTCTCCACAACTCTCCTGCCCCTTGATATTCTATAGTTGGCAATCCTTTCCTCCGTTGTTAACAGCCGTCTGCCATAGGGTTTCATGAGCCAGGTCTTCAGGGCAAAGGCATCATCTGCCAAAATGAAGTAGGGGACATCTCTACCACCCTGTGTTATAGGAGCTGGGTCAGGGAAGCCTATCCTGCCATCTTCAATCCTCCTCTTCAGCTGAGAGGCATTAAATATCTGGGCATCTGAGCAAAATTCTTCTGTACCCACATCCACCCATCTGAATTTGTACTGCCCATCTACCAAGGCCAACATGACAATGGAAAAGAACCCCTTGTAGTTGTGGTAGAGGGCTCCAGAGTTCTTGGGTTTCTTCAGGGCCACATGCTTGCCATCAAGGGCTCCCAGGGCATGTGGAACATTCCACCTGATCCTGAATTCCCTTTCCAGTTCTTTCCACTCATCTGGGGTAGTAGGACATTTGAGGTACTCTCTGGTGAACTCATCCTGGATGGCCCTGCAGACCTCTGGTAGAAACTTGGAAATGGTGGATCTGCCAACCCTGAACTGACAGGATAATGATGTGTATGACTCTCCAGTGGCCAGATATCTGATGGTGAGGGCTAACTTTTCCCCAACACTGATAGGAGCTCTGTAGTTGGTGGCCTGCCTGGCTAGACGTGGTTCCAGTCTGGTCTTCATCATTTCAAAGAATTCTGGGGTCATCCTCATGTAGTTGGTGAATCCTGGAATGTCTGTGGCATACAGATCAGCCATAATGTTGTGGTAGGCCCCCCTCTCCTCTCTCTGCAGTAGCCATGGCCTGACCCACATGTTGTGCCTTCTTCTAGGTCTCTGTATGGGTGCTGGTGGTGCTGGTGGTGGTTGCTGTGGTTGATGTAAAAAATGGAAATACATGATTATTTGTAACTGAATAAAAACCAAAAAAGCCCTAAGTTGTTGTTGAATCTGTCTTCCATTAAAAGGTGGCATCCTGCTGTGTTCATAGAAAAGCAATGGTGATTAGATCACGAATTTTATATATATATACCCAGAAAACCCAGCAACTTTGCAAAACAATAATCGGGGATCCTGGTCTGGGGAAGACTGAGGAGGCCTGAGGACTCCGGGACTTAATCATGTGTTAGTCGGGGCTTAGTCCCAGGAGGCCTGAGGCGTCCTGGGACACCAGTCGGTTTGTGTGCGACAGGATCGTGGTTGAAACCGACCAGAAAACTGGCTTAGTCGGTTCTTAGTCCCAGACAAGTCGGGGACTGTCTGCGGCCAGCTTAGGCGTCCTGAGGCGTCCTGGGGACGATCTGTTCTTAATCCCAGACTTCAGTACCGACCCAGTATTCCCGCCCATTTTTGTTATTTTCCCACCGACTGTCCACGATTAAGGGTCGCCGACAGGATCGGGGCTTAATCTTTTGGTGGAACAGGGGCATTACATCCTGGTAAAGTTTATGTAACCTGGTATGTCAGTAGTGATTAGTTCGCCCAAGAGTGTTCTGTAGCAACCTCTCTCCTCTCTCTGCAGTATCCAGGGCATGACTCATGGCTTCCTTCTCCTTGGGGTGGTGGGGGTGATGGTGATGCTGGCTGGGCAGGTGCTGGGTACTGCTGTCTTCTGTGTCTTGAAATTATCGTGCACAATAAAATATTTAACTCAATAAAAACAAAAGGACCCTCACATGATCTATCAGTTGCTCTTGATGTGTTCCTGTCATCTTTGAAGTGTGAAATGAATGGCACATCACAGGGGAGGGGGATTTATATAGTGTGATATGGATCCCGATTCTGGATCCCAACTATAGATACCGACCCACAAAAACAATCAGTTCTGTCGAGAAGGGCTGGGAACATGCTCCAGACTTGTCTGTTTGTCTTTATGGCTTGTCTGTTTGTGATGCCGCTTGTCTGTTAGGGGTTTAGGGCTTGTTGTAATACCCTACATCTTGTTGTGATCACCATTACAACCTGTCTGTAACTGTACCATCCTGTCGTGGATTTCATAACCAATTCAGCATTTTTACGTGCTTTTTCCCACGACCCTACAACTTTTGCAACTGACCCAAGAGTTGTAGGGTCAGTTACGGGGTCGGCTCCAGTGGAACACCTGCATTAGAATTCCCTTAACCTCTAGCCACAAACTAAGTTGGTATGTTTTGTAGCACACATCTTCTTCAACTGATCATTTACTGTAGGTGAGTGAGAGAGTTTGGTTTGGTTAGCCTTTATACTGGTAGGTTTTATTTTCAGTAAACCTATCTGGGTGGTGGAGCCGGGTGTTGTTTCCAGCTTTGCTTTAGACATCAATTTTGATGAGTTTAGAGAAGATCTGCATTCATAAAGTGTTTGCATCCTTGTTGTCATTAAATTTTTAATCAACCATACTTTGGTATGCTTCCCCAAATCTACATGCCTCTTGACTTGTTATCACAAGTTAAGCAATTGTAGCTTCGATTTAAGTGTATCTTTAGCCTGTGCCTATTCAGACTGGCAATTCGTGTAAATTAGATTTAAGCATACTTGACGATATCCATTCCTGAACATCCTGAAGACATGAATTCAATTTATCGAAGGCAAAGGTCTGCATTTTTGTAGCACAAAACAACAAGCAAGTGGGTGTCATCAGCATAGGTATTTGATGTTGGATTCCCTTCCAATGGCCTTGCCCAAAGGAGTGATGTATAAAGAAAAGATCAGAGGGCCAAGGACAAGAGCTTATGTCCGTGCTGCACACACCAAACAATGACTTTAAGACAGCTTAGAAGAGTGTCATAATCAATTGTGTCAAAGGCAGCTGACAAATCAAGTAAGACTGAATGTATTTCTGAATGTATCATATCAGATCAGTCCATTTAAGACTTAATGTATATGCTGGATATCTGAGAAGCCTAATACATTAAGACAAATCTAATAACCAGACACTAAGCTTCATGGCATTCTGTTGTTTAACAGACAGACAACAGTGAACAGCTGAATCACATTTTCCTACGCCATCCCAGAAAGGGAAAACTGGATCAAAATTATACCAAAGCCAAAGTTGGGTTTTTGTGTCACCTTTAACATCTGTGATCTTTTAACAGAGCTTGTCCATATTTCTGACAGGTTATCACGATCAGGTCTAATAATTCCCCTTTGTTTCAATACAAGAAGTCCACTAAATGGCTTCCCCTAACAGACAGCCAGGTCAGGCGCCATTTCAAAGCCATATTGGACAGGCTTCAGTTGAAAAACAGCTCCTTAACATTTCACGCCTTCCGACGTTCAGGTGCCTCCTTCGCCTTTAACTCCAATGTCAGTTTGCAAGATATCCAGAGCCATGGCACCTGGACTTCGGAATGCGTTTGGAAATATATCACCCTTGACCATAATGCATCAGATCAAGTGGCAAAAAATTTCAAAAACCACCTCTACATTTCTCCTACTCCCTAAGCTTGGGGTTTGGGGCTCTTAACTCACACTCCTAATTTTCTTCACTTTCTCCAGAATTCTAGTTCTGAAGTAAATCTCACCAACTCTCTAAAGTCATCTCTCATCTGACATATATACAGATGAACTATAAAATGTTAACTAAGTTCAAATACTCCCAGTAAAAGTCAGTTTAAGGCAACCTTAAACTACCTGAAATGTTCCAAAACTTCAAATGAACCAAAAATTTAGGGTCACCTTATCTCTAGGTACGCCTGGGGTTAAGGCCACCCTTACAAACTTTATCTTTGCATACTAATCAATCATACTTTAAGGTCGCCTTAAGCTCTGCATAGCTATGCTCTGTCACTCTTAGGAATATCTATATCTTAGGAAGATCCATCAAATTTAGTGTAAAGTCAAGTTGATGGATCATAACTACTTATGAATGTGTATATTTTATTACTATCCATTAACAGTTAATGTAAAGTCAAGTTAATGGATTTTAACTTATCTGTGAATATGTATATCCCATGAATATCCATTAACATATAATGTAAAGTAAAGTTAATGGATCATAGCTGATTTATGAATATGTATATCTCATGAATATCCATTAACATATAATGTAAAGCCAAGTTAATGGATCAGAATTAATTATATAACCAAGTGTAAAAACAATGTGAAAATGTACATAAACTTAGAATCTTAGTTGTTATGTATAATAAAAATTTATATCCCCATATGGGGCGTTTCACTGACTTATATTCAACTGGGGGCAATGTGACAGGTTATCACGATCAGGAATTGAGCCCAGGTTGATCCTGTCACTCTTTTCAATATGCTTAGTAATCGGAACTGGTGTTTTGATGTGATCCACAAATATTTGTTCAAGTGTATATCCTTGAATTGTTTTCAGTAAAGAGTAGCCATTTTTGACAAGCTAAATTTTTATTTCACTATAATGGTAACAATCTATATAATCCAAATCCTGCACATCATATATATGATTATAAAACTAGTGCTAATTGAAGAATGTAAAGTCTATGAAGTTATCAAAGTTTAATTCAATGTGACATAGAACAAAAGATAAATCAACATGGGCTCTTTGTATTAATCAGCACCTCAAACAACCAAGTTATATCTAACTCAATGTCATCCTATATCAATAGGCAAGTTTTCAATGATACTTTTTGTAATGAATTAGATATACGCACTAAGTAGTATGACTTTTATAGTAAAGTAGTTTGAATAGTGTAGCATATTTTGTAAAAAAAATTATTCTAATGATTTCAATTTTCCTGTATTTCCTTTGTCTTTGATCCATGATTTCACATACACTATTCACAAACATAAATCAACATGAACTCTTTCTATCAATTAGCACCGCAAACAACCATGTAACATCTTACCCAATGTCACCTTTTTTACATAAGCCAGTTTTCAATGATTTTTTTGTAATGAATTAGACATATCTACTAAGTACAAATAATTACAAGTGCAAATGATTACAATTCCCAAGTATTTTCTTTATCTTGATATTTGTTATGTCACACTTTTACAGACTCATTAGATGCTTTTGATAGGAATATGGCAAAAACAACGCAAGATAATTCTGTAATGATAAAAATTAGCTTGGATGACGGGTAAACCTATTGTTAATTACAAAAAAAGTTATTACAACCTTATCAGTTAGAAATATGAAGTACATTTGTGCTGAGGTAATATACATGTAGTTATTTATATACAACAGACAGTAACTGGAATTACAAAAGATAATGTCTAGTTTGGATCTTTTTAAAATATTAAATATCACTTTTATGATATCACTGATATAATTTGAAAATTGTCAAAATACACGTTTTACAAATTAAATGTCATTAAACACATCATATAAGCAAACCCACTAAAGTATATTGCCCCTGGCAAAAGCCTAATTGTTCTATTCAATTCATTTATCAGAACTACAATAACATTTTCTTGTTTTACTTTCACTCTCAATAAAACACAATTTAAGAAAGCTTGTTTTCATCAAACACAGAATTATATTTCAATTCAGAGCAAACCACCAAATATTTCCATGCAGTAATTTTAAATATATATGTAAACTTATCTAGTACAGTGTACTGTTGTATCTTAACTTGATAAATTTATTTTTATTTACGTCTTAAATATCATCTCAATGACGTTTAAAATACTTTCAGTAGTTATACAAATTTTTGAAATAAAGAAATCGAGCTCTTATCTTGACATCCTTAAAGTCAGGAAATTTATAACAATAACATACTTGTACAAATAGGCATTATGTGTTGAGCTACAAACCTTTAAAATACTGAAGTAGATATACTTACATTACTAACACAGGATAGCTACGGTGATCACATATTATTTAAAAAAAGTACATTTAACTTAAAATTACTGACGTATAATACAATTCCTGTTTCATGTAATAGACCCTAGAATTATCTTGGGTCAAAACTTTGACACCTTTAGCAAAAGGAAGATCATGATTATGATAAAGATAGGGACTGTAATAAATCCCAATAAAAAGCGTAAAAGCTCTCCTTTAAGAAATTACTTTAATTAGAACGATAGATTCTGATCAGCAAATGTTAATACATCATTGCAAAAAAGTGAAACAAAATGCCAATCCATCATACAATTAGCCTGGGCATGCTTACTGTGCAAGTGACTGTAGAAATAAAAGATACTGAATGGATAATGGTTCTAACATATTAATGTCCAAGGCAGATATAGGTGCAATTTTTCACTGAAATGAATTTGCGAAACTTTAAACTTTTAGACTAGCTATAACTCTAAACATCTTCAAATGTGTGAGAAGCCTAAGGAAATGGAAGATTGGGCTTCATACAACTTAACTCTCTCTGTTACAATTTCCAAAGCAATTAAATTTAAATAAAAACGTTTACAAACCTAATTTCAGTATGCTGTACAGTGTAAAGTGGTTTGAATGACAGATATTTAATCATAGTTTGAGCAAATGAAAGAATATAATTAATGTAAATGGAATTATACACAATATACTATATTGTTTTACTCCCTTTAAAATCCATTATAAATTCTTTTGCTAGGAAAATAACAAAGCAATGCAAGATAATCTATCCGGGTAAAACATTAGCTAGAAACACAGATAAACCTATTGTTAATTACAAAAACTTATTACAACCTTATGAATTAGTGAGATTTACATCTGTGGTTAATAAACATAGTACGCTTTCACCTTACCAGGGCACTTTTAATTATCTTGACTTATTACTTCATTATTTTATGTTTTGAATTAAAAAGCAACAAACTGGTGATATACTTTCCACAAATAACATTCTGATCCACTCATGCTTATTTTGTTTAAATATAATTTAAATATTTGATCACATTGACTTATAATAAGAAGTATCAAATATAAAAGTCAAACAATACATACAAAAAATTAATGTATAAGTATACACTTGTCCAATAAATATGATACTGGGCCCGTATTCACGAAAGGTATTAGACTTAGCCATAATTATACTTTATTTACAGCCATTTCAAATTTTGAAGTGGAAAAAAGTTTATGGCGGCCATATTTAAGTCCTCTTTACAAAATTTAAGCCCACTACTAACCAGTCTTAAAGTTGAGCCCTTGGCTAAGCCTAAGACCAGTCTTAAATTCTTTGTGAATACCACTAAGCCTAAGACAAAAGTCTCAACTTTAAGACTACGCCCTGGCTAAGACCTTTCATGAATACGGGCCCAGATTAACATATATTCCCGAGTTATCAAAGTACATTTTTTACAAAATAAATGTCAATAAAACCCAGACGGGTGACCCTTCCATTGTCTCAACTCTCCATTATTTTTGCATAATGGAGCGTTAACACTACATTATGTTCTAACAGTGGATTGTTGTTAAGTTCAATGGCCAGTCTGCCAAGAATAAAGGGTATATGTCAGTAATCCGCATCACAATGCATTCAATATTGAAATATTTTTACAACTTATTTCATGTTAATTAGTTCAGTGGGTACATTTACAAAGTATTTTCAATTCTGAATGACATTCACAGATCATAGAAAAATACCTCATGGAAAAAATGCTACCCTGAAAAAATACCTCCTGACATATACAAAACAAGCAATTTAATTTATAAAATTGGATATTTTTTAATTTTTTGCATATTCTGTATAATCTGACTTTACAATAATCTTCTGTGAACTTAATCAAAGGAGCAGCTACCCTTCAAACAAACTCACTGTTAAAATCTAACCCTCGTGGCACTTCCATTATGTAAACTTAATGACCCTTCGTCCCTTTGGGCCTCAGGCCATTAAGTTTACATAATGGAGTGTCACTTGGCCATAATCTCTATATTAAACACATCATACAACCAAACCCACCAAATTATATTGCCCGGCAAAGGCATGATTCTTCTATTCAATTCATTTCCCAGAACAACAATAGCACTTTCTTGGTTTACTTACACTCCCAATAAAGATACAATTTAAGAAAGCTCATTTTCAGCAAACACAGAATCATTATCTGAGTACTTAAGTATTGAGCAATGATATCTTGACATACTTAAAGTCAGGAAATCTACAACAATCACATGATCACATACTGTTTACAAATACAAGAAACTTAAACTTACTGACGAATAGTACAATTTCATATAATGGACCCTGGAATTATCTTTGGTCAAAACTGAACATATAGTTGTCACATTTAATAAAAGAAAGACCATGATTGGGACAAACATAAAGACTGCAATAAATCTCAACAAAAACATAAAAGCTTTCCATCAAGAAATTGCTTTAATCAGAAGGTACATTATGTTTCAAGAACAAATTATACTGATCAACAAATGTGTAATATGTCATTAAACAAAAGTAAAAAAAGTAAAAACTTGTCAGTCCATTTCTCAAGTAGCGTTTGCATTCATTTGTGCAAGTGATTTTAGAAATAAAGTATGCTGAAGTGATAATAGTTTTAAGATATTAATATCCAAGGTACAATGTGTGAGAAACCTATGCAAAATGTGAGGTTCAGGCGACTTTGTTCTCTCTATTACAATTTTCAAAGCAATTACATTTAAACTGGAACTTTCATAAACCTAATTTCAGTATGCTGTACAATATAAAATAACCTGAATTACTGATATTTAATCAAAGTTTGAGCCAATGAAAGACTTAATAAATGTGAATGGAATTATACACAATATGATACATTGCTTTACACCATTTAAATTCCTTTAACAAATTACACACAATCATTATATTTACATTGAAACAAAATTCGATTTGTACAAATAGTTAACTACTGTCTCTTGAAATGATCACTGTTCAGGTTTTGGTTTCAATCTTTTTGGATTTAAATGAAACCGTTGCCCAGTGATAAAATCAAAGCAGCACACATATAGATGATTTTTTATTACTTTGTGTGACATGAGATGCTAAAGTAGCCTTCACCTTCATAAGGCCCTCTTTCCACCCTTTCAGTAGAGATGCATTGTAAGAGTACATTGTGGTTACACCCTTGCCAGACCACTGTAGACATAGGTTGTAGAGTGTTTCATTTTTCACTGAAACAAATAAAAACAACTTTACACAGTATTCAGGTTAATCTACGTGTTTAATACTTAGTTGTGAGATGATATCCAAAGTAAAGCTATATAAAAACGAAGCATTAAATATATTTACAAGAGATTGGTTGCTGATGTTAATTATTAGTCCAAATTGACTGTTACAACTTTATTAATAATTTGGTTTACATGATATAAAATATCATTAAGATCTGAAGAGAGACACAATTTTTGTTGTTGTACATGCCCGAGCTAGGAAGAAATCAGATAAATGACAAGCAATAGAGCAGTTTACAATACATGTCAGTCCAGAGAGAAAAAAGTGGGAAAACCCCAAATAATAAGTAAAAAAAATTGGTCTCAAGAAGCACAAACCTTTCAGAGAACTCTGAAAACTCCAAAACAGTCTGAGATGGAGAAGAACACATCCTTACCTGTCACTTGCTTGATATCAGCCATAGTAAGGCCCCTGATGTCGTAACTGGAAGTAGCACCATTGACCACCACATTTAAAATGCCAGATTCTAGGGGTTCACACAAAAACATCTTCGCTTTGGTCAGTTTATGGTCAATGAAAAAACAATCACCTAGATTGATCAGGATAAAACAAATTCATGGGTGTCAGTAACTTCAGAATAGTTCACGTCATGTGGATCTTTAATAGTTGATTAATTCTTCAAAATTTATGTTACATTAATTTTGACAAATCAAAAAATGCCATAAATATATATAATTAAATTAAATTTTACTTGCAGTTTATGCAATGTAAACTTGACATCAATACGGTTTAACATGATCTACTGTTTCTTTTTATTTTCATTATGTCCCCTTTTATGACCTTTTGGGTAGGTATCTTTATGTGCCAGGGCACGCATAATTCATTTACAGTGGCACTCACATATTTATTATCTCACAGATGTTAGAATAGTTTTTTTATACTTTAAATCAGGCCAGTATCAAACAATATTGAGAAAGATATTGCTTTTGTTGACATCTTTTTTGTTTGTAAATTGTGATATAATGAAGAAAAACAGACAAATTTCATGCAAAATTAGAATTACCATTTTTCATATGATCAGTTGTTACATCTCCTGTGTGTGAATCAAATGTAGAGGGTTTGTCATTTCCCTTTTCTGTCTCGGCTGCATGGGTGAATTTGGTTTGAACACCATTAGTTTTACTGTTTTCTGACTTTTTCCATGTTCTCTTCATCTCAGAATTTTCTCTCTCTTTATTGTTGGTCTCTTTAGATACCCCCTTTTTTGTCATCATTTGTGGTGATTTAGGAAATTTTCTCTCCTCGATTATGTCTTTATGTGAATCTTCTGGTATTGGATCATTGTCCTTAGATGGACTATCCTTCAATACTTTATTGTTAGAAGACCCATCTTCTAGCAGAGTTGCAATTTCAGATAATGTCTTCATTGGCATTTCTACAACACTTAGGTTTGAAACATTCCCAAAGTCTTTCACCAAATGGGAATATATGGTTATTGTCTGATGCGAGTCTGCTCCCAGTTGGTCCAAGGAGGAATGTAGGTCAACATCATCCTCTTCAATCATAGTGATTGAATGCACTAATTTCTTCAAGTAGTCCAGACCACCATCTTCTCTTATATTTGAATTGGCCATGGATTGATCTCTCACATAGTGCCCTTTTCTATGTGGTATCCACCAGTATATCTTCTGAGCTGCTATTGGCAATTTTTTAATTTCTTTTGTCAGCGTGGAGAAAATGAACCTAGAATATGCAACAACACATGGGTTATAGAGTAAAGCGTTGTTGAAGCATCTAATGATATCATCTGTTTTCATGGGTATCATTCCATGTGATGCTAGTTTCATTTGGGTTGACTTGTTGTTTTCCAATAGGCCCAAATCAAGTGCACCCCAGCATATTGATTGTCCAATTCCCATAGTCCTTCTGGCAAAAAGTGCCAAACCGTCTAGGAAAGCATTAGCCGCAGCATAGTTACTTTGACCTACATTTCCACACATAGAAATTATGGATGAATGGAGAAGAAAGTAATCTAGATTTAGCTGTTTACAGAGCTTGAAAATGTTCCATGCACCAGCTATTTTTGGACTCAGTACCTTCTGAAAAATATCCGGTGTCATGTTGGTTATGGTGCAATCATGCAAAACCACGGCACCAAAGAAAACTCCTTTCAAGGGGAATCTCGGTGATGAAGTAAATTCCAGAAATTTTCTTTGTAGATCTGCTTCATTTGTGACATCTGAAGTGATTTCAACAAGTTTGCAGTGGTATTGTGTTGCAATATTCTTTAAAAGTTGCCGATTCTCTGTTTGAATGCCTGTTCTCGAAAGAATACCAATCCTTCCTGCACCATTTGTTGCAATGTGTTTTGCCAGTTCAAAGCCAAGCCCTTTACTTCCACCTACAATCAGATATGATGCGTCTTTCCTGAACAATGACTGTTCTGTCATCCTGACTTTTACTTCAGGGGTGTCTATTTTGAAATCCAGAAGTGCATAATCATACATCCCCAAGTCGCCGATATTTGGCATCTCCACAGTGTTGGTCATCTTAATGAGTTTTTTGTTGAACTTTTTCACAATGCGTCCAAGTTTTTCAGCATGTTGATTGGTAACCCATGTCTTGAATGATTGCATGGACGTAGTCACTGAAGTGGAAAATATCCCATCTACTGGCATGACATACTGCGGTTGTGGTCTGTCAGTAACGATTTCATTGATATTGTCACACAAGGATTGGTTTTTGGCAATAAAGAACATCCTCTTGCAGTTTTGTGATTTCTCAAGAATATCATGTAATCCATCTATTTCTTTGACAAAGACAATTATGGTGTCTGAAGCATCAATGTTAACTTCACTTGAATTTGCACTCAACTTGGCAAGTAATCGGATTGCTTCACAAATTGGATGATCCTTAAAAGATCCTATCATAACCCAAGATTCTTTGGCATGAGGTAGTATTGCATTCATGCAGATGTACCATGCCATTGCCCAGAAAGAAAGAGATGGTAAACTACTTGGAAACATGGACAAAGGTATACAATTACTATCCGGTATGTGAATTTTTTCTGTTGTTATCTTCATTGGCCAGAAAACTACATATCTGTTCCCCTCACCATCATGAGCAAATGCATTATAAACTACAGCCTTTGGACTTGCATTAGTGCAATAACAATGTGTGTTGTCTATGAATGCAGTGTCCAAAAGGACTGGTAAAATTCCATCTATTGCTTTTGTAACGCATTTTGTGTCAGATTCTGGATGTGTTTCTAGCACATATTCTACAATATCTTCAACACTTTGTGTGGGTCTGAGCTCAATTGTCTTAGTTGAAGGTATCACTGAGGTTCTTGCTTTTCCTGTTGTAGTGTAGTTGGATGGCATAAACTGACACAAATGTAGACAGTTATCCTGTATAGCTACCTCTGCAGACAAGTTTCCAGCGTTTGATATCACATCTTGTAATAGGTTCAAATCTGATACTTGATCAATATCTACAACAAAATAGTCCTGAAGAGGAACTTCCCAGGTCAATGTCCTCATCATTCCAATCACGGAGGAAGCCAAACATCCACTTAAACCTACATCTGGTTTAACATCCAAGTCTTTCTGAAGTGCATAGAAGCCACTAACTAAGATGTAGAGTGGAATAGTAGGACTAGCTTGCAATGACTTCAAAACATTTATTATATCTAAACAGACTTTTCCCACCCTTGCTACGAGTTCAATGCCACTATCATCATCCTTCAGCTCATTATGAAGGCTCCACCCATAGATAATACAGTCTAGCATGGCATGCTTTACTGGTAGACAGTTCCACAAGTCTCCTGTAGCCAATGCTGAGAGGACATCTTTTGATCTATTCACTGTGTGCACCAAATAGTTCTTCCATCCTGAAATCTCATTCAGCAAATCATTTTGGCCATCCACAAACAACAGAATATGCTTGCCTGCATCATTCATTGCAGCTGCTTTAGGAAGCTCTCCAACATCCTTCCAAGACATCTGAAACATGTGGTCTGATGGATTAATAGTGCTCTGATGTCCCATTTCTGTGACTTGCATGCCCCTACAAATGACTACGACTTTCCCATATTCATTTAAAAGGAAACCATCCAGCATGACATGTGAATCACTTTGACTTTTTACCTTCACATATGCCCACTTAATAGATTTCTGGTGTCCTATCAAACTTAACTGACCAAGTCTTTGAGGGACCATCTGATTCCTGCCCCTGTTATTGGCAACAAGACCAAATAATTGAAACAAAGAATCTATGAAAACAGGATGTACAGTAGTTTCCTCCAAATTGACTTCCTTTGGTGCCTCTAACTGAAGTAATACTTCATTCTTTGCTTTGTAGCCTGCCTGTCCCCATCTGAGAGACGGACCATAGGTGAAGTTGAGTTGCGACAGATGGTCATATAGCTGATGCTGATCAAACCTGTGTGAACATCTCTTCTGAATTGATGGTATGTGAAATATGTCCGGACTGGTGTCGTTCCTTAATACCGCACCCTGTATGGTAAGAATGCCTGAAGCATGAAGCACTTCTCCAGTGGTTATATCAAATTCATGCAGTGTCATATCTTTAACTTTGCTGGTGAAAACTGTAACCATGGTTTCTTTTACATTTTCTCCTTCTGTCACAATCAGAGGTCTGATGAATTCTACCTCCAGTGTAAAGCTATTTCGCATCAGCACTCCTTCAATGTTTGTTACAACTGCGATGCCAATTTCAGGATATGTGCCACCAGGAGCAAGAACCATGTCTTTCAATTTGTGCTCAAACACAAAAGGTGTTGTGTGTGGTGTAAAGTTCACAATGTATCTATTTACATCAGCTGAGGCAGTTTTTGCCTTGTTCACAAATGGGTGTATGATGTCTTTTTGAAATCCACTGTATGCATCATTTTGTGATACATTTCCCTGTCTCCAACTCATTGCATTTTCTGGTTCTTTGTAGAGATATTTTCTTTGAAAGATATATCTAGGATAATCACCAACTGGGCATGTGTAATTATAAAAATTTTCCCATTTTATTGTGCCTTGAACTTCTAGACAGGAGCACATCGCAAGCTGAACTTGCTCTGTTCCAGCCTTTTCCACCATCGATGCTATGTGCGTGTACCTATACTCAGATGCCAATTCCTTGATATAGCTTCTCAATACTGGTTTGGGACCAATTTCAACGACAGTATTATGATTGGTTGAAGAAAGCGCTCTGATAAATGCTTGCCTGAATAGGACACCCTTCCTTAGGTTTTGTTGCCAGTATTCTGCTAAGCAAATTTCTTTCTGTTGTATATGTTTTCCAGTCACGGTTGAAATGAGAGGCAATTGGGGACTTTTCTGTTCTGGCTTCAGATTCTGTAATCTCTCTGAAAGTTCCTCTGACACAAAATCCATGTATTTACTATGGTAAGCTACTTTCACATCTAACTTTCTCAAAAATACATCTTCACCATAGTGTTTGACTATCGCTTCTTCTATTTCATTAATGGCTTCTTTATCACCTGACAAGGTACAGGATGTTGGGCTGTTTTCAGCTGCCATGTCCAGTGTACTATTAATTTGGGACATCACATGCATGACTTTGTTAATTTCTAGCTTCCCCACGACAAGCATGCCCCCTCCAGTGACTTTTCTAAGAACCATTCCCCTGAAATAAATGAGCATAACTGCCTGTTCTAAAGTCAAAGCTCCGGCACAATATGATGCAGCCACCTCTCCAACTGAATGACCCACAACTACTGAAGGATTAATGTGTTTTGCTTTTAGCATTCCAAATAATCCAACTTGAATGCTAAATATTGCTGGCTGACCATAGAATGGATCCGACAAATCATGTCTTCCTTGGAAGCACTCCAATATGGTGATGTTGGCATCTAGTGAGTCCAACAAATACTGTATTGAATCAACAGTAGTCCTAAAAACCTTATCCTCCTCATACAATGCTTCACCCATCTTATTCCAGTGCGAACCCATTCCACAGAAGACAAATATTGTGTTGCAGACTTTGTCAGCTACCTTTTGACCAACGTTGTCTTTGTGCTTTACCTTCTCCAGGTTCTTCCACAGGCCCTTGGTTGACTGTGCAAATGTAACCATTCTCAGTGGAAAATGTGCTCTTCTCATGGTGCTGGTATATGAAAGTTGATAGAGGGAGGTTATCTTACTTTTCTTTATGGCTTCTAATGTGTCTAGTATAGTCATTTTCAGAGCCTTTTTCGTTGCAGCTGTAAACAGAATGGGCAGAATGGTTTCTGTTTCTGCTGGTAATGGGGGTTCTACCATATTATGATCCTGTTGCACAACTGAGTGTACTGCTGTTCCACCAAATCCATTTGAATTCATTGAAACCACTCGTATTGAATTTCTAGCATCTGCATAACCCATGTCACTCACTGATCTGCTTACTCTCACATGGAGTCCCTCAAAGTCTATTTTAGGATTCAATCTTTCACTGTGCAGAGATGGTACCAGCTTCCCATACTTCATCATAAGCAGAACCTTCAACAAACCTGCAGTTCCAGCAGCAGATTCAAGATGACCAATATTTGTTTTAACTGACCCTATAGGAACAGGCGGAAGACCATTCTCTTTCTTTTTCTGCCCTATTACTGTCCCAACACCCCAAGCTTCAGTTGGATCACCAGCCATTGTACCTGTCCCTAAAGTAGAAAATAGAGTGAAATTCTAACAAAGCCCTAACCTTCAATAAAGATATACTCACTCAAATATCTCATCATCGTCATAAAATGTAAACAACTCTTTAAATTCTTATTTCAAAAATACATAAGAATGTTTCACTTCAAATTCAAAGCTTTAATCCTGATCAAATTTTAATAGTTACCTTATCGTTCATGGTGGCTGAAAATATAGGATTCTGTTGCGCATTTCCTTTAATAGATGTACATGTACATCAAAATACATTTAAATAAATTAATATACGTTTTGGAATGATAACCTAACTTTTGATTGGTTCCCCGCCTACCAAAACAGCCAACCATCATCAGCCACGTCAAAATATGCTGATTAATCCAGCTTAACAGTGGGGACGTATTAAATTAAATCTTTATAAAACAATTGTTTGACTTACATGATATTTCTATAAAGTGGAAGATTCAATTATTATTTCAGTTGACTACAAGCTTTATTACCCTTAAAATATTGTTAATGGATAAAAAAAATCAAAGACAATTCTGCCCTTTACCAAATCTACCCCCGTCAAATCGGCTTCCAGAAACAAGTACCCCAGGGAATTCGACCCCCAAGGAGACAACACCCTAGTTAAGTCATCCCCCTGAAAATATTAACTTGGTCGGCCCTAGCTATTAAATGCAGCTAGATCTTAGATGTCTATGTACAGGAATAACAATATCATTTCTTTATTTATTTTATACCATTCCATACTTTCATGATAGTTTTTATATGTTTACACCACCTGAAGCTTCGTGTTAAAACTAACAGAACAGTGAAGAAAGTTCCATTATTCTGTTAAATTTCATTTCCTAAATGAAATTCATAATATAAAAAATAGCATCAGAGATGCTCGTACCCCACAGCCTCTGAAAATAGTTTTCAACACCATGAGATATAGAAGTAGTGAAGCAATACAAAGATCGGGATACTTTCAGGGCAGTTATATAAAGATCCAAATAATGTTTAAGTAGAGAAAAAGCATCAAAGAGAAAGAAAATGTATATAAAGATAAAGTATAAAAACAAGACAATTGAATAGCAAGATGACAGTATTAATCAGTAAGCTAAAAATTATGAAGCTGTAAATTTTATTAATTGCAGAATAGCTGGTAATGGAAACAGCACAATTACGTAAAAGTACACATAATAATCAGTTGCAGCAATTCATATAACTTTGTCATAAGAGAAACATGTCTCAAAGATAGCAGGTGAACATACTTTGGCAGAGCCAAAGTTAAAAGTCAAACCATGATGCACACCTATACCCCCTAACCAATGTCTCTACCAAGTCTCAACCCGCTACATCTTACATAATTCATGAAATAGCTCGGACAAGAATTGAAAACTAATGGTCACTACGAGAATTTTAAAGGTCAAATCGAGGTCACACCATGATGTTGCACACCTACAACCCCTAAGCAATATCCCAAACAAGTATCAACTTCCTACACTTTGCAGTTTTGGAGATATAGCCCAGACAAATTTTTAAGGTCAAAGTCACTGTGGGAAGACCAAAGGTAAAGTCAAGATCATACGATGACGATGCACACATACATCCCAACCAATGCCTCTACCAAGTATCAACTTCCTAAACATAACAGCTTCCAAGATATGGCTTAGACAAGATTTTTAGGTCAAGGTCATTACAGCAAGGTCAAAGGTCAAATCAAGTCTCACTCTGCCGATACACACCTACACCCACAATTCAATGTTCCCGCTAAGTATCAACTTCCTACACCTTACGGTTTCTGAGATACAGGGCGGCCAAACTTTTTCCTGTCACCAACTTTTGATGTTAAAAGTATCAGTATATCATTAATCAAATTTCCTAATAGATATCTGTATTAGCTGCAAATTGCAACTTGCAACTTGGGGGCCAATTTGCTGAATTTTTAGGGGGGCGATTGCCGAGGGCCGACTTTTTTATGAAGCCAATTTGGCAAAGGGCTGATTCATCCAGCTCCCTGTATAAAACCTACCATGGCATTCCACATATTGAATAATGTCTGGAGTAATCTTGGCTTTGGCACATACGTTAGTTATTAGACTCTGCAGCTGATGCTTGGAAGGGTTGGTGATAGGTGACTCTGCATGTCCATCTGAAGCAATTGCTGTCTTGATAATTCCCCAGATTCGGTCTCCATCTGATAAAGCCTGAATGTCATAAATAACTAGAGATTCTCTTGGTGTACGGAGATTGAAAATCTTTTATCAAGTCTTAATTTACATGACTCTTGTATGAACAAGATATTAGCTGACATTAATCAATGTAAACGTATTCTGTGTCAAATGGATATAGACAACTGGAAAACAAAAATTACTAATAGTCCAAAGTTAACAACATACTGTACATTTAAAGAAAATCCCCATTTGTACCATATGTATATCTTTTAGAGCGCGGGCTGGATTTTGCCCTCAGAGTGCAAAAGCGTAAATTTGCGATCATTATTTAGGGTCTTTGAAATGCAAGCTATAGCTTTTACTGGTCAGCTGCAAAAGTGTCATTTGGTGCCAAAAATGTTGTTGCTCCAAATGCAACATGTTCAAATATGTAGTTCCCATCTATTTTCTTAAGAAAATACTTCATTTTTACACATTTGCTTTTTAACAGTAGAATGGGTATCTACACATTTTTACACTTTGGCATATTAGCGCAAAGTACTTTATGAAAGTTGCTTGATGCAGGAAATTAATTTCTTTTGACACTGATATTAATATAATTGCAAAAAATTAGAATGAAGCCAGGTAAAAGTGTTTAGAATTTAATTTCCCCTAAACACAATGAATTTCATGGTGAAGAAAAGCTATACAAGTAATGTGACAGGGCCATTGATTATGATTATTCTTTTGAGTAATGCAATTTGTACAAATAAAACAGTGCTTGATATTTTAGCAGACAATGTATTCTTAGATTGTTTGTAAAATAATTTTAATATACAACATTATCAACAGTTAGTAATTATGCAAAATACAAGTAGTAATCTGTAAGTTATTTCAGTTTCCAATGATAACTTGTAAATGCATAAAAAGTAGCATCAGTTGAATATTAGTATATTTCAGTCACATTTGTCAGCAAAATGACACATTGGTGGTTTGAAAGATTTTGAAATACAGAAAGCATAGATGCAAAAATGTGTGGCTAATTGTAAATTGTGATAAAAAATGGCTAACAATGTGTAAATATGCAGCATATTTTCTTCATAAATTTTCGAGAATACTTTTGCAGATGTGTAAAAATGCGTACATTCTTCTTATCAACTCATTTTTACACTCTTGCAGTTACAATTTTTGCTTGTAATCAAGTTGCAAATGTGTCAAATCGCAGGATTTTATGGTCATATTCTGATGCAAAGTTTTCAAAATTCAGCAAAGCAAATAACATTTCACCAGAACCAAGTTTTTGGGAAAACTGTATAGTTTCAATAAATATTATTCATTTTTACCAAATTTTGTTTGCCTACATGTAAAATAGATAAATGACTGGACATAAATCTTACCTGGGTGATATATCGGGATTTTAGGATCAAAACACACAAAGGCAATAAATTGTATCTTATTTTCATTCATGCACAAGGAAAATCTAGTTTTTGCTTTACAAAAACATACATGATTTAATTAAAAATATACACTAAATAAGCAGAAACTTAATCTTTAACATGACAAAATAATGAAAATATTGACACGCTTAAGAGGATTTTCCCCAACCTCCTGCTTGCATTTCAAGGAACGCTTTTTTCAGTGGCAAATTACGCTTTTGCGCTTTACTACTAAAAACAGCCCTGCATTTCAAATACCCTAAAAAAGCTACGCTGAATTACACTTACGGACCCTAAAGGATATAAAATTTAAAAATAGACAGGATATGTCTCTATTTTCATAGTTGAAATTTAGCATTTTACCTCTCCCTGTTGAAACTTGGCTATGACAAAATATAAAGTTTGTAGATCAGGTTTGTCCAGTCTGCCACATAGGCTGTGGAAGATGAACACCATAGTGGTATCACAAAGAAAGATGTAATTTTCAAAATAACATGTGCAGTATACAAAGAAACTGGAGGACACTCTCATGCTGAGAAAAACTTGGAACTGTAATGCAAAAGGCAAATATTCTGTTTTTACAAATTTCAAACATTTTAGCTAACTGTAAATCCTATGTTTCACATTGATGTATGTTTTGTTCATTTAAATATATTTTAAGACATCAAATATATTTTTAGCAATGTTATTTATGTATTAGCAGTGTCTCATAAGCCCTGATGTTTAGGACTGGCTGCTGTGTGTCAATTTGGTACAATTTGGGACTGTAATAGTGGGTCTTTATCAAAATGAAGGGCAATTAAAAGTCATACTGCCCTAAAACTAGCTATAGAAATGCTTTGTTTGTGTCTATCAATGCTCATGTAACAAAATCAAATTCAAAGTTAGGGTCAGGGTCATATTAGAATGGACCGTCAGCATTATCACTTGTGGGAGTGAAACCAACACAGTTGCGACATATTTGCTAACCACATGAAAAATGAGGACATCCTGATGTGACAAGATTTTATCCAGTCTTATTAACACATTTTACACTGAGGTGTAATGACATCATTAAGTTTAAAGTGCAAATGTGTGTTAAGGTATGCTTTGATCCACCTTCTTTAAATCTTTTAGTATCACAACTCCACATCCTTCAGCCTTCACATAGCCATCTGCCTCTGCACTGAAGGCCCTGCACTGCCCTGTTGGGGAGGCCATCCTAGACTTGCTGAGAGCGATAAATGTACTTGGACCAATGATAAAATTGGATCCTCCACATAATGCCACTGAACTTTCTCCTGCAAAAATAATTTCATTTTTCAAAATGTTCAAAAAAGTTGAAAGGCATCATGAAAATACCAGTAGCAAGTGTTTTGAAGTGTCCAACATTCAATATGTTTGAAAGATCATCCCCCATACTGAAGGATGTGACACCTCAAAACCTTCATCATCTGTCTGACTACTCCTAGTATTATAAAAAAACCTTTTCTGTTATGCAAAAAAAACCCCAAAAAAATCTCTAAAGAACTGAAGTTATATGTAAAAATCTGGTTATGTTGGTGACAATCTAGCCAACTGCTCGCAAGAGCATTTACAGCTTTCTCAGTCACTTCCTGTGTAAGATACTGTGTGAGCCTCTTGAGATCCCTCACCATGTATTACAGACACACTGAAAATGCCTTCACACCACACACCCAGATTTTTACCAGTTTTGCAGGATACATGGATGACCTAGAATATTGACTGGCAAGTCTTCAGCTGTCACGGTGAATCTTTCCAATTCCAATTCCAATTCAACTTTTATAGCGCTTAATCTCTGTCGAAGTGACAGACTCTAAGGCGCAACATCATAACCATAGTTTCAAAAAATCATTGTCCTTGTCCATAGCTATGGTCGGCATCACGGAGAACGCCATATGAGGTGGAAAATACTAAGGAGGATAAGCTTGGCAGTATAGGTATGCCTTAAGTTTTTTTCTGAAGGAAGCAATGGAAGTGGCAGATCTTACATTATCAGGGAGTTCATTCCATATTTTGGGAGCATCATATGCAAAGCTTAGACCAAACTGCTTTGTGGATTTGTAAATAGATGGTTGGTATTGAGGAACATGTAGAATTATACCATCAGATTGACTCAAAATGACAAACTCTAAGAATAATAAAATCCACATGATCCTACAAGAAACTTTAAAATTACCCCAAAGGTAGTATTGGTTTGAATAAATAAGAAGACTAGAAAAATTCTTTTCTGCATATTAATAGTCCATGGCTATCCACAAAAATAGTTCAGTAGTCCAGAGATATATTGGGTAAAGAATAAAAAATATATAATAAGTCTATAAAATTACAATGTTTATCAAAAGGCAATTTCTAATACGGAACAAAAAGGCAATAGTTACACTGAATCTATTTCTATAATCAAACCTATCACAGGATTTTTAATTTTTCCAAAATTACAGCAACACCAATATCAGAACGATATGTGTTTTTGTGGAATGAAAAAAATAATTGTAAAGACCTAAACCACCCAAGGCAGTCTCAAGACAAGACTTCTTTCCAGTTGTTTTATGTGCTTTATGAATCAGTTCATACTTCAGCCTTACCACTTAATATGGAATGGGCTCCTAGATGGACAGCTACCATTGACCCAGAGCAGGCAGTGTCTAAGCTCACTGAAGGACCACGTAAATCAAAGGTGTAAGAGATCCTGTTAGCCAGGATGGATGGAGAAGTTCCTGTGAATTCATAATTCCTCCAACTTGCAATATCAGTAGCAGTCTGATTAGCATAATCTGCATTCATCTGACCTGAAAAAAAGAAATTGCACCTATTTTCCAACATTGAAAATAAATTAGTTTTAAAATTACACAAGACTCAATATGTAGAAAACTATTACCTTTACAAAAAACTCCAGAATTTTAGTTCCTTGACAAGATACAGTTTTCTCTGATGTTTTATTTATTTATATACCGGTATTAGAACTTTAATTACCTAGCCCCCTATAATCTGAATCTCCAGATTAACCAAACTGAAATCTTGTCTCCCTACTTTTACACATTCTTGAAAATCCATTAATTCTTATGCATTTATCTAACATACCGTCCACAAAAAGCCTAACTTCTTTCATCTTTAATGGTATTGTTTAATTGGGAAGGGATTAATTCATTTACATGACCTCCCTACAGTGCAAAACTTTTTTCATAATGTGCCAGTCACAGATAATTGAGGTTCTACTGTACTTATACTTACAGGAGCTGACTAATTCTGGTCTTTGTTTATTTATTAATCTGGTGTTTTGCAAAATGTCTTTTACCTTTGTATTAGTTCTATTGTGACAGGTAGTTGAAAGGGCAGAAGGAACCAGTACATGCAGTTAGTCAAAGTTCTGCATTGTAAACTGATGGCCAATGGTGAATAACTACCAGCTTTCCCACATGAGGTCTGACTGGGGTTTGGTCTCCATTGTCAAAGGTGGAAAGTAAATGTTTGTCCTGCCATTTCACTGTGGTCCATAATAATGGTATTTTGATAAAAAAACTTGTATCTTACACCTAGGTCACACTGTTCTGTGCTACCCTTACAAACTACATAAGATCTAAAATATTTAACTTGTCTGGGCTCACTCGTGGCACGATGTTTTATGTATGTTATTACTATTCATCAGGTTTCACAAGTGTAAATAAGTCGGGATTTATATTGATATAGGATGTGTTTGACAAAACATGGAAAGCAGTTCCAGCAGATTTTTTGTTTGTTTGAAGCAATTGTTTTGCCTCTCACAAGTTTTATCAAAATGTACAGACAAAAGGGGTAGGGTGATGTTACATATACAGGCACTGTGTTTGTGCCTTATTTAATCAAAGTTTTGCGCATATGTGTTAACATTTAAAGCAAGGAAGTTATTGATTGTTGTGTTATGATGTTTATTAATCTGTTTATAGACTGGGGGAAATGCCTCCCTCAGTGGTTGTTAATAGACTTGGGGAAACCCAACTACCGGTAATTTCTACAACCTTCTCATAGGCTCTGGTGACTGCATTTTTTTCATGTTAGTTCTACAAGATTCTAGATGCTTCTATAAACATGTATAAGGACTGTACATCTGACCACAAGTGAACTTTGTATTTGCTGGCTATAAGGAAGGCTATTGTGTCTTGGAATATAATATTCAAGTTGATATATATAAACTGCTTGTGTTGCTGTGAACTTTTGCTGGAGTAAACTTACTGCAGTGTCTGGAGAGAGTTGCTGTACTTTGGATAATACTTATTATATACAGTGTATGATTCTACCAGAGAGTGGATTTACTGCATTTTGGACATTGTCCATATCTTGGAGCAGACAGTACAATTGTGCAAACTCTCTGAATATCTCTAGACAGGTATTCTGTATGACTGGATATAAAAAGGATAGCAGGGGAATGACATTTTATGTTATGGAACACTGAACAGATCACAGGACAGATTACTGGATACAGGTGACAAACTTTAACTATCAGTTACAATAGTCAGGTCAGATTGGTTTCATTATTGTATCATTATATGTATTATTGAGAACATACCAGTTGACAGTAATCATTATTTTAATTGTTAAATAAATTTGTTAAGTTAAACTTTTTCTCTTTTCCTGTTGTAACTTAAAGACAACTGGTAACTGCTATCGCACTTGCCTGTGACCGTAACAGGAAAATTGGGGGCTCTTTCAGGATTCCAACCATTGGTTCCAACTATTTGACCAACCATTTGATCCAACCATTCAATTAACATTTTGAAAATTTATTTGATTTCACAATGTGTTACAGTTAACAGTGCTCGAAATGGCTAGTGCTAAAGAGTTTGTACAGTCACCATCTATGGAAATTCTAGAAACTTTTAAAAAGATCTGTTAATGCAAGTAGCACAAGGGTTACAGCTAACGTTGAAAAGGGCAACACGTAAGCATGAGCTTAAAAGGCTTATTGTTGAACAGTTAATTGATGAAGACGTTTTACCTGATAGTTGTTTGGAAGTGTATAAACCTCTACCAATGCAACCTTCTGGGCAATTTGAGATAAGGCGATTAGAAATTGAAAGAGAGCTAAAACTTTGAGAATTTGAAGCTAGAGAAAGAAAGCTCAAAAGCAAAAAGAAGAGCTTGAAGCTCCACAGCAAAAAGAAGAGCTTGAAGCTCAAAAGAAAGAGTGTGCACTTAAATTGTCCATGAAGAGTCCATTGCTACCAAATTTGATTTGGGTAAAAATGTACGACTGGTACCACCTTTCAATGAATCAGAAGTTGATAAGTACTTTCAACACTTTGAAAGAGTAGCTCAAAGTTGAGATGGCCCACAGACTAGTGGGCTTTATTGCTACAAAGTGTTTTGAAAGGAAAAGCCCAAGAGCCATATACAGCTTTGCCAATTTCTGAATGTGTGGACTATAACTGTCAAAAAATGCTATTTTGAAAGCATTTGAGTTTTTTTCATTTATTTATTTTTAACATATTTGTTAGCATTCAGTGACACTATATAAGTTTCATATACTGACAAATTATGAAAAAAGAAAATAACAGATGTTTTTTCATGAGAACATTTGACATAAGCACATAGAAACATTGTACAAAAGAAAATAAATTAACCATCAACTGTATTATTAGAAACAATGAAACAAAAAAATTTAAAAAGGGGGCATTAGACTTGTACACACTGGAAATTTAGATTAACGGTGTAAATAAAAGTTTTCCAATTATATTGAAAATGTTGATCCAACAGTCCCACATATTTATAAAATATGTTTCATTTAAATTCACCTTGGCTAATGCCCTCTGTTCATCAAAAATCTTTCTTATTTCTTTTTGTAAAAAGTAAATGTTTTACATGAAACCCTTTTTTGAACACCAATAAATATATTTTTTGGTAACTAGTATAACAAGATTAATCAGCCAGTAATCTTTGTTTCTCTCAATATATCCAAGTATTTTCATGGAATCCGTTACCTTTAATTTTATTCCAACTTTATTGGAGATCCACGATTTTATATTCTGTCAAATAGGTATAACTTTAGAACGATGACAAAAAAGATGTAAAATTGTATCATTTTGGTCCTTCTAAAAAATATCTAGTTGGTAAAATACCATAAAATATTCTGTATTGAAACCATATTATTGAATTATCTTTAATTGACTTAAAACAACTGTGAAATATATTTTTCCATACTTCATCATCATGATTGCTTAACATTTTTTCCTATTTATTTCTTATGGGTAATTCAGCATTTTTACAATTGTTCAATAGAATCTTGTAATGAAGTTTAATTCCTTTTTCTGGTAATAAAAAATGCTTGATGGAAAAAGGGACATAAGGATTTGAAAGTGAAAGTTTCCATTTCTTTTATATTTTGCAATAAATTTATTTACCAGGGTCTTCACTCTGTGATATTCTAAAAAAATTAATTTTCAAACCAAATGTCTTTTCAATTTTCTGAAGCGTCATTATTTATCCAGTTGATTCAACAATATCTCCAATCAATTAAATCTGCTTATTGTACCAATTTTGAAAAAAGAGAACTTCTCCTGACAATTGAGTATTATACCAAATACAAGATTGCAAAATTTCAAAATTATTGCTAGGTATTTTACTCTTGCAAAATATACTCCAGCCTTCAAAACTGACTTCCAGAATTTATTTCCACAAGCAATCTTTTTGGAAATTACCCATTTGCCACCTAATTTATATACTCTATTCAAGCTGCCATACATCTCATGGAAAAGGGTGTTCCATTGTGTTAAGTTGTTTTTAGCTAATTTATTTTTAAACTCTTTTCAAAACTGTAAATATCAATCATTTTTAATCCTCTTTCAAAATAATTTTGAAAGTAATTATCCTTTTAATTTTGCCAGGTTTATCATCCCAGAGAAAGCCAAAAAGAAGATCATTGACTAATTGTAAAAAGTTTGGTGGTGTAGGTAGGACAGTTAAGAGATGTATTACCTTTGATATTATATTGGTTTTAATCAGTGTAATTTTTCCAGTTAGTGTAAGAGGTCTATTTTTCCATTTTTTACTTCATTTTTCATTTTTGCAAGGGCTGGAGCATGACACATTTAATTTCTCTTTTGAATGCTTTTTCCTTCCCAACCAAATAACCTTTGTTTTCTCTTTATTCATTTTCAAGTCTGAATAGGTTCCATATGTTTCTAAAGTGTTTAAAGCCACCTGTAGAGAGACTTGTGAACCATCAAGAGTAAGTGTGGTGTCATCTGCAAATTATGAGATTTTGAATTCCTTATTGTTTATTCTAATCCCTCTAATATATTTATTAGATTTTATTAACATTGATAGTATTTCTACTGCCATAAGAAACAGATAGTTTTCCACACTGAACAATATAAGCTGGGATATCATGATTAAAAAGCTTTATCCATTCAATAAATTTTTTACCAAAACCAAAAAATTCCAAAACATTATAAATAAATTTCCAAGACATTGAGTCGAAAGCTTTCTCGAAATCAATGATCATCAAAAGTCCATTAATATTACTGATTTCAGTTTTATGCATTAAATCATACATAAATTTTGTATTATCACTTAATTGTCTTCCAGATAAGAATCCTGACTGGCTTTCAGATATAATTATTGCTAAAGTTTGCTTTAACTTTTGGCTATTACCCCTGATATTAACTATAATACACTACAGATAAAACCGATATTGGTCGCCAATTTTTAATAAGCCTTTTATCTTTATTGCCTTTAGGTAAACATGTTATTAAGCACTGGTGCAATGAGGTTGAAAGACAGCTTTTATCAAAGCAGTTATTTGCAGTATTAACTATGAAATATTTAAATTTTCCCCAAAATACCTTCAGAAATTCTGCAGTTATTCCACCTATTCCCAGGGTTTTATTGTACTTCATGTTTTTAAGGTAGCAGCTAGTTCTGTAATCAAAATTTTATCACCTATTTGAGGATCTGTCACAGTTTTATATTTAAGGTTTACAAAAGTATTTTTGAGCTCTATAGAATCTAACGTCCCATCCCTGTTCTTAAATAAACTCTGATAATAATTCTTTATGTGATTGGTTCTTGTTCAGTAACTACAGTTCCATTATCCAACAAGATGTTTCGAAAAGTTTTATCTGTAAAAATCTGATTCTCAAGATTACAGAAATATTTGGAAGGTTTTTCACCGTTGTAACCACTGAATTCTTGATCTGACTTGCTCACCTCTTATCTTACATTCCCTTAAGTTTTTAAGTTCTGCTTTTTTGTCAGACAGTATACTATCTATGGCCAATTTTTCCAAATTTTCTACATCAGTTATCAATCGAGTTTCTGTTTTACTTCTTTGTTTCTTTAAATAGGAGAAAAACTTAATAGTTTCACCCCTGATTGCAAGAAATAATAGTTCCAGAAAAGTATCAACATCAACTGTAAATTTGATATTGCCATAGTTATTACAGTTCTCCAAAAATTTCACATTTTACACTGGTACATCATATTTTAAGATTTCTTTATGAATTGTTTTGTTTATAAGATCTAGATAACTTTGGTCAGTTAGGAGGCTATTGTTGAATTTCCAAACTTCTTTATAAATGGCAAATTTTGTTAAGAGTATGTCCATTTCTATTATTGAGTGGTCAGATCTATAACCAGCTCTGATATCACATTTTGTAATTATATCTGACATTGAACTAGACACCAGGAAAAAGTTGAGCCTTGCTTGTTTAAGTGGCTTTCTTTTGTGCCAAGTATATCTACTTATATCAGGATTTCTGTGTCTGTATGGATATATTAATTCCTGTTCTGAAATCATATTTAAAACACAACTCCTAGCTTTTGGATTATTTATATATTTGTAATTTTGCATATCCTTTTCTGGATTCAGGATATGATTGTAATCACCACAAATTATCGCACAGTCTGCTGTTGTATCTATTAAGAGTTGATTGATGTGATTAGAAAAAGTGGTTCATCACTATTTGGGGCATAGATTGTTATTAAGTTCAAGGTCATGGTTGGTAGTTTAAGCAGCAATCGCATGAGGTTTCCCTCATTATCTTTTAAGCATTTTAAAAGTGTGTATTCAAAACTATCTTTCAACAGAATGGCAACTCCTCTAGAATTTGTTGTATTCCTTTTATAAAACATTCACCCCCCCCCCCCACAATTCCTTTATATTCTCATAATCCTCATCAGCCCAGTGTGTATCTTGGAGACATATTATGTCAGCTTGTTTCTCCTTTAGGTATGATAACACATCACATCGTTTTTCATAATTTTGTAAACCTTGACAATTCGCGGATAACACATTAATACTATTTCCAGTAGGCAACATTTTTAACAAGACAAGTCTCATCTACAGCAATAGGTTATACAAGTAAGTACTGATTATAGTTGACGAAAAATATTCTTCTATTTTTATTTCAAGTTATAAATTATATTTAATTTCATTTTTTTCAAGTGATATGAAGCAGATGTAATATGGGTCACTTGTGAAACACAAGATACTAATCATTACATGCTCAAACATAAACAAAATTATGATTAACCAATTATAAATAAATAAAAAAATGCATATGAACCAAAAACTTATCTTATCATTGAAATCATTTTTAGAAATTTTTTATAATCATGTACATGTCAGCAAATATTATTCAAATATTTCATGTGGAGAGAGTTTGCAAAAGTATGTCAAATAGTACAAAATTGTACAAAATATGTTTCAACACCTTGTTTAAATAAAATTATTTTTCTATTTTTAGAAAAATTAGCACAATCAAATATTTCATATTAGTTTAGTTATCTGTATTAATTTTGTCTTCTTAATAAATATAGTAAACAGATAATTTATATTGATTTACAATGTGAATATTGCCCAAGCAGTACATATGTAGCATCTATGTGATAGATGCAAATCTTTAAGGTAAAATGAAAGTAGAATAAAGATAAAATATTTCAACATTTTTAAGGTCTCAACAAATAGTACAGTTCATTTCACACTTGGAATCTTTACTTTCTAAAGGATAGAAACAGCATATAAATGTGAGTCTCTACTCACCAGCACAAATCCACCATTATATGTTAAATACATATTACAGTGTGTTTAGAAAATAAAATATAGGCCTTGCTGGTCAGCTACGTGTAGCTAGCTCATATTGTTGAATCATTTGGATAATCTACTTTATTGTTACAACAACGTAGGTACAGAAATATAGTAAATGCTATATATTTGCAATATATAGACATTTATTGTAATTGGAAGTTATGCTGTAATTATGCAGCGCATACACATTATGCATTTGAGCATTTGAGTTGGTACCAGAAGCATATCGACAAAAATTCAAAAATTATCGAAAACAAGAAAGTCAAACTTATGTCGAATTTGCCCATGAGAAAGAAGTGTACTTTGACAGATGGTGTAATTTCAGGGAAGTAGGTACAGACTTTGAAAAACTTAGGCAAGTTATTTGATTAAAGAGTTCAAAAGGTGTGTTTGTGATGACATTAAAACTTATCTAGATGAACAGAAAATTGAGAATTTGGCAAAAGCAGCAACAAGAATAGATCCTTTGGTTCCACTAAAAAGTCTTATCCTGAAGTAGGAAAGAAATTTGAAAATGTAGCTCCAGAAAAGGAGTTCAGATAAGGGTCAAACCTAAAATCAGACTATGAGTAAGGATAGGAAGTCCAGATCCTTTGCTCCTGTGTGCCATTATTGTAAAAAAACCTGGGCATGTTATGTCTGACTGTTGGCTCTTAAAGAAGAGAAGAGAAAAGGAGTTAGCAAATCTAACTGGTGTTCAAATACCAATATCTAGTATTGGTTTAGACAAGTCTGAAATTATTAGGGAAGAGTTCAAACCTTTTGTTTGTGTCTAAGGGTTTTGTATCCTTAAAAAGTAGTTCCAGTCAAGTTCCCATTAAGATATTAAGAGACACTGGGGCTACTCAATCCTGGCTTTGAGAAGGTGTCTTGCCATTGAGTGTAAGCACTTCTACTGGTGAGATTATTAATGCTCAAGGTATTGAAGGAGGCTGTGTGAACGTTCCCTTACATAAGGTCAATTTAGTGTCAGACTTAGTTACTGGTTCTGTTGTTGTGGGTACCAGGCCCACATTACCCATTAAAGGGGTATCTTTGTTATTGGGTAATTGGTAATTGCTACTGCGCTTGCCCGTGACCGTAACAGGAGAGATCACTTCATGTGGTGGCTTGAACTATAAGAACAAAGTTGTCGAGTTGTTATGACGACAAAACCGCTATGAACGGGCCATTACCTGACAAATTTCAACTGAGAACCCACAGTAAACATATAGTGAAATAGAAATTTCCAAACCTACTATTTTGTGAGTGTCTATTTATCCAATTGAATATCCACAACCTTTGTTTACACTGGCCTTCAATTCACGCCTTGATAGATCATATAGGATATGACTAATTGTAAGGTTTAATGAATAAGGTGGTGTTTCACAATACTTTTATTTGTTTTTGTGAAGAATCAGTAATGTTTATGTCTTTAAACATATTTTACTTTTTTGTAGCTCTATTCACACTGAGTAGAGCTAGTCAAACGTTTTTCAGATATGATACACACATGATTCATATAGAAACAAGACACATTACTGATATTACAATTGGACTTATATTACAATTTCTAATTAAAGAATTTGATTGAGATAAAGTCTTATTTAAATAGTGTCCACTACAGTCACATGTATTGCAACATTCTAATTTGAGAGACCCTCATTGCCATAACTCAATTAAATATTTGACAAGTCTTTTCATATAAAAGTACTGCAATTCCCATGAAATGGTAAATAACGAGTATCACCCCCAAAACAAAGAAAACGTAATTCTTTCAAGATTTGTTAGCCATTAAGTATTTATACTCACCCTTCCTATTATACCTCATGAAAGGGATATAGAATATGATATTTAATTCTTGATATTTTGACCAAATACATGATGTAGAGGAGAACAATATTTCAAAATCAAGTGCTTGTAAGCTTTTATTTTAATTCTAGCTGAGCAATGTTTATCCCCTGTTCACACTTTTCCAGATGAATGGATACATTTTCTTGAACATCTCCATCTAAAATGGGCATATCAAAAGATACAGGAAAAGTGTTTTTAAATGCTATGTCACAGTGGCATTGGTGAACAACAAATTCTTAACACAATGCATCATTGCCTGAGTCAAACATGAACACAACAGTGCAGGAGCTGGATGAATCGGCCATTTGCCAAATCGGCTCTGGGCAAATCAGCCCCTAAAAAGTCTGCCCTGGGCAAATTGGCCCCCTAAAAATTCGGCCCTGGCCAAATCGGCCCCAGTTGTAATTATAACTTATTTATATATCTGCAGAGAGCATTTGACTGGATTGATAAATATATAATTCTTCAGGATTATTAAAATAGAAACTTAAGTGGTCCTTTAAAGAAAAGATGGGGGTAATTCTATGTAATTATGTTTTGTGGTGAGAACGTTAGCTAAGTGTGATTAACACGCATCAAACATAATTGGATGCTGTAATCGACCCCTTTAACCTATATCTATTACATATTTGTTTATGTAAGAATTATTAAAAGAGCAATAATACTTAATGCATAACTTTTTTGATATTTTTAAGATCAACTGGCTTTCAATATATGCTATTGTCTGATCAGTTCCTTTCTTTATAATCCCTCTGCTTTGATATCACACTACTTTGTAACTTTTGTGATCTTTAAAGAACAATATGCTTTAATTTGAATGCTACTGCTTGATTAGTAGCTGTGCTTATAATCCCTCTGATCAGACATTAAACTGGTTTGTAACTCTTGTGATCATTTGAGAACAACTGGCTTTAATTTGTTAATATTTGTGTAATATTTTAAATTGATGTTCCTGAATATATACACAATATATTTATATAAGCTTGTTTAACATTATTCTTCCTGAATATATACACAGACATCTAATATTAATATGCATTTAACATCAAGGAGCAGATTTGACCAGGTTAATATTTTCCAGGGCCCAATTTGACTAGTGTGTTATTTTGAAGGGGGGCAATTTGACCTGGATACTTTTTTCTGGGGGCCGATTTGACGGAAGCCAATTTGGTAAAGGGCCGAATTGCACTTCTCTCTGGATCATGATCTTCCCTGTTCCAGACTTTTGCTCCAATAATTTTGAACAATTTAAAATATTCACATTCACAAGGGTAATCGTCAATGAAAAAAGTGGAATTCCAGCTTTTATAAAATATAAAGCATGGTGTGTGATAAAGCAGTTATTGTTTTTTGTTTCACCAGCAAGGTTTCAAGCTCATACAGGAACTAAAGAACTCTTTAGATATAAGGTGTAAGAAAGTAATTAACTCATAATTACTGTTAATAAAGAAAAAACATAATCTCTAACTTGAATAAAGATTGTAAAAAGTAAATAAAATAAAGTAAATTAAGAAAACCTAAAGAAAATGTAAATAAAAGAATTTATTGTGGATTAAGACATGCTCAGTCTACACAAAATATGAAGAAATAACAATTTTTATTCTTTTTCCCCAATGAAAATGAATTTATGCAAAAGTTGCTAAATGTGTTGTTTGGTTTTAACTTTGTCTCCCAAGTGAAGGTGTAAATACAATGTATTCTTTGCACTTGTATTTTATTTGCAATTAAATATGTTACTTGTGAAGTATAGTTCTTGTTGTTCCTCAAGAAGAGAAAATGTAACATAACTGTTTCTAACTTAATTGACAAATTCAGAAAGCTATAATCTTTTATCCTGAGATGGTCATGAAAGTTTGACTGTGTCAGTTTGGTACAGGTGGAGGGTGGCACTTGTGGGAAACTGAAAATTGGCCTCCTGGGAAATTGGTCTTCTAGATATTTGGGGGGGGGGGGGGGGGGTTGGAAAATTGGCCTCCTTTGGTTATTTTTTTGTGGACCAAATGTTTACACTAGTTTAATTTTACTTAACAGTGCTGTTCATAGTTCCCATTAGGTTTATATGAATGAGTCTTTAATATAGTTATTTGAATACAGGATAACTGGAAGAACAAAGATATAAGATATAATTCCTTCATGTGCCTATAAACTCAGGATTAAAATTATTCATAAAGATCTTTTAGTCATTAGATTTCAAAGAAATCAATGTCTGGTTGAAATATACTCAGGACACATTCAAATACCTGCTCAGGATTGCAAGAACAAAGATATAATTTCTTTATGCATAACTGCTCAGGGAACTAGTTAAGAACTGAACTTGCATTTCAGATTAGTCTCTTGTGTGTATGAAAGCAACCTAAGTTTCACCTGTTTATTATTATCAGTCATTGTAAATGTGTTGTTGAATCAATTACACTTACAATCAAAGATATAGGAGATTTCAAGTACTAGAGGAGAACTCTGTTATAAAAGCTTTCTTTATGCCAAGAAGTCAGAGAAAAAGAGTTTAATCCAATGGCAGTGTACTAACAGAAGGAAATTTCTGTGCAAAGCAGCTTTATACACTGGTTTGAAGGTAAGTATTATTTGAACCCAGTTACTTGTTCACTTGCATATATATTACAGTAATGTTTTTCTTCTATACTAATGCACAAATATTAATTAGTGATCATTAAACTGTAATACAAATTTTAGACATAATTTTTATACATGTTTCAGGATTAATACAAATATTGTAAACAAACTTTTGACATTTGTTTCAGAAGGAGAACCTGGGAATGACCATACCACATAGTCATGACAGAGATGATACTGCTATATGTGTTGCCAAAGTAAAAGCAGCAATGAAAGATAAGGCCAAGGTGTCCAGAGAAACACCAGCCCAGACATTTGCCTCAGCTATTGCCAATACCTCTGATGATGTTCATGCTGAAATAGGAAAGAAAGAGAGTGTGAAGTGTAAGATCTGCAATACCCAACGTGGAGTTCTGCCAAAAGACATCTCAACATAGCATGACTTAGAAATTGAGGGGGAATGGACCCAGACAACAGGAGACCAGCAGTTCCTTGTTCATGATTCAGGCTGTGACCACAACAACAGAGTGATTGTGTTTGCCAGTGATGCGGGACTGAGACATCTTGCTACACAACACACCTGGTTTATGGATGGGACATTTAAGATAGCCCCTATGCTCTTTGATCAACTGTACATAATTTGTGCCAAAGTGGGAGAGAGTGCCGTCACCTGTGCCTACAGACTGATGACAGGGAAATCTCAGGCTCTGTATGAAGAGATGCTCCAGGCCATCATCAGCAGAAGTGGTTTCGAGCAGACTGCCATAGAGGCTGTAAAAAGTACATTTGGTGATCATGTGAATGTGAGAGGCTGTTTCTATCACCTGGCAGAGTCCACGTGGAGGAAGGTGCAGAAACTTGGATTGGCAGATCAATACCACACAGATGATGAGTTCATATTATTTTGTGGCATGTTGGATGGGCTAGCATTCTTGCTTTGACAGATGTCGCTGAGGGGATGACTTTTCTAAAAGGCTGGACACCAGAAGGCGCAGAGTCCCTTGTGGATTACTTTGATAGCACCTATGTTACAGGTTCCTTCCGACATATACAACGACCTGGACAAGATGAAAGGATGCACATCCGCCAAAGACCCCCCCCCCTTTGCTCAAGAACTATGGAATGTTCATGATCTGACACAGGGGAATGATGAGAGAACAAACAACTATTGCAAAGCCTGGAATAATGGTTTCACTAGGATTGTGGGCCACTCTCATCCATCAGTATGGTGCCTGATACAATGTTTAAAAGAAGATGAGGCACAAACCAGGATAGTACTTTTACAGAATGCTCGTGGCCAACCCCTGCTAAGAGGGCCCGTAGTGTGACAAGAGATTTACAGGAGAGACTACAAAATCTATGCAGAGCCAAAGCTACAGGAAACAAAGCAACAGAGGAATTTTTATGTGGCATTGGACACTGCAAAAGACTTGGTTAATTCTATACATTATCTCAACATAGTGATTTATATATTCCTGTTTTCAAACTAACTTGGGGGGGCACTGTGGCAGATTGTAAACACTCTCGCCTCCAACCTCTGCTCTGAGGCCGGGGTTCGGTTTCCGTCATGGCCTCAAGTGGGAAAGCTGGTAGTTGCTTGCTGTTGGTCAGCAGTTTACAGTACAGAACCCTAACAAACTGTATATACTGGTTTCCTCTGCCCTTCCAACTACCCGTCGTGATATGACCTGTACAGTGTTGAAAGCGATGTAAAACCCCAAATAAATAAACAAATCAAACTTACTTGGTGTTTGGTCATGTAATGTCATATATTCTTTTTAATTAATGATATACACTTTTTACATTTTACTACATTTTGGTTAGATTATGCAATAAATTGTTTGTAATCAATGAGAACCATAATTTTACTTTTTCTCCAGGGAGGTCAATTTTCCACCCCCACAAATTTCTGGGACGCCAATTTCCTAGGAGGCCAATTTTCCAGGAGGCCAATTTTACCAGATTCGGCACTTGTACCGAAGTACAAATCACACTGAGTGCTGTATCAATACGTTTTTGTTGTGGTGGAGAGTAATATGTGACAGACCCAATTTGCGACAATATTGGTTCCTCTTCATTCTATGCCTGGTGGTTTTGTGTACAAAGATTGACCTATTTCAATGTCAATAGAATTTAGGTTTAAATGTTTGTTTTATGCTTTTTGATCATCTGAAAAAAATATGATGTCGGTATATTCAGTATATCCACTTCTGGTGCACTTTCTACTTCTTTAAAGGACCAATTCAATTAACATACTTGTTGGTCCATGTATTGCATTATCACTTGAATTGACATACAGACCCTTTAAAATTATTTTGTATGAATGCCAGAGGATTGGCAGAGTGAAAAAAGACTGATGTGTTCAATTAGTTGTAGAAAGAAAATGTCGGTGTATTTCCCAGTTGCAGGAGAAGGAGACAGAATAAGACAATGTATTATCATTTAACTATCACTTAACTATTATCATTTGGAGTTTATTATAACCTTTACATATTAATACATTAAGTCCAACATGATTAGCAGTGTTATGATACATCCACATGGTTAGCTACTACTGCCATCTTGTTTATCTCTTTAGAGTTATATCAGAAGGTTTGAACCCAAAGATTCTCAGGGGCCACGGTGGCAGAGTGGTAACACTCTCGCCTCCCACCTCTGCGGCCGGGGTTCGATCCCCGTCATGGCCGTAAGTGGGAAAGCTGGTAGTTGCTTGCCGTTGGTCGGCAGTTTACAGTACACAACCCTAGCGAACTCAATGTACTGGTTTCCTCTGCCCTTCCAACTACCCGTCGTGATATGACCTATACAGTGTTGAAAGCGACGTAAAACCCCAAATAAACAAACAAAGATTCTCAGATATCAGTGTAGTCTAGAACTATTTATATATACAGATAGACCACTACAGTTACCTGATTGATTTACAATCATTATTGATTAGGGTTTACCATTATATAACCTTCAATTACTCATCTAGTTTCAGAGATACAAAGGAACTACTACTTTAATGTTAAACTTTGTACACATATATACAACATTATTAGCTTGTGACAAAGCGTTTTTCCTGATTAAAATTGTAATAAAATGTGGTAAAATTGCAATAAATGGTTTTACTTCATTACTGAATGTTAAATGCCAGAGGATTGGCAGACTGAAAAAAGACTGATGTGTCCAATTAGTTGTAGAAAGAAAATGTCGGTGTATTGTCTCACAGATAGACATATCAGTCTAGCAAACCATGATGCATTCCCACAAGACTGAAAAAGTGAGAGTATTTTCAATTCCCTTTCTTCTGAAAGTTGGGGGTGTCCATTTTACTTGGTGTTACCAATTTCTCATGGTTATAGAACAGACCATTCATCTCTTATCTTAGCTTCAGTGTGAAGCCAAATGCAGCACTTCACTGTTACACAACAAAAATATATTTTGAGGTAGTGAAATAAACATCTGTAATACCATCTGTTAATACAGGTGTAACGATAAGGCTAATATGGGTGTTAGAGAGTTTACAATATATAATCAAATGTTTTTTATACTAAAATTAAACACAAGAGGTCAAAGTATAGCCTACAGTTCAAGAAAGGCCAAATAAAATAGGGATAAAAAACAGAAATAGAACAAGATATCACAAATTTTGTTAATGAACAGAAGCCTGCCTTTCAAACTGCCAAGATAAAATGTTCCAGTTAGAAAAGAACTTGAACTGTGCAAAATAAGAATAAAGGGATATGTGGAATACTATGAAGAACGGGAAAGGCAACAAATTTTTTTTTTCTTTTTTTTTTGTAATTTGGAGAAAAGAAATTACATTAACAAAGTAATAACTGAATTAAATGTGACTGGAAAAACAGACCTGAACCCTATGCCAAAATACTGCCAGAACAAAAAGAGTACTATGCAAACATTTACAGCTCAAAAGCTTGGGCAGTAATGCTGGATATAATAAATTTATAAAGGAGAACAATATAATAAAATTGGAGGAGCCTGATCAAAATTTACGTGACAGACCAATTTCTGAAAAGGAGACAAACAAAGTTGCCAAAACTATAACAATAAAACTGATGGTTTTCCAGTAAAATTTTACTTTTCTTTTGTGCGATATAAATACTTTTTTTTAATTAACAGCTTTAACAAATCTTTTTTGTCTGAAAAACAAGGTATAATCAAAAGGAAACAAACCAAGAAATTTTGGAAAAATTAAAAATCTATTTTACTTTTAAATATAGACTACAA
Source organism: Sabellastarte sp. h YS-2021 (assembly GCA_964017235.1). Classification (NCBI taxonomy): domain Eukaryota; kingdom Metazoa; phylum Annelida; class Polychaeta; order Sabellida; family Sabellidae; genus Sabellastarte; species Sabellastarte sp. h YS-2021. The sequence continues at coordinate 22,876,603 of OZ024928.1, forward strand.
AATGCTATCAGGCATTCTAGCTCAATGTTTCCAAGGTGCTTCCAAAAGTCATAGGAGAAACACAAAACGATTAGAATAGATAGACATATTGGCAAAACATGAGATTGGTCTAAGACATCATGTGCGAGTTGGAGGTTCACAAAAAGGACTGATAATTTTACAGAATTTTGAAAAGGCTTTTGACTCTTGGAGTGGAAATACATTAACAAAGTACTACAGGATATAATTTTGGCAATAACTTTATAATCTGGTTCAATACTCTATATGACAATTCGTGTAGCTGTGTGTTTAACAATGGGTATTTATCGGTATTTTTCTAGCTTGCTGGCAAATGTAGGTAAAGTGACCAACTCAGTCCATATATTTTTATAGCAGCCATAGAACCTTTATCTGTGCAAATTAAATTGGTAAGTAAGTGAATGGGGTAATCATGGGTATTACGATTTTAAAATTAGGTCAATGTGCTGACGATAACCTTTTATTTTTAGATGAATCAGAAACAGCTTTGAGGAAAAGGTTGGAAATTTTTTTAAGAATTTTACGTGCACTGATCTCAAATTAAACATTGACAAAACAATTGCAGTGTGGTTAGGGGCAATGAAACTATATAATACAACACTATGATTTGACTTAAACTGGAACTGGACAAGGATCTTCACAGCACTGGGTAATGACTTTAATGTTGATAAAGGCATAACAGTTTCAAACAATTACATTAAAAAAATTTCATTTCATAAAAAAATTCTTTATTGTCACACAAAACGAAAAGCCTCTCTTACAGGTAATGTAACTGTACTAAAGACTCTAATTGTCCCAAACCTGGTATATGTTATGTGAGTACTACAGTCCCCAACTCCAACAAACAACCACAGAGGATTTAAAAGTTTATTATATATATATTCAAAACAAAAAAATACAGTAAAATGTTACATAAACTAACTAATATCAATACGTACATCTCTATCATAAGGTACACAGTGTAAAATACAAGTATATATATAAGTTACAGTTGTATTAAAAGTTATAAAAGTTCATGACTAGATTCGCTTTGGACTGTGATCTCTGCCGAGGTCACCCTTTGACCCTTTGGGTCTCTATTCAGGTTACAATCACTATTTACTGGTTTGACCTCTGAAGGGCAAGTTTATGATCTAAGGTCAGATCGAGGTCAATCATTCTCTACTTCTTTGACCTCTGAAGGTCAAGGTTATGAGCTAAAGGTCAGATCGAGGTCAATATGTGGTGACCTTGAGATTAGGTCATCCACTGGCCTTACTTTATGTCAATTAACTGCTTATATGCACGTATGTTAAAATTACTTATTACAATGAATGCTGTGAGCTGTTTTTATGAGAAGCTTTAGCTGAAAACTCCCGAATAAATATTATAAAATTCCCCAATCTCCAACACAGAGTGGGTGTAGTAGCATTATAGAACAACTTCGTTCTCTTTCCTGAAGGACTTTTCTGAATGTGTGTGAAATTTGATTGCCTGCTGATGCAGTAGAACGAATGTACCTCCAGACGCAATCAGATGCCCAAGTGCCATGTTCTTTGATCTTTTTAACTGAAAGCATGAAAGGTGTAATAATTGGAGGTGCAAGTGCGATGGGAGGTGCAAGCGCTGATTGATTTGGCCAATTTTTTATAATTCTTGTGTCTGTCAATACTTGCCAGCCTGCAGCCGCTTTAATCGGAAGCAGAGGCAAGTTTTTATACAAGCTTATCGCATTTTTGAGAACCCTGTAGTGGTATATTGAAGAAGCACCCAGTTTTGGCAATGCCACTATTTTGTACTCATCTCTATATTGTATGGTCTTGGACCACTTCACTAGGAGCTGAACTTTGTTCTCGTCTCCTCCAATAAAGCGCCTGGCACTATCAAATTCAGCTATTGCATGTGGAGTGAGATTTGACAACCGAAAGAATCCAAAGAACGCAGTTAGGATTTAAACACCTCTATATTTGGAAACCGCTGGCATAAGGCCACCATGCATTTCAGTGTGGTCATATCTATAATGTTTCTTTTTTTAAAGAGTCATGAGTCTATGCAACTTCAAGGACTTTACAAAATATCTATTTTATTGCTTTAATACATCCTATCCAATGGACAATATGCTAAACCGGTCGGCATAGACTGGCCCGCCAAACGTCAGAAAAAGACGTCCTGTGTTTCCACCGGCTGGCCAGTCCTCACACTGCACTCGCCAGGTGGTGCATCGTACTCCTTGCTGTCTAGACAACCTGACGTCATGGCATGTTTTTCGTTTGGCGCATGCACTGCCTGCACAAATATTTGAAGTTGTAAAACTTTTTGGATTTTTGTGAGTTGGACGAAGTGTTGTGTTTTATAACTTTGCTAATCACTTCCTCACATCGTATAGACCATTATGTCTTCTCCTAGTCAGTGTCGAGGGGGTTGCAAACATATGATGGCAGGGTATGACCATCACTCTGTCTGTGTGCGCTGTCGTGATAAGAAGAAGGGCACTGACCCTTGTACTAAGATTCCACCTGCTCCATGCGCGAATTGTGATGCATTGACCCCAAAACAGAAGACTCAGTTATCAACCCCCTCATACAAGCTTAAGAAAGAGCAGAAAGAAGCCAAGTCATCTACACCTATCAAAGACCCAGACACTCTCAGTCCCACCCTTGTGGACCCGGCACTTGTGTCGGTAGTGGGGGTTGTGGATGGCCAAGGTACCCCTGGTGCCTCTGGTTTGAGTGGACTGGTGGAGAAGAAATCTAAGAAGGCTGAGGTCAAGCAATCTTCCTCTTCAGCATCTAAGCCGACCAAGTCAGACAAGTTGGTTAAATCTACCTCCAGCCGACCACCGACTTCTTCAACCGATCAGGGCAAATCTACCACCTCCTCTACCGACACAAGGATTGCTGATCTTGATAAGAAGTGGTCGGACAGATTTAACAGGCTGGAAGCCCTGCTATTGGCCAAGACACTGGATCCTCCACCGGACCCTGTCTTTAGCACAGTGAAGGTTGCACCATCTCATGCTCCACCAGCCGATGTAGTCCGGACCGACCCTTTTCTGAAACCAGCCTCTCATCCTTCTCAACCGACCGACCCTGCTGTTGACTCACCGGCCACCGACTCTTCTCATCATAAGTTGGATGTCAAGGCCTCATCTTCTGCTCAGCCGGAACCACCTGCTTCGCTCACTGTTCAAAGACAATTATCCAGTGCCTTTGACACATCCCGGAAGGAATCTCTCTCTTCTAGTGACTCTGACTCTCTGTCATCAGACTGACCCCCCTTGTATATTCTACCGGAAGAAGGCTGTGCCGGAAGATGGCTAAGCGGAACATTACACTGGTCCAGGGATATCCTACACGCACTTCTGAGGCAGGAGGACTACTAAAGTTTGTTCGCCCTCCTAAGTCACAGCAAAAGTAGTACGGGTTTCACCCCAACCCTAAGAAGGACTCTGATCAAACTGTCTCCTCTTGGCACACCGGATCTTCAAGACTCAACAGCACCTACCTCAGGATAGCTCGACTGGCCGGTATTGTTAGTTCTCCTCCCATGTCCTGCCCTATCTCTCAAGAAAATCTGCGTAAGTGGGAGAGGTCTGCACGTGAATCCACAGTCATTTGCAACCATGCAGCCAGTTTTAACTGTTGCCTGTTGAAAATCCAGCAGAACATGAACTTTCAACTGAAAGCTATCAGAGTGGAGTCCAAGGGGAAGACAGCAGCTAAAGTGTCATCAGCAGTGGACGAACTTCAGTTTCTTCTAGATTTTAACTCTAGTGTTTGCCAGGCCATGGCAAAATCCATGGAGCACCTAACTGAATTCGTCTTTGTCAATATGGCCAACACCACCCTCCTGAGGCGTGACTCTTATTTGGCCTATCTCAAGGCTGGGGTGAAAGCCGACACTCTTCATGCTTTACGTACTGCCCCACACTAGGGTTTTTCAACCGACTGTTTCTAGTCCCCAAACCCAACAACAAATGGAGGCCAATCTTAGACCTGAGCAATCTGAATTTCTTCCTCAAGACCGAAAAATTCAAGATGGACACCCCGCAAACCATCATGATATCCCTCCAACAGGGAGAATGGGTAACCTCCATAGACTTCAAGGACGCTTATTTCCACATTCTGATACAGGAACAGTCCAGGAAATACTTGAGATTTCATATCCAGGGCCAGACCTTTCAATTCAAAGCTCTACCGTTTGGCCTGTCCACAGCGCCCATGGAGTTCACTGTCATAGCACAGGAGGTAAAATTGATGGCCATTCAAAAGGGTATAATGATCCACCAATACCTAGACGACTGGTTGGTGAGAGCCACATCCCACCGGGAATGTCTCCAGCATACACAAGCTTTAGTGAGAATGTGCCAGGATCTAGGTTGGATGGTGAACACAGAAAAGTCGGAACTAGACCCAAAACAAATCTTCAACTTTGTCGGTTACCAGTTCGACCTCCAGTCCGGTCGGGTCCGACCGACACCGGACCAGTGGCAGAGTTTACAGGAAAAAATAATGGAACTCCTTGCCCTCCGGACGTGTTCGGTGAGGGAGTTCATGTCCTTGATAGGCCTGTTAACAGCCACAGAAAAGCAGGTTCACCTAGGCAGGTTGCACATGAGACCCATTCAATGACATCTCAAAAGCAATTGGAGGATCCCGGAGTCTCTAGAAAAGAGGATTCTCTACCCAGATCTTTACATCCCCATTTACAATGGTGGCTGAAAGAAAGCAATGTCCTCACCGGCCAACCATTACACCCAGTACAACATGCTCTGCAAGTCTTTACAGACACATCAAAAGAAGGGTGGGGCGCTCACTTAAACGAGTTCACTGCCAGAGGAATTTGGTCTCTACCGGAAAGCAAGCTACACATAAACTATCTAGAAATCAAGGCAGTGTTTCTAGCCTTAAGAGAGTTTCAAGATCTATGCGTGGGCAAGATGGTTCTTGTAGCAACCGACAATAGCACGGTAGTAGCTTACATCAACAAAGAGGGAGGTATGAGGTCCGGCCCACTCTGTGCCCTACTATGGAGAATCTTGACCTGGTGTACCAGCAAACAGGTCACTCTGAGGGCATGGCACATTCCAGGTCGTTTGACTGCGGTGGTCGACAAATTGTCCAGACTGGGACAGACCATCCAGACAGAATGGTCCCATCTGCCACAAATTGTTCAAAGAATATGCGAAAAGTGGCACCAACCTCAAATAGATCTCTTTGCCACAAGATTCAACAACAAGCTTCCCCTCTTTGTTTCACCGGTTCCGGATCCCATGGCTACTGCAATAGATGCACTCAGCCTGCCATGGGGAGATCTGGATGCTTATGCCTTCCCACCAACAGCCATATTGGGCAAAGTGGTGGAGATATTACAGGACTGCCCTTGCAAAAGACTTATCCTCATTGCACCGGGGTGGCCCAACATGACATGGTTCTGGGATCTGGTAGAGATGTCCAGCCAGATTCCATTACTCTTGCCTCAAATGCCCAACCTTCTGACTCAGCCCTTCAATCAGACCCCTCACAGAAGTCTGTCAAATCTGAATCTCCATGCATGGCTCCTAGAGCCACATTTATCAAAGAACAAGGGTTCTCTGATGCAGTGGCAGCAAGAATTGAGGCTCCTCAGAGAGGATCAACCAGGTCAGTCTACGAGGCAAAGTGGACCATTTTTAAGAAATGGTGCCTCGCAAATCAGGTGGACTTCAGGTCACCACCTGTGAAGTCGGTAGCGGACTTCCTCTTGTACCTCTTCCAAGACAGGAAGTTGCAGCCTAGTACCATTGATGGTTAGAGATCTGCCATTGCTGATAAATTAGGAAGTTCATCCATCAACATCAGCAAGGATGAAAATCTCACTCGTCTCTTGGATAGTTTCCATAGAGACAGACCAAAGGGTAGGAGGGGAGTCCCCTCTTGGAACCTTTCCCTGGTGTTGCATCAGTTAACGAAGGCTCCCTTTGAACCCCTAAAAGAAGTGTCACTGAAACATTTGACCCTCAAAACAGTATTCCTCTTAGCCCTAGGTTCGGGTATGAGAAGGAGTGAGATAGACGCTTGGCAGCACAAGAATATTAGACACCAGTCCGACTGGTCCAAAGTATCTCTGTACCCATCACCCAGCTTTTTATAAAAAAATCAGCTGGCCAAAGAGGGTCCAGACAGTGTGGCCCCAGTGGTTATTCCAGCCCTGGCCCCAACTCTGGATAAATCGCTGAAGTCGGACAGGTCACTTTGCCCGATCAGAGCCTTGTGCTACTATCTGGACAGGACCTCAGACCTCAGGCAGAAGGACATCTCCCCTGCCACTATCTCCTCTTGGATCAAACAAACTGTGATCCTGTGCTATGAGCTCACTGATCAGCAGGCCTTAACCTTACACCAAGTCAAAACCCATGATGTAAGGGCCTTTGCTGCCTCTAAGTCTTTCCAATCGGGAGTGTCCTTAGACCAAACACTATCAGCCTGCCACTGGAAATCACACAATACCTTCACACAATTTTATCTGAAGGATGTGGCTTGGGCTGATTCAGAGCTTTTCCATCTGGGACCGGTGGTGGCTGCTCAACAGATCCACCAACATCCCAGAGATTAGAGGAGATCTGTACATACGTATATAGTGTACAGTTGTTTTTGTATATAGTGTATATATATTTAAGAAGCATCAAAAAAAAAAAAACAAAAAAAACTCTGTCGTGCTTCCTCCGGGAGGTTTTTATTTCTTCAGGGACTGAACTCATCCCTTTCTTCCCCTACCTCAGCGTGGGTCTGTTTAAAAAAAGGGGGGGAGGTAGGTCAGTCATGGACCTTTTACTGGTCTCAGTTCGACCGACTAGAGCCCTAATTTTGTTTTGTCTTACAAGTTTACCGAAGTCCCTAGTAACTTACCCTCCAACCAAGCGGTAGTTATACAGCATATTGTCCATTGGATAGGATGTATTAACGCAATAAAATTGCAAATTTAATAAGTAAATTAAATTTTTATAAGTTAATACCCTATCCAATAGACACACAAGACCCTCCCACCAGCCCCGCTGTCAGTTTTACTAGGGGTTTATTAGGTTTAGACAACGAAAAAGATGCCATGACGTCAGGTTGTCTAGACAGCAAGGAAGTACGATGGGCCACCTGGCGAGTGCAGTGTGAGGACCGGCCAGTTGATGGAAACACAGGACGTCTTTTTCTGACGTTTGGCGGGCCGGTCTGCGCCGACCGGTTTAGCATATTGTCCATTGGATAGGATGTATTAAATTTGCAAATTTTTGGATGTTCCCAAGACCCATATTGCAAATCAATTATAATTGACATCGCCCTAATGACTAAGAATATGGCTGTTGATCATATTTACAGATACAGCATATTCCACCAAAAATTCTAAATATGACAATGCAGCTGATACAGACACTTGTGATAATTTAACTTTTGCAAACAAGCAAAAGGCCACCAAGGACCTAAATAACATGGCATAACATTTGACTGTTCATGGTCGAAAGGTAGATTTGGTTCATTCTGAGGCCTTTCTGGAATATTCTGTCAAGGCATCAGTATCTGAAAATACAAAGTATGGTATCTGCAGCAACTACTTTATAAATTGTAATCAACATCAAGCATGCTTACATTTGCAGACAGCCACACAGGGTTTCAATGAACTGGTCAAGTTGTACCATAATTTGCTGAGAATACTGCCACCTAGATTACAAATCAGCTACTGTGTTGTTTCTACCTAGGACATGTTTACATTGCAGATCCACATCTGCCAAGGCCGACATGTACCATATGTTGCAAGCACATGTACCTAAAAATGGATCTCTGACTTTGCCAGTATTCAATACTTTGACGGTGGCGTCATTGTCACATTTGATGAAAACTCTGGAACCAGACCAAAAAGGAGCAGCAGATGCAATGCCATGACAATATTGACCATTTCCAGGTGCACAATGTTCAGGTTTGCAAATCCATGCACTAAGGGAAGATGGTACACAAAATTTCCCATCTACCCCCCCCCCCCACCCCCCAACCAGTCAAACAGGCGTCAAGCATACATGGATACTCCATTATACATGGGCAAGAATTTGTCAAACCACCCTAAACATTGTTGAAAGTCATCATTCAACTGGACCCTAGATGGTTACTGATTTATGTACGTATAAGAGTGTACCAAGCAATGACTGTAACTGATACTTAGTACACAACTTCCTTCCTCTCCAGTGCCTGACCATTTCCTTAATGACCTCCAATTTTTCAGGCGGTATTGCTATGGTACCTTTGCACTGTATAAATTAATATGCCAAGGCAAACAGCCCTGGTTGTGAGTTCTACAAGTTTTTTCTCACTGACCGTCAGACCTAGTTGCATCATGAGATCAAGTAATGCATCAAAATATTTGCATGTTATGCTTGGCGTGCCGTATCCCAAAAATTGCCAATACAATTTATGATGTTGATGTCACGCTGAAGCATGACGTGACACACCACATCACTGGTTCTCTAGAAACACTTGCTTCCCAGTTGACGCTTAGAAGGTCGTAATCACATGGGTCCACATTCAGGTGTCTGAAGGCCCTGCTTACATCTACTTTGAAAATGTGGGTCCTTTCCCAATTTTAGCCAACTCTTGCATCAGATCATCAATAGTTGGAAAGGTCAATTTAAAGTCAGACCCCATATAGCCATTCTTTTCAACTCCAGCATTGACTCATTCCCCTAGGCCAACTTAAGTACAAAATTACTCTTCTATTATCCAAATTTGGCGGTGAATAATGAAGATTTTTGAGGGGGACTTTTCAAATGGGCCTATAATAGCCTCTTACTCTATGTATTTTGTGACATGCTCTGGAAATTCGACTGCTGACCTGTGATTTTCTTTGGCATGCTTGAGAGGACAGGTTCTCTTGAATCCCAAAGGAAAACCAAATTTGAAACATTCTAATAATTGTCTGTCCCAACAGCCCTGCCAATAATGCTACCCAGGCCTGAATATTCCTAGGATGGTATGGGAATGCGTGCACCTAAGTAAATTGGTAAATTATATTTTTTCACTTCTTCATGCAATTCAACCCTGTCTTTGCATTTTATAGTGGAGACTCGATCAGTACTTGATCGGGAGTACTGGGTCGGTGAGTGGGATGAACCCAAACTTTGACCTTTAACTGCTGTGACCAAAGGTCATATGCAACGCATTGAGTTGGGCTAGTGAACTGATTGTGTTCATTAAAAATAACAGAGTTGATAGGCTTGTCATTGTCAGTGTTTCTAATGTTAAATAACAACCTATGTTGGATATCTGATGTATCACCATAATTGTCACCTGTGTTAATTAAGCACATGCTTTTGTGCGACTTGCTATGATCATTATTATCCACCACCTTGTGTGGATTGGGGCTCACTGGGTGGACCATTTCATTGTTCCGCATGTCAAAAGCCTTTGTGATGTGAGAGAATGCCCCCTCCCTGTCGGCTGGTGTTTTAGTGTTACTTTTAATGACTTCAGTGTCGTGAATGTGGCTTCAAAATGAACTGTCAAAATGTCATTATCAATGCTTTTGTTGGGGTTTCTAGCCCAGAATATACGACTTTTGTTGTAGGTAGAAACATTCTTTGTATAATTTTCACTACCTCTAACAACCTGTGTGTATGATTTGGCCATAGCCTTTTGGCCACTGGCTTTGCATAAGTTTATAGATTGATCAACAGGACGGACTAGTAGGCTTTCCACCTCTGAAGAGCAGGCATTTTTGTTAAAAACAAACGGTGACACTGTTTGACAGAGGAGGCACAGCCTTCTCCCGATATGACCTCAACCTTTTTTTTATCAATATTCCTCATTTACTGTACTTTTAAATTCTCACATGCTTTGACATCAGTGATTACACCCACATTATCACTAGATCCATCCCTGGTGCCCATTCCCTGTTTTTTGGATGGACAGCAACCTATTCGCGTTTGCACCATTCTTTTTACTTAATATACAATTTTTCTCAGGGTGCCCTAAGAGGCGACCTTGTGACAAACAAAAATAACTTAAGTACTTGTACATTTTTCCATTGACTTCATAATCTTTGTTATATGTACAGGATCCACTTTAAAATTGTTTGCATTACCAAGGTTTCTGTAATTTTTCATTTTTGACCCAGGTCTTACCCCCAGTGACATATTTCTGAGCGTGAGCTCTTCTTATCCTGTCAATTCGTGCTGTGTCTTCCCAATTAGGAGACCCCTCTCAAATTCACACAGCAACACAGCATGGCCTGCCTTAGCACCCTGCCACGAAAAGTCTGTGGCATCCTCCATTAATCCCCCCATGTACTGAATCATTTTCTCTCTGATACTATGGTCTGATTCCTCCAAAACATTTTTACAGAAACACTGTACCTGCTGCAACATGGACAATTGGTCATATGATACTCTGAATCTTGTAACCCCTCCCAGTATTGCCTCATGGGTCCATGCAACTTTATGTTTGACTAAAACCTCTACATTTCCTCCACGTTTAGACTTAACTTTACCCAAACTACCTGCTTTTACTGTTCTGTCCCATGTCCGCATGCTGCTCCCGCTCCATTCTGTCCTCCACCTTGCCCAATCTCTGGTTGACCCTCTGGAGCTGATCCAATATATGTCTCTGGATCTCCTCTTGCACTCCCTGAGTACAAATGACAGGCAGCAACTTGGAGGTGCTGGGAATAGCGTAAGATTCTTTCTCTGTTTCAGACCCAGCAGCATCCACATCACTATTATTACTGACATTCATGTTATTGTACAGTTCTGTCTTATCACACCTATTGCCAGTTGGTTAGTAATGCCTGCCCCCACACTTCCAACAGTTCTTCTTCTGCTTTCACATAATTACTTGTGTCTATAGCTCGTATACTAATATCATATGCTTCAGTTACAAAATATCTTTGTTCAAATCACACTGAAAAACATAAGCAAGCAGGCTTCAGCGCTCTGGCGTGACCTAATCAGAGCTTGGTTAAAAAAATTTCATAAAATTGAATCTCAGCCAAATGACATTTAACCCAAAAAATTAAGAAACATAGGTTAGACCGTCCCATAGGGACCCAGATGCTGGGCAGATGGAACCAAGCCTGAAGTTGTCAAACAAGGTCTGACGAAAGCTGCATCAGATCCACACTACATGTACTGTTCATCACTTACGTCCCAGAGTGTCCAATGCTTTGCAATAATCACTAAAACTTTTCATATGTAAAATAAAGTTTAAAAACTAAAAGCTAAACCCCTGGTGACCCATTTTTGCATTTTAGTCTGGTATCCTATCCCCTGCACACTTTAAGGTTGGAACAAGGACTGACCAGGCCAATGCCTAGACACTGTCCCTGACTTTATCCAACACAGAATTTCCAAAACAAGTAGAAATGATTTTAACTAAGAATAACACTAGCTCAACTGGAGAAAGATATTCAAGATGATGGCCTTAAGATAACAAAGCTTGACTTTTTGAATAAATTTCTATATATAACATGGATTACCAATTGGAGAAAATGGGATGGTAGTTGGCAATATACTTTTGAGCATAACATAGCGAATAAAAAAAGAAGTTTAGCTGTTGGATGTTGTTTCTCTAAAGAAACCTGTTAAATTAATTTTTGGAGAGATGTTTTTAAATACTGGATTACATACAAAGAATTTTTCCAGTGAAGTTAATGTCATGACCAATCCGATTTGGAATGTCTACTTTGTACAAAATTCGAACAAACAAGACTTTACTATACAAATGATCTACTTGCAAATTTGAGAAAACTCATGGGATTTGATAATTTTCAAAATACTTACAAAATAAAAAAAAATTTGTAGACTTCTACTCATTATTACACTCAATCCCAAGGAAATGGATGTCTATCTTATGGGACCGTAGACAAATAATCAAATGTCTGATATTTAATCCCGTTATGTAGTTACAGTAATGCAGAAATTTTGCAAAGGGACACATTGGAAACTAAGCAGCACATTAGATATAAAGACATATACTGGAAATAAATTGTTGGAATACTTTGAAACACAGTTTACCTAAGAAGACATGAAACCTAATTTTACTTTAAATTTTCAGTGTACAATGGAAAATATTATGAGAATTTTTCAGCACAGAATCTTTCAACACTTTAAAATGCCTCTTGAAATCTTTTACCATTAGGTCTGTAGAGAGCTGGTAACATCACTAATATGCACCAACACTTATGTGTCTTGTGATATGTGCTTCGAAGGTTTTTGTTACATTGACATGTGTTCATGTAATTAGGCCTATAATGTGTTCTTGTGCTTTTGTCATCTTATTGTTTCTCACATTCTCATAACAACAGTTTCTCATATGATGCCCTGAAGTTATGGAATGATCTTCCACATGATATCCACAGTGCTCCAAATTTCTCATGTTTCAAAAGTTGACTAAAAACCTACCTATTTCAGAAATCATTTCCACCTTAGCTTCTTACTACCGAACACTGGATCGCCTCCCTGGGTACGACTTGGAACATGTCTAATGTCTTGATGGTTTTTACCTTATGAACAGGATGGTGTTCCTTAGAAGCCGTAAATATGGAGATTAAGCACTTACCAACTGATTGATTGTTTGATTATGCCCTTTGTGTATTCAAAATAATATGTAGCAATAATTTATTAGCTTAATAGTTTACAGTTTATTCATAAAAAGTAGAAAATAATAAAATAGATTTTAATGTATGCATTACCCAAATTTTTTTGTGTTTTTTCTTTGATTTTACACTGTGTATGAATGTACTTGTTAGGTCCTGAGGGGGTTGTGGGGTTTGGCCACCTTCATCTCCCCAGGGCATCAAAGGGCATTGTGAAAAGAAAGTGAATAAAAGTTGCAACAATATCTATAGCATCTTTTGTCACAGCCCCAATGTTTTATTAACCATTTTCAAACATAGTTATACTTGGGTGACCTACCAAAAAGTGTGAACCAAGTACTACCCAAGTACTTTAAAATTATGGACTAAGGCTTATGAAAGGCAACTTACACATGTAGACAGCAGTGTTCGAGCCTTTAATGCACTGCAATGGTATGCCTGCATTCTCCAGAGCTTTAAATGACACCTCCAAGGCCAGCTTTTGTTGTGGGTCCATCACTTCTGCCTCCAGTTCATTCACATTAAACACTGCATTGTCCCATTCAAAGGCACTGCAAAAACATTTTGACAAAAATTAAATCAAAAGTTTAAATCAACAAATTCTTAAGTTTTTGTATTTAAAAGGGAGACTTGAATAAGTATGATTTGAAAGTTACCAATAACTTATACAAACGCTGTATTATGTAAATATAAGCGATCTAGACAAATGTGCCCTTTTTGCCAAATAGGCCCTTGTCAAACTGCCCATTTAAAAGCTAGGGCCCCTGAGATTGGACCATTAAATGAACACAAGCAGTAAAATGTAATCCAATGAGAACTTTTACAGCACTTAAGCTCCACCATATGACAGATACTAAGGTGCCAGAGCCAGAGACGGAGTAATCTCAGAATCCAGAGACATAGGCTGATACTAGAATGGTAATTTTTCAGAATAGGGCATCCACTAAGAATACATATGGTCAATAAAACAGAATTACTTTTATTTATAAATAGCCCAGGTAATCACATATTAAGTCCCTAAATTGATATATGGTTGCTATTATTGACAAATAATGGGGATAAATAACACATAAAAGTTATTTGGATGCTGGAATCAGTTCCCTAAAACCTATGTACTTAGACACTGGTTTCCTGATTTCAGCTATCAACATTCATATTTTACTGTCATGTTTACAAATGTGACATATTTCATACATGTACTGCCTTGAGAGGGGTTAATTTTGTTTCAATTGAAGTAACTGTGACTTAAATGAGTGGCAATTTTTTTGATAGCCATTAGTTCTACTAATGAATAAGAAAGTGTACAGGTCTACCTTATGAGGATTGCTCTTTCAATGCAAAGGAATCAAATTTGGATATGCTGACCTGGACCCATGCAGACATTGTGAAAGTATAAGAAAATAATTTAATGGGCAAATATCAGCTACTGAAGTATCCAGACCTTAAACAAATGCCATAAGTAATTGTCCTAGAGATTTGACAGCATGCACACACTGACCATACTGGTATTGGTATTTCATATATTATTCATTCTATGCAGCAATAAGCAACACAATAGACAACATAAGGGAGCAATCATAGTTTTTTCACTGAAAACAAATATCACAGACAAAATGTGAGCTCTGGGTTCATTGTGGTAATACTTTTATTGGTAAAAAGAAAAGAAAAAGGGACACAAATGACTGCTCAGGAAAGGAGGCAAATCTTCTGGATATTCTAAGTGCATTGACTGTTCTTGACCAAGCAGAAGAAATGCCCACAGTTGTCATCAATGTCCTGATGGTGAAATGTAAACAGAAACATTTCCCCCACCACCACTTTCTGTTTACATTTCACCATCAGGTCCTCGGTGGTGTGCAAGAGACCTCTACAGAATTCGGCCCCTTTTAGACCTGAATACATCAGTCCTGTTAGCAAATGCTTTGGACTACTGCGATTCACTCTTCTTATCCCTCACTGATTTTGAGTTAAGAAGATTGCAGCTAGTCCAAATTTCACTGTGCAGGGTTGTCATCCGTTCCTCTAAATTCTCTCACATTACCCCTCAACTAAAAACCTCCATTGGCTTCCAGTCAGATACAGGGTACAATTCAAAATTGGTCTTATTACATACAAAATTCTCAACCAGGGTCAACCAATTTAGCTAAGAGAATTAATCCACCCCTACTCCTCTTCCAGAAACACAAGGCAAAGTACCCCCAAACTCAAGTTCCTTCAAACCCCCACTTTTGATCCCAGAGTTCACAAATCAATTAAACACTTTTCTAATTCCTTCAGTCACTATGCCCCTGTCCTTTGGAACTCTTTCCCTTTCCATGTAAGAAACAGTCCTTCTGTTACATCTTTTAGGAAGCACCTTAAAACTCACCTCTTCAGCTCTAGCTTCCCAACTTAGTCTTTCTTCCCTCCCGATCACACCCACAATCCTGGATTACCGACCTTGAACTCCCCTCAACTTCCCTACGATTATGATTTTTGTTTAATTAGCACACTGAGTGCCCCTTCGTGGGGAAGATGATAATGTTGAACTTATAGACAAGCTCACAAGCAGTAGCTGATAATATGTGAATTAAGGATTTACTGTCTTCGAATCACAATTATGCTGATTAAGTCAGTTCACCACTCACAGTCCGTTCATAACCTAACAGAGTATTCTTATTAGCAAGTAGTCGGTCAAAAACTGTGCTGCAGCACCTCAATTCCTCTATGACTATGACAACTACTACCTCGGATGTCCCTGCCACAGAGAAGCCTGTGTAAATCATTGGATGATGAAAACAATATCTCTGGCCATAAATCAGTGTACATCCAACTAAATGTAGAAGTAAAGCACATAAGCCAGCGTGCACCAAGCAATCCAGATTATGAATTAATGTAAAAAGGCTTCACCTCATGACATAGAACAGTATAAATTGGCGTTAGAGGATTTGCTCAATGATTACTAGTATTCCCAACTAAAATACTGCAGTGCAACACTACTTGTTGTGAAAACAATACACATTTGCAAGATATTGAAGTTTTTCATCAACATATTGTAGCTTGTAGTCAATGTATTCCATAGATGCCAAACAAATGTTAAGCAAAAGAGCAATTAGTGGTTGGTCAAAATATAATGAGCCTTACAAACAGAAAAGCATATTTTTGAAATCTATTCGGCTTGTAAATGGTGCTCCTAGATATGGGACTCTTGCAGATATCCATTGATCAACCAGAGAACAATACCACTGTGCAATTAGGCATGCCAAAAAGTGAATCGTCTAATAACAAAATAGTCTAGCAAAAGAGTGTTGATCAGTAGATCATCTGAGTTTTGAAGCAATGTTAGATGTATTAAAGGTACATATTCATCATGGCCTAATACAGTTGACAATATTACAAGCAGCAATAATATCAGTGAATTATTTGCATCTAAATACAACACCCTGTACAATTCTGTGTCTTATGAAGAAGCAAAATTTGTGGAGTAAAATAATAAAATTAAATAAACCTGCTTTTGTCAGATGTTGTGAGAATGATTGTTATAATTCACAAGTTATTTCTGTGAGTAATGTTACACAAGCTCTTAAAAAGGTGAATAAGGGAAAAACAGATCGAGTCTCTGGGATTTCCTCAGATAATATTGTAAATGATGGTCATAGATTAAACTTTTTTGGCAATTTTACTTAATTCTATTGCAAGACAAAGATTTTCACCGTATGTTAAAACTCTGTCTTACAATAGAATGAGTAACTAGAATAATGATGTAGCCTTATGTAATCTCGTTGGAAAGATATTAGAAATGTTATTCCTAAACCAAAATAAGCCTATCTTAGAAAATTGTACTTATTTGTAAAAGAGGTGATAAACTATTATATTATTCTACGGGTAAAATGTTCAACTCTTACTCCGGTTGGAAGCCTCCCGTGGTCAACCACCAGTCACAATAGGTATGTATTGTAGCTTATAAAAGCTACATTTAAAATAAAATTTCCAAATTTATTCACTTACCCTCGGATAGCGGCATTAAAGTAGAATGTGTATGCCATAATGATAGCCTTATAAAGCCTGTCAACAAGGTAATACATCTGGGTCATTATATTAGTGTCCACTACACTGACGCAGAAATAAATGACGGTCTAAGTACTTTTATTATTACTGTAAATGGTATTATAAATACATTTCAGAATTGTGATGTTTATATTAAGTATAAGCTGTTCAAAAGCTTCTGCATGTATTTGTACGGTTCTGTATCATATGACACTATATGTATATATGTTTCTAATCAATGGCAAAGTCTTATGTTGACTGATGAAAAGCAGTCAGCAGATTGTTAAATCTATCTTATGATGCACATTCTGGCTATCTTCATTTTATTGTTAGGAATAACCCTGTAAACACTCAAATGTATAAAAGAGTCAATATTTTTGTGCACCAAGTATATATTAGTGATAACCACTGTGTAAATACTGTGTAAACGTTAACTGTCAAATGTTAAATTAGAACAGTTTTCATGGTATTCATTTCCTAGCTAGTTTGCAAGAATAATTAAAGAGCATTTAATCCAAATTGTAAAAGAGAAAATACACATAATCACTGGTAATATTAAGCACTTGTTGACAATGGGAGATGAAAGTAATACCAGATTAGGTATAGTGAGGAAATAAATTGGATGTTGTATTTTTGTGCAGTAAGTAATGATTACAATTACCTATTTATAAATGTGTTAAGTTGTAGCTGTGTTGCTCTTTTCTTCTTTAAATGTGAAATTGTAACTTCTTCACTTTACCGCGAGTATTAAATAAATAAATAAGATCACAATTAGCACTTTGTGGTGAGCTCTTATTTGAGTGAATTTGATATGGTCTATGGATAGTGAATTTGCTTTGTACTGGATATTGTTCACAGACTGGAGCAAACCTCACAGTGCAGATACACTGAACATCTGGATACAGATAATTGTGTTAGTGGATGCCAAACGGATTACAGGACAGATTGCTTGGGTACAGTGGACAAGTATGTTTAGCTGTTAATTACATGGATAGGACTTTGGTCAGGTCAGATTGGTTTCATTATTGCGTTATTGGGTGAATTATAGAGTATCTTAGTTGAATGTAATTATTAATATAATTGTTAAGTGAAACTTTTGGTCTTTAACTGTTGCCACTTGAAAGCAACTGATAATTGCTAATGCACTTGCCCATAGACGGCAATAGGAAACATTAGGGGCTTATCTGTGATAACAACCATTTCACTCAAACATTTGATCTAATCAGTACTAATCTAATACTAAAGAGTTTGTACAGTCACCAACTATGGAAGAATTACAGTTAGAGGTCAAAGGTCTAGACATAAGCATGAACTTAAAAGGTTTACTGTTGAACAGTTAGTTGAGAAGACCTTTTACATGATAGTTGTTTAGAGGTGTATAAAAGACTTCTGATGGAACCTCTGGGCAATTTGAGATCAAGCGATTAGAAAGTTAAACTCTAACAATTTGAAGTTAGGAAGCTTGAATAGAGCTTGAAGCTTCAAAACAAAAATAGGTGCCAATGTCTAAAAATTTTAGGGAGTGTATTCCCACATTAATGTTAGATAATCTGGTGAGAATGAAATATCGCAATGATCCAAATCCTGGAGAATCAAGATCATTCCAGATCTGTAATTATTGTAGAGAGATTTTTCCTGCAGAGTTGAGAATCCTATAATTCTGGTGGGTACATTTTGCACCTGATGACAGATATGCTGGTAGTATAGTTTGTAATATTTGACAAGGGTAATAATGACAGTGTAACTGAAAACCCTTGCTAGTACCTTCACAGGATGATTTCAAGCTGCTAGAGGTATATGAAGATACAGAGGGTATCACTGATGACACTAATCTGCACAACGTACTTAGTGAAGTTGTGGGCCCCTGGAAAGATGTTTACAGGCAAAAAGTGTTGCCATGGTGTTGCCAACACTGATGACTCAGGAAACTTCAATGTGATTGAGAATTGTCTGTACTGCATCTTGTACAAGTTAAACCACCTCAATCAATTACACATCATCCTCCGCCAGGAACAGACATGTTGTCAGTGATGACAACTTGCACATACTAAGAGAAATCTTGGAAAATTTCCTGCTAAAATTAGGTTATTCAGATTCAGAATAGAGCAAACAATACAGAATACTATTTTGAGCTGACATTAAAATAGGGAAAAGCTTCTACAATTGATGAAATTGGATGTCAAGTACAACAGTTTTCTGCTTGAAATTCCATTGCTTCACTTCGGCAAAATCCAAAATTACCAACCTTTTTAGTGAATGCAGGCCTTTGCATGAAAGGCTAACAGTAGAGAACATTAGTATGGCTCTTCATTTTTATATGCTTACAACAACAACTGAATTAGTCAGAGAGAAAAAGCCATTTTGAGCACTATTGACAGCATTCATGAGTGTGATATGAACAATTTTTAGGTCAGTGGTACAATTCCTTTTGTAGTTTTGGTGTGTTGAACAAAGCACTGAACATAATGATATGCTTACATTAAACAGGGATATGATGCAGCATTGTGATGATATTGTAGCACTGTCACTTGAAGAATGCTTAGGTGGTCCTCCAGGTTATAATCTAGTGCTTTTGTTGTCAAATCTTTATTGCCATTTGCATTCTTAAAATGGTGATTCATCCTATGCATCATATGCATCCTATAACTCTTAACAGAACATATTTCAGCAGGAGTATTTTATCTGAATATGAAAAAAGCTCTTTACAATACTCCTCCCAAAGCAAGTTCTTTCAATTTTGTTTTAAACACACAAAGAGAAATGGACAACAGAGATGTGATCAAGAGTTCTAAAAGTGGGTCTGCAGTAACTTCAGTGCTTCCTAGGATATCACTAATTGATCATCTCAGTGATGTCCATGAAGCAAGGACATGTACGGACTCATTACAAAAACTGAGTACAACCGATTGTAAAGCAAGGCTGGGTTTGTTTTGTAACAGAAGCTGACATGAAGTACAGTGTGCATTCATCATCTGTTATTTTACGCCAAAATGACCTCATGACAGATACTGCAGCAATCCTTTACAACATGTATACACAGTGTGAGACAATATTATGACCATGCCTACTTGATTCAGAAACAACTGGAATTGGCCAATATTTGATAACAAAATATCTTTGCTCACAAGGATCTTTTGGATTGGAACCTGGAGACATACATGATGTGAATGAAAGTACTGGATCATTAAATCTGTTGGATAAAATTAAGAAAATGAAAGGTGTTTCTTTAAATAACACCAGGGTGAAAAATCAAACAGCACACGAAACAGATAGGGAAATTCAAGAAAAAAAGAGGAAAGAATGTGTCCCAAATCAAAAAGTGAATTAAGTGCTTGTGTTAAGAAATGAATGCCCGTCAGGCTCTTGTAAAGCAAGACTGCACCAAGCCTAAAGTCAGGTGAAGTTTTGGATTTGTGTAACATGACAGGAATTACACAATAAATTGAAAGTGTGAGAACAGAGGAAAATGTAGCGCAGAGACCTACTATTGCACTCTGTGTGGATGGCAATGACTTTGTTCCTACGTTTTCAATATTTCACACTCTAAACTTTTTTATATTATAAGTAATATTAGCAATAGTAGTATTAGTAATAAATGATACTGCCTTTGTTTACACAAGCAAGGCTGATGAACTTGTGGTTTCCAGCATGCCTCATCACAACTAGTTTAAGATGAACACAGCCTTCAAGTTTGCATGCATGTGTGGTTTCTAGAATCAGGTTAAGGCTGATAAAAAGAACAAATTTTGTAGCAGCACGGAGAGAGGAAGAATTCTTGCTGTACCTTGTGTGTAGGACTGAAAAGGAAAACTGACAAACCACCTGATCTGTCCCCAAGTAAAATGGTAATTTATGCAACCAAAAGTAATGGCTGTATTAAACCAGACCAGGTTATTACCTCTTGAGACAACATTGAAGTCTATATTTGTCAGGAAAGAGTTTTATTAGTAGTTGCAATACAAAAACTGTCATAGCACCAAACAATAAGACAAGCCAAAGCATCCAAAGAGATCAATCTTAACTCCCTAATCAATGAAAATATCAGTCATAAAATACCTTTATGAGCCATGCAACTAGTATGATTATGCTTGGGGTTGCTTTATAGGAATGGTTATAAAAATAACCTCCAAAGACAGAAATAGTCACATTTTTGTTCTATACATGAATAGCCAAGGTTGTGGGCACATGAATGAATCCCTGTTTTCATGCTATCTATGCATTGTTGTGGTAACTGAAATATGTAATAATGTAATAATGTACATGAGTAATAGCAGTGTTAACTTCTTCATATAATAACCTAAGACTGTTTGTCCAGGTGTCCCCCTACAGCTCAGATCCGTAGACACAAACACCACTAGGAAAAACAATCTCATACCTAACAAAATTGAAAGACACAGCCGTACCATACCATGACAAGCCGTAGTGACAAACTGACATGATTGGAGCAGTATCCCAACCCATCAAGACTGGACTGATTAATTTCTGGAGTCGGGATTATTACTTTTAAACTTTCTGAAGTATCTTCATGATTTTAAAACTTCGAAAGTTTCTCAAAGGTGAAAAGTTAAAAGGTCGGATGCAGAGGTCAAATCATTTCAAAATTGTCAAAAGTTTCTTAAAAGTCAAAGATTTTATATGGGGGCCAAAGTTTTAATTTTTCATTGTTGAACAAAATTTTATTTTCTATTTTCTTCTGGGCCAAAGTTTTACTTAGTTTTCATTTTTTTTCAAGTTTAAAATTTAAAAATTTTTAATCACTCACTCACTCACTCACTCACTCACTCACTCATTTTTTTGTATTTTTGGGTTATGTGTTTGAAGTTGGGAGGTGTATTTTTTGTTTTGGGAATTTTTTAAACCTGCAAGCTGAATAATTGTTTTTTTTTTTTGAAGATTCGAGTGATCCTGAGATTGACCTATGAATCAGCACTTCTCCCGAAAAGGACATTTTACAGCAGTAATCATGAAAAGGAGCGATTGTAGGCAAGTGCAGTAGGTCTACTACTACTGCTGCTTGGGCTTGGATGACTGCTGGGGGAACTGGGGCTGGGCTGGCTAATACACCTAATACAGAGGCTCTTGCTGCTGGGTGGTTGGAGGAGGGGCAGTGTGTTGATGCTCGTCACTTGGTGAAAACGATCGACGTGTATCTATCAGCCGTAGCTCATGATTTATTGTAGATTCCCCAAAATGTTGTCCTGATATGTTGTATGAAATTTATTTTCCTGTGAAAGAGGCCACTGATGGTGGGTTGAACTGCTTCATCGGGATGAGGGTGAAAGTGAGCTAGTGAGCTCTGCTGAGGTGGTTGATTGGCCTGGCGTGGAGTCTCTTAAATATTCAAGATGTATTCCCTGGTACTGGTATTGGTTGCTGTGGCTGCAGAAAAATCAGTGGCATAAATATGGAGGTGTCACTGGAGCTACTAGAAAGTGGAAACCTGGGGCTGACAGTTCTTTTCCCTGCCCTGCTCTGCCTCAACCTCAGATGCCATGTAGTTGCAGAGGGCTGTTCTGCTGATTCCCTGCCTTGATCAGAGAAAAGATGACAGCATGGTTTTCATCTGTGTAAACTGGTCCATGACCTGCTGGTCAACACTGAAACACTGAAAAACTCCACTGGGGCTTGTAGTCGATGGCTGTTGTGTGCTGTCTGATTGCATGCTGATCTTCATATTATTTATGTCAGTGAGGCTGAGGCTACAGGTACACTGGCTCCGCGGGCCAGGGATTTAAACTATGATGATTTGCTGAGTCCTTTGCTTCAGATGTGTGTTTTCAAGAAGTAAATTTTTCCTGAATCAAGTTCTGGCTCTGTCATTTCCTTGAGAGACTGTTCAGACTTGGACAGGGTGAGTTTTTTTTTCGTAGTGAGTCCTTTGAGATTCTACCCAAGTCTTGCACACTTTCATTGACAGGTTGCAGCTGTTTGGCAGACCTCTCCCACAGGCAATCCCTCCTGCCCTTTCCTTGATACTTGACAAAGTCCACAATACCCTCCTCATCTAAGTAAATGTTTGACATATTTCCCCATCTTTCACCTGGATTGCGATTGAGATATGCCTGCCTCCCCCACCCTCCGTGTCCATTTCACTTTCACTCCTCTCAGTTTTTTTTTGGCTCTTTTTTGGCCACTGGCTCCTCTAGCTGTGACTGTGGAGTTTCAGCTCTCCTGGTTCCACTATCTTCCTCTGTTGTTTCTCTGATTCTTTCTCCCTCTGTTGTCTCTACTCCCTCCTCCTTTGTATGTCAGCAACCGTTTCTCCCAACTCAAACTCTGTAGGTTTGTCTGTGGGGACTTCTATCTTCCTCATATTCCTTCTTCCAGTTTAGGACCCATCTTATAAATCAAACCAAAGCAGTGTTTGTAAAAAGTCTAACAGCAAGTCAGCTCAACTTGTATCTTAATACTAAATCTTAAGTTAATTTGTAAAAAAGAAAAGCCTATCTAAACACTGGCAGCTGTAATCTGATGGAGTTGTAATGATGCATCCTGTGTGCCG
This sequence comes from Sabellastarte sp. h YS-2021, assembly GCA_964017235.1. Taxonomy (NCBI): domain Eukaryota; kingdom Metazoa; phylum Annelida; class Polychaeta; order Sabellida; family Sabellidae; genus Sabellastarte; species Sabellastarte sp. h YS-2021. The sequence goes on from OZ024928.1 coordinate 22,899,734, forward strand.
ACCCTCTTTATATAACTACAGATTTCATAACTCACAAGCCATAAGTTGGGGAAATATTGCCGGCTTGTCCTACACACTTCCCGGCAAGTCTGTAGCTGTAACCCCTTTGTCAGTTTCTTTTTGTATCTTGTTGTGTATTTCCAGCTTGCTTGTCTTGCTGTGATTTTACCATCTCTAAGACACAAGGCTTGGAGACTTCCCTGTTTAGGACAGGCTGGTTTGCTTTCAAATGTGGTTGGGTTGTGTTGTGACTGGTGTCCTGGTACTTGACTACGACAGGACAGCAAGTGCTTCCAGACAAGACTAACAGTTTGGGACAAAATGGGAAGTGACTATGACAAGCCATAGAGATACACGACTGGATGGAACCATGGTCAGAGTCAAGAGTTTTTGAGAGTCAGTGGAATATCAAACATCATTGATATTTTGCCAATCTACCGTGACAAGTCACACTTGATAAAACATTACTCCTTACTCTTGAAAAAATCATAGTTATCAACATGATGGCTCCAATTGAACACCTCAATTAACAAACCAAATCCTATTATACCTGACAACTAAACTACAATCCAAATATTGCATGATAAAATGGTTGGAGGTTACCCACTTGAGTACATAATGAAAAATCACTACTTTGTTACAATTTACTGTGATAGCAACCTGCCTTGACTTAAAACACTATACATATGTCTAGGATATCTAACCTCTACCCTATGAGGCTGACTCTGTAAATTCTAAGACATATTTAACATACCTTACAATTATTTGATCACCTCCCTGTGCATGGATTTCAAGTAGCAACACACTTGGAGGTTATTATATGATTAACTAGTTAGACTATAAATGCTCTAATTCAGTGATATAACATTGACCAATTGTTATTGAGGACTATAATATTATTGACTGTAGGTATGGTCACACCAAACAGGCTGAATAGCCAAGCATGCCAGGTAAATCAACAGTGTTTTGGTGTGTCGATTTAAAAGTGTGAAATCAGCAAATTTAGCCAGTAAAAACACATATTCCCTGAAATGTTCAGAAAATGCTTGTTTTTGACTTGTGTGGTTTCACAAGTTGACTGATTTGAGTTTGAGTAAATATGTGGAATGACACTTCGATCTTCACTGACAGTAAATATATAAAATTGACTTAAAAGTAAACTGAAATATACATTATATTGGACTATGTTTCTAACCATGATGATGACCTATACAGTATTGAAAGCGATGTAAAATCCCAAACAAATAAACTAACCATGATGACTATTACGCCGAAGCTATTGTATAACATGTTGTTAATAGAATTCTACATAGTGATAGAAGTGTGCATGAAAAAAATAAATTATCAGCCATATATCTTTTTTACATGATATGTGGGTCAATAAGTTTATAAACAGAAGATGACAGCTGACACTATGTTCACCACTGAGATAAGAAATGCTCCTGTTTTAACAAAACTCTGCATTACTAATGAAACATATTACATATGTATCTGCCTTAGGAAAAGTTTAGATGTTTCAGTGATTGTGAAAAGTTTTCAGTCTTTGGGCCGCTTTGGTTTTGTTAAATGGGATAAAGCTTCTGAATACTGGATAAAATTGAATGACGTACGTTACAGGATGCATATATCTCACAGGTACCTGAATATTTATGTGAGTTTGGACTGCCTTTTCTTGCAACTGAGCCAGTTGTTCTCAATGTCATTTTGTTTATAGATATGTTTACATTAAAGATCAACTTGTGGGAACTGCAGCAAGTTACTAGCTTAAGTTTACAAAACCAATTCATGCCGGTATCCCCATTCAAAAGTACTCATACTAGACAATGCCTGATTTAAGACAATCTGCTACTGATATTAATACTGTTAACCCCTAAAGCAAATACTAATCATATTCTAATATATATGAAGCTGAAAAGCAAAACAAAATTAAAACTTTATAAAATTTCGCCTGAAATTAAACAAAATTTCATCAAATATTAACACAACTTTTGGAAACCTTATTTTGAGATATTATCTGTATTCATTTTAGCATATTTATTCACTAAATTCTGTGGCAGATTGTGACAGCATTTATTACATGGCATGTCTTAGTATTTGGAACATGGCAGCTGCTTGATAAAATCTTAGAATAGTAGAAATTAAACTAAGTTTATATCTTCAGATTCACAAATATCCAAAAATCTTATTACTAGACAAGGCAATAACATTGTTTAACTTGTTTCTATCTTGCACTTATAAGTGAAAATGTTCTCAAACTGTTTTATATATGTTTAGTATATGAGTTAGTTAGGAATAAGATCCCGTGTGTGTGGCCTGAGGGGTCATCTAATTGCACCCCTACTCAAGTTGCGAAAGTTGTTGCATTACAATATTCTACTTCCAATAACTTTTATAGCGCTTAATCTCCACACAAAAGTAGACTGTAAGCCCAGAGAACCAGAATGATATTAAGTCTCAAATGTAAAGGGACAGAAACAGTCAACACCGCAGACAGAGACATGGTGCTTTGAGAAACAGGTGAGACTTAAGTTTCTTCCTAAAGGTAGTAACAGAAGAGGAAGCAAAAACCTCAGGAGGCTAGATATTTATATATATAGATATTTATAAAACATACAATGAATTTGATTATTGTCAATTTATTAAAACTGTATCAAAATATCGATGTGACAAGGACCTACCCTGTGGACAGAAGAAGCCTACATCTATCAGTCCTTTCAGGACTAACATTCCATGAACTTTTGTTTAAGATAATATTACAACAATGTCCCCAAAATGTCCGAAAAATTTCCCACAAAATGTATAATAGATTTCCAATAATTTTATAAACAATTTCCAAACAAATCACAAGTCCCATAATAATGTTTAATAGCTTTAACACAAGGTTTGTTTTACATTGCCGTTACAGTAATATTGAAAATTTGCAAACCCTCAATTTTTTTTCATCTTTCACACTGGATGAAAATTAATAAGTCTATTTTTGTTTCCAAAAATGAATTTTTAATTTTGCTTCAATTTTGTTAACATTTGTTTGATCATTTTCAAAACATTTCTGACTTTAAAGCTCTTTGAAGTCTCAAAATCTTTTTATAACTTAAAAGTTTCTGTAAGATCAAAAGTAAAAGGTCAAGTCAAACGGTCAAAATAGTTTCAAATTGTCAAAATTTCTTGAAAGTCAAAATCTTTTTTCCAATTTTAGAAATTTCTCAAAGTTCAAACCCACTTGAAAATTCGTCAAAGATTTTGTAAGCGTTTTTTTCCAGTCTGATAAATTTCTCAAAGGGAAAAATATTTTTAAACATTTCCAAGTTTATTAAGGTGCAAAAGTTTTCGAAAGTTTTTTTTGAAGGTCAATATTTCTTTGAATCTTCTTAATTTCAAATTTTCACTCACTCACTCATTCACTCATTTTATTTTTTCGTGCTTTGGGGGTCATGCGTGTGGTGTGGGTGATATTATGTTTTTGTTTCTTTTTGCAACATGAAGCTTATTAATTGCTTTGAGAAGATTTGGTGGTCCTGAGAAGGACCTATGAATTAGCAGTTGTCCTGAAAAGGACGATTTATAGTTTTGATCCTGAAAAAAGACCTTTTCTATGCAGAAGCTTTAAGTCCACTGCTGCTGCTGCTTGGACTCAAATGACTGCTGGGGGCATGGTCCACTACTGAATAGGCTCTTGCTGAGTGATTGGAAAAGAGGGGGAGACATGTTGATGTGGGTCACTTGGTGTAAATAGTCGAGATGTATCAATATGCTGGTAGCTCATGATTGACTGTATGTTCCCCAAAAGGCTACAGAGGCCTGCAATGTTGTGTGAACTTTCTTCTCCTGTGACAGAGGCTACTGACGGTGGGTTGAAACTCTTGCTGGGGCTGATGGTGAAATGTAGCTGTCTTGATGAAGTCCCAGGAAGTTGAAAACTAAATGTGAAGTCTGCTACCCTTTGCTAAACCAATTGGCTTTGTTGAACTGGTTGCATGAACTGGCTTGCTAGCATCTGGGTTACTGGAATAGTCAAGATGTATTTCCTGGCACAGGTAACACAGAGCTCCTAGAAAGTGTAGGTTTCTGTGGCTGATGGTTCCTTTGCTCTGTCCTGCTCTCTATTTCAGTTAAAAGTTCGACTGCCTTATTTTGAAAAGTCTGAAAGTCTCTTTCCTCCAAGTGTTTTTTTTACTTCAGATGCTAGGTAATTGCATAAGGCTGTTCTGATGGTCCCCTGTCTGGGCCCGAGGAAAGATGTGAGCATAGTCTGGGATTCAAACCAATCCATTCCAATCAGGATTGGAAATGAGTACATATTTGGCTGCCCACTCCTCAATCCTCTGCGTCCATTTCACTTTCACTCATCTCAGTTCTTGTTCGTTTTTTCGGCCGTTGTCTCCTGTCTTTGTGAAGTTTCCTCCTGAGTGTGTGGTTTCCGCCCTCCTGGATTCCTGCCTCTCCCTCTGTTGTTTCTCTGCCTCCTCCTTCTCTCTCTGCTCTCTCTCCTTTCAGGAATTATCTCAAGAATTTTAACATTATGCCTGCGTGCCCTTCATAGTACATGTAATACTCCTGACCAACTTTCGCAAGTTGTTGTAAGAAGAAGCTGATTTTGAAATCTGTTATAACTGATCCTCAGGATTTGTCCAGAGTGAGAAAATAAGTCCTACTCCCTAAACGATCGGGTCCATTTCACAAAATCACCAAAGGTCTGGTTTTAGGCTCAAAGTTAAGACTTTCGTCTCAATTTTTTGGAACATTTTAGTTGAGCAGATGTTCTTGGACTTTTTGATTTCACAAATGGCCTGATTCTTAGGTTTGGCTGAGCCAAAGGTGCTCAGACAGACAGGTAGTGAGTTTAAGTTTTTGTAAGCAGAGGCTCCCTAAACGATCGGGGAATGAATGAATCCAGTAAGGATTAAATTCCTTTGAGTCCATCCTTTGATGGCGACAGGCAACTATAAAAGGTGAATTGAAATTACTACAAAATAAGTCAGTGATACAAAACAAGTTGTCTATAGAGCAGCTTATTTTGCATTATTGACTTATTTTCTGTCATCCTGAAATCTTGTCAAAATCCTGCACACCGTTTTGTAACATATTAAGTCAGCTGTTGGTATGATAAGTCGGCCAAGTAATACAAAATAAGGCAATTTTACTACAAAATAAGTCGGTAATACGAAATAAGTCAGGTAATACAAAATAACTTGTGATACAAAATAAGTTGTTACAGTGGCTTAAAGATTGTGCCCTCATTCAGTTCTTATTGTTAGGCATTGCATGTGGGGTAATTTTTTTGACAAAGGTCTCTAAAATCCCCAATTATTGCTCACCACCATTTTTGTTTGGAAATGCTTTATAAGCATTCATATGGGTTTAACAAATGCTTGTGACAAAAAAAATTTCAAACCATTTAGTAGAAAATATTTCAAAAACGTTTTGAAATAATAGGTATGAAAACCAGTCACTATTAAATGTTTGTACAACATTTCCAGCAAAAAAAAAACATTTACAAAACATTGTTAACGAATGTTGTTTAAACTTTTTATGTGTACTGTTTATCAAATATTTCATGATGAATGTTTGAAAAACATCTCCAGCATAACCTTCATTTCTTCAGCTATTTTATAGATGTTTAAAAATGTTTGCAGACACACCTAGTTTCTTGAGTTATTTTATAAACATTTAATAAATATTTTCAGCAGAAATACTTGTATAGAGAATTATATTTTTAAACTTTTTTTTAAAAAAAAACCGTTTATTTTAAAACATTTAGTAAATCATAAGATAGGATTTAAATCGGACAATTAATAATGACGAAGAAAAGAAAGATACGATTTTATTAATAAGTTGAAAAATAATACAATACAAAATAAAAAGGGGGAAAATAAAAGAATACTAGTAAATTTAAGTTTGGAGCTTATGCGAAATACAGACATTGACTTTTCACTTGTGTAAAAGTCATTTTCCAGCAAAGTATATACTTAAGAAGTTGTCTGGTTGGATTCTTTAAAATGGAAATAAATACATCTCCCTCTGTTAGACTATCAAAATCTTTCAATAACTGTGAATATCTTAAATACAAATCTTTGCAAGAGTCAGAGTTAGTTGGAAAAAAAACCGAAACTTATCTTCAAGACAATTTATATTCACATAATTGTTGACAAATTCTTTCATAAAGTTTTAGACCAATAAAATGGTCACTCTCTACTCTTAATAGTGTTGTTCCACATATTAACTGAGCAAGAAGTGATCTATCATATTTTTCTAAATTCCATTTAATGTAATTCAATATTTTCAAATAATGTTAATTTTGGTTTATTGTTCACTTGTTTAAATTTGATTCCGTAGAGACAAGGCACTTATTTGCCTATAGAATAAAGATGGTATCAATCCCATTTCACTGTATAGTGCTGGTATGAGTGTAAACTTCTGCAAAATCCTAAATTGTAACGCCAAGCTCTGTTTAAGACTCTGTCAATATCTTTAAATATCTTTAGTCTTAATACACTAGACCCATATGTTAGAATCGCCTCTACTTCAGTCAAAAACTTTTGTAAAAGTTTCATAGCCAGTGTCTCCAACGTGTTTAAATTTTAATATGAATGCACCAAAAAAACCAAGGAACATTTTTTTCATTACATACCGTAGCCCAATATAATAATCTGCTTACGTTTATCATTAGAGGGAAATAATGGTGGGTTGGGGGAGGAGGGGGAGGTTGAAGGATAATTTGACTCCCTCTTCAAACTGGTGTTTCCTATTGCATGTGGGGAATCATGTTTGTGCACATACCTTACACTCATTTATAATTATTATTTTTGCTTGCATGTTAAAACCAAAATAAACTATTTTATGAAGTCCCACTATAAAGCATTTTTATTGTTCTCTAATTAAGCATGAAGAAAACTACTAATAATTCCTATATATCTATTGCTTTATTTAGTGTATTCAAATAACCTTTGCAAATAAGTTTAAAGTAAGGTAAGGTAACCCTTGCAAATAAGTTTAAAGTAACAGAATGTATATCTGTCCATTTCTGTGAATGCCTTTGATGAATCTGTGAATATATCAAAAAGCCTCCATTGCAGTTGGGGTTGTAGCAATGATGCGACCCTCTATATAAGAATATAGTCTGTGGTGTTTAGAGGACCTTTGACAGATTTCCCAATAATTATAAACAAAACTACTAAAGTGTGGCTTCTAACCGAACCATGTTTCCCCCCTTAGCTGGTGTAACACATGTGTGTAATCCCCTTTAAATTTTTTAGACGTTAATAAACTTATTTTATTGTATTACTTTGAATTTGAACTTTGAAACTAATTTTTCCTCAAATATTTCTGAAAGTGTGAAACTACATATTTACAATTGGAAAGATATTTTTATAGAGCTTGTGCCCGTTTTTTTTTGTGCATGGAGTTTTTGTGGTCGTTGGTGCCCTTTAGTTACTTTCATGACTGATTTTATGAATCATTTGGGAAATATTGGACTAGCCCTACTTTTCAAACTAAAGAGTTGATTATATATGTAAAAAACTGTGATACATTGATTATTTATTTATTTATTTGGGGTTTAACATCGCTTTCAACACTGTACAGGTCATATCACGACGGGTAGTTGGAAGGGCAGAGGAAACCAGTACATAGAGTTCGCTAGGGTTCTGTACTGTAAACTGCTGACCAACGGCAAGCAACTACCAGCTTTCTCACTTGAGCCCATGCGGGGATCGAACCCCGGCCTCAGAGGTGGGAGGCGAGAGTGTTACCACTCTGCCACCATGGCCCCCGATACATTGATTATACACTATCAGCTGTATTTAGCTTAACACTGTGGAGTGATTAATTATAGTTTAAAATGCCTTCAAAACTGAAGACAAAATTCACAAGCCTTACTTCTGCGGACTAGGATAGTATGTATAGGTATAACCTCGTGATAATATTTTTTTCACAATGTCCCTGTGGTGAGATTCCTGCTGCAGGACTAACTATAACAACACTTACTTGTCCAGCAGGCCTGCCCATTTTGCATAGGTCTTTCCTGGTGTCTCAAATTTTGGATCAAAGAAAGCTTCCACATTCCATCTATCTGGAGTGACTTCTTTGATGTGGTTCTCTCCATTTACCAGGATCTTCCAGAATTCTTCTAAAGTCTCACAGCCCGGATAGCGACAAGCCACCCCTACTATGGCAACAGCCCCATCTGGATCCATTGCAAGGTGAATATTAATTGTCAGTTGGATGTACCTGTTTATATAAGTTCACTCCATGACGTAATGTTAAGGGTTACCTCCTAATCAAAGCAAAGGTCTTTCAGATCATATGACAGATTTATTCTTTGTCAAACTATTAAAAAATTATCTCGTTTTTGTCAGTTTACTTTTACGTAATCCATAATCTTTCCACGTGATAGATTTCTGCCTCATCAATTAAACTATGTTTCTTCCTTGTTTTTAAGCTATATATCACCAGTTCAGGTGACACTCACATTAATTCATGACTTTTTTCACGTGATTTCTCCCTTATCAACAAATTTATATATTTTTTTCACCAGTTAATATTCTTGGCTTATCAACATTATCATTTATCTATCAAATTAAATAACTTCCTTATTTCTAAATAAAGACTACACATATGTGCTGCATAAGTTTAGATTATAATTGATAGTGTTTACACAGTTCACATTTTTTCGACGAAGATCTTGGTGTACCCCTATCTTACAACAACTCTTTAGAATCTGGCAGTTATCAAGTTTTACTGTCACCAATAAGCCATCAGAGAGGGTAATAATTTCAGAGTTTTGGGGTGGGGGCATCTGTTTGCAGCATAGTGTCCACCGTTTGACTTACATAGTGATACAATATGTCATGATATAACTGTATTGACCCATGTTTCCCAACATCCGGAGAAGTGTGAACCCAGTACCATTATGATATTTATGATTGGCAAAGCTTTGATCTTTTGTGTCCAATAAAAATACGTTGATATTGATAAAATACAGAGAATTTCACACCTGAAACTAGTTTTTCTTTCAATAAAGGGAAAAACTGGAGGCAACATGGAAATTAGTTTTAGTAAATATCTTTAAAAATATCAAGAATTACATTAGTAACTAAAAAATCACATTGCCAAGTATAGATAACATTCACATTGCAGACATCGCCCAAACTTGAGACAACTCAAGTACTTTCGCAGGATTTAATCTAAATATGGAAATGGTTCACCAACAGTTACATGGTCTCATTCTAGGTACAAATAGTTTTTGAGACCACCTGCATGATGTATGGCTGCATAAAAAATTCTTCACTAAAGTGTTTTTGAAATATGATGGATAATACGGTACCAAGGTGATAGCTTAAACAGACTGAGCAATGGTGATTAAACGTGGCTTCCTTATAGTGCTTGTGGGAGTTACAGAATAAAGAGGTGAGTTTCACATATTATTTATTCATTTCACACACCAACAATTTCTTATCTGAAAAATTAATAAATCCATGTAATTTAAAGTTTAAATGTAAGTTTTTTTGAAGATATAAGTATATTTTAACAATAAAAATTCAAAACAATAAACATTTTAGAAGACTTTTAATCGGCGATAATATAATTTCTACCAGAAATCAGCGCCACAACTTTGCATAAAAATTAATCATTGTTGTCGCTCCTACTTCCTTATTTGGTATGCTAAAGTGCCCGAGTTTTGTCAATGGCAACCAAATGTTTGTGCATGTTCCATCTTCTGTTTTGTGCCACTTTGACATGATACAGGACCAAGCAGTGTATTGATAATACCCTGGGCCTGTATTCAGAAAGATTCTTATTCTTAGAATTAGTCTTATTCTAAGAATTTTTCTAACAATTGTCATTTTTCTTAGAAAAATTCTAAGAATAAGACTTTTCCTATTCACAAAGATTCTTATTCTTAGAAGTTTTCTAAGATATAAAATTGCTATATGCACAAAACTCTTATTCTTGACACCAGAATTGTATCCAAATACAGAAAGTCACTTCTGGGCCTGTATTCACAATGCTTCTTAGAATTTTTCTTTGAAATACACTTAGTCTAACCTGTGCACACATTTATTTTTACTTTTATTCTTAGAATTATTCTCAGGTAAGAATTGTTTTGTGAATTGGGTTTTATTCTAAGAATAAGAAAATTCTTAGCAAAGAATTTTTCTTAGACTTAAGTCTAATTCGAAGAAAACTTCGAAGAATCTTTGTGAATACAGACCCAGATCACAATGTCTCATGCTGGCCTCTCGATATTCATATGAATATGAAATATTTAAATCACTTGAGCTTCTTTCTGGCTTGGCGGGTTTCATGTTTCAGTGGTATCCATCAGGTTTATAATAATCCAGTAAACATTAGAAACTTTTTAAACCTATTTAAATCGTATCTTATTGGGTTTTTAAAGCTTCCAAGTAAACGTTTAGGCTGCAATGTTTCAAAAACGTTTTATAATTTTCTCTATACGAACGTTTTTACTGAAAACATTTATTGATTATTGTAAATTAACTCAAGCTAGGTTTGAATGGAAAACATTTTTTAAACATTCATAAAATAACTGAAGAAATGAAGGTTATGCTGGAAAAGTTTTTCAAACAAACATCATGAAATGTTTGATAAACAGCACGAATAAACTGTTGAAGCAACATTTTTTGTCAGTGTTTTTGTAAATGTTTACACTACACAACTGGTTTTCATACCCATCATTTTAAAACGTTTTGAAATGTTTTCTATAAAATGTATCAAAACCCATATTTTCAGAATGCTTATTAAACCTTCACCTTCAAACATTTCTAACAAAGATGGCGGTGAGAAATAATAGGGGATTTGAAAACTGTTCCACATGCAATCCCTAAAAGTAAGAATTGCATGGGGGTATAATTTTTAAGCCTCTCTCTTACAATTTTAAACAAAAACAATATTTTCATTTGTGAGCAACCTTTTAAAGATATTGAATTTAATCTCTGATCCCATTATTGCTTAGACATAATTATGTTCATTGGTAACACTTTTTAACATTTATCATTAAATGTTTAATTAAGTTGGTCAAGTTCTGTACTGTAAACTGCCGACCAACAGCAAGCAACTTGCAGGTTTCCCACTTGAAGTTGGGCCGGGAAGCGAACCCCGATCTCAGAAGTGGGACGTAAAAGTCTCACCAAACAGCATACATAAAATGTTTTAAACACATTTTATTCTAAATTGTTTCTGTACCCATTGATTTTTAACTTTTGCCAAACGTTTTCTTTTCAATATTTGCAAAACCCAAAAATGTTTACTGGGAAGTGATGGTTTATACGGAAAATGTTTGACAAACCTGCCACGACCTCTCACATGCATAAGCGAGAGACTCGTGAGGGGAATGGCTACATGGAATAGCTCATTTTTAAATGTACACTACTCACATACGGGATCTGTATACTTCAGCAATAAGGACATAGTAGTGAAGAAAAATTCAAATATGTGTTTATGCAACTGCATGGAACAGTGTAAGCATTCCTTAATGAAACAAATGTTTGACAGTAATGCCTAATTTATAACAAAAAATATCATTAGAAATTCATAATCTCTTAAGCTGACTTGTGGCCCCTACACAACAAACTGATTAGATACTATCTAATATGACACAACCAGACCTGATTTAACTTAAGCAAATGTTGGACAAAAAAAATTAAAATTGCATCACTAATGAGGAAGTTGTACTCATTTTAAACTTGAGGTGTATGGTGTATTAATCCAATAAAACTTGAAGAATTCTTGAAAGTTAAACTTGGTTTGTGTCAACTCATATTGCATGATTTTGGTGTGCATATTTAAGGCAATCTGTGAAACCAGGCATGCATCATGATTGTGAACATTTCAGCCAGATTTTAGGAAATGTCTAAACGATTCAAGCATTTCACAAATATCACTAAAATAAGCTCTAGGCTTTCCTCTTACTAAAATTATCAATAAATCATTTTGACATCATATAGCTTAAGCCATACTGAAAATCTTAGATAATTTACTGTATCTTTTTATGAAAAAAAATAAAAAGTAGTATCATGATAAACACGAAATTTTATCACATTTATTGGAATTATAATTTATCACTATTCATATAAAAGTTATGTTCAGAACAAAAACATATAAATATATACATACACTACAAAATGCCAACAGTAATTTTATGACAACGATTAGTTTGCAAACTTGTCCATCTTGTGCAATCTATGGAAGTTTTTAAAGTTTGAAATTTCCGCCTCTGAATTTGGTACTGTGGGAATGCATAGATGAATGCAAGCATGTGCAGATGAATTTATAGCTACCATAACTGAAGGTGTGGTCATTGGTGTATATAACGTTATGACTTGGTCTTCTTTTGATGTAATACGGCAACATAAGGTGAGTGGAGGTACATGGATGTTTCGCCACTGTGACACAAGGTCACATACAAATCTCGAATGGTAGTTTAAGGACAGGGGTGTTTTGCCAAATGCCTATAAGCGCAAATTACACTGCCTGCAGTGTAAACAACTCGGACAAAATATGGCGACCTGGGAGTCTCATATTTTGGACATACATCTTCAGCTAGATCTGGTGGGATTCACATCTGGGTAGGACACCTTTGATACAATTTGACATAATTGCATTAAGGATGGCCTTTTAAAAATATTTGAAATAACCATAAAACATGCTGGGGGAGGGGTGTAGGGTAGATGTATGGGATGGCTCATTCTTCAATGAGGAGGTTGTCAATGGGAGGGCAAATGGCTACAGTTGTGGCTGTATGGAATGGTGTGACCTTACTACACTGATAAGTAATTTTAAAGGAGATAGGAAAAGAAAATTTATGAAACTCTACTAATATACCCCCTCAGCTTGTTTTGTGTACTGAAACACATTTATAAAGTTCTTTCTTGAAGAGAGTATACAATACAGCACATAATTGCCTTTTTATCTCCACTGCAGAGAAGGTGTGTATGTTTCTGTGTGAAATCCCTCCTCAGTTGAAGCACAGTGATCCTGTTTATCACAGTACACACCTCTACATTTACACAAGTCCTTGTGTTTTAACAAACATTAAAGCTTATATGCAAGTTTTATGTTTAAGAGATTTATCAAAAAAATGAAAAAAAAACTGGGGGGACCAATAAAGCTCATTGTTTCTATGGATTTAATAGTTAGTCTAATGATCTATGGATAAAAGTAGGAGTTCTGATGTGGCATTGAGTTAAAAGAATTTTCAATAACTTTTAAAACTCTCTTGCTTTGAACCAGAAAAATCTTCTGATACATTTTATGAAATATATTCAGACTGTAGTCAAGAAAATAGGCCCTAGCTGATTTATTTATGGTACATTGGTGAAAGAAAAAGAAATATGAACTAAACTTTAGCAAAATTCTTACTTCAGTGTTGTAAACTTAAATTACTTTTTGTACAAGTAGAACCACATAGGTACAAGGTTAACTATTTTATTCTAGACTGGTCTTATCATTTCTAGTTAAATAATTATTATATATAGTACCAAATATGTAAAAAAGTATAAAACTCGAGGCGGCTATATGTATCCAGTAACCAGTTCCAATGCAGTTTGTATCTGAAGCCATCAGAGGTAGATTTATTTATTTGGGGTTTTACGTCACTTTCAACACTGTACAGGTCATATCACGACGGGTAGTTGGAACGGCAGAGGAAACCAGTACATACAGTTCGCTAGGGTTCTGTACTGTAAACTGCCAACCAGTGGCAAGCAGCTACCAGCTTTCCCACTTAAGGCCATGACGGGGATCGAACCCCGGCCTCAGAGGTGGGAGGCAAGAGTGTTACCACATAAGAGGTAGATGAATAGGGTTTAAATGCATGATAATCAAGAATTTTAGCAATCACATTTTTCACTTTGTTTTCATTCATTTTAACTTACTTTACACAAGCAAAACTTTTTATCAACTGTTCACCACTGTGTTCACTTCAATGAGCTAAACCATAGTGTGGTTGTTTTATGATCTTGTAATATAGATATAAACTATTACTCAGAAAAAACTTTCGCCTGTGTAAATTTATTGAAATTAAAGTGGTAGAATTTTTGTCCAATTTTAATGCCAAATGTGACATTTTTGATATCATAAACATTGTGCCAAAATACACTTTCAGAATAACAAATATTTGGAAAATTTATATTTCAAGTCAACTGCTTCAACAGAAAACACCTTTATTCATTGCTACCAGTAACCAAAATATATAGTTGTGAGTCAGTCACTGATTGTAGCCCAGCTACTTCTGAATAATTACAATTTAGATATTCCAATAAGATTTTTTCTCCTTCTGAAATAAAAGTAATAAACTTGATGCCAAAAAAAAAACAAAAAAACCCGTCTAAACTGAAGATGTCTGATCTGAATGTGATAATTTGCATATCTTTCATATAATAATTTCTTGCTTATTAATGGCCGCAGTCCTTTGAGAGACCTATAACTTACTAGTTCTGGAATTTTATTGAAAGTATCAGAACTAAAATTGTCATAACAAAGTGTATAGACTGTATCATCAATGTCCTTTTTCCTCTAATATTGCACTTGCTATCAGTTTATTTTCTCAAAACAGTACCTATTACTGTATGAAGTCAAAGTCATTTTAAACACACATTTATAAACTAATTTTATAGACAGAATGTGGAAAAGTTTAAAATCTGATTTAAAACAGTACAGGTTTTCAAATGAGACATGTAACCTTTTAATGTGAAAGAAATAAAACTGTGAAACTATTGCCTCAGAATCTAAGAAACAGTGTATCCATTCACTGCTAGTTGGGAGACTCTGACAATAGTGACGTCATTTCCCCCTTCTTGCCAGTTATGTGTGGAGAGAGGGATTGTTTATCAGAGTAGAGATAAAAAGCTGTGTATTTCACTTAACAAAGCCTGCTGGGTGGTGTTATTATGTGCATTCATCACATCTCCCTGTATACATTCAAATATATTTAAGTAAATTTCTTTGCCTATCTCCTTTAAACATGTTTAACATTTCTAATACACCTCCAGAACAGATCTGATCGGGGACAGGACCTTAGTGGGAGTAAAGACAAGATTCAATGGAACAGGGGTATAAGCCAGATTGTGTCTTACTTGTGCCAAAATTGGTATTTTCAGGTTGGAACAATGAAGATTGATTGTATTGAAAATCGGTTGGCAAGGATATTTCATCAATATGGGAAGCTGGTTGCCAAATACCCATGGCCATTTCTGATAGTTCCAATGGTAGTTTCTGTTGGTTTCACCATTGGGGTGCTGACAAGAAAAGAAGTAACGGGGACTGAAGAATTGTACACCCCTCGCAATGGACCAGCCAAAGAAGAAAGGCAGATAATCCAAAATCTTTTCCCAGAAAATGACACACATTTCTTTGAAGCCTCTAGAAGATCTGACCTGACAGGTTATCTGAGACTGTGTTTTGTAGGAACAGCAGATCACCCGAACATCTTCACTGCAGAGGCCTTGGATGAAATAATGAGTTTGGACCTGTTGCTGAAAACATATCAAGTTAATTACAATGGTAAGATCTTGATGTACAATAACACCTGCGGCAAATGGAATGGCCATTGTCATGAAAACCCATTCCTCCAGCTTCTAGCATTTGATCCTGACAACGTTATCTCTGTGAACTTAACATACCCTGTACATAACAACCAGTACTTCCTGGGAATGCAAATTGGAGGGGTCGCAACGGATGACACTGGGGTGATTCTGTCTGCGGAGTCAGTGCTTCTTTCCTATTATGTAGCATATCAAACTGCTGAGGAGAGGGAGATTGCAGATGCATGGATTGCAGGAGTTTCCGAATTTTTACTCAACATAGATCTTGGGCAGTATTCTTTTGTGAGGCCATCATTGGAATCCTCTTTGTCAATGGATGAGGAATTAGACAGAGCTACTGGGAACATAGTCCCCTTCTTCTCCATTGCATATACAATATTAATGACCTTTGCCGCCATCAGTACATCTATGAAAGACTGGGTGAGGTGTAAGACTTGGGTTGCTATCGGGGGAGAGGTGGCTGCTGTCATGGCTGTGGGGAGTTCTCTTGGCTTTCTGAGCTTGTGTGGTGTTGCTTATACAAGTACAGTGGGCACTATGCCATTTCTTATTGTCGGTAAGTTTTATTGTTCGGCTGAAAATATTCCCATTGACTCTACTGAAAAATATCAAAATGTAAGGTCTAAAACATTACACAAGAGCACCCAGAGATCGCAGATCTCAGTCAAGGCATGTGTGATCTTTAAAAAAATGTCAACAATAAGTAAATGGAAAAATCCTCTTTTATGGGATCTAATTTGGACCAAGAACCATCTTTTCATTTTTTTTCTACAAATATCCATCATTAGTATTTGTGTAACCCTGCTAACAAATGAAAATAAACAGACAAACTGACAAACATTAAAAAAGCGGTCATGATTTAAATACCTCCTTGGTGGAGATAATTATATAAAAATAAAATCAGATTAAGTTCTATAAGTGTGACTCACCTAATAGATGATTGCAGTTTTGCAATTTTGATATATAACTGTGTTTGTAGGAATAGGCATAGATAACATGTTCATCTTAGTGTCTTCTTGGCGCCATACAAGCTACCTGCTAAGTGTTGAAGAGCGTATGGGTAAAACATGTGAGAATGCTGCTGTCTCGATAACCCTCACCACTCTAACTGATGCTTTGGCATTTGGTATTGGAGCCTATACAAGCTTCCTGTCAATAGAACTCTTCTGTCTCTACACTCTGATGGCAGTGGTATTTTGTTATGTTTATACCATTACGTTTCTCCTGTCATGTATGGTATTTTCTGGAAGACGAGAAGCTCAAAATAAGCATGTCTTTACATGTAGAAAGGCAACACCAGTGGAGCATGCAGGTATAACGTGTTTATTGGATTATATATCATACAGTTACAGGTTTTTTGATATAATGAACAACATCCATAGCATTTCTAATGCAGAAAGTTATTATACTGACCATATACTGTTGTAACTTTAATTTCTTCACACAACTATGTGGTAAAAATGTTAACAAGCCTTTTCATCAGAGGCCTGAGATCTAAGGTAACAAATCTATTGCGAAGTACAATGGTACCGCTACAATGCACTAGGTGCACCTTGGGTTGCTATATGTTGTAGGTGTAATTATAAGCTACTAGTTTATGATTTTTATTTAATTAATAATATTTGCTACAATATTTATGATTAACATCGTATGCAGACCTATTGTTTTTCTAATGAATAAGGGTGTTTAGGTATCCAAGTTCTAAATGTTCACTTCTGGAAACCATTGATTAGACATTTCTGATGTCTGATTTCTGGTAGGTGTATTGTTTCTAGGTCATGTGCTTCTGACTTTTACAAACTGTCCCTTATTTGAATCTATATTGTAGCAGTTAGGATCATATTGCATATTTGAAAGCTACTTAGTTGCATGCTTTTGTGCATTCAAGCAGGGTGATTGTACTCCTAAATTCACTTAATTTACAATTTTTAATAGTCTGCAGTTATTTTAAAATATATTTATATATTTATGTATTATATATTCCACTCCAGACTATCAGCATATTTTATGTATGTGTCTTATGTTTGCTTAGATGACAGGTCATCTCTGCACAAGATATTTTGTGTTGGTGGAGATCCTATCATGGACACTGGCACTACCACGGACTTGGACCTTCGAGAACAGGAAGAAAGACTCACAGTTCCTCAACTTTCTGTATTTCTGGGTAGTTCCTATGCAGAACTACTGTTGCAGACACCAACTAAAATAACTGTCTTAGTTTTGTATGTAGCATACTTAGGATGTTCTATTTGGGGATGTGTGACATTGGAGGAAGGTTTGCAGCTGCAAAATCTTGCTCCTGATGATTCCTATCTGGTTCCTTTTTATGAAAGCTATGACCCTTATTTCAGCAGTCAATGGGGACCAAGAACAATGGTTGCCCTAACTAAAACTCTGGACTACAGCAATTCTGAGATTAGTCAGCAGGTACATGACACGGTGAAGGCATTTCAGACCAATCAATATTTTGTGGATCAGAATGAATTAACTAGTTCTTGGTTAAGGGATTTTGAGATTTATCTTGATCTGAGTGGTCAGTCAGTTCACAATATGTCTCAATTCATAAATATCTTGGTCCATGATTTTCTGACAATACCCCAGTTTGAACAATACATACTGGATATAAAATTCAGTGACCATAACACAGAAATTGTAGCATCCCGTTTCTTGGTGCAAGCTAAAGGCATAGAAAGCCCTATTCAGGAAAAGGAATTAGTATTGGATGCCCGTGAAATTGCATCTGAACAACCAATTTCAACCACAGTTTATCATGCAGCTTTCATTTTTTATGACCAATATGTTGTGATCGTCTCAAATACGATCAGGAACTTAAGCATGGCTGCTGCATGTATGCTTTTGGTGGCCATACTATTGTTGCCCCACCCTTTAGCTGTTGTCTGGGTAACTGTGTCTGTTCTTAGTATCTGTACAGGCGTGGTAGGATTTATGACCTTCTGGGATGTTAACTTGGACTCAATTTCCATGATCAACCTCATCATGTGCATTGGTTTTTCTGTTGACTTTTCTGGCCATATTTGTTATCATTACACTGTCAGTGATGAAACTTCACCGGCTAATCGAATGAAACAAGCCTTGCAACATTTGGGTTTACCAATCTTGCAAGGCGGGGTATCTACCATTCTAGGTGTGTGTGTCTTGGCCTTCTCAAACTCCTATATCTTTCGCACATTTTTCAAGTTAGTATTTCTTGTCATGATCTTTGGCCTACTCCATGCTATGATTTTCCTTCCAGTTATCTTGACTATCATTGGACCAGGCTCTTGTAAAAGATATTCCTCGACAGCAGAGTTAGGGGTGTCTCCAATTGAGATGAATGGTCAAAACAATCACGGTGTAGAATATGCTATGAGTAAGTCCACTTCTCCACAAAGTATTAATTAAATAGTGTGGGATGTCAGTTAAATAATTGTCTCCTTTTATGCTGTATTGAACAATTATCCCTGCATATATAACAACATGCTTCGATTTTTTGTTTTATCATGTTCTTTATATCCAGATTTTATGGACAGTTACTGGACAAAAAATTAATGTAATATGGGCTCTTTATTAAAATTCAAAACAATAGTAAAGTGAATTTCAACTTCCTTGACTAGAACTGTTATCTCTGAAACAGGATTTGAGATTATGACGCCTCATATAATATTGTAAAGTACCATAATTGTATGTAAAAAAACTTTTCAAAGTATCTTCAGAGAAACTGAAACAGTGTCACCCAATCCTAAAACTTGGAATTGAAAACAATTGAAGTAGAATTAACAGGACAAGGTGATGAAAATTTCAATTTATTTACTTATTTGGTCAAAAAAATCTAGCTTCAAATAAAATTTAGATTCTATCAGTATTTGCAAAGCAATATTGGTCAGTACACCAATTATGGTTACCAATCGAGTTTTTACATTGTCACCATTCCAACCCAGGGAAGAACACTGACCTATTTATGACTCACCAGTAATATCAATTAACAGGCATGTGGGTGGAGCTTGAAGTAACCAGCAAGGGTGATATGGTGGTCAGTGGTGCAAAAGGGGTATTTAAGCTCATTAACTAATGAAGGACTTAGTATACCTTTCCCAAACAGTGGGGGCAAATATTATTATTCTTCATTGGCTAAATGATTAACTCAAAGAATCATGGATATACAGTATTGTATACCTTAGGTATTATCATTGGTAATTTGCGACGCCTCCCAAAATCTACCCACTCTCTTTAGTTTATACAGTTAAATGATCATTTATGTGACTAAGCTTTTAAAGCTTTTAAAATTTGGTCACTGAGAAATAAATTAATGTAAAATTTACATGATTTACACAACTGTTTACGCTAATAATTGTGTGTGAGTTTGAGAAAGTGTGTGAGTTTGAGAAAGTTTGTATTTCAATATATGCATTGGTAATAGTTGAGCCACATTCTTAGGTGAAAATTAGTTAATAGTGAAGTGATTAGGTATTATCATTGGTAATTCTGATTTTTAACATACCCTGTTAGGCTGTACACTGCTGTCCAGCTTCAGCTAATCCCAAATTATGGAGGAATAAAACTTTTATTTACAGGACATTTGATATACACTGAGTGCCCTGTTTCAACTAATCCCTATTTATAAAAACAAAGAAGAATCTCAGCTTTTGATGTACACTGAGGCCCAGCTTCAACTAATCCCAATCCATGACATTAAAAGAATAAATAGACTTTTGATGTACACTGGGACCTAGCTTCAACTTATCCAAATTCATGACTTCAAAAGAATAAATAGACTTTTGGTGTAGAGTACACTGGGACCCAGCTTCAACAAATCCCAATCAATCAAATCAAAGAATAACTACACTTGTGGTGTGTAAAATGAGTCACTTCATCAATAAATCGTAATTGGTGAATTCAAAGGAATAACTAGAATAGCTGATTGCTCTCACAAAAAGATCAGTGATGTTAGTCAGTGGCATAAATACTTTTAAATAAAATAAACTGTTATTAGTTTGAGGGTTTGCTTAGAAGTGTATATGTTACAGTAGATTTGTGTAATCAGGGAATTTGCCAAATCCCTAAATGGACTAGGGAATTTGCGAATTCCCTGAAATTTCTAGGGAATTCATAAAATCCCTGAAATTTTATCTAGGGATTTCATGAAATCCCTGAATATATTTTACTCTGCTAACATTTATTAAACAGAAAAAGTTAAAGCACATAATGCATTATTATGCTTCTTTACACCCCAGTTACATATGGTCGGGTGTACCGCCGGATAGCGGCAGGTTACCAAATATGGAAAATTGTGAGTGGTTTATGGATGATATTTTTTATCCATGAACATGTCTGTATCATCCGTAATATCCTTGTAGCATCCGTCATGAATGTGAAGTGTCCATGGGGGCGCCACAGAAAAATGAAACTGCTTGAATTTTCCGTAAAAGGTTTTGGATCCGAGGTGTAATTAATATCCATATCGGATCTGTATGTAATCCGTAAGTCATCTGTAACATCCTTACTGCACTCGTACATTTCCTTGTGGCATCCGTGACATCCTTGACTCATCCACGCCAATTAACAGTCAGAAATTTTATCAGATATCCCGGAGTGTGTTCGGAGGCTGTAAGGACCACTCCAAAAGTTTACAGACATTGCCGGAAACCACAGGGATCAATAGGGATGGTCCTTGGAGAAGGTCACAGATATGAAATTTGTCTGCGGATATACACGGATATTCCCGGAGGTGTTTACGGACAATAGGGATGGGCTTTAGCGGATGATAAGGATGCCTCAAGGACAATGAGGATGGGGTTTACGGATACATTTTCAGTTTCACACAACACTTGGGAACTTACGGAATGACACTTTGTCATGCACAAAAGCGTATATAAGGGCCACTTGCCTTGGCTTTGGCCAATATACACTTTCTGCATTGGCCTCTGGAATATCCGGAAGCGGGACGTTAGTATCCCGAAAGCGTTCTCTACCACCCTTCTTTGCCCGGCTGAGCCTGTAGTTAAACATTGTCTGGTTCAAATCCATACCACGTCTTGAGTAGGGCATCATAAGCCAAAGCTTGAGGAGAAAAGCATTGTCCCCTAGGATAAAATAGTGCACCTTTGGCCCATCATCAACAAGGGATTCATTCTCTGGGAAGCCAATGGTGCCATCCTCTATTTTGTACCTCAAATCGGAGTGCTTGAAAATCTGAGCATCAGAGCTTGACCTGGCTATGCCCAAGTCCACCCACAGGAACTTGTAATCTGCATCCACCAAGGCCAGGAGTACAATTGAATGGAAGCCCTTGTAGTTGTGGTAGTGGCTGCTACCCCGTCGTGGACATCTGATGGGAATATGCTTTCCATCCAGGGCACCCAGGGCATGTGACATGTTCCACCTCCAACTGAAACCAGACTCGACCTCCAACCAGTCTTCTGGGCTTGTTGGGCATGTCATCACCTGTTCTCGATATGCCCTGATGATAGTGTCGCAGACCTCAGGCACAAACTTATTTATAGTCAACCTCGCCACCCTGAAAGCAAACTGCAGGGTTGGGTAGCTTCCTTCACTGGCCCAGTCTCACAGGGTGACCACAAACTTCAGTCCTGGGGGTCACTCAGGGGGTCACTCATCCAGGTCCTCTCCCTCTGGATCTCAGGGCCGAGTGCCTGTTCCAGCTCTTGAAAGAGCTCTGGTGGCATCTGGATGAAGTTTCGGTATGCCATACGGTCATCTAACTCAAGCATCGGCATCAGTCTGGTGTACTGACCCTCCTCTTCATGCTCAGCTCGGCTTAGCCATGGCCTGACCCAATATATTTTTTGTCTTCGTTGTCCCCATCATAGACTCCATCTCCTTCTCAGCCTGTCTATCATAGATGTAATAATGTTTAACTGTCTCTCCATTTGTAATATTAAGAGCTGACTTTGCATAAGATCTCTGTTACGTCTGTCCATTCTGACTTCTTAATTCTATCTGGCTAGTGGCCTTACCCTTATGCTTTTTATATTCATCGGGATCCAGGTATCCAGTGGTCACTGCCTCCCACTAGGACACCTTAATGTTATCATAAAAACCCCTAATCAATAAGCTGACATCTGCGAGAGAAATAAACATCTGTAAACCCTATCCGTGAGTCTCCACAAGGTCTTCGCAAGGTCCGTATACCCACCCGGGGTGTCCTTTCGATGTCCTGATGCATCCCTATATTGTCCTGGTGTATCCTGGGGTGCTTCCGCGGCACTGTGAGTGGCCACAAATGTGTATCCGGCGATCATTCGCTAGCAATGGAAGGCATCCCTATCATCCAGACAGAGATTGTGTCGCATCTGTAAATCACTCACTTTTTCAACATTTTCCCCCCAAACCCCGCGTTCCACACAGGATCCTTGGCAGTTACCATATATGGAAACATGGCCTATATCCGTAGGGGGGTCCCTGAAAGTGTAACTGGCCCCTAAGGACTATATTTATAACACCATAAAATAATATGATAGGGGCAAGATTTATTTACAGAAAAAACTTAGATAAAAATGAAAGTTAATTATGTTTTTGGATAAAAGATTACCTAAGAATGCTAACATTTATTGAATTACTATTACTTTTTGCCTCTTCTGAACACAGGCGCTAAAGCGCTAAGACTCTAAGGTGCAACAAAACCAAAAAGAAGGTCTGAACAAAACCTTTAATCAGTCTAAAACTTAGAATTACATGCCCTTCCATTGGTACTTTTGATCTCCAATACTAGCTACCTCTTCAAATAAATAGAATAAGTACTTTTCAGTTTTCATTGATTAGCCTGATCTGAACTGACATGGAGTGGACCATTTTGATGGAATGTATTCTCTGTACAGTTCTGCTACTTGTAATTGAGATTGAATCTTTTTAACCTGCAATATTCTCCCTCTCTGTCTCTCTGTTGTGGATAAATGAAGACTGC
Organism: Sabellastarte sp. h YS-2021; assembly: GCA_964017235.1. Lineage (NCBI taxonomy): Eukaryota > Metazoa > Annelida > Polychaeta > Sabellida > Sabellidae > Sabellastarte > Sabellastarte sp. h YS-2021. The sequence goes on from OZ024928.1 coordinate 22,923,215, forward strand.
AATTAGTAAGTTTTAAGACATGAAAGAACCAAAATAGCAGTAATAACCAAAATAGTGTTGCAAATATTGATAGATTTAGTGTTTGTTCTATTCGTATAATATATTAGGCTACATTAGTTCAAAATGTAAAACAGTAACTATATAGAACTTAAGTGAAATAGAAATACCAGTAGCCTCAAGCAAGATATATTACTATTAAAAATATTTTAAATTACATTTAAATTTTAAAGTAAAAAAAGCAAATACATTCAAATTTAGACTTAAATAAATATCAATCATTACTGTGGTATGAATTATTTTGTATACTACACAAAAATATAACAAAAGACTAGAAAGATCAGTTAGAAAATCATATTAGTCTCTATAAAAGCTAACTTAATTAAAACAAATCAAAAATGTCACTTCACAAGTGTCCTAAACTTAATCAGTTAAGAATTCTAATTCTAATTGGATGTTTATAGTGCTTAATCTCCCGATACAATAGGACTCTAAAGGCGCAACAAAACCAAAAAGGCAGTCAACCAAATTTTAGTATCAGAGACAGTACAAGAGACAGAAAAGGGGTCAAGCACCCCGGAGAACAAGAGGGAATGATACAGGCTAAGGTGGGTATGCTTTGGTGTAACAGGTAGGTTTTAAGCTGCTTTCTGAAAGAGGCCACGGATGGCGAGGCACGAATCTTATCTGGAAGAGTATTCTCCAAAAACTGGGAGCATCAAACGCAAAACAATTACCAAACTGTTTGACAGATTTCTGAACAGAAAGGTAGAACTTTGGAATGACTAGGAAATTGCTACCACTTTGTTTGCACCTGGTGCTGTAAGAACTGCTGTAGGAAGAAAGATATGGAGAAAAATACCTAGGAAAGCCTGTGTGAAGAGACTTGTAAACAAGTGTGGCTGTCTTAAACACCATATACTGTTCAATGGGAAGCCAATGCAATTTTATAAGCACAGGAGTTATACTGGTGTATCAACTGGTGTTTGATACAATTCTGGCTGCACTATTTTGGATGCACTGTAATTTAAGTAGATTGAACTTGGAGAGGCCCCTGAAAAATGAGTTGCAGTAATTCAACGACTACTGACAAGAGCCTTAGCCACAAGTACAGAAACATCATAAGGTAAGAAACCGCCTGACATGTCTGAAATCATGGAGTTTCACAAAACAACTTTTGCAGACATTCTGAACATGCTTGGACAAGGAAAAAACTGAATAGCACCACATACTCAAATTCTTGACTTGAGTCAACAGGGCAGAGAGGACTGCCCAAGATATCAATTGAGAAACATGCTTTCAACTTGTCCCTCTGTCTCTTCAAAACTAAAATGGTTTGTTGTAAATCTGATTAGTTTATACAAAACCTTAACTGAAATGCACAATAATTGACTAATTCACAATAAATGTAGTTTTACAAATTCAGTAAATTTCTAAAGTTTTAGGGCTTTCACAAATTTCTTAGAGAGTTTTTCTGAGAGAGGGAATTCGTGAATTCTCTGGTCCATTTGGGGATTTCGCGAATTCACTAAAAATGTTCAGGGAATTCGTGAATTCCCTAATTACACAAATTCACTGTAACATATATAAGCACATCATTTAACCCTAGTACTATAACTTGTCATAATTAAAAAATGGATGATAATTGTTTGCAAATCTATTGAAATATTTCAGCTCTATAAATATTGTGATAAGACAGAAAAATGTTTATTATACAGAGATTATTACACAAATATAGTACAAATATAGTATGAAGGGGGCACACTGTTCAATACTCTCCATCGTCTCCTCCTTTACTTGATCCTAACATTGATCATGTTGCACAAATACTTGCATGGATCCACTTCTATGATGGTGGGATGGGTTCCAGATCACAAGAGCATGTGGGAAACCCTGAGTACCTGTATTAGTACACAGGTGAAATTAGGTATTTCCACACATTAACTGATTGTGATATCTTTTCCTCTATGTTTCTTCTTAAGAAGACTAGTACAGCAATCATAAATATTAACCACCCAATAAGACCAATAGATGTAATTGATTTATATTTTAGATAAAGATGTCAACTTTTATTGGATTGTCAGTGATAAGGTGAATGCTAAATTAAGCATCATTAACAACACTATTCTTCAAATATTACTGATTAGCGACAAGCAAGACCAGACGTTGTATCAATATTTGCAATGAACTTCACTGTAAAGGTGCTTATGATATCTTATGATATTAGTGATATATTTTCTTTGAAACCACCCAGATAATGTCGACTGTGATAAATTGTTTAGCTTAATAGAATTGATATGATAGTATGATGGTTTGGAGTATTCACTCCACCAAAAACAGCTGTATATTATGAAATTTATGATGATACTTTTTGCAGGTGTTGTCATTACTGTGGGCTTAATCATCAAAAAAGATTTTGTGCAACATGTGTCACAAAAATGTACTGAGCCTATTCACTTTCAAAAGTCTGTGGCAACAAAATTACATGAGAACACGTAGTTGACAAGGCGATGCAGGAAATATATAAAGTGAAAAGATGAGATATCTAGAAAATTGAAACACTGCATAGATCAAGAGTTTGTCAAGGTTTATATTTTCCCATTTAAACACTTTTCAAATAAACCCAGCAGGCACACACCTTGAAATGTCATTGATAAAGAGTTGAAAACAGGTCCTGACGTTGAAATCTGCATTATCAACTACTAAAGCTAAGTCAGTTTTCTGACATGAAATAGTAGTGATATTTTTACCAGAAATCATGGTGATTTTTGGTTGAAAAATTGACACAGACACAATGTTAACACTATTTCAAAGCTGGATCTCTGGCTAGAAAAAATAGTGATACTTCATACAAAATCAACACTAAATCAAGCTAGGTTTCTGACATGAAATCTTAGTCATGTTATTGAACAGAAAACAGGTTGAATGTTTGGAAAAGAATAACTAGTGATCGTTGCTTAAAAATTCTTTTCCTAGAGGGAGATATAGTGATTAAGTGTTACTTTTTGAAGGAACTATCATTGCAATCGTTTATGAATTTCTAAGTATTTGTAAAGCAAAGATTAATTTTTAGACTTAAGATTATAAAGATTATGTGTGCATGTACTTGTACATTTTTATCTATTATCCTTATTAATTTATAGCAACAACAAAACTGATGCACCCAAATATAATTTTTATAATTTATAATTATATTTTTATTAATGCAATTCCTGATAATTAGAAAAAGTTTTGAAATCAAACTTATCTTAAATAAAATAGATAAATTCAAACTTATTCATCAAAACATCTCCCATGCTCAAATAACTAGTTTTTAGTTTGCAAGTTTACACTGAAAACTTCTCTATACAGAGAACCTAAACTATAACATTTTATCACACAGCAGTGAGGTCATGGGGGTTCCTTGCTTTTTTATCTGCACCCTGTTACACAGAACATTAAGCCTGTGACTAAAAGTAATTAGATAACACAACAGGGGTGGAAGTGTGGATTTACCCTTGTTCAATTGCATGCATGGTGTTTACTTCTTAAGGCCTGTTTTTTGTGGTCAGAACTGACAACTAATTAAGGTGGGGAGTAATGGGTGGAGGTCTACAAATGTGGCTGTTCTTGTGGGTTTTTTTCAGTTTATATGACAAAGTTGTATGAGACACAAACATCTGAACTGAGCATTGTGGCTTTGCTACATGATTATAGCTTCGTTATAATTACAGTATAGTTATAGCCACCCTAATAAAACATTTAAAAGAAAGTCCTTGGATAAAATACTGAAGATATAAAAAAATGTCACAATAGTTGGAAAAGTATAAATTTATTTTAAACTTTCACAAAAACAATTTCACTTAATGACATATAAAAATGGATATCTGGTTGGAAAATATGGATTTACATATCTTGCGCAGTTATATTTGAAAGCTGATGCACAATTATGTCTAATTACAATGTCATCAGAAATACAATATTGAATATATAATGATTCATGAAAACATGTCATCTTAGAAAGATTTAGTTACTTTGAAATTGTATCCAAATTGTAAAATATGTATATGGATAGTTATTGTATAAGATTTTTAAGAAGCTATAATTATGACACACAAGCTACAATGATTCAAATAAATAAGACAGTGTAAACAAACTGATTTCACCCATTGAATTCAACCCTATTTCATACATTGGATTCAACCAATAACAACTTGCAAAATCTACACATATTTCAACCAGATTTCACCCATTGAATTCAACCTGATTTCAACGTTGGTTTCACCATGATTTCAGTGGTTGGATCTAACCAAAAACGGTTCGCAAAATCTACACATATTTCAACCAGATTTTTACCCATTGAATTCAACCTGATTTCAATGTTAGTTTCAACATGATTTCACCGGTTGGATCCAACTAAAACGGTTTGCAAAATCTACATGTATTTCAACCAGATTTCTATGTTGGATTCAACCAGATTTCAAAGTTGCGTGCCTGCTGGGATGCTTGTTGAAAATGTGGTTTCATAATCATTTGCATGTGTGACAAAACTCAATATTTAGGTATATTACACCCTTAAACATAAAAATAAGTGTACAGTGGATGGTTACATTAAAAATAGAGGTAGGAAAAAAACGATACTGACAGTAACAAAACAGGCCAGTCCCAGCAGGCACAGATCTTTGAATAAATGTTAATGTAATGAGGGCCGTTTTTGTGGTATTTTGAGTTATGTTGAATATCGGGAGTTTACGGGAATTATGGGCGATATTAAGGGTTTTGTTATAATTGTTTCTTGTTAAAGGGTTTCTTGGGGTTTGGCTGTTGTTTAATGGTATTTAATATTTGTATCTTAACCTTGAGTGTTATGGGAATTTGATCTTTATTTTATTTGGGGAACTCACATGTTTTGGTAGCCATGTTTGACCTTGTTTACTATCCTGGTATTTTGGATCTATTTTTATAGACAAATCAAGGAACTGGTATTTGGTTCAAGGATGGGGGTCAAGGGTGTTGACATCAGACACTTGAGTAGTTCACTTTTTGGGTATATAAGGAGCTGCATTTCCCACATTCTGGGCTGACTTTTTACTGAACACACTGTTCTTGCCACTAAGCTCTAAGGCTTTGTCAGCCATGGAGAGGTAACTGAACAACTATGTTCTGTTTTAAACTTAGCTGAATTTATATGTTGACATAATTAATATGTTGACACAATAATTTCTGTTCCAGTTTGTTTATCTGTTTGGCATAATAAAAGTCATTTGTTTAGAATGGGTTTTTATTAATTGTGTTATTGTGCTTTGATACATAATTTAGCTCGGGTCGCTACATTTAGTGTTGAAAATTGATCCTGACATTGACGTACACTTTTTCAACACTAAATCTAAGTTAGTTTCCCAACATGAAAAATATTTTAGACATGAAATACTGGTGATTTAGTGTTGAAAATTCATCCTGACATATTTTCAACACTAAATCTAAGTTAGATTTCTGACAAGAAAAAGTAGCCATGTTTCACAAGACTTATCAACACTAAATCTTGTTTAGATTTCCAACATGAAAAAGTAAATATGTTTTAGACAAGACATCTTGTTGATGTAGGGTTTAAAATTCATCCTAAAATTGATGTACACATTTTTAACAGGAAATCCATCTTTTTTGTGAAGGGAAAAAGTAGCCATATTTTGGATATTTTCCCATATTGAAAATGGGAAAATTTGTGACATGAGTATGTTAATTGTGTACCTTCCCCAAAAGTGGTGAGTTTTTCAAAAATATATATATAATAAAAGTACTGAAAGTTGTGCTATGGCTAGGTAATTTTGATTCATCCTTCTTGGTTCTTACATTGTCATTTTTAAATTTGTGCATTTTACCCCAAGGAGTACTTTTTATTAGTGAGTTAATGACTCTATATCTACAATATATTTGTCCATGGAATTTTCACAAAATTTTACATGTATTTTGTCTGGATATTATTTTTAAATTAAAGTTCTGCACTGAAAACTACCCTTGTGAAAACTACCCTTTCTAATATATAATATTTACTTCATCTGCAGTAAAAAATAGCAAAATCATTAATATGTAATGAATACATACATATTTATAAAATCTATGTGCTACAGTCACTCCTATGTACAAGACAAATATATTTAGATAGAATAAGACAAAATCACTTGTCAAAAGCAGCATGAACCTTACCTCTTCAGTTATAACACTGTATCACTCTGAGAACACAATAGCTATGTGGTGTCATGGGGTTAACATATTTCTCTTATTAGTACTCCTTGCTGAACTCACTCATAAGTCTGTGACTAAAACTAATTACTGACTAGACTGCACAATAGAAAGAATTTACTCTTTTACCACAGCATGGCATGGGCTGGTCCACTCTTCAGTGCTCAAAGTTCAAAACTTATTAAGCTGGGGTAGCAATGCGGTGAAGTTGTAGACACTGAGGGTGGTTGTGTTTTTTTTCTAACTACATTCAAAACATGATTATTTTGAAAGACAGGCAATAAAAAAACATTGTGATTTCAGTTGAGGGTTTCATTGTAATTGCAATGCCTATTTTTTATTTAATATTTAACAAGTTTGACTGGATAAAATAATTAGACACAGAGAATGCCACTTCACAAATATTTCATTTGTTTAAATATATGACTAAGAATTCATCAGATTATTGAAACTGGAATATCGTATTATTTGACATAAAATAATAGATATATGGGTGGAACATACAAAAGATCATAATATATAACCAAATACTGAGTGATGAAGTTTGATTGCATGCTCATGCAATATTATGAACAGATACAATGAAACATCTTCCTCAATGAACAAGTTATATATATGCAGAAATTACCATTTCACATATTATTATGAGAATTCAACTAGCCACATGAGAACCAGTAGTTTGAGCTGAGAAATAAAAAATATAAATGCCATCATACCATAAAACAATTAATTTGTGTTGGAGTATCATAGATTAAAACATTAAGATTAATTTGTAAATCAAAATGCAAATGAAAACATACTTCAACGTTTCACCAATTGAATTCAACCTGATTTCACTGGTTGGATCCAACTACAAATGGTTTGCAAAATCTACATGTATTTCAACGAGATTTCACCCTTGTATTCAAACTGAGTTCACCCGCCGATTTCAACATGACTTCAACCGTTGGATCCAACTAAAAACGGTTTGCAAAATCTACATGTATTTCAACCAGATTTCACCACTGAATTCAACTTGATTTCAAAGTTGCGCGCCTGCTGGGGTCAAATCAGTGCTAACCCTGTCATACTACACATGTACAGCACTGGCAATCTTCCAGTAAATACCCAAAATCAATATCTTGATCTTAAATTCTATTGCTAGTGGCTTTCTATCAGTAAACGGCCATGCCTTAGAAAATATTTAAAATTTATATTATCAGCTTAATGTCTTCTTTAAAATTATCCAAAACTGTTGTTTTGAAAAAGGTAAATTATCTTGTAGTTTAAGACAATCAGTAATAATATGTCTACCGAAAGGTGAAAAGGATAGACAACTATTATAGAATTGGAGGCCAATATCACTTTTATGTGTCACATATAAGCTTGTTTCCTCAGTTATATCCAATAGAATGAAGCCATATTTGGACAAAATTATAGAAAAATCACAATCTGGATTTCTATCTGGTCGAAATATAGCTGAAAGTACCAGGCTGATATATGATATTATGCATTTTACTGAAGTTAAAAATATAGATGGCATTTTGTTACTAATAGACTTTGAAAAAGCATTTGATTCTCTATCATGGAACTTCATGTATAATGTTTTGTCATATTTTGGTTTTGATGACCAACTAATCGATTGGATCAAATTATTTAATAAAGATGTTAAAGCTAGAATTTGTCAATCAGGAATTCTCTCAGATCCAATTGTGATTAAGAGAGGATGTAGACAAGGAGACCCAATATCATGCTACCAGTTCATTTTGGCAGCTGAAATTCTAGCCTTATTGATATCAATAAATCTTAATATAGCGGGCCTAAATATTGGAGGTATACACTATAAACTTGCACAATTTGCAGATGACACTACCCTTATTCTCGATGGAAGAACTAATTCCTTGCAGGTGGCACTTAATACATTGGAGATTTTTGGTACATCGTCAGGCTTGAAAGTAAATAGTGAAAAAACCAAAGTAATATGGATTGGCAAGCGAAAAAATTCTAAAGAAAAATTAAAAGTATCTGAAAAACTAAATTGGGGTGAAACACATTTTAGACTACTTGGTTTACAATTTTCAATTAATTTGGAAAAAATGCCTGATTTAAATTATAAAATTGCAATTGAAAAAGTCAATTCTATTGTGTCTCACTGGAAAAGGAGAAGCATTACACCAATTGGAAAAGTAACAGTAATAAAAACACTACTATTACCTCAGTTTAACCATTTATTTACTTCTATTTTAGTACCGGAAAAAATGTTAAATCAATTAAACACAATATTTTAAAAATTTATATGGGATGGTAAAGTATAAAAAGTAAGTAGAAATACATTATACAAAGACTATAAGGCAGGGGGGTTGAAAATGGTAAGTATATACCATTTTGAAAAATCACTTAAACTGAGCTGGTTTAAAAAAATAATCAGTGAGACCCGAAGTAATCCTCCACCTTGGTTCACACTATTGACCACATATATGGGCAACTAAGAGAATCTGACTGTGTTGGGACCAGAATGGTTGGATTTGAAATTACGAAAAATGACCAACCCGTTTTGGAATACTGTTTTTCAATCCTGGATCCACTTTTGCCGAAAAAATACCCCTGAAAAAGTATCAGATGTGGTTTATTCTGCAATATGGTACAACAATCAAATATCAAAAGAGCTTCTATTTCTACCAAAATGACATAAAATGGTATACATGTTGTTGGTGATGTGTTGGACAAGGATGGTGAAATCTTTACCAAGGATCACTTACAAAAATTATGTAATATTGATTTGTTGGATTTTGACTACTACAGGGTGAAGTCTCTTATACAGAAGTTTAAAAAGAAAGTAAAATTTGAAAAGCCTATCTATTTCCATAGACCATATATTCCAGCACATGTTAGAATATTATTTAATCAGGTAAAAGGTAGCCGAGTCTTCTACCAACAATATATCAAGGATTTATATAAAACTGACCCTTTGAGTCAGGATAAATGGAATAAAAGTCTATCTGTATCTTTAAGTAAAACACATTGGTTCAATATATACCAGGCTTGTTTTCACATTGTAACTGATAATTATACTAAATGGTTCCAGTATAGAGTTCTTTACCAGATACTAGGAACAAGACATTATCTTTGTAAAGTGGGATTATCTAACCAAAGGCTTTGTAGATTATGTAACAATCATAATGAAACCATAAGACACTTAATGGTGGACTGCCTCAAAACCAATGAGTTATGGTTAAACATTTGCAATTGGATTCAAAACAAGCTGGGCATTGAATTAAAATTGGGGAATGTAGAAAAAATACTGGGAAATTACATATATGACAGAAACTTCACACCATTGAATTTTGTCCTGTTAAATACTAGAAGGTATATATTTTGCTGTGCAAGAAAGAATCACAATTTAAATTTTTACTTATTGCAATCTTTTTTAAGAAATTGTCTTTTTGAGGAGGAAACTTTAGCAAAATTGAACAACAGGATTGCAAAATTTAATCATCAATGGGAGAGTTGAAGGCTTTTATTTGATTAGTATTTTAACTTTTGGTAACAATTTGGTCCTATTTTATAGTTATTTCTTGTCAGGTATTCAGTTTATCATTATGTAATTGTTAAATACAGGTCTGACATGTACAGTAGAATTGAAATGTCAAGTACTTTGATATTGTTTATAAAATGTATATAGCATGGACATCATTTGGGCATTGTCCACTTGTCCAGTATACAAGAACTTTGCAATGGAACTGGTAAATGTTTTCAATTGATTGGAACTTGAATAAATCTGTAGTTATATATTATTCCTTTGAAATGCATATAATTAGTGTTTTGGTTTAAAACGAAAATATATAATTCTTTGTACAAGTCTGATATCAACACTATCACTGAAAGTTGTAAATTAAGTAAACTGCTTTGTTTCTTTAAATAAATAATAGTCATAAATAAAGGTCATAAATGCTTCTATTGATTACAAAGTGTAAAATGAGGATACTATCTGCCGGGTAATCTTCATTTTATTCGGAAAAGGCAGCTACCAAAAAAATAAAAATAAAACAAAAAATTATCCAAAAGTCATACAGTACAATTAATTAATGCTTTGATTATGCTGTTCAACATTTTTTGGAAAGTGTTACATTGTAGTAATATATCTCTGGTATAGGCCATTTTTACTACAAACTAAAAATACCAGCAAACGACCTTTTTGTAGGCATATAGAAGCATTTGTCCTTGACCTATAATCAAGAAATATAAGGCAGGCATTCCTTGGTAGATGGGCATTTACTGATAGAAAGCTAGTAGGCTTGGGGATAATTTTTATTTGGCCAGACTATGAAGTGACATTTACTTTTGTGACTAGCTGGTTACCCAAGTGCCCTTCATCAACAGATGTCCACTGATAAAAATGGCTAAATAAACCATAAAAGTACTTTACAAGTTTATCATGGAATCGTCCCCCAGAATTGTTGCTCCCCCCCTCCCAACAATTTGTGCAATCGTGGGGGGATTGCCCCCAGTTCTGGAAATTCCTAGAATCAACACTGTATCATATGACTCCTTCCTTGTTTTCTTTTCTTAATCGTCACTTTTGTTCCAGGGATTCTGGTTAATTCTGATCCTTTAATCATAAGTTATTATTCTCAGTGACATCAGACGTCATACATAGAGATGTGAATTATTTTATAAAGTCCAGGGTATTTAAAAGGTAATATTTTCAGATGCTGACAAAAAATTAAATGTGAAATTTCACAATAAAAATTCATGAATAAATTGTTTATTGAAAGATTGCCACAAATTCTTGCATTTTCTTCTAAAAATAACTAGTGAACTACTTCCTTTGTAAAATGTTTTAACCCTGAAGAAAAACTACACACCAACTGATAAGCCTGGTACGGAAAACGCTTTTATAATCATATGTGCATTATTGTGAACATTGGCATATCATTATGATTTTTGAAATTTCTGCCATTAACATCCTAATTGCAATTAAAAGAAAACAATTTATATATCCTAAGTGTTTCACTCTCAAAAAATATTCTAATTCTATTAGTATTTTTATAGCCCTTATCTCCATCTTAAGACAGACTCTTGATGAACCATACAGAAAAAGCAGAAATCAGTAATCATTAACCTGGGACATAGCAAGGGTCAGCGCCATGGAGAGAGAACGGGAAAAGCAGGGTGGATATGCTTTTGCAAAGAACACAGCTTTACTCACATTTTATGTGCTCCTTGTTTTTGTAGTCAGTTTCTGAATGTCTTAATCATTTACCTTTGGTTACCAAGAATGATGCACCAATATGCCCTGAGAACTAGTGCCTTAATAAATAAACATGCAGTTCCTACAAATGCACAAACACTAGCACACAGGTAGTTCTAAAAAATAAAACACAAAAATTCAGGGATATTCAATTCAAATCCAGGTCGCACTCAACCAACTTTGTGGAGGACCTAGTGTGTTGTGTGAAAACATAATGGTTTGAGATTAAAAAAATGAATTATGGATTTGCAATTCATATCAGGTGCCAGCTTTATGCAGGATTAAGCCATGGTTAGACCCCATTTAGTGTTAAAAATATGACCAATGGCTAGTTTTTTACTTATAAGTAAGTAGAAAGCATTTATAAAGTGCTGAAATTGATGTAAACATCCTCTAAGGTGCTGATGTCTAAAAAGGGATAGTCCAGATCCAAAAAGGAGGTCAGTATCCATATTAACGTCTGATAGGGGGAAAGGCTATGGTGGAGGATAGGCTAATCTGAAAAGATATGTTTTCAACTGTTTTTTTACATCAGAGATACTTTCCACAGTTTTAATGGCTTGAGGGAGCTTGTTCCACTCTGTGGAAGCAGCTACTGCAAAACTGCACAACCCTGAGCATTTATTATGTGTAGAATTTGGAAACTGATAGGCGATTGCCCCATGTGAGATCACCCATCTTAACTAGAGAGGAAAGATATGTAGGTTGGCTAAAATTTATGGCTTTATAAGTAAGTTATAAGTTGTATTTGAACAATATACAGTAATGGATGGGGAGCCATTGTAGTTTGTGCAGGAATGGTGTGACATGATTGAGTTTATTTAGTTTGTACACAGGACGACATAAGGCATTTTGAAGTCTTTGTAGTCTGACAGTATATGCCTTCTTTGTGTGATAAAGTAGTGAATTACAGTAATCCAGGCGACTGCTTACCAAGGCCTTTGCCACCTTCACAGCTGTTTCATGATTTAGGTACCTGTGGACCCTTTGTAGTTCCCGGGGATGGTATTAACATGTGTGACATAGATTAGCCTCATGCCTTTGCATTGAATTGTCAGCACCCAGGTGACACAAAGATTTTTGACCAATTCATCTGGTTCCATGTTATTGCCAGGACATCTTACTGGGAATGATGACTTCATGGAGCTTCTGAATTTATCATCAACAATTACTATCAATTCCGTCTTATCAGGATTTAATTTAAGTTTGTTATTTCTCATCAATGCCTGGACTACCTCACGGCAGTTTGCCAGTTCAGTGGTGATAGAATCAAAGTTCCTAGAGTCAAATCCCAAGTAAATTTGTGTATTATCTGCATATAAATGATGCTTAACATTAAATTTAGACATGACTAAACTAAGAGGGGTTGTATATAGGGTAAAAAGGAGTTGGCCGAGCACTGAGCCCTAAGGAACTGCATAAGAGAGCTGAAAAGCATCTATTTTGATCCTCTCTTTTCTTGAGTTGAGGTATGACTGAACCCACTTAAGCACAACCCCATCAATGTCATGCCAATGCCGAAGGCAGTCGAATAGGATTGCGGATAAAGTCCAGAAGGACTAATCCAACAGCAGTACCCTTGTCCATTGAGGTGGCAATGTCATTCTGAATTTTCAGCAATGCCATTTCAATAGAGTGAAAAGCTCTATATGCAGACTGATTTACTTTGGATATATCCTCGTGAGCAATGTGCTTATTTATTTGCTTAGACATAGCTTTCTCTATAAGTTTGGAGATGTAACTGAGGTTGGACACTGGTCGATAATGCTTGTGAGTGTTTCTATAAAGACCACTATTTTTCAACAAGGGTGTGACATGTGCAGTCTTGAAACAGGATAGGAAACTGCCTTCCTGTAAGGAGTAGTTCACAATATTTGTAATAGGAGTCAACAGTACAATGATACAATCAAGGCCAAGGATGTTGGCACTAGGTCCAAGTCACATGACTTAATGAATTTCGTCCTCTGACATGGTCTGGAAAGCAACAAACTTATTTTTGTAGGAACCTAGAACAGAGGGATCGGCATCAGAAGACAATAATCCAGACCTTAGTTTAGCAATTTGGTCTGCAAAATACTCACCAAAAGTGTTGGTTAAACTGTTGGTAGTAGTATGAACTGGGAATACAATTTTTGGTGATCTATAGGGAACTTTCATTATGGAATTCCACAATGCCTTGGGGTTATCCTCATTTTCCCTAACCATGTTACTGTAGTATTTGGTTTTTGAACTTTCCAAGAGGTGGTTGAAATGGTTCATTGCGGCTCTATACCTACTTCAATTTATGGCAGAGTTGTCCCTTTGCCACTCCCTTTTGAGTTTGCATTTGTGCCTTTTTGCTGCCCAAAAATCTCGCTGTTTCTGAACCATTTATTGATATGTTGTGGAGTCTTGTGTTTCATGTATAGGTGCATGCTTGCCAAGAAAATTCCTGAGTGTATGAAAATGTTGGTGTGCTAATAGACTTGCTGTTCTGTAAGGAGCCTGGATAAGCTCATAATTTGCAATATCAGATATTAATTCACATTTATCTTGCCAAGTTTTGAGCGTTTTATCCTGCAATAAATTCTGACCGGATATATTGTTGTGAAAAAGACAACCAGGTGGTCTTATATGCTATCCTTCACATCATGACAAACTGATTAAGAGAGATATTTACTAGTACAAAGTACATCAAGGATATGTCCATGTATGTGTGTAGATCTTGACACATGTTGGATAAAATCAAAATCTGACAGCACTGAGTTGAAATTATCGGTCCAGCAGTTTTGACTGTCAATATGGATATTGACATCTCCTAGGATGATGTTTTCAATGTGGTGACAAAGCAGCCACTTCCATGAAACTGTTAAATTCCTCAATGAATTGACATTTGCTAATTGCTCGGAGGTCGGTAGATGACATGTACTATGAGCTGGCTTGACCCACTCTCTGATAGTTTGATAGTGATATGTTCAAAAGTGTCTTGCTGATCAGTTTGACAAAGTATGCAATCAATGTTGTTCCTGACAAAGACAGCAACTCCCCCTTTCTTGTTTCTCTGCAGAATGTGGTGGACCTGGAAACCTTCAGGGGTTACCTCATCCAATAGGCCTTGTGAGTCTGATGACCTTAACCAGGTCTCAGTGACACCAACAATGTCAAGGTCGTTTGATGAAACAAAATCACTAAAGGGAGAAACTTTGTTTCTCAATGACTGAGCATTTAACAGACAGGCTTTAATGTTTCTGATCAGACCTGTATTTAAGCTAATGTCACCGGAAAGAATTAGGATAATGGACCACCATTGGTTGACATTTCTGAAACAGTGTGCCACTTGATGACAGCAGGCCTGGAGGGCAACAAAAGTAATGTTGGAACTGCCCAAAGAGGATAGTAGACTTGGGTGAATAACTTTTGGTGGTGACAATTTATTATCAGTGGTGGGGGCAGTTGACCGAGCAGTCAAAAAGATGGCAAAACAGATCCAAAAAGTGCACTGCATGACCACCAGAGACCAAAAATTAAATTTGGAAAAAGGTGCACCTACCTTTCCTATGTACAAATGTGTCTTTCACAGTTGAACCAAAAACAAAAGTTGATAGATTGTGAAGCAATGAAAGATGAGTGCAAATCTGAATTGGTGACCAAACATACAATATTTGTATGATATATCACTATTTCACATTGATTCACTTGGTGTATAAAGCATTGGAAGATGAACCGCGGGAATTATCGGGTGGGCAATAATACTCGTTCAATTTAATCTAATCTAATCTACTGCTTTGCAAGTGCAATATCTTCCCCATAGAGGGGAACTCAATGCGCTAATTAATCAAAATCATTTTCCTAAGGAGATTCAAGGGGCATTCAAGGTCAATGATCCAGGATTATGGGTGTGGCCGGGAGGGAAGAAAACTAAGTTGGGAAACTAGAGCTGAAGAGGTGGGTTTTGAGGTGCTTCCTAAAAGATGGAACAGAGGGGCTGTTTCTAACATGAAAGGGGAAAGAGTTCCAAAGGACAGGGGCATAGTGACAGAATGAATTAGAGAAGTGTTTGATTGATTTGTGAACTGTACGATCAAAATTGGGGGTTTGAAGGAACTTGAGTTTGGGGGAACTTCGCCTTGTATTTCTAGAAGAGGTGTACGGGTGGATTAATTCTCTTAGATAAACTGGTTGACCTTGGTTGAGAATTTTGTATGTAATAAGGCCAATTTTAAATTGTACCCTGTATCTGACTGGTAACCAGTGAAGTTTTTTTAGTTGAGGGGTAATGTGAGAGAATTTAGAGGAATGGGTGACAACCCTGCAGAGTGAGTTTTTCAATGATAAACAATAGTTCAGCTAGTATCTGAACATTCTATGAGCTTTAATCTATTGGTTTGTCAAAGTTTATCACAGACAGTTCATAACAATAAAAGGAAGCAAGTACAGACCAGTTTGCAAAATTGAAATTTTAAAATCGAAAATATAAAAACCAAGCCCCCCTGGCGAATGCTAAAACACTTATGTGCAAGGATGGGCAGAAAAACAAATGGGTCCAATTACATTATCCTTGTGTGAAAGGCATATGGAAGAAGAACTTTAGTATACAAAATATCTATTAATAAAGAGAAGAAAAACATATGTGGATTTGATTTTCTTTTATTCTTTATGCCTAAGAAAGTCATACTGAAAGAATAATAAAACACCCTTATTATTAAGGTCTTTCTACAGAAACCTTGGTAAGTCTCATTTCTCCTTGGGTTTGACCTCAAAAGCTTTACTTTAAAGTCAGACAGCTAAATCACAACATCCACCATGTTGCCATCAAGCACAACATTAGTCAAATATAGGGTGAATATGCTATGCCTGAGAAACTGTGTATGGACAAATGAATTTTATTTTTCTGTAATGCTTTATAATTTACTACATCCCCATGTGCTTATTGAAGTATAGCTGTAAGTGGAGTTCAGATTATAATTGGGATACGGGTTATGGTGGTTATCACCAAAACCTGTTTACATTTTGATGATGTACTTAGGTTTTTCATGTGATGAACACAAACCTGATTTTACTCATGAAAAATGATCAGAGTTATCATTGCAGGATGATTAAAACATAGCCTGGGTTGCAGTTTGTTTAACTATTTAACGCTCATATCATATGTGATTTACTTAATTCAAAACATTTTATGGAATCTGAAAGTATTTAAATTAAAAACCCTCCGACATTACCTAATTATTGAATTGTAATATCTAAGCATACAGCACAACTAGAGTAACTTATTTCCCCACTTGCGGATGATAAGTTTTATTCTCTGATAAGTTAGCTATTTTAATATGTGCATTCCATTATAACTCACATTAACAAAATACAGGCATATGGTCACCTTACACCAAGCACAGGACCTCCCCATAGGACTTAACTTTAACTTTAGTTGCTGATTCATTCAATTTTTAAGGTCTGCCAAATGCTTTTCTTCTCCATTTTTACTCCATTGAGGGGACCACATTCTGAACCAAGCTAGCTGCTGTATCGATACCATGTTTTGGTCAGAATGTTGTGCTTGAACTGTGATGGCCCAAACCTTTGTGTATTTGACTATAACCAGGCACGGATCAGAGCTCTCAGTTCTGGTACCAGACCAGAATATTGCATTGTGAGTAGTCATGCTCAGTTAACTTCACTATAAAATCCAGACTTGGATAAATATTGATGCCACACTCATTAAAACTTTGAAGAGATTGCATGTTTTTGAACCCACTGTGGTTAATTCTCCCCTTCATTTAATAATTGTCCGGTACTCAGCTACTTTTTCTGTGTTTCAGGTACTTAACTAAAAAAAATCAAGCAAGTGGTGGTGTAGCAAGGCCACACTCCTGCTACTTGAGCGAAGCTGCTGACTGGAGGGTTACCAGCAGAGTGCTTAGTTATCAATTGTGATTACTAAATGCAAGACAGTTGTTGGGCTAACTAACATCAGTTACTTTTTAAGTAACCTTTTCCATCATCACTGGTTCTAGGTCAGTTACTTTGAGAGAGACTGGGGGCTGTATTGCTCAGTTCCTGTAGGGCAACCCCTGAATCTTTAAGTGGAATGATATTATAGGTAACAGTACTGATTGGGACTCTATGGTCCTTGCATACTTATTAACGAATTTGGTATACGATTTGCTTTAACTGTAAGGATTACAGGTTACTGATTTAAGATGACCAATTATTTATTGGTTGTATGTGAATTTGCATTCAGTACCTTTATGTTAATACTGATCACATTGATTGGTTTTAGTCTAATTTTATGTTAGGTATGGTTGAACTTTGTCCTTAGCATGTTAATTGCATTTGATATTTGTAGTTGTGATATTATGCTATTCTCTCCTTTGAGGTCTTGTAATGCTGTAACTAATTCTGTGATGTATTATATTTTACCTTTTGACCTCTATATGATCTTTATGATTCTTATCCTGTTTAGTTGTAACTTCTTTTAACTGTTATTTTAAAGTAAATTTTGCCAACCTGAGGCCATTCAGTGTTGTAATTGTTTCTGTGATAGTGCTGACTGTTACCTCTTGACCTTTATCTGGTGTGACTGGTACAGGTCTCACGTTTTTCAATTCTAATTCCTAATTTTATATATCTTTTATCTATAACATTCTTAGGCTTTTGTACACCATGGGTAGATGCATCTGTGACATTGTGTTATGTTCCTCAAGTGTTGTTCTTCAAGTACTCTAATGTTGTAGCCATTTTCTGTAATATGTGAATTTACCTTGACCTCTATATGACCTAAATGATTCTTATCCTGTTTAGTTGCAATGTCTTTTATGTGAGTTTCTTTTAAAGTAATCTTTGTGAATTGGTGATCTTTCAGTGTTGTAACTGTGTTAAAGTGATAATTTGAATGCAACCATTTTATATCTGTTGGGACCAACACAGGTCTCAAGTTATTCCACTGTTAATATGCTAGTCATATTTCTGTTAACTGTAACTGCATTCCTGTTGTTGATTCGCTGTTAAAATTTTTATTCTTCAAGTGACATGTCTCAGATTCGTGTACTACTTGTTGCTATAGCTGGATGGTTCATTTTCTTTCTGTACAATTATAAATTACCATGTCATCACTTTAACATTTTAACTAATTCATTTATTGCTGGCTCAGGCCCACCTTGATCATGTACTCTTATTTTCTTCCAATCTGTATGAGGTATGAGGTTCATTAACCTAAACTTAACTTAATTTAAGGTGACATTGTGCAAGTTTTCGTTGAAATATGAATTGTAAATACTTTATTCACTAAAAATATTAATAAATATATTAACCAGTAATGTCTCTTTAACTTTGACCCTTTGGGTCTGTTGATCCATTTCACCTTTGGTCTGAACTTGAGGAACTAAGCTAATCTGTTCTAATGCAGCCTCGGTACGCTGCACCTGCTTGTCCATAGAATCCATTTTCTCCCCCACAACACATATTTGTTGAAGAATGTTTTTTAGAAATATCACTGGAAGACAAATGGGGTGCAGCCACCTTGTCAGCATTAGAAAAGGACTCACCTGCTTTACTCAGTTTGCATTTCTTTCCCACCGGTCGGGCATGTTCATCCGTCTACTTTAAGCAATATAATACACTAGGCATCTTTAAAATCATCACTGAGCAGAAATAAAATTTATAAAATTAACTAAAATATAAAATAACTTTCAAAACTAAACAAATATGTCTACTGCTCAGTTCAAAACATGTATTCTTCTTGAAATTCAAATGAGGTGCTAATAATATACAAAGGCTGACATTTGTACTAAGAACCACTGACCATGATGATCAACAATGCAATGCAATAGTCTGGTAAAAGAATTGAAAGCCCTGCCCACTATGTGGTCATCACCCTACTTATTATACTTTATGAAATTTTTGTTGTTTCTTTGTTGTTTTATAACACATAGAAAGTGTGTTTTACTAAACTATTCTGGGGACAAAAAATCCTGGGTGAATCAAATTGTCAGAGTGAGTATAGGCTCAAAATTAAATGGTAGAATTAATCTAAGTTTAGGGAATGTCTGTTCCTCTTACGTTAAGGTACAGGCGTATTTTGAACAATTTATATTCTGACCTATTTAGATTTAAATATGTCAGAGTGGCACTCAGTTGGTGATGATACATGCCATTAACAGAGCTGTCAAGAGACTGACAAAAGGATCATATTTAAAAACTAGAAATTTTCCGCTTGATTTATGCGAGTTGGCAGTGAATCCTCGAAGAAGTTAGAAGACCCCTGACAAAGTCACTTATGCTCTGACAAGAAATTGAAATATAAGTAGAAAAAGCACTCAAAGAACGCAGTCCTCTGCCAAGGCAGAGGGTCATTTAATTTATTTTAACTTTTGTTATGCTCCCGTCATTGGTAGACCTTCACCTTTTAACATGTATAGGACCTTGGTTTATCATAAGGAAGTTCATCCCGATGTCAGAGTTAGTTTTGATCAGAATTATAATACTTGTAAATAAAAGTTGTGCATATGTCAAAAGTAGAAATAGAAATTTTAAACCCCAATCTGTATCTTATTTCTTGTCTTGGGACCCACTGGTGGCTGAAGTAGAAAAGGCACTCAAAGAATGCAGTCCTCTGCCAAGGCAGAGGGTCATTTAATTTATTTTAACTTTTGTTATGCTCCCAGGCAAATGAAGAAATCAATGGCTTGGAACAAAATTCACCCACAATCATCCATTTTTATGTCAGCAAATCTTCCCCATGCTTATGTGCATACACATGCACAAAGTTTGCTGGAGAAATTTTTAAAACAACAAATTTTGTGGTTATAAGGCGTTCATAACTTGATCAAGTGGAATATTTAAGGTAATCATATTAGTCAGATTACCTTTTGTGATACCTCTTTTTTCAACCTTAAGGTGGCCCTAATGGCAAAAGTGGCATCAGCACCTCCAAAAATTTATCGCTTGTTACCTTCCCAAATGTTAGCATAATCTGAAAATGTCAACAAAATTCACCAATAAGTTTCTGAAGAATGCCCCATTTTTGTGAGATTAAGGTGACCTTAACATATTAAATGTTGAAAAATGAATGTCAGAAAATAATAGACTTGGTCCCTCAGGATGACCTGCAATACACATACATAAAGTTTGCTAGAGAAATTATGAAACAACGAATAGTGTGACTTTAAGGTGGCCACAACTTGAAAACAGACAGTCGGACAAGCCCCAAAGATTACATAACCTCTGCTGGGGGGAGGTAAAAAAGCTGTTTATTCCGACTCTACTATGACAATGAGGTTATTGTGCCTGACTGGGCATATCTTTCATGGGGCAGTTTCACTTCTAATGATGGTCCGTGAAATTTATTTTTGATCAGGACAAATTTTCTGTTCCAGGAGCTTTGCACCCAAATTTTATATCTATATATTTTTCTTTTTACTCTTCAAGGTCTGGTACTGGTGCTACCCAGAACATCTACATAGTGCTCCAGGATTTGCTTCCAGATCCCCCTGAATGTACCTGTATGTACCAGGATGTGTCCTCAAACAACATATGTAGACACCAAGTACATACAAAACTGCTTCCAGTTAACTCACGGATGGACAGGGATTGCTCCCAAACGTGACCATGTACAGAGGCTCCCATCCTGTCCAAATTTAGGGAAGGACACCAGAAAACTGTCCCGGTAATGAAAGTATCATAAAGAACCCATTACAGTCCCCATATAAACCCATACTGGACAAGCTCTGGATGACATAAAATTCACTCCCGACTACTCCTGGAAATTATATGTAATACCTAATGTTTTGGGACATTGTCTGATGGGCCTGAAATAGCCAAGATTCAGTCAGTATGCTCCTTGATCATTTAGGTAGGCCTCCAGGATGCTGCTCCTAAAAATTGCCTAAAAAGGCCCAAATCATCTTGTTCTTAAGGTACCATACGGCAATTCATACACATAAATGGAACTGGGTACTAAAGCTTTGGTAAATTGTCATTTTAATGTGTGAAATCAGTTACTAATTAAGTCCAATACTACAATGTAAGTTTTTTTACAACCATGATGTACTCTTAAAAGGTATATCTACTTAAAGGATGGAAAGAGTGCCTTATGAAGGCAAAGCCAACCTAGCATCTGATGTCACAGAGTAACAAACAATCAGCTATGTGTGTGCTTTGATTTTTTGACAGGAGGAAAATTATTAATAAAAGAGAAGAAGCACATAAGACAAAGTGGCTTCCAGTTGAACAGATATTGTGTAGTGCATATTTTTAGATGAACTGTGCAAAATGATATTTTATGTACATAAGAAGGGTTAAATAATATTTAAAAACTGTACAGTGAGAGAAAAAAGCGACACAAAAGGGATAACATACAAAACTTCTTTCCCCTTTGTTTATAGTTACCAAAACATTGGTTAAAAACATAATATAAAGCTTAATTTGAGATGGTGATATAGAAGAGTTTTAATCTACTTTTGTCATATTAATAATGTCTTAAAATATTCAATACACATTTTACAATTTTTTTTAATTTGCTAAAAAACACCAAAAAAGAACATTCAGAGTGCATACCTCCACCAAGACTCGAACACTCTTAAAATGTATGGATCCAGATATGATGGCGAATCATTACCAAAAATTATTATTATTTTTTTTTTGAAAAACAAATCCCGCCTACTGCAAAAATTTCTTTTGTAGTTGTGCTTTTTTTTAGTCATATTGCTGACATTCAAATAAGTAAACAGAATCTATTGATCAGACTACCTTCTTGGTGGAGGTAATTAAGTGCATATATTCATTGTCATACCTTCACTACGGATTGGATGTTATGCCCATGTCCCACAGCGGTAAATTTTAAAGGCGAATATCGGCGATTAGCAAATTCGCCAGTATTCTTGATGGATTCCTCATTATTCTTCATTACCAGTATTCACAGATTTTTTTCTGCAATCTTTAAGTCTGCCATGAGAATTTGCAGATTCTTCTATGTCATAGCTCTGTGGTAGGATATTCACCAACAAATCGTACTACCTTCTTGTTCTCCTTTCTTGTTCTTCTTTTATTGTAGAAGATTCTTCAAAGATTGCATTCATCCTCCCATACATACCTCCCAAGTTATGGAATCATCTTCCACATGATATTCACAGTGTTCCACATCTCTCGTGTTTCAACAGTCGACTAAAAATCTACCTATTTCAGAAATCATTTCCACCTTAGTTTCTAACTACCGAACACCAGATTGCCTCCCTGGGTACGACTTGGAATATGTCTAACGTCTTGATGATTCATGCCTTACAAACTGGATGGTGTGCCTTAGAATCCATAGAAACGGATATTAAGCACTTGGACAACTGATTGAATTAAATTGAATTGAATACTTGTAGCTAATTCGTGGGTAATTGTAGTCAAATCGCCAGATATCTTTATCAGTTCGTAGGCTATTTCCAGTATATTCTTGCTTTGTCAAGGGTTAATCTCAAGACAGTCGAAAAGCATCTTGGAACATCGTAGAAGGGTCGCAGAAGCATGAAGATCTTTTTTCATGTGACCACACTTTCCCGCCTCTTTTCGGCAAATGTTGGCCAATTTGAAGTCACCTCTAGTCTTCTATAGTCACTGAGATCATCACAGCAACCTCTCCACTGTGGGACCTCGGCATTAGCATTGTAAATTTTTCTCGTCTCCAATTCATGTTCAGCATGTAATGAATGGGCCATTTCAAATTCTTACTTTTCCCTGTTGCCTTTCGATAGACCCATGTGTACAACCATTGCATAAAAGTGTGAATCTATTTTGTAACTATAAATGTTTTCAGAGCCAATACAAATGTTTGGGAATGAGCAGAACTATTGCGGCTTACACCACATATCTGGCCAAGTTTTATTGATGGAGTCGTACCTTAATGCTACATTTTGGTACTCTATCAGGGTGTCTGATTAGAGGAATGTGACACCAGTTTAAGGAAAAAAGTAAGTCATACTTTTGTGAATAATGTCCAAGCATGCTCAGTCTGTAATCTCAGATTGACTAATATTAAGATAAGAAACAAGGAAAACCACTTGCAGAAGTGAATAGCAATTATTTTTGTCTCTTGAATTGGAAAAAAGTTAATGTTATGTGGGATATTCTTTTCTGAGTACTTTAAATCCTTTGAATTTGTCAATCTTAAATAATATTTTATATAAATATATTTTAGGTTTCTAGTAGTTTATAATAAATATAACTGCTTAGTCATCTATTTTAAATCTGTATTATAAACAGTAATTAATTGGGGATAGAAAAAAAGAGATAAATCTGTACTTATTTCTTACCTTAGCACAGAGCCCACAGCATTCTTATTCAGCATTTTAGTCACAGCCAATTTAAAAGTATTGTCATCCTGTTTTATCGCCTGTCCCCTGGGAAAAATAAACTATAGACAAGCGATGGGAAAAAGAGGATATTGTCCTTTTATCTTGAGTTACTTCTGATGGGATAATACTGCAAAAAGATTCAAAGAAAATGTAAGACACTGCAAGGCTTCTGCTTCTTGCTCTGAATAAATTCAGGACAAGCTCAAATTTGGCTTGGTATTTTGGTACAGGTCTCAATTTGGCACAAAATTGAAGTGAACAATGATAATTCTGTAAGCAAAGGTGGATAACTGGTACAAAATTATAGCTTCATAATCAGTATTTTCATTAGAGTATAAAACCTTGCCTATGTTTAAGTACAGAATTAAGACAGTTATTTAAAAATGTATTGAAGCCAGCTCAGGAGTAGCGAACCTTGCATTACCCCCCATCCCCGCTATATTTTTCTCATTAACCTTAAGTCTACAGACGCTCTGCTGTGGCTAATAAGCTATCTAGATTTTAAGATAATTATTTAATCATACAGGCCGACTATTCTGCACCTCTACATGCTGTCATGGTGAGCTCTTGCATACGTTAGTTCATTCAATAATACATAGAACCCTGGTTTAAAACCAATAAGATATTAAATGGTTACATAGAAATTCACTAGATATGCACTAAGATTTTTCACTAATTGACTATATCATTTACACAGGATCATTTTCGTTGGCTGTCAGTAATCCGAGTCAATTTGCTGTGATTGTGTTGGTGATGGTTTAAGTCCATCAGTTAGTGACACTGGTGTCATCTGTTGATGGATTCCATTTTTATCTCAAATCACTTAAGGAATCTGATATTTACCATTTATGACACATAACGGACGTGCAACTTACAATTAAAATAGATCTAAAGCCTGATTTGAACATTCTCTGTCATCATTAATACACACCTGCTGGCCATGTCAGAAGACAAACAGGCGTCTGCCTCTTCCCAGTTGCTCAGTGTAATCTTGTGTCACTATGGCCAGAGCCACTTTCCAGTAAACATTTTTAGGTTTTGCAAACGTTTGATAGGAAACGTTTGGCAAAGGTTAAAAAATTATGGGTATGAAAACCATTATAATACATGTAGAATGTTTTTAAAACGTTTTATGTATACTGTTTATTAAATGTTTAATGACAGATGTTAGAAAAATGTTACAAATGAACATAATAATGTCTGAATAATAATGGGGTCAGAGGTCAAATTCAATATCTTTTTAAGGTTGCTCACTGATGAAAATATTATTTTATTATTTTAATATTGTACGATAGTGGCTTAGAAATTGTGCCCCCATTCCATTCTTACTGTTAGGGATTGCATGCTGGGCAAACTTTTACAAAGTCTTCTAAAATCCCCTATTATTGCTCACCGCCATCTTCGTTTGGACATGTTTGAAGGTGAAGGTGCAAAAATATAGGTTTAAAAAGCGTTTTTGATGTTTTGAATTTTTTTAAAACATTTGACAAGTAATGTTGTTTAAACATTTTATGTGTACTGTTTATCAAACATTTTATGATGAATGTTTGAAAAACATTTCAGGCAAAACCTTCATTTCTTCAGCTATTTTATAAATAGTTTAAAAACATTTCCAGTCAAACCTAGCTTGTTGAGTTATTTTATAAATGTTTAATAAACGTTTTCAGTAAAAATGTTTTTATAGAGAATGTTTATTGAATGTTTTTTTAACATTACAGCATAAACGTTTACTTGAAAACATTTAGAAAACCTTAAGATAGGGTTTTAAAAGGTTTTAAAAACGTTTTGTAAACATTTAAACCATTTAAAAACATTTATTATGTTTACTGGGTTGCTGTGCCTTCATGCATGTCTTTCCTAACAGTGCCCATGTGTTGTGTCCGAAACTACAGACAAATGGTTTTGACCCTAATGTGATTACGGGCTCAGTTTGTGACAAAACATTTGAAAGTTCAAATTCCCTTCAACTTAGACATTAAATATGACTGCTTTTTTAAAGAAATTTTTTGGAATGGATCAAAATTAAAAATACATCCTGTTTTGCAACATGACATTAATATGTGGATATAGGCTTAAATTTAGCATCCAGTCTGTGTATGTAGTGTATTCAAATCCATTTTACTGCCGTCAAAGAGGCTATGTTTCGATCAGTTGGTTTGTCTGTCACTGTAACTGCAAAACTAATAAAATAACTACATGAAATTCATGTGGTTAGGGATGATGTTCTGCATAGCCTTGGTGGAAGTCTATGGGTGGTTTCAAGTAAGCGCTGAGTTAAGAACAAAACTATCTGATTAGTAACTTAAAATGTTGAGTTCTTTGGTTCATCCAGTGCGGGCTATAACACTCGCTAGTTAATATATTGCCATGTCATTCGTATACAGCCCTCATGTTTTAACTATTACACATAAATGTATTCGTTTACACACCTTGCTGCAACATTTGTCATGCACCAAAACATGGACTACATTCATCTGGATAAATGATTTCACTGGTTCGATCCAACTACAAATGGTTTGCAAAATCTACATGTATTTCAACCAGATTTTACCCTTGTATTTAAACTGAGTTCACCTGCTGATTTCAACATGACTTTAACTGTTTGATCAAACTAAAAACAGTTTGCAAAATCTACATATATTTCAACCAGATTTCACCGTTGGATTCAATCTGATTGCAAAGTTACGCTGGGGTCAAACCGGTGTTGACCCTGTCGTACTACACATGTACAGTACTGGCAATCTTCCAGTAAATACCCAAAATCAATATTTTGATCTTAAATTCTATTGCTAGTGCCTTTCTACCAGTAAACGGCCATGCTTTAGAAAATATTTAAAGTTTATATTGTCAGCTTGTCAGACTACATTCATCTGGATAAATGATTTCACTGGTTCGATCCAACTACAAATGGTTTGCAAAATCTACATGTATTTCAACCAGATTTTACCCTTGTATTTAAACTGAGTTCACCTGCTGATTTCAACATGACTTTAACTGTTTGATCAAACTAAAAACAGTTTGCAAAATCTACATATATTTCAACCAGATTTCACCGTTGGATTCAATCTGATTGCAAAGTTACGCTGGGGTCAAACCGGTGTTGACCCTGTCGTACTACACATGTACAGTACTGGCAATCTTCCAGTAAATACCCAAAATCAATATTTTGATCTTAAATTCTATTGCTAGTGCCTTTCTACCAGTAAACGGCCATGCTTTAGAAAATATTTAAAGTTTATATTGTCAGCTTTATGTCTTCTTTAAAAAATATCCAAAGGTCATACAGTACAATTAATTAATGCTTTGATTTTGCTGTTCAACATTTTTTTTGTTAACATGCCACATGTGAGATCACTCCTCTTAACTAGAGAGGAAAGATATGGAGGACGACATAAGGCATTTTTAACTCTTTGTAGTCTGACAGTATATGCCTTCTTTGTGTGATAAAGTAGTGAATTACAGTAATCCAGGCGAATGCTTACCATGGCCTTTGCCACCTTTACAGCTGTTTCATGATTTAGGTACCTGCGGACCCTTCATAGTTCCCATAGATGGTATTAACATGTGCGACATAGATTAGCCATGTGTCTTTGCATTGAATTGTCAGCACCCAGGATGACACCAAGGTTTTTGACCAATTCATCTGGTTCCGTGACATTGCCAAGGAAACTTACTGGGAATGATGACTTCATGGAGATTTTATCATCACCAATTACTATGAATTTCCATAAGGATTTAATTTAAGTTTACCTCAAGGCAGTTTGCCAGTTCAGTGGTGCTAGAATCAAAGTTCCTAGAGTCAACTTCCAAGCAAATTTGTGTATCGTCTGCATATAAGTGATACTTAACATTAAATTTAGACATGACTAAACTAAGAGGGGTTGTATATAGGGTAAAAAGCAGTTGGCCCAGCACTGAGGCCTGAGGAACTGCATAAGGGAGCTGAAAAGCATCTATTTTGATCCTCTCTTTCCTTGAGTTGAGGTATGACTGAACCCACTTGAGCACAACCCCATCAATGTCGTGCCAATGCTGAAGGCAGTCTAATATGATTGAGTGATTTGTTGTGTTAAATGCTGCAGATAAGTCCAGAAGGACTAATCCAACAGCACTACCCTTATCCATTGAGGTGGCAATATCATGCTGTATTTTCAGCAAAGCCATTTCAATAGTGTGAAAAGCTCTATATGGAGACTGATTTACTTTGGATATACCCTTGTGAGCAATGTGCTCATTCCTTTGCTTAGCCCCAGCTTTCTCTATAAGTTTGGAGATGTAACTGAGGTTGGATACTGGTCAATAATTCTTGAGGGTGTTTCTATAAAGACCAATATTTTTCAGCAAGGGTGTGACATGTGCAGTCTTGAAACAGGATAGGAAACTGCCCTCCTGTAAGGAGTAGTTCACAATATTTTAAATAGGAGTCAAGAGTACACTGATACAATCAAGGACCAATGATGTTGGCACTGGGTCCAAGTCACATGATTTATTTGAGGTAGACTTAATGAATTTCGTCCTCTGACGTGGTCCGGAAAGCAACAAACTTATTTTTGTAGGAACCTAGAACAGAGGGATCGGCATCATTAGACAATAATCCAGACCTTAGTTTAGCAATTTTATCTGCAAAATACTTAGCAAAAGTGTTGGTTAAACTGTTGATAGTAGTATGAACTGGGAGTACAATTTTTGGTGATCTATGGAGGACTTTCTTTATGGAATTCCACAATGCCTTGGGGTTATCCTCATTTTCCCTAACCATGTTACTGTAGTATTTGATTTTTGAACTTTCCAAGAGGTGGTTCAAATGGTTCACTGGGGCTCTATACCTACTGCGATTTATGGCAGAGTTGTCCCTTTGCCACTCCCTTTTGAGTTTGTGTTTGTGTCTTTCTGCTGCCAAAATCTTGCTGTTTATGAAGCCTTTATTGATATGTTAAGGAGTTTTGCGTTTCATGTGTAGGTGCATGCTTGCCAAGTAAATTCCTAAGTGTATGAAAATATTGGTTTGCTAAATGACTTACTTTTTTGTAAGGAGCCTGGATGAGCTTATAATTTGCAACATCAGTTATGAATTCACATTTATCCTGCAATAATTTCTGACCAGATATATTGTTGTGAAAAAGAGAGCCAGGTGATCTGATATGCTATCCTTCACATCATGACAAACTGATTAACAGAGATACTTGCTAGTACAAAGTACATCAAGGATATGTCCATGTGTGTAGGTGTTGACACATGTTGGATAAAATCAAAATCTGACAGCACTGAGTTGAAATTATCGGTCCAGCAGTTTTGACTGTCAATATGGATATTGACATCTCCTAGGATGATGTTTTCTTGTGGTGACAAAGCAGCCACTTCCATGAAACTGTTAAATTCCTGAATGAATTTACATTTGCTAGTGCTCGGAGGTTGGTAGATGACATGTACTATGAGCTGGCTTGACTGACTCTGATAGTTTGATAGTGATATGCTCAAAAGTGGCTTGCTGATCAGTTTGACAAAGCATGCAATCAATGTCGTTCCTGACAAAGACAGCAACTCTTCCTCCTTTCTTGTTTCTCTGTGGAATGTGGTGGACCTGGAAACCTTCAGGGGTTACTTCATCCAATAGGCCTTGTTAGTCTGATGACCTTAGCCAAGTCTCAGTGACACCAATGATGTCAAAATCGTTTGACGAAACAAAATCACTAAAGGGAAAAACTTTGTTTCTCAATGACTGAGCATTTAACAGACAGGTTTAAATGTATCTGATTGATGGACCTGGATTTAAGTTAATGTCACCAGAAAGAATTAGGATGATGGACCACCGTGGGTTGACATTTCTGAAACAGTGTGCCACTTGATGACAGTGGGCCTGCAGGGCAACAAAAGCAATGCTGTTGTCCAAAGAGGAGAGTAGACTTGGGTGAATAATTTTTAGTGGTGACAATTTATTTTCAATAGTTGACCGAGCAGTCAAAAAGATGGCAAAACAGTTCCAAAAAGTGCAATGCATGACCAACAGAGACCAAAAATTAAATTTACAAAAGGTGCACCCACCTTTTCCACATACAAATGTGTCTTTTGCAGTTGAACCAAAAACAAAAGTTGATAGACTGTGAAGCAGTGGAAGATGAGTGCATTAAATGGGATATATTAAACTAAAAATAAACAGTGGAGTGAAAATATGAATTGACGACCAAACATACAATATTTCTATGATATATCACTATTTTAGTGCTTCTTTGTGTGTGTGTGCAAATATCTTTCTATGTCTTTTTAAATTAGATTAATATGTGTGTGTGCTTCCTTAAAGGGTTGTACTTAGAATTAAAACAAATCTTTAACAATGCTTTGTCATTATCATTCCTTCCCACCATTGTGATCATGAGTTCAAACCTAGATTATGACAAAATATCAATTTCATTGAAGCATGGTCCTGATATGACCCCAGTTGTTGAAAAGAAACTGAACTTTTTCGCTAACCTTGTAAAAAAGATCAATGATATCCGAGTGGATTTTAAAAAGGCATTGCCTTAGATAGTTCAGTGATAAATGTTATTGTCTAACATCCAAAGTTGTTAACATTTATACTATGGTTTGGCATTAAATATTCCACAATGAAAAATTTTTTAGTGTGTGTACGTACTATTATCTTGATATGTTTTTTTTAATATAGATCAAAATATGTATGTGCTTTCCTTAAAAGGTTGTAAGTAGAATTTAAAAAAAACATTTAACAAAGCCTTGTCACTATCATTCCTCCTCACCATTGTGATCACGAGTTCAATTCCAGAATTTAACAAAATATGAATTTTGTCTAAGCATGGACCTAATATGACCTCAGATGTTGAAGATAGTTCAGTAATAAATGTTATTGTCCAATATACAAATTTGTAAACATATAAGCTGTGACTTTTGGTTAATTAGTCCACAATGACACTTGATGGGAATGACCTACCTGACACTTGATGGGAATGACCTACCTGACACTTGATGGGAATGACCTATCACTATTTTACATTGATTCACTTGGTGTATAAAGCATTGACAGTTGAACCGCAAGGAATTATCAGGTGGGCAATAATAACCATTCAATGATAAACAACAGTTCAGCTAGTATCTGAACATTCTATGATCTTTAATCTATTGGTTTGTCAAAGTTTATCACAAACAGTTCATAACAATAAAAGAAAGTAAGTACAGACCAGTTTGCTATGAAAAAAATAAAAATTTTAAAATTGAAAATACAAAAATCAAGTCTCCCCTGGCGAATGCTAAAACACTTGGGTCTAATTACATTATCCTTGTGTGAAAGGCATATGGAACAAGAACTTTAGTATAAAAAATATCTATCAATAAAGAGAAGGAAAAAACATATGTGGATTTGATTTTCTTTTGTTCTTTATGCCTGAGAAAGTCATACTGAAACAATAATAAAAACCCTTATTATCAAGGTCTTTGTACAGAAACCTTGGTAAGTCTCATTTGTCCTTGGGTTTGACCTCAAAAACTTTACTTTAAAGTCAGACAGCTAGATCATAACATCCACCATGTTACCATCAACCACAACATTAGTCAAATATAGGGTGAATATGCTATGCCTGAGAAACTGTGTATGGACAAATGAATTTTATTTTTGAGTCATGCTTTATAATTTACTACATCCCCATGTGCTTATTGAAGTATAGCTGTAAGTGGAATTCAGATTATAATTGGGATACGGGTTATGGTGGTTGTCACCAAAGCCTGTTTACATTTGATTTACTAAGGTTTTTCATGTGATGAACACAAACCTGATTTTATTCATAAAAATGACCAGAGTTATCATTGCAGGGTGATTAAAACATAGCCTGGGTTGCAGTTTGTTTAACTATTTAACGCTCATGTCATATGTGATTTACTTAATTCAAAACATTTTATGGAATCTGAAAATATTTAAATTAAAAACCCTCCAACATAACCTAATTGTTGAATTGCAATATCTAAACATACAGCACAACTAAAGTAACTTATTTTCCCACTTGCAGATGATAAGTTTTATTGTCTGATAAGTTAGCTATTTTAATATGTGCATTCCATTATAACTCACATTAACAAAATACAGGCCTAGGGTCACCTTACACAGTTGGTATATATTGCCAGGACATCCCTATAGGACTTAACTTTAACTTTAGTTGCTGATTCATTCAAATTTTTAAGGTCTGCCAAATGCTTTTCTTCTCCATTTTTATGTGACTCATTACTCCTTAAGTACTCCATTGAGGGAACCACACTCTGAACCAGACTAGCTGCTGTATCAAGACCATGTTTTGATCAGAATGTTGTGCTTGAACTGCGATGGCCCAACCTTTGTGTATTTGACTATAACCAGGCATGGATCAGAGCTCTCAGTTCTGGTACCAGACCAGAATATTGCATTGTGAGTAGTCATGCTCAGTTAACTTCACTATAAAAGCCAGACTTGGATTAATATTGGCGCCACAATCGTTAAAACTTTGAAGACATTGCATGTTTTTGAACCCACTCTGGTTAATTCTCCCCTTCAGTTTATAATTGTCGGGTACTCAGCTACT
This sequence comes from Sabellastarte sp. h YS-2021, assembly GCA_964017235.1. Taxonomy (NCBI): domain Eukaryota; kingdom Metazoa; phylum Annelida; class Polychaeta; order Sabellida; family Sabellidae; genus Sabellastarte; species Sabellastarte sp. h YS-2021. The sequence continues at coordinate 22,955,527 of OZ024928.1, forward strand.
TTTTCTGTGTTTCAGGTACTTAACTGAAAAAAAATTAAGCAAGTGGTGGTGTAGCAAGGCCACACTCCTGCTACTTGAGTGAAGCTGCTGACAGGAGGGCTACCAGCAGAGTGCTTAGTTATCAATTGTGATTACTAAATGCAAGACAGTTGTTGGGGTAACTAATATCAGTTACGTTTTAAGTAACCTTTTCCATCATCACTGGTTCTAGGTCAGTTACTTTGAGAGAGATTGGGGGCTGTATTGCTCAGTTCCTGTAGGGCGACCCCTGAATCTTTAAGTGGAATGATATTATAGGTAGCAGTAGTGATTGGGACTGTATTGTCCTTGTATACTTATTAACGAATTTGGTATACGATTTGCTTTAACTGTAAGGATTGCAGGTTACTGATTTAAGATTACCATTTAAGATTATTTTTTTGATTTAAAATTATTTATTGGTTGTATGTGAATTTGCGGTTCAGTACCTTTATGTTAATACTGATCACATTTATTGGTTTTAGTCTAATCTTATGTTAGGTATGGTTGAACTTTGTCCTTAGCATGTTAATTGCATTTGATATTTGTGGTTTTTGATATTATGCTATTCTCTCCTTTGAGGTCTTGTAATGCTGTAACTAATTCTGTGATGTATTATATTTTACCTCTTGACCCCTATATGACCTTTATAATTCTTATCCTGTTTAGTTATAACTTCTTTTAACAGTTATTTTAAAGTAAATTTTGCCAACCTGAGGTCGTTCAGTGTTGTAATTGTTTCTGTGATAGTGTTGACTGTGACTTCTTGACCTTTATCTGGTGTGACTGGTACAGGTCTTACATTTTAAAATTCTAATTACTAATTTTATATTTCTTTATCTATAACAATCTTAGGCTTATGTTTACCATGGATAGATGCATCTGTGATGTGTTATGTTCCTCACGTGTTATTCTTCAAGTATTCTAATGTTGTAGCCATTTTCTGTGATATGTTAATTTACCTTGACCTCTATATGACCTAAATGATTCTTATCCTGTTTAGTTGCAATGTCTTTTATGTGAGTTTCTTTTAAAGTAATCTTTGCGAATTGGAGGTCTGTCAGTGTTGTAACTGTGTTAAAGTGATAATTTGAATGCAACCATTTTATATCTGTTGGGACCAACACAGGTCTCAAGTTATTCCACTGTTAATATGCTAGTCATATTTCTGTTAACTGTAACTGCATTCCTGTTGTGGATTCGCTGTTAAAATGTTTATTCTTTAAGTGACATGTCTCAGATTCGTGTACTACTTGTTGCTATAGTTGGATGGTTCATTTTTTTTCTGTACAATTATAAATTACCATGTCATCACTTTAACATTTTAACTCATTCATTTATTGCTGGCACAGGCCCACCTTGATCATGTACTCTCATTTTCTTCCAATCTGTATGAGGTTCATTTACCTCCTTTAGGTAAGGTTAGCCTAAACTTAATTTAAGGTGACATTATGCCAGTTTTTGATGACAATATGAATTGTAAATTCTTTATTCATTAAAAATGTTAATAAATATATTAACCAGCAATGTCTCTTTAACTTTGATCCTTTGGGTCTGTTGATCCATTTCACCTTTGGTCAGAACTCGAGGAACTAAGCCAATCTGTTCTAATGCAGCCTTGGTAAACTGCACCCGCTTGTCTACAGAATCAATTTTCTCCCCCTAAATACATTCTTTTTAAAGAATTTTTTTAGAAATATCACTGGAAGGTAACTGATGTGCAGCACTAGAAAAGGACTCACCTGCTTTTGCATTTCGTCCCCACCGGTCGGGCATGTTTATCCATCTACTTTAAGCAACAGAATACACTAGGCATCTTTAAAATCATCACTGAGCAGAAATAAAAATTATAAAATTAACTAAAATATAAAATAACTTTCAAAAGTGAACAAATATGTCTACTGCTCAGTTCAAAACATGTATTCTTCTTAAAATTCAAATGAGGTGCTAATATTATACAAAGGCTGACTTTTGTACTGAGAACCACTGACCATTGCAATGCATTGCAATAGCCTGGTAATAGACTTGAAAGCTCTGCCCACTGTGTGGTGAATGCCCTACTTATTATATTTTATGAAATTTTTGTTGTTTCTTTGTTGTTTTAGAACTCATAGAAAGTGTAAGTCTTTTATTAAACTATTTTGGGGACAAAAATCCTGGGTGAATCAAATTGTCAGAGTGAGTATAGGCTCAAAATTAAACGGTAGAATTCATCTAAATTTAGCAAATGTCTGTTCCACTTATTTTAAGGTACAGGCGTATTTTGAACAATTTATATTCTGACCTATTTAGAATTCAATATGTCAGAGTTGCACTCAGTTGGTAATGATACATGCCATTAAGAGAGCAGTCCAGAGACTGACAAAAGGATCATATTTAAAAACTAGAAATTTGCTGCTTGCTTTATTGCAAGCTGGCAGTGCATCCCCGAAGAAGAAGTTATAAGAAGTCCCCTGACAAAGTCACTTATGCTCTGACAAGAAATTGGAATATACATAGAAAAAGCACTCAAAGAATGCAGACCACCACCAAGGCAGAGGGTCATTGGATTTATTTTAACTTTTGTTATAGTCCCAGGCAAATGAAAAAATCAATGGCTTGGAACAAAATTCACCCACAATCATCCATTTTTATGTCAGCAAATCATCCCCATACTTATGTGCATACACATGCACAAATTGTGCTGGAGAAATTTTTAAAACAATAAATTTTGTGGTTATAAGGTGTTCATAACTTGATCAAGTAGAGTATTTAAGGTAATAATATTAGTCAGATTACCTTTTGTGATACCTCATTTTTCTGCTTTAAGGTGACCTTAACGGTGGAAGTGGCATTAGCACCTCCAAAATTTTATCACTTGTTATTTACCCAAATGTTAACATTATCTGAAAATTTCAACAAAATTCACCAACAAGTTTCTGAAGAATACCCCATTTTTGTGAGTTTAAGGTGACCTTAACATATTAAATGTTGGAAATGTAATTTCGGAAAATAATAGAATGACCTGCATTACACATACAGAAAGTTTGCTACAGAAATTATGAAAGAATGAATGGTGTGACTTTAAGGTGACCATAACTTCATATAAATGGAATATTTAAGGTTGTCATGAAGTCAGATTACATATTTATTCTGATACTGTGGCATATAAACCAGGTACGATAGACCAAAATTAGCCACAGTGCGAGTTAGGGTTAAAAAAAACCCTAATGTTTTGACTTTAAGGTGGCCATAACACTAGTGGTGGTGGCATTGACACCTCCAAAATTTAATCACATTTTACTTTAGCAAATATGGACTCTCTCTGAAAATTTGAGGAAAATCCATTTATAACTTTTTGTGTTGTGCTGTTCACTAACAAACAGACTGACAGACAAACCCCAAAGATTACATAACCTCCCCTGGGGGAGGTAAAAAGGCTGTTTACCCCGACTCTATTATGACAATGAGGTTATTATGCCTGGCTGCGCATATCTTTCATGGGGCTGTTTCACTTCTAATGATGGTCCGGGAATTTATTTTTTGGTCGGGACAAATTTTCTGTTCCAGGAGCTTTGCACCCAAATTTTATATTTATATATTTTTCTTTTTACTCTTCAAGGTCTGGTACTGATGCTACCCAGAACATCTACATAGTGCTCCAGGATTTGCTGCCAGATCCTCCTGAATGTACCTGTATGTACCAGGATGAGTCCCCAAACAACATATGTAGACATCAAGTACATACAAAACTGCTTCCGGTTCACTCACAGATGGACAGGGATTGCTCCCAAACGAGACCATGAATGGAGGCCCCCATCCCATACAAATTTAGGGAAGGACAGCAGGGAACTCTCCCTGGTAATGAAAGTATCATAAAGAACCCATTACAGTCCCCATGTAACCCCATACTGGACAAGCTCTGGATGACATAAAATTCTTTTCCCTCCCGACCTCATGGAATTTACTTGTAATACCTAGTGTTTCGAGACTTTATCTGATGGGCCTGAAGTAGCCAAGATTCAGTCAGTATGTTCCTTGATAATTTAAGTAGGCCTCCAGGATACTGTGCCTAAAAATTGCCTAAAACGGCCCAAATTATCTTGGTTTTAAGGTACCATACGGCAACTCATCCACATAAATGGAACTGGGTTCTAAAGCTTTGGTAAAGTGTTTTTAATGTGTGAAATCAGTTCCAAATTAAGTCCAATATTACAATGTAAGATTTTTTTGCAACCACGATGTACTCTTAAAAGGCATCTCTGCTGAAAGGATGGAAAGAGGGCTTTATGAAAGCAAAGCCAACCTATCATCTGATGTCACACAGAGTAACAAACAATCATCTACGTGTGTGCTTTGATTTTTTGACACAAGGAAAACTATTAATAACAAGAGCACTGAGAGAGAGTAGACCTCCGCCACGGGAGCTAGATGACATGTACCAAATGATATTTTAAGTACATGATAAGGGTTTAATAATACTTGGAAAAAATATACAGCCTGAGAAAAGGCGACAGAAAAGGGATAACATACCATGAAGCTTGTTGTCGCCATGAAGCTTGTTTCCCCTTTGTTTATAGTTACAAAAACACTGCTTACAAACAGATAATATGAAGCTTAATTTGAGAAGGTGATCCAGAAGAGTTTTAATCCACTTTTGTGATATTAATAATGTCTTAAAATATTCAATACTACGGAAGAGGAGTAGACAATTAGACATTTTTTTATCTCGATTTAGTTAGTCGAGATACTAACTCGATAAATTGACTTAATAAGTCGAGTTAGTTAGTCGAGATACTAACTCGATAAATTGATTTAGTAAGTCGATAAATTGTCTTAGCTATCTGGATTTATCGTCTTACTATCTTGGCGAGTCATTACCAAAAATTATTATTATTATTATATTTTTTATCGACTTAGTTATCTCAATTTTATCAACTTACTTTCTCGATAAATCAACTTAGGTATCTCGATTTATTGAAATACAAAGTCGAAAAATCTACTTATGTATTTAAATATTTCAATGTTTCACCTTGAATCATCAGTGAATAGAAGCCATGACTTTGACCTGAAATGTAATCTAATAGAATCTTTATATCACCTAATCTCCATCAAGGCAATTTTCTTTTTAAATGTAATCTACCCTGTTGCTAATTATCACTTAAGAAGTAAACTAATATGAATAATTGTCTAAACGAGTGTCTTTATGACATGGGTTAAAGAAATTCATAACAACATCCAAATTGCTTTGATATGTATAGGTCACACTTTGTCAAACTTTTGAAACAAACTAAACATGATCATATAAATCATTAACCATTATTTGCAAATCAGGAGAACAAGGTTACGATTAAAGGATGCTAACCTGATACAGGTATATCCAATGTACTTTTCATAAATAAATGCTAGCATTAGAATCTTTCATCTGATGGAGATTAAGCACTATAAAAGTATTCTTATTGCATCATTTTTTCTTGTTTTTTTACCGTGGGAAGAGTTTGCATGTTGCCAAGTTGGCCATATTGCTGAGAGCTGAATTGACAAAGGGCTAATTTGTCCAGCCCCCTGTTAATGGGTTCTTATAATGCCCTGTATCTCCTTTCGGATCTGAAAACTTATTGGTAATGATGTGGTTTGAATCTTTTGGTTAGTTCACATTTGACCTTGGTCCCCTCTTTCCAGACCTATTATGGTCCTTGATGTACAATGCCTATCGCACCTTAAAATTGGTATCAGAGGTTTTGATGTGAAAACATACATCAAACCACATTGTATAAATGTCTTAATGGGGTCATATTTGATCTTGGAGACTACTTTCAAGGTCTAATGTGGTCCTTCATACTTTGAATGCCCTGTACCTCCTTTTTAATTGGTCCTTGAGCTAAGTCGATTTATCGAGTCAGTAAGTCGATAAATTGAGATTGCTAACTTGATTTATCGAGATACTAAGTCAATAAATCAAGATACCTAAGTCAATTTATTGAGATAGTAAGTCGATAAATCGAGATAACTAACTCAGAGAGTGCATACTTCCACCAAGGCTCGAACACCCTTAAAATGTATGGATCCAGATATTGTGGCGAATCATTGCCAAAAATTATTATTATTATTATATTTTTGAAAAACGAATCCCACCTACTGCAAAAAAATCTTATGCTGTTGTGCTTTTTTTAGTCATATTGCTGACATTCAAATAAGTAAACAGAATCTATTGATCAGACTACCTCCTTGGTGGAGGTAATTAAGTGCATATATTCTTTGTCATAGCTCCACTACGGATTGAATATTATGCCCATGCCCCACAGTGGCAAATTTTAAAGGCAAATATCAGCGATTAGCAAATTCGCCAGTATTCTTGATGGATTCCTCATTATTCTTCATTGTGTTCAGTTTTCTTCATAATTCGCCACTTCATGGCGACAACAAGCTCATGTTCAAAAGCATTACCAGTATTCTCATATTTTTTGCAATCTGTAAGTCAACCATGAGAATTTGCCACTGTTGGTAGCAGATTCTTCTATGTCATAGCTCTGTTGTAGGACATTCACCAACAAATCGTACTGCCTTCTTGTTCTCCTTCCTTGTTCTTCTTTATTGTAGAAGATTCTTCAAAGATTGCATTCATCCTCCCATACTTGTAGCTAATCCGTGGGTAATTGTAGTCAAATCGCCAGATATCTTCAGCAGTTTGTATGCTATTCTCAGTATATTCTTGCTCAAGGGTTAATCTCAAGACAGTCAAAAAGCATCTTAGAACATCGTAGAAGGGTCGTAGAAGCATGAAGATCTTTTTTCATGTGACCACACTTTCCCGCCTTTTTTCAGCGAATATTGGCCAATTTGAAGTTGCCACTATTCTTCTATATTCACTGAGATAATCACAGCAACCTTTCCATTGTGGGACCTCGGCATTAGCATTGTAAACTTTTCTTGTCTCCAATGCATGTTCAGCATGTAATGAATGGGCCATTACAAATTCTTACTTTTCCCTGTTGCCTTTCGATAGACCCATGTGTGCAACCATTGCATAAAAGTGTGAATCTTTCCCAAGATCTGGCATAAATGTAACTATTTTGTAACTATAAATGTTTTCAGAGCCCATACAAATGTTTGGGAATGAGCAGAATTTTGTGGCTTACACCACATATCTGGCCAAGTTTTATTGATGGAGTCGTACCTTAATGCTACATTTTGGTAGTCTATCAGGGTGTCTGATTAGAGGAATGTGACACCAGTTTAAGGAAAAAAGTAAGTCATACTTTTGTGAATAATGTCCAAGCATGCTCAGTCTGTAATCTCAGATTGACTAATATTAAGATAAGAAACAAGGAAAACCACTTGCAGAAATGAATAGCAATTATTTTTGTCTCTTGAACTGGAAAAAAGTTAATGTTATGTGGGAGATTCTTTTCCAAGTACTTTAAATCCTTTGAATTTGTCAATCTTAAATAATATTTTATATAAATCTATTTTAGGTTTACAGTAGTTACATAATAAATATAACTGCTTAGTCATCTATTTAAATATGTATTATAAACAGTAGTTAATCAGGGATAGGAAAAAAGAGATAAATCTGTACTTATTTTTTACTTTAGCATAGAGCCCACAGCATTCTTATTCAGCATTTTAGTCACAGCCGATTTAAAAGTATTGTCATCCTGTTTTATCGCCTGTCCCCTGGGAAAAATAAACTATAGACAAGAGAGGGGAAAAAGAGGATATTGTCCTTTTATCTTGAGTTACTTCTGATGGGATAATACTGCGAAAAGATTCAAAGAAAAAGTAAGACACTGCAAGGCTTCTGCTTCTTGCTCTGAATAAATTCAAGACAAGCTCAAGATTGGCTTGGTAGTTTGGTACAGGTCTCAATTTGGCACAAAATTGAAGTGAACAATGATAATTCTGTAAGCAAAGCTGGATAACTGATACAAAATTACAGCTTTATGAGTAGTATTTTCATTAGAATATAAAACATCTCCTATGTTTAAGTACAAAATTAATACAATTATTTAAAAATGTGTTGAAGCTAGCTCAGGAGTAGTGAACCTTGCATTACACCCCCTCCATCCCTGCTATATTTTTCTCATTAACCTTGAGTCTACAGACCCTCTGGTGTGGCTAATAAGCTATCTAGATTTTAAGATAATTATTTGATTATACAGGCCGACTATTCTGCACCTCTACATGCTGTCATGGTGAGGTCTTGCATACATTAGTTCATTCAATAATACATAAAACCCTGGTTTAAAACCAATAAGATATCAAATGGTTACATAGAAATACACTAAGATTTTTCATGAATTGAGTGTATCTTTTACACAAGATTATTTTCATTGGCTGTCAGTAATCCGAGTCAATTTGCTGTGACTGTGTTGGTGATGGTTTAAGTCCATCAGTTAGTGACACTGGTGTCATCTGTTGACGGATTCCATTTTTTATCTCAAATCACTTAAGGAATCTGATATTTACCATTTATGACACATAACGGACGTGCAACTAACAATTGAAATAGGCCTAAAGCCTGATTTGAACATTCTCTGTCATCATTAATACACACCTGCTGGCCATGTCAGAAGACAAACAGGTGTCTGCCTCTTTCCAGTTGCTCAGTGTAATCTTGTGTCACTATGGCCAGAGCCACTTCCCAGTAAATGTTTTAGGTTTTGTAAACGTTTGATAGGAAATATTTGGCAAAGGTTAAAAAATGATGGGTACGAAAACCATTTATAATACATGTAGAATGTTTTTAAAACGTTTTATGTATACTGTTTATTAAATGTTTTATGTATACCATTTATTAAACGTTTAATGACAAATGCTAGAAAAACGTTACAAATGAACATAATAATATCAGAATAATAATGAGGCCAGAGGCCAAATTCAATATCTTTTTAAGGTTGCTCACTGATGAAAATATTATTTTTATGTCTAAATTGTAAGACAGTGGCTTAGAAATTGTGCCCCCATTCAATTCTTACTTTTAGGGATTGCATGTTGGGCAAATTGTTACAAAGTCCTCTAAAATTCCCCATTATTGCTCACCGCCATCTTTGTTTGGACATGTTTGAAGGTGAAGGTTTAAAAATATAGATTTAAAAAACATTTTGGATAGAATCTTTTTAAAACATTTGACAAGCAATGTTGTTTATTCATTTTATGTGTACTGTTTATCAAACATTTTGTGATGAATGTTTGAAAAACATTTCAGGCAAAACCTTCATTTCTTCAGCTATTTTATAAATGTTTTAAAAACATTTCCAGTCAAACCTAGCTTCTTGAGTTATTTTATAAATGTTTAATAAACGTTTTCAGTAAAAATGTTTGTGTAGAGAATGTTTATAAAACGTTTTTAAAACATTACAGCATAAATATTTACTTGGAGAAAGGTTTAGAAAACCATAAGATAGGGTTTAAATAGCTTTTAAAAATGTTTTGTAAATGTTTAAACCATTTAAAATGTTTCTAATGTTTACTGGGTTGCTGTGCCTTCATGCATGTCTTTCCTAATAGTGCCCATGTGTTGCGTCCGAAACCACAGACAAACTATTTTGACCCTAATGTGATTATGGGCTGAGTTTGTGACAAAACATTTGAAAGTTCAAATTCTCTTCAACTTTTTTTTTAGGAAATTTTTTGGAATAGGTCAAAATTAAAAATAGGTCCCGTTTTGCAACATGACATTAATATGTGGTTCTGGGCATAAATTTAGCATCCAGTCTGTGTATGTAGTGTGTTCAAATCCATTTTACCACCATCAAGGAGGCTATGTTTGGATCAGTTTGTTTGTCTGTCACTGTAACTTCAAAACTAATAAAATAACTACATGAAATTCATGCCGTCAGGGATGATGTTCTGCATAGCCTTGGGCGAAGTCTATGGGTGGTTTCCAGTAAGAGCTGAGTTAAGAACAAAACTGTGTCATTAGTAACTTAAAATGTTAAGGTTTTTTGTTTTATCAAGTGTCAGGTTTTATCACTCGCTTATTACTATAGTGTCGTGTCACTGGTATACCGCCCCAGGTTTTAACCATTACACATATTATCATCTGACAACAATTTCAAATTTTGCTTCCATTGTGGCATCTCAAGTTAAACATTGGAAAAAAATGCAGTCATTTACACACCTTGCTGCATATGTACCATGCATCATAACACGGACTATGTTCATCTGGATAAATGTGAAAGCTCCTTTAGTTGTTCATACAACTACACAGCACTCTCGGTTTATTCTGTTGATAAAATCGGACTATACTGACACATTTAGGACAACCCTACAGGGGTGTTAGACCCCAAGAATATGGTGATTCACAGATCCAATTCTGAGACAATATAATCTGACATTCTGTTACTTAGAATTACTCTTATTTTAAGATATGTCCTGTTAAAAGTTCAGACAGAACAAACTTTATGAATAAGAACAACAAAATTTCTCAATTTTCATTTTAAATATTTTTAATATCTAACAGTGCTTTGAAGATCTGCATTGAAAACAGTAACACAGTACAGCTTTGCTTCATGTGTCATCAAATAGTTTTTTCTTCTTTTCAGAAAGAATGACACTGCAATCAGTAAGCTATTTTTTTATATTTTTACGGCAATAATTTTATTTATCGTTAAATTATGCAAATCTTAAAAAATACAAATTAGATTGTGAAAGAGGATATATTGGCAAAGCCCATTGGCATTGTCCGTTTACATGGATTTTTTTCTGGTTTGTTAAAACTATTTACAAAATCAACTACTTTACTTGTAGTTTTTACAATTATCTAACCATATATTGATTGGGGGTAAAAATGTCTTCAATAGAAGAAAATGCAAGAATTTTAGATAATGTAAAAATAACCCATTTTTTTGTATATATTTTTGTGGATTTCATATTTGTACCAGCATCTGTATATATGACCCTAAGGATACCCTGAACATTGCAGGATAAACCTCTATTTATGACGTGACCGACTAAAAATAAATGAGAATAAAGTCTTTTGTTTAAAAGCCTAATTAAAGAGAAAACCCCTGAACAAAAGGGATGATTAATTTATACAAATAACCCCCTAACGGCAAGAATCACGTGATCAAATCGGTTCTGCAGAGAAAAATCTTTCTTCATTGATGGTCCCCTGTTGATTTACACTTAGCTTTAATTTATCTTATGCATTCAAGTTTGTCCTCCAGCTTTCTTCCCAATTTTATGCATGATGAAAAAAGATATGAACGGAATCGTTTTGGGACAGTTAATATGTAAACCTGCAACACTGAATTTGACAAGTGTGAGTTGGTCACAGTTTTATGTTTTCTTTGGATGAAGATAACAAAACATTTGAACCGTCTATACATCCGGGATACTGTCAGAATTGTTCAACAAGAAAATATGTCAATTGACCAAAATACATACGGCCAATATTCATCCAGACATATAGGATTGTTGAAGTTTCTTATATGGAAATACATTGCCGGATATCTACACAGAATGAAGGTGACTTAACAAGAAGATATTCTTTCCTGGAATAACCCCATATATATTAATATCTTCAAGAAGTAGAGAATGGCCAAAATAAGTAAAAAATCAATGAGACAAATAGTCTCACAAGTTTCTTTGATATCCTTTATTCCAGTTTCAAAGCAAAGGAAAGGATGTAAAGATGATATGGCTAACTTGCTATTGCCATAAAAATGTGAAAGGACTGTGAAGAAAAGAGTTAGCTCATAACTACTTTATGACAAGTATCTAATTCTCATAATGTCCTCATAAAAACCATATGTACTGCGTCATCTTATTGAAGGAATTACAAAAGCAATTGGCCCAAAGTGATAGAGAGGATTTCCAACAATATAAACACCATTTCTGCTTAATAATATGTGTGATACATACTACTTGCACTTTAGCCTTTCTTACAGTATTGTTTGGTTATATTTGCCCATTGTGCTACTGGATGTCAACTTGCTAGTACCCCTTTCACACTACAGGCAGTATACGCTGCGGTTAGAAGTTTTACTCGGCTGTGGAACCGCCTTCCGGCACGCCTCATATCTTCCGAGATTTGGTGTATCCATAAGGTATGATGCACATGGCCACTGAATGGACACAGTATGTAACTGTAAATAACAGTAGGATGGCAGTAGGATGAGAGTAGTAGTAATGTGAGTCACTGAGAGACATCTTCCATTTACCTCCATTCTCTTTATGTTGCCGCCACACTAACATATTACACCTAAACAAGACTGAAGCACAACCTTATATAAATTGCAGACTACACCTTCATTAACCATATGAAAAATTCATCTGTGGAAGGTCACGGTTATAAATTCACTGGCAGAAATTTTAAACATTTTAAAACTTCCATAGGACATTGAGGGAATGGGACGGCTGGCCACTGTATCACAAGTTCACATACAGGTATCAGATGGTACGTGAATGGGGCATTTTGTCTGCCGCCTATAACTTCCTATAAGTTCCATTTAAGATATGTTTCAGGTTCTATAGAGTTTTTAAATTTTCTACAAGTTTGTAATTTAGGTTAGGACTACTGAATGTTTCCAATTACATTCATAATGGCATTTAACCTTGCTATGGCTTTGTTAATGTCACATATAGTTAGATTTGTAAATAATTCATCCATCTTAATACTTTCCAAGAGCAATTTAATTTCTTGACATCATCCAACTCTGCTCTGAAAATCTAACAGAAGTACTTTTCTTGTTAGACGTTCTTGATTCATGCATAGAATATCATTCCAAAGTCTTAAAGCATTAGCTGCCTGTGAAAAATAGTAAGTAACAAACCTATTTCATCATAAATTGCTGGGATAGGGGTAAATTTATGTAAAATATCTTAACATAGGCATTTGTTTTGACAGACTAGATTCCATTAAAGATCAAATGTAATCACCTTTTGAGAGAGTTAAAATGGCTTCCCATACCTTCCTTTTTAAGACGAAAACCGATTCATAAAGCCTGAGTAAATCAAATTAAATAATCATCAGCTTTAGGGATTAATCACTTTGCCTGATGTAGTGATCAGTGAGTACATCAGACAGTGGGAGGAATCTCTGAGAATGATGATTACTTAATTACATTTAATGAGACTGTATGTTATTGTTTATTTATTTGGGGTTTTACGTCGCTTTCAACACTGTACAGGTCATATCACGACGGGTAGTTGGAAGGGCAGAGGGAACTGGTACATACCGTTCATCAGGGCTCTGTACTATAAACTTCCGACCAACAGCAAGCAACTACCAGCTTTCCCACTTGAGGCCATGCCGGGAACCAACCGGGAGTCCATTCATGTGTTCTATGTTCATTATATGTGCAAAAATCAAAAGATATACCATAACATTTACTACCACACTTAATGGTCTTCAAATCTTAATAATGACTGTAAAATTAAATTCAACTGTGCTTGTAAAAAATATCTCATTTTATGATGGGCGAACCTGTCCTAGCTCATCTTAGGATTGGCCAGTCAATCTTGATATTTGTAACCAAACTTAAGATCCTAAGTTGGGCTAGCACTAATTTTCAGTTTGGCAAGATCTCATGTTTGGATCCACCATCTGCACTTTGATTTCTCCCACAAATTATACATTTATTGTATTTATTTTCGGTTTCTTACTTGTCTGTCGATGTAGAACCAATGAAGTGATTTAGTTTTGAAAAGTAAACAGTTATAATGGACAGTGGACACTATTGAAAAGATATCTACCCATTGTTTTGGTTCACACTTAATAAAACACTATTGGTTTATAATTCCCACCATAGAAGGAATAGGAGTATAAGTGTACTCATGGTTATAAAAGGCTAAGCTTTTTTATGAGAGTATGTTGATAAACATCCCTCCATCTGATAAATAAAGTTTGACAAAATGAAATCCTAAATGACGTCATAGATCAAGAAGTGGAACAGGAAGCTTTTGATTAAAACGCAGAAATGTGGAAAAACAAGAACATAAATGATAAAGTAATAAAATAGTCCCAACAGGCAGGAACCAGATGATTAAATTTGTTTCAGCACTCTGCAGAGAAAAGCCCCTGTCACGCTATTCGGTTCAGGGTGTGTATTCACAAAGATTCTTAGAATTTTTTGTAGAATTACACTTAAGTCTAAGAAAAATTCTATGCTAAGAATTTTTTGATTCTTAGAATAAAATTCTATCCACAAAGCAATTCTTAGCTGAGAATAATTTTAAGAAGAGAAGTAAAAGAAAATGTATACAATTCTTAGAACTTTTCTCAGACCAAGTGTAATTATAAGAAAAATTCTAAGAATGCAGATCTTAGTATATGTGAACAGAAAGTTAGAAATTTTGAAACAATATAAAAAGGCTGCATTTCATTATATTACATACAATGGACAACTTAATATCGAACAATCAGTTCTGGATGTCGATTTACAATCAGTTGCTGCACTGTAATCATCACAGCAACTATTTTTCTTATGTTAAGCATACAATGTGTCCGTAGTAGATTTAAATCAAATTCTTAGAACATTCTAAGAATAAGAGTTTTCTGAATAGAAAAATCTTATTCTTAGAAAAATTGTAAGAATAAAAACCATTCTTAGAAAAATTCTAAGAATAAGTGTGATTCTAAGAATAAGAATCTTTGTGAATAGTATTTTTTCTAAGAAAAACGACAATTCTATGAAAAAATCTAAGAATAAGACTAATTCTAAGAATAAGAATCTTTGTAAATACAGGCACAGGTGCCCAATGAACCCTCCCTTCAGAAAATGCAGCTTAAGAGTGTGCATCCAGGAGTGTTTCGAAATGATCGAAAAGACCGCTGGAGTTGTTTAATATTGAATAAAAGTAATGGGACACACATCTGAAGGTAGTTTTTGATAAACTGAAGGTGGTTTGACACATCTCCTGTTTAAGCTGTACCCATAAGGTGCAACAAGTTGTAATTAGCATTTGGGTAGCATCTGACTCAGAAGGGAACCCTCTCTGCACACTTATATCTGCTGAACTAAACTGTTCCCTCCACGTCAGAGGGGTTGAGGGAGGTGTTGGAATCACTTTAATTTATTTATTTGCAGTTTTACATCGCTCTCAACACTGTGCAAGTCATATCACGATATGTGCTTTTATAGGTAGTGGAAACCAGTTGATCAAGGTTTGGTACTGTAAATTGCCGACCATCGGTAAGCAACTACCAACTTTCCCACATAAGGTCTTGGGTTTGAACCGCTGACCTCTGAAGTGACAGGTGAGTGTGTTACCACTGCACCATCGTGGCCCCTGCAGGTATCACTTTAAATAGAGGTGCAGTTTAAAATGTGCACAATCCACATATGTATATAAAGTCCACTTACAGAACAAATAGAACAAGGCTGTGAAAATATTCAGATATAGGTTAATACAAGCACATGGGACAGTATAAATGGACCCCTTACTTTTAATCAATGTAAATAGGTACATTGCTTTTTACAATATCCTTATACATGGACTCTGTTAATACCTGGATTTCTGTGGATTACAGTTTAGATTGTGTTTATTTCTGTTTTTGTTCAATAGGCATTTGATCAAATCCTAGCAGAGGCTTAAGCAATTACTATTTTACATGGCAGAGCTGCCGGGTATTGGTTAGAAATTTCATCGAATATGCAGACGCCACCTATAAAAAGAATCTGAAAAGAATGCAAAGAGTAGCAAAGCTCCATAAAAGAATATATTTATAAAGTAACTATATTTCTTGGTAAAATCAATATTACACTATGCTTGTCCTTTATTTTGTGAGACTTCATATCATGTCAGATCTATGGACTTTTTGAAACTCAGATGAGTTGTAACAATCCAAAATAGTAAAAGTATACCATTTTCAATGTACATTTAGTCTGCCCTGTTCAACTGGAGACATTCTGTAGGTCTGTACATTACAGTAACAGCACGATCCTGTCAAATAATAAACTTAAAACTCAAAATATATACCTATTCACACTGACAATAATACAATATGAGCCAGTACAAACAATTTCTACTTTGCAGAATTCTTCAACTTTCATTGGAATGTTAGATATTATCAGCATATAGAGTAGCCTCTAGTTAAAATTTCGAAATATTGTGTCAGTCTCTTTTCAGTTTGAAGGGGATTTGTGTGTGAATCAAGCGTATAGGATCGGTTCTGTGTAAATGAACCTTTAAAATTGATCTGTTGTCTTGAGATGTTTGAAAGCCCCTCAATGTGATGGTTACTCTACATTTTCACCATGAATGTGGCTGCAGATTAATTTAGTTGCCCACCCCCAACATCATAATAAAAACACTCCTCTGTTAGATTGAAAAACAGTGTTGTGATAGAAGAGATAAATAGATTATTTTATCAACTTCTTTTGGCAATTTCCTCAGGGAATATTATCATTATTTTGCAATACTTTAGGACATCTGAGATTGACCTTATGAGGTATGGCTTGGTTGAACTTGTTTATAAGTTAGAACATAACAGTAAAATGTTCAGTTTTAACTTTGATCTTATGGTTAATTGTTTTGGTGCTAATGTATTGCCAATAAAGACAGTAAGTGTTTTAATTAATACTGTATATATTGCTGAGTAAAGAATGAAAAGATCTGAAGGAGACTGTTGTTTTTAGTATACTTCAGCAAAGCAGAGAGATCTCATGGTAGCTGGTGGCTTTTCAGATTGGTATTTTGCTCTCTCACGTCTCTGGTTATTGGTTTGAATCAAGATCAGAACACCAAAGCACCAACACAACTGGGAAATACTGAGAGGCTGTCTTCATATAACTCTAGCTGTTACAAAGGAAATAAAAACCTACTTAAACATTTAATATCACAACTGCTTGGTTCAAGGTGCATTTCACAAAACACATTCTAACAAAGCTAGAATCTTTGGAATATAATGGATTGATCACGATGTGTTGAAGATATTTGAGTCACCCCATAGAGCAATCCTTTCCATCTCACCCCATGTGTATTTTGTCACAAAATCTGTAGCGAGTTACATAGTCCTTACATCAACCAATGAGAATCTATGAAATAAATTTCCATCAACAAAATTATCAAGATGTAAATAAACAGATATTAATCAAGATTTTTCATACTTGTGTGGTCAATGCTTGAGACTAATTAATTTAGGTTTATTGTCACTTTTGACGCTTTGTATAGGATCATATCATGGGGGTAGTTGAAGGAATGGAGGAAAGCAGAGCATACTAGTTGGTAAACCTTCTGCACTTAAAACCATTGGACAGCAGCAAGAAAACTACCAACTTTGTCACTTCGGGAGGATTTCAGAATTTGAACTCACTACGTTGGGAATAATAATAATGTAATTTATTTTGATTTCAATGATAATAATTTATACTGTGGGCAACAGTTATTGAGTTTACTGCAGAAAAAACTTCCAGTAAAACTGGCATCAAATTCACCTGAAATAGAACAGGCATTAAAGAAATCCTAGCAATCATACTACATCAATAGCTCATGTAATTTCAGCAAAGACTTGTCAAATAATATAGAGATATGTTACGAGAAACATCATGTGGGTTTTATGTGTATGTTGAGACTTGAATGGCCTATCTAATAGGAAGACTTCCTGAATGACATATGTCAAAAATATACCGCAAATGAAGATGTTAACTATACGAGTGATACTATTATATATTTTTAAAAATGTCTGATAGGGGATGTTTTTTGTTTAATATTAGTATTTCAGGAAAAGATTTCGAAAAAAAAAACCATACGAGTATGGGGCGCTGTGACATATGGAAGATAAGTACTGGGAGAGTACATTCTTCCGCAAAGGCCCAGCACTATGATATAAAAAAATCCTTTCATTCCCCCACCCCCAAAAGATGTGGATATGATCGAGATAAGCTATATACCTGTTGAAGTTTTAAAGAACCAACAAGTGAGAGTATAATAAAAATCAAGGTCACACAGAGGTCAAAGATGAGACCACCCGGTCATATTCAGCTCGAGTTTTTAGCAATATTATAATCTCCTAAAAACACAGAATGTCAAGCAACTCCAATCCAACACCTCAGATTGAAATTGACATCCAAGGTCAAAGGGAAAGGTCAGAAGTAAGACCTCAAGGTGAAATCTGACTAAAGACATAGCACTTCTATAATCTCCCCCAAAAGACGAGATGAAGTTGATCATCCCATCAAAACTCAAACCCAGCGACATGGAAAGACTGTCCCAACCAGGATGACCTTCAACATAAGGTCAAACCAAAGTACCTTCATGGCCATAGGACATGGGGTGCTATAATCTCATTGAACATTTACGATAGGTAACATTCTCCAGTATCCCCCGGAGACATGTAATAGGTCAAGTTCAAGGCAATATATACCACAAGGTCAAACCAGCCACAAGGTCAAACTTCAGCTAAAGGTCAAAGATGCATTGGCATAATCTCCCTCAAGACAATAATAACCCAAGGTTGGGTTTTTATACATTTATTAAATTATTTAATAATTACTCACAATACTATAACACTAAAAGTTCTTGTAAAACAACATCAATACATTTCAATAATAATGGGCCCATATGGACCAGACTATAATGTATTCATAAATTACAACAGTGGGATTACCCACAAGGCTAAATTGACATAATATCGAACCTTCAAGCAACAAGGTTCAAAATGTGATACAAGGATACAAAGTTTGGAATGAGTTACATAAGAGTTAGGGCCAAGCCCATTAAAATTTTAGTATGATACAATATGCTCCTTGAAAGAAGGTTTAACTTTAACCTAACTGCATTAAATGCAGTAAGGGGTACCACCCCAATTTTCTTACTTAATTTAGCCAAAAATTTAATACAAATGACTTGTTAAAGAATTTGATATGAGAAAGGCTCACCCAAACACCCATCACTGCTGCAGGTGCTGTTTGAGATATATCAGTACACACAGTCAGAAGACCAAGTACCTTGGTCTTTAATGGCTTGAATGGGGACATTATGATTATGCGCCCAAGAGGCCCCTGACCTCCTAAAAGTATGAAAGGTATACTTGGAATGCTCCCACCCCAATGCTTGAATGACCCTCTTAAGGTGTTTCCTAACAGTGCTGTCTGTTAGTGGCAACCAATGACCACGTCTGAGTATGGTGAAAAGGGGGTCATTCTTAGAGCCACGAATTAAATCCAGCATATTTTTCAGGGCAAGAACTGGACAAAGGAGTGATTGAGGAATTTCAGGTATGGTTACATAATGCACTCTATTCCTACGCTGAATGGTTTTTGACCATTTTAGGATTAGGACAGCACAGGAATCCCCAAAAATAACATCCCCTCTGGCCAAATGTCTTGATAAATCAAAACCACTGAAAGCATGGGGAACTATGTTGGAAAGGCGGAGAAAGGAATAAAAGGCCAGGAGATAGAGGGCAGTGAAAATTTGTGGAAATTGGAATTTTCCCGACTGAATTATTATTATTTATCAATTGAAAAAAAACAGGATTTGTTTTAACAAGAAGGGTCTATTGATTTGTAAGGATTTGACAAACGTTTGGATTCTTTGGTCCTTGAACATAACTGTTGGAAGTGAGTATAAAATGAAATAAGCTCTAATACCAGCCAGATAGTTGGATATATTAGTGACAGTGAAAACATTCGAATGCAAGTATTCAAGGAAAGCTAATAAGACATAGATATTCACCTGGCCTAGGTTCAGCCCAGAGACCACCAGGAAGGCCATGAAATCCTGGAACATCCTGCTATAGGTCTTTTGAGTGGCAGGTCTAAAAGCATGGAATAGGCGGTCGTACACTCTGGTGGCCAATTGGGCTGTTCCTGGAGACAAATCTGAAACTAAATAGTAAAATTTAAACACGTTAAATCAATGTGAGTAGGGATCTAGAGTGCATTAGGAACATAAGTATTTAACAAATTCCAAGACTTAATGTCAAATTGGTATCTAGATAAGAGATCTGCCACAACATTCTGCTTTCCTGGGATATGTTCAATATGAATGGAAATGTTAAAAATGGCACATAGGAGCCAGACATTTCTGGCACAGGTAGCCAGAATATTATCTTTAGTCCTACCAGAAGTCAAGACTTCAACCACCGCCATATTGTCACACTTTATGCGTAATTTTTTATCACGCCATTGGTTAGCCCAAACTTTGATGGCCACAACAATATTTAACATTTCTAAATGAACGATGGAATAATTATGAAAGTCTTTAGGAATAGGTAGGGCATAACATTGGTTTTCAAAAATACCCCCCATTCCAGTGAGGCAAGCATCTAAATGTAACTCAGCTTGAATGGGCCTAGGGTCATAATAAACCACACCATTAAATTGGCTCAAAAATGTACAGAACCAGTTAAGATCTCTGAAAAATTCAGATGACAGAGTAGCTATTCTGTGTTTTTTCATTGATCGTAAGAAAACCAGCATAAGGTTTAAAAATACCCTAGCTGGTTTGACACATTTTGATATAAAAAGCAAAGATCCCAGTAAAGATTGTAATTGTCTTCTGGAGCATGTGACCTTATTTTCCCAAGTATGACATATGTCAGCAATACTTGCAAGCTTTTCAGAGGGTACACACATAGTTCGAGTTTCAGAATTTACCAAAATCCCTAAGCATATCATGGAGGTTGTAGGAGGGACTAGCTTCTTGGTATTGATATCTAGGCCTAACTTAGGGAGCAATTCCAGTAGAAATTGGTAAGCTTGGTAAATTTTCGATGGTAAATCACAGTATATTAGATCGTCCACATAATTAAAAAGGTTATTAAAACCATGTTTTCTCATGATATAACGAATGCTATCGGTCACTTTTTCAAAGAAAATTGATCCATGTCTGTATCCAAAAGGTACCAATTGGTCAATAAAGTAAGAATCTTGTTTTAAAGCTAATAGATCTATATCCCCAGGGTCCACTTTTAACTGGCGAAAAGCCCGACTGATGTCCACTTTAAACATAAGTGCCCCAGGTGCAAGTTCTTTTAATTTATTTACTATATCATCCACTGCTGGATAATGCAAAAGAAATTTCGAACCCAGGCATTCATCTTTAGCTACACCAGCATTGACTGAATGGGATTCTGGCCAGCTAAGGTCAACAATGGTATGCCTAACACTAGAGTCAGGTTTTTCTCTGGTCATAAAAGGCGAGATGTGAACATCTATAAGTTTACTTTTAAATGGCCCCAACATTGCTCCATGTTTTAATTCTTCAGTAATATAGGTGGAGACATCCCTTGTAAATTTTTTTTGCAGAAGCATGATTTTCTTCTGTCGACAGAAGTGGTGCATCCCTGTCGAAATCGAGTGGGAAGCTGTACTCCAGGAGATCTACAAGTTGTTTATCCCCAAAATCTTGTAGGTAATGCCTCCAATTTTGTATATTTAATTTAGAATGGACTGGAATACGGCTACCCAAAAACTTTGGACGACCCGACTGCCTGACAAGTTTGTGAGCTAACAAAGGGTCAGATACACTTTTATTACAAATAGTGGGACCAGTATAAACCAGCAATGGAGACAGAGGAATTACACCAAAAGGTACCTCCATTTGATTCTTGGAGGCCTGATAATCTTTACAAGCCTGTGCTTGAGAAATGATTTCCTTATCCAGTTTTTTCTTGACTAACAAAGTGTGAAAGTTGTCATTTCTATCAATAGGGAGTTTCTCTGCAGGGCTATCAGCCCCAGGCCCCTGGGCTGCAAAGCCATAATCATCATCAGTATTAAACTGTTTACAAATATCCATATTATCAATACATAGTTTATGTTCAGTATCAATCAAAGGAGCAAATTTGTTAAAACATGGAATTGGATCATGAGGAGGATCAGCAACTACTGGTTTTGTAACCAACCTGTTTTCCTTTTCCAGTGTCAGATGTGGGGCTTGTGTGTTACCTGAGACCTCCTTGACCAGTTCAGGAGGCTTGCGTTGTTGGCTCCTCCCCTGAACAGCCACCAGAGGTACATTTTTGTCTTTCTTGGACATACACACATTATTTTTGACCACATCTGCAAAAGTCATACTAGAATTCACAGGTTTAAAAAAGTTGCTTTCAATAAACCATTTTTCCATACACTTTTTTGGACATCAAGTTCTTTTGAAACAGTACTTTGCTTTATGGAAGAATTATATACATATCTACAAAAAAATTGACTAGAAAATTTTTCACTAAGGGCTTTATCCTGGACACTATCAGGCTGTAACTGAGCTGTGTTGACCATGCCCAGGGTTATTCGTTTTTTGTCTCTTTTTTTTGCTTGCAGTCCAGGGCACTGTGGGCGTTGACCTTGCCATCCTGTGCAAAACATGCACTACAGATATGGCGATAAAAGACCTCTTTTGTCTCATGATTTTTGGCGAAATTACAGGAATTATCATTATAATAGACACAGGGCATTGATTTGACAGATTTTTGAGAACTCAGATTTTTGCGAAATTTTTGTGATCCGGAATTTGTCTGAGTACGGATGACATGTCTCTGAGCATTAGCCCTTCTAATTCGATCAATCTTGTCAGTTTCTGACCAACTGGTCACCTCACCTTGCTCCATGCGACACAATAACACAGCATGGCTAGCCGTAGCTGCCTGCCACGAAAAATCATTTGAATCATCTAACAAAGCGATCAAATAATCGAGCATATGATTTTTTTGTAACTTGGCAACCTTCTTCCTTCATAATTCAGCAAAAACCTGCCATCCACTGAGTTATGTTTAACTGGTTATAGGTGATTCTGTCTTTTGTGTTACCAGCTAGGACATATTCATGAGGCCATTTAACCTTTTCTTTGACAAAAATATCTACAGCCCCACCCTCTGACTTTTGATTTTTTGATCTGTACCTCGTTTATCAACGCCTACTAATTCCCTGAGCCTATCCTGGATCTGATCTTGAATCAATCTGTCATTTCAAAGAGTGTGCAAACTAGGCATATTGCTACCAACTTCCTCTACAGAGGAATACCTGAGACTTGAACTAGCAGTACGCTTGTTTTTTGTCAATTTTTTAGCCTTAGGCTTGGCAGGAGAAGCCGACTTATTTTCAATAACAGTTAACCTCTTACCAATTGCGCCCAGTTGAGACAAAATTTTTTGGTTAATCAGTGCTTGATCCGGCAATTTTTCCTCTCTCGGATCCGACATTTTTGATGTACTGGCCACTGGGTGTTGTGTGGAATTTTTGAAATGTTTCCTATGTCTGACAACGGGAGAATCTTCAAATTCCGAATCAGAATAAACCACACCACTAATATCTAACCCAATACTGTCGTCAGTACTAGTACTGTCGGTACCAGACCCGGTTTTTGACCCCAGGACCTGACCCGGTATTGGCTGAGAGGCAAATTCGTTCAAAAATGCACTGTCATTCTCCAACTGAATCTGTACCGGAATCTCAACCTTTTTACGCAAATTGTAAGGGTTACCTGCTACTCTGTGCTTCTGTTTTGCTGCCATCAAATTGTGTAGATGAGAACAGTAGTGGTTAACAAAAATAAAAATTTAAATAAATTCTAAAGAAATATAAACTAAAAATCAAAATTTTCGAAAACAAATCTTTCCTCATCAACTGCCAGTTCAAATCTGACCATTATTTCTTTCAAAGGTATAGGGGTCACGGGCTTGACCAATCAGAGACGACCATGTGGCCAATGTCCCCACATTATAAAATAGGGGTGAACAAAAATTAGGGGTGAAGGAATGATTAAGGTTGGCACCTAAATGCCAACCCGCAAAAAACACCCTGTATCCAGAAATGGTTGCTTATCAATCCTAAGATTTAAAACAGTTCTATGTTAGAACAAGAACTATAAAAAGTTCATATTGAACTGGGCTTTGGTAATCATACTAACAAACATAACCCAGCGACCACTTAAACTCCTTAACAGAGGTAAAAATATGTCCTTTTTTCGCATTTCCGAATATTTTGAGAAAATATAGTTTTTAATAAAGAATAAATGAATATGTCCATAGGTTAATCAGATAACAATTTTACATTGCTGGTATTTGAACCTGCTCAAATACTGTTGTGATCGTTTTACATATTGATATGAGATATGTGAAATAGTGCATTGGCCATGTTTAAAAAAACCTTGTTGTGGCGATGAAATCATGATGCCAATAACACAATAACATTACGTGATAGTATTTTCACTGGCATGGGTACTGATGAAGCAAGGCTTCAAAAACCAACAATATATAATATCTTGTTAACTGAGTTAGAAACTGAGTTAGAATAAATCTTGAGAAAAACATTTCTACACAATGGAACGTGAACAAGACTAATTAGGTGTTGCTAAGCCAGTAATAGCAAATGGTGCTAAATTATGCTCTGGAACTGAAAAAACAGGATGTGAGTTTAATCTTACACTGGCTAATCTTCTATTCATTTTTATATTTGAATTGCGGAAGCAAACTCAACAGTTTTAGCTCAATAGTGTCTTTGATTTCATCTTAAATGTATAAACACAATTACCGGTATATACAATATTGAAATAGTGCTGCTATGTTTACAATGTGGAAATAAAAATGTATAGAAAGTATCAGTCAGTTTCAGAGGCAATGTTGCTCAGAATGTTGAGATATACCAAATAGGATTGAAGTAATTAAGTTCAATGATCTGTGAACATATTTTTATTTTCTTCTCATTTGTCGTCTGCCCCTTTTGACACAATAGACAATCCTAATCCTGTAAGGGCCTTGTCACATTTACCCGTTGCAGGGGGGTAGGATTCTGATTGTACCAAAGCTTCAACAAGAGTGTATTTTTCGTATAATTTAAAGTTTTACGAAGATAATGTAACTATGTAGTTTACATGGATCAACATGGCAGTAATACGGTCTCAATTTAATGTAAAAGAAACGTGACTAATTGAAACACTTGCTGAAAAAAGACCTTCCCATTTTGGATTGGTTGACTGGAAGTATCACAAAGAAGTTAAAATGTGGACAACATAACAGTGTCATAACCCTAATACCTCAGTTCCACTCCTAAGACTCATTGTAAGACCTTCCAGATTCAGACCTTCGGTGGTACCACGACCAGTCTTGTTGAAAAATGGTGGGAAATTAACGAAAATCTTCCTGAATGGAAAGATGTCTTACCTATAAAGAAGATAATTATCACTAGCTGTTCTGGACTGTTGAGATTTATAACGAGAGGTTATTGCAACAAGCCCAATAATTCTAATGCATTAATTGGTAAGACTTACCTTTTAGGGAAAGATTACATAGATTTCATAAAATAATGTGGCATATTTGCCCTAGTAGCACAAAATAAGTAATAATATACTAAAATAAGTCGTAACTGTCTAAAGATTAGTCTTAAGTCACTTTCAATGAAAAATATAAGTCATGGCAGCTCAGAATGAATATCTGCATTTACTGCATGTACACGCCTGACCTGGGCCACCTAAAAGATAAGTATTATAACTGTCAAATTGTGTGACTACATTATCAAGTAAGATTAAGGGTCACCACAGTGGAATTGGGGTTTAAGTACCATGCGTGACATGGTATATGACCTTTGCCAAGCTGAAAGCTGCCATTTTTTGTTTTCAAGGTAATTTTGAAATATTTATACCAGCTTGTGAAACAGACCCAAACTTGCACCATTAAGTTCATTGACCCAGTAAACATTAAAACGTTTTAAAATGGTTTAAACGTTTACAAAACGTTTTTAAAACCTATTTAAACCGCATCTTTTGGGTTACTAAACGTTTCCAAGTAACCTTTTACACTCTAATGTTTGAAAAAGGTTTATAAACATTCTCTATACAAATGTTTTTGCTGAAAACATTTATTAAACGTTTATAATACAACAGAAGACACTGAGGTTTGACTGGAAACATTTTAAAGATTTATAAAATAGCTGAACAAAATGAAGATTAGACTGGAAATGTTTTTCAAACATTCATTATAAAATGTTTGAAAAACAGTTTACATAAAATGTTTAAACAACATTTGTTGACAATATTTTGTAAATGTTTGCACTAAAAATGTTTTACAAATATGTAACAGCAACTTGTTTTCATGCCCATCATTTAAAAATGTTTCTGAAATGTTTTCTATCAAATGCAATAATAGGGGATTTTAGAGGACTTTGTCAAAAATTGCTAATAAGAATTAAATGGCGGCACAATTTAAAAGCCGCTATCTTACAAATTTAGACATAAAAATAATATTTTCATTAGTGAGCAACCTAAAAGATATTGAATTTGACCTCTGACCCTACTTAAGGATAATATTGCCAAGCAAAGGCAAAGTAATATTTTTGAGACTTTATTGTATTCATTTGTAACGTTATTTTTTTAACATTTGACATTAAACGTTTAATAAACAGTGTACATAAATCGTTTTAAAGCATTCTAAAATAAATGGGTTTCATACCCATCATTTATTAACCTTCAAAAAATGTTTCCATTCAAACATTTGCAACACACAAAAATGTTTACTGGGTATATCCTTGGGGTTACTGTTGGGCAGGGAGTACCATACGAGGCTGATTTTGTTTGACAATTATTTAAATTACCTTCCTTATTTAACAACCAAGGCTTTTTAGCTTGCTGTTTGTCATAATTTATTTATTCCAGCTGCCACAGCCCACACATCAGTCTAAGTGTTATCACTGATATGAAATCTGTATGCCCGGCTATAAAATGACATTTCCAAATCGGGTGGTAACATCCTGTCCAATTCAGACACATGAGAACACAGCATAAGTCCTGATAGGGTCAAAGGCTTGGTGTGGTTTAGATCGGTCCGACAGACTATCTACAGTGATTTCCCTATTTTTCCCTGGAAATTACTAACACTTGACAATCAGGCTAAGAAATTGGTGGGGAGATTTATGAGGTGTGGGTGCCCATTAATCACATTTCCTATTGCAGCTTTCTTCTTTTGCAGAAGTAAAATGTCAGGTTTAGTGAAAAAACAATCACCCTTTTGGGACATGCTTGTGGTATTTTGTATTTGAATTTCATATGTGTCTATGTTTAGTTACTGCTTTGTCCAGTGATATTATACAACTGGAAATAGAAAAATCTTCATGGGTGCATGTTTTTTGTACTTCTTCAAGATTTTTTTTGATTAGAATATGAATTAATACTGGTGTACTGCTTCCAGTCATAACGTGGAAAACTTCCAACTGTAATTCTAATTTGTATCTAATTTAAGTGCAGCAACATGGATTCACTTTGATCAAAACTAAAAATATACATTGATGTAAGCACATCTACAAAAAATATATCAAATCAAATTAACTTTTACAGTGGTCATAATATAAGTTTTACATGTAATCAGTCAGTATGTAAAATCGGAATCTGCAATCTATATTTAGCAACTCCCTAAAAACCATTAATTTATGTGCAGCATCACTTCATCACTTCCTATGTTATTACCTAATATGGTACTTTATATTAACGGAAATGCACAATTGCGTTTGTGCCAGTTTGAGGGGTGAGCATTAACTTACAGATACACTGAAAAGAAAAGAGCATTACACAATTCACTTTTAAATGTTTTTAATGTGATGTTCATACAGTGCCCCAAATCAGCATATGACCGATTAACACACACTTCAGTTCATTGTTTACACCAATGTGCTAATTTGAGGCATGTGCCCAATTACCAAGCCAATTACTTCTTATTTATGCAACTGGTATGAATCATATGCTGACATCAAAGTGAATGTAATTGGGGAGGACTCTGAGACTAATCTTTTCTGGGAACAATATCACTCAGCTGCATTTTATAATTAAGAGACTGTTCCAGATAGGTTTGTGACACCTAACTGGTCTGTTTTAAAATCCTAAAGATTCTAGTTACCTTCACCAAGGAGGCATTATTTTCATAACCATCTTGTTTGTCTGGTTGTCCGTTTGTCAATCTGTTTGTTAGCTTTATTGCACAAATACTACTGATTGGATCTTCCTGAATAAAATTGGAAGATGGGTCTTGGTCAAACTTAGACCACATTAAAATTTTAAGAGTCATCTGGATCACTGTTTGGGTAAAAATTAAATAATCCTGATTTTCCAATTCCTCGAGTGCTTCTGTTCTAATTGAACTTTTACAGCACTTAACCTGTATTGTAAAGGCATACTGCAAGGCCCACAATTAAAAGCATGAAACATAAATTATATATCCAAGAACATAAGCAGAGGTCAGCGCCACAGAGAAAACATCTGATATGAAAAAGTAACATCTTTATAAAGGAGAAAAAGAGAGAATTCATTCAGCAAAACACAAAACAGACAAACGAACACTCCTCAAAACATAACCTCCTAGTAGATGTAATGGTGTAACTTCAATGTCCTAAGCATCATATGACTTCATTGCAGAGAAACACAAAAACCCAGTGTTTTCAAAGAGTCAGGCAGCAGAATGGCTTTGTCTCAGTGATGTGTCAAAGTTGACACACGCCACCCTAACACAACAGTTGTCTTTTGTTAGATTATACAGTTATTTTATATCTTACATATGACAATTGCTAGTCATAAAGTCACAATTCCATGCGGGTATCACACAGCTCTGGCACTGTTTTAACGTGATAGAAAATGTTAATGTCCTAGTTACACTCTAGGCAGTATAGTTGGCAGTTATAGACAACAGGAAGAAACAAGGCCAAAGGGGGTTTTGGTCTACTAGAGCAAGCTGCAAAGCCATCAGAGACACGAGTAGTGCACTGAGGCGGTCACCCATCCAAGTACTAATGTTGCCCATTGCTGCTCAACCTCAGTGGAGAGACTGGTAGTCATCCCGCTACACCACAAATCATGAAAGTCGGGAGATAAAAAAGAACAAAAAAGTGATCTCTAGAAGTGCAAAAGCTCAAGCTTAAAATGCTGTATCTTCCATGAAACCCAGCCACATATCTCTAGCTACAGTTTTGTTACAGAAAAGAATCGGAATTGGAGAGGACAATGACCACAGTTGAATGCAGGAAAGATGCTTTACAGTTATGGTAAACTCACAGTGATGCTACAGGAAACATACACCTTAACTACGGACACACAGGCAACAGAACAGCTGTAGAAATGATAAGACACCTACGGTTACCCTGCAGAACTTATTGTTGCCTATTTTGTGGAAATTTTGAACAGTTTAAAGCTCTTGTGTTTGTGCACACAGAACAAAGAATATCACAAACTTTACTGGCAGAAATATGGTGTTACATTGAGTGATGGGAAGTTGTATAAAACGTCTATAAATGTTGGCGATACCGAGTGTGGATGTGACTGAGGCATAAAATGTTAAAAACGGTGATGGCACACACCTGCCACGGAAACAAAATCCGTCTTAGTTAGTCTTACTTCACATTCATTTTGTCCATTTCAAAATGATCACAGCTGGCTACAAAATGTATCAAAATCTGCTTTATTAACATACTTGGGGAATCTTTCAAGGTCAGAGTTGTATGTTCATGTTGTGTGTACTTGTTTATGTCCACTTAGTTACAAGTTATAGATAAATGATTCTGACCTAGTGAAGTAGGAATCTTACAATATTAAATATCACTTTCATGTAAATTAAATAATTTTGTATTATTAATTGCAACCCAGCTCATTCAGTAAAGCTGTTAACATCTCAGATGTGGCATCTATTGGTAGGTTTTCATCTAACAGCCTTTGTCCCAGGGCTTTAATGCTTTTCAAGTTTGGCTATGAACTCATTTGAAAACAACTGATAAAACAGTAGCAGTTTAAAGAGACAATGACTATGGCATCAGCATCTTACTGACATTCCCACATTTGTGTATAGAGTATGGTTACAGTAACTAAAAACTCATATTTATGTCTATCTGTGCAGTATGGCCTCTACAGCATACTGAAATACTTGTTGAATGGTAGACTGTGGTCTCAGCAACAAACTGGCATAACCATATTCGTGCTATATTGTAAAGTATGGTCTCAGTATCTAACTGACATCATCATATTGGTATTATATGGCTAAGTATGGTCTCAGCAACAAACTGGCATGATCATATTTCTGTCATATGGCAAAGTATGGCCTCAGTATCTTACTGAAATCCTCAGATTTCTTGTTACATTCTGGAATATAATCTAAGTATCTAACTCACATATTCTTTTTGTGTTATCATCTAGAGTATGCTCTAAGATTCTTACCGGCAAACTCACATATGTGTTATATTGTAGAGTATGGTCTTAATATTACACTAACATACTGTCATAGTTTTGTCTCGGTGGGTTTACTTCTCCAAACCAAGATAAAATCTTGTAATCCTGAAACTTCCCTGTATTTCTTGTATTTTGTTGAATCTCTGTTCTACAAATGAAACTCAATATACAAACTGAAGCCTTAAAACATGTCTTGGGAGACCAAAGAGCCAAAGGTTTTGAATTTATTTTGCAGTTCAACAGATAAGTCACAGCAATATCTCTATATTCCAGGCAATCAGCCAATACTTTATACAGTCTAGCTGGGAGGATGGTCTAGGTTCCTTCTGTTAATAACATTTTCTTTGTAGAAATATAATATCATATTTATGATTTAGATTTTCCCACAGGTTTGTATATTATTCCATGTCTATAGTCAGCATTTCGGAATCAGCACACAAGATTTATGATGTCCATCTACTGGGTGTAGATTGGGGTTGCTGTGTATCACTTTAGGGGTTCTCCGGGAGTGGTCATACCATAATTTTGCCTTAAAGTTGTTTTCATGACAATACGACCAAGTTGCACATCATTGGCTATTCAGGCAGGTTATGGTAAGGTCACACCTTTCCTAGTTACCGTATCTTTATGTATTTTCTTCCCTCTTGATAACCTCATCCTGATGGCTCAAATAACAAGGCTGAACAAGGTCGGTCTACAAGTGCCAGCCGCAAAGCCATTGGAGACACGAGTAGTGCACTGAAGTGGTCACCCATCCAAGTACTAACATAAACCATTGTTGCTTAATTTCACTGAAGAGACAGGTACTCCAATAAAAAGTGTGACCTATGTCTTATCACCATTTCTATATGATCAGTAGACGCCAGATGGATCCCAGTTGGACGCTTTTTACAATAAGCAAGATGGTGACAACAGTTTCAAAATTAGTCCAGAAACTAAGAAATACATGAGACCAGTTGTAGCTTCTGACTCCAATCAAGAAAAAGTGTGACCTATGTCTTATCTCCATTTCTATATGATCAGTAGACGCCAGATGGATCCCAGTTGGACGCTTTTTACAATAAGCAAGATGGTGACAACAGTTTCAAAATTAGTCCAGAAACAAAGAAATTCTGATAATTTAAAAATTGAGTCCTAATGTGTATGCTGATGATATCCACAAGTTTAATGAAAGATGAAGCCTTCTTCAAACTAAGAAACTAAAAATAAAATGGCTTTGGCATCAGTAGGTGCCAGTCCCCCCCCCCCCCCCCCCGGGCACAAATAACAAGTGTGCAGGACATAGTTTATTATAATACAACAATAGTATAAGATATACAGTTACAGTAAAATACTAAGATATATAAAACTATACTATTAGTATATTACAGACTCAATCGATTACACAAGTGACTAAAACTACTCAGAACCATATCAATACTTCATACTCTCAATTGAGTCCAATTACCAATACTGAAACATTACCAACACAGCATGGTGAACCACACAATCCATGCTAATGATGAAGTGATTAAATCATATTACTAACACAGCACAAGTAACAACACTACTCATGCTAAACATGAAGTTAAAGTTTTACTAATAGTACTCATGCCAAGCATGAAATTACCAGTTACTTCAGAAATTACTAACCGAAGCATGAGTACATGTCTCCCCCATGCCCCAATATTAAACACTAAAGCACCACAAGTGCAGTTAAATTGAATCATATAAGACTACCCCTGTCAGTAAAGATTCAAACCCAAGACCAAAGGGTATAAGGAGATGTTACTGGGACCCCCCACGGATGCAGCGCAGCCGGACGACCATAAGCTAAACATGATGTTACAATTGAAGCAACCAACTTTCTTAAAAACCCCTTTACTAAAAAATGTAAAATCTAGAAGAAATGTCATATACACAAATTTAAGACCAGGGAGGGAGGGAGGGAAATTTTCTTTTTCATGTCCACCCAGTTTGACTTTCAAGTTTGTAATGCAAGGACAAACCCCAAGATATGGCTTCACTATAAGCCAACCAATCACAGCCAAGTTTACAATAACCCAGTAATTTAGCAAGGACCCCAAAGGCATTTAAGAATAGTAATATACAAACAACACTGACCTCTATAACAGTAGGCCTGCACACCTTAAGGTCCCACCAAACCATTCAAAGCCCCCAGACACTTTGTTTAGAGCTAGATACTCAAGATAAGCCATTACAGAATGCAAGCTAACGTCCTGTATCAAAATATTGGCTAAACAGCAGAACCCCACAAAATTTCTAAATAGCAACTGGTAGCATCTCCTAGTTTTAGGACGGAAGGCAGCCTTGACTCTCTGTGAAGCTCCATCCACCAGGTGGAGCAACCGCCTCTGACCTGCAACAAAGGTAGAATCTGTTAACACCAGCAAATTAAATTTCATTGTTAATTTCTAATAATTTTGAGCTAACATTGAGTCACAAATGACTCTCTATCTTGCTTTGTAACTCTACATGTTGTCTTGTTGTGTTTTGCCACCTTGACAGTAAATCTGCCACCCCATTATCTCTGCCCAGTACATGCCTATATGACAACTCCACATCATTTTGAGCAGTCACCAGCCATATATTTCTTGCACAAGCTGCTAAGAAAGCATCCTTAGTATGACCAGTGGTTAACACATGAACCACTGCTTGGTTATCACACTTGACCAAAATTCTCTGTTTTGACCACAGGTGAGCAAAAACTCGAACTGCCACCAAGATGTTGACCATTTCCAAATGTACTATGGTAAGGTTAGCATAATGTTTCACAATCGGAAGATGATACACAAGATGACCACACTTGCCTCCCAGGCCCACCAGGCAAGCGTCAAGTTCAAAAACCTGATGAATTGGCTTATGGTCAAAAAATAACGTGCCATTGTACTGACTGAGGAAGCACTGGAACCACCTAAGGTCTCTCTTAAAGTCATGATCAAGTGTGATGGAAGAGGCATCATAATTCCGACACAACAGCTCCAGCATTCTATTGACAAAAAAGCGAGATGGTTTTACACATTTTTGGATATACATCAAATGACCTAGAAAGATTGAAGTTGACGCATAGAGCAAAAATGCTTAGAGATAGAGATAGTACATCAAATGACCTAGCAAAGATTGAAGTTGATGCATAGAGCAAAAATGCTTAGAGGTCCACTCAGTGACCATGTCATGAATTTTTGTCAATTTTTCTTGAGGTATAGAGATAGTGCGACGTACAGCGTCAATTTCCACACCCAGGCACACTGCCTTAGTAGTGGGGGCTATCAACTTCTTCTGGCTAACATCAAGGCCTAACTGACGCAAAAGAACGCATAACGTGTCAAACGATGCATGCACGACGCTAGGGACACCCAGACCAATAAAATCGTCCACGTAATTAATAACATTATAGCCGCGTCGACGCATACCGAAACGTACGGCATCGCTGATGCGTTGAAAGATCTGCGTTCCGTGACGCGTGCCGAACGGCAAACAAGTGTCGACATACGTGACGTCACGCCATTGCAAACATAACAGATCCAGATCAGAAGGGTCAAGCTTGATATGTCGAAAAGCTCGACTTTCGAGTGCCCAGACATTTTATTTCATTTGTGATATGATCCACAGAAGGAAATGTGAGAGCAAAGTCAGTACCGAGATAAGAATTCTTATCTATGCCTGCATTTACAGATCTATGTTTTGGCCATGAAAGGTCAATAATTACACGCCTGTTTTTTTAATTACTCTTGTCTCTTGTAAGGAAAGGTGAAACATGAGCTCCCATTATGGAATTTTTGTCAAATGGGCCCAAAATGGCCCCATGATGGGTCTCTTCCTTGAGATAAACATCAACATCAGACATGTGCTGAAGGGCAGACGAATGGTTTTATGATCAGAGTATAGAGAACAACTCCTGTTAAAATCTAGTGGAAAGCCAAACTTTATGAGGTGGGTGAGTTGTGTATCCCAATACCCCTCCGTCATTTCCTCCCAAGCCCTGATGTTTAGCTGAGATTTAACTGGAATTCTGCAAGCCATGTAATTCAAGTGACCACTACTTTTGACCCTGTGATATAGTTCAAATGGACAACTAACTGCTGGGGCCACATAATCACTATTCTTTGGCATGATGAAGTGGGATAGGGGAATAAAGCCAAAATCAAAGTTGCTTTGATCCCTCCATTCTTGAAATAGTTTACAAGGACTTTTATTTTTGTGCATATCAGCCACACTTTTTGGAAGAACAGTATTTAAATATTTTCCGTCCCAATTGACACTCACATCATAAAGCAAAGCCAAGTTCTGAGCACCTGCAGCTATACTGTTCCCTGGCGACATATGACTCACACTACTCACAACATGACTACTAGGACCTGTAGTCTCTACAATATGTGAACCACTATTCATACCTGTGTCACTGTCCAGTATAACCTCTTGTTGTGACCCCCAGCATCATAAGTCCCCACCTCAGGTACAATCTAATCTTGGATCCTAGACTCACCTGAGGTTGAACGCGACTTTTGATTACCCTGGATCTTACAGTTTCCATATGTTGTGGTTCAACATTACTCTTGACATGACCTTTAATCATAGTTCGAACTTTGTTACCTCTAGCCAGTACTACTGGCTACTGGCATTCCTTTTATTAACAAATGAACTATAAAAAACTCTAGTGCAAACCACACGTTTGTTGAAATGTTTGTGTCTTTTCACCAAACTAACATTAGCATTGAGATTGTCATTCCTACTGACCATGTTACTTTGATTTACAGTGTTACTATCACAGTATTCAAGCCCCTCCCTCGTTTTTTGTGGCACTATTTTTCTTGGCGAAATGACAATCCTTCTCAGGGTGAGACAAGAAACGGTTTTGAGATAAACAGAAAGCACAGATATGCTTATGTAAACGGCCATTGACTTCATGGTCTTTGTTTGACTGACAAAGGCCTGTTTAAAAGGCCTTACAAAACCAGGGGCGCCCACCCCCACTGAAATTTTTTGACCAGCTTTGTTTTGTGTTTACAGTGTGGCGTTGGGCATGAGTCCTACGAATTCTGTCGATTCTGTCCGAATCAAACCAATCAACTGACCCCCTCTCCATCTCGCACATTAAAACCACATGTGCAAATTTGGCACTACCCCAACTGAAATCGGTTGTATCCTCCATTAGATCCCCAAGATAACATAACATTTTGTCCCTACATTTCCTATCTTTCTCATCCATAATATTCTTCACAAAACCTTGAACAAATTGAGAAAGCGAGAGTTGATCATATGTCAACCTTTGGCGACTTGCCCCCCCTCAAAGATATGCTCACGAGGCCAAGCAACACGTTTGTTAACCATAACCTCGACTCCGCCCCTTTTTGATTTAATTTTTTCACTAATGCTATTACCTTGAGCTTTTTGGTCTTTCTCTAGGACCGCTATCGAGGTATCAATTCTCTTCTGAAGGGCCTTTGAGGATCTGATAACTGACAGGGAAGGAAAATCTGACTCATCAGAAGAAGAATCTGACGTATCAAACACATCAGTATGACCTTTTACTTTTTTGTTACTTTTACACTTGTTAACAGTACTTAACTTCTTGTCCCTAACACTAGACTGTCCAGCTACTGTCCCTGCCATCTGGTCTTCCACACGATCAAGCCTGCTCCCCATCCTCTGCAACTCAGCCAAGATCTTCTCTTGAATCCCACTGTGGGCACTGTCCTCTGCAGTTGAATCAGCACTATCAGAGGCACTCTGGTCAGTGTGACCGGGGGATAAATCCCTCTTAACAGATAAGTCCCGCTTAGGAGTGCTTGTAGAGGTGCTTTGCCCAGACCCAGCCAAGCTCTTGGTTACAGGATTCAACTGAGAGTCTTTCTGCTTACCAAGCTTCTGCACAGAACTTCCTCCATCTTCTTTATTCAGATGTATGGGACATCTCTTCCCTGTCGGGGGAAAATGTCTTTTTTCACAAAGTCTACACTAAGTTTTTCTTTTCCCCATAATCACAGTTAAGTTCACACTATCACGATAGTTTACTTATTTTTTAAGTTTTTATCACTACAACACAAAGAAGCAACTCCCTGAGGGTGCTGTCAATGACGAAATCACATCCGGCTTGGCTAATTCCAGTAAAAGCAAGGGTAAAATAAACAGGTTAGACCATCCCTTTGTGGTTAGCCAAGACAAGCCTGAGGTCGTCTAGATGACAATACTCTCAGCAATCATCAGTACAGCGTTGATACAGTTCAGTGAACAGTATTCAGACTGTCCTAGTTCTTGACATTTCATCCCAATAGGCACAATACACTTTGACGTGAATAAACACACTAATTCATGAGTTCTAGTCCATTAAAGTGCATCACACATTACAAAAGTTAAAATTGTTAAAAGTCATATAAAAATCAAATAAAATCTCCAAATTTAATTTCTCGTTTAAAAAAAACAAACTTTTTCATGTCCAAATTTTCTTTTTCAAATTTTCTTTTTCATGTCCACCCAGTTTGACTTTCAAGTTTGTAATGCAAGGACAAACCACAAGATATGGCTTCACTATAAGCCAACCAATCACCAACCAAGTTTACAATAACCCAGTAATTCAGCAAGGACCCCAAAGGCATTTAAGAACAGTAATACTGACCTTTATAACTGTAGACCTGCACACCTTAAGGTCCCATGAAACCATTCAAACCCCCCAGGGGGAGGGACTGACAAGCGTGATGCCTAGACACCACTAATGAAGATTTTGTGGTTAAAATTTTATTGCTTTTGTTTGGCCGATTGATTGGTAACTACAGGTTTTAATGTTTTGGAGGCAACATCCCGGAATTGAAGAAGATTATAACCATTAGATCGTCAAAGTTAATTTTTGAGTATTGACCCATCAGTGCCTTGTATCTGAGTAGAAAAATAATCTACATCTTATTATCTAAGTTTGAAAAATACTTACAAAAACTGAAAACAAAACACTGCTAATTCTTAAAAGATTGCCATTAGTTTGTCTTACAATTTGTCTTCTGTAGATCTCCTATCGCCAATCAATGTTACCTTACTTTTATGGCAATTTACATTCTTACATTAGGCATAAATGGATCTGGACACATAGTCATATTGTGGCTTAAACCTTAAACATGGCTGTTTTTTTTTTACAAAGTGTGCCGTATTCGGAGACATTCTAAGTCTGCATCTGTTTCTCTGGAGATGAGTAGAAACCATAATCACTCTACTGCCCATTCAAGCTAACAATCATATGATCAATTCCTGTCCAGGGAACCATAACCCCACCTTAAGGTCAGAATTCTAATACTAAATAAAGATTCTGTAAGTTTAATCTAATTGCCAATCAAAAGCCTATACAAATACAAAACCCGTTTTCTCTGTATCCTTAATGATCCATTGGTCAAAGATATACAAGGTCAAACTCAAGAATAAAACAGCCATGTACAGTGTCAGATCCTAATTTATCATAACTTTTTATTCCTTGTTTGATCTGGCTGTACTGATTCCCTGTTAAGTTGTCTAAGTGTAATTTCTCACAAATATTAAAAAGCCCTATATGACCAGTAGCTATGCCATATAAAATGTGGTTGTGTAACTTAGTATTTTTAGTCTTAGACTTGTGTTAGGCACAATATTAGACAATATAATCAGATATGATAATGGAGCTGGCACTGTATAAAATACCTTTTCTATAAGCACCAAAAAGGATAAGACGTCGAAATTTTTTCCCCAATTTGCATTCACTAAACATTTTGGTCTGAACTTTGCATATGATGCTCCAGTGATTTGGAATGATCTGATGATGTATGTTCAACCACTTCTCTCCCCTCTTTCAGTTGAAAATGTTCCTTTATGAAAAAGGTAATCCACACTGTGTTTCTCCTTGGAGCTGACCACAGCTATGCTGTGGAACCGGTTTCACAAAAGGCTTAGCCCGGAGTTAGACTTAAGTTAAGACTTTTGTCTTGAACTCAGTGTAAGCCTATGGTCTTTGACTTGGAGGATTTCACAAAGCAGATAAGTCTAAGTTTTGGGTAAGCCTATCTGTGATTGGGCTTAACTTTCATAAACATAGACTGAAATCTGGCCACTGTACATTTTTCTCACTTCAAACTTTGAAATGAATAGAAACAAAAACTAAATATATATCGGACATCTAACTAAATTAGAATTTCAACATTTTTTGTGGTTACTAGCTTCTGAAAAACAGCATTCTACCCACTTATCCACGAAAAATATGAGCTAAACAAGGATATATGTCACCAGTAAAATATTTTGACTTAAAATAAAGGGTCACATCATACAAAAAATCACTGTGGTTATTCGATAAGCTTGGTCTTAGTTATGTCACCCAGTTGTGAAGATTAAGCGCTATAAAAGTCCAATTAGAATTAGAATTGTGAAGTGAATTGGAGTCCTTAAACTTACACAAGATAAAAGGCTCAGATTTAAGTCCCTGACTTAGCATAAATCCAGGATTAAGTCTAAAACCCTTTGGTCAGTTGGTCAATTCATTATGGACCTCTGCTTTTTATGTATGACATGCCTAATAGTCATTCTTTATTATAGAGATTAAGTGCTATAAATGTGGAATTAGAATTTTCTTCATTTGAAGAGAACTCATATCTGAGTATGCCATATTATCGTGTTGGATCAGTATGGTGTGTAAGGGCCTTAACTCTTTTGAAAAATTCTACCACAGTTTATATACAACAAGTGGTAAATTATTTATTTGAATAACTTTGAATAGTATCCTTAAACCTTAAAATACCTAGTACTCGTATTGTTATACCGAGTACCAAATGAACAACTTAGTTTGATAGATTGCACAGTGGATCACAAACTACACAGAGTAATTGTGTTAAGACCCCTATTTGGGGACATTTGAGTACCGGAAAATAATTTTTGATGTCATTGTCTAAATATGATTGCCTCACAAAGAAGTGTTCTGCGTTTCTAGCTCTTGAGAAACCCAGCCAATCAATCTTCAGCAATGACGTCACAGGAGTAGAACTACTTTTTGGCATCTGTAAGCTAGGGATTAGAAAATTAATGACTCCTGGGATTGAACTGGTCCTAAATATAATCTGCTTAATGTTTTTGTCAATGTTCTCATATTTCTGTGGGAATATGCATGTCTATCTGCTGTTTTTTATTACATGTTAACAGATTTGTGTTCAGAGAGGCACGGATCTGGTTCATGAATCTGGCTGAAAGAAGCTGTTACATACATGTCCATTTGTTTCCTGTGTTTCCAAAATCAAATGTCAAAATTTTGGACTTACATACAGAAGTACGACATCACACAGTATCAATACTGTCTATGCTGATGACAGAGCAATATTGACTGAAAATGAGGACAGTTTTTAAAATATGCTGAATAAATAAACGATTAGTGTAAATTATCAATAATGAAAAAGTCAAGCAGTCCATTTTAGAGAGTGTATTCCTTTCCATTGAGTATATGGGAAAGAATCAGGACATCAGGCACAAAGTGGCCACATTTCAATATTTGAAACATTCGAAAATTCAGTTGGGTTGTCTAGGCATCCCGGTGATCTGTCCAGGCTAGTTTGATTAATTGTTGACATTACTAACCCTCGGTTGTCTCTAGGAATTAAAAGTCTGGAATTGGTTGAATTTGGGTTCAATTTTCATGCTGTGGTTCAATGTCCACTGTCCATGAAATGACAGGAATTGAGAATTCCAGTTACTCTGGTGACCGGGGCTAGCAGGCCATGCATTGGTCAGAAGTTAATGGGCTAGGGGTGTTCCTGGGATGTACTCTCACATGCTAATGCAAATCTGGGGTTGCTAGGGTTATGCTAACAATAACTTGAATTCCTTGGACAGGGACTTATAAAATGGAACTCATGTGGTCAAGAAATCTAGTTTGAACTCAGAACTGTTGGGAGACATAAGAAACGTTTATTTCCCTCCCCTCCCCACTGTAAGTTGTAATGTACAGGTGAAAGGTCAATGTGAGGTACAGTTATGAGGATCAATATATTGTGTTTATGTATGTATGGATTGAAATTGTTAACCTTAGGTCACCTTTCTTGGCAGTCACCCCCTTACCTTTACAGTAAGTAAGAAATCCTTGACCTTAACTTAAGGTCGTTGTTTTGATCTTGTAACTTAGCACTTGGGGTCCTTCCCTTTAAGGTGACCTCAGGCCTTGTTTTAATGTAACTTTCATCATTATAATATCTCATCATACTGCTAAGTGGACTGGACTCTAATGTTTAGCTGCGTTTACTTTACTAGTTATTTGTTAAATTTAAATTTACATATCATGATGATCATGCTGCTTAATGGACTGGACTGTAAAGATTAGCAGCATTTATTTCACATGAGTAATTCTACTTAATGATTAACTTGCACACATTTATATCTCGAATTTTACATTTATTTTATAACGATTTGTATTTTGTATTAGTGTCAGTATTATTTTCTTGTTCAAATATACCATGTTGTATTTAAATAAAGCCAGTATCCTCACTTGTGTGGACTCACTGTCTCTTGGGAGGGGCTGATTGGCTATCATACATTCATGAAACTGTATGACCATGCTGTTGAACCAATAACATTTCACTGTAGTAGTATCTTCGGTTTCGCAAACGAGAGCTAGAAACTGTCTTGAAAAAGACTAGAATGACAGAAAACATCACAGTATTTGTTAAGGAATGTTGTATTGAATATCATTAATGATTCTACTAACATAATGTCAGATCCGAGGTACGGGGACATGCATAGTGGCTCAGATGACTACTTAAAATGGCAATCCTCCATCACTGGGTCCTATCCTAGTAGTAGGCTAAACAAAATTGATAAATTATCATCCTTGAGACCCTGTCTTTCAGTTGGGCAAAACTTCAGTCAAATTAGTGATTGGGCTGTATCTGTGCAGTCATAATGGTTAAGTAGCACTTTGAGTCCTATAAACATACAATACAATTCTATGCTATCCTATACTTTTATAGTACTTAACCTCTGCAGGCAGACTCTAAGGTACAACACCAGAATCCAATTCAAAAATCATCATTCCATGGCCGTTGCCAAGTCCAATACCACTGAGATGCCGGATAGTCTATATGCTAAGTTGGGAAAGCCATTTTTAAGGCGTACAATTTTAACCTTTTTCCTGAAACAAGCAAGAGTTCGGGCAGAATGGACCTCATCAGGTAAATCATTCCAAGTCGTGGGAGCATCAAAAGCAAAGCAATTTTAAATGTATCATAAAATTCTGGAAGTTGCCACTCTATCTTGCTTTACTCGCTTAAATCAACATCAGTTGTAAAAAACTTGACACCTTTCCCCCCAAACTATGTCACAATTACTCACACAATTGATGAATGTTTTAGGTGTTGAGGGAATAAATTTTAGAAAAAGAAAGTGTACTACAAAATCCTGTTTGTTTTACTGTGAGTATCAGCTATTACATATTTTCTAACCTTGAAGATGAATGTAATCATTTTATAATTGCTTACACAGCCATAAAGACATAATAAACTGTCTGTTACTATAATCATACAATCTGTTGAATTCTATGTTTTAACAAAGGATTAAACATGTAGGGAACTAGAGGTTATGTAAGGATTTCTAAGGCCTTTTACCAGATTTATTCAAGTTCCCATAAGAAGCTTTTGTATCTGACATTTTCCCTGCTGTTAAGGCCCCATTCAAAGCTTACTGAGTTATGACAACCACAGCTATGGTGCATCATTAAACTCTTCATACAAAGGGTTCTCTATTGCTTGATGATTTGTAATGCTTTGTTACTTGAAGTGTTTCTTCAGGAGTTAAAGGGTCTCGCATCTACAAGATATCACATTCATATTCCAGGCAAGCTGCATTGTTGTACCTGATAGCGTATCATCTTCTGAAGAAATATTCCTAAACTGTTTTCTTATGTTTTATTTTTTTTTACAAATTAATTAAATTGTGTAGTATTTCATGATGGTTTTGTTAGCTAATTTGCCAACTTTAAAGTTTAAAATTTTTGTGGAGTTTTTTCAGTCATGGTGTGAGATGACTCAATTTATTCAGTCTGTAAACAATGTGACAGAGAGCATTTTAAACTTTCTTAAGTTTGGCAACACTGGCTATGTTGACGCCACATTGTAAGGAATTACAGTAGTTTAGTTAACTACTAATCATAGCATTTATCCCCAGAACTGCAGTCCCAATAGCAGGAAATTAACCAACATATGGCAAATCCCTGAGATGATAGCAACGATTACAGCAAACCTTGGCTATATTACTATTAAATGAGTTTTCTGTGTCAAAGGTAACACCCAGATTTTTACCTGGTTTGTTTGTCACAGATGATAATGACTGTTTTATCTCGGCCAAGTTTTAATTTGAACCATCCATCCACTCCAGAAATAAATTAAGAGACTCACTCAGTCCATAACACTTCAATCAAAATTCATAGAGTCTATTACTAAATATATTTGGGTGTCATCAGTGCAATTATACTGTGTGACACTACATCTTGAAATGACCTGACTAAGGGGACTGGGGTAGAGATAGAAGAGGAGGGGCCCAAAACAGAACCTTGGGCATATCAAAGGGATATAACAACTTCAGAAAAACTGTGCCTTAGTTTATTTTTGGTTTGCAGTTTGGGAGGTAGGAATGACATCAATACAGCCTGATCAACATCAAATATTCTGTTGATATTTGACATTCAGTTCAATGAAGAAGACCCAAACGTTGAGCAACATATAGTTTATACTTACACACTAGTTACTTCAGAGTTTACCAAGAACCTGGTGTTTTATTACCATTTCTATTCTTTTGGTAAAATAAGACCATCAGTTTGTACAGTTAGCTGCTGCAATAATAACTACGAGTATATTAATATCTAACAACCAGTAAACTCTTCACATCAAGTGTTTATTTGTTGAAAGTTTATAAAGTCATTAATTTGCTACGCATTAAGCTACGTTATAAGCCCTAAAATGAGAAATAAAACAACATTGTATGGGATTAATTCATTTTGATGCAAATGTAACTGTCATCAACAAAGTGTTTTAATGCTTGTGCCTTCAAAAACCAAAATCCTTCCAAAACCCTAACATCTTTAGGTAAATATTAACTTATTTAATCCATTATTCATAAGTCAATGTAAGGTCTTTAAGACTAGTTCAACAGTCATTACTTCAATGAAAGAGTTAGGAAAAAATTGTAGAATAACCCTTATGTCTAATGCTTTGGTGAGCAGCAGGTTGGATTATTGCAATTCACTCTTCTTACCGCTCACTGATTTTGAGTTAAGGAGATTACAGCTAGTCCAAAACTCACTCTGCAGGGTTGTCACCCATTCCTCTAAGTTCTCTCACATTACCCCTCAACTAAAAAAAACACCATTGGCTACCAGTCAGATACAGGGTACAATTTAAAATAGGCCTCATTACATACAAAATTCTCAACCAAGGTCAACCAGTTTACCTAAGAGAGTTAATCCACCCCTACACATCTTCCAGAAATACAAGGCGAAGTTCCCCCAAACTCAAGTTCCTTCAAACCCCCACATTTGACCATAGAGTTCACAAATCAATCAAACACTTTTCTAAGTCATTCAGTCACTATGCCCCAGTCCTTTGGAACTCTTTCCCATTTCATATAAGAAACAGTCCCTTTGTTGCATCTTTTAGGAAGTACCTCAAAACCCAC
This sequence comes from Sabellastarte sp. h YS-2021, assembly GCA_964017235.1. Taxonomy (NCBI): domain Eukaryota; kingdom Metazoa; phylum Annelida; class Polychaeta; order Sabellida; family Sabellidae; genus Sabellastarte; species Sabellastarte sp. h YS-2021. The sequence goes on from OZ024928.1 coordinate 22,999,261, forward strand.
CTCTTCAGCTCTAGCTTCCCAACTTAGTTTTCTTCCCTCCTGGTCATACCCACAATTCTGGATTACTGACCTAGAATGCCCCTCGACTCTCCCTATGATAATGAATTTGTTTAATTAGCGCACTGAGTTCCCCTTTGAGGGGAAGATATTGCGCTTGCGAAACAGTAGATTAGAGATTATGTAGCATAGACTGTGTGGGTTGTTATTTTTTCGTTTCTAGTGACATAAATTGACAAAATATGTCACCCGTGTAATGTTATGACCTGTGACTTATTTAAAGCTGCTTCTAGGTTCTCTGTTCATTTGGAGTTTGTTAATATATGGCTGACCACAACCAAAAGTTTGTCAACATGATGGATTCCGATCCATTTTCAAGATAACTATGATTGCATTATTAGTGTGCGTATATAATAGCACAGGGTTTCAGTGCTGGTAGGGGGAGTTTATTATAGGTTAATGGGTAGAAAAAATAACAGATCTATTTTGAAGGTTACAGTGTGAGTGAACTTGGGTGGTTGAACTAATGAATATTCATAGGTTATGTCTGGCTGGATTATAGAAAGCCTCGCCAAGAAATACTGAATTACTCCCTAGTGGTTCATGAATATTCATAATAGAATATCACATGACGTCTGGTATTGAGGTTAAATAGTCAGAAAAACATTAGAATGGTGCAATTGAACCAGAGGGGGCTTGGCTTGTAAACTAGCATATAGACTATATAAATTTCAATACTAGTGTGGTAAAGGGAGTTCGTACTTCTTGACCAAACACGTGGTTTGAATATTGGTCTGCTGTTAGCAATACATTGCCAATATGGGGCGAAAGAAAATAAAGCAAAGTGAACCTAAAGAAATGACTGCAGTATCACACAGTACGGAAGCTACAGAAGGCAACCGTATAGAACAACTCGAGAAGAAGGTGGACAAGCTATTAGATGTGATGGCTGGAATGGACGATAGGGTTAAGAAGCAAGAAGCGAGAGCTGATGTGAGAGATGTATCTCCTATACCTTCAGCCCATAGTTCCGTACGTGACAGCAATCACTTGTTACCTTCATTTGAAGAACTACGCTCTGATGAAAAAATACAGGCAGAAGTTCAGAGGCGACTTCACCAGTACGACAACGTTTCTCGACTAGAAAGCAGAGGTAAAGTACATGATTTTCTAAAGTCTGGTAGATATAGACAGGGCGTACATAGGGTGAAAAAAATAGTTCATTGGCCTCAAGATCATTGTTCTGTGCCTTATGGCAGCAAGCAACCTATGTACGATGACCTTAATGTGTTACAGTGGTCGCAAGGTTTCATTCAATGTGTACTTGATGAAAGTAATGATAAAATCAAAGAAAACATGCTCAAATATTTTGTAAGTGCAATGCAAGATTCTATAGAGCTGTCCTTTGTTACAACTAAGCGAGCCCACGGGCTAATACTTCAAGAAATGGAAAAAGGTTCTCTTACATGGTTGCAAGCTGACAAAATTGAAAAAATTAGGAGTAGAAATACTCAAAGAATGGTTCCTAATGGTTCAAATGCGAATGTGAAGGGTCAAAATGAAGGTGCAGAAAAGACAATGTTGTGCAAACTTTATAATAAAGGGTCCTGTAAATACCAAAATCAAACTGAGCATACAGATAAAGGTATGACGTATCAGCATTTCTGCAGTAACTGTTTTGCAAGTACGGGCAAGAAATATGAACATCCCAGGCATCAATGTCTTAGATTGAAAAGTGACAAGAAACATTCTCAAAGCGACCAGAAACTTTAGCAGATATAAAAATGTCCATATTCCTTCCAAATGCGTCAGTTCGAATGTTTACCCTTGTAAAACCAGAATCGCAATCAAAAAATTTGGTTATAATAGAGGTGCTAACATTACCATAGAAGAAAATAGTTCTGACGAGTGTGGTAAGGAAAACAATAATACGGTCAAAGGAATAGTGTTGCTTAACATTGATGCACCAGCTTTTATTCCTGGTGAAAAACTATGTTCATTTATTAACATATACGCCCCAGTATATACTGAGGAAAATATTAAAGGAAAATTGGGTAAATACACCAACAATGTTAATTGATATATCATGTAGTAGTAAACAAGAAATAAACAGTACTGTAATTGGCATGAATGAATTGCACAATGGTTTTTTATCTGATAGTCTTTTGGTCAACAATGCTATTATATCTACAGACGGCCCGAACCCCCTCGGGGAGGGGTGGGTGGGTGGCCACTCCTGTCAAAGCCTGAGGCAGTTTGAGTACCAGGTTGATAACCATCAAATGTCAGACGGCATTAATTATAATACTGTATGCACGTATGTATCTGGCAGGGTGAATGAACAAGAGAGTTGTATACTACATTCATACTTGTATATCAGTAATGATACAAAGGACAGGTTAATTCGTGAATGTGGTAGTAGTTCCAGCTACAGTGCTGATAATAGTATTATGCACACAGGTGGTAAAACTAATATTCATGTTGATAGTGATAATACAAATAATATCAGTAGTTTGACAATTGAAAGTTCTATTAACACGTTTTCATTTGAAAATATCAAAGAAAACATCTTGTGTAATCAGTGGGACCATAACAACGATTCAACTAAATGGTTGAAGGTCATGGGCCCCCCCTTGGTTCATATTGCTTCTCCCTTGTATATAACTATTCAAGATTTTAGTCAAGATCCACCCTTAGGTACTTTTAATTCTTGTATCTTAGACAAAGTTATAACAAATGTAAGAAATACTGTTACAGCAAATAATACGAACTATGATACATGCAGAAGGGAGACAGGGGCTGATGTTAACCAAAAATATAATAGACAATTTGGATTTTTACCTCTGAAAAATTATGTTTTCCCGGTGTACAGTAGTTCAAAGAAATTGAATACTTCTGATATGCAAAACTGGGTACGCAGTGTACATAGTGTGGTTAGAAAGTCTGGTGTATTCAATTACAAGGAAGCACGTATAACTGTCCCTTCGGGATTAAATATTCTAAATTGGCATCGATATTTGAGTACCTATGATATACCAATACTTTTGGAATATTTACAATTTGGATTCCCACTAAATATAGATTACAATTTGTTTACGTTCAATGAAACCACTACCAACCATGCTTCAGCAAATATGTATCCCTTAGGAGTTGATAAATATTTTAAGGATGAACTGGAGTACGGGGCCATAGTGGGCCCCTTGAAGGAAAAGTTGTTTGACAAATTACATTGCTCACCCCTTATGGCAAGAAAGATACCTGATGGAGGCGTACGCGTCATAGTGGACTTATCTTGGCCTCTGGATGGTGGAGTTAACAGTTGTGTTCCCTCAAATTATTTTGACTTTATACAATTTCAACTCAAATATCCCAGTATTGATAATGTGGTAGAAAAAATTAAACAACTTGGCCCCACATGCAAATTGTTTAAAATTGATTTACAATGTGCTTTTCGAAATCTAAGGATTGACCCCTTTGACTATAATGTGTTAGGCCTCAGTTGGCGTAGCCAAACGTACGTAGACGTAGCGTTGCCGTTCGGATTTAAGCAAGGGGCGTCTAGCTGCCAGATGTGCACCGACGCCATAACGTACCTCATGTGGACGCAAAAACACTGGGTCATGGCCTACTTGGACGATTTTGTAGCGGTGTGTCCTCCTAGTACTGCCAATAATGCTTTCCTAACTCTTAAAAATTTGTTGGAAGACCTGGGTCTACCAATAAATTTTAAGAAAGTCGAAGAACCCAGTTCCACAATTACTTGTCTTGGAATAGAAATTAATGCTAAGGAAGGAACCCTGGCAATCCCTGATCAAAAATTAAACGATATCAAACATTTGTGTGTACAATGGCTGAATAGGCGCCACGCCAGCAGAAATCAGCTCCAAAAATTATTGGGACACTTATTATATATACATAAGTGCATTCCTCCGGCTCGACTATTTACAAATAGAATCTTGAATACCTTACGTAATGCTCCTAAGACTGGAAAAGTCATCCTACAGCCGGAATTCTTTAAAGATATTAACTGGTTTGTTACTTTCTTGGAAACTTTTAATGGTTCAGTTAAGATACATAGTGATCATCAACCAGCCAAAGTGTTATGTGTGGATGCTTCTCTAATAGCATTGGGGGCGAAGTTTGAAAATAAAGTTTATTCTCTTCCTATTCCAGACATATTAAAGCAAATGTACACTATAGTCCATTTTGAAGCAGTTAATATTTTAGTGGCATTGCGTACTTGGTCCACATTATTATATAATAATAAGTGTGTGGTTTACTGCGATAATATGGCAGTGGTAGAGTGCTTTACATCTCATAGAATACGTGATCCTTTTCTCATGGCTTGTGTAAGAACTGTGTGGTTAATTTGTGCAAAAAATAACATTAAACTTGTGGTTAAGTTTATTCCTGGACACAACAACACGTATGCGGATATATTATCCAGGTGGCATGCCTATAAGACCTGTAAAATAACAGAAGTAGAAATTCTAAATCAATGTAACTGGTATTCACCCAGTTCCCTGTATGTTATTCCAGACTCTGAAATATAACATGTACAGGGTTCACCTCCTTTGTGGTGACCAGAATACTGCCTCTCCTTCATTTTGTAGGTAATCCTGTTCTCCACTGGCTGATCAGAAGGGCCTCTAAAAGAGCGGCCTCAGGTTTGAGGCCAAGAACCTTTACTGCCTACACTAGAGGATTTCAACTCTTCATCGCGTTTATGGTCTACACATCTCTACAGAAGCCCTTCGAAGATGCTACGGTTACTGCCTTCTTTGAATATCTTATCTGCAACAACCTATCTAGCCCTTCACTCCACAACTACGTGTCAATTCTGCACCACTTCTTTGGCATGTACGGATGGCCTACGACTGCTCTTCATTCAAGAAAGATCAAGCTTATGATGAAATCTGTACTGACAAACAATCCATTGAAACCTAAAGTTAAAGGTGTTCTATCTGTTACCAATTTAAAGCAATTGATATCTGTTTTAAATACTGCTGGTGAGCAGGAGGTATTTGGGGCCTTATTTTTGCTTGGTTTCTTCGGATTTTTTCGGTTAGCAACATTAGTTCCAAGTAAAGTCATAGATTTTGATGTAACACGGTTTCCGTTAGTCAAGGATATTATTTGGACAGCTAAAGGTTTTCAAATGATCATAAAATGTAGGAAAAATATGCAAAATGCTGATCAATTTGATGTTGTACATATTCCAAAGTTGAAGTCTGCAGATATATGTCCAGTGCTCGCTACTAGGCGTTTAATTAGGCGTTTAAAGTTAAACATGCAAGATCCATTATTTCAGGTTGGAACGAATGGCTCAAAGTTGCCAGTAACAGCTGTGCAAGTTAGGAAACTGTTGAACAAATATATAAAATTGCTAGATCTCAATCCAAAAGACTTTGGATTCCACTGTTTTCGACGTAGTGGTGCCTGCCTTGCTTTTGAACTTAATGTCCCATTTGAAAACATAAAACTCCATGGTAAATGGAGATCAGATGCAATCTGGGCCTATCTTACTAGAACTCCAAAAGCGGCAGCACAAGTCGCCTCCACTTTTGCTCAGAAAATCATATAGCTGTTTTATGTACTACCCTACTTCCTACATCCTTTGGCTTGGCATTCTATGCTTCTCAGTTACTAGTATTCTTTACATGCACCTTAACATTGACCTTGCAGGTCATATGCTTCCCCATGACCTTGACCTGAAGAAATTAAACCGTAGTTCACTTTAGCTGTTAGGTTGAGGCTCTTAGCCAAGCTAGTATATATAATCACTTGGAGTTGGGTCCTTAGCAATGGCTTGTTGTGTAACTGGCTTCATATACATTAATGTCAAGGTCAAATAGTGGGGCAAAGGTTAATATAGGTCATTATAGTTGGTAAAAGAAGGAACTATGTAACTTGAGTAACAATGTAACAGCCAGAAACTATGTTAATTCTTGGTCTTAAAACATTGTAGTTCCTTACAGTTAAACTATGGCAAGCTTAAAAGGAACTGTTGTATATACTTAACATTGGTAGTTGTAACTCAGTTAATTTTAGTAAAAGATGGTGTTTAGTAAATGTTTTAACAATGTATAACATGACTAATGTGTATTAACAATAAAGCCAAAGTATGTTTAAAATAATGGAAGTTTTTATATAACTTGTACTCTCCCCCTTCCTCAGGCACTGATGTAGGTTATTTAATGTAAAAGTCTGGATATCTGTCTGAAGCCTCAGTTAGTGGAATCCCCCCCCCCCCCCACACACACACACAAAACTTCCCGTCGTGTCATATGTAAACAAATTAATACTGGTCATGGATATGGACCTTTCCAAAGGGTCAATCAAACTACCACAAAAAATGCATATAGTCTGTTTACAACAACAGCAATAGCTAACCAAATGACACATTCTTTGTGTCAAGGACGGGAGTTATTTTTAATTATAGAAATGAGACCATTTAATCTTGAATGTTTGTAAATAATATTGTCTCTTCACTGGTCAACAGCAAGCTACTACCATATAATTGTGTATCAAAAATGAATTATAATTCCTTACCAGTTGAAAGTACTGGTCAAGAATGGCAACTGCTAAAATGGTCCAGATTGTCTCATTTTTTCCAAAGCAGCATTACATTTTACATTTAAATTGCCTTTGCATACATTTCAAGCTGACGTGGTCAAATCTTCCACAATCCATATTCATATTGCAATCTACATTAGCACTAGAAGACAGAGAGGTCTTCAGTGGTCTAGTTGTTACCAGGTTTAGTATCTTCTCACAGTCTGTCACCTCTATGTGAGTTGAACTTCAACAAGTGGCAACGCAGTGGACCTGTCCTATTATGATCTGACTGTTGAACATAACACAAACAAGGCCAAAAAGGGTTTCTATCTACTAGCACAAGCTGCAAAGCCATCAGAGACACGAGTAGTGCACTGAGGCAGTCATCCATTCAAGTACTTACATGGCCCATTGACGCTTAAATTCATTGAAGAGACAGATATTCATCATGCTACACCAGAATTCATGAAAGTCCGGAGACAAAACAATAAAAAATGACAGAAATAGTGATCTCTAGAAGTGCGAGACTCTTTTAGAGCTTGTGTTTAAAAATCCTAACCTTTGAGTTTAATGGCATGTTTCCTGGCCACACAGAGTCACATTACCAGAAATAATATGAATGAGGCATTAACTGGGTAAAATCAATTCATGTGACAGCTTACCATAAGCTGAAGCTAGATCCAAGACCCCAGAGGTGAAAACTACGTGGCCACATACAAAATTTGATAGCAATTTGGCTACTGAAACCCCCTTTCTATTGGAGAGAGAATGGAGGCAGGAGTTTTAAGGCGTAAAAAATGATTGTTGAATGAACATTTATAAAATAACTAAGACAATAAAAGTGGTTTTAAAAGACTGTCTATATTTCACCGGATTGTGTGTGCATGTCAAATAATTCCACTACAAAACTGGAAATGTTAGAATGAAAAGGAAAAATGTAGCAAAAAGCAACAGCTTTTTGGGGAAATGTGATCTACTTCTTTGAAAGGTTAATATGTCTTTGCCAGATTGGAAGCCTTTTCTGGCAATTTTTCTGTGAAATCTTACACATATCAAGATTGCTCTTCCAATGAATGTGGGACTGAGTGGAATACTTGATGAGCCTTTGAAAGCTAATACAATAGAGCCTATCTCTCCAGCACACCGTGTACACTAGCCTCCAAAAAGTTCAAAACCAAAAGAATAAAAAAAATCAACAAGCAATAAATGAGCAAAATGGTGAGCAGACAATTGTCCTGGGGACTATTGAAATGGATCTTTGTCACCGGAGTAAAAATGTAGCCAATCGATGCACTTAAAGTCAGTCAGTAAAAGTATATTTGAAATTTATGGTAAAGCAATTTATTATGTTTGTTTTCAATGTTAAGATCTTACATTTTAACTAAAATATGTTAAATTAATTTCTTTCAATGTTAAAGAACCAATTTGCTCTTTCTTATTTTACATTCAACCCATATATTTTACATTCATGTAATTGGGTATTGAACTTGTAAAGCCAGTAATATTTCTTCTGGTGTTGAAATGGCTGGGGGTCCCGTTTCAAGTCGGGGCTGCAATCTAAATGGTCCAGCACAACTAGTTTCAAAATTTGAGGGAAGCAGCTTTGAGCAAACCAAAGGTCTGCTAAATCTGATTTTAGATTATAAAATGGTCCTTGTGGCTATGAAAAACAGATCCAAGCCTGCAACCATTAAAGGCTGAATGCTTTTGTTAGAGCCAGATTTGTATGTCCATAGTTTTGTTGTATTCAATATGTTGAGTATATTTTACTTCCACTGATCACCCAACGTATTGATTGGTAAACTTCAGTGCTTCTCATTACTTCACGAGTTTAATAGTATGTGTCAAGTTTAAACAGCCACACATTTAGCACATTGTGTTCTGGCAATTTACTGTGTACATTTCGTTGACCACATGTACAGTCGTTGATTGAAAATAGACACTGATGTAAACATCTGTTGACTCACGAACATACATCTTTGGATATTTGATTTTTGTCTTTGGTTATGTGCCTTAGATCCTTTCAGATAGAGACTAATTGCTATAAAAGTTAGATTAGAATTGGAATACTTGTTTGTGAGAGTAACCAGATGGGTACCTCAGGTTTTGGGCCAAGTTACAACTGTATCATTCCAGGTGCCATATGCCATCAGGCCCCTACCACCCCAAGAGAAACACCAGCATGCGGGTATTAGTTTATTCATATACACAGGAATAAATGAGACTACTAAATATATAACAGTCCAATAAACATGTACATTACTCAATAACACATGAATATGGTATAACACACCAAGTTGTATTGGCCATTACTTATTAACCACCGACAATTAGTGCAAATGGGATTACTATAACATCATACTTAACCAAAGTAACACTGAAGTTGAGGTTCTACTATGCCTAAGGTTATATAATTACCATAACATTTGTTGATTTATGATGGTGAATTACCTTACTATTGTTTAAAGACCTTTTGCCCAAGGAGAAAATGAAAAAGTGTTAACCAACTAGTAGTGGAGTCCAATCTCATGACAACATGAAAAAATGATAAAATTACTGATAGGTCAAAAAGGAAGGGAGACCAGAAGGCCCATATGGGGCCGAGAGTGAAATTTTTATAGAAACTTAGAGATTTGAATTTTACATTGAGATAACAAAGTACTCTTAAAGTACCTGCCATAAGGTACTGATATATGAATTAAGTGTGATTACATTATTACTATTATGACTGATAAACCATGAAACCTGAGAGATTAAGGCAATTACTGCACATTAATTATTATTTACAAATTAGGATTAGTTTATGACAGTTTATACACAACCAGTATTATAGATGATGCAATATATATAAGATAAACAACCCCAAGCCCCAAATGTAGGGTTAGACATCAAGCATTATCAAGCATAGCAGCAAAGGAATTAGCAATCCTTTCCCCATAGGCCTGATCCTGCTGAATATAGGTCCACACACAATCCGACGTCCATGAGCCATGCCTCTTAATCTGCCTTACTGGTATGTGAGCATTGTAGGCGAGTGTGGCTCCTGAACGCCGGAAAGTGTGGAAAGTGAAGTGATGGGGTTCAAATCCCATTTTTGTGTTGATTTTTGTGAGGGATTTCCTAATTTTTGAGTCTGTAAGGACTACCCAAGCTTTACCAGATCGTACCTGGAACAAGGGTTGATGGCCAGAGGGGTTATACAACTTGAAGATACTCTTCAAAGCCCTGTAGGGACAGATAAGGGTAGAAGCAAGCTTAGGAAGAGTTAAAACCTGAACTTTGTCTCTGGTTTGAAGGGTTTTGGACCATTTAAGGTTGATCTTAACAAATTTTTGAGTGAAGGTGACGTCCCGAGCTGTAAGGTGTCTAGATGCATCAAATAGACCTATTGAATGTGGGGCTAAGTTTGAGAGTCTGAGAAAGCCAAAGTAAGCGACTAGGAACACTGCTTTATACACTGAACCCATGAATATTTGTTTACACAACGTGGCTACAAGCTAAAGAACCTCAATTGACATTATGTTGCGCTGAATAGGTTTGAGAGGCCTGTTAATTTTTAAAGACTTCATGTATAGTTTAATGTTTTGGTTTTGAAAAATTACATCATTCAAACCATACAGAATGAAATTGGCTTTGACAGCCGACAGGTAGTTAGCAATCATGTTTACTGATAGCTTGTTGTCAGACAAGAACTGAATGAAACACAACATGTGCTCAAGGTGTACATCCACAATACTAATTTGCATACAAATGCAAAATGCAACAAAAGTTCTGAATTGAGCATTGTAGGATTTTCGTATTTTGGGTCTGTAGGCCAGCTTGATTTGGTCCATGGCCGACTGAGACAAGGCTTGCAATTCAGTAGCACCTGAAAGTATAGTAACAGCTTATCAGCTACATTGTAAAGTCAACAAACAACATCTGAGGTGAGGCTTTTAACCATGTAGGACTCTCTACCAAACTATACAATTTATTTTTATCTTCGATAGAATCTCTCCATCTAGACAACAGATCAGCAGTCTGATTTTGACTGCCCAATACATGTACATATTTAATATCAATATCCAACAACGCTGAATGAAACCATATGCGACCTGAGTTCAGTACTTTGACCACTGCATCATTGTCACATTTCATCAAAAGCTTTTGTTTTGTCCATTGAGGACCAAAAATACGGAGTGCCACAAGTATGTTCAACATCTCTAAATGGACTATGTTCAAATTACCGTAACCCCTTTGAATTTTGAGATGGTCAACGTAATTTCCACACACACCTCCCATACCAGTGAGGCAAGCATCCAATTCCAATTTCTGACGGAAATTTTTGTGATCAAAGATGGAGATGCCATTGTAATTGTTCAAAATTTTTGAAAACCAAAACAAGTCACGTTTGAATTCATCAGTGAGAGTAATAGTTCTCTCAGCATAATTATCTCTGAGGAGTTGCAACATTCTATTCAGAAAAAGCCTTGCAGGGCAAACACACTTGTGAATGTATAGCAATTGTCCCAGTATGGATTGCAATTGTCTTTTGGTACATGTTGTTTTGCTAAGCCACTCTTGTACTGTTGTTTGAATTTCTGACAATTTTTCAGATGGAATTGAAATGGTGGATTTTTCAGTATCTATCAGTACCCCCAGACAGACGACTTTGGTGGTAGGGGTTACCAATTTCTTTTGGCTGATAGTGAGGCCAAGATTTTGAAGAATTTTGTACAAACAATGATACGACTTTCTTGCGACTTCTGGCATGCTGAATCCGATGAAATCGCCAATGTAATTGATGACGTCATATCCGTGTTGACGCAATATGTGACGCACAGCGTCGCTGAGCCTCTGAAAAATCTGGCTCCCATGTTTTGTCCCAAAAGGCAAACAAGTGTCCAGATAAGCATCTTGCCAGTGTAATCCCAGCAAATCGTAGTCCAGGGGATCAATTTTGACATGACAAAATGCCCTGGATATATCTATTTTGTATAAGTGGGCACCCTTGCCAATACGACGTACCTCGTCAGTAATGTGATCTACACTGGGAAAAGTCAATGAAAAATCTGCACCCAGGTAGGAATTTTTGTCTATGCCGTCATTAACTGAATTTTCCAGAAGCCAGGATAAGTCAATAATGACTCTTCTATTGTCAGAATTCGGTTTGTGACGTGTCATGAAAGGGGAAAAGTGACAGTTTCTAATAGGGCATTCCTTGAAGGGCCTAGAATAGCACTGTACTTTTTTTCTTCCTCTAAGTATGCCATAACATCCTTTGGAAACTCTACAGCAGAGTTATGATTTCTGTTATCCGAATACAAAGGTGAATCCCTGTTGAAGTCAAGAGGTAAGCCATGCCGGATTAGAAACAATAACTGTTTGTCCCAGTAATCAGAAAGTGACGCCTCCCATGCATCAAAATTCAACTGTGACGCTACAGGGGTTTTGCAATGCATGAAATTTGGACAGCCCAAGGCACTGACATGTAAATGTTGTTTAATGGGACAGGAAATGATTTGGCCTATTTTTGTATTGCTAGGCAACATAAAATCAGACAATGGAATAAAGCCAAAGTTGTATTTTGATTGGATTTTCCACTGATTGAAAAACTGACATGCCTGCGGAGGTTGAATTTGACTGACAGCAGAACTTCTCTGAAGTACTGTGTTTACATATTTGTCACTAGATTTATTGATGTCATAAAGTGGAACACAGCGACTATTTTGACAGACACTATTGTCAGCCCTCCCCCCACCCCTATTGTCCATTCTCGATTCTAGAGTGTTAATTGTATCCCCAGACCATGACATTTCTTTTGTGGGAGGGGGGGATGGGTGAGGCAATATTCTGACTGGGGTCACTGGAGGAACCAATTAATTGTCTGTTGAGACCTTTTGCAGTGTTTTCATGACATCCGACAGTTTGACTTTTATGTACTGGGTACTTCCCTGTGTATGTGCTACAAGTTTTGAGGTTCAATGCACTAACAACTGGATAATCATGTTCACAAACAATTCTGTTTACATTGTCACTATTTTCCTCACCCCTGGGACCTTTCTTCACACGGCCCCACTGTCGGGATTTCACTATAACCTTAGGAGGGGCCACCTTGGGCCTGCCTTTTGCTATGAGCGACTTAAGCACACTTTTGTCATAATTTGAGTTGTAAAACACTTTGTAATGTATACAATTGGTTTATCTGGATTTTTATCTTTCCCAGGGGTGAGTTCACCATTACATTTGTTGTCATGTATTTGATCAACACTTGGACTGACATTTTCATCACTAAAAACATTGACATTGATGGCTTTGCTGACCTTATGTTCAGTATTGCTGTCCAGGCTCCTATTTTTTATTGATTCTGAGCAGCTGCTTGTGAGTTTTTTTTGCATTTGCTTTTTTCAGTCTACATTCACATTCTGGATGATTCAAAATTTTTCCTATGCTGAGACAAAATGCACAAATATGCTTTTGAGTTTTACCAAAACTTTCGTGATCTTTGCTGAAAGTACATGAATTTGTTTGGTATTGCTTACAAAACCAAGGTTTTTTATTGTCAAAAGTTGATTTGCCCCAAGCTTGTTTTGAATTTTGATGTTTTTGGGCATGTGCCCGCCTAATCCTGTCTATTTTTTCTGTGTCACCCCAGTTGAGTATGCCTCTTTCCATGTCACACAGAAGGACGGCATGCGACCAGGAAAAGTCAGTGGCATCCTCCATGAGTTCACCGAGGTATCTGACCATAGACTCTCTATTTTTTTCATCTTTTTCTTCTAAAATGTTTTTGGTAAAACCTTGGACAGATTGTGTGAGGGACATCTGATCGCAAGTCAACCTCTGTCTGCTTGGACCCCCCAGAATCATCTCATGTGGCCATGAAATTTTGTTTTTTACTACAACTTCGACAGCCCCCCCCCCTTTTAGACTTAACTGTTTCATTACCTTTAACTTTTGGTATCTCATCAAGCTCAGCTAATTTTTCATCAACTTTTTTCTGAATTCTTTTCGAGGCCTGAGTTCTGACACTGTTAATACATTTTCCTCTTCTGAGGATGAATCATCATATACCACTTTTTTACAATGTTTTATAGGTTTTTAGAACTACAAGAAGTACTTAGCTTTGCATTGTCTCTCTGGTGGCGGCTGCTTGCCTTCTGCGAGTCCTCCACCTTGCTTTCAACTCTATCCAGCCTCTTTCCCAACTTCTTCAGCTCTGCCAGGATCAATGACTGGGTTTCATTTGACTGGATTGCAGCTGACTGTTCCATTTCTTCCTCAGATGACGCCTCCGATGACGCTGAGCTGTTGTCCTGCAGTGGCTTCTTCTTCTTCGTGACCTTCTTCTTAGATGGTGACAAAGAGTTCCTATAGGTCACAGATCCATCTGTAGAGTCACCAGTGGATTCATCTGAAGATGATGCCCCAACAGAGGAAAACATGTCTTGTATTGACGCCTGTTCCCACTTAGAAAACTGCTTCTTCTTGGAAGGTAACGTTTTACAGTCTTTAGCAGATTTGTGAGATTTCTGGCAGATGGTGGTGGCCTGTGAAGGTTGTTTACACTGCTTCTGAATCTTCTTGGATGTTGACTTACAGTCTTTCAGAAGCCCAGCACTGTCATTTTTCCCATCAAGGTCCATAGCAACTTCATCAACAGCACCCTTGAGTCCTGAGCACTTGTTGCCCGTGGGTGGGCTATGTCTCACCAGACATTTTGAACATGGATTTTTAGATTTCTTTTTTGTCATTGTTTATTTAGATTCTGCAACACAAATATGCACACTTCCTCAGAAGCTATCAATGTGACAATCTCACGGTTGAATTGGCATTAAAAGCCCACACAAGGGAAAATATATATAAATAGGTTAGACCATCCCTTTAAAGTGGCCCCAAAAGGCCAAATCAAGCATGAGGTTGTCAAATTGATCCCAATTAATCAGACAGCAGAGCATCCACGTCTAAGCAAATTAAAAGTAGAGTTCATGTAAGTCTTAGTTCACAAAGTACCATTCATTCTACACAAAACTAAATGACCGTCTGTTTAAAACAATACTAAAACATATAAAATTTCCAATAAATACAACAAGCATTCGAAATAAAATTTGTTTTTCCTTGCATGTCTTTCAAGTTCTAAATTCAAACTGGACAGTTTGCCCTTCTAGGAATTTCATTGGAACCCCAAGCCCTCTGCTATTGGATGACCCTAGTAACCAGGGTAAACAACACTGACCTGACCCACATGACCCATATTAGCATCTGACCTTTTGGCCACTAGAGCTTAAGGTAGCCCTCAATTATTGTCTCCTGAGGTGGAGGCCTGACAGGCGTGGTGCCCTGACACCACTAATGAAAATGTGATCAATGGTAAAACAAACATTATGCTTCTTTATAAACAGAGCTAGACTAATATTTTTCTTAGCCGTAAAAGATTTTTTATTTTCAATATTTGTAAAGTTGAAGTCTGTACAAATGAATGCTAAGATGCAAGTGTCAGTCAAAGGTGTGATTAGTATTGCATTACTTTAAAAATTAGTTGATTATGCAAGGAAATTACACAATGGCCAAGTATTTTCGGCCCTATTTTTGACTTCCTTTTTTGGATTCTTTCGCTTGGCTTCGTTAGTCTCACCTTCAGTACAGCAATTTGATAGAACCAGATTCCCAGTAGTAGGTGACCTTATATGGGGTAGTCCTGGGGTCCACATAATAATGACATGTGCAAAAAATATGCAAACAGCCGGTAAGGTACAGGTGGTTCAACTTCCAACACTTCAAAAGCTGCAATTATGTCCTGTCCAAGCTTTAAAAACCATGCTGTTAGACAGACAAGATTCTTCTAAAGATTCGCCTTTATTCCAAATTAGAACCAAAAAAGGTTGGGTACCATTGATTGCCATAAAAGTTAGATCGTTCTTCAAAACGTGTATAGTGGGCTTGGGTTTGAACCCAAGAGAATATACTTTTCACGCTTTTAGAAGAAGTGGAGCATCTTTTGCATTTGATAACAATGTGAGCTTAACAGCAATTAAACAGCATGGCAATTGGCGTTGTGAGGCAGTATGGTCCTATTTGAACTCCACCCCGAAAGCTGCAAGTACTATACCCACAACTTTTCAAAAACTACTTTCCTAACATTTGGGGTTTGGCAGTTTGTATAACATCATGTTTTACTCCAATCTACTTCAAAGTCTTTACCTATCTGGTAATAATTTAGAAAGTGACCTTCAAGGTCAAGCAAAGGTCAAAAGATCTTACAATTATTCATATTACGCTTTCTCACAAGCTACACAACCAGACTCATGTTATGATTGTCAGCCAGATGTCTTTAATGAATAATGATAACTGTAGTGACTACATTATGGGTCTTTAATATATTGTAAATGTATATAATATTAGTGATAACATAGGGGTTGAGGATTTTTACCAGCAGTCTTAAAAGTCTTGACTTATTGGGAAGAAATAGCTTAACCAATGTTTAACTGATGGTGATACATAGTTGAAAAGATCATAGTTTGTTGTGCAGCAAGGTTAAAGTTTAGCAATATGACTTTGATTAAAGCAACTATTGGGTAACAATAACTAATTGTACAGTAGGTGTCTTAACAGTAACTAATATGTGTGTTTTAACAGTTTTAACAAACTCCAAATGTTGTTAATAATAATGAAAAAATAAAATCATTGTTGTCTGATACAATTTTATCATTGGCTTCCTCCCTTGCAACAGATAGCTACACCTCAAAGTGAAGTCTTTTTGCATAATCAATTTTATCGTAGTAGAGCCAATTGATATAGGAACTGCTTACTTTGGACATCTAGGTGTTCGTGGGATCATTCCATTTGGGGTTTTACGTCCCGTTCAACAGCCAGGATCATATTGGGACAGGTCCTCAGGATTGTCACTAGTGGGTGTCGAACCTACACAGAGGTGACTGCCTTTGATTAGATGCCAAACTTACCAAGCACTAGGCCACTGGGGACCTGTGCCCAGCTTAGAATAACATTTTGTAATTAGGTCTGTTTTCATTACTGGTCTTCTATAGGTGTCCTTGTTTGGGTTTGTCTTTGAAGGTGAATCACCATGTGTTTCAACAGTAGATTATATTGTCATGTTGAAGTTTGAAATTAGGCAGTGGGCACTGTGAAATTCTTCCTTTTACTTCTGTATCAGTATTATGCTCTTAGGTTGTTGTTGTGACTTTTATTAAGTGCGAGCCTCGATAGAGCTCACGCTTCTAGAAATCACTTTTTTTTTGTCTCCGGACTTTCATGAGGTCTGGCACAGCGTGATGAGTATTTGTCTGCTCACTGAAGTTAAGCGGCAATAGGCTACGTTAGTACTTGGATGGGTGACCGTCTGAGTTCTAGACCAGCTGTGGGATATGTCTGAGTTGGAATTTCTTTGTCACCAGACTTTTGTAAAATCTAGTACACTACTTGTGTCTGATTGCTTTGCACTCACGCTGGGGACCAAAACACCTTTTGGCCTTGTTTTTATATTCTGCTGATAGAGGCACGGTGGAATTTGAGGCCTGCTAGAAAGGAGGAACTATTCCTATCCAGTGACAGATGGGAATTATTTGACCCAGACATTGGGAGACACCCATCCCTCTCCCAGCAAGTATTTTCTGATCAATCTATTAGCACTAGCGGTTTTAATTCAGATGTAAGTGGTTTGCTAAATACTTCAGATCAGGCGATTCAGTCCACTAGTTTCGGATCCGGTAAAAGTGCCAAGTGTGATGGCTTACCCCGTGCTTCTAAGCATTTCACTGTTGAGAATAAGGCACAGGAAGGTCCTTCTCAGGCAGATATTGATGAGCATATTTTCTCACAATTTTCCATGTTCGGCGAAAGGAAACTTGCAAAAGAATCTCCTGATTTAATAGTTTTACTTTGTCATCATGTACTCAATTAGGCTTGTGTTATTAGTATTCTAAAGTTTACTAGTTGTGTCAGTAATGCAACCATTAAGTAGTCACATTTATCTTCTATTGTTAATTTTGTAATAAAATTGTTAATTCTAATTTCTTTATTGTTGCTGTTTGGGGGCCATGGGAATGATACGAGAAAGAGTATTCAATGTGGTATGCAACAATAATAAAATAAACAGAGACAGTAACAATTAGGGAATTTATTGCTTTCGAAGATTTTTATGTGACAAGTATATCAGCAGCCCCCAGTGACCCCAAAACAGTAAAACACCAACTGGGTTTTAAAACTTATATTTCTAAGATTTATTTAATATGCACATATATAATACTTCTTTAAATAAACATATATATTCTAAATTATATAAAGCTGGCCACATTTTAAAGTTTTAAGCTTGAACCAGCTCACAATAGCCAAATGATTATGTCAGAATGACGACATCAAGGTCAAGCAATTCGAATGACCTTGGGAAAAGCTTAATAGGTCACACTGACAAAGCAGAGGCGCAAAGCCTAAACTGTGCATACACACCTGGGCAGGTTATGTGTCAGATGGCAGGTGAACATAACTTTTGAATGGAGAAGTGAAACAGTGGTTTAAGTAACATGTCATGCAGTAAGTAACACCTGCTTCACTTTGCTTTTTCCTCTTTTGGATATTTTTCCATTGAATTTTCGTTATTGAACCAGACAGATTTAACCTTTAAATCTTTATATAGATTTTTAATTTATTTCCACAGAAAAAATCCCTGTTTCCTAAAACGGAGCAGTTGAAGTTTGCTAGTGGGAAAATCAGCACTCAAGAAATGTCTCTATTTAACTCAGTAAATTATTTAAATGGTTTCTTTTTTCAGCTTCAAGTTTTGCAAAAGCAAAAGCAAGAGAGGTTGGAAAAAGTCTTTCTTGATTGAACTGCTGAGACACCTGACACCTGAGTCAATATTCAGTAACATTATTATTCTTAAAATTAGTGTTACTTTAAAAAATTGTGAAAAATTGTGATTTTCTCAGAAAAATTCTAAGAATAAGAACAAATTCTAAGTACAAGTTGTGTTTTTTTTTCAGAATTACAGTAAACTTGTATTTTCAGTAAGTCTACCCCAGCCCCGCAGCCCAGCCCCCCCCCCCCCCCCCCCCCCCCCCCTTCCAAAAAAAATGTACACAATAGGAAAACTTACCGAATGACATACAAGGGGTGCAGCATTTCGCCCATAAAGACATGAAAATGCAGTCTCTTGACAACAAATATGCAGTGTGGTTTTATAAAAATTATCAGAATGAAAAGAGGTTCCTCAAAACGTACAATGACAGTATCATCTTAAAATATATTTTGTGATAAGTACAAGTACATCCATAGAACTTGTCCTATGGCAATAAAATTAAGGCTGTCGAAAAGTGGACAGCATTTCGCCAATTATTTTGTACTGTTCCCAAAAAGTTACAAAGACTGTTAAACACTTTGTATAGAATAATTGAATTGTCTGAAGCTGAAGATCGAATCTTCTCATTGTATTCTAGAATATGATAAAGTTATAAATAGTATTTATATTGACCCCAGACACAGTTTAGAGAACATACAGCACACTTTTCTGTTATACACTGTTTCTTCAGCATCATGGTAGATGTTAGTTTTAAATGAAGTACAATAAAAAGTGGCGAAATGCTGTCCACTGTGAAATGCTGTCCCCTCGTGTATACAGAAAAAAATATATACCAAGAATGAAGATGACACTAATATACGAGTGCATAGCACCAATATTACATTATCTTCATAAATGATATATTTTTGTATATATCTAATGAGGGATGCTTTACTTTTATTACCACCAATTTGTATGATTTATGTGTCAAGAAAATCCGAATTTAAAGAGGGACATATATACAGGGGCAACAATAAATATAGAAACCTTTATGTTTAACTTGCGCTTTCTCAGCTATTTCAGCATAGACTTGCATTCAACTAAATTTATTTATTTATTTGGGGTTTTACGTCGCTTTCAACACTGTACAGGTCATATCACGACGGGTAGTTGGAAGGGCAGAGGAAACCAGTACATCCAGTTCATTAGGGTTCTGTACTGTAAACTGCCGACCAACAGCAAGCTACTACCAGCTTTCCCACTTGAGGCCGTGCCGGGAATTGAACCCGGGCCTCAGAGGTGGGAGGCGAGAGTGTTACCACTCTGCCACTGTGGCCCCCCTGCCAACTAAAACAAACAAAAGCGCTGCAAAAAGACCTTTCTCATGATATCTAAGACATATTAAAAGGTTAGATAGTTTCAGAAACAATAAGTGAAAAACTGCACTTGTTGACACTAATACCACCTTCACACTACAGGCGGTATACCCCGTGGTAGTAGGCATTGGTCAAAGCGTTCCTGCTCTTCAACTATTGCCTGACGTCCGTTTGCAAACTTGTGAGACTGTTCCCCATCGTGCCATCCCTTGAGCGTCCCACAGAAATTTTAAAATGTTCTGCCTCTGATTTTCTCACCTCCCATTTACCATTGGCCACCGCCTCTTTTCTCCCTATCCTTTTATACATGTTACTCCCTAACTGTCCATCCATTTCGGTGACCTTGCGAATATAAATTTTTGTTACAGTAACTGAAGGCATTGTCCACAGTTTATATAAGAATGTGACTCATTCTCATTTCGGTAGCATGAATTCAGCCGACGGCTACCAAAGGTGAGTTGAGGTTAATTTAGGTTACCTCTCAGTGACCAACATTTGTAGTACTGTCATCCTACTGTTATTGACAGGTACAAACCGTGTCCCTTCAGTGGCCGTGCAAGTCAAACATTATGAATAACGCAAATCTTGGAAGGTATAAAGAGGTATCCTGGGAAGCAGAAAAATAAATAAATTTATTTATTTGGGGTTTTATTTCGCTTTCAACACTGTACAGATGATATCACGACGGGTAGTTGGAAGGCCAGACAAAACCAATACATACAGTTGGTCACGGTTCTGTACTGTAAACTGCTGACCAACGGCAAGCAAAAACCAGCTTTTCCACTTGAGATAGGGCTGGGAACCGAACCTCAACCTCTGGGGTGGGAGGCGAGAGTGATTAAAACCTCCAACCTATGGGGCATACCACTTGTGAACGGGGTTTTAATTACCCATGGTCAGGAGCCACTATTGTACACAAATACAATATATCCAGCTCTGAATAGTCTCCACATTGGCTGTATATATGGCACGTGGTTGATAATTAATTATATAAAAACAATACATAAATATTAGTCAACAGCAAAAAAAAAAATGTAAATGCTACTTGATAGTTTATCAAATTTTTCATTGTTAGCTTTAGAATGCTCAATATTTTAAGTACTTCAAAAAGTGTAACATATTTTTACTCGGAAAGTGGCTATTTTCAAAGGAAATTTAAAGAATAATTCTTGAAAATAAGAATGTGACTGAATGTGGGAAATGAGCTATAAAACTTTTGCTTTTGTGGACAACTTAATATATGATTTATAAGCTAAAGTGCGCTTTTTGATAAATATTCATACAAAATGACAATGTAACTACCCTGAAGTGACATTGTTAGTGTACTGAAATCATGTCATTTGGTAATGCCCCTGTTCCACCAAAAGATTAAGCCCCGATCCTGTCGGCGACCCTTAATCGTGCACAGTCGGTTGAAAAAAGACAAAAATGGGCGGGAATACTGGGTCGGTACTGAAGTCTGGGATTAAGAACAGATCGTCCCCAGGACGCCTCAGGACACCTCAGGACGCCTCAGGCGCCCGCAGACAGTCCCCGACTGGTCTGGGACTAAGAACCGACTAAGCCAGTTTTCGGGTCGGTTTCAACCACGATCCTGTCGGACACAAACCGACTGGGTCCCAGGACGCCTCAGGCCTCCTGGGACTAAGAGCCGACTAACACACGATTAACTACCGGCGTCCTCAGGCGTCCTCAGGCCTCCTCAGGCCTCCCCAGACCACGATCCCCGATTATTGTTTTGCAAAGTTGCTGGATTTTCTGGGTATATATATATAAAATTTGCGATCTAATCATCATTGCTTTTCTAGGAACACACCAGGATGCCACCTTTTAATGGAAGACAGATTCAACAACAACTTAGGGCTTTTTTGGTTTTTATTCAGTTACAAATAATCATGTATTTCCATTTTTTACGTCAAGCACAGCAACCACCACCACCACCACCAGCACCACCAGCACCCATACAGAGACCTAGAAGAAGGCACAACATGTGGGTCAGGCCATGGCTACTGCAGAGAGAGGAGAGGGGGGCCTACCACAACATTATGGCTGATCTGTATGCCACAGACATTCCAGGATTCACCAACTACATGAGGATGACCCCAGAATTCTTTGAAATGATGAAGACCAGACTGGAACCACGTCTAGCCAGGCAGGCCACCAACTACAGAGCTCCTATCAGTGTTGGGGAGAAGTTAGCCCTCACCATCAGATATCTGGCCACTGGAGAGTCATACACATCATTATCCTGTCAGTTCAGGGTTGGCAGGTCCACCATTTCCAAGTTTCTACCAGAGGCCTGCAGGGCCATCCAGGATGAGTTCACCAGAGAGTACCTCAAATGTCCTACTACTCCAGATGAGTGGAAAGAACTGGAAAGGGAATTCAGGATCAGGTGGAATGTTCCACATGCCCTCGGAGCCCTGGATGGAAAGCATGTGGCCCTGAAGAAACCCAAGAACTCTGGAGCCCTCTACCACAACTACAAGGGGTTCTTTTCCATTGTCATGTTGGCCTTGGTAGATGGGCAGTACAAATTCAGATGGGTGGATGTGGGTACAGAAGGGTCTTGCTCAGATGCCCAGATATTTAATGCCTCTCAGCTGAAGAGGAGGATTGAAGATGGCAGGATAGGCTTCCCTGACCCAGCTCCTATAACACAGGGTGGTAGAGATGTCCCCTACTTCATTTTGGCAGATGATGCCTTTGCCCTGAAGACCTGGCTCATGAAACCCTATGGCAGAAGGCTGTTAACAAGGGAGGAAAGGATTGCCAACTACAGAATATCAAGGGGCAGGAGAGTTGTGGAGAACGCTTTTGGCATCCTTGTGTCAAGATTTAGAGTCATGAGGACCACCATTGAACTACCCCCAGAAACAGTTAGAGAAGTGGTCATGACCTGTGTGGTTCTGCACAATATACTCAGAAGCCAGTATCAAGGTCAACCTGCTGGTCAGCAGCCGGGGGGGAGGATGATGATGATGATGATGTGCCTGGTGATTGTGGATTGATTGGTGGTGCTGCTGGTGGTGGCCAAGACAGAAACCCTGCTAGAGAGGCCAAAAGACAGAGGGATTACCTGAAGGACTACTTCAATAATGAAGGAGCAGTGGCCTGGCAAGATGGCAGAATATAAGTCCTGTTGCAGTAAACAGTCCTTTTCAGGACTAACTATAACAGTCCTTTTCAGGACTACCAAATATTCCAAAAACAATTAATCAGCTATGTGGACAAACAGACAAATCCCATGCCAAGCATAACTTGTTGAGACGGACAAACAGACAAACCCCATGCCAAACATAACTTGTTGAGACGGACAAACAGACAAACCCCATGCCAAACATAACCTGTCGAGACGGACAAACAGACAAACCCCATGCCAAACATAACTTGTCGAGACGGACAAACAGACAAACCCCATGCCAAACATAACTTGTCGAGACGGACAAACAGACAAACCCCATGCCAAACATAACTTGTTCAGACAGACAAACAGACAAACCCCATGCCAAACATAACTTGTTCAGACAGACAAACAGACAAACACAACTTACTCACCCAACAAACAGACAAACCCACTGTTAAACAAAAGCGAAACACAAAGTGACACATAATATCCTAAATTGAATAATTATTTTATATATTTTCAAATCCACATCATAATTTAAACATTTTTCTTTTTTCATGGCTGGGAAACTTATTTGTAGCAGAAATTTTTTTATGGAAATATTCAATTTTAAATATTCATTTCTAATCACAAAAATTTGGAAAATATAACCATGGAACTAGTTTTGCTTTCAATAATGGGGGATTGTGTTTGCTAAATAGTTTGTCAGTTCGTTGGCATGGGTTCTATTTACTTTTGGGTTTGGGTGTTTGTTGGTTGGTGGTTACTGGGGTTAGGTTTTTTTGGGGTAGTTGGGTATTAGGTTTGGTACTGGGTTTGTTATTTGGGGGTTATGTTTGGTATTGGGTTTGTCTGTTTGTGGGTTGGTAAGTATGTAATTATGCCTTTTAACTCTAGGGAAGGTGCAAGTGTTGGACTTTTCAATTACAGATTTTAAACTATCCCATGGATTTTAATCTAAAAATGGGCTGATTAATGGCCATATTGGGAGTTACTTTTAATATTTTTTTTATGTGGCCTTTTTGGTTATGTGTAGTACCATGGGTTATTTGTTTCATGTTTGGGGTGGTGTAAGTGTTGGACTTTAATTTTTTTTTTCTTGTGATAAGTATTTGTACTGAACTTTTTTGTTTTGGGAGGGGAATTGGAAGAACACGTAGCTGAATAATTGTTTTTGGAAGATTTGGTGGCCCTGAAAAGGGCCTGGCAGGTCAAAGACCCGCCCTGACTGGATGGCTACTGAGGAGGCTGCTGCTGCTGTTGAGGCGGTGCTGAAGTGGTGATAGTAAAGAGCTGCTGCTGCGGTTGTTGCTGCTGCTGCTGCTGCTGCTGAGGCTGCTCGACGATCTGTGTTGATGTCAGATCTGGTAGCTGGCTTAAGATTCCACTCAGATTGTGTCTGCTCCATTCGTCCTGTACAGTTAGGACAGATGTAGGGTTGCTGAAGCCAATGGGGCTTGGTGTATAGTACACAAAACTGCTGCTAGCTGCTGCTTGAGTGGAACTTGACGCCTGTGGAGTGGTTGTTGGCAGTAGGCCGACCCTCTGGGACTCCGTGGTAACAGTGGCTGATCTTCTGGGCAATGGCTGACGTCTGCGGTTACTCTTAATATTTTCGATATCTCTGAATATCTTGCCCTTTAATTCTTCAAATTCTTCTTGAGTCATCTTTTCGGCCTCTGATGCCACGTAGTCAAAGAAGGGCTGCCTGTCTGACTTCTGATGCAGAAAACCTGAGATAAGTGTCCTCATCTGCTCAAAGTGTTCGAGAATCTTGGAGTCTGTAGTTGAAACGGGTGTTGATGTAATGATGGACTGACTCCTCTCCCTCAGGACACTGGACTCGAGGTGTTCTGTGTCAGTAGTTGACCCACGTGATTCGTCCTGCTTGCTGGTATTTGGACTGGCCTCAAAACCTGAACTTCTATTGGCCCCCTTTCTTCTGATGTGGGTTTTAAGAAAACCCATCTGTTGGTAGACCCAGGACTGTCTCTTGGTCATCTCCCTCGGGGCTTGGCCAGATTGGAGCTTAGACAGCTTTCCATAACGGGTTCGCTGGGACTCAAACCACCTTCTCACATCAAAGGGCTGGAGCTTAAGTTCTGCAGATATTTCTGCCCAGAGAGCCTCTCTTCTGTTCCTGTCGTGGAAACGTGAATGTTCCTTGTCATACAGTTCAGGGTGCAGCTTGACGAATTCTACAATGGAAACTTCATCACTGTCTGTAAAAGTGGCACACACCCTGGCTCTCTTGGCTGAAGAATGGCACTCCGGATCTTCCTCACACCTCTCTTCTTCTTCTGCCACAGCTTCCCCAATAGCTGGATCTTCCTGAATCTCCTCCTCCTCTCTCCTCTCACTTCCTTCTTCTGTAATAACTTCACTCCTCTCCTCTACTTGACTTTCCTTCTCCCTCTCATCCATCTTTTTCCTTCCTCTCTTCCCTCCTTTCTCTTTTCTCATGATCCAGTCGACAAAATAATAAAAAAATAGTAAAATGTGTCTCCTAACTGTGAAATTTGCCTTAGGCTCAAGTATATAAAATGTAAAATAAAAATTGAAAACCCCTACAAATCAGTGACACACGTCTCTCAGTAGCCAAACAGTCAGTAACAATGACAAAGTGTGCGCGGTCGCTTATATAGTCCCAGACCTGCTCATTGCCTCGTTTTAATTTCCAACGCGCGGAAAACAGTCGGTTCTTAATCGGTTGTTAGTCCCAGGCCGCCTGGGGCGTCCTCAGGACGCCGCAGACTGAAAATGCGTGGTCCCAGGCGTCCTGGGGAGGCCGGTTTGGATCAGTTAGGGTCGGTTACCCTTAGTCGGTTCTTAGTCCCAGACCTTGATTTTTGGGTCGCAGGACACCGCAGACGGTCTGAGGCTTCCGGGGACTAATGAAACCGACTCACTTTCAGACGCATGAAATTCATACGCATCATATTTGAGTCTGGGATTAAGAACCGGCCGCCTGGGACTAAGCTACGGAGGTCTGGGACTAAGGGTCGCAGGACGACTGGGACAACAACCGACTCTGTAAATTTGGGTCTGAGGAGGCCTGAGGACGCCTGGGACTGGACATTTTGTTGACGGCGGGAAATAGGAATCGGTTGTAGTCGTGTGAAATATCAAACATGTTTGATTTTTCACACGGCCTCAACCGACCACAACCGATCCTTACAGGAAGCCTGGGACTAAGCAAATATTTCAAACCGACCCCCCAAAACCCTTAATCGGGAGCCTTAGTCGTGTGGTGGAACACCCACATAAATGAAAAAGATCCTTTTCAATTTCCAATTTCTAGACAACAATACCACAATCTCACGGTGCTCTGTTGATATTAGCTTTTATACTATGAATAAATACTGCTTATTGTCTAAATACTATTAGTATATCTCCTCTTTAATAGAATTTGCAAGTGAATTAATAAGACTCAAATACATAATAATTGTCAATCAATGAGGCTAATTGAGTTTGGATGTGTCTAAAACAGATTCTATTGGGAACTACGCCTGTGAGTCATACATACAGAGGCCATTTAGGTATCACGTGACCCATGCTAAAGAGATATTTGATTGCCATGCCAAACAGTATTTTAGTAGTACCAGATTATCACTTAACTTGAAGAGCCCAGTCAATCACTGAGGACCCATTGCCCTTTGCTGATCGATAATAATATTTAGAGTTGTAATGGTAATCTATAGGACGCAATGTGTTAGGATTTATAAGGAAAGGCTATATTTAAGTAATACCGAGCCTTTGATGTATCTTTATTTGGGAAAAAGAAAGGTCAAGCAAACGATTTTTATTAAAGTGATACATTTCCTCACCACCTTTGTAAAAGGTCAAAGTAAAGTTCAAACATGTATAACCAGTAAAACAAGATGGAGGATATGAATACAATCCCAATATTTCTTGCATTGAGTCTGTTTTTATGAATACATAAATATATACCTAAAACATTAAAAGTATTCTTTTAAACATACGTGTAGAATTTTTCATGAACAGCAACAGTCAGGTACATGTTCAGTGCAAGTATGAGTAACACCTGCAACTATATTTGTAACATCAAATATGCAAACAACACAATAAAGTAGGTTGGAGTAATACACCTATATAATAACCTTTGCCATAGCGTGCAGTAAGCTTATTGCCATGTGCAAGTAAAATATATACACTGGTATCTTAATTCTAAACTCTAGAATCTAATTATGATGGAGATAAGTAAATGGGATTACAAAAAGGTAATTCTTGTGAGAACCAAGTACATAATTTGATTTAATTGTTCAACATAGGCTCAGCCAAAAATAAAGACACTTACGCCACACTTACAGACATGACAAAAACCTTTGTTTGTGTATATTGAGAATTGCTACTGAATAAGTTATTACAATATAATATTGATGTTAAAATACTCTCTGCTATAAAAGCCATTGTGATACCATGAATTGTGCATGGCTAAACGTACAATTTAGTGGTTGATTTCAATCTTTACTTGGGGTGAGGTAGTGTGACACACTATCTCCCAAACTTTTAAATCTTTCTATTAGTGATTTAATTTATGAAATGAACAATTTAAAACTGGGAATTGCTATCGTCGGCAAAACAATCATTACATTGTTATATGCTGATGATATTGTAATTCTTGCTGAAAGCAAGTGTGATATTCAGTCAATGCTTATTTATCTGACTGCTGCCTAAAATGGAGACTTTCAATGAATGGAGCTAAAGGTAAATCTGTTCATTTTAGAAGGGTGAAAAGGACAATTATCCAATCTGAGTTCAAAATTGGTAAAAAGTCATTGAAAGCCATTGTGTCTAAATTTTAAATACTTGGGAGTAATATTGTGTGAATATCTTAAGTTTGAAGAATGTGCTGAAATGTTAGCTTCTTCAGCTGGTCAAGCATTAGTTAAAATGCTATCTTGATTTAAAACATACATAAGTATAATTTTCCATAGTTTCGGATATTAGACTATGACATAGCTATCTGGAGTCATGGAAATTTTAAATAATCAGATAGTGTTCAAAAGATGGCCATATGGTACTTTTTCTTGATTTGCACCATAATGCTCCAACACTATGGCTTTAAAGAGAAGTGGGGTTGGATGACTCCAGAATACAGGTATTACGTTTCTAATCTGCGGTTTTTTTGGGGAATAGACTTTATACCCCTTTCACACTACAGGTTGTATCGCCTGTGGTGGGCTGCATTTGGTAAAATGTCCCTGTTCTTGGATCACCGCCTCATGTCTGTTTGCAAACTTGTGAGTCAGTGGCAAACCATCCATTACCTTGTGCGTCCTATGGAATTTTTAAAATGTTTTAAATTTCCTCCTCTGAATTTGGTACTGTGAGTAGACGCAGATGAAACTCGCGCATGTGCACATTAATTTCTTACCCTGGCAACCAAAGTTGTGGTTCAGGGTGTACATAAAGTTGTGATTCCGTTGTCTTTCAGTGTGATACAGTGGCATAAGGTGATTTAAGATATTGGACGTTTCACCACTGTGACACAAGGTCACACACAAATCTCGAATGGTAACTGAAGGACAGGGGCATGACTTATAAGTCCATATAGGTCTGGCTATTACTTTCACATATTTATAATCCTTGTCAATATAAAACATGTCACTATAATATAGTAATAAAATAAAATAAATAACTACAGAAGGGCGTGCCAGTTTCATGAATAACCAACTTTTCTCCTTCACAGCTTGTTTGAATCTGAATAATGGTTTTATGAATAAAGTCTGAGCCTCAACTAATCAAAATTGCCTGTCTTGGACTAGTTCATTTTAACCAGTGACGTTAAAGAATTTGGGGGTGGAGGAATGATAAGACTACCACCCAAATGGCAGTCCAACTCCAACAAATATGTTACAGTATTGGCAAGATATTTTTACAGAGTTTCTGTTCCGTTTTAGTTTCATTAAAATCAAAGAAAAAATTGCAGGGAAATCTCAGTTTAAAAATTCATATTTTATATTCACTAGTGTTCCTTATTATGAATATCTTCCAAGCCTGCTATTTGTATATTTTTGTTGCATTTAAGGGTAAATATACACCCATTTTACTGATTTTTCAGACAGAATGTTGGATAATAAATGGAAAAATAACCCTTGTCTTATGCAATCGGATGTTTTTGTTGTTATTTTCAATTATAAGCAAATTGTAAATAAAACATAAATTACTTAGTAATTTTTCTTTTATATGCTACTTCCGGCCAAAGTCTTTTGTTCTACATGGTCAATGCAAATTTGTACCAAACTGACTAGGAAAGCCCACAATCCTTCAATTGTCCCATCTTTTCTACCCAATTAAATCCAGGGTGACAAATCTCTTCCAATTAGTCCACGTGTGCTAAGGGCACGTCAAAACAGCCACAAAACACACTTTTTTAAAACCCAAAGCAGTGTTTTTGTCTAAATCCTAAAACAAATGAGCAGTCACTGGATATTGACAGAGCGTAAGAATACAAAAACAACTCTGGCACTATTTTTTTCTACAAAGGCTGGATGAAAAACAATCCAATTTAGTTATCAATTGACCAACAAACTAAAGAACTAAGGCTTTGTAAGGCTAAATGATATCACCATGTGAAATGCTATATGAAGCATAAATCAGACAGATTCTTGAGAAACAACGATTTTTTAAGTTTAATGTCAACTAATAAGAAAGTTGTAAAAACAGTTCCAAAGTTTTTAGAAAACATTTCTGAAATTTTAATTAACCTTTCCATTGACTGGGAGAAGCTTAATTTAAAAACAAATCCTCACTGAATGAGATTTGCACTGAAAGTTTTAAAACAGGCAATTGTGATTGTATTTCTGTTCTTACATCTTACAACACTGATATATTTACTGAATATAAGATGTTTGAGGGGGCTCTAAATACTCATACGGCCCTTTGAAACACGCTATTTTGGGTTTATTACATTATAGTATCTACGTGAAAAATACTTGCTACATAGTACACCCTATCAGAAGCTACACTCCACTGAGCAAATCATTTATTAATTAC
The DNA here is from genome assembly GCA_964017235.1 of Sabellastarte sp. h YS-2021. NCBI lineage: Eukaryota > Metazoa > Annelida > Polychaeta > Sabellida > Sabellidae > Sabellastarte > Sabellastarte sp. h YS-2021. The sequence continues at coordinate 23,029,112 of OZ024928.1, forward strand.
ATTGCAACTAAGTTTGTGAATGAGTAATCAATTTATTCACATTGCAATCACTTTAGTTATCTATATGCAATGGTCAATATCATTATATAATTGCCAAAATGTCAAGAACACATACCAATGTTATACATATACTGATATATTAACTTGATACATTTTACTGATAACATGAAAATGGACTTACTATTGCACAGAACAATTATCTATTATTCTAAACTGTAACACTAGTTTATAAATTTTTACATAGTGGTTCTCCTTGTCTCTCGGCAATTGTTCCTATAGTACCAGGCGTAGTCACCCTGATCATCAATACCTTACAGTTCTTCCATTCCACTCATCAGTCTTTAAGTCAGTCAAACATTTTGGCCATAGTTTTGCCTTTGATGCTCCTAAGATCTTGAATGAACCCCCTAATGATGTGCACCAGTGCAAGATCAGTTGCCTCCTTCAGGAAGAAGCTCAAAACTTACCTGTTTGCAAAGCCTATCCACCATAGCCTCCCCTGTCACCCTGTGTCTCCTTGGTATGACTTGGTTATGTCCTTGGATAAACGTTAACTGCCTAGTTTTATGTTCAGATGCCCCTTAAAGTATGTCAGTGATGGTGATTAAGTGCTATAAAAGTCCACATTAGATTAGATTATTATAAAGTATTACTATTGATCAAATACACACAATAGCATTTCATTCAAAACTCCAGTTACCATGGAGACACCATGGAGTTTATAGATTGTTTAGTTAACTAATCACTCACTAATCATGGAACAATTGCCTGTGTATCGCTAATTTCTTTTTATTTTAAGTCTCTTTAAGCCAATGAAAGCAAATACTTCTAACATTGCTCTCAGCATTTACAATGAAATTACTCTTTATTTATGGAACATCAAGTTCCCTGCACTGTAAAGTCGTTCTTTGGCTTTTATCAGCAATTTTATTCAAACATATGGTTAACTTACATTGTTATCATACTTTTTATACTCAGTGCTAGGGTTAAAAGCTATAATATCACCTTAGATGGTAATTATCTACAGTTTGATGTACCTTAGATAATATCTACCATCTTTGGGCTATAGGAATTAATACCAATCATTATCTCCATTTATTTTCCTTTACAAAGGCCAATAGCTATGTATTGGCCTTTGCATTGTTCTGGGTCTTCTAAATGTTGGTGGGTAACCATGGTTATTTCTATTGCTGATGCATTGGTTGGTCTTTATGTCAGGGTAACTTATCATGATGATGACCTGTGAAATAGATATTATTGAGGTACCTTATTAGTGTTTTATAACTTTATTTTATACAAAGTCATTGTGAAATATATATATATATATAAATAAAAAATATTTATCCCAATTGATATTTCCTGTCTTGGGGTGGGGTCTTGGAAATGTGGCTGATCTCTCACCAATCCGTTTTGCGAAGACAACCCGTGCAATATCTATGTTCATTTAGTACTGAGGTATAACAATGAGTTAAAGTTAATTTGTGTCTCTTTGCAGGATTTTATTCAATTTGTAATTCCAAGAAATCTACTCAGTTTTGAATGAGTTTTCTACTGACTCAGAATATGTTTAGCCATCCATTTAGTTTCAGTAAGATTGGTTGCAATGAGAAAATTGGATAAATTCATATTTTAATGCTTGCACACAGCCTAATTGAGTGGTGACAGTAAATGGGGACATAGTCCTCACTGGATGAGTGGTTAACGAGTCTTGCATTTAATTCCTTGTTTCTCACCTTTATGGTCATGAGATTTAATAGCTGCAGGTCCAAGTATGACTTCAGCTGTTATAAGGTATCATGCCACAATCTTTACTCTGACGTCAGCACCACTGTCTTTCTAACCGTTCATGTTTAAAGACATACCAAATTACTGAGGACAGAGCTTTAAAATCCTGTTTTTGCCTAAGTTTCTTGCAGTCTAGCCTTGCTATTTAGCTATTGCCTATGTTGGTATAGCAAGGGTTATCTGTATCCCATTTTGAAAAATGATTATCAAGCCCTAAAGTCTGTAGTCCAGGGTTTGAATCCACCTCATCGTATACAGGGAACACTTTGTTTACTTATCTTAATATGACTCTCTCCAATAAAGTTATCAAACCGAATTTTTGCCTCCTTGTCAGAGCATTTACAAAAGAATATGATAATTAATACAATTCCTTTAAGACATAAATGGGTAATGTATAACTCTATGAGCCTGTTAAGAAGATCTCTGGACTAGGATGATGTTTCTGAATATCTTAATAAGGTGTGAGGTGGGAAGGGCAAGAGTTCAAAAAATGAGATTAAAGTACATTAATCCACAACACACAGAAAGCCCTCTCGGTCATATTTTATAATCGCTTTTTGTCAGCCAGTAAACACCCATCTCTAAACATACCAAACACCATATTACCCACAGCACATAACTTCTTATTCATAGCTGTCTGGCTGTCTCTAACTTTTGATTTGCTAAATTATGGACTCTGAAAACCCATCTTAAATTCTCTTGTTGTGTCAAATATATTGAGATTTATACAATGAAATAAACCCAGACTATGTAACCAATTGTTTATAACTAAAATATTTCTAAAAGCGAGGTCTTGTCAGCAATAGACACAAATAAAGACAATTCTTAGCGTAAAGAACAGAACAGTTAACGTAAGTAGTAATGGTACTGTTCCACTTACATAAATGATCATAAGTCCCAGCCGATTTTTAACTTGTGGTCCTGCTATGCCTGATCTTTGGTAAAAAGGCAGGGAGACTGTGTGTTACCTAATAAACTCGCATCACATTACAACGAGAAGATTAGCTATGAGACTGAACAGACAAGTTATTAAATCTTCTCCTTACCACTACTATTTAAGAAGCTATAACTCAAGAACCATCACTAAAGGAAGCAAAGCTGATTAATCAGGATAAGTGTTATAACTTATCTTCTGTTCCATCTTTACAAGAAGATTAGTCAGTAAAACGTTTGAGCATAATAAGTCAAAAAAACCTGAAAAAACATAAGTTATATCAACAAAAAGTTAAGTGCTGACAAGATCAGTTGCAAGAAGTCAAGACAAAACAAAAACTCAAGCAGAGTTTTTAAAACAAATTTAAAAACTGGCACTTGGGCTTACGATCTCACTGCTTAGGCTTCCAATCTTCATGAAGAAAAGATCAGGCTTACATCCACAAAATTGATATTGGAGTAGTCGGGAGACAAATTTGTAATAGTGGAACGGGGGTATAAAGACAAAAAAGTCCCAAGGTTGCTGATGTACTTACATCAGAGTGTGATAAAGATTCCTGGGACTCATGAACACTTTTCTCTGGCTGACAAAATCTCATTAATTCCTGCTTCTTGGGTAATTCTCTCAATGTGGGGGAAATAATAGCATTTCCTCTGCTCTGACAAATTAGAACAATGGCATTTGTGGGAAATCCAGCAGATTTGTATGGGGGATTGTCAACCCATTCCAGCTCAAATGTCACAGATAAGACATTTTGTAAGGAGGCCCGGCAACACCCCATAGACACGTACAGAAGTGAGACGTGGCTGGAAAATGGGCCAAAATCACAACAAGAAGTGTCCTTTAAAAAGGTTTTTTTTTTGTTTTTTCTTTTTTTTTTTGGGGGGGGGGGGGGGGGGGGGGGGGGTAAAAAGTAATAAGTTCAGAAAGGGCCTGAAAGGGTGATCAACATATGAGAAGCAAAATATCTCAAATTTAACAACAAAAGATTTATTTTAAAGTTTGGATTGTTTTGTTTATATATGCCTGCTCATTTTTTTTTTTGCTTTTACAGCTTAAATTTGCTGTTTTTAAACTAGTGTCTGACATCTTACTACTGAAAATTTAATGACAGGAGATAATTAGTCTAGACCTAGCTTTTTAAAACCACATTTCATTTGACATGTAACAGAATGACTTTGGCATCAGTAAAATAAATTTTAACCATTTAAGCGGGAAAAAAAGAAACACCCACGCTTTTATTTGAAATATCCAAGATGACTTTAAAGCGTACATAAATAGCTCACATTCTCTGAATAATGATGTGACATGGCTTCTAAATGGAAATAAACCAAGACTTCTTACCACAAGATTATAAATTGGACACTTTGATTCCTATGAATCTCTTCTATTGGTGAAACTATCAAAGACTATCAATGAGACACTAGAATTCTATACAACTCTCTAATGATGTCTTACCTTATGACAGAGTTAGGGACTGACATGAAGATAATCTCTCACTCTGATTGATATTTCCTCTTGGGTATGGTTCTTTAAACTCAGCCAAAGTCAATTATACAAAGTGGAATATTATTCATAAGTCCAAAAATACACGCACAGTAAAACTGTGTAATACACATTTGAAATAAGTCCAAAATGTGCAACTTTGATAAAGTTTTATGTCATTTAATATGTTTATCAAGTTTGGAACCGTCACTTGACTTTAATGTAATCAAGATACTATTGCTGTAAATTTAAAACAAAACAAATAAACACACTTTAATTTGGTGTTCATTAAAAATGTATGACTTAGGAAAGAATGTGACCTGGAAAAATAGGTAACTTAACTATAACTATCAAATTACGTCTCTCCAAATCTTCAGAACAGAAAAAAAGGAAAAATGAAATTTCAATCTGCTATGCCACTTGATAGTTTCATTTAGCTATGGACTGTTTCTATTACACATAGCTATTTTCCAATTAACATTAAGCTCACAAATATGTGTGTCTATTTGTTAAGACATTTAATTTCCCATTTCCTCTTTTGTTACACGAGGTAGTTTGATCAAGGTAGGACAATTGCAGTTTGGTTTATTATGATGAAGTCACCTCAACATGAAACATTGTAAACAATACATAAAGACCTCTATTACCCCCTGTGATTTTAGTTACAATGAAGTTTCTAAAAACCAACAAAACAAGATTGCTATAAATTTGCTTTTCTGTTGACATCTTTTTATTGTATTACATCGATTCGAAAAAGGAAGAAACAATCTGAGACCGTGAACTGTATAAAATCATATCAAATTAGAAAAAAAAAATATGAAAGCAAAAATCTATTGAAATAGAGTATATCAGAACATTGTTAGCCATTTTAAACTCACAAGAAGATTCTTTTTAAAAGACATGTTGAAGAAAATTTTTCAATGTTTTGGGCACATTCGTTATCTGCCATTCCCAAGGAACACAGAGGACGTGGGTTCAAACCCAGGTACAACCAAATACATAGTTCCTCGGATGACCACTTAAAATGGTGGTTCTCTGTCATTAGCACCTATCCCCAGTGGCAGGTTAAAGAACCTCAAGGACGTTGATAAATGGTCATCCTTGAGTCTCTGTCTTTCAGTTAGGGGAATGTCAGTAACTTGAGAGCTTGGGCTGTACTTGTGTAGTTAGATAGGTCAGAAAGCATTTCATGTCCTGTAGTACATAGGGATATTGAGTATAAATTATTGAGTATAAATGAATAATCATAATAATAATAATAATATGTTTGTCTGTATATGTCATTTTTATGCGGAGAGGTTCTGACTAAAGGGATGAGTCATTAATTTTTTCTCAAAAGATCGGATGGTATTTTGGATACAATAAAATCCCAAATTTTGGAAATGTGCCATAGAAGAGGTCTATGAAATCTTTCTGGTAATATAAGAATATGATGACTTTATATGAAAAATCACAGTTGGCAACTCAACCACACCCAGGTCTTATAGGGGGTTATGACCACGCTATGTTCAATGGACCTACTATTTAATGCGTTCATGTACAGTTGCTCTTTATGAATTCAGTGCTATAAAAGTCCAGCTTGGATTAGATTAGATTGCTATTCACAAAAGAGTTCAGTCAATAGGTCAGCACAAAACTGCTGAATTTGAGTTTTGGCTTTCCTCTCCTGGATACCTATTTGTAAATATTTTCCCTTTGCCATTGCAGCCTACACACTCGTATAGGAACATAGAGGATCTAGGTTCCATCCCAAGTTTAGAACTGTGAGTACTTATCGAGATATTGCTTGTATGCCAGATTCATAAAAAACTTATTTTAAACTTTTAAAATTGTATCACACTGGAGGGGTCAAATAGAACTTTGAGTGCTTATCGAGATATTGCTTGTATGTCAGATTCATAAAAAACTTATTTTAAACTTTTAAAATTGTATCACACTGGAAGTCATAGAAACTATGTTGGGCTGGGTATTCAGAGATCATCCACATTCAAGTCTCCAGAAATTTCTTCCCAATTTTCACAAATAGTGACATGGTTGGTTTCTGAAGAAAGGTTATTGCCAGGTAAAGACCTGCTTCCATTTAAGACTACCTATGGGCACCTTATCGAGAAAGTGTGAAGGTGGTGTAACAGCAATTTGTCAAAACAAAACCAAGATATTCCAAAAAATATGCATTTCGATTCCTTTGAATGACCAACAAGAAAACCAGTTTTTCACCAAGCAGAGAAATCTAATTTAACTGCTGTTCTTATTCCTTACCCTGACCTAATTTATTCCTATCACCAACACAGATTTGAAATGGCTCACTTGGGCTTAAAGGCTACAGATGTGTTAAAAGTATTTGCATGTCTTCTAAAAATCCGGTCTTATTTGTCAGCCAACAGACCGGCTTAAATTACACTAAAGGGAGTCACTATTTACAGACCGGCAAAATGAGGAACCCATTCCCAAGTGTCAGGAGAAGCTACTGTGATTTGGTGAAAGACTCCCAGATGACAGGAACAAATTTACAGTTAAAATAAAAACTTCACAGTCATTATAAGGAAACAACATAAATATTTCAGATTTTCAAGCATAAAAATGTTAGTGGTGATTTAAAAAAGAAAAATGAAAATTCTTCAAATTCTTTTTAGAAGTATTATCAACAAGTAGAAAAATTAATTTTGTCAATCAAATAATTTTTTTCTTGTATTTTTCTTCATTAATTTTTCTTTGTTTTCTTTGAGAATTTGTATTTTAACTAATGTATCAAATGAAAGCTAATGGTTTTCACCTTTTGTTTCATGTCTTAAGCTCGGTCATGTAAATGTAAATACAAACTTAGAGTCATGTAAAAGTAAGTTCCCAATCTTTTAAATATAGATAAAAGTTCTTGTTTTATGTAAATACTGTTAAATATTTGCCAATGCATGTTTACATCACTATTTGAATCATCAAGCTGGAGCTTAGGTGACGAAGTGGAGACAGACTCGCCTCCCACCTCTGAGATTGAAGTTCAGCTCCTGGCCTGACCTAAAGCGGGAAAGCTGGTAGATTCTTTGGTGTTTACAGAGTAAAGCCTCGTGTTACTGTAATACTTGTTTCGTCTGCCCTTCCAAATAAATGTCACAATATAACCAATACAAAGGTAACTAGGCCTGATGTAAAACACCAAATAAATAAATTGTTTAATGGCTTGGTGGTTCGTTAATTTTGTCTAAAATAAAAAGATAAATGTTTTTGTTCCTTTTTTAAAATGCATTTGGTATTTAATAACTGGCCATTTGGATTTTTTATCTCAAGAGCTTGAACATATTCCATTTTCATGTTTCTGCTAAACGTTTACTTAAATAAAGCATTCTTTTCTTTTAAAATATTTTTGGTTCCTATTTAAAATGATAAATTTTGAGATCTCCAAGACAAAAGAGTTAAAGTTCCTTAATGTTGATATAACACCAACTGCTTATCCACATGGTTACAGTTGCAAAACAAATCAGGTTGGTGGATCACACACATGGGAACAGACACTACTATTAACGGTTAGATGATTTACCAATCAGACTTTTTTTCATATGCTTTACTATCAGGGATTACCAGATGCTTTGTTTTGGTAAAAGGTTGTATTCAATGACATGGTGGCCACATACTCACCCCAAACCTCTGAAGACACGAGTTCTTATCTCCACCGCACTTTAATTCGGACAGCCGACAATGGCTTACTAATAGGTAGTGGTTTACATTTAGGTATTCTCTTGTTTACTTCACCAATGCATTATCATTCACATGTTATTCTCCACAAAAAATATTTTTACTCTTTTATTTCTCAAGTGAACTCCCGAGTCTAAAAGGTCCAGTTAATATAAGTGAATCATGTGTGTTATCGACAGGTTGTCAATAAAACAAGTCCCAGGCTGTTTGTCACTCAGTGTAAGATTGTAAAATTGTCCAAAGGAACATCTCAGATGTACTGCTGATCTAGTGTGGTAAACAAGTGCAGAAGATGCCTGACAAATACCATTAATATCTAGTGCTGGGTTTCCACTCATAATTAATCTTTTACCAAAGTACACTGTAATAACTTTTATGGGTTAAATTATTTTTATACCACTTTGTTTATTTATCCTTTTCTGGTGAATATATCACCTACATACAGTGTGACCTCATGGCAGTGTTTCCAACTGTGTCATTACTAACACAATAAAACGTGGTATTCCAAACTGACTTTTGTTGGCAAATATAACACAGTGTTCCAAACTGGTTATTGTTGTAAAAATTAAGCACAGTTTTCGAAATTGGCCATTGTTGGCAAAATTAAACACAGTGTTCAAAACTGGTCATTGTCGGTAAAATTAAACACAGAGTTGCAAGAGTGAATGCTTTGTAGTAGCATAGTAATAGCATTATAGATTTTGAAACTTTGAAAGCATATTGAAACATTTTCAAAATATTTTGGCACTGACTGACTACAAAGTGGTGGCAAACTATTTAAGGTTTCTTATGATAGGCCAGCCTATTTCATAGTAGAGGTGGACTGGGGTCCAAAATTGCCAAAATATGTCAGAAAAGGTAGGAAAATGCAAATGCATCCCAACATTCAAGAATTAGACCAGAAACTACTCTATTTCTCTGGGAACCAATCCTGACTGAAGTTGGAGCTCCCAGGAATTTGGTCCCAGATCCACATCATTCCAGTAAAATTTCACTGAGATTAGATAAATCAGCGATAAGAAACATTGGGTTCAGGTCTGTGACTCTAATGTCAGCAATGAAGGTGGTATATGGGAGATGTCAAACAAGTAACCATCCCCTGCATAGAACCATAATCTCATTGTGGTCATAGCTGGGAGAAGACAGTCCAAGATCTGTACACTATAAGCGTGATAAAATGTAATCCTGATCAAATGAGTTATTAGTAAATTTATTTATTTGTTTATTTGGGGTTTTACATCACTTTCAACACTGTACAGGTCATATCACGACGGGTAGTTGGAAGGGCAGAGGAAACCAGTACATACAGTTCGTTAGGCTTCTGTACTGTAAACTGCCAACCAAAGGCAAGCAACTACCAGCTTTCCCACTTCAGGCCGTGACGGGGATTGAACCCCGGCCTCAGAGGTGGGAGGTGAGAGCGTTACCACTCTGCCACCGTGGCCCCGAGTTATTAGTAAAGGGTTAGTCATATTCCCATTATGATATGGTCGGATGGAGCCCTGACCGTCTCGATTTTATCTAGTAGTGCTAAAACAAATCGGGCTGAAGATCTTGGTTAAATAGGCTTGATACGCTTTTGACTTTTGCTGACCTTCTTGATTTTGCTTCTCTGCTTTTATGATTGCCACGTATACATGTCTTGATGTCAAAATTAGCAAGACTCAGTGCCAAAGTCGGGAGCCTTATTTAGATTAATAGAATGTAAATAAAACCTCTAAACATAACGTAAATCTACTTGGAAGATATTACAAAGATTGGACACCGGTTATGGATTACAGAGTTTGGCCACCATCATTTTTTTAAATATTTTGTTAGTTTTTAGAATTTTTGTGACTTTCATACAGCTGCCTAAAAATGTAACAAACAATGTGGCATAATGTCCGATTTTAATGAAGGCCAGTGGTGGCATTGTGTTTAGATCAATCTGCATCTAATCACAGGCTGTGACCTCTATTTGAATTCGACCCGGACAATTGATTATGCTGAGGGCTTGTCCTAAAGTAACCACGACTGCTAAAAACCAACTATTGACATTACACCTTTACACATTAGTTATGGTCTGTGTCATTGAGTTGATATAATAATACTGGAGCATAAGCCTCTGTAGCATAGAAGTCATCCAGGTTCTTCTCCGCTATCTGGGCACTGACCTGAGGCACTGTGCAGCCTTTATGTACCTGTCTGTAGCCTGGAAGTACTGTAAAAGTGGAAATCTTTGCCTTAAGAAAATTTCACTAATTCTTTTTATAAAGAAAATCAGAATTATTTTTCATTAACGGTTAGTTTCAATTTGAGGAATAATAAAGATTTAAAACTTATCTAGGGATTGTTAGTAAAAATAACAACCTATACAGTAAAACTCTGAACTTTGAGCTGGAACTGTAAAGACACTGTTTCATACATGTCCACATTGGCCCACATTATCAGAAATACGTAAATGAGGTATAAGAGCCGAATGAGCCTGGTTTGTATGTTAGTCGCATAAATATCCTAATATCCTATCACCAGGTAGGAACCGATCATGGAAATAAGAAAAGTCTACTTTAAGTTGAAAGTTATGTCTGAATATAACCTTTGACTGCTTGGGATAACAAATTTAAGCATACTGCCATTAGTTGAATTCAACCCAAGACTACAGAGGTGAGACCTAAGTCATTATATGCCTAATCTGATAGCCATCCAGGTACCATTTTCACTAAAGATCTAAGCCAAGTCTTAAACGTCACTTTTGTAGAAAATAACCAACTTAAGCCTGAGTTCTGGTTAAGACCTTTGGTGAATACTCCCTCAGGTCATTAGAAGGACACAGTTATATAATTGGTGACATACTCACCTCCCACCCCTCAGATCCAGGGTTTCAATCCCAGCCAGGCCTGAAGTGTAAAGGTTGGAAGTTGTTTGTCAGTGCCTGGTGGCTTTCAGTGCAGAATGTTGACCAACCAGTATGCACTCCTTTCCTCCATCCCCCAAAAGCCACCATGATAAGTTCTATACAGGTTTTGAAAAGCGATGGTAAAACAAAAATAAGTTTACATCCCAGTCAGACTCATTTCATTGTACAACTTTCCAAAGATCTCCTCCAATGTCCCTTTGTCCTTTTTAATTCCAATATCCATTGCATAAATGTTATTTTAAGATGACAAACTGTGTCTTTTGTCTAGCTCGCCTTATCTCTGGTCCTATCTATTGCATTAGTCGCGTGGGAGGTCAATACCATTGGCTTAGACTTTCTATAACTTGCAGACAAGAAGTCAATACTTTAGTCCTACTTCAGTATTTTATGGTGTTGTAGTTTTGCCTTCCTTTTGGTTAATAACTCAGGTAAATATGTTATGATGCTGATGATAACTGTGAAATCAGTAACACATTGGGTATCCTTTCATACATTTTGTCAGTCTCTTTGAGGCATGTGCTAAAGTTTACGTTAAACTTGCAGTCAGAAATCCTCGACAAGTTTTCTGAAGAGGCAGAGGTAATCAAGCCAGTGGATTATTCTAACATACTCGCCTTTAACCTTACGGGTTCGAATCTTACAGTGACTTTAATTGGAATACTTAGCAGCATACAAATTATTATGCAATGCTTCCATCTGTCCCTTCAGCTACCCTATTGAGATATAAGCATTTCAGCGTGTTAGAAGGGACATTGAACTCCAAACATTCACAGGTTTTTGAGGAAAAGAAAAACTGCCCAAGTTTACTGCCAGTGCACGACCTGTGTAAATCTGGTAAGCCAATTTAAGTATCTGACAGTTTCCCTGAAGTTTTGGACTTATTGCCACCTGTCTGTTTATACAGAAGCATTTTTGGGAGGTTCACAGCAGAAACGAGGTGGACACAAATCCATATACAAGGCAACAGTACACAGGTGAACATGGGCAACATAGAATGAATAAAGATTTAAGAAAATAACATGTGAGCAAATGTCACACTTGCCAGATCCAAAACTGTCATGTCGTGGTTTGGTACTGAATAGTTTCATCAGTATGTATTCATTGAAGTCGATAACTCATTTTGAGTTATGTTTGAGGACAAATTAACTTACCTGGTTTTTTTTTGGTTTTTTTTTAAATTGAATATATTACACGATTGACTTTGGATCTAGATGGTCTTGGATTCAATAAAATCATGGAATACTTGCTTATTAATATACAAAAAGACCAATACTATATGTAGGCAAAGAAAGTTGAAAAAGACCTTTCTTCACCATTGGTGTTTTTATTTAATTTTAGTCTTTGAATACTATTTAAAAAGAACATTCAATTACAATTCCATTCAGTTCAACCGTAGTACTTGAGACCACATAGGTCTAGTACTGGAACTGAAAACTGTAGCGGGGGTTTAACTGAAAAAAACCCACATATATGTTCTCTTTGCATTAATATTCCAGTCTTCAAATGTGATTCTCTTAGCTATAAAAGTACCAAAAACAAATAATCTTCTCGTGTTGGGGAAAGTTTTAGTGTGACATGACCAGGTCACGAAAACACACCCTTTCTATTTAATCTCAATGTAAAATCTGTGGACTCGAGTATTGAATCGATAAGTCTCTTTAATCTGCTGTGGATATGATGTCCATAACTTTGTACCTATAATCAACTAGCTGTCAGATTCACTGTCCAATCAATAAAACGTTGGGCTGATTTATATCCTCTTCTGTCTCGTCAGATCACAGACCAATAATGTATTATGTCTCTTTCAGAAAAAAAATGAAAAATTTATGTAAAATGTTGAAATTCAGATAGTCTTTATTCATAAACTATGGTTATAAATATAAATGGGTAGAAATCACTTTTTGGTGTTGTTTGATGTATATGATTACCACATACATATTAAACCCATTTATAAAATATTTTATTTACTTAAAAGAAACCAAATATATAGTTATAAACGGAACAAGATGGATACGAAAATCAAATAATATGATAACTTTAAGGTTTAATCGAATTAATTCCATACACAATGTGTAAACAATATATTGCAGCTTTTCTGCATAAAACTGCGACATGTTTTTACTTCCTTTGAATAAAATGACATCTTTAATTAATGTATGTTATACTTTGTCATGTTAATGTATGTTCAGCTGTTGCAATATTAGTCAAATATCTTTCATATAAAAATTATCTTGATCACTTGATTTATATTGAAAACTCTTTATTTCGCAATTGAAGGTCAAAATCCGTTTTAAAATAGTTGGTCTGGAATTAAAGTAGTTCAAGGTGGAACATAGAAATATCCAAGATATAGAGAGTCAAAGGCCTTTCCAAATATATATATAAAAATTTTATTTTAGTAAATGGTCTGACCACCAATGATTATATTGTCTAGGACTTTCAAGTAATCCTGAAGCTAACTGACAAACGGGCAGAAATCTAGAAAGGAAAACCTCTGTTCATAACATTACCTTACCTCAGTGTGACAAATGTAGCACTGTTCTCTTGTGTGAAGTGATTACCAATGTATTGATGAATATATTTATCACTGTGAAAGCTACAATCTTAACAATTTGTCTTTTGTAATCTCAAGTAGCCCAGTGGTCTAGAGCTACTGTCACACTTTTCTGTTTAATTGTTACGATAGCACCCCATCCCACCCACTTCCCAGGTGGCACGGTGATGCAGTGTGAAACACACTCGCCTTTAATCTCTAGTGGTGTGAACCCTAGACCTGATGCGGAAAGTGGTTGTTACTTACAAATGGCCAGCAGTTTACAGAGCAGAATCTTGACCAACTAGTATATACTGGTTTCCTCTGCCCTTAAAACTACCTGTCATGATATAACTTATACAGTGTGTTGAAAGCGACCTTAAACCCGAATAAATCAACCTGCTCTTCATCCACAAACTAGGAAATGTAGCATGATTCTATCTTTGTGTATAACCAGCTGTATACTGGATTAAAAACTGTTTTCATAGCCACTGTGATCATGTTGAAATGTTGAGAGGACAATATACTATTATTATTATTGTTATTATTATATGGGCTTATAAGTCACTTTTAGTACAAATATATAGTTACACATGCAGTTGTTTTTCCAATACAAAAATAACATAATTGCATATAGTCATTAAATATGTACATGTTTATAAACGTTTAATTCTGTCATAACAATGAAGTATTACACACAGAATCAGTTTTTAAAAACAAGGCAGTTTTCTAGCGAGGATCAGAGTACATGGTGGTGTACCCATGGTATACTCACCTGCCTACTCTCAGCTCCTGGGTTCAATTCCTGGTTTAACTGTTTCATCAATACCCTTAACTACCTTTCAGGATATGACTGTCTGATATGTTGAAAGTAAATTTGAACTCTAAATAATCAAGAACAATCCAGCAAAGGCTGTATGTCATTGATTGGATCAAACTTTTACAATTTACACAATGGTTCCATGATTTAGGATAAATTGTGCAGAGGAATATAAACATCTTGGGTACTGGATTTCTCTTTGACCCCTTTCTGACCTCTGATTGTACACCTCTCCTAATTCAACTTTGATAACATGATGATTTTGTCTCTACATGTAGTGCACCAACTCCCGCAGAATTTCACCAGCTTTGTTTAGATTTATCTCAGTTAAATTTTGGTAAGGTGGTTCTGAGATTTATTAAGGACTGTGACGGGCAAAGTGTATGAACCACTGATTGTACAGTAATTATATATTAGATGTAATGTCTGTTTCAAAGGTAAATATTTTACTAGAATAAATATATATTAACCCGAGTTTTGAGGTTTCTGTTCTTGGTCGCTTGGAAAATTGTGATAATCTGCATACTTCAATACTGTATGTTATAGGGTCGGGGAGTTTAAAATCACAAAATATCAGGAAATGATCAAATAAATGTCATTTTTTTATCATCAAAACATGATTAGATGTTACTACACTACAGAAAAACTACTATTTGCTTAGCTTATTTTTGCTAGTTTTAGTCATTTTTTGTTTTCAGAATAAAAAGTGCGAAAAGTAGTCATGGTACAGATGTGTTAAGCAAATAGCCCCCAAACTGTGCCCAATTAAAATACCATTGCAGTAATTAAAAAACCTTCCAGTACATAAGATGCCCACATTAACCTTCCACAAGTGCAATTGATCGACCACCTCTTGGCTTCTGCAAAGCTTATGTAATCATCTCTTGCACTCCATTTTCTCAAAAGAATTTTTTCTAGTTCCTTGTGTTTGGCTTGAGTAAATATTGAAGACAGATGCAGGGTTAGGTTCTATGTCACAGTGGTCCTTAATTAAAAAAATATATAACCCCCGGGCTTCAGAGGTTATCACTTTGCAAAATCCAATGGCTGAATTATGTCCAATATTGATTTGCGAACATCTTATTTCAACCAGTTGGTCTTTTCAATGCATTTGCCATCTGGTATTTTCACTATTGACATTACACTTTTGCACATTAGTTATGGCCTGTGTCATTGAGTTGATATAATAATATTGGAACATAAGCTTCTGTAGCATAGAAGTGATCCAGGTTCTTCTCAGCTGTCTAGGGCACTGACCTGAGGTATTGTGCAGCCTTTATGTACCTGTCTGTAGCCTGGAAGTACCGTATAATTATAAATTTTAGACATAATAAAATTTCAATAATTCTTTTTTTAAAGAAATTCACCAGAATTACTTTTGATTAATGACTAGTTTCCACTTGAGGTATTAATATAGATTTAAAACTTATCTAGGAATTGTTAGTGAAAATTACAACTTATACAATATGTCTGTCTGCATATGGGTAAAGGTAAAGACACATACCAATGATCCTGGCAGATAATATGATTGGAAATGATACAAGAACCACCTAAAGGGGGTGTCTCATTTTAAAGAATTGTCCAGCTTATGTTGAAATAGTATATTTCGTCAGTATATACAACAGATCTCTAATTAAAATGATCCAAATTTCTTCATTTTTGTCCGAGTTTGACCATTTTACACCATTTTGGAGCTAAAAGAGACAATTTATCATAGCATATTGAATCAGATTCTATCAGCCAGGTGTGTTTGGATCTTTAGGGGGTGTTTTAACTTGGGCTATATTCAGGGGCAAATTAACACCAAACATATTGCAATGCTTTAGAATAGCTGATGCTCTCGTGAAATAAATTTACAATCAAATGTAAAACATTATGACACAATCTTTCTCAAAATTATTCATGACAGTACACAACAAAAGAAATACTTGTAATGATGTTGTCCATACCTCTTCCACCGAGTCTAAGCCTCCACACACCACTTCCGTGGCATTTACTAATCTGTCAGTCACTTTAGGGTAAAAAAGACTTCATAACCCATTAGTTTAGACATAATAGGCAGCAAAAAGCCTTGTTTCTCTGTAATCAGATGTTTTCCCGCCAAGCACAGCAGTAGCAGACGACTTTTGCCAAGCAATGAGAACTGGCGAACTGAGATAGTAAAAATATACTGGCATAATAAAATACCTTTGTGTTGCCTAAACTAGAATTAGAAAACTGTGGTTTGCTCAGTGAACTAACTGTACACAAAAGAGTGAAATACAATAAACAAATTGCTGATTTAAATGCTACAATAAATACAGACTTTAAACATATTTGAGAACCAACAGATTCATTGTAAGTAGACCTTTAAAAACACAATTCCCTTTTTTCATCAAGTCACTTTGACCACAAACCCTAAATAACATATGTTGGAAGAGGAAAAACGATTAGTGATGAAGATCAAATAAAACTATCAAAGAAACTCAATCAAGACACATAGCTTGTAACTTCCCCCAGTGATACCTGTGTGATACTGGTATTACACATTTCAGGGTCATGGGGTGAGAACCATCTGAGCATTGCCACACCTCATACCACTGACTTGTACAGGCTAAAACCATTGTTAAAACTGGAAAGCACTCCTTGAGCACAAACCTCCGACAAGGCAAGGTCCCTGGATTGTACTGTCACCCTAATACTGCTTTTTAATTTTAACCCTCTGTCAGTATGGCCATAGAATATGAAATAAAAATGTTGAGCAAAAATGCAAAAGCATGCAGCTTGCACGCAGCATACCAATTAGTGGTTAGTTTTTCATCCACAAAATAGGTTGCCAGCAATTTGAAAAGATCTTAAGCCACTCACATACGATGGGATGTAAGAGAAGCTTTAGGTGTAGTTGTGGCAACTACAAAACTGATCGCAAATCCACCTTGGACTGAATGTATGTCTTCACATTCGTTCATTAACATTTGAAAATTCCCAACATAAATTAACATAAAACCTGCTATGCATGAAATTCTCAACAACTGGTCACAAAGCATTTGGCCAGTCACCACTAAAGTCCACCAATGGAGTTTTACAGATACCCCTCTGATAGTGATCCAGTTCTGTCTCTCAATCCATCCACTTGGACACTCAGTAGTAGTAATAGTAGTGGTAGTAGTAGTGGTAATGGTAGTAGTAAGTAGTAAATAGTAGTAGTAAGTAGTAGTAGTAGTAGTAGTAGTAGGCCACCTTGGAAGACCTTTTATTTTTCCCCATCCACAATAGTCAAATAATATATGGCTGTGAATGGAATACTGGCAGTAACTGGATTTAGTTAAGCTTTTAGTTGTTTTCTGACTAGGGATTGAATTAAACTTTTTTTGAGAATATACCCATTCATTGCGGATGTCGCGATATTCAAGAACTTTGCAAATGTAAATTAATATACAGAAGTTATTGATTACACTAAAATAGTTAAATGGAGCTGTCATGGGTGTATTGGTTTTCCAAGGTAGGAAGGAAAATAGAGACTCAAACATTTCTTGCTCAAAATAATACATGGAACTTTAACCTTGACCTTTAGTACTAGTCGTCAAATATTCCACTTAGTAATTACAACAGGAATGCAGTAAAATGTTTCAAATTAAGTATAAAGTACATACATCCTTATTTTAATAGTATAATCCAAATAAGGAAAGACTAATTAGGCTAAATCTTTAATGTAAATAGAATTTAATCGTATGTTCTTTAAGTGCAAAACATTCATTATGTATCCTACACCTATAACTTTTAATACTGTATATTTCAGTCAAGATTTTTCTTCTTGAAAACTATTTGGAGATACACTTTAAAAACAAAATAGTTGTTTACTTCTAACGGAAGACTAGCTTCAGACGAATTTGAATTTAACGTGGACGTGAAGGTCAAATGTGAGAGACCACAAAGTCCTTTGAACTTAAAATGAAAAAGTAAACCATTAAGACAACTGTGGCTGCCTATTTTTCTGTAGCATCAGATTCTCTGCATCTTTTGCCTTTGCCTGCACACACACATAGTTGTGTCACAGAGCCAACCACGGGAAATGAACAGATGTTTGCAAGATCTCGTCTGCTCCAGTGAAAAGCTCATCACAAGAAAACTGTGCTTGGAAGGAAATGGCGGGGAAAAGCACAGCTCTGTTAAAAGGGCGGGAAAAGTTGTCTAGAGAAGACAGGATTGCTGTTTAGTATTGTAGCTTTTACTAGTTAACTTATGCATAAGAATAATATGTATATATATAGTTCAAATATGTTATCTAAGTTATTAGTTAATAAAGAAGACACTGGGGTGATATAAATATAAAAGATAAAGAATAACTTTATACATTGCGAGCTAATGAAACAGAGAAAGAGTTATTGGCGAGGAAAATGTCGTCTGTAGAAGATAAAAGGAAGCCTTTAACAGTTTACATGTGTTAAAATAAGAGGTGATTAGAGGGAAGTAGTCTCCACACGGCCGCTTTCCATTTGGATTAGACTTTATGACATGGATACTAATTCTAAAGAAACCATCTCTAGCTGACAAAATAGTGGGAAAACATCTGGAGTGAAAAAAAACCTCAATACTTGTTTTTTTTTCTCTCGTTCGAAGGTGTTTATTTTATTTGTAGTAACTGCATGATTATTAGAACAGTTTATTGGTGAGTTTTGTAATCAGATTTACATAATAAATCTTTCTCTTGGAAAGTAAAGATAATTAGTATATAAAATTGTAAAAGTAATTTGAAAATTAATGAAACAAAACAGAGGATCGCTTATAATATGAAATATACCAAACTATATCTTCTAAGAGGTTATTAAAGGTGAATAACATTGAAAATTACATGAGATTTATTAAGCTGGTAAACAGATAGTACAGTTGATTTTCTTGAAGTTAAATTTCTATTTCATCAAGTTTTGAAGCTTCCTTGGTGTTGAACTTTTTTTTAATTTGAACTAATATGGTTTGTCCACAGTTCTTTTGTACAGGTGATAATATGCTTGAACTCGTGTAATTTGTTGTTGTTTTATTGTTAACTAAAGAGGCGTGTTAGTTATTCAGTACAAGTGATACCATGTTTATTCATATGTATAAAAATAATGGCACATATCTAAAGATTAAAGTGGTGACCATTAATAATTTATAAGCAGATGTTTAAGTAATTTCAGTTATTGCTTAGAATTAATGGTTTACATTAAGAACATTTGTTTGGGAATTATTAGCTTTTCTTTCTATGCAGGATACAATAAAGTTACATTATATTACAATAATATCCCGTTTTGGACAAATATTTTGTAATTGCCAACATTTATTGCATGCCTAATTATTTCTGCCTAATTTTTATTGATATTTGATGGGTCACTTATGCAAAGCTATCTCTTTTCAATAGTTTAAACCAATGGATGGATATGATTGCAGTAGGGTTGATACAGAGTTTTTGCTGATGACATAATACACTTTAGCAAATCTAGATAATGAATTTTATAATTAAACTGCTAGGGTGGATGCCCAGCTATTAAGTTATATCCGTTAAAGGGCCAGGCACACTATCATTGGGAATCAAAATTGTGGTGTAACCACTGGGTAACATGTTTGGCATTTTCTTACCTCTTTGATCATAAGTGTCTGGGCCAGTCTTCTATATCAAATGTGACATATGCATGTAGTTAGGGAAAGCTCTCGTATGATCTTAGTAGTTCACATAAAAGCCCCAAAATTGCCCTTTGGCCATTTTCAAAATCACACACGGTGATTTGATTGAGATTATAATTTAATTTAGTTCATAATAAACATTTTGTTTGTGACAATAAAACATTACCACAGGAAACAGGATGCCCTTCATAACTCTCATATTTTACGTCAACATGGTAAAAATATTACAGTAAAGGGAATCTCACAAAACAAGTTTTGTTTTATCATGGGCTTATTGTTTCCTTTCCATAAATTAGATATAAATTACTCATGTCCTTTCAGTCAAGTCCTCTTCAATAACAACAGTGTTAAGACTGTCTGAGAACTAGGTGGACGGCAGAATACCAAAACTACATTAGGTAAAAGCAACTTCATCATATGGGGTTAACCATTGATAATGGAAGAAATAATTGACACTGTATGCATACTGAATGATAGACAAGTTAGACTGATGGTTAAATAGAAAGCCCAGTAGATTATTCATTTCATAGACTCCACAGAGGCAAAACTAAAACTAAGTCAGAATAGCAATGTTGCGTCATCTTGCCTTCTAGGCAGAAACTAATGCAACTGGAAATTTTGGAAAGTAACAGAAGTCCATTAAATTGGAACTGGTGCGAAGTCTTTAGTGTTTGCCTAAGGTGGAGACATTTCATACATGTGGATAACATTTGCTTATGAATGCATTTTAAATGTTGTGGTTCTTTATTTCAGAATATTGAACTGAATTACAGCAAGATAGGAGTCGGCTGATGTGACATTGAAATATTACAATTGCATAATTTTACATACTGTGAAATATATGTGGACAAGTAGTGTAACACAGTATGATTACAGACAATAAACTGATATCATATAATCAAGAAAAAAATTCAATCACTGATTATCATTGATCAAGTTATATATGGACATTTAAGACACTGTGTTGAACCAAATGAAGTAGTTAATTTTAACTACTTTAAAATGTGGAGCTTTAGCAAGACTGTTCAGATGCCAGGCTTATGATAAGATGATAAAAACCATAGAAGCACAATGTAATTGAAAAGTAAAAACTGACGAAAGAACAATTCAGTTAACACTTGGTGAAATTAACTTGTATTTGAAAGTCAATGAAAAGGTTAAACTTCAGCAGAGTGTTTGAGTGAACAATTGGATACAGAGACTGTACAAAAGATTGTTATAATAAGCAGCCAGTAATCATGGGGGAATCTGGCTACTGGATGACGTGGGTTCAAATCCAGATGATTCAGCTGATCCTTATCTCTCTACCACAAGGTAGGAATGTTTGAATTTCTAGTGTAAATGGTTGTAGTTTGTTTGTTTATTTATTTGTTTGTTAGATCTTTTACTTATTTACCTGTATGCATTTTAGGATACTGAATATGCTTCAGAATTGTTTGTGAAATAAAAAGTTGAAAGTAAGATATATTTTAACTCTTACTCCAAACTGATACAAGTTACATTATATGTGTGCCACACTACTATCCAAAACAAAATCCAGGATAATAACTGTAGAATTCCTCAAAGCTACAGAATGATTTCTTGTTTTCATTTTGAATAGGTTCGTGCTCTCTCAATACTTGTATTTGATTATTTGCATTTTTATTCCTTTTGTTTATTTTTGACTTTTACATTATTTAGTAAATCTAATTCTACACATTTCTGGCAAAAACATGTTCATGCAAGTTCTACGCCTGAATGGTCGTATAATGATTGTGCCTGACTGGTTGTGACCAGGATAGATATCAGGCGGTGTGAGTGTCCAATATGAAGTATTTTTATAGTCAGAAAATATCTTCTGTTAATATCCATGGTATATGTTTCATATGTGTTTTCATATTAATTTGCATTAGATCTCACAACTGACATTATTGTAGGCCATATATAACAAGTTTTATGTTTTACTATGAGAGGTAAAACGGGTGCATACCAAAATTGGAATTAAAACACTGGAAAGAGCTTCCAAGATGCACGGAAGGGAGTGAATTAGAATTTTTGGTGAAAATATGTAATTGACTTGAAAGCAGCTGATGATGCAATGGTGCAAATTCGACAATTACAAACTGTAGATCCCCTTTTGTTTTGTTTAATATCCAACAAAAATAGTCAAAACCAATTTTTCATCCTGATTTGACAGACATTGCAGTTGCTAATCTTCTGATGCCAGATTACCAATCGTGAAGCCTTTACATTGGGATGTGGAGGATATTCTTGACTACCACATCAATAGTCTAAAAGTGTGAAAACACCTTCTGGTACTAAACAAGATACTACTGCCACAAAACCATATGCCAGAAGAAATCGCCAATTTGTTATCATATTCCTTAAAGGTCTCAATTTCTGTGAGCCCTAGATAAAGAGCTTCAGAAGCATCAACCCTGGATTTACCCAGACTAGCTTCTATTAATGCCTATAAGCTCCACTAAGTTTTCTTATACGTTACAGCTAGTTTTGCATATTACATATTTTTGTCTGAAAGAATGAGCTGGTCTGGGTTTTTCGCTGAAATGTTTATTTTTGTTGATTGCTAAAGGGACAGTCACATCGATACGACAAATGCTTTGGACTTGCAATATTTTTGAATGCTTTATCCATATGGTTTATTTTTTCAGATGTTTTCCTTTTCAATATGGTATACTTTCGTCATCTCAATTATGACGTCACAATGGAAGCCAGTTTATTAACATAGATCTATATATATGTCATGAAAGTGATACAATACAACATCTATTTCAAAAGTATTACATTTGCTGTTTCTTTTAAAAATATTGGAACAAATGTGTCAAAGTTAAAGCCATCAGAAAGGGGTTGGCAATTATAGGTTAGTGTTTCAAAGGCAGAATTATAAGATAAACTTATAACATTAAGGCTGGTGTAACCTATTTTGTATCCCCATTATATTCTGTATCCAATTTTTGATCGTGCCTGCACAAAAATAACTCACCATACCCCTTCTAATGCATTTAATAGGCTGGAGTCCAAACTGACTCTAGTGACCTCTCTATTGTGGCAAAAGTACCTCTCCTCAGCTTCACTTTACCGTATTTCTACAACTGATACCTCAGCTGAAGCATGCCCACCATAGGTGGGAACAACATAGAAATTTGTGGCAATCAATTAAATATAGAGCCTTTCATGAGTCTTTGATTTCTCTTGCTCTAATATGAAATACTATCCATTGCTACATATTAGGCTGGTATCAAGAGCCTTTTCTGCATGTGTACCTTACATGTAAGTGGCATAATTTGTGATCAGTTTACATAAATCTTCCAGTGAGTTCACCACATGAAAACCGATATCTTCTATCATACACCTGCTTTATATGGTTAAACGTATCTTATTTCATAGACAGTTAATGGTGAAGTAAGCTTATATATACAGAGCTTTTTTCAAAATGGCTAATTGCAGCATGTTGATATTTATATGATATGAAAGTTGATACTACATATGTAGAACATGGGCAAGAAATATAAATACACTCAACAAAGAGTCCTGGATGTATTTGCGTAGCATTTAGGCTCAGAGAAATTTGTGAGATGGTTTGTCATGCAAGATACAGTGTATTGTTGAATGGCATTTGATTTTTTTTCATAGCTACATTAGAGGTCAGGTTTTAATGTGTAGATAAAAACTCATTATTCCTTAAACTGCTGTTTCTCCTTTGATTCAGTGGAGAACACGTGTTTGGAAGTGTGACATTAATGTGTGAATTTGTTGCTGAATGTAGTATATTCTCTTTTTTATTGTTGACATTTTTTTCAGAGCTGCTACCGAAACTGTGTTTTATTTAAATCATGACACAAAAATGCAACATAAATTAAAATAATATCATGGTGCTAGATTACATATCAAAGCCATTTTCTACATAAAATCTATCCGACTCGCAGTGTTAGCTTCATAAAAATGACGTCACACACAAAAATCCCTGTTGTGTAATATAACAGAAAACAGATATGGCATTTAAAATTTTGTTTACAACCTTTCCAGTGATATAGATATTCAACTTGAAGCTTTAGTAATATCCAACACTTCTGCATATCCAGCAAAATGAAGCATGAAATGAATAAAAACAAAAAAAAGTGATCTCGAGAAGAACAAGCCTTACTAGAGCTCACACATAATAAATTGCTTTATCATGGTATACAGTTGATTATATTCAGTATTTTACACAAAACTTAAATTCACACAATGCTCTGAACATGCTTTGACATTTACTTTCAGTTTGAACTGTGTACTTGTTTAAGATGTCCTATTTTCAGTCAAACTTTGTCATTTCAGAGTAAGCTTCAATCCTCCTTTTGAAGGCAGGCCAACTTGCAGTGGCAATTTCTAGTATATTAAGGCTATATCACTGTTATTTACTCAATGTTTTATCAATGTGGTGCAAATAATTTCTAATAACACTATAACTCGGACTATGTTGAACTATGTTCCAATCTGACGTCACTACTTCACAAGTAGTAACCATATACTGCTATATACTAGATTTAGTGTGGAGACTTTTTATTATTGGATCTAGTGATCTGTATAGAAGTGTGAGAGCCCCCTAACTTGCAAATATTCATCAACAAAACCAATGATGTTTATCAGTTAAAGAAATTACTGGGCATGCAGGCTGTAAGCAGACAATATTCTAGAGCCATGGCCAATGCTCGGGAACTTTCATCTATGTGACATTTTTCTTTGATGTTTTTGTATCAATGATTATAAAGCATTGCATCCCAAATGAGTGTTTTTACTAATAATATTGTCACATTTTCTATCATAGAAAAGTTGGCTGAGTGACATATATTTGTAAATAATATCATGAGTATAGACAAAGAAAAAAACATCTGTAATCTTTTCAAGTGATAAAATTTTAAAATATACTTCAACAGCCAGGGTAATATTGCGACCGGTAGTTTATGGGTGGAGGAACCAGGGCATAATAGTTTATCAAGATTCTGCACAGTAAACCACTTGGTATCGGCAAGTAACTACCAACTGTCCAACATGAGGAGCCCTGTCCGAGATTTGAACTGGTGACTTCAGAGGTTGAAGCCAAGCACTCCAACCACTGCACACCAAGCCCCCCCCCCCCCCCCCCCCATTTTGCAAAAATGCATAGAAAATACAAAAAAATATAAACTCTAAAACAAATTGATAGTAAGTGGTAGCACTGAATATATATCATAAGTTGAATTTTAACTTAAGATTTTCTCCACCATTTCAGCATGGGTTTGTATGTAGCAAAAAAATGAGTAGAAGCTCTCTAAATAAACCTTTCTAATGGCATGTATGACAGATTTATAATATCATTTGGTCTGCTAAATTAGGGAAGAAACATGAGTTCTTAGTACATCTTTGTTGCTATCTCCTCAGCTCAACATTACGTTTGTATTTTTGAATATTAAAATACACCAACTAATATTTTCTCCCCTTTCTAAACCTAAAAAATAACTCATTTTGACAAGCTGGAAACAAATCTGGGAACATTGCTTTCACTATCAAACAGGTGATTTAATTTGATCTAATATATTCCCCAAACAGGAGAAGTCATTGAAATAAACTTAAAAAATCAATAGCAAAAAGCAATAGTCAAAGGGATGTTCCAGGTCAGTTATACAGAGCTGTGGGTATGTATGAGTGGAACATACTGAGTGTGGAAACTTGAGTCGGAGATATGCATCTTCATAATAGGCTTCTGAAGATGTCATTAGAAATTCTTTAATTCAGGTATTACCTAATCTGACTCAGGTCATGTTATATTGAATTGATTTTTTATAAATACAATAAAAAGAATTGTGAATTTGTGAATCCAATTTCTGAAAACCATCATGTTACTGCCAACCAGCAACTGTGAACTTTATCAAATCATGCCGGAACAGGAATACAACCCCAGAACCTGACACAGGAGGCGAGTCCATCACCCACTATGTCACTATGTCCCCTGTTAATCCATGAATTACCCCTGCCCCCTTAAAGTTACTCTATTTGTTTGCCCATGCATGTAACAAGGTAGAAATAGCACATGGCTCAACTTCCCCCCTCAAAAGTGACTGATGATCCTAATCAAGATCTGCATCAAAAATCCATGAAAAATCAAGTATTTTGTTCAGTGATATTTTGTACATATTTATGTTCATGTTCTATTTCATGTATTGCATTTTTTCAACTTGAGCTGAGAACAATGACCATCTCTAACAGTAGACAACTCAAACAGTCTAATGTCTTTATGGCAAGAACAATGGCAATATTCTCAGGACGCATTGCAGGCAGACAAATGCATTTAATTTGTGAAATTAATAGCTAAATCAGGTTTTGTTCACCAGCTTTCTTTTTATTGCAAGCATTGCATTCTTTAAGAAGTCATATTTCATCATTTATCTTCACCAGATTGTTGAAAGCAAAAACAATTATGATTCGATTCATGGGGGAAGCATTCTAATAAGAAATGCTTACTGCAAAGGAATGTTTGTGCAAAAATAGTTCATTTTTCCATAAATTTGATTTACAACAGCAGTTAAAAGAAATAAATTGTCAGAACTCAACAATCAGAAATATTAATCGAGTTCCCACACAAGCAATATTAACCCATGGTCACACTTTTCTGTATAAATGGATCCATGATCAGATAATCTCGGGTTGAAATGATCAACCGAATAAGACAGGAGAATGAGTGGAACGGTTGAATATGCTCATAATTTCCTATATTTTAAGATGTAACATCACAATGAAAATGGAATTCAGTGAAGTGACAGCTTCATGATGTATATCACTTTATAGGTCAAGTACATGGAAAGCATAAAGATTAGCCCTCACTGTAAGTAAGAAACACTTATAAAGCGCCGAAATTGATGTAAACATCCTCTAAGGTGCTGATGTCCAAAAAGGGATAGTCCAGTTCCAAAAAGAGGTCCGTTTCCATGTTAGTGTCCAATAGGAGAGATAGGCTATCGTGGAGGATAGGCTAATCTGAAAAGATATGTTTTCAACTGTTTTCTCAAACTAGAAATGCTTTCTATGGTTCTAATGGCTTGAGGGAGCTTATTCCACTCTGTGGGAGCAGCTACTATGAAGCTGCGTAACCCTGAGCGTTTATTTGGTTTAGATGAGGAAATTGATAGGCGATTGCCCCGTGTGAGATCACTCCACCTAATCAGAGAGGAAAGATATGGAGGCTGGCTGAAATGTATGGCTTTATAAGTAAGGAGATTATATTTGAACAACATACGGTAATAAATGGGGAGCCAGTGTAGTTTGTGCAGGGGGGGTGGGGGGGGGTGGGGGGTGTGTGACATGACTAAATTTATTTAGTTTGCACACCGTACGACATAAGGCAATTTGAACTCTCTGTCGTCTGCCAGTATATGCCTTTTGTGTTGTAAAGAAGTGAGCTACAGTAATCCAGGCGACTGCTAACCACCTTTACAGCTGTTTCATGATTTAAGTATCTGCAGACACTTCGAAGTTCCCGGAGATGGTAGTAACTTATGCAACATAGATTTGCCACGTGTCTTTGCATTGAATTTTCAGCATCCAGGATGACACCAAGGTTTTTGACCGATTCAGCTGGTTCCATAATATTGTTAACAAACCTCCATGCGTTGATTTTGTGTCACAGTAGATTTGTTTAAGTTTGTAAACCTTTTTAAACAGACCCAAAAGAAAACAGTACGAACACTTATGTAATGATGTGACACTCTGTGCCTCATGTTACGACCCACTTTCTTGTAGGGTACAGTGGAGCCCCTTACCGGAAAAGTGTGAATGTTGCATTATTACATTGGAGGGACCTGCTATTACCCTTTTTATACCTGTGTTCTCTTGATGAAATCTGCATATTATCATCCAACTTATAAATGTACTCTTATGTATGTCCACTTAAGGAATTAGAGCTGCAATACTGGGTAAATGTGGTACTAACATCCATTAAATATAGTAAATCTATGTACTCCACTGTTGCTTGTTGAAATTAAAAAATATTTAAACATTAATATGGATTATTGACACAAACATTAAACCTTTTAATTTGACCAGATAACCAAATGTTTTTACACGTATTTTCTAGGTGGATTATAAAAACATTTACATCCCATTTAAAACCTATTAGCAACCCTTGACATTAAAAGGAAACTAAAAAGGATCCAGTTTGTCTGTTCTCAGATGTTACATTAAAAATCTTGTAAAAAATGCTAATTCTGTTTTAAGAGGACTTGCCGTGTCCCAATTTCAACTTTTGGTTTATATCATTCTCTATCCTCATCATATCATTTTGGTTGAAACTTCATCACATTAATAAGACTATCTGCAGAAACAGATTATATTGAAAGTAGACAATAAATAAGACATTCTTACACCTGAAATAGCAAGCATTGCTATGCTTAGTCAAAACAGAATCCTCTAAGGAAATAAGCCCATGTATTTTGTCCCAAATACACCATTTTTGCAAATTTCCGAGGGGTGTTTGAAAAACTCCCCAACAAATGACAGGAGGAAGCTGCTTTTGTATCAATGACATATGTCCTTCTAACACTGTTCAGGGCTGAAACTAGTCGGCTTATTGTTTGACAAAGTTACAGTCAAATGGACTTGTTTGGCTGGATAGAGTTGACAAATGAGTTAGCAAGCTTTCTGGTGAAATAGCTGTTATTGTAATAAATGAAATTTGTAAGGCTTTCACAATTGCAATCTATCATTTTGCACAAGACATATTCATGTTTTTATATCAGTCATCTGTACTCAATGTTTGGAAGATCTGTTTACATTTTAAAGAAGGTTTCTTGGAAAGTTTTGCATTATTTAAAGTAAAACACAGAAAATAGAGTCTTTTGATACTAAGGACCTGAACTCAATATTCATCTTACTAAAGTTTATCATTCCCCAGAGGCCCTCCAACACAAGAAGACATCGGTTGGGATAACGTAACTTATTCTAAAATCCTTTCATTTAACAACTGTAAAGCTCACATGCTAAAATGATGATTACATTATAATTACATACTGGCAAGAGTGGCAATGACAAGCAAAGTAATCACAGTTTAAGATGAAGAATAGAAAGAGGCCCTGGTGACATAAGTCACCGAAAGACTAGGGACCAAGAATTATATATAGTAAATGAGTAAATAATAACAACATCCATTAAGAAAGGATTCACAATCTTATGTCAAAGCAACACCTGGTCAAAAATTGGTGAGCTGGTGACCTACAAGGTCAAAGGAGGTGAGAATAGGTCACCCCTATATGTAAGATTACTAAAAGGTAAATTCATAAGTAGAAGGTGAACAATGTATTGATTAGCAATGTTATGTCAAAGCACCACCTGGTTAAGAATTGGTGAGCTGGTGACCTGCAAGGTCAAAGGAGGTGAAAAAGGTCACCCCTGTATGTAAGGTTACTAAAGGGTAAATTCATGAGTAGAAGGTGAAGAATGTATTCAACGAAGTTACCCCAATGGGAGTTCTGCCAAACCTGACAGCCACAAACTTTACAAACTTAGGCTGACAGGGAAGGAAGAACTAAAATAACTATTGGAATTTAAAAAGCATAAGCTATGGGATGAATTCCAATATGCAAAAGATAACACAAGGATGAAGGTAAAGTGTTAAAATATCATAAATCCAATTAACATGCCAGTTCAAAGACAGTTTTCAGGTACTGTCTGCAGACGTGGCTACCCCGAAGGGGTTCTGCCAAATCTAC
This sequence comes from Sabellastarte sp. h YS-2021, assembly GCA_964017235.1. Lineage (NCBI taxonomy): Eukaryota > Metazoa > Annelida > Polychaeta > Sabellida > Sabellidae > Sabellastarte > Sabellastarte sp. h YS-2021. The sequence continues at coordinate 23,058,611 of OZ024928.1, forward strand.
CAGCTGGATGCATTACAAACTAGGCTGACAGAGAAGGAAGAACTACAAAGACTGGTGATTAGAATTTTTTTTAAGATTAAGTACTTTCAAGTTGTTTTATGACACCAGGTCAAAAGGTCATACAGAAAACTGACCTCAACAGACGAAGCCCTCCCAAAAGGAATGTTCTGCCAGTTCTGACAGTCAGTAGCATTACAATCAGACTGACAGAAGTGGATGAATTGATAAAAAAAGGATTGGATTTTTTAAGAGATTCTATAAAAGTATAAAAGTAAAACAAGGGCTATGATAATATAAGACAGTACTAGTCTGTTAAGATAAGGTCCAATAAAATCCCGATTAAGATACTAAGAACAAATCCCAATATGAATGGGATAATCCAACTAAAGAATAACAATCCAGAATGGTCATGAGTCACATTAATTTAGCCTGAAGTTAATATCATATGAGGCAGTAAGTTGGGTACTCAATAAAACACAACATGATAAAATTATGGTACAACACAATAACATCATAAATTATAAATGTGAGCACTAGTACGACTGACAAGATGAGAGGCAACTTTACGCTCCAGCAAGTAAGATTAAGAATGATTTAGCAATCATACAAGAGCCTTTGCCTTCAGGTCCATAGCACTGTTTGTTATACACCAGTTCAATGGTACACACACTTGCAGTCGCTCGACCTCAGGCTGGAGTCTGCAGCCACACCAGCAGTCCATACAGTCAGATGCCTCAAGGAAGTCCAGAAGGAATGGAAGGAATTAACACAAGAAGAAGCAGAGTACCAGAAACTATAACTCAAAGGAAGTACTCTGTTCAAAATAATAAAGCGAGCGTACAAGGTCTATACCACTGGCAGCAAAGTCTATAGCTGTCATAACCTGAAAGTACACATGCAAGGGAATGCTTGGGTGGGCCCAAGAGTGGGAGCTTGAAATGATGTTAGCCCTCTGCTGCCAGTCGTACAAATGGCAGAATGAAGGGAACTTGTGAAGGTTAACCACCTGTAAACCAATCGGAAGGCAGTTAACAAAACAGCATGGTCATGCATACTTAAATCAGACACCAGATCCGAATTAACAGTATAGGTATATATGAAATTCCCAGGAATGAACTGGGTGGCACCCAAAAGCCACCCTGTATTAACACAATATGAAATATGGTACTGTTATGCCATTTTTACATTCACACAAATATTCAAAAGCAAACAAGAAATAAAGGAGTCTTGCTAATGAACTGGAGATCTATGCTGTATGCTGGTGATACCTGCCAATCTAATAAAAATTGAAGAATTCTTCAAAATGTTACATATCAGATATCAGCTCGTGTCGTCTTGTTTTTGGTAAAAAAAGTTATGCAAATCGTGTTTCTGAAAAGTTGGGAGTTACAAAACATAACCTCCTGGTGATTGTAATTAATCTTAAGTTGACCTTTACAGAGGGCGATAATACAATTTCTGCATGAGATGGGAGCACATGACCAATCAACGCCTACTTTACAAATCATAAAGGTTGTATCTGTGTTTCAGGTTGGCTGGATTTGAGTTCATTGTTTACATCATTTTTGGGTCATATTTATACTTGTAATGTAAAGTAAATGAACCAGGAAATACAAAATATGGAAAATATAAAAAAAAAATATTCTACAAGATTATCATTAGGACGTTTTAGGTAAATTGAAAAAAAAAGAAAATCGGAAATGCGCAAACACCACTCAAAACGTTATTAGACCTAATTCAGGTTATTTCTACTATTGTGTATCTTTCGTTTGATTACATTCATTCACCATTTAAAAAGTCTGTTGTAATTAGTCTGAAAGCTCCTTATTAAATTAACTGATGGCTACCTAGAAAAAAAAATTGTTAATAAATTATTTCATCAATTCACACATGACTGGAGACTTTTTCGCTAAATAAATTAATTCATACTCAAACCCATAATATTTAAACACCAAGTGTGTCTATCAAGTCCTTAGAAAAGTTGCCCATAGTTATTGCATAATTGTAATTTATGGAAACCATTGTTAGTACAATGACATTAATGTTGCTTTTACAAATCTCCAGATAAATAGAGATATTGTCCGGTTTATTACAGAGACACGCCTAACAGGACAGGATAATGGCTGAAACAATGGTTTAAAACATCTAACATAGAAAGGGTAACAGAGTGTCAAGTTATTTCCAGCATGTTAGAATATGTCATTGCAAGGGTGGACACTTATATGGACAAGGCAGTCACTATGAACAAACATAAACCTACTCATTAGGACTGTCCTGTCTGTAAAAACTGTTCATCCTTGTATATAATTAAGACAAGCAAACCCTACAAACACACAAACCTTAACCTACATATACTGCGGACAAAATTCACAAAAGCTTTTCTGGCCTCACAATCCAGATCTGCATCCAGACTTTCTTAGAGGAGGACCGAACCACAATCAGGCCTCTCCACCTTGTGTAAAAACATGACCTGATGTAAAGTTTTTGAGTTATGTGCATAGACAGACAAACCAACAGACTCAATTACAATACCCCCCATATGGAAAGTTTTGCAGTGTAATATGCACTGTAGTAGAAATAGCACTGTTTCAGATAAACAGAATATTGATAAATGGTTAGTGAGCAGCTGGTCTGACCGAAACAGTGAGACATGTGCTTATCTTCAACCTCTATAACAATAATAATGCATTTACAAAGCAAAGAAATCAGGTGAGCACTTAGATAAACAGATGAAAAATAATTGTACAGATTTTTGTAGCAGTGTCTTCATACTAACAAAGAGTAGCCATACTTTTATTGGTTTCATGCATGTTGGTTCTACAATTGGGTTATTTATCTTGTGGTACATGTGAGTGTTTTTATCTAAATAGACATGTCAGATCAGATGCATCCCACTAGTTCATAATTTCACTGGAGCTGAGTTTTAGCAAATCAATCATGTCTGCCATGCCTATGCAATGAATGCATTCTTTGGGATCGCTAGAATTTGCAGACAAGATGAACTTGTGATTATAGAGTATAATATATATGTAGTAGATAATTACTATTTGCCATGTACTGTTTATTTACTTTAAGCAGTTTGTTAGATTCTGATGTAGTTATCACTCTGTGCAAACGTGGCCCACCTATTCAAAGGACATTATATTTTTGTATGTCTTTCCACTATAAAGTTCATAAATGCCACAAATATTTTTCCAAGTTGTTCAGCCATTCAAAATCTCCCGCCTTCTTCATATGATGAAGCAGTCCCTCAGTAACACCTTCTATGAAGCATCTATAGACTTACTTCTTTGAATTAATTTGCCCCACGTAGTATTTCCCCTCTGTTACACCCACAACTCTTGATTACTGATCTAGTATGTCCCTTGGTTATGACGTTTTCCCATTCATTGTTATTTTAGTACACCGAGTTCCCCTTGTGGAAAAGATATTATGCTTGCAAAGGAGTAGATTAGTTTGAATAAAAAGACAAAATCTTTGGTAAGTCTGGCTTGTTTTGCTCTTCAGAAATCATCAAGACCTGTTGCAGTATATAGGACTCACAGTTACATAACCAATAGATCTTGCCTAAAGCACTTAACTTTGATACTTCAATGTATTGCTGATAGGTTTAACATCTGACTGAAGACAGCTAAAAACAACTGGCAGAGAACACCATTGTTTGGCATTCTTGCGGAATATTTGGATGATTTTGTGTATATCTAGTATATCTATCTACGAGATTGTGTATCTAAATATAAATACCATCTTTTTTTCTAGTTATGAATGGCCAAACAATTTTATGCATCTGTTCTATGCTGTACATTCTTCACACAAATGCCAAAGGTGCCATCATCTGAGTTAAAGAGGAAAGTTTTCATTCTGGAATGAAAATCCTATTCAATTTCAATTTGGGCAGAGTTAGATGTTCAATTTATGGCAAAAAGTGAGATGGTGTTTACATCTATTTAAAAGTGAAATCCTGTATAAACCCTTCTGTTTCCAGCATTGCTGTTATTGCTATATTGTTTATATAAATTGTGTAGCACTTTGCCATGCATGTCTTAGGATCACACTGGACAAAGGATTGGGTAATTTTTTTCACATCTCGAGTATAAACTTAAATTCATTTGAACTTATCCCCACTTTCAAGAAACACTTTACGGGTCAAATAAGGCAAAGGAGGGGGCAGGAGCGCGATATGCTTAGTAAGTTTTACTATTTTCAAACAAAGTAATCAGTTAGCAATAAACAACTATCCTAACTGAAGACAAATGAAGACTTGAAGCCCATAATCAAACAGGGCGGACACAATGAGGTTACCCCCATACAATTGAGGTGCCTACTCCACTCGAAGGTACCATTTCGTACAGTTGTGAGGGACGTAGTTCTATGGAATACAATATTTTATGGACATGTCTGTCACATTAGTGGCTATGAGTCGTATTTTGGGCTGGGAGAGCTTGGTTTGTTTGTACTGTGGAATTGGGAAAAATATAAGAGCATTTTTCATTTAGAACATATTTAGCTACACGAAAGAAAATGCAATGGAAGTTTTAAACAGATAGTTTAATATTGTTTTTCTGGAGATTTAATATATTCTACTCCTTTCTTATCCCTCCAAAAGATTTGTCATCCATGCTTGTGTTTTACATATAAGTCATAATTATCGAGCTCATATCAGCATTTTGCCATATCCTTAGAAACTGCTTCTGTGTCATGCAGGTATCATTTTAACTGATATATCCCTATTGTGGGCACCTTGTTATCATCCATTGAGTCCTGTGTACATAAAACACATCTGAACTGCGTCTTAATGAGACTATCAAGCTTAATCATTACCGCATTAACCTTAAAGCAGTGACCTCCAACACTGTATCTGCACTACAATGACCATCCCATTCATCTATCAGCAATTTCTCTGATAACCAGTCTTTTCTCCACCTCCAAACATCTCCCATGCACTCATCCCTTTGTTCTTACAAAATGCCGGCTGCCATCACACTAATTAATCAGCCAGTTAATTCTTCTGCTGCAGAAACATTCAGGGAACAAAGAAGGACATACTAGATAGACCAGATAATTTTTGTATTTGTCTCTACGCCTCTTCAACAATCAACCATAAATCATGTTTTTTTTTTCTTTTTGTTGTTGTTTTTTTTTTTGGGGGGGGGGGGGGGGGGGAGGAGGGGGTTGTCCGGGAATACTTCATGCCACAAAGAATTGTTCAGTAGAGAGATGCTGCAACAGTTTTTGCCATTCGCTTTTGTCATTGAAGTACTTCCAACTTTCATGAGATATGATGCCCACAAAGATGAATGGGGCCGATAAGTGGAAGGCATTTGATTGAGTTGATTTTTATCTACTCTACCATTGACTAAAATGCCAGTGTTTTGCAATCAGAAATTGTAATTTATCAGTTTCTTCTTTGACTTTGTAGTTTAATTTTTAAATTCAACTAAATTGTTAAGGACCACAGTGGTCATTAGTCTAAATGACTTGCTTTTTGACTTGATACATGTATTGACAGTGTACCTGACATATGCCATCTGGGTTACAGTGAAACAACCATTAAACATGTGGATATGATTTGATATGATATGTTAATTACGTGACAATTACCATGTATATACTGGACTGTAAGAGATTATCAAATGACAAGATCTGATTAAGGACTGTTGACTATTGCAAATACTGCCAAAATATGCAATAGTTTTAGACAATTTCTGAAATCAGATTCTCTGTCAAGTCGATTTACGTTAGAAAGGTATAGTTAGACAGGGCACCAGTCTACTTTAACAAAAAGAGGACTGGTATCTCATTTTGTGACCTTCACCTTGTCCTCCTGAGTTACAATGCAGTTTGGTCGTAAATCAAGAACTTCAATAATTTTGTAAAATAAACTAAATTTCTAAATGAGTAACATTTTAAGGATTTCATGATCGAAGAGTAGAATTTGAAATTGGAATCATTCGACATTGAAGAAAATTATACACTTGTTTTTTATAATTTGATACTTCAAGAGTGTGAAAACAATTAAACATGTTTGCAATGTCAGTATCAGGATTTACAGGCTATGGGCAAAACTATATTTGGCCTTCTGGCCACAGCTTTCGAGTCATATATAAATTAGCTACAGGGCCATAAATATTGATAAGGCCCTCTCAAGCATCTTGAGATAGAAGCTCACAGCTGTGATAAAAGTCTTATGCCAAAGCTGTCTCATACATACTGTGTCTTAACACTTCAGATTTCCAGCACTCTTCTGTTGCTGCAGTTTATAAGCTGCCTGTGGAAAAGGGCTTTGCATTCTGGAAAGTAAACTAAATAAAACAGCCCATCATTGGCAAAGGAGATTGGGAAAAATCCCCCATTTATTTCCTCTGCTTACTTGTAAGAAAGCATAAAAAACACGTCCCCTGACCTTTCATATGTGAGGCCTTACAGCTGTAAAGCAAGTCCCGTGAGATCAGTTATGATTTCACAGCTAGCTGCCTGATAGGCCATTAGGACAAATTGTCGTGCTAAAAATTACTGAAGTGTTTAATCCCACCGCGCGTCAATCCATAATCCAGATTCCTAGCATTTCTCCTCCGGCCAGAAATGACAGTCAAGTATTTAGTGGATCCCACCAGTAAAAAATCCGGCATCCCATCATCTCCATACTACCTCCACTTCTTGAATTTAACTTAATCTGAATGCTATAAGACTTAATCTCTGTACTGAAAGAATCTAATGGCTTGGTCACACATTTCCTTATAGTCATATAGTACAGATTTGACTCCTGCCTTGACAACCTCATCTGTATAGGTCGGAAAAGACACATTGTATCTGGGTAGTACATATACAAGAACAAGTGAACCCATATATCCATCTTCTTCGCCCCTCCAGGTGGTATATTGGAGTACAGCTTATGACGGGTCATATGAGGTTTTTTCAAACAATTTAAAAAAGTGGCCCTGAATGCAAAACACTTGATTGCATCTTGCCTAAATGTGAATCCCATCCTTATTTTGCTCCATATCTTTTTTTCCTACAGCAGTTCTTGTAGTATCAGGCGCAGTCAAAGTGGTTATAATTTACTTGTCATTCCAAGGTTCTACCCTTCTATTCTTAAATCTGTCAAACAGTTTGGCTATAGTTTTGCTTTTGATGCCCCCTCTGTTTGGAATGCTCTTCCTGATAAGATTCGTGCATCTCCCTCCCTAGCCTCTTTCAGAAAGTAGCTTAAAACCTACCTGTACACCAAGGCATACCCACCTTAGTCTTAATCATCCCCTTGACATTCTCTGTGGTGCTTGACCTCTTTTCTGTCCCTGGACACTGAAATTGGTTGACTTTTTTGGTTCTGTTGCTCCTTGGAGTCCTTTTTGTGAAAGGGAGATTAAGCACTATAAAAGTCCAATCAGAATTAGAATCCTGCTGAAATACAAAGGGGATGAAATAAGAAGGGAAAGTAGACAAGCCAGGTTTTGTTGTGGCTTGTGACCCAAGTATGTAAAGGTGTGACCTAGGTCTTAAGTACATAACACAAAGTTATTATCCTAAAATCATGCAGCTTTTGGGCAATATGTGGCTGTGACAATGAGAACAAAACAAGAAGAGTTCAGAGAAGAAGTAAAGGCACAAATAATGACATGATAATTTTCGTTGGAATTTTAGTTTAATTTCATCTGATAATTAAGTCTGAGTTACTTTAATACAGCTCATCTTTACACACCAATGATGTTCGTTATGATCCGATACAAAGTGATTTCTGTTTTGGATTATTCTCCAAATTTTATTGGAATTGGAAGGTATTAACAGCATACAACACAGAGCCCTTCTAAAATCAACAGTACTTCAATATCTGGACACATTTGCAAACAAAATCAATATTTTATTGGGTTAAAAAGGGACTCTAAATTGAGCTTATGGCGTTGGGTTGGATGTGATTGGTTTATTACATACGGAACTGCAGTGTTGTGGATTTTAAAAGGTAGATAATACATTATGTTAGCCACAATCATGACTCATCAGCACAATTTTTAAATATTCTGGTAAATAGAATGTTCAGAAACATCAAAGAAATGATAAAAAAAATCATCTAGAATCCTTTGGAATCAAGAAGATATGTCATATGTTGCCATTGTAGTTTGAGAGCTGGTGTTGTGTGGTTTATTCAGAGATAGTAATGAATTAATCACTGACAAGTGAGACCATCCCACTACAAACACAGAGCTGTGACAAGCCACTTCCTACTTGTCATCCCCATTGCCAGGGAGGATCTCCCAGATTGAACGCAGGGGACACATCAGTGATCTTGATGAAGTGGAGGTGTCTGAAATACCCTGTATGGGCGGGTGTTTTGAGAGTACAGATGATATGTGAACTATGAGAAATGTCTCATTGGCCTAGTAGTCATTGCGTTTGGTAAATGGCCTCAATGCTATCTGGCCATCGGTTCGAACCCAGCGTGTGACTACATATGCGGGAAATGTTCATGGCATCTTCTGACTTGAAATCAGCAGTTAATCAATTTAAACATAAAACTCAACTTTCAATGTTGTAAAAATTATTTTGTGTAATATGTGTAGATAAAGGAATGAAACAAAGCAATGAATCCACATGTCAACCAGTTAATCAATCATGTGCAATATATGTAGATAAAGAAGAAAATCTAATCAATCAATCAATTAATTTGTATTTACACTCAGCGCAATATCTCCATGTACTACAGGACTCAAAGCACTATATGACCCATTCGGCTGTACAGTCCAACTCTCAAATTACTGACATTCCCCTAACTGAAAGACAGAGGCTCAAGGATGACCATTTAACAACGTCCTTGATGTTCTTTAATCTGCTACTCAGGATAGGACCCAATGGGACTGTCATTTTAAGTGGTCATCTGAGCCACTATGTATCTGCCTGTACCTGGGATTGAACCCACGTCCTCCGTGTTCCTAGGAAAGTGTGTTACCCACTAGACCACAGATTAATCAATCAATGATTAAAATAATTAAAAATACATACTCATAATTTTTCACAAAGAGCTAGTAACACAGATACTTTCTGTAACACCACAAATTTCCTGTGTCAGGAATACCTCCTTGATTTGAATTTGTCACATATCAATGTTTCTAGTGTGCATTCTTTTTACAAATCCCAAATACTTCATTTTTGCTAATTCAGTATTTATTTGTCTGAATCTTCTGGCTGTAATTATAGACATATTGGAGGAAGTGTGTTCTGGTTGATTTATGGACTATCCAGTTTCATAGGAGAGTACAACTGAATATTAGCATGTGTATTCGGTTATTGTAATTTGTGTGTATGTGTATACATATTACTGTGTTCTAAATGGAGATTGGCACGGGGAGAGATCTAATAAAAATACTCACTGGATTTCTGTTTCCATACTATAATAGCATAGCCAGATTATTTCACAGCATGTTAGAGCACCTTAAACTAAAGATTGAAAACACCTTTACCTATGACCCCTTGTAAATATAATATACCTGTGGCATCAAGGAACTTTGTATGTACAATGTATGGGTTATTTATTGATTATTTGAATATTTATTTAAAGTAAAACCAAGTTTTCACATTCTAACACTAATCTGCGGGTGAGATTTGTGCAGCAGAAGAATGTATGAATTGACATTTGTTTACACTGCTGTGTGGATCTGTTATACTAGTAATTACACAGCGTGGAGTATGGGGAATTGTAGCAATGTGGACCTTAAGGGGCCGTTACACTTCTTCACTTGAATGAAAGCAAACATAAGGGTATGTAATTAAACAAGCTAGATATAAACACAAATATACCTTATTTTATGATTAGAAGTGGTGATATCAGGCTTCAACACAGCTATATGTATATGTAAAATAATGGGCTGTTCCACTATTGCCATTGTCTCTCTAATTGGTATACAATTGGGGACAATGTTTTTTACAGGAATTCTGGTTCTTCAAAATGGGTTCCCTATTGGATGCGTTCATGAGTCCATCAAGAAAAGTTAACAACAATAATAAAATGTTTGAAATTACTGCAAATTTCTCCCAATCATTATCAGATCCTTATCGTCTTAAACCCGCCTTAAATGTATATTGCCATCATCTTTTTGATCTTGTAGCCATCTTAAATGTAACGTTTCCATCTTAAGTTGATATTTAAGGTTCGTAAACCAATTGGATGGATCAGGAAACTATAGCAAATCTATCGGGAAGCAATCAGAAGACTTCTTGAACCAATCATAATGTCAATCAGAAAGCTATCGGCAAGATATGGTGAACGTATTTTATACCTATTTTAAACTACAGCCATGGATCATGGATGTTCTAAATATTTCCAGTTGGGAACTAGGTTTATGATAGCAATAGTGGAACAACCCCAATAGATATGATGTGACAAACAGTATCGTAGTGGTTTTGGTTTCATGCAATATAGATGCCTACCAAAACTTAGTTGCCACCCTTTCTTGCCAAGTCAGCTTCTTCCTTCTTCATTCTTCCCTTTCCTCCAGCAATAGACAGAAATTTCAAACAGTTCAAAAATAATATTCAGTATGGATATTAATACCCAACCACTTCCCCCCAAGACAATAATAACCAAGCATGGGATTAAAATATTTATTATAATCATGAATATTCAATTATTAAAACAGATTTGTATCATATATATATAGTTTACAAGTATGGCAGTATATCAATCCATGTCACGACAGTAATAATTTTACAAAACAAGTGATATGTAAATGCCTGCAATTTATCAATTATTTCTGTATCTCTTAAGCTGCCTTTCCTCCCAATCCTGTGTGATTCTATCTCTTCTGTGGCTCACAATCAAGCTGTATGTCGGCGGTCACTTTATCGTTAACACATCTTTACTGTAATTTTTCTAGTGTGAGACCATGGACAAGCATTTCTCTACCAATGCATTGTCCTCCACCATTGCTGTTCTCTTCACTAGCAAAACCATAAGGGAGCGGTTTGGAGCTGACAGTTTTAGAATTCTACCTCTCTTTTGCCTGCATCCCATAACTGCTGCAATGTGACCAGGAGAGAGCATAACAGTGATAAGGCAGTATGTAGCATGATGTGACAAAACATGATTCTCATTGGACAAAAACAAAAGACGTTCCATAATAAATTGTGTTCATTTTAAAAATATCACAGGGAATTTTAGACCATATTCAAATCCAGTGGTTATCTTGCCTTCAGCTATATGAACAGATAAGTTGTTACTTGTATATTACAGTTCCATACAGAAGGATTATATAAACACCACAACATAGGATAGTGACAGGGGTTTTAGCAGTCATATGTTCCACTGGAAAATGCATAGACTCTATAAAGAAAACGTTTGATGTATTCTCCCAAGAGTTACTCAATGAAGCTATAATTTAGTGTATAAAATAGCAAGAGTGTTAGTGCCTTTCTGGTTTAATACAGACACCTTTGTATTTTCATGATGTCAAATTACAAAGATAAATCTAGATTATTAAACTAGATTACCTAGATTAATTTAGATATCCTTTGGTTAATTGGATCCAGTATATCCCTTCCCATGTGTTCCAAGAACAATTATTCTTAAAATTTAAATTATACTTTAAAAAAGAATAAAAGAAACTTGAAACAAAATGCAATAACTTTGATAATACCTACTATTGCATCGTTATTTCAATTTTTGGGGATTTATAGGTTTGCTTTTGTTTCTTGAAAGTCGGTAAACGGATATATCTGGAAAACATACTAGAGGGGTCTTGCAAATATATCAAAATGTTCTTGAAGGGGGATTCTACTATAATTTACCAGACCACAGTAAATAATGCTCTGAAAAAGACTATATTACTCTGAAAGTAGCAAGGTGACAAATCCCATTAGTAACTTGTCATCTTAAAACTTATATAAATCCTGAGTGAAAGGTGAAATGGTATATCTTATGTACACGTCTAACCCATGACACTGAGTTGACAGTTGTAACCGGTAATGAGGATGATTCTATTCCTAATCAGCTTACAGCAATGTTAAGAGGTGCTAATTGGCTAGGGAAAATGATGCTTTTCTTCCTTATTCTGGGGGCAATTAGTCTTACTATGTCATCAATGTATGCTTAATGAATGCAATATCTTAAGCTTATTGCAGTAATTACACCCTGTACTTAGGTTTAGTTTTAACCCTCTCTAGATAATAAATGAGCTGCCATCTTTATGTTCATTGGATTAAACCCATTGCTTGGCAACCTGTAGGGTGTCCGAGGGACCGGATTTAATGTGAGTTTAGCTGTAGGAAGGGATGCAAAACCAATCTTTGGTCTTTAAAGTGTAGAATTGATGTACATAAGGACTTTGATTCATACTAAGTTACAACTAAAAGAACTTGTATAGCACAGACCTTCACCAGGGCATGTGTCCGAAATTTTTTAGATTTTTTATGGATCCAGAATATGAAAGGCACCTTTCCCAGAATTTAACCACTTCTTCCTTTGGCAAGGCCCACCCATATAAAAAATTCCATAAAGATCTACTTGTTACTGTTAATGCCTACCAGAGAGTCATTGATTACTGCCACTGTGGCCTAGCGGGTAACACACTTGTCTAGGAACTCAGAGGACGTGGGTTCAATCCCAGGTACAGGCAGATACATAGTGGCTCGGATCATCCTTGAGCCCCTATCTTCCAGTTAGGGGGATGTCAGTTACTTGTGAGTTGGGGCTGTACCTGATTGGTTAAATAGCGCTTTGAGTCCTGTAGTATATGGAGATATTGCGCTGAGTATAAATACATAATAATAATAATAATTGATATTAAACTGAATATGGGACCTTCAAAAATTCAGGGTTGTTTTGTATCCAGAATGTGATCTGGATCTTTTCTAAAATTTAATCACTTCCGCCTTTGATCACACCCTGAACAAACAAACAAAATTAGAATGATCCATTCATTACTTTTGAAAATATCGTGAACACAAACAACAAACAGACAAACAAACAGAGAAATGAATACACCCAGAAACATAAGTTCCTGGAGGAGGTTATTATGAAAACCAGGCTAGTTCTGTACAAAAACAAAGATAAAGGCAGGATTTAGAATAAGCACACCTCATCTGGAGTTATGTGGATCTCTATCATTAGTCTGGGTTTCAGATCTATCATGCAGTTTTTTGGCCATACAAGACAGCTGTCATTTCCAGCTTTTTTGAGACGCAAAAAACAAGTGATGGATCATCAAAGAATGGGGTCACGTGATTTTGGTTCTCAGCTAATCAAATGTATAGGTAAAAGCATTCTAATGTGCCATTCACACTTCTCTGATATGGCACTCAGAGATATATTTTAATCAGCTGTTTTTTTTTATAAAATGATGTTATAGCTACCCTTTGGGTCTATGATAAAGGAAGCCACAGATATTATTGGTAGACTTACCATAATGGCCTGTGTGCACTAATCTGATGAACGCCCTGTTTAAACTAAACAAAATGGTGAAATAAATGCACATCAATAACTACAAAAGTCTGACTGTCCATCCATGTAAAACCCGGAGCCAATCAAATCTCTTGTGTCTTATATGGACAACTTATGCACAGTTGGGAAGGTCTGATTCCTTACTTTCAGTAGTATACAACTCTTGAAAATCCTACTTTATTCTAGTCAAGTGATTTTTCAGTCTACGCTAATGATACCTACTGGTCCTATAAAACTTGGAGAATTCTTCAAAATAAATGTGGTTTGGCTCTGGATACAAATCCGGATTGAGACATGGTAAAACAAACTTTTTAACCTACAATTGTATGTGAGACATATTTTATCATATGACATTTTATTGCTTTCTCAGTTTTAGATTGAAGGGATTCTATGTGGTAATTTTTTCAGTGACCTCGTTATTTCTATGTTTGGTATCTAATCACATTCTGTCATGTGTGGCTTCGACTCCCACAAGTGACAATTCTGAGGACCTGTCCCAATATGACCTTGCCTGTTGAACAGGACATATAACCTGGACATATAACCTGAACTTATAAAAAACAATAATTAGATAATAATATAAGTTGTTGGTTTTGATATTTCATCTGTGGTGACTGAAGCCATCCCATAGTGTATCGCGAGAATTCATTTCACAAGAACACTATTTCTCTTAAAAGCTGTTGTACCTATAGCCCATTCTACACATTTGCATTTTTTTCTTAATTTCTTATTTGCACATATTTTGCAATAAATCAATTGATAAATATATGACCGGCAAAGTATATGGTATATTTCATATTTACATATAACATAAATAATAATAAAACAATGGTTATAAGTAGTTCCTAGCTAACACCCGGAATTCCATTTTGTTTCTACAGCCGTTTGTTTTCATTGAAAAACAAACCAGCTTGAGGATGACAATTCCAACAAAAACCACAGAAATAATTCACACCACGGAATAGTATTTCCAGGTTTTCCACCAAAAACTGTTGCAGATATATGTTGGCTATGGGACAGTTTAATAATTTACTTTACAAACAGAACTAGCCTAGTATCAGCTCAAGCTTAAAAGTGTTTAATAAGATATAAGTTAATTCCTTGAGTGGAAACTTACCATTAGTAAAAATAAATTCTGGTGAAAATCTTAAGAATTCATTTTAGTGAATTTTTCTTTATCTCAAACTTCTACTTACGTTATTTTCACTTAAAAAATGATGAATATTTTTTTTCTTACCCTGGGTCAATGTTCAACAAACGTTTTATCTCATCTTATCCATAAAAGTTTTATTCTTATATAAATGTGCTCATCACAACTGACATGTGGCCAACAGTACATATAATGCAGTATATACATAGAGTATACATATAAAGTCACATCATAGAGAAACCCACTGTGAGTATATAAAACAATTGAGTCTTAACTTTATGACTGTTATCTTAGCTAAAACATCCTTTTTTTTAATAATAATTCATCACAAGTTTTAGAGTTTCCATCATGACCTTTCCAATCAAAATTTATTGTAGAAATTTAATTGCTCTTTCTTAAAGATAAAGAATATCCAATACCTATTAACAATTTAATAGACAGAGAGAAGTCATGATATTCATTGCCAGTTTATAACCCAATTAACCTCACATCTGTCCCTGACTTATCAATCAATTTCACCGTAACCATTTCACCAGTCAATTTTTAGAAGTTCTTCTTTTTCAAATATGTTGAGAAACTATCAAGTATGCAAGTTCAGTAAAACAAAAAAAAATGTAAGAAAGAAAAATAGTTGAATCTTTAAAGGAAAATCTTGAAAACTTAGACTCCCCAGCAGAAAGAAGAAAGAACTAGAAACATTGCGAAAGCAGAAAATTAATGGCATCATGATACAAGCAAGGGCACAATGGTTAAGTGAAAGTGAAAAACCTTCTAAATATTTTGGCTCTCTGTAAACGCATTACTACACTGAAAAAAAAAACAGTTAAGAAAATAATTACTGACAGCGGCACAAAACTTACTAATCAAAAACAAATATTAAATGAAGTATTAAAAATACTAATCAAAAACAAATATTAAATGAAGTAAAAAAAATTATAAAGACTTATTTAAAAGCAGAGATGACACAGTGCTAGGTATTCAATCATCTGATCTGAGTTCTCTAGATGGGCAAAACTTAGTGATAATGAGGCAGATGTATTGAAACCAAATGTGAAATATGAAAAACCAAAAAACACCTGACATTGATGGTTTCCCAGCAGAATTCTTTTAAAGTTTATTGGGGAAATAAAAATACTTTGTCTTAAGATCATTAAATCATGCATACATATCTGGTCAAATGTCATTAACACTAAGACAATGCATAATTTCTTGTCTTCCAAAGGGAGATAAACCATGACAATTCTTAAAAAACTGGAGACCAATCTCATTACTATCAGTTATCTACAAGATTACACCTGCAACCCCAGGCCACCTCTAGAAAAAAATATCTCACAAAATCAGTCAAGATTTATGATTGAGCGTTTCATTGGTGAAAATACATGCTTAATATATGACATCCTACATTATTCACAATGTGAAGACATTACTGGGCTGCTGATGTTAATTGATTTTCAAAAAGCTTTTAACTCGGTCTAATGAAAGTTTCTCCATTCAACATCAAAGTTCTTTGGCTTTAAACAAGGATTTTGTAAATGGATCCAGGTACTGATACTAATATTTAAGTATTTGCCCTTCAACCTGGAATTTTTGTCTTAATTTATTGATATGGAATGAGAATGTTGTCAGGGAGATCCAATATCATCACACATGTTTATAATTTGTGCCCAAGTAATGCGTGTACTGATAATAAACAATAAAAGCAAAAAAGTATATGTGTTAATGGCGTAGAACAAATTGCTACTCAGTTTGCTAATGACACAACACTCATATTAGATGGTAGCAAACAATCTTTGGTAGCCATATTAAATACACTAGAAATATTTGGTTCAATGTTAGGATTGAAAATAAATACCGATAAGACTAAGCTAATATGGAGAGGGAAAAAGTGCCATTTTATAGACACTTGCAAATTAGTCTGGGGTGCTACAGATTTTACAGATTCTGGGTATCAATTTTTCAACTGCTCTGGAATGGATCACTGAGCTAAACTATTCCTCAACAATCAAAAGTATAGAAAAAATGTATTGGTATCTTACACCATTGGGGAAAATAGCTGTTGTTAAAACACCAGCAATATTTAAATTGACGAGGACAACTATAACAAAAGAACTACCAAGTTGGAGGTCTTAATAAGATAAATCTAAGACATTTTATTAGTGCTCTCAAAACAACATAGTTATATAGGAGGTTCATTTATAGTAATGCCCCTTCTGTCAATTTGGCTTTCTACAATGGAGCACCTATAGATAAACTTGTCAAGCTTGGACCAGAAAATATAAATGAAATTGCAATTAGAGCAACAAACAAATTTGGGGTAGAAGTCCTTCACTCCTGGAGTAGAGTTATGGTCAATATAACAATGCCAGACACACAGAGTGCCTTCAGTGAAACTCTTTGGCTAAATCCCAATATTTCAAAAGCCCATCTCTTTCTTCAAAACTAGTACAGAAAAGGGATTAACCTACCAGATGATCTAAGTGATGCAAATGGAGACATCATGACAGAAAGAACTTAAAAAAAATAAATACCATATAGAAACAAACTTTCTAGAATACTGCAGAGTAATTACATGTGTGAGTGTGTACCTCTTTCAATTGAAAACTACTTTCAAGGAGCATCAAAAGCCTAATATTCCTAATCACATAAGATTACTCCTAAAATCCAAAAATGGCAGCGAAGACTTTTACAGAACAATGATGAACAATTCCTTAGTGATGCCAAAGCTTGTTTTGGGAGCAAATTCTTCTACTAAAAGTATCAGATAAAACATGGAAAATTATATTTAATGTATACTGTATGGAAGCAGTTTGGCATTATAATACATGATAATAGGAACAAAAGATTACCTTCATAAACTAAAATTAAGTAATGACTGTGTCTGTAGCTTATGCAATGACTAATAATGAAACCATTATTCATCTGTTTGTCCACTGTGAAAGGGCAAAAACTTTCTTTGGTCACATCTCACATGGAGATCTCTTTATCCCACTAAATGCAATACATATGGCAGCTAAGATGTATATTTTTGAGTGTGCACGATCTAGATCCAGACTCACTGTTGAATGTTTCTGTAACTACATGAGACATAATATATTTAGAGCAAGAGTATGTGGTGAAGCTAGAATTTAGACATAGTTAGTTTTAAAAAAATGTGGTGTAACTTTACTAACTTGTTTTCAAATTCTTCTGTAGTAATTAATGACAATCAAATGTAACTAAGCACTATTCATTATATGTTGTCCATAGTTTGTTTTTGTTATATTGAACTGTCATTGTATCTGTAAAAAAATAAGATACTGCTTAACTTTAAAAAAAATTATTGTGAAAAAAATCTTTGGACTGTAATGACCTATCTTGTCAACTATGTTCATGACCATTCCTCCATCAAAAATGTCCATAATATTTGATATGATCATCATAGTTTGGCAAGCATTAGTGTACTGGATTGCTCAATTTAACATTGAACCTAGTACCTTGCCTGTTGGTTATATTGTTATGTGGCCGCCATTGAAGTGATCACCCGAGTCACAATGTGTCTGCCCTTACCTGGTCCAGAATGTCATCTATCCAAGTACTAACCAAGTCCAGTGTTGCTTAACTTCACTGATCATACGGGAACTGGTCAAGCTACACCACCTAGGGTATTTTCCACAGAAAGACGTCATAACTTGCGACACTGAATTTATTCAATAAAATTTGATGCATGAACTGTATAGTAAGATTTAGTATGTCATCTATACCATTTGCAGTCGGTGATTTGTAAAGAAATTTTTATGAAATTATAGCAAGAGTTGTCTTGTATTTAAAGGCATATGCTAATTGGTATTGAGTGAGAATAGTTGAGAAATAGCAAAACAATAGTCACCTTTAAAAAAAATACATACGTTAAATAACGATTAAATATTTCCTCGACATAATGGAGATTTGTGGTTTAATATTATTAAAATCATGTCAAAAATTCTCTGATATGAGTACGAAGACATCAGAAATATTGTTTGCCAATTGGTGGTTGAAGATAACAGACCACACTGTATCAGACAGGATTTTCAAAAATTACTTATACTTCTAATCTAATACTTTTTGACAATCCCATATATATATTTTCTAATGACTAATTTGCACTACAGTTTTCATAAGTTCCTCCATTCCTTCAAACTCCTTACTGTTTCCCCCATATTTGAAACGTCAAATAGACCCACATATTTTGGATTGTAACTTGAGCCTTTGAGTTGGGTTTTCAGACTTTCAGATCAATGGCTGTCAGTGTTTTGGCAATTTGCAGGCAATTTTCACTCTGTATCCTTAGTTTAGAGATGCTGCCTCAGGTTAGTTGTGGTATTTCTCAGATGTCCAGTTACATATAGCTCAGACGTGTTTTTTTAACTTACAACAAAAATACATTGGTGAAACATTGCCATAAGGAGTCTCAACATTTGATGAACAAGGGGGAAAAGGCTTCAAAAATTATGTAAGCAACTACTTGCTATGAGCCTAGATGTTTGAATCTAAAGCCCCTTTTACTTTATGTTTTTGACCATTTCCAACTGAAAAAATATGGTTAAATCATTTTATGTGTTGGTCTCCGAATACCCAGTTTACACACATTCTAAATCTAAGAATGTTTTACAATAAGCACATTTTCTTAAAAAATAACGAGTTATTATGTTGTTAGAATTAATTATTCTTCATCAGAAATACTAAGTTTTATTAATAAAGTATAATTCTCCAAATTAAGTATATCTTTGAAAAGTTGACTAGGGTTGGAGTCTTACAGTTTCCGTTGGGTTAGTCTGTGAGTTTGTATATATGCTAATTTGGAGAACTTTTTCACAAGTAGTCCGACATAGGTAATGGATAATGGTTTCTTGAAGTTTGATGTCAAGCGGATCATTTTCCTTCAGGTTAAATAACAAATTTATAGGTCCTAGACGTGTCCTTTGGTAAACAACCTCTCTATTTGTGGTGACAAAATGAACTATAAATACTGAATTTTAGATTTAAAAAAGTACACCAAATAATTAACCTTTTACTGGGTCGTAAGCCTCCCTGCTGATTGGAAAAAATATGGTGACAATCTATGGGTGATTTATACCATAGCTTTCCAAGTGACATTACCTTTGTATCTAGAAACCCTCTGATTGTTCTTAAAAACATCCCAATTAGTTCTCAATTCCTCTCAAATGGGTTTCAAACCTGATGAAAACCTATACGATCGCTACGCCAGACTTAAGATAAAAAGAGATTGCTTTATAAGGTTTCCTGACGCAAGATCGGATAAGGATCCAAAACAGTTTACGATAATTTTAAAAAAACATTAATTAATCAAAGACACACACTATTCACTGACAAATACTGCTGAACTTTCCTGATGCATAACTGCCAGTCACAAGTTGGTCCCGAATGTTCCAATCATGGTTTCTCAATATTCCGGAGCACAATCGTGAATATGGAACAGCGCTCTTTACCGGGCCTTTGGTTTGGTTTTTTTTTTTGTTTTTGTTTTTTTGGGGGGGATGTGTGTTTCTGTTTTGATATTTTTGGGTGGGGCGACGAGGGGTGTTTATAGGATACATGTTCTGCTTTAGTGTCTTAAATTGCCACATATAACTGATCGATAAAAGTCACAAATCATTATGTTTGTATTAACGACCCCGATTGGCTACCAATGATGACTTCATTTCACTTTATTTCTTTATCAATTTTGGCATGTGCCAATTTACCTATCTAAGCAGTGGTTGGTCATGCTTTTCAACAAGTATATTTTTTGGTAATGCCTTACAATTCCCCATAGAGGATTTGATTGATATTCGGACCCAAACATCAGAGGTGGGAGGCAAGTGTATCATCCAATACTTTATGTAGCTCCCTTGTAGCTAGAGCTTTGGAAAAATACAAATTAATTTCCTATATAATGACTGTAAACATTGGTTTAAAATTCTCTGCTTATTTCAACAGATGATATAATATTGCCTAACAAAGCCATAGCTCTTATTCCATTTTATCATTGAGTCAATAACAGAGCAATTTATACATCAGCAGATAAGTGAGTAAGGTATTCTCAGTGACAGATTGAAGTGGCTAAAATATTACTGTTGTAAATGTATTTGTGCTGATAATCCAGGAAATTACACCTGCATCAAGCCATCGCACCAGTAATTCATCCAGACCAGTGCTAAATGAATATAATTTACTCATTTAGTGTACCCAAATTTAGTTTCTCCGGCACAAAATAACATATTATATATATGTTCTGGTTGAAATTTCTTATCATTTATACTAATATTCAGTCTTAATTTATAACATGTAATTATTGAAATTTACACCATGGCTGGAGAACTACTGCAAGATGTAAAAAGTAAATATTTTTTACCAAAAAAGACAGTAAGTCAAAGTAATGTTTAGGAAAATGAATTCATTCAGATCAAACACAAAAGTCTATTATTTGGCCAATTCCCTGTGTAGTGGTAAACAAAAACAGACCATGACTGACAGTTCCAATACAAAAGCTATCACCCCTGTATAAATAAATACCACTCCCACACTTAATCCTCTGCAAGTAATCTGGATTATACATGGGATCAGTAGATAAGAAATTTTATTATCCACCATACGCCACATTTGACATAATACTGGCAAATAATGTAATAATACGAAGTGAACAATATTTTCTTTTATTTTTAAAATATAAAAAAAATAAATTCTACATCACTCTAGTAATTTTTTTCATTATTCACTAAATATCAATAACCAAAGTTTCTATTGCTTAGTGGTACGAGTATTTGAAGTCAGATAACAGGGCTGTGGGTTTAATCCGGTCTCTGGTCTTATAAGGGTTTTAGATATCCCTCAATTTCGGTGAGGCACATTACTGGAATGTAATGCTCCCCAAAATAACTTGTCCTGACCTAAACACAAAATCTTTATGTCTGCTTAATAAAATTTTACAGGTCAATGGCTTTCTCGCTCATCTAGTAGTATAAATTACAACGAATTGACATTTATGAAGATCATTTATGTTAGTTTGATGAATTAAAAAGTACAAAGTCATTAAAATATATGGCTTAACTGATAAAATACTAAGATTGTACAAGTTGCAAATTGCACAAGTCCAAAATTTGTACAAGTTGCAACTTGTACAAAATATCATCCTGTGCATAACAGATACATAACCAATCAGCATCCAGCGTATAAAGCTACATTTCTGTATCATTGTACCATTACCAAATTGTGATATCACAATTCCATGTAGTTCGGCATTGAACTTTGTGGCAAGAAGTGTCATAACATACTAAACCGTGCAAAACATAGCAGTCACATGACACCAAAGTATGAAGAAAGTGATAATACATTCCTAACGTGGAGCTCACACTTCTCCATTCAGGGACCCAAAGTACCTTCCGTTTTCAAGGTGTTCCACTGAATTCGACTTGTTGGCAAGGAGGTATTTTTATTTGTCAGGAGCAATGTTTACAGAGTCGGTTAGGATTGGTTATAGTTTCCTGGCTAGTCACGGTGGATCGCCAAAATATCAAACATGTTTGATATTTTACCGACCTTCCACAACTCTGTATCAATATATTGGCTTTGGCTGTCCTGTCATGGATCTCTACAGCTTGTCTGTCACACTTCCCATCTTGTCCTATACTGTTACCGTCTTGTCTGGATGACCTTTCTGGCCTGTTGTGGTTAAGTACCAGAACACCACCTCCAGATAGGCCATACACACAAACCGACTGTACTTGAAAGCAAACCGGTCTGTTTAGTCAGGAAGTCTCGCAGTCTTCAACGGTAGAGTTGACACCATCTTAGTAGGACAAGTCGGGAACACATCACGACAAGCTGTAATCAGAAACCGAAAAGGCGGTTATAGCAACAGACAAGCTGGGAAGCGTGTAGGACAAGCCGCCCTCATTTTACCAACCTTGGTTTGTCGGTTATAAAATTGTGAATATATAAGGCAAGTCGGTGTGGACAATCCATCATTTGAAATTGGGATTACATCTGGCAGCATTTAAAGATAGGATTTTGTGTTTTTACAAAATAACTAGGATTTAGTGTTACGATACAAGTTGGGCTGACTTGTGATTAGGATTTTGTTGTTTTCAACAAACACTGCTTTTGCAAAGAAAAATGGGTCCTAAGAAGAGTGAAGAAGATAGAAGTCCCCACAGACACACCTACCAAGTTTGAGTTGGGGGACACAGGGGCAGATATACAGAGGAGGAGGGAGAAGAGGGAAGCAAGAGAAGGGAGGAAGAGACACAAAAACTGAGGGAGGAAACCTGGAGGGAGGAAACTACACACTCAGCAGAGGATGGAGTAGCCAAAAAGCATGCAAGGACAGACAGAAGTGACATAGAAATGGATAAAGAGGCTGGGGGAGAGGTGGGCACATCTCAATCACACTCAAGGCCCATGACCAATATTTACCTTATGGACTCAGATGAGGAGGCAATTTTTGGACTTTATGAAGGACCCCAAAGAGTTGTACAACAAGACAAATTAACATTTTAAGGACAAAGCAATTAAGAAAAGTCTTTGGGAGAGGTTTGTCAACAGTTGCAAGCTCAAGCTGTCTGTCAAAGTGTGAATAACTTGGTAAGTCTGGTCAGGCAGCAAAAGAAATAACAAAAAGGCAGAACTGGATTAAGGATAACTTCTTGAAGACACACATCAGATGCAAGGGACCCAGCAAATCTCCAGGCTTCAGTTCCTGGCCCGAGGAGCCAGTGCATCTGCTGCCTCAGCACACGACATCTCCAGGGTCTCAACCAACATTGCAACTATGGAGGTCAGCATGCGATCAGACACCACAATACAGTCTTCAGTTACAAGCAACAGCACAGTTTCAAGGCGTTCTTTGGTCAACCAGCAGATCATCGACCAGTTTGCACAGATGAAAACCATGATGTCATCATTTGGGCCAAGGCAGGAGACAACAAGAACAGCCTTCTGCAAATACCTGGCATGTGAGGTGGAGGCCTTAGAAGATAGAGACTTTCAAACATTCATAAACGAGGCTGTGAACCTTTTAAGTGGCATCCAGAGCAGGCAGAGTAAAGGAGCTGTCAGCCTCAGCAACCACAGCAACAGATAGTTTCTAGGAGCGCAAGTGCAACTTCAACATCTTGCCACAGACATTTTAAGAGCCACAGCAACCAGCAACAGCTGCAAGGGAATACATCTTAAACATTCCAAAGACTCAGATGCCAGCAAGCCAGCCCATCCAACCCACTCAGAGGAGCCAAGTGTCAACCAAAGGACAGGTGATCATTATGGGTTGAATGAGCATCCAAATATTCAAAATGTTCTTTCAGAGCCCTTTTTGTTGTGTTATTATTCTTTTTAAGTACAGAAGAAAATTTTATACATTCACCCCTAATTCTCAAAAACAAAAGTTCGAGGAAGGTATCATCATCAATTATGAATTGTAGGTATTCATTACTGGAGATATCCTCAATACACATGGGTAGCACATATTTAACTTTTTCTTCGTTAATCAAATTCTTAATGAATTTTAAATAATCCTGATTGCTGTGGAAGCAGCAACAGGGAGGGAAGTCGAAGCTTCCTTCATAGTTGTTGACGACCAACGCGGTTCTGAGCTTCTCCTCAGGGTTTTCCAGTCTTCAAGGCCAGTAGGGCAGCGCAAATATTCTTCCTGGAATTCAGCAAGGATGTCTCGACGGACCTAGGGGACAAATTTGCAGATGGTGGTTCGGACAACCAGCCAGTGATACTGCAAGGATGTGTACATTTCTTTCTGTTGCCAGGTGTCTCAGTGTGATTGCCAGTTTCAATCCAACTTCTAAGGGCTTCCTGAAATTGATGACTGACTTCTTGATGTGGTTGTGAATACATTCTTTGATCAGGTCTAAAAGGCAGGTGGCTTCCTGACAAAATTCTGATATCCTGGGATATCAGTGTATATTAATCAGCCAGGAGGTTGCTGTAGCATCCCTTTTCTTGTCTTTGAAGTA
Organism: Sabellastarte sp. h YS-2021; assembly: GCA_964017235.1. Classification (NCBI taxonomy): domain Eukaryota; kingdom Metazoa; phylum Annelida; class Polychaeta; order Sabellida; family Sabellidae; genus Sabellastarte; species Sabellastarte sp. h YS-2021. The sequence goes on from OZ024928.1 coordinate 23,083,167, forward strand.
TCCAGGGCATGACCCATGGGTTTGGTGGCTTTCTTCCTCTCCTGGGTGGTGGCTGTGGCTTGTAGTGCTGGCTGTTGGGCAGGTGCTGGTCCTGGATTTAGATGTGTCCTTTTCTGTCTCCAAATCACGATGAAAATCAAAATATTAAACTTAATAAAAACCAAAAGTACTCTAAGCTTCTGGGGAAAGTCTCTCTGATGTACAGCTGGCATCTTTGCGGTGACAAATAATGATTCATGACAGGTGACAGCCAGAATGGTTTATATAGTGTGGGTTTGACCCCAACTCTCAATCCCGACTCCAGAAATTAATCAGTCCAGTTGGGATGAGTCGGGAAAATACTTTAGTCCTTTCTGTTTGTCAGTAAGGGCTTGTCTGGCTTGATGTGGCTTGTTGGTTAGGGGTCAGACACGCAGGGATGTAGTTACATCTTGTCAGGGAGATTAAACAGACCCAACATTTTTGCGTGCTTTTTTCTGGAATTTTGTCCCCGATTACGACTCTAGAGTCATAGAGTCGATTATAGGGTCTGCTCCAGTGGAACATCCCATTAATGAAATTCTGGTTATTTTGTTTGTCTTATTATCTCCTGCCAGTGGCCAAAGGCCATGGTCGGGAGATGATAAAACGCCTTCCGTATGTGCGTGTGTGCATCCATCCGTCCGTCCATCCATCCGTTCGTTTTTACATAAATCTTAATATCTCATTCATTTGTAAAGATATCTTCACCAAATTTGCAGGGAATGTTTATGGCCATGCAAATATGTTTGTGCAAAATTTTGGCCTCATTTTGAAAAACAAAATGGCCGCCATAGCCAATTGTTTAAAATCATAAAGGTGCTCTAAATCTTGAAATATAGCAGATAGCTTCATCAAATTTGCACAAAAGATATATCACATGTTTAATGTCAAATGGGGTTATCCTATTAAAAGGCCTTATATCTCACTTACCATTGCTCCTAGGGGTTTGGGATGTGAAAACAATTTGTCGGAAGTCAAGGACTTGGAATATTTCCCAGGTGTTGGATTTGACCTTTGATCCCTGCTTCAAGGCTAAATGGGGTCATCACAATAATTTGCCCTTATATCTCCCTTAATAGGGGTGCTAGGGCTTCAGAATGTAAAAACATCCTATGGGAAGTCCTGGTCTGCGAATGTTTTGCCTGTGAACAATTTTGGACTCATTTTGAAAAACAAAATGGCCACAATAGCCAATTATTTGAAAATCATTAAGATGCTGTAAAACATGAAATATTGCAGCTAGGTTCATCAAATTTGTACAAAAGATATATGGCTAGAAAAGTTAGCCTGAAAGTAATTTGGGCCTAGTTTCGAAAACAAAATGGCCGCCATATCATGTTTAATATCAAATGGCATTACCCTATTTAAAATGCCTTATATCTCCCTTATCATTGCTACCAGGGGTTTGGAATGTGAAAACAACATATAGGAAGTCATGGCTTGGGAATATTTTCCAATTGCTGACTTTGACCTTTAACTCCTGCTTCAGTGTCAAGTGAGATCATCTTACTACAAAGGCCTTATATCTCCCTTATGTCTCCTATATTACTGATCCTAAGGTGGGAAATAACTGCTGCGGCAGTGGCTTTGTCTTATTATAAATCTTCTGTGAAATATCTGTTTTCTGAAAAAAATATAACAATAACAGTATTTCTGAATATTAATATTCCCAGTGATTTGTTGGGCCTTCATTTGCAAATTTTTTATATCAATACTTTATCACTCGGACTAGAAAGGCTGTTATCAGAGATATGGTTTAAAATGTGATAAATATACCCATTACATTATTAATTATGGTCAATTGGAGTGTGTTACAATGCTTCATTTGTTCTAGTTCTTTCCTAATCAGTAATAAACTGGGCTATTTACAGCTACCCCATTTATACCAGTCATATCATCTCTATACAGAGTAAACAGGAAAACATTACTCACTTACTTATACTTCTGTTTGGATATTTCACATACAAAGGTTTTCACAACAGAAGATACTTTATACTCATAACACACAGCACAAAAATCATCTCATAACTTGACTTTTTAAAAGAATGTTCTTGTTCCAGTGTTTAAATACACCTTTCAATCACTCTGCAATGGCTCCTTACTTACTGTAGGTTACGTTTTGGTGTAATTGCCCATGAGTACTTTTATTGGTAGTCAATGGTGTCTAAGACTATATATTCTCGTTATTTATTGCTACTGTTGATATATACTGCCTACCTTTAATCTACCTTAAAAGCTTGTACCCAGATGTAATGCAGTTAGTTTGGCGCCATTTTGTACACACGTGACTTTTTTCCATTGCTTAGTTATATATATATGAACCAAAGCTGGACCATGTAAACACACATAGGATAAAATACTTAAACAAATCACCTGTATTAGATACACAGTATAATTGGGCGATATTGAAAGATGGGTATAAAATCCATTTTTTTAGTCAGGGTAAAGTCAACAGAAATGAGTTGTATTTATAGTTGCATAAACTTCCAGAATTTTGTGAAGGACTAATATAAGGCAATCTTCTTATATGAAATGAATTCAAATTGGAATTGGAAATCAATATTAAGAAAAATGTCAGCAGTATTTTTCACTGTAAGGTTATACACTTTTCTGGAATCAGGATAAAAAAATGGTTAAACTTATGTTTCACTTCTCAAGTCTGGCTACAATTTTGGAAACAGAGCATCAACAAGTGAACACATTCCTAAGACAATGGCACTCAGAGAGGGCCCGCCTCCGCAAAGGCATGTAACATTAAGTAAATGGGAAAATTCAGATTTTGTTTTTGTTTTCAGGCGATGATCCAGATCACTCTCCAAATTTAATAGGATCTAAGTTGGACCAAGACCCATCTTCCGATTTTTTTTCAGGAAGATCCAAGTAGTAGTATTTGCATAGTCCTGCTAACAAAAAAGGGGCAAACAGACAGACAACGGTCATGAAAATGATACCTCCTTGGCAGAGGCAATTAGCATAACATATGCAAGCATAGCATGTACAAATCCATTTCACAGGTCACTACTGATGACTTCAATCAAACAGAATCCTTCTGACACAAACATCAAAGAGTAGTTTAGATTATTTGTTTATTTGGGGTTTTACGTCGCTTTCAACACTGTACAGGTCATATCACGACGGGTAGTTGGGAGGGCAGAGGAAACCAGTACATATAGTTCGCTAGGGTTCTGTACTGTAAACTGCCGACCAACGGCAAGCAACTACCAGCTTTCCCACTTACGACCATGACGGGGATCGAACCCCGGCCGCAGAGGTGGGAGGCGAGAGTGTTACCACTCTGCCACCGTGGCCCCAAGAGTAGTTTAGAACAGCATCCAATCACTTTACTATTACATGGAACCACATGACTGATATGTTTTCCAGATTTCAACTAGTAATTTTAGTAATATCAACTATGTTTAATAATACTGTAGTTTTGTACAAAATCAAAAGATGTATGCAATTATTTGTTTCGATAAGAAATCAAATAATGTATGGTCACTAAAATACTACACATGTATATATTCTTCATACACAGTTTTTTTGTTTTTTTTTTTCTTTGAAGATACATTCTTACACAGTAAAACTAATTGGGAGACTGTGCTGAATTGTGGCGTCACAGGGTAAAAGGTGAAAGTTCAAAAGTAAAAAATATTATATTTATATAATGATAATATATTTAAAGTGAGTGTGTAAATGTTTCCGGATACATGTGAAAGCACCTTGAAACATGGACAAAATACATCTGACAGTCAGGTAATCTTTAAGCTTGATTAGGTCTCCCATTCTATGTTTTATGGCTTTTGCAAAACAATCGTGTGGATTTGCATTGATGAAATATGTCAAGGCAACTGCTGACAATCATGAGAAAAAAATAAGTCATGTGGTTCTTTGGCAAAAGAGCTTTGTCAGACAGTAAACTTATAGACCTGTCTGAAAAAGCTGATTTCACGCCTCATTTCCCCAGCAAAACTACATCCATAAGTTATGGAGGGCAGCAACTGATTTGCTCAGGCTGTCTTCACTGTGTTGGCTATGTCTGAAGCTTTCTGCAGTACTCGAAGAAAACAGACGTTGTAGTGGTTGATTGGTTGATAAGCTTGGTAGTCAATCACTTGCCCCTCACCTGTATGACCGTGGGTTTGAATACAACTCCACTGTCCTCAGGTGTTTGTGAAAATGATGTAAAATCAAAGCTTTCACTTAATTCACACCACTCTGAAGTAGAGTCACGACCTACAACAGGTTGGTCTTTGGTTCTTGTTTGATCCACCACGTGTTTGAGTATCATGTCTTTGTAGAAAGTCTCATTTGGGGAGGCGTCTTTGTCGACATTTGACTCAATTCAGAAATAAGAGAAACGGTGGAACAGTGGTAATATACTCATCTCTCACTTCTGAGGCGGCAGTTCAAACCCCGGAACTTATGTGGGAAAGTTGGTAGTTGCTTACCAAGGGTAAGACTGGATTCTCTGCCCACAAAACTACCCATTGTGAAATGATCTGTACAGTGTTGAAAGCCAAGTAAGAAATAAATTGGCTCAACTCAATGTTTTGTGTTCATGACCACTTTATTTAAATGTTTTAAATTCCTGTCACAAGCCTTCACATGTTGTATTAAAATATGCGTGCTGGGCGGAGGGGGTCAACTTATAGGAATGGATATTTGGGGTGGCCTGTTCTTCATTGTGTACTGCCAACATACCAGGCTTTCTTTATGGAGCCATAAGAATGAGGTCATCAAACAGAAAAGCAAATACTTGAAGATGTGGCCATAAAGAAAGTTATGTCTAGGTTTTCGATCAGATCACCATGATGGAACATCCCCATTAATAAGGACTTTTCAGAAATTAAACAGGACTGTCAGATCTTCTTTGTGGTTTTACTTTATCTCCATAAATAAAATAGATGACAGTAAAATCACAAAGGAAAAAATATTCATCTCCCAATTAATTTTATTATTTATACATGCTTTAACATTTAAACACTGTATCTGTTTTACTAGTAGTTCAGTTGGTTACCTCTGAAATGAAGGTACTAGGGTTCTGGTCATGTCCACCTCACCCCTACTATTGACAAATACCTACAAATATGTTTCAAGGGATGTTCATTGAGAAGATTAACTTCTCAGTAGACCATGCAGGGCATTGAACTGAGACAATGGAGGTTTTATCGAGGTGTGAATATCCTAGTAGCTGTCAAGATTTACTCCACAAAACACTGACTTCCCATTTGTTTTCATGTGTTGGTAGCTTTACAGCTGATGTTAGTCTTACCAGAAGAAAGGGTGTAATTTGAGTCTATGTATACAGTGGAGATTGTTGCTTTTATACTTATTCTCCAAAGAGAAAATGTTGTTTTTATGAAAACATCAGAAAATATCATTTAGTCATGTTAATTCTCTCTTGAAGGTTTTATGTCTTCTGATCTACCTACGAGTTTGAAGTGAGGAAATCAGAAAGGACATTTTTACGTGGGTCTGAATTTTTGACCTGCAAAATGTATTCTATACTATGCATTTAAGGAAATTAATGTATAATAGGCCTTGTCAGGGTGAAGATAAACTTCTTCTGGTTTCACAGCTTTATTCAACTATCCATAAACAATTTATTAAAAGTTTTACTTTTGATGCACCTACATTGTAAGATGCATAACCTTAATGAGGTTTATGCCTCCTCCTATATGCTTACCTGAGACGTAAACTTTAGTCTTACCCTAGCCTTACCGAAAGCTCAAATTTGATATCTTTTTCAAACATGCACACAGATATCCGGTATTCATAAAACAATCATACATGTTAGGCCATATAAGCTTGTCAGACAGCTGTATGCTAATGTAAAAGCCGGTACATGTATGAGTACATTACATAAACTGAAACATAATTTTCTGAACTAAGAATTTTCCCTAAATCACATCCACTGAAGCTGTTTCATTTCTCTTGTATCTCCATTGTACTGACCTCTTTTCTTGTCCTAAGACTTGATTTTGTTCTTGTTGGTCACTTTTTGTTTTGCATTTATAATCAAGATTAAGTGCAACAAAAGAGTTGCTTACAATTATAATCAATAAAGTATTAGCAGCCATCTTCACCTATTATTTTTACCAGTTGAAAATTTTTCTTGAAGGGGTTAGGGTAGACACATATTTTTGGAGGTACTGCCATTATATGGTTAAAATTTATCCGTATGACTGCTAGTGAGATAAGAAGGTTTTCCACCTCTATACATCTCAGCTGTGACCCAATTATATTAACACCTAGACCTCATAAATATATTTAATTTTTATTTTACTAATATTTAATAAAAAAATAAGTCTCTTTATTCCATCGGTCACAATTGGAATTATCTATTTGTGTAATAAAAACAGTGTCATGTTACATCTATCTACTTGAATGTGAAAATCATGGAATGTGAAGTTATTTTTTCCTAAAAAAATTATTCAAAGCTGGCAGCGAAACATCTAAAACATCTTCCTTTGAAACCAAATGATTTTGAATGAATGGTTATTATCGCATGTGTTATGACATAAAACAAGATTAATCAATAGAGTAAATTTATTACATTTACCCCATTGCTGCATCGAATACAAATTTACCAAGGTAGGAAAAGCAAGTCTGACCAGACAAACTGTGGAATACCTTGAAGATTTTGACAATGCAATAAAACTATATTCTGATTTGCTACAGCAGAGAGTTGACAAACACTGTCTTAGCAGTGGAAAATCAAAGCAATAGACAAGTTCCTAAAGCTCTTCCTTAATATTTCATGTTAATACCAGAACCCATCAAAGCATTGACCTCAGACTAATTGATCCTCCCAAACAACACTGACTTAAACGCAGGTTCATTTCATCCAAGATCTCTCAGCTACACACACAAAAAGCCATTTATGGTGAAACATGATCTGTACTCTGGCCTAGTTTCAATTACTTGCACCTGTGACTTTGTGGTCGGGTATTTGGTATAGTAATATGGTGGCCGCTGGTTTGAGCCCAGGTGATGCCAAAGAGTGTGCTATATTGTATAATGGGAGACCGGTTAATGCATGTTTACAGTGAACGAAATTAACAACTAACCCCGTATCTGAGACTAGTAATTACTCTCACATTCATACATCTTTCTAGAGTTACAGGTCCAGAAGTTACGTGACTTAAGAAAACTATTCATTTTAATCACCAAAATTCACAATATTTTTACTTTCTTGTAGTTTTGCCATTATATAAAATTTAACATTAAGTCTTCTATTCTTTAGCACTGGCCACTTGACACTCAGGTTGATACTCAATATTGATTTACCCTACACTAAAATACTGACTAGCAACTTTTGTTATGGACCTGTAATATTTTTTTGGACCATGAAAGCTTTCTCTGGTAAACTTTCTTTGTACACTCCATGTCTGTTAAAATACAAAATTACCTGGCCGTCATTATATCAGTTCCCTTAAAGGTGCACCAGTAGTAGTTTTCTAAGTAGCATGTAGGCCTCCCATGTCCCAAGTCATATATTCAAATCTGAAGTGAGGGGTCTGGTAGCTACTTACTAATTCCATGATATTTGATGTCACCCTAACACTCAGTGTGTGACAAATATTTTATAGTTGATCTACCGTCCATCAGAGCATTGATCTTAAACAAATTGACCCCGTCAGTTTAATAGTGTATCACTTACCTAAGACAGCTCAGATCAACTCAAAAGGCCATTTATGATGAAATATGAACTATTTTATGTCCTACTTTCAATTTCCTTTATCTATAACATGTTGTTCTCTCCTAGCCTTCAATTCATTTCAACAGAGAACAATATTGACAGATTTTAGCCCATCCAAATTGAATAGGTATCCAGGATAACAAGTGAAAAACATTGCTGATTTTGAATTCAATGCTCTGGTAGCCACACAAATCTCCTATGAATCTCCTATGAAACTTATTGTATTATGACTGAAAAGTTTTATTTTATACTTAGTAAACACCTTGTCATGCTCGGGTACAAACTACAGCTGAACAGGCTCATCTACCTTCAGATGTGCTTTAGTCCACCTCACATTTGGGTTGGACGCATCAGGTGCAATTCGATGTGATTCTAATTTGGGTAAGATGTATTACATCAGAAATCTAGGTGTGTGGTTTGATGCAAATTTTTCCTTCTCTGGACGTGTCAAGATGACTTGCAAAGCGTGTTTTCTTCAGATGCGTGACCTTCGTGCAATAAGACAGTATCTTAGTCCCAAACTGGCAGTCCTTGCTGCAAATACTTTGGTTAGTCGTCGTCTGAACTGTTGTAACTCTCTGTTTAGAGGTTTGTCATGTTTCAATCAACACAAAATGCAAAGTATTCAGAATACCCTTGCTCGTATTGTTACAAATCATAGAAAATATGCTCATGTTACACCAATTCTAAAGCAACTCCACTTGTTGCCTGTTAAGTACTGATGTATTTTCAAAACTGCAACACTAGTGCAAAAATTTTTGCATGGTGGTTCTCCTTCCTATTTTGAACCATTCTTGTCTCTCAGCAGTTGTCCCTATAGTACCAGGCGTAGTCACCCAGATATCAACACCTTACAGTTCCTCCTTTCCACTTATCAGTCTTTAAGTCAGTCAAACATTTTGGCCCTAGTTTTGCCTTTGATGCTCCTAAGATCTGGAATGAACTCACTCACAATGTGCGCAGTGCAACATCAGTTGCCTCCTTCAGAAAGAGGCTCAAAACTTGCCGGTTTGCAAAAGCCTATCCGCCATAGCCTCCCCTGTCACACTGTGTCTCCTTGGTATGACTTGGCTATGTCGTTCGATAAACGTTAACTGCCTTGCTTTATGTTCAGATGTGCCTTAGAGTCCATCAGTGATGGAGATTAAGCACTATAAAAATCCACATTAGATTAGATTACCAAATCAGAAAAACAAAATCAAATACCTGCAGATAAAACTGTTAGTAAATGTGGGACCAAGGTATTTACAAGTGAAGCATTCTTTTTACATTCACCTTTGAAGCTTTAGGGTTCTAATGCAGCTTGTGGCACCGCGTATACCTTACCAAATATAACCTTACCTAGCTATTAAAAGAACACAAAGAAAGAGGGACAGAATACTTCAACCTTGACCTTCAGCTGATAGTAGGAGCTACGTCCTTTCACACGTCCTTTAACTAAATTAAAATGTATGTGCTGGAAGGGTCAAGGGAGGAATGGAAGCAATTCATTCTCAAGTATGCATAATTCCAATTCCAATTCAACTTTTATAGCGCTTAATCTCTGCCCAAGTGACAGACTCTAAGGCGCAACATCATAAGCATAGTCACAAAAGATCATTGTCCTTATCCATAGCAATGGTCGACATCACGCATACTCCAGAATACAAGGACTCTTTTTGGTGGATCAAGGATAAGGTGATCAACCAGAAAGCAAATATCTAAAGACACTATTGTAAGGGAAGGTGTAACCTGAACATTATGATCGAAAACGTAAAACTCCGTGATTCAAGGCGATAACTGGTAACACCGAGCAATGATCAGTTTTGTAAAGCAGACAAGATTCATCACGTAACCAGAAAACATTATAGATATGTTGAAAGACCATTTCTGACAATAAAGATTGAACCCCAGTTACCAGAAAATAAAGGTTTACTCACAAGGGTTTCAAACATGTTTCAAAAAATAGAATAGGATTTATGATTACTTTAAACATTTAACAGTAAAAGAAAGATCACATGACCCACAGGAGTTTTGCTCACAACCATAATGTTGGGGCGGTGAGTAGGCATACTCGGGGTATTAGGATTTATGTGAAACATAGGTATAAGCATTTTGAATGTGAAGGTCCCTGGTTTAAATCAAGATAGCTTGCAATCTCATATATACATCTCAGGAATTTACACCAAAACCTGTGTTTAGAACTTATTGAAAAGAAAATTACCCTTTAAAGAAGTTGCTGAGCCATTAAGAAGAGGTAGAATGCTGGTGTGGGTGTAATATTCGTTTCACACCCGCCAGAGGTCAATACCTGAACTTGGGTAGGAAGAAGGTGTGTTTAATATACAATAAATCATAGAAGAGATTATTGCGTCATGCTTACAAAGAAACAAAAGCATTGCATTTAAAATACAGAGAAATAGATGTCGCCAGATTGATGTTTTAACTTTATCGTTCACCTGTCAAAGATCCATTATGATAAGAGATTTCATGTGATACCCAAGCCCTGTGGAATGGCCTTCCTGTGTATATCAGAACTGACCTACCTCCATTATCATTTTATAACGGTTGTATCCATGATACACTCTCTCTTCTGTCTCAGTATAGCTTTGACAACCTTCTTCTATCTGTGCTATATGATCCAAGAATGTCATATATCTGCCACTGTGGCCTAGTGGGAAACACACTCGCCTAGAAACACAGAGGACGTGGGTCCAATCCAAGGTACAGGCAGATACATAGTGACTTGGATGACCACTTAAAGTTGCAGTCTCCTGTCATTGGTGCTACCCCTAGTGGGAGGCTAAAGAACCTCAAGGACATTGATAAATGTTCATCCTTGAGTCACTGTCTTTCAGTTAGGGGAATGTAACGCTTAGAGTCCTTTGGTATATGGAGATATTGAGCTGGGTATAAAACAATACAAAAAGTCACTTTGGCCACAGTGGCAGATACCTTGCAGATACTTTGCCTTGACACTTTGGAATTATAAGAAATTGTGAAAATAAACACAGAAAAACAGAAACAATTAAGCTTGAAAATGAATGTTACTTTTATAAGTACATTGACATGGTCGTTAATCCCGAATAAATTAAAAAACACCGATCAAGCAACTTACCTCAAATGGAGTTAAAATATGACAATATATACTGGTTGAGTGTAAAATATCTCAGAATGAAGCAATATTTACACGCAACAACAACAAAAGTAAACTGATTTAGTCAAGAGTTTACTTTAGGATTTGCTTGTACATAAAATGAGGTCAGTAGCTATTACCTTTAGGCACAGAAATGAGGCCAAGTATATATGTTCAGACCTCCTTTTTGGTGCAATAAAGTCTTTGTCCTCAAGGAATTGAAGCTTGTAATTGTATAATTACATAATTGAATCCATAGATAGTTAAATAGTTTCTGCAGATGTACTAGTTTAACTTTTTTCCTGTCCATGGGTACAAACGTTGGAAAACTTGAGACTTAAAGAAGTAAGCTAAAGAAGTAACTAGCTGCCTCATGTACTCGCCAGTTGCCAGACCAAGATGTTTTTACTTACATTTTTACTTCATTATCTTTCCATATTTTTACAGACTAAGCTCCAAGTCATAGGTCAGGGTTTACGTCTGATGCAGCCAGTGCCTTAATGACTAAACTCGGCTGAACTTTAAGCTTAAATTAAGGCAAAAGTCTGAAGTTAAAACGAAAAGACTCCAAAACTGAGAAGTTTACTCTTAAAGAGTTTTTTTACAGTACCCGTCCCACAACATGTTTGCTGGTGCTGTGTGGACGGGAATTAGTCTTAGTTTCATCTGTCAGAGGTTCTTTTTAAGAAATGTCTCCTTGTCTATCAGAGACATTTTAACACAATCGTTTGTCCAGACTGGTATGAGGCACAGTAACCAAAACATTGAAAACATTGAAGTAAGAGTAATTAATCTGTTATCTTGTGACATACAGCCAACAAAATAATAATAATACTAAAATAATCAATTATGACTTTATTTCAGAAAACAGGAGATTGTAAATCTGAAATATAGGCCAAAGGTTCCATAAAAAACTGCTTATTTATACAAATCTCACCTTTGGCTATAGGCAATTTTTAATGGCTCCTCTTTTAACTTCCACAGGTTTCATATCTAAGTCAAACAAAAAAATCCCTCTTAGATGTAATCCTATCTCCCTGTATTTTACTGAGCATTTTCATCTACCCCCGGCTGTATTGGTTTACGGTCTAAAGTTTAGAATTACTCGCTTAAATTTAAGATTATACACAAAGTCAGATCTTAAGGGGCTAAACATTTTACAATGTTGCTATAGCTATTCCATTACATGTAATTGTGTCAATGAATGTTATTTAGCTTAGTTATTGTAATAATAATACATATATACAATGCACTGGAACCTATTTACATTTCTCGGGAAGCATAACTCAATTTCGGATAAGCATAAGGTTCGGATAGCCGAGAGGATACCCTTTAATGATTCTTTAGCACTATTGGCAATAATTGATAATATCATATTTTTTGTACTGATAATTTCTTAAAGTAATAATGAAATTCTACAATGAGATTTTTACTTACCTCCCGTATCTTTAGATTTCATGTTGTATATCTTGCTCAACACTGACGGTCATATTGAGACAGGTAGTTTACGGGTGGAGGAACCAGTACAAGATTCTGCACTGTAAACCACCAGGCATTGGCAAGAAACTACCAACTTTTCAACATGAAGAGCCCAGTCTGAGATTCGAACCGGCGACGTCAGAGGTTGAAGGCGAGCATTCTAACTGCTGCACCACCCAGCCCCCTACCTTCGGTATCAGAAACCTTTAAATCTTCTTCTTCATCTTGGTTAACCTTGGGTTCTTTGTTCAAATATGTGAATTCAACTTCAGACTTGTAGTAAATGAGATATATGAGGAGATTAATATAAATTAAGACTAATTCTTATGAATACTATGAGAATAGAATGTCTTATTTATTATTCAAAAGCCTATGTTGAGAAGTTACAAAGGCAAAGCCTTTTTTCTTAGACCCATTAAGGTTAGTGTCAATACAAAAAAACAATGGGAAAATAACAATAGTTTTAAATCGAAAAGCATAAGGACAATATTTTAGAATTATCCCAGAACCCTTGTTGACATCTTGGGTGACAGAACCAGCCATCTTAATGAGTTAATGTACTTTGGAAAACTCTCTTTGAAACCTTAATATGCACACCCTTAGTTACAAATGTCTAGGATTTTATAGACAAAAATAAATTAATCAATTTATGATTATTATTTCCGGTTTTTTTTCTTATAATTTACCCATACGAATTATATAGTTAAGAAATTCTATTTCTGTTTCCTCAATTTATCAGTTTAAGGATAACAGTACTCTCCTGATTGATAACTTTAGATAGCAGTGGTGGTTTGTAAAAGCACAGTATCTGTCTTCCATTAGAATATTAGTCAAACCTTTTCGATTATCACTTGTACATTTTCATAAAGCAGCCATTCTGAATGTGTCACCTACTTTCAGTTTCTTTTTTTGTGAAATAAGTTCACATCTACAATTTGGATTTTGCAGAAATAAAATCAATTGTTTTATATAGATCTTTTGGTCAATGTAGCAAAATTAATTAACAGTTAAGCCTTAAAATATATTAAAGATGTGACACTGAACTAGATATAAAGCATTTACATTTTATATAAAAAGAGTAAAATAGTATAAAAAGTATAAAAATCTCCTGTGTTTTGGTATTTATAAAACTTTAGTACCACAACTTGACTTGAATGTGGTCCAGATACCATATCCGCAAATTTAAAACAAGGTAAATTTAAACTGTATCATTTTTAAGTGCAATTATAAATCCCCAGATTAGATAAGTCAATAAATAACTTGACCACACTGTGGACTTTACTGTACTACCTTCACACAAGGCTTACAATTCTTACAAAGCTTACAATTCTTACAGTGATGGATAACCTCACCTTGGCGTCCGGACATGCAATGCAATTAAACTGTCACACTCTTTTCAATCAATCTTGCTGTTTTAAAATTTTGCCTAAATTTAACTGGTTCAAGGTAAATTGATTTGCAATGATGATTCCTTTACATTAATTGTATTCAGTTTTTTTCACACATAATACTGATGCATATATACATATTTGACCATCTGTCCTGCATATAAAGATTATAGAGGAAATGTATTAAACAGTATCAGATGCTCAGTTTCTTATTTTAATTAAATGAACAAAACTTGTAGATTTCAGTGTTTGAATAATGATTATCATAAGTCTACAAAAGGCTGGGACACTCTACTGTCATTAGATGCTTCGTGTCTGTAACTAGCTATTAAAATCTTCACAACATATGTCAAAAAGTGACTTGGGAGCCCATGTAAGGCTGGGTACTTTTAAAACATTGCTGTATGAATAATTATGCATTTGTATGTACAAATCACTAAGCTAAACTATCTATATAATTATTAACTCCTTTAAAATTACAGGAGTTAATTAGTTCAATTAGTTTTTAATACATTCCTGACACCATTGATTTTCTGTGACTATTAATATTTGCCTCATCTTTTTAAAGAAAGGACTAAAAGAAAAGACTACAGAAAATTGGACTGAATCTGAGACATTCATCTAGTTGCCTATCAGTACCTGGGGGATAGTTAAGCAGTCTTTATTAGTTGTAAAGTGACTTGAAGGGGAGTTGTGTGGTGGAGATCAGATGTAGTGGAACTAGCTTTAAGACACTACTAGGACCAAAGCAAATCTTGATTACAAGTTTACTCTAGAGTGGCTGCTGATTTAAAAGATTTACAAGTTGTACTGTCTCCCTCTGTTAAAATTTTTGTTGTCTTCCATACAAATAGTATTGCTGGTTTTCGGGCAAGAACTTGACCAGAATGAACATACTTAGCAGAATATCAAATGATTATAAACAGTGACTTGTTATTCATTTGAAATTAAGTGGTTCATGTTTTGTGTAGGGATGGGTCAGTAGGTCCGGTATCTCGGTATTGAGAGCGTTTTACTGAAATACCGTGATGAGATTTTACAACCGCCACTTCGCTTGTCAGCATATATAATGGAAGAAAGAATTAAAATATTAGAAACATACCGAAAATCTGAGGAAATTGTAAGGTTTTATCCCCAATTTTCATGCATTTGCAGACTTTATACAGTACTTGCGATTACGTTGAGCAGAACAGCCATGTTTTGGTTACGACAATTTATAACCTCAATCTTGCTTGTCAGCCCATATAATTGAAGGAAAACTTAAAATACCTGAAGAAATCTGAAGAAATTATAAGCTTTTATCTCGTATTTTGTGCATTTAGGCACTTTTATTGAGATGTCGTGAAGAGGAAACGTCCATGTTTGTTCGGAATCGGTACGGTTTTGCATTGGCGACCTCCCGATGTCCATATTTTTCATACCGACCCATCCCTAGTTTTGTGTCACTTAAAATTGGTCATGGCTTTTATTTGATAGCGCATGTAGCTCAAAGCTTATATTTTGCTATGTTATGTTGTAACATACGTAATGCTCTGATACCACTACAGGCAATACATTTATTGGCAGTGCCTTTATTTAACTCCTCATTCATCTATGTATTGTCAGACGAGCGTGAACTCTTGTGAAACTGGTACTTCTAGAGATCACTTTTTTTTGTCTCCGGACTTTCATGAATTGTAGGGTAGGGTGAGGAGTTCCTGTCTCTTCAATGAAGTTAAGCAGCAATGGTCTACGTTATTACTGGGATGGGTAACTGCTTCAGTGCACTACTCGTGTCTCTGATGCCTCTGAGACCGAACCCCCCCTATCAGCCTTGTTTATCTGTAAATATTATCACGGAAATTTGAAACTGTTCAAGTAAGGGCTCCACTATTGCAGTGTGATATTTTGATGGTCTGACGCCCTTTCCACAAATCTAATGTATCCGTGCCAATCGCTGATCTTCCTGTGTCAGGATCTCTGAGCTTCTAATCAGTTCCCGATCTACATCTTGTGTATTGGCTGTCCACCAAATCCAGACATCACTTGATCCCTTAGATGAATGGCTCTTCATCCTTTATAAACCCTGTGACCTTGCCAGGCACTAAGCTACCATTTCTAGAGCCGTCATAAACTTCTACCAAAACAAATGCTAATAATTTATCATTGCTTTTCATAAAGAACCCCCAGAAAAGTCGGAAGTATATTTAACTACCAATATTATGGTATGTTTCCACACTTTCGGACAGACAGTTTCAGTCTCAGAGTGCCTCTTGTTGCAGGGCACACAAAATAAGAAGGAAAGACAATGGGTGTAAGTGGCCTGGCTTATCAATTGTACAGCCCAAGTTAAAGTTGACATGTCACAATAGAATTAAGAGGGTCACTTTAGTTCTGGGGATGACATAATGTATGACTAGCATAGGTCAAATGTGGACACCATAGCTGCGATCGATCGTCAAAGTAAGAGACAAGTCTTTAAACTGATCTGCACTGGGCAAAAAAACTATATGTTTAAGCTTTATTTCAGGAGAGTTTCGAACAGTTTAAAACTTGGCCAACTTTTGTCACAGGTCATCCTAGAAGCACGAGCCTCATAGATCACTTTTTTTTTGTCTCCGGAATTCCATGAATTGTGGCACAGCGTGATGAGTACCTGTCTGTTCACTGAAGTTAAGCAGCAATGAGCTACATTAGTACTGGAATGGGTGACAGTTTCGGTGTACCAGTTGTGTCTCTGATGGCTTTGGTGTTCGCGCTAGTAGACAGAAATCCCTTTCAGCCTTGTTATCAATCAATGTGAGACAATACCGTATACACCATTCAAAATGGAGTATATTTGGGATACCTCATCAGAAAACTGTTAACGAAACGCTATTCAATTAATTATATTGATATTAAGATAACTGATAAAAATTCTGATGTTGTAAACATCCTGAATCTGGTGCCTAGGTGATGTTTATGGTTGACAAATGGCCAAAGTTTATTTTATTTTAATTTTAATCTGTGATTTCTGTTCTTAAAACACAATAGTTTTTAAATGGTAAAATAAATGGCAATTTTCTAATCTGAACATATATCTTTTTCCGGAGTTATGCAGCATCATAAATATATACTTAGTCAGAAAAAGCCAATCAAATATATTAAAACCATAGTGTTACGTTGGAAGAATATTAAAAAAATAATGAAAAGTCACTCTTTAAAAAAGTGCAAGAAGAAATAATTATTCAAAATTCGGTGGCTCTGGAAATGACTAATGCAATTTCCTTGTTTGACTATTAACGACATCCTTATTTTGATTTTATATATTTTTTAAATATTAGTTTATAACAAGCCTGCATTTTTATAACTGTTTATAGCTGAAATATAATTGTTTATAGTTTTGATGATGAATTACTTTAAATACCACGGGATAGTGTTCTCCGCATGTTTCTTACCATTTGGTCTTTATTTGAAAACTGATCACCTGTCATGCAATATGTCTGCTCTCCACACCCACTTCTGTACAGCACTAATCAGGCCGTGGTCACACTGAGTGGGTCACACCCCCTATTTCTCACTAGATCGTGTGTTGTTAGTAATACTCACAATAGCTTAGTAATACTCACATTAGCTAAGTAAAAACTTATTTACCACTTCTCGACATAAACATACAAAAGTCTACATTTTTGACTGCCAAATCTAATGACTGGCAATGAAAGTTTAAGTTTGGCACAGAATACCTAAAAGCATTTTGGCTTAGCGTATCGATTTTCTTGTTGATAAATATTTATATTTTTAAAATCATATTTAATGTACATGAATTTATTTTAGGCCATAACAGGATGTTTATATGCTTTAAATTGCCACGAGAATATTACTAAGGTGTTGCTTACCCATATGTTTTGACCATTGATTAAAGGGCAAGTTGTTGGAAGTTCAAGATACTAGTTGAACTGATATGTACTAGGGTATTCACCAAGTCCACTGGCTTAAGTTTACCTAGGTTTTTTTAAGAATATAAAGCACATAAAGCCTTTATTGATAGTTGCCTAGAATACACATGTCTTCCTGTCAGCTTCAATACAACACATCATTCACAACACAGTGGGGGACTGTAGTCAGACATTATAACCCACTGAGAGCCAATAGGCTTGCTGAAAGCCCTTTAATTTTTTGTAAGTTTTTATTCCAGGACCCATAAGTACAGGTAACATATGTTTTACGTACTTTTTCACACTTTTTGATAAATGGACATATTCTTATTACTTTGTGTTTGACAGAGACTTTAAAATACTTCTATATTCTACCAATACCAATATTGGTGATGGGGACAAAGGATAATACAGAGCTGTAAACCACGGGTACACAGTAATGTAGCATTGTATTGTATTTATGCTCAATGCAATATATCATTTTCTACAAAACACAAAATGCTATTTAATCAATCCCGACTGTACAATGCCAAAATCAATGCTGGGGTTTTACATCCTGTTCAACAGCCAAGATCACATTGGGACGGGCCCTCAACATTGTCATAGGGGGCTCAGTGGTGTAGCGGTTAGAGTTCTCACCTCCAACCTCTGAGGCCGCCGGTTCGAATCTTGGGCCGGGTGCTTCATGTTGGAAATTTGGTAGTTACTTGCCGATGCCCGGTGGTTTACAGTGCAGTATGCAGTATGGAAGTCTAACCGACAAAGAGGGGACAGCCTGAGATTAGATGCCAAACTTGCTAATCACTAGGCTACTGAGGACGATTCCTCCACCCCACCCCCACCTCCACTGTAGAAGTACAGCCCAAGCTCTAGAGTTACTGACATTCCCCTGACTGAAAGATAGAGTCTTATGGATGACAATTTATCAATGTCAATGAGGTTCTTTAGCCTGCAACTGTGAATAGGACAGGGGAGCTGCCATTTTAAGCAGTCATATGAACCAGTGTGTATCTGTCTTTACCTGTGATTGAACCCAGGTCCTTTGTGTTAGATAAACTTTGAACTAATAAGAGGTTTTCTTTATGCATTTCCAGTGGTACTGATTGAGCAAAGCAATACCAATTATGTTTTAAATACCAAAATCTTAATTCTACAAGATATCCAAAAAAGAAAAGTACGAACTAAATTAATTCCTAGACGTCTATTTTGAATATATTTTATCCTTTTAAGAATGCAGAAGCTTTTGGTGTTATTAAAATTCATGAGTATATGGCATATGTTTGATTTACAGCAAATTAGAGTTAATTGAAGGCTACCAGTGTTCAAAGTGACTTGTAAGCCCATGTAGGACTTGGTAAAAAGAACAACATATTGTTATTTAATTATTGCTTTGTGCAATTGTTAAATAAGTTATAAATAAAAATGCCACCTATTCACTTTATTACTTTATTGAATAGTATGTATCCAGTGTCAAAATTTTCATTGAAACTGAAAAGAAATTTTGAATTTCAAATTCATTTCCATTTACTGTCCGGAATGTGTGTAACATGACCTTTGCCTCCATAACACACACTCAATTACATCCCCAACAGCCCAGCACAGTTTGACAAAAACATGATCCAGGGCACTTTTACATAAATTGTTTTAAATCACCCATTTCACTTCTAAGCCTTTTCAGCTCTAAGCCAGTGATTCTACATAAACCAAACGACAATATCTGTCACCTAATGGAATTTCATGCCACATTAGAGTGCCAATTTAAGGGACAGAAAGGACAGTAATTCTCAACGAAACAAATGTCCAGGCATTGACATTGCTTATTAACTACCTCTACACTACACTTTAACATATGGGGTCCTTATTTTAAACATACTTAAACATGTGTTTACCATATGTTAATTTATAACTCGTTATCTGAACAATATTTCCTATTTATAAGACCCTAGGTCTAGATAAGTCAGATTTTCACATGGGCGTTTATTAAGCAGTTAACGGTAAGCAACAGACACCAAGAAGCAGTCTAGTGTATATTGCTATTAAAACGAATTATGTGTGATTTGATTAGATTACGGTTTTATGGCCTTTTAGTCCTGTTTCTCTGACAAAGGGGTTAGCTGTCACCAAACCACGTGACTTTTAACCCAAAACCCTCCTCAGTCTTAAACTCCAGCAGCTGGTATGCAACTTTCATTTCTACTGTACCTTAAATACCTGAACTGTTTTGAAGAGGACTCCAGTTTTTTATATTTCTATACTCTGTGTTTTCAATACATTATGACATTTATTTCATTCTCTCTACCATAACTGACGAGAAAACCTTGTTTACTAATATATCCATTGTATTTCTACAGATGAACAGATACATATTTTCTTGCCTGGTATAAGGTCCCAAAACTTAATCTCCAAGAATGTCCAATATCTCCAGACTTGCTGACAAACTGGGGGCCAGAGAGTGACTAATTCAATTGGAGAGTTATTCCTTTCGTTCTGTGGTCTTCAATCTGATGGTGTAGGAGGATATTAGCTCTGTAAGAAAGCTTTGACTGGAGTTATGCTAGTGAGAAGTGACAGTTGTGGGAAAAATATAGTAAAGTAGGATTAGCTTCATATTTTTTTATTGTTTTAAGCTAATACTTGCATGTGTGTCTATATGTGTCTTGTCTATTTGCAACATAGAACAACTTACCAGACAATTGAAAAGCTTGAACATAACAGATTAATGCCGATTTAACAAATCAACAGGGTCCACTCTACAAACCTTTCCAATTAAATGATTTACATCATGCTAAACTTAATTTTCTTTAAATCACATGAAAATTGAGTCCCTGGGGAGCATTAACCTCCGCTGTGATCCAGAAAAAAATTGGCGATCATCTTTGAAAAGGACGAAATCATGGGTAGCCTGGCCCAATGCAGTTAACAGTTTTGGAGTTATGGAGCCGATATTGTTGAAAATTGAGATGGTTTAAATCTGGATCTTCATTCTAAGCATCTTTGAAGAGTGTGAAGCTACTGGTAGACCCCAACTATGTAAAAGCATGACTTCTATCAGATGCATAGTTGTAATGTTAATGGTACAGACAAACAGACTGAGCAACAGGTGTGATTTCAATATTTTCAAAGCAACAGTGACAAGGCTAATAAGATTTATTTTGCTAACATTAGATGCAAACCAGAAGTATCAGTTGATGCTCATTCCTTGAATATAATAAGATTCTCAAATACAGCTAAATATAAGGGGCCGGTTTCAGAAAGAGTCTCAGACTTAGTCCAGACTTAAGCTAAGTCAGGGGCTTAAGTCTGAGCCTTTTGTCTTAGCTAGGTTTTGGACATTAAATGGGTTTTACTAAGGGTGACTTAGCCAAGACCAAGCTTATCAAATAGCCACAATTGTTTTCTATGTCATGTGTTCCTTTATTTCAAGTCAAAGTATTTTACTGGTGACATACAACCTTTGTTGAGCACATTTTATCTTCGGGAAAATACTGTTTTAAAACCTTGTAACCACACAAAAATGTCCGGAGACAAATTTAGGGAAGAGATAACCTCTATATTTATTGTTTATTTTTAGTCATTTTCAAATTTCCAAGAAAAATTAACAGTGGCCATATTTAAGTTTTCTCAAGTTAAAGCCCATTCCCATATAAACTTAGCCAAACTTAGACGTAGCAGTTTTGTGAAACCCTCTAGGTCTAAGGCTACAGACTTATCCTGAAATAAAGACAAAAGTCTAACCTATAAGTCTAAGTCTGGGCTATAAGCCCTTATGAGGAACCGACCCAAGGACTTTAACTTGAAGAACTGAACTAGTTCAAGGCTTAAATTAGTCCCCAGCCACTGAAAGAATTAAACATTGAAGACAGAAGCTTGTGTATAATGCATGAATGCTACCACTGGGAAAAACAGAAACTGGAAAGCCCTTTAAAGTAGGTCACTAGTCCTCATGATTAATGGACCCAATGATCATACAGCAAATAGCTCTGATCACTGGGCCAGATATACACAAATTATTGACAGAAAATATATCTGCTTTGTTGACAAACTAGCCATGCTTTATTAATGTTTTGCATCATGTCATTCTTATATATTTATACCCCATCATTGTCTTGTCCAACTCTGGACACCCATCCATTTTAACGGCACACATAATTTCTGTGGAACTATGTTTCTTCAAAGGCATTGCTCAGTACAGAAAGAGTTCTTTGTATTTTTAAAGGTTGTGCAATCTTTTTAAAAACTGACACCCTGTTTTTTTTAGAAAAGAAAACTCACTTTAATATAATGTATAACCCCAGCCCCTCTAAACAAAGCAAAAATAAATAAAAAAAGTTACAACAGTAGAAATAATCATAATAATAATAGATGCTAAAATAGTTAACTTTTGTATGATTCTTAATTTTTGCAGGCAGCTCTCAGGGACCACATGAGAGAAGGCTTCTGAAAGATCTGTTTGAGAACACTGGGTATAACAACCTGGAACGACCAGTGGCCAATGACTCAGAGGCTCTGGTAGTGTCCTTTGGGATGACATTACAGCAGATCATTGATGTGGTAAGTTATTGACGGATTCATTGGAATCTCAACACATTGTATCAATCAAATTGAAAAATAGTGCGTATAATACAAGAAGTCGTAAGTTTCCGAGGTTCTACAGTTTTTTATCATTTCACAAGTGTAAAAAATTATAGTTCTGCTTTACCTGTGACATTCCAACACTTGGTAATGAATTAGCTAAAACATCTCTTATAGTGCTGAAATCCTATCTTTTGGCAAAAACATTTCACCATAGGTCTTTTTCATATATATCGGTTTCATCGGTGATGCTGACCCCTTGTTAACAGATATTTGATTTTAGGTTTTTCCCAGATGCACTCTACAGCCTGCCTGTTTATAGAGATTAAATACTATAAAAGGTGCTTTTAAAATTAGAATCTTAATATGTAGTGTCAACCAATGGCAATTGCCTACTACTTTTTTGCTCAAAGTTAAGACCAAAACGTTATAGTAAAAGACTAAGACCATGGTTGGGGATATGAAAGTTAGATATGTATTTATTTGGGTGTTAACGTCGCTTTCAACACATTGTACAGGTCATATCACGATGGGTAGTTTTTATGGGCAGAGGAAACCAGTGCATACAGTTGATCGAGGTTGATCGAGGTTGTGTTCAGGCTGGGATTCGAACTCCGATCTCAGAGGTGGGAGGTAAGAGTACTACCACTCTGACACCGTGGCCCCATGAAAGTAATAATAATAATAATAGTGAAAAGCATATCCAACTCAGTTTTTATTAAATGTTTAGTTTCAAATTCCTCTCGTTTCTCCACTGAAAATCATACCTTTTACAAGGATGAAAACTGAGGTGTTAAAAATAACAAAAGGAATTCAATTATAGCATGTGCACATCTCAAATAAAAGCCTTTCCCCCCACCCTCTACCCAACAGATACGCAGACACAGAAACTACCATGGGGATTTTATATTTTTATTTAATAAATTTGCATTTTAAAAACCCTTGTTTTATACAAGGGCCAGAGACCCAATACATGTATTTACTGTGCTTGATATTAACTGAATATAATAGTGATCATTAAGTCCTCTTATAATACTTTGTGCCCCATAATACCCTGACCACAGTCAGGTATCTTAGATTGAGAATTCCCATTTCACAGGCTGCCCAAGAGTTAAAATTTGAATTTAAAAATGGGTCCTGAGACTGGAGGCCACAAATTCAAACCAGGGAGAAAAATATAATTCAATCATTGGGCTGTAATTTGTAAAGCATTTGTGTATCTAGATCATGGTGCGGCATTTTACAAACCCCAAAATACCAAAGTTAATTTTTTTTTTGTAATTCACTGGGAGTTTGTAGTATATACATTCCTGTGAAGAATTATTATTGGATATGTGTAATGCCAAAATAAATCAAATTGTAACTTGTGCATCCTAAATAAAAGTCTCCCCCTCTACCCAGTAGATAGACAGCTAGAGAAGATAATTACACTTTTGTTTTGCATTTAATCTCCATTTTCTGGGAGTCATTCAACCTAATATGTCAAACCCTTCATATTTTACGATGACAGAGTGTTGTTAATATCAGTCTGTAATCAATTTCTCCCTAGCCATTTTTTTGCAGGAGACAGTTTTACTGGAAGTTTTTTATATATAACTCCAACTTGTATCATTGCATTAAATGAGCAGATTCTTATCTGAATTACAATTATTTCCACCCCAAAAAGGTAACCTTTCCACCCTATGTATTTTGGTTCTCATAACTTCTTTCCTGTGATTACCAGATGATGTGATACCCATCAGATGGATGGATGTGATAATGAGATAATCTGATAATTACAACTTATCAAAATAACAAAATATCTATATATATCTTAATCTCCCAACAATGGCCTCCCTTGGTACTTTTAGCCACATGACTTATAATTGGCAAGCGCCATTTTATTGCAAAGTGTTTATATATTTGCAAAAAAAAATTAAAAGTCTTTATATATGTGCAAAGGAGATTTACAATTTTATGGTGGGGATTTCATGTACAGCATTTTGTTGCTTGAGCCGCAAGAAAAAAATCCTTGTAAATAAACAATTGTCTTCAGTAAACATGTTTTGAACATTCATTAAATTTCGTGGGGATTTGTGGTTAATTATCATTTTGACAATTTGGCAATATGGGAACACAGATTTAACAAACTTTTACCACGAGCATATCATCACTCAGAGATCACTTACATTGAACCATGAATATAGAGACTGGGGTAAATACCAATTACTTTGAGTCTATCCTTGGAAAGGCTAGTTATGATTTGTATCCAAAGTTAATATCCATAAACATTCTTATACTTAGAATTATTCTTAGAATATGCTGAGAAAACAAACATAGAAAAATTATCCCCAAAAGAATTTAAAATTCTTAAGAATTTTTAAAATTCAAAATATAGTAGAAAATAACTGTAAAACAAAGAGGCAGTATTAACATAAAGTATAATATTATATCAGTGAAATGCTGTATTGAAAATACATGTTAGTGATTATTCTAAAACAATTTGTATTCTTAGAACGTGTTTTTACCACCACCACTAGCCCCCCCCCCCCCCCCCCCCCCCTTCCCCACCACCACCACCACCCACAGAGAAGTGAGGGTATTGTTATCGTGTGTTTGTTTGTCTGCACACATAATTTGAAACAAAGAAAAACATTAATCAGCTCGGGGTCATATTTTGACACTAGGTCCAGTCTGTCCAAGGCTCGGTCCTCCACAAAAATGACCTGGACCCACGTTGAGTCTGCAGAATTTGTTCAGGAACATTTTGCCAATACCTGGTTCCAGGTCCCCTTGTGAGATTTATGCTCGATCAAACCCTGCCATTACCAGAAAGCAATGCCAAATGATTGACAAAGCCATAACAAGGAGGGCTGAGAGATACATTAACATTTATTTCTACATGTTTACTGCTATACTTGTTCTACACATATTTTAACACAAGGGGTGACCTAGCATTATTAAGTGAATAAGCATAATTAAGCAATCAGTAAAGCAATGCTGTTCACTTGAAAGTTTCTATCTCTGATAAAATACTAAGAATAAGTAGGTTAGTGCATACGGTGACAGGGTTAAAGAAGAGGGGAAACAAAAAAACCTAAACTTAATAATAAGTCATAGCTTAATGTATATCACATTAATTGTTACAGGTTTTCTATCTCAAAAACACTTCTGTCTCTTAGACTGAATAATATGGATTATTTTATACAATTAGGACGAAAAGAACCAAATTCTCACTTCCAATGTGTGGTTAAACATGGTAAGTTTGTATATATAAACCTTCAGCCGTAAGCTTTGGTGTTGTGATCACATGACACTGTACACCTATCACGTGATCACACCATGTGACCTCATGGGCATGCAGTTTCTCTGTTTTTCTTCACTTTCCCTATTTTTAATTAGCTTTCACAAAACCGTGTTGCTGTTTTGATATGTTTTGTTTCTTTCTGGTGGATTCATTGTGTATAATTGTTTTACTAACCTATCTTTGTATTAACAGGATGAAAAGAATTCAATGTTAAATACTAACATTTGGTTAAACTTGGTAAGTTGTGGTTGATTTCAAGAGAAGTTCTGTACACCCACGCAAAGTACTGAAATCTATCAAAAATACTAGGCGTAGTTCACAAACAAAAATCTGCGTATACTGTACAATCCAGATTCAGATTTGGATTCTTTGGATTAGCTAGATTCGTGAAATGCAATTTTCTCTAGATCTGAATCCAAAATTTAAAAAAAAAATAAGATGAACCAACATAAATATAATATATTAATATATATATCAATATATATTAATATAATGTATTCATATTACAATATAATAAAAATTTCCCAAATGTTAAAATTTCCTGCAACATTTTGCCGCCATTATTTTACAAAGAATTATGGGTAATCCAATGAATCTTAATCCGTTGATCCACCTCTCTGTTGATCTGAAGAATCTAGAATCGACGGATTACGGTTGTGAAATACGCCTACTGTCCTTGTGTGTGGAATGGATTTATATATTAAGTGACGTCATATTGACGAAATTACCAAAGAAGGCGCCACATTTGCATGTTACTTTGTAACTTCTTGTCTTAGCACATTTGCTTTGTTTTCAATTGTTCATTAAAAAGCTAAGAAACTACATTTTTAGCAGTAGGACAATGAAAGCATCATTTTCCCAAATGATAATAGATGTTAATTATACATCTGTATGTGACATATATTGTATCACATACCTCTGTTGATATTTTAGTGTGAATGGTTTACATAAGCTCTCACAATCTATCTAATTTTATTTGTGAGTGAGAGAGTAAAAATATATGTTTTGGTACACTCTATATATTTTTGACAGATCTCTTTACATCATTGATTTCTGAATACATATGTATGTACAATGGATGCAGCTATACATCACTAACAACCATACAAAATAAAAAGTTTGAATAAAATTAAAAAGTTTATTGCACAATATTTCTATTGAAATCACCACCACCCTTTACTAACACAGCATCCGGCCTCTCGCAGCCATTAGTGCATGGTTTTAATATACATAGTTATGAATGTTGTTCATTGTGGTGTTTTGTTGTAATATGGTCTGGAATTTAGAATTTTTACAGCTCTTTTAGTGCAACTGCATAACTGTATGGATATTCACATACCTACTACATGGCATTGAATGGAAGCCCATTTAGTTCCTAACTAATACAGTTATAAATAATATTGTTTGTGCTTCTTTCTTTATATACCTAAAGCCATATGCATTAATAGAGGAAAATAATGTTGGAAAAATTGAATTCTAATTTCCCCAAATATATGTACATATATTGGAACATTTCATCTGTATGCTAGAGCCAATTTAGGGTACTTGGCATATTTTCTTGTAAACTACTGGTGAAAGTTTATATTACATTATTAACGATTCCGTACTCAAGATGCTTTGTCCAGGAACTTTGACCCAACAAACCAAACAAAAAGTTTTGTTTTAAAAAAGTCTCCAACACCCCTTTTACCCAATTTTTTTCACAATGACAAAATCCCCCAGTGGAATTAATAATGTCTTTGCTTGTCTTCCCTTCAAAGACATTTAAATACATTAGAGTCGGACTGCCTCAGTCCCCAGTCACTATTAGCCAAGCATTTATGGCTGTGCAAAGCTCCCTCTGGCGACCTATTGATAAATTTACACACAGCAAACTTTAAGAGAATGAAAAGCAGACAGGATTTCAATACACTTCAGGGAGCATGGGTTCCCAATGGCTATGAAGATTTGATAGCTAGCATTGTGTAGCACTGGGGTCCAATACTGGCTTTATTGCCCACATCATGCCTTGCTCTTTGATGATTTTCTCTCCCCCTAACTTAGACAAGATATTGTTACTGTCTGTTTTGTTAACCTTAAAAAGTATATTGAAAAAAAGTGTTTCTTTTTATTAAATAAATGTTGTGGAAAATAATGGCTTTGGAATTAGTTGGACCACAAGCTTTCTCAACAATTTCCATCTAATCTTGAGAGGTAAGATTTTGGACTATGTCATCTTGCTTCCATTTCAACCCCCTCCCCCCCCCCCTTTATTTGAAGCAGAAGGAATTTTATTTCAAGCTTGCGTCAATGATTTTCCCTTTCATTAAAGGGAACTTACAGAGACTACCACCAGAGACAGAACTCCCATCTTCATGGAGATTATCTTAGATTTAAGGTTTTACCCATCATAAGT
This sequence comes from Sabellastarte sp. h YS-2021, assembly GCA_964017235.1. NCBI lineage: Eukaryota > Metazoa > Annelida > Polychaeta > Sabellida > Sabellidae > Sabellastarte > Sabellastarte sp. h YS-2021. The sequence continues at coordinate 23,111,018 of OZ024928.1, forward strand.
GTTCTCCTTACTATAACCACTTTTCCAAAGGCATGTCAAAACAACTGATACCAAAGCATCAGCTGAATTGAAGTTTTTTTTAAATTTTCTTTGTTACTTACCAATACTGAAGCAATAAACTTTATAAAATTGATCATATTATGTGTTAGGCAAAGATATGAGGAGTTTATAAACCACATCCTTAAACTCATCTATTACACTTCATGATTGTAGACACTATTTTTGTTCCTAACAAAATATGATTTTCGACAGTCGCCCCAAGAATAAAAAATTCACAGTTATATAAAAAAAGCAGTGAGACTCCATAAACAACAAGTGATGAGCCATAGCAGTGGTTAATTTTTCTTTTACTTTGATAAATCTATGTCATATATAACCCATATCAATCCCCGACCAAAACAGAAAAAAAATCTCCCCAGTTTTTGGCTGATGAAAGGACATAAATAACATGACCCAATTTTTTATGGTCACACGGAGTCTGTGGGTATTAAGGCCCCATGCTTCAGAGCTTTGGCTGCAATGATAGCTTATCAATGCTGTTATTGGACACCATCTTTCAATTTAGTTCTCCCTGTGGAGAGCTGTGTTTTTAAATTGACATTGAGTCCATTCCATTTTGGACATATCACCCTATCATGGCAGTAAAACATGGTAAGAGAAGTGGAATAAAAGTGTGTAATGCTTCAAGACAGGACTCAGATTGAAATTTACATCAGAGAAAAGATAAATTTTAACATAGTTTTCAGAAAATGTTCTTGTGTATTTTTGTGAACATGTGACAATGCTGGTTTCAACATTCCACAAATATGGTATAAATGTTTGTTGTTTTTTTCTTTTTTATTAGATTATTTTATACCACAGATGTAATTTTAGAAACCTTTTAGAATCTGATCTAAGTAACAAAAGGGGAAACATTTAATCTAAAAAGTCTTAGATGATAAACCAAAATTAAAGATTAGCTTAACCTTAGAAAATGTTATTTTCATGGTCAGTAATTCCTGAGCAAAGGCAAATATAGTGGGTATGTAATTTTGTTGGTAATGGTTCAGTAAATCTGTAATATACTTACCCCACCACACTAGGGGGTTTTAAGGAATTACATCTACACATAGCATTGGTAAACCATCAGATATTAAATTAATAGACGCCTACAATCTGTCAGAATGTGCTAAACATTCATATTTGACAGGCTAAATGAAGCACTCTCAGCCATATATATACATACTGTCTATCCTAAAACAAAGACAATGGAACTTCAAAAAATTATATCAGTTATAAGTTGTGTATGTATTAATTAATAAAGTTTTAATAGTCTGCAAGAGAATTTGAGTTGCAAATCACATAGACATTGATTGTATATAGTAAATTGCACAGATTAACTGGTATTTCTGGCAGATTTAAAGAGGGGAAACTCATTTTGTTCCTGTGATATGTGATGCAATGACTTGTCACCTCTTCCTTATTCCACTTAATTGACTGAAATATCAAATCAGACTGACAGACTCCTACATCCTGGACTTAATAAGATTGCAGCCCCGCTGAAACTGAAAAGATGACCCATATATAAAGCAGATATATGATAACACAGTTATTTTAGTGAATGTTGTTATAGCAAATAAACTAGTTCACATTCATCGATTTAGGTAAGTTGTACAATTGTTTTGTCCATGTTAATGGTTGTACTTCTGCTTTTAGCAAATTTATTTAGATCTGCATGTGTGCTAATTTATATTATAGTACTATTATACCATAATAAAATGATAATTCAGGAAATGGCATTAAGCAAAAATAGAAAAAAAAGAAAAAATCTAGTTATATCTGTTATCACAATTCGAAAGAAAAATAATAAGTATATTTCTACATTCTATTTATTGAAATATTTTAAAATATTGTGCTTTTTAATTGACAATATTTATTTTTGTTGAAAAGAAGTTGTCAATGTATTTTAATTAGTGCATGCTGAAGTATCTCTTAACATATACATCTATTGATAGATTATTTAATACTTTATTAGCAGCAAAAATATAGAAACTTGCATGTTTTCATTTACTACTATAATAAGATTGTCTTTTAAAGAAATGTATGATTATAAGCTAGCCTTTTAGTCAGAACATTATAAACCTCCAGTCTTTTCATTGGACCAGTATAATAAATATGATATAAAAATGCTGAGATGCTTAATAAATAATGTAAATTGATTGATTAAGATATATTACTTTTAAAATCTTGACAATTTTATGGTATTATTCACCACAATCCAAAGAGGTTTAAATGCCATAATGTAAAAGTGTATCTTTCAGGATTTATATTGATTCCCTCTTCATGGGTCATTATGTTATTTGCCTTAAAGGCAATACCTTCATATTTTACTAGACCCTGTAATATCAGTAATAATGTACTAATTTAGTGTATCTATTTTTAACTGGCCAATAGTATAACAAGTCTGGGATAATGATGGCAAGTTACACATTACCTCTCCGATGGAGATTTAAGCTCAGTGATATTAGAGTTGGGTCTACATGACCACAACGAGGTTTTCAGCAGCCCATCTAAAATATACCTTTCCCATGCTGGTATGCTATTTCACACAACAACATAGGTTAGCAAAGGGTACAGGTAGTAAAGATATCTCAAACAACTCTTCCCCTATTTTATTAAAACAGGGTATACATTTATTAAAGGTGTATATTCAATTTTTTGGTCAAATGTCAAAATTCACTGAGTAATACTTTGCATAAACAACATATTCACACCACACACAATATTTTTTTTTTACTTTCTGAAAACTTACCATATGTTTAAATAACGATTTTATAAATATGACCACACATGTTATTTATTTTTGTTGAATAGCTATCCTCATATCACATTACATTTGAGACCTCCCATTTTCAAATAATACATAAAAAAACATCCATTAAGAAAGGTCATCACATACCAAGCTGCTCAATGAACTAAAGCTGTCAATCGAAGTAAAATAATTATTTCTTGTGTGTGTTTTGACCAAAAAACCGACAACATTATAGATGCCATCTACATTTTGCAGCCTTCAGTTTTTAAAAGAACTGAAACAAAACACCTATTTATTTATATTTGCACAGGCTGTTTTGGCCAAACTGTTTACTTATGTGCGTATTACAAACAATTGTCAGTGCACTTTTAAACTATGAATCTCCACCTCTAGCACACTCTGTATATAAAATTACATAAAATATAAATCTTTAAATAACCCCTTAAGTATACTTACTATGGATATATTTAATGAATATACAACAATGTCATGTTAAATGGTTGTACCAGGTGTGGACAGACTACAGCCTGGTGTGGAATCAATCTGAATATGGAGGAATCAGCAGTATCAGAGTTCCAGCAAAGAATATTTGGAAACCAGATATTCTTATGTATAACAGGTAAACAGTTATGATTTAAAGTTAAAACTTCAATAATGATAGCTTCAGTCTGAATACAGTATTTAAGCACTGTTAATTATCTATACCTTGCATTGTGCATCAAAATTTGTTTATACTTTGGTAACATATTTCAAATAAGAATTTCTTATCACTTTGATAGGGTATTGGTGGTATAAGCAACACTAAGCAATAAAAACATAAACAGTAATTCACAGAAGATGTATATATAAAATTTTATATTTAATAATAATAATAGAAATAATAACAGAAACATTCGTATAATGCGAAATTCATGGGGATCCTCTAATGTACTGGAATGAAAAAAGGAAGAGGCCTAAAACTAAGCAAAGTCGTAACCCAGTAAGTGTCTGCCAGGGGATATGACTATGGTGATGGGTATGCTAGTCTAAACAGGTAAGTCTTGAGTTGTTGGGAATCTAACTTTAAGTGGGAGCATTTCTATCAGTCAGACTACTAGACTAGATCAAAGATGTCGAATAGGGACATTTGTAGAAACTTATGGCATTTACATTGAGGTTATATTTGCAAAGGATACAATATAAAATGGGAAGCCAGTAGAGTTTTCTAGAAGGGGTGTGACATGACTCATTCTGTCCAGTCTGAAAACAATGTGGCAAAGAGCATTTTGAACTTTCCAAAGATTAGTAACTCTGGCCCTGCTGACCCCATATAGTACGGTAGTCAACTTGCCTACTGCAAAGTAGAATTTCCACAAGAACTGCAGTATTAACAGTTAGAAATTTACAGATATGTCACAAATCCCTGTGGGGATAGTAACAGGCATAGCAGACCTTAGCTATATGATTATCAAAAGTTGTTTGTAAGTCAAAAGTAACACCTAGAGTTTTTACTTCCATTTGTTAAAATAGAGCTTTGAAAGATTGACAGGAAATTTTTCTATAAGTGAGTCTCTGGAATGTTTATCAACGATGATGATGAATTCAGTCTTTTTAAGAAGAGGAGTAACATATGCTATTTTTGAAACAATTGGGGAAACTACCTTCCTTGATTGAGTAACTTATGATAAGAGTGCATCAGCACATTCCTTAATTACTAAAGTTCAAACATGATCAAGATCAAGTGTTTTTGTTTGGGAGGACGATAGAATTTTTAGTACATAATATAGGAAGGCAAGGTTTTTCAAAGGACTGAGTCTGGTGATTAGGAAGGGTGATAATGATTGTAGTCAGACCTGATATTGATAACTTTCTCATTTTTGTAAAAAGCTTGTTCAAGAAGGAAATTGTAATGGTTAACATCAGTGCAGTATCTGATTGTGATTCCCATATTCCTTTAATATATGGAATAAGAAAATCTAAAATGAGACTTTTTGTGTGGATCTGCCCAATACTTACATTATATTCGCTCTGTAAACACAACTTGTCTAATCAGACCAAATAAATATTAGGATCATGGCAAGTCTTCACAAATATAATTCCATAACTTAATTTTATCATTATATGATTGTATTAGTATAACAAGCCACTTTTGTGGTGAAGTTGGCATTGATGTCAGTGATCACAGATTCTCCAATGTAGGAAATTGTCCTATAGCAGCGCATGGCCGTACTCTCCGTGTGCCTGATTAATTCCTAAACATATTCTCAAAATACACATATTTATGGATAATGGATAAATTTTAAAAGTTAATTACATCGATGACTTAATCGCAATACCACATGTGTCACCTACCTACTAGTGTCTTTTATATTTTAAATGGGTGATGATGGTCCACTGTATACCACACTTGTCTTCCACCCCTCAGGTCCAGTGTTAAATTCTGAGCCCAACCTGTAGCAGTGTAGGGTAAAGATAGTTGTCAATGCCATATACTTTTAATTATGAATCTTTACCAACTCATACACACTGCTTTCCTTCATCCTCAACTATCCATTGTGTTGAAAGCAATATTAAATCGAACGCAATCAATTCACATTTCAGATCTGATTGACATTCTCTCATATTTGTGTGTCATTAATTCCGTAACATCTATACAAGGGATATGTACAATTTTGTTGGTTAGTAATCCATTACTTGAATAACCAGCTATTTAAAGGTACAATATATCAGTAACCTTTCATAGTATCTCTCCCATTTTAGTGCTGATGAAGATATAGACAGTACATTCCCCGCCAATGTGGTTGTATCATCCGATGGTAGCTGTCTTTGGGTCCCACCTGGCCTCTTCCTCAGTACATGTACAATAGATATAACATGGTTTCCATTTGATGATCAAAAATGTCCAATGAAGTTTGGTAGTTGGACTTATGATAGCTCCGGCATAGACTTGAAACTGCAGAGTGATAAGGGAGATGATTCCTCCTTCATGCCCAATGGAGAATGGGAGCTTATAGGTAATGTGTATAATTTATTATATAAATGTTAATTATTAATTTTCTATGCAACTAAATTATGGTGTAATTGATTCATTTCAAATAGAAACCATTAATTGGTTGATTTTGATTTTGTTAAACGCAATATTTATCAATTTTTTAAACAAAAATAATGTCTCTAGCAGATAAATACCATTGTTTAAAATAAGCATTTGATAAAAACTTGAATGAAAAAGTGCTTAGAATTTGTGAAATATCTGTGTGTTGTTAAATGTTCATAATAATAGCTTTTATAAATGTTCATAATATTAATTGTTAATGCAGCTTTGTACATTCTATGCATTTAACCAACTAATACTTATTTGTAATCACAGTCCAAATGCACAACAAGGAGTAACTATGTTACAGGAAATCTTTAAGCACTAGTTAACTTATGAAAATGTTGTTTACCCTGATTTCTCCCAACATGCAATTGAAACCATAAATAGCTATATAATAATGCGTAGTTACACTAGTAACAATTATCACAGAAAAATAATAAAGTTAATAAGCTAATGACAATTACCTTGTTGAAAAAAGGGATAAAGTGAATGTTTCATTCCAAGTTGCAAAATATAACTTGGTCCTTTGAATGGGATGCAAACAGAGAATAAAGTGTTGAACTTTTTATCAACTCTAGATATCACAATATCACTCTAGCTAGCAATCACAATATTGATTGGGCTTTTGTTTTTGCCATGCCTGCATCTGATGTCAGGTGTAGCTGCTAAGACCAATGTCATCCAGTATGACTGCTGTCCACAGAAATATGTTGACGTCACTTTCACCATCCATATCAGGCGGCGCCTGCTTTATTATTTTTGGAACCTCATCCTGCCGTGCTTCTTTCTGTCCGGTCTTTCCCTCATGGTGTTTGTCATGCCCCCAGAGTCAGGGGAAAAGGTCACTTGTGGTATGTGTCCCAAGGCTGTTCGGCTGAGTAAATCTGGTGTTCTGATGTTTCTATTGTGCTGACATATTAAGTTCTGATAATTTAATTTTTCTGGAAGCAGCCCCCAGTGATATTTGTGAATAAATTACTGCTTCCACCAGAATAATGTTTAAAGCATTTTGGAAACAAATATTCAGCCCATTATTTCAGCAACATGGAAAGTCATAGCACCAGTTGAATGTTATGCGCTTGCTGTCGTGGCTTTGTTGTTGTACTGTGTTCAATGTACTATTAACTAGATTACAATTGTGATTTTTCATAATGGTCACTTCTATGTTGCAGCATTTTTATCTGTGTTTTGTAGTGTATGTCTCTTGTTTGGTCTTATTTAGTTTGAACACTTCATAACTATGGTAAAACATACTTTGCAAAACTCTTTATGAAAAGTTCGTAAATTTACAATGCATTTTCCACAAATACTTTAACTTCTCAATTTCAGAATCAATGTTTGATTATATCATATATGTAAGGCACTATTCAAATTATTTGAGGTTTGTCAAGATTTGTCACATTTGTGCAAAAAATGTACACTAAAATTTTTAGCAGTTTAATTATTTGCCAGGTTTATAAAGACACTTGAACATGCGAGTTAAACATTAGCCTTCTCTTTTCTCGTCAAAGCCTATATTTATTTCAAGAGGTCATTGATATTTTGAATTTTTTAACTTCCTTGAACAAGTTCTCCATTGAAGCCAATTGAATACATCCTGTATGTAATGTGTTACAACCGTGTAAATCTGCAAGCTTTTCTCTACCGGGTGGGCTTTCACTCTTAAATACAATAGTTATTTTTTCAGTTTGAGATATCAGTCCATAACATTTCTGGAAATTCACATAGAATGAAATTGAAGTATATATTGAATGGCTTAGCTTGACCTTTTTACAACTATTTCTCTTCAAAACTAAAACATAAGTACTTAGTAATGAAAGAATAATTTGCACTTAACTCATAAATTATGGCTGATGTCTAGGATTAATGGTAATTGTTTGCATTGCATAACTTAGGGATAGTTTAGCTTGCTTATTTTTGTATCTTCTGTATTTCACTGAATACATAAAACCTATTCCTCCAAGAATCTGATGTTGGCATTGTATTAAGATGGTACAGATATGTGATCTTAAATTATGACTGCAGAACAGCAGTCTTTATAATTAAAAACTTTTTCACACTAAATATACCCACATGTGTACTGGGGGAATATGCTGACCATTTTCTCTACAAACAACAACAAAAATTATTTCATCCTTTACTGATTAAACTGCTCTTTTTCTCTGAATCTTCAAGAATTGTATTAGATATATGCAGAAATAATCAGTGGCGTTTTACTGAAACATCATGGAGTGACTTTGTTTTGACCTTTGACCTTGCTGTAGTGACCTTGACCTTTAGAATCTTGTCCTTTTAAATCATTTGTAGTTTGTTGAAATTTTGGTAACCCACACACCTGTGCAGTAGTCCATTACTGGAACCCCACATAATTTGATGCAGAATTTTGTACATGTAAAGTCTAGGACTGCATCAAGGGTGCATCCAAGATCTCTGTATTTATCTATTGTTTGTAGAACACATTCTCCATTATAAAAATGAAAGTCAATTCTTGGTTGTCCATCATTCTAAACCTTTTACACCAGCCAACCACATTATTCAACATTGAAGATTTTCTTCTTTTCACCTAATTGTGTTATTTCTATTGACAGCTATACTTATATTTCTATATTTTTAATTTATAAATTTTACATCTTCATAACTTTTAGTTTACAAATTAATACTGTCATCTTGCTATTAAATTGCCTTGATTTGATTCATTATCTTCTCCTGCACCTTTACATAACTTACAAAGTCTGTTCTGAAGGTCTCTTTGGCTTTGTACTGTTTCTTCTCTGCTAATACTCCTAGTGTCTAGCATTATTTCCCCAGGTTGTGGGATATGGTTATCTCTGATGCTTCTTTCAAATTAACATTTTTTTGCGAGAGTATCAAGAATGTATAAAATAGCTAAAACTATTATTGCACCATAAACCGTAATATTGCAAAATACATGAAAACCACATGAAACAGTTAGTCCTCAAGCAATATCTACTGATAAAAAACATGACACGTATTTTAATAGCTCATGCTATCACTGACATCTACATTTTCATCAACTGAAGCACATATTCTATCATGCAAACGATGATAAGCATACACTTAAAAGCAAAATGATGTTCCATCCACAATCAATTACTGACCAACATTCCATAATTTCAAACATCATTTCCCCAAGTTGGTTTTACTGTTGTTGAAAAAGTCTTCACATGTGTTCAGAGAGGGTAAAGAAATTGATCTGTTTTGGGCACCAATATATGCCACAATAAATCCGCTGATTACTAACTGCTAACATCCACAGCATGGTACTAATTTGTGAATCAAATTCAAAACCTTCAAATGTGTTTCCATATGCGATGACATAGCGTGTTTTTTTTTTGTGTGTGTGTTTTTTTTTTGTTTTTGCTTTCTTCCAAATCCTCCTAGTTTTAACAAAATGTACAGCAGCGCTTTCTATGACCGGTCTTATCCGCTGGTATGCTGTCGCACCACCTTGCTATTCCTTGCCAACTGCATTGGAGAGTTTATTGAAGTTCATATGCTGTTGTAGCATTGAACGCCTACAGAAATGTGAAGCAGTATGATTGTTGCCCGGAGCAATACATTGATGTGACCTTTCTGATCCACATCCAGAGAAGGACACTGTATTATGCCTTCAACCTTATCATTCCATGTGCTCTCATTTCCACCATGACCTTGCTGTCGTTCACACTGCCACCTGATGCAGGCGAGAAAATATCTCTAGGTATGTCACACAAACGATTTCCAAAACTGCTGGTATTCTTTAACTGGTGGGAAGGTAGGTTATATTGGTGTCATTTTGTGTGTAAGGACGGGCAGTGAATGCAGCCCATTGTCCCACAGGAGCTCTTCTCTCGAGAAAACAACCTCCCTCAGAAAGCGTAGTGGCTACAGACCATAGCACACATGTGGTCAACTTTACTCAATATGCTTAGTTTATATATATGTAAAATAAATACCTTACATATATAACAATAAACATTTTTTATTAAAATTTTATTTCTATACATATAATTATAGAGCAATAATATACATTATATTTAACAGTTGTGATAAGTAGTATTTGATTGATTCCCAGAATTCCTCGCAGTTTTTTGAGGGGTTTGTTTTCATTAAAACACATATCCTTGTGAGGATGATTGTAATTTTTGTGTTGTGTGGTGAATACGAAATTGACCTGACAATGTTTTATTCAGAGGATAGGCAGAAGCAGGAAGAGTTGGCTATTATGAATATATTTGCAAGTAAATAAATATTCCTAATCATTGTTTTGAGCTAATATTATTGTGCTGAAAATAATTTAGAACATCAGTGTTCAAATATCACAGAAAGGAAGGCCTGACAGTGGAGAAAAAAAAAGCATCTTACATACTTACCACAGGGAAAGTATAGAGTATAGTAGAGAGTATAGTACAACAACAGATACTCCATGTACTTAATTACCAAATTATTATATTTCATTTAACTGATTGATTTTGTGAAAATGCCTTGTTCAATATTATTTTACATGCTCTTTGTTAGGATTTCTTTCAATGATCTACCTTTCACATGTACTTAAATGTATTACATATCATGTCAGTTCTCCTTCTGTATGGTAGTGTTTTGTTTCTGTCTTGATGTTTTATTTGTGTACTATTTAGTATATATGCATAAATGAACATTTTAGTAGTTAGAAGACCTTTGTAGAATTGTATGATGCTTTCTATATAATACATGTATCTGATCTCACTTTTTATCTGTTGGGTAGCAAACCAATGTTAGTGGGGGCTTATAGGATCCCCCACAATATGTGAAGGACAAAATCTGACAGTCTTACCATATTTGCTATTACTGTCAGATTTTGTATTTCATTTTCCCATCCTGTAGTTCTGCTCATTCTTTTTTCATTAGTTTCCTAATAAGTTTATGTGATTTACTACCTGATTGCAATGATTTAAATTTGAAAACAACCTATTAAATCTATATTTAGGGTTTTTATGAGTAACAATGCTATTTAAGTTCGATTTTAGATCTTTCTCAATCATAAATAAAGGATGTAATTTGATATACATGCACTTGCAAATTAATTCAAGTCACAATCTTTCGCTAAGCTATGTGTCAGTTTATTTGCTATCATTATCATGTAAATAGGATCTTACTAAAACATGAATATTAAATTGGTGTTAGAGTTAAATGCAAGCCATGTGCTAGGTATTTTACTTCATTTCATATTTATTTAATTATGCCATCTATTGTATATATTATTCACACCTTTTGTAAGGTTAAGTAATAACAATAATCAGTCATAGCTCCTTAACAGGTCCCGCTACAATATACACTGGTTCAGCCAACCTAAGTACACATTATATTTTCAGGCGTTACCATACTTTTGTCTCTGACTGTATTCTTGCTCCTGGTTGCAGAGACCATGCCACCCACTTCAGATGCTGTGCCACTGATAGGTGAGGACATTCTGTGTACATTTTCAATCCTGTAAAATAACTGCAGACGTGCTAGATTGTTTTATTACTTGAAGCAATATCTCTTGTTTATGTCCATGTAAATCCCAATGTTATATCAGACAGACCTAGATGTCTGATAATTTCTTTAGTCAATATTTCAGAATACCTGAGATAACACCAAGAAAATGGAAAGATTTAAACAAAGTAAAGTCTATGGGATAGGTTTTCTTACAGTTAAGTTTATATGACCATATGTAAGATTACTGTTGACACATTTACAGCCTTTCTGGGACAAACAGATGTTTTTTATTAACTTCGCATTGACAGAATACAGTGTCTTTTCTGATTGTATAAGATATTGGAGAATTGTGGAAGGTTTTTAAATTTGATTTGGTCATTTAGCTGGAAAGTTTATTTATATTACCGAATGAAAAAGCTTTTTTGTCATTTATAAGATTATGCATTGTTATTTGGAGAATTTCTAATAGAAGGCAATTTTTCAGTCTCTATTCATTAGTTATATTTTATGAAGGACAAAAATTGCAATAGCAACGATCAAAACTACTTTTAACTAAATCAATAAGAATACTAGTCTAAGTTTTTTTTAACATGAGCTCTAACGAGGCTTGCACTTTTAGAGATTTAGAGATCTTTATTTTTCCGGGTTTTCTTTCTTTGTTTTTGTCTCCAGACTTTCATGTAATTGTAGCATATCGTGATGAGTATCTGTCTGCTCACTAAAGTTAAGATGCAATGGATTAAGAAACCCATTTAAGCCTTGTTAAATGTCAACATTTGTTGCTCATGCCGTCCAAGATGTTTCATATTTGCATATACAAAAAAGGAATATGAAATACCGTAATTTCTGTAATAATACACCCTGGGCTGTGCATTTTTTCAAAGGATTGGTTTTTATTAGAACAACATGCAGAAGTATAAAAAATTACTATTCAATTAAATATCTACCTTTAAATAATTCGATAAAATTGTCTCTCCAGCATTTTCAAAGGTTAACTTCTCTCTGTAGGTGTAATGGTTGACAAACATGGGTGATAAAGTCATTTAAAGCATAGTCTTGATTGAACACAGCTACTGTAAAAAAAGATAAGATATAATATTTATGTATGTTTTATTATGATTTGACTACTTTGGTGTGATATATAAAATTTAGACTGAAAAACTGTGAAAATTATTATGCATTTTAAATTTGAGTAACATATGCTTCAGTTTCTGACCCCTGGTCACTGATATTTAATATGAAAAGTTTGTGATGGACTGTTGTTAGAGGGGGCTTCATTACAGAAATTAGGGTATATTAATGAGAGACCCATCCCCCACTCCTGCTTGATGCATTCAATTACAGCAAGTTTCATCACTTGGTCCTCACCCTTATCTAGCTTATGGTAAAATGAAAGTTAAACTGAGGGTGTTTTCCGGTGGTGTAGCGGTTAGAGTTCTCGCCTCCAACCTCTGAGGCCTCCGGTTCGAATCTCGGTCTGGGCACTTCATGTTGGTAGTTACTTGCCGATGCCCGGTGGATTACAGTGCAGTATGTGCTGGTTTCCTTCACCTGTAAACTACCCGTCGCAATATGACCCTGGCTGTTGAACGTGACGTAAAACAACAAATAAGCAAACAAAAATAAGCAATCCGAACGGTGCTGAAAAGTACAACCCCATCTATGACTCAAAGAGCATAGCCAAACCAGTCTATTTGCCATCTGTTAATTATGTTGTTTTGATTGTTGGTGTACGCTGATACAACAAACTTGAGATGTGTTGGTCTGGATATTTTTAATAAACTACTTGTTGAGAAAAATCATCCTATTTGCTCATATGACTGTATCATCATTAGGATAATTTATCCAATTTTATCATTTTCACATGCTGTAGTGGTATTTTAATTTTCAGATCAACAGATGATGATGCATTTTTCACATTTGAGTGCTGCATCAATGCCTAATCATTCTTAAGGAACAATATTAGTGCATCTTACCAAAAGGAACCCAAGGTGTAATTTGGCAAAGAAATTCAGCTAAGAGTTTGGGTGATACCCAAATGAAGTTCTTGAATTTGCCATATTAAGTTCTGGAATTTGCCAAAGTTACCCAGGCATTCTACTTCATACAACATTCATTACATTAAGTAGTGTTTATCTGTTTTTAAGGGATGTACTTTGCCTGCATTATGCTGATGTGTTCGCTGTCAGTAGTGTTCACTGTTTTGGTGCTCAATTATCACCACAGATCTCCAGATACACATGAAATGCCTAAGTGGGTAAGTACCAGTCTAGTGTTTCATATATCTTAGTTGTGTATATAACTAGTTACTGTCCTCACTGTCTCAAAGGAGAAACAATATGATGTCATTTAATGATGTAGAAGACTTCTGCATATTTTATTTGGATAAAATACTGTGAAATAACTTTGTGAAATGGCAAGGCCGAAAAGCACTTTAATGCTATTACAGTGATTCCTGCAGTAGTCTGCGAAATCTCTGAACAATTTTGGCCCAAAACCTTAACAAAGTAATTTATGTAGTTTTACTACTTTCCCTATACTACTTTGATAGAAGTGGACTTGTACAAAAATTAAGCTATAAAAATTATGATAAATATGACACACCTTATTCCCAATTCATATTTGGAATTCCAAAATTTGGAAATACATATAGGCATTTCATGTGATTTACATTCAATTTGTAGGTGAAGCAAGGAATATGTGAATGGTTGGCATGGCTACTAAGGATGAAGAAACCTGGGCAAGACCTATCACGAAACCGTCTACTCAACAATGCACGCATGAGAGACCTTGAACTTCGTGAGCGCTCTTCCAGAAGCCTTCTTGCAAATGTGCTTGATCTTGATGATGACTTCCGGATCACTTCAGCACAGCAACAACAGCAACAACGTATACCACTTACAAACACTTCCTCCAATAACCACTGCCCTGGAAGTGTGATGGTTTCTAATCCCTCCATGGGTAATTCCACCCTCCAACAAAATCATCAACATAGGTATAGCAATTACCACCCTCCTTCACATCAGCACAATCATAACACTGCTGGTACTAACACAGCATACCAATCAAGTCATCTAGGTAATCATGTCCATAGCGGCAATAAATATGAGGACAGTGATGTACCAAGTGCTAGTAATGAAGTGGGGAATGTTTCAGTATTCAAAGATATGCTAAAAGAAATGAAATTTCTTACAGACAAACTGCGAAGAGATGAAGACTTTGAAGAACAGTGTACTGACTGGAAGTTTGCAGCACTTGTTATAGACCGCTTATGTCTTTGGATATTCACTATTTTTACCATATCGTCCACGTGCGCCATTCTCTTTTCAGCTCCGCACCTGTTTTCATGACACTTCCAGTTATATAGTGAAGGTTGTATGTATACATTGGTTGAACTTCATTTGCACAATAAGCAGTCTGTCTAGTATCCATGTATCAAACTGTATTAAAAATATATTTATATTGCCATTTCATTTTTATATACAGCACCACATTTTAGTTTGATTTTCACTTACTGACCGATTGATATAGTTCAGGTGAACATTGCCGACATCAGTTCACAGCAATATTAACTATATTTATACTATCTTTAATATTTTAGTTTTAGTAGAGTCTATACTATGCTTGATGCTAAATATAATTGTTCTTCAGTTCCTTGATTTAGGGAAGGGATTACTTTCGTGACACATATTTTAGATGAGATCAGTCTTCAATCTGAGAATATACTCATTTGCATATGAATGTTAACCATAATCTTGGCTAAGACTTAATATTGGCTCGATTAAAATAAAGCCTTAATTAATTTCCTTGTATTTTGATTGGCATTATATACAAAGAAAATATTTTATGCACAAAATCAAAAGGGATTTATCTCAGAATTTATTGTTATGACATTTTATTGATGCCTCCCCATTCATAACAGATTAGATCACCGGCAGTCTCAGTGATGGAGGATGTAAGTTGTGCATTGTGTTGCAACACATTGTACAGGGAAGGATATGTTGTCAACTTGTTGTAATAAGTTTTCTGTATATGTTTATGTGTCTGTTCATGACATATCTGTGCTTTTTACCTTACTGTCAGTACTCTGCTTACACCTAGTTCACACACTTCCATGCAGGGTTCATAAGCTAGAACCAAACCTGGTCATTTGGTTTCGTTTCTGGTTGGATCCTCCTAGTAATATTAATAGGAACTCTTCTATTCTGTTCAATGGGATTCACATTTGGGTAGAATTCTTTCGGGACAGCAGTTAGGACAACTTTCATAAAATGTTCGAAATAACTGGTACCACCCTTCACAAGCTGTATTAGAATATAGACACTGACGGGGTGAGGGGGTGGATATATTTAGGCGTAGGTCATTCTTCAATGTACACTACCCAGATCCGAGAGCCTCTTTTTGGAGAAAATGAGAGTCTAAAGTATGACATTAGGCTTATTCGATTCACGATCACTTGGTAATATAAATCATGATCTACATGATCAGTCTCTCTCGTAGCATCACTTGGTGTGATGATTTTAGTTGCACGAGAGGCCTGAATCGAATAGAAAAAATCACTTTGGATCACTAAAATCACTTTAATTGTCGTGAATCGAATAACCCCCTTGTGTCACCTTTTGTGATGTGTATGTTCAGTTTAATTTAAAATCCAAATATGGCAATTTTAAAGCGTAAGCTCTAGCACGGCTCGCTCTTTTAGAGATCACTTTTTTGTCTCCAAACATTCATGAGTTGTGGCGTAGCTTGATGTGTTACTGTCTCTTTACTGAAGTTAAGCAGCAATGGACTATGTTAGTACTTGGATGGGTTACCACTTCAGTGCACTACTCATGTCTCTGATGGCTTTGCAGCTCATGCTATTAGACCGAAACCTCTTTTCGCCCTTATTTTCATATTTCATCACTTTTCTAGTATGTTATATCTCATTTCCGATTTTGCAAATGCTGTAAGAGATAGCTGATTTACATTTCAGGAGGCTGTTGCCTCTAGCCATGCTGGAAAATTTAGCAAACCATGTCATTTCTCCTGAGCGAAGTCATATGTAAAAGTTTGCAATATCAAATGCAATATGTTATGTTATGACGCTTACACCTTTCAGTGTGGTTATATTTCAACCTCCAAAAAGAGACTATGTTATCACGGTCACACCTTTCATTGTGGTTATATATCAACCTCCAAAAAGAGACTGTGTCTGGCTACTGCCCTTGCAGAACAAGACGGCCTGTATGTGGATCCAGCACCCACCCCCTTATGTTAAAGATTTAAAAAAAAATCTTATTAACAATGTAAATCATCCTATGTGTTAAGCAAGGAGTTATTGAAAAGTCTGGTTCCTGTACCACTTTTCTATGCGAAAAAAGGGTCTGGCATTGTCCACCATTTGGGATAATAATCATTGGTAATTACACTTGACAATAGTACAAAAAAAAACTTATGAAATATATTTTGGCTACCCGTCTTTTGAACACATTTTGATATTTTGGCCCATAATTTTACTGTTTAATGCTGTCGCCTAATAATATTTAAATAAATTTGTCTTAAATAAAAATGCGTATCAGTTTAAGTGTTGTAAATCTCCTATTATTGCTCAAAAATACATTTTAGCTTTCAAATAAATAGTCAAACAATATAATATTTTATAAGAACTATGTTTTGTTACACATCCCATTATATATTGTAAAATAATTATAATAACATAAACAAAGCTGATGCTAATAACTATTAATTACTGATGAAGTTCCTGATTAACAATAATCTGAAATGGCCAATTTGAAAAAGAAAAGTTGCATGATAACCAGGAATCCCCTCACTAGACTAGGTGAAGATTACTGTAGGCGATACCAGCCCCCTTTTGATCAAAGTGGACTTGTGTTAAAGTCGTGAAGATTATAAGTTAAAACTGAAACGTGTTTTAATTATATTTTAAAGCTCAGTACAGATAAAAACCTCTGTAAATAAGGCCCCTGGTCTTCCATAGAAGTGTGAACATGGCATTTATATGACCCATTGTGTTGGAACTTACATGTTATTGTATTGTATTCACCCTCAGTCCAATATCCTATATCCTTTACTGCAGGACTGAAATGGTAGTTTGTCCCATACTGACTGTACAGATACAGTCTAAATTCTGACTGTACAGGTACAGTCTAAATTCTAGTGAAAGGCATTTCTATAACTAAAAGACATTTTCAGGGGTGATCATCTATCAACATCCCTCTTTAGGGTTCTTTGGCCCGCCAGTGGCGATGACAGAGACATCCATGTTAAATAGTCATTCAAGCTACTATGTATCTACCTGTACATTGGATCGAACCAAGGTCCTCTATGCTCTGATGTGAATGTGTTTCCGACAAGGCCAAATGGCAGGCTTTAAACTAAAATATAAATGATATAAAAACAAGTGAAATAACCCAAGAAAAATCATATTGTTTAATGCCCCTGTTCCACTACATGACTAAGGCTCCCGATTAAGGTATTTTGGGGATCCGTTTTCTAAACATGTGGAGTCCCAGACAATCTGCTTGAGTCTGTTTGGATCTGTTGGGATCTGTTTAAAAATCAAACATGTTTGATATTTTTCACGACTGTAGCCGATCCTCATTTGCCCCTACCCACAAATATTCCAGTCTCAGACTTCCTGGGACCTCCCCAGACCCAAATTTACACAATCTTGGGTTGTCTGAGACTTCCTGGAACTCTTAATGCCAAGTCGGCATTGTATTAGTCCCAGGAGTTCTGTACGTAATCCCAAATCTATCCCCGACCCCCTATGCAAAACAAAAATCAACCATAGCTGTCTGAGGAAATCTGTTATTAATCCCAGGAAGTCTGAGGAAGTCGCAGACCAGTCTGAGATCCTGTGGGTATGTCCCAGACAGGATCGGTGTTGAATCCTATCACAATCGTGGTTTAATCGCCTCTTAGTCAACGAAAGATTGTGAGTTGTCTGAGGAGGTCTGAGGCTTCCTGGGGACGATCTGGGTTTGATCCCAGACCTGGATCACGATTCCGTTGCCCCACCCATTATTCATGTTTTTTTCACAGACTCTCAAGGATTAAGGGTCCCAGGAAGAAGCGGGGCTTAATCCTTTGGTGGAACAGGGACATAAAGCAATAAATCTATAAACCTGCTGTGCACAATTACACTCCTCACTCGATCCATTGTGAGAGTATCTTTTTATGTGTATGATATATACAGTGTAGACTTGCTCCAAGTCTTTGTATTTCTTATTCCACCAAATCTGACATACATGAAATCATTATGAATCCACCTGATGGGTGGGGATCCCACTTTTGATGAAATGCAACTTTTGTCAGCACCAAATTCTGGAAAAAGTCATTCAGTCCTCATATAATACCTAGGACAAGACAAAATGACTTGAGGAAAGTCTATACACAGTGTGGTTAAAATATAAATATTATTTTTAAAGGTATATAAAACAGCAATAACCCTACCTGTATAAAGACGCTGGCAAAGCAGTTTATGTTCTATAATTGTATTTAGGTATTGGAATGGCGATATTTAATGGCCTACTGATGTGTGCAAACTTCATGTTAAAATATGTCTGTGTTTGTGTAGCGTAAACATGAGGTCACAGCTTATCAAATTATTGAATTCACTGCTATTTATATTAAATCACTATATGACTTGTTCAAATATAAAAAAAATCTGTAAATCATGTGATACATATGAGAAATAAATAGATTTCAATAAATGCCAGGAGTTACTAAAAAGTTGTTCTATTCTATTCTATACTGACCTTTTTATGGCACTTAATCTCTGCCAGTCATTCAATAGCCATTGTCAAGTCCAGTACCACAGAGATGCCGGATAGAGTGTATACTAAGTTGGGAATGCCTTTTTGAAGAGATACGATTTCAACCTTTTTCTGAAACAGGAGAGAGTTGGACGCAGAACGGACCTAATCAGGTAAATCATTCTAAACTGTGGGAACATCAAAAGCAAAGCTGTGGCCAAAGATTTATTTATTGATGGACAAAATTGAAGAACCTCCAAGAAACTTTTATCTGGATAGTTGTATCTGGTAATATATCTTCCACAATGAGTAGACAAAAGAGAACCAAAGTAACTCAAAAAGTTATTAACCTATTTTAGTATAATTGCTGGCAATGTCACTTAACATTGGAAATATTACTCACAGGAATATAGAAATCATGTTGATTGGTTTAGTGATTTGCTTTGAGCTTTCAACACACTATTCATACAAGCTGGTCGAGATTCTGTGCTGATCACTATCGAGCACTGGCAACAACTGCAGACTTTCACACTTCAAAAGCTGTATTTACGAAGGATCTCAACCAAGTCTTAGGCTTTACTTTTGTGTATAAATATAACAAGCTTAAGCCTAAGATTTGCCTAAAACCTTTTGTAAATATCGCCCCAGGCCGGGCGTAAAAATTAAAGAAGTAGTTGAATAGTGGACAGTATGTTACCACTATGACATTCTCCTGTCCCGTAATTTATTACGGGGGCCACAGTGTCAGAGTGGTAACACTCTCGCCTCCCACCTCTGAGATCTGAGTTTGAATCCCGGCCCTACCTCAAGTGGGTATGCTGGTAGTTGCTTGCCATTGGTCGGCAGTTTACAGTACAGAACCTTGACCAACTATATGTACTGGTTTCTTCTGCCCATAAAAACTACCCGTCGTGATATGACCTATACAATGTGTTGAAAGCACTGTTAAAACCCAAATAAATCCCCTAGTTTATGAGAAGTAAATAGATATCATCAAGTTGAGCCATTGCATGCCTGGTTCCAGTTACTACAAATAATTCCAGCAGCAAATCCAAAACATGAGTTTTGTAAAAGTTTTTAGCCCTTGCATGCCAAATGGTCATCATATTTTTCAGCCATGATTTTCTTTGTTTCAGCTAGAAGCTTCTAGTACAGGGATTAAACTCAATGAAAGCATCATTAGATTGCCTTTAAAACCCAAGACTTTTGTTACGATGAATTTATGTTTGAATAAATTGATAGTCATAATTTGCATAGTTTGTGAAGATAAATAAATTTATTTTTCAAAATTAACATTACCATAAAGTGAATTTTTGGATGAGTAGCTGATAAAAATAATCTATTAGTTGTATGCAGGAAAATCTTTGATTAAAACTTTCATTGATTTGATTTGGAAATGATGCCTAGTTTTTCACTCAGTAAAGTAATTCAAAGATAAAAATTAAGAGAAATCTCGATTATGTCAAAGGCTTTAGATAAAACACTTATCGTAGATTAAAAATTGTCTGGAGATAAGAGTATTTTAGACCACACCCATAACCAGGATTTAAAAAAATGATACACACTTCAACTCCAGCTGAGTCATTTATGTGCGTTCTATTTCCTGTCTTTATATTTGTAACTGCAATATTTCTGGTTTAATGATTATGGATATCTGATTTCAGGCATTTTGCGACTTAGAGTCTGTTAATAGATGGAGATTAAGCGCTATAAAAGCACTATTAGAATTAGTAACTGGATCTTATGCCCATACTCAAATACATGTATATGTGCAGTCAATGAATCAGATCTACGCGTGTGCGTTATGAGTCCTTCTTGCATCATGTGTACTACATGAGAACATTATGAATAAAATATCTGCATGTTTCAACGTCATCATACATTGTGGTTGTGTTGTTTTTCAATGAGAAAGTCAATTGTTTAGAGTCATTTCGTCCGTTTTTCTTTAGAGAGTAAACACCCTTTCCTACGCACTCGCAGTTTATGACTATTGGCATGACGTCACAAACTCACAATTGGTTCAACTGTAATAACAAGAATCCAATTTAGGTCCAAAATGGACATAACAAATCCTGATAATTCATCATCGTTTAACTAGTATAAAGGAAACTTTGTAAATAAAAAATTAATAAAAAGTTGCTTTTTTTTTCTTTGTTTTTTTTTTGTGAGAGTAACTGGGCATAAAAAACTGTAAAAGATACAACAAACATAACGTTAGTGTTGAATCTGTTATCGCGATTGATTTAAACTTTGCATTTAAGTTGGGCACTTCCTGTTTGTGCAGATTTATGTAATTTAACGCAACTTGAAACCTAACTGTCAAAGGGCATCCTTTCAGAGGTTGTACTTAGCAAGGTAATAGTAATAATAAAGAAACATTTGTATAGCATGGAACTGATGAAGATCCTCTAATGCACTTTAATCTACACAGTGACAGTCCTTAAACCTGGCAAAGATGTATCTCAGTAAGCACCCAGCAGGGGAGGATGATTATATCCATACTCGGTTTTTAGGGGAGTAACATAACCCAGTAAACATTAGAAACGTTTTTAAATGGTTTAAATGTTTACAAAACGTTTTTAAAACCTAGTTAAACCCTGTCTTATTGTTTTCTAAACGTTTCCAAGTAAACATTTATGCTGTGATGTTTAAAAAACGTTTTATAAACATTCTGTATACAAACGTTTTTACTGAAAACATTTATTAAACGTTTATAAAACAACTCAAGAAGATAGGTTTGACTGGAAATGTTTTTAAAACATTTATAAAATAGCTGAAGAAATGAAGGTTTTGCCTGAATTGTCTTCATTCATCATAAAATGATTGATGAACAGTACACATAAAATGTTTAAAAAACATTGCTTGTCAAATGTTTTATAAACATTCTATCAAAAACGTTTTTTAAACCTATATTTTTAAACCTTCACCTTGAAACATGTCCAAACAAAGATGGCGGTGAGCAATAATAGGGGCTTTTAGAGGACTTAGTCAAAATTTGCCCCATATGCAATCCCTGAAAGTAAGAATTGAATGGGGGGCACAATTTCTAAGCCATTATCTTACAATTTTAGACATAAAAATAATATTTTCATCAGTGAGCAACCTTAAAAAGATATTGAATTTGACCTCTGACCCCATTATTATTCAGACATTATTATGTTCATTTGTAACGTTTTTCTAACATTTGTCATTAAACGTTTAATAAACGGTATACATAAAACGTTTTAAAAACATCCTATTATAAATGGTTTTTATACCCATCATTTTTTAACCTTTGCCAAACGTTTCCTATCAAACGTTTGCAAAACCTAAAAATGTTTACTGGGAAGCAGTTTAGCACAACATTAAAAAGCAACAATTTGCCCAAGGGTGTTTCATCAAAATTCGGGTTACCGTGGGTGATACCGCCTGTAATGTGAAAGGGTTATTAAAAAGCACGAGTCGAAATTAACCAAAACATCATTCACCTCTCATTAAACCTAGCGGCCTCACAAAGATTAAGGCCTCATTAACCATCTTTCTCTTTCTGTAAGCTGCCCCATGGTTCCTACTAAGTAAAAGAAACTCCCTCAAGTACCCAAGATAGTGTCAGTGGGTTCAGACTAAGGCTGTGACTTCGTTAGAAAAACGACACCTGGTATTCGTCTCGTAAGAGCTGATCTGAATTCGGGTAACCGTGTTTTAGTTGTCACCCAGTGGAAGTGGCAGAGAAGTAAACATGGCAGATGATGTAAACAAACTGTCATTAAAAATAATGTTAAATATCTGTATAAATAAGGAAAATTATCTGAAAAACTATCAGAAGTTGGAAAAATCTGACAGAATATTGAGGTTTACCCAAGTTTTTCGTTGTTTTATAGTATATTTAATATTTTTTCATTTACACGCTTCGCCACTTTGTACTTGGTGTCTTACAGACTTCGAACCGTTTTCGGGTAACCAGGTAACCTATCACAGCCTTAGTTCAGACCACAGTTGAAGATTTGTCTATTCAGACTAGTCTATTCCTTTCTGCAGTCTTCTCCCATATCGGACGCTAACACGAATACCCTCTTTCTGGTAACTGGACTATCCTTTTTGGACTTCAGCACTTTACAAATACCACCATGTTAAATTGTTAGATAAATGTCAATTGATCAAGAAACTAAATCAATTAATAGAGTTATATGGTTTATTTGGTCCAATTATAGTCAGCTATTTCTTTTTTCAAACTAAACAATTGAATCAGATAATTATCGCCAGGTCTTGATAGTGTTCTGTAACCAAGATATATTCAGTCATTTGATATTCTGTGTTTTAAAGTAACAAATTCTTGTATTTTACAGTATTTGTAATTTGACTTATTATAGAATAAATAAACTTGTCACATCTGTGAAAATGTATTGTTTCAACCCAGGACTAGGGATTAGTGACCATAAGAATTACAAATTATTGATTGGTTGATGCACCATACATTCAGGAAGTATAAGGAGGTTTAACTGTAGCAGGTGATCAGTACAAATAACTGCATATATTGAAAACTAATCTAAAATAACTACACCATAAACACTTTAAAACTGGACCTGATCATTCTATGACAAAGTAAAAAGGTATGTTTCAGTTTATGCCTCACATAAAGCTCACCATTCCTGCATTAAATGCATAACTGTTACAAAATGCAATATAACAGTCTAACTTAAGCATTGTTTATAGTTACCAAGGACAAAAATCTAGCAAATGCACTTACTGTCCACAAATGACCAATATCTCATGTGCTAAACGCTTCTATAGTCTTCATAAGTGCCAGAGATATATACATTCAAATACATGAAAACAAACTATAACAGTAACTTAATAACAATTAACAACTCAATAACAAGACTTTAATACTTAAGAAGATTGATGATATTTATCTTTTTAACAAATGAGCTTTTGGTCTTGTCTTTTTAATGATATTATCCTTTTAACAAATGAGCTTTTGGTCTTGTCTTTTTCAGTGGTGTACTTCCAGCACTGGTCAGTTCAAATATTGTCGGAAGCTTTACAGAAGTCCCAGAATGCATCTCTTTATCCGGCGATGTTGCTTTAACTTTACTTGCAATCTTATGTGCTTTTACTTTCTCAATTGAAGGATCTTTACGGCCCTTCTTTTTCCCAAAATCTACATCCAACGCCTCAACTCCATGCGCATGATCATTGATCTTTTTCCTGAGATACAAAGAAGGGTCAGTATTGCTTCTTCTCATGGACATGAAGTCTTTATAGATCACAGGGAACTGTAGTATGGTCACTTCATGGGCATTGGGTCTGTATAAATGACCAGCAGACTGTACACGCTCTGTATAAATCCCATTCTCCACAAAGTGTATGACTTTCTTGAAAGCCCTGAGGCATTCGACAGAGTAGGAGAATTTTGTATTGTGCACCTTTCCTCCACCCCCGCCACCGCCTGATATCACACCCACCCCCTGGCTAGACATGGACCTGTTGTCATTGGCAACAGATGGTAAGGACTCTGTCTTCAACATTATTCACTTTACTTATGTTGCTGCGACTTGCAATAGTATTTATATCATGAATAATGACTTTTGTTAAAACATAATCTCTCAAGTCTACAGTTTATACAGTTTCTTTTCTAAACACATCTGCTTTTAACTGAAAAGCTCCTCCAAACTTTTTTCCGCTATGTTTTTAACATATGACTTTTATCCATTTTTTTACATTTGAACATGCACTTTTCTTTTAGACAGGGTTATCGAATCTGCAGTGTCCTTTCAATTCAACACTAGGTCTCTACAATTAGCAATACTGTCATGCAAAATTACTTGTATTCCATATAACTAGACACTCAAAAACTGAAAATCAAAACACCAATTACTCCAAGCATTAAGTGTTACCTCAAATACAGTTTATTGCTTATTAGGTTACTGATAATAATGTACTTGAATTTTATAAATTCTGCTTTCTTTCATTATAAGTTAAGAACTTATTTACGCAATATTTTTGAAAATTCAACATCTTTTCCAGGTAACCCAGTCCAAATTAAGGAGCTAAAATAAAGTAAATATGAATGACTTCTATACAGATAACACATCTGATCAATATGTATCTATCTATGTTTATTTCACATTAGAACTAAAGGCTCAACATATTAATAACCAGATTACATGCTACCTTTGACATTCCATAAGCCTCAGTGCAAAAATAGTATAAATCTCACAAGGGGAGGTGTATAAAAACCTTACATTATTACTTGACATCACACCACACACACCATAGATTATGCATGCTGTTATGGGCTGGTAATGGAAAGACAATATATGTCAATTGTTGTTAAAGCGTTTATGAAAAGCATTTGACGCAGTAGATTAAACAATTATGTCACGCCCTACTAGCTAGTTGTGTCTGATCGGCTGGATCTTCATGGTCTACCCTGGTTTTGTAATCTTTAACAAAACATCAATAAGTAATCCTATGTACACATTTGCATAAGAGGCTAGACCATCATTGTTCTTATGCTAAGTTTCACAGAAGGTTATTGCTGAAGCTTAAGCATGCAACATTTTTGGAAATTAATTAATTTTATAAATCAAAACTCAAATTAGTTTATAGCTATAGCTTAAGTTAAACAGATTCGTATATATTTTATCATTGTATTTTGTTATCCTCAATTCCAGTTGGGGGTGATTCTAAGATATTAACTTAAGTTTTCATTCAAAAAAACAGAGTTCGGGGTTTTAAGTACAACAAGTTTTGGCTCTTATAGCAACATTCAGCTATATATAGCTTCCAGTACGTCACAGTTTGGTCTACATAATGTCTTTTAACTTTTTCATGATGAAGTAAATGACTTATTATTTATTATTATTCTCTGTGACATACTTGTTGCATGGATTTTTTTGAGTGTAATACTAAAAGACTGCCCAGGTTTTAACTGATGTACTTCAACAATTATTAAAATTTGAATTCATTAAGTGTGCTTTAAAATCTGCCATATTTCACAATTCTAGAAAATATATTTTAATAAGAACTCATCAAGACAGCCCATCTTTCGGTTGGACATTTATATATTTATCCTTGCATATTCTGCAAGATCATTTTCACAAAATTTTCATTTCTGTGAAACTCTCTCATTTCGGATATTACAACTTCCAAAATAATCACTGCCTCCCATAAACACCTAAAGACCCACCTTTTAACAATGACTACCTTAAACAAGTACATTATCTTCTGACTTTACAACAATCAATGTCTCCAATAAAAACTTCAAAGTTCACCTTGTACATAACATCTTCTACAAGAAGTACCTTTAAGCCAGCGTTGCAACAATCACTTTCACAACTTAAGGGCACCCTTTTTGGACATCACTGCCTCCTGTAAGCACCTTAAGCCCCATCTCTAAACAATCTCTCCCTCCAATAAACACCTTAAGGCCAGATTTTAACAATTGCAACCTCCAATAGGCACCCACATTTCCCCCAACCCAGTGACAAAGAGTTGAGGGTACTCATGTTTATTACAATTAACAAGTGTATAATGGTATCATATACAGTAGGGATACACATTCTAATACTAAATAAATTTGTACAGGTCCCACAAAGTTACACATGATGTAAATATGAAGACACAAGTTATTTTATAAAGATATATAATGATATAACATTTAAATGATGTACAAAACGTCAGTGTGACCCTTGAAAGTTCACAAGGTCATAATAGGTCAAAGGTCAGACTGAGCTCAGCCTGACCCCAAGGTCATATTTTAATAAAAGGTCAGAGCAAGGTCACAAACAAACATAAAGATTTAGGAACATTAAGGTGAATTTCAATTGGGGCGGGATGGCAGGGAAGCTTTTCAGTGTTTGTCTATGTTACTGGTTCGGGAAACCAAGTAGGAATGATGAGGGTTGCATAAATTTCCCAGCTTCCGTTATAGGGAACAAATAATACAGCATATTTACATGGTTACCTAGAAATACAAGGATTTCCTAGGGTGGTTCTCGCAAAAGGCCCACTTTTTCTTTTTTTATCATTAACAATCATTGCCTTCAATAAGGTGGAATCACCAGGTCTATTTAATGTATATTTTTAAACTCATTGTCTCTTTTTCTCTGAAATGTTCAGGACATTATAATTTGTATATATTAGGGATTGAGAAATCCATTTAGTCCTGTTGTGATTTAGAAACAGTCTCAGTCATTTCAGTTGTGATACAAAACAGTCATATGTGATTCACTTGTGATTTAAAAGAAGTCGGTAGTTGATAGTTGTGACGTATTGTAGAAAGTTGAGTTTCTAAAGTAAATTGTTTCTTGGGAATTTACTGGTAAACATAATAGTGCAAGTTGTGGATTGAACTTGTGGAAGTGATACAGAAAGGCTGTGGATTTAGCATAAAGAATTATCAGTGAATACTTTGGTATAAGCATATTGGTTACACAGTGAGAGCTGTGGATTTTAGCTGTTGATAGTGTTGTGTTGTAGACACAGAAAAAGTTGAAAAAAAAAACTATTTAAGGAAGAAAAGAATTTTCCTTTCCTGACTGATACACAAACAATCTGAACTGCCACACCTTGCATCGTGACAATCTCACTCAGTCTGGGGAAGTTAAATCAAGATGTTATTTTTGAGCATGAGCTCTAGTGAAGCTCCCGCTTCTAGAGATCACTTCTTTTTTGTCTCCGGACTTTCATGAATTATGGCTCTCTCTCTTCTACACAATCACTGTCTGTCTTTTACAGAAATTAAGCGCTGATGGGCTACATTAGTACTGGGATGGTTGACCGCTTCAGTGTACTACTCGTGTCTCTGATGGCTTTGCGCTTGCGCTAGTAGACCAAAACCCAAAACTCATTTGACAATCATATAGCCAAGGTTTGTTATACCTGTTCCTCTTCTCTCAGGGATTTGCAACATATTCATAAATTCCTAATTGTTGAGACTGCAATTCCCAAATACCGTATTCAGTAAGTGACTAGACTACTGTAAACTGGTTTTCCCATCAGGGATTTGCAATATATTCGTAAATTCCTAATTGTTGAGACTGCAATTCCCAAATACCGTATTCAGTAAGTGACTAGACTACTGTAAACTGGTTTCCCGCCATTAATTTTTCCCGACCTCCCTATTTGTCATTTTAACCAAGTTCCTTTATCAAAGGAAATCTTTGTGACGACAGTGTGACTGACATCAATCCTAAGTTTAACCAACCTTGTCCAGGTATAGAAATACATATAGTCACCTCTGCATTTGAAAGGTATTTCGAATTTCTTGACTACATGTTTTCAGAACCTGTGATATTTCCTTCAGGTGCCGAGCTGATACAAGATCTATATTTAGCAAGGTTAATCCTCAAATTGAGGGGCATGTATAATCATTGGACTGGATAGGTCTGTGCTAAACCATTCTTCTGTGTGAATTTGAAACTACATGTCTAAGCTCTAAATAATTAGCAACACGGTAAATTAAATGTAGAGGATTACTATATGTATGATTTTGGTCTGCAAAAGTGAAACGTTTCACAGAATTTTACAAATCCCACGACGGGTTAACTGAAAATGTTCCTTTTACAAATCATAAAATTAAATATTTTGTAGTTCAAATGGTAGCTTACACAATGGTACATGTGAGTAGTGATCTAGAGCAAGGTAAAAGTGTAATTTGACCACATATTATTGAGTTACCTGTAAAAGTTTACAGAAACTTCAAAATTTGAGTTTAGTTGTATTGCAAAAAGTTGGGGGGCGAAAAGGTATCACCGCCCCCCCTACTTTATTGTTGGGGGCGGCTGCCCCCCCCCCCCCCCCAGTTCCTACAATATGCAGGTTAAGGACAATGGTCTTACAGTCACTGATTCCATAAGCAACCAAAGATCCACGTTTAAGCACTCAGTGCTTCCAATAAGAAATTAAAGGCCAATATTTGAACAATCATCGCCTACAATAAGTGCCTTTAGATCCACCTTTGAACAATCATTATTTACAATAAGCACCTTTAGGCTAAACCTCGGAACAATCATCTTTGTAACAATCCTATTGGATAATATTCAAACTTATAAGTTATCTTAGTAAAACCTTGTGTCCTAGATATCTTAGTCATGTCACTTTAAAACAAGTAACTAATTCCCTGCACATTGATTATGATACTTCAAAACAGATACTTCAAGCCATTTTAAACATTGAATAGGCCATATCGTGACAGGTGGTGAGGGTGTGGAGGGATGTGTAGTCTTGTTGGTCAATATTCTGCACTAAACTCAGGCACGAGCAAGTAATTTTCCCACTGCCTTTAATAGATGGCTTGACTGTACATGTGTAGGGTGGACACAAACTTTAGCCACTACATTATATCATCTGTAGATGTGATATTGTACCGATTGCCTGTAAGCAGTACAAATTCTTTGATAAACCATGCCAAAAGTAGTGAAGAGAGTAACAAAAACTATTGAAATATAGATTAAACCAATAAACTACTCCAGCAAACCTTAGAATGCAGTGTGATTTGCTTATTTAGTGTTGCATGGTGTTGTATCAGCACACTCACCTCCCACCTCTGAAAATGCTGGTTCTAACCCCAGACCCAACCTTAATACTAAGTTGGTAGTTGCTTACCGTCGCCTTGCAGGTTACAGTACAGAATCTTGACCAATTAGTATGCAATGATTTCATCTGCCCTTAAAACTACCTGTCATGATATAATCTATGCAATGTGTAGAAAGTGACATTAAACCCAAATAAATCAAATAAAGTGATTTCCTTTATTTTCACAGATACATAACATTTTTCTTTCGACAAATTTGTTTGGCCCAGTTTTCTTTTCAGTTCACAGGCTTGATGTCCAATAAATATTTCTTACAGTGGTATCTACAGGTGTGTACAAAATCCTCAAAACCTCAAAAAAAGGAATTTCCTGTCTCAGTGACACTACTATCACACAAAGCAAACCTGTCATGATATACTGGGTAAAAGTTTCCAAGCCCAGACATTGCAAGGGGTTCCACGGAAACGGGAAAGCAGACTTTGTAAGTACGGCATGATACTGACAGATCATGATGTTTTAGGAAGCCAGTAAGGCTATTCTTCACCTTGTATTTGTAAACGCTAGAGCGACGTAATTTGTGTTATCTACTGTGAGTTACTGTGCCACCATCCCCACCCACCCCTCTTCTGTGATTTTTAATTTTTACCTTAATCTTTATTTGCTGTGGGCAGTTCTACGTATACTTAACAAATTACCAATCAATGCATAAATTACCCCAATTCTGTCCCTTCTCTTATTAATGTTGTAGATTTTGGCCTCTGCTCCGATTTGCATGGGAAAAGCTTTTGAAGGATGAAACTCCCATTTAATTTCTCCTTTTTTGGTGTATTTAGGGGTTTTATAAACAATAATAAACACATCCAATTGGCTGCTGAGGGATTGCATATAGCATCTGCCTTACAGTGAAACCCTGTGCAATAATTCATCGGTACTTTCAATGTATCTTTATTTATTGTTTATTTTTATCATTCATATTTTGACAATAAGTTTACCAGAGGACTGGATGATTCTGAAATCCCTTTGGTCTCCAACATTTGGCTTCTGGCACAAAGGTTGTGCTTAATTGTTACATTGCAAAATCTTAGCACCGTCCTCTCTACTTCCTGCTATAATATTACCTCTATAATGTGTTGAAATGCTTAGTCTAAAACAAGAAATCATATGTCATGGAAGAGTATGCTACAGAAGTAAACAACGACGAGCGAGGGGTTATAGGAGATTTTACAACGCTGAGTGATTACTAGAATCTCATCGTTGTAAAATCTCCTATAACCCCGAGCTCGGAGTTGTCTATTTCTATTTTAACATGACATTTTAGGAGATCTTATAAAATACACTTTGAAGCTGTTTTGTACAAAAATATACAAGATTTTTATCGAAGTGTGCAGTTGAATTATTGGAAGAGCCACAAAATAAAATAACCCTTTTCTTTGTTAAAGATCAATAAACTTTAACACATTCATATCAGTATATTCTATGTTCAAATGTAAGAATCCCTGAATATGTATTTACCATTTTTTGTCTGTTTTGTGAAAAAAATCCAGGCTGTTACTTCAAGTTTTCTTTTCTGCGGAGCAGCATTGTGAGCGATAAAATAGAACCCATAAGGTTATGCGGGGTTTTACGAAGGAATTTTTCGTGCCTTGGCCAATCAGATTCGCAGACACAGCTGTGTCATGTTAGAATATGTTTTTTTGAATGAGTGTTTGTCTTTTTTTCACTTTGTTTATTACCATGATTGCTGAAACACTGAACTAAACCGGGATGTACGCCAAACACACAAGATTTCTATGAATGTTGAATCACATGGGGGTCTGTTGCAAAACTATTAAATGTAGAAAATGAAAGCTTATGTGAAAAACGTAAAGTGAGATTAAAAACCAGGTAGCGTGTTGCCAAAGTACTTGTTCAAATTGACTGAAATAATAACACCACATCAAGAAACAAAGAAATATATAAAACACACAAAAGAAAGTTTTCAACAAAGTTTTTTATATATTTATTTATTCGTCCATCTTTGTTCTTTTTTCCAAGCTTTACATAACAATTGTTTCAAGAGTGATAATATATTTAAAACTACTTTTTTTAATATTTACCAAAACCTAAGTTGATTACAAATGTTGAATGACATTGAATTACACACTGATTACATTTATGTGGAATTTATTACAACTTTATGACACTAAATTCCATGTGGCACATTATTAGTCAATAGTCAGTTGAAATACATTTATGTGTTAATTGCCACCTGCAAACTAACATCTCTTTTCAGTAGCCTTTGGTAAGTGTCTCCCATCTCTCTCTACAAATACGTCCAGTCAATCTTAAGTTTGGGGAACTTGTCAGAACAGGCTGCAAGACAGACATTCTTGGAAGGAGCTGGAATAACAAGTTCATGGAATATGTGTGAGACATATTTATTCATTTATCACAATGACGTGCAATATAACATAGAATATTGCATATGACATCTATTCAAATTGCCTAAATTCTAATGGGTTAAAGGACCAGTTTGGTTATAGACTGGTAGTATAAGGTGCAGGTAGATAACATTGCATGCAGATATATAGCATAAGGTGCTGGTAGAAGACATAAGCTGCAGATTTGTAGCATAAAGTGTAGATATATGACATTAGATGCAGATTTATAGCATAAGATGCAGGTAGAAGACATTAGATGCAGATTTGTAGCATAAGGTGCAGGTAGATTATATTAGATGCAGGTTTGTAGCATAAGGTGCAGGTATGTGACAATAGATGTAGATTTGTAGCATAAAGGGCTGGTAGATTATATACGATGCAGATTTGTAGCATAAGGTGCACATAGATTATATTAGATGCAGGTTTGTAGCATAAGGTGTAGGTAGATTATATTAGATGCAGATTTATAGCATAAGGTACAGTAGATTATAGTAGATGCAGATTTATAGCATAAGGTGCAGGTATATTGTATTAGATGCAGATTTATAGCATAATTTACTGTATAATATAAAAGTTGAAGGAACAATTATGTCCCTTATTAATATTTATGCACCCAATTCAGAAACTGAAAGAAAGTCCTTTTTCAGAGAAATTGAACTTTTCATTAATACCCATGCTTTAAACAAAAATAATTTGATTTTAGGGGGAGACTTTAATTGCTGCCTCCGAGATATTGATAGAAATCCTCCCACTCATCTTACAGATGGGAGTAGAAATAATTTTAAAAATCTTTTACAGAACCACAATTTATTTGATTTATGGAATGAAAATTGTATTGACCAAACTTGTTTTACATACACTGATAAATTTAGGAAAACAGAGAGCAGACTGGATTATATCTTGGTAACCCAAACTTTTCTTGAAAAAAGTAATTGCACCTTAACAGAGCCAGTTAATATACTTTTTGACCATTAAATGTTAACAGCTAATTTTCAGTTGCATCCTCGTAAAAGAGGTACTGACTACTGGAAATTTAATTCAGAATTGTTGAAAGACACAATGTATTGTGAAAAGATAAAATATATAATAAAAGAAGTAAGGCAAAGTTATGAAGATGTGTTAAACAAAAAAGATATTTGGGAATTAATAAAAGTAAAAATCAAAGAGTTTACTATTGTTTATTGTCAAAATAAATCAAAACAACAAAAAAGTGAGATACTAGAGTTGCAGAAAAATCTTGATTTGTTAAATAAAAATGCTACACCAAATAGAGATCATGAAATTGAAGAAAGTAAGATCAGACTTGACGCACTGTTGGAAATACAAACAAGAGGGGCCTTTATTAGATCAAAGGCTGAATGGTGTGATAGTGGTGAAAAATGTAACAAGCTTTTTCTTAACTTAGAAACAAAGAGGCAAACCTCAAATGTAATAGAACAAGTTCAAGATTGTGAAGGCAATATAATAAGTAATGACCATGACGTTTTAATTGAACTTCAAAGGTTCTATGATTCCCTCTTTAAAAGTAGTATGATTAAAACAGGTGACATAACAAACTATTTAAACACAGTTAATGTATCAAAATCGCTATCAATAACTGAGAAAATGAAACTCAATCACCCAATACAAAAGGCAGAACTTGATATTGCCGTTAAGAAATTAAAATCTGGCAAATCTCCTGGTTTAGATGGCTTAACGCCAGAATTCTATAAATGCTTTTGGGAAGATTTATGCATGCCATTTGGTGAAATGGTGGAAACTACTTTTGAAACAGGTAGTCTTCCAGAATCTGCAAAAATTGCCGTAGCTCAACTCATTTTCAAAAAAGGAAATTCTCAGTTGCTCAAGAATTATCGACCTATTAGCCTAACAAACTATGATTATAAGATAATAGCTTTTGTTTTATCAGAAAGAATACAAAAAGTTATACAAAATTTGATTTCACATGATCAGACAGCT
This sequence comes from Sabellastarte sp. h YS-2021, assembly GCA_964017235.1. Taxonomy (NCBI): domain Eukaryota; kingdom Metazoa; phylum Annelida; class Polychaeta; order Sabellida; family Sabellidae; genus Sabellastarte; species Sabellastarte sp. h YS-2021. Next base: position 23,144,997 of record OZ024928.1, read on the forward strand.
TATATAAAGGAAAGATTTATTGGTAATAATGTTAGATTGTTAAGTGATATCATAGACTATTGTAATTTGGCAAAACAAAATGGTATTCTCCTTTCTGTAGACTTTGAAAAGGCTTTTGATACAGTTGAATGGAACTTTATGTATGAATGTCTGAGAAAGTTCAACTTTGGTGAAAACTTTATCAAATGGATTGAGGTATTATATACTGACCCAATAATGGTTGTAAAAAATAATGGTTACTTCACTAAAAAAATAAGATTAACCAGGGGACTGAGACAAGGTTGTCCAATATCAGCCTTATTGTTCATCATAGTGGTTGAAATATTGGCAATTAAAATTCGAAGCAATGATGCTATCAGTGGATTATCAATTCAAGATACTACATTTAAAATAAGCCAATATGCTGATGATTTAACTCTAATACTTTCTGATCTTCAATCTGTTTCATCAAGCATAAATACAATTAAGCAATTCTCAAAGGTTGCTGGACCAAAGCTTAATTTAGATAAAACAGAAGGTTTGCTTATTGGAAACCTCAAAAACAGTAACATTGAGGAATATATGGGTATTTCAATAACAAATAGACTCACAAAAGTTTTAGGAATTTACATTGGTAATACCCAGATACAATGTGAAGAACTTAACTGGAATGGAAAATTAAATAAAATACAAAATACTTTGAATTTATGGATTAAAAGAAACTTAACAATATTTGGAAAGACTGTTGTTGTAAATACATTGTGTATATCAAAGCTTGTATACAATTTCCTTTTAATACCTGTACCGGAATATGTTATAAAGAAGCTTGAAAATATGATAATAAACTTCCTGTTTAAAAGGAGACAGCGTCTAAATCGTAAATGTTTGATCAATACAGTTGAAAATGGTGGCATAAATCTTGTAGATATCAGATGCAAAATATCAGCTCTAAAGGCATCATGGATATGTCGGTGGTCAAATGAAGCACCTTGGGTAGCTTTAGGAAACTATTTCTTACAATGCACTGGCTGTAATTATGACATGTTCTTGAATATGAATATATGTTACAGCAATGACTCTATACTGAAAAAATTGCCAAGATTCTACAAAGAGGCTTGGCTTTCCTATTACTCATGTAGACCTAAAACTGAAATACAAGACCTATCCCCTTATAATTTCTTAACTAGCATCATATGGGGCAATAAATATTTTCAATTTAAGGGAAAATGTTTATATTTTAAAAACTGGATTAATGCTGGAATTGTCTATGTTAAAGATCTCTTTAATTATGAAGGATGTTTTTTATCAGAAAGTGATTTGCTTTCTATTCTTCCAGTGAAAAGAAATTGGATATCAGAATATAGTATAATTAAAACTGTTTTTTCTCCATTAGCAAAATTATTTTGTACTGAAACAGCTCATTATATAAGAATTCCTAAAATGACATTATTTTTTAATGGTAAGAAAATGGTAAATATAAAACATGTAAAAAGTACTGTGTTTTATAATATATTAGTGCAAAACATAGGAACAAGACATTATATGGAAAAACAGTGGAATCTAAAATTTAAAAACAATTATCAAAAAAGCGATTGGCAAAATGTTTATTTAAGGAAGATCAAATCAATTCCCTGTAAAAAGATTGCTGAGTTTAATTACAAATTGCTTCAAAATTTATTAATCACTGGATATATTCTGGGCAAATGGAATAAAAATATATCATCTACATGCACATACTGCAATGAAAATGACACCCCTGAACATTTGTTATTCGGTTGTAATCGTACAAAAAGAATTTGGGAAGATATTAGCTATGCTCTGAAACTCAAGTTAACATATAAACACCTTGCTTTGGGATTAGATGAGGATGGTATGCAAAATATAAACACTGCAAGGAACAATGTCATATCAGTAATTGCTTATGGGATATATTGTACATGGGTTAAATGTGAAGACTCAAAACAGTCTTACAAATATATTAGTCTTAACCAGAGTGTAAAACATTACATATACCATTACAATTGTATATTTCAAGCATGTGAAACAAAGAGGCCTTGGTTCAATATTTTTAATAATTATTGCAATAAGGTCTTATCACTGTGGTAGTATGTAATATAATAGTAATAAATAGTGTTCTGTATCATACTTTGTATGTTTACGCAATGTAAACATAATGCAGTGTAATAAAATAGTAATAAATAACATTCAATATCATACTGTGTATGTGTCTACGCAATGTACAGTCTTGATGGTGGGGTTTGATACTCTCACCCACCCAGGACTTCTAAACTTTTGTTTAAATTGTTTTGAAAAAGAAGAAAAAAGTGACACTATTATATGTACAGTAATATTGTGTAGCATGATGGCTGGTCTTCCTTCTCTTAGACCTAAGGCTGTCCCCCCTGTAGGTGGGAGATTTATGGTTGCCCAGCCATTTTAAGAATTTGCTTTTTTTTTTCTTTTGTTTTTTTGCTTTCTTATTTTTGTCAGAATATTTAGTTAGTTTTTTCACAGTTTATGTGAGTGATTTAAAAGAGCTTTACAAATATAATATCATACTGTGTATGAATGGCACTGTAAAGGGAATTGATGGCAGGTTTGCTACCCTCACCTGCCCAATCCCGATGCACCTTGTTATAAAAGGGTAAATAAAAATATTAGTTGCAAAAAAAAAAAAAAAAAAGATTTATAGCATAAGGTGCAGATAAATCATATAAGATGCAGATATATAGCATAAGGTGCAGATAGATCATATAAGATGCAGATTTATAGCATAAGGTGCAGATAAATCATATAAGATGCAGATTTGTAGCATAAGGTGCAGATAGATCATATAAGATACAGATTTATGGCATAAGGTGCAGATAGATTATATTGGATGCAGATTTGTAGCATAAGGTGCAGGTATATTATATTAGATGCAGATTTATAGCATAAGGTGCAGTTAGATTAAATTAGATGCAGATTTGTAGCATAAGGAGCAGGTAGATGATAATAAATCATCAATGCTTAAACAGTGTTTCACTGCTTACACAAACAGCCTTTCGTTCTTTATGAAAGAATCACATTCGCTTTTTAAACTTCATAAATATGGTAATGTATAAGACTTATCCCATACACAGTATTTGATCTCTATTATCAAAATATTGGAGTTTTCATTCTAGATCCACTCTCATACTTAATTCTTTCATATAGTTTGACAGTAAAAACTATTTTCTATATCACCCAACCAAACCCTTACTCTTGTGATACAATGGAGATGCTACTGTTTCTCACTACTCACGTTTCTGGTAATAAGTCTGTAACTCGGAGCAGCAGCGGGCACAGTCATGGAGGGTTTCCTTCTCTGAAAATTGAAACAGTTATTTTTATTTTTTTTAAATATTTTACGAAATTTGTAATTAATTCAACACAGTATGTAGATATAACTATTCATTTTCCAGGGAGCCAGAACATTTAAAATTTAATATTAGGTGACATTTTATTTACATTTATTTCTTTTTTATCCAGTTAATATATTTTCATGTGCACAAATGTACGGAGACATTTACTATGTCCTTATGAAATGGGCAAGAATGGTCATCAGAAAACATCAGAACTAAAAAGAATCAAAAGCTTTGAGCGATCAGTCGGGGGAGGTAAATTGCACTTCCAGTTAGAAACCACATAATTTGCAAATTGTGAAAAGTTATCATAAAGTTTTGCAAAGAGTCCACTAAGTTGGCGGATTGATATAGTTGTGTGGTAGAGGAAGACATTGCAGAGTAGGCTATCCGGATTTTGTAAATGTAAAGAAGTGATATTTGGAAATAAGACAACCAAATGACACAAATACACATATTTTACAAAGCACTAAAACAAGCAATTTAATGAAATTGATAAAAAAAATAACTGGACGACAGCTGTATTTATAAACGGTGTGATGAACATTTTTAGTTCATTAAATTTATTCAGTTTTGAATATAAAGCTCCCATACTTTGATTTGATAAAATGAAACTTTTCGTTTTGTAAAACAATTTTAAAATTTGGGTGTTTGTGAACACTATCATGCAAGCTTCAGTTTCCTATTAGGTTTGCATGTTGTTTAGGATAGTTCCGTTGCTGTCATCATTAGGTATTGTTTTGTGTCCTTGAGGCCTATTCATACAGTTTTGTGTGGCCATAACAACTTATACTTGAATTTTTGGCTCCCAATCCCATCCTTATAAATGGACCTCATATGTTGGTAGTTCTGTATAGTGATTTTCCCACCCCCTTCAAACCCCCACATGTACATTTTAACTAAGCCTGTGAGAGTCAGTGGCGGTTATTTCAACTTTTACTTAAATCCTCTGGATGATAGAAAAACTGTCCATGTTGTGGCAAATGCGTCCTACCTGACTTACGCACATTGATGAAATCTAATGGATACTGTTTAAATGTTAAATGCATTGAGCCACAAACAAGCCAAGATGAGATAAATATTTTCAACTCATATGTAGCTTGCGGGGCCAGCACAGAACAGTGAAAAGGTAAGTATTTGTGATTCTGTGCGACTTTGATTCCAAAGAGGAATCACTGCTGATCATCACATAGTCACTTTGGGATTATTTCACTGGTAAGGCTTTAAACCCTGTTCATTTAATCAAGAGGTGCTCCTGGTTTGAATTAACTGTTACATATAATGGCACTCTGTCAGTATGTCTTTAAAAAGGACAACGTTATTTTGAGTTCAAATTTCTTTGGTCATATAAAGACATTGAATTATTGATTTATTCTGTATTCTACAGAACTGGTCTAGTTAGTACTGATATGTCTTACATTCTGTTACAGTGATCTGTTTATTGATTTGGGAAAACTCCCTTTTCTTCTGGAACCTTGTATAAAGTTCTTTTCTTGGGAAATGTCTGGACATATTTACATTTCTTTGTAGAACCTTCTGATGCCTGTATTGCTTACCTTCTTTCTAGAAACTAGAGCAGAAGAAAGGGATAAAAATCTGACCATAGTTTGGAGTTTGGAGTTAGTATGCTATGTGGACAGGGTTCTTTTAAACTGGTATACTTAACTGTGTGTCAAGTGCATAAAAACTGCTACATACATTTTGTGGTGAACTCTTATCTTTGTGTACTGGATGTAGTATATGGGTCTACCAAAGAGTGGATTTGCTGTATTTTAGCTTTTATTCACATTGTGAAGCAGACAGCGTAGTTGTGCAGACACTGACCATGTGGATATGGATATTTTGTGTTACTGGACATCAAACAGATCAAAGGACAGAGTGCTGCATAGAGTGGACAAACTTGACTACTAATTAATGACATGGTTAGGACTGTGGTTAGGTCAGATTGGAATTATTATTAAATTGTTATTATATGAATTATTAAGAGTATCTCAGTTGAATGTAATTATTATTTTAATTGTTGAATAAATTTGTTAAGTAAAACTTTGTGACTTTTCCTTTTGTAACTTGAAAGCAACTGCCCTTTGACCGTAGTATAAGAGGCAATGAACTGGTTTATAAAATTGCTTTCTGGATTAAAAGGATCCCATGAATAGGAAGACCCTGTAGGATGAATTCTGTCAGAGTACCCGGATGGGCAAGAAGGACTTTAAGAAACGGTTCTTATTCCAGAAGAGAATATATGATGACACACACAAGGCTGGCCAACATATTCATAGATTTAATTATGTTTACCTTTTGTATATTACTAACACATTTACATGGAATACTGACACATATATATCTAATTCCAACCATTCTACTTTAAACCTTCCTTTTAACTATTTTTAATTGAGAACCACAATTTTTTCAGTCGTATGCTCAGCCCTAGAAATTGCATAGGCGTTTATAAACCATTTTTATTGTAGAGTGATTGTATCCAGAATCACAGATTTGTGGATACAATTGCAAAGTCGCTCGGAGCAATTTTATCAGTCACAAACCCTCCTTTTTACTCAGATAGCTGTCACCCTGAATCATGATGTTTTCCAATCAGTTCCTAGGTTTACAATTGTATCCGCATAAAAAAACAGTCACTTTTTTCCTTCCTTACCATAACCAGCCAATCAGGCACTCACTAGCTTGAGAAAATGTTCTCAACTGCTTTGGAGGGTGCTGTCAGTAGTTGACAAACAGTGGTTTACTTTCCCTCAGGCAAGAATATAAGAATATAATACAAGAATACCACGATTTTGCTCCAAGATGGCCAAGAACAGGAAAATGGTTATCAGGCTGAACACTGACCATTCCTGACAGTGGAACAGCCTTTTTACACATATCCAGCGAAAAGGAAACAGAACTATTTACAAATATTAGAAATCTTCTGTGTTCTTATCTCTGTTGAGTTGAGACATGACCTGGCATTTGTGGCTACTTATGAACAAGGTTTCCCACCTTTTTACAACCCACAAGAGAATGTCAATTTTAATCTTCTAAAAGCTTGGTCTGTCTGAAAGCTATGGTCTTCAGAGATTTCACTAATGTTATGCATGGAACATTAACTTGCGAAGTTGATTACTTTACTCATCAAATGTCACAAGCTGGAATAAAGATATAAATTAACTTCCAGCTAAAAAAAATGTTTTATATTGTTCACAAGACTAAATCTTTAAAAAAATAAGTTTTATTCTTTTTTAAAACTACATTTTTGATTCTCCCAAGGTGAACAAAATGAAATTGAATAATTTTGATGTTGAGGGGAAATAAAAAGGTCTCTATCGCACAGGTAAATTCTAGGCATACGGAATGGCTAAAACATTGGATAGATTGAAACTTATTTTATGTGAAAATTGTTAGTGTGTGATTATTCCTATATCATTCTCTTGCCCCAGGGTCAAAATAAGTTTGAGAATAGATAGTAGAAAGTGAAGTGAGGTGGGATAACCCAGTCTCAACAGCAAATCAAAGTGAAAGACTCCAGTTGCAAATCTTTCCAAGTTTCACAGGATGATTCTTCCATCAATCATAGTAATCTCTTAATTACATTTACAAATGTTAAAAAAAATTATTTAAAAGGCTTAAAATTTACTTCAATCTATATTTCTAAAGCTTAGAGAATATGCTAGCAGTGTTCCAAAAGAAGTTAACACAGCATTATATCTATCTTGTGGATTGTATACTAGGTTCTTCCTTTTATGTTCTGTGCAATATAGATGTAAAATGTAAATGGTAACAGCCTAACCTTTAAAAAAAAGCTTTTAAACTTTCTGAATGACAAATATGGCAGTATCACATCAGTTTCAAAGGAAGGCCTTTCAAAATGGTTAGTGTGTTTAATAAGTTTAAATTAGGTCACACACTTCGCAAATTCTGGTTGGTGCATGTCACAACAGTTCAGTTGAAGTCCAGGACCCCCTTTTCTGTGTGTAACAATTAAATAAATCATGGACTGGCAGTAATTCTTCCATTCACTAACTCCCGCCAAAAGTTGGCTTCATGTGCAAAATTAAAACTTCTTGCCATTCTTAATTTTGCTTTGAATGTGAAAACAGTGGCTTGGATACTTGCTTGGAATTACCTAGTTTTAGTTGATTTAAGATAAAATAACTGTCATGGCCTCGCAGGCTCATTGCACAAAATGTGGATTGAAGCATGTTCGACCGGTGGGCATCAGGTGTAACAGAATTCTTAATCAAAGTGTTCCCATCATTGCTGCTAATTCAAGTGACCTTGTGGACTCAGATGACTCAGATCTCCCTACCCCGGGCCAAAAATCTAGGAACTCAGAGTCATCTACTAATGGAAGTAACCATTCGCAGGCACAAGGGGGCCCATCCTCATCCAGTATGGATAAAAAACTCGACTTGATCCTACAAAGAATGGAGCATTTGGAAAAGAAGAACCAGCAGTTGGAACAGAAAGTCAAACAGAATGTGAAGGGTAAGGCGCGCGTTCGGCACAGCTCCCCCAAACAATCACATCGCTGTGAAGAGGTGTGCAGACCCAAGAAACAGTCAAGTGCACGGAAACAGCAAACGCATCTCACTGACGACTCCTCGGATGAAGACAACTCTCAACTAACCAGCTTCTCACCTTCACGCACGGGGACAGGGCGTTCTTCCCACAGCGCAGTGTCCGATCAATCACAAATATCTCTCAAGTTTCTAAAGACAGATGAGAAGGTACAAAGGAAAGTTCAAAGGCAGTTGGAGAGGCTACAAGGGAGCAGCAGAGGCACCTCCATCTCAGGTACGAAAACACTAAAATCAGGGCTTCTCAGGTCAGGGGACAATGCTGTAAGGCAGGAAATCGCTTGGCCACACCATTACTGTTTTCCGGGTCCAGGGGGACAGCTCCCAGAGTACAAAGATCTCTCACCTATTCAATTTTTTATAGGGTTCTTAGGTTGCCTACAAGAAGAAAAATCAAATACAGTGCGTTCAAATATGATCGACTACGGTAGACATCTAATGCAAGACGCGTTGGAAACAAACTGGAATACTGCCAGGCATGCACACCTTGTGGTGCTGCAAGACATAGAACGCGGCAAACTGTCGTGGAGAAACCCAGATCAGGTTGACAAAGTACGAATTAGGAACACGGCCAGAGTTATTATGGCCAAGAGTACCTCTCAAATTCACAAGCAAAGTAAAACAAGCTCCAAGGACAAAATTTGTGAGGACTACAATGATAATAACTGCACTCATCAATCAGATCATGTCGTAAATGGCCTCATTCACAAGCACGCATGTCAATACTGTTTCGCTCAAGTAGGCAGGTTTTGCAATCATAAACTACAAGATTGCCTCAGGAAGAAAACAAAAGAGGCTCGGGACACTAATAGCAATAAGTGAACTATTTCACTCATTCCTCGCTTCAACCTTCCCTCCCTGCCGGCCCTGGCTGTTGGACAAAGCACACTAGTCTCTGCTTCACTGACCTCGACAGTGACACGAGCTGGCCACACACGTCGCGTTCTTTGTCCACCTCACAAGATCCGAGTGCACTCAGCTTTAACCAAGCTTATGGAGAAGACGACTTAATTGACCAATTGTGTAGCTGTCAACAACATGATTGGTGTTTTATTCATAGCAAGGCCATTGTAATTGACACCACAAGTGAAAAAGCATTTGGGTTCATGCCTTTGTCAATAATTAGACCCCCTTTGTTCAAACCTACCACGGACTTACATAATTGTAACACCTTACAATGGGCCATTCAAGCGCATAGAATTGTAAAGAACACAGGCGAATACAACTACCAGCATGCTAGGATCAGAGTACCCACAGAACTACATATTAACAACTGGCGCCAGTTATGTAGCAATTATCACGACCCCTTACTATTAGATTACCTTGAGTTCGGGTTTCCCCTCTGCATTGACAGATCTAAACTTAAATTCACCGAATTCGTGGATAATCATCACTCAGCAGTAAACTTTCCTCATGACATGGATGCGTACTTCACAAAAGAACTCAGTCACAAAGCCATCGTAGGTCCCTGCATAAATCTACCATTCAAGGTACACCATTCGCCAATGTTATCCAGGCCAAAGGTGAACGATACTCGTAGGGTGATAGTAAATCTAAGCCATCCTTATGGCAATTCTATTAATGACTGCATCTCCAACCAGTGCCATGATGGAATCGTCTTCAATCTGAAATACCCTACAGTGGACTCTATTATTGATGCCATAAGAGAAAAAGATGGGGACGTTCTGCTGTCAAAAATCGACATAAGTAGGGCGTTCAGAAACCTACGTCTGGACCCCTGAGACTACGACCTCATGGGGCTGTCTTGGGATGACAAAACGTACCTGGACATCAGCCTCCCTATGGGGGCAAAAACAGGAAGTGCTCTGTGCCAGCGCGTCACGGACGTTATTCACATCATGGCCTCAAAAGGAGTAACAGTATTCAACTATATTGATGACGTCATTTGCGTGCACGCACGACGTAACGCCCACGAAGAATTCAACCTGCTACATTCACTGTTCGAATTCCTAGGTCTTCCTATGAATCCACACAAAGTTCAGTCTCCCACGACCGAGCTCACTTGCATGGGGATCCAAATCAACGTCGTGGATGGCGTCGCGTTCGTCCCTCAGCATAAATGTACAGAAATACTGGACGCGTGCCGGTTATACCTCACGAAACGTAGAATCACCAGGAAACAGTTGCAATCTCTCCTAGGAAAATTGCTATATCTACACCGTTGTGTGCGTCCCGCAAGAACGTTTGTAAACAGGCTCCTCAATAAACTCAGGCAGTGTCGTACTGCAATCCCAGTGTGTGATGACATGAAAAGTGACCTGCTGTGGTTTCTGCAGTTTATGGAACGTTTTAATGGCAGGACGATATTCAACCACCAAAAGGAACGCATTGACGTGCACGTAGATGCCTCCCTTACAGGAATGGGTGCAATCTGGCAGGAAAACGTCTATGCTGCTTCACGTCCAATGTCCCATACATTCCTTACAAATATCACCCAGTTAGAAATGGCAAATGTGCTGGTTGCTTTACGTTGTTTTTGTCACCTATGGAATTCCAAAGCCATCACAATTCATGTGGACAACAAGGCTGTAGTGATGAGTTTAAAATATGGAAGAATTAAAACCCCATACTCCAAGCCCTCAGCAGATCTATCTGGCTAATTGTTGCTTCGTACGACATTGATATGACAGTCAAACATATTGCTGGAAGTGAAAATTGTGATGCTGACATCTTATCTCGTGTTTTTGAACCTAACAGTAATATTAACAGTCTGTCCAAATACAATAACTATGTATGGTGGCCTATCAATGGAAACTGGTGTATACCAAATCTTTTTATGTAATTGCAGATCCCAGAGTGTCGCAGTTGACAGCCAAGGCTTCCATAAGGCTCAACACTGCCCTCAGGCCACGTACCAGACAAGGATACACTGCTAAACTTAAGACCTTCCTGGCTTTTGTAACATACTACCGACTCTGCCCTACAGATTTAGATGTCATCCTGGCATTCTTGGAACTCCTGGCGCAGGCGGGTTCTCGTGCTCACACTCTGGCCTCATACATTTCCGCTTTGCGTCATTACTTCCAATTATGGGATTGGGACTGCAAGTCCCTCGCGCACAGAAAAACGCAACTTTTCATAAAAGCTGTGTCGTGCAACACAAAGTACATCCCCAGATTCAAAGCCACGCTCTCCATCAGTAACCTCACAAAGTTGGCCACTGCATGTAACTACATCAAGCACGGGCCAGTCTACAAAGCTGCTTTCATGCTCGCGTTCTTTGCGTTTCTCAGAGTGTCGAACGTGGCTCCACCTTCTGCTACATCTTTCGACCCGACTCGTCACATTCTCAGGAGTGATGTAATCTTTGGGAGTCCAGGCGCCCACTTAATCATCAAATGGAGCAAATCCATGCAAGCAGCTTCCAGTCATCGTGTGGTTCAAATTCCAGCCCTCCCTACCTCCCCCATTTGCCCTGTGGCTGCCCTCAAAGCCCTCCTTTCCTATGCCCCTGCCTCCCCCTCTTCTCCCCTGTTCATCATACCTTCACCCTCTGGTTCCTCCATCCTCACAGCACCAATGCTGTCTGCTACACTCAAACGGCTTCTTACAGCCCTCAAGCTCAACCCTGCACACTATGGATTCCACTGTTTCCGGCGTTCTGGAGTGTCCTGGGCTGTGGATAATGGAATTCCTATTCAAAATCTCAAGCTGCATGGTGGCTGGGCTTCGGATGCCATCAACACATACATCAAAGAAACCCCACAAGCTTCAGCTAAAATACCACTAACTTTTCAAAAACTCCTACTTTAGCTTGGGTTTGGGCCTTTTTATGTCTTTTATGTGTAGAATTAACAGTTTTAACAAAGTAGATTTTATTGTGTGTAAATGAAAAGGTTCTTGCCCAAACTTATAATATATTTTAATATATATGCTTAAAAGTGTTTTATTGTGTTACAAACTGAACTTTCATCACCTTGTACATAATAACCTTGTCAAACTGCAGCACAGCTCGTAATAATTGCAATATGATATGTGTATGCCTTCATTGGCTCCTGGCTTGCCTACTACCCAAATCTTGTATCATTATCCCTTTGAATTGGTCCTGGCCTGCGACTGATACGTGGTTTTCACAGAGTAAAAACAGTTTACTTAAATATAGATTTACACAGAGACTGTCAAAATTCTATACTGTTGACAGAACCAACAATAGACTAGAACCTTATCACCAGGGTCATGAATTATCATGAACTTATAACCTTGAATCCTTGTTACCACAGTACAGTATTTTCTCTCCTTAATTTCCATGGCTGTTAGGACTTTATTCACAAAGATTCGTATTCTTAAAGTTAGTCTTATTTTTAGAATTATTCTTAGAATTGTCGTTTTTTTCTTAGAAAAATTCTTAAAATAAGAATTTTTCTATTTACAAAAGTTTTATTCTTAGAATCACACTTATTCTTTGAAGTTTCTAAGAATAACTTTTGTTCTTAGAAGTTTTCTAAGAATGATTTTTCTTCTTAGTTTGGTGCTTTTTCGTAGAATTTTTCTAAGAATAAAAATTATCATTCACAAAACTGTTAGTCGTAGAATATTCTAAGAATTTGATTTAAATTTAAGATTGGCACATAGCATGCTTAGCTTTAGAAAATGTTTACACTGGTGACTATGGTGCAGCAACTGATTGCAAAATGACACTCAGAACAAAGTGTTACGTACTAAGTTGTCCATTTTGTGCACTGTAGTGAAATGCAGGCTATTTATATTATTTTAAAAATTTCTCACTTTATGTTCACAAATACCAAGATCAGTATTCACAAAGATTCGAATATTTTTTCTTAGAATTACACTTAGTCTAAGAAAAAATTCTAACCTGTGCCCACATTCCTTTTTACTTTTATTCTTATGATTATTGTTTTATATAATTATTTTGTGAATAGGTTTTTGTTTTAAGAATAAGAAAATTTCTTTGTTTAGACTTTTTGTTAGAATTTAAGTGCAATTCTAAGAATAATTCTAAGAATCTCTTTGAATACAGGCCCTGGTTATTATCTTCAGAAAATGAATCGCCCATGGTTATTGTAATATTTATTAAAAGCCTGGATTACATTTCGATGATGTCGATTTTCATCTTACCACATTGATATCAAAGATGATTTAAGATTTAGTGACAGTGGCTGTCATTGATTTTATTCTTTAGGAACAGTGGCTCTGTTATTTAGGATCAATACTGTATCATTTATGAAAAATGAATATATGAGAATATACTAGAACCAATGACACAGCAAGGCAGTATGTGTTATCAATTAGATTTTGCATTTGTCACACCACACTCTACAAACATCACAAAGTATATCAAGATATGCCCTCACATGACGCCCCTGAGCTCACTTCTACCTTTACTATTATTTTGATTATAACTATGACACAAATTCACTTGCATTATGACGTAACAACTTGAAATAGCAAATTTATACACTATAGTTTTGCTCCTACATTTGCTATGCACAGTCTAAGGAATATCTTCATTACTCTGGAGAGATGCAAAAGTCACATAGCAGGCAACAAGAAGTGCAGGCGAACAGGCAGACATACTCAAATGTAAGCATAACCTCACCTCCCTTAACAATAGTAAAAAATCACAACTTACCAGGACAGTTGTCAAAGTCATAGACAGAACTAAAACACTGGTAGTTGCCGCTTCTGGCACTTGCTTTTGGTTGCACTTCATAAGTCACCGGAACTGCAGATGTGAAAACAAATACTGCCACAACTGACAGTAATCCAGACAAAACCACCTCCTTAGTAAACATTTTGTGTTTTCTTAATAAATGCTTTGTCCAGTAATAAATTTGCACAGATAACCTATCTTTATACTTTTATTTCACTAAAGAAATATTTACAGATGTATTGTAGTCAGTATATATACTTCAACTTGACTTGAATAAACAAACAACTTGTCTTAGTTTTGAAAATTTCAAATTAGATTTCTAACAGATTATGTTGCTGTTACATTAAATGCATTCTCCAGTGCTATCTTTACACACAAGTAAGGCTTTGATGCAGCTCTCTGGAAATGATTCCAATTTGTCCCCAATAAGATGCAATTGTGCACCATCCACACACACAATGATTTTGGCGAGGCAGTGGCTATTGTGTTGGAGGCAGGAAAGTGAGGAAACTGATCTATGTGACAAGCCAATTATTTCTACCAGTAATAAGGTGGTCTTATATGGTTTTCACTTGTTTTGTGTATAGCTCTGTTCTAACACTTTGGATATCTTATTGTTTTCTGTAACTTATACATGCTGGTCAGGGTGAAGTCCTAAACCTTCAAATTATTTTAAAAACTACATAAGATAAAGCCATGGGTGCTTGTGGTATCGAGTTCACCTTCAAATGAATAAAAGATGTGGAAAAAGTGTGCTAGAAACAGATTCACTGTAACTTAATTAAAGAAGTTTTTGTACTGTACTCGAATGTCACTTTCTTTTGTGAAGATTGGTTTTGATTAAAAAACTGACAGCTATGAAAGGAATTTATAATTAAATAAAAATGAGAAGGAATATTAACTTTAAAAAAACATTACTGCTAAATAGATGAATTTTTGAAATCGGATCTTCTCTTCTATTGTAGCTAAAACTACTGAAATTAATATAGGTATTTCGTGTATTTCTCAACATTTCTTCCCACCATATCATAGCTGGTTCGGATTTCTCCGAACAAACAGCTTTGATATTTTATTATCTTCAGCTGAACAAAGCACCTCAAAAGAGGCAGGAAAGTAAGCGATATTGTATGAGCCTTATTCTAAGTTTTTTTTTTTAAATAATGAAAAAGGTCATCTGAGTGCTTATACCACTGTTCCGTTATTATAAGTTCCCATATGGTCCTAGGTGTGATTTTAATGGTCATAGGATTTATCTTTTCAGCCGTGAAGGTTTTGGAACGAAATTGCAGCAAATGAAGACTTTCATAGAAAATATTAGATGCCATGTTTAAAAACCTTTTGTGAATGCTCTCCCGAATATGCAAACTTAACGTTTTTGTTATCAAGTGGCCAGAGTGGCACAGTAGTAACACATCCCACTTCTTGTTGATGTTGGTGGACCGTGTAGTTGTTGCTCAAGTAAGGTTTCACATTGACTGGGGTGGTCTTGGTGGCACATTCCAGTTGGCAGGGGCTGCCCTGTTGTGAATTTGGAGTGGGATACGCTTGTCATAGTCTGGGGGTGTGCCCGCTGCCCTGGTGCTCCTTGATCTGTTGGCCACCTTCAACACCATTGGCCATGACACACTTCTCACCTGTCTGTCAACAAGGTTTGGCTTTACTGGAGTTGTCATAAGGTGATTTACAACATATCTCCTGGATCATTTTTAATATGTCAAAATTGGCTCAATGATCTCCGAATGTTTCAAACTAAATTTGGGGGTACCTCAGGGCTCTGTTCTTGGTCCTTTGTTGTACTCTCCATACACTTTCCCCCTTAATCAGGTAATTGCAAAATATATGGATGTCAAATACCATATTTATGCGGACCACTCCCAGTTGTTCATCCATATAGACTTATCTTTATTATACCAAAACTAATATTTTATGAGCTATGACCTGTCTAGTCCAACCTTATGTCAAAATACAGATGGGTGGTTTGGTCCCAAGAGAATATTAATCATAGCAGTGTCCCTATGACTGTGTGGCATTGATGGGGTTTACTGTTACGGATAGACCTATGAGTTGTAGTAGTCGGATAGAGGTCGTAGAGACCAATCTTTTCAGTTGTAATACTTGTTTATTTAACTCAGGGGAAAAAATGCCTGATTTGTTAGGTTTTATTTGCCTGTCCCCTTTTTTACACAAGGTGAGTCACAAGAACACCTTGAGTGGAATGTGTATCCCTGACAGGGCCAAACGTAGACATCATAGCCGAAATGGAACCCTCAACTTCCCTGAAAATCAACAAATTTGATTCACTGTTCCATAAACAGCCACAATATGGGGATGTCTAGGTAGTTTTCAGGATGATCTTGGTCAGCTTCGGTATGGATTTTAAAAAGATGTAATAACAAAAACAGAGGTAATAATAAGGTCAAATTGACAATGGTGAAATCAAGTGATAAACAGGCCATTTCAGAGCCTAACCCCAAAATTAGCCTTTCATTACAAAACAGTACAATTCCACACAGATTAGAATGTCAAAGGCTAGACATAAAGTGGGTGTAAAAGACCCACACATAACATAATATAATATTAATATAACTTACCAAAATACATATAAAACACATTGTAAAACTGTGCGCATTTGAAACAGAATTGTAAAAGTGTGCAATTTCAAACGCAATATATTATGTTAAACTAAGTATGCTACGACCAAAATGCAAAGATATCAAATAACCGGTGAGAAAGGGCTGTGAGAGACACCGGACCTGTGAAAATGTATGGTGGTGATTACCTGGAATAAGGTGGTGGGGCAAATTCATGCTCTAGAGTGGAGGCTGAGGGAATTGTCCAGTTGAAGTTCAAATTCACAGGGAAGTTTGGTAGTCAGAAGGGCATAAAGTAAATTTTTAAGGTGGGGAACAGTGATAAAAACTAACTTACTGCCACTGTGGCATAAGCTGAAGTGTTTACATAACAATAATATGGAACTCTAGCTTTAAATGTGAAATAGTGGCAAGCAGCTACTGACAAGTGTGATAAAGGGTCGGGCTTCAGAGACCTATTTACAAACCGACAAGTGTGAAGGGGAATTAAATGTATAAGTATATATTAACTTTTAAGTACCAGCATTTTTATCTGAGATTAGTGTAGTTAAATATTGGTGTAGAGATACCAGTCTTCAGCCTTTTGTTGTTGTTTGGTGACAGAAACTACCAAACATTGTTACAGGTAAACAGGTTACTATTCAACTGGTATTTTATCAAAATACGAGAGCTCAGAGAGTGCAGACCTCCGCCAATGACCAGCAAAATCATTGATCTGTTTGCAGATAATTCAGAAAATATGTCAGATCTATGTAACAGAAAGACCTGATTACAGTAAAACAAATTAATGAAAATCTGTGCAGTATTTTTTTTGTAATCTTGCTAAAATACAAACCTAATCCAACAGTTAAACTTCATTTGTGTGGGTAACAGCATATAATCTGTCTCTCGCTTACGGATACGTTGCACCTTAGGATCTACAGTTTCCAGATATTAAGCGGTATAACAGTTGAATTAGGATTGACTATTTCATACTTTTTGCTCCTAAAAGAGACCCTTGTAACTGAGTAATTCACGTTGAAGAATGGGTTACCTGGAATATCCACCCCACCACACTTCTCCAGGGTGTATTTTCAATACAGCTTGTGAGGGGTTGTAACAGCTATTTGAAACATTTTTAAAATGCCGTTAAAAACCCAAATTACTTTCTGAGTTGTGTTGGATCACCCCCAAGGCCTCCTTCCAAATAGCAAATCTGATAAAATCACACCAAAGACATAGTACAAACATACAAAGCTGATGATGAAGCAAACATAGACGAGATCATTCAGTTGGAATAGCTTGTGAATCCATCATGGAAAGCTGTCAGCTGGCTATAATACTAACTATGACAATCCTAGTAGCATGGAGAATTTTATACTTGGCAAATTGTTCTCGGTTTACTGTATATCTTTTTGCTGTTCACAGTAAAGCAAATATCCAATTATTCCAGTTCCGTGTGGCTATTAAAGGATTGAATAGATCCGTCCAACACACTGCAAAGGTGGAATTACTTCCCTTTACAGAGATAGGGTTTTTAAAAAGATATCATTAACATGGAGTGTGCTAACAGCCACCTCCGTGACAGCTGCCAAAGTGTAGGTGAGGAACTCAAATAAATGCAGGGGGTGATATCAATCCTTTGTGTTAGAGATAAAGGTTTAAACTTACGAACAAAATATCTAAAGCCTTCTAATAGTAGAAATGACTTTTTCTAGGGAAAGGACCTCATATTTGGTATTAGTAGTTTCAGTGAAATGATTTATTATTACAGTTTTGAAAATTACAAGAGAGTTTGTACGTGAAGAAAATGATCAAGTTTTAAGACTTAGAGAGTATAAAGTACAGTCTAATTATGTAGTTGCTCCACTATCATGAATGGCTTTGGAGTACATCCAAGTATGAAGGATTTTTGCAATTTTTGCTCATTCCCGGTTAGTTTGGAATTAACATCTTTGGATTCCAGTACAGCTGGTGTCCAAATTCTTCACTGTGAACTACTCCTGGCTACCTTCCAGCAAACCACCGGAACATTAAAGAGTGGTTCCCAAAGGTAAAGAATGTGTCACTAAAAGATCTGCGATGGCTAAGGATTGACATAGAAGCAACTCCTGGAGTGATCTTCTAATGTTCAGCATTTATTAGCCAACAAATTAAAGTAGTTTGTTGCTTTATTTTGAAATCAAGTCAATGCAGAATTATTAGGGAATGACATTTGAATGTCCTGTGTGACATACAGAGATACATGAGAGTGTTACTGGAACCTGAAAACATGTGTACGGGACAATGGAAGGCCCCTTTTAAGACAGGAAATGCAGTTATCACAAAGTAGCTCTTCTGACTTAAATAGGAGTTACATTACTTTACGGGGGGGGGGGGGGGTCATTCATTCTACTTAACTTTGGGAACGTCACAGATTCAACAAACCTAACCAAGCCAGAGTGTTTACTGAATCGCAAACAGAATCGGACTTTTTAAAAGTTACTTGTTCAATTTTACACCCTTCCGTTTCCGGTTTTCTCTGAAAGATGGGGTTGGCTTTGCATTTTTGAACAAATCCAAATTGGATTAACCATATAAATGATGCGTTGTTTAATATTATTCTTAAGGTGCTTTCACATTTGTCTATATGAATAGACGAATTGCTTCTAATTGCCAAGTAAAAATTGTGACGTCATAGTAGAGACAGATATTAATGTAGTTCTCATATGATACAAAGTATACCTTGTCGAATAAGTGTGAGGTGAGAAAAAACTCCAAACAACTCTGGATTGTTGTTTGAATAAATGCTGGACATTAAAGATCACTCCAGGTGTTGTTTCTATGTCTGGTGAGAGATGAAACATGGCGTTAGGCACAGACTGATAGCTTTATTTTTTACAAGGTTGTATTTGAGCAGTATGCAATACTCAATGGGAAACCTGTGTAGATGGTTTAAGACTAGAGTCACATGACTGAACCTGTTTTAGCCTACACACAATACAACATAAGATGTTCTGAACTCTTTGGAGTTTATAATGAAACTGAAAGGTGCGACAGAAACTTAATCTGGTCATGTTGAAATAGAAAGTAAGCTTGTAAGCAATAAAAATTAGCTTTTACAGTTCAAGTACCAAATATGGTAGTAAAATAAAGAATTATTTGCTTACTTTACTGATTACTTAAAATTGTGTAATGTTCTCATCCATCAAAGGGTCCGAGACTACGTAACTGCCTTTATTCACCAAAATTGATATTATTAGAATTACAATTATTTTACAATATGGGTTTATTGACATAAGAATAACAGTCATTGTCTAAACAAAAGTTTAAAAAATAACAGTGTCTAATTTCCAAAAAATCTTCAAACTCTAAAGAAAAAATGACAACTCAAGATATATTCCCATATGGAATTATATCATATCATCTTAAGTTTGTACAGAACCACCTAGAGATGTTCTCTATAATATCAAGGTGTTTGCCTCAACTCAAGATCCCAAGTTTGTGCACAGACAATCTCGAGATGTTCCAGATCGCGAGTTGGAGCCTAGATTTGCTCAAATCTTTGTATTGGTATCCATCATTGACTTAAACCGTTAAATTTAAATTGGAAACTTACAGAAGTTCATTATACTTCCATCATTCTGAAGTAAAGAAGGATAATCTCTGAAAATACATATGTCTGGGTTGTCTGTTTCTCCAAAAGTCATACAGTACCCATATATTACACAAATAACAAAATGACTTGGTAAAAGTCTAGTTGGAGCCTAACATATATACAAAAAGCAAATGCATTAGCAGTGTTGTGGACCAAAATGAATCTATTGTTTATGGAAAAATTTGTAGTGGAAATAAAAGTTTGGAATATCTCCCAAAAAACACTATTTTATTGGACAGAGTAGCAGTAATTTTAATGGGGGTGTTCCACTGGCCCTACAACTCTAGGGTTGGTTGCAAAAGTAGGGGTTCGGGGGACGCAAATCCAGAAAAAAAAGCACATGAAAATTTTGGGTCAGTTTCATCTTCATTTCAGGACATAGTACATTTCGGTGCGTCTGGATCAAGGTTCCGACCTGAATTAGGATCAAGATGATTTTCTCCATGACAACAGGGGAAACTACTAGGACAAGCTTTAAATCCCTAACAGCCATACTGACAAACAGACAGGACTGGAGCATTTTTCCGACCCATCCGGACTGCACTGATTAATTTCCAGAGTTGGGATTGAGAGTCGGGATCAAACCAACACTACAAAAACCCATTCTGGTTGCTGTAAATCATCATTTGTCACTGCAAAGATGCCAACTACACATCAGAGAGACTTTGTACAGAAGCTTAGGTTTTTGTTGAGTTTAATATTTTGATTTTCATCATGATTTGCAGACAGAAAAGGACACATTTGAACCCAGGACCAGCACCTGCCCTACAGCCTGCACCTTTACCACAGCCACCACCCAGGAGAAGAAGAAAACCACAAAACCCCTGGGTCATGCCCTGGATCCTTCAAGAAAAAGGATGCTAGAGCAACCTCCTTGCCGACCTGAAACACACTAATATCCCAGGATACCAGAATTTTGTAAGGATCACACCTGCCTTTTTTAACTCATCAAAGAACACATACCACCGCCGCATCAAGAAGTAAGTCACCAATTTCAGGAAGCCCTTAGAAGTTGGATTGAAACTGGCAATACCACTTAGACACTTGGCAACAGGAGAGACCTACTCTTCCTTGCAGTATCACTGACTGGTTGGCCAAACCACCATTTGTAGGTTTGTCCCCCAGGTCTGCCAAGAGATACTTGCTGAATTCCAGGACTAATATTTGCGCTGCCCTACTGACCCTGAAGACTGGAAAAATGTTTAGAAGTTCAGAACCAGATAGATTGTCCCCCATACTGTAGGAGCAATAGATGTGAAGCATATCGCAATGATGAAGCCAAAGCAATCTGGGAGTGAATATTACAACTGCAAGGGCTTCTTTTGTCTGGTGCTCCTATCCCCGGTCAATGCAGAACACAGATTCCTCTGGGTAGATGTTTGGTCGAGTGGATCTTCATCAGATGCATAGATTTTTACCCGAAGCAAGTTATGAGAGAAGATAGAGGATGGCACCTTGGGACTTCCGCCACCTGAACCACTGGGGGAGGGAAGGCCAGATTTTCACTATTACTTGCTCGATGACGACACCTTTCCCTTGATGCCATGGATGGTGAAACCCTACAGCAGAAGACAATTCACAAGGGAAGAAAGATTAGCCAACTACAGGATCTCCAAAGGCAGGAGGGTGGTGGATAATTCTTTTGAAATTTTAGTGAGCAGATTCAGGCTACTACTGGGCACATGTAGAAAAGACCGAAGGTTGTCAGAGACATTGTTTTTACATGTGTGGTGTTGCACCACATGCTGAGGACACACCAGGGTGGAGCAGACAGGAATCCAACCCCAACAAATAATGTAGTGACCCTAGAAAATGAACAGGTGGTGTATATGCCAGATGACAACTATAGGAATCCTTCAAGGGAGGCCAAACATCAGTGAGGCCTAGACTACTTCAATCACATGGGGGCAGTGGCTGGGCAGGAGGAAAGGATCTGAGATGTGTCAACCAAATACCCTGGGAGCAGAATTATTACCCAATTATTCCAAGAACTTTTATTTAAGCTGGTGTTTTCCAAAGAAAATCCAATCCATTTCCAAGAAGTTTCCAAACTATTTCAAACCAAATCAAAAGTCCCCTAAGACTGGTGAAAAACTTCAACCTAAATTATGTAAGAATGTCCCCATTAAAAGTCAAAATTTGTAAATCTTTAAAGAAAAAAACTTTTTTTTTCAAATTTTTTTCTGACAAATTTGCAAGATTTTTCAAATCAAAATCATCAAAATTGGAGAACCGCAAAAAATTCTCAAAGGCCAAAAGTCAAAAGGTAAGATCCAAATGTCAAAATACTTTCCCCAAATGTCAAATCTTCTTAAATCTTCTAAATTTTTTTTTTTAATTTAATTTTTTTTTCTAAGCTCAAATTCTGTTAAGTCCATGTTTGAAAAATTTAAAGTTTTTTTAACTTTAAATTTTTATTCACTCACACACTCAGTCACTCATTTTGTTTTTTTTTCAGTTTGGGGGTGTTTGGTAGTGTAATGCTTCTTGTGTTGGGATTTTTTTTAAACATGCAGCTGCTAAATTGTTTTTGAAAGGTTTGGGTGGTCCTGAAAAGGACCTTTAAATGTTTTACAGCAGTGGTCCTGAAAAGGACTAATTGTAGGCAAGTGCAGTGGTGCAGAGGAGGCTGAAGTTGGACCGGTTGCTGCTGATGTTTTTGTGCGGTGGTGGTTGGAGTAGAGGCAGCTTGTCGATGCGTGTTACTTGGTGAACACAATTGAGGTGTTTTGATCTGTTGGTAGCTCATCATTGACTGTAGATTTCCAAAGAAGCTAGAGAGTCCTGATATGTTGTGTTGACTTTCTTTGCCTGTGGCAGAGGCAACTGATGGTGGGTTGAAGTGTTTCATCAGGGTTATTGTGAAAGTAAGCAGTCTTGAAGACCCAGGTTGTTGGTTGTCAAACTATGAAGGAACTTTGCTGCCCTCTGAGTTGCCGCTGTCCTTTGGTTGCCACTTGGCTCTGCTGAGCGGGTTGGATGACCTGGCTTGCTGATATCTGAGTCTCTGGGATGGTTAAGATGTATTCCCTTATAGATGGTCCTGATTGCAGTGGCTGTTGAAATGTCTGTGGCACAAATATCGAAGTTGCTGGGGCTCACAGCTCCTATCCTCTGCCCTCCTGTGGATGCCGCTTAGAAGTTTCACAGCCTCGTTTGAATCTTTGAAAGTCTTTATCTTCTAAGACCTCCACCTCAGATGCCAGGTAGTTGCAGAAGGCTGTTCTGGTGGCTTCTTGCCTTGGTCCGAGAAATGATGGCAGCATGGTTTTCATCTGTGCAAACTGGTCCATGACCTGCTGGTTGACCGAGGAATGCTAGGAAACTGTGCTGGGGGCTTGTAACTGAAGGCTGTATTGTTGTGTCTGATTGCATGTTGTTCTCCATACTATCAATGTCAATTGAACCTCTGGAGATGTCATAAGATGAGGCAGCGGATGCACTGGCTCCTCAGGCTGGGGACTTGAAGACTGAAGATTTGCTGAGTCCCTTGTGTCTGATATGTGCCTTCACAAAGTTCAATTTATCCTGAATCCAGTTGTGCCTCTCTATTATTTATTTTGGAGCCAGACTTGGACTGCGTGAGTTTGTCATAGACAATCCTGTGGGATTCAAACCACGTCTTGCAACTTTGACAGACTGCTTGCACCTGTTGGTGAACCTTTCTCAAAGGCATTCCTTCCTGGCCTTGGAGTGTGATTTAGATATGCCCGCCTCTCCTCCACCCTCTGTATCCATTTCTATGTCATGCTTTTCTGCCACTCCTTCCTCTGCTGAGTGTGTAGTTTCCTCCCTCCTGGCTTACTCCCTCTGTTTCTGTGCCTCTTCCTCCCTTTCTCTTGCCTCCCTCTCCTCCCTCCTCCTCTGTATAACAGCAGCTGTATCTCCCTTACTCAAACTCTGTAACGTGTGTCTGTCGGGACTTCTACCTTCCTCATTCTTCTGTCCTTTTTAGAACCCATTTTTTCTTTTAAAGCAGTGTTTGTAAAAAATCAAAAGCCTATCAACAAGTCAGCCCAACTTGTATCTAAGCACTAAATATTAGTTGATTTTAAAAAAACAAAGGCCTTATCTTAAACACTGCCAGATGTAATCAATCAGATGCCAGATTCCAAATGATGCATTGTGACTCGCCTTATATGACTGACTCGCCTTATATAGTCATAGATTTCATAACTGACAAACCGTGGGTCGGTAAAATAAAGCCGGCTTGTCCCACACACTTGCCGGCTTGTCTGTTGCTGTAACCACCTTGTCGGTTTCTGTTTACAGCTTGTCGTGATGTGTTCCTGGCTTGTCCTCATAGGATGTTACAGACTCTATGGTTTAAGACTTGGGAACTTCCCGTCTTGGCAAGAAGTGCCCAAATCAGGTCGGTAATAATTATGACAGGCCAGTCAAATATATTTGGTTGGTGTGTACGGCCTGTCAGGAGGTGGTGTTCAGGTACTTAACCATGACAGGCTAGGAAGTTATTCCAAACAAGATGGTTCCAGTATAGGACAAGACAGGAAGTGTGTTGGACAAGCCGTAGAGACACACGACAGAATGGGTACCAGGTGGGCAGAGTCAAGGTCCGGGTGCAGAGTCGGTGAAATATCAAACATGTTTGATATTTTGCCTATCCACCATGACAAGCCGGGAAACTGCAACCAATCTGAACTGACTCTGTAAACATTGCTCCTGACACTCAAACAATATATATGTAGTTACTGATTAGTCAGCTCCATTGGAACACTCCCATAACTTTTACGTAATGGACAGATGATAAGTTTTGGTGATACACCTGTGGAATCTAAACAAGGTCCGAAGTGCCTTAGTGGGTTACCTAATTATGCTGTTAATCACAGGCGATGTCTCTGTGTGGGTTCACTTCCTCAGGTGGCAATGCTGAGGGACTGCCCTAACATGATCCTGGATCTTGAACAGGATTGAAAGCACTAACTTCAACATTTGTATAATTTACATTATGGGAGCATTATACCCTTCTGTTCGTTGATTTTTCCTGCTGTTATTAAAATTATCTTTAACAGTTACTAACTATTATGTCAATGAAAATCAATTTATGATTATTGGAAGACATAATCACTATTTAACATGAGTATCTGTCATGTTAAAAGTATACATACAAGTTACACACATAAACTTTGAAACCAATTATCCTTTACTGGAGTTCCATGCAGTATATTTAGGAATTCTCATTTTGAGGAAGTAGTGTCCACAAAGCACTCATATGAGATTTGAATTGACCATAATGTACTAATACAATTTGTACCAGAAACATGTGGTATGAACTTGTTAGAGTACATCAATTTCAACAGCTGAAGTACACGTGCCATTCAATATCACACCGTCACATTCGGACAAGCCCGCAGCATTTCCACTTGTGGGAGTTGAACCCACACAGAGGTGACAGCCTGTGATTAGATACCAAATTTTCTAACCATCACGTCACCAAAGGGCATCTCAACAGCTAAAGCCATATCAGTGCAGATTCTCAGTAAAGTCCATATGTTAAGCAATGCTCGAACCCACCTTAATAAAGTTGAGAATCAAGTAATTGAACACTGAATTTGTTAACTACTCAAAGTTGACATTGTTGTCTAATTCTAAAATGGTATAAATAAAATTAAAACCTATATCCATGGCTTTTAATTTTGTAAGTGGAGAATATTAGAATCCACCTAGACTGGTTCGTCTATCACGAAACTGGTGATACTGGTTACTAAATAACAAGGCCCAGTCATCCATTCCTGAAAAGCAGCAAATTTAGCCTGTGTGAAAAAAGAAACATTAGTTTTGTTTGTTGCATACATTTTACTCCAATTACAGTGCCCTACTCACCCTGCATAGACAAAATATCCACGCTGCGCAGAGGACCAGTTGGTATATATACTAAGCAAAAAAGAGAGAATGTAATATATTATATTTTATACTTCATGAACTTTGCGTTTGATTTTTGTTTAAGTATATAAAAGAATGTCTCACATTCAAGTGGGAAAGCTGGTAGTTGGTTGCCAATGGTCGGCAGTTTACAGTACATAACCTTGACCAACTGTATGTACTGGTTTCCTCTACCCTTACAACTACCCGTCGTGATATGACGTGTACTGAGTTGAAAGCGATGTAAAACCCCAAATAAACAAGGCCAAAAGGAGTTTTGGTCCCCTAGCGTGAGCCCAAAGCCATCAGAGACACGAGTAGTGCACTAGAATTTACGAAAGTCTGGGGACACAAAGAAATTCAAACTCAGACACATCCCAGTGTTGGTCTAGATCTCAGACGGTCACCCATCCAAGTACCAAAAATTGAGTATAGATGTTGGATGAAAAAAAACCTAATGCTACAACGCACTCTTGCAGATGAACCCATGTAGGGTTCCTGTGGGTACACATTTGAGTGGCACTCCATATTCGGCGCTCGATCGTCTATAGGAATCTATACCAACCGTCTAATTTATGCTGGCGTCGAAGGTCAAAGTTGAGGTTTTACGTCCCGTTGAACAGCCAGAATTTATGTGTGTTTAATATTTGTGTAGCACAATGGTTGATGTCCCACCACTGAATTTTAGGTCCAGGACCAAAAAAAGATGGATGAAATGTAACAACACATATCCAGCATGATCCATTTTATTGATTTATTTAGAACATCATGTTATGATATCGCAGCCATTTTAATATTAAATATGACTTTAGTTTCACAGCGAGGAGATGTATCAAGACAACAGCTGCCAGGTTGTCTGGACCCCCGTTTACTGTTGTGCTGCTGGGAAAAAACACTTATTTTAAGAAACTGAACTGTTTTTGTGAGGTTTTTTTTTCTTTTGTAATTTCGAACTATAAACAAAGGCACTACTTCAAATTCCCCTTATTTCACAATATTTCCTCCAACCATTTAATAAAGACAAAACTGATTCATTCACTATAATTTACAGTAATACAACGCACTCATGTTGGAATTATATTGTCTATAACGCAGTAATGTGTTGTTAACCACAATCAGCTGTTTTCTGGTCCAAATTTTGGATAGCAGTATCTTGCGAATATGGACATCAATACATTTATATAAGCAGTTCTTTGGTACAGCCCCCCAATGTGCCTTACGATTGACGTCAGTAATATGATTTTTATTAGTAAACTAAATTGCAAAATTAACGGGTGTTATTTATAACAGTGTTAATTAGTTTACCCATTCTAACAAAACATGTGACACAACAGAACTTTCATTCACAAAATAATGTGAACAATATGGAACACAAAACAGCAAACATTGTTAGCAAACAAGTATATGTAACTAATTTGCTTCTCTTATTGCAAAGGCTTGGTGGTGAAACATCACCCCAAAGTGTCATTAAATAAATACATATTTGGACACAACGTACTTGAATAACTAAAAGAAGTAAAAACAAAACCTTGTGATATCATGTTTCAGTGTTTAATTAATTAATAACGGTTATAAACTGGGGCCTTTATGTTCCTGATAGTAGATGGTGTTATTTTAGGAAAGACCTTCAGTATTTCCCGCACATATTTTCAGCTGGCTTAGAACTTATGATCATAGGTTGAAGCCTAATTATCATGCACAGGGCTGTTAGCTATCTTTGCCCAATCATATTCCCCTTGGATGACTGAATTCTGGATGACTGACCATCTTGTTTGTGGGGGGAGGGGGGATGTTCGGAGAGCATTCAAGAGATTCCTCAATTACTTCCGCAACTTGTGAGTAAATTATATTTTTAGTGAGCAGTTTCCGAATGAATTTGTCACTCGAAAAAGTTTTGAATCATCATAAGTCACTTCAGTTTCATTGAAAGAGCGGTTCCTATGCTCGTCCGATGTCTGTTTTTTCTAGTTATGTGCTGACATACAAACTGACAAACGGGTGCAACTACAATACCCTTACCCCTCCCCTTAAGAGGATAAGTGGTAATAAAGGACATTTCCCAAAATAGGGTGATTCAGGTAGACTTACTCCAAGTCTTTGTATATCTTATTCCACTAAAGCTGACATACATTCTTGACAATCATTCTTGAATTTCATTATCTTAAGTTGGGCTGATATGTTCTAGCCCATCTTAAGATAGGCTACCCAACTTAGGATCCTAAGTTGGGCTATAGCCCATCTTAAGATGGGCTGACTCCTAAGTTGGGCTCCAACAAAATCATTATGAATCCATCTGATGGGTGGGGATCCTACTGTCTGATGAAATACAAAATTCTAGGAAAAAGTTATTCAGTTCTCATGTAGTGCCTAAGACAGAAGGAAAATATTCAAAAAGGTCTATGATTCAGGACATGTTATCAGAAAGGTGAGAATAAGGTAACTTGTTTCTTCTTTCAACAATCTTTTGACATATCTGGGAACATATTAGTATCTGCAATGTTAAAATATTATCAAAGATGTTAAAACTTACAGAAAAAGTAGGGGCCACGGTGGCAGAGTGGGAACACTCTCGCGTCCTACCTCTGAGATCGGAGTTCAAATCGTGGCCCGACCTCAAGTGAGAAGGCTGGTAGTTGCTTGCCGTTGGTCAGCAGCTTACAGTACAGGACCTTGACCAACTGTATGTACTGGTTTTCTCTGCCCACAAAACTACCCGTCGTTATATGACCTATACAATGTCTTGAAAGCGACGCTAAACCTTAAATAAAATACAGGAAAAGTATGACTTGTACAAACATCTTTATAACAATTATAATTGCTTAGTTAATTCGACACTCACCGCCAATCCATGAGGTTCTGCAGTTGGATCCATGTCTTGGTCTTTTTTCCAATGTTCATTAGATTATGGTACCAGACCAGACTTCACCTTAATGGTGTCTTACATATACTCAAATAAATGTTAAGGCTTTATTTTCTTATACTTGGAATATTATTAAACTCATGTAGACACTTATATCTTGTTATTTATATTTACATCATCAAGTAAACATCATAAATGTTTTTAAAAGGTTTAAACGTTTCAAAAATGTTTTTAAGCCCTACATTTGGGGCTACCAAATGTTTCGAAGGGTTTCAAATGTCTTTGCTGAAAACATGTATTAAACATTTACAAAACCACTCAAGAAAGTGAGGTTTAACTGGAAACATTTTAAAGAAATTTATAAAATAGCTCAAAAAATGAAGGTTATACTGGATATGCTTTTAAACATTCATCATTTAATGTGTAATAAACAGTATGCATAGAATGTTTAAACAACATTTGTCGACAATCTTTTGTAAATATTTGCTCCGAAAACGTTTTACTCACATTCCACAGCAGCGTTTTTTAAAATGTTTTCCATCAAATGCTTTGAAAATATTCTGTCACATATGGTTTTTGTACCATTTTTTACAATGCTTTTAAAAAGTTTACCTTCAAACATTTGCAAACAAAGATGGCAGTAAGAAATAACAGGGGATGTTAGAGAACAAATTATCCACATGCAATGAATAAAAAGTAAAAAATTAACGGGGTCACAATTTTCAAGTAACTATCTTATAATTATAGACATAAATTATATATTCGTGAGAACCAATTTGACCTCTGACCCCAGTTGAGGTTAGTAAGCAATGTTGAAATAGTATTTCTGAGACATTGCAATGTTCATTTGTAATGTTCTTCAAACATTGGTCATTAATTATTTAAGAAATGACATGCATATTTTGATAACCTTTGATTATAAATAGATTTCAAACCCAAAATTTTGTATTTTAGAACATTTATTTAACCTTTGCCATCAAGCATTTGCAACCATTACAAATGCTTACTTGGATATACTATGTCAATGAGTCTAAATTATTGCCTATTTTAAGTTTTATTTTAAAGTTGCAAAAAACAAACGTGGTGGAAAATGCTGTTGTATGTATCAAACTAATCCAATACTATTCAATAAGATAAGTTCAGATACAAGTCACTTTCAAACTGAACAAAAATGTGATTTTTTTTAAAATCAGACCAGAAGCGAAATTTTGTTCAATGAAACTACAGGTCTACAAACTGTGCTGCTACAATAAAAAATTGAAGGATTATTCAAATAATAATTTCATATACTCCACTAGTTAAAACCATATTACTGGATCATGTTATTCGTGTCTGTACACTTGATAGATGACTCCCAACTTTTACCATGTTGCATTTTTTCCGTATAAATTAAATTATGTCAGAAAAAAGCCAGGTATATTATGTAAAAATGTTGTTTTGGTCTACTTTTTATAGCCTTTTGTCGCCAAGACTTCAACCAATTAGCAATTATAGAAGGTCTTATTATGAAACTCACTCTGATATTATGAAACTGTTTTCAATTAACAGCTTTCTACGTGAGACACTGAACCCTAATGGAAAAGGTGAGAATATTGAATATAAGTGAGAATTTAGATGAAGTTGCTTTTCACTGTATTTACTATCAGTATGAAACCTACCATATTTGTTTTGGACACAATATTACAGTATTCACATGGTATTAGTCACCATGTTAGACCTTTTATCATAATAACATCAAACAGCTACTGCCCAGATAGCAAGACTCTGTAAGGCCACCACTGGCCCACCAGCGGCATAGCCGTCGGTCTGATATTGGCTGTAACTGGTGGCTAGCCATTGACGTGACCAGCTAGTAGTCAGTGGTCCATCATTGGCAGCCGACAATAAGGTTTACTGGTGGTCCATCAGTGGCCCACTGTCGGTAGCCAATGATAAGCATTTCTATTGGTCCACTGGTGGACCACCTTCAGTAGCCAACAAGGTTGACTGGTGGCCCACTAGTGGCCCACTGTTGGGGGCCATCAACTTTTTATGGTGGTTCTCTGGTGGCGTGACAAGCTGATAGACAGTGGTCCACTTGGCAGCCAACAATAAGGTTTACTGGTGGTCCATCAGTGGCCCATTGTTGGCAGCCAATGATATGCTTTTATTGGTCCACCGGTGTATCTTAAGATGACATAATCCATAATGAAATAATAAAATTATCATGTTCAGAAACAACTTTTCTTATTGTGAATTTATAATGAGAATGTTATTTTTATGTCTAAAATTGCTAATTAGTTAGTTAAAAATTGTGAGCTCACTGAAATATGATTTTTAGACATACCATAATAAATCATTTTTGTACAAAAATCCCCTATTATTGCTCGCCGCCATCTTGAATAAAAATCCAACATTGGCCCAACGTTGGCAAAATCTACTGATTATGCAACCAATAGCCATGTTTGCCAAACGTTGGGCCAATGTTGGCAAAATCTGCCGACCATGCGACCACCAGCCAACATCAGTCAGATGGCAGAATGCTATCTTGGAACAAGCTTGACTGGTGGTCCACCATTGGCAGCCATCTGTCAGCAGATGTTATGGATTGGATGTTTTGAATATTACCCATACATACAGAAATGGCAATTCATTCAATGAATGCTTATGTGTGGTGTTGGAAAAACAGTGGCACACTTGATGAAATTCCATCAGTTACAATGGGAAGTTGCACAAGTAAAAGCCTTAATGAATTCTAATTTGACTTTAACAGTGCCTAATCTGCATAAAAAGACAGACCCAAAAGTGCAACAACAAAGATTCAAGTAAAAAAATATTAAGAGAGATATAAAATCATAATTTTATTTTCAGACAATGCAATAAACAATACAGTGATACAATAATACAGAGTAAATAGAAAAATATAGTACTTAAAATGCCAAAATTGTGATATCTGTTATTTAGCTTGGACTCCGAAAAACAAATTATTGGGACTCCCATTTATGGTTGTCATTTTTTGGCATTATTTTTCCAAGGTGCGTCAAAACAAATCCTATTCAGCAGAGCTTGAGGTTTAGCCACCAGAGGACCACCATTGGCCCACCAACTAAGTATAGCTCTTACAGATCATAGTTGCATGTGTCCGATAAAAATAATTTTGGGATAGTTTTAGGTTTCATCAAAACACAAAATTATATCAAATAGAAAAATGAAGATATCTTTAACTTTAACTAAAAATAAAATATTTGCCACCAGTGGCCCACTGGATGTCCATCATGGGTCTTGCACTACTTATGTAGTGGGTGGGCCATTGATGGACCACCTGTGGCAAATACAAGCAAGCAATATATAAAGTAATAAAGTGGAGGAAAGACTGGCTGAGCAAAATGAAGGAGTACAGAATAAGTTTGTTAATATAAATGACATTAACTTATGTTTGGTGAAAGAAAATGCACATTTTATCTAATTTTTCCAGGAATTTTACACCAGTGGGCATAGGCTGGTCCCTGAGCTACAGCCATTGACTTTGGTAGTTGGTGGGCCAACAGTCGACCACGCAACATATTTATATTTTGAAATAATGTTTTTAACATTGAATATTGATAAATAATATGGCAAAAAAACAACAGTTGAGGTTGCTTATGAAGAGGATTATAATGCTTAAAAAATTGTTTTAAATTGCAGTCAGTGGTCCAGTAGTGGCTCAGTGGCTCACTTCATCCTTTGGCCGGGCCCTATCCACAAAAAGTGGAGAAAGATCTGTTCATTACTTTTGTAATTATCGCTAACACAGACAAACAGACAGACAAACAAAACATAACCTACTCATCTTAATAATACCTACACAATGTTTTATTTTAGACATTGTTAAACCCGAACCAAAAACAATAATAATGTCCTTTAATATCAGCCCACTCATAAACCAGATCATCCATTTCACAAATTAAAGAACACAGATGATTAACTTATAAAGGCTCACCCCCACACCTACTATGTCAAAAGTCACCCAGTGCTCTTTACAGAAAATCTGTCCCTCTTTTTTCCACTTGTCCTATTCTCATCTTACCACTGTAATCGGGTTATGTTTATAAATATTTACGTGTTCTATCAAAGAAACCATGATGAATGAGGCACCCTGGGAAATTAACAGGTGCCCCCATTGCCTCGAGGAACGGCTGTAATCAAATTGCTCAAAACATAAGCTTTGGCTTTGTTTGAATTGTTCATTCAGAGCCGACTGGATGCTGCCTTTTATGGAGCTCAATGATACTTTACCTACACAATCCTTACCTAAAACTGATATTTTATGAATTCACAAACTCTTCATGAATATAAAACAACATAATTCTTCAAAAACAAAAATGTTGTTGGTATATAATTGGGGCCTAGTGATGATGCAATCGATTCAATTATGTTATTGATTTTTTTCAACTGGGTACAATATTAAGCAAACATGGCCATATTACACACACCAGTGAGCATTCTTCAATAATGTTAGGTGGCCTTATAGGGGAAGTGAGAGGAGGTTTGGGACCAGAGAATTATTGGGGAGGTGTCTTGGAGGTCAGGTTAAATTTAGTTAAATCCCCTGCAGAGATTATAACAGATAGATTTAGACACACTGACTGATGTTAATATTTCTCTGGATTTCACCATTACTCTGTCATCCCCAGTTCATACTTCTCCGGTCAGGGGAGATGACATCAGGGGAGTAGAACATTTTAAAAATTACTGTTGCACATAAATTTGTCCATTTTTTTATCATTCCCACAGACGCCAAATAAAGAAGGAATCAGATTATTTAATTTATTAACACAAAACTACTACAATGTCTTTTTAAGATACACAATTATAATATCACTTATATTTATCAATATAATGTACTCCCATAAGTGGGAGCTAGTATGTGTCATAAATAAAAGCCTGATAATAATAAATTTAAAGTTACACAGCTGTGAATTGTGACCTTAAGGAATAATATTTAAAGCAATATAAAAAAGGAGAGAAGGGGTCACCCAGACACCCAACAGGAAAGTAGCCACAGGTGTAGATGAGCCTGAAATGTGGCTGAAAGTAAAAAAGCAGGAGGGGAGGTGAGAATTTTAAAAAAATTACTGTTGTGGATATATGTGTCCATTTTTTTATAATTTTCTCGCAACTGATAAGGCGATTATCGTAGTTACTCCTGCCCAGGGGTTATGTTTTGGGTGTTTTTGTCTGTTTGTGTGTGCGATTACTCTAAAGTAATGAATCGATCTTTATGAAGTTTTAACTGAGTAGGGCCTGGACAAAGGAAGAAGTAATAAATTTTGAAAGAGATCTGGATCATATTCTGCATACAAAAAAAAAATCCAAATTCTCAAAAACACCCTCTGGTGGAGTTCTGCCCTGTATGAGTGCTTTATGACTCTGACATGGATCACTAACATTGCAGGGATCCCAAATCTTGGTGATTGACTAGTGTATAAAACTGAAACTTTGACCTTAAAAACCCATGTTTACAGCTGGCTGACTGAGTGTTTTGTTTTTGCTAGTCATGTATTGTCACTTGACTTCAACGACAAAAATTCTATATCCTTGGCCATCAGGAAATAAGAAAAAATTAGCCAAGTTAAATGCATATTTTGGTGTGTGTGTAAATATAAAGAGACATATTGGTCCAAAATCTCAATTTTCATATTGAGGACATAGGTGAAATAGTCAGAATCCATTGGCCAATATCGATAATTATGGTTTAAAAATTTGAGCACTGGGCAACAACAGCTCTCCATTTGATTCTGTCAACAGCTATAGTCTTGTTGTATTGTTCTTCTCCAGGTGGTGACTGGTCTGCCCCTTTCTCTTTTGCCTCCAGTAGGTGTCCACTCCAGTGATACTGGTATTTTTGGTAGTCTTTCCTCTGGCATTCTTCAGATATGACCCAGCATTTTCTTTCACAATTTCACTCAGCTTCCATTGTCCTGATCTTTGACGCACATCATCATTTGTAACATGATCTCGCCACAATATTTTGAGTATCTGTGATGGAATACATCAAGCTTGTGCACTAAGTTGTTATTACTCTTCCACGTCTCGCTGGCATAAATAGCCACTGGTATGAGAGTTGTACAAGCTCAGTTTGCTCTTTATAGGGATGTGATTTGATATCCAAATGGAGCTAAGTCTCTGAAATACAGATGTTGCTTTACCTAGTCAGCATGAGATGTCCCGTTCAGTGGCACCCTTGTTTGAGATGCTGCTTTCGAGGTAGGTAAGGTTTTCTACTTCTTCTGCCTCCTGTTGATTTACTTTAAGGGCCATTGGTTGCTGCTCCCTCACTGACATTACCTTGGTCTTTTCTGTACTGATCCTCAAACCTATTTCCGCTGCTCTACTTGCCAGATTATCAGTCATTGATTGTAGACATTTAGCATTTTCAGCCAACAAGGTTAAATCATCTGCGAAATACAAATCAGTAAGACGTCTGGTGTTCCAGGGAATTCCATGTTGAGGATCAGATGTGGCCTGATGCATGACAAAGTCAATGGTGAGGAGAAACAACAATGGTGAAATAATACAGCCCTGTCATACTCCAGTCATGATGTTAAAATAATCTGTGTGGCCAGAGTTTGTTCTTATTCAACAGCTGGAATTCAAGTACAGGTTTTTGAAGATGATGATGTACTTTTCTGGTATGCTATAGATCTTTGCTATTTTCTACACTGATTCTCGATGAATGCTGTCAAATGCTTTCTTAAAATTCACAAAGTTTATGAAAACCTTCTGATTGAACTCACAGCTTTGTTCAATGATGTTTATTAGTATTAATATTTGCTCACTGCATGATCTTCCACTTCGGAATCCTGCTTGTTCTTCTGGAAGTCTTTTATCAAGGTCATCTTTAAGTCTGTGCAGAAGTGTTGAACAGAGAACTTTCCCAGGGACTGATAGTAGTGTAATCCCTCGCAAGTTGTTGCAGTTGCTTAGATCCCCCTTTTTGGTAGCCTGACAATCATGCCTTTTCTCCATTCATCTGGTACAGTTTCAGAATTCCAAACAATGTTGAATAGATGGCAGAGTTCTTGTGCCATATCCGGTCCTCCATGCTTCAGTAACTCTGGTGTGATGTTATCTATTCCTGGAGCCTTGTTGTTTTTCAGTGTCTTGATAGCTTTTAAGACCTCTGTAATTCTTATTTCATCAGTTTTGACTTCTAGTGGATGCATAACTTCATAGTTATCAAAGTTCAGGAATGAGGGTGGGTCTGGTTGGTTTAGTACCTCTCTAAAATGTTCTATCCATCTATGATTTTGTTCTTCTTGAGAGCTGAGAACCTTACCCTGCTTGTCTTTGATTGGCACTTTGTTGTTACTGTTGACTCCAGTTAGTTCTTTGACAATTTTGAATAGCATCTTAGAATCATTTTTCTTAGCAGCTTCTTTGGCTTCTCTTTCTTTCTGCTCGATAAAGACTTTTTCACTTTCTTGTCTAGGCTTGCATACTGTTGGTTAAGTTCTTCTTTATTTCCTTGCACTGATTGGTCCTGCTTGCATTTGGCTTCTTTCCTTTCATCAATCAGTTTCCATGTGTCTTGGGTGATCCACTGTTCTTTCCTTGTACCCCTTCTCTTACCAATCACTTTTTCAACTGTCTCATTCACACACATTTTCATTTGATCCAACTCCTCTTCTACATCCTGTGAATTTTAAAGCGCTTCAAATCGATTTCTTTGTTTTAGCTTAAATTTCTCAGCTGTTAATGCATCTCTTAGGTTTTCTACAGCAAGGGGGCATTCTGTTTTTTTGGCTGACATATGTTTTAGCTTTAGATGGAGTTTTCCTACCAGCATATAATGGTCTGACCCCACATCGCCTCCTCTTCTTACTCTCACATCTTGGCTTCCATCTCATAGAAATGCATATGTAGTAATTTCATTTAATGTCATGCCATCTGGGGATCTCCATGTTTTCTTGTGAATGAGTGTGCTGGAAGAATGTGTTGCCAATGGTAAGGCTGTTCATATGAGCCATTCACCGTTATAGTTGTGAGCCGTAGATGTACCATGTGGGCCTAGTATTGTTTCACACCCTAGTCTGAGTGGTCCAAGCTGGTCATTGAAGTCCCCCATCAGGATCTTGATGTCATAGCTAGGGATGTTGTTTATAACATCTTTCAGCTTTCTGTAAAACTCATCCTTCTCTTCATCTTCAGATGCCATAGCGGAAGCATATGCTTGGATTATTGTCACCCATGCAAGTCTGTTGTTAAATCTGGTTGTTATGATGTGATGGTTTACTGGTTGCCAACCTGTCAGAGCTCATTGTGCCTCTTTACTGAGTATTATACCAACTCCAGGTTTGTGCATATGTGAATGTACAGAGTATAAGATGTTTTTTCCTCCTTTCAATAGTTGTCCGCTTCCTGTCCATCTCATTTCTGAGATACCCAGCATCTTCAGGTCACAATTCTCCATTGCCCTAATAACTTGGTCGACCTTTCCACATTGGAAGAGAGTTCTCACATCCCAAGTGGCGATCTTGGAGATTGTTTTGCTAGAGAAAATCAAGTTCTTCAGGGAGTTGACTTCCTTTTGGCTTTCATCAACTTCCGTCATCTTCGCTTCTAGGAGCACCCTGTCATCTTCCTCTCGAGAGTTTGATGTTTCTTCTGTTGTTGCTTCCATAACAGCTTGGAATTTACGAGGCTGGGTTGCTGACCCAACGCTCAAACCTCCCCCTTTCACATTCTGGAGTTGGTACCAGACAACAGCGGGCTGTCATTGCTGTTATAAATACACAAAATTGGCCTTTGATGTTTAGTTTATGGAAAGCGTAATGCAGGTCATTGGCAATTGGATA
The DNA here is from genome assembly GCA_964017235.1 of Sabellastarte sp. h YS-2021. NCBI lineage: Eukaryota > Metazoa > Annelida > Polychaeta > Sabellida > Sabellidae > Sabellastarte > Sabellastarte sp. h YS-2021. Next base: position 23,182,328 of record OZ024928.1, read on the forward strand.
TTTGTGGTCGTTCTATACAAACATCTGCTTAGAAGACACAAAGCCTTTGCAAATACCAGATCCAGCACTGTGTGTATCATTGGGGAGTGAATAATCTGGACAAATTCCGAAAAAAAAATTATACTGTAATCTTAGAAACAGCAGAAACAGCAAACATGGTACTGTAGTTATAGAACAACTTATCTATAAAAACAAACACATTTCAAATCCATAACAGATTGAATCACAATTGGAAGAGGCACTGAAAGAAAACTGAATTGATCTTCCCAACATCCAAAATAATTACTTCATGCAGTGTTGTGTCTCACGTAATTCCAAGAAAATCTGACAAACCCTTGTGCGTTTGGGAATCAACATTTTGACACAAAACGAAAGAAATTCTTCAAAAAGGCATTTGGCCCTCATGTTGATCACTCCTAATTTTTTTCATTGTATTTAGCATTTTGTAAGCAGTTCCAGAAAGTCTGTCCTGTACTTGTATTTTAGTTGACACATTGTGTCGTGTTGCAACAACATAGCCTGTTCATAAGCTGATAGTAGTTGATCTCTGTCATGCTCAGGCATTCCTCAGCATTCTATTGACTTTCACTGAGGCCTTGATAATTGAAAATAAAACTGACCCAATCCTGATTGTTACTAAGCAGCTTTGGCAGTATTTGGGGAATTATTGTCAGGTTTTACCATGGCAGATCAGTCTGGAACCCATTCCCTTCATAACATTCCTTTGGGGTGCTAGGAATGGTTCCTACAAAGTGCGGAATTTGTTATTAACAGTTGAGATATGGAAAAATAAACTGCAAGGACAACCGGTGACATAACCCGAAATAGTAGGCATTGATCAAAATGACCTTGTCCTTATACCACTGTCTGACATCCTTATGCAAACTTGTGATATAGTGGCCCGCCATCCCATTCCTTGAGCATTCTACAGAAATTTTAAAAAGCTTCAAATTTCTGCCTCCGATTTCACTGTGACCTTCTGCCGATAAATTTTTCATATGGTAACTGAAGGCAACATCCGCCTATTATATTAGATTGTGATTAAGTTGTGTTTCGGTAGCATGTGTTTGTCCAACAGCTACCGAAGGTGAGTTGAGGTTAACATAGGTTGCTTCTTGGTGACCAATGATTGCAGCATGTTGTCCTACTCTTATTGATGGTTGATGGTTAGTCCACACCAAATAAATCCTGTGACTTGGATCCCATCCCAACATCATTGGTCCTTGAATGCATCAGTGTGCTCCTGACTCCTATTACAAATATTGTGAACTACTCTCTACAGGAGGGCAGTTTCCCTTCCTCTTTTAAGACTGCACATGTTACACCCTTGTTGAAAAAAGCTGGTCTTGACAAGAATATTCTCAAGAATTATCGACCAGTGTCCAACCTCAGCTACATCTCCAAACTCATAGAGAAAGCTGTGGCTAAGCAGATAAATGAGCATATTGCTCACCAGGGTATATCCAACGAAAATCAGTCCGCATATAGAGTTTTTCACTCAACTGAAACGGCGTTGCTCAAAATACAAAATGACATTGCCACATCAATGGACAAGGGTGCAGCTGTTGGATTAGTCCTTTTGGACTTATCTGCAGCTTTCGATACTTAGACCACTCAATCCTATTCAACTGCCTTCAGCACTGGTATGGCATTGATGGGGTAGTGCGTAAGTGGGTCCAGTCATACCTCAACTCACGCAAGCAGCGCATCAAAATAGATGGACATCTTTCAGATGCTTTTCAACTCCCTTACGGGGTTCCCCAAGGCTCAGTTCTAGGGCCACTCCTTTTTACCCTGTACACAACCCCTCTCAGTTCAGTCACATCTAAATTCAATGTCACCCACCACTTATATGCAGATGACACACAAATCCTGACAAGACAGAATTCATAGTGATTGGTGATGATCAAATTAGAAGTTCCCTGAAGTCATCTTTCCCAGTGAGTTTGCTTGGCAACACCATGGAACCAGCTGAATCGGTAAAAAACCTTGGTGTCATCCTGGATGCTGAAAATTCAATGCAAAGACACGTGGCTAATCTATGTCGCATAAGTTACTACCATTTCCGGGAACTACGAAGGGTCCGCAGGTACTTAAATCATGAAACAGCTGTAAAGGTGGCAAATGCCTTGGTAAGCAGTCGTCTGGATTACTGTAACTCACTGCTTTACAACACAAAAAAGGCATATACTAGCAGATTACAGAGAGTTCAAAATGCCTTATGTCGGACGGTGTGCAAGCTAAATAAATACTGTCATGTTACACCCTTCCTGCACAAACTACACTGGCTCCCCATTCATTACCGTATACTGTTCAAATATAATCTCCTCATTTATAAAGCAATACATTTCAGCCAACCTCCATATCTCTCCGCTCTAATTAGGCGGAGTGATCTCACACGGGGTAATCGCCTATCAATTTCCTCATCTAAACCAAATAAACGCTCAGGGCTACGCAGTTTCATAGCAGGGGCTCCCACAGAGTGGAACAAGCTTCCTCAAGCCATCAGAACCATAGAAAGTATTTCTGGTTTCAGGAAACAGTTGAAAACATACCTTTTTAGATTGGCTTATCCTCCACCATAGCCTATCTCCCCTACCGGACGCTAATATGGAAACGGACGTTTTTCTGGAACTGGACTATCCCTTTTTGCACATCAGTGCCTTAGAGGATGTTTACATCAAATTCGGCGCTATATAAGTGTTTCTTACTTACTTACTTACTTACTTACTTAAAAACTGTTTCCAATCAGTGGCCATGCGTGTGACACCTTATGGGTACACCAAATGCTGGAAGATATGAGGCGTCATGGGAGGCTATTCCACCGACAAATAAAACTTCTAACCGCGGATAATAGTGCCCTCAGTATGAATGGGGCATAACAAAGAAACAGACCCTGTAAAGGCTTTAGGTAATGTTAGGACACATGTGTCGATGATCAGAGAGATTGCAACAAAATGTAATGACTGGAAATTTCGGATTTTTAAATTTGAAACTGGAAACTGTTTGTAGTTATAGAACGGTTAAATTCTTACTTTTGATTTGCCCCAGGGAACTACAGAGTGTAATTCATCAGGGAAAATAGCCTCTGGCCTAGTGGGTAGCACACTTGCCCAGGAATACATGGCACCTGGGTTCAATCTCAGGTAGAGGCAAATAAATAATAACTTGCATGACCACTTAAAATGGCAGCGCTCTGTCATTGGGTTCTATCCCAAGTGCCAGGCTAAAGAATTCAGGGACATTAAATAATAGTCTACCCTGAGACTCGGTGTCACAATTATGGGATTGTCAACCACTGGAACTTGGGTTGTGCAGTCGGGATAGGTCAATTAGTGCTTTCAATTCTGTTATAAAGGAGATATTTTTGTGAGTAAAAATATACAATCCACCATAACCGAAACACTATATTTGTATTTGACTTTATTGATTCCATTGTCCATCTGCTATCTGCAAAATTCCACAGAGAATGTTACTTTATATCTGGACTGACATGGAGTAATACCCTAATCCCACTGACAATAAGACTTTAAACTCAGAGTGGTGCTACAACTGATAAAGTTCAAAATGAAAACAACATGGATACGTACCACCTGTTCCCGACAGCCACAATTTATCAGGCAACACTTAAAACTTAATCTGCTGGAGTTACAGCGATAATCTGCTCTTGGAACAAAATTATCTGCCTCCATTTTTATGGGATGATTATTTTAATCTTGAAAAGAGTGAACAATATAAGCCATATGATAGTAAAGATAACAGATTGGTCGTAACCCAGTTACGTCTGAAAAGAACGGTCAAATGGACGAGAAATACTTACTGGCAAAGGTTTTTAAACATCTTTGAAAAATGGGACTGCCACCTATGATTACTATGACTATGCTTGCCAACATTCATGGTTGTAATGATGTCAAGTTACACAAGTTACACCTCAAATTGCAGGTGGTCGCAAGGCAAACGCATGAAATTGGAATTGGGGTATAAAGTGAAGTATAGCCAGAAAATGTGCTCATGACTAGCTCACTGAGTTTCTGAGTTGCTTTGGTCCACCAATAGTTGGTGATTTGGTCAAATATGCAACCAGAGAATGTATGTTTCAGAATAATCTAGATTTCCTTAACACCTGTACACACCAACCCGATTGATTGTAATTCAGTTCAATATGTTCATGTGTGAGCCTACTTTAACTTGGTGATTTTAATTGATGTAGTATGTAGCATATGCTGATGATACTGTTGAGCACCAACTCACAATCAGAAACATCTCGAGATTAAGAATATTCTCAAGATGTTTGCCTCAATTCCAAATCCCCAGTTTGTGCAAGGACAATCTCAAGATGTTCCCGATCGTGAGTTGGCGCCTAGCAATAGCAACAAAGTTGGAGAAGTCTTCAAAATAAAATCTGACTCATATTAGCTGACGTAGTCTTTCTACAATGTTTAAACACAAGGTATGCGATAACACCTTCAGGGTTAGCATCAAAATGTATTGAATCATTTTGGTGTGTCCAGATGTTTAGATTTAGATTTATATTTTGCTTTACATCGCATTCAACAGCCAGGTTCATATTGTGACGGGTAGCTTATGGGTGGAGGAACCAGTGCATACTAGTTGGTCAAGATTCTGCAGTGTAAACCATCGGGCATCAGCAAGTAACTACCAACTTTCCAACATGAATCGCCCGGACTGAGATTTGAACAGGCGACCTCAGAGATTGAAGACAAACACTCTAACTGCTACACCACCAAGCCCTCTCCAGATGTTTAGAATAAACGAAGTAAGTACATAATACACAGGAATATAACCAAATAAGCAGAAAACTAGAGGAGGGGTTAAAGGGCTGTGATGATTAATTGGGTCATTTTCAGGCTTTGTTCTTAATCTAATGAAGGTGATGTTGTGGTTTTTCTTCTACTGGGGAGAATGGCTGGCCTGTGTGGTAAATAATGAAGAGTGTGTGATGAGGATCTATTTCAGACTGGGGTTAAACTGACAGCAGAGTTTAAAATCAATCACACCAAACTGTGGGCTGTAATTACATTACCTTTCTGGTCTCCCTTTTGTTGGCTGTTTTATTCATTACTGAAGCAATTATCAAGGGACACACAGAGTAAAGATTCATTTAATTCTCTAGCAAATAATTTCTTACAATTTATTTTTTACTGCATCTGTGCCAATTTTAGTAGAGTGTCAAATTATGGCATATGACAGTACAAGAAAAATTAGATATTTATGTTTTCGTTTTAGCAATAGGTTTACCATGACGTCAAAATATATATATGACATGTTTGCAACATCACTTTATAAAATATAGTAAACCAAAGGTTAAAAAATTCTTTTTACCTATGAAAAGGAAACATTGATGATGAAACTGATCACTTTAATAGGCAATTGGATTGCTTAAAAAGACAAAAACATCATAAAACAGGGCCAATCAGACAGAACATACAGGTACAGTCCCAACAACTCCAATGTTGTTTATAAGTGCAATGATAAAAATCCTTTAAATATCCTGGATCCAGATGGTGATCTGCATCATCACCAAATCTAATCATCTATTACTTGTTCATTTCCTGTAATTTCATCAAATATCTGTCCATCACATTCAGAGTAGCCCAGTAAACATTTGTAATGCTTGCAAATGTTGATGGCAAAGTTTTATTTACCTTCCCAAACGATGGGTATGAAACCCATTTATAATACAAGGTTATTGAAATGTTTTGTATACTATTTATTAAATGTTTAATGACAAATGTTAAAAAAAATGTTATAAATGAACATAGCAATGTCTCAGAAATATTACTTCAGCATTGCTTACTGATATTAAACTTAATTGGAGCCAGAGGTCAAAATGAACCTGTTTTTAGGTTCTCACCAATAAAATTATCATTTTATCTCTAAAAATGTAAGATAGTAGCTTTAAAATTGTGCCCCCATTTAATTCTTACTGTTAGGCATTGTTTGTGGGGTAATTTGTGACAAAGCTCTCTAAAATCTACTATTAATGCTCACCACCACCTTTGTTTGAAAATGTTTGAAGTCTAATGTTTGATAAGCATTCTGAAAATATGGGTACAAACACCGTTTGTGTGATGGAATGTTTTCAAAACATTTCATAGTGAAACATTTTTAAAATGTTTTAAAATGATGGATATGAAAACCAGTTGCTATGGAATGTCAGTAAAATATTTTCACAGTAAACATTTACAACATTGTTAAGAAATGATGTTTAAATGTTTCACTTTTACTGTTTATCACACATTTAATGATGAATGCTTGATAAGCATTTCCAGTATAATCTTCATTTTTTTAGCTTTTATATTAATGTTTAAAAATGTTTCAGTTTCTTGAGTTAATTTGTGAATGTTAATAATGTTTTGAGCAAAAAATGTATGTATAGAGAATGTTTTTCAAACGGTTTTTAAAACATTACACTGTAAACAAAACCCTTGCAAAAGTTTAGTAACCCCAGTGATTGGATTTTAAAATATTTTGTCAGTGTTTAAACATTTTAAAAATGTTTCTAATGTTTACTGGGCAACAGACAAGCATACACTGCTGATTACATAATCTCCTTGATGTACGTAATTACTGAAATACTGGGTGTCCATGGTTGTCTACATGATAAACTCAACAATTAAGTAATTTCATACATAGAAACACTAAAACTGGCAATCAGTGCAGCCAAAAATATACATCCCTATTGCTAGACATTGTGCCCCCTTAGACTTCCGTTACACATGGCCAGATGTACCGCTGGATCACGGCAGGTTACCAAATATGGAAAATTGTGAGTGATTTACAGATCATATTTTTCATACGTAAACACGTCCGTACTGTCCGTAATATCCTTGTGGCATCCGCCACAGATGTGAAGTGTCCGTGGGGAAACTGCTTGACTTTTCCATAAAAGGTTTGCGGATGCCAGGTGTAATTAATATCCACAACTGATCCAAATGTAATCCTATGTCATCTGTATCATCCTTACAGCACCCGTAGATCTCCTTGTGGCATCCAGACATCCTTGACTCATCCGCACCAATAATGGATATTCCCAGAGGGTGTTCGGAGGCTGTAAGGATGCCACCGGAAGTTAACGAAGATTGCCGGAAACCACAAGGACCAATAGGGATGGTCCGTGAAGAAGGTCACGGATATGTAATTTGTCTGCGGATATGCACGGATATCGACGGATCTATTAACGGACAATAGGGACGGGGTTTACGGACAAAAAGGACGCCTCAAGGAGAATAAGGGCAGGGTTTACGGATAGAATTGTAGTTTCCCATGACACTCGGGAACTTAAGGAAAGACACTTTCTCATGCACAAAAGCCTATATAAGGGGCACTTGGATTGACTTTTGCTAATGTACTCTTTCTGCAATTCGATGTGCATACATCAATTTTTGGAAGTTTTTAGCTTATACTGTATATGTTTGAGGATATATTTTGTTGGCATACAGATTTCGTCAAAATTTCGTCTTTCCAAAGCCAGAGCATGAGGGGGAAGGCGTCGTCCCCGAGAAGGAAAAAGTTCACCTTTGGTCCACCAATCCCCAGAGATTCACTGTCAGGGAAGCCGATGCTGCTGTCCTCTATTTTGTGCCTCAAATTGGTGTGCTTGAAAATCTGAGCATCTGGTCATCAATCTGACCCAGCTGCTCCCATGTCCACCCACAGGAACTTGGAATCTCCATCCACCAGGGTCAAGAGTACAATAGAGTGGAAGCCCTTGCTGTTGCGGAATAGGCTGCCTCTCCCCTTGTGGACATCTGACTGGAATATGCCTTCTATCCAGGGCACCCAGGGCATGTGGAAAGTTCCACCACCGGCGGAAGACGGACTCGACCAGCAACCAATCCTCTGCAAGTGTGGGGCACTGCATCACCTGATCTCGATAGGCCCTGGTGATAGCGTCACAGACCTCAGGCACAAACTTCTTGATGGTCAGACTGGCCACCCTGAAAGCATACTGCAGAGTGGTGTAGCTGTCAGCAGTGGCGAGATGTCTGAGGGTTACTGCCAACTTGACTCCTGGACTCACGGGATCTCTCATCAAGGTCCTGTCCCTCTGGAACTCAGCAGTGATTCTCTGCCCCAGCTCTTGATAAAGCTCAGGCAGCATCTGGATGAAGTTTCTATATGCCATAGGGTCGTCTGATTGGTGCATTGGCATTGGTCTGCTGTACTGACCCTCTTCTTCGAGCTCTGCCCGGGTTGGCCAAGGCCTGACCCTATATCTTCTGTGTCTTCTCTGTCTAATAACTGGCAGACCCCCTGGCAGACCCCATCTGCTTCTCAACCGGTCTATCATAGCTGAAAGGATGAGTAACTGCCTCTCCATTTCTAACACTAAGAGTTGAAGTTGTGCAAGATTTCTTTTGTGTCTGTCCATATTGGCATCTACATTGTATCTGGCTAGTGAGCTGGACCTTATCCCCTTTTATAGCCATTGGCATCCAGGCATCCAGATATCCAGTGGTCAACACCTCCCATGGAGACAGGTGTAATGTTATGTTAATAAAATATCCTTATTGATAAGCTGACATCCACGAGAGAAATAAAGATCCGTAAACCCCATCCGTGAGTGTCCGCAAGCTCTGTAAACCCATCTGGAGTGTCCTTGAGACATCCAAATGCATCCCTATGTTGTCCTGGCATGTCCTGGGGTCTTTCCAGCGCACTGTGGGTGGTCACGGAGGAGTATCTGGATGTCATCCGCAAGCAACGTAATGCATCCCTAATGTCCTTGTGGTATCCCTATCATCCGGAGAGTTATCCGTGACACGTCTGTAAATCACTCACTTTTCTAACATTCCCCCTCCCCAAACCCCACGATCTGCAACAGATCCTTGGCAGTTTCCATATTTGGAACCGTGGCCTATATTCACGGGGGGATCTGTGTAAGTGTAACTGGCCCCTTACAAACTAATAATGTATCCCCAAAATAAAGCAAAGTATCTTTCGACCATTGTGTTTGATACAGTATTCATGTATTACATATTTACTAAAAGAAGCGACCATTGTGGATTAGCCTTCTGTTGTCTTCGATGCCAACCCAGATTAAATCTACATGTAACCCTTTTCAACTCTGGATCCAAAGGTAAACTGTTTAAAACAAAACAAAGGAAAACCCTTTCAAACAAAAACCAACACCTCAGAAATAATAGCCCCTCCCCCCACCCCCTTACAGTCTCAAACAATCCACATCTAATGATTCCTAACAACCATATAACGAGCCTGAAAGATGTTGTCACGAAAATCGCATCCTTTCAAGTGTAGAGGGGATTGATGAATTCACTTCCTGTTGCTCCAGGGAAGGGAAATATTTGCTACAAGCAACCCTCCCAAGATATCCCCCCTCCTCTTCCTACACATTTACTTTATTCCTGGGAGCTGATAATTTTTGCTTCAGTGCGTAAATGATTTCCTGATACCGTGTCGAGAAAGCGGGAGAATTTGCGTGACCTGCCAAGGGACTTGGAGAAAAAACAGCCTCTAACTTGTAATAAAGGACAATTCAACAACCTAATGACCAAAAACTAAGGGTCTCACGGAGTTGAAAGCTCCTGATTTGTTTTGTGTGAGTGGTAGAAGAACTGAGAGCAATGGTAGGGGGTGGGGGTCTTTATTTCTTGATTTGGTTCCTTAGATCATAAATGAAAGGGGGTTTCTTATGTTGTTCTTGTGTTGAGCACAGTTTTCTTTAAAAGAGAGGGAGACGGAAAACAAGCATTAGCCTTGTCAAAGGCCCGTTTACATTATAATTGCTCAATTTTTAAACTGAATAAAATACGGGGGGGGGGGGGGGATCTGGACATCATGCATATAATTGGAAGAAACAAAAATAATTTGAACAACATTCAAATCCATTTTAACACATTCTGAGTATCAACTAAAAGTAGCCTTCTTTGGAATTTACTTGTTTGGGGTTCATCTTAGTTATTCGATATATATGTGCTACAGTAAACATGTAAAATCAGTAAAGAAGTGTTTACTAACATTTTCACTGAATGCATATAATCATTCATTTGGCCTGTAAATCTGTATAATCACTACATATTTCACATGTTTACTGTAACATATAACTGTGACATATTTATACTCGATTAATTTTAACTTTAAATTCTACTTAATTGATCTCGAATATGAAAAAATAATTGAAGAAAAATATTTTTAGAATTTTAAAGATAATAATGAAAGCTGACAAAATACATTCACAATGATATATTTATTTGATCAGCTTTGAAGTATTTTTATGAATATATGAAATTAATTTTCAGAATTAATCACGTTCTACTTTTTTTGAAATGTCACCAGGAATTAATTTGTCTCTCCAATTCCCTCTGCCAGATTAAATCCAATCAATGCCCAGTGAAGTTTTCAGGTCGTGAAGTTTTTGAACCTGTGTCAAGGCTAGTTAAGCCTAAAATTAGTTTTTGTTACAAAGAAGAGAAAATTCAACTGAAAAGGTTGGAGAAGATGTGAGTATGGAAGACTTTTGTGTGACAGGAAATGGGGCCAGAAAAGGGTACTTTAGTGTGTGGGATTGGAATTTAATCTGATTGCAATATTTTCCAAATTCCTCGGGATTATTTAAAGTGACTTTTGATCGATTAGTTTAAGCTACGGGATTTAGCAAAGAACCAAACTGAATAGCCTCTTATGAGTTCATTGTGAAACACTGATAATTGTTTGAAGTACAAAACATATTGATTTTTCGTGGGCCTCAGTCGGGGTTTCGCAACCTTATCAACAGCTTGGTAATTTATACGTTTTCTACGTCAAGGAAATATTTTTTCATGAACGTTTGTTTGTTTGTTTGTTATGCTTGTTTGCTTGCTTGCTTACTTGTTTGTTTGTTTTTGTTGTTTTTTCTGTTTGTTTGTGCAAATACTACTACTTGGAACTTTTTGCGAAAAACAATCAGGAAATGGGTCTTGGTCCAGCTTAGATCCAAATAAATTTTCAGTGATCCGTCTGGATCACCATCTGGCTACAAAAAGAATCCGAGTATTTCCATTTACCTATTATTACCTGCCTAGGCAGAGATCTGCACTCTCTGTGTGCCCTTCTTGGATTTGTTATGCACGTATTTGGCTTGAGCCTCACTTTCAAATACCTTGTTTAACTCCTGTAACTTATGATTGAATGGTAGCAGTGCAAACTAATTCATCCAGATTCTGTCTTGGATTTCTTCATCTTTAACTCCATTTAACCCTCCTCCTCTTGATCTAGATATTAGATGGCCGCCATAATATACCCTGATACAAGGCTCAAGGGGATATATTTTCAGTGGTTGCAAACACAGCCTTTAATTGCTTATTAAAACACATTTGGAATAAGATTTTGGTATTTCAAAAAAAAATGACAAAGATATTTTTAATTATAAAGTAAAAGTCAAGACACAGAATAAAGAATGCAAAATGATTCCCTTGAATAAATAATCTAATTGAAGTGTTGCTTTATACAATGGGGAAGTCACTGCAGTATGTTTAACTATTGCTGGAGAATGGTAGTGATCGAAGGACTTCATAGGTAAGTAATCCAGACTTGAGGGGGTGAATGTTATATTTATCCATATTTATCCATATTTATTCAATGGAGAAACTGGGGTTGAAGAGGCAAGCCTTAAGATGTCTCCTTAAAGATGTTACTGGTTCTTAAATGAATTGGGAGGGCGTTCCAAAAAGTTGATATATAATGGCTAAAAGACTTGGGAAATATTAATGGAATTTGTGACCTATTTAGTCAAAAGACAGGACTTGAAGAAACTTATATTTTGTGCAACTACATCTGGTATTTCTAGAATAGAAGAATACATGTATTATAGGTCTTTATACAGCAAACACAAATCTGGATTTTAAAGGGATATATATGTACACAGTAAAGCTTCTATTTATCAGAGTCCACACCTGTAATCACCCACATCAAAAGCTACACAATCCAGCTATTGAAACACACATGAATTATTCACACTGGGCTGGCAATATTTATGAAGTATGCTAACCTTATAATTGTGTGCTAAATAATAGAACACTGCAGATTTATTAACACTAATGTGACCTTTTCATTGTATCATATGTATATCTCATATTTATGAAAATATTTGCACACAATCATTGCTCTTCAATTAGTTCTCGCATGTTTACCAATTTGTAAACAGCAGGGGTGAAATCTATTGGCTGCCTCGTTTTGAATTCTGCAGACGATAATTTAAGATAATACGAAACTATTTGATTTTTTTTATTTTGAGATTATTTTTTTTTCAACATGGAAAATTAAAATTAAGAATAACTCAAAAATATATCATGTATAAGTATCTTTATTTTTGAACATTTTCTTACCTAAGTGTTATAAGATTTGTGGTTCCTTTTTCACTGTACAAAAGAAAATAAATTAAATTAAGATTAATTTAAAATTTATTTGCATGTAGTGTTTTAGAAGTTGTTATAATGATATAGTTAAAGAAATGCATTTAATGAATATATATTAAAACATTATTTAATTGTAATTGTAGAGTTTTATCATCAATGATATAACATAAACAAACTTTTGATAAAAAACATGGTGATTACTTTTACCAGTAAATTCAAACACATTTGCATACTCCCACCTTACGGTAGGAGAATTTTCTGTAACCTTGTATAGAATATTAAATTAACTCATTAAGTTTTCTGGCATATTCACAAGAAAATATTCATTTATTACCACTCACCACTAACATATATCTTGATATTAGGTTCCCTCTTTCAAAAACTTTTTTTGTGAAAATATTAAGTTTTAGTAGTCCATGGCAACTTAATTAGGCAGACACATATACTGGAGGAAATTGATGGTTTGTAAAGAGACAAAATACAGTTGACAAGGGATTTTTGTGTAAGTTTCAAAATACTAATTAAGATTAATCTTATATTGTTGAAATTTAAAACAGAGTTGCAATTAATAAAAAGTAACCCCCCACCCCCACCCTGCAACACACATAGATGTGAGCTTTCAACCAATTTGCATCCCACTAGCAACAGAGCCACACCATTTTCGGGGAGCATACCGTCTTTCAATATTAATTAGCGGTAAATGACATAAGAAGGGGGGTTACATTTCCCCATAACACCCCTAACTCACCAGGTTTCTCTCTACCAGACAAGCTGAGAAGGCTTTTTGGGGAACATAGAGAGTGTAGCTATGTCAAGGCACGGTCTGACATCTCTACAATGTAAAATCTGTTACAAATAGTCCAATTTCTGGCTCAGGTTGCACTTGGTGCAAAATGGCAGACCTATTGGCCTGTTCACATTCATACGAATGGATTGAAATTGCTAGTTGCTCATTTTCAAGAACTGAATGTGAAGTAGTGAGCCTTTTTTTAGAAAACACTCTAAATAACTATCACTGTTAATAATTTTGCAAACAAGAATAAATTAATGATGTTAAAAATAATTCAGTTGATGCTCCTGGTTTTACAAAAAAAGCTTCTTTGAGTTATCAGCTCAGTAAATGAAATCACTGACTTTATATTTATGTCACGGCAGAAAGTTCAATGTTTATAGAAATGGAAGTAGAAAGTCCAGTTGGGGTTAAAACTGGTAGAAAGTCCCTGTCAAGAAGATTAAATTTTTGTTCTGGTGTCCGAAATGTAATCAACTTTATAGAAGGTCCAATTACATGTACCACATTCAGACATTTATACAAAATAATTCAGAGATTCGTCATTAGTTTTGTGGGCAGGGCCTAACCAAAAGAAAAAGTAATTACATTTGGGAAAGATCCAGATTACATTTGAATAAAAAATACAAATATTTAAAAGCCTTAAGTTCAGTTATTTTCAATGGCTTGAGCTTTCTAGTTGACATTATTCCAGACATAATGAGTGGATCTTCTAACCTAACCATATTTTGGTAATCAGTTTTTCATTATTTTTGTCTACATCAATTCACACACAAACACACATAAAGTATTATACATAACACAAGAATACTTAATCTTCTTAGAAGTTTTACAACTCTGGCCATTTCAAAAGGACAATTGACCATTTCGAAACGGCTAAATAATGTATTTGGCCTCAGTTGGTTTTAAAACGGCTTGGCCGTTTTAAAACCTATGTGCCCTCTCCTGTCCCTGGGCTCTGGCTAAACTCAACAACAATGCTAGATGGTGACAAAGTGTTTACAAGTTATTCTTATTGCAATAACACGCTGTTCTTCCTAGCCAGGGCCATATTGATTCACTCCATAATCCCTCATAGCCAACACTAGTTATTTATCATGGATAATTAAATTTTACATACAGCCACCCATTTTCATATAATGATATACCTGATACTTATTGTAGCAAAACTTTGACCTTCTGATGCCATATGTGGCTATACCAAATCAAAGACCTTTTTGAAATCAATAATGAAATATCATCCTTAGTTGGAGCAGCTCTATCTCGAGATAGTTTGAGCAATCTCGAGATGGCCGCATGATCATTTGATGACGAGATCGCGCAAATACCATCTCGAGATGGCTCGGATCGGTATTTTGCGCCCAACAGTCATATTGTGCTCAAAATAATTTCCTTCCAATTGCTTGTGAATATTTTATATTATAGTCAGCTCTAAAATCATTACTGAAGCATGTTGTCCTTAGCTGGGTTAATATGTTCTACCCCATCCTACAACTGGCTATCCAACTTAGAATCGTCAGTTGTGTTGTAGCTCATCTTAAGATGGACTAACTCCTAAATTGAGCTCCAACAGAATTATTTGGTATTCTAGGTTTGCACTGAGTTGATAAACACTAGCTGAACAGATACTGTCTATTAATGTTTTGCCGGTTGAATCTAATGTCTGCAAACTCTGTTTCTGTGCTTTTTCTCATGGCTTATGTCTGCTTTGTGTGACTGGGGCTAATTACTTGTTGGTTTGCATTAATTTTCCCTCCCAATATCTCAAAATGGTCAAGAGCAACCCGTAGCCAAGATCAGGCTTAGATTTAGACAATTTAATAGAAAGATGACAATATAAACTTGCAAAGTAAAAGTTGTGAAGCTGTAAAATGTATTTATTGATCTATTTATCAATTGCATAATAGCTGTCAATGGAGATAATACAATTAGTTAAAAGTCAAAGGCTACACAAGGGTCACAACATGGCATTACACACATAATAAGGTCTAATATACCTATCACGTAATAACGTCCTATACCTTATGGTTTCCTAGATTTAGTCCAGACAGAGTTCACTGCAACAAGGCTAATGGTCCAATCAAGGTCGAGCCATGACATTGCAGACCTATACCTCCCCCAACCCACCCACCCCAAAAAAGAACAAAAATATCCCCACCAAGTATCAACTATCTACACCTTATAGTTTCTATATATAGTCCAGACAATATGTTAAAGATTTAGATAACAATTGCAATGTCAAAAGTCATATCAAGGTCACACTGTGACGTTGTACACCTTCACCTCTGAGCCAATAAGCCCACTATGTATGAATTTCGTACACTTGACAGGTTCTGGGTACAGAATTTACCCCTCTGCCTGCCCGACTATGTCATAGGCGACAATAATACCTCGATTCCACACACAATAGAACACTATAGTTTCATAGTTTATACATCCAAAAACACATTAACAACAGCCGATGGTAATCCTAGTCTCTTGAATAAAGTATCTCTTGAAGTCCATAGCCCTTTCTAGCTGACATATTTCAGCAAAGGGTATTAAACCTATTTATTCGGCAGGTTTTTTGTCAATATTTATTTCTTCCTTGGTTTCTTGGTTTCAAGGATTTATAACCCAAATGAATTTTCAACTATGATTCCGTTCCTTACAATCTGCTAGCACAGAGATAAAGTGAAGTAAAAGTATGATTAGCTTGGACTGGCTTTGTATGGTTAACGCCTCATGACAGGCTAGTTTATTTATAACTTAAAATGCATTGTGAAAGGCCAGAATTCCCTGTGCGAAGGTCTAGTGTCTTTACATTATCCCAATGTGCCTTTATAAAACGAGAGGAGGGGGCAAGCATCACTGAAAAAGGGGGCTTTATCTAATTCTTCCCCACCATCAAATTTTCTCATTATAAGGAGATGATAGAATTATTCAATTTACAAAGAGATGAATTTGTTGTTGAAAACAAATAGACGACAACCCCACAAAAGAGCCCAATTGTCAGACGCCTTGTGCTGTTCAATGAAGAGTTCTCTTTAGGAATTCCATACAATCAGTTAAGTGACATGACATGTCAAAGGGCGACAGTTTGCCTCAAAATGTTACAGTATTTTATGAAGAGACATTTTAAACAGCAGTTTTTATATATAAATTTGTCTCCTAATTTGATGAACATTGACATTTTTTATGTTACATCATTTTCTCTCCTTTTAATAAATGTGGTTTGTCAGGCGTTTTAACATAATCTTAGCAAATTCGTTATTTTTATCAGCTTGTTAATTTTATTTTATACAACATTTGTTAAGATTTAAAAACAGTGTTTGAAGTGAATAGCTTGATTGCAAAAATTAATGCCTTCATTTGCAATTTTGATGTTTTTAAACACAAATTCGGAAGCACTTTTTGTTGAATTAACAATTTTCATGTTTGCTTACATGGTCTTATAAATCACCTTTGTAATAATTGTAAGTAATAGTTAAGATAAATTCTAGGAACATTGAACATACGCTTACTGGAGACTCTGTAGAAATCCTGTATGACTTACACTGGACTAAATAATATACTTCACCTCTTTTCTGGCAATGTCAAATGACAATATTGTACAAATATTTCCTATATAGACGAAAAGTGACACACAAAGGCTGAAGGGTAACCTGAAGCCATTGTCAAAGGTATCAATGATATATTTTAAGGAATGACAGGGTGGATTTGACTGGGTTGCTTGGACAGTATTCTTAAAAAGACCTGTTACTGCCCTGACAGGATTCCTTAATATAAATTGTACTTTCTACTTCTCTGGGCAGGATTTCTTAACACACTTTCTACTGCTCCTGCAGGATTCCTTGATACACTTTCTACTTCTTTGCCAGGATACCTTAATAAATTTCTACCTCTCTGGCAGGATTTCTTAGTAAACCTTCTACTTCTGTGGCAGGATTTCTTGGTGTAGTTTTTACACCTGTGGCAGGATCCCTTGAGGCACTTTTCTACCTCAGGATTCATCAAATACACTTGCTATATATCTGGGCATGTCAATACAATTACTTCTTCTGTATGCAAGAATGATAAATGTATTTGTTACATCCCCTAACCGGATTCTTAATACTAAATACAAATACTACTTCTGTTCACTTCTTAAAAACACTTATTACCACTCTGGGTAGGATTATAAAATATATTTACTACTTCTCTGGACAGAGTTCCTTAGTACACTCGCTTCTTCTCTGGGCAGAGAAGGTTTGGTATATTTGGTATGATTTGTTCATAAATTTGGGCTTAATGTCACTTTTAAGTCATTGTTTGGGTCATATCATGCTAGGCAGATCTTGAAAAAAACACCATTGACATGATACAGTGTAATTAAAATAACAAAAAAAAAACAATTTCTCTCATAAAACTTGGGACAAAAGAAAGCATAACTTGACATGATATTTACATGCTAACGCTGCCTCAAAATTGTATGAACTATTATCTATATTATTCCTACACCTGAGGTCTCAGAACGCCATTGCCACAATGATATATTCCACAGATTTGTTTCTACGTGTCTTCCAGTGTCCACATTGCATTGGAGATGTTAAACCGGACAAGTGTGACCCCAACATTACAGTTCCTTTTGCTGACATTCTCATTAGAAGCTTCTGACTTTGCGTCACAGTGTCTTTGTGTTGATTCTCATTAGCAAACAGAAACGAGTTTCCTCTGGAGTGTCTAATTAATGACAATTATAATCAGTCCTCATGTTGTTGTCACGTGTACCCCGTATATACTATATTTAAAACAGCAAACAGCCCAGCCAAAAGAATCCACAAATGTAATTATCTGTATCAGTGTTCATTAAACATCTTTTGGGAAATCTGGCCTTAAGCTTGTCAAAATGTACAGGATGAAATTGTGTACCTGCACATGTAGGTATGCAGGGTCTCATTCCTGGTGTCATCTGAACTTTTCAGATATTTAGACTTTTGGTGACATAATTTGTACCCGACCTCAAGCAGCATCGAGTAAAATTTATCCCCCCATCCAAACCTTCCCAATTTGTAATTTATATTGCTTATACCAGTGTCAGTTGGTTGGTTTCAGGTGCTGTACCACTGGGGTGGCCTTGGTATTGGTCTGGAGCCTGGAAGTCTTAGTAGGATTTAGTAGGCATAGACAGTAGGATTTATCAACTTGCCTTGGGTAAGTGATTGGATGACCTCAGACTAGACTGGGACTGGAAATTTCATAGTGTTAAATATGTCTATAAGTTCGATTCATTGTTATTGGCTGGGCTGCAAAGAGTACTATAAAAAAATTATGTGGTATGAGTCTTCAAGGCATGGTGACAATGTAAACTACAGCAGTAGAAATGGTTTGTGATTGGGACTGGAAATTCTCATAGTGTTAATCTACTACTACACTGACAGGGCTGTGTCTGCAGACTCACATCTGGGAGTACTTTTGTTGGGGGCAAAGTACCGATCCGCGCAATCTCGAGATGGTACTTGTGCAATCTCGTCATCAAAAGATCGCGCACCCATCTCGAGATTGCTCAAACAATGTTGAGATGGAGCTGCTCCAACTAAGGATGATTATTAATTATTGATATTGAAAAGTTTTTTATTTGGATTGGCAATAGATGATATCAGAAGCTCAAAATTTGCTACAAAAAGTATCAGGTATACTTATTATATTACTATTATTATATTAGTAGGTGGTTGTACTTACAATTTACTAATCCACTATAATTATAACTAGTGGTGGCTATGGGGGATTATGGAGTGACTCAATATGGCCCTGGCTAGGAAGAAGCAGCATGTTAGAATAACTTGTAAATACTTTGTCACCATCTAGACTTGGTTGAGTTTAACCAGAGCCCAGGGACACGAGAGGGCCCAAGAATTTGCAATTAACTAATCACTAACTAATCATTGAAAGCCTTGTGTCACCAGGTCCATATTAATAGGAAATGACTCCTTTCATGTTGATTTGCTACTGTCTTAACAGTGATAAGTTGATTGCAATTAATCCTTGGCCTCTGATCAGTCAGTATTAGACAGAACCATTGCTGAAGCTGTAAGACCTTAAAATGGGCCGAGATCCCTAGATGTCCTAATAAAGTGTGTTATAAAATTGGCCAATCAGTGACCATCACAAAAATAAATACAGCCAATCAAGATTCTGTGATACAAATCATTGCGAGTTGGAGCTGCTCTATCTCGAGATTTTTTAAGCATTCTCGAGATGGGCGCGCGATTTTTTGATGACGAGATCGTGCAAGTACCATCTCGAAATTATGAGGATCGGTACTTTGCGCCTAACACTGTTCTATGACAGGAAATTCCCTTCTCATCCGTTGGAACAAGTTTAGTCCATAGCAGCAGCTGACTGACTTTCAGTCCTTTCCCTCATTGGGCCTTCCACTGGCTTAAATTCAAAAGTTTAATTCACATATTGATGACCACCTGATGACGACCAACATCACAATAAAAACACCCACACCCACCTCCGTTGTTGTCTAAATACATAAGCTTCAATCATAGATATTCCAGTGCATATTGACATATTGGCCACAACTTATCCTAGTGAGTTAACACAAGGAATAACTTGAGATTTAATAAATGCATTGTAAAACCTAATCGTCTGCTGTGCCTCAAGATTGTAACCATTTGACTGATGTCTACACCAAGGGACCCTGGTTTAAATCCAGTTACTTAAGTTGACACAAAAGAGACCAAAGCCCACAATCCATATTCTTATTGTCCAATGGGTTTTTTTCTAGAGGGTGAGTATTAAGTGTGTGTGGCGAGGGAAGGGGGAATTTTCGCAGACTTTATTCCAACAAGGTTACTTTTTCATAATGGCCATTTTCCAAGACGATATTTTACAGGAGGGCCATGTTTCAAAAAGGCATTACTTTTCTCTATGTGTTGTGACTCTAGTGTGTATTTGTAAACATCAACAAAATACTGTTTCAAATAAAAATTGTCATGGATCTTAATTATTTAGTTTTCCTTTCAGACACCAAGATCAACAATTTGTCTTGTATCTGTAACCTAGGTATACAGTTTTTTTACACCAATTAATTATGACAAAGATGATAACAAAACTGGCAGTCTAAAAAATATAGATAAAAAATAGTTCAGTTCCAAATGACAATAAAATTGAACAACTTTCATGACAGTAATGACAGCGTACAAATTGATACCATTAGTGACTTCACAGAGGCATTTGACTCTAAATCTGTTTCTACACAAAACAGTTTCCAGCAGAAATCAAATGAGTCCGGAGTTTATCATTTATTGAAATCTTGAACTTTTATCAATTAATATTTCATACACTAACCAAACAGAACATTAGGCCATAAGTTTGCAAAAGTAAAATGCAGTATTTGGTCAAAGTTTTTGCTTGCAAAGTCGACCAGCCAAGTGAAGTATGTGTTTTTCCAGTGTCCACCAGTAACGCCAACCCAGCTGTTTAGTGAATATCAAAACAAAAGGTTCATGGAAGCAGTTTTACATAATCTGGCATTGTGTAAAACAAATAAAATGGGCATTTCCATTTATAGAAAATGAATATTAAACATAAAACTAATAGCAAATAAAAGACATAATATGCTAGCAATAGCCTATTACTGGTAGAATTTCTGATGAATTGATGGTCACAATAACACAACAGATTTCATCAATATACTGTCAGTCTTTTTTGTTGTTATCACAATAATTGTTTAATGTTCCCTTCAAAAAGAACTGTCAAATCTATTGGGAAATACCGTCGCAAAGGGGGGGTTATAATAACCTTTCACACCCTGTAGCAGTGAAAATGTTTCATGTGACATTCCACGTGGAGTTGATGTGTGAAATTCTAAATCTACAATCCCCTTGGGCTGGGGATTAATATAAACAGGTGTTAATATCTCCTAAACACTGTATTCATCCCCACCTTCCCTAATGTAGCCCCAGGGCATAAGAACAGTTGTGCAAAATCAAATTTAGAGACCCCGTCAGTGCATCTCTAGATATGTTGCCATTCCTGAGGTAATACAGGGGTTTCTAAAGCTTTATGTTTAAGATTATCCTTTGATAAGTTTTTTCTATCCAAATTAAACTTGTGATAATGTTATAAATACGTTTGTTGTTTGATTCCAATGGCTGTACGATTTTGAAGTTATGAATTTATATTTTATGTGTCTCAGAACCTATGAGTAAAGACATTAAATGCCATGTAAATGGCATATTTCTGTGCCCAACTTAGTTTGGCTGAGTGATGTTGAAATACTGTTTACCAATTATATCACAATGCAAAATTTAAGAATGTTGCAGAAGAAAATATATGTTCCTATATGGAGTACATTAACCCCATTTGGTTTTATCACAAGTACAAAAACTAGATTGTATCCATCCAGGAGTCACAATAATTAGATTATCCTCTTTATGTCAAGGCAAAACTGCCATGAACTTTTTTTTATACAGAAAGAATGTTTATTTTAAATATTTCAAAATCTTTAAATGACAGGTCCTCAAAAAGTGGTACATGTTTCAAGGTTTCGTGCTACTGGAGTTCTCAGGATTCCATATATGTGGGTGTGGTGCATATTGAACACTAAACTGCTTTCTGATATACAAGTTAAATTTCACAGTATTATAAGGTGAAGAAAGACATCAGATAGAGGGTTTTTAGTGTGGAAATAATAAGGTAAATACATGTATTTTAATTATACAAAATATGTATGGAGAGATATATTTTGAATAAAACTTCACAAAAATTAACGGAATAAATAAAAATATACATAGCCATTGTCTATATTTATTAATACTGAAGTATCTTAATTATTGTATATATAATATACACATTGTAGTTAATATCTTATTAATAAAATAACAATAATAATGATTATAATAATAATAATAATACATTTAAATACACACAACATATTAAACATATAGAATCATTAATGTTATGTCCAAAGAACTTTTAACAGATACTTGTAATACAAAATAAAACATTTTCTTTGTTGTAAAATAACGTATTACAAGTCGAGTGCGTTTTTCAAAACTGCAAGACAAAAAATACTTTCTTGCTAACAGAATTTAAACATCCGACAAATATGTATCTTTTATGTATGTGTAACTAGAATTGCTTGGAAACGAAAACTATCATATTTAATGAAAATTACTATTAAATTACTTTATAATTTTTCAGAAGTACTGTTTTCAGTGAAAAAAAAACAATCTGCAATTCATTCACTTAAACCCCTGAATAAAACAGTATTTATAAAAAAAAATAATTTACAAGCTAAATGACCAAGATGTAGAAGATACTAAGTAAAGTAATCATATTTTCACAGATTCAAATTCAGAGCTTCGCAATATAGTGTGTATAGATGTCTAATTTTTCTTGAACATAATTATTCAACAAAGTAAAAGTAAAATATAATAAACTTAAAACAAATAACAGGCAATAATATTTAACATGATATTAATAATATAAAAGGTGATGCTTTGTTTACATACAGTGTACCTAAGTCCACCAAACACAGTTTTTCATGTTTTATTATTATTAATTTAGGATCAATAGTACAATGTTAATTCCACTACAGTGCCAACTCACGACATATTGTCCCTTTTGTCGCCTTTTGGAGTGCTGCTCACTACTTGTTTAAAGTTAATGACGTCACAATCTATGTCATCCACGTCTACGTCACTTTCTTCATTGTCGTCTGCTTCTTCTAGGCTAACTTCCGGTTGGCTGATGTTTTCTGTAGAAGAACCAGGTGACAGTGATCCAGTTTCCCGCCTAATTCTTTTAGTATCTGGGGCCAGAAGGCTCTCCACATCAAAAGCTCTGCGTTTTACTGCTTTAGGTGGACTTTTGTCGTCTGCCGCTACTTTAGCACTCTCTTCTGGTCTCGTTGCGCATGCGTGGGCGGCCAGAGCCGGTACAGCCAGTTGCAGCTGGTTTAAACTAGTTTTGATGCCATTTTGCTGCTGGTGGTGATGCAATGGTAAAGCAGAAAATAGTAGATTCTGCTGCATCTGTTTCCACTGTAAAGGAGAGAGATTAGCCCAGGGTAGAAATGATGGTGGTGGCGGTGGATGCTGTGGCTGGTCAGGAGACACAAGGTTAGGACTGAGTAACATTGCAGGTGGTTTGTTGCCGCCATTGGATATAGCCTCCTTTGGGACACAGTTATCAGGAGATACAGGTGTCGATGTTGGTGGGGAGTTGTGACCTTCAGCCCGACCTTCTTCAAACCTGGCTCGCCATTCAGCTACATCCCCAGCGGTACAGGGTGGAGGGGGACTGGGGCTGTCTTCTTCATCTGGTACTGCTAGACCCATTGCTTTTCTCACCTTCCTCTGTGCCCTGCGTCTGCGGAAGTCTCCCTTCTCAAAGTCATCCACAACGGCCGGATGGACAGCCCAATAATGTCCCTTACCATTGGCTGCTCTGCCTGCCTTGATGAAACAGTCATTCAGTGAGAGGTTGTGACGAATACTGTTCCTCCAACCAGGGCCTCTGGTTCGGAAGTAAGGGTAATTGTCAAGAATCCATTGATAAATATCACTGAGTACTAACTTTTTCTCCTTTGCTTGTAGTATTGCCATCCCAATCAAGCCAATGTAGCTGTGGCTTGGTTTGGGTTCCTCATGGAAAAATCCCATCCTCGGATCTTGGCGGCCATAAAGGTAAAACAAAGGATCTACCTGCAGAACACGGTTGTGCAGATGTGGATGTCCTGCGACCGCTGTGGCAGCAGCTGCTCCATATGGCATCCCAAAGTTGCGGAGACGGTGGCTGAATTCCATCATTTGAGCCCTCTGAACATCTGGAATAGTAGGGATGTTTGCCCCCAGGCTGGGGTGAGGTAAGCCCCCACCGTGGTGAGATCCTGGGGGTGGGGGTATAATCCCTGTATAAGCTGCCATCGGGACCTTCATCCCTTGTTGAAATCCAGATCCTCCAGACATGGTTGTTTTAATAACAGCCCTTTTTGTCCCTTTTCATGTAGTGTGATGTAATAAGTATTTAGAGATTTATTGTTCTAATTTTGAATCTGAATTGATATGGAAATATATAGATAACAAAACAAGTATAAATAATTGATAGTCTTCCTTCAGTGTTCACTGACTTTCATGTAATTATTGTCCCAGAAATTAATAATCCACTGCAAAATATTTTCTTCTTTGAATTTGTATATGGTTACATAACACCAATGCATATATATCTCACTATACTGACATAAACTCAAATTACATTATGTTGTAAGTTTATATTATTCCAAAGTATCATTGAAGCATAGAACTCTGGAGAATTAGATGAGTTTCCTTGATGTTTAACTCTCCAAATGACATCTGTTTATTTTCCGTGTTTATGTAAATAAGCCTCCGAATTTATAACAAACTGTCACAAACCACTGTGATACTCCAGTGTTTTATTTGTACATTTGTGCAGAGTGTCTTTAAAACACTGAATTTTCATTGGTCCATTTATAATGAGCTTCTGGCGCTCCGCGGAAATGTATTGGCTTTACACAACTGATCACATGACTCACATTGACGCTTCAAGTCTCCTTGTTTGGACAAATAGGTTTTGAAAAAATGTTTGCCAAACTGTATACAAATATGCAAATTGGTAGCACTGGTTAGGAAACAAAAGAGAGAAAACTGAATAATTGTACCATATGAGCTTACTGACAACTGAAAAGCATTGAACACATATTTACAATACAGGTTGAAGTCTATTGTGGTTAATTAATAAAGTACTCTCCTGGTAGGAAACATTCACTCAAATTAGCTGCATTAAAAGGGGGTGATTATTGTATGTTTTCATATAGATGAGTGGCGCCATTGTCTGTTACATAAAAGACATAAGCGATGTGATTATGAATCCTATTGATAATAAAATATGCCAGACTCGTTGGCACATTAAAGAGAGCTAATAAAACTGGAAATACAGTTAATTTGTTGATGTTTATTTGTATGCTCGAGTGTTTAATGGACTCAGTAAACATCACGCTGATTTAATATGTTTCACTAAACAAAAACCAAAAAAAAACAAAAAAAATATTAAAATCTAATGTATTTGTTCTCTCTATGTCATAAGCAAATAACCATACAGATGGTTCAAGTGTCAGGTCTGTGGTAATAATTTAACAAAGATAAACAAAGTACACGTGGCAGGTAAACTAGTGATTATAGAAAATAAAATCGACATTTATTTCCTAGATCTAATTTTGTACACTAAAACATACCATGTTTTGTGAATTTATTTATTTATTTAGCATTTTAATCTCAAGGAGTTTAGACCAAACATATTCAAAATTACACAGCTTCAGGAAATCTATTGACTCTCCTTTATTTACTTTCATTTAAACAATATTTTGCTGTTTTTTCTCTGTTCTAAAATTAGGGTTAATATGGTGTAGATTTAAATCGGTAAAATGCTTACTAACTTTAACATCAAATGATTTTTAAAACCAATTTTTAACCAATGATGAAAATATATCAAATTACATTAACTCTGTGTTTTAAAGTGTTTTTTTCTGTTTAATTATTTCAGTATCTGTTCTACAGCTTCTGCACAACCAGAACTTTCTAATCCCAAAACTTTGTGAAATGGCTTACCAAAATCTTTGTTCATAGATATACATTTTCAAATCAGTTTTTTCTGTCCATTTTTCCTGCAATAAAACATGAAATTTCTACAATATGTGGTCTGGCTTCTTAAACCTGTCACAGTATTTAGTTGATGAATATGACTCTGCATTGATACTCCTTTGTCCAAAAAACCCCGCTAGGACATTTTTGGGCTTCACACTCCACCCTTATCTATATGTCATAAGTTTTTATAATTAAGTATTAAGGTTTTAATTACTACACATATGATGACTTAATACGACCAAGTGCGATAAATACTAGATCAGGTATAAGCCGTTTAACTGAAAAAAGTGATGATCAGCTTTTGTTATGAGATGGGCTGCTATTAATTTACATTTCAATGAAAGATTTGTTTAATACAATGATAACTCTATCAAAAATAACTGGGAGGGGGTATACTAAGGTATAATCATTGATTTAATAAAATCTGTTCCTGAAAATATTTCTCTTTTTTTTAAAGTTGTCGTCGATTATTTTGTCATTTGACTTCATAATTTTTTTTTAGTTTTTGATGAACTGGAAATAAATATTACAATGGCAAAATAATCCATTGGTTTAATAAAACATTAATTTCCCAAATTTTAATGTTTTCCTGTGTAAGCAATTTCCTTTTTTGTTGTCAGACATAAGCATTATTTCAAAACACATCACATATAAGTTGTTTTTTTTTGTCTTGGCATCAACAAACATCAACAATTCAAGTCCAATTTCATTTGACTCTACACAGTCATGTGCCTTAAACCTGTTCAGTTTGATGCATCCCATAATAATCCAACAACTTTTTCTTTCTTACAATTTGTTTAAGTGTAAACTCAAGACTGAAACTCATACAGCAATCCCTATATTTAAGTGTTTACAGAATCGCTATAGATCAAGGAATAGGTCTCCTTATTAATCCTATTAATTAAAACTATTAAAAGATACTCTAACGCTATACAGAGAGGTAAAACTTAATAAACCCTGTAGGCTCATGCATCATTTATATGACTGACAAAAAGGGTTAAGATCCAGAGTTTCTTTGCTCCCCCCTTTTAAACTGTGCCTAGTGTCTCTCCCAACAGACCCCACCTATGACAGGCTTAATTGAATTCTCTTGTTATTAATTCCTTCAGAGTTTACTGGGGGATTTCCCAAGACAGTGCAACAGCTTTTTGTTTTCTGGAAAACCCAGTAAATATTTATAAGCATAATTTGATAGAAGCAAATGAAGGGGAATTGGAAGGGAGTTCCTAATGGAGTATTTACACAGAGTCTGCTCCCAAATGTCAGCCCCAATTTGACACAAAATGGCAAATTTGACAAATTGCCCTTTTAATGCAACTTTAAGCACATGCCCCCATCCCCCCTCCTCCTCTCATATAAAATGGGGTGGGTGCATCTTCTGAAACAATTTACAGCAACACTGCACGCAAGTACCAACAAAGAAGATACATTGGCCACTTTTTGTCAACCCTCAACGAACTCCCCCCCTCCCCCCAACCCTCCCTTTTAATACCTTGAAGATATCCCTACATCATATAACACCTCCTCCTCCCCCGATTTTCCAAGGATAAAATAGGGACTATGCCTTAATAAATTTACTCTCAGTAATTTAGCCGTTTATATTTGCATGAGTACCAGATATATTTGTGAGATGTGGTCATCATATTTATGCTAAAGGTTTTAATTCTGGGCATATCCATACGGATAGCTAATGGCTTCCTTTGTTGTAACAACTTCCCCATATATCTCCTGTGATACTGTTCAAAATTATTATTGTTGTAGATGAGACAGTTACAATTAATTTGGGTGGAGTTGAGAAAACAAATAAACAGTTCACTCTTTATTTATTTTGAACACATAAAAAGATAGATAGTGAAACTTATGGTATACAGTATAAATATATCAGAATTTTAGGTAAAATTTTTTAGAAAAATGAATTTGTTATAGCCGAAGTTGGGCCAGAGCCTGACTCCTCAGTTGGGCTCCATTATGTATATGAAGCAGTGGGAACTGGGAAGGAATTAAACAGTAAAAATATTGTCGCTGCTGAGAAAAGATATTCAGTTTAAAAGCAGCCAACAGGAGTTGTGAAACCAGTTTTCTTCAAGTGTGTGACACAGTTTGCAGGTAAATATTTGTCACATATTTGGAGGGAAGACCTAAACACTCTGCTCCCACAACTAATCAATGAGTCTAACATACAGCCAGACAACTAGTCAACCAGCAATACAACCAACCTTACATTCAACCAGACACCCAGCCAATCAACCCCCACAGCTTATCTGTCTGGTACAGGTGGCTAATCAACTCCTTCAACTAACACATAGCCTTTCTCAGTCTCAGGCAGATAATAAATTGGGGATTGCGCCAGTTTTAACAGCTAGGATTATACTGAGACACTCAATACATATAACCTAAGTGTTGATATGAACTGGATTCAAAGACACAACCACAGAGAATGGTTTAACCCCTAGGATTAAAATAACAGATCTAAAATAACTAGTTTGACAGTTTATTTGAAAGTTATGACAAGAAATGATAGGGGGATGAAGTGACTGTCAATCTGTTTACTAAGGGTGTAACTCCAATACTCTCATACATGCTAGATGCCACATTTTCAGAATCACCCCAGATTAACATAATCCTGGACCTGTCCATAATCCAACTAGGGTCTCTATACAGGCTACTAACCGGTAACACTGAAATAACAAACAGAGAAAGAGAGAAATTAACTAGCAAAGTCCACACAAAAGCCTTGCTCCTCTTTTCAGTTCTTGAGCCCTCTTATCCTCACCCTAATCTGTCAGATTGCATTGTTGTTTAACTGCATTAATTTTGTACAATCTGCCTCTTTCTGTTAAAAAATGTGCTAGTTTATTTATTTATTTATTTTGGTTTTAATGTTGCTTGCAACACATTGTATAGGTCATATCACAACAGGTAGTAGGAAGGGCAGAGGAAACCAGTACATACAGTTGGTCAAGGTTCTGTATTTTAAACTGCAGACCAATGGCAAGCAACTACCAGCTTTCCCACTTGAGGTCGGGCCGGTGTAGTGCCAGAGTTTACACCCCACATAAAATGCATGGGGGATGTAATATATGGCAAATTCACTTGCCATATTTTATGTTACTTGCCGTTTTGAAACCATTGGCCATTTCGAAACGGCCAAATAAATCTGATGACCATTTCAAAACCTGGGAGAGGTTTTGAAATGGCTTGGCAGTTTTGAAACCGCCTCACTTGTTTTTAGCATCCAGTATTTTTAATAATTATTTTAAAACATATATAATGTCAATTGTTATAAATTTGTCATGGCACTAATATATTATTACTAGTATACTTTTTATGATCATTCTTATGCAATTTTGATGTCTAGCTTTATAAAGCTGTGCAATTGAAGATGTGTTAAAGACAGTCTTAATCCTACCAGTTTGTACTTTGTTATAATTATATGACGTTTTTTATTCTTAATAACAGGGGAATCCAATCAAGTGATTACTTAAAGAGTGATGAACAATTCACCATAAAAGGAATAACTAACACAGGGTCCGGGAGGAAGCCATTCTGTTCATGTGGATTGGGTTTTTTTTTTGTGTGTGTGTAAAGGTTAATTGCATTTTAATTTCTTTTATTGTCGGGACATAAACCAATCACAAACTAAT
Source organism: Sabellastarte sp. h YS-2021 (assembly GCA_964017235.1). Lineage (NCBI taxonomy): Eukaryota > Metazoa > Annelida > Polychaeta > Sabellida > Sabellidae > Sabellastarte > Sabellastarte sp. h YS-2021. The sequence goes on from OZ024928.1 coordinate 23,211,774, forward strand.
CAGTATATCAAAATAACATGCACAATTGAAGTTCACAGCTTACTACACCTTCTGAAGCTACTAATTGCCTGCAAATGAATTCTTTTCAAGTCAAAGAATCCTGTTGAAGATCATAGCTTAAGTAACTCTGATCAGTTAGGTTTTGAAACGGCCAAGCCGTTTTGAAACCGAGTAAGGTTTTGAAACTGCCAAATGAATGATTTGGCCGTTTCGAAACTGCCGAGGTTTTGAAACGGCCAGGAACATTTTACACCCCTTGCCATATTTTACACCCCTGCCATATTTTACACCCTTGGTGGATTTCTATACAGTTGCTATATTCATGAAATAAATGAAGCTCAATAGCTATGAACATTCACGAATTATGCATTAAACTCAGACACAATAATTCTAATGTAAGTTCCTTTGCTTACATATTGTTAAATATTTTTAACATATTTGATGGCACATCCAAATAATAAATGCTGATTCGTTTTAGAGTGACTTTAAAGTAAGTTCACAAATAAATGTCTGAGTATAATAAACTAAATGACATTAAACTATATTTAGTGTTCTTGTTATAGTGTATCGATCCACGCCATCTCGAGATTATACTTGTGCGATCTCGCTATCAAAAGATCGCGCGTCCATCCCGAGATTGCACAAACAATCTTGAGATGGAGCTGCTCCAACTAAGGATGATTTTTAAATACTGATTTCGAAAAGGTCTTTGATTTGGTATAGTCATAGATGATATCAGAAGCTCAAAGTTTTGCTACAATAAGTATCAGGTATACTTATTATATTATTATATATAAGTGGGTGATTGTATGTACAATTTACCAATCCATAATACTTCTAACTTGTGGTGGCTATGAGGGATTATGGAGTGAATCGATATGGCCCTGGCTTGGAAGAAGCAGCATGGTATTGCAATTAGAATAACGTGTGAACACTTTCTCACCATCTAGTGTTGGATTTGAGTTAAACCAGAGCCAATGGACAGGAGATGGCCCACAACATAAGGCCTTAGAAATTGCAATTAACTAATCAGTAACTAGTCATAGAAGGCTGTGTGTCCCCAGTTAATAGGAAGCTATTCCGTTCATGTTGATTTGCTACTGCCTTAACAGTGATGAGTTAATTGCAATTAATCCTTATTAACCTCTGATCGATCTGTATTAGGCAGAACAATAGGTTAAACTGTAAAACATAAAGATGGACTGGGATCTTAAGATCCCCAGATGTCCTAATGAAGTAGGTTATGAAACTGGCCAATAAGTAACCACCTCAAAAATAATACAGCCAATCACATCAAGATTCTGTGATAGAAATATTGTGAGTTGGAGCAGCTCCATCTTGAGATTGTTTGAGCAATCTCGAGATGGGCGTGCGATCTTTAAGTGACGAGATGGCGCGGATCGATACTTCGTGCCCAACATTAATACATTGTGACAAAATCGCTTCTAAAAATTTTCCTTCGGAGTGAGAGGCCAACCCATTGTTGTTGATTTGTATTCACTAGGTTAGTATGAACTAAATGGGTTCCATGAAATGAAATATCTCCCAAACACCTTACGGGGTTCTTCAACAATACCAATTAATCCTGTTAGCTTTAAGCTAGTCACTCAACCACAAGTGAAACAAAGTAAGTACAAAAGAATGTTGGAACAAAAGGCAGCATTAAGACTAATCCATTTACCAAGTCACTCACATAGCCAAACAAATCAACTTAAGAAGAGTCTTGAAACAATAGATAAATCATAATCTAATCCAGTTACATAATCACTCCCAAATTATAAGTTGGACTTATATCTGTAAGCAAAATTCAGATGGAATAAACCCAAAAATCTTAAATGTGCATTCTGTCTAACAATTTAATATTAATTTTAGTTTTAAAATCATTCTTGAATTAAATTTAGTATAAGTTAGGCTCCAACATTATCACTAGAATGCAGCAAATAAATATACTTGTGTATATTCTCGCACGTGTGGGAAGAGCTAGCAACCCACTCCCATGAAACAAGCCAGCTACAGAAAACAATTGCAAAGAATACCCCCAAGATCTCCCGAGAGGGGGGGAGGGAACAGAGGTCTATTTTGACAGATTTGATGATGAACAGGAAAAGCCAAAAGGAATCGGAGAGACAGTGTATCTGTGGGAAGATTTGCAAGAATAGTAAAGGACTGAAAATCCACATGGGAAAAATGAAATGCAAAGCTAAAGCTTCAGGTAATAAACAAGCTAGTAATGAACAGTGCACAGACCATGAGCCTGGTGAGATGGTGGAGAATGTGAACCCGGAAGAAAACCACACTGTTCAGAATCTCCAAGTTCATGACTAGCAGCAATCAAGTAAAAAGGACCTGCAAGCCAGACGTGAAAAGATCAAATGGCCAAGGGCTTGCGACACCGGTAAATGGAAAGACTTTGATGATGACCTGGAAATTATTTTAGAATATTCACTAAAGGGACCAGCTGAAAAGAAAGTTGAAAAGATGACATCATTAGTACACAGTACAGCTCTGGAAACATTCGATGTATACGGAAGAGCAGGGAAAAAGAGGAGAGAAGGAAACCTGAATAGGAGGCACAGAAAGATCAGGGAGTTAAGAGAAGAATTGAGGAAAACAAAGAAGAACTGGAAAATGGCACCAATAGAGGGAAAAGCAGCGTTAAAGCAACTCAGAGACACTTTGAGGGACAAACTGAAGAACATGAGGAAGGCAGAACAAAAGGGTGCACTGAGGAAGAAGAAAAGCAAGCAACGAACAGCATTTATCTCCAATCCTTATTCCTACACTTCTCAGATGCTAGGCCAATCTAGATCTGGTACATTGAACTGTAGCCAAGCAGAACTAAAAGATCATTTATTCCAAACACACCATGATCCATGCAGGGTGAAGAATTGCCACCATTTGAAGGGCTTACAAGTGTACATGAGGCAAAGTATGCATTCAACCTAGGACAAATACAGTTCAAGGAAGTCCAGGATGTTGTGAAAAAGGGGAGAGCGAATTCTTCTCCAGGTCCCAGTGGACTTACATATGCAGTATATAAAAGGTGTCCAAAGTTGTTATGCAGGTTGTGGAAATTGCTTAGAGCAATATGGATTCACCAAAGAGTGCTAGAGGAATGGAATAGTGCTGAAGGTATCTATGTTCCTAAAGAGGAGAAATCTACAGTTATAGGACAATTTCAACAGATCTCATTGCTCAGTGTTGAACGGAAGATATTCTATTCTATTGTTGCAAAGAGGATAACCGAATTTCTGTTAAAGAATGAATACATAGACACAGCCATACAAAAGCGGGAGTGCCTGGTTTCTCTGGCTGTTTGGAGCACAACAGTGTTATTACAGAGATAATAAGAGAAGCAAAGGAAGACAAAGGCAACTTAGCAATAGTGTGGTTGGACTTGGCAAATGCTTATGGGTCAGTTCCTCATCAACTGATAGAAAGAGCAATGGTACAGTATCACATTCCAAATAAGATCCAAGACATCATAATAAGGTACTATAGCAACATCAAGGTTCACTTCACAACTGGAACCTTTACAACAAAGTACCAACAGTTGGAAAAAGGAATAGTTACAGGATGCACTGTTTCAGTTATCTTGTTTGTGATGGCTATTAACCTCATAATCAACATTGCAGAAAAGGAGGGTCAAGGTTCTGTATCAAGATCAGGAATTAGACAACCAAGTATACGAGCCTTTATGGATAACATGAAAGTGATGACAACAAGGGGAATGAGTGTTCATTGGATCATCAGGAAACTAAACAAAACTATAGAGTGGGCAGGAATGAAGTTCAAACCAAGGAAATCCAGAAGTGTAGTGATTGTCAAGGGTAAAATAGAGTCCAGGTATTGCTTCAGGATTCAGGGAACTAATATTCCAACAATAAAAGACAGTGCTATCAAGTGCCTCAGTAAATGGTATAATGAAACATTGAAAGATTCTGAAAATGTCAAGAGATTTAAGCAACAAGTGAGCAGTGGGCTGGCCAAGATAGAAAGAAGTCTGCTTACTGGGAAGTATAAATTGTGATGTTATCAACATGGCCTGCTACCGAGACTATCATGGCCCATGCTGATGTATGACATCCCTGTATCAACAGTGGAGAGCATTCAGAAGACAGTTAACAGATGGCTGCGAAAATGGTTAGGAGTATGACAGAGTTTCTCAGAAATCAATCTCTATAGTAAAACTTGCAAGCTGCAATTACCACTGAAATTTGTTGTAGAAGAATATAAGGTAAAAAAGGCTGGAGCTTGCACGACAGTCAGAGAATCAAAAGACGACAAGATCAAGTACTCAGGGATAAGACTAAAGACAGGAAGGAAATGGGATGCCATTAGTGCAGTTCTGGACTCAGAGTCAAGATTGAAACATGCAGATGTGGTAGGCCTGGTATGTAAAGGTAGACAAGGATTTGGGAATCCAAGTGACATTTTGTGGTCAAATTCATCCACGCTGCAGAGAAGAGAGTTGATAAAAAGGAGATTCGGAAAGGTGAAGAAGAGGAACGACGAGTCAAGGCAGTGGGGATGGCAAAGCAAGGTGCATGGACAAGATGGGAGGGAGTGACAGAACTGAAAATCTCGTGGGAAGACTTGTGGAAAGTAGAGCCAGAAAGAATGCAGTTTATGCTAAAGTCTACATATGATTTGTTGCCTACACCAAGTAACCTGGTCCTTTGGAATAAGAAGGAGGAGACAGCTTGTGCATTATGTAAGTGTTATGCTAACCTCAAGCATATTCTATCTTGTTGCAAAGTGGCAATAACTCAGGGAAGATACAGGTGGCGCCATGACCAAGTCCTTAGAGTGATAGCGGAAAGTATAGAGAAACTAAGGAGGGGAAAAGCAGCAGGTAAACCTAGCAATAACATTGTGTTTGTAAAAGAAGGAACAAGTCTACCAAGAAGCCGATCTAAAGGCCAAAAGAACCTGATGTCAACAGCGGATGATTGGAAGCTCGAAGTTGATTTAAACAAGAAACTTGTCTTCCCCAGGGAAATAGTTATGACAAATTTAAGACCAGACATAGTGCTCTCATCTCAGAAAGCTAAAACAGTAGTGATGATTGAACTAACTGTGCCATGGGAAGATCATATTGAGGAGGCCAATGAGAGGAAAAGACTGAAGTATGTTGGTGGTTGGAGGTTGGTGTTAGAGGTTTTCCAGCTCAGTCGGTCCATCATTTGTTATCAGTGTTTGGTGTTAAAGGTAAAGAAAGAAGGACAATTGTTAAGAATATCAGTGAAGCAGCAGAGAGGGCATCTAACTGGCTTTGGATTAAGAGTGGTGAGATAAACTGGCTAAGCAACTAGAATACGATACATGGAAATTGATCACTTCCATGGAGGCGCCGTGTGGAGCATGTATAGGATTAAAGGCTTGAAACATGCATTGAAGCATGGATCCTACTGAAGATATCGTCTAAAAGAACAGCAGCTAATGTGTTAACTTAAATTAAATAGTGCTGTAAGTTGTTAAAAAATACTAGAGTCGACGTGTCGGAACTAACAGATGTGATGAACTGACAAAAAGTCGCACTAGTTTTGGTCAAGGACTTCAGAAGAAATATATTTTATTAAGAAGCCGGTTTTAAATAAAAAACAACAAATTTTTGTAGTTTGATCTCTGACCCTATCCAATAAAGTACTGAATCTCGTGAGAATTTACATTTGCAGTTAAAAAATTAAGGGAAACAGCCATTGTTGTTTCCACTTGAAACCTGTGACAACTTAAAAATGTGATTCTTTTCTTTAAAAACGCTAATTATCATAAGATTGTATTATGTAAATAATATTTTCGTGTATTATAAAATTTTTGATGAAAAATCTATCTTTATCATGTACGAACAGACGTGTTGTAATTTCAACACTTACGAACGAATATGACCAAGTTGAGTCTGATATAATATCAGTATATATAATATCATTTTGTGTTTGGCATATTAACGTTCATGTAATGATGTGGTCCATGTAAAACTAATTAATAAAGCAATTATTGTATGAATAAAGTGATTACTAATTTCCAAACTTAACTGCAGTCTGATCAATAAATGATTTGCTTTTAATCCCCCATTGATTTGCTCTGTATAGCCCAGTAGGGAGTGTAACTTTTGGTGGATGTGTAAAATATGGCAGCCATATTTTACACCTCCTTAATCCCCTATTGGTAGGGGTGTAAAATATGATTGCCATAAAATACACCCCCTAAAAGTTCTACGAAAGGGTGTAAAATATGGCAGGGGTGTAAAATATGGCGTTACACCTTTAAATACACCCGATCTCAGGTTCTTCATCCAGACAAGGAGACGCCGACTTTCTGTTCCTTTCAAGCTGTCACTGAGACTGAAGTCCTTAAGTTTATCAAGGAATCCCCTTCTAAAACTTGCTCCCTTGATCCATGCCCCACTCACATTGTGAAACAATGTATTGACATTCTTCTCCCTTCATTGACTAAACTAGTTAACTTGTCCCTCAAAAACGGCATTTTCCCCAATCCTTTCAAACAGGCTATTGTCACTCCCCTCCTCAAAAAGTCCACCCTTTCAAAAGAGGATTTGAAGAACTACCGACCAGTGTCCGGTCTCAGCTTCTTGTCAAAATTGGTCGAGCGAATTGTGGCTGCCCAAATTAGATCTCATATGGATTCTCATGATCTTGGTAATACTTTCCAGTCAGCCTACAAGGTGGGGCACTCGACAGAAACTGCCTTGTTGTGCATCAAAAATGAGATTCACCTATCTCTGTCCAAGGGCATGCCTACAGCACTAGTGCTACTCGACCTGTCTGCGGCATTTGACACTATCGATCATGACACACTCCTATCCTGTCTGTGGTCTAGATTTGGTTTTGCTGGATCGGCATTAAAATGGTTTAGATCCTATCTCCAGGATCGTTTTCAGTCAGTCAAGATTGGTTCTAGTCTTTCGAATTTGTTCAAATTGAAGTTTGGAGTCCCCCAAGGTTCTGTCTTAGGTCCCCCTCTGTTTTCCCTCTACACAACACCTCTTGGTCAAGTCATCAGAAAATATACCGGAGTCCGTTACCACTTCTATGCGGACGACACTCAGTTGTTCATTCACTTATCCCCTGATGATAGTCTCAAGTCTTTTGACCGTCTTAAATCATGTTTGAATGATATTCAGGTCTGGATGTCTGAAAACAAACTCAAGCTAAATCCTGATAAAACAGAATTCATAGTCTTCGGTGCCAAAGACAGACACAAATGGCTCAGTGACTCACTACCTGTCAATATCCTGGGTAATTGCCTCTCTCCCGCAGATGTTGTACGCAATCTGGGTGTTCTGTTTGATGCAAAGTTTTGTTTCACCAATCACGTAAATTCTGTTATCAAATCCTGCTTTATCAGCCTCAGGGACCTTCATCGTATCAGGAGGTTTCTTTCTGTGGATACATCAGTGGTGATTGCAAATGCTCTGGTCAGTAGTCGTTTGGATTATTGCAACTCTCTTTTTCGCAGTTGTCATCCCGAAATGCTACAAGGCTCCAATATGTTCAAATTGCGCTTGCACGGTTTGTCACTGGTGCTTCAAAGTACACTCACATTACATCCACCCTTAGGACACTCCATTGGCTACCCGTTAGACAACGTATTATCTTCAAAACCCTAGTTTTGGTCTATAAGTACCTCACCACTGGCCAGCCTAAGTATTTTGCACCATATCTCCCCTTGTACAAATCTGCCGTGAATACAAGATGTTCCAATCCCAAAAATTGGTTCCTTCTGGTTCCCTCTTACTGTCCTTCCATCCATAAATCAAAGGTCCATTTTAACAATAGTTTCTCATATGATGCCCCTAAGTTATGGAATGATCTTCCATATGATATACGCAGTGCTCCAAATCTCTCCAGTTTCAAAAGTCGACTCAAAACCTACCTATTTAAGAAATCATTCCCACCATAGCTTTTTACTACCGAACACCGGACCGCCTCCCTGGCAACGACTCGGAACATGTCTAATGTCTCATGATTTATGCCTTACGGATTGGATGGTGTGCCTTAGAATCCGTTGATACGGAGATTAAGCACCTGGACAACTGATTGATTGATTGATTGATTGATTGGTTACACCGGACTAAGGAACACCATCCAAAAATATAAGACATAAATTAGAAGTCATAAAATGTAATAATTCTAATTGTAATAGTACTTTTATAGCACTTAATCTCCATCTATTTACAAACTCTAATGTGACATCAGAAATCAGAAATCATAATTGTTAATTCTAATTGGACTTTTATAGCGCTTAATCTCCCCATATAAAGAGGACTCTAGAGGCACAACACAACCAAAAAATCAGTCAACCAATTTCAGAATCCAGAGACAGATGAGGGGGTCAAGCACCACAGAGAACGCCAGGAGATGGTATAGGCTAAGGTGGGTATGCTTTGGTGTACAGGTAGATTTTAAGCTGCTTTCTGAAAGAGGCCAGGGAGGGTGAGGCACAAATCACTGTGACTGTCATTGTGACTGCCACACGTCCGGGAGAGCATTCCAAACAGTGGGAGCATTAAAAGCAAAACTAATACCAAACTGTTTGACAGATTTATGAACAGATGGGTAGAACTTTGGAATGACAAGGAAATTACCACCACTTTGACTGCACCTGGTACCATAACAACTGTTGTAGGAAGAAAGATATGGAGCAAAATACCGAGGAAAACCTGTATGAAGAAACTTGTAGACAAGTGTGGCTGTCTTAAACACTGTTTTTGTTAAATCAAAAAACATTGCTGGAGTAGGCACAACAGAGACAAGACCAGAAAAACTAGGGTGGGTAAGCTTTTACAAAGAGATAGGTTTTTGGCTTCTTCCTGAATGAAGAGAGAGATTTGGCCAAGCATACATCATCAGGCAGATCATTCCCAATCCTTGGGGCATCATATGCAAAGTTGAGGCTGAAATGCTTTTTAGTCTTATATACTGATGCAAAATGTTGGACCTCAAGCAGCATGCCATCAGATTGACTTCTATGAGTTCTGTACACACTATGTCTCGGTTTAAGGAAAGGTTCAAAGTATTTGAATGACCACTATGCAGAAAACAGAGTGATGCTCGATAGGCAACCAATGAAGAGTGATATGCGAGTATATGGGGTGGAATTAGCCACAATTCTAGTAAGATTGTTCGAACACACTAGAACCTGGGAAGATCAAGAGCAGAGAGACTTCTAAACAAGGAATTACAGTAGCCCAGATGACTTCCAACCAAGACATTTGCAGCCAAAAGAGCAGCGTCACACTTGAGATACCCTCTGAGTCGCTTAAGATCCCTGATATGAACAAAATAAGCCTTACAGATATTCTTGACATGGCAAAAATCCGAATCGAACTACACACCAAGGTTCCTTGCCGGCTCAGCAGGTGAAAGTAGATTACCAAGTATATTAATTGTGTTTACTTTTAAGAGCAGATGTATACAAATATAGATATGGCCAATTTGGCTTTCCAGTGGTGAGGTACTTACATATCAGATGATTCCTGGTTGATTCAGTATTTCTAGCAATCATAGACGGCAGGTAGCAAGAGAGATACAATGGTGTAACTCCAGTGAAACCCAGACACACACCTCTATGTCACAGAAGAAAATCAGAATTAGGCAGGGAAATTGCCATGGTCAGACACAGAAAAGATACTGTAAAGACACAGTATTGCTACGGCATGATACAAAACAAACTATGGAATCATACAAAATTAACAGAAAAGGATGCAGCACATCCTGGGAATCGATTTGACACCCAGCAGGTGCAAGCTGTTATTGGAGGTAACCTTGATACTGAGTGTTGCAAGCGAATATTTTGAATAGTTTAAAACTTCCGTTTGTGTGGCCATAGAAACCAGGGATACCACAGAGTTAATGAACAGATGTTCAGCACTACACAGAACATTGAGACATTGAGTTCATTTGGCATAGTATGTTGAGTGTGATGAGGATAAATCTTGCGCATGTGCAGATCGCATATTTCAAGATGAAAAGACCAACAGCTTGGAATGTCTTTTTGGATTAAAGCAAACAAACAACAATAGGGGAAAATACTCAGTTTCAGTTTATGCAATAATTATTGTGTAATAATAATAATAATAGTAATAATAATAATAATTGGTGTTTTTTTCCTTTTTGGTGATACAAAAAAGCATAAACATGACTATATAACCATATATTTACTGGTGCTGGACCCTGCTTTGTTTAAATTGCAATTCTGAATGCACCTAACAGTAATAGAGATTACTAAGCATAGATAAATTTTGTGTACTGCGGAAGAATTCTGAGACATTTGGCCTCACTTCTGCATGCGCCAACACACTCGACGTACAAAGCCAAACTCGCTCATTTTGAAAATACTGCCCATGGTGTGATTGGGGGCATATGTGTAAGGCAGATTTCAGTGCAGACCATTTGTCATTGGTCATGGCTTCCACCCAAGCTCATGACAGCAGGTGAAATATTCTAGGTGTCTGGCCATTCAGGAAATTCAAAATCAAATTAAAAAGTAAAAGATATTTTCCAAACCTATACATGTGTTTTCATTGTTTTTATAATACATGTATATCATTTATTAGAAAAGCCTTAAATAAAGATGTGTTTAATAACTGGTTCTCAAATATTCTTTGTTGATTTCTTGATTTTTACAGCAAAGTGAAAAGTGAAATACCAGTTTACCATTCACTTTACCAAAATATTTCTATAACCAGCTACCCCCTCCCCCCAACCCACCCCCACTCATGTAAACAGTTGTCTCTCTGGATCTAATTTCAACCAAGCAGCAAGAGTGGAACATTGTTTCTACTTGCATAAATCAGATGTCATCTAATTTTACAGTACAATATGGACCCCCTCCCTTTCTTAAAGCAGTCAGTAATTAGTTCCTGAGGGAGCAGTAGTCCTGAAAACACATAGCCCTGTGTGGAGTTTTGTCTATAGAAACTCTGAGAAATCTCCAAATAATTTTACCGTGCTTTGGAAAACAATAGCCTTTCACAAGGCCCACAAATAAGTATTTTTATTACTGTTGGTGGACATGTCGGTTATTGCAATGCAAGACCATATGTAATACTGTTTTAGTTACTAGTGCTACGTATTGCATTGTTAACACGGTCTTGTAATCACTTTATAACAACTTCTGATTGGCACAAAATATGTTTTTTTTTTAATAATTTATAATAAATTCCTGAAAAAAAGAATAATATTGGTCATCACTTCAGGTAATGTTGCCTTTATGTATGCCATTTGTATGGTAAGATAAACTCCCAGAAATGTACTACTGTTACTGATGACAACCAACAATTGAAAGATATTTTATATGCTGTTTTGTGCCAAACTGAGCCACGTGCCAAGTGGAAAGCTGTCTATTTTGTATGTACAATATGAAGGAATAGATAAAAAGTATTCAATTTAATATACTGAAAGAGAGTGATTTGTTAATATAATTATTTATTTAGCACAACAGCAACAACAACAACTTTGATTAAAATGTAATACCAATCACTTATGACACAGATTTGAATCTGGCACTTGCTAAGATGTGTGAATTACTGTTTGTAATTACCCACCTGGATTCCAGCTGATGAAATGTTTTAAAAGACCATGGTATGAACTGGCAATGAAACAATACTAACCGATATGATCTTATAGTTTAGTTAGGAGCTGTTATAGAATACTTTGTGTATATGCACCAACCATAGGATAAGATGATCCCATCTGATGTGATAATTTAGTTAGGAGCTGCTGGAACATACCTTGTCCATATGCAAAAAGCATGAGACAATACAATCTGATATATATCATATTTTCACATTGATGTATGTTTTGTTAATTTAAATATATTTAAGACATCAAATATCTTCTGTTACAGTGTGATTTATGTATCAACAGTGCTTCATAAGCCCTAATGTTTAGGGTTGGTTGCTGAATGTAAACTTAGTATTGTATGTTTTTTGTTAACTGTGTGCAGGTAGCACTATAATAAATTAAATTTTCTCTCTCTTTCTATAATAATTGAGTTACGAGTTTGTGCTGTTGTGGATCTAGGTGCAGCAGGCTCATTCCTTGGACCCTACCTTAAAAATTCGGAATTTATTTTTGTGATTCTTTGACATGATTATGCGACCTCTTTTCTGATTTTAGTGAACTCCTTTGTCATTAACATCAGTACACTATGCTGTCAGTTTGACTTTGAACTTCACACAGCACGCATGAAAAATTTTCTTCTAGTCAATTTTTAAGTTTTTAGTTTTTTTTTACTTTTATTACTTTTTAAAGGACTTCACTATGGATGATAAGAGGTATAACCTGAGGTCTGGCAGACAACAGGTGCCCATAAAACTTCAGTTGGCTGGAGATGCTGAGTTTTTGTCACAGATGACAGGATCATCCAACATCCGGCAAGTGATTTTTTCTGACAATCAGTTAAGTTCCAGTGATTCAGATATTGATGTAGATGAACTAGTTCATCATTCAGATCAAAATTTTTCTCCCCCACATATTTCAGTCCGATCCAGTAAACATGCCAGGTCTGCTGAACAAGGCAAGGTTTCCTACATGTCGGATCTGGTTAATTGATCCAGTCCATCATCTCAGGATGCTATAAACCAGGCAATACTTTCACAACTCAATATTCGTGGTGATAGGTTGACCAGTATTGAAAAACGTAAAATAACATAGGGGAGTCCAGTTGACATATACGTCAATCATAGAGTCAAGTGGCCCAATGAATTTGTGTTAAGTGGTCAAAGCAAGGAAAGAGTGACTTACAACCAGCTCTCCCCCATCCAATGGATTGCTGGCTTTTGTAGAATCATGAGAAACGAATCCTACATTCAAGATAGAAATTTCATGTTGGATTATGCTAGGAGAGGGCTAGGAGGGCTCATGCACAGCGTCATGTGACGTCCAACAGTAATTCCTCAAAAAGTATTGCCAAGAACCCTGCAAAAGTAGTCCCATGTGTGTATTTCAACAGAAATTCCTGCATGCAAAAGCAAACACATGAAACCAAGGGGGTCCCTTACAAACACATTTGTGCTTCATGTTGGTCCACTGAGTCAAAAGCTTACCCTCATTCTCAGAACGATTGCAGGCGTAGCGAGTCAAAAAATGAGTAACTTGGGGCATGAGCCAAAATTCTAGGTTTCATGTCCATCACACCAGGTTTGTATACAGTTCTGCTTATGACAAAAAATGCTTTTACTGTTTGTATCATTTTTCAAAGAGTGATTTGGCAAAACATATAGCAGCAGCTAAGGCCATGTTAAATGTGGTTGATGGGAGATTGTATAGTCAAGTTGTTGTTTTTTATTTTTTCCCATAACAACAGTATATATACAAAAAAGATAATTTTTACAGAAGTATTTAAAGTTATACATTAAGTACATGAAAAATTGAGATAATTCATCAGTAGTGTACAAGGTTAAACTCTTAGCATTTATAGCACTCTTTCAGTTTTCACATGTTATGCTTTTTAACATTATAAAAAAGTTTTGAAAAAGTTTTTGGTGATAGTGCTTGGATAGAGGGAATTATGTTTCAACCAGAGGAAGCTATTTTTGCCAAATTTTCTTAAGATTTGCCTCTTGTTCACTAAATTTTGAGACTAATGATTCTTTGGTGTATATGTCATGGAAGACCTGTCCTAAGAAGGTGCTCCAAGTAATTCCACCGGGATCCGATAAACCCTTGTTCCAACTTTTCAGTTCAAGCTTTAGGCTCCTCTGACAGATTCCTATGCAAGGAAACACCTCAAGAAAATTTATATTTTGTTGCAATTTACAAAGAATTTTACTTTTCACGATTTGAGGCTGGAGCTACCTGGACCTTTACTCATGGAGTCCCTATCCAGGATATACAGGCTCAGGGGACATGGTCATCTGACTGTATATGGAGATACATTTCCAGCTCCCTTTCTACACACTCCCTTGTTTAAACTGCATTTGAGGCCTCTGAATATGACCTTAGCTTTGACCCCTCTGGGGTCCCTTTTTTGGAAGTTATGTGTTGGCCCATGATGTTAATCTTTGTGGTTTAATTAATTCTTATTGCGTGTATTTGCCTAAAGTTGGCACTGGGCTGTATAGCTGTGACCTTTACTTTGGCCTTTTTGACCTTGACCCGAGGTCAACAAAATTGCTATTTTATGTAATGCTTAATAACAACATTAAAGTTCATACAGATTGTACACCTATTATATCAGTACATTGTGAATCTTGTTTATTATATGTTACTTTTACAAAACATTTTAGTAGTATTTTAGAACAAAAAAAAACTATCAATGTCAATGATACATTTTCTTGGGTTGGGGGAATGTGTGAGATAGCTTGTACATAGGCACAAATGAAAAGACAATGTAATCTGATATAACAATTTAGTTAGAAGTTTGTGTGAGAAAGCTTGTACATATGCAAAAACGATAAGACAATACAATCTGATATATAACAATTTAGTTAGAAGTTTGTGTGAGAAAGCTTGTACTTATGCAAAAACGATAAGACAATACAATCTGATATATAACAATTTAGTTAGAAGTTTGTGTGAGAAAGCTTGTACATATGCAAAAACGATAAGACAATACAATCTGATATATAACAATTTAGTTAGGAGTTTGTGTGAGAAAGCTTGTACTTATGCAAAAACGATAAGACAATACAATCTGATATATAACAATTTAGTTAGAAGTTCGTGTGAGAAAGCTTGTACTTATGCAAAAACGATAAGACAATACAATCTGATATATAACAATTTAGTTAGAAGTTCGTGTGAGAAAGCTTGTACTTATGCAAAAACGATAAGACAATACAATCTGATATATAACAATTTAGTTAGGAGTTTGTGTGCGATAGCTTGTACATATGCACAAACGAAAAGACAATACAATCTGATATGATTATTTAGTTTGGAATTTGTGTGAGATAGCTTGTACATATGCACAAATGGTAAGACAATACAATCTAATATATAATAATTGAGTTAGGAGTTTGTGTGAGATACCTTGTCCATACACACAAATGATAAGACAATACAATTTGATATATTGATGTATTTAGGAGCTTATGTGAGATATCTTGTCCATACACACAAATGATAAGACGATACAATCTGATGTGATAATTTAGTTAGGAGTTAGTGTAACGTACATTGTCCATACGCATATGATAAGACAATACAATCTGATATGATAAATTATTTAGGAGTTGGTGTAGCATACCTTGTCTATAGGCACCAATGATCATACAATATTAGACGTCCCAAGACAATCTGATAATTTAGTTGGGATGTCACAAATTACTCTGCACCCATAGGTATCAGTATGTATCATTTGGTGCAAGGTTTTATTTTGTCACGGAAGTATGTGGTTTATAAATAGAATCTGATTTAGTGATGGGAATTTCCCAATGGTTTACTCAGCAGATCAAAGTGCAGTGATCTAGGAAAGTGCCCTTGTTTCTGGAATGACCAAGACAATATGAATTACTTACATATTTGTATCTTTGTTCCTTTGTCTCTAGAATATTCAGGACGGTATACTTTGTATATATAATGATTTAAAAATCCATTTTGGTTCAGTTCTTATACAGTAGAAGTCAGTGATTTAATTGTAGTAGTCATTAGTTAACGGTTGTGAAGTTCTGAAGCCAGTTTGTGTTTTTAAAGTTAAATGTTTGTTAGGATGTCACTTGTTAACGTAATAGTGCAGGTTGTGGATTCAGCTTGTAGAAGTGATATAGAAAGGCTGTGGATTCAGCATTAAGGAGCATCAGTGAAGGCTGTGGATTCAGCGTACTGCTTTAATAGTGACAGCTGTGGATTTCAGCTGTTGACATTGTTGTGTCATACATTTTTACAGGAGAAGTTGAATAAACTATTTCAGGAAGAAAATAATTTTTCTCTTGTGAATGATTACACTAAGAATCTGGGCTGTCACACCTTACATCGTGACATGGGAATTATTATAATAAACCTTGTCCATATGTACCAGTGACAGTACAATATGAGCTGATAATAAATAATTATATTTTGAAGGATTTCCAATGTTGTTATTCAAATTGGAAGGTATCATCAGCATAAATCACAGGGTCATTTAAAAAAATAATGCAACTTCCTTATTTCCGAGCCAATTAAAATTTTGGTCCCATTTTGTTCGATTTGGAAAGGGCTTTATCTGAGTTTATCATGGATCAATTTAGTCTGCATTGACCCAAACTTAAAAAGGGTTCCTTTGCCTCTCCCCTTTATAGTAATGGATTCAAATCCAACTCATAACAACATGGCAAAAGTACTGATAACCTGTCCAAATATATGACCAACTCCATATTTTCTTTCATATATTGTGCATAGCCTACAGACAGGCTAGCTACAGACTGTGTGAGTTACTCTCAGTTGTCATATTTTGTGCCTTTTGTCATCCTCCCCCAAAGGACATTATCCCATAAATACAGTATTATTTGCCTTGATCAGAAGTTTATTAACTTCTAATCTGCAGTAATTCCCCTTTTACCCCCTCTCGTCTCCTCCCCCTCTTTGGCACGTAAGCTCCTATTAGCAGCTGACTCTGATGGCCAGTCGGGGACCAGTCTAATAGGATTACTGCTGTAGTAGGTAAAATATGAACTGAGATTTACTCTTCAAATCAGGACTATCTGTTTAAGTGGATCATGTGATTTCATTCAACAGGATTTGCAACTAGAAAACAGAGGTTTTCAGTTAACAAGGAAGTGTTGGTTTCAGTATTATTCTATACGCCTGTACTGTATTCAATTGATATTTCGATGTCGGGTGTCAAACAACAGGGGTTTTATTTTGAATCAGTTTAAAGTTTTTTCCACAGTAACTGTTACTCTTTCTAATTATTATAAACAAATGTTTGTTTTTCTATGTAAAACAATATTGTAAAGTGTCTGTATGGTAAATTTATTAAATCACGGAATATTAGAATTTGGAAATAAACTTTTAAACGTCAAAATAATGAGAAGCATCAATTGATGACAGCACAGGCACCAGCCAGTATTAACGATAATATATCTGTCTTAATAATAATAATAATAATGCGACATAATACCTAAAATGACAACATCTTGAAATCATAAACTTTTCATAAAATATAACATCTTACCCATCACTAAATCTCACTTATAAAACATTTCCTGAATGCCTGAATGTTGCCACCCTTCTCAACCAGAAATATGGAACACAAGGGTCTGAAAGGTAACAAGCAGTGCTTGGGTGAGCACAAACCATCGCCCATAGATCCAGTGTAAGCCCCAGTGTATCCCGAAATAATGCATCCCCTAAAAAGTGTGTGGGGATGCATAATTTTGCAAGGGGCTTCCCCTTGCAAAATAGTGAATAACGTTATGCACATTGCACAAATACGTAAGTTCCAACCTATGAAGACACCCAAATCTTGAATAACCACAGTGAAGAACTTTGCTACTAAATTGGAAAAGTGGGATTTTAACTGCTTGGGACTTGTCCTAAAAAGGTGAGTTAATGATGGTTTCAGAAGGTAGTAGGATGGAGATGTCCCACTGTTCAATATGTACACAAACCTGCGTCTTCTCACTAATGGGTCAGCCACACCACCACAAAAAGCCTTTTTGGAAGTTCAGCCCCCGCGAATGCCCCTTTGACAGCCAAACAATAGACCAGCACGGTGGGAAGCCTGGCTAAAGATACCAAATATTTGGATATACAGTTTATAAATGTGAAGTACAGCCAATTAACCCTCTCTTGTTCTGTAATGTTAGCCTTACAGTTCGTGGGTGGTACTGGTCAATTAGCAGACCTAATACAAGATGTCAGAATTGGTGAATTCAGATTGTGTGTCTTTGGTGGTGGGGGGAGTAGTTTCAAAAAACACTGGCGCCAAAGGATTAGTCAATTTTGAAATGAATTATTTCACATAATGCAACGAAGTATATTCAATTTTAAGCAGCTTTTTCATGGATGTATTTTAATGAGTTTCAAAAGAACATGTGATACATATGTGAACTCGAGTATTTTAATAATATGTTCTGCTCAAACCAGGGAAACAATTTATTTTCGTAATAATTTATTTCTACATCATATTGCTTTTTCCAAGGTATATCCAGAAGTTTTTGACATGCTGAAATAAATAAAACTGCGGATAAAATATTTCAATATATTTTGATAGATTTAGTTATTTAAAAAGTCTTGCACATTTATTAACTAAAGTGTATAATGTGACATTTATATATTTGTGTTTAATCTATACGTTAAGTTGAACCTACCATACTAAATCAACTAACCTTACATAACACAATTCAACCTTCCAGTAAATATACCTGAAACTAAACTCACACTTGTATTTCATGAAATTTGTCTTCCTTATTTGTAAAAAAAATGTTTTGGATAAACAAAATTGGAAAGTTGATATTGCAAACAAAACTGGTTACTTTGGAAGGTTGAGTTTAAGTCTACGAATATACAAATTCCTCAGAATAAAAACAAGCTTTCCACAAAATGCAACCATGTTTTGTTGTTACCAGAACAGAGTCCACCCAGTGAAACAGTAGTTACTGTTCACATGATATTATCTGTCAAGTTCCAAGACACAAGAAATTTCCCGGGCAAATTACAGCAATTATTTTGGCGCACTTGTTCTTGTCGATAATTATGGTTATAACCGCATCATTAGACGTGGCGCATTCGATTGGTTCACGTTATAACTAGTAGGTTACCCAGTTGCCTCACTGCACTTAAGGATGACACTTTACGGAAGTCACAAATGACACTGACTTCCTTTAATAGCCAGAAGTCACGTCAGTAGGCCACAGTGTACAGTGGAGTTTTTTCTTGTGTCTCTACAAGAAACAGTAGTTCTCACAAACAATCCTGCGTTCTTTTACAGTTCTGTCGTAAACTAATCACTCCCTGGGTTAATTGACACATCGGATTTGCCTGCCAGAAACAATAAATAAGATTTAATTGGTGACATAAACGTGTAAGAAGACAATCAGTACTAATTGATGAGCTGTAGACACTCAACTACGAGAACATATATATCTTTCTTTATATTGTTTGCTTTAAATAAGAAACACAAAGGTATAAGCAGGTATTTTATGAACGTATATGATGTATTTTTAATACACATCTATTTTATGAGTGCATCAGATAAGAATCAGTACATGTAATAAAGAGGATGTATTTTTAAGAAAAATTGATTTTTTTTCTGTTGATTCGCCATTTTGGGAAGTATTTGGCTTGTAACTTGCCACTTGGCAAAAAGAGGCGGCATGATAGGTCAGGGAAAAATACAACCTCACTTTTATTGCTTTTGGTCAAGCTTAAATCTGAAGCCAATTCAACTGTAATGTGACATCATGTCATCATAAATGGTTAGCCTGATATCTCTAGATACTTGCATTAATTACTTGCTTCTCAACTCCGGGGGTCAGGGCATTTAAATACATTGTATGCTAGCTATGGGGTTGAAGGTTTCTAAAGCATCCATACTGTACGTATGCTGTAAAAGAGACTTACAAATGGTTTAATGAAAACTGTTGTAAGGTAAGTTGTATTTCATGTTTGTGGCTAGAATATGTTTAACTGAGGCCAAAATAAAGTGGACCTGTTTTATCTGGCCAGTTTAACCCATCACCTTGTATATTGTTGTGGTGAGCCTTTACCAACATTCTAGTATTTGTCTGTGAGTGCCCCATGAAATGGCCCTAATCTAATCATCATTAAGGCCACAAGAGAAGATAATTATTTATCACCACTTAATCCTCACGAGACACACTTCCATGCGTTAGGGAAATCAGCTTGCAGCTCAGTCTTTTAACCTCCACTGTTTTTACACAATGGTATAAAAAGCTTAAAATAGACATTTTTGTTGTATAGGGAAAATCAGGCGAAGTTATTTGTGTCTCTTGATGAGATTTGCAAGCCTATACAATCCAGGAATAATACGATCACTTTAATCAAGTCCCAAGTTACATAAACTTCATGGCAGTTGATTAGTTCTCTGGCAGCATGGGATCTGCTCAGTTAGGGACTGGGAGCATTGATTAATAACAGCTTAATGCTTATTGATGGGCACTGAATGAAAGGCACAAAAAGTCCTTTAATAATCTGTTGGTGCTGAATTTGTATGAAGGATACAAAAACTTTTCCTGCGGTTAAGATTTTCTGTCCTGCTGTATCCTTTAAGGTGCAAAAGGGTAATTTGGCGAAGCTTTTTTAATGCATTTTATAATGCAGGGCTGTTTTGTATTAGTAAAACGCAAAATTGTAATTTTGGGCTAAAAAAGCTTTCCTCCAAATGCAAGCAGGGGGTTGGGGGAATTCCCCTTAAGCGTCATTTGTGTGGTGATATTTTGATTATTTTGCCATATTAAAGATTAAGTTTCTGCTTATTTAGTGTATATTTTAAATTAAATTATGTAAGTTTTTGTAAAGCAAAAAGTAGATTTTTCTTTGTGCATTAATGAAAATGAGATATGATTTGTTGTCTTTGTGTATTATGATCCTAAAATGCCCATATATCACAAGGGAAGATTTCTGTCCAGTCATTTATCTAATTTACATGTGGACAAACAACATTTAATGAGTAAATAATGAAGTATTTTCTTAAGAAAATAGATGCAAACTACACATTTGAACACATTGCATCATGAGCAACAACATTTTGGCATCAAATTACACTTTCAATGCTGCAGCTGATTACTAAAAGCCAGCTTGCATTTGAAGAACCTAGATAATAGATGCAAATTTACTCTTTTGCACTCTGAAACCAAAATCCAGCCCGACCTCTAAAGGATATAGTACATGCCATTTTAAACCTAAGAATCTTTTTAACTGGCAGGTCGTCATTTTATATGACAGGCAGTCTTTCTAACTGGCTAAGGCAATGCCACAAATCTTTTTAAAGCAATAGCAGAGGAAACCAGTGTAAGTCAGAAATTTATTTATTTAGATGCATATTTAGAGGTGCAAGGATACATAAACGGACTGCACAATATCTCATTATTACAGTATTGACCACCCTGCGTCATGATCTATCTATACTTTAGGAAGCACCTCAAGTCTGGAAGACTGATTAAGCTATAATTTTGGTTCATTAGAGACACTCATCAGTCACAATTCTCCTTATCAAGAAGTTTGGATATTCTTGATGTTTATTATTACCAACACTAAGGAGGTATTATATTCATGATCGTTTGTTTGTCTGTTTTGTTTGTTAGCAGGATTTTACAAAATACTATTTGTTGGAACTTCATGAAATAATCAAAGGATGGGTCCAACTTAGATCTCATTGAATTTTGAGAGTTTTCTGGATCACAGTCTGGATACCAAAGAATATGGATTTTTTGGTGGGGGGTTTCACTCTTTGAGTTTTCTTGTTTCTTTTATTTCCTCTTAGCTTTTCTGTTGATACATTTTCCAGTATTTCAAATGACAATATAAACTGTGGTTATACGTACCAATGTCACACCTGACACAACTCTGGCCTTTGTTACTTCAGCCATATCCTTATGCCCCTTTCACACTACAGGCGGTAAGTCCCACGGTTTGAAGTTTTTCTCGGTGGCAGAATACCCCCCCCCCCCCCCCGGTCACCTCAATTTTGTCCGAGTTGTTCACACTAAAGGCAAACAGCCACTGATTGGACATGGTTTTTAACCGTCAATAACAGTCACATGATAGTACTACAAATGTTGGTCAACCTCAACTCACCTTCGGGAGCCGTTGGACGAATGCATGGCGAAACGACCAGTACCTTAACTCACCTCATCTCTCTGTATGACACCAAAAGATGACCAAATCATAACCTTATGTACATCTTGGACCACATCTTCGATTATCATAGTCAGAAATTCATACGCGGATGCACAAAATCGTCTGCACATGTCCACAGTACCGAAATTAGAGGCGGAAGCCTGAAACGATTTACAACTTCTGTAGGACGTGCAAGGTAATAGATGGTTTGCCACTGCAAGGTCGCACACGGATGGCAACCCAACGACAGGGACGTTTCCCCATACACGGGTCACCAGGGGTGATACTGCCTGTAGTGTGAAAGGGGTATTAGAGAAAGACACTGTACTCACAAGAAATGACAGAAAAGATAATGATAATTCTTAAATATATAATAAACTAAGGTAAAGAGTTGAATATTTACCATTTATAAAACTGATAGAACAGCTGAAGTAAAAACTTTAAATGGCAGAGGCTGTGCTTTGCTATTATAAATGGCTCAGCCATTTAAAACCCATATTTCAAATTAGAAAGTATTTATAGAGTGTATACCTCTGCCAAGGTGTCTTTTTAAGATTTGGGATTTTTATATACAAAATATAATCGGGATCTTTGCCCAAAATTTAATCATTTTTTTCCTTTGACTAGGCTCTACACACATGAAAAGTTCATAAGATCCGTTCTTTCCTTTCAGAGTAATTGCAAACACAAACTAACAAAAAAAACAGACAGACAAACATACCCCACAACATAACCTCTTGCCAGTTCATGTCGACAAGACGGTATGTATTGAGTTTCCCAATAAAATCATAGCTCTCAAAACTGATGCAATCTCCAATTTATTATCTGCATGAGACTGAGAAAGGCTATGTGTTGATTAGCCACCTGTACCAGACAGATAAGCTGTGAGGGTTGATTGGCTGGGTGTCTGATTGAATATAAGGTTCCTTGTATTGCTGGTTGACTAGTTGTCTGGTTATATGTTAGACTCATTGATTAGCTGTGAGAGGAGAGTGTTTAGGTCTTCCCTCCAAATATGTGACAAATATTTACTTGCAAACTGTGTCACACACTTTGAAGAACACTGGTTTCCACAACTCTTGTTGGCTGCTTTTAAAATGGTTTTCTTTTCCCAGCCACGTCAATATTTTTACTGTTTAATTTCTTCCCAGATCCCGTGGCTTCATATACATAACGGGGGTGTACCAGTGGAACCGACCCTGTGACCGACTCTAGGCTAGGTTGCCAAAGTTGGGAACAGTTGCCAAATTTGGGAACGAAAACCACAAAAAAGTGAGAAAATGCTAGGTTGGTTACATCTCCTCAACAGGACACAGCATATACCTGCTTGTCTGGATCAAGATCCCAACCTGACTTGGAGTCGGGATGATTTTCTTCACAACAAGATGCGAAACTACTGCAACAAGCCGTAAACCCCTAACAGACAAGCCATAGCCTCCCCTGATAAGTCGTACTGACAAACAGACAGGACAGACTAACCCCAACTGGACTGATTAAATCTTGGAGTCGGGATCTAGAGTTGGGATCGATCCAACACAAAATAAACCCCCTCTGGCTGACAAAAAAACATCATTTGTTACTGCAAAGATGCCAGCTACACATCAAATAGACTTTCTACATACGCTTTTGGTACTTTTGGTTTTTATTGAGTTTAATATTTTTTATTTTCATTATGATTTGCAGAGTGAGAAGGGCACATCTGAACCCAGGACCAGCACCTGCCCTACAGCCATCACCATAACAACAGCCCCAGCCAGCTCCCAGGAAGAAGAAGAAAGCCACCAAGCCCCTGGGTCATGCCTTGGATTCTTCAAAGACAAGAAAAAGGATGCTGCAGCAACCTTCTGGCTGACTTAATACACACTGAAATCCCAGGATACCAGAATTTTTATCTCATTGAAGAACACATACACCAATACATCAAGAAGTCAGTCACCAATTTCAGGAAGCCATTACAAGTTGGACTGAAACTGACAATGATGCTGAGACACCTGGCAACAGGAGAAACTTACACCCCCGTACAGTATCAAAACTAATTGGCCGAGCCACCATCTGCAAATTCATCCCCCAGGTCTGCCAAGCCATCCTTGCTGAATTCCAGGATGAATATTTGCACTGCACTGATAGCCCTGATGAGTGGAAAAGGGTTGAGGAGAAGTTTAGAATCAGATGGAATGTCCCCCTGTAGGGGGCAATAGATTGGAAGCATATTGCCATAAAGAAGCCAAAGAAATCAGGCAGTTACTGTTACAACTACAAGGGCTTCTTTTCCCTGGTTCCCCATGGCCCTAGTTGATGCAGGATACAGATTCCTGTGGATAGACTGTGGGTCAAGTGGTTTTTGCTCAGATGTACTTATTTTCAACAGAAGCAACTTAAGGGAGAAGATCGAAGACGGCAGCTTGGCGCTTCCCACACCTCAACCACTGTGGCAGGGAGGGCCAGATTTGCACTGCTTCCAAACCAATGACGCCTTTGCCTTGATGCCATTGGATGAGTGAAACCCTACAGTAGAAGATAACTGGGAAGGGAAGAAAGAATAGCCAACTACAGGATCTCCAGAGATGGAATGGTGGTGGAAAATGTCTTCAAAATCTTAGTGATTCAGGCTACTACATGGCACCAAAGGCCAAGGGTTGTCAGGAGTATTGAGTTTACATGTATGCTGTTGCATAACATGCTTAGGATATACCAGGGAGGAGCATACAGGGTACCAACCCCAGCAAATGATGTAGTGGCCCTATATAATGATCAGGTGGTGTATGTGACTAATGAGAACTATAGGAATCCTTCGAGGGAGGCCAAGTAGCAATGAGAACTACTAAAAGACTACTTAAGTCACATAGACTGCGCAGGAAGACAGGATCTGAGATGTCTCAACCAACAACCGTGGGGGCAGAAGCTGGCATCTATCAGTCCTTTTCAGGACTTCTATCAGTCCTTTTCTGGATTACCCAAAAATTCAAGAACTACTAAAAGGCTACTTCAGTCACATTGGCTGCGCAGGGAGACAGGATCTGAGATGTCTCAACCAACAACCCTGGGGGCAGAAGCTAGCATCAATCAGTCCTTTCCAGGACTACTATCAGTCCTTTTCCGGATTAGCCAATAATTAAAAGAACTTTCATTTAAGCTGGTGTTGCTCAAATTTCCAACCAATTTCCAAGCAAAATCCAATCTATTTCCAGCAAGTTCCAAACCTATTTCAAACCAAATCACAAGTCTTTTGTTAAAAAAATTTAACCCAAGTTATGTAAAAATGACCCTCTTTGAATGTTAAAATTTGTAAACCTTTATTTTTTTCAAAATTATTTTCTTGCGAATTTGCAAGATATTTTAAAGTTCAAAATAACCCATATCCTAGGGGAAAGAAGTTTATCAAATGGTCTTAGGTCACAAGGTCAAATACAAAGGTCAAAATTCTTCCCCCAAAAGTCAAACCTTCTTAAAAGATTTTTATTTTTTGAGGCGGGCCAAAATGTCATTGCCTTTGCTTCCCTTTTTTTGGCCAAAGTTTTTTATTATTTGTTTTTTTAAATATTTTAAAGTTATTAAACAATATTTTTTAATTCAGAATCTTTTAAGATTTTTTTAACTTCAAATTTTTCTTCAAACACACATTCATTCATTCATTCATTAAATTTTTTGTTTTTTGTTTGGGGCCAAAGTGTTTTGTGTGGGCCAGTGTAATGCTTCTTTGTGAAAAAAACAGCAGCTATTAATTGTTTTTGGAAGATTAGGGTGGTCCTGAAAAGGACCTTTAAATTGTTTACAGCAGTGGTTCTAAAAAGAGCCAATTGGAGGCAATGGCAAAGGTTCTACTGCAGCTGATGTTTGGCATCGGCTGACTGTGGAGGAGGCAGAGGCTAAGGCTGGGCTGGTGGCTGCTGATGTTCTTGCTGTGAGGTGGTGGTGGTTGGTGGAGAGGCAGCTGGTGGGTTGCCGGTCAGCTGGTAAAAACGGCTGCTGTGTATCGATCTGCTGCTAGCTCAGCACTGAGGGTATATTTTTGAAGAAGCTTAAAAGTCCTGATATGTTGTGTTGACTTTCTTTGCCTGTAGCAGAGGCAACAGGTGGAGGGTTAAGGTGCTTTGTCAGCATCAATGTAAAGATAAGTGGTCTTGAAGGTCCAGCCTGTTGATCATCACGGCTAGGAAGGATGTCATCTGCCCTCTGGATTTTTGCTGCTGTACTTTGGTTGCCACTTGGCTCTGCTGAGTGGGTTGGATGACCTGGCTTGCAGGCATCAGAGTCTCTGGGATGGTCAAAATGTATTCCCATGCAGCTGGAGCTGGCTGCTGTTCCTGTTGAAATGTCTGTGGCACCAATGTTGAAGTTGCACTTGAGCTTTGTGAAAATGTCTGTTGCTGTGGTTGCTGGGGCTGATGACCGTGTTCTTCTGCCATCTATGAATGCTGCTAAGAAGCTTTACAGCCTTGTTTCTAAATGTCTGAAAGTCTTTCTCCTCTAATCCCTCCACCTCCGATACCAGATAGTTGCAGAAGGCTGTATGTGTTGTTGCCTCCTGCTTTTGCCCAAGGAATGATGACAGAATGGTTCTCATCTGTGTGAACTGGTCCATGACCTGCTGGTCGACTGAAGAGCACCCTAAAACTGCGGTGGGGTTGGTGACTTGTTGAGGCTCTAATGTGGTGTCTATTGACTGCATGCTGATCTCCATACTATATGTGTTAGTTGAAGCTCTGGAGATGTTGTGTGCTGAAGCAGCTGAAGCACTGGCTCCTCAGGTCTGGGACTTGTAGCCTGATTATTTGATTATTTGAGTCCCTTGCATCTAATGTGTGACCTCAGGAATCCAAATTTATCCTGTATCCAATTCTGATGTTCCGTCATCTCTTTCGGGGCCTGTCCAGACTTCGATTGCGTCAGCTTGCCGTAACATGCAAAACCAGGTCTTGCACGCCTCAACAGACAGCTTGTGACTGTTGGCAAACCTCTCCAAGAGAAACTCCTGTCTTGCTTTGTCCTTGAAATGTTTATTAGTCTTGTTGTACAACCCCTCGTGGTCCTTCACAAAGCCCACATTAGCATCCTCATCCTCATCAGGTAGATGTTGGTCATGTGTCCCTTCTTGTATCATGACTGTGAGGTTCCTGCCTCTCCTTCAGCCTCTGTTTCAGTGTCACTTTTCTCTGCCCTTGCCCTTTTCTCTGCAACTCCTTCCTCTTGCAAGTGTGTTTCCTCAATTCTTGCCTCCCCCAGTGTACCCCAGCTAAAATTCAGGAACACTGTCATTGGGAACTTTTGTCTTCCTCACTCTTTTGCCCTTCTTAGGACCCGTTGTCAAATAAGCAGCACTTTGTAAAAAATCCTAAAATATAAAGTCAGCCAACTTCAATTAATACTGTCCTAGATAATTGTAAAAAAACTCCTATTCTTGAAACGCTGCCCGATGTAATCCATCAGATGCCAGATTCCAAATGATGCATTGTGCAAACCAACTTGCCTCATATATACACAGAGATTTCATCAGCAGACAAGCTGTGGGTCATAAAAATGAAGCCGGCTTGTCCAACACAGTTCCCGGCTTGTCTTTTGTGTACCCACCTTGTTGGTTTTGTGTTTATGGCTTGTCTGTTTGTGTCCCCAGCTTGTCCTGCAGAGATGTTTTTCAAGACACGATGGTAACAATATAGAAAAATATGGGAAGTATAAGGACAAGCCATAGGGATCCATGACAGGACGGTTTCCAGGTGGGTGGAGCCAAGGTCTGGAGTAGCATGAAATAATGCATCCCCTAAAAAGTGTGTGGGGACGCAAAATTTTGCAAGGAGACTTGCAATATTTTGTTTCCCCTTGCAAAATAGTATATCCCCTTGCAAAAAAATCTATCCCCTTGCAAAATAATGCATCCCCTTTGCAAAATAATGCATCCCCTGGCGAAATGAATTATCCCTTAACTATATTA
Source organism: Sabellastarte sp. h YS-2021 (assembly GCA_964017235.1). NCBI lineage: Eukaryota > Metazoa > Annelida > Polychaeta > Sabellida > Sabellidae > Sabellastarte > Sabellastarte sp. h YS-2021. Next base: position 23,239,452 of record OZ024928.1, read on the forward strand.
TATGATGTTTGTGCATTTTATTGTAAACTGATAATATAAGTTATGTTTAAGTACAAGTTAAAGAGACTTTTAAAAATAATGTAAGTTATATTTAAGTACAAGCTAAAGAGCTAAGGAGTAGACACCGTATAAGATGATAAGGGTGGGTGTGGATTTGGGTTCTGTAATGATAATCTATTGTCTTCAGTAAGTTGCCATAAACCTGGACTTGAACACACAATTGAAACACAGTTCTGACTAAAACCACATCTATTCAATAAACAAGGTAAATACAAAATGAACTTGTATACAAGCAGCAAAGAGACACCGGATGTAATCTGGATTAGTGACTGTAGGGTTTGTGCAAACTCAGCCACTGCTCAAAACTTGTTAATCTCTCACTTCTAGATAGAATATTTCCCAATATGTTGGAAAAACAGTAGTCACCATTTTATCACAAGGGCCTTGTTATCAAAAGGACTCCAGTTCGACTGTTTAAGAGACTTGTTGCAAGAAGCCGAGGTCCTCAGTGGCCTAGTGTGTTGGCAGGTTTGGCATCAAAACACAAGCAGTCACCTATATGTGGGTTCAACTCCCACCAGTGACAACGCTGAGAACCTGTCCCAATATGACCCTGGCTGTTGAACGGGACATAAAACCCCAACTTTTAAACTAGTCAGCCAGTTAATCACTTGACTCACACCTCTGTGGTCTTGGGTTTGAATAAAGTTCCCTCTAACATATGCAATGTAGTACTGCTTTGTAATTGCTTCTTTTATTCTTTCCAGTCTGTCCTGGCTATCAGTATTGGTTAGACTGTACCTGATTTATGTAAATGGTAGCATGGTGTCCCACAAGGAAATGCAACCTTTTGCAAAACCCTACTCACTTACATACATTTGTATGGTCAGGCCAATCTTAAGATAAGCTGGGACATTCATTCCAAAGTTCCAAGCCTCTATTCATAAATCTGTCAAACAGTTTTGTTATAGTTTTGCTTTTGATGTCCCTACTGTTTGGAATGCTCTTTCTCATGAGATTGGTGCGTCCCCCTCCCTAGCCTCTTTCAGAAAGCAGTTCAAAACCTACCTGTACACCAAGGCATACCCACCTTAGTCTTACTCACCCCCTTGCGTTATCTATGGTGCTTGACCCCTTTTAGAATTGGACAGTCATACATTGCCTTTCAGTCTGGTTAAATACAAAACAGGACAAAAGTAACACAAAATATGGACAAGAGTGCTTTTATTATCTCTCTCACGTGATAAAGGACTTGGAATCGTAAATATGAGACCTGGACATAATATCATGTGGACATGTGTAAAGCTACTGGCATTAACTTCCTAATAACATTAATTAGTTGTTTATAATTGCACCATGCGCTTAGCCCTTAGTATAAAACATAGGTTTACCTCGATAATTTAGAGAAAATACCAATTGTTTTCACCACTGCAGCTGAAATGTGTTGTCTGTGACGATAGATCCATGTCAATTAGGTCACATGCAACCAACACGTGACCAGTGGAATAAAAAAACACATAAAGGGGTTGTATTTGTTAATTTACAAAATTTGAGACAATGAACGGTGATAATAAACGACATTTTGGTACCCCTTAATGGTATTGCTAAATGCCATAATGAGCCTCTTCTATTCTATTTTTTTTCTATTCTATTATAAACTTTCATAGAGCTTAATCTCTTTATATGAACATAGCCATAGCCATTACCATAGAGGCACTGGCTGAATAAGAAGATATGATGGAAAGGCCTTTGTGGGTATAGGAGACCCAGTCTTTTTAATTTAACTGGGGGATGTATGACAATATACGTAATTGTGTAGAAGTACAGTCTTAAAGCAATCACAAAAATGACCCAACACAAATCAGGGAGATGCTCAAGCACAAATCCATTTTAACTAAACGAAATAGTGAAACAGATCAGAAACAAGAACACCCAGAGACCGCATGCATCAGCCAAGACACAATACCTCCAATATAATTTACGACTGCCAGGATAAAAATCTGAATCCAGGTGTTAACCCAGATCACCACTAAAATTGAATCATCTGTTCTTGTGACATTGAAAAACTTTTCCACAAATGTCATCAAAGTCTGTCCATAACTTTTTGAGGTATTTTGCAAATAAAAACAAACAGGTTAATAACATAACCTTCTTGCCGGAGGTTATAAGGAAGTTCTGATTATTTATTTTAATGCTGTTGGCGTTTACAGGCATTAAAGCCAAAAAATAGACATTGGAACAGAAAATTGTTCACACGGGGGGGGGGGGGGGGGGGGGGTGTATGTAACATATCCCAATCCATTCTTTATCAAAATCACTTTAGTTCTAACATGTGCACATTTTTTTTACAGTTTAGGTTGCTTAGACTAAGTCTTAGGTAAACAAATACTTAAATATGACAGCTGTAATTTTTTTTCCACTTTAAACTTTGAAATGCCCCAAAGTAAAGAATAAACATATAGCGTGCTTCCCTAAGTCCCTGATTTAGCCTAAAGCCTGGGCTAAGTCTAAGACCCTCTGTGAAACATGCCCCCAGGATGTACTACCCCCCCCCCCCCCCCCCCCCATTCACAAGACTTATTATAAGACCTTCTCGATTTATTATCCGGGTGGCTGTGGTAACTAGTCCTGTTGGAAGAGGGTCGGGAAGCAAAACATATGATTTGTTCTGACTAAAAAAGTAAGTCTTACCACCTATCCCTGATTGTTATGACTCATAAAGATAAGTCATACCACTAAGCCCAATATAAAAAAATGTGTGCATCATTTCCTTTTTTTCCTTTTTGTGGCTTTTTTCCTGTGACCTTTTTTCCTGTGGCCCTTTTTTTCCTGGATTCTCTGTCCGTTTGCCCGATCTCACCCGTTCTGATAAACTGTCCCAGAACTACATCATACCGGAGATGTCTGAAGTGGTCACTACAAATGTACAGCAACTAAACTAAGATAATTATCACAGAATGATCGTCACTATTTGGACTACAATATTATTGTAAAATGTTTAATATTTGTGGTAGCTTAAGGCCGAGCCAAACCAGTTCAGTTTGATTCAGTTCAGTTTCGATATACTCCTACACAAGCCTTCATTACACTGTACAAAATTATCAAATAATTTACAAAAGAATAAATAGGTCATTTCAGTGCATGTTGGCCATACCTACTTATGAGATGATAATAAGAGAATTCGAAGTCTCGAAAGCAAAATGAATATTGCACCAGCTTATGTCATGTCGTTATCTGTACATATAGACAGAACAGGTGCTATTTTGTTATCAAATCGGTTCAAAGTGGATTGGCCTTTAGAAATACTATTGTTTTATACAAATAATTCTTAGGTCTACACTTGCTTCAAAATAATGTAAGATGACAGATTGTAAACTATGTACTTTTATACCTGCTAGTGTGACTTGGGTTGACACAGGCATACATAGGCTATAATCTGACACTTTCCCTTTACATTAATGTGTCAATAGACATGTCTAACTTCCCTATATGTCACCCATAATTAAAGAAATCTTAGCCAGTCCTCAAACAATAGATTTCCCATCAATGGGAGATATTTCTGTTGAAAAAAATGTAGATCTAATACCCACGGACCCAGCTCGATTATATTTGGGTATTTATTGAAATTTCAAACTAATTGAAAAAAACCCTGTGAAATAACCCAGCATGTTACTGTTGATTACGTAAGCCTGTTCATGCTGCTGATCAGTTTCAAAGGGTGCACTTATCTACAATCTGCAAAAGACCACTTTTAGAGGGGCTTCTTAAACAGTTATACCTGAGATATTCAGGTGGGATAGGTTTCTAATAATATCACACACCCTCTTCAAATTGGCTGTGAGAGATTCCACATTTGCTTTTGGTTCACCAGATTAAAAGATATTCCTGGGCTAAAATAGAAATTTAATGTAAAAAAAACAGAAATATTGTGTAAAGCTGAACTACATACGACTTAGTATATTTTTGTAATTGTTTACATTGGAAACGAAAAATGTATTTTTCTGGTTTGTAGAAATCTGTTTAAATAGTTTTCATTGTATATTCGAACCAGTCAGTTGTTGACCTTCTAGAGAAAATTCCCATGGAGATAATAAGCCCTACTTTTTCATCTGTGCAGGAAAGCCCTTCCAAGGAAATATTTAACGCCTGTCAGATTCCTTGGTAAATTTATTACGTTCATGACATTGTAACATCTTGCAGCTATAAATTTATAACTAAGGGGCTTTTCAGAAGGCTTTTTCATCATCTAAGTTTAATGACGTCACTTATAACTCACTAATGTCCTCCAAGAAATTCAAGCATTCCTAACCCAAAGTGACTGTTACCACTATCACATCTCCTGGACAGTTTCGGATATAAATGATTCAAACTTTTCTTTTCAGAAGTTTTAACTAACCTAGTACACTTTGTACCTATTTTGATTTAAATTACTTACCAGTTTGTATACCAGCTCAGGACATCTTGAAACTTAAATTGGCTGTTTTAAACATTTTGGTTTACCCATAAATTTTCTTCACAGATGTTTTTTTTCCACTGGATAAACACTGTCCTATTTTCGTTTGTCTCACAACTGTGATAAAAAGAAAATACTAGTATATACACCACAAATTTTATGGTAAAATGGACATTTTTTACAAAATATGAAAGGCATGGGTTTTAGTGATATGTAGGTTTAGTCAGAAATCAAATCTACATTATGACACACAAAAAATACTTAAATCTTGTTTTGATCTGTGTTTGATGAATACAGGACAAAATGCCGGTGGAGAAAATGACGGTCAAAATTGCACAGGTGGACAAAATGCCGGCCGGTTTTGGGGCAGGGTGGACAGAATGCCGGTCTCTAAAAAAATTTTTAATTAGTTCAGTTTCATAGTAAATCCCAATATTTTAATATGTTTCAATCTAAAAAAATGAAGTATTTTGATATAAATGTTACTTCATATCTTCTTGTTTGTCTAGTTGTACATGCAACTAAATTTTACACAGAATTGTTCCTTTCAAGTACTATTAATATTATTTAACCTAATTGGGCACTTGAAAATAAAGCAGATATGACCATTGTCCTTTGAAAAGTGCTCTGAAACTTGATCATAAGAAAATTAAGAATCATACTTCTTTGAAACCTACTCAGGAGCAACTACAGGTGTTACTACTCTGTATAAAATGCAATAAGGTGACTAAGGAATATTCACCAGTTACAATCCATTCTCTGTAATCTGCTTCTTTAAAGAAAGTACTCGGATAAAGTATAAATGAGCACAGTTCTTTGAAAGTTATTCTGGCAGTTAATTATACGAAAAGACTGAGAAAACGTACAAGAGATCTTCAAGAGAAACGTTTCAACCTGTGTGTGCAGAAGTCAAACCAAACCATCTCAATTGAAGACTTGTGATATAAGCATTAAATGTATCAATGTTGAATACTGATATAAGCATTAAATGTATCAATGTTGAATACAGATATAAGCGTTAAATGTATCAATGTTGAATACTGATATAAGCATTAAATGTATCAATGTTGAATACTGATATAAGCGTTAAATGTATCAATGTTGAATACTGATATAAGCGTTAAATGTATCAATGTTGAATACTGATATAAGCATTAAATGTATCAATGTTGAATACAGATATAAGCGTTAAATGTATCAATGTTGAATACAGATATAAGCATTAAATGTATCAATGTTGAATACTGATATAAGCGTTACATGTATGAATGTTGAATACTGATATAAGCGTTAAATGTATGAATGTTGAATGCTCACTTTTTCAAATATACTGTGCCAATAGCCTCTGATGTGAAAATTCAAAATTATTTTCGAAATATTACCAGCCATCTTGGTCAATATAAGGCAGGTTATTTGAGGGAATAACTACGTAGTCACTGACACATACACTTATATTTAATGTGCCAATAGTACTTGAAAATGTATTTCTGTGTTAAAGTGTTTCTAGTAAATGTTTATTCAGCATTATTTTTTCATTCAAATGTGATTTGATGAAACCGGCATTTTGTCCACCCCGTCCAGAAACCGGCCGGCATTTTGTCCACCTGTGTCAATTTGACCGGCATTTTGTTCACCGGCATTTTGTATGGATACTCCAAATTTTTATAAAGCAACCCTCCTGGGCGGACGCATTGCAGTCTCTGAGTAACCTCTTCTCATATTACCTTTTCTCGCTAGTTTCTTTAAAACAAACCGAAAAAAACTGTTGGGCTGACATAAAAGGTCATTAAAGGACCCTTGCTTTCTTAAACTTTGAACTGGATGGAAAAACTAGAAAACAAAAGACCACAAAGAGGACAGTGCTAATTAGCTGAGTATGCAGCCCCCCATGAGTAGCATCAATAGTCTCTGTAACTTTAAAGAGCCTTCTCAACAAGCACATATCTACCTGTGGTATCGCGTGACAGGGCGGAAGATGTTGTGAAAATATTTACACAAATGTTTTTGTGTGGCTGTTTCTCTCAATGACCAAACTAATGAAGACATCTGAAGAAAACCATGGCGGGGTGGGGAGGAGAGGGGTTCGGACTGCAGTATACTTCTCTTTAAACCCTTAATTCTACATGGCCTCTCTGTAGGCTATAAAAAATGGTAGAAAATAATACGTTAGCTGTAAGGGCAGAGAATTGATTTTGCTCTTATTTTAAGTTTTATTTTCCAAGAAAATGCCCATATTCTTACAAAATCCCTGTTGTCAGAATAAAAATGTTATGTGTATCGTCCCAGGTCTAACTTGAATGATCTGTGTTGTCACAAGATTTTTCAGAGTGGTATTAGTGAAGTACTGTGTTAGTGCTATTGATTCCAAATTTGATATCTTGCCAATCTTAAGATTTGTGCAAGCCCAAATTAAAACGGGACATATAAGCAGCACCTTTTAGTAAATTTTTTTAAATAAAAAATAAATGCATTGGAAGATCTAGGGATTTATGTCACCTTAGAACACCAACAGCATGTTTAAATTGTATTATCTCTCTTTAGAAAGCACTGGAAAAGATTAATTGACTAGACATTTTCTTGGTAAACCACATTTTAGTTTGTGTTTGTGTCAATGCTGATTTTAACCAATGCTCCTATACTTGAAGCAAGCATAAATAAGGATTTTGTATTTAGGCTGTACCAAGTAATGACGAGGAGCAGTAAACATAGTTTACACACACATAAACAAAGAAAGAAAACAGACAATTTAATAATGTCCAATAAGGAGTGTAATATTTATATATTTCAAACTCATTACAATAAATCACATTGGCTATTTACAATGGATTAAATAAAGCAGGTCAAAGGTGTTGGATACTCAAACTCCATTCTTCAGCTTGTCAATGTTGAGAAGAGAAAGTGGATCCTAGAAAGGCTAGCAGCGTCATTCCACAGCGAGAAGTTTACTCTGCAATAAAGCCCTGACAAAGTGGTTCCCTGTGGTGGGCGCGTAGGAAGCTAAAGGGCGGTTTGCACAGGTTAGGCACCCCTCCACAGTCTTAATAAGGTCATTAGGGTTCTCCTAATGGCAAGGTGATAACCATCTCAGGAAGAAATAGCCATGCACTACAGTGCCTTCCTGCACACCTCAGTGCGAGAGAGGACTTTTGACAGCATGGGAAATACCCCAATGGAAAGAATCCCTCTTTCTTCTTTTTTATAAATGTTATTTTGGATATGATTGCAGATGGATTTTATTTAGGCTTTGCAATAACTATCAATAAATAATAGAAATATTAAGAACAATATTGTCAACAATGACAGATAAACTTAAGTCAAATAATCACAATGGACAAACAACATTTGTCTTTCAATAAATATTAGAGAGGTGTGACTTCAGAGTTTGAAACATTGATGGATGCACTGAAGTCTCATGACTATAACTGATCAAAATATTGCTTGTTTTTAGTAAATGTGAGGGAAGTCTAGACACAGTGTTTCAAACAGAGGTAGATGCATTGAAGCCACTTGCATACAACTGTTTTAGTAAATATGATATGAAAGAAATCTAGAACAGGGTTATGCATAATGCTAGATGTACTGAAGTAAACAGGTACAGATTATTAAGTGACCATTAGAGTACCTCTCCATGAATGTGACCTTCGATCCATGACCTGAGATTGGTAACAACAATTTGAAGTATCTGTGTTCCCTTGATCATGAACTATCAGCACAACTTCAACCTGCTTGGCTTGTAAATATCGCATGCGTCTCAATTTGCACAAACTATGAAATAAACAAGCCATTCAATCTGCACTCAATCTGGTTGAAAAAAGAACTGGTTTGTACACTGGTAGAATGTACTAAACTGCCTCTTTACTACTAAAGCAGTGAGGAACCTTCCTGATTGGATTCATGGTGTGGTAGAGTTCCTCTCAAAGTGGCACAAAATGAGACAATGAATTCAACTTCTGACCAATCAGACTCTCTGTTGCATAAATTGCGGTTTGTAAGCTGTATATTGATTGGTCATGTACTGATGTAGTTGGCTGATGTCAGGTCCAAACAATTTACATTATCGCCCCTTAAAATTCATTCTGAAAGATTTACTGAAGAATGGTTTCTTAATTTCTATAAAGTACATCTTACGTCTTAACCATAGTATCAATGAATATCTTAACTGAAAGAAATTGAAAAATACATGAAAGAAATTGAAATTTACGTAAAGCATAATAAAAAATATATGACTAAGGTTAACTACATTACCAAATCACCTAGTAACTCGAAAAGTTTAAACAAATATCAACAAATAAGAGTAAAATCGACCAAGCAGAGAAGGTAAGATTATGTTTTATCAATTGGATGTCCATAAAAAGTAGAGGCTATCAACTAGAAGGTCATAAAGGAAGTCAAACTTAGGGGAGTGCAATTTAGTTCATAAAACTGAATGTGGTCATAATAATGTGGGGAGTAGAAGTTATTTTAACAAATACATTACAGATTTCCTACTGAAGTCAAGAAGAGTTTTAATTGCAGTTTCACAATAACATTGTAACTATTCAAAACAGCACCCAAAACTATTTTGTGACTATGTAACTGGCTGATTTAAGACATTCTTTTATGCATTTTTTTCAAATTTATATTACCTCGGAATTCTTAAACGTATGAATGATTATTTAAACCTATTGACTTACCAAGTTCTTGATTTGTTTGATCATTTCTTTGGAAAAAACTATACAACAAAGAGTTAGCCTCCCTCTTCAGAAATATGGATTTTTTTCCTTGGGTCTTTCTACATTGAGCTTTTGTCTGTTGTATGGTTTAGCTTTAAACGCGTGACTTCATGGAAGGTGACAGGACTGCAACTGTAACACGAGGTGTGAGTCCATTAAAGAAAGGGGTGTTAAGGGAAACACTTAATCTGTGATTTTCCAGAAGAGAAAACAACCAAATATGGTCAAAATACATTGACATTTTTTTTAACTAAAGAAGAAACAGTATGTTACTATCTTAGTTCTCACATTCAATAATTACTTTTGAAAATACCAGTTAATAACGATAAATTATTTTAAAATTCCAGTTTTGTGAAACACACACACAAAAAACGTCGAAATTTGTGATTCCTCAATAGAGGCAATGAAACTGGTTCTCTTTCAATCGAGGAATATGTTTGGATCTCACGTTACAAGATCTCGTGATATCTCGTGAGAGATGGTGTTTGTTGTGAGGGCCAAAAGACTAGAAAGAGCAGTTGTCAGGCATCTTAATAAGGATACCCAACACTCCGTTATAGAGATACAGTATCTTCAGTCCTTTTTGTTTGTTATTTGGCAAATGATTGGTAAATCATCTACAGACGGTGTAACAGGTTATAATGCATCCCCATAAATTGTGTATCCCCTCCTTTGATCTTTTGTCGGGATGCATTATTTTTTCTACAATATTTTTAGCATAAAATCCCTCATTAAACCTATGTACTCTCGTATCTTATTGTCATTTGGTGATATTATTTTCTCATGTATGTCATCTGCTAAAACTAAGTGATACTTATCCCAATACTCTGTACCTTCCATACATTAGCTTACTGGGGTTGTATTTGGATGTTTTTCACTCATACTTTTTTGATAATTAGTCCCTTGATTCACTCATCACGGCTGAGTTTCAATGGTGTCTGAATCAGTCAATAAATAAACAGTTTGCTTTTTCATGCATAGAGAAGAAATGTCAGATTAAATCACTCTGGTCAGAAAACGTGAGTCCATAGGTTGTACTGATAAAGATTCTTCCATTGTTCTTAACTTTCAATAAAAACACTCTATTTTCAATATTTTAACATTTTTCTTTGAAATTATCGTTCTTTGTGTTTACATTTCATTAAATCCAGTTTGAAAAGCTTCACTTTCCACTGAAAAAGACAAGCGCCTATAATAAATAATGGAAGAACAGTGGTTGGTGGTGGAAAATCGGACTTTTCAACCTTTCGAGTAGCTCTTTAAGAGTTTAATCATCACCATCCGTGAGTTCCTTCTTTATAAACTTTTGGATTTACATTTGAAATTTGTTTTTTTATTTTCTTACACTTGTTATATCACACTAAAAGTTAAATCACCAGACGTAATTTGGTTAAAACATCAAGATTATTAACCTTTATGTTTATTGAAAACCAAAAAGTTAAAGCATCAGACGTAATTGGTTAAAACATAAAGATTATTAAAGTTTATGCTTATTGAAAACCAAATAATAAACAGGTACAGGCAGATACATAGTGGCTCGGATGACAACTTAAAATGGCGGTCCTCTGTCAATGGGTCCTATCCCCAGTGGTAGGCTAAAGAACCTCAAGGGCTTTGATAAATGGTCATCCTTGAGTCTCTGTCTTCAGTTAGGGGAATATGAGTTACTTGTGAGTTGGGACTGTACCTGTGCAGTTGGATGGGTTAAATAGCGCTCTCAGTCCTGTAGTATATAGAGATATTGCGCTGAGGATAAAAATAAATACACAAATACACACAAAATAAACTACCACTAAAATAGTACGGGACTTAAAATCACCTGAAAATTGTCTCTTTCTGTATTCTTTTAGTTTGGGGTTTTACTTGAGTTGAATGATCAAGCTCCTCCTTTCAACTGAGTGTGACGTCACCTGATACTGCCAACCCATTCACCCCTTGTCACACTTAAGTGATTATGTGATAAGACTATTATGTTACCAGATCAGCATTCCATTTCCCATGACACTAAATGCCCGTCATTTTGACATAACTAAAAGAAATTCAAAGCTTCCTTATTCATCCCAGCCATTGTAACTTCATCTCAAAAGGATATTCTTTCAATTGTGAGTTATTTTATATGGAGATTGGGATACCTTTATCGGGAGATAACACTTCAATAAAACATAATGGTTGATACAACTGATTGATTGTTTTTTCGTGAATGACTGAATGACAAGTTTTTGACCTAGGATTATATTCTCTATAACTCTTCCCGCTCTGTACAAGAACAAGAAATATAAAAATCAGTTTTTCAGTTATAGCCTTTTAGGAAGCATCTAAAGACTCCCACCTCCTCAACTCAAGGCAGAAATTTTGAATAAACAACAATGCCTGATAGTCATTACCATTACTTAAATGTATTATAAATATCACTAGTTTACAAACTACTTGTATGTAATTGATTTCTTTAATTTTAACAATTTGAGAACAATATGTATTGTAACAATATTATGTTGAAAAAAGCATTTAAAGTATACAATAAAAGTATACAATACTTGCGACTTAACAAATATTGAATACTATTTCATATATGGGTACAACTACAGGAAATTAAGTATTTACTCTTTTGTAATATCAAATGAGCTCTTGATTGTTTGTCACAAAATCAATTAGATTAAACAAGTGTTCAAAGTATTGACTTATATTACAAGTGACACATTGGATTGTGTTATGTAAGCACTAAGTGATCACAACTACTTGGTGATATTTCATTATATTTATTCATCAGTTGTCAAGAAGATAATTACTGCACACATCAAATACTCTACACAATAAACGCCCACACTTCAAAAACTAACAAGTATCACTAAGTGCACACTAGTTACTTATTAAAATATATATCAGAAAGTCAGAACACAAAACTATGTGGTGAAAAGTCCAAGTAATCCAATTTTGATTTGATTTTGAACAGTGTATTACACCCTGCATGGACCACTGAAGTGGCCCTGAGTATATTAACAGAATTCTAAGCAAGATTCAACCATTTTAACTTCAGAAGACATTTAATTAACTCAGTTCTAAATGAAATCAATTAGCTAGGTGTTATTTAGTGGACAATCGCCCAAACTCAGCAACCCCAAACACCCCTTGCTACCTCCTCACCCCACCACAAATGTCACATATAATACTATAAACGAAACACCCCCTCTCTCCTACTTTCCAAACTCTTCAACCCCCTATAGGGTCAAGCTGGCCGCCCCTTTTCTGCGCCCCCTTTTTGACAAGTAGAAAATGGCTTTGTTACAAATACCCCACACATAATCTTCCAAATATTTAGACCTTTTTTTCTCTCCACAATGAAGAGTCTAATTGTGACCAATTACACTGCCTTTGTATTTCTATTGAATTTTTAGCCGTTAATAAAATTAGCTAAATTATAGCCTCAAGGGTTATTTACGTACTGAGCACACATACAAGCAGTCATTCATTCAGTCATCAAAGCTTCTGTCAGTCACGCAAGGGTTTTGTTTAAAATAACCAACAACTAGTAAAAAATAAACACAAAAAAGTACAAAGAATAAATATAAAGAAAAAAATCAATATCTTACTGTGTACGTGAGAGATGCCTTTTTTATTTGTTTATTATTTTACAAGAACACACAAGGTTTCTCATTTTGTGTAATGCGTTGAACCACGTTATCTAGGAATTTTGAATTTATGAAAATATCACGATTTCAACAAATCGAATGATTTTTTTACTTCTAGATACGTTTTAAGACATAAGCTACACGATATGGGTTTTAATCTCGGGAATGTAATCTGAAGCTGGTTGTGAAACAACAAACTTCCTATTTACTACCAAGATTTGATGCAATCTTCAAATTGGCACAAACTAAACCGCCAATAAATTCAAACCTTATCCAATCAGTATAGCCGGTATATTAAAAATATTTTAAACTGTATGTTGACTGGCCAGGTGACCATTTGTAAACTCAATTCAAGTATAACTCACATTATCGCCTCTTTGTCCAGACCCTCTAAACAAAAAGAAATCTTGACATTTGCTCATCTCTTTTGAAGAAATCAGAAAAAAAAATCCCAAGCCATTGAAAATGCATTAAAATGGGGACTTTGAAAATCTGGGATGTGGAGATAATTTCCAATCAAGAACAACATGATGATGATCATCCTAAGTATTTACTGAGCGTCTGATGGGCGTACAGCAGTCAGCTTTAACATATATGAGGTTGTTTACCCAAACCTTAACTAGATAATACACCCAATATCACTGAAGAAGGTAGCGATGACATAGATATATTTACGTTTGAGAAATAGTTACTTTTATGTGGCTTGTAGTATGGTGATGTTTCTTTGTTCCCATGTTTGTTTGTTATTGTTGTTGCTGCTGGTGTTGCAGTAAATACTAGGATGTGTAATCAAGAAATACACAAGCGGATCCAGGAGGAATTCAGGGGCTAAAGCCCACCCCTACTCCACATGCAACGGTGGTTAGACAGTGAACCCCAAAGTACCAGACACAGGTTCAAAAGTTGAACATCCTGCACTGGACCCAGATTCATCTAAAGTTGTAACAATAAGTATACTATTTCACAACCCTTCTATTGTAATCTAATGTTGCAAATGTCTAAACAGGCTTAACAACCTACTTAAGTTTTCTGAAAACAAAAAGTTATATATGAAAATAACCCAGAAATTAATGTTATGTAAACAAAGCTGCATGATAATATTCATACATGGATGGCATCTTAGAAGACTCTTAGTTCTTTGTAAAACACCAATTGAATTAGTGTTAATAAGATCAGCCAGAGAAATATTTTACATTTTTTTTCCTGGGAGAGGGGGTGTAGAGGGGCATGATCCGGATCTCTCTAGCTGAACCCCCTCCTTTTTAAAACCTGGATCTGCCCCTGGAATAATGATATTCCCTGGCCACATTAGGAATTACGTGTAGTCCCTGGAATACACACATTACCTGGTTACACAGAGTCACTGGAACATATATTTTTTCCCAAATGTACATCCATTATGTCCTCATACAAGTGAGATAAGTACCATTCATGTTTGGTGCCGGAAATAAAGCATTTTGTACTGTTTTTCCCACAAGCCAGAAACATCCAGTATCCCCCCCCCCCCCCCCCTCCTCCGTTTACATTAAAAAAACCTGGACTATTGACCTACACCCTCCCTGTGATATGATTTTTCCATTTTTTTGTTAATTTATCCCACTTTGTTCCCTTTGTGGGGAGATGTTACACCTGGAAAGAAAATTAGATCCTCATATGCTGTCTGACTTTGAAACTAATGTTCAGTGATGTGCAAGAAATGTTTGAGTTGTGCGTAAAACAGAAAAATTCAGAAATAATATAAATAGAATTTATAACTCACCACGAACTTATGTATATATTTTGGCACGAGGTAATCTGTGTTTATCAATTATTGGATTTGCTGTGTATATAATATGAAATAGGTTTCAATATGAGCAAAACTGAGAAAGACTACAAGATTGTGTTTTTGACAGATGACAATTTCTTACAGTGTTATAGAAAATCCTTGCTCCACTGTATTTGTTTATTTTATTTGTTTACTTACTGTGGGGACATAGTATAAATACATATACACGTGTATGTGAAAAAATTGTGACACCCCAGTGGATTACCCAACCATAGTGAGCTTATTGGTCTCTACATACCAAATCTAACAGGTACTTTTGAATAATTAATGTGAAAACTGCATTCCCTGGGCTGACAGGCATTAAAACTAGAAAGTATTCAATAATATGTAAGCACTTCATAGTTTGTATGGAAAGTGGAAGACGAGTTCTATTTTATCTGTATATATCCTGGCTTGCCAATATTAATTTTCCATGTTAAAAATTAGCCTGTCCACAAGAATTTTTGAATAATATATTTATCTTATGTCACAAATTAATAATAAAGTAATTCTTAATTTTGTGAGTGATTTGTAGGATAGAAAAAGAAAATTGTCTGATTTTTTAATGTATGTATATTTGCCGGTTGCTTAATTTGTAGTGATTTATAAGCCCATATAGGGCTGAGTACTCTCTGAAATGTTTTAGTCTATATTTCATGTGTATTTTGTTCTTTGTAAAGACCAGTCCATATCAAAACCTCTCATGGGATTTGAAATGGCCATCAGGTTTATTTGGCCGTTTTAAAATGGCTATGGCCGTTTCGAAACGGCCTATGGTTTCAAAACGGCAAGTAACACATATTACTATAAAAAGAATAAATAAAAAAAATAATAAGTTACTATCTATCAATATGTTGGATGTTGTGAGTATTTTGAACTTGCTTAAAACTTGGTAAAATGGGATTGGTAGAAAAGTACGAAAGGTTATTTAAATCAATAACCCCCCCCCCCCCCCCCCCCCCCCTCCCCCTCTCTACCCCAAACACAAAGCAGAGTAGTCATTTGTGCTCACATTTGCTATTTTCGTAAAACATGCTTATAAAACATCTACAACTGATCAACAACTAACACCTGATAATTACTTGCATTTATTGTCTCATAATTTGTCTTTCCTAGCCCCCAAGTGGGTGGGTGTAGAAATGTTTCATAATAGTTCTCCTGCTGAGATGAGCTATGGGTAACCTCACAGAACAACATATGGTCAGAGTAAAACTGAACAGTTGTTTCATGTATATGGCTGTAATTTTTGTATGGTTGTCTTCTAAAGCACACACAGACAACTAGCCATATATTTACTCAATTGTTGCCATGCAGTCATGTCACCAATTATAAATTTAAAAAACTGTTACTTTTATTCAGTCAGCTGTCACGAATCTATAAAGGAATTTATAGTGTATCATTATGATCTCCACAACATGTCATTAAACTTTGATTTTTACAACACAAACATAATAGTTCATTCACTCTGTATCACACACGTGTCAATATGAGAAAATAGGTTCTTGATTATCATGCTGTTAAAAATTATTAAACTCATTCATGTATATGCAGTGAATTTAGTGAAAGAAATAACTAACAGGATCTTCTCAGTATAATAAAAAAAATTTAAATATGAAATTGCAAAACTAGTGCTTTTTCCTAACATTAAAAAGATATTTCGTGGATATAATACATTGTGGAAACAATACGAAAAATCAAAAGTTACCATTTGAATTCTTCCTCTCTTCACTTTCAGGAACCTTCACTTCTTGGGAAAAGCATTTGGTGAAGAGAAAATGCATCAAAATGGTATGCAAGTGTGTAAAAGGAAACTGAAACTAATAGCATGTGACATGTACAGGAAATGTCATTATTTCTGGCAAAATATTTTAATGGAGAACATTTCACAAGATCATTGGATTGATGCATTATTTTATAAACGGCTTATTGGGGAAATCCATTAGGTTTATAAACTCTGCGGAAAACAAAAACTGCCAGCATTTGGCTGGTTTCTCGCCGAGAAGCTTTCAACCTTTAGCAGTCAGTTTATTACCGCTTAATTTACGCCATTTTACACACGCCTTCTTTAAGGTAGAACCAAATTTTGTTTCCTATCAGCTGCGTGTAAAGCATTAATTGCTGTAAATTCGACAACAAAAACTTGTTGATTTTCACCATGAATGACAATTTACCAAGGTTTTTCTTTCTTGCGAATTCCTCTATCAATACTAAATATGCATAATGATATAATGACTGTTATTATGGACTCTTAGGCAGTGTTAATAGGTTCAATGAACAGGCTTGGCGTTGACAACTTACAGAAATGAAAAAAAATGACGATTCCCTTTTTAGAGTTAATGTTCAACAACTATAAATTAATAGTAATGCATCGCTAAATGTCAAACGATAGACTTTTTCACCAAGTCCTTTTGTCTTTTGTGATATATATATGACTTTTTGGAAAAACAACCAACCTGACAATTTTTTTTCAGAGACTATCCCCCATACTCCAGAATGTTTGTGGTATAATGAACTCCCTATAAGTTTCCAATTTAACTGTTCTGGTTACCGATGGACACAAATATAAAGACTTGGAGCAAGTCTACTCAAATGAATTACAAGTACCTATAATAAGGACACATTTATAATGAATGTTAAATTAGTCGAAAACTGGCCGAAAAAAATTTCAGCTTTTTAGTGGTGTGGGGGGGGGGGGGGTCTAAGCATTTTGGTTACTGAATTTAGTTAATTGTAATAATGTGCATTTAGGCTTCAGTTACATAGACTTTTAAGTAGCTTTCCAACATGATCAAACTATAACAAAAGTGAATCAAACATACAGATATATAGACATACTACAGATCTTCTATATGTGTGTGTTTCTCAACCAAGCACCATTGACATTACCAAGAGTAAGATCAAACTAGATAATATTAATAATAATCTCTTCCTGGCCTACAGTCAGTTTAGACACTGATTTACTTTAGTTGGTAACTCGATCAAACATACTCACGTTGGTTTTTATGTATTTTATTTTATTTTACTGACAAATTGCGCTCTAGGCATAGATTCGAAGAAATTTACAAATCAAATGAAACTACACAACAGTGAGAAAAACTATCTGAGAGATACAGTCTTTATGTTTAGTTTTTAGAACATGAACATCACTTGAATTTGCATGCAAATATTGGTGTTTTAAAATCAATGGTAAATCATCAAATGTATTTTACTGAACTAGAAGAAAATATATCATTACCCAGGAGCACATGAATCCACCCCCTATTTCAGTTATAACACATTCATTAATACATGATGTCGAATATAATTGCCAACCACACAACTGATTATTACAGCCATTAATAAGGAGTCATAGTTACTATTAAGGACATTGAAAATGTATATAGTGGCTAGCTTTCAGCACAGCTGCTGTCAGTTAGAAGTGATTTAATAAAATCATCAACAAAGCCTATAAACCACTGGTGAGAAGATGTGTTGGTAACTGTGCCAATACGATATTATAAATTTCTACTGAAAAGACTCCACTGGAAACAGCATTGTTACAGGAACTACTAAACACTCCTTATATTCTTGGACTGGGTAAAATAAAGGGGGGGGGGGGGGGTGATACTACTTCAACATGTTCATTTTGATGCTGATAATTCTAAATATATTATTATGTTAAATATATTATATGGTGCACCACAGAGTTCAATTCTTGGTCCTAAGTTGTTGATTTTATATAGTTTATGTCTGTTATGTGTCTACAATTTTAAAATTGATGTTATTTGATGAAGAGACTAGTTGCTTTTTACTGATTGATATCTGTTAAGCCTGCCCTTCCAGGCTGTCTGAACCACAAAGTAAACGTGAAGTTTTTGGCCATAATGCACATTGTATTGTTGGCATTTCTAGTCTGCTAGAGCTCTCCTCAGTTTGCTAAGCTAAGTAAATATACGAGAACATAATGAAAAATAATTATAATGCAATCAAACAGGTGTGTCTGTATTTTACATATTAACGCCTATGGCCTGACTAGAGGCCTAAAAAATATTTATCATGTTATGACACACCAATCATTTACAAAGTTAAGGGAATGTGACTCTTGACAAAGGAATGTCAGTGTACATATACATATATTCCAATAAGTGAGATACAGGTACTAATGAGATTGAATCAAATGTAGCTCGCATAAATAAAAGTTTAAAAAAAACTGGTTGAAATATTTCACAATATGATTAGGGCTGCTATCTTATTTTAACCCAGTTACCACCAACAAAGCTTTCAAACAGCTGTACAAAGGAAAATCTGGGATAGCAAACCTTGCAGACAGATTTAGCTGTTACAACACACCACGTCCATAACGTCATCGTAAATATTATTTAAAAGAATATACATTTATTTTAATAAGTTTTACACTTCGATCGTTTGCCTACTAGCCACTAAGACAAGTTAGGGGAGTTACACTTATATGTTACTTAGTGCAAGAAGCAGTCAAGTTTATCACATTACCCCCTAAGTATTAAAATTTATCTAGTTTACAATATATTCGGTTTTATAATTGAAAATAAAGGTTATACTCTTTAATGTAGAGTTAAAATGTAATTTATTTGGTTAATTCCCATTGTAGTACAAATAGGTATTACCCTATTATAATCATGTTCTAAACAATGTTTGAATAAAAGACACCTGGTCACCTTTTCACCTTCCCATTGTCAAACAAATCAACCAAAACAGAGTGTTGGAATGGTAGAGATTAATCATATCACACATACTGAACTAAACAAAACCACCAAAAGTATAGGTACAACAACAATTTAATAATACAATTTTTATTTCACAATTTAAACTGCGAAATTTAGAACTTAATATCTGTAAATCAATCTTAACAAATAGCTATATACATTAGTTATAATATGTTAAGATTAAATAAATTCTTGGATTTGATCATTCTAAGTTGGGCTGCTATATTTAACCTGTCTTAAGGTGGGCGTGATTCCTAAGCTGGGCCCCAACGTACATATGCTTTTTTGTAAAATTTGGTAAGAGTAATTAGAAATTGTGACAAGTGAGCAGATATACAAGATTTTACTGAAGGTAAACAAAGGCTCCCAAATATTACAACAGATCCAGCTGAATTTTGCTGGAGTCCCTCAAGGTTCTGTTTTGGGACCACTTCTGTTTCTAGTTTATATCAATGACATAACATCAGTAGTAAACTATTGCAACATACGCCTTTTTGCAGATAACACTTGCCTATTTGTATCAACCCTATAACCACACTGTTTATAAATCAAGACTTAAATCATATTGAGAAATGGGCTAAACAATGGATTGTAAAATTTAGTCCTTCAAAAACTGAGTCTATGGTACTCTCACTGAAAAGCAAATCTAATAAACTTTATCCAAGACTGCTACTTAGTAATACACCAATAGCAAATGTGCAATCCTACAAGCACATTGGACTATAGATCTCTAATAACTTCAAATAGGATACTCACATCAATAGTTTGATTGGCAAGTGTTCAAGACATGTGGGAATTCTCAAAACAATAAAGTATAAACTGCGTCGAAAAGCACTTGAAACAAACTTATTTTGTATATAAGACCAATTTTGGAATATGCAGATATCATCTGGTCAGGGGCACCTCAACACCTTCTTTCTAAGCTAGATTATATAACAAACAAGGCAATGAGAGTTGTAACTTGTGCTCCTCCGAGATCCAGTATATCAGATTTATATAACGAAACAGGATGGCTTTCATTATCTAAAAGAAGAGAAATACATATTTTAAAGATGATGTTTAATCTTGCAAATAACTTAAGTCCTTCACATTTATCAAATATTGTGCCTCTAATTATAAGAGAACTTCCTCCACAAGTTGGTCGGTTAAGGTGAGAATATCAACTCGAGGACAAATTGTGGGGACTTCCCTACTACAAGAACACGTCTGAAGCTTCTTGATAATCTCTTTCCAGCAATTGGCACAAAGCTGTGGAATGCTCTCCCTCTAAAACTCAAATCACTGAACTCAATAGGCTCATTTAAATGAGAATTATACAAATTATATTTCTCTGACAGTTTAAAACATAAATTTTGTGAGAAGTTATTCGGTCAAAGGAATTGGTCAATGAATATTTTTCATTCTTGTTTAAGAATGGGATGTAGCAAACTTAATGCACACCTAAAAACAACCTCCATGTAATTGACCATGAATCTTGCAGATGTGGGTACCCAACAGAGGATATACAACATTTCTTTTTTTCTTGCCCATTGTATGACACTACACGCGCAAGCTTAATAAATACTGTTCAGGCTATAATTAATGTAGAGGTATCAGCTGAATTCTTATTATTTGGCAGTTACAACTTAGGTGTAGAACAAAATCTGACTATTATAGATGCAGTCCATTTATTTCTCAACTAATCTAGGCAATTCTTGAACGATTAATGCCAACAGCTAACCAGTTCTGTGCTCATTCATTTCAACCATCACATCATGTTCCATTTGAAAATATTTCATTCAGCAAAAGACTTAATATAATTGTACTTTAAAGATTGTTGCCCAATTAAAAATAAATATGTTTAAATATAAAAGAAGGGATTCAAAAGGAAAATAAAACACTCCTCATAGAAAAAGTCCCTTATGGGTAGAAAT
The DNA here is from genome assembly GCA_964017235.1 of Sabellastarte sp. h YS-2021. Taxonomy (NCBI): domain Eukaryota; kingdom Metazoa; phylum Annelida; class Polychaeta; order Sabellida; family Sabellidae; genus Sabellastarte; species Sabellastarte sp. h YS-2021. The sequence continues at coordinate 23,260,681 of OZ024928.1, forward strand.
TGCTCACCAAAAATAATTATTTCAGGAGATGGAAGAATTAGCAAAAGAAAGCCAGAACACTAAACATTTTGAGGAAAAAGTGTTGAGCATTGAGAGCTAGTCTAGGAGAGATAACTTCATGTTTCTGGGTTACAGGAACACAAAAGTGAGACATTCATTGACTGAAAATGAAAATAATCCAGAAGATAAGACAAGCTGGGTAAGGAAACTACCATCAAGAGCCATAGCTTGGGCCTACAGAATTGGTCCAGTGATTTAAAGTAAGGCCACGGCTAGACCCAGACTGATTTGGGTTTCAATTTGGCACTTCAAGGACTGACAGCATACTCACCGAAATCAAAGGCTATTAAATGAAACAGGTGTATAAATTTCTGAGGACTTTCCTGAAGGAATTGTGAGAAGTTGCAAGAACTACAAAGAAGAACAGAAATCAACAACATAGAAGACAGTATCAAAGATATAAGATAGAAATACATTGCTGCTTGAATAGTGACAAGAGAAAAATATGACAATCCAAGAACAACACTTACCTGGGCACCAGAAGGAAAGAGAAACAAGGGAAGGCCAAGAGAAACATGGAGAAGAACAGCAGAATGGGAAAGAACAGAAAGGGGATGGAAGGACTGGATGACTGTGGAACGAGCCACAAAAAATGGAACACAGTGGAGAAGTCTGTACCTCACCTTATGTTCCACATGGAACAAAGAGGATAGATAGGTAGTAGATAGCAAGATACTCCAATTGACTTGGTGTTATATTATCATAGTAAAGATTGGTAATTCTTGTTTCTATGGAGATAAAGTTTTCTTGAGAGGTGATCGCTTGATTTTCAATGACAGTTGTCATCACAGACACTTTGAGCATGTTACCAAAACAGTTTCTTTCAAAAATAGTATTAATACTTTCCAAATAGAAAATATTCACTTCCATCATTGATACCAGTCCTCTTTCGAACCACTACATTACTCCAGTACAAGTGAAACCTACATACAACTGTGTTGAACAGTTTATAAACACAAGAAGGCAATTATGTTCAAAGATGAAGAAACAGCTGAAAAGATCTTCACTTGAAAAAGTCTAGTGAAGCAGAAGAAAAAAAACTTGAAAATAACTTAAAGAACCATGATGAACATTTGTGGGATACCAAATGAGAAGATGTGATGTTGGTAGAACTGAAGCCAAGAAAAATCAGAATACTGTAGGTACTTATTTTGCTTTACCAAACCAAATCTGTTAGTAGAAATATTTCCAAAAGACAGATTCTGGGGTGTGGAACTGGATTGAGAGAGCATTATGTGCAACAATTTGACTGTCATCATGAGTTTACGACATGATTTAGTTTTATTTATAGAAATTATTCTCATTACGATCAACGTTAGCTTTAAATCAGTTACATATTATCTTATCATTTATTGAAATATTATACTTTTTGAGGCAACTTTTATCAAAAAGAAAAAAAAACAACAAAACTCCGGATAATAAAAGTACACTTATAGAATTTATGCAAACTTGTATTACTGTTCATGCACTAAGTTTTCATTGTTTAAATGTGAATATATATATGTATTTTATGCATATTGTGTATTAGTATTTGTGCATACCACGTACAGAAAATTAAAAAGGTTAATGTTTATACAAAAGACATATTATCAGTGCAGCATAGCATACAAAATGCCAAAATATCATACAATTATTTTATGGGTAAAAACTAGATGCCATTAACTTGAATCCTTCAATTGTAAAAGACGTATTACTACCATCGCACATGTTACTATGATCTTCGGGAATTACAAAGGGTCCAAAGGTATCTAAATCCTGTAACAGCTGTGAAGGTGGCAAATGCCTTGGTAAGCAGTCACCTGGATTACTGTAATTCACTGCTTTATCACACAAAAAGGCATATACTGTCAGACTACAAAGAGTTCAAAATTCCTTATGTCCTACTGTGTACAAACTAAATAAATTTAGTCATGTCACACCCTTCCTGCACAAACTACACTGACTTCCCATTCATTACCATATATTGTTCAAATACAACCTCCTTACTTATAAAGCAATAACTTTTTTCCAACCTCCATATCTCTCCTCCCTAATTAAGCAGAGTGATCTCACACGGGGCAATCGCCTATCAATTTCCTCATCTAAACCAAATAAATGCTCAGGGTTGTGCAGTTTCACAGTAGCTATTCCCACAGAGTGGAACAAGCTCCCACAAGCCATTAGAACTGCGGAAACATATTAGATTAAAAATTTAATTTAAAAAATTTAATTTTGGTCCAGGTTTAGCAGTTCGATAAATGTTTGTATGCCAATATCTTATCTTGTACTGAAAAAGCTGGTTGCTACTCTGATCACTTTCAGCTTGGTCGAGGCATCAGGCAAAGTTACCCTAAAATGATATCTTTTCTTTATGGTTGTGAAAATAACAGCAATATACAAATGATAAAATGAAGTAGTAAAAGCACAACTTATTAATGGGTATATCAGTTCAAAATTTGAATGTTGGCTGATGACATCACTTTGATACTGAAAGATATTAGGTTTATATAAATTGTTATCAAAGGATTTGAAATTTTGGCCTTTTTTCTTTGTTCAGAAATAATACCAATAAGCAGTATCAAAAGGAATTTTGTCATAAAAGCAAATTTACTAGTTAAAATAAGAGTAAAGGGGATCTTTTTTAAACCCAGAATGTATTTTTCTTTCATAACACAAAGGAAAAGGTAAATTTAAACTTCAAAAAAAAATTAAAACATGGAAGAGCTGTTTTTTATTTCATACATTTTGAAAGTGTCTGTTAGACATGATCTAGTTTTATTTATAGAAATTATTCTCATTAAGATCAACGTTAGCTTTAAATCAATTACAAATTATCTTATCATTTATTGAAATATTATACCTTTGAGGTAAAAGAACTTTTATCAAAAAGAAAAAAATCCAACAAAATACCGGATAATAAAAGTACACTTATAGAATTTATGCACACTTGTATTACTGTTCATGCACTAAGTTATCATTGTTTAAATGTGAATATATATGTGTATTCTATGCATATTGTGTATTAGTATTTTTGCATACCACGTACAGAAAATTAAAAAGGTTAATGTTTATACAAAAGACATATTATCAGTGCAGCATAGCATACAAAATGCCAAAATATCATACAATTATTTTATGGGTAAAAACTAGATGCCATTAATTTGAATCCCTTCAATTGTAAAAGATGTATTACTACCATCGCACATGTTACTACGATCTTCGGGAATTACAAAGGGTCCAAAGGTATCTAAATCCTGTAACAGCTGTGAAGGTGGCAAATGCCTTGGTAAACAGTCGCCTGGATTACTGTAATTCACTGCTTTATCACACAAAAAGGCATATACTGTCAGACTACAAAGAGTTCAAAATTCCTTATGTCCTACTGTGTACAAAATAAATAAATTTAGTCAGTCACACCCTTCCTGCACAAACTATACTGACTTCCCATTCATTACCATATATTGTTCAAATACAACCTCCTTACTTATAAAGCAATAAATTTTTTCCAACCTCCGTATCTCTCCTCCCTAATTAAGCAGAGTGATCTCACACGGGGCAATCACCTATCAATTTCCTCATCTAAACCAAATAAACACTCAGGGTTGTGTAGTTTCACAGTAGCTATTCCCACAGAGTAGAACAAGCTCCCACAAGCCATTAGAACTGCAAAAACATATTAGATTAAAAATTTAATTTAAAAAATTTAATTTTGGTCCAGGTTTTAGTGGTTGGATAAATGTTTGTATGCCAATATCTTATCTTGTTCTGAAAAAGCTGATTGCTACTCTGATCACTTTCAGCTTGGTCGATGCATCAGGCAAAGTTACCCTAAAATGATATCTTTTCTTTATGGTTGTGAAAATAACATCAATATACAAATGATAAAATGAAGTAGTAAAAGCACAACTTATTAATGGGTATATCAGTTCAAAATTTGAATGTTGGCTGATGACATCACTTTGATACTGAAAGATATTAAGTTTATATAAATTGTTATCAAAGGATTTGAAATTTTGGCCTTTCTTCTTTGTTCAGAAATAATACCAATCAGCAGTAACAAAAGAAATTTTGTCATAAAAGCAAATTTACTAGTTAAAATAAGAGTAAGGGGGATCCTTTTTAAACCCAGAATGTATTTTTCTTTCATAACACAAAGGAAAAGGTAAATTGAAACTTAAGAAAAAAATTTAAAACATGGAAGAGCTGGTTTTTATTTGAACAGCAAGAATTTATTTATTTATATATTTGGGGTTTTATGTCACTTTTAACATTGTACAGGTCATATCACGACGGGTAGTTGGAAGGGCAGATGAAACCAGTACATACAGTTGGTCAAGGTTCTGTACTGTAAACTGCCGACCAACGGCAAGCAACTACAGCTTTTCCACTTGAGGTAGAGCCGTGAACCAAACCCCGGCCTCAGAGGTCAGAGGCGAGAGTGTTACCACTCTGCAACTGTGGCCCCCTTGAATAACAAGAAAGCTGTCATTAAAAGAAAAAACAACAAATAAAATGTTTTCTCCTCTGGAATATCAAACCAGCAAAAGTTAAAAAGAAAACTACTATTGCTGCATTGAAAAATATGGCTTGATTATGATTGATGAACACATTGTGAATACAGCAGTAAAATACAGCCAGGTCAAGAGAATTATATGTGGTAAGACTTAGCCATCAGAGACATAGTAATCTGGAGATGTTCTTGAAGGTTGCTTATTATATATATAGTTTCTCAATTCATAAATCAAAGGTTCATTTCAACATCTGTATCTAATATGATGCTCTAAAACTTCAGAAAGATTTGCCACTGTAAATTTACACTGGGCATACTCTTCCATGTTTCAAATGGTGACATAAAAGCTATCTGTTTCAAAAATCTTTCCCTCCCTTGTTCTCAACTATTGAACACCGATGGTCTCCTTGGTTACAACCTTTATCACGTTTCATGACTTTTGATTTATGTCTTAACGTTTTGGATTGTGTGCCTCAGAATCCACTAGTTTGGAGATTAAGCACTTGGATATCTGGGTCTGCTGACTGGATGATATTTTGCACCTTACATACCTTTTCCTGATAAAATTCGTGCATCATTCTCTGTTGCCTCATTCAGAAAGACATTTAGATCTTATCTCTTTGTCAAAGCATGCATATTAATTTATTCCTTCATTTCCGTGGTGTTGGTCTTTGTGCCCAAATTGTTGAAACTAGATTGACTATTTCGTTTAATTTTATACAGTCTGCTTTGAGTGGAGATTAAGCCCTATAAAAGTTGTTTAAAATTATGAGTAGATCAGGGCTTTGGCAAAATGTATACAGCACAAATCTTGTCAATAAAACAGACATATTAAAATTAATATGTACGTCATGACAAAGAGCAAAGGCCAAAATACATCTGACCATATATTATAAGTCAATTGCAAACAAAATACATTTGTAAAAAGATTATTAAAGACATTGATCCATTGGATTCCACTGGTATACTCTACTGCAGAGAAATACAGAAAAGGACAGTGTGCTGTTAATTTTGAGTAAAATGCTTTATAACTGTATGTCTTTAGTCTTACTCCTAAATGTCAGAAAGATAATCTTAGATATCAAAAGTAGATTGCTGTAAATGATAATCAACTGAAATATAGATAATGATTCATTACAAAAACAGTTGTTATCTGTGGATAGTTGCTTTCCACTGCTTAAATAGCAGATAAATTTTCTTCATTCAAAGTACTGTTTTTTGCCATACATTATTTTTATCACATTGCAAAGATCATGTAATATTAAGTTAGTCTTCTTTGGTTCTGTAGATATAGCTGCATTATTTGTGCAGCTGTATCTTTATATAATTACAAATCGTTAATGTACTATTATGGAATAACTTTGAAAAAGTTTCATTAAATATGTATTATTAAATGATAAGCACCATGAGTACTCTAGATCGCCCCTTAATAAGTACCTGTTGTTTTATCAAATGTAAATTAGAATCTTGTATGCATTTCACATCCTTTTTGTCATCCATTTCATGAATGTGGAAGTTGTACAACCAATCCTCCAATAAAATATATTTTAAATATGTAATTCTTTCTAAACATTTGTGTAAAGGTTTGGTAATAAAGAAGCCATTAAAATAAATTTCAATGTGTACACTTGTAACACAAATTCTAACTATAAACCAAATATTTTGTGATTACTACAATTTATATAAATTACTGAAAATTGGCTCTAAAATATAGATGCAAGAATAATGAATTAACGGTAGAGCCAATCATCTCAAGAAAAGGGCGAATCATATTTTCAAAACAGGTGGTGAATCATTTGAAAAGTTTGTAAATGGGCACGTTGACTCTAGTTTTGTCCTAAAATTAAACGCGGCCAAAAATATAAGTAGGCGTATTTCACAACTGTAATCCGTCGAATCTAGATTCGTCAGATCAACAGATTCGCTTGTGTTGTGACTTGAATCTGAATCTGGATTATGAATCCGTAAATGATCAAGAGGTAGATCAATGGATTCAGATTGCTTGGATTACCCATGATTCTTTTAAAAATAATGGCGGCAACATGTGGCAGGAAATTTTAACATTTGGCAAATTTTAATTATACTGTGATATTGTAATATTATATTACTGCATATTAATTTATAATAATATATGATATTTATGTTTGTTTATGTTATGTTTTAAATTTGGATTCAGATCTACAAAAAATTGTATTCCACAAATCTAGCTAATCCAAATCTGAATCTAGATTCGACGGATCACGGTTGTGAAATACGCCTACTGTTAACATTTAGTACTTTCCTATATAAACGTTCTATTTCTCAATTATAGAAGAAAACCAAAACAGCGCGAAAGTCGAAAGATTGTGCTTGACAAAGGTGTTTTAAACTTTTAATAGGTTTGTTTCCGCATATATTTAGCCGTTTCAGTATAGAAAACGTCGTATGTGATAACATTTTGGAACTGACCAGAATATAGACCAAGTTTCAATCGCTTTTTGTACACTGCAACTCATAACCATGAGAACTCGTAACTGTACGTACACATGTATGCGGCTTACGACACCCGACGGCGATTTGCGACAGCGATTTTTTGCCTTCTTCTCATTTATCTTTGGTTGTTTACATGTGTCCGATTTGCGACATCCGACGCCCGATTGCGACAGCGGTCGGTCTTGAACCCAAAAAATCCGATGACAAGTGAATTTAGATGTATGGTACGGGCCATTTCAGCTCCATGCGCCGTTTCGACCTGGCACACTCAATATGTGCGCTGTTTCAACACCTTTTGTTGATGAAAATGGCTCAAATTATAACATTTACTGCTCAGCTACCCATGTTCGTCACCTGCCTTAAAAACTGAAAAGGACAAGCAATATTGATACTGAAACAAGCAGACCAAGTGCTTATAATGCTGATGTATTACTCTACAAAGACAATGTTTAATAGGTTTAAATATTGTCAAAAAATGCAGGTGACGAACTTGGGTAGGCGATGAACTTGGGTAGCTGAGCAGGTCATTTGAAGGCAAATGGTTTTACCTTTATGTTTTTCATGCCAGGCAAGTTTATTTCTCAAAAAAATCTCTCAATATAACATCCAAACACAAAGACTCACTTCAGAAGTTTCACCAGCCTGTCATATATATTTACCATACGTATATACCATATCATAACTTGAAGTGTAATGATAAGCTAGTGTTTGAAAGCCCCTTATATATTCATCTACCTACTCAGGCCTGTATAAAACAACGTAAATTAACCGTGGTGTTGAAACGGCGCAGTGAGCCGTTTCGACCCGGCGCTGGTGTCTAAACGGTCCAATACACCTGTTATGTTTACAAAATATTGAGAAGGTTGGGAAAAATTCGCAGTCGTAAATCGACCGTCGGATGGTGTAAGCCGCATACATGTGTACATACACTTACAGTAGCGTATGGTGATCCATGGGGTTTTGTGGTAGTACACATTTTACCTACTTATAATTTCTTACTATTTGATAAATCAATTTTACTTTAATTTACACTGAAATATGAATTAATATTTTATTTAAAACATAACATTTTGTAAAAATGTAACATACCATCTGTGTCAGTGTTAAATCCTTGGTTAAATATAGAAGTAATTACAAAATAAACCGGACGCGAAGATAAACGGTTTCAAAACTTGGCTCTTTTTAGTGGTTTAAATAATTAAATTGAAAAAAATATATATAACAAATGTCTTTACAACCTTTGTTTAAGTCTGTTCTGTTTGTGCGATTTTGTTGTTTACACCGCTTATATTTGAAAAGTTCTTAAGCCCATTTATCTTTGTGTCCATTTTTTAAGTCTATTCTGTTTGTTAGTTTGTGCAATTTTGATGTTTACGCCGCTTATATTTGAAAAGTTCTTAAGCCCATTTATCTTTGTGTCCATTTATCTTTATACACGGGTGGACACAAAGATCAACGGTTTCAGAACTTGGCTCTTTTTAGTGATGTAAATGATTAAATTGAACAAAATAAATAAATAACAAATGTGTTATTAACAAGATTTGTTTAAGTCTATTCTGTTTGTTAGTTTGTGCAATTTTGATGTTTACGCCGCTTATATTTGAAAAGTTCTTAAGACGGTTTATCTTTGTGTCCACCCGTGTACTGTACCGTTAACTCGTACCCACAAGTCGTACATAAATAGAATTATAGTTAATCCTCGTATATTCGGAGGTCCTCAGTGGCCTAGTGGTTAGCAAGTTTGGCATCTAATCATAGGCTGTCACCTCTGTGGGTTCGAGTCCCACAAGTGGCAATTCTGAGGACCTGTCCCAATATGACCCTGGCTGTTGAACGGGACGTAAAACCCCAACTTTGACTTTCGTATATTCGGCCTAACTTGTATTTTCGGCATATTAAGTGTATTTTGGCATTAAAATAGAGCAAGAATTCGCATTTTTCCAAGAATAATAATATATCTATCAACGTGAAGCAACTGTCACTCATTTATGGTAACCAAATGTGCATATAAAATTATAAAACTTGCCATGAAAAATCACCTTTAATACTTGCTTAATGGGCCGATTAAATGGTAAACTACCATATACTCAGTATTGGTTATGAAATATTGTTAGAGTTTAAATGCATTTCTTAATATTTCTTTGTAGATGTCAGTTACTGACATATTTTACATAAATTAATCATTTTATTTAATGTTTAAAGTGCTGTAACTGCTGCAAAGTACAGGGATTTGTGTATGAGTTGTGGGTACGACCTAGTGGTAATGAGTTCCCGTGGTCACAAAATGCATATATCCCATTTTTATCCCACAGCCCTTAAGGGTTGTCAAGGTATTGTTTTCACCAATGGTGTCCGGATGGGCGGGCAGCAGAAAAAAGTTTGCCCGGGCTATATCTCAGAAACTGTAAGGTGTAGGAAGTTGATACTTGGTAAGGACACTGGTTAGGGAGTGTAGGTGTGCAACATCATGGTGTGACCTTGATTTGACCTTGCCGCAGTGACCTTGAGTTTGAAAATCTTGTCCGGGCTATATCTCAGCAACCATAAGCAGACTTGTAAACAAAGTAATAGAAGTAATAGAAAAGTAATATTTTATTGCGTTAATATATCTTACCTAGTGGACCAGTGCATTTGTCCGGCGCGCAGCCGGTCCCACCAAACATTAGAAAAAAACGTCCTGAGCTGGGCTCTGACCGGGACCGGTAGTGTACTCCTCATTCGCCAGGTGTCGTGACTGCACCCAGCTCCCCTACTGCACGTGCGCGCGCATGCGTACTTCCTCTTTTTGTTTGGCGCCATAGTGTGTTAGCGGATAAATTTCAGTGGAATAAACTTTGAATTATATTAGTTGTTTGCAAGTGTGTTACAAGGAAAGTTTTGGATATTTGCGAAATATATTTATCATGGCATCACCAGGACAGAGGCATGGTAGTTGTGGCCATGTTATGGCGGGGTTCGACCTCCACAAAAAATGTGCCCGCTGCAGGGACAAAAAGATGGGAGATGACCCTTGTGTCAAAGGTCAACATTGTGATTTGTGTGATAGTTTTTCGGACTCTCAAAAGGGTATGTTAGCAACTCCACAATACCAAATCCGGAAAGATAAGAAAGCAGGGACCTTGGTTTCCCCTAGTAAAGTTACTGTTGTGGGTCCCGTAGAGGATCAGACTGATTTTGAGATGGTCCCAGACGCTGCGCATGCGCAGGAATGGGTTATTACCGGTTCTTCACCGGCTGCTTTTGGTCAAGCTAGTGTTAGAGATTTTGTCTCCCGTCAGGACCTTGAACTATTAAACAACCAGTTGGAAGAAAAGTTCGCCCGTTTTGAGGCTCTCCTTTCCAGAACCAACATCTTCTCAACTCCCAAGATGCCTGTCTCAGCAATTCAAGCTCCCATTTCTGACACGCCTTTTATCAACCCTTCTCCTGACCCCGGAGCCACCGGTCCGGTGAGGCCTCCAGGTCAGGAGTTAGAGGTTTCACCTGCTGTTAAGAAGCTTTAGGGAAAATCAAAGCAAAAGAAGGCTTTTAAACCGGCCGCTAGTGCCGGTTCTTCAGATCAGATTGCTTCGGATCCAATTCCTCCTCCCAAGACAGTTGTGCCCGGTCCGGGTTTACAAACTCTTGAAAAACCGGAGGAAACTGTTTCCTCTTTTACCAGTGTCACTTCTCTAGGATCCTCTTCTCAACCGGTCATCACCGGTCCGCAACATTCCAGTGGTTCTACTTCATTTGCTCCAGACAGTTTTGTTCAGCCGGATCCGGCTCTGTCAGACGGGGAACCCCTTCCGGACCGGTCAGATAAAGACTCTGGTGAGGAGGGTGAACTTTCAGATTCTGAGGTTGCTGAGAGAAACGAAGAAATGAACTACAGGGAAATGGTCCGGTCGGTCAGGGCTTTCCTTGGCTGGTCTCACATACCAGATTTTGAAGCTGCTGTAGGTGATACGGATAACCGCTCTGACAACCCTTGGAAGGGTAAACACCCTCGTCGTATGGGAAAAGTGTCAGTAGAACTGCCAGCGGACGACTGGCTTTGCTTAAAAATGGAGAAGCTTAATACGCGGGCTGCAGAAGGCTACCTTTCCCGTGCTCAGGAAGCAGCAGGTCTGAAACAAGACCAGTTCATCAGGACACCTAAAAGCCAGGCTAAATGGTATACACAGTCCCGAATCAAGCAGGATGGCAACCAAAGACCCGGAAGGACTATCTTTGGCTGCTCGGGTTCCGAAGCAAGATTGAACTCACAGTTCTCACGCATTGCCAAGATTTCCTCTTATCCATCCTCAGGACCGGCTTCTAGGCCTATCTCTCAGGAAATCCTTAGACGGTGGGAGCAATGTGCTAGGGAAGGCTCCTTGATTACCAACCATGCCGCAGGGTTTAACAGGTGCGTGAGTGAGATCCAGGACAAAATGAACCAACATATTTCCTTTCTGAACTGTACCATTGTTAAAGGTAAAGCCCCAAAGGAGGTCACGGACGCCATCAAGGACTTGAAAGACTTGTCAGCCTTCCACACTAGCGTCTCTGTGGCCTTGGGTACTGCTTTTCAGCACCTCGCAGACAGTCTGTTTGTCCAACTAGCTAATTTCATTTTGTTGAGGAGAGATTCTTACCTAGAGTATGTTAAACCAGGCCTGAAACCTGACGCGTGGAATAAGCTGCGCAATGCTCCCCTTTTCACTTACGGGTTGTTCCCAGATGATGTACTGGCAGTGGCGGAGCAAGATATACAAAAACATGAGTCAAATAGGAGTGCTCCTGGTCCCGGTTCGGGCACATTTCAGCACTCTAAGAAACATCAGTTCAGATACCAGCCCTACGAAAAGAAAGATAGTCGTCAATCTGGCTTTTCATCTTCTCACACTCAGCAACCTTGGCGGCAGTTTTCGGGCAGAGGCAGGGGTAAGAGTCGTGGTAGAGGTTAGTGAGTGAAATTGCTTCAATTTTTATTGGTCGATTATTCGCCCATTTTTCCGACCGATGATCGACCCATAATCGACTTTTTAACTCCACTGTCATGAAACGCTTTCCGGGATAAAGTATAGTTCAATCCGGTAAGAATAACGGTGTTTCCGACATATAGAAGCTACCAAAAGCACCCACTTCCGGTAAATATATGGCGGTAGTTGTAAACAAACTCAAAATTCGTGAGAAATCTGTTAATTTATTGAAGGAAAGTTCTGGAAACTGCCAAAAATATAAAAATATATGGATATTGAGACACATAAAGAAGGGTGAGATTTAATTGATTTTTAGAAGTTATCAGTGACCGAACGCAATTGTACCATGACACCGACGATTGATCAAACGTTGGTCTATTCGTCCACCCACTAGTAGAGGTGGCTCTAGCTCCACATATTACTCCAAGCCTGCCCGTGGTAGTAAACCATATAAATGACAATCAATGTTTGTTGAGTCCCCTAGTTCAGTTAAAGTTAAAGTCCGGGGATCTCAATCTAGTGTCATCAGCAAACAAAGTGACTTCTCAAAAGACTGTAAATTTGCCTGTTGTTCTTCCTGCAGTTTCTGTAAAAGGGCCGTTGCAAAAGAAAAACGTAAGACCCTCTCATGCCAAAATAGAAATAAAATCTGTGAACAGTGCTTTGTCTGTAAATCAATGTCTCCTTGCCCCAAATGTCATAAATGTCCCATGTGTTGTCAAAGATCCACCTGTAGGAGGCCGTCCGATCCGAGGGTAGTCTCCATCCTCAGGGAAGGGTACCAACTCCCCTTCAAGGAAAGACCACCCCTCGCAAGATTCCCTGTAATAGTCAGTGGTTCATCAGCTCCATTAAGAAACAAAAATCTGAACGAAGCCTTACAGTCTCTAGGTCAAAAACAGGCTATAGAAAGAGTGTCAGTTCAATCATCTCTGGGCTTCTACAACCGGTTGTTCCTGGTTCCAAAACCCAACAAAAAATGGAGGCCCATTCTAGACCTAAGTCAACTGAACCTGTACCTTGCTCCGGCAACGTTCAAGATGGAAACTCCGGAGACCATCAGACTCTCCCTGCAACAGGGGGAGTGGGTCACTTCGCTGGATTTCAGCGACGCTTATTTTCACATCCCCATAAGCCACAGGTCGCGAAAATATCTCAGGTTCCACATCAAAGGTCAGACCTTTCAGTTCACAGCACTTCCCTTTGGCCTGTCGCCGGCTCCGTTGGAGTTCACAAAGGTGGTCAAAGAGGTAAAACTCATGGCTCAATCGCGGGGTATTCGAATCCACCAATACCTAGACGATTGGTTACTGAGAGCCCCATGCCGGGAAATTTGCCTACGTCATACCCAGACCCTTTTGGACCTTTGCCGCTCTCTGGGTTTGGTGGTCAACATGGACAAGTCAGAACTGGTGCCCCAACAAACCTTTGACTTCGTAGGTTATCATTTCGACCTATCTCAGGGGTTAGTCAAACCAACTCAGGACAGGTGGAGGAGTCTATCTCAGAAGCTCAACCTTCTCCTGGGACTGGAATGTTGCACAGTCAGGCAGTTCATGTCATTAATCGGCCTTCTGACAGCAACAGAAAAACAAGTAGTATCGGGATGGCTACATATGAGGCCCATTCAATGGCACCTGAAAAAGCATTGGCATGCCCCGGAATCTCTGAAAAATGTCATTCCAATTCCTTCATCTCTCCATGTACATCTAAGGTGGTGGTTGGACCCGACCAAGGTGCTCTCAGGTCAACCCTTACACCCTCTTCAACACGCCCTTCAACTGTTTACAGACGCCTCAAACGAAGGTTGGGGCGCTCACTTAGGCGATTACATGGCAAAAGGAGTCTGGTTAGAGTCAGAAAGCGCCTTGCACATAAATTTGTTAGAGCTCAAGGCAGTCCTGCTGGCCTTAAAACGGTTCGAGCGGTTGTGTTGCAACCAGATAGTTCTTGTTTGTACAGACAACACCACTGTGGTCTCTTACATCAACAAGGAAGGGGGTATGAAATCAGGCTCACTCTGTGCCCTCCTTTGGAGACTGATGCTTTGGTGCAATCAACGGCAGATTGTCCTGAGGGCCAGGCATATTCCGGGTCACCTGAACGTCATAGCCGACAAACTGTCCAGACTCGGATCAGGTGATCCAAACGGAATGGTCCCTCCTCCCGGAGGTTTTTGCTCAAATATGCCGGCGTTGGCACCGTCCGTCTGTGGACCTGTTTGCCACCCGGTTCAATCACAAACTTCCCCGGTTCGTATCCCCGGTTCCAGACCGGTCAGCGTGGGCAGTGGACGCCTTAAGTCTCCCTTGGGAGGACCTGGACGCTTATGCTTTTCCCCCGACGGCCCTTCTACATCAGGTGGTAACGAAACTTTTGGACCACGGATTCCGTCGTCTCATCCTGATAGCGCCAGGTTGGCCCAACATGCCTTGGTTTTGGGACCTGGTCAACATGTCAGTTCAAATTCCCCTCCTGCTCCCTCAGGTGTCGAATTTGATAACTCAACCGTTCAATCAGTGTCCCCACTGGGACCTTCCCAATCTGAACCTTCATGCTTGGCTCTTAGAGCCTCTGCCATCCAGCAAGCCGGGTTCTCGGCAGAAGTGGCAACAAGAATTGAGGTTCCTCAAAGACGCTCTACCAGAGCCATTTATGAATCAAAGTGGTCCGTTTTTGTCAGATGGTGTGAGAAGAATAAGGTGGACGTCAGAACTCCCTCTATAGAGCAAATTGCGGATTTTCTCCTTTCCCTTTTTCAGGAGAAACACCTTCAACCTAGTACCATAGAAGGCTATAGGACTGCCATAGCCGACAAAGTGGGAAATTCCAGAATTAACATCAGCAAGGATGAGAACTTGGCCAGGTTGTTGGACAGTTTTCATAGGGACAAACCAAAGGGCAGGCGTGGGGTTCCTACGTGGAATTTGTCTTTGGTTCTTCACCAACTTACACAACCTCCTTTTGAACCTCTTAGGAAGGCTTCGCTGAAGCACCTCACTTTTAAGACTGTCTTCCTTCTAGCCTTGGGCTCTGGGAAACGGAGGAGTGAAATTCATGCTTGGGTTCACAGAAACATTAGGCATCAAGAGGATTGGTCGAATGTTTCCTTATCGCCCTCTCCTAGTTTCATTTCTAAGAATCACCTGGCTAAGGAGGGTCCCGCTTGCGTGGCCCCTGTTATCATTCCAGCCTTGGCTCCTCCCTTGGACAGATCCCTCAAGGAGGATAGGAGTTTGTGCCCGGTCCGGGCACTCCGTTATTACTTGGACAAAACCAAAGATCTCCGTTCAGGCAAGGAATTGGTTTTTGTTTCCTTTAGGAAGAGTTTCCAGAAGGATATTGTCCCTGCTACAGTTTCCTCCTGGATCAAACAAACCATTGTCCTTTGTTACCAGCTGTCAGACCAACAGGCTCAACAATTGCATCAGGTTCGGGCTCATGACGTTGGCGCGTTCGCGGTGTCCAAAGCTTTTCAGGGTGGTGTTCCCTTAGACCAGATTTTGGCAGCCTGTCACTGGAAGTCTCATAATACCTTCACCCAATTTTACCTGAAGGACTTGGCCTGGGCGGACTCGGACGTGTACCATTTGGGTCCTGTGGTAGCTGCCCAACAAATTAGGGACTAAATAGAGGCTTCCATGTATATAATTATGTATATATGTATTCATACATGTACATAGTTAAAAAAAAAAATAATAAAAAAAAAAAAAAACATCCCTGCAGTCTGTCTTGCGTTGCAAGAAGATGGGGGACCATCTTAATCTTCATTTCCCCTTCTTCACTTCCTCGTGGACTCTTCAGCTACAAAACGGGGGGGGAGACTGTACCTATCCAGGGTAGTTAGAAACCCTTCCCGGGTGATTCCCTCTGGATTTACGGAGTATATATTTAGATCTTAGAGTCTCTGTCTCCCCTTTTTCCATAGCTACCCTCCAACCACTGGGTGGTTATTCTGCACTGGTCCACTAGGTAAGATATATTAACGCAATAAAATGGAAAATTTAATGGTTAAATTAAACTTTTATTAGATAATATCTTACCTAGTGGACCAAGAGAGTCCCACCCTACCTGCCCCGCAATAGCAAAAAGGGGGACATTCTTAGGTAGGCCACAAAAAGAGGAAGTATGCACGCGCAGTAGGGGAGCTGGGTGCAGTCACGACACCTGGCGAATGAGGAGTACACTACCGGTCCCGGTCAGAGCCCAGCTCAGGACGTTTTTTTCTAACGTTTGGCGGGACCGGCTGCGCGCCGGACAAATGCACTGGTCCACTAGGTAAGATATTATCTAATAAAAATTTAATTTAACCATTAAATTTTCCAGATTGGAGTCAACTTCGATGTAATAGTAATAGATTGAAATTTTTCAAATGTAATAGTAATAGTAATAGATTGAAATTCTATCTATTACATCTATTACTTTCTATTATTTTTTCTATTACAATTTACTCTTTGGTTTTTGTGAGAAGGAGGTTGTAGGAAAATGATCACTTAACTTGGACTTTAATTCTGTAATGAATTAGTTTTCATATAAATGAATACTTTAAATGGACTTTGATACAATAATGAATTAATTGTCATAAAATCATCACTTTAAATAAACTTCAAAACAACAATGAATTGATTTTGTAGCACTCATAAGTCAAATTCATTTCAAACTTTCACACATAAACTTTTCAAATAATCAATATGTAATGTATTGATATTCCTCAAAGAATACTAAATATAACACACAAATGTTAAAATAAATAACTTTGAAATATCAAGGGACCTTTAATTGTCCCTCTTTGAGTTAGTGTTCTAAAACAACTGTCTTCGAGGTGGTATTATTAAAGGCTTAAAGATGCCAATTTAACCTTTGGAAGGATTAACTAAATGTTCCTGAGTAAGGAGAAACTGTGACACATGAAAGGCAATCACACAGGTCACTATTGTGTAGTGCTGGGAGATCGCTTGGATTTTACCTGTCGATGTTCGTATCGGAAACTTGTAAACAAAGTTCGAACATTTCCGATCATGGAGTCGAAAGTGTAAACCAGACAGAAAAATAAAATATTAAATTATAAACCAGCAAATACACACACAGTACCACAAATATAGCCGTAATATAACCTAAAAGCCATTCACAGACGTCTCTTTACTAACAGACCATGCTTGATGTATCTTGACTTTTGATTGGCTAATTTTATGATTACCTTGACAACAGTGGGAAAACCCAAAGGTATTTCTATTTACGTTATTTTTATTGCATTCACGGCTAGTTCTGTGATTTAAACTAGAATATTTCAGATTTTTACAAAATATTATTAAGGTTAGCATTTTATTGTGACCAGAAGGCTGCAAAGAAATGAATTTAGCAATGATCGGTTGTACTTAAAGTTTACCGATCATTGATTGGCAATGAGCCAGCGAGCGATAATACCGAAGTTTGCAAACATCGTCCCAGCACTACTATTGTGTATAATAAGGGCAGCATTGTGGCATGTGTAAGCTGTTTCACTGATTTACATACAATTACCGGAGTTATTATTTTCAAACATAAATGTCATTTTTGACTCATTTTGAGGTGGGCTCTGCATGCAAAGAATTTGAAAGAAAGGGGTTCTTTGAATGCAGTGTTTTCTTTTGCAAACACTGCTCATCAAGTATTTCTCATAATAATAAGAGTTTTTCAAATCTAGCAACTCATCATAAAGTGAATAAATATGAGAATTATTTGATAACAGTGTATATTCCCCAGATAATATTTACTGATAATAACATATTTTTCAGCATTTAAAAAGCTTTTCACTGAATTTGACAGAAATATACCTCTCATTACAAAATTTACAGCACTTAAGTGGCTTTGTATAGAATTCTCATAAATTCTCAAAGTAGTCAAGTCATTCTTAAATAGAATAAATACGGTATCTATTTATTTAGTTGTAAATGTACCAAGTGATATATTTGAGATATTTTATCCTTGTGTGGCATAATCTGAAGCATTTTCAATAAAATTAGATGTATAAAGTATCCTGTCAGTTTTATTTCTGTGTTAAAATTACCTCTCAAGTTTGCGCCAAATTGTAATAGAATGTAATAGATGCCAAAGTAATAGTAACAGTAATAGATTTAAAATTTTAAAAAGTAATAGTAATAGATTGAATATTTTCAAATGTAATAGTAATAGATTGGCTGTAATAGATTACAAGTCTGACCATAAGGTATAGGAAGTTGATACTTGGTAGGGACATTGGTTGGTTGTAGGTGTGCAATGTCATGGTGTGACCTTGATTTGACTTTGCTGTAGTGACCTTGACCAATAAAATCTTGTCCGGGCTATATCTTGGTGTAGGAAGTTGATACTTGGTAGGGACATTGGTTGGGGGTTGTAGGTGTGCAAGGTCATGGTGTGATCTTGATGTGACCTTGTCGTAGTGACCATGTCTTTTAAAATGCTGTCTGGGCTATTTCTTAGATTCAATTCAAGGTGTAGAAGTTTGACACTTGGTGGGGACATTGGTTAGGGGATGTAGGTGTGCATCATGGTGTTACATTTAACTTTGTCTCTGCCAAAGTGTGTTCACTTGCCATATATCAGACATCTTTCTCCTTTGACAAAGATATATGGATTGCTGCAACTGATTCTTATGTTTGTACATGGGAGAAGCGACTCCGCCGGATCCGCATTTTCTTTTCACAATAGCTTCGCAGCCATAAGGTGGACTCTCTTCATATTTGGTAGGTGTACACAGTAGCCCTGGGAAAAATTTCTGAATATGGTGTCATGACATTTCAACAAATCAGAGAAGCCACATGACCAAAAACATGTTTTTCAAAAGGGTGTGCTTGTCCGGATGATAACTTAAAAAGAGTTTCAGTTGTTCACATAAAAGTTGGCAAGTAGGTTCATTATATAGATGTCTGGAAATCTTTAACTTTCGTAAGTGATCCAATACAAAATGGCTGACTTATTAACGATTAACTAAACGTCACGATTTTTCTTAACACTGAAAACGCAAAAACACATTTATCTCGGAAACGGAGCCAGATAGAGCAATTTTGACGAAATTTTTGACCCACAGGGTGCGTACTGGTGACTTTTCGCAAAGATCTTTTTCCCGGCACTTTTGGTGGCCATCTTGAATTTCTGCGTTAAACGCAAAAACGTGTTTATCTCGGAAACGGAGTGAGATAGAGCGATTTCGACCAAATTTTTGATCCGCAGTCTATCTGCGGAGTCTACTGGCGACTTTCTCAAAAATCATTTTCCCGCCTTTTTTGGCGGTCATCTTGAATTTCTGAGTTAAACTTGAAAAGGTGCTTATCTCTGAAACAGAGCAAGATAGACCGATTTTGACGAAATTTTTGAACCGCAGGGTATCTGCGGAGTCTATTGGCAACTTTTTGCAAAGTCTTTTTCCCGCCTCTTTTGGTGGCCATCTTGAATTTCTGCGTTAACGGAAAAACATGTTTATCTCGGAAATGAAGCAAGATAGACCGATTTCGACAAAATTTTTGATCTGCAGGGTATCTTCCGAATCTATTGGCGATTTTTTGCAAAAATCGTTTTCCCGCCACTTTTAATGGCCATCTTGAATTTCTGCATAAAACACAAAAAAATAAACAAACCAGATTCATCTATGAAACCTTGCATTTTGTCATAAATGGTCATATTAAACACAGGAAGATGGTCATTTCTACAAACTCATTAATACTCATTGGGACGCACAGCAAAAACAATTTCTTTTTCTCTTGCGAAGCAATACTCTAATTATATGCACTTTTACATAATTGTGCTATTTCCATCGACAAGTATTCTCCAATTAATACATTTTACAGCTTCATAATTTTTAGTTTACTGATTAATGCTGTCATCTTGCTATTGAATTGTGTTGTTACCCCACAGCCCTTAAGGGCTGTTGGGGTATTGTTTTCACCCATGGTGTCCGGATGGGCGGGCGGGCGGTAAATAGTTTGTCCGGGCTGTATCTCAGAAACCGTAAGGTGTAGAAAGTTGATACTTGGTAGGGACATTGGTTAGGGGGTGTAGGTGTGCAACGTCATGGTCTGACCTTGATTTGACCTTGCCGTAGTGACCTTGAGTTTGAAAATCTTGTCCGGGCTATATCTCGGAAACCGTAAGGTGTAGGAAGTTGATACTTGGTAGGGACATTGGTTAGGGGGTGTAGTTGTGCAAC
The DNA here is from genome assembly GCA_964017235.1 of Sabellastarte sp. h YS-2021. NCBI lineage: Eukaryota > Metazoa > Annelida > Polychaeta > Sabellida > Sabellidae > Sabellastarte > Sabellastarte sp. h YS-2021. The sequence continues at coordinate 23,280,830 of OZ024928.1, forward strand.
GTTATGGTCTGACTTTGATTTGACTTTTGACCTTGCCGTAGTGACCTTGACCTATAAAATCTTGTCCGGGCTATATCTCGGAAACCGTAAGGTGTAGGAAGTTGATACTTGGTAGGGATATTGGTTAGGGGGTGTAGGTGTGCAATGTCATGGTCTGACCTTGATTTGACCTTTGACCTTGCCGTAGTGACCTTGACCTATAAAATCTTGTCCAGGCTATATCTCGGAAACTGTAAGGTGTAGGAAGTTGATATTTGGCAGGGACATTGGTTAGGGGGTGTAGGTGTGCAACGTCATGGTGTGACCTTGATTTGACCTTTGACCTTGCCGTAGTGACCTTGACCTATAAAATCTTGTCCGGGCTATATCTCAGAAACCGTAAGGTGTAGGAAGTTGATACTTAGTAGGGATATTGGTTAGGGGGTGTAGGTCTGCAACGTCATGGTCTGACCTTGTTTTGACCTTTGACCTTGCCGTAGTGACCTTGACCTATAAAATCTTGTCTGGGCTATATCTCGGAAACCGTAAGGTGTAGGAAGTTGATATTTGGTAGGGACATTTGCTAGGGGGTGTAGGTGTGCAGTGTTATGGTCTGACCTTGATTTGACCTTGTCGTAGTGGCCTTAACCTATAAAATCTTGTCCGGGCTATATCTCAGAAACCGTAAAGTGTAGGAAGTTGATACTTGGTAGGGATATTGGTTAGGGGGTGTAGGTGTGCAATGTCATGGTCTGACCTTGATTTGACCTTTGACCTTGCCGTAGTGACCTTGACCTATAAAATCTTGTCCGGGCTATATCTCGGAAACCGTAAGGTGTAGGAAGTTGGTACATGGTAGGGACATTGGTTAGGATGTGTAGGTGTGCAACGTCATGGTCTGACCAGGATTTGACCTTGGCGTAGTGACCTTGACCTATAAAATCTTGTTGCACCTTTGGGTCTCTCTTTTGATGCAGATTAAGCACTGTAAGAGATAGAATTTCATCAAGTGAGCCACAGATTTTGCTCCAACACCACACATAAGCATTCATTAAATGTATTACCACTTCTGTATGCATGGTAATATTCAAACCATCTAAACCATAATTCGGGCCTTGCAGATGTAGATAAAGAGGGTTGAATTTTAGTTTGCTGATTAATGCTGTCATCTTGTTATTGAATTATCTTGTTTCAATACTTCATCTTTATATGCATGATCTTTCTTTTAAACATTATTTCTCCATTTAAACATTGTTTGGACCTTTATATAAATGACAGTGCTCTGAAAGTATCCTGAAGTTTGTACTGATACAGTACTTCTGTATCTCATGGTGTTGAAAATATTTCCCTAGGCTGTGGGGTACGGGCATCTCTGATGCTATTTTTTTAATACTTTATCTTTACATACATTTTCTTTCTCTTAGATGTTATTTTCTCTGTTTAAACATTATTTGGAGCTTTATATAACTGACACTGCTCTGAAAGTATCCCAATCTTTGTACTGTTTTACTACTTCTATATATCTCATGGTGTTGAAAACTATTTCCCCAGGCTGTGGGGTTGGGGCATCTCTAATGCTCTGCCCTGTATTCACTATCACATAGCCATTTGTGAGCAATGTTGTCCAGGATTTTTTGGAAGGGGCCAAAACAGTCAACATCCAAGGGCTGAACGACATGGCTAATATGTACAGACATATTTCTTATCAATATTATAGATTCCCTCAGGATAATTAATCAAATCATACTTAATTAAAATGTCATCCAATTCTTTGTAATAACTTTTGATAGTATCTGGATTTGATGTGTGAGCTCTCTATTTTGCTAAGGCACTTGGCTTCACCCGCTTCAATTCTGGTCATCTGCAACTGAAGCCAACTTACCAGTTCTGGGATAGCCTTTTATCATTAGCAAGCTTTCCAACCTAGCGCATATATTCAGTTGCCATATTGATAACCTTTGCATATGTGTAGCCATAGCCTAGTTCAGCCATTTGTTGAAAATGCAATGTAAAGCTCTTTTCTTCATCATATGACATTTTTGTCGATTTGCCAAGCTTTTCAATATTGACTTTAACTCTACCATCAACCTTATCTGCCAGTGTTGTCAGTGGTACTCAGGGTTGGCCGGTCAATTGAAGGGGTGGTACTCCAAACATTTCTGCCACTTTTCTTTCAGAAATCTGAGTTTTGCTGACATATTTGTAGGCCTCAGCCAGTTTGATCACATCATAAGCCTGCAATAACTGCTTGCACTTTACAGGACAAACCTAAAATTTTTCAAACACTTCTCATCAATTTTAAATGATAAATGTGATGAAAGGGTTGTTATAAAATGATCAATTATATCTACAGAACAAAACATTGCAGACATATTTTTTTCTGGAGAGAGAGAAAAACAGAAAGTTAAATTGAGACATGGAATGGGATAATTTTAAAATAAATGGTTTATTATTATCTTGAAGTAATATTTTAGCTCCGATTGAAGAAACTTTAAAAATATACCTGCTTGGACCGCATTGCAAGGATAATTTTGCAGATAAAATTTACAACTCCAAATGAAGTTTGTCATGAGCAGTGAGGTGGTCAAGGACAGCTGATCGACCAAATGACCATATCAACGTAATAAGCAAAGATAATGCATTTCTGGTATTCGTGCATTTGACCAACAATACAATTCGCTAACAATTCAACTAACAATTGATGAGCTGTGTTTGAAGTTAAGTGTAGATCTTTTGTGATCAGAAGCAATAGTTTTGCAGTTAATATTCATATTTTTCTTACTATAAGCTTGCAAATTGTAAATTATTCTATTTTGAAGGCATTTCATTGCACTATGAATACACTGTTCCAGAATACCAGAGGTTTCACACCATGGAGGTTTTATCCTGAATCTAGGGAAATACCATAAAAAATGCTAAATCTAGATTTTATTGAAATAAAATCTGCTTATCTCAATTATAAATTTATTGACATAAAAATACCATGTAATGCACACAACTACAGATTTTTGGCATAAAATATACTCATCGCAATTACAAATTTTATTGACATTACTGAAGCTCACTGAATTTGACTGTCACTTTCAGGACCTGGTGTCCTTTAGTCAGAGGAATCGTATGTCTGCACATTTTTACAGTAACTGCATGGTGCTCAAAATGTCGTTCTTGAAGATGTCCTAAAGTGTACTGATTTGGGAGTTGACTCTCCTGTTTTCCCTCCTTGGTACTCAAGACATTCTGTCCTCTTGAACTAGGTTCAACAAACTTTGACTCTTCAAAGAACAGCTGCAGACTTAAAAACATCTGCAGAGGGAACATGTTTAGCGACAGTGGAAATCTTTGTCTTCACCAGGACTACCTTCTCTGGCTAGTGGCAATGAGGCTGTGTTCCAATGGTGAATCTCAGACCCTGAGTTTACCTGTTACATGGCATTCTTTAAAGTTATTAAAGTTAAGGATGAGTAACTGCCACAGTTAGTGGACATACCGTCGTAACTCCTCACTTTGATGTGTATGATTGCAATGTGATTGCAATTGGGTGTGTGTAGGGAGGGACACAAGTGCGCTTTGTAAAAGTTAGGGACAACAACTGTCATATTGAGTTCACACACCTGCCACTTTGATGTGTATAATTCAAATTAGATTGTGTTTGGGTGTTGGGGGACAAATCCTGGGATGGCATTTAGTAATTATCCAGTTTCACCTTCACCTGAGTGATCTGACAACAAAGATGGCTGCCTCCTTTGAATTGGGGGGATGCTTGATGACAGGCATATTTTATGTAACCTGGCAAAAGTGATGTGATCTGTATTTTCACAATAATGATTCAATACCACATGTATAGACCACATAGAACAATTCACCCATACAGTGTTTTAAAGGTCAGAAACTAAATTGCAGTTTTGACCTGTGGTGTATTCACTATTGGATGAAATAATGAAATATTGTAACTTGTAAAACAAAATTTGACATTGAATAATATTTTTATATTTGTGGATATATTTTTAATGCAATAAAATGAGCAGAAGCGCTGCTCAAATATCTTTTGAATGATTTATAACACATATTTGTGTCTTAAATAGTTTTTTTTTTAAATATTTGCAAAAGATAAGCAGCTGTTGACATATATGATTGTCAGTGAGTTGCTGAATCCGAGTTGTTTTGTTTGTGAAGTGCAGGCAGTTCACATTTATATTCTTGGGCCGAAGAAAATGTCTGAGAAGTATGCTGCTAATCTATATATGATTATATATTTATAATCCATATATTTTGCTTGAGTATTGGAGTAAGTTCTTCTTGGTGGTTTGTAAATTGTTGTAGTTTGTGTAGCTTTACAGCATTAGATTCACTTAACCATTTTGTCAGTAATAGGTCCAGAATCTCTTTCTTTTTAGTGCTGGATATGAGATGTGTAAGCTCATGTTCTAAATAATGCCCCTCGTTTTTCTCTCAGTTCTACTCAATCTCAGGATCTCGAAGGAACTCATTTCTGTTCCTAAGCACCTTTTGATTGATTCTTTCCCAGTAATGATTGATTTGATTGATTCTTTCCCATCAGTGGATGGTCCATGGGTTTCCATACTTCAGTGATGCTTCTAGAGCGCGGGATACGCGATATCTCGCGAGTTTTAGTACTAGCCCGCAATTCGGTATATTCGACGCGTTTGGTAGAAGACGCGATCCCGCATGTTTACAAAATGGAGGGGCACCGGTCATTTTGCGAGAATCCTTTAATTTTATCATCATGAAGGCTATATTTGGTCGTTTTTTCAGTGAAAAATGTTATTTCATATGAAAACAAAACGGATACTACAGTTTGAAAGTGGATGATGCAAACGTCAGATACTAACAACAATACTGTTGAACCAGTTCATACAGCATGTGTGTTACCTCATATCTTCTCATGAATATTAATGAGTTGGGAGCTATGGCCGTGAGTTCTCAAGTTTAAAGTGTTAGACCCAAGTCATTAATATTCATGAGAAAATATGAGGACACAGATTTCCCCTGAGATTTCCTCGCAATATTTTATAAAATAGAAGCATAGACGAAGATCAAATGCTTTACACTACAGAACTCATGGCCATAGCACCCAAGTTATTAATATTCATGAGAAGATATGAGGACACGGATTTTCCCAGGAAACTGTACAGGGGAAATTTGTGTCCTCATATCTTCTCATGAATATTAATGACTTGGGTGCTAAGGGCGTGAGTTCTCGAGTTTACAATATTTGATCTCCAAACAAGCTTCTATTTATAAAATATTGTTAGAAAACTTCAAGGAAATCCGTGACCTCACATAGAGGTGCGATAAAGAAGTGCGACAAGAGGTGTGATCCGGGGAATAGTCCAGTTCCGAATCCTGTTCCGAGTTTTATAATCTACCCTAGAAAACCCCAATGGAAATCTATGACCTCCTATCATCTCATGAATATTAATGACTTGGGTGCTATGGCCATGAGTTCCCCAGTTTAAAGCATTTGGTCTTTCATCGAGGCACTTCTATATTTTAAAAATATTGCTAAAAAAGTATTGTTGTAGAATATGACCCCAGGTCTTTGATATTTTTTTATCCAAGCACTGATCCAGATAAGTAACATAATTTAATGTGATCCAAGTTGGATCAGTTTCCATCTTCTATTTTTTTCATGAAGATCTATACAGTAGTATTTGTGTAATCCTGCTAACAAACATATGGACATAAAAATGCTTCTGAAATTAATCCCTCTTTGGCGGAGGTATAAGTTCCCATTTTTATTGACCAAGCCCCCACATTTTTCGGACATGGGGGGGAACTGCCCCCACATTTCAAAATTTCTAGAATCAACACTGTACTTGCATCATAAAGGCCAAAATAACTTTTTCACACCTTTATAGCCTCTTCTTTTGTTTTTGTGATTATTTTAATGTCTCTCGAACACACATTATTTTCATTGCTCCACACCCATACAAGTTTTAACCTCCTAAATAAATTCTACACCTCTCCGTTTACTTTCATTGAACCAAATGTAATTGAACCTGATCTTTCAAAAACTTTAGACAGCTGTCCTGGAATCTGTGGTCGTTGGGGATCTTTCATTTTTGGGCACTGACACAGAGACATTGTCACCTATATTGACTTTACCCACTTTTATAGTCCTTTGAGCACTGTGAAGACATTTTACTGTAGTTTCTCTGTGTGTTTTCAACAGCATTTTTTTAAATTCTTTCTGTTAATTTGGATTCAATATGATTAGGCTGGTCTGTGCTGGGTGAGGTTTGTTTATCTGAATAACCTCATCAAAACTGCTGTGAGGGTCAGGCACATCCATTGCCTCAATCCCTGTTAAGTAGGAACTTCACCTGTCCTTTTCTCTTCGCCCATATGATGGCCGTATCCGCGATACCCTAGATCCTTTGGTATAAAACAATATATTAGCTGCCCGTGTCCGTGAAGAACAAATTTTTTCCTTACTAATCACCAACGTGGATGAGTACACTGTTTTATACCAAATGATCTAGGGTATCACGGATACGGGCAATAACGGATAGGAAAAAGGACAGGTGAAGTTCCTACCTTACTGGTTTGTGCATTATTAATTCCTTGATGAAATACTTCAGCAGCAGCTGCTCTTTTCTTGTGGTCGCTCAGATAAGTCTGGGTCTTCGCCAGTAATATTAAAGTCCATCTGTGGCATCAACTGTCTGTGACACTGGTGGCAAGCACAATTCTGTGGGGCAAATCTTAAGTAGTGCAATGCTTCTTTCAGCTCATTGAATACGGATATGGTAGTCAGGATGCATACAGCCCACTTTCTTACATGCTGTCTTCTGTTTTTATCTTTGCTATCTTCTCTTGCACTATCTGGTAGAATGAAAGTTTCCATGAAAGGAAACATTGCAGGATCATATTATGAGATGGTTTGTTAAATGAATAAAATCTGGTTGCAAAATTGCTGTCCATTGTTACAATGAAGAATATTGCTCCAAAGTAAGTAAAAACTTCTGTATGAACAATCGGGTAACTTCAACTGCCTTTGTTTTAGTGGGGAATCGTATATAGTACTCAAGAGCAGTCCTTTCCATGGGCTATGTAATGGAATTCACCATCATTAGTGTCACAGATCCAGCTGGAACAGATGCAGGAAATTCAGATTCAACATTTGGCTGAAATAGTGCCATATGGCAGTCTTGCTGCCAAGTTGCTGGATGAGTTGGAAAAGTAGCACAGAACTCTTGAACACAAGTTTTGGTCACTCAGTGTTTCTGTTAATGGAATTTGTACATCATAAACTAAGTAGAAATGCATACCAAGAAATAGGACAGAAAACCTGCATGATAACTCCACAATAAATCTGTTGTTTTCCTTATTTTCATCACACAGACATTTTTATGTCAGCTGACTTGTCAGTCAGCTGACATTATGTCGTCACTCTGCGGCGTGGGCGTACGCGTCCGCGTGAACAACTTCTCCTCCAAAACTACAAGGCCTAGAGACGTGCTGTTTTTTTTAAAAGATACCTTATCTATCGAGGATGAAAAATTGTTCAAGGCATGCAAATCTGTCTGTTCGTCTGTTTGCTAGAGACATTACAAGGGGGGTACCCCCACCTAAAGTGTGAAAATTTCAACTTTTTATCACAATTTTCTCAGTCACTATTGCAGGGATTTCTCTCATATCTTGCATATATGTACTAGGCCAGAGGTAGATTCTCTTGTGTGAGTATGAGACCTGGATCTGTCTTACTTTTTTTTTAATAAATTTTTTTAATAATTTTTAATGCATTAAAATTCATGAAATCATGCATAAAATCATTTATAACTTGAAAAGTGTTGCATTTAGAGCATTTTGTTAAAATATGTTATTCAGCTACTTTTTTCATAGCTACAATATGGTGAGTAAGCTGGGTGCCTGTCTCAATAGCTAAGTGAGTAATAGCTACTTTTGGGCTTTTCAGTAACTTCCATCATGAGTAGAATCACTTGTAACTTAAAAACTATTGCATTTAGAGAATTTCGTATAAATATGTTATTCAGCTACTTTTGGGTCAGCTATAACATAGTAAAATTTTATACCTGTAGCTCATGGCATAGCTGAGTAATAGCTACTTTTAGGTTATCACTGTTGAGTAAATCGCTTAAAACTTGAAAACTATTGCATTTAGAGAATTTCGTATAAATATGTTATTCAGCTACTTTTGGGTCAGCTATAACATAGTAAGATTTCAGACCTGTAGCTCATGGCATAGCTGAGTAATAGCTACTTTTAGGTTATCACTGTTGAGTAAATCGCTTATAACTTGGAAACTATTGCATTTAGAGTATTTTGTTTCAATATGTTATTCACCTATTTTGGGATCAGCTATAACATAGTGAAGTTTCAGATCTGTGGCTCATTGCATAGCTGAGTAATAGCTACTTTGAAGTTCTCACTATTGAGTAAATCAGTTGTAATTGCAAAACTATTGCATTTAGAGAATTTCGTATAAATATGTTATTCAGCTACTTTTGGGTCAGCTATAACATAGTAAAATTTCAGACCTGTAGCTCATGGCATAGCTGAGTAATAGCTACTTTTAGGTCATCACTATTGAGTAAATCAGTTGTAACTTGAAAACTATTGCATTTACAGTATTTTGGTTAAATATGTTGTTCACCTACTTTTGGGTCAGCTAGAACATAGTAAAATTTCAGACCTGTAGCTCATTGCATAGCTGAGTAATAACTACTTTGAGGTTCTCACTATTGAGTAAATCGGTTGTAATTGCAAAACTATTGCATTTAGAGAATTTCGTATAAATATGTTATTCAGCTACTTTTGGGTCAGCTATAACATAGTAAAATTTCAGACCTGTAGCTCATGGCATAGCTGAGTAATAGCTACTTTTAGGTCATCACTATTGAGTAAATCAGTTGTAACTTGAAAACTATTGCATTTACAGTATTTTGCTTAAATATGTTGTTCACCTACTTTTGGGTCAGCTATAACATAGTATAATTTCAGACCTGTAGCTCATGGCATAGCTGAATAATAACTACTTTGAGGTTCTCACTATTGAGTAAATCAGTTGTAATTGCAAAACTATTGCATTTAGAGAATTTCGTATAAATATGTTATTCAGCTACTTTTGGGTCAGCTATAACATAGTAAAATTTCAGACCTGTAGCTCATGGCATAGCTGAGTAATAGCTACTTTTAGGTCATCACTATTGAGTAAATCAGTTGTAACTTGAAAACTATTGCATTTACAGTATTTTGCTTAAATATGTTGTTCACCTACTTTTGGGTCAGCTATAACATAGTATAATTTCAGACCTGTAGCTCATGGCATAGCTGAGTAATAACTACTTTGAGGTTCTCACTATTGAGTAAATCAGTTGTAATTGCAAAACTATTGCATTTAGAGAATTTCGTATAAATATGTTATTCAGCTACTTTTGGGTCAGCTATAACATAGTAAAATTTCAGACCTGTAGCTCATGGCATAGCTGAGTAATAGCTACTTTTAGGTCATCACTATTGAGTAAATCAGTTGTAACTTGAAAACTATTGCATTTACAGTATTTTGCTTAAATATGTTGTTCACCTACTTTTGGGTCAGCTATAACATAGTAAAATTTCAGACCTGTAGCTCATGGCATAGCTGAGTAATAGCTACTTTTAGGTTATCAGTGTTGAGTAAATCGCTTATAACTTGGAAATTATTGCATTTAGAGTACTTTGTTGCAATATGTTATTCACCTATTTTGGGGTCAGCTATAACATAATGAAGTTCCAGACCTGTGACTCATTGCATAGCTGAGTAATAGCTACTTTGAAGTTCTCACTATTGAGTAAATCAGTTGTAATTGGAAAACTATTGCATTTAGAGAATTTCGTATAAATATGTTATTCAGCTACATTTGGGTCAGCTATAACATAGTAAAATTTCAGACCTGTAGCTCATGGCATAGCTGAGTAATAGCTACTTTTAGGTTATCACTGTTGAGTAAATCACTTATAACTTGAAAACTATTGCATTTAGAGTATTTTGTTGCAATATGTTATTCACCTATTTTGGGGTCAGCTATAACATAGTGAAGTTCCAGACCTGTGGCTCATTGCATAGCTGAGTAATAGCTACTTTGAAGTTCTGACTGTTGAGTAAATCAGTTGTAATTGGAAAACTATTGCCTTTACAGAAATTTGTGCAAATATGTTATTCAGCTACTTTTGGGTCAGCTATAACATAGTGAAATTACAGACCTGTAGCTCATGGCACAACTGAGCAATAGCTATTCTCAGGCACTGACTGTTGAGTAATCAGCTATAACTTGAAAAATATTGCATTTGGAGTATTTTGTTAAAATATATTGTTCATCTACTTTTGGGTTAGCTATAACATAGTGAAATTACAGACCTATAGCTCATGGCATAGCGGAGCAATAGCTATTTTCAGGTTCTCACTATTGAGTAAATCAGTTGTAACTTGAAAACTATTGCATTTACAGTATTTTGCTTAAATATGTTGTTCACCTACTTTTAGGTCAGCTATAACAGAGCAAAAATTCAGACGTGTAGCTCATTGCATAGCTGAGTAATAGTTACTTTGAGGTTCTCACTGTTGAGTAAATCAGTTGTAACTTGAAAACTATTACATTTAGAGTATTTTGTTAAATATGTTATTCACAGACGTTTTGGTCAGCTATAACACAGTGAAATTGCAGACCTCTATGTCATGGCATAGCTGAGCAATAGCTTCTTTCAGGTTCTCACTGTTGAGTAAATCATTGTATCCAACCTGTAGGAAATCATGGGCTGGGAATCTGTTAATATGGTCCGATTTGACCTTGGAACCTCCTTCAAGGTCAAATGAGGATAGCCAAACATAAAAGTGCTTATAACTCGCTTATTATTGGTCCTAGAGGTTGGAATGAAAACCAACCTATAGAAAATCATGAGCTGGGAATTTTTTAGTGTTGTCGGATTTCACCTTGGACCCCTCCTTCAAGGTCAAATGAGGATAGCCAAACTTAAAAGTGCTTATAACTCGCTTATTATTGGTCCTAGAGGTTTCGAATGGAAAACCAACCTATAGAAAATCATGGGCTGGGAATCTTTTGGTGTGGTCGGATTTGACCTTAGACCCCTCCTTCCAGGTCAAACGAAGATAGCCAAACTTAAAGTGCTTATAACTCGCGTATTATTGGTCTTGGAGGTTTGGGATGGTAAACCAACATATAGGAAATCATGGGCTGGGATTCTTTTGGTGTGGTCAGATTTGACCTGGGACCCCTCCTTCAAGGTCAATTGAGGATAGCCAAACTTACAATTGCTTAGAACTCGCTTATTATTGGTCCTACAAGTTTGGGATGGTAAACAAGCTACAGGAAATCATGGGCTGGGAATTTTTTTGTGTGGTCGGATTTGACCTTGGACCCCTCCTTCAAGGTCAAACAAGGATAGCCAAACTTAAAAAGTGCCTATGACTCACTTATTATTGGTCCGAGAGGTTTGGGATGGTAAACCATCCTAAATTCTTTGGCTGGGAATCTTTTGGTATGGTCATATTTGACCTTTGGACCCTTTCTTCATGGTCGAACGAGGATATTGCATTTATAGTATTTCTTTAAATATTTTTAACCTACTTTTTACACTTAAACAATTACCTTGTTACTTTATTTCATAATACCATTTGCAGGGCACAACCTTTTTGTCCTTTTCTTCTGTCAGCTTCGGAATATCTTTCGAACATGCTGTTCAGTTACCATTTACTGTATTTCTGTACAGCCCTTTCCCTGATAATTATGCTTTCCTCTCATTATCACCATCACAAATCAAAAACATTCAGTCAGCTGACACAGTGCCCGTTCACGGGCACTCTCCTCTTGTTTTTGTTTTTTTAGAATATTGAAATTTGTCCTAGACCCAAGATCAGTTGTATAACTATATTTTAATAATTTTTATTGTAACTTTTGTGTTTGTCATGGAATGTTTTAGGAATTCTGAAAGATATGGGGATATCTGGTCTGTTGCCATATCTGAAGGGCGCAGCGCGTCAGACAAATATCAAAGAATTCAAAGGCTGCACTGTCGCTGTGGACAGCTACTGTTGGCTGCATAGGGGCACGTTTTCATGTGCTGATAAGCTAGTGCTTGGAGAGCAAACAGACCAGTGAGTACATTTTGAGAGTAAGCTGCAAATGGTCGATTTGTTGAAACTGAACACTGAAATTTTAATTCAGTGGAATTTTAATGGATCAAAGAAGTAATTTGAGTTAACTGGGAATTCCGGTTATTGCAGTTAATTTTAATGGCTAAGGTCCTCTATGTCCCTGACCTTTATTTCCTACAGGTATGCTGATGGTTATATCTGGTGACTTATTCAGCGGGCTCTGTAATTGTTTATGGTTATCAGGATATAGTCATTAATTTGTTTGTAGTGTTGAAGACGGTAAACCAGAAACCTATTTACCGACCGAAAGACAGTGATCCGATTACATTTCGTTTTCTTCTAACCAAAACCGGTTTTGTCACATATTTCATTATTTTAACTTAACTTTTCCAAAATATTGAACTACAACTAATATTTACCAGTATTTTATAATATTCTATTGATATATCACACGTTTTGTCCTCAAACGTCTCAAAATGTCCCTTGTGGTTCTTATTTATATACGAGTTAAAGCTCATGTACGCGTTTCAAAAACTTATTTCTTCGCGTTTTATAAATCAAACGTACCCGGTTTTTCGCTGAATTTCTGCTTTCAGAAACCCGTTCCAAAATTCCCATTCAACCAGAACACTATTTGTTTGCTACTGCACTTTATAGTGAGATATCCTCACTTTTTTAAAGATTTTTTATACTGTTTGACCATTTTCTCAATGGGTGACAGATTTTTTGGAACTTCTGTGAATAGTACTGTGGCAGTGGTTGATTTTCTGTAAGTTACAGCTCTAGATATTCTTTCCTTGAGTCAGTGTCCTATCATCTGAGGACAGGAGTATAATGTACTTGAGTATTTGTAAAGTGTAAACTACCAGAACTGACTCGTTTATAAACTGCTATATTGATCAGAACAAACTGGTGTGAATTTTGTGAAATGTTTTTTCTGTATATTTTTCGTGACTGTCTCTTAGGTATGTGTACTACTGTATGAAGTATGTGAGGAATTTGCTGTCTATGGGAATCAGACCCATCATGGTGTTTGATGGCTGCAGTCTGCCTTCCAAGAAAGAAGTGGAGAAACAGCGCCGAGAGTAGGAAAACTTAGTAGAATCTCTTAATGTCTGACTAAAGTTATTTCCACTCCAAATTAGTATTTCCCAGTTACTTAACAGGATTGGGTCAGGCCTTGGTAGTATATTTTCTGTTTTGGTATTCTGCCAATGAAAAACCATTTTGATTCCAGGATGCCGAAGAAGGTTTTTTATGCTAGCTTACCTCCAATTGAAAAGCCCTCCAAATAGAAAGTCAGCTTCATGAAAGATAAACATGGCACTTCTGCTCTAAGAAATCACTATAAACATTAAACACATAAAAATTATGTGATAGAAGTTTAAGTTTTCTTTCAGTTATATGTGCTGGCGATCGAGATGCCTGTTTTAAACCGTCCATCCCTACTTTAAACTGAAATGCATCCTCTGGTTTTTAGTAACCATTCAAGATCTCACCAAAAATCTTATTATTTCAGTAGGTTTGGATAATAGAGGTTTTACTCTTGTCCAGGTTTTGATTTTATGAACTCTTTCCCACTCTCCCAAATTTCTATTTCTCTAGTGTTAAGATTAAAGTCAGTGAAATGCCTCTTGTTTATAAACATTCTGGTGTCTGACAAAACAATCCTCACACAGAGTTATCAGGTTATCGAGGTTTCATGGATTTTCGACAATCAATATTATATTCCTGCATATTTTAAGGGTATTTGTCCAATAGCATTAATGTTCTAGATAATTTTCTAACATATTAAATCTCTACATTTCACCAAACCACTTTCAAGCAAACAGAATTCTAGAGTTTGTTTGATTAAAGGCCCTGGAAAACAATTACACCAGTAAGCAATACCAGCAGTTTCCTTAGTCAGGTGTAAGCCTGAAGCCTCTAAGAGTTAAGATCTCCCCCCTCCAATAGAAAAATAAATAAATAAATAGCAACCTCACAAATTTTCAATATACTGTACAATTGCAAAAAGAGATCTTTGCTTTTGGAAAGTCGGTTGATGTCATTAATCATATTACATTGGTTCAAGGTGCTGTGAGGGTATTGTAGGAAACAATTCCTGTTACCTGGCATTATTCCTCAAAAGTACTTGTGTTTTAGTCATACTTTCCTGTCTGAATCATGCTGTAATTAAGAATGTGCAATAACTGCTTCTGTTATGTACTCTCTTTTGCAAAGTGTTAATATCTCTATTTACCCTGAAGAGTTCCAATGTTTATTGTAATTTTGCCCAGTAAATGACGTCTGTAAACAAATTATACATATCCCAAAAATGTTCTATGCTTTTTGTCCTTTAAATATGTTAAACAATGTTAAATTTCTTGTTTATATCTGTTTTCCTACAAAGTTGCTCTATATTCCAGGCGTAGAGAGTTGAACAAGAAGAAGGCTGCAGAGCTGTTGAGAGAAGGACGTAGGTCAGAGGCTCGTGATGCATTCAGACTATGTATTGACATCACCTCAGAAATGGCACTCAATCTCATGAAGGTCAGACTGATATTGAAGTCCAGCTTCACTCGGTCAGACCTATAGGGATATTGGTATATATTGTAAGGGTGTAATCTCACTAGGTTAGGTGTAAAGTATGAATTGTTTGTGTGGTTTAAATTCAATTCTTTGGGCCTATGGAGATATCAATTTGAAGTTTATGTGTTCATTTTTATGTGAACTTTAGACATTCAGGGGCATGGGTAGGAATTATACATGTGTAAATTTACTTAATTATACCTACAGAGATGGCAAGGTATGTTGTTTGTATGTAAATTCACGTGCTTATACCTTGAGGGAGATTAGTATGGATTGTATATGTAAGCTTATTTCTTCAAATGACATCAGTGAGAACTAGATGCATTTATAATCAATACAGGTACTTAGCTTCACACCTGAAAGGCTACAGGGATATTAGCGTGTACTCTATGTATATTTAATTCTTCAGGCTTGCCGTGACATTGGTGTAGACTGTATCGTGGCTCCCTATGAAGCCGACGCACAACTTGCATATCTCAACAAGATAGGAATCGCTCAAGTTATCATCACAGAGGACTCGGACCTGCTGTTGTTTGGATGTGAACGAGTGAGTTTTTGTGTCCATAGATATATGGATTCAAATAATAGTTTGAACTTCAGAGTTTTCCATCCAACTCACCCTTATAAGTATATCACTTGTATGTATTATACATGTGTGGTAATCAGAAGGACCTAATTTCTTCTGATTAATTAATCACTAATATTGCCAACCAATATCTGAGTAAGAATTGATTATTTACCTTAGCGTACTATGTTGTTGGTCATTAAACCATAAACACTTGGGAATATACATCAATGCTGCAAGATTGAGGTGCTTTTCTCAATGCTAAATTTAATGTCAGTGCTAAAAAGGCATTTTCCTCTGGCCCAAACATCCAGACTCCTACTTAAAGATTTAGTGTGGTAATCAGACGGGTATTTTACCTTTTTTTATCATCACTTCACATTGTATTCTATTTTACTCTTGTCAGGTAATGTGTAAGAGGAATATTACTCATTACAGTGTACAAGCTGTATTAACATTGCATTTTATGAATTTTACTTTATTCTTGTCACTTTAATCCTATATTAGATTGATGTGTCCTACGTCTGTCTGTCAACATTTTTGTTTCCGGACTCTAACTCAAAAATGCTTTGTCCGATCGAATTCAAACTTGACAGGGACATAGATCACCATCATAGCTAGGTTGCTTTCGGAATTGGTGCAATTCCGTCTGTTCGTATGTTCCGTTTGTCTGTCTGTCAACATTTTCGTTTCCGGACTCTAACTCGAAAACGCTTTGTCCAATTGAATTCAAACTTGACAGGGAGATAGATCACCATCATAGCTAGGTCACTTTCGAAATTGGTATAATTCCATCTGTTCGTTTGTCCATTTTTTGCCAATTTGTCTGTCCGTCAACATTTTCGTTTCCAGACTCTGAACTCGAAAACACTTTGTCCAATCTAATTCAAACTTGACAGGGAGATAGATCACCATCACAGCTAGGTTGCTTTTGAAATTATTGTAATTCTGTCTGTTCTTTTGTCTGTTTGTCCGTCAACATTTCTGTTTCCAGACTCTAACTTGAAAACGCTTTGTCTAATCGAATTCAAACTTGACAGGGAGATAGACCATCATAGCTAAATTGTTTTCGAAATTGGTGTGATTCTGTCCGTTCTCTTAAAATTATGAACATATTTTGGTATGTTCATGACCACTTTTACCACCTTCTTCTGCGTACATCTACCATACATTGATCCTGTCGATATGGTAATACTATGTCTTACTTTAATAAATTATCCGTTGTGATTAGGTGTAACCTGGATTCAAGTTTTACATTTCTTAGCACATCTAACACATTACCTTAACTGGAGGACCTAGCATTTCTTTCCTTGTTCATAAATTTAATTACAGCAGTCGCTAACCTTATTGCTGCCTGCGCAACCTGCCTTTTGGGGCATTTCTGACCCTCTTGTTCACAATATTTTCTATATTTGACCCTGTCAGGTGATGTTTAAGATGGACATTGCTGGCAATGGTGTATTGGTAGAAAAGAACTGTATTAACAAGGCACTGGGGTTGAAGGCTGACTGTTACTCCTTTGAAAGGTTCCGTTACATCTGCATCCTGTCTGGATGTGACTACCTGGCCAGCTTACCTGGAATTGGACTAAAGAAAGCCACCCTGATTTTCCAGAGAACGCGCCAGCCAGACATGAATGTGGTGTGTATAGTATTGGTCAAGTGTCACAAAATAGTTTATAGAAAGTTTATATTTGTATATTGTGAAGGTAAATGTCTGTGGGTGAAAATGTAATGTTTTGGCAATAAGTCCATCTCACTAAAATATCAAATTAATCTCATAGAACAGGTATAGCTTTTCATGTAATCAAACTAAAAAGAGTTAGAAAAGTCAGGAAAAAATATCGCAGATTTTTTCAGTGATTTTGGTATCTGGATTTTGGATTCCTGGTCCAAAGATTGAGTTGACTTGTACTGATCTTACTTCAGTGGAATGTCCTCATAAAGTTATAAAATGTTGTTTAATCTTTTTACTTGTACTGTAATGTTTGTAATAGTTGGCTTGACAGCTGTCCTAAAAGTGAAAATACGTTTCAATGTTTGAAAATTCAGACTCTGCACGCAAAACATTTAGAAATCACCAAAATGGCACAAAATAGGCCAAGTATTAAAACATGATCTGTCGAGAATATGGTGAAATTCATCCCAAATATCAATTAATACTATGTTTTAACATTATTTATAACATAGTTACAAGATTTTATGGTAGGTTCCTATAAAGTGTTTCAGTTTTGAATCAAATTAGATCATTGTTTGCTAGTCCATAAAAATACCAAACATCAAACCCAAAAGTGTGAGTAACAGCACAACCTTGTTTCTCATCTCTTGTCCTAAGTATTTGAATTATTTCAGAATGCTCTTTATATCTACTCTGTCTACAGGTTACCAATAGTGGCATGTTAAGGTGCAGTAGTATCTCACCTCTGACATTGTAGGTCTCAACTAGGACAGGATCCGTAACACAGTATCTTGGTAATCGGGACCATTTCACTGCAGTTGCAGGATTCTGAGATGGAAAAATTATGATACGGATCCTGCTCTGGTCCAAGCCCTGCCTGACCTTAAGTTTGAAAACCGGTAATTGCTTGTTGATGACTGATGATTTTAAATAAAGAATCTTGACCAACCTGCTGTCTCCATCCCATTAAGTAACCATCATGGTATGATCTCTTCATTGAGTTGAAAGTAACCCCATAGTCAGAAAAATCCCTAAATCAAATGTACAGGTTATCAAGAAGATTCCAACCACCCTGAACATGAAGTCTCTTACTGTCACTCCTGCATACATCGAGGGTTTCTTCCGAGCCAACAACACATTCCTCCACCAGCTGGTGTTTGACCCAACAAAGCGCAGACTGGTTCCTCTCAACCCTTACCCAGAAGGTAATGATCAGTCAGACTTCATCTACGCTGGGCCGTATCCTTTTTTATGTGAACTCAGTAAGTCACTTGGGATCAATAATATTATTTATTTTGTTTTCTGTATAAGGCAGGATAGAATTGTTGTCCCAAGTTTTGCATGTTATTAACTTCCATGATGGAGAATAATGAACTAGAAAAAGAATCTTACTATGGAGGGAAGGAGTACAGAAAGTTACAGTCAAGTACTTGTACATCATTACTTTTGCTCTATTTATTATCTTCTGTATTCACAGTAACTGTATTACAAAGCCAAGACATGTTTGGAAAAAATAAGCAAAAAAGTATGGTAAACTTAACTAAAATATTGCTCCAGAATCCAGGATATTGACCCGATCATGCCCAAATTTGAATCAGTTCTTCCTTGTAACAGTTCTGATGCTCTATGAAAATTTCATAAAGATCTGTTTGTATTTTTAACCCCAGTCCATAAACCTTGGGTTTTTTAGGGTATCTGGCAACAGCTGTTGTAAATGCAATGCTTTAAATACTTTTCAGTCTTAAACTTCTTCATTGGAAAAGGGGCACTTTTAAACTGATGTTACTACAGTTTATCTCCTGCCAGCCAAAGGCTGGGGTTGGGATATTATGAAATGCCTTCCATGTGTATGCGTACGTGTATGTATGTGTTTTTCATATTTTTTCATATCTTTTTTCCCCCTCTATTTCATATTTTTATAGTGATCCGAATCACTCCCAATTTAATTTTCATGGATCCAGACAGTGATCCAGGTCATTCCCAAAATCTAATCACTTGCTCCTTGTCCCATTTAGGACATATCCTGAAAATTTCATCATAATCCGTCCATAACTTTTTGAGTTATCTGTCTTTAAAAATTACATTTCATGGATCCAGATAGTGATCCAGATCACTCCAAAAATTGAATCATTTCTTCCTTTTCAGACATATCGTGAAAATTTCAAAATCCGTCCATAAGTTTTAGAGATTTCTTGTTCACAAACAAACAAACCCACAAACAAACGCAGGTGAAAACATAGCCTCCTTGGCGGTGGTAATAATAATAATAAATATAAAACAAAAGTAATATGAAAGAAATCTTCCAAATTTTGTTGAAAATATTTAAAGTTAAAAAGCCTTTTGATATTTGTTTGCCAAAATATATCATCATAGCCTGATTATATATGTTACAGTAAATATGCGAAATAAGTAAATACACGTATTTACAGATTTGGTCAGTACGCGTATTCCCTGAAAATTTTAGTAAATACGTGTATTTACTGATTTTTTTGTCCAGTAAATATGCATATTATCTAAAATCATCATGAAGACTTTATATCTTAAATAGTTGGGTCTTATCTGCTGTGTCTTCATATTAACAGTTATTTCAAACTTTAAATGGCTTTGTCATATTCAGAGTTTGATACTTGTTTACAATCCAGCACTGAGATAACTATTTAACATCACTTTATAATTTCAGAAGCATTTGCATGTGATATGCGATAAAAAGTTGTAATATATATTTTTTTTCATTTAAAATAAATTGTAATGTAAATAGACAAGTTTATAAATTTAAATATTCAAATGTTTATCAAATTATGATGCTTTATGTATAAGGAACAACAAGCAAGGTAATAAGATTAAAATGTATTTCCTGTTCAAGAACTGAATTTCACTGTAGTTTTAACAATGTTTTTTAACAATGTATTTTGTTTCCAAAGGTTACCAATAAAATTTAGATCTATATTTATTTAGGGTTGAATAAAACTCTCCTTTAATGTTGTCCCTTCAATAGAGGAAGCCACACCATAACCATAGATGCCTTAAAAGAGATTAAGTCCCTCTGAAAGGCTATGATGAAATTCAATTAGGGGCTAGCTGACCTCTCATTGTTTCTAACAATAAAAATAGAGAAACCACTTACTAATAATCTCTGTTTAACAATAGATTCTTCTAGAATACATGCAGACTTGTTTGGGTGTAAATTATGTTGTTTTAAATGATAAGGTAAAATTTCTGCTGAATGAAAGTACAGTTAAAATATGTTAAAATTTAGAAAATTAAATTAATTTCTTAAACATTTATTTATTTCCAATAAAAACTCTTTTTATGTATCACTCACATAAAAATAGTGAAAAGTAAAAGGATCTTTAATCATTTGTAGGGATGCCATAGGTCCTTAGTACCTGTGGGATTGAAAATAAATTAAATAATATAAGCTTAAATGAAATGCTAGTATCTACAGAAAGCACATATCTGAAGTTCTTAAAAACAAATATTTAAAAGCCAATGCTATTTTTTCAACATATTTGCATGTTATGTACTCTAAAATGAAGTATGTTTGGTATGTTCTAATAATCATCATAATAGAGTAAAATGTTCCAATATAATTCACAGTTTGGTTTACAATTTAATATTATTTAGAATAAAATGTTCCAATATAATGTACAGTTTTGTTTAACATTTAATATTATATAGTTACAACCAGTGAACATCAAAGTTTCATTTCACATATTTACTGAAAGTCAAACCAGTAAACTTGTGAAATAACACAGGTCATAATTCAGTAAATACGGTGTACGCGTATTTACTGATTTCACATGTTTACTGTAACATATACATCAAAGCAAATACTTGGGGATCAAAATTTTATCACTTGCTAAAACTTTCTTGTTTCGAGTACTTGGTCACAGTCTTAAATCTCAACTGAGGTCCTGTTGTGTGATTTAAGGTCATATAAGCATGCCTGGAAATGCTGAAAACTTGTCCCAATATGTCACTTCACTTTTAAGGTAGAACTACTTTCAAAACAAACCGATTTTTGCCCAAGAGATTAAAAGTGTGTTGTGATAATTGTTATCAGTAACACTTTGTTTTGTAATTTATATATATTTTCATTGGCTTATTTGTAGGGAAGATATTGTGCCTGTAAAGCAGTAGATTAGATTAGATGTTCACTGTATATTTGGCACATTCCTTAACACAGATTACCAGGTATTTACCAGAGGATTTGGCTCTTCAGCTGGCTTTCGGTAATCTCAGTGTCTACAACATGGAGAAAATCTATGATTTCGATCCCGACCATTTTCAGGTGAATTGATGATTCTGTTCACTTCTAGTAACATCCAGGGTAGAGGTTGGGGGCAAACAATGTACAGATACGGGTAATTAAATAACCAAAAGTTTTGTGATTTTATCATTCATTACCACCTATTCACACAAGTTCTACAGTTGTCACATAACAATAATATTTACTTTTTGTTGACAATCTTAAACTGTTCCAGTTAAATGCAATAGGTTTTTTGAAGGCCTAAAAGTGCATTTTATTGCGTTAATACATCCTATCCAATGGACAATTGCTAATCCGGTCGGCGCAGACCGGCCCCCCAAACGACAGAAAAAGTCATCTTATATGAGTGCATAATGCCCCCACAAGCTGGCCGGTCTACCCAGTACTGTGCCCGCCAAACGCCAGAAAAAGATGTCCTGCGTCTCCACCGGCCGGCCGGTCCCAGTACTGTGCACTCGCAAGGTGGCACATCGTACTTCCTTCTTGTCTAGACAGAGTGACGTCATAGCATCTTTTTTGTTTGGCGCGTGTACTGTGCAAACATGTTTTCAACATCTCCAGAGTTTTTAAAGAGAAAAGTGTGCATTATGATGGATTTTCAACCTTATTTGGAAATAATTTGGTGTAGAAGTGTTCTCTACATATCAAGCACGGATATACAGTAAGAAATCTGCTGGAAACACTCCCTAGCTCACTCAACTTAGTGTTGATGATAGGGCAGTAAGCTACGAGAATATGCGGCCATGTTGCAAGTTTCCTCCCGTGCACTCGCAAGGTGGCACATCGTACTTCCTTCTTGTCTAGACAGAGTGACGTCATAGCATCTTTTTCGTTTGGTGCGTGTACTGTGCAGACATGTTTTCAACATCTCCAGAGTTTTTAAAGAGAAAAGTGTGCATTATGATAGATTTTCAACCTTATTTGGAAATAATTTGGTGTAGAAGTGTTCTCTACATATCAAGCACGGATATACAGTAAGAAATCTGCTGGAAACACTCCCTAGCTCACTCAATTTAGTGTTGATGATAGGGCAGTAAGCTACGAGAATATGCGGCCATGTTGCAAGTTTCCTCCCGTTCAATCTTCAGTAGGGGCAGAACTACAATTTAAAGGTAATATTATCCGTGTTAAAATATAATGTACCTTCTGTAACCTCCAGCTACAATTCATCAACAAAACGTCAGTCTTTTCTAGTATTGTCAACCTTAAATAGAAGGAATTCCCAGTAGAAGAGCATGAAGTGCATTCTTTGAACTCACGTCTGCTGTATCATGGAAGAACTTCAACTACAGAGTTTCCTGGAACAGACTCCTCTGCTGTAAAGCATCAGTCGACCAGTTAAACTCAGACCTACCAGATCTTCTGAAATTTTGTTTTTAACAAATATCTTCAAAGCGCACTGGTACCGACTTCTCTGCTGCAAAGCATCAGTCCACCAGCCAGCTTAAGTCAGACCGACACCGACCAGGATATTCACCTTCAGAGCGCACTGGTACAGACTTCTCTGCTGTAAAGCATCAGTCGACCAGCCAACTCGAAAGAACGCGACCACTGACGTCATCTCAAGATAAAGAACTGCGTTCTTTACTACTCACGTCTACAGAGGTACCAGTACTAGTTTCCTGGACCGACTTCTCTGCTGTAAAGCATCAGTCGACCAGTAAAATTCAGACCGACCAGGATTTCCTTCTTCAGAGTGCACTGGTACCGACTTCTCTGCTGTAAGGCATCAGTCTACCAGCCAGCTCCAGCCGACCACACAATCAACCATGTTGTTGGTAGTGGGTTTCTTTGTGGACGGCCAGAACACTGTAAAATTGTAGGTTGATTATCACAAAAGAACGTGACCACTGACGTCATCTCCAGTCAGCCAATCACGTGAACTTCCGACCAGTAATTATGTCCACCCCACTGGTGGGTGGACATATTATTTTTGCTTTTTCCGCCGTCCGGCGTCCCACTTGGTTTCCAGACATTTTAGGCAACAGTTCTTATCCTATCTTTACCAAATTTGGCATGCAGGTTTATTGGGTTAATAGCTTGTATGGGATTGCTTTTGGTGATGATAGCTCTATAGCTAACTGAGTAATAGCTACTTTGCTACTTTTGAGTAGCTCTTTGGTTTCCAGACATTTTAAGGAATGCTATTAAGCCTAGCTTTCTGAAATTTGGTATGGAGGTTCATTGGGTTAATAGCTTGTATGGGATTGCTTTTGGGGGGAATTGCTTCATAGATGAGTGAGTAATTAATTAAATAAATGAGTAATTAGCTATTTTGAATACTGAAAAAGGTAAATGTGCTCATATCTCCTAAACCGTGCGAGATAGTGCGATTTCGTCGAAATTTTCAACCCACAGGGTATCTGAGCATTGTTTTCTTGGCAATTTTCAAAAAATTTTCCCCTCCCCAAAAATGGCGGCCATTTTGAATTTTCAAATTTTTGCCAAAAATGGCAAAACACAAATTTGCTTCTATCTCCTTAACCGTGCGAGATAGAGTGATTTCGTCGAAATTTTCGATCCACAGGGTATCTAAGGAATGTACTCTTTGCAATTTTCAAAAAATCTTCCCCTCCCCAAAAATGGCGGCCGTTTTGAATTTTCGAATTTTTGCCAAAAATGGCAAAACACAAATTTGCTGCTATCTCCTTAACCGTGCGAGATAGAGCGATTTCGTCAAAATTTTCAACCCACTAGGTATCTGAGAATTGTTTTCTTGGCAATTTTCAAAAAAATTTCCCCTCCCCAAAAATGGCAGCCATTTTGAATTTTCGAATTTTTGCCAAAAATGGCAAAACACAAATTTGCTTCTATCTCCTTAACCGTGCAAGATAGAGTGATTTCGTCGAAATTTTCGACCCAACCAATGCAAAAAGGCATGAAGCTGAAATAATTTACATCTACACTAATAAATATTTAAGCATCATTGATATATTTTACAAATGAAACAGGGTCTTGTAAGACTACTATACAATTTTGGCAAAAGGTTCATGGGGTGGACATTACACATGATAATGTGTGTTCTATGCTATCCTGTTTCTATTCGCATCTACTATCAACAGGGCGTCCTATTTCTAGTTGCTTCTTTTTTTAGTTCACAATGGCTATCTCAGCACCTGTCAAATCTTCTCAATAAAGATGTGCACTTCAACAATGCGTTCTTCACAACTAACGTCTACTGTGATACCAGTACTAGTTCCTGATATTCACCTTCAGAGCGCACTGGTACAGACTTCTCTGCTACAAGCATCAGTCGACCAGCCAGCTCGCTTTTACTGTGAAAACAAGGAAAGAACGCGACCAGTGACATCATCTCTCCGAAGCTGGTCACGTGATTCACCGACCGGCAATTCTTTCTACATATTGCTACTGCATTCTTTACAACTAACGTCTACTGTGATACCAGTCCCTCTCTCATAGACCTGGCCTGTGTTGTCAGTAGTGGGGATTGTGGATAAGCAGAATACTGCGCATTTGCCCGTTCAAGTATAACAAAAGAACGCTCCAACTGACGAGCTGGTCACGTGACACACAGACCAGCAATTTATGTGCCGTTTCTAAAAAATAACTCCGCACCAACTGTCAAATCAACACAATTAGACGTGCACTTACGAGAATTCTTTTAAGGAATACAGGAAGCCTGCTATAAGCTGGATTCAACACAAAATGGTTGTAAAATTGTTTCAACAACTGGTTACAGAGTCTACCGACTGGGTACCGGCTACACAGCCCTTACTGTACAGTGCTTCACTGAAACCGGTTGTAGAGTCTCCCTACCTAGTCCATTCAACTGTTGATTTTGGGGTAGGCAGACAGCAAGTATCTACAAATATGGCTTCAACTGACCGGTTACAGAGTCTTCTAATCACCAGACCAGTTTACCGGCTATACAACCGTGTTTTCACCAAAACCGGTTACAGAGTGATTACTGCAACAACTGGTTACAGAGCCTACCGGCTAGGTACCAGCTATACAGCCTTGCCTCACCAAAACCGATTACAGAGTCTACCCACCTAGTCCATTCAACTCTGTTGATTCTGGGGCAGGTAGATGTAGAAACATCTACAAAGAATTGCTTCAACTGGTTACAGAGTCTACCGACCAGGTGCCGGGCTACACAACCCTTATTTTGACTCCAGCCTACCAGTTCTTTGCTGGTTACAGAGAAATGCTGGTTACAGAGTAAATTACAATTTTTACAAACAAAAGCTGGTTAAATATAGACCAGTAGCTGTCTAAATTCATTTGTGACTCCACCCTACTAGTTTTGCCGGTTACAGAGAATTACCGGTTACAGCGACCCGGTACCTGACAGAGTTGCCAAGGTAATTTTGGTTACAGTGAATTTTAGACCAATCAGTGGTCTTCATATGGCAATTTCCAAAGCTACTACCAGGCAACCTTCCCTTATCACATCTCTTACCAGCCTGTAATCGGTGCTGGACTTGACTGGAAAGATAGATTTCAACCTTACAGTCAATCGGATAGACACAGAAAAACCCAATAGGTCATTTCAGCAGCAAGAGGAAAGGTAGTCTACATTCAAACAAATTTTGTCACCAGACCGGACCACTCCAGTGTCCGGAGCGACAGAAAATGTTTGTCAGACTACCAAATGTCCCAAATGTGGAACACAATCTGCCTGTAGGATCCAGACTAAATCCTTTTTGGGAACTTTGGAAGCCTGGGGGGCTGTACCCTAGGTAGTACAAATGTTGAAGGAGGGCTACACTCTCCCTTTCTAATCAAGACCAAACTTGACAAGGTCACCAAAAATCCATCAGCTTATGGACAAGATGCAGTTGAGCCAGTTCAAAATCTCTGGACTTCTTCAGCTGACCTTTCTTGGTTCCAAACCACACAGCCATTGGAGACCTATTCTAGATCTGAACAAACCAAACCTTTTGGAGACCATCAGGACCTCCCTCCAACAAGGGGAGTGGGTTACCCTCAATAGATTTCAAGGACGCCTACTTCCATATACCTATACAGGAACAATCCAGGAAATACCTGAGATTTCACATCCAAGGTCAGGCATACCAGGTTAAGGCCCTGCCATTCGGTTTGTCCACAGCACCCATGGAGTTCACTGTGATACCAAAGGAGGTGAAACTGATGGCTATACATAAGGGTTTAAGAATCTACCAGTACCTAGACTGGTTGGTGAGAGCCAGATCCCACCAGGCTTGTCTCCAACATACACAGGAACTCGTAAAAATGTGTCAGCAATTGGGTTGGCTGGTGAACTTAGAGAAATCAGAGCTGAAGCCCAAACAAGACTTCGACTTTGTAGGCTACCAGTTCGACCACAGGTCTGGTCGGGTCTGACTGACTCCGGACCGGTGGCAGAACCTTCAAGAGAAAATACTGAAACTGCTATCCCTACCGGCTTGCTCGGTCCGGGAATTCATGCCCTTGATAGGTTTACTAACAGCTACAGAAAAGCAAGTTAATCTAGGCCAACTTCATATAAGACCCATTCAGTGGCATCACTGGAAGGTACCAGAATCACTAGAAAAGGTGATCCCAATCCCCAGGTCACTACACCCCATTTTACAATGGTGGCTGAAGGAAGACAATGTACTTACAGGCCAACCATTACACCCAATATAACATGCTCTGCAAATATTTACAGACGCATCAAAAGAAGGGTGGGGCACTCACTCAGATGAGCACACTGCAAGAGGAACCTGGTCCCTTCCAGGAAGCAAGCTGCATATAAACTATCCAGAACTAAAACAGTCTTTCTGGCTTTAAAAGAGTTCCAAGACCTTTGCTCAAACAAGATAGTACTTGTAGCAACCGACAACACCACAGTAGTGTCATACATCTTGACCTGGTGTACCAGGAAACAAGTGACTCTAAAGCCCGACACATTCCAGGCCGGCTGAACGTGGTAGCAGACAAGCTACCCAGGCTAGGCCAGACCATCCAAACAAAGTGGTTTCTCCTTCCAGAGGTCTTCCACTCCATATGCAACATGGAACACTTATTTGCCACGAGGTTCAACAACAAGTTGCCTCTGTTTGTGTCACCGGTACGGGATCTCCTGGCCACAGCAGTGGATGCGCTCAGTCTACCATGGTAGGATCTGAAAGCATACACCTTCCCACCATCAGCCATATTGGGCAAAGTGGTGGAGAAGTTGCAAGACTCCCCATGTAAGAGAATCATTCTGATTGCTCCGGGGTGGCCCAACATGCCTTGGTTTTGGGATCTAGTGGCCATGTCCAGCCAAATCCCACTGAGCCTGCCCAATCTGCCCAACCTGTTGACAGCCATTCAATCAGATCCCTCACACAAATCTAACAAATCTTAATCTGCATGCATGGCTCCTAGAGCCTCAGCAATCGAGGAGCAGGGCTTGTCTGAGGCAGTGGCAGCAAGAATTGAGGCTCCTCAAAGGGGATCAATCAGATCAGTCTATGAGGCAAGTGGGCCATTTTTACAAAGTGATGTATCACTCATCAGGTGGACTTCGGGGCACCCCCTGTAAAGTCAATTGCTGACTTCCTTATGTAGCTGTTTCAGGACAGGAGGTTGCAGCCCAGCACCATTGATGGTTACAGGTCAGCCATTGCTGATAGACTGGGAAATTCGCCCATCAATATCATTAAGGATGAAAATCTCACTTGTCTCCTGGATAGTTTCCACTGAGACAGACCCAAAGGCCGGAGGGGAATCCCCTCCTGGAACCTCTCCCTGGTTTTTGCACCAGCTGACAAGGTTAATTTTAAACCAATTAAAGAGGCCTCCTTGAAGCATTTGAACTTCAAGACAGTTTTCTTCTTGGCCCTGGGGTCGGGCAAGCGTAGAAGTGAGATACATGCTTGGCAAAACGGAAATATTAGACACCAATCCGACTGGTCAAAGGTGTCCCTGTACCCATCACCCAGCTTTCTCTCCAAGAATCAGCTGGCCAAAGAGGGTCCAGACAGTGTGGCCCCAGGGGTTATAACAATGCTGGCCCCAACTCTGGATAGATCCCTCAAGTCTGACAGGTCGCTCTGTCCGGTCAGAGCATTGTGCTACTTTTTGGACAGGACCTCAGGCAGAATAAGGAGGTAGTTTTTGTCTCCTTTAAGAAAGGTTTCGACAAAGACATCTCACCTGCCACTATCTCCTCTTGGATCAAGCAGACTGTGATCCTATGTTATGAGCTCTCTGACCAGGAGGCCCACAGTTTACATAAGGTTAAAGCCCATGATGTCAGGGCCTTTGCTGTTTCTAAGGTCTTCCAGTCGGGAGTCTCCTTAGATCCAATCTTGTCAGCCTGCCACTGAAGTCACATAATACCTTCACACAGTTCTATCTGAAGGGTGTGGCTTGGGCTGATTCAGAGCTTTACCAATTGGGCTAGGTAGTGGCTGCTCAGCAGATCCACAAGTGGCCTTTAGATTGAGGAGATTTGTATATATGTACATAGTGTAAACAGTTCTTCATATACATAATAAAAAAATTTTTAAAAATTATTAAGTGTGACATGCTTCCTTCGGGAGGTTTATTTGCATTCTGGGACTGAACTGATCCCTCTCCTCCCCTACCTCAGAGCAGGTCTGCAAAAAAGGGGGGTCGACGTCAGTATAACCCCGGGTAACCGGCTACTGGCAACCGACCATGGCCTTACAGGGTTTCCTGACCTTAAGGTCAACCCAGGCCAAGACCATAGGCTAAAATTTGCTATTACTTGTGAGTTCACATAAGTCCCTAGTAACTTACCCGCCGACCAAGCGGTAGTTATTCAGCAATTGTCCATTGGATAGGATGTATTAACGCAATAAAATTACAAATTTAATAAGTAAATTAAATTTTTATAAGTTAATACCCTATCCAATGGACACACAAGACCCTCCCACCGACCCCGCTATCAGCTTACTAGGGGTCTAATAGGTTTAGAAAACGAAAAAGATGCTATGACGTCAATCTGTCTAGACAAGAACAAAGTACGATGCGCCACCTTGCGAGTGCACAGTACTGGGACCGGCCGGCCGGTGGAGACACAGGACATCTTTTTCTGGCGTTTGGTGGGCCGGTCTGCGCCGACCGGATTAGCAATTGTCCATTGGATAGAGCATTAACTTATAAAAATCTAATTTACTTATTAAATTTGCAATTTTGTTTGTATTATGGCGTGTTTGACAAGATAGTTTTGACATTGAACTTTATTTATTCAAATAAAACCCTGAGGTCCTCGGTGGCCTAGTATTTTGCAAACTTTGCCATCTAATTACAGGCTGTCACTTCTGTGTGGGTTTAACTCCCACAAGTGACAATGCTGATCACCTGTCCCAATATGGCTGTTGAAGAGGATGTGAAAAACCCCCAACTTTGACCTCAAGTAAAAACTCTGCACTATTCTTGTTTAAGTAGAGGTTTTCAGTGCCTTGAAAGCCTTGCACAGAAACATGCTCGTTAGCAGTAACTCCTTTGGAAATAGTAGAACATTTCAGTGTACACAGTTTAACCAGTTGGGGGCATGATTAAAAGCAAAGTATTTAAAAGCTGTGTGAATTGCAACATTCCAGCCAAAAAGCAGGCCAAAGTACAGCAAGGACTCCAAAGACATGTTGCATTGTCTGAGCATCTGGGACAGAAACTACAGGCCCCCGCCAAGGATGTCACAGTTCAGTCAGAAGAGCACTGAAGTGGAAAGAAGTTCCACCCTTGGGAAAGAGGTGACAGTGGATGTGAAAACAGGAAAAGTGGAGCAACCTGATGTGAAGAGTGGGCATGTGAATCAGGCAAATGTGAAACATAGATCACCAGTGAAAAGATACAGGGAGGAAGAAGGTTTGTGGTCTGTTATGTCAGCTGGCAAAATGGCTTGAGTTTTGCTATGATCTTGATGCATCTTCTGCACCAATGACTTCAGTGACAAAACGGCAACAGCTAGACAGATGCTCATTGTTTCGTCTGATAGCTTGTCCTTGGAATCGCTACTAAAATGCTATATTTCCACCAGTAGACTTTTTTTGTCATTGTATAGCAATGGCAAACATGTCATAAAGATTTCAGCAATGCCAATTCTTTGTCTGATAGCCAATAAATGCAACAAGAAAATTTGTCCTTGGCATCCAGTTCTGTTTGTTTGTTACAATTTATTAAAAGTATGGCACACCTCACTTTTATTCAAAGTTCCACCGAATATCTTATACGCAAAAGTAAATGTAACCCCAGACATACCAGACACAGTCAGGCCTTCAGTGTTGCAGCAGACGGCGGGAAAAAGGGTTCGGCCTGTATCTCAGAAACCGTAAGGTAAAGTGTAGGAAGTTGATACTTGGTAGGGACATTGGTTAGGGGATGTAATTGTGCAACATCATGGTGTGACCTTGATTTGACCTTTGACATTGCCGTAGTGACCTTGAGTTCGAAAATATTGTCTGGGCTATATCTTGGAAACTGTAAGGTGTAGGAAGTTGATACTTGGTAGGGACATTGGTTAGGGGTTGTAGGTGTGCAATGTCATGGTCTGACCTTGATTTGACCTTGCCGTAGTGACCTTGACCTATAAAATCTTGTCTGGGCTATATCTCGGCAACCATAGGGTGTAGGAAGTTGATACTTGGAAGGGACATTGGTGAGGCGGTGTAGATGTGCAACGTCATGGCATGACCTTGATTTGACCTTGCTGTCCTGACCTTGACCTATAAAATCTTGTCCAGACCATAGCTCGGAAACCGTAAGGAGTAGGAAGTTGATAATGGGTAGGGATAATGGCTAGGGTGTGTAGATGTAAAACGTCATGGTGTGACCTTGATTTGACCTCTGACCTTGCCGTAGTGACCTTAACCTATAAAATCTTGTTGGGGCTATATATCGGAAACCGTAAGGTGTAGCAAATTGATACTGGGTAGGGACATTGGTTAGGGTGTGTAGATGTAAAACTTCATGTGTGACCTCGATCTGACCTTGCCGTAGCAACCTTGACCTATGATGCCTTGTCCGCGCTATATCTCGCAAACCATAAGGTGTAGGAAGTTGATATTTGGTAGGGACATTGGTTGGGTGTTATAGGTGTGCAACATCATGGTGTGACCTGGATTTGACCTTTGATCTTGCATATCTGATGCTATATTATCTCTCTACAGGGATATGTGATACTATTTTATCTCTCTTATATCACTCATATCTGTTTACTTGAATCTTGGTTGTTGCATCTTTGGGTGTCTTTTGATGCACATTAAGCACTGTTAAAGTCATTGTAGAATTCATTAAGGGATTTACTTTTGCCACATCCCATTGTAATAGATGGTATTACATCAAGTGAGCCACAGGTTTTGGCCCAACACCACATATAAGCATGTATTGCCTCATCTGACTGTATTTGGGGGTAATATTCCAAACATTCAAACCATAATTTGACCATACAAAACGAATATAAAAATGGCAGAAGTCTTAAATCTTCACACAATGTATAAGGTCACTTTGGTATGGTTGAACAATATCGAAAACCATCTTACAGCTTCCATAATTAAGCGTCCCGCAAGGGACGCTTGTTTGTGTATGGGAGAGCTTCAGGCTCCGCCGGCTCCGCCGGCTCCGGCGGCTCCGCCGGCTCCGCCGGCTCCGCCGGCTCCGCATTTTGTTTTCCTTATAACTCTGTAACCGTTAGGCGGATTCTTTTCAAATTTGGCAGGTTTAGGCAGTAGCCTTGGGGAATTTTTTTGAATATGCTGCAGTGACATTTCAACCAATCAGAGAGGTCACATGACCAAAAATGTCTTTTTTCGATGGGGAAGCTTGTCCGGATGATAACTTGAAAGCAATTTTATCAATTCACCTGAAACTTGGCAAATACATTCATTCTATTAAAATCTGGAAATCATTAGATTTTGGCATTGATTGGTCAAGAAATGGCCGAGTAATTAATGATTAATTAATCATTACGAATTTTCCAAATAAGGAAAACACAAAAATGCTTATATCTCGAAAACCGTGCTAGATAGAGCGATTTCGACGAAATTTTTGACCCGCAGGGTATCTCTGCGGAGTAGTTTTCCCAATTTTCAAAAAAATTTTATCTCGTCCAAAATGGCGGCCATTTTGAATTTTCGAAATTTTCGCAAAAATTGCAAAACACAAAAATGCTTATATCTCAAAAACCGTGCTAGATAGAGCAATTTCGACAAAATTTTTGACCCGCAGGGTATCTCTGCAGAGTACTTTTCCCAATTTTCAAAAAATTTTTCTCTCGCCAAAAATGGCGGCCATTTTGAATTTTCGAAATTTTCGTAAAAATTGCAAAACACAAAAATGCTTATATCTCGAAAACCGTGCTAGATAGAGCGATTTCGATGAAATTTTTGACCCACAGGGTATCTCTGCGGAGTACTTTTCCCAATTTTCAAAAAATTTTTGTCTCGCCAAAAATGGCGGCCATTTTGAATTTTCGAAATTTTCGTAAAAATTGCAAAACACAAAAATGCTTATATCTCGAAAACCGTGCTAGATAGAGCGATTTCGATGAAATTTTTGACCCACAGGGTATCTCTGCGGAGTAGTTTTCCCAATTTTCAAAAAATTTTTGTCTCGTCCAAAATGGCGGCCATTTTGAATTTTCGAAATTTTCGCAAAAATTGCAAAACACAAAAATGCTTATATCTCCAAAAACGTGCTAGATAGAGCAATTTCGACAAAATTTTTGACCCACAGGGTATCTCTGCAGAGTAGTTATCCCAATTTTGAAAAAATTTTTGTCTCGCCAAAAATGGCGGCCATTTTGAATTTTCGAATTTTTCGCAAAAATTGCAAAACATAAAAATGCTTATATCTCGAAAACCCTGCAAGATAGAGCGATTTCGACGAAATTTTTGATCCACAGGGTATATCTGCAGAGTAGCCATGCCAATTTTCAAAAAAATTTTGTCTTGCCAAAAATGGCGGCCATTTTACTCACCTACTCAAAATGAGTAAATGCGAATTATCTCTAAAAGTATTGCAGACAGCCAATTTTTCTCAAATAACTCATTCACCTACTTTTGGGAGAGCTTTCACTTGGTGAAGTTTCAGACCCATAGCTAATTACTCACCTACTCAAAATGAGTAAATGCGAATTATCTCTAAAAGTATTGCAGATAGCCAATTTTTGTTAAATTAATCATTCGCCTACTTTTGGGAGAGCTTTCACTTGGTGAAGTTTCAGACCCATAGCTAATTACTCACCTACTCAAAATGAGTAAATGCGAATTATCTCTAAAAGTATTGCAGATAGCCAATTTTTCTCAAATAACTCATTCACCTACTTTTGGGAGAGCTTTCACTCTGTGAAGTTTCAGACCCATAGCTAATTACTCACCTACTGAAAATGAGTAAATGCGAATTATCTCTAAAAGTATTGCAGATAGCCAATTTTTCTCAAATAACTCATTCACCTACTTTTGGGAGAGCTTTCACATGGTGAAGTTTCAGACCCATAGCTAATTATTTACCTACTCAAAATGAGTAAATGCTAATTATCTGTAAAAGTATTGCGGATACCCAATTTTTGTCAAATAACTCATTCATCTACTTGTGGGAGAGCTTTCACATGGTGAAGTTTCAGACCCATAGCTAATCACTCACCTACTCAAAATGAGTAAATGCGAATTATCTCTAAAAATATTGCAGATAGCCAATTTTTCTCAAATAAATCATTCACCTACTT
Source organism: Sabellastarte sp. h YS-2021 (assembly GCA_964017235.1). Classification (NCBI taxonomy): domain Eukaryota; kingdom Metazoa; phylum Annelida; class Polychaeta; order Sabellida; family Sabellidae; genus Sabellastarte; species Sabellastarte sp. h YS-2021. Next base: position 23,314,674 of record OZ024928.1, read on the forward strand.
TTGGGAGAGCTTTCACTTGGTGAAGTTTCAGACCCATAGCTAATTACTCACCTACTCAAAATGAGTAAATGCGAATTATCTCTAAAAGTATTGTAGATAGCCAATTTTTCTCAAATTAATCATTCACCTACTTTTGGGAGAGCTTTCACTTGGTGAAGTTTCAGACCCATAGCTAATTACTCACCTACTCAAAATGAGTAAATGCGAATTACCTCTAAAAGTATTGCAGATAGCCAATTTTTCTCAAATAACTCATTCACCTACTTTTGGGAGAGCTTTCACTTGGTGAAGTTTCACACCCATAGCTAATTACTCACCTACTCAAAATGAGTAAATGCGAATTATCTCTAAAAGTATTGCAGATAGCCAATTTTTCTCAAATAACTCATTCACCTACTTTTGGGAGAGCTTTCACTTGGTGAAGTTTCACACCCATAGCTAATTACTCACCTACTCAAAATGAGTAAATGAGAATTATCTCTAAAAGTATTGCAGATAGCCAATTTTTCTCAAATAACTCATTCACCTACTTTTGGGAGAGCTTTCACTTGGTGAAGTTTCACACCCATAGCTAATTACTCACCTACTCAAAATGAGTAAATGCGAATTATCTCTAAAAGTATTGCAGATAGCCAATTTTTCTCAAATAACTCATTCACCTACTTTTGGGAGAGCTTTGACTTGGTGAAGTTTCACACCCATAGCTAATTACTCACCTACTCAAAATGAGTAAATCCGAATTACCTCTAAAAGTATTGCAGACAGCCAATTTTTCTCAAATAACTCATTCACCTACTTTTGGGAGAGCTTTCACTTGGTGAAGTTTCAGACCCATAGCTAATTACTCACCTACTCAAAATGAGTAAATGCGAATTATCTCTAAAAGTATTGCAGATAGCCAATTTTTGTCAAATTAATCATTCGCCTACTTTTGGGAGAGCTTTCACTTGGTGAAGTTTCAGACCCATAGCTAATTACTCACCTACTCAAAATGAGTAAATGCGAATTATCTCTAAAAGTATTGCAGATAGCCAATTTTTCTCAAATAACTCATTCACCTACTTTTGGGAGAGCTTTTACTTGGTGAAGTTTCAGACCCATAGCTAATTACTCACCTACTGAAAATGAGTAAATGCGAATTATCTCTAAAAGTATTGCAGATAGCCAATTTTTCTCAAATAACTCATTCACCTACTTTTGGGAGAGCTTTCACATGGTGAAGTTTCAGACCCATAGCTAATTATTTACCTACTCAAAATGAGTAAATGCTAATTATCTGTAAAAGTATTGCGGATACCCAATTTTTATCAAATAACTCATTCATCTACTTGTGGGAGAGCTTTCACATGGTGAAGTTTCAGACCCATAGCTAATTACTCACCTACTCAAAATGAGTAAATGCGAATTATCTCTAAAAGTATTGTAGATAGCCAATTTTTCTCAAATTAATCATTCACCTACTTTTGGGAGAGCTTTCACTTGGTGAAGTTTCAGACCCATAGCTAATTACTCACCTACTCAAAATGAGTAAATGCGAATTATCTCTAAAAGTATTGCAGATAGCCAATTTTTCTCAAATAACTCATTCACCTACTTTTGGGAGAGCTTTCACTTGGTGAAGTTTCACACCCATAGCTAATTACTCACCTACTCAAAATGAGTAAATGCGAATTATCTCTAAAAGTATTGCAGATAGCCAATTTTTCTCAAATAACTCATTCACCTACTTTTGGGAGAGCTTTCACTTGGTGAAGTTTCACACCCATAGCTAATTACTCACCTACTCAAAATGAGTAAATGCGAATTATCTCTAAAAGTATTGCAGATAGCCAATTTTTCTCAAATAACTCATTCACCTACTTTTGGGAGAGCTTTCACTTGGTGAAGTTTCACACCCATAGCTAATTACTCACCTACTCAAAATGAGTAAATGCGAATTATCTCTAAAAGTATTGCAGATAGCCAATTTTTCTCAAATAACTCATTCACCTACTTTTGGGAGAGCTTTCACTTGGTGAAGTTTCACACCCATAGCTAATTACTCACCTACTCAAAATGAGTAAATGCGAATTATCTCTAAAAGTATTGCAGATAGCCAATTTTTCTCAAATAACTCATTCACCTACTTTTGGGAGAGCTTTCACTCGGTGAAGTTTCAGACCCATAGCTAATTACTCACCTACTCAAAATGAGTAAATGCGAATTATCTCTAAAAGTATTGCAGATAGCCAATTTTTCTCAAATAACTCATTCACCTACTTTTGGGAGAGCTTTCACTCTGTGAAGTTTCAGACCCATAGCTAATTACTCACCTACTCAAAATGAGTAAATGCGAATTATCTCTAAAAGTATTGCAGATAGCCAATTTTTCTCAAATAACTCATTCACCTACTTTTGGCAGAGCTTTCACTTGGTGAAGTTTCAGACCCATAGCTAAATATTCACCTACTCAAAATGAGTAAATGTGAATTATCTCTAAAAGTATTGCAGATAGCCAATTTTTCTCGAATAACTCATTCACCTACTTTTGGGAGAGCTTTCACTCTGTGAAGTTTCAGACCCATAGCTATTTATTCACCTACTCAAAATGAGTAAATGCTAATTATCTGTAAAAGTATTGCGGATACCCAATTTTTATCAAATACTCATTCATCTACTTGTGGGAGAGCTTTCACATGGTGAAGTTTCAGACCCATAGCTAATTACTCACCTACTCAAAATGAGTAAATGCGAATTATCTCTAAAAGTATTGTGGATAGCCAATTTTTCTCAAATAACTCATTCACCTACTTTTGGGAGAGCTTTCACTTGGTGAAGTTTCAGACCCATAGATAATTATTCACCTACTCAAAATGAGTAAATGTGAATTATCTCTTAATAGTATTGCAGATAGCCAATTTTTCTCAAATAACTCATTCACCTACTTTTGGAAGAGCTTTCACACACGAAAATGAAAAATTGTGAATATCTCGGAAAAGCTATTTCTTCTGCTTTAATGCTCGGCGGGAGATACACACCGCGGCAGTGGTCTTGACAAAAATTTTTGTCTCCCCAAAAATGGTGGCCATTTTGAATTTTCAAAGTTTTTGCAAAACACAAAAATGCTTATATCTCGAAAACCGTGCTATATGGAGCGAAATCAACAAAATTTTGGACCTGCTGGGTATCTCTGCAGAGTAGCCATGCCAATTTTCAAAATATTTTTGTCTCACCAAATATAGCGGACATTTTTAATTTTTTTATTTTTTGCAAAACACAAAAATGCTTATATCTTGAAAACCGTGCTAGATAGAGCAGACTGCGCTCACTTTGGTTGCCACAACAGTATAAGGCTAGAAACGAAGCATTTTCTTAATACTTTAGCACTCACCTTTATAGCCTTTTCGGGACGCTTTGTTTTTGCTATGCAAAAACATTATCTTTTTTTTTTGCGAGCGATCCTCTAGTTGTCATATTTCCATTGACAGTTATTCTCCGGTTAATAAATTTTACAGCTTCATTATAATTTTTAGTTTATTGAAATGTCTTGTTTTGATACTTAATCTTTACATGCAGTTTCTGTCTCTTAGATGTTATTTTCTCTACTTAAACATTATTTGGACACTGACACTGCTCTGAAAGTATCCAGATCTGTGTACTATTTCACTACTTCTGTATCTCATGGTGTTGAAAACTATTTCCCCAGGCTGTGGGTTATTGGCATCTCTGATGCTATTTTCTCATTTTATATTTCCCATCTGAATTTCAGATCTCAATGAGGAGGACCTTCTGAGATTATACGCCAGTCCCAGTGACTCTTCCCAGGTAGCTAAAAAAAGGAAAAGTGACACAAACCTTGAACAAAAGAACTCTGTAGAAGACAACCAAGTACTCAACGACCTTTCTGAGTTATTACACGAGGCTGAAAATGCGACTGAGACTCTTGAAAATGGGGCTCAGAATGGGGAATTTTGTGGGGACATGGATACTTCAGTGGAAAGCCCCAAACTGAATGATAATACAGAAGTGAAGAAGAGGAGAAGTATCAACAAGTTCAAGGTCACAAAAGAGGTGTCGAGGTCAAGACTAGATTTAAATATCAAGAGTGACATCAAAGTAGAGGTAACCAGTAGGTAAGCAAAAGGTGCATACCATACTTTTTTTCTGATGTGGCTTAGGAACTTGGAAAATGTGTATGCACAAATAGATCAATCATAAATTTGAAACAGGCAGTTTATACTGAAACAGAATTTGCAATTGCAGTCAAGGTGTTCTCCAACAGAAGTTTAGTTGAATAAGACCATACTTTGAAGAAGAAAAAAGTAATATTAGGGAAGTAACAAAATTTAGAGCGAACATGACAGAAGTCCCATTTTGAAAGTTTGGGATTTCTCTGGAAAAAAGCACCAAGTTCCCATATTCAGTGCTCTGGTATTTTCATGTACATAATTCAGCCAGTATTCAATATTCATCAGTGACACTGGTAAAAGGGTTTTGTCTGAGTTCCTGACTCATAAGTCTTGCATGTTTCCCCTGTGCAAAACAAGTTAAATACTTTATTTGTAGCAGAAGTTTTAATAGGTGTCCAACAAAAAAATGGACTAATTACAGTTTTTTATCTGTTTAATCAGTTTGTGTTCAGATCATATAAACTTTTATTTTTTCGGATGTTTCCTGTATCTAAGTTACTACTGTTTTAAGCTGTTGCACATATATTGTAATTATGTCCACCCCCCTGGGGGGTGGATATATTATTTTTGCTTTTTTCGCCGTCCGATGTCCGATGTCCGGCGTCCGGCGTCCGATGTCCGGCGTCACGCATGGTTTCCGCTCATTTAAAGGAAAAGTATTAGAGCTATTGTCACCAAATTTGGTATGCAGGCTTATTGGGTCAGTAGCTTGCTTGGGATTGCTTTTGGCTGTTGTACCTCTTTTGCTTACTGAGTAATACTTAAGTACAGCTATTTTCAGTACCCATTGGTTTCCGTGCATTTAAGCCAAAATAATTAAAGATATTTTACTACAATTTTGAATACAAGATTGTTATGTCCATAGCTCGCTTGGTATTGCATTTGGGACTGATAGCTTTGTCAGTACATGAGTAATAGCCATTTAGGTACTTCATTGTGTATTTTCAGTACTACTTTTGAGTAATTTGCTTCTATCTCCTTAACCGTGCGAGATAGAGCGATTTCGGCAAAATTTTCGACCCGCAGGGTATCTGAGGAGTGTACTCTTTGCAATTTTCAAAAAATTTTCCCCTCCCCAAAAATGGCGGCCATTTTGAATTTTCGAATTTTTGCCAAAAATGGCAAAACACAAATTTGCTTCTATCTCCTTAACCGTGCGAGATAGAGCGATTTCGTCGAAATTTTCGACCCACAGGGTATCTAAGGAATGTAATATTTGCAATTTTCCAAAAATTTTCCCCTCCCCAAAAATGGCGGCCATTTTGAATTTTCGAATTTTTGCCAAAAATGGCAAAACACAAATTTGCTTCTATCTCCTTAACCGTGCGAGATAGAGCGATTTCGTCGAAATTTTCGACCCACAGGGTATCTAAGGAATGTAATATTTGCAATTTTCAAAAAAATTTCCCCTCCCCAAAAATGGCGGCCATTTTGAATTTTCGAATTTTTGCCAAAAATGGCAAAACACAAATTTGCTTCTATCTCCTTAACCGTGCGAGATAGAGCGATTTCGGCAAAATTTTCGATCCACAGGGGATCTAAGGAATGCAATCTTTGCAATTTTCCAAAAATTTTCCCCTCCCCAAAAATGGCGGCCATTTTGAATTTTCGAATTTTTGCCAAAAATGGCAAAACACTAATTTGCTTCTATCTCCTTAACCGTGCGAGATAGAGCGATTTCGGCAAAATTTTCGACACACAGGGTATCTAAGCAATGCAATCTTTGCAATTTTCAAAATATTTTCCCCTCCCCAAAAATGGCGGCCATTTTGAATTTTTGCCAAAAATGGCAAAACACAAATTTGCTTCTATCTCCTTAACCGTGCGAGATAGAGCGATTTCGTCGAAATTTTCGACCCACAGGGTATCTAAGGAATGTAATATTTGCAATTTTCAAAAAATTTTCCCCTCCCCAAAAATGGCGGCCATTTTGAATTTTCGAATTTTTGCCAAAAATGGCAAAACACAAATTTGCTTCTATCTCCTTAACCGTGCGAGATAGAGCGATTTCGTCGAAATTTTCGACCCACAGGGTATCTAAGGAATGCAATCTTTGCAATTTTCCAAAAATTTTCCCCTCCCCAAAAATGGCGGCCATTTTGAATTTTCGAATTTTTGCCAAAAATGGCAAAACACAAATTTGCTTCTATCTCCTTAACCGTGCGAGATAGAGCGATTTCGTCGAAATTTTCGACCCACAGGGTATCTAAGGAATGTAATATTTGCAATTTTCAAAAAAATTTCCCCTCCCCAAAAATGGCGGCCATTTTGAATTTTCGAATTTTTGCCAAAAATGGCAAAACACAAATTTGCTTCTATCTCCTTAACCGTGCGAGATAGAGCGATTTCGTTGAAATTTTCGACCCACAGGGTATCTAAGGAATGCAATCTTTGCAATTTTCCAAAAATTTTCCCCTCCCCAAAAATGGCGGCCATTTTGAATTTTCGAATTTTTGCCAAAAATGGCAAAACACTAATTTGCTTCTATCTCCTTAACCGTGCGAGATAGAGCGATTTCGGCAAAATTTTAGACGCACAGGGTATCTAAGCAATGCAATCTTTGCAATTTTCAAAATATTTTCCCCTCCCCAAAAATGGCGGCCATTTTGAATTTTCGAATTTTCGCCAAAAATGGCAAAACACAAATTTGCTTCTATCTCCTTAACCGTGCGAGATAGAGCGATTTCGTCGAAATTTTCGACCCACAGGGTATCTAAGGAATGCAATCTTTGCAATTTTCAAAAAATTTTCCCCTCCCCAAAAATGGCGGCCATTTTGAATTTTCGAATTTTTGCCAAAAATGGCAAAACACAAATTTGCTTCTATCTCCTTAACCGTGCGAGATAGAGCGATTTCGTCGAAATTTTCGACCCACAGGGTATCTAAGGAATGCAATCTTTGCAATTTTCCAAAAATTTTCCCCTCCCCAAAAATGGCGGCCATTTTGAATTTTCGAATTTTTGCCAAAAATGGCAAAACACAAATTTGCTTCTATCTCCTTAACCGTGCGAGATAGAGCGATTTCATCGAAATTTTCGACCCACAGGGTATCTAAGGAATGTAATATTTGCAATTTTCAAAAAAAATTTCCCCTCCCCAAAAATGGCGGCCATTTTGAATTTTCGAATTTTTGCCAAAAATGGCAAAACACAAATTTGCTTCTATCTCCTTAACTGTGCGAGATAGAGCGATTTCGGCAAAATTTTCGACACACAGGGTATCTAAGGAATGCAATCTTTGCAATTTTCAAAATATTTTCCCCTCCCCAAAAATGGCGGCCATTTTGAATTTTTGAATTTTTGCCAAAAATGGCAAAACACAAATTTGCTTCTATCTCCTTAACCGTGCGAGATAGAGCGATTTCGTTGAAATTTTCGACCCACAGGGTATCTAAGGAATGTAATATTTGCAATTTTCAAAAAATTTTCCCCTCCCCAAAAATGGCGGCCATTTTGAATTTTCGAATTTTTGCCAAAAATGGCAAAACACAAATTTGCTTCTATCTCCTTAACCGTGCGAGATAGAGCGATTTCGTCGAAATTTTCGACCCACAGGGTATCTAAGGAATGCAATCTTGGAAATTTTCCAAAAATTTTCCCCTCCCCAAAAATGGCGGCCATTTTGAATTTTCGAATTTTTGCCAAAAATGGCAAAACACAAATTTGCTTCTATCTCCTTAACCGTGCGAGATAGAGCGATTTCGTCGAAATTTTCGACCCACAGGGTATCTAAGGAATGTAATATTTGCAATTTTCAAAAAAATTTCCCCTCCCCAAAAATGGCGGCCATTTTGAATTTTCGAATTTTTGCCAAAAATGGCAAAACACAAATTTGCTTCTATCTCCTTAACCGTGCGAGATAGAGCGATTTCGGCAAAATTTTCGATCCACAAGGGATCTAAGGAATGCAATCTTTGCAATTTTCCAAAAATTTTCCCCTCCCCAAAAATGGCGGCCATTTTGAATTTTCGAATTTTTGCCAAAAATGGCAAAACACTAATTTGCTTCTATCTCCTTAACCGTGCGAGATAGAGCGATTTCGGCAAAATTTTCGACGCACAGGGTATCTAAGCAATGCAATCTTTGCAATTTTCAAAATATTTTCCCCTCCCCAAAAATGGCGGCCATTTTGAATTTTCGAATTTTTGCCAAAAATGGCAAAACACAAATTTGCTTCTATCTCCTTAACCGTGCGAGATAGAGCGATTTCGTCGAAATTTTCGACCCACAGGGTATCTAAGGAATGTAATCTTTGCAATTTTCAAAAAATTTTCCCCTCCCCAAAAATGGCGGCCATTTTGAATTTTCGAATTTTTGCCAAAAATTGCAAAACACAAATTTGCTTCTATCTCCTTAACCGTGCGAGATAGAGCGATTTCGTCGAAATTTTCGACCCACAGGGTATCTAAGGAATGCAATCTTTGCAATTTTCCAAAAATTTTCCCCTCCCCAAAAATGGCGGCCATTTTGAATTTTCGAATTTTTGCCAAAAATGGCAAAACACAAATTTGCTTCTATCTCCTTAACCGTGCGAGATAGAGCGATTTCATCGAAATTTTCGACCCACAGGGTATCTAAGGAATGTAATATTTGCAATTTTCAAAAAATTTTCCCCTCCCCAAAAATGGCGGCCATTTTGAATTTTCGAATTTTTGCCAAAAATGGCAAAACACAAATTTGCTTCTATCTCCTTAACCGTGCGAGATAGAGCGATTTCGTCGAAATTTTCGACCCACAGGGTATCTAAGGAATGCAATCTTTGCAATTTTCCAAAAATTTTCCCCTCCCCAAAAATGGCGGCCATTTTGAATTTTCGAATTTTTGCCAAAAATGGCAAAACACAAATTTGCTTCTATCTCCTTAACCGTGCCAGATAGAGTGATTTCGTCAAAATTTTCGACCCACAGGGTATCTGAGCATTGTACTCTTGGTAATTTCTAAAAAATTTTCCCCTCCCCTAAAATGGCGGCCATTTTGAATTTTCAAATTTTTGCCAAAAATGGCAAAACACAAATTTGCTTCTATCTCCTTAACCATGCGAGATAGAGCGATTTCGTCGAAATTTTCAACCCACAGGGTATCTAAGGAATGTAATCTTTGCAATTTTCAAAAAATTTTCCCCTCCCCAAAAATGGCAGCCATTTTGAATTTTCGAATTTTTGCCCAAAATGGAAAAACACAAACTGGCCTTAACCGTGCAAAATAGAGTTATTTTGTTGAAATTTTCGACCCATAGGGTATCTAAGAAATGTACTCTTGGCAATTTTCAAAAAAATTTCCTTTTCCCAATAATGGCGGCCATTTTGAATTTTCAAATTTTTGCCAAAAATAGAAAAACAGGAATTGGCTTCTATCTTCTTAACCGTGCAAGATAGAGTGATTTCGTCAAAATTTTCAACCCAACCAATGCAAAAAGGCATGAAGCTGAAATAAATTACATCTACACTATCAAATATTTAAGCATCATTGATATATTTTACAAATGAAACAGGGTCTTGTAAGACTACTGTACAATTTGGGCAAAAGGTTCATGGGTGGACATTACACATGATAATGTGTGTTCTTCTATGCTATCCTGTTTCTATTCGCATCTACTATCAACAGGGCGGCCTATTTCTAGTTTATTGATTATATTATCTCCTTGCTGTCAGGTATTTCAGTGCCTCGAAAACCACCAAGAAAGCTACTTTTCTGGACTCTATGCAAGAGAAGGAAAACATGCCAGAGAAAGAATCGCCAATTGCCAGTAGCATTTCTCATTCTTCACTGGTTGAAAACCAAACGACGGAGACTGTGAAAGGTCAAAGACATGAACAAAAAACAAACTTGAGTCATAATAAAGCCTCTCCAAGTTCTGTTAAAGCCTTTAAGAACCATGAAGAAGCCTCAACAAACTCTACTACAGACTGTACAAGCAATGATACAGCCTTTATCAACTCTGAAAAGGTCTGTACAAACTCTGATAAAGGCTCCATGGACGCAAGGGCCAATTCCAAGGCTAAGTCTCCTTATCGACTGTTTTCATTCAAGTCTAAAATGAGTAACTTCAAGAGTGACTTTGATAGTAAGTCGTTGTCATCATCAAAGTCAAGTCTCAAAAAATATCAGAAAGGGAATGAAACTAAAGATAATGTTCAGAGTCTGTGTTCTGAGAACACAAGCCAATCTGTGATAGAGTTGTCTTCTGAGAGTGACAGTGTCAGCTCAGTGAATTATGATAACAGCAGTCAAGCAGGAAGTGCAGAAGGAAGTATAGACCAGGATTCCTTCTGTTTCACACAAAATGCCTCACAAGAGTCAGTGGATGACAGTTTATTATCACAAACAAGCGACAATTTGATGAGCAGGTCGCTAAGTCAGGGAGGTGGTATGAGTTTTACCCAGAACCGATTGAAAAAGAAAAGTTTAGATTCAGATGAAAAGATTGATGGTAGTACGAAGGGAAAGCCTCATTTTGATCTGGACGGTTGTTTGGGTGATGAGAGAGAAGAGGGTGTAGATGTATTGAAGACTTACAGTGAAAACTCTCCTTCAAACAATCAGAATGTAAGTATTGTAATGGATTTGTGTGTATTGTACAATTGAAGTAGGTAAAGTAAGTGTAACTGGGATTAATGCCAAACTGAAACTTACAATAGAACATACTTTACCAGATCTTCTTATATCAAAATATATGATAATATGCTTCTTTTTACTCTTCTAAATTTGTATTTTGCTGTTGTACTAAAATAACTCTAAGTTTTTACAAATTTTTAGACCAATATTTTGCTCTCCCAACATGTTCAGGTAATAAAGGTTCCACTGTGGTGACTTTTAGTGGTGTTTTTTAGCAGTAATTTGGTGAAAGTACTGATTTGGTCTGTATGTTCACAAATTCCTAAAGTTTCTGGTAACATTTTATACTGGTTTACTGATTGCAGTCAAGTAAAATTACGATATGTCGGGCATAGATTTTCTTTACGGTAGGAAGTAGAATGTAAAAGTTGTTGATAATTTATGAAAGTTAATTATGTTGTGAATCAGTAAGATTTATACAGAAATGCAGATTTAATCATTTTAGGTGCTACAGGTTTAATAAACTATTTGGAATACAAAATTAGGAATATAGATCTAGACTCTTATTTTAGTGTTTGATTTCAGCAATTTTGCAAATATTATATCAAGACTGGCATCAAAATTAATAAAAAATAATAGACAGTTAGGTATATTGCAATTCCTAGAACATTTTCAATAGTTTAAAAAGGGAATAAGTTTCTGTTAAGTTTTAACAGAAAATTATGCAAAGAATAATTGGATTACCTTGCTACTGTGTGGTGGGTGAATTACTACTTATTAAAACAATGCTGATATTCTGAAGGTTTATGCTGCTCCAGAATGTTTTGTGTATTCCATGAGTTTATTTTAACTGTGGCAATATTTCAAAACTTTACTGTAGCTGTTGAACATTCGTATTTGTTTTATGGTAATATTTCATATCTTTACTGTGACTTTTGAATGTGTTTCTGTACATTGCAGTGTCTGACTTCATCAGGCTGCAGAACACTGGGCCTGTCCAAGTCTGCCAACTCCACACCTCTCACAGGTAAAGTATGTTACTACTCTGCAGGGGGCACAGTGGTAACACACTCACCTCCCACCTCTCAGGTCGGTAGTTCAGACCCCAGACCTCACGTGGGAAAGTTGGTAGTTGCTTACGATGGTCAGCAGTTTATAGTGCGGAACCTTGACCAACTGTATGTACTGGTTTCCTCTTCCCACAAAACTGCCTGTTGTGATATGAACTGTACAGTTTTGAAAGTGACATAAAACCCCAAATAAATAAATTTCTTTTCAGTTTTGAAATCAATATGGCATTTAAAGTAGTGCTGGGAATCGCCTCCAATTTTCATGGTCGATTAGTAGTCCATTTTTCCGAGCGATGATCGACCCATAATTGATTATTTTACTCCATTATTGTTTATTATTTTAAAAACACTTTCCGGGATAAAGTAAAGATCAATCTGGTAAGAATAACGGTGTTTCGACATTTAGAATCTACCGAAAGAACCCACTTCCTGTAAATATGGCGGTACACATAAACAATGAAATTCGAGACAAAACTGTCAGTATATTAAGTAAAAATACCTAAAATATTTTTAAAATACGTGGATATTGATGTAAATCAGGAAAGGTAAGATATAAGCTTAATAATCGATCATTACACAACGTCAGTGACCGACCACGATTCTACACTGTCACCGACGATTAATCGACAATACGTCTAATCGTTACACCACTAATTTAAAGGCCCAATTGTTTTCACATTTCTGTGGATTGACATCCCACCTTGACCAGCTAATATGCACCGTTTTTCCACCATTAGTTACTAATTGGACTTTTATAGCACTTATTCTCCCCTTTCAACAGCATTCAGACAGTCAACCAAATATCAGTATCCAAAGACAGAAATGGGTCAAGCATCACAGAGTACAACCAGGGGGGTATTAAGACTAAGGTAGGTATGCCTTGGTGTAGAGGTAGTATGTAAGCTCTTTCAATAGAGGGAAACACACAAATCTTACTGGGAAGACCATTCCACACAGTGGGAGTATCCAAAAGGAAAACTGTAGTAGCAGTGTAGCACTCTTAATATGATCTGTTGACCTGCACATTCATATTATCAGACGATTCAGGACTCAGTCATAATAAATTTAGTACATGCCAATTTTTTTTTAGCTTTGGTTTATGAGACATTCCATTTCATCAGAAATATAACCACGATGTCTACAGGGTGTATCCATTCATGGAAAACTTGGAAAAGTCATGGCATTCCATTTTTCTTTTCCAGGCCTGGAAAAGTCATGGAAATTGACTCCAGGTTTTGGAAAATTCATTAAAAGTCATGGAAATTTAAAGGCATCCTCTTGCAAAATGGTGTTGTTCCTTTCTTTCATCTAGCATTTCAATACAAGGATACATTAGTGTAATCAGATCAAATTTTAGTGTCTTCGACATCTTCCTTACTGTGACGGGAACCTTGTGCGTGGTTCTCAAAGGCAAAACCGGTGGGAGCTCGTGGCCTCAGTACATGTCTCTTTCATGCCACAAAGCATGTAAAAGGTCCTCGATTTAAAGCTTTGGTCGGTGGCACAGTGGTAACACTCGCCTCTCACCTCTGAGGCTGGGGTTTGGTTCCCGGCACGGCCTCAAGTGGGAAAGCTGGTAGTTGCTTGCCGTTGGTCGGCAATTTACAGTACAGAACCCTGATGAACTATATGTACTGGTTTCCTCTGCCCTTCCAACTACCCATCGTGATATGACCTGTACAGTGTTGAAAGCGACGTAAAAAACCCAAATAAATAAAGCTTTGGTCATGGAAAAGTCATAGAAAAAATATTGAAATTTAGTGGATACACCCTGTATCTACCATACTATAGGACTGAAAAGTGCTATTTGACCCATCTTGAATGCATATATGCACAGCCCAACCTCTCATGACAAAGATTTAGTAAACTGAAAGACAGGGTCTCCGTGGTGACCATTTATTAACATCCCTAAGCCCCGAGTTTCTGTAGTCTACCACTGGGTTAGAAAGCAGTGACAGGGGACCACCATCTTAAGTGATAATCTAAGCCACTAGATAATCTTGACTGTATGTTAGACTAATAACACTGTGAGATCCATGGTCTTTTATGTACATCTCCATACAGAAAGCAGCATCAAGAAGACGTTAGGTGGAAGTTGCCGGAGTTCTGGTCTGAAGCGACGGCCAGTCAGCAACCCAAACAGTGAGAATAGTCAAACCTCCATCAAAAACTACTTCAGCAAATACTTTGCTTACAACAAGGGGTAAGATTAATCATGTTAATTTTGTCTCCAGGCAAGAAAAAAAACTGCTTATAACAATGGGTGATACTATAAATTTGGCACTTGTTGAATAAACACTCTTGGCTTATTGCAAAGGGTGAGGGGTCAAGGAGGCGTAGTGAGGTACATACTTGCCTGCAACCTTTAAGGTGCAGAGTTAGTTTCCCAACTGGGTCTGAAGTGGGAAAGTAGTAAGTAACTACTAGTTGCATTTTATTGCTATCATTTTATTTTTTATTGAGTCTTGACCAACTCTTACACACTAGTTTCTTCTCTTTGGCTGTTACCTGGGATGTACACTTCTAACTTAAGCTTTGACTTTGCACCTGCTTTAGTCTATTCCCTAATCTACCTATTATGACAGGGTGTAAAATGACTGGTAACTCTTCTCATGGACCTCTATCTTTCCAGAGTTACAGTTCCAGGTGTCGTCTAACTTCAGAAAACTCTTCATGTATGATTTTGTTTAATCATCAAAATTGACGAGATTTTTACTGTTAATATTCTTACCATTATAGAAAATACTATTAAATTGAAAATTTTAATTACTTAAATGTAGCTTTTATAAGCTACAAGCTTACCATGTGGGACTTAATGCTGTTCTCGGGTTGCCACACCCGGGGCCAACGTCTTAGAAAAAAAAGACAGTTCTTGTTAGCCACCGGATACACTGCTAGTTGTCGTCACGTGATAACCTCTGACCTCTCACCCTACTTTCTCGTTGAAATTTTCTAAAACCTACCCCTCAGCTGTAAACAGCGGGGAAGCAGGGTGGGACTCTTCTAAGTCCCACATGGTAAGCTTGTAGCTTATAAAAGCTACATTTAAGTAATTAAAATTTTCAATTTTATTACGCTACAATAGCTTACCATGTGGGACTTAATGCTGAATTCAACCGCCCGGTGGCGGGATTACAGCTGAGACTGGAAGATATGTCATTTTTGCTAAGATTTTGAATTAATATGTATAGAATAGTGCCAGAAATACCAGTCTGAGTCCCATTTACAGTGCCCTGATCCCGAAGACCGGGCCTGTAACGAGCCAAAAACCTAAATAAAATGAGAGACAGTGCTGAAACTGTCTAGATGTTTGATTGTAGGACGGAAGTGCAGCAGTGCTCACTTCGAGGTCTAAGGGTCCCTGAGGGCCCTTCACTAGTGACTGACCAACCCATGGTTGGACATCTCATAAATTTTTGCAACCTGAATATGAGATTAATGACAACTAAATAAGTCCTTAATAGAAGTTACTTGATAACTGAAAAACCAAAATGACCTTACCCGTAACATCTTGAAGGTAAAGGAATACCTAGATCCTGGGAGAGACTCCTGAAGACTTGGTTGTAGCGGATGTAGCCCCCCCCCCCCCCCCCCCCCCCCCCCCCCCCCCCTTTTTTTTCTTTCCGAGGACAACTGGTCTGAGGGGAAGGATCTAGGACTTGTTGTGCCGCCACTACGGGTCCCAGATACATATTGTTGTCGGTGTCCGACCAAGTAAGGTCTTTTAGGTAAAAATTTGTAAATGTGTCACTTTCCAGTGACAGGCTTGCATGATTTGGTCCACCGATACCCCACCGTAAAAGGCCTTAGAGGCCGCGAAGGCCCGGATGTCATGCACTTTGACTTGGACTCGCTGCGCCGCTTGCCGGAGGCCAAAACTAGCAAGAAAGCAGTTTTTAGAGTAAGATGTTTGAGGTCTGTGTCTTTCATGGGCTCAAATGATGCTTTTGTGAGCTCGTTGAGGACAACAGAAAGGTTCCACTTGGGTAAATTTCTGGAACTTTTGGGACGATCCCTGTGAAAACTGGAGAGTAACCTATGAAGGTCTGCATTGTGTGCAACATGTTGGGCCCAAAGTGTCAACGATTGCAGTCCTGTAACCATCAAAGGTCGAGGGGCGCCTGTTTAGGGCTTGGTACAGGTACATGAAAAAATCTGAGATTTGTTTCACAGATGGAGTGGAGAAATCCACCGAATTTTCTCTGCACCATTTTTCAAATAGGGCCCACTTTGACTTGTAGATGGTCCTTGTTGATGACCACTTAGGGGCAGCAATTCTCTGCCACCTCCACAGAGAAGCCTTGTTCTTGGAGTTGTCTGCTCCTAGACACCAGGCGTGGAGGTTCAGGTGCTGGGGGGTTGTTGTGGAACACATACCTGTGGGACTGTTTGAGTAGGGTCGTTGACACTGGGAGTTGTAGTGGGATCTCTGTTGAGAGCTGCACTAGGTCCCAAAACCAGGGCATCCCCGGCCAGCCTGGGACTATTACGATGATCAGGCAATGGCATTGCTTGATCTTTTGGATCAACTTGTGAAGGCGAGCCGAAGGAGGGTACGCATAGGCCGTAAGGTTCGTCCAGTTTATGTTCAGAGCATCTATGTCCCAAGCCTTTGGGCCTGGGACAGGAGATACGTACAGTGGAAGTTTGTGGTTCAGATGCATATAAGTCTACATGAGGTGTGAACCACTTCTGGCAGATCTGTTTGAACACCTGCGGATGCAGAGACCATTCTGTTGACTGCACTTGGTTGGACCTGGACAGCAGGTCGGCCATCACATTCAGGCACCCTGGAATGTGCCTGGCTTTCAATGTTATGTGGTAGTGATGGCACCAGGTCATGATCTTCCACAGGAGAGAACACATCTCTGCTGAGTGAGTTCCTCCTTGTTTGTTGATGTAGGCTACCACTGTTGAGTTGTCTGTCGCAACTAACACTGTTTGGTTCTGGCACTGGTCCTTGAAGTCTCGAAGGGCCAGGGAGACCGCCTTCAATTCTAGGACATTTATGTGTAGCCTTTTTTCCCGATCTGACCACAGACCCTTGGTAGAATTTGGTCTAAGTGAGCGCCCCAACCTTCGTTTGAGGCGTCGGTAAAGAGTTGGATACTGTGGTCTTTGGGATGAAGGTCTGCACCTTTCATCACGTTTGAGGGATTTTGCCACCAATCTAGGTGGGCTGCAATGGCTTCTGTCCAAGGAAGGAGGTTGACCAGCGACTGAGGATATCTCCAGTGCTCCTTGAGATGTGAAGGAGTCCCTCTGGGACCATTTTCTCCGTTGAGGTTAGCAACCCAATTAGCGACATCAAACATGTTGCAGTCAAAACACGTTTTGACTTGAGGTGTAGGATCAAATCCTGGAGTTTGAGCCATCTCTCTTGAGTGGGTTTTACAAGGGCTGAATCTAGATGGTACTCGTAGCCCACGAACGAGAACACCTGAGTAGGTTTCAGTTTTTTGTTTTTTTTTGTTTTTTTTTTTGATGTATTATCCACCCCAAGGACTGGGTTAGGTCTACCACCGCCTGAGTGTTCACTTGGGCTTCCTCCTGAGACTGGGATCTGATCAGCCAGTCGTCCAGGTATTGGTGAATTCTGAGTCCTCTTGAGAGGGCCATTAGTTTCACTTCCTTTACAATCATTGTAAAGACCTGGGGGGCCATGGCTAGTCCGAATGGGAGGGAGGTGAACTGGAACACCTGAGACTTGTAGCAAAACCTTAGGTATTTCCTTGAGTTTGGATGGGTGGGGATGTGTAGGTAAGCGTCCGATAGTTCTATCGACGATACCCATTACCCTGGAATCAGGGAGGTCCTGATGGACTCTGGGGTTTCCATTTTGAACTTTTCTACATGTAGAAAGTGTTGAGCCTGTTTAGGTCTATGACTGGCCTCCACCTTGGGTGAGGCTTGGAACTAGGAACAGGCGACTGTAAAACCCGAGAGATTTTACATTTTCCACCCTTTCTATTGCGTTCTTGACAGAAGAGACTGGATACAGAGGCCAGGACTTGGTCTTTGAAGGGCCTTGTATTCTGACTGGGTCAGGAGTCTGACTGGACTTGGAATTGAAAAGAATGACAGGATTTGTTTGCCAGTCTTATCTGAAAGAACGGAGGCGACCTCCTACTGGTGGACTGAGTGAGGCTGGAGGAGTCATTGGGGGGGGGGGGGGGGGGGGGTTTTCATGCCCTCATCCGCTGGAGTGGGTCGAAAAGACCTTGGAGCCTCGGCTACTCGATTTCCCCCTACCTGGGGAAAACGATGGATACTGCTTGGGATGGAAAGACTTCCATTGGGGTGGTTCCTGTAGGAGCCTCTAGATGTGGGGAATTGGAAAGGGTTGATTAATAGGGCCTAAACCCTAAGTATTATTACAGGTGCCTTGATGAGGGACTCCTGTCCCTCCTAAAGTAGTTGTGAATGGGGAACTTTAAGATCTAAAGAACCAGTATCTCACCTGAATTCACCATACCCCTTCTGACTACTTAAATGCACCATGAAATTGAGTTTGACCTGTCTGGTAGTAGCCTTGCTACTGTCTTAACATATATCCATAACCAGGTTATATGGAGAAGAACCTAGTGGAGAGGTCTAGATGCAATGAAAAACCGAGAATCAATCATAGTTGGATGGATAGAAGTTGGAAATAAGACATCCGATTCTCGGGTGCATAAAACCTCGGATGAACTAAGATGTTATCTGGCTTCAGATTTAAGCAGGGATCTGATCAACCCTGGAGAAAGAAGTTGGATATTATAAATTTTTTATGTAAGCTTTCCTTAAAGCTTCCATGTAAGCTTTGCCTTTCCTTCTTGGAAGGAACTACACAACTGGATTTACGTAAGTAAATCAACAGTGACACAAGGTCACCTGCCCCACCCGCCTCACTGCAGCTAGGGCTAGTTGTGAGATAAGGAAAGCAGAAAATATACAGAATTTTTTTTTTTTTTTTTTTTTTTTTTTTTTTCCATCCTTTTTTTATTGTCTTCAAAACCATATACATATCAGTACAAAAAAGTCACAAATGAACATGTTTAAAAAACCGTCATCAACAGAATTACATTTATACAAGTGAATTTTTATATTTTCTATAGTTTTATATATCCTCAGAAATATCTTCAAGAATACCCTTCCACTGTGTCCATCTCATATTAAAGGTTTCGCAATTGTTATTTGTCTGGTACAGCAATTTTTGCTCAGTATATTTTGACCTAATTAATTTCTGCAATTGAGAGAAGTATATTTCTTTGTTGTATTTTGCACACATAAAAATATAATATCTAGTTATGATTAAAACAAAATTTAATGGCCAGAAGGAATGCTCCATAAATGCACAGCCTAGAATTTTTTCTGTGTCACCAAGATTTAGGTCAAAACGCATTTCAGTCTTGATCCAGGATTGCATTTGTTTCCATAGATTTTCTACTCTGCAGCAATCCACAAAAAGATGATTAATGGTTTCACAGTCTTGGCCACATAAGCGACATGCCTCATTGTTTGAAATTTTCATTTTGCACAAGTGTTTTTGTGTACCAAGGATTCTCCTTACAATTCTGTATTGGAACCATATAAGGTTATTGTCATATATTGTTTGGAAAATAATTTTATAAATTTGCTTCCAAAAATTCATATTATGGTCAAAATGTAAACTGTGACACCATTTTTGTTCACATTCTGAGGGGGCCTCATCACATTCATTAAGTGTCTGGTACACAGTTCTTCCACATTTTGGGGATTGTATAAAGATTTGCATATGAAAAGGAACATTAGGTCGTTGAAATAGAAAGTCTGTGTCGTTTCTAAACTGCCGAATAAATTTGCCTAAAATTCTTCTGATTGTATAAAAGTTCAAAAAGTTGACATTTGTATTGTATTTATTGTTTACCTCCTGTAGTTCTAAAAAATCACCATTTTCATCCAGAATATCTCCTACATAATATATACCCTTTTTGAACCAATCTGGGAAAAATATTTTTTCAGTGCCAATTGCATTATTATACCAAATGCAAGAATTTAGTATGTCTTGGTTTGTTTTAAATTTTTGTTTGTTACTAAAGTCTTCTGCATATTTGAAAATTGTACTCCAAAATGGATTGAGTTTAGAGTCAAGAGTCCTTGTCCACTTTATTCCTACTCTATATAACTTATTTATATCGCCAACGGTGGCCTGTAAGACACTGAACCAATCCTTGGAATAGTTAGTGGTAAGGAGTTTTAGCCAACTGAGCTTTAAACTCTTCTCAAAATGACATAAATTTATCATTTTCAAGCCACCTTTTAGATTAGTTTTGCAGATATCCTTCCTTGAGACCCTATCCGGTTTACCCGCCCATAGGAATGAGTACAAAATTTTGTCAATATTATTTAAAAATGTATTTGAAATGGGGATAATCATGAACAGGTGTACAAATTTTGATAATATCAAAGTTTTGATAACTGTGATCTTACCAATTGGAGTCAAATTCCTATACTTCCAAGAATTTATAACTTTCTTGGCCTTAGCCAGAGCTTTATCATAATTTATGCGTGGAATATTGTGTAAATCAGTTGAAAAAGTTATACCCAAAATACTAAACTCAGTGTCTATCCATTGCAGTTGTGCTGTACTACGGAGCTTTTCTTTTGAATGTTTTTTGCTGCCTATCCATATAAGCTTTGTCTTCTCTGAATTTACCTTTAAACCAGATATTGTACCAAAAATTTCCAGCACATTCAATGTTGCCTGCAAAGAAGAGCTACTGCCATCGAGCAATAGTGTGGTGTCATCTGCAAATTGTGTAACTTTTATCATTTGCCTACCTATCTGTATGCCCTTTATATCTGGATTTTTGTCAATTAGTATGCTCAAGATTTCAGCTACTAGCAAAAATAGATAAGGGGAGATTGGGTCCCCCTGTCTGCATCCTCTTTGAATTGGGATTGGCTCTGATAAAAATCCACACTGTATTATATGTGCATTAATTTTTTTATTAAACATTTTTATCCAGCTGACGAATTTTTCATCAAAGCCAAATTTTTCTAGCACCTTGTACAAAAAATTCCAGGACACCGAGTCAAAGGCCTTCTCAAAATCAATCAACATCAACAACCCAGGGATTTGTTTTTTTTCTGTGTAATACATAAGGTCATAGATCAATCTAGTACTTTCACTGATGCGTCTTCCTTTAATAAAGCCAGATTGACTTTGAGAAATCATAATATCTAATAAAGGTTTTAGTCTTTCTGCTAAAGCCGCAGAAGCAAGCTTATATATGACACATAAAAGTGAAATCGGACGCCAATTTTTTATGAATTTACGGTCTTTATTTTCTTTTGGCAAGCATGTGATGATACTTTTTCGTAAAGATACTGAAAGCTCACCCTTTAAGTAACACGCATTAATTGCGTTTGTCACCAGAATCTTCAACTTTCCCCAAAATACTTTAAGGAATTCAGCCGAGATTCCATCTATTCCAGGTGACTTATTATTTTTAGACTTTTTCAAAACTAAGCTCAATTCTTCTGCAGTTATAGGATTACCTATATTCAAATTTGAAATATTTTTTATATTTTGAACATTTATATAGTCAAGTGAATTTTCATAAAGTGTTATATTTCTTGCTTCAAACAGTTTAGAATAGAATTTTTCTATCTCACATAAAATTTTCTTCTGGTCTTTTATTTCAGTGCCATCAGATAATTCTAATTTGCGTATTGTTTTTTCAGTATAATTTTTGTTTTCCAGTTTGCAAAAGAAAGAACTTGGCTTTTCACCTTCACTAAGCCACTGAATTCTAGATCTTGTTACTATACCATTGACCTTTTCTTTTCGAATATTTTCAAGCGCAGCTTTTTTTTCATTCAGTATATTCATATTTTCATGATCCAAATTTTGTTCTAGTACTAATATGTCTTTTAGCAAATGTTTTTCTTGTAAATCTCTATTTCTTCTAAGTCGGCTAGCAAATTTGATACTTTCACCCCTTATTCTCATCAATAGCGTCTCTAGAAATAAATCACAAGGGATCGAAAATTCGATGGACTCATTGCTTCCTGTTATGTAATTCATACTGTAGACAGGCAGTGCATATTTTATCTTTTCTTCTTCAATAGTTTTATTTATCATATTTAAATAATCTTGATTTTTAAGCAGACTGTTATTAAACTTCCAGTATCCCTTGCCATGTTTAAATTCACAAAGGTTTATACTAATTTCAATGATTGAATGATCTGACCTGTAGCTTGGCATTATGGAGCTACTGTTTATAATGTCAGTCATCGAAGATGATACCAGAAAATAATCAAGCCTTGCCTGCTTAATTGGATTTCGTTTTCTCCAAGTATAGCGGATTTCGTCTGGGTTATTTACCCTGTATATGTCAACCAAATCTCTTTCATTTAGCAAATTTATCACCTTTTCCCTAGCTCTTGGGTTGTTGATATTGACATAGTTATGAGAGTCTCTTGATGGATCCAATACTAGATTGAAATCGCCGCATATTACGACATAGTCTGTTTCTTCGTTTGTTGTTAATTTTTCAATTTCACTAAAGAAGTTTGGACTATCAGTGTTAGGAGCATAAAGATTAATAAGGTTTATTTTAATTGAACCACATGTTAAAAGGAGTTGTAAATAATTACCTTCTGTATCTTTGTGTATTTCGTCTACAGTATATTCAAAATTATTATTAATGAGTACTGCTACTCCACGAGAGTTAGTTCTTGTTCCATGCAAATAGCATTTATGCCAAATTTTGTTTACTAAATTTAAATCCTCTTCAATTAAGTGTGTATCTTGTAGACATACAATTGAGGCTTTTGTCTCTTTCAAAAAATTGAGGACATCATTTCGTTTTTCAGTATTACGCAAGCCTTGACAATTTGCAGACAACACCTTTATGCTACTTAAGGAGTGCATTTATGTTCTGTTCTTGCAGTCTTTGCAGACAACTGAAAGTCCCAGAAAAAGTCTCAAGAATATGATTCAGTACAATTCTAATATAGGAGAGTTCACAGTGGAATAGTACCTTTATAACTTTTTGATAAAGAATTGACACAAATTCACAATGTATCAGAAAATACATGTAATATAAGCAAAATTCTCTAGATTGAAACAAAGGAACCCAACCATTGTATTTAGATACTGTATTTTTACTGTTGTAGTTATGAACTGAGGATGGAGTATTTTTGAACAAAACCAAACACAAACACAAATAATTATAGAAAAAAAACATATTTATCATATGTCAAACTTTACACTAAGAAAGGGAAAGAAAAAATAGAAGATACAAAAACATGGTGAGAGAGTACAAGATTAAAAAAAATAAATAAAAATCAGTTAAAGCATTAATTTATAGTGAGATATAATTTCCAATAACAGTGAATAATCATTTAAATGAAGACATTTCTAAAAAAAAAAAACTCCCAAAGATAGATGTGAATTAGAAAGGATTACTAATGGAGTAGCACATTGGTCAGTTAAAATTAGATAATATGAATATCTTTGATATAGAATAAACAATTGAGATAAAGTTAAACATCACAACGGACACTGTCAAGCAGCATTATCAAAATTAAACGATTAGTTTTATCAGTAAAGTCACTGAGGATACTTAAGAATGAGTAATATCTTTGAAATAGTATTTCTATACATATACTGTATGTGTGCATCAATGATTTTAATCCTTTCTGTTTTTAGTAATACTGCAACAGCTTACCGTAAAATGAAATAGCCCACTCGGATGTTTATAAAGACAGAATTTGACCTCAAGTCTTAGAATTATTCCATACTTGATATACATACATGCTGTATTCGTGTCAAAGATTATCTTGTCAGAGAATACTTCCTGTTTAAATTTTTAACAAATAGTAATTAACATGGCCAATGTAAGCCTCTGTGGCATTTGATACACAGCAAATGAAAACTATTTATTGACAGACCACTATATTTTGTTGAATTCAACATTTACATTAAATGTATGATTACTTACATATATACCATAAGTATTGTAGTATCATAGTATTGGCAGTTTCATATACACATGTATTAGAATGCCAAGAAATAGATTCATCCTTTAACATCAATATAAACTGACCCTCTTATTAACAAATTGAAACATCAAACTATTATAGTTGAAGTTCATACCATGGAACTACTGGGTGATGACATCTCTTTTTTTTTAAAAACACCACAAAGGAAGGTAGTTTATTGAATGTTGATTGTAATACTTTGAGTTAAATACTTGCATTAGATGGATGATGAATTTACTTTTGTTTTTACAGCATATTAGCTATAAACATAGTATTAACAGTTTCATATAAACCCGTTTAGAAAAGATTCCATCAAATAACTAGTCCGTTAACCAACCTATAAATTGGTCTTCATATTCACCAATGACTCCATTAAATTAATTTTTGGCTTTCACAATTATGAAGAATTTAATAAATAGAAAAGTATGTTAAATGTGCCAAAGGATGTAAACAACAAAAAATCATAATGTTACCAAGATGTATAAATTCACAAAATGTTCTTCTGTTTATCATTAAAAATATGTAATGTCTGTGAAAAGATCTTAGATCTCCTCACGTACCTCTGACAAAAGTTTCCCCAGTTTATTCTGTCCCTTCCACTTTGTTATGTCCCATATATCCTGATTGTTCAAAGAGAGCCCAGCACCCCAGTAGGTATCGGCAGGATTGGCCTCCACAATAACACTATCATCTGTTGCTTTCAGAGATTCCCTCAAAATTATATTCTGTTCAAATTTTGCCTTCAAACCACTTTTCATATATCTATCCCGAACCTCCTTCCAGGCTTGAAAGTTAAAATTAGTGACCTTCTTTCCAAGTGACTTTGCTTCCACTGGGTCATCAGTTGCCATTATTTTTTGAGACAATGCAATATCGTTGAATTTCAGGGCTTTATGAAACATCAAATATTGCTCGACTGAGGAGAAAGTAGTTCCACCTGCAACAAATGTGCATCTGTGATGGTTGGATAGGGCAGAATATTTGGTAAAGAATGCTGTTATTCCTCCACGGCTAACTGTAGACAAGTTGGTCGGCTTCAATTCCTCAGGCAGATCATCGAGATCATCAACACCGTAAAGCTTACCATTGAGCAGCAGCTTATCTGATACTAGGCGTGCCATGTATTGCCCACCTGATGAGTATACAGCTTTCAGTATTGGGGTAAACACCCTGCGTCTTGCCTGTATTTCAATGGGGAAATCCTCCACAATGGTTATTCCATCGGCTTGAAACCTCTGCTTTTCTTTTAGCACAATCATTTTGTCCCTAAAATTACTAAATTTAACAATTATAGGGCGATTCTTTTTCAAACTGTGGCCCATTCTGTGAGCTCTTTCTAAATCTCGTGGCTCTAGTTGTATTCCATAGCCAGCACATTTGTCCAGAATTATAGCTTCACAGTCCTCTGGTGCATTGGTTCTTTGATCACTATTTATGTTTAAAAACTTTAAATTGTTTTTCCTCGAGAAAATTTCAACACGTAACAGTTTATCTTCCAACTCTTTACACCTAGTTTCACATTTTTGCAGTTTTTGCTCAACGACATTCTGTTTAATCTCGAGATTATCCACTTTGGCACTAACTGTAGTGATGACATTCAGTTTTTCTGTTGCTGAGTCTAATGAGGTTTTCATTTCATCAAGTTCTGTACGAATTGGTTTTAGCTGTTCTTCCAATAGTGTACGTATACTTTCCAAGGTAACCTTACTTTCAGTGTCTTGTTTCACTCCTCTGGTGCTACCAGCTGGTCCCTTGCTTTGTGATGGCATGATGATTCTAGGACAATTTATGTGTAGCCTTTTTTCCCGATCTGACCACAGACCCTTGGTAGAATTTGGTCTAAGTGAGCGCCCCAACCTTCGTTTGAGGCGTCGGTAAAGAGTTGGATACTGTGGTCTTTGGGATGAAGGTCTGCACCTTTCATCACGTTTGAGGGATTTTGCCACCAATCTAGGTGGGCTGCAATGGCTTCTGTCCAAGGAAGGAGGTTGACCAGCGACTGAGGATATCTCCAGTGCTCCTTGAGATGTGAAGGAGTCCCTCTGGGACCATTTTCTCCGTTGAGGTTAGCAACCCAATTAGCGACATCAAACATGTTGCAGTCAAAACACGTTTTGACTTGAGGTGTAGGATCAAATCCTGGAGTTTGAGCCATCTCTCTTGAGTGGGTTTTACAAGGGCTGAATCTAGATGGTACTCGTAGCCCACGAACGAGAACACCTGAGTAGGTTTCAGTTTTTTGTTTTTTTTTTGTTTTTTTTTTTTGATGTATTATCCACCCCAAGGACTGGGTTAGGTCTACCACCGCCTGAGTGTTCACTTGGGCTTCCTCCTGAGACTGGGATCTGATCAGCCAGTCGTCCAGGTATTGGTGAATTCTGAGTCCTCTTGAGAGGGCCATTAGTTTCACTTCCTTTACAATCATTGTAAAGACCTGGGGGGCCGTGGCTAGTCCGAATGGGAGGGAGGTGAACTGGAACACCTGAGACTTGTAGCAAAACCTTAGGTATTTCCTTGAGTTTGGATGGGTGGGGATGTGTAGGTAAGCGTCCGATAGTTCTATCGACGATACCCATTACCCTGGAATCAGGGAGGTCCTGATGGACTCTGGGGTTTCCATTTTGAACTTTTCTACATGTAGAAAGTGTTGAGCCTGTTTAGGTCTATGACTGGCCTCCACCTTGGGTGAGGCTTGGAACTAGGAACAGGCGACTGTAAAACCCGAGAGATTTTACATTTTCCACCCTTTCTATTGCGTTCTTGACAGAAGAGACTGGATACAGAGGCCAGGACTTGGTCTTTGAAGGGCCTTGTATTCTGACTAGGTCAGGAGTCTGACTGGACTTGGAATTGAAAAGAATGACAGGATTTGTTTGCCAGTCTTATCTGAAAGAACGGAGGCGACCTCCTACTGGTGGACTGAGTGAGGCTGGAGGAGTCATTGGGGGGGGGGGGGGGGGGGGTTTCATGCCCTCATCCGCTGGAGTGGGTCGAAAAGACCTTGGAGCCTCGGCTACTCGATTTCCCCCTACCTGGGGAAAACGATGGATACTGCTTGGGATGGAAAGACTTCCATTGGGGTGGTTCCTGTAGGAGCCTCTAGATGTGGGGAATTGGAAAGGGTTGATTAATAGGGCCTAAACCCTAAGTATTATTACAGGTGCCTTGATGAGGGACTCCTGTCCCTCCTAAAGTAGTTGTGAATGGGGAACTTTAAGATCTAAAGAACCAGTATCTCACCTGAATTCACCATACCCCTTCTGACTACTTAAATGCACCATGAAATTGAGTTTGACCTGTCTGGTAGTAGCCTTGCTACTGTCTTAACATATATCCATAACCAGGTTATATGGAGAAGAACCTAGTGGAGAGGTCTAGATGCAATGAAAAACCGAGAATCAATCATAGTTGGATGGATAGAAGTTGGAAATAAGACATCCGATTCTCGGGTGCATAAAACCTCGGATGAACTAAGATGTTATCTGGCTTCAGATTTAAGCAGGGATCTGATCAACCCTGGAGAAAGAAGTTGGATATTATAAATTTTTTATGTAAGCTTTCCTTAAAGCTTCCATGTAAGCTTTGCCTTTCCTTCTTGGAAGGAACTACACAACTGGATTTACGTAAGTAAATCAACAGTGACACAAGGTCACCTGCCCCACCCGCCTCACTGCAGCTAGGGCTAGTTGTGAGATAAGGAAAGCAGAAAATATACAGAATTTGATAAAATAACATAGAATCTAAAAGGCAAGTACAATATTTGTAATATTATAAAACTGGATGACTTATTAAAATATGATTAAAATAATGGGAAACCAAGGTTACCTTAGTTTGAAGAAACATGTATAGTCTAGACGATTCTATTCCTGTTTATTTAAGTATTAACATTTTAAATGGACAATAATACAGGAAGAAGGGATAAAATATTGTATTTTATTTTATTTTTTTATTTAATTTTATTGAGAAAGGCTACTGTAAGAAACACGCGTCTCTCAGCACATGCAGTCTAGACATGACGTCATCACAGGGGTTTCCCCGAGGATTCCCCCCATATTAGTTTCGTGCTTTATATCATATTTTAACCCTTAAAATGGACCAATAGAATAGAAGAATGGGGGTAAACCCTTCTAAAATTTATTTTATTTGAGTTTAACAGGCATATATTCCTGTATATAGGCTACCTAGACGAGACGTGCATTACAAGAAATTGCTGTCTCGACAATAAAAACGGAAGTTGTTTCCGTTGATTTCACTCGACCAGGACTCGTTTGTGTTACATTTATACATATTTAAACTCTAAAAAAGGTCCAATAATGAAGACGATAGGGGTTAAATATTTTATTTTATTTTACTGACAGGCATATATATATATATGTTACAGTAAAGTTGTGTAACCAGTAATTTCGCGAAATTACTGAATATTTTAGGAATTTCGCGAAATTCCAGATTTGGTCAGTATACAGTTCATTTATTCAATATTAAACATATAAGATCATTTATTTTTACACTTTAAACTGCCATGACATCTGCTGTTACACAATACTTTTGCCTTGTAACATGCACATCTGTTACTTTTACATTGCATTGAAGCACAACTACACTTCTTGAATCCTTGTCCCCCACACCTTGACTGCTGGTTGACAGCTTCTCTGAGTGAAACATTCTTGTCTTGATTAACGTTATCCTCAGTCATCTGGCCCAGGTTGAATAGGAGTTAACAACGGTGGGCTGGGAGGTGTTTCCTCAATGGATAACTGAAGTGGAGTGCTCATCACATCATCAACCATGGATTCTTGTTCATCATCAGGGGAGACACTCTCAGCATCTGATGAAAAGGCAGCAAGAAGGTCCTCTTCACTCTGAAGCCTTTCAATAACCTCTGGTGGAAGTGAAGTCGATGTGAGGCCTACTTTTGTCCTGCTGCCAAAAAGGGCTTCATACGATGACCTTTTTATTGCAGCACAGTAGGCAGAATTCTTGGAAAAGGTATCACATTCAATGTTGAATAAAACAATTATTATTACAAGCAAAAAGTATATCAGTTTCTAAATTTCTAGATGCACATTAAGGATTTATACTTTAAAATTCAATTTTAGCTTATAACATAGTTAAGTTTTTCATAATTCTTCACATAAATAACCTTAAAAATGCATTTCCAATATTTCACAAATTTACTGATTGCTCATCAGTAAAGCTGTGTAAAATATTAGCAGAGATTTCAGGAATTTCGCGAAATTACTGAAAATTTCAGTTGTTTCGCGAAATTACTGACCAAATCAGGAATTTCGCGAAATTCCTAAAATATTCAGTAATTTCGCGAAATTACTGGTTACACAACTTTACTGTAACATATATATCCTGTATTATAGCCCCATAAACGAGTCGCTGATGATTTACAATGAGAACCTGGAAGTGGACTTCAGTTGTAAAATATAGTAAAGATACTTATCTGAACTATGAAAAGACATCCAATAGTGATTCTATGTAATAAAATAAAGAAACTGATGTAGTTTCCAGATCCAACGACAAGTATATCCTTGTAAAAATGAAATAATATTCCTTGCAAATAAAGCATTGTTAATTCGCGTGGCCAACGAGAAAGTAGGGCGAGAGGTCAGAGGTTATCACGTGACGACAACTAGCAGTGTATCCGGTGGCTAACAAGAACTGTCTTTTTTTCTAAGACGTTGGCCCCGGGTGTGGCAACCCGAGAACAGCATTAAGTCCCACATGGTAAGCTATTGTAGCGTAATAAAACCATTATTTTAAGCACTTGGTCAATTTTGCAAGTCAGTTTTGATTTTACTTACATTGGAATACAGACTGGTAAGTTTTCCTACAGACTTTTAACATTTTTGAGTTGCAAGTCCAATGGACCTGGAAAGCTTTCTGGTAAACTTTATACACTCTGTCATATGTTCTATTCAGTGTGTGTTGGAAGCTATTTTAAAACCCAAATACAAAAAAAAAACTTCAAGGCTTTAGACTCACAAAGTTAATAGTTTCTTTCAAAAACACTTTTGACTGATGCTAAAGAAGTGTACACTATTTCTAAAACCAAAAGTTAAAATGAAGAAATAAATTGTTTACAAGAGATCAGGCCATTATGTTCGTCAAAATAAACTTGCTAACAAGACATTAGGTGTATGGAATTTTAACAAGTACAGAATCCAGATTCGTTTCTTTGCAATAATTGACTGCATGAAAACATGCATCATTGCAAAAATATATTGATGGCAATTGCCTGTTTTTGAGAATTTTGTGGGTCTGTATGTATGTTTTTAAAGATCTAGTACTAGTAGAACCACTGTTCTTTTTCTGCAAATTATTTAATATTTTCAACCATATTGCCAGAACTGTAAATTACTTGTGTTTTTCATTGTTTAACTGATTTATTTATTTACTCCTTTTGTTTACATTTCAGAAACAAAGACATTCTTGAGAAAAGAAAACCGTTGTCTCCAACAAAAGTCAATGTAATGAACACCGCCTGATACACTGATTTACTAAATAAAGACTGAATTTTTATTTAGAATTTTAATTTTCTTTTTCATTTTTAAAAATCAGCCAAAATGTTTTGCTGTTGTTTTTACTTGAATTTAATTATACCTTCAGTGGTAGTTCATTTTTACCCCACAGCCCTTAAGGGCTGTCGGGGTATTGTTTTCACCCATGGGGTCCGGATGGGCGGGTGGCGGGAAAAAGTTTGTCCGGGCTGTATCTCAGAAACCGTAAGGTGTAGGAAGTTGATACTTGGTAGGGGCATTGGTTGGGGGTGTAGGTGTGCAACGTCATGGTCTGACCTTGATTTGACCTTGCTGTAGTGACCTTGAGTTTGAAAATCTTGTCCGGGCTATATCTCGGAACCATAAGGTGTAGGAAGTTGATACTTAATAGGGACATTGGTTGGGGGGGTAGTTGTGCAATGTCATGGTCTGACCTTGATTTGACCTTGCCATAGTGACCTTGACCTATAAAATCTTGTCTGGGCTATATCTCGGAAACTGTAAGGTGTAGGAAGTTGATACGTACTAGGCACATTGGTTAGGTGGTGTAGGTGTGCAACATCATGGTTTGACCGTGATTTGACCTTGCTGTAGTGACCTTGACCTATAAAAGCTTGTCCGGGCTATATCTCGGAAACCGCAAGGTGTAGGAAGTTGATACTAGGTAGGGACATTGGATAGGCGTTATAGGTGTGCAACGTCATGGTCTGACCTTGATTTGACCTTGCCATAGTGAACTTGACCTATAAAATTTTGTCCGGGCTATATCTCGGAAACTGTAAGGTGTAGGAAGTTGATTCTTGGTAGGGACATTGGTTAGGGGTTATAGGTGTGCATTATCATGGTGTGACCTTAATTGGACCTGTGACCTTGATCTTTAAAATCTTGTTGCACCTTTGGGTCTGTCTTTTGATGCAGATTAAGCACCGTTAAAGTCATGTTAGAATTTATTAAGAATTTTGCTTTTACAACTGACCATTGTAACAGATGGAATTTCATCAATTGAGCCACAGATTTTGCTCCCAACACCACACATAAGCATTCATTGAATGTATTACCACTTCTGTATGCATGGTAATATTCAAAACATCTAAACCATAATTCGGCCATGTAGATGTAGATAAAGAGTGTTGTAATTTTAGTTTACTGATTAATGCTGTCATCTTGTTACTGAATTATCTTGTTTTAATACTTCATCTTTATATGCATATATCTTTCTTTTAGACATTATTTTCTCCATTTAAACTTTGTTTGGACCTTTATATAACTGACAGTGCTCTGAAAGTATCCTGAATTTTGTGCCGATACAGTACTTCTACATCTCATTGTGTTAAAAATATTTCCCCTACATCTCATCGTGTTAAAAATATTTCCCTAGGCTGTGGGGTACGGGCATCTCTGATGCTATTTTTATATCAGTTTTGAGTGGAGTCTTTGACAAAAAAATTGTGATTATGTATAATTCAAGATAAACCATTAATTTTAAGAGCTATTTGCTTTATTGTTGACTGTACCTGTAGCAAGTGGGGGCTGTATTTTAGCATGTGTATGTTCCTTTATGATTTGTTCGTGGTTAAATTTACTTTTCAAATGATGGATATGCTATTTCTTTGTTTATTCAGGAGTTTGTAGATGCAAGTTTGTTAACCACAGAATTTTGAGTATATTTTCTTTACACATGTGGGTATATTTATGTCAAGTATTTTAAACTTGAGGTGTAGGTTGAAAATGGAGGATTGACTAGCTAAATTAAATATCGAACTAACTTAATTGTAGTTCTGGGCTTAAAAATCTGCTCTGTGGAATGGATTTTCTAGTTTACAGTGAAATTTTATGTCCACTTGTACGTAAATTGTTTTTATTTGTTACATGGTACAGTGTTGGCATCTCTGTTGTTGATTTATTTTATCAAAATAAATATATTATAGAACATGCTTGATTTTACTCACCCATGGTGTATGAATGGGCAGGCAGCGGGAAAAAGTTGGTCTGGGCTATATCTCACAAACTGTATGGTGTAGGAAGTTGATACTTGCTAGGGACATTGGTTAGGGGTTGTAGGTGTGCAACGTCATGGTATGACCTGGATTTGACCTTGTAGTGACCTTGACATGGGGGCCACGGTGGCAGAGTGGTAACACTCTCGCCTCCCACCTCTGAGGCCGGGGTTTGATTCCCGGCACGGCTTCAAGTAGGAAAGCTGGTAGTTGCTTGCCATTGGTCGGCAGTTTACAGTACAGAACCCTAGCGAACTGTACTGGTTTCCTCTGCCCTTCCAACTACCCATCGTGATATGACCTGTACAGTGTTGAAAGCGACGTTAAACCCCAAATAAATAAAGTGACCTTGACCTATAAAATCTTGTTCGGGCTATATCTCATAAATTATAAGGTGTAAGAAGTTAATAGGATATTGGCTGGGAGTTGTAGGTGTGCAATGTCATGCTGTGACCTTGACCAGTAAAATCTTGTCCGGTCTATATTTAGGAGACCGTAATGTGTAGGAATTTGACACTTGGTAGGAACATTGTTTAGGGGTTGTAGGTGTGCAACGTCATGGTGTGACCTTGATTTGACGTTGAACTGAAGTTTTTGCAATGAAATTCATTTACTTTAAAAGTAAAATTGTATATAGATCGAACGTATTGTTGTTTTATTTTTTTCTATTCATTCAGCTATGATTCAAATAATCAAATACTAACAAAACGTTTCATTGTAAAATGGTAAATGACCAGGCTCAGTTTGCTACATTCAGTGTAGTATTAAGTCATAAAATGGGCATTTGTGGTTACCGTAGCAAAAATACAGCATTGTATAGTATTTGGTCATAATTCCATACTGTTAGCCATTCAGCAGCAGGAGGGACTTAAAACCTTTACTCAAGGGCTCATTGGTAGAATAACATCTTGCAAACCAAGCCCAATTGGAAAAAAAAAAAAAAAAAAATGCACATTCTCTTAACTCTGAAAAATAACTGATCTTTTGATCTTAAAATATATATTGAACAAAATGGACTGCCAAATAAAGAATAGAGAAATTAAGTTTTCAAAGTATTATATATTTGAAATGGATCATAATCTATATACAGGTAAAATTATCACGCAAAATATATCTCTTCAACATCTTTGATAATTCAGACTGGTTTTGTGTGAAGTTAATACCAGTTGAAGAGTACGAGAACCACTTGCCGGTATTGTCAAATCAGTTGTTTCATGATGCATTCAAAACGATAAGAAAACCGATGCTTGTGATGGATATTTTATTATTAATTTAGTGAAGCAAATGGGTAATAATGACTGATACATGTGACAGTATCTCCCAGACAATGGCAGCAAAAATGATCTCAGATTCTTGTGGTATTTCAGTAACTACAATTTTATATGCAATGTCTGCTTATGTTATTTACTTACTTGGGGTTTTACATTGCTTTCAACACTGTACAGGTCATATCACAATGGGTAGTTTTGTGGGCAGAGGAAACCACTACATACAGTTGGTCAAGATTATGTAAGCAACTGTTCCTGGCTGTTTCACAACCTTGGCCGTTTCAAAACCTAAAGGATCAGACTTACTTAAGCTATGATCTTCAATAGGATCCCTTGACTTGAAAGGATTTCATATGCAGGCAATTAGTGACTTCAGCAGCTATGCTAAGCTATGAACTTCAATTGTCCCTGTTGTGTTAATATACTGATTCAGTTGTGATTGGTCTATGATCTGACAATAACAAAAAATTAAATGCAATTAACCTTTACACCTAAAAACAATCCACATGAATGGAATGGCTTCCTCCCTGACCGTGTGTTAGTTATTCCTTTGATGGTGATTTGGTAATGACTCTTTGAGTAATCACTTGATTGGATTCCCCTATTATTAAGGAGAGGTCCTCAGTGGCCTAGTGGTTAGCAAGTTTGGCATCTAATCATAGGCTGTCACCTCTGTGGGTTCGAGTCCCACAAGTGGCAATTCTGAGGACCTGTCCCAATATGACCCTGGCTGTTGAACGGGACGTAAAACCCCAACTTTGACCTTTGGCCCTATTATTAAGGGATCAAAGAAAAGTCCTTTAATTATAACAAAGTACAAATTGGGTAGGATTAAGACTGTTTTCAACACATCTTTAATTGTATAGCTTTATAAAGCAGGACATCAAAATTGCATTATAAAGATCGTAAAAAGTATACTAGTAATGATATATTAGTGTCACTACATATTTGTAATAATTGACATTATATATTTTAAAATAATTATTGATAATACTGGATGTTAAAAACCAGTGAGGTGGTTTCAAAACGGCAAGTAACACAACTACCAACTTTCCCACATAAAGTTAGGGGTTTGAACCACCGACATCAGAGGTGGGAGGCGAGAGTGTTACCTAATTTAGAGACAGAACTTGTTACTATATCAGAACCTCTATTATCTGAATATTTCATTTTATTGACATATTTCCACTATCCCAATTTGTATTCCCCACTGTTTATAATCAAATGGCTGCTTTATTTTATATGCCTTCTATTATACAAAGAAACCCGGACTTTCCAGGCATGTTCAGAAATAATGGTTGTACTCTGTTTGAATTTTCATATGATGGAACAGATCTGCTGAAACGAGACCAGTATTACCTGTGTATTTGTGTTATCGTCAAAACTAAAAACATTTCACTAATTAATCCCATACAGTTAATTTGGAATGGAGTTCTGTACCAGAAATTGCATCATTCAACATAGTATATGCTTGGAAGGGACATGGAGAGGTACAGCGAAAGTACAGGAGCAATAGGAAGGGAAATATTAAAGCTATGTAAATGGCAATGTCCCTTTGACCTTGAACCAGAAGTCAAAGGTCACATCCAACCCTTTAATAAGAGTATATTCATGTCATATGAAATGAAGCAATACATAAATATGTAGAAATGAAACGTATTTACAATGAACACAAATGCATTACAAAGTCTGTATGGAAACAATCTATTATCTCATTAACTTGGCCTTCTTTTCAGGAGGAGGTTTTATCCCACTGCTGGTTAACTGTGTTTTCACCTCGTCCACCTTCTCAACCTTAATGTCCATCTTCTCTTGTTTTATTACTGGCTCTCCTGTATTAAAAACACAGAAAACATACAATGTCACTTTACTTGACAAAGTTTACATTATTATTACGAGCACTTTGTGCATACTTTCCCCAAGGTATATAATAATAAGTAAATGGGGAAATCCAGATTTGTTTTGTAGCCACAGTGATCCAGATCACCTTCAAAATATTTAGTGGGATTTTAGTTGGACCAAGACCCATCTGCTTATTTATTTACCATATTTTTCCAAAATATGGCCCGGGCATTACTTATTTTCAAATGGCATCAGACCAGGCGTTAAATTGAACCAGCCGTTCTTTTGAAATATAAAAACAGTGTTATAAATTGTAAACAGTGTGCTTGGTACCAGGCGTTGATTTGAACCAGGCGTTTATTTGAACCTGGGTGTTATTTTGGAAATTTACGGTATTTATTTATTTATTTTTTTTGGGGGGGGGGGGGGGGGGGGGAAGATGCAACCAGTAGTTTTCAGGCCAACAGACACCTGGACATGAAAATAATACCTCCTTGGCAGAAGTAACAAAATAAAAGGCAGTTGTCAATGCAGATGTGTTTCATCGATAAGAACTGGTCATAATAGTATCTTTTCAACTGATATCTCACATATTATTCAAACATATTTTTAGATTAAAATTGTCAGTTGTTCATATTACAGCCCAAGCCAGCAGGTGTTGAAGCATCAAGATATAACCCTTACCTGTCTTTGTGGCATCCTGAGAAGCTGCCGTCACAACACCAGCTGTTTGCTGAGCTGGTGGTGCCACCTTTGGAGGGAAACGTTTGGCCAAATCAATCAGCAACTCGTCTACCCGTTGCCTCTGAAACAAAGAACTTGGCTCCTCCTTCTTCTTTTTCTTTTCCTTGTTGACATTTTTATCTGAAAATCAGGATTATACCAAACACATCTGTACAACAGGCAGGGGGAAAATGACCCAAATCAGACGGAGATAACAAACTGTGAATCAGATGACAAACAGACCAGAATCCCAAAAACAATTGCAGGAATCCATTTAATATGGTTTCAGAAAAAGACAGCATCTTGGTGGTATTCCAGCCTTTCATGAAACATAAATGTCTACACAACAAGACTATGAAAATTTGTCAGGGAACTTCATCACAGGACAAATAAGGCACACATCACAGTAGAATCACCAGTGCTTGACTTTGTGATTCTGCGCAAAATAAACACAAGATCTACATTTTGTAAAATTTAGTGTCAACTTTTTATTAATACGTAAATGGAACCAGACAAATAATAACTAGAGGATCGCTTGCAAAAAAAAAAGATAATGTTTTTGCATAGCAAAAACAAAGCGTCCCGAAAAGGCTATAAAGGTGAGTGCTAAAGTATTAAGAAAATGCTTCGTTTCTAGCCTTATACTGTTGTGGCAACCAAAGTCAGCGCAGTCTGCTCTATCTAGCACGGTTTTCAAGATATAAGCATTTTTGTGTTTTGCAAAAAATAAAAAAATTAAAAATGTCCGCTATATTTGGCGAGACAAAAATATTTTGAAAATTGGCATGGCTACTCTACAGAGATACCCAGCAGGTCCAAAATTTTGTTGAGTTCGCTCCATATAGCACAGTTTTTGAGATATAAGCATTTTTGTGTTTTGCAAAAACTTTGAAAATTCAAAATGGCCACCATTTTTGGGGAGACAAAAATTTTTGTCAAGAACACTGCCGCGGTGTGTATCTCCCGCCGAGCATTAAAGCAGAAGAAATAGCTTTTCCGAGATATTCACAATTTTTCATTTTCGTGTGTGAAAGCTCTTCCAAAAGTAGGTGAATGAGTTATTTGAGAAAAATTGGCTATCTGCAATACTATTAAGAGATAATTCACATTTACTCATTTTGAGTAGGTGAATAATTATCTATGGGTCTGAAACTTCACCAAGTGAAAGCTCTCCCAAAAGTAGGTGAATGAGTTATTTGAGAAAAATTGGCTATCTGCAATACTTTTAGAGATAATTCGCATTTACTCATTTTGAGTAGGTGAGTAATTAGCTATGGGTCTGAAACTTCACCATGTGAAAGCTCTCCCACAAGTAGATGAATGAGTATTTGATAAAAATTGGGTATCCGCAATACTTTTACAGATAATTAGCATTTACTCATTTTGAGTAGGTGAATAAATAGCTATGGGTCTGAAACTTCACAGAGTGAAAGCTCTCCCAAAAGTAGGTGAATGAGTTATTTGAGAAAAATTGGCTATCTGCAATACTTTTAGAGATAATTCACATTTACTCATTTTGAGTAGGTGAATAATTAGCTATGGGTCTGAAACTTCACCAAGTGAAAGCTCTGCCAAAAGTAGGTGAATGAGTTATTTGAGAAAAATTGGCTATCTGCAATACTTTTAGAGATAATTCGCATTTACTCATTTTGAGTAGGTGAGTAATTAGCTATGGGTCTGAAACTTCACCAAGTGAAAGCTCTCCCAAAAGTAGGTGAATGAGTTATTTGAGAAAAATTGGCTATCTGCAATACTTTTAGAGATAATTCGCATTTACTCATTTTGAGTAGGTGAGTAATTAGCTATGGGTCTGAAACTTCACCAAGTGAAAGCTCTCCCAAAAGTAGATGAATGATTAATTTGAGAAAAATTGGCTATCTGCAATACTTTTAAAGATAATTCGCATTTACTCATTTTGAGTAGGTGAGTAATTAGCTATGGGTCTGAAACTTCACAGAGTGAAAGCTCTCCCAAAAGTAGGTGAATGAGTTATTTGAGAAAAATTGGCTATCTGCAATACTTTTAGAGATAATTCGCATTTACTCATTTTGAGTAGGTGAGTAATTAGCTATGGGTCTGAAACTTCACCAAGTGAGAGCTATCCCAAAAGTAGGTGAATGAGTTATTTGAGAAAAATTGGCTATCTGCAATACTTTTAGAGATAATTCGCATTTACTCATTTTCAGTAGGTGAGTAATTAGCTATGGGTCTGAAACTTCACCATGTGAAAGCTCTTCCAAAAGTAGGTGAGTTATTTGAGAAAAATTGGCTATCTGCAA
This sequence comes from Sabellastarte sp. h YS-2021, assembly GCA_964017235.1. NCBI lineage: Eukaryota > Metazoa > Annelida > Polychaeta > Sabellida > Sabellidae > Sabellastarte > Sabellastarte sp. h YS-2021. The sequence goes on from OZ024928.1 coordinate 23,353,094, forward strand.
TACTTTTAGAGATAATTCGCATTTACTCATTTTGAGTAGGTGAGTAATTAGCTATGGGTCTGAAACTTCACAGAGTGAAAGCTCTCCCAAAAGTAGGTGAATGAGTTATTTGAGAAAAATTGGCTATCTGCAATACTTTTAGAGATAATTCGCATTTACTCATTTTGAGTAGGTGAGTAATTAGCTATGGGTCTGAAACTTCACCAAGTGAAAGCTCTCCCAAAAGTAGGCCAATGATTAATTTGACAAAAATTGGCTATCTGCAATACTTTTAGAGATAATTCGCATTTACTCATTTTGAGTAGGTGAGTAATTAGCTATGGGTCTGAAACTTCACCAAGTGAAAGCTCTCCCAAAAGTAGGTGAATGAGTTATTTGAGAAAAATTGGCTAGCTGCAATACTTTTAGAGATAATTCGCATTTACTCATTTTGAGTAGGTGAGTAATTAGCTATGGGTCTGAAACTTCACCAAGTGAAAGCTCTCCCAAAAGTAGGTGAATGATTTATTTGAGAAAAATTGGCTATCTGCAATACTTTTAGAGATAATTCGCATTTACTCATTTTGAGTAGGTGAGTAATTAGCTATGGGTCTGAAACTTCACCATGTGAAAGCTCTCCCACAAGTAGATGAATGAGTTATTTGATAAAAATTGGGTATCCGCAATACTTTTACAGATAATTAGCATTTACTCATTTTGAGTAGGTAAATAATTAGCTATGGGTCTGAAACTTCACCATGTGAAAGCTCTCCCAAAAGTAGGTGAATGAGTTATTTGAGAAAAATTGGCTATCTGCAATACTTTTAGAGATAATTCGCATTTACTCATTTTGAGTAGGTGAGTAATTAGCTATGGGTCTGAAACTTCACCATGTGAAAGCTCTTCCAAAAGTAGGTGAATGAGTTATTTGAGAAAAATTGGCTATCTGCAATACTTTTAAGAGATAATTCGCATTTACTCATTTTGAGTAGGTGAGTAAAATGGCCGCCATTTTTGGCAAGACAAAATTTTTTTGAAAATTGGCATGGCTACTCTGCAGAGATACCCTGTGGGTCAAAAATTTCGTCGAAATCACTCTATCTAGCACGGTTTTCGAGATATAAGCATTTTTGTGTTTTGCAATTTTGCGAAAAATTCGAAAATTCAAAATGGCAGCCATTTTTGGTGAGAAATTTTTTGTTTGAAAATTGGCATGGCTACTCTGCAGATATACCCTGTGTATCAAAAATTTCGTCGAAATCGCTCTATCTTGCAGGATTTTCGAGATATAAGCATTTTTATGTTTTGCAATTTTTGCGAAAAATTCGAAAATTCAAAATGGCCACCATTTTTGGCGAGACAAAAATTTTTTCAAAATTGGGATAACTACTGTGCAGAGATACCCTGTGGGTCAAAAATTTCGCCGAAATCGCTCTATCTAGCACGGTTTTCGAGATATAAGCATTTTTGTGTTTTGCAATATTTGCGAAAATTTCGAAAATTCAAAATGGCCGCCATTTTGGACGAGACAAAATTTTTTTGAAAATTGGGAAAACTACTCCGCAGAGATACCCTGTGGGTCAAAAATTTCGTCGAAATCGCTCTATCTAGCACGGTTTTCGAGATATAAGCATTTTTGTGTTTTGCAATTTTTACGAAAATTTCGAAAATTCAAAATGACCGCCATTTTTGGCGAGACAAAAATTTTTTGAAAATTGGGAAAAGTACTCCGCAGAGATACCCTGCGGGTCAAAAATTTTGTCGAAATTGCTCTATCTAGCACGGTTTTTGAGATATAAGCATTTTTGTGTTTTGCAATTTTTGCGAAAATTTTGAAAATTCAAAATGGCCGCCATTTTGGACGAGACAAAAATTTTTTGAAAATTGGGAAAACTACTCCGCAGAGATACCCTGTGGGTCAAAAATTTCGTCGAAATCGCTCTATCTAGTACGGTTTTCGAGATATAAGCATTTTTGTGTTTTCCTTATTTGGAAAATTCGTAATGATTAATTAATCATTAATTACTCGGCCATTTCTTGACCAATCAATGCCAAAATCTAATGATTTCCAGATTTTAATAGAATGAATGTATTTGCCAAGTTTCAGGTGAATTGATAAAATTCCTTTCAAGTTATCATCCGGACAAGCTTCCCCATCGAAAAAAGACATTTTTGGTCATGTGACCTCTCTGATTGGTTGAAATGTCACTGCAGCATATTCAAAAAAATTCCCCAAGGCTACTGCCTAAACCTGCCAAATTTGAAAAGAATCCGCCTAACGGTTACAGAGTTATAAGGAAAACAAAATGCGGAGCCGGCGGAGCCGGCGGAGCCTGAAGCTCTCCCATACACAAACAAGCGTCCCTTGCGGGACGCTTAACAAGCAATCAGTGCCTGAGAATGGGCTCTGTGTCAGCTGACTGTGTGTTTTGAGTTTCAGAGTAGATGACAAAAGAAAAGGACACAAAAGTTGTGCCCTGGAACTGATATTCAGAAGGAAAGTAACAAGGTAACTGTTAAGGTGTAAAAAGTAGGTTAAAAACATGTCTAAAGAAAATACTGCAAATGCAATAGTTTTCAAGTTACAACTGATTAACTCAACAGTGAAAATCTAAAAGTAGCTATTGCTCAGCTATTCCATGAGCTACAGGTCTACAATTTCACTATGTTATAGCTGACCCATAAGTGTGTGAACAGCATATTTAAACAGATTACTCTAAATGCAATAGTTTTCAAGTTACATCTGATTTACTCAACAGTGAGAAAACCTGAAAGTAGCTATTGCTCAGCTATGTCATGACATACAGGTCTGCAAATTCATTATGTTTTAGCTGACCCAAAAGTAGGTGAACAACATATTTATAGAAATTACTTAAAATATTTTTCAAGTTACAAGTGATTTACTCAACAGTGAGAACCTGTGAATAGCTATTACACAGCTATGCCATGAGTTACATGTCTGCAATTTTACAATGTTATAGCTAATTCATAAGCAGATGAATTATGAATAACATATTTAAACAAAATTCTCTAAATGCAATAGTTTTCAAGTTACAACTGAGAAGTCAGCTAAAAAAATCAATGAAATTAATTCTGGTGAATTTTATTTATATTTTACTGAATACTATTTAAGGAACAAATCAAACATAAAAATAATAAACAGACACAAACAAATGCATTATTTCAGTGCCTAAAAATGACTGATTTTTTATGGGAGTTGGGCTTAACCTCCTTTTAATCACATTGCATTGGTCAGACCACATTGTATAGGTCAGATCACATTATACAGGTCAGATCACACTGTACAGGTCAGATTACATTGTATAGGTCAGATCACACTGTATAGGTCAAGTTACATTATACAGGTCAAGTCATAACACTTAGTGAAATGCAGAAAGGAAAGCAGTGTACACTGGTTAGTCAAGATTCTGCACAGAAAACCATCGGGCACCAGCAAGCAATTTCCAATGTTACCACTTTAGGTCAGACTGGGAATCAAACCAAGGGCTTGACAGTTGGGAGGCAAGTGTACTGAACTGTTATGCCACTGAACCTCATCAGCAGTGACAAAGACATTACCATAATGTTTAATATACATATTAGGGACATTTTGTCAAAACATATTTTATTTTGCAATTATTTGGGATGGGTTACCTAAATCTGCACAAAATAAATATACAGCTTTTTAAAATTTTAATTTTTGAATCTTACTTTCTCTTTATTTCAGTCCAGAAATACTAGATATATGAGTTTTTGAGCCAGTAATAATACACTACTCTTTGTTATTTGCATTCTAAATCTGGTCATGGAAAAATATGGCAATATCAGTTAAATTTTCCCCTCTGATGCTATGCTTACCCTGTTTGTCCTTGAACTCCCACCAGTAACCTTTAGATGGATGGTACTGGTGAAAACTCTGGGCTTCTACAAAGCTAGACTGGATACTGTGCATACAATTCAGCTGAAAAACAGAAACAATGTGTTAAACGTACAAATCAAACTCATAATGAACTTTTTCTCTTGGGGAAGGCTCCACACTTTCACAAAGACTGACCCAATACTAAATAACATACTACCCACAAGAAACAAGCATGTTCTAAAAATACCTTCTCTCAAATGGGGCATTTATGACTCATGTCAATCTACATGCTGAATTGAATTACTTATCATTGGTGTTGGTATCGAATCACAATACATATATCAATATATCAAACTATATTTTTGCCTTCCATATCAATAATAAAATAGAAACATTCCTTCTCATCTTTTAATAGTTTATCATTAACACAAATACGGCAGTTCAACTTTAATCAAAACAGCAGAACTGCATCTATCAAGAACAATGTTCTGATACTGCTGGTCTACCTTACAGTATCGATATCAGCGAGTTCAGCTTGAGTTGATAAACATTTCAATACTGATAAACTGTTAAACATTATCAAACACCAGATAATCATAGCAATCAGTTATGCCTCATATACTTTGAGATCTGGTTCTGAGCATACTTTCTACTGCAATGATTCAGTTTCGGCTTCTCAACAGTTCAGATGTCCAAATCAACAAACCTATGTCACACAAACTATTATAAGAAAATAATGTTACTCAGATTTTATTTATGGCTTTTAAATAGAATTAAAAATGAAAAAAATGACAGTAATTAAACCAGAAGATATAACATTATTTTCCATGTTTGAAGCTGTAGCAAATTTAGCGTACTACAACTGTACAAATACATTTATATGGCTGGTGAATCAATCATACACATTAAGGGGCTATCAACGCAACAACTTATATTTAGTTGGTGTAGTCCACGCTAGGTGGCTTGTGTAGATGCATATATTCGTTGCTAAGCACGGACTTCCTCGCAGTATTTACAAATATGTTTATCTACGTCACACAGCAAGTCTAGTATGTTTACTACACTTGTCCTTTTATATTTAGAGTATCTATATTTTAATCAACACGCAAGAAAAAAACACACACACACATATTTCGGCTTGCTTTGCAAAGTTGCAGTGATTGGACAGGTTATGTTTTTACACTGTCTGTAATATAACAGCTACAGAGTGAAGAAAGAGGCAATTTATAACTGTCAACTGAAAGCCACATGTACTTATTTACCTTCATAGGACAAGGGATTTTTTTTTACACGTAATTGGACTGTTTTGCTTGCATCAGTTAGATTCTATGATTTGTTTCCTGTTTTTCATTTATCTTATAATTTCACTACCAATGTTTCTCTTTAAGATACAGCTACCAGTAATTTCAAAAATAAATTTATAAATTAATATGCTCTCCCCAGCCATCAGTACTGGCAGATATTGCTCCCTTAGCAACAGAGACATACCAGTCTATAGAGACATAAAAAAATACTTAGAAGTTATATATGAGGACACTGTGGATGCCACATTCGTAGAAATACACGAGCATTGTTTTGAATTAATTACATTTTAAAAAAATACTTCCACAAACATTTAACTAACAAATATGAAACAGTGATTCAAACCAGTAGTCTTCGTTTATCAAAAAATTACAATATAAAAATGCCACTTTAAATGTAACAAGATGGCCACCAAAAGTGGCGAAAATTGAAATTTTTGCCCTTTGCATGGGACACTCTTGCAATACCCTGTGGGTCGAAAATTCGCTCGAAATCGCTCGATCTCTTACGGTTTTCGAGATATTTGTGATTTTTCACATTTTCACTAAAAGTAGCAATAAAATAGCGATTACTCACTTGTATATTGAGTAACAGTTGTGAAAATTTAAATATATTACAGTTCACAAAAAGTAGATGAACAACATATTTGACAGAAATTGTGTAGCTGCAATACTTTTGAAGATATAAACCATTTACTCATTATGGTTATCATTAAAAATTGACAAAGTACCTATTACTCACTTAGCTATTGAGATAGACACCCAAGTTACTCACCATGTTGTAGCTATGGAAAAAGTAGCTGAATAACATATTTTAACAAAATGCTCTAAATGCAATAGTTTTTAAGTTATAAATGATTTAGTATTGAGTAAGAACCTCAAAGTACCTATTACTTAGCTATGCAATGAGCCACAGGTCTGGAATTTGACTATGTTACAGCTGACCCTAAAATAGGTGAATAACATCAGAACTAAATATTCTAAATGCAATAGTTTTGAAGTTATAAGTGATTTACTCAACAGTGATAACCTAAAAGTAGCTATTACTCAGCTATGCCATGAGCTACAGGTCTGAAATTTTACTATGTTATAGCTGACCCAAAAGTAGCTGAATAACATATTTATACAAAATTCTCTAAATGCAATAGTTTTTAAGTTACACGTGATTTTACTCATGATGGAAGTTACTGAAAAGTCCAAAAGTAGCTATTACTCACTTAGCTATTGAGATAGACACCCAAGTTACTCACCATGTTGTAGCTATGGAAAAAGTAACTGAATAACATATTTTAACAAAATGCTCTAAATGCAATACTTTTCAAGTTATAAATGATTTAGTGTTGAGTAAGAACCTCAAAGTAGCCATTACTCAGCTATGCAATGAGCCACAGGTCTGGAATTTTACTATGTTATAGCTGACCCTAAAATAGGCGAATAACATAAGAAACTAAATACTGTACATGCAATACTTTTCAAGTTGTAAGTGATTTACTCAACAGTGATAACCTAAAAGTAGCTATTACTCAGCTATGCCATGAGCTACAGGTCTGAAATTTTACTATGTTATAGCTGACCCAAAAGTAGCTGAATAACATATTTACACAAAATTCTCTAAATGCAATAGTTTTTAAGTTACAGGTGATTTTACTCATGATGGAAGTTACTGAAAAGTCCAAAAGTAGCTATTACTCACTTAGCTATTGAGATAGACACCCAAGTTACTCACCATGTTGTAGCTATGGAAAAAGTAACTGAATAACATATTTTAACAAAATGCTCTAAATGCAATACTTTTCAAGTTATAACTGATTTAGTGTTGAGTAAGAACCTCAAAGTAGCTATTACTCAGCTATGCAATGAGCCACAGGTCTGGAATTTTACTATGTTATAGCTGACCCTAAAACAGGTGAATAACATAAGAAACTAAATACTCTACATGCAATACTTTTCAAGTTGTAAGTGATTTACTCAACAGTGATAACCTAAAAGTAGCTATTACTCAGCTATGCCATGAGCTACAGGTCTGAAATTTTACTATGTTATAGCTGACCCAAAAGTAGCTGAATAACATATTTATACAAAATTCTCTAAATGCAATAGTTTTTAAGTTACACGTGATTTTACTCATGATGGAAGTTACTGAAAAGTCCAAAAGTAGCTATTACTCACTTAGCTATTGAGATAGACACCCAAGTTACTCACCATGTTGTAGCTATGGAAAAAGTAACTGAATAACATATTTTAACAAAATGCTCTAAATGCAATACTTTTCAAGTTATAAATGATTTAGTGTTGAGTAAGAACCTCAAAGTAGCCATTACTCAGCTATGCAATGAGCCACAGGTCTGGAATTTTACTATGTTATAGCTGACCCTAAAATAGGCGAATAACATAAGAAACTAAATACTGTACATGCAATACTTTTCAAGTTGTAAGTGATTTACTCAACAGTGATAACCTAAAAGTAGCTATTACTCAACTATGCCATGAGCTACAGGTCTGAAATTTTACTATGTTATAGCTGACCCAAAAGTAGCTGAATAACATATTTACACAAAATTCTCTAAATGCAATAGTTTTTAAGTTACAGGTGATTTTACTCATGATGGAAGTTACTGAAAAGTCCAAAAGTAGCTATTACTCACTTAGCTATTGAGATAGACACCCAAGTTACTCACCATGTTGTAGCTATGGAAAAAGTAGCTGAATAACATATTTTAACAAAATGCTCTAAATGCAATACTTTTCAAGTTATAACTGATTTAGTGTTGAGTAAGAACCTCAAAGTAGCTATTACTCAGCTATGCAATGAGCCACAGGTCTGGAATTTTACTATGTTATAGCTGACCCTAAAATAGGTGAATAACATAAGAAACTAAATACTCTACATGCAATACTTTTCAAGTTGTAAGTGATTTACTCAACAGTGATAACCTAAAAGTAGCTATTACTCAGCTATGCCATGAGCTACAGGTCTGAAATTTTACTATGTTATAGCTGACCCAAAAGTAGCTGAATAACATATTTACACAAAATTCTCTAAATGCAATAGTTTTTAAGTTACAGGTGACTTTACTCATGATGGAAGTTACTGAAAAGTCCAAAAGTAGCTATTACTCACTTAGCTATTGAGATAGACACCCAAGTTACTCACCATGTTGTAGCTATGGAAAAAGTAGCTGAATAACATATTTTAACAAAATGCTCTAAATGCAATACTTTTCAAGTTATAATTGATTTAGTGCATGATTTCATTAATTTTAAAGTATTAAAAATTATTTTAAAAATTCATAAAAAAATAATTAAGAAAGATCCAGGTCTGACACTCACACAAGGGAATCTACTTATGACCTAGTACATATGTGCAAAATATCACACAAATCCCTGCAATAGTCACTGAGAAAATTGTGATAAAGTGTTAACATTTTCATACTTGGGGTGGGGGGTACCTCCCTTATAATGGCTCTAGCAAACAGACGAACGAACAGATCTGCATGCCTTGAACAATTTTTCATGCTAGGTAGATAAGCTATCTTTTAAAAAAAACAGCATGTCTCTGGGCCTTGTAGTTTCGTCGGAGAAGTCACGCGTACGTACACGCCGCAGAGTGATGCCATACTGCCAGCTGACTGACAAGTCAGCTGACATAAAAATGAATTCATTCAAAAGTTAGCCCAGAAAATTACATTTACATGCACATGTTAAACAGAAGTGTTGATCTTGTCTTGTATGCATTTTTTGTCACGTTTAAAAAGCATGTCTCTTTTTGAGGTGACCAAAGTTAGAGCACTTTCACTGCATCTTGTGAACATTTTTATTGCACCATTTTATTAAATGTTACAAAAATAATTTAAAACTAGAAATAGGCCGCCCTGTTGATAGTAGATGCGAATAGAAACAGGATAGCATAGAAGAACACACATTATCATGTGTAATGTCCACCCATGAACCTTTTGCCCAAATTGTACAGTAGTCTTACAAGACCCTGTTTCATTTGTAAAATATATCAATGATGCTTAAATATTTGATAGTGTAGATGTAATTTATTTCAGCTTCATGCCTTTTTGCATTGGTTGGGTTGAAAATTTTGACGAAATCACTCTATCTTGCACGGTTAAGAAGATAGAAGCCAATTCCTGTTTTTCTATTTTTGGCAAAAATTTGAAAATTCAAAATGGCCGCCATTATTGGGAAAAGGAAATTTTTTTGAAAATTGCCAAGAGTACATTTCTTAGATACCCTATGGGTCGAAAATTTCAACAAAATAACTCTATTTTGCACGGTTAAGGCCAGTTTGTGTTTTTCCATTTTGGGCAAAAATTCGAAAATTCAAAATGGCTGCCATTTTTGGGGAGGGGAAAATTTTTTGAAAATTGCAAAGATTACATTCCTTAGATACCCTGTGGGTTGAAAATTTCGACGAAATCGCTCTATCTCGCATGGTTAAGGAGATAGAAGCAAATTTGTGTTTTGCCATTTTTGGCAAAAATTTGAAAATTCAAAATGGCCGCCATTTTAGGGGAGGGGAAAATTTTTTGAAAATTGCAAATATTACATTCCTTAGATACCCTGTGGGTCGAAAATTTCGATGAAATCGCTCTATCTCGCACGGTTAAGGAGATAGAAGCAAATTTGTGTTTTGCCATTTTTGGCAAAAATTCGAAAATTCAAAATGGCCGCCATTTTTGGGGAGGGGAAAATTTTTGGAAAATTGCAAAGATTGCATTCCTTAGATACCCTGTGGGTCGAAAATTTCGACGAAATCGCTCTATCTCGCACGGTTAAGGAGATAGAAGCAAATTTGTGTTTTGCAATTTTTGGCAAAAATTCGAAAATTCAAAATGGCCGCCATTTTTGGGGAGGGGAAAATTTTTTGAAAATTGCAAAGATTACATTCCTTAGATACCCTGTGGGTCGAAAATTTCGACGAAATCGCTCTATCTCGCACGGTTAAGGAGATAGAAGCAAATTTGTGTTTTGCCATTTTTGGCAAAAATTCGAAAATTCAAAATGGCCGCCATTTTTGGGGAGGGGAAAATATTTTGAAAATTGCAAAGATTGCATTGCTTAGATACCCTGTGCGTCGAAAATTTTGCCGAAATCGCTCTATCTCGCACGGTTAAGGAGATAGAAGCAAATTAGTGTTTTGCCATTTTTGGCAAAAATTCGAAAATTCAAAATGGCCGCCATTTTTGGGGAGGGGAAAATTTTTGGAAAATTGCAAAGATTGCATTCCTTAGATCCCCTGTGGGTCGAAAATTTTGCCGAAATCGCTCTATCTCGCACGGTTAAGGAGATAGAAGCAAATTTGTGTTTTGCCATTTTTGGCAAAAATTCGAAAATTCAAAATGGCCGCCATTTTTGGGGAGGGGAAATTTTTTTGAAAATTGCAAATATTACATTCCTTAGATACCCTGTGGGTCGAAAATTTCGACGAAATCGCTCTATCTCGCACGGTTAAGGAGATAGAAGCAAATTTGTGTTTTGCCATTTTTGGCAAAAATTCGAAAATTCAAAATGGCCGCCATTTTTGGGGAGGGGAAAATTTTTGGAAAATTGCAAAGATTGCATTCCTTAAATACCCTGTGGGTCGAAAATTTCGACGAAATCGCTCTATCTCGCACGGTTAAGGAGATAGAAGCAAATTTGTGTTTTGCCATTTTTGGCAAAAATTCGAAAATTCAAAATGGCCGCCATTTTTGGGGAGGGGAAAATTTTTTGAAAATTGCAAATATTACATTCCTTAGATACCCTGTGGGTCGAAAATTTCGATGAAATCGCTCTATCTCGCACGGTTAAGGAGATAGAAGCAAATTTGTGTTTTGCCATTTTTGGCAAAAATTCAAAAATTCAAAATGGCCGCCATTTTTGGGGAGGGGAAAATATTTTGAAAATTGCAAAGATTGCATTGGTTAGATACCCTGTGTGTCGAAAATTTTGCCGAAATCGCTCTATCTCGCACGGTTAAGGAGATAGAAGCAAATTTGTGTTTTGCCATTTTTGGCAAAAATTCGAAAATTCAAAATGGCCGCCATTTTTGGGGAGGGGAAATTTTTTTGAAAATTGCAAATATTACATTCCTTAGATACCCTGTGGGTCGAAAATTTCGATGAAATCGCTCTATCTCGCACGGTTAAGGAGATAGAAGCAAATTTGTGTTTTGCCATTTTTGGCAAAAATTCGAAAATTCAAAATGGCCGCCATTTTTGGGGAGGGGAAAATTTTTGGAAAATTGCAAAGATTGCATTGCTTAGATACCCTGTGGGTCGAAAATTTCGACGAAATCGCTCTATCTCGCACGGTTAAGGAGATAGAAGCAAATTTGTGTTTTGCCATTTTTGGCAAAAATTCGAAAATTCAAAATGGCCGCCATTTTTGGGGAGGGGAAAATTTTTTGAAAATTGCAAAGATTGCATTCCTTAGATACCCTGTGGGTCGAAAATTTCGACGAAATCGCTCTATCTCGCACGGTTAAGGAGATAGAAGCAAATTTGTGTTTTGCCATTTTTGGCAAAAATTCGAAAATTCAAAATGGCCGCCATTTTTGGGGAGGGGAAAATATTTTGAAAATTGCAAAGATTGCATTGCTTAGATACCCTGTGCGTCTAAAATTTTGCCGAAATCGCTCTATCTCGCACGGTTAAGGAGATAGAAGCAAATTAGTGTTTTGCCATTTTTGGCAAAAATTCGAAAATTCAAAATGGCCGCCATTTTTGGGGAGGGGAAAATTTTTGGAAAATTGCAAAGATTGCATTCCTTAGATCCCCTGTGGGTCGAAAATTTTGCCGAAATCGCTCTATCTCGCACGGTTAAGGAGATAGAAGCAAATTTGTGTTTTGCCATTTTTGGCAAAAATTCGAAAATTCAAAATGGCCGCCATTTTTGGGGAGGGGAAATTTTTTTGAAAATTGCAAATATTACATTCCTTAGATACCCTGTGGGTCGAAAATTTCGACGAAATCGCTCTATCTCGCACGGTTAAGGAGATAGAAGCAAATTTGTGTTTTGCCATTTTTGGCAAAAATTCGAAAATTCAAAATGGCCGCCATTTTTGGGGAGGGGAAAATTTTTGGAAAATTGCAAAGATTGCATTCCTTAGATACCCTGTGGGTCGAAAATTTCGACGAAATCGCTCTATCTCGCACGGTTAAGGAGATAGAAGCAAATTTGTGTTTTGCCATTTTTGGCAAAAATTCGAAAATTCAAAATGGCCGCCATTTTTGGGGAGGGGAAAATTTTTGGAAAATTGCAAAGATTGCATTCCTTAGATACCCTGTGGGTCGAAAATTTCGACGAAATCGCTCTATCTCGCACGGTTAAGGAGATAGAAGCAAATTTGTGTTTTGCCATTTTTGGCAAAAATTCAAAATGGCCGCCATTTTTGGGGAGGGGAAAATATTTTGAAAATTGCAAAGATTGCATTGCTTAGATACCCTGTGTGTCGAAAATTTTGCCGAAATCGCTCTATCTCGCACGGTTAAGGAGATAGAAGCAAATTAGTGTTTTGCCATTTTTGGCAAAAATTCGAAAATTCAAAATGGCCGCCATTTTTGGGGAGGGGAAAATTTTTGGAAAATTGCAAAGATTGCATTCCTTAGATCTCCTGTGGATCGAAAATTTTGCCGAAATCGCTCTATCTCGCACGGTTAAGGAGATAGAAGCAAATTTGTGTTTTGCCATTTTTGGCAAAAATTCGAAAATTCAAAATGGCCGCCATTTTTGGGGAGGGGAAATTTTTTTGAAAATTGCAAATATTACATTCCTTAGATACCCTGTGGGTCGAAAATTTCGACGAAATCGCTCTATCTCGCACGGTTAAGGAGATAGAAGCAAATTTGTGTTTTGCCATTTTTGGCAAAAATTCGAAAATTCAAAATGGCCGCCATTTTTGGGGAGGGGAAAATTTTTTGAAAATTGCAAAGAGTACACTCCTCAGATACCCTGCGGGTCGAAAATTTTGCCGAAATCGCTCTATCTCGCACGGTTAAGGAGATAGAAGCAAATTACTCAAAAGTAGTACTGAAAATACACAATGAAGTACCTAAATGGCTATTACTCATGTACTGACAAAGCTATCAGTCCCAAATGCAATACCAAGCGAGCTATGGACATAACAATCTTGTATTCAAAATTGTAGTAAAATATCTTTAATTATTTTGGCTTAAATGCACGGAAACCAATGGGTACTGAAAATAGCTGTACTTAAGTATTACTCAGTAAGCAAAAGAGGTACAACAGCCAAAAGCAATCCCAAGCAAGCTACTGACCCAATAAGCCTGCATACCAAATTTGGTGACAATAGCTCTAATACTTTTCCTTTAAATGAGCGGAAACCATGCGTGACGCCGGACATCGGACGCCGGACGCCGGACATCGGACATCGGACGGCGAAAAAAGCAAAAATAATATATCCACCCCCCAGGGGGGTGGACATAACAAGCTACTCTTTTAGTAGTTAGTTTCTTTTTAAACAATTTGTGAACAGCCAAAAAAAGCAAGAGTCATTAAATTCAGTAAGTTTAAGTTTATAAACTTTCACACTGTGGAAAATAGGTGGCTGTCTCCGAGGAAAGGTTTCTCCACTGCATGAAATATGCTGCTACGTTGATAGCCCCTTAAAAGTAAGTGTGTAAACAGAAAACCGGATTGTCCGGTTGTCATTTGGTTATAAGACGCATACAAACAACCTACAAAATAATGCTCCATTTGATTGTCAGTTTCAACAGATTTAAATCAACTATTAAATTAAAATAATGCACATAGACACAAATATACACAAAATATAAACTAAAAGCTTTTTTCAAAATATCTCCCTCATTCCATACCTTATATTACATACACACAATTGTGACTGGTTGACTTTATTATTACCTTGTTAACTGCGGGAAAACCCCTACAGAATTTTCTGTTTACTTTATATTTTTGCATTTACACTTAGTTCTGTGATTTTTATGACAAAATGTATCATATTTTCATATAATATTATTTGAGTCAGTATTTTATAACTACAAAAAGGCCGCATAGAAATTATTTAACATACTTAAATGACGCTTGACCACAACTGGAAATTTCTATTTTTTGTTCTGTTTTCGTTCAATGACAATCACTTACAGAATTTATAAATCAAGATATTTTAATTTCCCATTGCACTGCCTTTGCACTGAGCCATTACTTTTGAATAGTTTCGAGGCAAGTTAACATGATGCCCAAAACTTCTATGGTATTGATACAGTCCATCGCGACTTGAAGTCTCAAACTATATCTCGCATTACTATACATATAGGTGTCTGCTTTATTGCTCAACTTACCATGCGTGAGTTGATGACAGAGCTGAGATCTGGGGCTTGGTACACCACACCAGCAATGATATAGTAATCTGCCAGAGGTACCACTGAAATGCAAATATATCAAGACTTAATACAGTAGAACCTCTATTATCCGACCCTGTTTGGGGAGTCACAATTAGATCAGATAATAAAAAAGGTTAGGTAATAGAAAGGCTAAAATAACAGGTTTAAATGGAGTTGTGAGAGAGGTTTTGTGGCTGGATAATTGAAAATTCGGATAATATAGGAATAACCCCTGACCAAAACACGGAATACGCAGACTTTTACCATGGTGTGATGTTATAAGCCCCGAAAGCAAAGCGTATACCATGGTTTTGGCGGGGGTTATTCCTATTCTAACATGACAAATTATTTTAAGATAAATAATTATTGCAAATTTTACTGTAAAACGTTCAGTGTTACGACAGCCATAATGAGCGATAATAGGGAGTGACAGGGTTATACTGTATTTTACCGGTGAAGTATTTCGCTGTTTAGCCAATCAGAATCGAGGACACATCCATGTCTTGTTAAAATAGAGGGTTACATAATAGAGGCTTTACCGTATTATCATTACAACACTAAAACTAAAAAGTAATAAGTGCGCTCATTTGCTCTATTTTTGGAGTTTCTCATAAATTTGCAATTTCTAAGATACCATCCAAAGTGTCTCATCTTATTCAGTGAATTTTAAAATGACACATTTCAACAGGTTTTTTCAGACAAAAGTTTAAGAAGACTATCTCTGTTCGCTCTATATAAATACTTTTTTTCAACATTACTATTTCACACACACCTAATACTATGGTATCTTTTCATGATAAAATACTAATAAAGAACACCACCAAACTTATGATACATTTAGTGTTCAATTTGTTTCTTCATCATAAAATCTATTGCATGCTCCATCTCACCTTGGGATTGGCTGTGTCTTTCTTGTTTCCTAATAACATACAAGATTGGTTCCTGAACATGAAGTAACACATACTCCACGCCAGTCATGTTGCTGAAAATAGATACCTTTCTGTGAAACCATTTTAGCTGACCAGTTTCCTTGATATTAGAACTAAACACCAAACTTAGTCAAAATTTGAATTGAATTTTATGTTTTGAAATTACTAATTGGAACATAATATATATTTAATTTAATACAATGATACCTCAGTGATTTTCTCTGTGTCACAAACACAAAAATTTGTAAATTTTAATTACTTAAATGTAGCTTTTATAAGCTACAAGCTTACCATGTGGGACTTAATGCTGTTCTCGGGTTGCCACACCCGGGGCCAACGTCTTAGAAAAAAAGACAGTTCTTGTTAGCCACCGGATACACTGCTAGTTGTCGTCACATGATAACCTCTGACCTCTCGCCCTACTTTCTCGTTGAAATTTTCTAAAACCTACCCCTCAGCTGTAAACAGCGGGGAGGCAGGGTGGGACTCTTCTAAGTCCCACATGGTAAGCTTGTAGCTTATAAAAGCTACATTTAAGTAATTAAAATTTACAATTTTATTACGCTACAATAGCTTACCATGTGGGACTTAATGCTGAATTCAACCGCCCGGTGGCGGGATTACAGCTGAGACTGGAAGGTATGTCATTTTTTCTAAGATTTTGAATTAATATTGTAACGTTTCCGGTTGGTGTTAACCACTAGAACGTTAGTTGTGTGTTAATGTTAACTGGTTTGTATGGTAGTGTGTTAAGTAGTGTGTCCAAGAATCAAATCATCAGGTAAGTTTCAAATCAATCACCCAATCTACACAGTACAGTCAAGATTCTCTGCTTATTGTAATCTTAACCAGCTCGCCACAGGTAAGATAATTAGTCAAAGTACCTGCTCATCACAGGTAAGGTTTGCTTGTTTAAGTACCTGCTCACCACAGGTAAGAGATCAGTCAATCAAATAAGTTGCAGAGAAATCCCTATGCATGTACCTCAATTCGATCATAAGTCAGTCTCACTCATGCATTCCAACAAAATAACTTAAAAAGAATTGCAAAACAAATAACAACTTTATTTGGCTCATGCCAAACTAGCATATTCAATAAATAACAATACAAGTAATTCCTAAAATCAACTACGGTGCACTAATAAAATCAAATGCAACCTGCACCTTAAAGCTAAACTTCAATACTGTAAATACAGTCAATACAGTAAATAGTGTCAATACACTCAACACAGTAAATACAGTTAATTCAGTCACTAATGTTAATACAGTCAAACATGTCAATACAGTTAACACTGTCAATACCGTAAATACAGTCAGCACAGTCGATACTCAAAGAGTTTCAAGACTAATATTCACATTTAATAAGAATGTGTGCAATTCATTAGTATTCCACATACTAATAGTCAAAATATACACACCAAATATCATAAGAGCAAAAAGTCACACACTAGTATTCAAAATCATATGACATCCAGTCAGACTGTGTGCAATTCATAAGCATTTGATATGCCAACAGTCAAAAATATGCACATCAAATGTCCAAGTACATCAGTAACACACAGTATTCAAATATCAATGTGTGACATTCAATCAGACTGTGTGCAATTCATAAGCATTTGATATGCCAACAGTCAAAAATATGCACATCAAATGTCCCAAGTACATCAGCAACACACAGTATTCAAATATCAATGTGTGACATTCAATCAGACTGTGTGCAATTCGTAAGCATTTGATATGCCAACAGTCAAAAATATGCACATCAAATGTCCCAAGTACATCAGTAATACACAGTATTCAAATATCAATGTGTGACATTCAATTTCAAAAGCACATGTAACACACACCAAATTATTAGCAATTGTATCAGTGTGTAAGTACCAATATGTTTAAACAAAATGTATAAAGTATACTGTCACACACAGGTATTAACAGTCAAAAAAGTCAGTGTGTAACCAATAAAATGCTCAGTGCAATGAAAAATGTCACTGAGAAATAGCCAATAAATGTGCACCCCTTATCTGTCTACATAAGTGGTATAATCACAATATTTAAATCAATTATCAATGTGTATGAATGTGTATTCACAGCATGTACATGGGTTTTCAGTGATTTATAATGTGTGCATTTCAAAAGAAAGATTACATTTTTAAGTTGACAATAAGTACAGCTCAGCTCAAATTAAATATGTTACACTGGAGTCAATGGGTTAATTCTATCTCTTCATATATACTACTTCACTACTATGTTTCCAAATATGGAAATGCCAGTGAATGAGTGAGTACAACTTCACTACTGTTTTTCCAAATATAGAACTGTCACTGCTGATCAATGGGTTGTAGGAAGGGTTTTCATTGGCACAGAGCCAGACATGATTATTGATTAGTAGACAGTGTTAGTAAGTAAGAGGTCATAGGTCAGATGGAATGCTTGTGTGAAGGATTTTTATTGGCTCAGAGCCAGACAGGATTATTGATTAACAGGCAGTGTTAGAAAAGTATGACGTCATAGGTAATTCCCTCAACACACATGGTGGCAGTTAGTTGGAGGATTTCTGTGCAATTATCAGATTTTTTGTGCTAAAGTATTAATTGTTATCAACTATAAAGTGTGGGATAATGAGTTTAAATATGTATGGAAGCTGTATTCACTGTCAACTTTTGTCTAAATGGAATATATTAGCATTAAATGTGCGCACATTGTTTGTGGTAACTGACCTTTTTCAGTCAGTGATTGGCGCACATGTGAGATTTGTACATGCGCACAGCAAGATCAATAATGCGCTACTTCACACTGGTGTTTGCGCACAATGTTGCGCAGATCGATGTTCACACTTGAGTCTCTCAAAAGGAACTGACTCTACAGCGTTACGTTCGCCCTTATATAGGTTTCCAGAGACCCCTTGGTGTAGGGAGACAATAACAATAACTGACAAAATATTTGCAATAAATGCTGAAATAGTCTGGATATTATTGTCAAATAGTCTTGACACATTAATTGTTAAAGAATTTAACTGTAATATGGATGAAATGTGTTGACATTACCGGCACTATATTTTGTCAAACCCTGGCTCATTACACATAGAATGTAAACAAATGGCGCACGTACGTGAATTTTGACAGTTTAATCTTAAACATTCTGGATATTATGAATAATGAGTGAGGATAATAAAAAAACAATATTATAGGTTGAATCTATGGATGAATTGTAGGATTTACCCAGATTTACAGGTAAGATTGGTATTTTAATATTTTATATATTTACTGTGCAACTGTGCGCTCTCAGTACAAATTTGACAGGTAAGAACCAAGTTTTGACAGGATAATTAAGATTTATCAACTCCTGTTAATGGTAAGTACCATGAATAAATTCCGAATAAAATCTGTGATACATGAATAATTCATACATACCTTGAAAATCTGAAGTGTTTTTTATTTAAATTGTCAAAGAGCTGATCTTTATAAATACCATCTATCAATACTACTACTTTCTAACAAGAGAGGGGCAAAAGAGAAAGACCAACCCATCATTGACCAATAAGAATTATATAGTGAATAAATTGGTAAAAATGAGTATGCCAAAATATTTTACCCAATTGAAGTACTGTTATAAGTTAAAATAGGTATTATTAAAATATTATGAAATTTAAATTGAATAAAATTTACATTATATTTAATTTGGTTGAATACCCCAATTACTACATTGCCCCCTCCTTAAGAATGCAGCTCCTGCAAATTCTAAATCCTCTACAAACCCATCTATTACTACTAATGAAAGGAAATACAACAACTTGGAATGTAAGTATTATTAAATGAGAACACATAAGAGTTATTTACTAGATACTTACAAAGTTAATAATAGCAATACAAATTACGTGTTACTGAGATTATCTACATTTAAATTACAAGCTATCTGATTTCGCTAAATGTCACTTTTTATATTGGTGCACTCCAAATTCTCGTAGTATTTCATATGGGGTACACCATAGGGCAGTTTATCCGGACATCTTTGACAATTTCTTTAAGTCCACTGGGATGGTGCTTCTCCCGGTTAATTAACTCCAGAACCGGCAGTGGTATATTGTGAGGGCATTTCTCACTGGGGTCCTTCTTCTTGGATTGTGGCTTTGGCCCTCGCGGTATCATTCCCCCATTACAACATGTTCTGGCATTCGTTGCACGGTTGCAATGCTTCCCAGATCCTGAGGGAGTTGGGTAGTACACTGTTTGGGGAACCCTGAGAGGTGGTTTCTCTGAAATATTCTCAGCAACCAAACCAGATGTCATTTCTGTTGCCTGACAATTTGATGAAGTAGTTGGTGCCTGACAGACGGGTATTGTCACAGAGGCCCGACAATCAGCCTTACCAGCTTGAGCCAGGGGTGCCACAGAATCATCAGTGTCTGTTGTTATCTGACAGTCAGCCTCACCAGCTGATGTCATGGGTTCTTGGCACTCAGCCATGGTTGAAGCTTGGGTCTCAGCGATGGTTGTTGGTGTCTGGGACTGCCTTTCATTCCTGGATGGCTGACTAATGGCCTCATTTTTAGAGTCAGACGAGACTTGCTGATCCAGGGCCTCCCTTTCTGACATGCTACCCAAGTTCATCTGGCCCATAATGGAATGATCAAGCTCTTGGATATAGTCTTCATCATCTGCCAAGCTGTAACAGTCATCTTGTTTAGGCTGTTCTTCCATATGTTTTGGGACCGATACAATAAGGCTCGAGTTGTTCACGATCTCAAACATTCTGTCACCATGGAACTTGGTAATGTGCCTATTAATCAGGTCTCTCTTTCTGGCGTTCTTCACAGAACAGAATGGACACTGGAACAATTGTTTTGCATCTGTCACCCCACAGATAGCAATGTGTTGTTTGAATTCGGGCTGAACATGGAAAGTGCTTTTACATTTATAACAGGTCCAGAATTTCCGCTTTCCTTGTCGTGGAATCCTTATTACCCTTTTTTCATTGCTTTGGTCAAACTTGGTCATCTAAGATAAAAAAAAAATGAAAAAGAAATGGTTAAAACTCTCAAAAAAAAAAAAAAAAAAAACTTTGATTTGAAATTATCCAAACCAACACTTGAGTAGGTTAATTAACTTAACTACCTCAAGCATTCGCGTCAGTCATCCAGCTGCATTTGCAGGCAAGTAAAAGATCTAGAATTGAGATTACTACTTATTTAATTCCTCCTGAAACAAATATGTCTCAATGTCCCTCTTTCAAGTTGTTGTTCTGGAATTTTCACCTGACCACACCATTTGGACAGGAATTTTCACCAATTTCATCATAGAAACTGGAATTTTCACCAGAACCCCCAATCTTTGCCCTAGGGTTATAACTAGGAGCATTACCAACTTCAGGGCAATTGGAATTTTCACCTTACTATTTTCAATAGAAGGAATTTTCACCAGTTTCACCTCAGAAACTGGAATTTTCACCAATAGCCCTTGTCTTCTCGACCAGAGACAGAGCACACATTCAATTCACAATATAAATTATAACATTTCTAATGGTCATTAAGGGTATTTGGTTGAGTTTGTTCCTTCCCTGCCAACCAATCAGCTACTTTTGGTCCTAAATACTTTTTAATCCTATCAAAATGCACAACCTTGGGAATGGACTTCTCACTTTGCTGTATTCTGTATACAGCATCACTCAGTCTTTCTAGCACTAAATACGGTCCATCCCAAAATTTTTGCAGCTTTGGAGATACCCCAACCTTTTTGATTGGTGTATAAAGCCATACAAAATCTCCAGTTCGGTAAGGTTCACCTGACATTTTTATGTCATAATATTTCTTTTGCCTGTTGGCACTACTCTGCAAATGTCTACGAGCATAGTCATGAGCGACTTCAAAGCGCTCCCTTAAATCACTGACATAGTCATGTTCAGACAATGTTTCAGACTGATTGGGACAACCAACCATCAAATCAACCGGTAAGTTAATTTCGCGTCCAAACATCAACATGTTTGGGCTTACTTGTGTTGACTCCTGAGGAGTAGATCTGTAAGCCATTGTGACTAATGGAACAAATTTGTCCCAATCTCTCTGGTTTGTTTTCACATAAAGACTCAACATAGATTCTAAAGTCCTATTGAATCTCTCAACCAGGCCATCAGACATTGGATGAAAGGGTGTAGTTCTGGTTTTGTGAATGCCTAGAATCTTGCAAATTTCATTCATAACCCTGGACTGAAATTGTGTTCCCTGATCAGTGTGGAGTTCTTGAGGTACCCCAAACCTGCTGACAAACTCATGCACAAAAGTTTCAGCAACTGTTTGTGCTTCTATATTGCGCAAAGGGTAAGCCTCCATCCACTTTGTGAAATAGTCGCCTAAGACTAGCACATATTTGTTTCCTGAGTCACTTCTAGGAAAGGGCCAAACAATATCAAGAGCGACCCTTTCTAAAGGAGCACCTATAAGGTACTGACCTAAGGGTGCCTTGTTTTTCTTTGCCGGGGGTTTCTTCTGAGCACAATCTGTGCATTGTTGGCAAAATAATTTGACATCATTTTTCATGTCATGCCAAAAATATCTTTGCCGTACTTTTGCCAGTATCTTGTGTTCACCAAGGTGACCACCTGTTGGACTAGCATGTAACTCTTGCAAGATTTGTTTTCGCATCACAAACGGAAGCACCAATTGCCAAACCACTTGCTTTGTTGATTCGGTCTCCCACCTCCTATACAATATTTGATTTCTGACATGTAACTGATCCCAAAGGAACCAGTAGGCTTTCAACTTTGGAGAGTATTTGGATACCTCATTCCAGTTTGGTTTTGCTTGAGCACTATTTTTAAGCTTCAGCATTTGGCCGATGATAGCATCATCTTCTTGATTTTTCAAGATAGTCTCCGTATTCCAAATTTGTAACCAAGGTTCAACAGATGTTTGTTCATTTTGATTTTCAGTTTCGTTTTCGTCCGTTTCGTCCAAATTCTCATCAATTTTCTCATGTTTGGCCTGTGACCTTGTCACTGCTTGTACTTCAACTTGATCTATTCTGCCACATTGTCTACAGGGCAGCCTAGATAATGCGTCGGCATTGCTATGGAGCTTTCCAGCCCTGTGCTGGATATCAAACTCATAACTTCCTAGCATTTCTAGCCAACGGGCTATTTGACCTTCAGGCTCTTTAAAGCGAAAAAGCCATTTAAGTGATGCATGATCCGTTCTGAGTCGGAAACGTTTGCCATACAAGTAATGTTTGAAATGTTTCGCAAAGAAAACTACAGCAAGTAATTCCCTACGGGTTACACAGTAATTTCTCTCTGGCTTTGTAAGGGATTTACTGGCATATGCAATAACTTGACCATCTTGAATTTGTGACAAAACAGCCCCAATAGAGAAGTCTGAAGCATCAGTATCAAGAATAAATTCATCTTGAGCGTTCGGATAAGCCAGTATAGGAGCACTTATTAAATGTTCCTTCAATTTCTGAAATGCTAGAGTGCATTCTTCTGTCCAGTTAAAAACCTTTTGTTTCTTTTCAGTAAGTTTGTGAAGGGGGTTTGCTATTTTAGCAAAATCTTGGATAAATTTCCTATAATAGGAACAAAATCCAACAAAACTGCGTACCTCCCCAACAGTTTTAGGTTGAGGCCAGTCTTTAACTGCAGATAATTTTGAGGGATCTGTTTCTATTCCCTTGTCTGAAACTTTGTGCCCAAGGTAAGTCACCTCTCTTTGAAAGAAAAGGCACTTTTTAGCCTTAAGCTTGAGATTTGATGATCTGAATCGCTGAAAAACAGTTTCTAACCTGGTCAAACCCTCTTCTACACTTTTACTGTATATTATCACATCATCAATATATATCAACAAAGTTTTGAACTGCAGTCCATTTAAGACCTGCTCCATGAGTCTGTCAAAAGTTGACGGTGCTCCCGTCAAACCAAAAGGCATTTGATAAACTGATATAACCCATGAGTAGGTGTGGTGAATGCAGTTTTCGGTTTGTCATTTTCAGCCATTTCCACCTGGTGAAAACCACTGGCCAAATCACAGGTACTGAACCATTTTGACCCGGACAAATGTTCCAAGGTTGAATCAATTCTTGGTAATGGGTAAGCACAAGTATTTATGGTCAAGTCATTGACACGTCTGTAATCAATGCAAAATCTGAGTGAACCATCCTTCTTTTTGACTAGTACCACTGGAGATGCCCAGGGGCTAGTAGAGGGTTCAATCAAATTTTTGTCAATCATGTCTTGCATGACATTTTCAACTTCATGTTTCAGGTGGATTGGTATCCGCCGGGGATTTTGTTTCACCGGTTTTGCGTCGCCAGTGTCAATTGTATGTTTTACCACGCCTGTCCTCCCTAACTTGCCATCAGTGTCAACAAAAACATCCCTGTACTGATAAAGTAGGTTCATGAACTTTTGCTTTTCACTACTGTTCAAATGTTCAGAACTGTTTTCAGTGAGCTTCTGGAGAGGTTCAGGTAAATCTGAGATCTTAACATCGGGCCGTTTTTCCCCATGGTCAAGACTATTTACCAAAACTGTGTTCAGTTTCTGAACACTTGAACTGTCAATAGGATAACAAGTACCTATAGTTGTACCTTGTTTCAGGTCAATGTCATCATCAGTAGGATTTAAAACCCTAACAACTGCATTTTGACTTGTGATGTCTGTTAATGTTCTGGCCACAAGGACTCCATATTTGGACTGAAATAATGGTGAGCCCTCAATAACATTAAATCTGTTTTCACCGCCTCTTTTCATAAATTTTGCTTGTATCAGCTGCTCATGATTACCTGGTACAGTAACATGATCTGCAACTGTAAGTCTACAACAGTTTGGTTTTGCAGAAAATTCATTCCACATGGGTATTTGAGTATTTTCAATCCTTATACAGGATTTGTTGAAGTCCAAAGTGCACTTTTGGGCAGTCAAAAAGTCCATGCCCAAAATAGCTTGTGATTTGATTTCTGCCACAATAACATTGTGACAGGTTTTCACAGGGCCTAGGTCAATTTCAAGTTTGGTTTGGCCCTTCACAGATAAACTGGTACCATCAGCAAGTAAGACATCATAAGGTACAGGTTCCAATATTGTATTCTTTTGAAAACTGTCAAAAATATCTGATGCTATTAGTGTAATAGCAGACCCTGTGTCAACCAAAAAGTTTACTTCTTTTGAGCAAACCTCTCCAGCAACAGTAAGACCACAAGTTTTTGAGAATGCAGATACAATAACATTAGGCCTTCTTGTTTCACTTAAGACTGTTTCTTGGCCTCCAGGAACAGTCTTATTTAGTTTGACTGTGAGGTATTCTGAGCTATTGGTTTCTGATGAGAACTGTCTTTGTTCTCAGCAGGTTTTGGGCATTTATATTGGGTGTGACCCAGTTCTCCACAATTCCAGCACTTAAGCTTGGAACGGTCAAAAGGTTTCCTGTCATTGTGGTTGAAATTTGGTTTCGAAATCTGAGATTTCATTTCAGTTATGGCCTTCGTAAGGTTTTCAATTTGTTTCAAAAGTTCACCATTTGGTGAAGTCTTTCGTGGCTCTGTAGCCTTTGCATTGGCACCAGAAATCTGAGCCACATCAATGCTTGACTCACCCGAGATTTCTCTGACAAACCTACGAGAGTGCCTTTGCCTCTCAGCCTGTTGGAAAGCTTCCATTTCAATAGCTGCTGCCACCGTCTCATCAAAGGTTTCTGTATGTGCTTGGAAAATCTTAAATCTCAGGTCGCTGTCACCCAAGGCATCAAGGAAGTGGTCTCTGCACAAGACCTCAAATAACTCACCATGGGCCTGTGGAAAAGCCTGCAGAACTAAATGTCTAATAGATTGGGCTAACTGTGGAATGCCCTCTTTGTCTCTTCTTGTCCTGTTTCGTAATTGAATTCGGAACAATTCAGTACGGTTACCTGGGTTAAATCGCCTATTGAGAGCGGCCACTAAACCCTGGTAGTTTTGTTTGACCTCTGGGGTCAAAAATCTCATAGCCTGACAAGCCTCACCTCTAAGGCTTACAGCTAAGTATTGAACTTTCTCCCTGGGATGCCACTGATTAAGGTCAGCAACTGTCTCAAAGTGGGCCAAATACTCAGTCCAAGACCCACGGCCGTCAAAAGTGTCAGGCATAACCCTTGGCCTCTGGTTGTGTATTGGTTGTCTTTGTTGTTCTACAGTTGTTCTCATATCCCTAAGTATGTCTTGGATATTGTCTAAGCAGTCATCCCTATCAGGTCTGTTTCTGCTTGGCTGGTACCGGCCACCCACTATGTCTCCATTCTGAAATCTTGAATCAGAATTCTGGTCATTTCTGTTATATCTGTAACTGGGCATATTCTGTCCCAGTAACACCTCAGGTGCAAAGTCAATAGGTCTGTGACCCATACTTGGCCTGTGTAGGTCGGCATTCATGTCCGATCTACCTAAGTCACCAGCTCCAGCACATGCTGGGGAGCTGTTCGCAGGACAGCCTGAGGTATCACCATTAGTAATATCCTCCGGTTGTTCATGAGTAGTTTGTTTTTTTTTTTTTTTTTTTTTTTTAAGTCTCAATAGTCTGCAAAGGTTCGTTTCACTGGATTCCACCTGAATTATGGAATCCCACCGCTGCCACCAAAAATGTAACGTTTCCGGTTGGTGTTAACCACTAGAACGTTAGTTGTGTGTTAATGTTAACTGGTTTGTATGGTAGTGTGTTAAGTAGTGTGTCCAAGAATCAAATCATCAGGTAAGTTTCAAATCAATCACCCAATCTACACAGTACAGTCAAGATTCTCTGCTTATTGTAATCTTAACCAGCTCGCCACAGGTAAGATAATTAGTCAAAGTACCTGCTCATCACAGGTAAGGTTTGCTTGTTTAAGTACCTGCTCACCACAGGTAAGAGATCAGTCAATCAAATAAGTTGCAGAGAAATCCCTATGCATGTACCTCAATTCGATCATAAGTCAGTCTCACTCATGCATTCCAACAAAATAACTTAAAAAGAATTGCAAAACAAATAACAACTTTATTTGGCTCATGCCAAACTAGCATATTCAATAAATAACAATACAAGTAATTCCTAAAATCAACTACGGTGCACTAATAAAATCAAATGCAACCTGCACCTTAAAGCTAAACTTCAATACTGTAAATACAGTCAATACAGTAAATAGTGTCAATACACTCAACACAGTAAATACAGTTAATTCAGTCACTAATGTCAATACAGTCAAACATGTCAATACAGTTAACACTGTCAATACCGTAAATACAGTCAGCACAGTCGATACTCAAAGAGTTTCAAGACTAATATTCACATTTAATAAGAATGTGTGCAATTCATTAGTATTCCACATACTAATAGTCAAAATATACACACCAAATATCATAAGAGCAAAAAGTCACACACTAGTATTCAAAATCATATGACATCCAGTCAGACTGTGTGCAATTCATAAGCATTTGATATGCCAACAGTCAAAAATATGCACATCAAATGTCCAAGTACATCAGTAACACACAGTATTCAAATATCAATGTGTGACATTCAATCAGACTGTGTGCAATTCATAAGCATTTGATATGCCAACAGTCAAAAATATGCACATCAAATGTCCCAAGTACATCAGCAACACACAGTATTCAAATATCAATGTGTGACATTCAATCAGACTGTGTGCAATTCGTAAGCATTTGATATGCCAACAGTCAAAAATATGCACATCAAATGTCCCAAGTACATCAGTAATACACAGTATTCAAATATCAATGTGTGACATTCAATTTCAAAAGCACATGTAACACACACCAAATTATTAGCAATTGTATCAGTGTGTAAGTACCAATATGTTTAAACAAAATGTATAAAGTATACTGTCACACACAGGTATTAACAGTCAAAAAAGTCAGTGTGTAACCAATAAAATGCTCAGTGCAATGAAAAATGTCACTGAGAAATAGCCAATAAATGTGCACCCCTTATCTGTCTACATAAGTGGTATAATCACAATATTTAAATAAATTATCAATGTGTATGAATGTGTATTCACAGCATGTACATGGGTTTTCAGTGATTTATAATGTGTGCATTTCAAAAGAAAGATTACATTTTTAAGTTGACAATAAGTACAGCTCAGCTCAAATTAAATATGTTACACTGGAGTCAATGGGTTAATTCTATCTCTTCATATATACTACTTCACTACTATGTTTCCAAATATGGAAATGCCAGTGAATGAGTGAGTACAACTTCACTACTGTTTTTTCCAAATATAGAACTGTCACTGCTGATCAATGGGTTGTAGGAAGGGTTTTCATTGGCACAGAGCCAGACATGATTATTGATTAGTAGACAGTGTTAGTAAGTAAGAGGTCATAGGTCAGATGGAATGCTTGTGTGAAGGATTTTTATTGGCTCAGAGCCAGACAGGATTATTGATTAACAGGCAGTGTTAGAAAAGTATGACGTCATAGGTAATTCCCTCAACACACATGGTGGCAGTTAGTTGGAGGATTTCTGTGCAATTATCAGATTTTTTGTGCTAAAGTATTAATTGTTATCAACTATAAAGTGTGGGATAATGAGTTTAAATATGTATGGAAGCTGTATTCACTGTCAACTTTTGTCTAAATGGAATATATTAGCATTAAATGTGCGCACATTGTTTGTGGTAACTGACCTTTTTCAGTCAGTGATTGGCGCACATGTGAGATTTGTACATGCGCACAGCAAGATCAATAATGCGCTACTTCACACTGGTGTTTGCGCACAATGTTGCGCAGATCGATGTTCACACTTGAGTCTCTCAAAAGAAACTGACTCTACAGCATTACGTTCGCCCTTATATAGGTTTCCAGAGACCCCTTGGTGTAGGGAGACAATAACAATAACTGACAAAATATTTGCAATAAATGCTGAAATAGTCTGGATATTATTGTCAAATAGTCTTGACACATTAATTGTTAAAGAATTTAACTGTAATATGGATGAAATGTGTTGACATTACCGGCACTATATTTTGTCAAACCCTGGCTCATTACACATAGAATGTAAACAAATGGCGCACGTACGTGAATTTTGACAGTTTAATCTTAAACATTCTGGATATTATGAATAATGAGTGAGGATAATAAAAAAACAATATTATAGGTTGAATCTATGGATGAATTGTAGGATTTACCCAGATTTACAGGTAAGATTGGTATTTTAATATTTTATATATTTACTGTGCAACTGTGCACTCTCAGTACAAATTTGACAGGTAAGAACCAAGTTTTGACAGGATAATTAAGATTTATCAACTCCTGTTAATGGTAAGTACCATGAATAAATTCCGAATAAAATCTGTGATACATGAATAATTCATACATACCTTGAAAATCTGAAGTGTTTTTTATTTAAATTGTCAAAGAGCTGATCTTTATAAATACCACCTATCAATACTACTACTTTCTAACAAGAGAGGGGCAAAAGAGAAAGACCAACCCATCATTGACCAA
This sequence comes from Sabellastarte sp. h YS-2021, assembly GCA_964017235.1. Classification (NCBI taxonomy): domain Eukaryota; kingdom Metazoa; phylum Annelida; class Polychaeta; order Sabellida; family Sabellidae; genus Sabellastarte; species Sabellastarte sp. h YS-2021. The sequence continues at coordinate 23,381,971 of OZ024928.1, forward strand.
TAAGAATTATATAGTGAATAAATTGGTAAAAATGAGTATGCCAAAATATTTTACCCAATTGAAGTACTGTTATAAGTTAAAATAGGTATTATTAAAATATTATGAAATTTAAATTGAATAAAATTTACATTATATTTAATTTGGTTGAATACCCCAATTACTACATTATGTATAGAATAGTGCCAGAAATACCAGTCTGAGTCCCATTTACAGTGCCCCGATCCCGAAGGCCGGGCCTGTAATGAGCCAAAAACCTAAATAAAATGAGAGACAGTGCTGAAACTGTCTAGATGTTTGATTGTAGGACGGAAGTGCAGCAGTGCTCACTTCGAGGTCTAAGGGTCCCTGAGGGCCCTTCACTAGTGACTGACCAACCCATGGTTGGACATCTCATAAATTTTTTACAACCTGAATATGAGATTAATGACAACTAAATAAGTCCTTAATAGAAGTTACTTGATAACTGAAAAACAAAAATGACCTTACCCGTAACATCTTGAAGGTAAAGGAATACCTAGATCCTGGGAGAGACTCCTGAAGACTTGGTTGTAGCGGATGTGCCCCCCCCCCCCTTTTTTCTGTCCGAGGACAACTGGTCTGAGGGGAAGGATCTAGGACTTGTTGTGCCGTCCCAGATACATATTGTTGTCGGTGTCCGACCAAGTAAGGTCTTTTAGTAAAAATTTGTAAATGTGTTGTGAGCTTTCCAGTGACAGGCTTGCATGATTGGTCCACCGATACCCCACCGTAAAAGGCCTTAGAGGCCGCGAAGGCCCGGATGTCATGCGCTTTGACTTGGACCAAGTCCAAGGCTTGTTGATCTGCTTGTTTGTAACAAAGTAGGATGGTTTGTTTCAACCATGAAGAGAGAGTAGGGGGTCTGATGTCTGAGGTATGTCCTTTCGTAAAGGAGATGAAAAGGAGAGAACGAGACCCTCTCAGGTCTTTGTTCGGTCCAAATAAAACCTCAGGGCCCGCACGGGACACAGGGTCCTGTCTTCCTTAAATTGTCTATCTACAATGGTAGTCAAAGCAGGAATAGTCACCGGAGATACACTTTGAGAACCTTCTCTTGCTAGTTGGTTTTTGGCTATGAAATCAGAAGAAGGGAACAAGGCAACCTTTTCCCATTGGCCTAGATTAGATACTTGTTTGCGACCCAGGCATGGATTTCGCTGCGGCGATTGCCGGAGGCCAAAGCTAGCAAGAAAGCAGTTTTAGAGTAAGATGTTTGAGGTCTGTGTCTTTCATGGGCTCAAATGGTGCTTTAGTGAGCTCGTTAAGGACAACAGAAAGGTTCCACTTGGGTAAATTTCTGGAACTCTTAGGATGATCCCTGTGAAAACTGGAGAGTAACCTATGAAGGTCTGCATTGTGTGCAATGTGTTGGGCCGTTGAGCCCAAAGTGTCAACGATTGCAGTCCTGTAACCATCAATGGTCGAGGGGCGCCTGTTTAAGTCTTGGTACAGGTACATGAAAAAATCTGAGATTTGTTTCACAGATGGAGTGGAGAAATCCACCGAATTTTCTCTGCACCATTTTTCAAATAGGGCCCACTTTGACCTGTAGATGGTCCTTGTTGATGACCGCTGAGGGGCAGCAATTCTCTCTGCCACCTCCACAGAGAAGCCTTGTTCTTGGAGTTGTCCACTCCTAGACACCAGGCGTGGAGGTTCAGCTGTTGTGGATTGTTGTGGAACACATAGTTGTGGGACTGTTTGAGTAGGGTCGCTGACACTGGGAGTTGTAGTGGGATCTCTGTTGAGAGCTGCACTAGGTCCCAAAACCAGGGCATCCCTGGCCAGCCTGGGGCTATTACGATGATCAGACAATAACATTGCCTGATCTTTTGGATCACCTTGTGAAGGACCCGTAGGAGGGTACGCCTAGGCCGTGAGGTTGGTCCAGTTTATGTTTGGAGCATCTATGTCCCAGGCCCTTGGGTCTGGGATAGGAGACACGTACAGTGGGAGCTTGTGGTTCAGGTGAGTGGCAAATAAGTCTACATGAGGTGTGAACCACTTCTGGCAGATCTGTTTGAACACCTGGGGGTGAAGAGACCATTCTGTTGACTGCACTTGGTTGGACCTGGACAGTAGGTCGGCCATCACATTCAGGCACCCTAGAACGTGCCTGGCTTTCAATGTTATGAGGTAGTGATGGCCCCAGGTCGTGATCTTCCACAGGAGAGCGCACATCTCTACTGAGTGTGTTCCTCCTTGTTGTTGATGTAGGCTACCACTGTTGAGTTGTACATCGCAACTAACACTGTTTGATTCTGGCACTGGTCCTTGAAGTCTCGAAGGGCCAGGGAGACCGCCTTCAATTCTAGGACATATATGTGTAGCCTTTTTTCCCGATCTGACCACAGACCCTTTGTGGAATTTTTGGTCTAAGTGAGCGCCCCAACCTTCGTGTGAGGCGTCGGTAAAGAGTTGGATACTGTGGTGTTTGGGATGAAGGTCTGCACCTTTCATCACGTTTGAGGGATTTTGCCACCAATCTAGGTGGGCTGCAATGGCTTCTGTCCAAGGAAGGAGGCTGTCCAGCGACTGAGTATATCTCCAGTGCTCCTTGAGATGAAAATGAAAGGGCCTCCTGTGAAGGCGTCCCTCCGGGACCATTTCTCCGTTGAGGCTAGCAATCTAATTAGAGACATCAAACATCTTGCAGTCAAAACACGTTTTGACTTGAGTAGTAGGATCAAATCCTGAAGTTTGAGCCATCTCTCTTGAGTGGGTTTTACAAGGGCTGAATCTAGGTGGTATTCGTAGCCCATGAACGAAAAACACCTGAGTAGGTTTCAGTTCTGATTTTTCCTGATTTATTATCCACCCCAAGGACTGAGTTAGGTCTACCACTGCCTATGTGTTCACTTGGGCTTCCTCCTGAGACTGGGACCTGATCAGCCAGTCGTCCAGGTATTGGTGAATTCTGAGTCCTCTTGAGAGGGCCATTAGTTTCACTTCCTTTACGATCATTGTAAAGACCTGGGGGGCTGTGACTAGTCCGAATGGGAGGGAGGTGAATTGGAACACCTGTGACTTGTAGCAAAACCTTAGGTATTTCCTTGAGTTTGGATGGATGGGGATGTGTAGGTAAGTGTCCGATAGATCTATCGACGATACCCACTCCCCTGGAATCAGGGAGGTCCTGATGAACTCTGGAGTTTCCATTTTGAACTTTTCTACGTGTAGAAAAGTGTTGAGCCTGTTTAGGTCTATGACTGGCCTTCACCTTAGGTGAGGCTTGGTACTAGGAACAGGCCACTGTAAAACCCGAGACATTTTACATTTTCCACCCTTTCTATTGCGTTCTTTGACATAAGAGACTGGATACAGAGGCCAGGACTTGGTCTTTGAAGGGCCTTGTATTCTGACCGGGTCAGGAGTCTGACTGGACTTGGATTAAAAAGAATGACAGGATTTGTTTGCCAGTCTAATCTGAAAGAAAGGAGGAGAACTCCTACTGGTGGACTGAGTGAGGCTGGAGGAGTCATTGGGGGGAAGGGTTTTTATGCCCTCGTCCCCTGGAGTGGGTCAAAAGACCTTGGAGCCTCGGCTACTCGATTTCCCCCTACCTGGGGAAAACGATGGATACTGCTAGGGATGGAATGACCCCCATTGGGGTGGTTCCTGTAGGAGCCTCTAGATGTGGGGAATTGGAAAGGGTTGATTAATAGGGTCTAAACCCTAAGTGTTATTACAGGTGCCTTGATGAGGGACTCCTGTCCCTCCTAAAGTAGTTGTGAATGGGGAACTTTAAGATCTAAAGATCCAGTATCTCACCTGAATACACCATACCCCTTCTGACTACTTATATGCACCATGGAATTGAGTTTGACCTGTCTGGTAGTAGCCTTGCTACTGTCTTAACATATATATATATAACCAGGTTGTATTCAGAAAAAAACCTAGTGAAGAGCAGCCTGAAGCTCAACTCTTGCTGACCAGAAGGGGAGGAGGGGCTTACCCAAGGAGGCCACTAAGGAGATACAAATTTGAAAACTTGTTCCATTTTAAGGGAAATTAAACTGCCCAAGTTCCTGTTGGCCTAGTAAATCATTCAGAGTCCAGACTGTGGAGGATCTAGGCATAAATTCCCTGGGGGCAGGGAGGTTCAAAAAACTGCCTAAGTTTCAATGTCCTCAAAAATTGGTTAGGGTGAAGTCAGGCAACCTACTTCCCTAAAATATAGAGCCAGGACTGAATGAAGGACCTTGTTTAGAAGGCCTCTTGAGCTTGAGGACTTGGACTTTTTGAACTTGGACCCAAGCCTCCAATAGGTGATATTTACTGCCAGGCTGGTGAACTATTACTCCAAGTTTTATTTTTTTTTTTTTTTTTTTTTTTTTTGTGTGTGTGTGAGGATTGTTAGTGTTCTGATCTGGAATCAACATCCGAACATCAGAGTAGATGATCCGATCATCCGAGGATCAGATCTACATACAATCCACCAAGCATTAGATTTCAGATGATCCAAGAGATGCAATGAAAACCGAGCATCAAATCCTACTGGGTTGAATAGAAGTTGAGAATACTGCATCCGATTCTCGGATGCATTAAAAATCTCGGATGAACTAAGATCTTATCTGAATTTAAGCAGGGATCTGATCCACCCTGGAGAAAGAAGTTGGATATTATAATTTCTATGTAAGCTTTCCTTAAGGTAAGCTTCCAAGGAAGCTTTGCCTTTCCTTCTTCGAAGGAACTACACAACTAGATTTACGTAAGTAAATCAACTGTGACACAAGGTCACCTGCCCCACCCGCCTCACTGCAGGTAGGGCTAGTTGTGAGATAATGAAAGCAGAAATTACACAGAATTTTATTAAATAACATAGAATCTAAAAAACAAGTAATTATAATTTAAAACTGGATGAATTAAAATATAATTAAAATAATGGGTAACCAAGGTTACCTTATAGCCTAAAGAGACACGTAATGTCTAGACGATTAATGAAGAATTCTATTCCTGTTTATTTAAGTATTAACCTTATAAATGGTCAATAATACAGGGAAGAAGGGATAAAATATATTATTTTATTTTATTTATATTTATAAACGTACTGTAAGAAACCCGCGTCTCTCAGCACATGCGGTCTAGACGTGACGTCATCACAGGGGTTTCCCCGAGGATTCCCCCAGTTAGAATCGTGCTTTATATCATATTTTAACCCTTAAAATGGACCAATAGAGTAAAAGAACGGGGGTAAACCCTTGCAAAATTTATTTAATTTGATTTCAACAGGCATATATTCCTGTATAAAAACTACCAACGCGAGACGCACATTACAAGAAATTGCTGTCTCGACAATAAAACGGAAGTTGTTTCCGGAGATTTTACTCGGCCAGGACTCGTTTGTGTTACATTTATACACTTTTAAACCCTAAAAGGGGTCCAATAATGAAGCAGATAGGGCTTAAATATTTTGTTTTATTTTATTTTACTGACAGGCATATATATATATCCTGTATTAGAAACCACATAAACGAGTCGCCATTGCTTTACGTGAATCCGGAAGTGGACTTCAGTTGTAAAATATAGTAAAGATACTTATCTGAACTATGAAAAGACATCGAAATGTGATTCTATGCAATAAAATAAAGAAACTGGTGTAGTTTCCATATCCAACAATAAGTATATCCTTGTAAAAATGAAATAATATTCCTTGCAAAATAAAGCATTGCTAATTCGCGTGGCCAACGAGAAAGTAGGGCGAGAGGTCAGAGGTTATCACGTGACGACAACTAGCAGTGTATCCGGTGGCTAACAAGAACTGTCTTTTTTTCTAAGACGTTGGCCCCGGGTGTGGCAACCCGAGAACAGCATTAAGTCCCACATGGTAAGCTATTGTAGCGTAATAAAAATGGTAATTTATTGGATATTTATTTGATTTAATTACAAATAAAAGTTTTATCAGTTTAAGGACTTTATTTTACAAAGAATGCATTTAATTCTAAAGAAAAACCACATCAAATTGCTTAAGTTAAACAAAGAAGTAAAAGACTCGTGCAACACAAAGTTATGATGATATGATAGACTTAAATTACTTTAGTTGGTCTGGGTTCAAACGCTGCATCTTCACAATTTCATTGTTGCAAGTCCTGTCATAAAATGGATTACTCCTTTCAGCAAAGTAATCCATGACATTTGCAGGACTGAGTATTGTGATCCATGCACTATCATGCCAGGAAATGGACAGTGGGTCTGAAACAAATATAAAGTGCTTGTTAATACATATATAAAACATGACCTTTCTTCCAAACCTCAAACTAAATCCTGAATCTAACAAAAAATATTGTTGTAGTTACTAGATTGGGCCGACTAAATGCCAACATATTACTAGCCAGGCCATCTCTCACACCACAGGCATTGATTGGGTATATACCTACTTGCTGACCACAACAATTATTATGAAAACATATCAGTAAACCCCACTAATTTTAGAACAAGCAATTTAACTTACAATGTGCATATTTTCCAAAAGAAAAACTGTATCCTCATATGAGCAGTACCACATAGGGAAAAATAGTATCAGAAATGCCTGTACCCCACAGCCTGGGGAAACACCATGACATATAAAAGTAGTGAAAAAGTACAAAGATTGGGATACTTTCAGTGCAGTGTCACTTATAGTGCTGGTATCGAATGATAATATGCACATCGATATCAAACCATATTTTTGCCTTTCGTATCGATCAATATTGAAATATCGGGGTATTAGATGCTTTCCTGGGAGAGACCTTCCAAACTCTTTCGCGAGGTTTAGTATTTCCCGAAACGTAAACAAATATGGCGTTTCCACTTTAGCGGTAAGTGAAAGTTGACAAAAATAATATGAAAATTAATGTATTCTTCAAATATTGTCCTTTATTTGAATGAAAAACCCCATATTTGTACCTGTTAAGTGGTATATATCGATATTGATATGGCACTCTACATTATTGATATCGGCAAACTTAGCGTGAATCGATAAATATTTCAATATCGATAAACAATACCAGCACTAGTCACTTACATAAAGGTCCAAATAATTTTTAATAGAGAAAATAACATCTAAGAGAAAGAAAATGTACGTAAAGATAAAGTACTAAAACAAGACAATTCAATAGCAAGATGACAGCATTAATCAGTAAAATATGAAGCTGTAAAATTTACTAATTGGAGAATAGCTGTCAATGGAAATAGCACAATTATGTAAAAGTGCACATAATAATCAGTTGCAGCAATTCATATATCTTTGTCATAAGAGAAACGTGTCTCAAATATGGCAGGTGAACACACTTTGTCAGAGCAAAAAGGTCACACCATGACATTGCACACCTACACCTCCTAACCAATGTCCCTACCAAGTATCAACTTCCTACACCTTATCGTTTGAGATATAGCCCGGACAAGATTTTAAAGATCAAGGTCACCACGGTAAGGTCAATGGTCAAATCAAGGTCACACCATGACGCTGCACACCTACAACCCCCACCAATGTCCCTACCAAGTATCACCTTCCTACTGCTTACACTTTCTGAGATATGGCCCGGACAATATTTTATAGGTCAAGGTTACTACGGCAAGGTCAAAGGTCAAATCAAGATCACACCATGACATTGCATACCTACACCTCCTAACCAGCACTTTATCGTTTCTGAGATTTAGCCCAGACATGATTTTATAGGTCAAGGTTACTACGGTAAGGTCAAAGGTCAAACCAAGGTTACACCATGATGTTGCACACCTACAGGCTACACCCCCCCAACCAATGTCCCTACCAAGTATTAACTTTTGTACACCTTACGGTTTCTGAGATACAGCCCAGACAACCTTTTCCCGCTACCCTCCTGCCCGCCCATTGGGACACCATGGGTGAAAACAATACCCCAATAGCCCTTAAGGGCTGTAGGGTAAAAACTAAAATAGTTTTCCACGAAAGGTTAAAATCGTACCTCTTCAAAAAGGCATTCCCAACTTAGCATACACTCTATCCGGCATCTCCATGGTACTGGACTTGGCAATGGCTATGGATAGATGATTTTTTAATTGGATTTTGGTGTTGCGCCTTAGATTCTGCCTGGCAGAGATTAAGGGCCATAAATGTACAGAAGAGAATAGAAAATGATTTGGCTGAAATGAAGAATTCACTTGACGGAAGTGGCAATATGTCAAGTTTAGATAAAATGAAAATAATTAATATTCATGATAAGGAATATAAGTTATAAGGACTGGTAATAGCACTAGGTTGACAAAGTTGACAAAATCTTGAAACTTAATATCAACAAAGTCGACAAGGTCGACCAGGTCACAAAGTCGACTAAATCGGTAAAATAAACATGTTTTTTTCAGCTAAATTGCTGAATTCCCCTCCCGAAAGTAGGTAAAAGTAGTTCTGTCAATATAAATAAATATATATAAAAAATAAGTATACATGTATATGTTGCAGTAAATATGTGAAATCAGTAAATACGCGTATTTACTGAACAAATCAGTTTGGTCAGTAAATACGAGTATTCCCTAAAATTTTCAGTAAATACACGTATTTACTGATTTATGACCTGTGTTATTTCACAAGTTTACTGGTTTGACTTTCAGTAAATATGTGAAATGAAACTTCGATGTTCACTGGTTGTAACTATGTAATATTAAATGGTAAACCAAACTGGACATTATATTGGAACATTTTACTCTATTATGATGACTATTAGAACATACTAAGCATACTTCATTTTAAACTACATTACATGCAAATATGTTGAAAAAATACCACTGGGCTTCTACATATTTATTTTTAAAAACTTAAGATATGTGCCTTCTGTAGAAATTTCATTTAAGCTAAAATTATTTTCAATCCCACAGCTACTAAGGACCTATGTTGTCCCTACAAATGATTAAAGATCATTTAACTTTTCACTATTTTTATGTGACTGATACATACAAAAGATTTTTATTGGGAATAAATAAAAGTTTAAGAAATTAATTTAAATTTCTAAATTTAAACATATTTTAACTGTACTTTCATTCAGCAGAAATTTTACCTTATCATTTAAGACCACATGATTTACACCCAAACAAGCCTGCATGTATTCTTGAAGAATCTATTATTAAACAGATTATTAGTAAGTGGTTTCTTTATTTTATTTCAATCAAGGCTTAATATTTTGCCATTTTTGGTAGATTTATGACTTTAATGTAGGTACTGGCCACTTGATCAAAGAATTGTTGTGAGAAACAATGAAAAGGCCAGCTAGCTCCTAATTGGATTTCATCATAGTCTTTCAGCGGGAGTTAATCTCTTTAAAGGCATCTATGGTTATGGTGTGGCTTCCTTTATTGAAGGGACAACATTAAAGGGAAGCTTTATTCAACCCTAATTTTTGATCTAAATTTTATTGGTGACATTTGGAAAAGAAATACATTGTTAAAATACATTGTTAAAACTACAGTGAAATTCAGTTCTTGAACAAGAAATATATCTTAATCTTTTTACCTTGCTTGTTGTTCCTTATACATAAAGCATCATATATTGATAAATATTTTGATATTTAAATTTATACACTTGCCTATTTACATTACAATTTATTATAAATGAAGAAAAATAGTACAACTTTTTATGACATATCACATGCAAATGCTTTTGAAATTATAAAATGATGTCTTTGAAATTATAAAGTGGTGTTTAATAGTTATCCCAGTGCTGGATTGTAAACAAGTATCAAACTTCGAATATGACAAAGCCATTTAAAGTTTGAAACAACTGTTAATATGAAGACATAGCAGATAACACCCAGCTATTTAAGATATTAAATCTTCATAATGATTTTAGTAAATACGCATATTTACTGGACCAAAAAAAAACAGTAAATACGCGTATTTACTAAAATTTTCAGGGAATACGCATATTTACTGACCAAATCAGTAAATACGCATATTTACTAACTTCACATATTTACTGTAACATATATATCTTATATATATATGTATATATACTTACAGTAGACAGGTTGACAGGTTTACAACTATTTTAGCAAGGTCGGCAGATTCAGTTTTTGAGCATATTTACAATTTCTGGGAAAAAGAGGGATCAAGTGTCAACCAATCAAAATAGCGAAAGAGTATCATGTGATGAAATAAGGTCGAGAGTCAAAATAACATTTGGATCCCAACGTGTGACCAGATAAAATTTTCTGCTTATAGATTACGAGTTTTTAGCTCATTTTCTGGGAAAAAGAGGGATCAAGTGTCAACCAATCAAAAAAATAGAAACAGTATCACGCGATGAAATTACATCAAGGACAGTCAACATAACATTTGGATCCCATCCAAAGACCAGAATTAATGCACTGACATTTTTTTTTAAATTATGGTTTTCAGATTTGGGGTTTAAAAGTATCCAAAAAATACATAAACCTACTTCTGATTCTAATAACATGACAGAGATAGCGACTTAAAATAGAAAATTTCCATTTGAAAAGCATTGTATCTTTTTATTCAGCCAAACAGAGGGAAGTATGCTTCTGAGGATATCTCACATGAGAGTGAAAACCCTCTTGCTTGTTGCTGCCTTTTATACTCCAAATTTGGTCCTCTGGGAAAGCCACCTTCAAAATTTCGTGTCTGTGAGCAATTTCTCTGCTCATTTATATCCAATAAATCATAGCCCCTGGGAAAAACCCAATTCTGAACATAAGGGTAAAACATACTGTAGTTCTGGTCATGTGATGGGATACAAATGTTACGTTGACTCTCCTTGACCTAATTTTTTTGATTTGTTGATTGGTCGACAGTTGATACCTCTTTTACCCAGAAATTGCAAAGACAAGAAATTAAGGCAAGGACAGTGAATAAAATATTTGGATCCCATCGTGCAACCAGGACAACTACATTGATTTTTTTTTAATTTGTCAAATTTGTTGAACTTGTCGGTAAGGATGAAAATGAATATCAACAACACTATCCGAATATTTGGTCATGGTACATCCGTGTTGCAAACTCAGGACACTTTTTGAATAAATAGTGTAAATACACAACAAAGAATAATAGGATATCTGCTTATCCTTATCATATGAGAAGAACAGTGAGAGTCTAGCAGTCACAGAAAATTATCCTATATAAAATGCCAACTAGTCAACTAAATAACAAATATGTATTCCTGGGATTTTCATTCTATTTTTAACTCAGGACACTTTTAAAAGATATGCTATTTCCTTAAATCAAAGGTAAAAGTGATTTTTATTATATCCTGTGTTTATTGATGTTTTTTATATTTATACTATTTTATATAAAACAAAAATTCACACAAATTAGCAAGGATATACGCTGTACCTAAGGGAGATTGATTTCAGCAATGTCACTGTATATCTGACTGGCTGACATCTTAAAAGTGTCACTCTATCATCTCAGGAATAATATGGTAAAAATTATTCAAAAAGTACATTATTTTGGTAGGGTTATGACAAATACACTTGTTTATTATTTATACATGTGTGGTGCGATTATTTTTATGAAGTTTTTGTCAGTTTTGTGTACTGTGTCCTGAGTTAAAACCGTCCTAAGTTAGCAACACAGGTGTATTCGACGAACAATCGAATATTTGCAAGTTTAATAAAATCTACCTGTTTCATTGTGTTTCCTTGAAACCAACCTTTTATTTAATTTACATAAATATATCCACCACATAATACATGATGATAGATCATAGGGTACAAGATTTTTTATACTTTTCAATTGTTTACACATACGTGATGATTGACAGCTCACCTTACCGGCAATTTATTGGTCTGAAAAATATGTGAGGAAAATACCAGAATCTGAAAATTTCTTGCTGCATACAAAATTACAGTTGTGATGTAAATTTCATTGTGACTTCTATAATACACAATATCCATATGACATGTCAAAAACATCATCTTAGCATAATTTATATCTTACATACATTCCATAAGCAGCTAAAATGTGAGATTTCTTTTGTGGAAAGTTGTTAGAAAGTGGAATCCACTTTTTGGAGCTTGCGGCTTACAGGCTGAGATATCTCTTCTGAGAAAAGATCTCCTACATCGTAATTTTTCGAGGAGAATGAATGTGAAGGAGAAAAAGATCACATGATGTAAATTATTCTCTTGTATATATGGGAGGGACCACAAGTATGAAAAGCCATTTAGAATCAAAACATCCAGGTTCACTGAAAAATAATTCTCAAATTTCAAGTGTGAGAAGGGCTGGTTGTATGAAATCAGGTAATCTGCAAAATTTTGCTAACTTGTCTCCAAAAATGACGTAACAGAGGTACTCCTGTATAGACAAAAAAATTGGCAGAAATGTGTGCTTTGGACCTTCAGTTCATTAGTATTGTTAATAGGGAAGGCTTTAAAGCTTTTGTTCAAGCCTTACATCCAACATACAATATCCCATGCCATACCACAGTGAGGAATTATGCACATCGGCCATATGTGGATGCCAAGCAAAAAATGGACATTATAAGTACTTTTAAGTTTGGCTATCCTCATATGACCTTGAAGGAGGGGCCCAAGGTCAAATCCGACCACATCAGAAGATTCCCAGTCCATGATTTCCTATAGGCTGGTTTCACACACCAAACCTCTAGGACCAATAAAAAGGGAGATATAAGCACTTTCATAACTGACAAAGAAACCACCGTGGCCGCCATCTTGTTTTTCAAAATGAGGCCAAAATATTCCCAGTCAAGCCATCTCACTGTGTAAAACTCCAAATATAGTTTTTTTTTTTTTTCATCTCAATGTTATTTTCACTAGCTTTCCTTCTACTTCTTATAGATCTATTGTGCAAACAAATGTAATTTGTCAGTTTTTTTTTTTTCTTTCATTTTAACATTTGTATGCTGTGTATATAATGCCTGTCTTGACAAAGCATCATTGTTGATTTTGTATATATAATTCCTGCTCTAAAAAAGAAATTAAAAAAAAAAAAAAAAAAAAAGATTTTGTAATGATGAACATACCCTGCAAATTTACGATCTCTACCTATAATACGATGTTCTCTGGAGGGCCAACAAAATTCCTTGCTGAACATTGAAAAACGCCCATGACGGCCATCTTGTTTTTCAAAATGAGGCCAAAAATATTCCCAGGCAAGATTTTATGGTTATGTATATATCCTGCAAATGTGATAAGTCTAGCTATAACATTTTTTTTTGTTAGAGTGGTAACAGTGAAATCTCTCTCGTCTATACACACTGCATCAGCGGCAGTGGCACAGTAACAGCGCAAAATCCATAGTTTCCACCCGATGGTATCTGGTGGATACAAATATGGATGTAGCGATGAGGGTCTTAGACACACCTCATTTGGGATGTGCAAGGCTTGCCTTGCAACTCTGTGTCAATGATGGGCTGAAGTTGCCTGAATTTTTGAAAAAATTGGCTCGATGTCACAACATTGTTGCATACTTTTACAGGTCTGTCCTTGCTAATGATGCATTACAGAAAGGTTAAAAACCCAGCAAAAAACCACTATCTTTGGTCCAGGATGTTCCACATGGTGGAATTCAATATACTTTTTGTTGGACCGATTGGTTGAACTGAGAATTCCACTGCATGGGGTTCTCTATAATTCGGCCAAAGAAAAATATGCAAAAACTTTGGAGATGTCAGATTGTGATTGGTCAATTGCCGAAGATATGGTCAAGATTTTACAGCCACTTCAGATAGCCACCCAAATTTTCAGTGGGGAATATTACCCTACATCAGAAATCATTGTGAAAAAGTGCAGAAAAATGATGAGGGAGTCACTCACAAGATGTTTCAAAATTGGAAATGAATGCATTTTGATTTTGGCAGCCTATGCCTTAAAAAGATTACCCATGTTTAGACCAGATAAAACAGGAAGAGGTTAAAACTTTCGTAAAGGAAGAAGTGGCTATTGATCATGGCAGTGACAGCACCAGGTCACAGCACCACAGATCTGCAATGAAGATGATCAAGATGAAGTTGAAAATTACTTTCTGGAAAAAAGAAATAAAACACCTGCTCCTGAATGGCGGAAAATGAACTGAAACATATTTGTAGCCTTAGTGTTTTGGCCAAGCGGTATCTAGTAAGTAGTAAGTAAGTAAGAAGCATTTATAAAGCATCGAAATTGATGTAAACATCCTCTAAGGTGCTGATGTCCAAAAAGGGACAATCTAGATCCAAAAAGAAGGTCAGTAACAATACTAGAGTCCGATAGGGGAGATAGGCTATGGTAGAGGAAAGGCTAATCCGAAGATACTTTTTCAAATGTTTTCTGAATCCAGAGATACTTTCCACAGTTCTAATGGCTTGAGGGTGCTTGTTCCAGTCTGGGGAGCAGCTACTGTGAAACTGGGCAACCCTGAGCGTTTAGTCAGTTTAGATGAGGAAAATGATAGACAATTGACCCATGTGAGATCACTCTCTCGATACCTGCAACATCAACTCCATATGAACTAGTTTTTAGTGCTACTGATCAGACTGTTGTAACAAACAGGTCTTCACTGGGTCCGAACATGGTTGATGGTCCATTTGCATTCTTACATGTCCTTCAAGGGCATGCAAAAGGTTCGCAACTTGGCACCAACTGAAACAAATTTGCCAAATGTTCCAGAAGAACTGGTATCACCAAACCAAACCAGAGAGAATGTAACAACAGGGTTAGTAAAACAACTGCTATCTTCAGCCAAGTAACTTTGCAAGGGACATAAAACCTCAACTTTAACTACTTGTCTCTATGGTTGTGGATTCAAATCTTTAGGCCTAAAGTGAGCAAGTTGGTTGTTGCTTTCCAGTAGATGCAACAAGTCTTGACCAACTTGTATGGCCCAACTGTCAATTGTACTATCTTGCACCCTCCAGTAGCCGCAAGCCCTCAATTAGCTAGACCAAAATAATATAAGGTCAGGCTTTATATCAATTTCAATAATTTTCTTTGATGCAATAGAAATGTCTCTCCTATAATAATGATAAAAATACAAACAGAAAAAAACAACTTGGAAAAAACTGCCAACCCTGGTATTAAGCAATCATCAATTAACTGAATGATGTGAAATAGGATTTCACACATGGAATGGGTAACTTGACTGCCAACCATTTTGTGTTTTTAAAGATACATTTTTCTAATGTACATAAGTAAAAAATGTTTTGTAAATGTGTATATATTTAAATATGTTTAGATTAAAATAAACTTTATTTACTGCATCCAGTGAAAATTCAAATAACCGTCTCACAGAAATTCAAAGACAAACAGCAAAAATTCCAAAATTGGAGCAATAATTTCAAGATTGTAGCACAAAATTCCAGATCGTGAATATATCAGTCACCGGCTTTTACTGATAGAATGCCACTAGAAAGCCAGCCTCATATTTCTTTCTTGGAGTTCAAGGACCAATGCTTCTATTTATCTACAAAATAAGCCCTCTCTGTTATTTCCTGTTTGCGGTAAAAACTGTCGATAATTAGGGTTTGACTGAATATTTCAGTTTTTATTTTGTGTATGATATAGTGTTATTGCTGATACTTTCCTATTTCTCCTTTAACATTTTCACAAAATCAAAGAAAATATGACTAGCCTGTCATTTGATTTACACTGATCAAGGAACCATTAGCCTACAAGAAGAAAATAAAACTTATTACTAAAATACATTATATTCACTGCAAAAAAGGGATAATGCAAATCATAATTTTGAGTAATGAAAAAATTGATCAACCCTATTTTAAATAATATATAGTGGTGTGAACGGTAAACCTGTATGCCGCATTTCGTTTCGTTTAGGTAGAAATGACGAAATCCGCAAAGAATATTTAAGTACCGGTAATTGAAAACCTCATCATATTAGGCTTTCTACTGGTTAATATTTCGTCAAAACAATAAAGAGCTAGTGGGTAAATTGTTTATCGATATTGCCGATATTTATTGTTTTGGAACTGGACTCCCGATATCGAGATCTAAACACTTATTTCAATATCGTCATTTTAAGTAAAACTGTAAACTTACACTGTTAATACTCGAAATAAAGCAAAAATCTGAAGACATTGTACACTTTTATCTCACATTTTTGAAGTTTTCAATGCGTTTTTGATGAAAACTGCATTGTTTTGATTCATTTCGCTTCCTGTTAGCGGTTCGGGAAACACTAAAATAAAATGTTTTCAGTTTCCCGAATTCGGACTATTTGGTAGACAATATGAACCCCCCGATATCGCCTGATATTGAAATATTTTTACATTCAATATCTTTTTTTTTTTTTTTATTCATATACAAGAGAAAAAACAAATATACATGTGCACACAAAATAGAACAAGAGCAGAGTGCCCGTAAACGGGCACTGTGTCAGCTGACTGAGTGTTTTTGATTTGTGAAGGTGATTAGAGGACAGAATAATTATCAGGAAAAGGGCTGTACAGAAATACAGTAAATGGTAACTGAACAGCAAGTTCGAAAGAAATTCCGAAGCTGACAGAAGAAAAGGATAAAAAAGTTGTGCCCTGTAAATGGTATTATGAAGGAAAACTAGAAATAGGCCGCCCTGTTGATAGTAGATGCGAATAGAAACAGGATAGCATAGAAGAACACACATTATCATGTGTAATGTCCACCCATGAACCTTTTGCCCAAATTGTACAGTAGTCTTACAAGACCCTGTTTCATTTGTAAAATATATCAATGATGCTTAAATATTTGTTAGTGTAGATGTAAATTATTTCAGCTTCATGCCTTTTTGCATTGGTTGGGTTGAAAATTTTGACGAAATCACTCTATCTTGCACGGTTAAGAAGATAGAAGCAAATTCCTGTTTTTCTATTTTTGGCAAAAATTTGAAAATTCAAAATGGCCGCCATTTTTGGGAAAAGGAAATTTTTTTGAAAATTGCCAAGAGTACATTCCTTAGATACCCTATGGGTCGAAAATTTCAACGAAATAACTCTATTTTGCACGGTTAAGGCCAGTTTGTGTTTTTCCATTTTGGGCAAAAATTCGAAAATTCAAAATGGCCGCCATTTTTGGGGAGGGGAAAATTTTTTGAAAATTGCAAAGATTACATTCCTTAGATACCCTGTGGGTTGAAAATTTCGACGAAATCGCTCTATCTCGCATGGTTAAGGAGATAGAAGCAAATTTGTGTTTTGCCATTTTTGGCAAAAATTCGAAAATTCAAAATGGCCGCCATTTTAGGGGGGGGGGGGAAATTTTTTTTTAAATTGCCAAGAATACAATGCTCAAATACCTGTGGGTCGAAAATTTTGACGAAATCGCTCTATCTCGCATGGTTAAGGAGATAGAAGGAAATTTGTGTTTTGCCATTTTTGGCAAAACTTCGAAAATTCAAAATGGCTGCCATTTTTGGGGAGGGGAAAATTTTTTGAAAATTGCAAAGATTGCATTCCTTAGATACCCTGTGGGTCGAAAATTTCGACGAAATCGCTCTATCTCGCACGGTTAAGGAGATAGAAGCAAATTAGTGTTTTGCCATTTTTGGCAAAAATTCGAAAATTCAAAATGGCCGCCATTTTTGGGGAGGGGAAAATTTTTTGAAAATTGCAAAGATTGCATTCCTCAGATACCCTGTGGGTCGAAAATTTCGACGAAATCGCTCTATCTCGCACGGTTAAGGAGATAGAAGCAAATTTGTGTTTTGCCATTTTTGGCAAAAATTCGAAAATTCAAAATGGCCGCCATTTTTGGGGAGGGGAAAATTTTTTAAAAATTGCAAAGATTGCATTGGTTAGATACCCTGTGCGTCGAAAATTTTGCCGAAATCGCTCTATCTCGCACGGTTAAGGAGATAGAAGCAAATTAGTGTTTTGCCATTTTTGGCAAAAATTCGAAAATTCAAAATGGCCGCCATTTTTGGGGAGGGGAAAATTTTTGGAAAATTGCAAAGATTACATTCCTTAGATACCCTGTGGGTCGAAAATTTCGACGAAATCGCTCTATCTCACACGGTTAAGGAGATAGAAGCAAATTTGTGTTTTGCCATTTTTGGCAAAAATTCAAAAATTCAAAATGGCCGCCATTTTTGGGGAGGGGAAAATTTTTTGAAAATTGCAAATATTACATTCCTTAGATACGCTGTGGGTCGAAAATTTCGACGAAATCACTCTATCTCGCACGGTTAAGGAGATAGAAGCAAATTTGTGTTTTGCCATTTTTGGCAAAAATTCGAAAATTCAAAATGGCCGCCATTTTTGGGGAGGGGAAAATTTTTTGAAAATTGCAAAGATTGCATTCCTTAGATACCCTGTGGGTCGAAAATTTCGACGAAATCGCTCTATCTCGCACGGTTAAGGAGATAGAAGCAAATTAGTGTTTTGCCATTTTTGGCAAAAATTCGAAAATTCAAAATGGCCGCCATTTTTGGGGAGGGGAAAATTTTTTAAAAATTACCAAGAGTACAATGCTCAGATACCCTGTGGGTCGAAAATTTCGACGAAATCGCTCTATCTCACACGGTTAAGGAGATAGAAGCAAATTTGTGTTTTGCCATTTTTGGCAAAAATTCGAAAATTCAAAATGGCCGCCATTTTTGGGGAGGGGAAAATTTTTTGAAAATTGCAAAGATTGCATTCCTCAGATACCCTGTGGGTCGAAAATTTCGACGAAATCGCTCTATCTCGCACGGTTAAGGAGATAGAAGCAAATTTGTGTTTTGCCATTTTTGGCAAAAATTCGAAAATTCAAAATGGCCGCCATTTTTGGGGAGGGGAAAATTTTTTAAAAATTAGCAAGAGTACAATGCTCAGATACCCTGTGGGTCGAAAATTTCGACGAAATCGCTCTATCTCACACGGTTAAGGAGATAGAAGCAAATTTGTGTTTTGCCATTTTTGGCAAAAATTCGAAAATTCAAAATGTCCGCCATTTTTGGGGAGGGAAAAATTTTTTGAAAATTGCAAAGATTGCATTCCTCAGATACCCTGTGGGTCGAAAATTTCGACGAAATCGCTCTATCTCGCACGGTTAAGGAGATAGAAGCAAATTTGTGTTTTGCCATTTTTGGCAAAAATTTGAAAATTCAAAATGGCCGCCATTTTTGGGGAGGGGAAAATTTTTTGAAAATTGCAAAGATTGCATTCCTCAGATACCCTGTGGGTCGAAAATTTCGACGAAATCACTCTATCTCGCACGGTTAAGGAGATAGAAGCAAATTAGTGTTTTGCCATTTTTGGCAAAAATTCAAAAATTCAAAATGGCCGCCATTTTTGGGGAGGGGAAAATTTTTGGAAAATTGCAAAGATTGCATTCCTTAGATACCCTGTGGGTCGAAAATTTCGACGAAATCGCTCTATCTCACACGGTTAAGGAGATAGAAGCAAATTTGTGTTTTGCCATTTTTGGCAAAAATTCAAAATGGCCGCCATTTTTGGGGAGGGGAAAATTTTTGGAAAATTGCAAAGATTGCATTCCTTAGATACCCTAAGGGTCGAAAATTTCGACGAAATCGCTCTATCTCACATGGTTAAGGAGATAGAAGCAAATTTGTGTTTTGCCATTTTTGGCAAAAATTCAAAAATTCAAAATGGCCGCCATTTTTGGGGAGGGGAAAATTTTTTAAAAATTACCAAGAGTACAATGCTCAGATACCCTGTGGGTCGAAAATTTCGACGAAATCGCTCTATCTCACACGGTTAAGGAGATAGAAGCAAATTTGTGTTTTGCCATTTTTGGCAAAAATTCGAAAATTCAAAATGGCCGCCATTTTTGGGGAGGGAAAAATTTTTTGAAAATTGCAAAGATTGCATTACTCAGATACCCTGTGGGTCGAAAATTTCGACGAAATCGCTCTATCTCGCACGGTTAAGGAGATAGAAGCAAATTTGTGTTTTGCCATTTTGGGCAAAAATTCGAAAATTCAAAATGGCCGCCATTTTTGGGGAGGGGAAAATTTTTTGAAAATTGCAAAGATTGCATTCCTCAGATACCCTGTGGGTCGAAAATTTCGACGAAATCACTCTATCTCGCACGGTTAAGGAGATAGAAGCAAATTAGTGTTTTGCCATTTTTGGCAAAAATTCGAAAATTCAAAATGGCCGCCATTTTTGGGGAGGGGAAAATTTTTTGAAAATTGCAAAGATTGCATTGGTTAGATACCCTGTGCGTCGAAAATTTTGCCGAAATCGCTCTATCTCGCACGGTTAAGGAGATAGAAGCAAATTAGTGTTTTGCCATTTTTGGCAAAAATTCGAAAATTCAAAATGGCCGCCATTTTTGGGGAGGGGAAAATTTTTTGAAAATTGCAAAGATTGCATTCCTTAGATACCCTGTGGGTCGAAAATTTCGACGAAATCGCTCTATCTCGCACGGTTAAGGAGATAGAAGCAAATTAGTGTTTTGCCATTTTTGGCAAAAATTCGAAAATTCAAAATGGCCGCCATTTTTGGGGAGGGGAAAATTTTTTTAAAATTACCAAGAGTACAATGCTCAGATACCCTGTGGGTCGAAAATTTCGACGAAATCGCTCTATCTCACACGGTTAAGGAGATAGAAGCAAATTTGTGTTTTGCCATTTTTGGCAAAAATTCGAAAATTCAAAATGGCCGCCATTTTTGGGGAGGGAAAAATTTTTTGAAAATTGCAAAGATTGCATTCCTCAGATACCCTGTGGGTCGAAAATTTCGACGAAATCGCTCTATCTCGCACGGTTAAGGAGATAGAAGCAAATTTGTGTTTTGCCATTTTTGGCAAAAATTCGAAAATTCAAAATGGCCGCCATTTTTGGGGAGGGGAAAATTTTTTGAAAATTGCAAAGATTACATTCCTCAGATACCCTGTGGGTCGAAAATTTCGACGAAATCGCTCTATCTCGCACGGTTAAGGAGATAGAAGCAAATTTGTGTTTTGCCATTTTTGGCAAAAATTCGAAAATTCAAAATGGCCGCCATTTTTGGGGAGGGGAAAATTTTTTGAAAATTGCAAAGATTGCATTCCTCAGATACCCTGTGGGTCGAAAATTTCGACGAAATCGCTCTATCTCGCACGGTTAAGGAGATAGAAGCAAATTAGTGTTTTGCCATTTTTGGCAAAAATTCAAAATGGCCGCCATTTTTGGGGAGGGGAAAATTTTTTGAAAATTGCAAAGATTGCATTGCTTAGATACCCTGTGCGTCGAAAATTTTGCCGAAATCGCTCTATCTCGCACGGTTAAGGAGATAGAAGCAAATTAGTGTTTTGCCATTTTTGGCAAAAATTCGAAAATTCAAAATGGCTGCCATTTTTGGGGAGGGGAAAATTTTTTAAAATTTACCAAGAGTACAATGCTCAGATACCCTGTGGGTCAAAAATTTTGACGAAATCGCTCTATCTCGCACGGTTAAGGAGATAGAAGCAAATTTGTGTTTTGCCATTTTTGGCAAAAATTCGAAAATTCAAAATGGCCGCCATTTTTGGGGAGGGGAAAATTTTTTGAAAATTGCAAAGATTGCATTCCTCAGATACCCTGTGGGTCGAAAATTTCGACGAAATCACTCTATCTCGCACGGTTAAGGAGATAGAAGCAAATTTGTGTTTTGCCATTTTTGGCAAAAATTCGAAAATTCAAAATGGCCGCCATTTTTGGGGAGGGGAAAATTTTTTGAAAATTGCAAAGATTGCATTCCTCAGATACCCTGTGGGTCGAAAATTTCGACGAAATCACTCTATCTCGCACGGTTAAGGAGATAGAAGCAAATTAGTGTTTTGCCATTTTTGGCAAAAATTCAAAATGGCCGCCATTTTTGGGGAGGGGAAAATTTTTTGAAAATTGCAAAGATTGCATTGCTTAGATACCCTGTGGGTCGAAAATTTCGCCGAAATCGCTCTATCTCGCACGGTTAAGGAGATAGAAGCAAATTTGTGTTTTGCCATTTTTGGCAAAAATTCGAAAATTCAAAATGGCCGCCATTTTTGGGGAGGGGAACATTTTTGGAAAATTGCAAAGATTGCATTCCTTAGATACCCTGTGGGTCGAAAATTTCGACGAAATCGCTCTATCTCACACGGTTAAGGAGATAGAAGCAAATTTGTGTTTTGCCATTTTTGGAAAAAATTCGAAAATTCAAAATGGCCGCCATTTTTGGGGAGGGGAAAATTTTTTGAAAATTGCAAAGATTGCATTCCTCAGATACCCTGTGGGTCGAAAATTTCGACGAAATCACTCTATCTCGCACGGTTAAGGAGATAGAAGCAAATTAGTGTTTTGCCATTTTTGGCAAAAATTCAAAATGGCCGCCATTTTTGGGGAGGGGAAAATTTTTTTGAAAATTGCAAAGATTGCATTCCTTAGATACCCTGTGGGTCGAAAATTTCGCCGAAATCGCTCTATCTCGCACGGTTAAGGAGATAGAAGGAAATTTGTGTTTTGCCATTTTTGGCAAAAATTCGAAAATTCAAAATGGCCGCCATTTTTGGGGAGGGGAAAATTTTTTAAAAATTGCAAAGATTGCATTGGTTAGATACCCTGTGGGTCGAAAATTTTGCCGAAATCGCTCTATCTCGCACGGTTAAGGAGATAGAAGCAAATTAGTGTTTTGCCATTTTTGGCAAAAATTCGAAAATTCAAAATGGCCGCCATTTTTGGGGAGGGGAAAATTTTTGGAAAATTGCAAATATTGCATTCCTTAGATACCCTGTGGGTCGAAAATTTCGACGAAATCGCTCTATCTCACACGGTTAAGGAGATAGAAGCAAATTTGTGTTTTGCCATTTTTGGCAAAAATTCAAAATGGCCGCCATTTTTGGGGAGGGGAAAATTTTTTGAAAATTGCAAAGATTGCATTCCTCAGATACCCTGTGGGTCGAAAATTTCGACGAAATCGCTCTATGTCACACGGTTAAGGAGATAGAAGCAAATTTGTGTTTTGCCATTTTTGGCAAAAATTCAAAAATTCAAAATGGCCGCCATTTTTGGGGAGGGGAAAATTTTTTGAAAATTGCAAAGATTGCATTCCTCAGATACCCTGTGGGTCGAAAATTTCGACGAAATCGCTCTATCTCACACGGTTAAGGAGATAGAAGCAAATTTGTGTTTTGCCATTTTTGGCAAAAATCCGAAAATTCAAAATGTCCGCCATTTTTGGGGAGGGAAAATTTTTTTGAAAATTGCAAAGATTGCATTCCTTAGATACCCTGTGGGTCGAAGATTTCGACGAAATCGCTCTATCTCACACGGTTAAGGAGATAGAAGAAATTTGTGTTTTGCCATTTTTGGCAAAAATTCGAAAATTCAAAATGGCCGCCATTTTTGGGGAGGGGAAAATTTTTTAAAATTTACCAAGAGTACAATGCTCAGATACCCTGTGGGTCAAAAATTTTGACGAAATCGCTCTATCTCGCACGGTTAAGGAGATAGAAGCAAATTTGTGTTTTGCCATTTTTGGCAAAAATTCGAAAATTCAAAATCGCCGCCATTTTTGGGGTAGGGGAAAATTTTTTAAAAATTGCAAAGATTGCATTGGTTAGATACCCTGTGCGTCGAAAATTTTGCCGAAATCGCTCTATCTCGCACGGTTAAGGAGATAGAAGCAAATTTGTGTTTTGCCATTTTTGGCAAAAATTCGAAAATTCAAAATGGCCGCCATTTTTGGGGAGGGGAAAATTTTTGGAAAATTGCAAATATTGCATTCCTTAGATACCCTGTGGGTCGAAAATTTCGACGAAATCGCTCTATCTCGCACGGTTAAGGAGATAGAAGCAAATTAGTGTTTTGCCATTTTTGGCAAAAATTCGAAAATTCAAAATGGCCGCCATTTTTTAAAAATTGGCAAGAGTAGAATTTTAGATACCCTGTGGGTCGAAAATTTTGCCGAAATCGCTCTATCTCGCACGGTTAAGGAGATAGAAGCAAATTAGTGTTTTGCCATTTCTGGCAAAAATTCAAAAATTCAAAATGGCCGCCATTTTTGGGGAGGGGAAAATTTTTTGAAAATTGCAAATATTACATTCCTTAGATACCCTGTGGGTCGAAAATTTCGACGAAATCACTCTATCTCGCACGGTTAAGGAGATAGAAGCAAATTTGTGTTTTGCCATTTTTGGCAAAAATTCGAAAATTCAAAATGGCCGCCATTTTTGGGGAGGGGAAAATTGTTTGAAAATTGCAAAGATTGCATTCCTTAGATACCCTGTGGGTCGAAAATTTCGACGAAATCGCTCTATCTCGCACGGTTAAGGAGATAGAAGAAATTTGTGTTTTGCCATTTTTGGCAAAAATTCGAAAAATTCAAAATGGCCGCCATTTTAGGGGAGGGGAAAATTTTTGGAAAATTGCAGATTGCATTCCTTAAATACCCTGTGGGTCGAAAATTTCGACGAAATCGCTCTATCTCGCACAGTTAAGGAGATAGAAGGAAATTTGTGTTTTGCCATTTTTGGCAAAAATTCGAAAATTCAAAATGGCCGCCATTTTTGGGGAGGGGAAAATTTTTTAAAAATTGGCAAGAGTAGAATTTTTAGATACCCGGTGGGTCGAAAATTTTGCCGAAATCGCTCTATCTCGCACGGTTAAGGAGATAGAAGCAAATTAGTGTTTTGCCATTTTTGGCAACAATTCAAAAATTCAAAATGGCCGCCATTTTTGGGGAGGGGAAAATTTTTGGAAAATTGCATAGATTGCATTCCTTAGATACCCTGTGGGTCAAAAATTCTGTCGAAATCGCTCTATCTCTTACGGTTTCTGAGATATTAGCAAATTACTCAAAAGTAGTACTGAAAATACACAATGAAGTACCTAAATGGCTATTACTCATGTACTGACAAAGCTATCAGTCCCAAATGCAATACCAAGCGAGCTATGGACATAACAATCTTGTATTCAAAATTGTAGTAAAATATCTTTAATTATTTTGGCTTAAATGCACGGAAACCAATGGGTACTGAAAATAGCTGTACTTAAGTATTACTCAGTAAGCAAAAGAGGTACAACAGCCAAAAGCAATCCCAAGCAAGCTACTGACCCAATAAGCCTGCATACCAAATTTGGTGACAATAGCTCTAATACTTTTCCTTTAAATGAGCGGAAACCATGCGTGACGCCGGACATCGGACGCCGGACAACGGACATCGGACGGCGAAAAAAGCAAAAATAATATATCCACCCCCCAGGGGGGTGGACATAATAACAAGGTAATTGTTTAAGTGTAAAAAATAGGTTAAAACATATTTAAAGAAATACTACAAATGCAATATCCTCGTTCGACCTTGAAGAAGGGGTCCAAGGTCAAATCTAACCACACAAATACATTCCCAGCCCATGATTTCCTATGGTTTACCATTCCAAACCTCTAGGACCAATTATAAATGAGTTATAAGCACTTTTAAGCTTGGCTGTCCTCATTTGACCTTGAAGGAGGGGTCCAAAGGTCAAATCTGACCATACCAAAAGATTCCAAGCCAATGATTTCCTATGGGATGGTTTACCATCCCAAATCTCTGTCACCAATAATAAGCGAGTTGTAGGCACTTTCAATTTTCGCTATCCTCATTTGACCTTGAAGGAGGGTTCCAAGGTCAAATCGGACCATATCAACAGATTCACAGCCCATGATTTCCTGTCTGTTTACCATCCCAAACCTCTGGGACCAATAATAAGCGAGTCATAAGCACTTTTAAGTTTGGCTATCCTTGTTTGACCTTGAAGGAGGGGTCATTGAAGGTCAAATCTGACCACACCAAAAGATTCCCACCCCATGATTTCCTACAGGTTGGTTTATCATCCCAAACCTCTAGGATCAATAATAAGGGAGATATAAGCACTTTTCATGACTGACAAAAAACACCTGTGGCGGCCATCTTGTTTCTCAAAATGAGGCCAAAAATATTCCCAGACAACATTTTATGGTTATTAATATATACTGCAAACTTAAGAAAGCTAGCTATAATATTTTTTTTCATCAGAGCAGTAATGGTGAAATCTCTCTCTATACACTGTGGCTATCCAGTGTATACAATGATTTACTCAACAGTGAGAACCTGAAAGTAGCTATTGCTCAGCTATGCCATGACATAGAGGTCTGCAATTTCACTATGTTATAGCTGACCAAAAATTCTGTGAATAACATATTTAACAAATTACTCTAAATGCAATAGTTTTCAAGTTACAACTGATTTACTCAACAGTGAGAACCTCAAAGGAACTATTACTCAGCTATGCAATGAGCTACATGTCTGAAATTTTACTATGTTATAGCTAACCCAAAAGTAGGTGAACAACATATTTAAGCAAACTACTGTAAATGCAATAGTTTTCAAGCTACAACTGATTTACTCAATAGTGAGAACCTGAAAATAGCTATTGCTCCGCTATGCCATGAGCTATAGGTCTGTAATTTCACTATGTTATAGCTGACCCAAAAGTAGGTGAACAATATATTTTAACAAAATACTCCAAATGCAATATTTTTCAAGTTATAGCTGATTTACTCAACAGTCAGTACCTGAGAATAGCTATTGCTCAGTTGTGCCATGAGCTATAGGTCTATAATTTCACTATGTTATAGCTGACCCAAAAGTAGCTGAATAACATATTTGCACAAATTTCTGTAAATGCATTAGTTTTCCAATTATAACTGATTTACTCAACAGTGAGAACTTCAAAGTAGCTATTACTCAGCTATGAAATGAGCCACAGGTCTGAAACTTCACTATGTTATAGCTGACCCCAAAATAGGTGAATAACATATTGAAACAAAATACTCTAAATGCAATAGTTTTCAAGTTATAATTGATTTACTCAACAGTGATAACCTAAAAGTAGCTATTACTCAGCTATGCCATGAGCCACAGGTCTGAAATTTTACTATGTTATAGCTGGCCCAAAAGTAGCTGAATATTTATATTTATACGAAACTCTCTAAATGCAATAGTTTTTAAGTTACAAGTGATTTTACTCATGATGAAAGTTACTGAAAAGCCCAAAAGTAGCTATTACTCACTTAGCTATTGAGACAGACACCCAACTTACTCACCATATTGTAGCTATGAAACAAGAGGAGAGTGCCCGTGAACGGGCACTGTGTCAGCTGACTGAATGTTTTTTGATTTGTGATGGTGATAATGAGAGGAAAGCATAATTATCAGGGAAAGGGCTGTACAGAAATACAGTTGTTCGAAAGATATTCCGAAGCTGACAGAAGAAAAGGACAAAAAAGCTGTGCCCTGCAAATGGTATTATGAAATAAAGTAACAAGGTAATTGTTTAAGTGTAAAAAGTAGGTTAAAAATATTTAAAGAAATACTATAAATGCAATATCCTCATTCGACCATGAAGAAGGGATCCAAAGGTCAAATCTGACCATACCAAAAGATTCCCAGCCAAAGAATTTAGGATGGTTTACCATCCCAAACCTCTCGGACCAATAATAAGTGAGTCATAGGCACTTTTTAAGTTTGGCTATCCTTGTTTGACCTTGACGGACGGGTCTAAGGTCAAATCCGACCACACAAAAAATTCCCAGCCCATGATTTCCTGTAGCTTGTTTACCATCCCAAACCTGTAGGACCAATAATAAGCGAGTTATAAGCAATTGTAAGTTTGGCTATCCTCAATTGACCTTGAAGGAGGGGTCCCAGGTCAAATCTGACCACACCAAAAGAATCCCAGCCCATGATTTCCTATATGTTGGTTTACCATCCCAAACCTCCAAGACCAATAATACGCGAGTTATAAGCACTTTAAGTTTGACTATCTTCGTTTGACCTGGAAGGAGGGGTCTAAGGTGAAATCCGACCACACCAAAAGATTCCCAGCCCATGATTTTCTATAGGTTGGTTTTCCATTCCAAACCTCTAGCACCAATAATAAGCGAGTTATAAGCACTTTTAAGTTTGGCTATCCTCATTTGACCTTGAAGGAGGGGTCCAAGGTGAAATCCGACCACACCAAAAAATTCCCAGCTCATGATTTTCTATAGGTTGGTTTTCATTCCAAACCTCTAGGACCAATAATAAGCGAGTTATAAGCACTTTTATGTTTGGCTATCCTCATTTGACCTTGAAGGAGGGTTCCAAGGTCAAATTGGACCATATTAACAGATTCCCAGCCCATGATTTCCTACAGGTTGGATACAATGATTTACTCAACAGTGAGAACCTGAAAGAAGCTATTGCTCAGCTATGCCATGACATAGAGGTCTGCAATTTCACTATGTTATAGCTGACCAAAACGTCTGTGAATAACATATTTAACAAAATACTCTAAATGTAATAGTTTTAAAGTTACAACTGATTTACTCAAGAGTGAGAACCTCAAAGTAACTATTACTCAGCTATGCAATGAGCTACATGTCTGAATTTTTGCTCTGTTATAGCTGACCTAAAAGTAGGTGAACAACATATTTAAGCAAAATACTGTAAATGCAATAGTTTTCAAGTTACAACTGATTTACTCAATAGTGAGAACCTGAAAATAGCTATTGCTCCGCTATGCCATGAGCTATAGGTCTGTAATATTATAGCTAACCCAAAAGCTAACCCAAAAGTAGGTGAACAATATATTTTAACAAAATACTCCAAATGCAATATTTTTCAAGTTACAGCCGATTTACTCAAGAGTCAGTGCCTGAGAATAGCTATTGCTCAGTTGTGCCATGACCTACAGGTCTGTAATTTCACTATGTTATAGCTGACCCAAAAGTAGCTGAATAACATATTTGCACAAATTTCTGTAAAGGCAATAGTTTTCCAATTACAACTGATTTACTCAACAGTGAGAACTTCAAAGTAGCTATTACTCAGCTATGCAATGAGCCACAGGTCTGGAACTTCACTATGTTATAGCTGACCCCAAAATAGGTGAATAACATATTGCAACAAAATACTCTAAATGCAATAGTTTCCAAGTTATAAGTGATTTACTCAACAGTGATAACCTCAAAGTAGCTATTACTCAGCTATGCCATGAGCTACATGTCTGAAATTTTACTATGTTATAGCTGACACAAAAGTAGCTGAATAACATATTTATACTAAATTCTCTAAATGCAATAGTTTTCAAATTATAAGTGATTTACTCAACATTGAGAACTTCAAAGTAGCTATTACTCAGCTATGCAATGAGTCACAGGTCTGGAACTTCACTATGTTATAGCTGACCCCAAAATAGGTGAATAACATATTGAAACAAAATACTCTAAATGCAATAATTTCCAAGTTATAAGCGATTTACTCAACAGTGATAACCTCAAAGTAGCTATTACTCAGCTATGCCATGAGCTACAGGTCTGAAATTTTACTATGTTATAGCTGACCCAAAAGTAGGTGAACAACATATTTAAGCAAAATACTGTACATGCAATAGTTTTCAAGTAACAACTGATTTACTCAATAGTGATGACCTAAAAGTAGCTGTTACTCAGCTATGCCATGAGCTACAGGTCTGAAATTTTACTATGTTATAGCTGACCCAAAAGTAGCTGAATAACATATTTAGATTAAATTCTCTAAATGCAATAGTTTTGCAATTACAACTGATTTACTCAATAGTGAGAACCTCAAAGTAGTTATTACTCAGCTATGCAATGAGCTACAGGTCTGAAATTTTACTATGTTATAGCTGACCCAAAAGTAGGTGAACAACATATTTAAGCAAAATACTGTAAATGCAATAGTTTTGAAGTTACAACTGATTTACTCAATAGTGATGACCTAAAAGTAGCTATTACTCAGCTATGCCATGAGCTACAGGTCTGAAATTTTACTATGTTATAGCTGGCCCAAAAGTAGCTGAATAACATATTTATACGAAATTCTCTAAATGCAATAGGTTTTAAGTTACAAGTGATTTACTCAATAGTGAGAACTTCAAAGTAGCTATTACTCAGCTATGCAATGAGCCACAGATCTGAAACTTCACTATGTTATAGCTGATCCCAAAATAGGTGAATAACATATTGAAACAAAATACTGTAAATGCAATAGTTTCCAAGTTATAAGCGATTTACTCAACAGTGATAACCTAAAAGTAGCTATTACTCAGCTATGCCATGAGCTACAGGTCTGAAATTTTACTATGTTATAGCTGACCCAAAAGTAGCTGAATAACATATTTATACGAAATTCTCTAAATGCAATAGTTTTGAAGTTATAAGCGATTTACTCAACAGTGATAACCTAAAAGTAGCTATTACTCAGCTATGCCATGAGCTACAGGTCTAAAATTTTACTATGTTATAGCTGACCCAAAAGTAGCTGAATAACATATTTATACGAAATTCTGTAAATGCAATAGTTTTTAAGTTACAAGTGATTTTACTCATGATGGAAGTTACTGAAAAGCCCAAAAGTAGCTATTACTCACTTAGCTATTGAGACAGGCACCCAACTTACTCACCATATTGTAGCTATGAAAAAATTAGCTGAATAACATATTTTAACAAAATGCTCTAAATGCAACACTTTTGAAGTTATAAATGATTTTGTGCATGATTTCATGAATTTTAATGCATTAAAAATTATTAAAAAAATTTATTAAAAAAAAAGTAAGACAGATCCAGGTCTCATACTCACACAAGAGAATCTACCTCTGGCCTAGTACATATATGCAAGATATGAGAGAAATCCCTGCAATAGTCACTGAGAAAATTGTGATTAAGTGTTGAAATTTTCACACTTTTGGTGGGGGTACCCCCCTTGTAATGTCTCTAGCAAACAGACGAACAGACAGATTTGCATGCCTTGAACAATTTTTCATCCTCGATAGATAAGGTATCTTTTAAAAAAAACAGCACGTCTCTAGGCCTTGTAGTTTTGGAGAAGAAGTTGTTCACGCGGACGCGGACGCGTACGCGTACGCCCACGCCGCAGAGTGACGACATAATGTCAGCTGACTGACAAGTCAGCTGACATAAAAAGTAGCTGAATAACATATTTTAACAAAATGCTCTAAATGCAACACTTTTCAAGTTATCAGTGATTTACTCAACAGTGATAACCTAAAAGTAGCTATTACTCAGCTATGCCATGAGCTACAGGTCTGAAATTTCACTATGTTATAGCTGACCCAAAAGTAGCTGAATAACATATTTATACGAAATTCTCTAAATGCAATAGTTTTCAAGTTATAAGCGATTTACTCAACAGTGATAACCTAAAAGTAGCTATTACTCAGCTATGCCATGAGCTACAGGTCTGAAATTTCACTATGTTATAGCTGGCCCAAAAGTAGCTGAATAACATATTTATACGAAATTCTCTAAATGCAATAGTTTTTAAGTTACAAGTGATTTTATTCATAATGGAAGTTACTGAAAAGCCCAAAAGTAGCTATTACTCACTTAGCTATTGAGACAGACACCCAACTTACTCACCATATTGTAGCTATGAAAAAAGTAGCTGAACAACATATTTTCACAAAATGCTGTAAATGCAACACTTTTGAAGTTATAAGTGATTTAGTGCATGATTTCATGAATTTTAATGCATTAAAAATTATTAAAAAAATTTATTAAAAAAAAAGTAAGACAGATCCAGGTCTCATACTCACACAAGAGAATCTACCTCTGGCCTAGTACATATATGCAAGATATGAGAGAAATCCCTGCAATAGTCACTGAGAAAATTGTGATACAAAGTTGAAATTTTCACACTTTTGGTGGGGGTACCCCCCTTGTAATGTCTCTAGCAAACAGACAAACAGACAGATTTGCATGCCTTGAACAATTTTTCATCCTCGATAGATAAGGTATCTTTTAAAAAAAACAGCACGTCTCTAGGCCTTGTAGTTTTGGAGAAGAAGTTGTTCACGCGGACGCGTACGCCCACGCCGCAGAGTGATGACATAATGTCAGCTGACATAAAAAAAAAGCATTTCTCAAAATACAGTAACGTGAAGCTATCTTTGAATAACCATTGATTCATAAACTACAAGTGTATAAAGTACATAGTTAATTTTCAATTTAGCTACAAGGCACTTTGATACTTTCAGCTCCCTTTTATTCTCTCAAATATTGACCAAGTTGCTACAAACTGTTCTAACTGGTTATTGGTTTTGGCTATATATTCTTGATCAATGTATACACTTCTTAGAAAATTTTGAAAACCAAATAAATCAAGTATTTTTGAATTTCTAGAACATGTAAATATGTACTTTTTTGCAACAACAATAATATTTTTGGGGAAAAAGTCTACTTCCTTTTCAAGTATACCAAAGATAATAATCTTTGGATTAAGATCTAGATACATGTTGAAGAACTGTTGGAGCCACAATTTTAAGTTATTCCAGAATTGTATGACCACTGGACAGGAAGTAAAAATGTGGTATATAGTCTCTACAGATGTTTCACAAAACACACAGGTAGAGGTATTACTTATACAAATTTGATTAAGATAAGCCCTTGTACCTAAAATTCTCTGGATAATTCTGTATTGGAACCAAATAAAGTCATTTCGTTTTAAGGTTTTAAAACAGATCTTATAAATCATGTTCCAATCTTTTTTACTGATATCAGTATTAAGAATATGTGTCCATTTACTCTTCAATTTTTTATTATCATATTGATCTTTTAAAATTTCATAAAAATACCGACTTCCTTTATTATTATTAAGCAGTGTTTTCAAATATGGAGGAAAAATTGGTCTCTCAATCGAAAAATTATGTATATCGCATTTACCAAAAAATTGTTTCAAACATCTTTGAATTCGAAGGTATTCTAAAAAATTGCTTTTTAAGTTATAATGGCATTGAATATCAGCTAGCTCCATCAAACTTCCATTTTGCATTATGTCCAGTGGGACACATATCCCTGCATTATACCAATGTGAAAAGAATAGTGGTTCAGTGGATATCCCTGAGTTGTACCACATAGGACTTGATAAGACTTCAGTGGGACTAAGTGTTTTTTTGTCAAGGAATTCACCCCAACCCATCAAAAATTCTTTCCAAAATGGGTTTGACATGGTATTTGCCAAAATTTTAGACCACAAAGATCCCATCAAATAGAATTTATCTGGGCTTACTGTGGATGAAAATAATTTACCCCATGGAGAATCGGGAGATAGAATCAAACGTTTCACCCAAGCAAGCTTCTGAGCCCTAACAAAATTGTCCAAATCTATCATTTTTGATCGTGACTAATCTTACTAGGTTTATTATCCCATAGAAAGGATTACATTAATTTATTTAAACTGCTAATTGTTTGTTTATCTGGAGAAGGAAGAGAAGCAAATACATGATTTAAACTGCTTAAAACAAATGTTTTAAGAACTGTAATTTTCCCAACTGGTGTCAAATTCCTTCTTCTCCACCTGATCAGAATTTTTTCTATTTTATTATGTATCAAACTGTAATTCATTGCAGGTATTTTATTCAGATCAACCAATAAAATTGTAACCCCAACAAGTTAAATTCAGTTGTACCCCAGTCAAGCTTCTGTGGGGTTTCATACATATCCTGAGAATGTTTTTTTTTTCCCCAACCATATTATTTTGGTTTTATCTGTATTCACTTTGAGTCCAGATAGAGAGCCAAATATTTCTAACGTGTTTAGTGTTGCAATTAGAGAGTCCCTACTTCCATCCAGAAATATTGTAGTATCATCAGCGAACTGTGTGATTTTATAACTGTGCTTCTTTATCGAAATTCCAGCAATACTGTTGTTATTATCAACCATGAGAAGAAGAATTTGCGCACATAGTAAGAACACATAAGCAGCTATGGGGTCACCTTGTCTGCATCCCCTCTCTATGTTAAATGGCCTTGACAGAAATCCTGATT
Organism: Sabellastarte sp. h YS-2021; assembly: GCA_964017235.1. Lineage (NCBI taxonomy): Eukaryota > Metazoa > Annelida > Polychaeta > Sabellida > Sabellidae > Sabellastarte > Sabellastarte sp. h YS-2021. Next base: position 23,415,634 of record OZ024928.1, read on the forward strand.
GTATCACAGATCCCTTGATATTTTTGTTGAAAACACTAATCCATTTACAAAAACTAGTCCCAAATTTATAAAAGTTGAGCACATTTGACAAGAAGTTCCATGAAATGAGTCAAATGCCTTTTGAAAATCAACAAGCATGAGGAGACCTTGTGAATTGTTTTTCTCTACACAATGCATGATATCATAGACAAGCCTTGTATTCTCCCCAATGAACCCCCCACTTATAAAACCAGTTTGTGATTTAGATATTAAGATGTCGAGTACTTTTTTCAAACGGTTTGCAATTGCTGAAGAGGCTATTTTTGTATAAGACTGATAGTAAAGAGATTGGTCTCCAATTCTTCAAAAATTCACGGGGCTTGTTTCCTTTAGGGAGACAGCTTATGATGCAAGTTCTTAATGAAACTGTCATTTCACCAGTATTATATGCATAATTTAATCCTCTAAGAACAAAATATTTAATACATCTACAAAATATTTTTAAAAACTCAGCTGGAAAGCCATCTACCCCAGGGCATTTATTATTTTTCATCTGCTTTAAAGCTAGGCTAATTTCATCAAGCGTTAACTCCCCTTCTAGAATTTTTGATTCAGATAAGGACAGTTTTCTTACATATTTTTTCTTTAAATAAAGTATCTAAATTTTGATCTTGTGTTTTTTTTTCAGAAAAAAGTGATGAATAGAAATTTTTAATCTCTTCCAGTATTTTTTTCTGGTCAGTAATGCGTTGACCATCTTGTAGTTGGGATACTTTTTATTGTTTTTTCAGTATAGTTATACTTTTCCAAAGAGCAGAAAAACTTGGAGGGTTTTTCACCTTCGTTAAGCCATTGAGTTCTGGCACGAATAGCACTACCAATTGTAGATTTTTGTCTAATATTTTCTAATTCTGATTTTCTGATGTCTATAATTTCTGCTAAGGCCATATTGCCAATATTTTACATTCAATATCGATACCCACAAAGCCAAACGATTTACCCCCCATAAAGAGCATATACATTTGAGGAAAAACTTACATTTTCGCTTTATATTCATGGTAAATGAAGTTTACAAACTTCAAAATATCTCGCGAATCCATATTTCCTATTGATAATATAGCTCATGTACGCTCGCGTAAAACTTTTTATCATATATCTGTACACTTTCGAAATCCCGGATTTCGTTCGGGTTTCAAAGCCCTGAAAATCGGTTTTATTTTCACAACCGGTCCGACCACAGTCACCAGGGTACGTTTTTCATTGTTAAAAAACTGGTGTGACATAAAATATGTCACACCAGTTTTTTAACAATGAAAAACGTACCCTGGTGACTATATGTCACACCAGTTTTTTAACAATGAAAAACGTACCCTGGTGACTGTGGGTCCGACCACTAATAATATATGTCATTAGTAAAATAGCCTGAACCTTATTTTGCGGACTGCCGGTAAAATAAGCCATGCTCTATTTTACCGACGATCGTCGGCAGATTAGCCACTGTGAAATATTTATTCTTGTCAAAAAGAAACATATTTTTAAGTTTAGAATATGCACGGGATTGATAAAACAAAGGAAATCGGATTAAACTATGCAAGACCGTTGAAAACTGGCAACGCAAGGGAAGTTTTGAGGGAATCCAATATTCTGCAATATTCGGTTCAGGGAGGGCGATAATAGAGATCCTTTCATTACAACCCATTCTGGAAAATTACACAGATGAATTCAATGGTAGTATCCGGTAGTCTTTCATACAGTTGATAAAGTGATAGTATGAATATTTACCCGATGTATTTGCCATAATTTTAAATATGATAACCGTCAGTAGTAGCCGTATCCGTATAATTAGTTATTACCGAAACATCCGACAGTACCAACCACCGAAGATTAATGGATTTGATGATGATGATGATGATATAGCTATGCTATTTACTAATTTATAAATAAAACAGTGGCATCAGATGTATATACTTTACTGTGAACTTTTCAAAAGATTTAATGAACAAAATCTGCAGTAAATTAAAATAAGCAATTAGTGCCCATGAACACGCTCTGTGTCAGCTGACGTTGTGTTTTGAAATTCAGAGTAAAAGTTAGTAATAATTATTTTTCAAGATACATGCAATTTACTCAACTATAATACAATAAAAGTAGTTGTTACACACTTACATATTGAGCAACAATTTTGAAACTTCAATATGTTATAGTTCATGAAAAGTAGATGAACAACACCTTCAAAAGAAATTGCATATATAGCTGCAATACTTTTGAATATACATGACATTCACTCAGATAACTGCTAAAAAGTGTGAAAGTAGCTATTACTCACTTAGCTATGGAGACAGACTTTCAAACTTCTGACCATGTTGGAGCTATGGAAAAAGTATAGCTGAACAATGTATTGCAACAAAATGTTCTATTTGCAGTTTTTAAGTAAACGTGATTTTACTCATTATGGAAGGTTATGAAAAGTCATTAAGTATCTATTACTCATTTAGCTAATGAGATAGATTCCCAAGCTACTCACCATGTTGTAGCTATGGAAAAAGTAACCGAACAACATATTTTAACAAAATGCTCCAAATAAAATGCAATACTTTTCAAGTTACAAGTGATTTCTCAAGAGTGAGAATGTCAAAATAGCTATTGCTCAGCTAGTGGTAGTGGACACCTTCACACCCGTGTACCTATTCACACCCACCCTCAGTTTTCTTAAAGATTTATGATTTTTCATAGAAAAGCTGTTTATCACAACATAAATAATTATCAAATTGATCATATACATTGGTAATTTATTGTGTAACTGTGATTGTTTTGGAGAAATTAGGGTGTGGGCGTGAATAGGTACGCGGGCGTGAATATGTCCACCAGCACTATGCAATCAGCTACAAGTCTGCAATTTCACTATTGTAGCTGCAAAAATTAGGTCTCACATGGATTGAAATGATCTCAGCAGCACTTACCAGTCAGCCTACAAACTGGACACTCAACTGACACTGCCCCAGCTGTGTCAAAGGCTATGCCTACAGCTCTGGCCCTTCTTTACTTATCTTCTGCCTTTAACACCATTCATCATGGCACAAGTCTCACCTTTTCTGTCAGCAAGGTTTGGTTTCACTGGTACTGTCCTAAGATGGTTTGCAACTTATCTTCAGGATCGTTTTCAATCAATATTGGCTCATCAGTCTCTCACTTGCTTCAGTTAAACTTTGGTGTTCTTCAAAGTTCTGTTTTGGGTTCTCTGTTGTTTTTTCTATGCACCACTTCCCTCAGGTTATTGCAAATTATATGGATGCATGATATCATTTTTATGCTGATGACACCCAGCTATTCATTCATCTATCTTCTGTGCAATTTCTTGCCATCAGCTCAAGGCCTGTGTGAAGGATATTCATATCTAGATGTTTGAAAATAAACTGAAATTGTTAAAAAAAACAGAGTTCATAGTCTCGGCTCAATGGATTGGTAAAAATGGCTTAGGGATTCTTTATCTATCAATATTATCTATCAATCCGTACTTTCTTGCTGTCTAGACAGAGTGATGTCATAGCATCTTTTTTGTTGTCTAAACCTGTTAAGACCCTAGTAAGCTGATAGCAGGGTCGGTTGGAATGGTCTTGTGCATAGGGTATTAACTTATAAAAATTTAATTATTAAATTTGCAATTTTATTACTTATATGCATCCTATCCAATGGACAATTGCTGAATAACTACCGCTTGGTCAGTTACCAGGGACTTAAATTGAACTCATAAGCAAAACTAACAAAATTCTCTAAGCCTGAATTGACTTTAAGGCCATAACACCCAATAAGGCCATGGTTGGTTATCAGCACCCAGTTATTCAGGGATAGACCAACACTGCCCTCCCCTTTTTTTTACAGACCTGCTCTGAAGTAGGGGAAGAGAGGGACGAGTTCAGTCCCATGAGAAGAAATAAACTTCCCAAAGGAAGCATGTCACTTTTTTTTACACAATTTTATGATTTTTTTAATTTATGTACAAACTATTTACATATGTACAAATCTCCTCACTAATATGGGATACTGGTATATCTGCTGAGCAGCCACTACAGGTCCCAAGTGGTACAGCTCTGAGTCTGCCCAAGCTACATCCTTCAAGTAGAATTGTGTGAAGGTGTTGTGATACTTCCAGTGGCAGGCTGATAATATTTGTTCCAAGGAGACTCCTAATTGTAATGCTTTGGATGCACCAAATGCCCTAACATCATGGTCTTTAACGTGAGGTGAAGTGAGGGCTTCTTGGTCAGAGCTCATAACATAGGATCACAGTCAGTCTGCTTGATTCATGAGGAGATAGTGGCAGGTGAGATGTCTTTGTCAAAGCCTTTCTTGAAGGAGACAAAAACCAACTCCTTGTTCTGCCTGAGATCTGAGGTCCTGTGCAAATAGTAGCGCAAAGCTCTGACCAGACATAGGAACCTATCAGACTTGAGTGACTTATCCAGAGTTGGGGCCAGGTCTGGTTTAACCACTGGAGCCACACTGTCTGGACCTTCTTTGGCCAGCTGGTTCGATTCTTTGAAAGAAAGCTGGGTGAGGGGTACAAGGTTACCTCAGACCAGTCTGATTGATGTCTGATGTTCTTGTTTTGCCAAGCGTTAATCTCCTGTGTTAACCAGCTGAACCCAAGGTCAAGAGAAAAACCCAAGGTCAAGAGGAAAACAGTCTTGAAGGTCAAATGCTTCAAAGAGGCCTCTTTAAGGGGTTCAAAAGGAGCCTTTGTCAGCTGGTGTAAGACCAGGGAGAGGTTCCAGGAGGGGATGCCCTCCAACCTTTAGGTCTGCCTCTGTGGAAACCTCGGGACAAGTGAGATCCTCATCCTTGCTGACATTGATGGGTGAAGTCCCTAATTTGTCAGCAATGGCTGATCTGTAGCTATCAATGGTTCTTGGCTGTGACTTCTTGTCCTGAAAAAGATACAGTAGGAAGTCGGCTATCGACTTTACAGGATGCGCCCTGAAGTCCACCTGATTAGTGATGTACCACTTTGTAAAAATGGTGCACTTAGCCTCATAGACTGATCTGGTTGATCCTCTTTTAGGAGCCTCAATTCGTGCTGCCACTGCTTCAAAGAAGCCCTGTTAATTGATAGCTGAGGCTCTAAGAGCCAAGCATGCAGGTTTAAGTTGGGCAGATTCCTGTGGCGAGTCTGATTGAAGGGCTTAGTTAATAGATTGGGCAGGTTGGGAGGGATATGGCTTGACATGGCCATGCACTAGGTCTCTGAACCAAGGCATGCTTGGCCAACCTGGAGCAATCAGACACCACTTTACCCACGATGGATACTGGTTGGAAGGCATATGCATGCAGATCCTCCCATGGCAGGATGAGTGTATCTACTGCCCAGGCCAGAAGTTCTGGTACTGGTGACACAAACTGAGATAACTTGTTAAACCTCATGGCAATAGGTCAATTTGAGGCCGGTGCCACCTGCTGCATATTGTTTGAAAAACCTCTGGAAGGAGAGATCACTAGGTTTAGATGGTCTGGCCTAGCCTGGATAGCTGGTCTGCTACCACATTCAGCCAGCCTGGAATGTGTCAGGCTTTGAGAGCCACCTGTTTCCTGGCACACCAGCTCAGGATTCTCCATAGCAGGACACAAAGTGAGCCAGACCTCATGCTGCCTTATGTAAGACACCACTGTGGTGTTGTCTGTAGCTATGAGAATTATGTTGTTCAAGCAGAGTACTAGGAACTCTTTTAGGGCCAAAAATACTGCCTTCAGTTCCAGATAGTTTATGTGTAGCTTGCTTTCTGGCAGTGACCAGGTCCCTCTTGCAGTATGTTCATTTAAGTGAGCGCCCTATCCTTCTTTTGATGCGTCTGTAAAGATTTGCAGAACACATTTTAGTGGGTGTAATGGTTGACCTTGAAGCACATTGCTTTCCTCCAGCCACTGTTTCCGATGCAGGTGGAGCGACCTTGAAATAAGTATGACCTTTTCTAGGGACTCTGGTACTCTCTAGTTGTTTTTGAGATGGGACTGTATGGGTTTGATGTGTAGTCAGCTTAGGTGAACTTGCTTTTCTATCAATCTTAGAAGGCTTATCAAGGACATGAACTCTCGGACCGAACAAGCCAGTCGGGATAGAAGTTCCAGTATTTTCTGTTGAAGGTTCTGAAACTGGTCCGCTGTGGGCCGGACCCGGCCACATTTGAGGTTGAATTGGTAACTTACGAGGTCGAAGACTTGTTTGGGTTCCAGCTCTGATTTCTCAAAGTTCACCATCCAACCTAATTTCTGACAAATCCGTACTAGTACTTGAGTATGCTGGAGACAAACTTGGTGGGATCTGACTCTAACCAACCAGTCGTCTAGGTATTGGTTGATCCTTGAAGTCTATTGAGGTAACCCACTCCCCTTGCTGGAGGGAGGTCCTGATGGTTTCCGAAATTTCCATTTTGAACTTTTTTGCCTTGAGAAATTAATTCAGATTGCTCAGGTCTAGTATATATAGGTCTTCACCGATTGTTGGGTTTTGGGACCGAGAAAGGTCGGTTTGAAAAATCCCAGAGATATTTAGTTTTGGACCAGTTCTACTGCATTTTTGGCCATAAGCTGATGCAATGCCTCCAGCAGGTAGAGGTTTCTGCGAGGATTGGCCTAACAGCTTATGATGGTCGATGACCTTGTCAAGTTTGGCCGGATCTGAAAGGGGAGGATGTAGCCTTGTTTGAGAATTTTTAGTACTTTTGAACCGGCACCCAGAGCTTCCCAAAACTTGTGCAGTCTTGCCCCTACAGGTAGATCTAGTGCAACAGTTGGGACATTGGTTACAAGTTTGACAAAAGACAATTAATCAACACAGGAAACATATTTCCTGTCTTTCACATATTTCATTTCTCTTTGATAACAAGTTACAACAACAGGACTTATATGTTTCTTTTGTGAATGCCCATGTGCAAGATTTACAACAGAGCAATTTACATTTGAAGTCTGGGGTGTCTGAATTTCCTTTGTCTTTAAACTGAGAGTCTCTGGTAACTGAACACATGTTACAGTTTCTTAGCTCCCGGCTAGCAGTCCTGTGTGTAGTACTTACACAGTAATTGCCATTTATACGGCTGCTGGCCCTTGGCCAGTCTGGAATGAATACTGAGATGACTTCCCCTTGCTTCTCTTGCCCTGACCATGTATGCTAATGTTTTTCCAAGTGGGTTTGGCAGATCTTTTGCTGTGACTTACTGTCTGGATGCTTGTGGGGGTGGTAGCAACTTTTCTTGTAAGAAGAGCTACAACTTACTGTCATAACTGGCAATGTCCTCTTCCTTCCGCTTGATAATACTGTCTGGGAAGAGTGGCCTGCTGTAGTGGGGCAGTCCTAAATGCAGCCAAAGTGTCAGGCTTTATTCCAGACTTTAGATGTGACAAGTAAGCATCCCTTCTTGTTAGTGTCAGGTTTGCCATTGAAATAAACACAAAGGCACTTAGGTGTTCCATCATTTTGGCCATGGCTTGACTGATGCGAGCATTAAAGTCCATGAGGTACTGCAATTGGTCAGTGGGTGTCACGACTTTGGAAGAAGGCTTTCCTTTGCTTTCAGTCCAGATCACCTTAAGTTGGGTCTGCATACTCTGTTGTACCTAGAACAGACAAAATGGCGGCCTGATAACAGATGGCAGAAGCTTCTGTTGCAGACTTCTCCCACTTTCACAAGCTCTCCTGAGAGATGGGGCGCGACTGTGGTGGGTTTAAGGTGAAGCTGGACTGTTGAGATGCGATGCATCAGTGCTCCATGAAGACACAGCAGCAGAGTCAGCTTTTTTATCGGAATACAGCCCATACCACTTGGATTGTGACTTCACTGGTCGGATGAACTGATCCTTCTGTAGACCACCGGCCTCAGAGCTGTGGGAAGGGTACCCTTCGACCAAAGTGAAGTGGAGAGTGAGTGGGAGCCACCTTGACAGTCTTGAAGGTAAGTTATTGTGGTCAGGCGAGAGTTCAGGCCATAAGCAGTGCTTCCAAAAAGTTGAACCGGTTCGACCATTTCTGATCAAGTGCATCAATCCTGGAGTCGGTGGAAGCTTTAGCCAGTCAGCTATCAGTAGAAGCCTTAGCCAGTTTGTCTGTCTTGACCGACTTGGAAGTAGATGCCTTCTCTTTCTCCACCTTCTTCCTCTTCTCAGTCGGTGCACTCAAACCAGGGGACTGTTCAGTGCCCTGGCCATCCACTACCCCTACTAACAACAAAAGTGCAGGTTCCACAGGCGAAGGACTGAGAGAGTCTTAGGTTCCTTACTGGGGGTGGCAGTCTTCTTGGATTCACACTTCTCTTTCTTAATCTTATAACTTGGGTTGAAAGTTGGGAGCGTTGGTCTGGAGTCAAAATGTTGCAGAAATTACAGTCATTAGATTCAGGCTTCTCTACACAAGGGTCTGGGCCCTTACCTCTATCGCTACACCTCGCACAGTAGCTGTAGGTATCAAACCCAGCCATAAGATGGACACATCCTCCCCGCTTCTGTCCAGGTGAAGCCAGAATGATCTATACACTGTTAGATATCCGTAGAAGTCAAAAAGTAGAGAAGCTACTGTAGCAATATAATCCCAAAAAACTTAAAGTTTCTTGAGCTCACAAAAATCTGTCTGCACAGTACACGTGCCAAACAAAAAAAGATGGCACTCTGTCTAGACAGGAAAGAAGTACGATGCGCCCCCCTGGCGAATGTACAGTACTGGAGTGACCTGACTGGTGGAAATGTTGGGCGCGAAGTATCGATCCGCGCCATCTCGAGATGGTATTTTTTGTGATCTCGTCATCAAAAGATCGCGCGACCAACTGCTCCAACTCAAAATAATTTCTCTCACAGAATCTTGATGCGATTGGCTGTATTTATTTTTGAGGTGGTCACTGGTTGGCCAATTTTATGACACATTTTATTAGGACATCTAAGGATCTTAAGATCTCAGCCCATCTTATGGTCTTACAGTTTAAGCTATTGTTCTACTTAATGCTGACTGATCAGAGGCCAGGAAGGATTAATTGTAATCAACTTATCATTGTTAAGACAGTAATAAATCAGCATGAAAGGAATGGCTTCTTATTAATATGGAACTGGGACACAAGGCTTTCTATGATTAGTTACTGATAAGTTAATTGCAATTTCTAAGACCTTATGTTTGTGGGCCCTGTCCTGTCCCTGGGCTTTGGTTAAACTCAACTCCAAGGCTAGATAGTTACAAAGTTATTCTCATTTCAATAACAGACTGCTTCTTCCTAGCAAGGGTCACATTGAGTCACTCCATAATCCCTCATAACCACCACTAGTTATAATTAAAATCTCTGATATCATCTATGACTTTACCAAATCAAAGACCTTTTTTTAAATCAATAATTAAAAAATTCATCCTTAGTTGGAGCAGCTCTACCCGGAGATTGCTTGAGCAATCTCGAGATAGACGCGCGATCTTTTGATGACGAGATCGCGCAAGTACCATCTCGAGATGGCGCGGATCCGTACTTTGCGCCCAACAGAAACACAGGACAGCTTTTTCTGTCGTTTGGCGGGCCGGTCTGCGCTGACCGAATTTGCATTTGTCCATTGGATAGGATGTTTTAACGCAATTAATTGGTCTCTCTCCAACTGACATTGTTCATAAGCTGGGTGTATTGTTTGACTCAAAATTTAGTTTTACTTATTCAATTCTGTGATCAAATTGTGTTTTGCTAACCTGCATGATTAGCATTTCATCATTTGTTTTCTCCTTTGATGTCCCATAGTCGCACATGCATTCAGTAGCTGTCTGGATTATTGCAATTCACTGTTTCATATAGTATGTATCTGGTCCTGAAGGTGTGCCCTTTTTAATAAGGTTCATCTTTAAGAAATTGTTCATCTTTAAGAAATTGTAGAAACTAGCTTAACTGGTGGACTTTCTTGTAGCAGAATAGTGATTTCCAATATTACAGTACGCCACCTCTTCACAATAAATTCTTTTTGTTGTCACATTAATATGACATGAATCGTGTGTTCAATTTCTTGCTACGAATCTCTGGAATCATGAAGCTTGGTTAGCTTTTTATAGTAATGAATATGTCAGATTTAAATTTACGAGTGACCCCACTGCAAGTGACCTTCTCAGGTCATATTGGTAAAAATAGCATCAGAGATGCCCGTACCCCACAGCCTGGGGAAATATTTTTAACACCATGAGATATAGAAGTAGTATGACAGTACAAAGTTCAAGATACTATCAGAGCAGTGTCAGTTATATTAAGGTCCAAATAATGCTTAAGTAGAGAAAATAATATCTAAGGAAAAGAAATGTATGTAAAGATGAAGTATTAAAACAAACAATTCAATAATAAAATGACAGCACTTATCAGTAAACCAAAAATGGCCGATTTTATGGTTTGGATGTTTTGAATATTATATTACCCATGAATACAGAAGTGGCAATACATTCAATGAATGCTTATGTGTGGTGTTGGAGAAAAGCCTGTGGCTCACTTGATGAAATTCCATCTGTTACAATGGGAACTTGCAAAAGGAAATTCTTAATGAATTCTAATATGACCTTTAACAGTGCTTAATCTGCATCAACAGAAAGACCGAAGGGTGTAACAAGATTTTAAAGGTCAATACAGCAAGGTCAAAGGTCAATCAGTGTCATACCATGACGTGGCACACCTAAAACTCTCAACCAATGTCCCTACCAAGTATAAACTTCCTACACCTTACAGTCTCTGAGATATAGCCTGAATAAGATTTTATAGGTCAAGGTCACTACAGCAAGGTCAAATCAAGGTCACACTATGACGTAGCACACCTATACCCCCTAACCAATGTCCTCACCAAGTATCAACTTCCTACACCCTACGGTTTCCAAGATATAGCCCGGACCAGGTTTTATAGGTCAAGTTCACTACGGCAAGGTCAAATCAAGGTCACACCATGATGTTGCACACCTACTACCCCCAACCAATGTCCCTACGAAGTATCAACTTCCTACACCTTACAGTTGCAGAGATATAGCCCAGACAAGGTTTTATAGGTCAAGGTCACTACGGCAAGGTTAAATCAAGGTCAGACCATGACGTTGCACACCTACACCCCTAACCAATGTCCCTACAAAGTATCAACTTCCTACACCTTACGGTTTCTGACATATAGCCCAGACAAGATTCTAAAGGCCAAGGTCACTACGGCAAGGTCAAATCAAGGTCAGACCATGACGTTGCACTAATGTCCCTGCCAAGTATCAACTTCCTACACCTTATAGTTGCCGAGATATAGCCCGGACAATATTTTCAAACTCAAGGTCACTACGGCAAGGTCAAATCAAGGTCAGACTATGACGTTGCACACCTACACCCCCCAACCAATGTCCCTGCCAAGTATGAACTTCCTACACCTTACGGTTTCTCAGATACAGCCCGGACAAACTATTTCCCGCTGCCCGCCTGCACATCCGGACACCATGGGTGTAAACAATACCCCGACAGCCCTTAAGGGCTGTGGGGTAAAAATGATAAGGTGCCAATAAAACAAACCAGTGTTTACTTAATTATTTATTTCAATCATTCATGTAGGCACAGGTATTGATTACAAATATGAAGATGTGAAGTATATACATAAAATGCACATATTGAACATGGTTTTAAAAAGAGAAAATTCCAAAACATTCGGTCATTAACACCTGCATACACTAACATAAACTTGTGATAAAATGAAACTGATCATCAAGTGATGCATGGTCAGCAATTCTACACCTTCAAATTGTGACAATAGGTTACCTTCAAAATTACATAAAACTCAAATTTAGCTATTTATATACTTACTTTCCGAAACTTTAGCTCAGAAAGTTTGAGGAACAAATCTTTGCAGCTCGATCTTATTTTATGCATATTACAGGAAATAAATCTATGCCTTGATGTATTTTCCTTTGCAAGTAATAAGTTAGAACAATTGTTAAGTAAAGCACCATGTATTATCAGGGAAAAGTTAAAATAATGACACATGTAATACTTATATATAATACTTAAACTAATACTAAACAGTAAACAATAATTATACTATTGTTTCATTGGCAATTTGCAGTAAATTTCTCAGACTATTTGGACAAAATTATTTGATGGAAATTACGTCTTTTGTGATGCAACCTTAAAAGCATAGAAGATATCTTTGGAATATTAATACTAGAGTCAACTTAATACTTTTTCAATGGTTTTAACATTAATGTAGAAAATCAGCCACATCTGTAAACAATTACTGAAATCTTCAAAAATTACTGGTGTTAATGCAGAATTTCCAAGACAACACAAAGCTTCACCACTACTATTACTGCAACAGAATAAATGCACGCAAATATATAACAGAATCTCCTCACATTAAAAAAGATGGATATGGCTCAGGGCACCTAAGTACGCCAAAGTATTTTTCATGTATTTATGAAATGACCAAAAAGTTTCAGAATTCAATATTACACAGATACTGAAATCAAAATCAGGACCTCTAGTGAACCTAGGTTTAAACATATAGCTAAAGTAACAAGAAGCTAAATTTATTTAAACCGATTTAAATTTCTGTCAAGAAAGTCTTATAATACAATGCAAAATAATAATTTTTGGGGGGGAAAACAACACATATTGTGTGCCTTTCTAGTGTAGCTGTCACAATCTCCATCATAGCTTTAATGTTCCCAAGTATACATCTCCCTGTCCACAGTTTGAATACAGTGTGTTTATTCAATGTATCCATCAATTAAAAAAACCTCCTTTGCATGCAATTGAGTTTGCAATAAATTAACAGCAGGTTATGAACTTACCAAAAAATTAACATAGAAACAAAAAAAGCTTGGATATGCAGTAGAAATTTTAACTAGACTGCACTGAATTGACCCCACTACATCACCAGACAGGCCATCCCCCACACCACAGGCATTGATTGGGTTGTTTTGTGAGACTCACTTCTGTGTACCACTAAATTATAAATTATTTTACAAAATAGCCAGCCTCGGCAGGCAAGAACCCCAGCCCGCAGGCATAGGTAAATGGCCAATGACATTGAGATTTGGGAAAATCTTAGGAACAACGTCCGTTGTAAGAAGTATAGAGGAGCCACAAGATGTTCTACAAAAGATTCACAGGCCATGATTTCTTACAAGTAGTTTTCATATTTTGAAGCCCTAGAAACAACTAGAAAAATGTTTTTGCTAACAAAAACTAAGCGTCCCAAAAAGGTTCACTACAATATCATATACAATAGAAAAAGGTTTTTGAAAATAAAAACATGCAGTGCTGAGAGAAGAAGTGAAAGTTAAGCAGACAGTGTGGAAGTTCATGCATTAACATGAAAGAAAAATTTAAGCTTTATTTTGTTTTCTATGGTCATAAATTGCGAAAAGTTAATTGAATAAATGCTCTGGCTAAGAATGCATAAAGCATCAATACTTATGGGGGTAAATCTGACCAGCTATCTAGACTCTTCACATAAGGTTTCCCAATACCTCTTAATACATTCTAAAACTCTAAAAGCAAGAATAAAGGAGATAAAAACACAAAATCGACTATTTTATGACCCCAGTTTGACCCATAAGGGGGGGTCCGGGGGTAAATCGGACCAGCTATCTAGACTCTTCACATATGGTTTCCCAATACGTCTTAATACATTCTAAAGTTCTAAAAGCAAGAATATCTGACCAGCTACCTAGACTCTTCACACAAGGTTTCCCAATACCTCTTAATACATTCTAATCTCTAAAAGCAAGAATAAAGGAGATATAAGGCAAAAACACAAAATCAGCTATTTTATGACCCCCAGTTTGACCCATAAGGGGAGTCCGGGGGTAAATCTGACCAGCTATCTAGACTCTTCACATATGGCTGTGGAACACCCATAAGCTTTACGCCTTCCGCTGTCGCCGGACGGACGGTGCAGGGACTATAACCCCAGCCTTTATGGACTGGGGCTAAAAATTATTTTATTTCTAATCTTTCTGCAACTAAAAGATTGATCCTTTTTCAAACAATTTAAATGGCTGTGTATACATTCTAAACAGTACCAAACAGTTTTATCTGTTTTGTAGGGATCTGTTTTGTATGCCTTTAATATATTAGTGGAATAATGAAATATCACAAAATGCGGGGATTAGATTTTAACAAACTGACCTATTTCTTAAGAATTTTAAAATTTTCTTTAAATTTTCTTTTTATTCTAAATAAATGTACATTTGTGTTCTGAAAATTGACTGGGCTGAGAATATTAATTAATTTATACTTGAAAACTGGTACAGCCATGTCATAAATAGATGATTTTTGGAACTGGATTTTGGTGTTGCGCCTTAGAATCTGCCTGGCAGAGATGAAGTGCCATAAAAGTACAGAAAAGAATAGGACAGATGACTAGAATAGAATATAGTAGTCTGACAAAAAGTGGTCCCAAGGTAAAAATGGGCCCCTGTGGTTATTTTTACAGACTTAAAGGTGACCTTAAAATAGAAACATATTATGGGTATTTTTAAAGGCCTTTAAGGCGACTTTAAAATTAAAGCCACGCAGCTCACTTTTTTAACAGATAAAGATCATAAATAGAAGATATAGTATAGCCTGAGGTTGTCCTGACTTACAATTTCCCCATTACAGGGCAAAATATGCGAGAAATATAGGAAAAGTACACAGGTGGGATCTTTATTGACCCCTAACACAGTTTTAACCATAACTTAAAGTCTTAATTGGCATATGTGCGGACATATTCATGTGTTTTAGTTAAAATTTTAGCTGGATGAGTGACATAGTTTTTGACCTAGAGGCCTTTAGCAGGCATAGGTCCACTTCTGACTTTAAGGTAGCCATAAGTTCCTGATTACTAGCAGTTTAAGGTCACCTTAAAATAGTGTTTCTACCTGGCCCAAATACATACAAGTGCTAAGTTGGAATGGAATCCTTGAAAGCATTTTTGAGTTCTCACACACACACCCCCCACACAGGAGTTAAAATAGCATCAGAGATGCCCGTACCCCACAGCCTAGGGAAATATTTTGAACACCATGAGATATAGAAGTACCGTATCAGTACAAATTTCAGGATACTTTCAGAGCACTGTCAGTTATATAAAGGTCCAAACAATGTTTAAATAGAGAAAATAACATCTAAAAGAAAGATAATGCATTAAAGATAATGTATTAAAACAAGATAATTCAATAACAAGATGACAGCATTAATCAGTAAACTAAAATTACAACACTCTTTATCTACATCTGCATGGCCGAATTATGGTTTAGATGTTTTGAATATTACCATGCATACAGAAGTGGTAATACATTCAATGAATGCTTATGTGTGGTGTTGGAGCAAAATCTGTGGTTCACTTGATGAAATTCCATCTCTTACAATGGGAAGTTATAAAAGTAAAATTCTTAATAAATTCTAATATTACTTTAACAGTGTTTAATCTGCATCAAAAGACAGACCCAAAGGTGCAACAAGATTTTAAAGGTCAAGGTCACTACAACAAGGTCAAAGGTCAAATTAAGGTCACACCATGATAATGCACACCTATAACCCCTAACCAATGTCCCTACCAAGTATCAACTTCCTACACCTTACGGTTTCCGAGATATAGCCCAGACAAGATTTTATAGGTCAAGGTCACTACGGCAAGGTCAAAGGTCAAATCAAGGTCAGACCATGACGTTGCACACCTACACCCCTTAACCAATGTCCCTAGTAAGTATCAACTTCCTACACCTCACAGTTTCCGAGATATAGCCCGGACAAGATTTTATAGGTCAAGGTCACTATGGCAAGGTCAAATCAAGGTCAGACCATGACGTTGCACACCTCCATCCCCCAACCAATGCCCCTACCAAGTATCAACTTCCTACACCTTATGGTTTCCGAGATATAGTCCGGACAAGATTTTATAGCTCAAGGTCACTACAGCAAGGTCAAAGGTCAAATCAAGGTCAGACCATGACGTTGCACACCTACACCCCCTAACCAAGTATCAACTTCCTACACCTTACGGTTTCCGAGATATAGCCCGGACAAGATTTTATAGGTCAAGGTCACTACAGCAAGGTCAAAGGTCAAATCAAGGTCAGACCATGACGTTGCACACCTACACCCCCCAACCAATGTCCCTACTAAGTATCCACTTCCTACACCCTACGGTTTCCGAGATATAGCCAGGACAAGATTTTAAAGGTCAAGGTCACTACAGCAAGGTCAAAGGTCAAATCAAGGTCAGACCATGACGTTGCACACCTACACCCCCTAACCAATGTCCCTACCAAATATCAACTTCCTACACCTTACGGTTTCTGAGATTTAGCCCAGACAAGATTTTATAGGTCAAGGTCACTACGGCAAGGTCAAATCAAGGTCAGACCATGACGCTGCACAACTACACCCCCTAGCCAATGTCCCTACCAAGTATCAACTTCCTACACCTTACGGTTTCCGAGATATAGCCCGGACAAGATTTTCAAAATCAAGGTCACTACGGCAAGGTCAAATCAAGGTCAGACCATGACGTTGCACACCTACACCCCCTAACCAATGTCCCTACCAAGTATCAATTTCCTACACCTTACAGTTTCTGAGAAGCAGCCCGGACAAACTTTTCCCGAAGCCCGCCCACCCACCTGCCCATCCGGACACCATGGGTGAAAACAATACTCCAACAGCCCCTAAGGGCTGTGGGGTAAAAATGTATGGCAGCAGCGGTGCGATATGGCTGAATCCAGTATAGCTCTGGCTGGTGATATACCGGTAATTATTGATTTCATAATTTATGCTTTCCAAGTTCAAGACCTTAACTAAAGGAAATACTCATTTTATTTCAAAACTCGATAATGTAAATGTACATCCACTAACCAATATCATTGTGTGCATGTAAACATGCTTTGAATTTAAATGATAAAGGTTATTAATATATGCTGCCTCTAAGAAGAGATTGGTAGCCTTTATAAAAGGCACCACAAGTAGTTGAAAAAAAAAAGACAAACAGAAAAATAAATGAAACTGTCAGTGCTGTGTGAGCATGAAAACTGAATAATAGAAATAAATGTCATTACATGACATAATAGAAAGTACATGTAGCACTGATCAATGCATGTAATTTTTCCAGAATTACACAAAATATATTCATTACATTTAACTTTTGAAATATTAATGTGTAGATAGTTCACACATGTTTTATGGATGGTGAATATGTTTTATAACACAATGTATGCTAAAAATGCAATTATTTTTCCACCCACAAGTCTGAGAAGAGTGATGATATTCTACAAAAATGCAACTCAATGAAGGATACAATATGCAAAACAAAGTTCAGAATGATTAGAGTTGTGGACTAAAAAGGTTAGGAATAGAGGGACTGGAATGAAGAGGTTAGAAGACATTTTGTCAAGGTTACAGGTTGAGCAAAAAATCTTAGTTTCACAAAACTATATCAGCTTTACAGATTTTGTGTTGAGAAAGAAGCTGAATCTAGAAAATGACTGGACAGTGGACACTATCCTGGACTACTAAAAAGGTTGGATACTTATTCCTACTGAACAGTGTTTATCTTCAAGAGTTGGGCTGTGTATGCACGCTTTTTAGCCACAGAAGAGTGAATAAAGTATATTGTGATATTTACATATATGATATTACAATAACTACGCATTATAAGTAAATTTGAAAATTTTAATTACTTAAATGTAGCTTTTATAAGCTACAAGCTTACCATGTGGAACTGAATGCTTACTCGGGAGGCCGCAGGCATCCAGCCAATGTCCAAGAAAAATGGACGCATAATAATGGCGAGATGCCTTGGAATCGAGGTGACCCCAGTAGTGACGTAGCCATCCACTTCCTCTTTTCGAGTTGGAAATTTGCCCATACCCCCTTGATTCAGCGGGGAGGCATGGTGGGACTCTTCCGTTCCACATGGTAAGCTTGTAGCTTATAAAAGCTACATTTAAGTAATTAAAATTTTCAATTTTACTGCACTACAATAGCCTACCATGTGGAACTGAATGCTGAATCCAACCGCTCTGTGGAGGGATTACAGCTGAGACTGGAAGTGTTTGTCAATTTTTCTTGGATTTTGAATGAATTAGATTAGAATGGATGTATTAGAATGACCTGAGTCTGAGTCCCGCTTACAGTGCCCCGGTTTCCGAAAACTGGGCCTGCAAGAAGCCAAAAACCAGAAGGTAATTGAAATGACAGTACCGATAATATCTGGATGTCTGGATTTTGGAGGAAGGAGTGAAGCCATGCTCACTAAAAATGGCATAAATAGCCCCAAGGGCTACACTACCAATGACGCCAAGAACTGGGCTTGGAAATCTCATAATCTTGCCTCCCATGAAAAGATGAAATCTAAAAGGGATTATGGGGTCACCTGGGGAAAACATAATACATTATATATATTAGGTACTGTCTTAATAAAAAGCTAAAAGACCTTACCAAACATCCTGAGGAGGTAGGCATTTAGTTCGATCCAGATAATACCTCAGGGCCCGTACTGGACACAAGGTCCTGACTTAGTGTCTATCTACAATAGTAGTCAAAGCAGGAATAGTTACTGGAGACACACTTTGAGAACCTTCTCTTGCTAGTTGGTTTTTGGCTATAAAATCTGAAGAGGGAAACAAGGTAACCTTTTCCCATTGGCCTAAATTAGATACTTGTTTGCAACCCAGGCGTGGATTTCGCTGCGACGCTTGCCGGAGGCCAAATCTAGCAAGAAAGCAGTTTGAGAGAAAAGATGTTTGAGGATTGTGTCTTTCATAGGCTCAAAGGGTGCTTCTGTGAGCTCATTAAGCATGACAGAAAAGGTTCCATTTTGGAAGATTCCTGGAACTTTGGGACGATCCCTGAGAAAACTGGAGTCACCTGTTAGGGTCTGAGCTTGGGGAATATGGTGTCCTGCTGGACCCAAGATGACAACAATGGCCATCCTGTAACCGTCAATGGTCAAAGGGCGCCTGTTGAGAACTTGGTACAGGTACACAAAAAAATCTGAGACTTGTTTCACAGAGGGAGTGGAGAAGTCCACTGAATTTTCTCTGCACAATTTCTCAAATATGGCCCACTTTGACTTGTAGATGGTCCTTGTTGATGACCTTTGAAGGGCAGCAATTATCTCTGCCACCTCCACAGAGAAGCCTTGTTCTTGGAGCTGTCCACTCCTTGACTCCAGGAGCTGAGGTTGAGATGTTGTGGCTTGCTGTGAAACACATAATTGTGGGACTGTGAGAAGAGATGTTGACACTAGTAGCTGAAGTGGGATATCTGTTGAGAGCTGCACTAGGTCCCAAAACCAGGGCATCCCTGGCTAGCCTGGGGCTATTACAATGATCAGGCAAATGAACTGCCTGATTTTTTGGATCAACCTGTAAAGGGGAGGTGTAAGAGGGTAACTATAAGCAGTGAGACCAGACCAGTTATGTTTAGAGCATCTATGTCCCAAGCATTTTGGTCTGGGACTGGACACACATACAGTGGAAGTTTGTGGTTCAGACAAGTGGCATACAGATCTACAAGAGGGGTGAACCACTTAGAGAGATCTGTTGAATACCTGCAGATGCAGTGACCATTCAGTCAATTGAACTGGTTTTGACCATCACATTCAGAGAATGTGTCTGGCTTTTAAGGTTATCTGGTAATGATGGCACCAGGTCATGATCTTCCACAGTAGAGCGCACATCTCTGTCAGGAGGGTTCATCCTTGTTTGTTGATGTAGGCTACCACTGTTGAGTTGTCTGTTACAACCAACACCGCTTGGTTTTGACACTGGACCTTGAAACTTGAAGGACCAGAGAAGCGGCCTTCAACTGTAGAACATTTATGTATAGCCTTTTTTCCCTGTCTGACCACAGACCCTTGTAGAGGCTTGCTCTAAGTGAGAGCCCCAGCCTTCGTCTGAGGCGTCTGTAAAGAGTTGGATCCTGTGGTCTTCGGATAAAGGTCTGCACCTTTCATCACGTTTGAGGGACTTACCACCACTCTAGGTGAGCTGAAAAGGACTCTGTCCAAGGAAGGAGGCTGTGCAATGACTGAGGATATCTCCAGTGCTCCTTAAGGTAATACTGAAAAGGGCCTCATGTGAAGGCATCCCTCCGGGACCATTTTCTCCATTGAGGCAAGCAACCCAATTAGTGACATCAAACATCCTGAAGTCAAAAACATGTTTGACTGTAAGTGTAGGATCAAATCCTGAAAATCGAGCCATCTCTCAGAGTGGGTTAACAAGGGCTAAATCTAGGTGAAATTCGTAGCAGAAATGAAACTGAAACACCTGAGTAGGTTGAGTTTGGACTTCTCCTGATTTATTATCCACTCTAAGTCTAAGGACTGTTTTAGGAACTTCCTTGTGCTTGGAGGAATCAGGGGAGGCCCTGATGGACTCTGGAGTTTCCATATGAACCTTTCTACAAGTAGAAAGAGGGGTGAGCCTGCTTATGTCTGTCATTAGCCTCCACCCTTGGTGAGGCTTGGGGATTAGAAACAGGCGATTGTAAAACCAGAGAGATTTTACATTATCCACCCTTTCTATTGCGTTCTTGACAGAAGAGACTGGATAAGAGGCCAGAGCTGGATCTCTGATGGGCCTTGGGTCCTGAGAGAATCAGGGGAACTCTAGCAAATTTTGATTGATGAAGAATGGTAAGAATGTTTAACATAATGTTTGAGCATTTGTTTATTTGCCAGTCTCTTCAGAAAGAACAGAGGCGACCTACTGGTGGACTGAGGGAGGCTTTTTAAGGAGTCATTGGAAGGAGGGGTTTCCACACCCTCTTCACCTTGAGTGAGATCAAAAACGACCTCTGGAGCCTCTGCTACTCGATTTCCCCCTACTTGGGGAAAACGACGGATACTGCTTGGAATGGAATGACCCCCAATGGGGTGTTTCCTGTAGGAGCCTCTAGATTGTGTGGAGCATGACAGGGCTGATTTGATGGGGCCTAAACCCTAAGTGTTTTTACGGGTGCCTTGAGGAGGAACTCCTGTCCCTCTTAAACTAATTGTGAATGGGGAACTCTTAAGTTCTTAAGATCTGGTATCTCCCCTGAATTCCCCATAATCATTCTGACTGCTTATCTGCACCCTTAAATTGAATTTGACCCGTCTGGCAGTAGCCTTGCTACTGTCTTAACAGATTTCCATGACCAGGTTGCATTCAGAAAGGACCCAGCAAGGAGCAGCCTGAAGCTCAAACTCTTGACTAGGGGGGCCTTACCCATAGAGGCCCCAGAGGGACTAGGGAGATACAGATTTGAAAACTTGTAGATTGTCTTTAAGATAAAAGACAATGTTGTCCCAATAGTACTACTTAAGATTGGGACCAGGGGCTTTAATAGCAGCCACCGAATCCTCTAAATTAAACTAGCATATTTAACTGAAGAAAAGCTGAAGGGCCCTTGGCCTAAGCTCTTGTTGGCCTGCTACATCATTCAAAGTTCAGACTGGAAGTGGACCTAGGCATACTGTCCCCGGGGACGGGGGTTAAAAAAATTGCCTAATCTTAAAGTCCTCGGTATGTCCTGAGGGAAGTCAGACAAGTCTACTTCTCTATAAAATGCAGGGGCTGGTTTGAAAAACCTGTTTAGAAGAAGCCCTTTGGCTTTGTGGAATTTTGGACTTGCATAGATAACATGTATAACATGTGTCCGAACTTAATATCATACAAGAGTCTTCAGATGCAGCAGCAAAAGACTTGGACAGGCCCATGTACTCTGGACCCCAGGTCAGGGACCTGAGAGGGCCAAGACCCAAGGTTAGGGGCCCCGAGACCCTAGGTTAGGGACCCGAGAGGGCCGAGACCCTAGGTTAGGGGCCTGAGCATGGGATGCAAGTTAGGTTATTGATCCGAGATGGATCTTAAAACTAGTCCCACAAGGACTACAAAATCATCATAGAAGCCTGAAGAAAACCCCCATGTGGTTGAAGTCGGATATTATAATTTCATGTGACCTTTCCTTAATTTTCCAGTTCTTTGAAAAGAACTACATAACTGGAATTATTTTAATCACGAGTGACACATGGTCATCTTCCCCACCTGCCTCACTGCAGGTAGGCCTAGTTGTGTGATAAGGAAAGCATTAATGCACGGAATATTTATTAAATAACATAAAACCTTAAATGCAAAATATATTTATATTTTATAAAATTGGATGACTTAAAATATTGCTAAACCAAGGTCTCCCAAACTGCATTGAGACCCTAGTTTCCAAGCACCTACTGTCACGATGAAGATTTCTACGAGGACTAGATATTGAATTTTATTTCATTTTTATTTCATATTTATTTCATATTTTAACCCTAAAATGGTCAAATAATGTAGCAGATAAGGGATAAAATATTTTATTTCGACAGGTAAAGGTCCTGTATAAAAAACGACATACACGCGTCTCTCAGCACATGCTGTCTAGACGATGACGTCACCACAGGGGTTTCCCCAAGGATTCCCCAATATGGTCAAATACTGTAGCAAAACGGGGATAAACCCTTAAAATATTAATTTTATTTAATTTCAACAGGCATATATTCCTGTATATAAACTACATGTACGAGTCGTGCATTAGTTTGCAAGCAATTGCCGTCTACACAAAAACGAAAGTTGTTTCCGACTATTTATTTCAACAAGGACTTGTTTTGTGCTTATTTTTAATTTTTTTTAAACCCTTAAAGTGGTCATATATGGTATATAACAGCACGAGTCCTGGTCGACCATTCTTTACAACGTGAACCCGAAAGTGGATTTTAAGTTGTAAAATATGATAGAAATACTCATCTGTTCTGTGAATTGTCAGAAAATTAAGGTTCAATGATATAAAATAAAGAAACTGATGTAGTTTCAGTATCCAACGACACATATACCCATATAAAATTTGATCTTTTCCTTGCAATAAAATTGCACGTATTCCATATTCGAGGCCAACTTGAAAAGAGGAAGTGGATGGCTATGTCACTTCGTCACTCGATTCCAAGACATCTCGCCACTATTATGCGTCCCATTTTTCTTGGACATTGGCCGGATGCCTGCGGCCTCCCGAGTAAGCATTCAGTTTCACATGGTAAGCTATTGTAGCTCAACAAAAATGAGTATTTACTGAAATTTTTTGTGGCTTGGCTCGTTTACTTTTTATTGCCCCACTGAAAAGATCGTAAAGATTTTTTAGAATCCGATTAGATTATCAGTTGGTCAGTTAGATTATCAGTGTTGCTAAGCAATGCAAGAACAAAGGGGGCAAATGTTATAAAGCTAAACAGAAATGCATCAGATGTCACTCCAATCTGACATGTAAAACAAGCAGCCATGGCTCTAGTTATGAACTACTTTGAAATGTAATTCATGCGAAAAATGATCATCTGTTTTCTGTAACAGTATATTTTCTTAGAAGTATAAATGTTTCATTGCTAAGGCTTCATTACATTGTTGTTTTTATCTGTGTCAAGTGAGTTGTATGTAATACTGATGTGAACAAAATAGTTCTTTTATGACCAACATACATCCCAATAACATCTTTCCCAAAATGTGTTCCCACAAAACCAGCAAATACACGTATTTACTCAAATCGTTAGGGAATAGCAGGATAACCAACTGACCAAATCAGTAAATACACGCATTTGCTAATTTCTTCTATCTAATGTAACATATACATTGCCACTACTGTATAATTTGTACACACATTACCTCAATAAAGAATGGTCAAAAGTTCACTGTAACATTGTAATATTATCAAACACTATGATATAGATTAAATATACACAAAAGCATACAGACAAATCTTTACTAAAAACTTTGTGATAACATACCGTTTTATGTAATCAATATCCTGTGAAAGGTATGAAATCACTGAATTATTCTGGCAATAAGACTTCACTTGTTTCCAATTATTTACAGTTAAAACAACTATGTACAAAAAATACAAAACAAAATGGCATTAAACAAAAGACAGTTTGAAGGCAAACCACTTTTTCAGTAGAATATGTACTAAATAAGTCACAGTCTTTGCAATGATACAATGGGGCATTGCACCTCAGACTATGAGCAATTTACCCTTAAGACGTTACAACCTAAATACTAAACCTTAGCAAAGATAGCAGTAACAATTTCACTAAATGAAAAACTTGTACAAATAACTTCACCAAATACAATATAAGCTCTATTATCCAAAATTCCTATTATCCAAATAATAAATTTTATGAGCTTATTTCCAATCTTCCAAATTGGTAACTCCCTCAAATACTTATCTTATGTTCCTTTTACATTTTATGAGCCTTTTGTTACCAAAATACAATCTCAATCTTCAAGTATGGTCCAATAATAGAGATCCTACTTTAATTATGATCATAACTATCAACAACACAAAATGTTTATCTTACATTTCTCACGTTCTTCTCTGACAAAGGCAATGTTCAATACATAAAAATTTGATTTCACTCTACCCTCTATATATTTAAAGGAAAACTGAAGAATATTTATCAGGCATCGAACAAAAATATACAGCCTTCTTAAGGCTTGCATCAAGTTTCTACAAAATGAGCATTCTATAAAAATCACACAGCAGAGGAATGTGGGTGAAATTTGGTACAGATCGTTTGGAATAAATTTACCAACGCCACAAAATTTACATCAATTGCACATTACAATATTTTCTAAATACCCGATATATGAGAGTCAAATTTCTAACAGTGAACTGCAGTATCACAAAAAATAAGGAAATTGTTTTGAAATTTATGCAATTAACATTGTTGGTGATAGGACACAAATATATGGAGTCAACAGACCTCAATCAGTATGAGAAAGTTAAGCACAAAACAACTTGCCATCTGAAAGTTTTTAATATTGTACAAGTGAAATTTTTACTGGGCATTAATTTTAGCTAATGTAAATGAATATTGAAAATTAATTCCTAGTGTAATTTTTAATCTGTATTAATCCCTTATGTAGTAAACTTACCATTACAGGGCTGGATGTTTACATTTGCCAGCTTGCTCACAGCATATGGATTTCAGGTCCGGGCAAGTGAATTTTGTGGTTCACTTGCACATTTTAAAACTCCTTTGTGACATCACAATTATTATAATTATTAATCTTCATACATGCTCAATAACCTGTTATACAACAAAGTACCAGCAAGTAGATTTTAGGTCAGGGCATGTGAAATCTCTACTCAACTTGTCCTATCGACAAGTGCTGAAAAATGTTAACGTCCATTCCTGCATTAGAAAGAATTAATTGTAGGGAACTACACACTTCATACTTGCATATTAAGTAAAAGTATTCAACTGTAACCCCACACTTTCCCCAGGAATAACATTGTAAATTTGCCCCGTCAAAACACCAAAACCATCAACTCTAACAAAGGTAGAAAATGCTTGCACATTTTGACCATACATGAGCCACATTTCACAAAGTTATACCATGTATACAACAATAGCATCACTGGTTATAAATGCTTGGGAAAAAAAAATCTAATAAAAATACCCGCAAATAAAATCTCAATAAAATTGCCAAAAATATTACACATTCAACACATAACTGGTTGTCAAGTACAAACAAAATTTGTACACTGCAGTTTGAACACAAACTTGCAAATTTAATAAGTAAATTAAATTTTTATAAGTTAATACCCTATCCAATGGACAATAGCTTATCCGGTCGGCGCAGACCGGCCCGCCAAACGTCAGAAAAAGACGTCCTGTGTCTCCACCGGCTAGGCCGGCCCAGTTCTGTGCACTCGCCAGATGGCGTGTCGTACTTCCTTCCTGTCTAGACAGCGTGACGTCATAGCATCTTTTTCGTTGTCTAAACCTATTAGACCCCTAGTAAGCTGATAGCGGGGTCGGTGGGAGGGTCTTGTGTGTCCATTGGATAGGGTATTAACTTATAAAAATTTAATTTACTTATTAAATTTGCAATTTTATTGCGTTAATACATCCTATCCAATGGACAATAGCTGAATAACTACCGCTTGGTAGGCGGGTAAGCTACTAGGGACTAAAACTTGAACTCTGGTTAGAATAATGACCATTTCTTCCTAAAGCCTGGGTAGACCTTTAAGTCAAAAACCCCTTTAAGGCTATGGTCGAATATCATCATCCGGTTATCCGGAAGGGAACCGTCAGAATCGACCTTGCCCCCCCCCCCCCCCCTTTTTAACAGACCTGCTCTGAGGTAGGGGAAGAGAGGGATGAGTTCAGTCCCATAAAAGTAAGTCTCCCGGAGAAAGTACGTGAGATTTTTTTTTTTTTTTTTTTTTTGTTTTGCTCCTTAACTATCTGTGCAATATATATACAAATATGTACAAATATTTACATAGGTACAAATCTCCTCTAGGTACCGGCCTGCTGGTGGATCTGCTGAGCAGCCACAACCGGTCCAAGATGGTAGAGCTCTGAGTCAGCCCAAGCCACATCCTTCAGATAGAATTGGGTGAAGGTATTATGAGATTTCCAATGGCAGGCTGCTAAGATCTGCTCTAAGGAGACCCCCGACTGGAAGGCCTTAGAAGCAGCAAAGGCCCTGACATCATGGGCTTTAACCTGATGTAGGGTGTGGGCCTGATGATCAGAGAGCTCATAGCATAGGATCACCGTTTGTTTGATCCACGAGGAGATAGTGGCAGGTGAGATGTCCTTGTCGAAACCCTTCTTGAAGGAGACAAAGACTAACTGCTGGTGTTGTCTGAGGTCTGAAGTCCTATCCAGGTAGTAGCGCAAAGCTCTGACTGGACACAGGGATCTGTCAGACTTGAGGGATTTATCCAGGGTAGGAGCCAGGGCTGGTATGACCACTGGGGCTACACTCTGTGGACCCTCTTTGGCCAGCTGATTCTTGGATAGAAAGCTGGGAGATGGGAAAAGGGACACCTTAGACCAATCGGATTGGTGTCTGATGTTTTGGTGCTGCCAGGCATGGATCTCACTCCTTCTTTTACCTGAGCCCAGGGCCAACAGGAAGACAGTTTTGAAGGTCAGATGCTTCAGAGATGCTTCCCGAAGAGGTTCGAAGGGAGCCTTTGTTAGCTGGTGTAGTACCAGGGAAAGGTTCCAAGAGGGAATCCCCCTGCGCCCTTTGGGCCTGTCTCTGTGGAAGCTTTCCAAGAGACGAGTGAGATTATCATCTTTACTGATATTAATTGCTGTATTACCTAATTTGTCAGCAATGGCAGACCTGTATCCATCAATGGTGCTTGGTTGTAACTTCTTGTCCTCAAAGAGGTACATGAGGAAGTCAGCCACCGACTTTACAGGTGGTGCTCTGAAGTCCACCTGATTAGTGAGGCACCACTTTGTAAAAATGGCCCACTTTGCCTCATAGACTGATCTGGTAGATCTTCTTTGAGGAGCCTCAATTCTTGCTGCCACTGCCTCAGAGAAGCCCTGTTCTTTGATCTTTGTGGCTCTAGGAGCCAGGCATGGAGATTTAGATTTGTCAGATTTCTGTGAGGGATCTGACTGAAGGGCTGTGTCAGCAAGTTGGGTTGGTCGGGCAGGCTGAGAGGGACCCGACTGGACATGGTCACCAGGTCCCAAAACCAAGGCATGTTGGGCCACCCCGGAGCAATCAGAATGAGTCTCTTGCAAGGGGAGTCCTGCAACTTCTCCACCACTTTGCCCAATATGGCGGTCGGTGGAAAAGCGTATGCATCCAGATCCTCCCAAGGTAGGGTGAGTGCGTCCACTGCTACTGCCAGAGTGTCCGGCACTGGAGACACGAATCGAGGTAGTTTGTTGTTGAACCTTGTGGCAAATAGGTCTATCTGTGGCCGGTGCCATTTTCTGCACAATTCCCGAAAGATGTCCGGAAGGAGGGACCATTCTGTTTGGATGGTCTGATTTAGCCGGGATAGCTTGTCTGCTATCACATTTAAACGGCCAGGGATATGTCGGGCCTTTAGGGTCACTTGTCGCTGGGAACACCAGGTCAAGATCCTCCATAGTAGGGCACACAGTGGGCCCGACTTCATTCCCCCTTCTTTGTTTATGTAGGCCACTACTGTAGTATTGTCTGTGGCCACTAGGACAATCTGGTTTGTGCAAAGGTTTTGGAACTCTTTTAGGGCTAAGAATACTGCTTTTAGTTCCAGATAATTTATGTGCAGCTTGCTTTCCGGCACTGACCAGGACCCTCTTGCAGTGAACTCGTTTAAATGAGCGCCCCACCCTTCTTTTGATGCGTCTGTAAAAATTTGCAGAGCATGCTGTATGGGGTGTAATGGCTGACCTTGAAGCACATTGCTTTCGTCTAGCCACCACTGTAAATGTGGGTGCAGGGATCTGGGTAAAGGAATAACTTTTTCCAGGGATTCCGGTACTCTCCAATTGTTTTTGAGATGCCACTGTATGGGTCTCATGTGTAAACGGCCTAGGTGAACTTGTTTCTCTGTGGCCGTTAACAGACCTATCAAGGACATGAACTGCCGGACTGGACAGGCCGGTAGTGAAAGTAGTGTTTGTATTTTCCCTTGAAGGCTCTGCCACCGGTCCGGTGTCGGTCTGACCCGGCCGGACCTGAGGTCGAACTGGTAGCCGACAAAGTTGAATACCTGTTGGGGCTCCAGTTCCGATTTTTCTAAATTTACTAGCCAGCCTAGATCCTGGCACATCTTGACCAGGATCCGGGTATGCTGGAGACAGACTTGGTGGGTTCCGGCTCTGACCAACCAGTCGTCTAGGTACTGGTGGATCCTTATACCCTTGTGTGTGGCCATCAGTTTCACCTCCTTTGCCAATACAGTGAACTCCATGGGTGCTGTGGACAGACCAAAGGGCAGTGCCTTGAACTGGTAAGTCCGACCCTGGACATGAAATCTGAGATATTTCCTGGACTGTTCCTGTATTGGTATATGGAAGTAGGCATCCTTGAAGTCTACTGAGGTTACCCACTCCCCTTGTTGGAGGGATGTCCTGATGGTTTCCGGTGTCTCCATTTTGAACTTTTCCACCTTGAGGAAGGGATTTAGTTTGCTTAGGTCTAGTATGGGTCTCCACTTGTTGTTGGGTTTGGGTACCAGAAAAAGTCGGTTGAAAAACCCTAAAGATGTTTGATTTTGGACTAGCTCTATTGCATTTTTGTCCATAAGCTGATGTAATGCCTCCAACAGGTAGCTGTTCCTGTGGGGATTGACATAACGGCTTATGACAGTGGGGGACCTTGTGAGGTTTGGCCGGATCCGAAAGGGGAGGGTGTAGCCCTCTCTCAGGATTTGAATTATTTTCGGTCCGGCACCCCTCTCCAACCAAGTTAGCCAAAAGTTTTGAAGTCGGGCCCCTACAGGCAGATTTGAGACAACATTCATGGCATTTGTTACAGGTTGAACACAAGAGAATTGAATGACAGAAGAAGCACCTTTGACATATTTTAATTTGCTTTTTGACTGATGACAACCTGCTGACCCGGGACTTAGCTCTCTCTTTTGGGAGTGCCCGGGCGCAGAATGAACATGGTTTACAGCAAGATGCTTTACATTTAAACTTAAACAGTTTATTGTCTTTCTGGGTAGTGCACTTGTCCGGGTCAACAGCCTGTCCGGTAACAGATTTACACAGTAATTGTCATTTATAAGGCTGTTGACCCTTGGCAGGACGCGATGAGTACTGCCGCTTGCCTTTATTTCTCTTGTTATGGCCACGTGAGAGGTTCTTCCAAGCCGGCCTATCCGGCTGTCTGTTGTCTGGTTTAGTTTCCGGCCTTTCATAAGGGTGGAAGCGATTTTTCTTATATGTTGAGACAGACCGACCCTTTTCAGAAGCACTAATGTCCTCCTCGGCTTGTTTTAGTACACTATCCGGAAATAGGGTGGAGAGGTGGAGAGGTGCTGTTCTAAGAGCTGCCATAGTATCCGCTTTAATTCCAGCCTTCAAGTACGCTAGGTACGAATCTCTCCTGAGTAAGGTGGTGTTGGCCATGGTCACAAAAACAAAGTCTGTTAAATGTTCCATGGACTTGGCCATGGCCTGGCAGATACTAGCATTAAAGTCCAGAAGGAACTGCATTTCCTCTGTGGCCTCTGTCACCTTGGAAGCTGACTTCCCTTTCTGTTCTGATCTAATTGTCTTTAACTGAGACTGTATGTCCTGCTGCACTTTAACTAAACAGCGGTTGAAACCTGCAGCCTGATTGCAGATAACAGACGACTCCCGTGCACTTTTCTCCCACTTCCTCAAGGAGTCTTGAGAGATTGGCCGCGATTGGGGAGGGCTGGTGGCGATTCCGGCCTGTCTTGCTATCCTCAGGTAGCCACTGTTTACTTTAGCTGCATCTGAGCTCCAGGATGACACCGTATCATCAGTACTCTTAGTTTGCTGGTGGGCCCCATACCACTTGGCCTGAGATCTTGGGGGTTTAAGGAACTGATCCCTGTGCAAACCACCGGCTTCTGCCCCACGGGATGGGTAACCATCTGTAAGAGTCAGGTTCAGTTTAGAGATTTTTCGGCAAAGCCACTCATCTGTTGGAAGTTGAACTGAAACCTTGCCCTGGGTTTGCATCTTAGGCCCGGCAAAGGGGTTATCATCTGAAGAGCCGGCAGCAGATTCCATATCAGGGATGTGGGTCCATCCCATGTAGCTTCTGATGCCCCTCATTGTCTCACGGTATGACTGCTCTTCTGACAATGTTTGTTCGGGGTCGTTACCGGCATCCGGATCCTCTGATAACTCGCCCTCCTCTACAAAAATGTCCAGGGGAGGCTGGTCAGATTGTTCACTGTCCGACTCTGAATCACTAGTGTCCTTTCTGGTCGGCTGGAAGGCACTGGAAGGTTTATCAGAGGTTGAAGGTCGGTCAGCTTTCTTAGAAGAGGCCGGTGGGTCGGTGATAGCACCTACAGCAGGTCGGTCTGAAGATGTGGCCGGTAGATCAGAAGACTGGGTAAAAGGCTGGTCGGCAGGGTTGATAAAGGGCTCAGACCTGGTGACATTAGCTGGTGGCGAGTGGGTAGGGACCACCTTCACAGTGCTGAATGTCGGTTCCTGCTGAGGTCGGTCTAGGGTCTTAGCTAGTAAGAGAGCCTCAAGCCGGTTGAACCGGTCCGACCATTTCTGATCCATCTCCTGAAATTTCTGGTCGGTGGAAACTGCAGCCGCAGTTGAGGTAGAAGGCTTGGGTTTAACCGACTTCTTCTTTTCCTCTACCCTTTTCTTTTTCTCTGCTGGTTGTGCACTCAAACCAGTGTCCTGGCCATCCACTGCCCTTATTACCGACACTCGTGCCGGGTCCACAAGGGTGGGACTGAGAGTGACTGACGCTGAAGAAGATGAATCTTTCTTAGATGGTGTAGATTCCGCCTTATCCCGCTTCTCCTTTTTAAGTTTATATGAAGGGGTTGCTAACTGGGAAGCTTGCTCTGGAGTAAGGGTTTTACAAAGCTGACATTCACCATTAGGGTTCTCCACACAGGGGTCCTTACCCTTCTTCTTGTCGCGACAGCGTGCACAAAAACTGTGCAAGTCAAAGCCAGCCATCATGTGGCCACAACCCCCCCTACGTTGACTTGGAGAAGACATGAAGGTCTATAAGGTGTGAAGAATCCGTAGATAAAATTTCACAACACTTTAGCAACTAATCTGGCAAAAAAACTGAAATTAAGCTCAGAAAAAATATTCGTGTACACTTGAACATGCGCCAAACGAAAAAGATGCTATGACGTCACGCTGTCTAGACAGGAAGGAAGTACGACACGCCATCTGGCGAGTGCACAGAACTGGGCCGGCCTAGCCGGTGGAGACACAGGACGTCTTTTTCTGACGTTTGGCGGGCCGGTCTGCGCCGACCGGATAAGCTATTGTCCATTGGATAGGATGTATTAACGCAATAAAAAATAAATATACTCAACAACCTTAATCATAATTACAGGACATTTCTGTTTCATGTCTCGATAAATTTAGTAAACAATTTAGCAATTACACAAAACTAATACAATAATCAGGAGTTAAAAGCCACTGTTTTAACATCAACAAGATAGACTGTCAAGCAATTCTCTTCATAAACCACCTATATCAGAGTAAGGAATCTAAAATTTGCCACATATCTGGAATTCGCCACATGTGGAATTACTAATAAATTACATGAATTGAGGGGAGATTTGTTGAATGTATAGTAAATTAAGGCTTTTTGAACCAAAAATTACCAATTTTAAGACACAACATCATTTTCTTCATAGAATTAACAAAGGTTTATAGAGGTGGCGAATTTAACATTCCTGGCGAATTTTAGATTCCTTATTCTACAGCCTACCCTTGATGTGGTTCTTGACGAAATACATTTCTGAAATAAAACTGAGGCTCAAACTCATGCTTGCTTTACTGATGTTTGAAAATAATGAACAGTTGGGCAATAAGTTACAAAGTACACAAGACAACATCTGTCAGAGTTTTGCTACAGCTGAAATCTATTCTAAGATATCAAAACTATACTTCCTGCTGAAAATCATACCTTCTTTTTAAACAGGTATAAAAATGTAAAGCAGGACCCATATCCACTGACCAGTTGTATATGAAAGATCACTCTGTTCTTACCATCCCAAAAAATTTTTTAAAAGAAGATTACTGCCACTACAGTTATGATGGTTGACTTAAGAAAACCCCTGAAAAATTATTGTTTTTTTAAAAAAAAAATTGAAAAAAAAACAACAATTATATGGAAAAAAAATTTTTTTGTGAACGAACTGAAACATTAAAATCTAATGATTCCTCAGAGAATTACAAGTATAATTGCACAAAAGCTCCATAAACACAATATGAATTGGTGTGTGATCCTTTACATTTATCAGTCATTAAAACAGAAAAATGTTTAAAAATATTACCCCCCTATTACTTCCTATCTGAATAGCACAATCTGATTACTGCTACTCTTACTTTACTAGCATAAACATTTTTATATTAATTCTTTCAATTTAAAAAATATCTTTACCAAAATATCAGTATACTTCAGTATATAACAGTGCAATTGTTTCTGATTTGGTAATAGCATCACTTACAACAGCTGGGTAAATCTTCAAGACTCGCCTTCATTTAATGGAGACTCTGTCGCAGTCTCTCATTGCTAGTCTATTCTGCTTAAATAGTTGGACAACAGTATCTTAACTGGAACAGCTACCTCTAGTATCCCCTTCACATTTTTATAAATAATTCTTTAAAAGCATATTTTACAGTTCACACACAAAAAAAAACTAACTTTCCCTTTAACTAATCTCAAATAACAACGTCTCATATATTTTTATTTAACAACTTTCTCCTTCATGTAAACGACTCATTTCGTGGTCTGTAAGAAGCCCTGTATTTTATTGAGTGTGTTTTTATCCAGCCTGCAGAGATCAAAGTCAAACGTGGTATCGGTGATACTATAGAAGGTCTCGTCCTTCATGATAATCTTCACTATATTGTTGAGGAGTTCACTGTTGCTCATGATACTGTAGAGTTTCTTCTGTAGATCTAACAATGAGCCGAGGTATTCTCCATTGGGGGCTTTCCTTGAGCACAAATCTTCACTGGCTGAACTTCCGCCACTGTCCTTATTCACTGTGTTATTTTTACTATCTCCTCCGCCAACACCAGCAGCTGCCATACCAGTGGGCAAAGAAGAACCCGTACTCTTTTTACTACTACTACTCTCTTTATTACGTTCATTCGTATCAGTCCTTTCTCGTGGTAATGGCTCAACACGAGCAACATTTGTTGGCCCATTATTAATACTACCTGGACTGGGCTTCCTCTTGCTACCATAGTTACTAGCTTTCTCTGCACTTCGTACTTGAAGCTGCTGTGATTCTGAGTCATTTGTACACTCCCCAAACATCCCCGTGTCCGAACGTCTCATCTGGTTGTTGTCACCCTCTGCAACTGACACATCCTTCATAAACTCCCCTTTCGACCTTCCTTTGTCCTTTTTATGTGGGGAACCAGTTGCCACTGAGGCCTGTGAGACCCTACTTGCATCACCATCTCTAAAACTACCTGATTTCAACCTTTCTGGCTCCTTTTTCACCTCTGTCCACATGCCCTGTGCCTTAGGTTCTTTCTGCAGATTCTCCTTGACCTCGGTTTGCATCTCACTGACCTCTCCCTGCTCCACCTCAGGTTCCTCTGGATTTTCCTCACTTTCATCACTGTCTGAATTCTCACCACTTTCTGCTGAGGAGGAGCTTGCAGAAGAAACAGACTCATTGTCACTGTCACTCTCTTCAGCCAGATCATCCTCAATGTCTGAAACTGGCTTCACCGATACATCCGATGGCACTTTAGGTGATTTGTTGGCTATTATACTGCCTTTCTCCCTACGATTGCTCTGTACTGGCTGTTTCTGCACTTCTTGTCTTGATTTTTCAAGATTTTCATCATTCTTAGCCATCTGGAGGGCATTATGGCTGTCTGGTCCTTTTCCGCCCCTCGCCGCTGGCGATCTGTGCTTTTCAACAACTCCAGAAGAACGACCAGAGACAGGTAATGGCTCAGACTTGACCTCAGATGGCCTTTGAGCTGATCCAGCCCTGGGAGACTTGGTCTGTGTGTGATGTGACGGGGTGCTGTGGGTCCGTGGGGAGGATTTGGAGGTGTTATGTGGGTGAGGTGGGGGTGGTTTTCTGGGCGAGAAAAGTGGATCAGTGTGTTCCATTGGGGACAGAATGTCATCATCATCCATAGAGGACTCCGAACCAGTGTCAATCTCAGATAATAGCTTGTCCAGTGGTTTTGTATTCTCCTGAAATATACACAGGTGTATAGAGAGATAGAGAGGTTAAAACTGTGTTAGATTCTGAAATACAACAACTTGAGTACGCTATATACATTTTAAAGGTTTTCCAAAATCCTTAGGTAATTTGGTCATTTTTTAAATTACCTTGTCATAGAATTGGACTGGACTGTATATGTTGTAGAATATGTACATTGAGGTCAGGATCGCAAGACTGGAAACTATAAGACTAATTTCAGCTTGAAACAATTATGAATACAGTAGTTTTGGGATAATCTAAATACAGATGATTAATATTTGCACATTTGGGTGATAATACCATCTCAAATTATTACAAATCACACGAGGCAAACAAGAAATATTAATGAATGCTACATTTATTGATTAAGTCAGCAAAAAAAATCTGATGTTCTCATTGAGGGTCCCATGTGACCAGAAGTTGGCTATATTATCCTGGGTGACCTTCTTTCATGCTTGTTGAATCTGAGTGCATCCAACACAGACAGCTTAAACTCGGTGCTCTTGTCTAAACATCCAACATGCTTTCTATTGACTGGAGCACCATACAAATGTGCTAAGTTTTGAATTATTCTCTGGTCAAGGGCTTCAAGAGCACTGGTACTGCTTGGTGTTAAGATTTATTTTCTTGATGTTATATGTTATGCCCAGCACCTTTACATTGGTTATACTTATGACACCGGTATACAGTTTGTCAAGATTCTGTTGTAAAAAATATGTGGTCATCCAGGCCTTTTTTGTTGGCAGTGTAATATGTGGGAGTGGTGACCTGGTTCTTCACTGACCTTGGATTCTTTGGCTTCCCAATGGTCTGTAGTGGATATTTATCTGAGCCATCTGTGTTATCGCAGAATAAGAGCATTATTCTGTCCTTGCATAGGTTCCCACCTGTACATTTCACCCATTGAATTTCGGGGTCTAATTCTGCAGCATTTTGATGAAGTAGACTCAATTATACATGGTTTTTGACTGATATATCTGGAGTACATTCTGTTTTATTGTCTGATGGCACATGGACACCAGAGCTATGTCTACTGCTTACTCCTCACCCACAATAACCTTGATCCCATGTCTTGCTTTGAAAGTAGTGACCCAGCTCATATTACATCTGAAGAATGTGGAACACTTGCTGGTCTTCTCCAGTAAAATAGCCCTATTAATTTAAAGCCCCTTGCTGTGAATATGCACTAAATCATTTAAATAAAGCACAAGCAATATCTCCCAGACTTCTTAATTTTCTTTGAATATTTTATCCATATGCTAAATGTATTCAGTGACCAGATAGTGGTATACCATCTGTATATTATAACACATCTGTACACAGTGTCTATCAGTTACAAGATTCGCTGTAATGAGCACTATAACAGGCTTTAACACCTAATCTCTTTTGAAGCCCCACTGTTCTCTCAAAGGTTCTACAGAAATTCTTTACCCAACATTTGAGTTTACCTTTTTAATGAGGGTTTAATGATAGTTTCAATACTTTGTATATGGAGCACACAACAACATACTGTCTAAAGATGGTGGATTTTTTTATTGATTGACTTGGGTTAAATGTCACCTTCAACACACTGTAGAGGTCATATAAAACCAGGTACTTGGGGGGTGGAGGAAATCAGTGCAAACTACCTGGTCGACATTGTGCATGGTAATTGAGCAGGCATTGTCAGAGCAAGTACCAACAGAACGCCTCTCTTCTGTCTCTTCATTCTGAAATTGGTTGATTGCTTTTTTGGTTGTGTTGTGCCTTAGAGTCCTCTTTATATGGGGAGATTAAGCGCTATAAAAGTCCAATTAGAATTAGAATTACTTGATCGAACATCCTATTCAACAAGACATATGGACTTTAATATCTGAAAGTAACGGTGACTCATCACAACTGTAAATATGCATATGTCTAGACAAACTGGTTACCTTAAAACTGTTGCTTCCTTCAGGCTGAGTTTCGTCATTGTTCTGGGACAAGTTATCTCCGAATGGATCATCATCAGACAATTCCCCTGAAATCCATACACATTGAGCTATTACCCATATTGCATGTACAAGCTTAACAGTTCTGTCGATTCCGAAACTGGTGAAGCAATAATAGCTTGCAACACTTTAAAGCTTGAATAAACAAGATTCATTTCGATATTATCAAGAGATTCTTAATTATGGTTTATTAAAATTATCAATTAACAGTATCACACAGAATGATTTTAGTCTTAAGCTATATTCCTTTCAGAAAAATTCCCCTTAAAAATAGAAGAGGAAGATTATCATATAACTTAATACAAAGACTGTTATGTCAAAGTATTGGCTTGGCATTTGAAGCAAATAGATAAATGTTGGAGACCATACATAAATAGCTCAAATAGCTTTATATATGCACCACAGTCATGCATGTGTATGCTTCATTAGCTCGCTTAACAAAACATGGCAAAAGTCCCAACAGCCCTGATTGTGGTTAGGTGCTTGTTCCAAACAATGTAAACTAGACCTACGCATCGGAGAACCGATACAAATTTGTATCCAACGAAAAGACAACTCACCACAGCCAGTGAACCATCGTTTGACCTTGAGGGAGGGGCCCAAGGTCAAATCTGAAAACATCAGAGGATTCCTAGCCCATGACCTATAAGATTCCTAGCCCATGATTTCCTATACGTTAGTTTCACATTGCAAACCTCTAGGACCAATAATAAGCGAGTTATAAGCACTTCTAAGTTTGGCTATCCTCATTTGACCTTGAATGAGGGGTCCAAGGTCAAATCTGACCACACCATAAGATTCCCAGCCCATGATTTCCTATAGGTTGGTTTACCATCCCAAACCTCTAGGACCAATAATAAGCGAGTTATAAGCACTTTTAAGTTGGGCTATCCTCGCTTAACCTTGAAGGAGAGGCCCAAGGTCAAATCAGACCACATCAAAAGATTCTCAGCCCATGATTTCCAATAGGTTGGTTTACCATCCCAAACCTGTACGACCAATAATAAGCGAGTTATAAGCACTTTTAAGTTTGGCTATCCTCGTTTGACCTTGAAGGAGGGGTCCAAGGGCAAATCTGACCCCACCATAAGATTCCCAGCCCATGATTTCCTATAGGTTGGTTTACCATCCCAAAACTCTAGGACCAATAATAAGGGAGATATAAGCACTTTTTATGACT
This sequence comes from Sabellastarte sp. h YS-2021, assembly GCA_964017235.1. NCBI lineage: Eukaryota > Metazoa > Annelida > Polychaeta > Sabellida > Sabellidae > Sabellastarte > Sabellastarte sp. h YS-2021. Next base: position 23,453,448 of record OZ024928.1, read on the forward strand.
GACAAAGAAACGCCCGTGGCAGCCATCTTGCTTTTCAAAATGAGGCCAAAAATATTCCCAGTGAAGATTTTGTAATGAGGAACATACCCTGCGAATATGAGATCTCTACCTATAATACCCTTTGCTCTAGAGGGCCACCAAAAGTCCTGGCTGAAAGTCGAAAAAACGCCCGTGGCAGCCATCTTGTTTTTCAAAATGAGGCCAAAAATATTCCCAGGCAAGATCTTATGAATATATCCTGCAAATTTGAGAAGGCTAGCTATAATATTTTTTTCATTAGATCGGTAACGGTGAAATCTCTCTACACACTGTGGCGGCGGCATTGGCGTAACAAAGCGAAATCCATAGTATCCACCGGATAGCAATAATCTAAACAAATAGACTTGTGCCTCTAGCATCACTATGTGCCTCACAAATGGTGTAAATACTTTTACCAACAGGAACAATTTAAGCTGGCACAAGATAGAAGGATATCATAAAAGTGTACAATTTTATATAAGCAAGTCACTGGCAAGGACTTATTATTCTCAGGTACCTGTGCTGAAAATGTCATTACTGAAAAGACTCCTGGAGTCCTTGGCTATTGGTTTGGGCTTCTCTGTGGACTTGTCAGCTTTCTCTGGTTGTCTTCCACTAAATAAACAAACACATCATATGAACCAGAAATGACAAAGAACCAATAAACCCTTGCCCATGGGTAGGACCAAAAACACAAATAATTCATAATGTTCAATTCAGCTCCAGTTCAGGATTATGGATTCAGATCCAGATCAAGTTTAACAAGGACTGAGCCAAGATAGACAGTGCCTTGCGTGAAAATACAACCCCAATTCAATGTACAATAGGAAAACTTCCCGAATGACATATACAGAAAAAATATATCACGAATGAAGATAACAATATTATACGAGTGCGTAGCACGAGTATTATATTGTTAATCTTCATAAGTGATATATTTTTTCTGTATATGTCTGATGAGGGTTGTTTTACTTTTATTATCCACCATTTTGTATGATTTATGGGTTAAATAACATGAATCTTTAATGAGAGAATGTGAACAAGAGGAGAGTGCCCGTGAACGGGCACTGTGTCAGCTGACTGAATGTTTTTGATTTGTGATGGTGATAATGAGAGGAAAGCATAATTATCAGGCAAAGGGCTGTACAGAAATACAGTAAATGGTAACTGAACACATGTTCGAAAGATATTCCGAAGCTGACAGAAGAAAACGACAAAAAAGTTGTGCCCTGCAAATGGTATTATGAAATAAAGTAACAAGGTAATTGTTTAAGGGTAAAAAGTAGGTTAAAAATATTTAAAGAAATACTATAAATGCAATATCCTCGTTCCACCATGAAGAAGGGGTCCAAAGGTCAAATCTGACCATACCAAAAGATTCCCAGCCAAAGAATTTAGGATGGTTTACCATCCCAAACCTCTCGGACCAATAATAAGTGAGTTATAGGCACTTTTTAAGTTTGGCTATCCTTGTTTGACCTTGAAGGAGGGGGTCCAAGGTCAAATCCGACCACACAAAAAAATTCCCAGCCCATGATTTCCTGTAGCTTGTTTACCATCCCAAACTTGTAGGACCAATAATAAGCGAGTTCTAAGCAATTGTAAGTTTGACTATCCTCAACTGCCCTTGAAGGAGGGGTCCCAGGTCAAATCTGACCACACCAAAAGAATCCCAGCCCATGATTTCCTATATGTTGGTTTACCATCCCAAACCTCCAAGACCAATAATACGCGAGTTATAAGCACTTTAAGTTTGGCTATCTTCGTTTGACCTGGAAGGAGGGGGTCCAAGGTCAAATCCGACCACACAAAAAAATTCCCAGCCCATGATTTCCTGTAGCTTGTTTACCATCCCAAACTTGTAGGACCAATAATAAGCGAGTTTTAAGCAATTGTAAGTTTGGCTATCCTCAACTGCCCTTGAAGGAGGGGTCCCAGGTCAAATCCGACCACACCAAAAGATTCCCAGCCCATGATTTTCTATAGCTTGGTTTTCCATTCGAAACCTCTAGGACCAATAATAAGTGAGTTATAAGCACTTTTAAGTTTGGCTATCCTCATTTGACCTTGAAGGAGGGGTCCAAGGTGAAATCCGACCACACCAAAAAATTCCCAGCTCATGATTTTCTATAGGTTGGTTTTCATTCCAACCTCTGGGACCAATAATAAGCGAGTTATAAGCACTTTTATGTTTGGCTATCCTCATTTGACCTTGAAGGAGGGTTCCAAGGTCAAATCGGACCATATTAACAGATTCCCAGCCCATGATTTCCTACAGGTTGGATACAATGATTTACTCAACAGTGAGAACCTGAAAGAAGCTATTGCTCAGCTATCCCATGACATAGAGGTCTGCAATTTCACTATGTTATAGCTGACCAAAACGTCTGTGAATAACATATTTAACAAAATACTCTAAATGTAATAATTTTCAAGTTACAACTGATTTACTCAAGAGTGAGAACCTCAAAGTAACTATTACTCAGCTATGCAATGAGCTACATGTCTGAATTTTTGCTCTGTTATAGCTGACCTAAAAGTAGCTGAACAACATATTTAAGCAAAATACTGTAAATGCAATAGTTTTCAAATTACAACTGATTTACTCAATAGTGAGAACCAGAAAATAGCTATTGCTCCGCTATGCCATGAGCTATAGGTCTGTAATTTCACTATGTTATAGCTAACCCAAAAGTAGGTGAACAATATATTTTAACAAAATACTCCAAATGCAATATTTTTCAAGTTATAGCTGATTTACTCAACAGTCAGTGCCTGAGAACAGCTATTGCTCAGTTGTGCCATGAGCTACAGGTCTGTAATTTCACTATGTTATAGCTGACCCAAAAGTAGCTGAATAACATATTTGCACAAATTTCTGTAAAAGCAATAGTTTTCCAATTACAACTGATTTACTCAACAGTGAGAACTTCAAAGTAGCTATTACTCAGCTATGCAATGAGCCACAGGTCTGGAACTTCACTATGTTATAGCTGACCCCAAAATAGGTGAATAAAATATTGAAACAAAATACTCTAAATGCAATAGTTTTCAAGTTATAAGTGATTTACTCAACAGTGATAACCTAAAAGTAGCTATTACTCAGCTATGCCATGAGCTACAGGTCTGAAATTTTACTATGTTATAGCTGACCCAAAAGTAGCTGAATAACATATTTATACTAAATTCTCTAAATGCAATAGTTTTCAAATTACAAGTGATTTACTCAACATTGAGAACTTCAAAGTAGCTATTACTCAGCTATGCAATGAGTCACGGGTCTGGAACTTCACTATGTTATAGCTGACCCCAAAATAGGTGAATAACATATTGAAACAAAATACTCTAAATGCAATAATTTCCAAGTTATAAGCGATTTACTCAACAGTGATAACCTAAAAGTAGCTATTACTCAGCTATGCCATGAGCTCAGGTCTGAAATTTTACTATGTTATAGCTGACCCAAAAGTAGGTGAACAACATATTTAAGCAAAATACTGTAAATGCAATAGTTTTCAAGTTACAACTGATTTACTCAATAGTGATGACCTAAAAGTAGCTATTACTCAGCTATGCCATGAGCTACAGGTCTGAAATTTTACTATGTTATAGTTGACCCAAAAGTAGCTGAATAACATATTTATACTAAATTCTCTAAATGCAATAGTTTTCCAATTACAACTGATTTACTCAATAGTGAGAACCTCAAAGTAGTTATTACTCAGCTATGCAATGAGCTACAGGTCTGAAATTTCACTATGTTATAGCTGACCCAAAAGTAGGTGAACAACATATTAAAGCAAAATACTGTAAATGCAATAGTTTTCAAGTTACAACTGATTTACTCAACAGTGATAACCTAAAAGTAGCTATTACTCAGCTTTGCAATGAGTCACGGGTCTGGAACTTCACTATGTTATAGCTGACCCCAAAATAGGTGAATAACATATTGAAACAAAATACTCTAAATGCAATAATTTCCAAGTTATAAGCGATTTACTCAACAGTGATAACCTAAAAGTAGCTATTACTCAGCTATGCCATGAGCTACAGGTCTGAAATTTTACTATGTTATAGCTGACCCAAAAGTAGGTGAACAACATATTTAAGCAAAATACTGTAAATGCAATAGTTTTCAAGTTACAACTGATTTACTCAATAGTGATAACCTAAAAGTAGCTATTACTCAGCTATGCCATGAGCTACAGGTCTGAAATTTTACTATGTTATAGCTGACCCAAAAGTAGGTGAACAACATATTTAAGCAAAATACTGTAAATGCAATAGTTTTCAAGTTACAACTGATTTACTCAATAGTGATGACCTAAAAGTAGCTATTACTCAGCTATGCCATGAGCTACAGGTCTGAAATTTTACTATGTTATAGTTGACCCAAAAGTAGCTGAATAACATATTTATACTAAATTCTCTAAATGCAATAGTTTTCCAATTACAACTGATTTACTCAACAGTGATAACCTAAAAGTAGCTATTACTCAGCTATGCCATGAGCTACAGGTCTGAAATTTTACTATGTTATAGCTGACCCAAAAGTAGGTGAACAACATATTTAAGCAAAATACTGTAAATGCAATAGTTTTCAAGTTACAACTGATTTACTCAATAGTGATGACCTAAAAGTAGCTATTACTCAGCTATGCCATGAGCTACAGGTCTGAAATTTTACTATGTTATAGCTGACCCAAAAGTAGGTGAACAACATATTTAAGCAAAATACTGTAAATGCAATAGTTTTCAAGCTACAACTGATTTACTCAATAGTGATGACCTAAAAGTAGCTATTACTCAGCTATGCCATGAGCTACAGGTCTGAAATTTTACTATGTTATAGTTGACCCAAAAGTAGCTGAATAACATATTTATACTAAATTCTCTAAATGCAATAATTTTCCAATTACAACTGATTTACTCAATAGTGAGAACCTCAAAGTAGTTATTACTCAGCTATGCAATGAGCTACAGGTCTGAAATTTCACTATGTTATAGCTGACCCAAAAGTAGGTGAACAACATATTAAAGCAAAATACTGTAAATGCAATAGTTTTCAAGTTACAACTGATTTACTCAATAGTGATGACCTAAAAGTAGCTATTACTCAGCTATGCCATGAGCTACAGGTCTGAAATTTTACTATGTTATAGCTGACCCAAAAGTAGGTGAACAACATATTTAAGCAAAATACTGTAAATGCAATAGTTTTCAAGTTACAACTGATTTACTCAATAGTGATGACCTAAAAGTAGCTATTACTCAGCTATGCCATGAGCTACAGGTCTGAAATTTTACTATGTTATAGCTGACCCAAAAGTAGCTGAATAACATATTTATACGAAATTCTCTAAATGCAATAGTTTTCCAATTACAACTGATTTACTCAATAGTGAAAACTTCAAAGTAGCTATTACTCAGCTATGCAATGAGCCACAGATCTGAAACTTCACTATGTTATAGCTGATCCCAAAATAGGTGAATAACATATTGAAACAAAATACTCTAAATGCAATAGTTTCCAAGTTATAAGCGATTTACTCAACAGTGATAACCTAAAAGTAGCTATTACTCAGCTTTGCAATGAGTCACGGGTCTGGAACTTCACTATGTTATAGCTGACCCCAAAATAGGTGAATAACATATTGAAACAAAATACTCTAAATGCAATAATTTCCAAGTTATAAGCGATTTACTCAACAGTGATAACCTAAAAGTAGCTATTACTCAGCTATGCCATGAGCCACAGGTCTGAAATTTTACTATGTTATAGCTGACCCAAAAGTAGGTGAACAACATATTTAAGCAAAATACTGTAAATGCAATAGTTTTCAAGTTACAACTGATTTACTCAATAGTGATGACCTAAAAGTAGCTATTACTCAGCTATGCCATGAGCTACAGGTCTGAAATTTTACTATGTTATAGCTGACCCAAAAGTAGGTGAACAACATATTTAAGCAAAATACTGTAAATGCAATAGTTTTCAAGTTACAACTGATTTACTCAATAGTGATAACCTAAAAGTAGCTATTACTCAGCTATGCCATGAGCTACAGGTCTGAAATTTTACTATGTTATAGCTGACCCAAAAGTAGGTGAACAACATATTTAAGCAAAATACTGTAAATGCAATAGTTTTCAAGTTACAACTGATTTACTCAATAGTGATGACCTAAAAGTAGCTATTACTCAGCTATGCCATGAGCTACAGGTCTGAAATTTTACTATGTTATAGTTGACCCAAAAGTAGCTGAATAACATATTTATACTAAATTCTCTAAATGCAATAGTTTTCCAATTACAACTGATTTACTCAACAGTGATAACCTAAAAGTAGCTATTACTCAGCTATGCCATGAGCTACAGGTCTGAAATTTTACTATGTTATAGCTGACCCAAAAGTAGGTGAACAACATATTTAAGCAAAATACTGTAAATGCAATAGTTTTCAAGTTACAACTGATTTACTCAATAGTGATGACCTCAAAGTAGCTATTACTCAGCTATGCCATGAGCTACAGGTCTGAAATTTTACTATGTTATAGCTGACCCAAAAGTAGCTGAATAACATATTTATACGAAATTCTCTAAATGCAATAGTTTTCCAATTACAACTGATTTACTCAATAGTGAGAACTTCAAAGTAGCTATTACTCAGCTATGCAATGAGCCACAGATCTGAAACTTCACTATGTTATAGCTGATCCCAAAATAGGTGAATAACATATTGAAACAAAATACTCTAAATGCAATAGTTTCCAAGTTATAAGCGATTTACTCAACAGTGATAACCTAAAAGTAGCTATTACTCAGCTATGCCATGAGCTACAGGTCTGAAATTTTACTATGTTATAGCTGACCCAAAAGTAGCTGAATAACATATTTATACGAAATTCTCTAAATGCAATAGTTTTGAAGTTATAAGCAATTTACTCAACAGTGATAACGTAAAAGTAGCTATTACTCAGCTATGCCATGAGCTACAGGTCTAAAATTTTACTATGTTATAGCTGACCCAAAAGTAGCTGAATAACATATTTATACGAAATTCTCTAAATGCAATAGTTTTTAAGTTACAAGTGATTCTACTCATGATGGAAGTTACTGAAAAGCCCAAAAGTAGCTATTACTCACTTAGCTATTGAGACAGGCACCCAACTTACTCACCATATTGTAGCTATGAAAAAAGTAGCTGAATAACATATTTTAACAAAATGCTCTAGATGCAACAGTTTTCAAGTTATAAATGATTTTGTGCATGATTTCATGAATGTTAATGCATTAAAAATTATTAAAAAAATTTATTAAAAAAAAAGTAAGAGAGATCCAGGTCTCATACTCACACAAGAGAATCTACCTCTGGCCTAGTACATATATGCAAGATATGAGAGAAATCCCTGCAATAGTCACTGAGAAAATTGTGATAAAAAGTTGAAATTTTCACACTTTTGGTGGGGGTACCCCCCTTGTAATGTCTCTAGCAAACAGACGAACAGACAGATTTGCATGCCTTGAACAATTTTTCATCCTCGATAGATAAGGTATCTTTTAAAAAAAACAGCACGTCTCTAGGCCTTGTAGTTTTGGAGGAGAAGTTGTTCACGCGGACGCGTACGCGTACGCCGCAGAGTGACGACATAATGCCAGCTGACTGACAAGTCAGCTGACATAAAAACTATCAAAGACCAGTAGCAACAGTGAATATAAAAAGTTCAATCTTTAACTTGCAATATCTCAATTATTTCTGCATGGATTTTTATGTAATTCACATGAGTAGAAGCGCTGTACCAACACCTTTCTAATGATATATTATACATATTTGTAAGTTATATACTTTCCGAGATATTGTTGAAAAACCGGAAGTTATTCCCACTCATTATCCATAGTACCAGGGCGCCGGTGTATACAAAAAAAATACATCCCGGTCTGTATTTCCCCATATTTAGGGCAAATACGTCGCGTGGTGGATAATAAAGTTTAATATAGTCCAGATCCAATGTATAGTTTTCGAGTTATACATGCAGATACTGCCAATAAAAGCACAAATAGTATTCCTGGATTCACGATTCTGGATCCTTACCATGTTTGAAAGGGCACTGAGCCACAGTTAGACCCACCTTGTGTAAAAATATGACCTTGATCCGACACATATTTTTTTACTTATACATACTGACAGACAAACAAGATTACCATACCTTCACCTCTTCAGTTTGGGGAGTGCAGGTAAAAACAATTATCACATATAAGCTAATAACTTTCTTTGCAGTTTGTTACCATTGATAGCAACATGCAATTAACCCATTAATGGATCACCACAATGAAATCATTGGATTTACATGTGCTATCATTTCACAGTTTCTAACATGCAAAGGAAAGTCTAATATTTTCTGACAACTTTTGCCAAAAGGAGAACAGATGAAAAGATTTTAATGACTTTCACTCAAATATTTACACATTATGCTACTCTCCAACTTTCAGAAATCACACCTGTCTTTCTCCAAAGCACTTATTTATTTCGTGTTTTGCATCACATCTGGTACATCATCAGTTATACTGTGACGGGTAGTTGGAAGGGCAGAGGAACCAGTACATATAGTCTGTCAAGATTCTGTACTGTAAACTGCTGACCAAAGGCAAGCAACTGCCATCTTTCCAATAGGAGGTCAGGCCAGGATTCGAACTCTGATCTCAGAGGTGGGAGGTGAGTGATTGCCACTGCGCAACCATAGCCCCTGTCTATCCAATGGAATTAACATAATGCCCAAGTATCTATCTCACTCCTCAATAGTTAATCTAAGCATCCACAGAAAATGATGGTCATTTGTTGTTCTGTTTATTCTAATTTTTTTTTCCTTTTTAGACACGAGTGCATCGGTGGGTGTTTTCATTAATTAAGCATTCCCATAAAAAAAAATTTTTTATGGTTGTAATTATTGCAACCTATTAATTTCACCTGTAAGACTTCGGCATATCTTTCCTGCTTGTTTCCTCCTCTATCTGCACATCACTCAAGTGAGTGTCATCCTCACTGAAACACAATTCTATATATAAGCCTTTATCTCATGGTTATGACAGTAAGAGAAGTGGAATCCCATAATTTTTCTACTTTGGGTCAAGAATACTTTTTAAAACTGATTTATTATTATTTTTTAAAATTAAATCCTTATGTCTATTAAAACTGAGTTCACCAATCTATATACTTAACTAGATGAATGCTTTTGCTAACAAAAGCGAAGCGTCCCTGAGAGTTTAAAATGCCTTGTGGTTTTAATAAGCATGCTGTAAAGCTAAGAATGCACAAAGCTGTACCGTACTGTTACATAAAGCAACCCCCTTAGTGATATCATGACAGGGAAAATCCTACAAAGGTCTTCTTTAATTAACATAAACACGCGTTGTAGACATAGACAAGCTGGAGAAAGTGTTGTACATTGGATGTACAACATTGGATGTAACTTTAGTAAATTTTGTGTAAATGCTACAAAGCATTTCAGTAACGAGTATTGATAACTTCATATAATCATATAATATAATCATATAATCATGTGTGCAAGTATGTATTGCTATTTAGATTCTCCACAGGGTTTTGCAATAGGTTCTAATACATTGTGAAAGTATAAAAGCAACAATAAAGGCAAAAGCTATTTCATGACCCCAGTTTGACTCATGCATGGGGGTCAGGAGGTAAAACTAACCGGCTATTTAGACTGTCCACATATGGTTTCCCAATACCTCTTAATACATTCCGAAGCTATAATAGCTACAATGAAGGAGATATCAGGTTAAAAACTCCAAAACAGCTATTTTTTACCCCAGTTTGACCCATAAGGGGGGTGGTGGTAAAACTGACCGGCTACTTAGACTCTCCACATAGGCTTTCCCAATACTTCTTAATACATTCTCAATCTATAAAAGCAACATTAAAGGAGATATAAGACAAAAACTCGAAATCAGCTATTTTATGACCCCAGTTTGACCCATGGGGGGGGAGGGATCAGGGGATAAAAGTGACCAGCTATTTAGATTCTCCACATATGCTTTCCCAATACCTCTTAATACATTCTGAAGCTATAAAAGCAACGATAAAGGAGATATAAGGCAAAAACTCCAAAGCAGCTATTTATGACCCCAGTTTAGCCTATAAGGGGGGGTTGGGGGGTAAAACTGACTGGCTATTTAGACTCTCCACATATGCTTTCCCAATACCTCTTGATACATTCTGAAGCTATAAAAGCAACAATAAAGGAGATATAAGGCAAAAACTCAAAATCAGCTATTTTATGACCCCAGTTTGACCCATAAGGGGGGGTCGGGGGGTAAAACTGACCGGCTATTAAGACTCTCCACATACGCTTTCCCAATACCTCTTAATACATTCTGAAGCTATAAAAGCAATGATAAAGGAGATATAAGGCAAAAACTCCAAAGCAGCTATTTATGACCCCAGTTTGGCCCATAAGGGGGGGGGGGGGGTCGGTGGGTAAAACTGACCGGCTATTTAGACTCTCCACATATGCTTTCCCAATACCTCTTAATACATTCTGAAGCTATAAAAGCAACAATAAAGGAGATATAAGGCAAAAACTCAAAATCAGCTATTTTATGACCCCAGTTTGACCCATAAGGGGGGGTCGGGGGGGTAAAACTGACCGGCTATTTAGACTCTCCACATATGCTTTCCCAATACCTCTTAATACATTCTGAGGCTATAAAAGCAACAATAAAGGAGATATAAGGCAAAAACTCAAAATCGGCTATTTTATGACCCCAGTTTGACCCATAAGGGGGGGCCGTGGGGTAAAACTGACCGGCTATTTAGACTCTCCACATATGCTTTCCCAATACCTCTTAATACATTCTGAAGCTATAAAAGCAACAATAAAGGAGATATAAGGCAAAAACTCAAAATCAGCTATTTTATGACCCCAGTTTGACCCATAAGGGGGGGTCGGGGGGGTAAAACTGACCTGCTATTTAGACTCTCCACATATGCTTTCCCAATACCTCTTAATACATTCTGAAGCTATAAAAGCAACAATAAAGGAGATATAAGGCAAAAACTCAAAATCAGCTATTTTATGACCCCAGTTTGACCCATAAGGGGGGCCGTGGGGTAAAACTGACCGGCTATTTAGACTCTCCACATATGGTTTCCTATTACCTCCCAATACATTTTATGGCTCTAAATGCAATACTTAAGAAGATAATAGGGGGGTTGACCTAAATTTAAGGCTCTCAGATTGGAAGGTGTGAGGAAATCACCCATAAATGAGACATTTTTCAAGGGATTGCTCCCAAAATCTAATCAGCTCGCGTTTTCGATAGTATGAACAGGTGTGTCAAAGCATAAGGCTGTGTAGCAAGTAGTTTTTCCTGAACTGTGATGAAAGGGGGGTGTACTTAAAAAAATGTTTTTGATCATGTGACCTTCATAAAGGTCAAAGGTCAAATTTAAGCATGCAGAAAAATTATATATTTTATATCAATTGGTTTTCTAATGAATATCACCAAAAGTGAAAGAATGTCCTTATATTGGGGCATTTTAAAAGTGATGGATTATTTTAAGTACGGAATTAAGAAAACAATACTCTTTTTTCAATCAAACATTTGACTTTCTTCAATATACTTACACAAAAAAGTGACATAAAATGGGAATTTGTATGCTAATTTCAAGAGGAAAATGACACATTTTGTTGCATTTACTACTAGTACTCATTAAACCTTAGAGTAGTAGTGAAAAAGAGAAAAAAGCATCAGAGATGCGAATACCCCGCAGTCTGGGGAAATATATTTCAACACCATGACATACAGAAGTAGTGTAACAGTACAGGGACCAGGATACTTTCAGCACAGTGTCACTTAAATAAAGGTCCAAATAATGTTTAAGTAGAGAAAATAACATCTAAGAGAAAGAAAATGTCTGTAAAGATAAAGTACTAAAACAAGACAATTCAATAGCAAGATGACAATAGTAATCAGTAAAATAAAAAATATGAAGCTGTAAAATTTATTAATTGGAGAATAGCTGTCAATGGAAATAGGATAATTATGTCAAAGTGCATATAATAATCAGTTGTAGCAATCCATATATCTGTGTCATAAGAGAAAGATGTCTCAAATATGGCAGATGAACACTCTTTGGCAGAGCAAAAAGGTCAGAGGATAATGCACACTCATACATTTACATACACCCCGTAACCAATATCCCTACCAAGTATCAACTTCCTACACCTTACGGTTTCAAAGATATAGCCCAGACATGATTTTATATATCAAGGTCACTATGGCAAGGTCAAAGGTCAAAACAAGGTCACACCATGACATTGCACACCCAACCCCCAACCAATGTCCCAAACAAGTATCAACTTCCTACACCTTACAATGTCCGAGATATAGCCCAGAAAAGATTTTAAAGGTCAAGGTCACTACAGCAAGGTCAAATCAAGGTCAGACCATGATGTTGGACACCTACACCCCTAATCAATGTCCCTACCAAGTATCAACTTCCTACACCTTACAGTTTCCAAGATATAGCCCAGACAAGATTTTATATATCAAGGTCACTATGGCAAGGTCAAAGGTCAAATCAAGGTCACACCATAATGTTGGACACCTACACCCCTAACCAATGTCCCTACCAAGTATCAACTTCCTATACCTTATAATGTCCGAGATATGGCCCAGACAAGATTTTAAAGGTCAAGGTCAATACAGCAAGATTAAATCAAGGTCAGACCATGATGTTGGACACCTACACCCCTAGCCAATGTCCCTACCAAGTATCAACTTCCTACACCTTACAGTTTCCGAGATTTAGCCCGGACAAGATTTTATAGGTCAAGGTCACTATGGCAAGGTCAAATCAAGGTCAGACCATAACGTTGCACACCTACACCCCCTAACCAATAACCCTACCAAGTATCAACTTCTTACGCCTTACTGTTTCCAAGATATAGGCCGGACAAGATTTTATACGTCAAGGTCACTACAGCAAGGTTAAAGGTCAAATCAAGGTCAGACCATGATGCTGCACACCTACACCCCCTAACCAACATCCCTACCAAGTATCAACTTCCTACACCTTACGGTTTCCGATATAGCCTGGATAAGATTTTATTGGTCAAGGTCACTACGGCAAGGTCAAATCAACGTCACACCATGACGCTGCACACCTACACTTCCTAACCAATGTCCCTACCAAGTATCAACTTCCTACACCTTACGGTTTCTGAGATATAGCCCGGACAAGATTTTCAAACTCGAGGTCACTATGACAAGGTCAAACTAGAAATCGGCCGCCCTGTTGATAGTAGATGCGAATAGAAACAGGATAGCATAGAAGAACACACATTATCATGTGTAATGTCCACCCATGAACCTTTTGCCCAAATTGTACAGTAGTCTTACAAGACCCTGTTTCATTTGTAAAATATATCAATGATGCTTAAATATTTGTTAGTGTAGATGTAAATTATTTCAGCTTCATGCCTTTTTGCATTGGTTGGGTTGAAAATTTTGACGAAATCACTCTATCTGGCATGGTTAAGAAGATAGAAGCAAATTCCTGTTTTTCTATTTTTGGCAAAAATTTGAAAATTCAAAATGGCCGCCATTTTTGGGAAAAGGAAATTTTTTTGAAAATTGCCAAGAGTACATTTTCTAGATACCCTATGGGTCGAAAATTTCAACGAAATAACTCTATTTGGCACGGTTAAGGCCAGTTTGTGTTTTTCCATTTTGGGCAAAAATTCGAAAATTCAAAATGGCTGCCATTTTTGGGGAGGGGAAAATTTTTTGAAAATTGCAAAGATTACATTCCTTAGATACCCCGTGGCTGGAAAATTTCGACGAAATCGCTCTATCTCGCATGGTTAAGGAGATAGAAGCAAATTTGTGTTTTGCCATTTTTGACAAAAATTTGAAAATTCAAAATGGCCGCCATTTTAGGGGACGGGAAATTTTTTTTTAAATTGCCAAGAATACAATGCTGAAATACCTGTGGGTCGAAAATTTTGACGAAATCGCTCTATCTCGCACGGTTAAGGAGATAGAAGCAAATTTGTGTTTTGCCATTTTTGGCAAACATTCGAAAATTCAAAATGGCCGCCATTTTTGGGGAGGGGAAAATTTTTTGGAAAATTGCAAAGATTGCATTCCTTAGATACCCTGTGGGTCGAAAATTTCGACGAAATCGCTCTATCTCGCACGGTTAAGGAGATAGAAGCAAATTAGTGTTTTGCCATTTTTGGCAAAAATTCGAAAATTCAAAATGGCCGCCATTTTTGGGGAGGGGAAAATTTTTTAAAAATTACCAAGAGTACAATGCTCAGATACCCTGTGGGTCGAAAATTTTGACGAAATCACTCTATCTGGCACGGTTAAGGAGATAGAAGGAAATTTGTGTTTTGCCATTTTTGGCAAAAATTCGAAAATTCAAAATGGCCGCCATTTTGGGGGAGGGGAAAATTTTTGGAAAATTGCAAAGATTGCATTCCTTAGATACCCTGTGGGTCGAAAATTTCGACGAAATCGCTCTATCTCGCACGGTTAAGGAGATAGAAGGAAATTTGTGTTTTGCCATTTTTGGCAAAAATTCGAAAATTCAAAATGGCCGCCATTTTTGGGGAGGGGAAAATTTTTGGAAAATTGCAAAGATTACATTCCTTAGATACCCTGTGGGTCGAAAATTTCGACGAAATCGCTCTATCTCGCACGGTTAAGGAGATAGAAGCAAATTAGTGTTTTGCCATTTTTGGCAAAAATTCGAAAATTCAAAATGGCCGCCATTTTTGGGGAGGGGAAAATTTTTGGAAAAATTACCAAGAGCACAATGCTCAGATACCCTGTGGGTCGAAAATTTTGACGAAATCGCTCTATCTGGCACGGTTAAGGAGATAGAAGCAAATTGGTGTTTTGCCATTTTTGGCAAAAATTCGAAAATTCAAAATGGCCGCCATTTTTGGGGAGGGGAAAATTTTTTGAAAATTGCAAAGATTGCATTCCTTAGATACCCTGTGGGTCGAAAATTTCGACGAAATCGCTCTATCTCGCACGGTTAAGGAGATAGAAGCAAATTAGTGTTTTGCCATTTTTGGCAAAAATTCGAAAATTCAAAATGGCCGCCATTTTTGGGGAGGGGAAAATTTTTTAAAAATTACCAAGAGTACAATGCTCAGATACCCAGTGGGTCGAAAATTTTGACGAAATCGCTCTATCTGGCACGGTTAAGGAGATAGAAGCAAATTGGTGTTTTGCCATTTTTGGCAAAAATTCGAAAATTCAAAATGGCCGCCATTTTTGGGGAGGGGAAAATTTTTTGAAAATTGCAAAGATTGCATTCCTTAGATACCCTGTGGGTCGAAAATTTCGACGAAATCGCTCTATCTCGCACGGTTAAGGAGATAGAAGCAAATTTGTGTTTTGCCATTTTTGGCAAAAATTCGAAAATTCAAAATGGCCGCCATTTTTGGGGAGGGGAAAATTTTTTGAAAATTGCAAACATTACATTCCTTAGATACCCTGTGGGTCGAAAATTTCGACGAAATCGCTCTATCTCGCACGGTTAAGGAGATAGAAGCAAATTAGTGTTTTGCCATTTTTGGCAAAAATTCGAAAATTCAAAATGGCCGCCATTTTTGGGGAGGGGAAAATTTTGTTAAAATTACCAAGAGCACAATGCTCAGATACCCTGTGGGTCGAAAATTTTGACGAAATCGCTCTATCTGGCACGGTTATGGAGATAGAAGCAAATTTGTGTTTTGCCATTTTTGGCAAAAATTCGAAAATTCAAAATGGCCGCCATTTTTGGGGAGGGGAAAATTTTGTTAAAATTACCAAGAGCACAATGCTCAGATACCCTGTGGGTCGAAAATTTTGACGAAATCGCTCTATCTGGCACGGTTAAGGAGATAGAAGCAAATTTGTGTTTTGCCATTTTTGGCAAAAATTCGAAAATTCAAAATGGCCGCCATTTTTGGGGAGGGGAAAATTTTTTGAAAATTGCAAAGATTGCATTCCTTAGATACCCTGTGGGTCGAAAATTTCGACGAAATCACTCTATCTCGCACGGTTAAGGAGATAGAAGCAAATTAGTGTTTTGCCATTTTTGGCAAAAATTCGAAAATTCAAAATGGCCGCCATTTTTGGGGAGGGGAAAATTTTTTAAAAATTACCAAGAGTACAATGCTCAGATACCCTGTGGGTCGAAAATTTTGACGAAATCACTCTATCTGGCACGGTTAAGGAGATAGAAGGAAATTTGTGTTTTGCCATTTTTGGCAAAAATTCGAAAATTCAAAATGGCCGCCATTTTGGGGGAGGGGAAAATTTTTGGAAAATTGCAAAGATTGCATTCCTTAGATACCCTGTGGGTCGAAAATTTCGACGAAATCGCTCTATCTCGCACGGTTAAGGAGATAGAAGGAAATTTGTGTTTTGCCATTTTTGGCAAAAATTCGAAAATTCAAAATGGCCGCCATTTTTGGGGAGGGGAAAATTTTTGGAAAATTGCAAAGATTACATTCCTTAGATACCCTGTGGGTCGAAAATTTCGACGAAATCGCTCTATCTCGCACGGTTAAGGAGATAGAAGCAAATTAGTGTTTTGCCATTTTTGGCAAAAATTCGAAAATTCAAAATGGCCGCCATTTTTGGGGAGGGGAAAATTTTTGGAAAAATTACCAACAGCACAATGCTCAGATACCCTGTGGGTCGAAAATTTTGACGAAATCGCTCTATCTGGCACGGTTAAGGAGATAGAAGCAAATTTGTGTTTTGCCATTTTTGGCGAAAATTCAAAATGGCCGCCATTTTTGGGGAGGGGAAAATTTTTGGAAAATTGCAAAGATTGCATTCCTTAGATACCCTGTGGGTCGAAAATTTCGACGAAATCACTCTATCTCGCACGGTTAAGGAGATAGAAGCAAATTAGTGTTTTGCCATTTTTGGCAAAAATTCGAAAATTCAAAATGGCCGCCATTTTTGGGGAGGGGAAAATTTTTGGAAAATTGTAGATTGCATTCCTTAAATACCCTGTGGGTCGAAAATTTCGACGAAATCGCTCTATCTCACACGGTTAAGGAGATAGAAGCAAATTTGTGTTTTGCCATTTTTGGCAAAAATTCGAAAATTCAAAATGGCCGCCATTTTTGGGGAGGGGAAAATTTTTTGAAAATTGCAAATATTACATTCCTTAGATACCCTGTGGGTCGAAAATTTCGACGAAATCGCTCTATCTCTTACGGTTTCTGAGATATTAGCAAATTACTCAAAAGTAGTACTGAAAATACACAATGAAGTACCTAAATGGCTATTACTCATGTACTGACAAAGCTATCAGTCCCAAATGCAATACCAAGTGTGGCGGCATGGGAAATGCCTTGTTATTATTATTAATTTATTTCATTAGTTTTGTGTATTAATTACATGCAAAAGTAAGTTTTTAATGAATTAAAGGTCTTGAACAAGGCTACAAAATGTCCACTGGCTATACCTTTCACAGAGACATAGAGCTGATGATATTGTTTGGGTACATTCTCATCATCTCCCATTTCACCCTCAATTAAATGCACACCTGGCAGAAACTATAACAGTTCACATGTACATCTAAATTGAACTTACTTAGTTTTAAAAACCCAAAAAGCTTTGAATCCTACTATAAATATACTGATTAATTTGTTCATTTTATGAAACATTATATTTATTTTACAAATTTAATGGTTGACCATAACTAAAATAAACTCTTTTGTGTTGTTTTTGAACAATGTCAGTGCCACTACATATAATGAATGAGTTGTGATATTGTTTTAACTTTGTGAAATGTTCTGTATTGATGCACACAGCTGCATGCACGGTTATAAATTTGACAGAAAGGACACCTGACCACCCATCAGTGTCAGGACACAGATCCATAAGTAACTGATTTTGTTTTTGAAGTGATATAAGTATTTGAAATGTAATCCTTTGGCCTGGGGAATCTATTTTTCAGTTTTGGGTGGTCAAATTTGGGTATAAAAGGGGCAGTTTCTTTGGAAAAGGGAAGTTTTGGGGACTGTCAAGAGAGGGAGTGTTTTGTGATCCAGATTCTTGGAGACTGTTTTGTTTCAACATTTTTGCAAGTGTTCACTATTTTTGGATTGGACAGTCACCAAAAGGGGTAAGCATGGTTACTTAATATATATTCATTTTACTTAAGGTTCCTTGTAAATATGTAGATAATGTGTAAGCTTACCAATGTTAATGTGTGTAAATATAGTTTTGTGTGTAGTTGATAATGTTTTTGTTTTAAGTTTAAATGGTATAATCTTTTACAAGTTTAAGGTCTGATTAGTATAATCTCAGTGTACAATGTGTACTGTCATTCAGGCTGTGTACATTGTACATGAAGTATAGGTTCAAATAAGGTGATAGGACTAAACTATGGGGTGTCTGTGCAGGCAGCTCATGCAAACAATGATGTTGTTAATGTTTTGTAAACTTAGAATAAACAGCATGTACAACGTGTACTTTCATTCAGGTTGTACACACTGTATGTTATAGGTTCAAATAGTGAGATAAGTCTAAATCATGGGGTGTCTGTGCTGGCAGCTCATACACAACATGACTTTATTAACTGTATTGAAAGCTTAGGTTAAACAGTATATAAAATGTGTACCTTCATATAGGTGTAGGCATTGTCTAAAATGTAGGTTATTATGATAAGGGTATATTATGGGGTGTCTGTGCTGGCAGCTCATTAATATATAATGACTTTGTTAAATGTGTTATTTCATGTAGGCAGTACATACAGTATATACTGTCATTCAGGCTGTATATATTGTATACAAATATAGGCAAAATTAATCTGCTTGGCTTAGAGTCCTGACCATGCAGGCTAGGCTTCGAGTTAAGTGGATACTTTAGATCAATTTCAGGTCACTTCTTCAGTTTATTGAGGTTAAGTATTTTCACATATAAGGTTACTAGGGTTGACTTAACATAAAGCCACGGGAAAGACATATAGTCGCCTTCACTGGGAACTCTGACAACATGCAGTTGTCCTGAGATCATGTAAGTCAATCATGGTTCCTTAAATTAGTAATTTTATAGTTTATCAGGCCAAATTTATCCTGAAGATAACTGTTCAAGGTAATTATATAATTAAATCTGACCTATATGTTAATTTAGTATGAAAGGTACGACAAGTGTGTTAAATGTCACTTTGTTTAGAATTTATTTGTCAATTTAAGTTTATAGTTTAATGTTTAGTCTGTCTGAGGCTAGTTTTATCAGTTTTATCAGTCAGCCATTCAAGTCAGAATGAGAAGTTTAACCTTATTTGATTTAGTTAAGTTTATATTATAGGGATTTGTTGATGTTACTATGGATTTTGAGATGATTATATTGTGAATTCTGACTTTCACTTAGTTTCACTAGTGGACCAATTTAGTACCAATTGTGGATTTTTGGGATTACATTCTAGTTCAACAGTTTCTTGTAAGTTTAATAAGCATTATTTTGAACTCTTACATGGGATCGTGTATCCATTCAGTTAATGTAAACTGTGTATTTACGATACTTTATGAAATTATTATGTTCTTTGGCTGAATCTTGTTCAACTGTAATGACTGTATGGTTTGGAAGGGGTAATTTTGGTGAATAAATGTAATTATAGTTAAACTATGGTATTTCTGTTGATTGATGTCTCTGAATACCCTACCTTATGAATATGAGGCACAGCCTCCCTATTAACTTAGGATGACCACTGGACCTGGGCATGTTGCAGAAATGATCTGACATGGGAAATTTTGTGTCAACTGCTGTTGACTGGGGGCTCGAGCCGGAGGGCCACTTTGGGGTCAGTTTGACTAATTAGTGGTCTTGTTGAACCTGGTTGTAATTAAACAACAACCAAGCAGCCCCCCACAGAATGGTATTGGTCAGGCCAACACATCTGCCACATTTTGTGGGGGCTCGTCCGGGATGTCATGTATTTTGTAAGAGTAGGGTCCTCTTAGAATGTTATTTCATGTATTTTGTAAGAGTATGGTTCTCTTAGAATATGTTGTTTATGGTGACTTATGATAAAGGTAAGGTGTCATATGTATTTTGTAAGAGTATGGTTCTCTTAGAATATGTTGTTTAAGGTTATTGATGATTAAGGTAAGGTGTCATACATTTTGCAAGAGTAAGGCTCTCTTGAAATATGTTGTGTTTATGGTGACTTATGATTAAGGTAAGGTGTCATATATATTTTGTAAGAGTAGGGTTCTCTTAGAATATATTGTTTAAGGTAAGGTGCCATGTATTTTGTAAGAGGTAAGATCCTCTTGGAATATGTTGTGTTTATGGTTACTGGTGATTAGGGTGAGATGTCTCATGAGCTTAAGGCCTGGGCAAGGCTAAGCTTGAGATGGTTTTGTTTATTATGGCTGTAAAGCTACTTGTTTGGAAGCTTTTGGCTTTGTTGTGGGCTAAGGTAAGCTTAACCAATTGGTATGTTGTTTTTCTTGAATTTAATCCTGGATTATTCAAGAACTGGTCTGTTTTGTGTTTTGCTATTTTGCTGTTGAATGGTTTGTTCATTATTGGAGTTCTGATGTAGTTATGAATCCATTGTGTTGATCTGTCAAAATTTTATCATAAGCTGTTAAAAGGCTTGATCTTAGTGTGTGCGCCTAGTCGAACGGTACGTCATCCTGTATTATTGTACCTTGAGCTCAGCAGTATGAGGGATGATATAAACTTATATTTCAAACAGCACTCACACTCTTTAAGGGATAGTTTCATTATTTGATAGAGAATTACCGGTGTCACTTCAAATCTTGATTCTGTTCTCTGGGCTTTATTTTGATTATCTTGGATTGGAGCATTTAGTAGAAGGTGTGACCTTTGGTTCATTTGGGAGTAATTGCTTTTGTGATTTAATTTACTTGACTTAATCATTTCATGCTCATTATCATTTCATCTCACTTAGTTTAGTATATGACAAAGAGTATCTTAATATAGCAATTGCAAGGAAGCTTGAATGTTACTAAAGACACTGTAAACGGTGCTCAACTTTGGTTTGGTAAGGGGTGTGCACCGAGGCATCTGTTGAGGTCCTACACCCCACTGAGTGGTTCTAACTTACATTAAGGTATCCAGAATGGCTAACTATTTCTGTCAGATTTTAGGGACATGGAAAGAAATGTTTTTCTTAACAAAGTGACAAGCAAAAAAAAAAAAATTGTTATACTGAAGTCTTCGTGCAAATGTGGTATTGTGGAAAAAAACCAATAATAAATGTGTTGCACTAAGTTTTCAGGTGATTTCAAGCTTTCAGCATGGCTGAAACGATAGAGGATCAGCTGATGGTTCAATTCAGTCAGTAGGTATATATACTCAATCAGGGAATGAATGGCTGCTGATTCAGGTAAGAAAAAGATGTTAGTGCATACTAATGAGATCTAAAATGCTATTTTTATTATCGAAGGGTATATTTCATATGAATGATCTATGAGATTAGTTTTATGGACTTTTGAAGTAGAATAAATTCTACAAGGTTATTGTTGGGGTTGTATCCTAACAGGGTAATCTCTATAGAATTTGTGGAATTAATAGAAATTATGAACTTCTTTATTATGTTTGGTGAGCTTTAAAAAAATACACTCAAAGGGGTTGATTTAATATGGTAAACTTGTGTAAGAATTCTTGGGAGTTCTTTCTGAGGTGAATTTTTGTGACTTACTTTGCAATCTTTTGTTGCACTGTATTTAAATTGTATTGCTGGGGTTCATGCAATTCTTTCTGATATAGGTTGTAACTTTTAAGAATTATTTTGAATTTATGGATTGTTTTGAATTTACGGTTGTGCTATTAGAGTTTGTGGTATTTTTCTATTGTTTATTTTGGAAACTTGGGGATCTTTCTTAAATTTTAATATGTTATGACAAACTCAGTTATGATGACCAGGACACATAACTGCTGGGTGGGATATTTTGGTTCTCCTCTTGAAATCCACACTGATCAAGGGTCAAATTTTGATGGAACACTTTTCTCTGAGACATGTAGGCTATTGGGTATTGAGAAAACATGCACCACTCCAATGAGACCACAGAGTGATGGTTTTGTGGAAAGGCTAAACCAGACCCTCTATAACATCCTAAATTGTACCATTTATGAAAATCCATTTGATTGGGATGAGGTTATTAGGCTTTGCACCTTGGCATATAACTCGAGTATACAAGAATCAACTGGGCAAACTCCTTATTTCATGGTTTATGGCCGGGCAGCAACTCTGCCAATAGATCTAGCAAGTCCAACTGTAAGCACAAACAGAAGTTCTTACAAAAATGTTTCAGAGTATGTCCAAAATCTTAAAACAAAACTCAAGCAGGCCCATAATTTGGCACGTGGTCAAAACCAAAAAGCATCTATCAGACAAGAGAAAAATTATAACAACCGGCTGAAAGAAACTTCCTACAAGGTAGGCTCTCTGGTATATTACTACAACCCTGTCAAAGGAAATTCTGGGAAGGAAAGGTTTTATAAATGGAGGGGTCCATTTGTAGTTGTAACAAAGATATCAGAAAGGATTTATAGGCTGCAGGAAAACATTAACTCCCAACCTTTTATAGCCAATCACGATAGGTTAAAACCAGCTCACACAAGAAAAGAAGTCGATACTTCTTGGGCCCATACTTTAAGGCAACAAGTCCCAAAAGTGGTACTACCTTCTGAGGCTGAAGAAATTTTAGAAGAAAACTTAAGACCAAATGAGGATAACCAAACTAGACCCCAGAGAACTAGGAAATCCCCCGACTGGTATGGCCACAAAATCCCAGATACATAATAAATGTCATCCGTTGTGCAGATTATAAATGATGTTTTTTTTTTTCAGGATATGAAGGTTGCCAAGACTCAAAGTGAACTAGCTGATCTGGAAAAGAGTCTGAAATTGTGCCCTAAGTGTGGCAAATTAGTGACAGATTTGTCTCGCCACAGGAGGAGAATGCACGAGTTCCAGTCATGGGGCTATAAATGCCCTTTGTGTTGTCATTTTGAAACAAGATTTAACAAAAGTTACATGGTCCAACACTTGAAATTACAACACATGTCTGACATCAATGTAGTGTCCTGCAAATTTGAGGTTCCACAGGGCTACTCACAACTTTTGACCTGTGGAATTTGTAACTTCAATTGTTTGAACAAAGAGATCCTGGCTACACACATGTCTATTCATGACAAGGAACCCATCAAAATTTGTACTCCCAGTTTTGGGGATGAATTTCAAATTTCCGATCAAAATTGTGAACTCGGCCAAAATTTTGAAAACCTACTGGAAGAAGCTGCTGAAATGTTACAAAAAACCAAAATTCAAAAGTAGGCAAATTTGACACGTAAATAGTAAGGCACAACATTCAGAATACTCTTGTTCCATAATGAGGATCTGCTGTCAGAAGCTATGTCCTGAAGCTTGTGTGCCTCGACAACCTCTGGTGTTTACAGCCTAATTGCAGCCATCCTTTTGCCATCGATCCTTTCCTGATGTCTCAGAGCACACCATCCTACTTCTCAGGTCTCAAGACATACAGTCCTACTTCTGATGTATCAAAGCGCTCCATCTTGTTCCTGGTGTCTCAAGTGTTCCAAAGCCTCTTTGTGACCTCTTATATCCACAACTTCTCATGGCAAGAAAAGTATGTTGAAGCTTGTTTAGTACACCTGATGTCCCAGACCAGACAAGTTCCTGGAAATCCATCTGCTCAGGATTCTGATGTGGTTATTTCTAATACAATGACACTAGAACATTTTGTTTCAAAAAAAAATTGTATCAAAACTTGACTCTCTGGATGGTATAATTTAATAATTTTAATTCGTTGGAAGATTGTATTATCTACATTTCATTTGCATAAATTTTGATTATTGTCAAATATTTCTTGTTTATTAATTTTCTCTGAGATGTTTACAATGAAGTAATGGTTGATGGCAATTTAAATGTCATTCTGTTGAAGCTTCATGTTTGTCACATATTGAGTGGTATATTCTACTAGCTCATTATGATTATTGTCAATTGGTATATTTTATGTTTTATTAAGTGTCATTCTGTTGGATCTTGATATTTGTCAAACATTGAGTGGTATATTCTACTAGCTTATGCTTATTGCTGGGGTATTGTTAAGGTTGTTTGTAAATGGAAACTTATATGTCTGTGTGTGTTCACATCAATTAAGTGACTTAATGGGAATGATGATTGGCTTAATTTACAAAGGTTGGTTATTTTATGCGTTATGAAGCTGTCCTTAGAGGCAGTAGTTTCAATGTTCTTAGTGTAATTTTGGAAATGTTTTATGTACGTGTTTACATGAATTAAGTGACTTTTTTGTAGTGACTTAATGGGAATGATTGGGTCAATTTACAAATGTTGGTTAGTTTATGCGTTATGAAGCTGTCCTTATAGGCAGTAATTTCAATGTCTTTTGTGTAATTTTGGAAATGTTTTCTTTTGTGTTAACAAGAATTAAATGACTTAATGAGAATGATTATTTTGGTCAATTTAAAAATGTTGGTTATTTTATGCATTATGAAACTGGTCTTATAGCCAGTAATTTCTTGTTTTAAAAAGGAGGGAGTGATGTGGCGGCATGGGAAATGCCTTGTTATTATTATTAATTTATTTCATTAGTTTTGTGTATTAATTACATGCAAAAGTAAGTTTTTAATGAATTAAAGGTCTTGAACAAGGCTACAAAATGTCCACTGGCTATACCTTTCACAGAGACATAGAGCTGATGATATTGTTTGGGTACATTCTCATCATCTCCCATTTCACCCTCAATTAAATGCACACCTGGCAGAAACTATAACAGTTCACATGTACATCTAAATTGAACTTACTTAGTTTTAAAAACCCAAAAAGCTTTGAATCCTACTATAAATATACTGATTAATTTGTTCATTTTATGAAACATTATATTTATTTTACAAATTTAATGGTTGACCATAACTAAAATAAACTCTTTTGTGTTGTTTTTGAACAATGTCAGTGCCACTACATATAATGAATGAGTTGTGATATTGTTTTAACTTTGTGAAATGTTCTGTATTGATGCACACAGCTGCATGCACGGTTATAAATTTGACAGAAAGGACACCTGACCACCCATCAGTGTCAGGACACAGATCCATAAGTAACTGATTTTGTTTTTGAAGTGATATAAGTATTTGAAATGTAATCCTTTGGCCTGGGGAATCTATTTTTCAGTTTTGGGTGGTCAAATTTGGGTATAAAAGGGGCAGTTTCTTTGGAAAAGGGAAGTTTTGGGGACTGTCAAGAGAGGGAGTGTTTTGTGATCCAGATTCTTGGAGACTGTTTTGTTTCAACATTTTTGCAAGTGTTCACTATTTTTGGATTGGACAGTCACCAAAAGGGGTAAGCATGGTTACTTAATATATATTCATTTTACTTAAGGTTCCTTGTAAATATGTAGATAATGTGTAAGCTTACCAATGTTAATG
The DNA here is from genome assembly GCA_964017235.1 of Sabellastarte sp. h YS-2021. Lineage (NCBI taxonomy): Eukaryota > Metazoa > Annelida > Polychaeta > Sabellida > Sabellidae > Sabellastarte > Sabellastarte sp. h YS-2021. Next base: position 23,478,954 of record OZ024928.1, read on the forward strand.
TGTGTAAATATAGTTTTGTGTGTAGTTGATAATGTTTTTGTTTTAAGTTTAAATGGTATAATCTTTTACAAGTTTAAGGTCTGATTAGTATAATCTCAGTGTACAATGTGTACTGTCATTCAGGCTGTGTACATTGTACATGAAGTATAGGTTCAAATAAGGTGATAGGACTAAACTATGGGGTGTCTGTGCAGGCAGCTCATGCAAACAATGATGTTGTTAATGTTTTGTAAACTTAGAATAAACAGCATGTACAACGTGTACTTTCATTCAGGTTGTACACACTGTATGTTATAGGTTCAAATAGTGAGATAAGTCTAAATCATGGGGTGTCTGTGCTGGCAGCTCATACACAACATGACTTTATTAACTGTATTGAAAGCTTAGGTTAAACAGTATATAAAATGTGTACCTTCATATAGGTGTAGGCATTGTCTAAAATGTAGGTTATTATGATAAGGGTATATTATGGGGTGTCTGTGCTGGCAGCTCATTAATATATAATGACTTTGTTAAATGTGTTATTTCATGTAGGCAGTACATACAGTATATACTGTCATTCAGGCTGTATATATTGTATACAAATATAGGCAAAATTAATCTGCTTGGCTTAGAGTCCTGACCATGCAGGCTAGGCTTCGAGTTAAGTGGATACTTTAGATCAATTTCAGGTCACTTCTTCAGTTTATTGAGGTTAAGTATTTTCACATATAAGGTTACTAGGGTTGACTTAACATAAAGCCACGGGAAAGACATATAGTCGCCTTCACTGGGAACTCTGACAACATGCAGTTGTCCTGAGATCATGTAAGTCAATCATGGTTCCTTAAATTAGTAATTTTATAGTTTATCAGGCCAAATTTATCCTGAAGATAACTGTTCAAGGTAATTATATAATTAAATCTGACCTATATGTTAATTTAGTATGAAAGGTACGACAAGTGTGTTAAATGTCACTTTGTTTAGAATTTATTTGTCAATTTAAGTTTATAGTTTAATGTTTAGTCTGTCTGAGGCTAGTTTTATCAGTTTTATCAGTCAGCCATTCAAGTCAGAATGAGAAGTTTAACCTTATTTGATTTAGTTAAGTTTATATTATAGGGATTTGTTGATGTTACTATGGATTTTGAGATGATTATATTGTGAATTCTGACTTTCACTTAGTTTCACTAGTGGACCAATTTAGTACCAATTGTGGATTTTTGGGATTACATTCTAGTTCAACAGTTTCTTGTAAGTTTAATAAGCATTATTTTGAACTCTTACATGGGATCGTGTATCCATTCAGTTAATGTAAACTGTGTATTTACGATACTTTATGAAATTATTATGTTCTTTGGCTGAATCTTGTTCAACTGTAATGACTGTATGGTTTGGAAGGGGTAATTTTGGTGAATAAATGTAATTATAGTTAAACTATGGTATTTCTGTTGATTGATGTCTCTGAATACCCTACCTTATGAATATGAGGCACAGCCTCCCTATTAACTTAGGATGACCACTGGACCTGGGCATGTTGCAGAAATGATCTGACATGGGAAATTTTGTGTCAACTGCTGTTGACTGGGGGCTCGAGCCGGAGGGCCACTTTGGGGTCAGTTTGACTAATTAGTGGTCTTGTTGAACCTGGTTGTAATTAAACAACAACCAAGCAGCCCCCCACAGAATGGTATTGGTCAGGCCAACACATCTGCCACACAAGCGAGCTATGGACATAACAATCTTGTATTCAAAATTGTAGTAAAATATCTTTAATTATTTTGGCTTAAATGCACGGAAACCAATGGGTACTGAAAATAGCTGTACTTAAGTATTACTCAGTAAGCAAAAGAGGTACAACAGCCAAAAGCAATCCCAAGCAAGCTACTGACCCAATAAGCCTGCATACCAAATTTGGTGACAATAGCTCTAATACTTTTCCTTTAAATGAGCGGAAACCATGCGTGACGCCGGACATCGGACGCCGGACGCCGGACATCGGACATCGGACGGCGAAAAAAGCAAAAATAATATATCCACCCCCCAGGGGGGTGGACATAATCACGGTCAGACCATGATGTTGCACACCTACACTTGCTAACCAATGTCCCTACCAAGTATCAACTTCTTACACCTTACGGTTTCTGAGACATAGCCCGAACAAATTTTTTCCCGCTGCCCTCCTGCTCACCCACCTGCCCATCCAAACAACATGGGTGAGAACAATACCCCGACAGCCCTTAAGGGCTGTGGGGTAAACATTACCTGTGTACACAAATTACTTCTAATCGCAACCCTAGCCATTTGCCAGTGAAGTACACCTGGACCTTTGAATACTACACACCTGTCAGACTGTGATGCTGACAGGTATTCTCCATCCTCTTCGACCACATCAGACACTTCCCCTTCCTGCTCTTCCTTCATGTCCATCTCCTCTTCTACTTCTTCATGCTGAAAACACAGGGACAGCAAGTAAGGCTGCAGGTTATCTTACATAATGTAAGATTAAGCACTATAAAAGTCCACATTAGATTAGATAATGTGTAACCTTTATTACTTCAAGTGTTTGTATGTTTAATTTATTGATGAGATGGGGATACTAGTATACGGCATCCAGACCATTTTACTAAAGTACCAAAACAAAATACTATAACCAGCATATCAATTGTCAGCTGGCGGAAAAACTTAAAATATTACAAGTATAAAATCAATATCAAGAAATTGTAATCTGTCCATCATGGTGACAATATTTTTGCATATATTAAGCTTTTTTGTGACTTTCATTAGGTGGAGTTGGATTAGTTTCAATATTTGAAGATCTCCCAAATTTTATTTAAGTTTATTTAAGCAAAGAAATCAAATAGCACGAAGTCAGTGATTAATCCTTTGTAAACAACTTTCCATTCTCAAGGATTTCTGTTGTAATGCTCAATTACTATTGAGATTTTACTACAAATCTCCCTACCTACAGACACTTCTGCTCTTACCTCCTGCTCTTGTTGAGACTCGTCATCAGACGATGAGAACAAGTCCCTCATCACTGCCTTTCTGCTCTTGCTTTCCTTCAAAAACCCTTCCTCGCTGCTTCTCTTCTTGGCCTTTGCTTTGACCTCTGAACTCCCTCCCCTTTCCTCACTTTTGACCTTGACCTTTGCACTGGGACTTTCACTCTTGTTCTTCACAGTGAAGCTGTCATCCTTTATTTCCCCTTCCTCATCAGAATCTGTGTAAATCTCACTGATACTCTTCTTTTTGGTCTGGCTGCTTGAATACGACTTGCTCCTGTGACTATGCTTCTTCTTCTTTTTTTTCCCGACAAGATCCTCGTCAACAAATGAAATGTCAGAGTCAGAAAGTGCTGAATCCAAGTCCTCTGTCCCTTTCTTCCGTTTTTTGCCAGATTTCTTCTCATCTTTCACAACCTTTGGTTCCTGTTCAGCTTTCTTTGTCACAACAATGTCCTCTTTTCTGCCCTTACTACTGTTTACTTCTGTGACGCCATCATGACCATCCTCTTTTGACCTGGACTTCTTCTTGTCTTTCCCAGATGACCCTTCCTTGGTTGAGCTCTGTCTCTTGTACTCAGGCTCTTTTTTAGAAGTTCCATGCTTTTCTGGCTGAGATTTTTCCTCCTTTCTCTCACTCTTGTGCCGTTTCTCGTCTTTCCTCTCCTTATCCCTGTCTTTGGTCTCCACACTTTTGTGCCTCTCGTACTTATGAGGTTTCTCCACTGTTTTCTCTGTCTGTCTCTCTTCTTTGTCCTTTTGTTTATTAACTTTCTCCCCCCTAGACTCCTCCCCTTTTTCTGATTTTGATCTTTCTTTGTCTGACCTTGAACTTGACTTCTTTTCCTCACTCCTTTCTTTCTTGTCTGTTTTCTCCCGATCGCTGCTCCCCTTCTCTGGTGCCTTCACTTCCTTTACGTAATCTCTGTCTTTTTCTTTGTCTTTTTTCTTCTTCTTTTTCAACATGTTATAATCCTCCTTTGCCGTCGAGGTTTCTTCTGCCGGTCTTTTCGAACTTGATTTACTTAAACTGGCACTGTGAGATTTTTCCGCTGTCCCATGAGCAGAATGGCTTGGTGTTTTATTCAGTGTATTCTTTTCATGTGAACTTGGTTTTACTTCCTGTGACTGTTTGCTGTGAGATGACTTCTCACTCGATGATGAATACTTATCTTGTGAGGATGACAGCCGATTTTCACTTGACCTGTGTTTATCATGAGAACCAGTCTTCTTGTCATGACTTCCATGTGAATGTTTCTCATGTGAACCTGATCGGCGATCACTAGAGCTGTATGACTTGTCCTGTGACTTGGAATGTTTTTCAGCCGATTCGGTCCTGTTGTCATGGTTACTACTGCTGCCTTTTTCATGTGACCCTGACCTTCGCTCATGAGCGGCCTTTTTTTCTGCCGAGCTAGGATGGAGTCTGTCTTGAGATTCTGAGCTTTTGTCGCTCTGCACTTTGCTGGAACTTTTACTTTCGCTGCCATGTCGGTGCTTGGACTCCTTGTGTGATGAACTGCTCCTAAAATAATCAACTACACCTTTACTGTATGGTGGAAACTTCTGTTGATAAACTCTTATCTTCCAACTTTTAATTTTGCCCACCTTTTAATATTAAAACGTAACTTTGATAAGGTTCTCAATGAAGAACTGGTTTATCTGATTAGTAGTTGTTTTGATCAGAAAAACCAATAATCAGTTATAAATTTTTGAAACCGGTTGCTGCATTCTGTATTACATGTAAAAAGGTTTATTTCAAATTTCAATAAAATCTGGTCAAATATTAGAAAACACCGGCTAGGTTATGAAATAGCAAATTCTTTTAATATATTCAGCATTTTCTTAACAGGAACATGACCTCTGACACAGTCAGTTATCTCCAACCTGAAACATTGAATGAGGACTGCCATGTGGAAATATTTTAATGCTATTTTATTTATTTAAAATTTTTTTTTTCAATCCTCTATACATTAAGGGTTTCAAGATTAAAAAAAAAAAAAGAACAAGGGTGCAGTGGCTGGCTTTCTGCCAACCACAGAGTCGAATCTTAGGACAGCAATGGGTGTTGAAATCTTTAAATTGTCCTATTATCGGCCACATTTGCAAACCGCTTGCACAGACATTTACAGATCTGTACAGTGAGATGTGTTGGGTATTTGTAGTGACCAGAAACCTGCAAAAGGAAATTTTTAATGAATTCTAATATGACTTTAACAGAGCTTAATCTGCATCAACAGACCCAAAGGTGTAACATGATTTTAAAGGTTAATACAGCAAGGTCAAAGGTCAATCAATGTCACACCATGATGTTGCACACCTACACCGCTTAACCAATGTCCCTACCAAGTATCAACTTCCTACACCTTACCGTTTCCAAGATATAGCCCGGACAATATTTTATAGGTCAAGGTCACTATGGCAAAGTCAAAGGTCATATCAAGGTCACACCATGACGTTGCACACCTACACCCCCTAACCAATGTCCCTACCAAGTATCAACTTCCTACACCTTACGGTTTCCGAGATATGGCCCGGAAAAGATTTTATAGGTCAAATTTACTATGGCAAGGTTAAATCAAGGTCACACCATGACATTGCACACCTACACCCCCTAACCAATGTCCCTACCAAGCATCAACTTCCTACACCTTATGTTTTCTGAGATACCGGTATAGCCCGGACAAGATTTTCAAACTCAAGGTCACTATGGCAAGGTCAAAGATCAAATCAAGGTCAGACCATGACGTTGCACACCTACACCTCCTAACCAATGTCCCTACCGAGTATCAACTTCCTACACCTTACGGTTTCTGAGATACAGCCCGGACAAACTTTTCCCGCTGCCCTTAAGGGCTGTGGGGTAAAAACTAGACCTTCGCAACACAGAACCGATGCAAATCTGTATCCACCGGAAAGACAACTCACCAAAGCCAGTGAACCATCGTTTGAACTTGAAGGAGGGGCCAAAGGTCAAATCTGACATCAGAAGATTCCCAGCCCACAAAATCCTGCAAGTTGGTTTCACATTACAAACCTCTAGGATCAATAATAAACGAGTGATAAACCCTTTTAAGTTTGGTTGTCCTCGTTTGACCTTGAAGGATTGGGATCAAGGTCAAATCTGGCCACATCACAAGATTCCCAGCCCATGATTTCCTATGAGGTGGTTTCACTTTGCAAACCTCTAGGACTAATAATAAGCAAGTTATAAGCACTTTTAAGTTTGGCTATCCTCGTATGACCTTGAAGAAGGGGTCCAAGGTTAAATCTCACCACATCAAAAGATTCCCAGCTTATGACTTCCTATAGGTTGGTTCACCATCCCAAACATCTTGAACCAATAATAAGTGAGTTATAAGCACTTTTAACTTTGGCTATCCTCGTTTGACCTTGAAGGAGGGGCCCAAGGTCAAATCCGACCACACCAGAAGATTCCCAGTTCATGATTTCCTATAGGTTGGTTTACCACCCCAAGTCTCTTGGACCAATAATAAGTGAGTTATAAGTACTTTTAACTTTGGCTATCCTCGTTTGACCTTAAAGGAGGGGCCCAACTTAAAATCCGACCACACCAGAAGATTCCCAGTCCATGATTTTACATAGGTTGGTTTACCATCCCAAACCTCTTGGACCAATAATAAGCCGATTATAAGTAATTTTAAATTTGGTTATCCTCGTTTGACCTTGAAGGAGGGGCCCAACTTCAAATCCAACCACACCAGCAGATTCCCAGCCCTTGATTTCCTATAAGTTGCTTTACCATCCCAAACCTCTAGGACCAATAATAAGCAAGTTATAAGCACTTTTAAGTTTGCCTTTCCTCGTTTGACCTTGAAGGAGGGGCCCAAGGTCAAATCCAACCACACCAAAAAATTCCCAGCTTATGATTTCCTATAGGTTGGTTTACCATCCCAAACATCTTGAACCAACAATAAGCGAGTTATACGCACCTTTAACTATGGCTATCCTCGTTTGACCTTGGAGGAGGGGCCCAAGGTCAAATCCGACCACACCAGAAGATTCCCAGTTTATGATTTCCTATAGGTTGGTTTACCATCCCAAGTGTCTTGGACCAATAATAACCGAGTTATAAGCACTTTTAACTTTGGCTATCCACGTTTGACCTTGAAGGAGGGGTCCAAGGTCAAATCTGATCACATCAAAAGATTCGCAGCACATGATTTCCTATACGTTGGTTTCATATTGCAAACCTCACAGACAAATAATAAATATAAGCACTTTTAAAGTCTGCAACGTGGGTTACTTTTGCACTCCGTGGATGACCTTGAATTAAGAGCTTCAAGGTCAATTCTCTGCAAGGTTGTAGAGGACATATATATCTGTTATACATTCAACCTTCTACCTATGAGAAACAGCCAGTAGAAAAATGTAGATAATTTTCAAAGAAATGCCTGTCGCGGCCATCTTGTCTTACAGAATGAGGCTAATTTCCTTCCCAGAGAAGCTTACCCCCAATGAAGAGATCCTGCAAATTTGGTGAACCTAGCTCATGTAGTTTTCCTCTTACAGTGTTAACGCCGAAAATCTCTCTACGCGCGGCGGCGTAGCGAACACTAAACCAAAGTATCCACCGGAGGTATCCGGTAATACAAATGTATTGCCTTCATATTTTTGTGATCTGTGTACTTACATGTGGCAGTCAGTATTTTTTGTGTAACGTCCTGTGCAGTCTTCGTCCATATATTTCTCATGAACAAAGTATTTAAAATTTACAAATATTTTAATGTGAAATAAATTACCCTATTTTCAAAAGAAATATATTGGCTTTAAACCTTTTTAGATCTTTGTAGCGGTTAAAGTCCCTGAAGAAAGCCATTTTGTTGCACCTTTGAAACCAAATTTCACAGATCAGCTCATAAATATTTATCAGATGTACAAGTCCATGAATAGATCGTCAGTTATATTTATACTGTGGCCAAGCTAGTGTCTTGTGTCTTCTTTTTATATAAGCTGTTGATAATCAGTATTTTAATCTCAGATGTGATATATATGCACCTTATATTTAATAAATAGATTTCTTTGAAACGTTTGTTGATCCATCATCATTTGTCGAGCATTTGATCTTGAAGCAAAAATGTAGATGTTCATCATAAATGAGTGCATATAAAATGCGAATTAGCAATATTTTCATTTTCAAGTAAAACAGACCTTTCCTGGTCATGTTTACTCCAAAAATTATATTATATATTTTCCATATATATATATATAAGATATTTTAGAAGTTCTTGCAACACTTCAAAACAGCTGACAAATATTAAAGCATGTGAGAACTTCTAGGAAATGGAAACCCCAATAGCGCCTTCCAGTGGTTGAATGTAGAACTACGGAGTTGTGCACATATTTTTATTGAAAGCTCTTTTCACGGATCAATTTGTAGCACAATAACATGTATTCATTTTTCTGTCTATCAGCTCTGAAGGCCGATATTAAAAGACTTAACCACTAACAGGTTCTGAAATTGGAGGGGTATTGTATATGGAATATATTTGCAATTATTAAGGTCATCTTTGTGTGAAATGAAAATAGTGTAGAAAACAAATTAATTCACAAATTCCATTGTTGTATAACCATCAAGTGTCGCGCAGTCACTGCTAGGGTAAAAATGTTGTCTGTGCATCATCCCATATTTTTATTGGCCAGAGTGTAGTACTACCGTGACGTCACTTCATCCATTAATTTATTTGTGGTTTATTTGTTTGACAAATGAGAAAGGCTGCGACTTCGTATTTGAAACACAAATATCTGTCAAGCTATATGATTGGTTCATAGCAAATACTTTGCAAATTAACTGTCATGCTTCGATGAATGAATGAAGTAATGTAGATGTGCAGACAACGATTATATGTTAACAGTGACTGCGCGACAAACCATCAGACGGAAAAATATAAACTTTAATTGGGGATGCGCAGCAGACTATTTTACATTTATACTGACTGCGCACAGATTTTTATTTCTAGAAACCAGCAGACGAAACCTTTCATTCGAGGCTCATTCGAGTATGCGAAGAAAATAGAGATGACAATAGTTTCTAAGACATACGGGACCTTCTACAAAGCTAGATGTAGTGCCAGTTAAGCTTTTTACTTTATAAAACAGACCTGAATAAAAACATTAAAACAAAATCAAAATGGCGGAGTATATATTATACACCTTAAAGAGCCTGTAGCATGACCAATGCAACTTAACACTAGCAGTTCAAAAAGCACACGCATAAAACGCCTACATATACAATAAAGGGAGATATTTCTCTCTTTGTGCAGCTCTCTCCCCACTGCTTCCAAACATAACCATCCATGTTAACAACAAGCAGTGACATCACTCAATGGATTGCTTTCTCAGGGCCATTTATATCCTGGTTATAAGTACCATGAGCTGTACTATTACATTTTTCTTCTGTGCATACAAATTGTTTTAATTTACTGGAAAGCTATTTCACTTGACTAAATTACCAACAGATATTCAAAAATGTGTTTGTTATACCATTTACAATTTGGAAATTAAACCACACAGAATCAAATGTAAGTTTTGTTTATACTTGTAAAAACAGTGACAGTGTACATGAAATAGTTCTATAGCTGTTACAAAGAAAAATATTTTCAGTGACATTAATAACTTCTTACAAACATTTATATAAATGTAAATAATTGTTAACAAATGCTGTATTTAAATGCTTGAAATGTGAACATATACATTTACTTGTATATAAAGTGTACACATCAGCATCCTTAACTGCTTACCATCATGGGAATGACTTGTGTGGCAGCTAATTGTGCCAATCGGTCAGACAAGAACAGAGATATGACATTTTATTCTTTCCCAAACAAGGGGAAAGATGAAGCAGAATTGAAACAATATGATGAATGGGTGAAGCAAGTCCAGAGGACTCAGGCTGAATGGAAGGGTTCAGCTTCATAATATGCTTTTGTAGCGATCATTTTACTCCAGAGTGCTATGAAATTCGGCCAGTGATGATGAAGGAAATGGAATTTTCTGTGTCCACAGTCCAAAAGCTCAAACCCAGTGCTGTTCCTACTCTGTTCAGCAGAGGTAAAACATCTAAAGAAGTTGCAGTTAAGAAACAACATACAGCTTATGACAAAAGGGAAATACAAAGAGCTATTCAAGATGCTTCAAGCACCCATACTATATCCCAGATGACAGAATTAAGTGACACTGAAGATGATGGTTTCACATCAGATATGGATACATTCGTTGATGATAATAGTGAAAAAAGTGGTTGTGTGACATCATCTACTCCCAACACTTATTGAGAAAAAAAAAAAAAAAGTTCAAGTGATCATCATAGGCGGACATAAAAAGGCAACACAGACTGAGAGTATAAGAACTCTGATAGATCAATGTGTTCAGGTTGGTGATGGAACAATCCATAGCTCAGATGAAGTTTTGAAAGCTCATCCAGTCAGTCGGTAGATGAACAAGTTGAAATACTGTCAGAGTATTTGCCATCTCCAGACAGTGAAAATGAAGTACAAAGAGAAGGAATTCCTTGTTTTGAAGAACAACCCGGTGTAGAAAATTCAAGAATCTTAGATCAAAGTTTACTGTCTTTTGGTCTGCACTACAGGTCCTGCTTTCATGGACCTATTGTCCATCATGTGGTAGCCATGATATATTGTCACATCGCATTCCTGTAAATTTGGGTACCCTACTAACTGTGAAATTCTTTTGTGAAAGTTGTGGTTAAACAATAGAATGGAAGACCCAACCTTTTGTGAGAGACTATCCAACTATCCAGAAATTTACTTCCTTCAGCTCCAATATTGTTCTGTGGCTCAATGTTCTCCAAGGTCCTCAGATTTTTTAATCACACGAGACTTGCTTGCATCGAACAAAAGCACTTTTCTGCCATCAAAAAGAATTACTTTTTCCAGCAATAAATAAACTTTGAACGAGCAACAGCAAAATCTGATAGGCCTTTTACAGGCAAGAGGAGATGGGCATGGAGATAGCATGGGTCCCTGTGCAAAGTATGGCATTTACACATGCATGGAGCTTAACTGGAACTGTATTTTAGACATTCAATTAATAACAAGCACTGAAGTAGGTGGAAGTTATCACATGGAACTTGCTGGACTTCAAAAGTCTCTGAATCAATTATCTGATAGAGTGATTAAACATTGTCAAAATTGTAACAGTTAGGCACAGATCCATAGCTAAATGGAATAGAGGAAACCACAGTGCAATACTCCATGTTTATGATATTTGGCATGTGGCCAAATCAGTTGGCAAAAAGTTGAAGTCTGCAGCCAAATTAAACGATTGTGAAGATATTCAACCATGGATTCAAAGTATTATTAATCACCTCTACTGGTCTGCAGTATCAACAGAACCAGGGCAGGGAGAGTTAATTGTTGCAAAATGGTCATCTGTTGTTAACCATGTGATTAATAAGCATAATCACAGCAATAAGTTATTTTCAAAATGTGCCCATGAAGAACTAGTAATCAGAAAAGGAAAAAGTGGATAAAGTCATACAGGCCCTTTTGAGCAGCATTTCTAAACTTTCAGGAGACAAACAAACATGGAACCTTGAAGCCTTTCACAGTCTACTAAACCAGTTTGCACCCAAAATGTTTTCTTTCACACCAATTAATATGGAATGTAGGGTAAAATTAGCTCCAATCCATTATAATGAAAATGCAGGCAGACAACAAATGCACATACACAGTGGTGAGCCGGTATTCAGATAAAATATTCCAAGTACAAAAATAGCATCAGAGATGCCCGTACCCCAGAGCCTGGGGAAATAGTTTTCAACAAAATGAAATATTAGAAGTAGTGAAACAGTATAAAGAACAGTGTCAGCTATATAAAGCTCCAAATAATGTTTAACTAGAGAAAATAACAACTAAAAGAAAGAAAATGTTTGTAAAGATAATGTATTAAATCAAGACATTTCAATAGCAAGATGATAGCATTAATCAGTAAACTAAAAATTACAAAGCTGTAAATTTTATTAATTGGAGTATAGCTATCAATAGAAATAGCACAATTACAGTACATAAACTAATCAGTTGCAGCAATCAATATATCTTTGTCGTAAGAGAAATCTCTGAAATCTTGCAGGTGAACATACTTTGGCAGAGCCAAAGTGAAAGGTCACACCAAGATGCACACTTCCAACCTTTACCAATGTCCCTACCAAGTGTCAACCTTCTACACCTTACTAAATCCAATAAATAGCCCAAGATTTTCAAACTCATGGTCACTACAACTAGGTCATAGGTCAAATCAAGACTACACCATGACAATGCACACCTACAACCTACAACCAATGATCCTACCAAGTATTAACTTCCTACACCTCAGTTTTTCTGAGATATAGCCCAGACAAGATTTTATAGGTCAAGGTTACCACGACAAGGTCAAAGTTCAAATCAAGGTCACACCATTACGTTGCACACCTAAAACCTACAACCAATGTCCCTATCAGATATCATCTTCCTACACCTTACGGTTTCCCAGATATAGCCCGAACAAGATTTATAGGTCCAGGTCACTATGTAGCAAAGTCAAATCAAGGTCACACCATGACGATGCACACCTACATCCCCTAACCAATGTCCCTACCAAGTATCAACTTCCGACACCTTATGGTTTCCGAGATATAGCCCAGACAAGATTTTATAGGTCAAGGTCGCTATGGCAAGGTCAAATAAAGGTCACACCATGATGTTGCACACCTACACCTCCTAACCAATGCCCCTACCAAGTATCAAGGAATTTAATCTGGGGATTTTCAATCTTTAGATTTTCATATACAATCTTTATTTTTAGTCAAGTAAATTTTAAATATTCAATTGGTCAATGTAAGACAGTTTTTTTATCAAGTCCATCAACAAACAGCAAATCATATAGTGAAGTCAGTATTGTATACACTGACTATACACACAACAGATGACATATGCAGAAGAGATAAAATGGCTACTGTTTATGTTGAAGCAGAAAGCCTACAAGCAACATAAAAGTGAAATGTTTATCTGAGTACACAACTCTCAACTGTGTAGTTATCATTACTGGGATGTGTGCTCGTTACTTGAATATATGAGATAAAGTTGTATGTTAGGTGCTACTAAGCCTTTAATTTTGGTAAAAGCTACTTGCAAAGTGATTTTCATTTACTTACTTTTGGATATGTATACAGCCCTGTGTGTATACATAAACAGTAAAGTGATAATATCTTATGTTATCATGTTACTTGCCTTTTCAAACCATTTGCCATTTTGAAATTACCCAATAAATCTAACGGCTGTTTCAAACCCATCTCACTGATTTTAAGCATTTTTTTTAATTCCCTACAAAATACAAATAGGGGAAATCCAATAATGGGATTACTTAAAGAGTGAATAATAAGTCACCATCAAAACAATAACTACTTTTGAGAAAACAGAGCTCAGGGAGGAAGCCATTCCTTCTGTGTGGATTATTTATATGAGGTGTAACTGTTAATTGAATTCAATTTCTGTTATTGACTAGTCATAGACCAATCACAAACTAATCAATATATTAAAACAGCAGGTATATTCAGGGTAGCTGTAGCTGCTGTAGTCACAAATTGCCTGTTCAAGAAAATTCAAATTGCCCATTGAAGATAATAGCTTAAGTGTACCTGCTTAAGTTACTTTGATTAGTTAGGTTTTGAAACGGCCCAACCGTTTTGAAACCAAGTAAGGTTTTCAAATGCTCAAATAAATAACTTGGCTGTTTTGAAATGACCGATTTTGTGAAATGGCCAGGAACAGTCAAAACAACATAAAAAGTCAATGTATACAAATATGATGTCATTCACATGTGTCTTATGAAGCCCACAAATTTCCACATAAATACAGTACAAATGTATTTTAGTCTCCTAGTTTAAATCTGGTAACTGTGGATATGGTTTAAAGCCTTCATAATCAGGTGAAGGAAATTCTTCCCTTATTCTGTTCACAGCACAAGATGGAAGTGCCACTCTTATTTCTTTGCCCAAGAATCCCCAACACCATCTTGCTAATTGTCTATAAGCAATATAGCGATATCTCTGATTGAGAGGTTGATCTTTATTCTGACCATACTGCTGTTTGTATGCATAATAGGCAGTTTGTAATACCCATGGATCAAGGCAAACTGTAGTGAATCCTGGGTGACCAATGATGCATGGATAGTCACCCTTTTTATCAGACACTTGATCTATTTTACAGCAACAGATTCTTCTACTAAAGGAAGTGCAAAACAGTGGAAGCATTTACACCTACAATAAGGAATTTCTACCTTTTAGTCATTTTGTAGCTTCCTTCTTCAATTGGTCAACCTTTACCAGACATTATAAATGGTCGGTTCTCACATTTTAAATGATGGAGGTTGTAAAATAAACTTTAATTCATTTTATTTTTTTTAATATTTCTATACAATAGTCCTGATAATACTAAAGTAAATATTATTGTGCTACACATTCAGGGAAGAAATGGTTTTGAGTGTGAACAAAGTAATGTTACAAACGTATAAGCCCAGGGGTGACATTATTAGCCCACATGTATGATGTTGTTTTTAAAATTGTATGATTTATTAATAAAGTCGAAATACTCGTAACTTTTGAAATGGGTTTACTTACCATTCAGTGTTTTGTAATCTCTGAATATCAGTAACAATAAGACCACCACTGTCATTTCTATCCAAATCTTCAGTTTCAGCATTTCTGTCATCATCATCAGACAGATGAGGTTCAAAGTTATAAGGTACAATGTGTAATGCCTTGTCACTATTGTTATCACTACAATCTGATTCATTTTCACTGATACCTGCATCTGAATTTGTGCATGATAAATTCTCTTTTGAGAATACTTATGACTTATTCATAGAGATAATGCGTTCTGAAAGAATTTATTGCCTATCATCTTTTATTGTTAGTGTTTGGGGAAAAAGAAGAGATTTCATTTATAATTCTGACTCTTAACTTTTTAAATCTAAATACAAATCTTAACTGTTGATGAGATGTAATAAGATATATGTATGTAACAAGATTACACTTTACCTGGTTCATTTTGCTTGCTTCCTTTGTTGAAACGTTCTTGTTTTAAATAGATTTTAAATAGTAGCAAATGCGTTTATATTAAATTTGTTCACCAGTTTTTGTTTGCCAAAATGTCAGTTAATGATATTTCAATAGTTTAAAGTGTCTTATAAGCCCAAATAAGGCTGGGTTTGTATTTTGATTTTGTATTTCATGTATATATGTATTTGTAAATCAAACAGGACACTATAATAAACGATTCATCTATCTATCTATCATCTGTATAAAGGTATCATCATCCGAAGAAGACATAATTAAATTTTACACACCAGCAAATAAATAGAGTAAGAAATCTAAAATTCGCCAGGAATCTAAAATTCGCTACCTCTAAAACCTTAGTCAATTTTATGAAGAAAATGATGTTTTTGTCTCAAAATTTTGTTATTTTTCAGTTGAAAAAGCCTTAATTTACTATACATTCAACAAATCTCACCACAATTCATTTATTTTATTAGTATTTTCACATGTGGCGAATTTCAGATATGCGGCGAATTTTACATTTCTTACTTTATAAGAAAACTGTGCAGTCACAGTGTGTTTTTGTGCAAGTGGAAATCTCCTGACAATCCTATGACGTAGTACACACAAACTTTGGACTTTTGGCCTTGAGTTTTTCTCCTTCAAAGAGGGAGAGAAATTTGTGTGATAAAAGTGAAATAGAGGCATATACATTGGCTTGTTGTAACCACTATTAGTGTAAATGGATTCATGTGGGGATGTACTTTATAAGAAAAACAAAAAAATAGCATCAGAGATGCCCGTACCCCACAGCCTAGGGAAATATTTTCAACACCATGAGATATAGAAGTATTGTACCAGTACAAACTCCAGGATACTTTCAGAGCACTGTCAGTTATATAAAGGTCCAAACAATGTTTAAATGGAGAAATAATGTTTAAAAGAAAGATAATGCGTATAAAGATGAAGTATTAAAACAAGATAATTCAATAACAAGATGACAGCATTAATCAGTAAACTAAAATTCAACACTCTTTATCTACATCTGCATGGCCGAATTATGGTTTAGATGGTTTGAATATTACCATGCATACAGAAGTGGTAATACATTTAATGAATGCTTATTGTGGTGCTGGAGCAAAATCTGTGGCTCACTTGATGAAATTCTATCTCTTACAATGGGAAGTTATGAAAGTAAAATTCTTAATAAATTCTAATATGACTTTTGCTTAATCTGCATCAAAAGACAGACCCAAAGGTCCATGAAGATTTTAAAGGTCAAGGTCACTACGACAAGGTAAAAGGTCAAATTAAGGTCACACCATGATAATACACACCTATAGCCCCTAACCAATGTCCCTACCAAGTATCAACTTCCTACACCTTACGGTTTCCGAGATATAGCCCTGACAAGATTTTAAAGGTCAAGGTCACTATGGCAAGGTTAAAGGTCAAATCAAGGTCACACCATGATGCTGCACACCTACACCCCCTAACCAATGTCTCTACCAAATGTTAACTTCCTACACCTTACAGTTTCCGAGATATAGCCCGGACAAGATTTTATAGGTCAAGGTCACTACGGCAAGGTCAAAGGTCAAATCAAGGTCAGACCATGACGTTGCACAACTACACCCCCTAACCAATGTCCCTACTAAGTATCAACTTCCTACACCTTACGGTTTCCGAGATATAGCCCGGACAAGATTTTATAGGTCAAGGTCAAAGGTCAAATCCTGGTCAGACCATGACGCTGCACACCTACACATCCTAACCAATGTCCCTACCAAATATCAACTTCCTACACCTTACGGTTTCTGAGATATAGCCCGGACAAGATTTCATAGGTCAAGGTCACTACAGCAAGGTCAAAGGTCAAATCAAGGTCACACCATGACGCTGCACACCTACACCCCCTAACCAATGTCCCTACCAAATATCAACTTCCCACACCTTACAGTTTCCGAGATATAGCCTGGACAACATTTTATAGGTCAAGGTCACTACAGCAAGGTCAAAGGTCAAATCAAGGTCAGACCATGACGTTGCACACCTACACCCCCTAACCAATATCCCTACCAAGTATCAACTTCCTACACCTTACGGTTTCCGAGATATAGCCCGGACAAGATTTTATAGGTCAAGGCCACTATGGCAAGGTCAAAGGTCAAATCAAGGTCAGACCATGACGCTGCACACCTACACCCCCTAACAAATGTCCCTACCAAGTATCAACTTCCTACACCTTACAGTTTCCGAGATATAGCCCGGACAAGATTTTCAAACTCAAGGTCACTATGGCAAGGTCAAATCAAGGTCAGACCATGACGTTGCACACCTACACCCCCTAACTAATGTCCCTACCAAGTATCAACTTCCTACACCTTACGGTTTCTGAGATACAGCCCGGACAAACTATTTCCCGCCGCCCGCCCACCCATCCGGACACCATGGGTGAAAACAATACCCCGACAGCCCTTAAGGGCTGTGGGGTAAAAAAAAGGATATGTCAAAATTGGTACTACAGGCTCTTTAATGTACAGATATGTGTACAAATATTATGTAGAATTTTGATATTTAAGGGTTTAAACAGCCGAGTTATAATCGCGGCCACAAACCAGTGCATAACTCGAATCAAAGATTCTACTAACTAGAAATAGAAAGCCCTGTAAAAAGAGAAAGTGGAACAATAGAAAAATAGGTGGACTGCATACAGGAAAACATTATTATTATGTGTAATGTCCACCCATGATGCTTGGAAAGGCTATAAGTCTTTCATGAAAATTCACCGCTATAAGTTGCAAAATTGAAATTTTCGCCTTTTAATTGGGACACCTTCTACTACCCTGTAGGCCCAAAATTCACTCAAAATCGCTCCATCTCTTACAGTTTCCGAGATATTTACACTTTATTTTCCGCCAAAATCCAAGATGGCCACCATAAGTTGCAAAATTGAATTTTAGCCTTTTCAATGGGACATCCTTATACTACCCTGTGGGTAAAAAATTCACTTGAAATCGCTCTATCTCTAATGGTTTCTGAGATATTTCCACTTTTTATTTTTTTCACTAAAATCCAAGATGGCCGCCAAAAGTGGTGAAAATTGAAATTTTTCCCTTTTGCACAGGATGCCCTTGTACTACCCATGTGGGCCAAAAATTCGCTCGAAATCTCTCTATCTCTTACAGTTTCGGAGATATTTACACCTTTTTATTTTATGCCAAAATCCAAGATGGCCGCTATAAGTTGTGAAAATTTAAATTTTTTTATTTTTACACAGGATAATCTTCTATTACCCTTTGGATCGAAACTTTGCTCAAAATCGCTCTATCTGTAACGGTTTCTAAGATATAAGCAAATTACTCAAAAGTAGTATTGAAAATAGCCATTGAAGTACCTAAATGGCTGTTACTTACTTACAGAGCTATCAGTCCCAAATACAATACCAAGCGAGTTATAGACATAACAATCTTGTACTACCAATTTTAGTAAAATATTTTGAAAGATTTTCCCTTAAATGCATGGAAACCAATAGGTACTGAAAATAGCTATAGTTAGGTATTACTTAGTAAGCAAAAGAGCTACAACAGCTGAAAGCAATCCCAAGCAAGACACTGACCCAATAATCCAGCATACCAAATTTGGTGAAGATAGCTCTAATACTTTTCCTTAAATTGAGCGGAAATGATGTGTGACGGCAGATGCTTTTGGCAAAATTCCTGATGCCCATAGATTCCTGAATTTCAAAATATTTCAGAAGCCTCATAGATTATCTTTTCATACCCTATGGGACCGAAAATTTGGTCAAATATTTCCATGATAAATAGAATTTTTAAAATCTGCTAAACTTTTAAGATGGCAAGCAAAGTTCTTAAAATTTGGAATTTTTCCGACTGGTCATATATGACACTTTAATACCTTATTTAAATTATTTGCTCTTACAGATAATATCTTCATTTTTTTTTAACAATTAATACAAAATATCTCACATAAAACTAAGACCAGCATCTAATAAATAATAATACCACAAAATAATGTATATTTAAATAGTAATGTATTTGGAGGTTTTGATTGGAGATTTTCAATACCTCATCTGGGGATTTTGAATAGGTTCACTATTATAGGATTTTCAGACTTGAGATCTTCAATCCTTAACCTTCAGCTAAGAAATGAAAGGCCAGCAACCGTTAAGACATCATACGGCAGATTTTAAGACATTCTACTGTAGTCTGTTACAGTATACAATATATACTAGTATATAGTAAGGTACAGTAGCTGTATATACCTGGGCCTGTCTGACTGTTTGTGCTTGCTACTTGACTGGGAGGACTGATGAGTTTTCTCTGTTGTCAAGTCAATGACCTTGTTGCCATGGTTACTGGATCCAGGAGCTGGAGATATGTCTGGTTTTGTTGAATTGGAAATGCTTTCTGTCTTGCTTGACTTTGGTGTTAAACTTTTCTCCTACAAAAAGACATTGAACTCTTTCTACCAGTAAGGTACAGTTTCAGATAGTATTACCTCTTTTACATTGGTTGTACATCTTCTTCACTTGTTATTAAATCAAGTAAATCTGAGACAAAATAAAAGCATGTGCTTTAAGTCCCTGTAAATGGCTAGATGCCATATAAGGGCAAGCCCTGAATTCCACATTGTCACATCACAACTGAGGACAAAGCAAAGTACGTGAATATCACACTTCCTGACCCTCAGCAACTGAGGACTTAGTAGACAACTTAAACTCTACTTGCCAATGTAGAGTTACAGTTACTAAAAAGATATCCAGTACTCATCACTATGATAATAAGCTATATCCTCGCGAGTCGTGTTTTCCAGGACGTAATTGACAACCATAAATATCAATACAAAACATTGCTCCAGAAGAAATGGCTAAGACATTAGAGAAGTTGCGAACAACATTTTTGAAGCCTGTATCTGTTTTCCACTATGTTACACGTCGGTGATTTCTGTGTTGAACGTCATGTCACAACGTCAAAAGTACCAGCCGTTACATATTTCACGTTAAAAAGGGCCTTGCCACGTTGATCTCAGCTGTGATCTTGTTTTAATTTATGTTGCGTTTTTGAGCTACGTTTTCAAACAAGCAATCAGTGCCCATGAACCGACTCTGTGTCAGCTGACTGTGTGTTTTGGGTTTCAGAGTAGAAGTGACAGAAGAAAAGGAAACAAAACTTGTGCCCTGCAAATGGTATTCAGAAGGAAAGTAACAAGGTAACTGTTTAGGTGTAAAAAAGTAGGTTAAAAACATATTTAAAGAAAATTCTGCAAATGCAATAGTTTTTGAGTTACAACTGATTAACTCAACAGAGAAAACCTCGAAGTAGCTACAGCTCAGCTATGCCATGAGCTACAGGTCTGCAACTTTACTATGTTATAGCTGACACAAAAGTAGGTGAACAACATATTTAAACAAAATACTCTAAATGCAATAGTTTTCAAGTTACAACTGATTTACTCAACAGTGAGAACCTGAAAGTAGCAATTGCTCAGCTATGCCAGGACATACAGGTCTAAAAATTCACTATGTTATAGCTGACCCAAATGTAGGTTAACAACATATTTAAACAAAATATTTTAACTGCAATATTTTTCAAGTTACAACTGATTTACTCAACAGTGAGAACCTCAAAGTAGCTATTGCTCAACTATGCCATGACATACAGGTCTGCCAATTCATGTTATAGCTGACCCAAAAGTAGGTTAAAAACATATTTAAACAAAATACTCTAAATGCAATAGTTTTCAAGTTACAACTGATTTACTTAACAGTGAGAACCTGAAAGTAGCTATTACTCAGCTATGCCATGACACACATGTCTGCAAATTCACTATGTTATAGCTGACCTAAAAGTAGGTGAACAACACATTTAAACAAAATACTCTAAATGCAATAGGTTTCAAGTTACAACTGATTTACTCAACAGTGACAACCTGAAAATAGCTATTGTCCAGCTATGCCATGAGCTACAAGTTTACAATGTTATAGCTGACTCAAAAGTACATAAAAAAACATATAAAAACAAAATACTCTAAATGCAACAGTTTTGAAGATACAAGCAATTTACTCAACAGTGATAACCTCAAAGTAGCTATTATTCAGCTATGCAATGAGCTACAGGTCTGCAATTTTACTATGTTATAGCTGACCCAAAAGTAGCGGAATAACATATTTATACAAAATTCTCTCACTGCCACTGTGGCCTAGCGGGTAACACACTTGTCTAGGAACTCAGAGGGCATGTGTTCAATCCCAGGTTCAGGCAGATACGTAGTGGCTCGGATGACCACTTAAAATGGCGGTCCTCTGTCATTGGGTCCTATCCCCAGTGGCAGGTTAAAGAACCTCAAGGACGTTGATAAATGGTCATCCTTGAGCCTCTATCTTCCAGTTAGGGGAATGTCAGTTACTTGTGAGTTGGAGCTGTACCTGTACAGTCGGATGGGTTAAGTAGCGCTTTGAGTCCTGCAGTATACGGAGATATTGCGCTGAGTATAAATACATAATAATAATAATAGTTTTCAAGTTACAAGTGATTTTACTCATTATGAAAGGAACTGAAAAATCAGAAAGTAGCTATTACTCACTTAGCTATTGGAATAGACACCCAAGTTACTCACCATGTTGTAGCTATGGAAAAAGTAGCTGAAGATCATATTTTAACAAAATGCTCTAAATGCAAAACTTTTCAAGTTATAAGTGATTTTGTGCATGGTTTCATAAATTTTAATGCATTAAAAAATATTTAAAAAATTAATAAAAAAATAATTTAAAAAGATCCATGTCTGATATTCACACAAGGGAATCTATTTGTGCCCTAGTACATATATGCTAGATAAGAGAGAAATCCCTGCAATAGTCAATGAGAAAATAAGTGATTTAGTACATTATTTCGTGAATTTTAATGCATTAAAAATTATTAAAAAAATTAATAAAAAAAAAAATTAAGACAGATCCAGATCTGATACTCACATACGTGAATCAACTTGTGGTCTAGTACATATATGCAAGAAATGAGAGAAATCCCTGCAATAGTCACTGAGAAAATTGTGATAAAGTCTTGAAATTTTCACACTTTTGTTGGGGGTACCTCCCTTGTAATGTCTAGCAAACAGACGAACAGACAGATTTGCATGCCTTGAACAATTTTTCATCCTCGATAGATAAAGTATCTTTTAAAAAAAACCAGCATGTCTCTAGGCAGAGAAGTTGTTCACGCGGACGTGGACGCGTATGCAGACGCTGAAGAGTGATGCCATAATGTCAGCTGACTGACAGGTCAGCTGACATAAAAAAGATTGTTCACAACCTCTCTATTTATATTTGACACAATTTCAACATAAACTAGAGGATCGCTCGCAAAAAAAAAAGATAATGTTTTTGCATAGCAAAAACAAAGCGTCCCGAAAAGGCTATAAAGGTGAGTGCTAAAGTATTAAGAAAATGCTTCGTTTCTAGCCTTATACTGTTGTGGCAACCAAAGTCAGCGCAGTCTGCTCTATCTGGCACGGTTTTCAAGATATAAGCATTTTTGTGTTTTGCAAAAAATAAAAAAATTAAAAATGTCCGCTATATTTGGTGAGACAAAAATATTTTGAAAATTGGCATGGCTACTCTGCAGAGATACCCAGCAGGTCCAAAATTTTGTTGATTTCGCTCCATATAGCACGGTTTTCGAGATATAAGCATTTTTGTGTTTTGCAAACACTTTGAAAATTCAAAATGGCCACCATTTTTGGGGAGACAAAAATTTTTGTCAAGACCACTGCCGCGGTGTGTATCTCCCGCCGAGCATTAAAGCAGAAGAAATAGCTTTTCCGAGATATTCACAATTTTTCATTTTCGTGTGTGAAAGCTCTTCCAAAAGTAGGTGAATGAGTTATTTGAGAAAAATTGGCTATCTGCAATACTATTAAGAGATAATTCACATTTACTCATTTTGAGTAGGTGAATAATTATCTATGGGTCTGAAACTTCACCAAGTGAAAGCTCTCCCAAAAGTAGGTGAATGAGTTATTTGAGAAAAATTGGCTATCCGCAATACTTTTAGAGATAATTCGCATTTACTCATTTTGAGTAGGTGAGTAATTAGCTATAGGTCTGAAACTTCACCATGTGAAAGCTCTCCCACAAGTAGATGAATGAGTATTTGATAAAAATTGGGTATCCGCAATACTTTTACAGATAATTAGCATTTACTCATTTTGAGTAGGTGAATAAATAGCTATGGGTCTGAAACTTCACAGAGTGAAAGCTCTCCCAAAAGTAGGTGAATGAGTTATTTGAGAAAAATTGGCTATCCGCAATACTTTTAGAGATAATTCACATTTACTCATTTTGAGTAGGTGAATAATTAGCTATGGGTCTGAAACTTCACCAAGTGAAAGCTCTGCCAAAAGTAGGTGAATGAGTTATTTGAGAAAAATTGGCTATCTGCAATACTTTTAGAGATAATTCGCATTTACTCATTTTGAGTAGGTGAGTAATTAGCTATGGGTCTGAAACTTCACAGAGTGAAAGCTCTCCCAAAAGTAGGTGAATGAGTTATTTGAGAAAAATTGGCTATCTGCAATACTTTTAGAGATAATTCGCATTTACTCATTTTGAGTAGGTGAGTAATTAGCTATGGGTGTGAAACTTCACCAAGTGAAAGCTCTCCCAAAAGTAGGTGAATGAGTTATTTGAGAAAAATTGGCTATCTGCAATACTTTTAGAGATAATTCGCATTTACTCATTTTGAGTAGGTGAGTAATTAGCTATGGGTGTGAAACTTCACCAAGTGAAAGCTCTCCCAAAAGTAGGTGAATGAGTTATTTGAGAAAAATTGGCTATCTGCAATACTTTTAGAGATAATTCGCATTTACTCATTTTGAGTAGGTGAGTAATTAGCTATGGGTCTGAAACTTCACCAAGTGAAAGCTCTCCCAAAAGTAGGTGAATGATTAATTTGAGAAAAATTGGCTATCTACAATACTTTTAGAGATAATTCGCATTTACTCATTTTGAGTAGGTGAGTAATTAGCTATGGGTCTGAAACTTCACAGAGTGAAAGCTCTCCCAAAAGTAGGTGAATGAGTTATTTGAGAAAAATTGGCTATCTGCAATACTTTTAGAGATAATTCGCATTTACTCATTTTGAGTAGGTGAGTAATTAGCTATGGGTCTGAAACTTCAAGTGAAAGCTCTCCCAAAAGTAGGTGAATGAGTTATTTGAGAAAAATTGGCTATCTGCAATACTTTTAGAGATAATTCGCATTTACTCATTTTGAGTAGGTGAGTAATTAGCTATGGGTGTGAAACTTCACCAAGTGAAAGCTCTCCCAAAAGTAGGTGAATGAGTTATTTGAGAAAAATTGGCTATCTGCAATACTTTTAGAGATAATTCGCATTTACTCATTTTGAGTAGGTGAGTAATTATCTATGGGTCTGAAACTTCACCAAGTGAAAGCTCTCCCAAAAGTAGGTGAATGAGTTATTTGAGAAAAATTGGCTATCTACAATACTTTTAGAGATAATTCGCATTTACTCATTTTGAGTAGGTGAGTAATTAGCTATGGGTGTGAAACTTCAAGTGAAAGCTCTCCCAAAAGTAGGTGAATGAGTTATTTGAGAAAAATTGGCTATCTGCAATACTTTTAGAGATAATTCGCATTTACTCATTTTGAGTAGGTGAGTAATTATCTATGGGTCTGAAACTTCACCAAGTGAAAGCTCTCCCAAAAGTAGGTGAATGAGTTATTTGAGAAAAATTGGCTATCTACAATACTTTTAGAGATAATTCGCATTTACTCATTTTGAGTAGCTGAGTAATTAGCTATGGGTCTGAAACTTCACAGAGTGAAAGCTCTCCCAAAAGTAGGTGAATGAGTTATTTGAGAAAAATTGGCTATCTGCAATACTTTTAGAGATAATTCGCATTTACTCATTTTGAGTAGGTGAGTAATTAGCTATGGGTCTGAAACTTCAAGTGAAAGCTCTCCCAAAAGTAGGTGAATGAGTTATTTGAGAAAAATTGGCTATCTGCAATACTTTTAAGAGATAATTCGCATTTACTCATTTTGAGTAGGTGAGTAATTAGCTATGGGTGTGAAACTTCACCAAGTGAAAGCTCTCCCAAAAGTAGGTGAATGAGTTATTTGAGAAAAATTGGCTATCTGCAATACTTTTAGAGATAATTCGCATTTACTCATTTTGAGTAGGTGAGTAATTATCTATGGGTCTGAAACTTCACCAAGTGAAAGCTCTCCCAAAAGTAGGTGAATGAGTTATTTGAGAAAAATTGGCTATCCGCAATACTTTTAGAGATAATTCGCATTTACTCATTTTGAGTAGGTGAGTAATTAGCTATGGGTCTGAAACTTCACCATGTGAAAGCTCTCCCACAAGTAGATGAATGAGTATTTGATAAAAATTGGGTATCCGCAATACTTTTACAGATAATTAGCATTTACTCATTTTGAGTAGGTGAATAAATAGCTATGGGTCTGAAACTTCACAGAGTGAAAGCTCTCCCAAAAGTAGGTGAATGAGTTATTTGAGAAAAATTGGCTATCTGCAATACTTTTAGAGATAATTCACATTTACTCATTTTGAGTAGGTGAATAATTAGCTATGGGTCTGAAACTTCACCAAGTGAAAGCTCTGCCAAAAGTAGGTGAATGAGTTATTTGAGAAAAATTGGCTATCTGCAATACTTTTAGAGATAATTCGCATTTACTCATTTTGAGTAGGTGAGTAATTAGCTATGGGTCTGAAACTTCACAGAGTGAAAGCTCTCCCAAAAGTAGGTGAATGAGTTATTTGAGAAAAATTGGCTATCTGCAATACTTTTAGAGATAATTCGCATTTACTCATTTTGAGTAGGTGAGTAATTAGCTATGGGTGTGAAACTTCACCAAGTGAAAGCTCTCCCAAAAGTAGGTGAATGAGTTATTTGAGAAAAATTGGCTATCTGCAATACTTTTAGAGATAATTCGCATTTACTCATTTTGAGTAGGTGAGTAATTAGCTATGGGTGTGAAACTTCACCAAGTGAAAGCTCTCCCAAAAGTAGGTGAATGAGTTATTTGAGAAAAATTGGCTATCTGCAATACTTTTAGAGATAATTCGCATTTACTCATTTTGAGTAGGTGAGTAATTAGCTATGGGTCTGAAACTTCACCAAGTGAAAGCTCTCCCAAAAGTAGGTGAATGATTAATTTGAGAAAAATTGGCTATCTACAATACTTTTAGAGATAATTCGCATTTACTCATTTTGAGTAGGTGAGTAATTAGCTATGGGTCTGAAACTTCACAGAGTGAAAGCTCTCCCAAAAGTAGGTGAATGAGTTATTTGAGAAAAATTGGCTATCTGCAATACTTTTAGAGATAATTCGCATTTACTCATTTTGAGTAGGTGAGTAATTAGCTATGGGTCTGAAACTTCAAGTGAAAGCTCTCCCAAAAGTAGGTGAATGAGTTATTTGAGAAAAATTGGCTATCTGCAATACTTTTAGAGATAATTCGCATTTACTCATTTTGAGTAGGTGAGTAATTAGCTATGGGTGTGAAACTTCACCAAGTGAAAGCTCTCCCAAAAGTAGGTGAATGAGTTATTTGAGAAAAATTGGCTATCTGCAATACTTTTAGAGATAATTCGCATTTACTCATTTTGAGTAGGTGAGTAATTAGCTATGGGTCTGAAACTTCACCAAGTGAAAGCTCTCCCAAAAGTAGGTGAATGATTAATTTGAGAAAAATTGGCTATCTACAATACTTTTAGAGATAATTCGCATTTACTCATTTTGAGTAGGTGAGTAATTAGCTATGGGTCTGAAACTTCACAGAGTGAAAGCTCTCCCAAAAGTAGGTGAATGAGTTATTTGAGAAAAATTGGCTATCCGCAATATTTTTAGAGATAATTCGCATTTACTCATTTTGAGTAGGTGAGTAATTAGCTATGGGTCTGAAACTTCACCAAGTGAGAGCTCTCCCAAAAGTAGGTGAATGAGTTATTTGAGAAAAATTGGCTATCTGCAATACTTTTAGAGATAATTCACATTTACTCATTTTCAGTAGGTGAGTAATTAGTATGGGTCTGAAACTTCACCAAGTGAAGCTCTGCCAAAAGTAGGTGAATGAGTTATTTGAGAAAAATTGGCTATCTGCAATACTTTTAGAGATAATTCGCATTTACTCATTTTGAGTAGGTGAGTAATTAGCTATGGGTCTGAAACTTCACAGAGTGAAAGCTCTCCCAAAAGTAGGTGAATGAGTTATTTGAGAAAAATTGGCTATCTGCAATACTTTTAGAGATAATTCGCATTTACTCATTTTGAGTAGGTGAGTAATTAGCTATGGGTCTGAAACTTCACCAAGTGAAAGCTCTCCCAAAAGTAGGCGAATGATTAATTTGACAAAAATTGGCTATCTGCAATACTTTTAGAGATAATTCGCATTTACTCATTTTGAGTAGGTGAGTAATTAGCTATGGGTCTGAAACTTCACCAAGTGAAAGCTCTCCCAAAAGTAGGTGAATGAGTTATTTGAGAAAAATTGGCTGTCTGCAATACTTTTAGAGATAATTCGCATTTACTCATTTTGAGTAGGTGAGTAATTAGCTATGGGTCTGAAACTTCACCAAGTGAAAGCTCTCCCAAAAGTAGGTGAATGATTTATTTGAGAAAAATTGGCTATCTGCAATACTTTTAGAGATAATTCGCATTTACTCATTTTGAGTAGGTGAGTAATTAGCTATGGGTCTGAAACTTCACCATGTGAAAGCTCTCCCACAAGTAGATGAATGAGTTATTTGATAAAAATTGGGTATCCGCAATACTTTTACAGATAATTAGCATTTACTCATTTTGAGTAGGTAAATAATTAGCTATGGGTCTGAAACTTCACCATGTGAAAGCTCTCCCAAAAGTAGGTGAATGAGTTATTTGAGAAAAATTGGCTATCTGCAATACTTTTAGAGATAATTCGCATTTACTCATTTTGAGTAGGTGAGTAATTAGCTATGGGTCTGAAACTTCACAGAGTGAAAGCTCTCCCAAAAGTAGGTGAATGAGTTATTTGAGAAAAATTGGCTATCTGCAATACTTTTAGAGATAATTCGCATTTACTCATTTTGAGTAGGTGAGTAATTAGCTATGGGTCTGAAACTTCACCAAGTGAAAGCTCTCCCAAAAGTAGGCGAATGATTAATTTGACAAAAATTGGCTATCTGCAATACTTTTAGAGATAATTCGCATTTACTCATTTTGAGTAGGTAATTAGCTATGGGTCTGAAACTTCACCAAGTGAAAGCTCTCCCAAAAGTAGGTGAATGAGTTATTTGAGAAAAATTGGCTGTCTGCAATACTTTTAGAGATAATTCGCATTTACTCATTTTGAGTAGGTGAGTAATTAGCTATGGGTCTGAAACTTCACCAAGTGAAAGCTCTCCCAAAAGTAGGTGAATGATTTATTTGAGAAAAATTGGCTATCTGCAATACTTTTAGAGATAATTCGCATTTACTCATTTTGAGTAGGTGAGTAATTAGCTATGGGTCTGAAACTTCACCATGTGAAAGCTCTCCCACAAGTAGATGAATGAGTTATTTGATAAAAATTGGGTATCCGCAATACTTTTACAGATAATTAGCATTTACTCATTTTGAGTAGGTAAATAATTAGCTATGGGTCTGAAACTTCACCATGTGAAAGCTCTCCCAAAAGTAGGTGAATGAGTTATTTGAGAAAAATTGGCTATCTGCAATACTTTTAGAGATAATTCGCATTTACTCATTTTGAGTAGGTGAGTAATTAGCTATGGGTCTGAAACTTCACAGAGTGAAAGCTCTCCCAAAAGTAGGTGAATGAGTTATTTGAGAAAAATTGGCTATCTGCAATACTTTTAGAGATAATTCGCATTTACTCATTTTGAGTAGGTGAGTAATTAGCTATGGGTCTGAAACTTCACCAAGTGAAAGCTCTCCCAAAAGTAGGCGAATGATTAATTTGACAAAAATTGGCTATCTGCAATACTTTTAGAGATAATTCGCATTTACTCATTTTGAGTAGGTAATTAGCTATGGGTCTGAAACTTCACCAAGTGAAAGCTCTCCCAAAAGTAGGTGAATGAGTTATTTGAGAAAAATTGGCTGTCTGCAATACTTTTAGAGATAATTCGCATTTACTCATTTTGAGTAGGTGAGTAATTAGCTATGGGTCTGAAACTTCACCAAGTGAAAGCTCTCCCAAAAGTAGGTGAATGATTTATTTGAGAAAAATTGGCTATCTGCAATACTTTTAGAGATAATTCGCATTTACTCATTTTGAGTAGGTGAGTAATTAGCTATGGGTCTGAAACTTCACCATGTGAAAGCTCTCCCACAAGTAGATGAATGAGTTATTTGATAAAAATTGGGTATCCGCAATACTTTTACAGATAATTAGCATTTACTCATTTTGAGTAGGTAAATAATTAGCTATGGGTCTGAAACTTCACCATGTGAAAGCTCTCCCAAAAGTAGGTGAATGAGTTATTTGAGAAAAATTGGCTATCTGCAATACTTTTAGAGATAATTCGCATTTACTCATTTTGAGTAGGTGAGTAATTAGCTATGGGTGTGAAACTTCACCATGTGAAAGCTCTTCCAAAAGTAGGTGAATGAGTTATTTGAGAAAAATTGGCTATCTGCAATACTTTTAAGAGATAATTCGCATTTACTCATTTTGAGTAGGTGAGTAAAATGGCCGCCATTTTTGGCAAGATAAAATTTTTTTGAAAATTGGCATGGCTACTCTGCAGATATACCCTGTGGATCAAAACTTTCGTCGAAATCGCTCTATCTTGCAGGGTTTTCGAGATATAAGCATTTTTATGTTTTGCAATTTTTGCGAAAAATTCGAAAATTCAAAATGGCCGCCATTTTTGGCGAGACAAAAATTTTTTCAAAATTGGGATAACTACTCTGCAGAGATACCCTGTGGGTCAAAAATTTCGTCGAAATCGCTCTATCTAGCACGGTTTTTGAGATATAAGCATTTTTGTGTTTTGCATTTTTTACGAAAATTTCGAAAATTCAAAATGGCCGCCATTTTTGGCGAGACAAAAATTTTTTGAAAATTGGGAAAAGTACTCCACAGAGATACCCTGCGGGTCAAAAATTTTGTCGAAATTGCTCTATCTAGCACAGTTTTTGAGATATAAGCATTTTTGTGTTTTGCAATTTTTGCGAAAATTTCGAAAATTCAAAATGGCCGCCATTTTGGACGAGACAAAAATTTTTTGAAAATTGGGAAAACTACTCCGCAGAGATACCCTGTGGGTCAAAAATTTCGTCGAAATCGCTCTATCTAGCACGGTTTTCGAGATATAAGCATTTTTGTGTTTTGCAATTTTTACGAAAATTTCGAAAATTCAAAATGGCCGCCATTTTTGGCGAGACAAAATTTTTTTGAAAATTGGGAAAAGTACTCCGCAGAGATACCTTGCGGGTCAAAAATTTTGTCGAAATTGCTCTATCTAGCACGGTTTTTGAGATATAAGCATTTTTGTGTTTTGCAATTTTTGCGAAAATTTCGAAAATTCAAAATGGCCGCCATTTTGGACGAGACAAAAATTTTTTGAAAATTGGGAAAACTACTACGCAGAGATACCCTGAGGGTCAAAAATTTCGTCGAAATCGCTCTATCTAGCACGGTTTTCGAGATATAAGCATTTTTGTGTTTTCCTTATTTGGAAAATTCGTAATGATTAATTAATCATTAATTACTCGGCCATTTCTTGACCAATCAATGCCAAAATCTAATGATTTCCAGATTTTAATAGAATGAATGTATTTGCCAAGTTTCAGGTGAATTGATAAAATTGCTTTCAAGTTATCATCCGGACAAGCTTCCCCATCGAAAAAAGACATTTTTGGTCATGTGACCTCTCTGATTGGTTGAAATGTCACTGCAGCATATTCAAAAAAATTCCCCAAGGCTACTGCCTAAACCTGCCAAATTTGAAAAGAATCCGCCTAAATGTTACAGAGTTATAAGGAAAACAAAATGCGGAGCCGGCGGAGCCGCCGGAGCCGGCAGAGCCGGCGGAGCCTGAAGCTCTCCCATACACAAACAAGCGTCCCTTGCGGGACGCTTAATAATCATCCTCTTTTAGTATGAACAGCAAAGGATAAATTCACAACTTAAACATTTATAACTGGAAATTTGAACTTTTCTGAAATCTCTTCACCCTACTGTGGTAATAATACAAACCCACCTTTTCTGAGCTCTTTTTCTTGGGTTTCTTGGCGATGTCAGGAGGGCCAAACAGTTCAGTAAATGCCTTGAACTCGGGGGTGTTGGCAGCTGCAGCTGCTTTGGGTGTAGTTTGCAGAGCAACCTGTACTGGGGACTTCTTGACACTGCCATCCTTGGTGGCTTCTGCTGACTTGATTGACTAAATTACAAATACCGTAAATTTCCAAAATAACGCCCAGGTTCAAATAAACGCCTGGTTCAAATTAACGCCTGGTTCAAATTAACGCCTGGTACCAAGCACACCGTTTACAATTTATAACACTGTTTTTGTATTTCAAATGAACGCCTGGTTTAATTTAACACCTGGTCTGATGCCATTTGAAAATAATTAACGCCCCGGCCATATTTTGGAAAAATACGGTAAATATTATTGACCTCATTACTAACCTAATTTAAGGCATTTACACCAAGGCTAGTTTTGTGGTCGACCAACCCTTTAAAAAGACCAGTTATTTACTGATCAACCACTGACTCACTCTAAATACTAAATAAACTATCTGAAGTGAGTTTGTCCAAATAAAACACCAGCATGACTAATATTTTGATAGAAAATATTACATTCACCAGTAAATATCACAACACTCGCCACAAATGCAAACATACAAGTAAACAGATAAAACATGCGTATTTCCCACTGTTTCTAAGACGATTAAGAAAAATGGGCAATCTCAGGTGAGCAGAGACAAAATATTCTATTCTAGACTTTTATAGTGCTTAATCTCTGCCAAGGCAGACACTACAGAACAATACCAGAAATCAATTCAATAATCACTACTCCACAGACACAGCCAGGCCGATATCACAGAGACACTGGGTAGTTTATAAGCTAATGTGGGGAAGTCTTTGTGCAAAGATATGATTTTCGCTTTTTCCTGAAACAGTTAAGACTTGGAGCAGAAAAACATCATCAGGTAAATGATTCCAAACTGTGACAGCATCAAATGCTAGGCGATGGCACAAGTGTTTTTTTATTTATGTACAGATGGCCAGAATTGAGGAACCTCCAAGAACCTAGTGTTGTGGTTGAATGCATATTTTAGAACCAGTTACTGAAAGCGGATATTTGACAAACAGGGCATGTTTGATTCAGTAAATGCAATGGCTTAAGTTTTTGTGTGTGTACATTAGCTATAACTCACATGTAACTATGAACCGCGATGTGGCTTTTGAAGATGTTTGGGGACTAAATATCTAACATATTGATGGAATATAATAAAATATTTTGAAATATTTTAATTCATTGAATATTTCAGTAAAACTGGTTAAAATAGGGAATATGTGAGGAAACTGGTTTTCTACACTACAAGAACCTTTTACCTAGAGGGTTGTATCTTGTGCCATATCTACAACGAATAGACAAAACAGAACTAATATAGCTGGGATGACCACTGTGAAGAAACTTATAATTAAAAGTGGCCATTTTGAAAGTACAGCGAAATTTAACTGGCAACCAATGGAGTGTTTTGAGAATAGGAGATGTCCATGTGTATCTTTTACAATTTGTGACAATCCAATAACAAGTGTGTTCTGGATACACTGGAGTTTGCACATGTTGAAACTGGATAGACTTCCGAAGAGAGAATTGCAATAGTCAAGATAAGTTCTCACAAAGGAATTTACTGCATGGATAGCAGCCTCATATGTCAGATATTGTCTAACCCACCTGAGATTACGTACTTGAATGAAACAAGTGTTGCAACTATTGCGGACATGATCAGTGAGGAAAAGTTAGAATCGAACGTGACACCAAGTTTCTTAACAATTGCTGGATGCATGAAATTACCAAATATCCTGACAGGGAGGTGGGAATTTTGAGCTGAGCATGAGACATGAACTCAGGCAGAAGTTTGTGAAAGTGATTAGTTAAGTTCTTTTAGTTATATTTGTCTAAATTTGTATGTATTTTAAATGAGTTCCTACAGCAGTTTACTGGAAAAACCCAGTACTGCAACAAAACGATAATAATAAGTACAATGATATAAGTGTATATAACTTGTATATGTCGTGACAGAACTTCCAATTCGACAGAATTTCAAATTCTGTCAACAGAACTTCCAATTGGACATGATTCACACAGATGTTGACCTCCCTGAAGTATCAGATGACCCGGTTTCAGAATTAAGAAATACAGGTATCCCTGAGGTGCAGCAAAAGAAGCGTGGACGTGAATACCTTCTTCTGAAAGAAGATGTCATTGTTGCCAGTGGACATGAAGTTCCTGGTCAAACAAACCTGGATGGGATTAACATCAATCTTGAGGCACAAGCAATAGTTGCCGTGGATGAGATACATGAAGATGCAGAGTTACATGAAAATCAACATGTTGTGTGGGACCGGGATCAACTTATTGATTCTGGAGAAGGGAGCTCCATGCACAAGGCAGTGAGACTTGAGGCTCAAAAAAGCTACTTAAAGGCTGTAGCTGCACAGAGGAATAGACACAATATTCAAGTAACCACATTTGTGAAAGACTATGCTGGTGATACAGTAGGAATCAAAATCCACAGTGCAGATCGCACCAATACTGATGCTCGACTTCTACCCTGCAAAGTCATGGAAGTTTCAGTGAAGAATGGAAAGAAGTTCTACAGAATTTACAGTGCCAGTGGTATTCTGAAAAACAAATTTACAGGAGAGGAGTTAGCAGACATGAAAAATGTAACATTTCCAAGCCTTTCTTCTGCAGACCCAAGCAATTTAGAGGAAGTGTCTCTTGTACAAGCATCCAGGGCAACAACCAACTGGCAGGCCAGTAAAAAGGTCCATGATGTATGTCAGTGCAAAGGGAGCATGCCAAAACAAAATATGAACTGTGTTATTATTTGTGATTAAGTAGTACTGATACATTATGTGTGATATTTTTGTGATTATTAGTTTACTACTACATTAGTTCTAATACATTATATGTTTTATTGCTGTGCTTAAACAAATTTGAGTTATTTGATGTATCTCACTTAGTCTTAATTGTGCACTCAAAATGATCTGAATAAAGATGAAAATGAATGGTGTTATTAATTTTCAATATTACTGGAAGTTCTGTCAACAAGATTTGAAATTCTGTCAACAAGATTTGAAATTCTGTTGACAGAATTTGAAATTCTGTCAACAGAACTTCTAATCCATTAGAACCAATGAAATACAGAAATTGGAAGTTCTGTCAACAGAACTTCCAATTGGAAGTTCTGTCGACAGAATTTCAAATTCTGTCGAATTGGAAGTTCTGTCACGACATATATATATTACCAAACTGAGGAAAACACTTGAAGATTTATAGACTTGTGAGACATTCCATCACTAAACATGAAGAGACCCATGTCTCTTTCTTCTTTAGGTAAAACTATCACAAAAATAAAAATATTTCAAATTGAAACTGAGAAAGCCATAAAATCTTGATTTCTGTTCATACGCAACTTTAGCAATCATTCTGTAATGCATCAATTACTAACTGCTTACCCCTCCAGACAATAATAACCTCTTTCTAAAGTCATCAGTCGGGTTTTGAAAGGTCAACTTCTCACATCTGAAACAATAAATATAAGAGTGCTGTGTCCCACAAGACAAAATAACTAACTTACAAGCTTGTTATGAGAGCACAAGCAAATCACATCATATTTTATGTATGATGAAACATCAGTGCCAAGAGAGTGCCCAATACTAAATTTTTAGAAATATATTATGTGTCTAACATCAATCTTACATTAATTCTTCTTTTTAAGCAGGGGGTGTGATGGTACCAGATTTTCTGGTTCAGGATTCCGCCAACTCAAAACCGCCCCAATTCCAGGATACTGAAAAAGTTTGAGTTTCAGCATTTCCCCAAGCAAACAGACCTACAAACAGGAATTGATTTTCCCTAATCGAAAACATGGCAGTTTTTTTCAAAGAAATCACTATAAATATTTTAAAATCTAGTGACAAATGAGAAAATAGTTTATAATTTCTTCAGATTCAGATTTGCTATTTAATAATTTACGTTTCCCAATAATTATATTAGCTGACATTCGAGATTCCGGTTGTGAAAGTGGTCATGGTATTTCAGTAAAATTGTCTCGATACCGGTATACCGCCACTACCGACTCACCCTTACTTTTACATATGAAGTCCCAGTTTTTACAAAGTGCCAACTTGATGCAGACATCCTCTATAGCACTGAGGCCCAAGAAGCAATGGTCCAATTGTCAGAAAAAATCCCACGTCCATGTTAGCATGTGACAGGAAAGAAAGACTATGGTGGAGGGTTGGCTAACCTAAATAGGTAAGTCTTCAACTGCTATAAAAATACAGTATCCTGCATTCTGATGGCTTGAGGGACTTGTTTCATTCATTGGAAGTAGCTGCTGCAAAACTACATGCATCGCCATGCATTTTTTTTTTGTTTACTAGTTCAGGAAACTGAGACAATTTCCCAGTGTCAGGTCACTATGCTAAATTAAGGAAAGATATGGGGGTTGGCTAAAATTGAATGCCTTGTAAGTAAAAAGGTATTTAACAGTAACAGCCTTTGCATCGAGTTGTTAGCATCCAGGGTGACATCAAGGTTTTTAACTGATTCAGCTGCTTCCATGATATTACCAAGGAGACTTGTAGGGAATGAGGACTTCAAGGAATCCCAATTTGAACCTCGCCAACCAAAATAAATTCAGTTTTGATCACAAATCATTCTTATCTGAATCAATCTTAGTTCACATTAGAAGTACAAAGGACTTGGATTTGATTTGCCTTAAAATGTTTCATAACTGAAACTGAAATGTTGTATAACATCAGTTAATTACTGACTGTATAAAATTAAGTAAACTACTTGTACAATTGTTTATACCTATTGCTATCAACTTTTGCTATTATTTATATATTCATTATGCATTAACTTCACCAAGGAGGTATTACATTCGCAACTGTGTCTTTCGTTGTCAGTAGAATTACGCAAATATTACTGGTTGGATCTTCATGAAAGAAAAATGAGAAGATGGGTCTCAGTCCAACTTAGATACCATTAAAGTTCCACCCAGTAGTATTTGTGTAATCCTGGTAACAAACAATTATGAAAACAATACCTCCTTGGCAGAGGTAATAATAAACCAAATTTGACTCTCCCAACCTGCCTTGATTCTGGGACAGTAGGAGATATTTTCACTTTAAAGAAATAAAGGTCAAATTGGGAGCATTTTCATCCATTTCAACATTCAAGTCAGGCTCTTAGTGCATCCTGCCTGTTGTCATTGACTCGTGCGACTGAACTGCATCAAGAACCACAGAGGTGAGAGCTTAATGGTCAACTATCAAACTTCAGTGGTTTACCTGATATGGTTAACCTGTTCATCAACCCGCAGAAACAAATCGTACATAAACTGCAGCTTCTTGGGCTCATTCTTGTTCTTGAAGTAAATGTCAATGGGGACATGAAAGCCTGCATAGCCACATTCCTGTACTTCATAGGGAGGTTCCTTCAGAACTGAGAACACATAATCACAATATTTTCACTGGAAAAATAAATCTTGTGGTGAAAACCTATTACTTTAACCAAACCTTTTCAGATTTATAATCATACTTTTATCTTTACTTTGCTTTGGTTTTGAACATGTCTAATAAGGTCAAATGCAAATAAAGTGTTTTTTTTCTTTTAAAGCTTCTTTGTATATGAGAATTCTGACATTAAACAGTGACAGCAAAATTAAGAACATTAACAAGATAAATACAGAACCATTAATAAATGTTATCAACTTCAAACAAAAACCTCTCACATTAGCTATTTTGACATAAACTAAAAGTATCCAAGGTTATTTATTTATTATTAATTCTACATTAAATTTATCAAAACATTAGTCATAGTTACAACTGATATTCGGTTGATTTATATTTTAAAAGCCGTTTTTCAATTAATATTTCCAACCTACAACAACAATGTATTCCTTAAATATATATTTACTGTTCTTTCAGTTTGACATTGAAGAAATCCAGAAGCAAAAGATGAAAGGAATTTTAATTTTTGAATACATTACCTCGTTTGGGCCTTGGAAAAGTACTGTGGAGATGGAAGACCACCTTCTCAATGAAATGCTGTATGTTGCAGCCTTCCGGGCCTCTGACAAACAACTTCCAGTCATGAGTATAACCTTCTGGGTTGTAACCTTTCTTCAAGATAGCCTTATGTCCAAGTTCTAGCTTCACTTCAATGGAATCATTCATTGGCTAAAATTATTGGAGAACAAAAAAGTCCGTTGTTGCTCTCTTCCAACTAATAACCTTTTATGTGGAACTACACCAAACATTTTTACTGCTACTGTGTATTACTAACATACTTTGTTATGCAACAGTGCATTTATTCATACCTGTAGAGAAAAATGAAGGTTCAAGATTTATTTATTTAGTGTTTTACATCATGTCTAGCACCTTTATATCAGTTATATTGTGACAGGTAGTTAGAATTGCAGAGGAAACTAGTACATTCACATGCATGTTTGAATAGTTCTTCAACAATAATGGGAAAATCTGTAGGACTAGACGGCTATGTATTCAGTCCAGCAACCATACTGCCTCAAGTAATTCATGGGAAGCACTACAGAAGAAGGCCTTACTAGAATCAAAACCTGAGGAGATTACAAGGAACATGTGGTACAGATATACATCCCTTAATACTGTCGAGTGAAAGGGATTTAGGAGATTGCTGTACAGTTGAAACCCAGAATACATTTAATACAAAAATATAATGGCAAAGTACATTCATAACATCTACGATGATGGCAAATCTGATACCATCAAAGATATGAAAAAACTTCCTGTATGCACCGCTTCAGACATCTGGACAAGTACAGTTAATTATGGTTACATATCTCTCACAGGCCATTATATTAACCAAAATTCAATGCCAGAACTCTTCCTCTTGCAGAATAGTAGACAGACACAGTGGAAAAATATTGATCAGGCTATAATTTAAATTAGAAAATTTAATAAATAAGTAAATTTAATGTTTATAAGTTAAAAACTTGCCTAACAGACTATTGCCATAGGTCCGGCGCAAGCCAGTCCCGACAAACGTCAGAAAAAAAATGTCCCAAGTCTCCTCCAGCCAGACCATCTCCCATTTCCCCTTTACTCGCCAGAGGTTAGTGCCTTCCCATATCCGGCGCAAGCCAGTCCCGACAAACGTCAGAAAAAAAATGTCCCAAGTCTCCTCCAGCCAGACCATCTCCCCTTTACTCACCAGAGGTTAGTGCCTCCCATATTCGCCGGGTGGCTATGACACTTCCTTTTTTCATTTGTTGCATTCCAAATGATACAGATCTTGTGTGCACAACTGCGGGATACACTAGACCGATATCACTGCCAGTGTACACAACCACTTGGTACACTAGTAGTGATATGGATCTTGTGTACACAGCCACTGGGTATGTCAGCAATAATATTGATCTTGGGTGCACAACAATTAGAAACATAAATTTCACTGCCTTGGGTACAGGGGGTGTCGAGAGGTTTTGCTGTCCTGGTTGTTTCGCTGTTAATTTGGAAGATTCACGGTAAAAACAAGACATTCGCATGACTGGACTTAGGTTACATTTTTTGTGTGTACTATATTTTACAGATATGTAACTTTTTAACGTCCAATATCCATAAACTAATTGATAAACACAAAAACCCTAACTTCTTTGAAGTCTATTATGAGGACTAGAAAAAGGACGCATCTGTGGCCAGATGCTGGATGTATCCACCGACAAAGACCAACTAACATAGTTTAGAAGATAAAAAGCATTTTTCGTTAATAAGCAAGCTGAAAGCACTTTTAAGTTTGGCTACCCTTATTTGACCCTGTAGCAGGGGCCCAAGGTGAAGTCTGACCACATCAAAAGATTCGCAGTCCATGATTTCCTATAAGTCGTTTTCACATTGCAAACCTCTAGGACCAATAATAAGCAGGAGGGGCCCAAGGTCAAATCTGACCACATGAAAAGATTTGCAGCCCATGACTTCCTATAAGTTGTTTTCATATTAATGAGTTATTTGAGAAATACTGGCTATCTGCAATACTTGTAGAGATAATTCGCATTTACTCATTTTGAGTAGGTGAATAATTAGCTACGGGTCTGAAACTTCACCAAGTGAAAGCTCTCTCAAAAGTAGGCGAATGAGTTATTTGAGAAAAATTGGCTATCTACAATACTTTTAGAGATAATTCGAATTTACTCATTTTCAGTAGGTGAGTAATTACCTACGGGTCTGGAACTTCACCATGTGAAAGCTCTCCCAAAAGTAGATGAATGAGTTATTTGATAAAAAATTGGATATCTGCAATACTTTTATAGATAATTAGCATTTACTCATTTTGGGTAGGTGAATAATTAGCTACAGGTCTGAAACTTCACCAAGTGAAAGGTCTCCCAAAAGTAGGTGAAGGAGTTATTTGAGAAAAATTGGCTATCTGGAATACTTTTAGAGATAATTTGCATTAACTCATTTTCAGTAGGTGAGTAATTACCTACGGGTCTGAAACTTCACCAAGTGAAAGCTCTCCCAAAAGTAGGTGAAGGAGTTATTTGACAAAAATTGGCTATCTGCAATACTTTTAGAGATAATTTGCATTTACTCATTTTGAGTAGGTGAGTAATTACCTACAGGTCTGAAACTTCACCAAGTGAAAGCTCTCCCAAAAGTAGGTGAAGGAGTTATTTGACAAAAATTCGCTATCTGCAATACTTTTAGAGATAATTTGCATTTACTCATTTTGAGTAGGTGAGTAATTACCTACGGGTCTGAAACTTCACCAAGTGAAAGCTCTCCCAAAAGTAGGTGAAG
Organism: Sabellastarte sp. h YS-2021; assembly: GCA_964017235.1. Classification (NCBI taxonomy): domain Eukaryota; kingdom Metazoa; phylum Annelida; class Polychaeta; order Sabellida; family Sabellidae; genus Sabellastarte; species Sabellastarte sp. h YS-2021. The sequence goes on from OZ024928.1 coordinate 23,519,068, forward strand.
GAGTTATTTGACAAAAATTGGCTATCTGCAATACTTTTAGAGATAATTCGCATTTACTCATTTTGAGTAGGTGCGTAATTACCTACAGGTCTGGAACTTCAGCATGTGAAAGCTCTCCCAAAAGTAGGTGAATGAGTTATTTAAGAAAAATTTGCTATCTGCAATACTTTTAGAGAAAATGCAGAATTACTCATTTTTAGTAGGCAAGTAATTTAGCCACAGGCCTAATTTAGACATAAAGCCTACTAATAGAGTACTGTGGTGCACCCTGTAATATACTTTGCAAACTTGAGAAGGCTAGCTATAATATTTTTTTTTTGTTTTGAATAACATATTTAAACAAAATACTGTAAATGTAATAGTTTTCACGTTATAACTGATTTACTCAACAGTGATAACGTCAAAGTAGCTATTACTCAGCTATGCAATGAGCTACATGTCTGAATTTTTTCTATGTTATAGCTAACCCAAAATTAGGTGAACAACATATTTAAGCAAAATACTGTAAATGCAATAGTTTTCAAGTTACAACTGATTTACTCAATAGTGACAACCTGAAAATAGCTATTGCTCAGCTATGCCATGAGCTATAAGTCTGTAATTTCACGACGTTATAGCTGACCCAAAAGTAGGCGAACAACATATTTTAACAAAATACTCCAAATGCACTATTTTTCAAGTTACAAGTCATTTACTCAACAGTCAGTACCTGAAAATAGCTATTGCTCAGTTGTGCCATGAGCTACAGGTCTGTAATTTCACTATGTTATAGCTGACCCAAAAGTAGCTGAATAACATATTTACACAAATTTCTGTAAATGCAATACTTTTCCAATTACAACTGATTTACTCAACAGTGTGAACTTCAAAGTAGCTATTACTCAGCTATGCAATGAGCCACAGGTCTGGAACTTCACTATGTTATAGCTGACTCCGAAATAGGTGAATAACATATTGAAACAAAATACTCTAAATGTAATACTTTTGAAGTTATAAGTAATTTACTCAACAGTCATAACCTAAAAGTAGCTATTACTCAGCTATGCCATGAGCTACAGGTCTGAAATTTTACTATGTTATAGCTGACATAAAAGTAGCTGAATAACATATTTATACAAAATTCTGTAAATGCAATAGTTTTCAAGTTACAATTGATTTTACTCATGATGGAAGTTATTGAAAAGCCCAAAAGTAGCTATTACTCACTTAGCTATTGAGACAGACACCCAAGTTACTCACCACGTTGTAGCTATGAAAAAAGTATCTGAATAACATATTTTAACAAAATGCTCTAAATGCAACACTTTTCAAGTTATAAGTGATTTAGTGCATGATTTCATGACTTTTAATGGATTTTAGACATTTTTATCTACCACAGGCCTAATTTAGACATAAAGCCTACCAAAAAGATAGGGTGGCGAGTCCTCTAGCATACCAAGCCACCTGCCAAATATGAAAGAAATCTGGAAAGAAATGTGGACTGTAGGTCGCTAACAAGCAATATTCCACATTTTAGACATTTTTGTCTACCACAGGCCTAATTTAGACATAAAGCCTACCAAAAAGATAGGGTGGCGAGTCCTCTACCATATCAAGTCACCTGCCAAATATGAAAGAAATCCGGAAAGAAATGTGGACTGTAGGTCGCTAACAAGAAATCTCTGCGGACGCGGACGACAACGATGATGAATCCATAGTATCCCCGCTTCGCGTCGGGGATACAATTAAGCCCTTATGGTGCATCACAGAGAGAGCCTAATCCTAGCTGGTCAAGAAAATTACAATCAGTATATACTTGTGGGATTAATTAGATGCACTATAGTTGTTCAAAAATACAATACCCTATCTCAATATAATTTAACATTATTACATACCATAATATTCACGATTAAAAACTGAAAAGAATGGTACCCCAATGATCAAAATCCATCCATAAATAAAGATTTTGTATCACTCTAAACTTTAAAGAAATTATTAAAGTTTACCGCGAATCCTCCAGTGTGTCTTACGCGAAACCTCCATATCACGAAACCTCTTGCAATCATACAGGGTAGTTGGGTATTAGTGGGTAAATTGTTTATCGATATTGCCGATATTTATTGTTTTGGAACTGGACTCCCGATATCGAGATCTAAACACGTGTTTCAATATCGCCATTTTAAGTAAAACTGTAAACTTACACTGTTAATACTCGAAATAAAGCAAAAAACTGAAGACATTGTACACTTTTATCTCACATTTTTGAAGTTTTCAATGCGTTTTTGATGAAAACTGCATTGTTTTGTTTTGATTCATTTCGCTTCCTGTTAGCGGTTCGGGAAACACTAAAATAAAACGTTTTCAGTTTCCCGAATTCGGACTATTTGGTAGACAATATGAACCCCCCGATATCGCCCGATATTGAAATATTTTTACATTCAATATCGATACCCACAAAGCCAAACGATTTACCCCCTATTGGGTATGCCAGTACTGTACACAGCCATTGGGTATGTCAGCAGTTAGTGTTGGGAATCGCCTCCAATTTTCATGGTCGATTATTCGTCCATTTTTTCGACCAATGATCGACCCCTAATCGAGTATTTCACTCCATTGTTGTTTATTATTTAAGAAACACTTCCTGAGATAAAGTATAGGTCAATCCGGTAAGAATAACGGTGTTCCAACATTTAGAATCTACCGAAAGCACCCACTTCCTGTAAATATGGCGGTAGACATAAACAAACTTGAAATGCATGACAAATCTGTTGATTTATTAAGTAAAAATTTGTAAAAGATATGGAAAATATGTGGATATTGAGAAAAATCAGGAAAGGTAAGATTTAAGCTGAATATTCGATCCTTAGAAAACGTTAACGACCGACCACGATTGTACACTGTCACCGACGATTAATCTAGCACACATCTAATCGTCCACCCATTACTAACAGTGACATAAATCATGCAGTGATATCATTTGTGTACAGCCATTGGGTATGCTTGCAGTGGTTTCATTCTGGCATGCACAGCTTTTGGGTACACTAACAATGATATAAATCTAGGGTGCACAACTGAGCTTAGTGCCTTTAATTGGATACAGGATAGTTGTGAATGCCAGTAGTTAGTGCTGTAGCGAGTTGACCGAAACTCGAGTCGTAACTCGGTGGGCGATATTTGGGGATCACATCGATTTACACAATTTAAACTCGAGTTTTTAAAAAATAAATTATGATATACTAATCTTGTTACAAACTGGAACTTTTTCAATTTATCTAACCATAAAGACATAAAAAAATCAATGAGCAATGGTCGTTTTTTTATTTCCCTTTTTTACATGGCTGGTCCATAAAGTGCTCATACATAACTGCACAATTTAACCGGCAACAAAATATATTTCCTTGCAATAAAATGGTTCTAAACACGTTAATGGCGGATTCCTTGATGACAATATTTGGACATTGTTATTTTATTTATATTTGTGTCATTTACTCGAGTTCAACTCGCATCTAACAAGTGATCGTTGATCTACAGAAATCGCTAATGATAATTAACAGCGCTACCAGTAGTGCACATACACAGCCGTTGGGTACGCTAGCAGTGAAATAAATCTTGTGTACACAGCCATTAGGTACACAATAGCAGAGATAGATCTTGTGTACCCACCAGTTGGGTACGCTACAGTAGAGCCACACCACTGCCAGCGTACACAACATTTGGGTGCGCTAGAAGTGATATTGATCCATCATACCCAGCAGTTGGGCAAATATCCTCTACTTTTGTCAAAATATAAAACTTTAGGCAGAGGATATTTACACCACCGCTGTGTACGCAATGCCGAAAAGTCGTCTTATGTACACCACCGCTGTGTACATAAGCTACATATGGTTCCTTATGTACACCACCGTTGTGTATATTAGCCAGATAATGTCTCTTATGTACACCACCGTTGTGTATATTAGCCAGATAATGTCTCTTATGTACACCACCGTTGTGTATATTAGCCAGATAATGTCCCTTATGTACACCACCGCTGTTTATGTAAGCTAGATTGAATATCTTGTGTACATATGCAAGATATTTGGGATATTTTGTGTACCACTAAAATGTAGGTAAGCTTATGTACATGGTCTTCTACACCACCTTATTGTGCATGCTATGTCAGTCTCCCTAGAAATGGGATGATTAGTCTTCCCCACTATTGTACTGTGGAAACTAAATTAAATTTCTTATACACACCTTGTTGTGTACCCAGCCAGGTAAAATTTGTTACATAATTAGCCTTTTAATCCCCACAGGTCAAATAGTTGTGGCTTAACTTGGGTTGGATGACACTTAGATGACAAAGACAGTGAAGATGTTATTTTTTATTGTTTCATTATTTATTCATTATACACATGGAACAAGAATCATACAAGTAACATACATTACAAATGTACCAGGTTCTAATGGCATGAAAGCCTCTACACACGGCCATCTACACACCTTACAAAAAGTGATATATAGCATAGCAAAAATACAAAAAGAAAAACATTCTTTTTAAGATTCTATATTTCTCACTAAATACATATCCATGGAGAGTGAACAGGACAATGTCAACTTGTTTTTGGCCTTTCTGTTTCAACTTTATAAGCATTAATCAAATATATTCTTGTAAAAGAGAGAAATTGCATTTATTTTCAAACTAACACTGATAAAACAGCTTTTGTTTTACTTTATATTATTGTAGTGTATTATTACATTACTCGACAGCCGTGGTGTACATAAAGAACTGAAATACCCTTATGTACACAGCCGTGGTGTAAATAACCAGTTCGAAAACTTTAAAACAACTGTGACAAAACAAACTCCAATTATTGATTGTAGCGCGTATCATTTGATAGTCTGGTTCAAGAACATAAAATGAAGCTATTAATACCCTTTGTAATCAAAATATTAGCCACAGGGTGGGTATAATGGTTTACTGGCAGAATGCCACCATACGCACATTTGATCGACAGACTGGTCACGTCAGCGCTGTTGTGCGTGAGGGCGCATGCGCTACTGTATCACTTACCTGTGTAGACATTCTGTATGGTGTAAATTATATTGCATCACTATATTAAATTATCATTTGTGGTAGACATATACACAATAATGTTGCCGTTTTTTCTGCAAAGACATCAAATTTATGAAAATATCACAAATTTTCACTTTGACATATGGAACCGATTTCCGTTCACCGCGATGTCGTAAAATGGTGTATATTATCAATCATCTCATAAATCCCCTTGCAGATATGGTTTCATCTTACCCCCCGAAACGAATGTTTAATGCTATGAAACAGTGCAGCTATTTTGATAATATTCATATTAAATAATGTACTTGGCTATAGATAATATCATCAAGCTAAGCCGTTGAATAATTAATGTTTAACTTTTTGTTCATCTGTCTGGACCTCATTATTTAGCAACCTTGAATTTCCAAGTTCATTTTCCTGTGATAAACCCTTTTGAGAATTTGGCCATGGCACAGATAGTTTTGTGTTCAGTCTTACCTGCAACTGGTCAGAGAGATTGTAACCAAGATACTTTACCCAGGAGCATGAAAAGATCATAATACTGATACTTTGGGGGGATATATAAACCATCAGCAGACAAGACTGCTAGCCATCAAGTGTAGTGTAAATACTCTCCTTGTCACATTTCACCAACTATAATTCAGTTGAACAGGGCATTATGTGTCGTTTGGTATTGAAAAAGTCTTTATAAATAATGATTGTAAACAATCCCAATGGTTAATATTATGCCAAACTTGTGTAATCAGGATTTACATTAATCTCTGGCAGAATCTCTCCCGATTAAGGTTTATTCGCACGTTGTAATCAATTTTATGAAACTGGCATTGAAAACTAGACCTATCACATTGGAGAACCGATGCAAATTGTATCCACCAGAAGAAAACTCACCAAAGCCATTCTAACATCGCTTAACCTTGAAGGAGAAGCCCAAGGTGAAATCTGACCATATCAAAAGATTCTTAGCCCATGATTTCCTAAAGGTTGGTGTGACACTGCAAACCTCTAGGAATACGAATAAGCAAGATATAAACACTAATTTTGGCAATCCTCATTTGACCTTGAAAGAGGGGCCAAAGGTCAAATTTGATCACACCAAAAGATTCCCAGCCCATGATTTCCTAGATTTTGGTTTACCATTCCAAAGCTCTAGGACCAATAATAAGCGAGTTATAAGCACTTTTAGGTTTGGCTATCCTCGTTTGACCTTGATGGAGGGTCCAAGGTCAAATCCGACCACAGCAATAGATTCCCAGCACATGATTTCCTATATGTTGGTTTACCATCCCAAACCTCTAGGACCAATAATAAGCGAGTTATAAGCACTTTTAAGTTTGGCTATCCGCATTTGACCTTGAAGGAGGGGTCCACGGTCAAATCCAACCACACCAAAAGACTCCCAGCCCATGATTTCCTGTAGGTTGGTTTACCATCCTAAACCTCTAGGACCAATAATAAGCGAGTTATAAGCACTTTTAAGTTTGGCTATCCTCATTTGACCTTGAAGGAGGGGTCCAAGGTCAAATCCGACCACACCAAAAGATTCCCGGCCCATGATTTCCTATAGGTTGGTTTACCATCCCAAACCTCTAGGACCAATAATAAGCGAGTTATAAGCACTTTTAAGTTCGGCTATCCTCGTTTGACCTTGAAGGAGGGGTCCAAGGTCAAATCCAACCACACCAAAAGATTCCCAGCCCATGATTTCCTATAGATTGGTTTACCATCCCAAACCTCTAGGACCAATAATAAGGGAGATATAAGCACTTTTCATGACTGCAAAGAAACGCCTGTGGCGGCCATCTTGTTTTTTAAAATGATGCCAAAAATATTCCCAGTCAAGATTTTATAATGAGGAACATATCCTGCGAATTTGAGATCTCTACCTATAATACCCTTTGCTCTAGAGGGCCACCAAAAGTCCCAAAAATATTCCCAGGCAAGATTTTATGGCTATGAATATATCCTGCAAATTTGAGAAGGCTAGCTATAATATTTTTTTCGTTAGAGCGGTAACGGTGAAATCTCTCTACACACTGCGGCAGCGTAACGAAGTCAAATCCATAGTATCCACCGGATGCTATGGGATTTAGCTAAACTTTGGGGGTATGATGAAGTGAGTAATGCCTCCCAGTAGCCTCAAAGATTGTAGGTTTTTAAAGCCAGCTCTGGCCTTTACTTGGAAAATGACAATTACTTTCCAATGTCCATACATTGGTTTAAGTAACAGACCTCAACAAAAAAGGTATGTACTCATTTTACCTCATTGCATCAAATACCTATTGGATATAAAGGCACAAAACCTCTAAACCCTGTCAGGAGGTTTCCAATAAAATTCCATCCAAAATCTTGATCATGAAAGTTAAAACAAGGGCACATACCTGTTTGAAGGCCCAACACCTTCAATGTATAAAACTAGGTGGTAAATAAACAATATAGATAGAGAAAACAAGTTTTAATTCTATTCTGTTCTGTATTTTTATAGGGCTTAATCTCTGCCGAGGTTGAGCTGGTGTTGATCTTTATGCTGCTTCTGGAGCATATTTCTGGAGACTATTGGTATTTTGGATATATTCACATACTGCACTTGTAAAAATAAAACTTTTTGTGACAGCTATGATAGCATAAACTGGGAAATTATTGTAGTCAATACATGAGTATGTTCTGTTAAGGACACAGATTTGGGAAAACTTATTTTTAATATAATCTTCAAGCAATGTTAAAGTTCTGTCCCCCTCTCATCCATGTCCATGAAAGAACGATTAGAAACCACCCCATCCTAGAACTGACAAGGGTATTGACTTTCAAGGGCATGGGTATTGATAGGTGTAGTTAGCTATGATACATTGATTGGTTTTATTCTTTTCATGGGCAAGGATACCGACATGGGTACAGACGAACAAGGACAAGTGAAGTTCCTACTTAACCGTATATACTCCTACAAATTTACAACATGGGAACAAGTTACAAAGAGGTGTATTAACAATTCTGGTGCATAAACAGATACTTGAATCTCTATTTACAGAGTAAATCATTTGTAGCCTGTATTCTAGGTATCAGTTTTTGCTAGACTTGCTCCAAGTCTTTGTATTTCTTATTCCACCAAATCTGACATACATGGAATCATTATGAATCCACAAATAGGTGGGGATATTACTGTCAGAGATGAAATACAAACTTTTGTCAGCCCCACATTCTGGTAAAAAAGTCATACAGTCCTCATATAATACCTTAGACAAAGGACTTGAAGAAAGTCTAGTTTTTGCTGAAACCATATTAAAGTGTTAAATGAATAACTGTGTAAATACACTTTTTCAGATTAAATTATTGATATTTAATGTTAGACATTTCTTCCAATTTAGTTTATACTACCTCTTGCATATTTATCACATTATAAATACCTTTACAACCATGTTTACCTTTAGTAAGAGAAAAAAATGGTGAGGAATAAAATGTCTTGATTAAAAAGAAACTTTGTCTTTTTATCAGAAACATCTTATCTGTCAAAATTCTTTCACAGTTGAAGGAATCTGGAATTAGTCCATAAATTATTAATATGAAAATTATAGTTAATCTTCGTTTTTAATATTTGAACACCTGACTTGAGAATGTCTTCAATTACACAAATCCTTTGATTGTGCCATTTTGTTTTAAAAAATAGACTGTTGTTTCCTAATTTACTATTGGACCACAGAGGAGGATTAGAAATATCTGAATCAGTAATCAGTTAACTCGATTTATAAACTTTATTCCAAATAAGAAATATTTATTTCCAAAAGTCATTTGACTTTGACGCTAATCCCCCATTATATATCATATTTTACTAAATGCTGTACATGTGAGAGATGTAAAACACCAACTGTGGGCGAAAGTAGTATAATTTAAACAACCTGATCTATAGTCTGGTAGATCACACTAGAAAAGTTTTTTGAGCCAAGCACATTTTAGAGAGTTTACCAATTGACAATACTTGGTATTTTTAGTTTTCTGGTTATTTTATTTTGACTTATAATAGTAGGCTTAATTTTTTCAGTTTTAGCTTTATTATCACCCAAAGAAATTTGCACAACTAATTGTTGTGATTTTCAAGGAATTCGATCACTGTTTGGTAACAAACACGTACAGTCACTAGGGACTGTTGTGCATCGCCGATAGTGGATAAACCCCCAAGTATATATATAGAAAGATTAAAAAACAAGTTTGGCAACATGAACAAATGAAATTTCCTAGCTGCACTCAATTCAACTTCAATTTCTTGCTATGAAACATGTTTTGGTACATCAAACCAGGTTTAAACTGTGAATGAATGATTTTTCTATCAAATCACAATAAAGCTTTCATTTAGTTTATGCAGTATTTATTAGAAAACAATAAATTTAATTTAATTCCACATATCTTTTGGGTTTTCTGCACCTGTCATGGATCATGTGACCACTGTTTATAAATGAGAACCAATGAAAATGTAGCTTTCATCTGGGCCTCTTTTTGTGTGGGTCAGTTTGCTCACATGACTGGAGAAGATCAGTTTTCATTGGTTAAATGTTGTAAACATTGGTCACATGATTAATGACAAGTGCAGAAAACCCAGAAACAGGTAAAAAGTGAACTTAAAGACTCATTTTTAAAATGAATGCAGCATATATTAATATTGAGTTAAAGATTAATTCACAGATCAATCACTCATTTCAATTTTCAAAGTGAATTGAAGCTGTAAAAGCTGTTTTTAAGTAAGTAATTGAATGTGAAGTGGAATCAGGTAGGAAATAAAATTTTGGTAGGTTGCCAAACTTGTTTTTTATCTTTCTATATATATGTTGTATTGAATGTAGATAACCATTATTGAATGTATACATTCAATGAGTTAGTCATTGAATGTGTAGATTCAATGGCTTGGCCATTGAATGTACACATTCAATAGCAAGCAGCCATTGAATGTACACATTCAATGGCTTAACTGTGGAATGTGTACATTCAACAGTCAAAGTCATTGAATGTGTATATAAACTTAACAAATCAAATAAGCAATTGACACTGCATAAAATGTTACTTATTTTTATCATTTTCTTAATGTCACATCTGTTGATATCAACTTAAAAATAATCCTTTGCAATAGGTTCATAATCTGTAGGCAGTCACAATCTTGTCTTATAACAAACACTTTTTTTTCTAAAAAAAATGTTTATCTTAATCTGTTTTCTAATTATACTGTCTAAATGAACCTCTCTTATATACTTGGGGTGCTATTGTGGGGCTAATTACAATTAAATTAGCCACATAATTAGATGGATAAGTGATGTCACATTTTAGAAGCATACACTTAAAGACCATAAGATCACTACTTAGGCTTGAACTGTTTCTCTTTCATTCTTTGATTGAGAGGCAAAATGTTTGTGGATAAGTAGAGCTTATTATAATATAGCTTTCATAATGGCTTTGATTAGAAAGGACTCGTGTGGAAATTAGTATATGTTCTATGCAGTAGCAGAATGATGCCACAGAAGCTTATTTTGTAATAAGAAGTGATTTACAAAATATAAAGACAGTAAATAAAACAATGTGATAAAATATATGAAACTTATGTCGTGACATATGTTTATTAATTTTAATGTTGTAGACTGATGCTTCTTTATGCTAATTCATGAAATGTACCACCTTTATTCCAGTTAATGCTTATTGTTAGGCTAGAAAATATCCAATCTAGGTTATGAATTAAGTCTTTGCAATCTATATCAACATTTCAGATTTAATTATTTATACATTCAATGACTTGGGTTATTGAATGTACGCATTCAATGATTTTAGCCATTGAATCTACACATTCCACAGCTCAGCCATTGAATGTACACATTCAATAAATTACCCATTGAATGTACACGTACATTCAATAGCTTGACCCATTGAATGTATACATTCAATGGTTATCCACATTCAATACAACATATATATACATGGGGGAGTTTCTCCACTATTGCCGATGCACAACGGTCCCTAGTGACTGTGGTCTATAGTGTTTCAAAAACTCCAATATTGTTTATAAAGGCAGTGATGAAATATCCTTTACAAACTCCTGGATCCAGATGGTGTTCAGGGTGAACACCAAAATTTAGTCCTCTGTTCCTTGTGCCATTGTCGTTGTTTGTCTTTATCAAAATCTGATGATAACTTTTCGAGTTATTTTGCAAACAATCTTGACCTTGTGCAAGGTCCTTCCTTAGTGCGCTATGATTCTCTGAGAACATTTCCCGCTAGAGAGTGTAAAATCTTGAGAGTTTTGAAATGCACTCATTCACTGTCTTAAAAAGTGAAGACTTGTGACCAAATCTACAAACCAACAGACGAATACTAGTCGCCAAAAATATAACCTGCTTGGAGGATGTAAAAAGAATTATTAGCAATAAAATTTCAATAAAACTGTCATCAAAACAATTCTTACTATGACATAAATTCTAGAAGTCATTGATGGGGTGCTTATGTTGCATCTTAGCGTCACGTCATTAAATCTACACGAGGTATACGTGCATATTTAACAAATATATTACAAGATACATATATCTGGGACACATATAAGTATATATTACATGCATCAAGTAAAAAATAAACTTACCAGAAATGGCTTGACATCCACCTTTAAGTCAGGAGGTTGGTGTCTAGCTTTGTAACATACCCCTACGCCCTGCAAAGGGGATTTCACAAAGTCCCTTTGATGGTGTTTAGGTGCACACAGAATCACCCGGTTGTAAATCTCCATTTCCAAGTCAATTTTATCATCCTCGGGTGGATACATTTTAGTGTCTTTTAAGTGTTCAATGTCTATCAGAAAATGAGTTTATTGTATTAATATCAGTCTATTTCAGACCTGGGAAAGAAAAATATTCACTGATTCATCATATGCAGTAGTTTCATGCATAAGTTTCATTTGTTTTCATACTTAATTAACTGTGTCTTTAGAATATTCCTTCCCTATCATATTAGATCTGTAATTTTTGCTTCAACTTTCCAAAGCCAGTGAAATCACACATTATCTTTGTACAATGCCTGCCTCTAGCAATGACAAATTATGTTGTTATACAGACACTTCATCCACTATATTGTGTGTGCTATTATACTTCATATTCTTTTATGTCTTTCCATTCACTTTTGACATTTTAAAATTAAATCTGCTTTAAAAGATAACACAAGAAGCAACCAAGGTAACGAAATCATAAATGAACATACAAACTCCAATAATTATAAAAAAATTAGTAGGCCTTTTGTGTTTATAAAGCTTTAGCTGTGTACACCAAAATTTTCAGGAGTTTTGACAAGTTTGCACCTTCCTTATACCTAGGTCACACCTGTCTGTACTGGGGTGTTGAGCTACCATACAAATCATATTAAAAATTATATGATTTCTCTTTGAGATACAAACAAATGGACTTGTCTACCCTCGGTTCTGGTAGGGTTTGCCTGTTTTGTTACACAAGTCTAAAAAGCATTTTGGCCTCAGCTTTGCATATAATGCCCCAAGGATTTGGAATGATCTGCCTGATGATGTATGCTCAGCTAAATCTGTCTCTTCATTCAGAAAGAAGTTGAAAACTTATCTCTTTGCAAAAGCTTACCCACCCTAGTTTTTTCTGGTCTTGTTTCCGTATTTCTCCATTTTGCCGACCTCTGCAATGTCTCTGATTTCTAACATTTATGATATCTGATTTCTGACATTGTGCATCTTAGATTCCATCAATAGATAGAGATTAAGTACTATAAAAGTAATATTAGAATTAGAATTTTGGTGTGATTCACATTTGGGTAGGATGAGTTCAGAACAATGTAACACAGCTCAGAAAGCAAATGGCGACTTTTTAAAATATTTGAAATACTAGTTAGATCTTCTCAAGAACTGTAGTAAAATATACAACCTGGAAGGAAGGTTAAAGGGGTAGATATCTGGGGTAGCTTGGTCTTCAGTGTGCACTAGCCAGATATTAGGTCTCTGTTCAGAGGCATAACGACTAGGCAAAGATCAAACATATAAAGACACGTTCACACAGATAAGTGTGACCTAAGCATAACATATTTATGCATTAACTGAGTCCATACATATCATGGTTTCTGAATGCCAAACAGTAATCAATAAATTATTAACTTGGAAAGTAGTTTATTGTGTACACATAAATTATTTTTTAATAAATTTAATGTGCTCTTGAATAATAAAAAAATAAAAGCAAAATTATATTAAAACTCGCTGTTACAAAAGTATATTTTTAGTTTTTCACTGTGATCATAATATAGTAGTATTTCGATCTGCCAGCATGAGTAAATACTTACAAATATTATAAAAAAATCCCACAAATATCTACCAAATCCATTAAATTTGAACACAGGTTTTATAGAAGACTTCGCAAATGCATAAACATCTGGTTTATATTAACATTCTGTTTTCATTATAAGTAATAACTCATCTGTAAATAATGTGTATTATAAGTAATAAGCCTAGTAAACTATTAAAACTTGCTCAATATCCAACACAATTTTAAAATATCGGAAAAATGAAACCGGTGTGTTTTATAAAAAAGGTGAGGTTAACATATATATAACATAAATAAATGATTTACTTTATTGCACCATTTTATTGCTCCACCAATATAATAACCACATAATCACACAAACCTAACTTATCCATTTAAAAGTCACTTATATCAAACAGTTATCAAGTGTGTTACGACATGTAGTGATACAAAACTTTCTCGGTATGTAAATTCCACTGTGCAACAAAAGTTGTATAAATTTAATTCAACCAGTAAATCGCAGTTTTTTTGTACTTCCGTTTTCAGAATTATTTATAAGTACATTTTAGAAACGTACTTGTGCCGTGTAATTCGATCACAGTAACATTACTAAACACAAAAATTGGATTATGTTATTGAATGTGACTGTAATTTATGATAGCCCCCTTTCACTCACAATACAATAGCCCAGTAAAACACGAACATAAAAGTAATGTAAACCTGGTCCTGTAAACCTACTTAACTTTGGTGTTAATAATATCAATAATTCCGTGAATGTAATTCACACATTGACAGGTAGACAATCCATAGGATTTTAATTATTTAAATGTATCCTTTCACGTTGATGGAATCTCAATTAAAAAAGATAATAACCTCAGAGTTTTTAAATAAACTCAATTTCAGCTGTAACACAAAGTAGTTACACAAAGTAGTGAGTATAGTCTTTTTAAACACATATTTTATGTACGAAAGCAACTGGTAAGTTCACTTGCAACAACATTTATAATCTATGTAAACCATTTGTTCAGGTTTCACATATTCTGACACCATTTTAATACTATCTGTCTTATAGATAAAAAGTCAACCCTAAATTGTTCTCCTGTACATTTGTTGAGGTGCTTTTGTTTATTGAGTTTATTTATATTGCCCTGGGTAATTTTCAAAAACTTAGGTCTACACATTTGCAAATAATTTTGTAATTTGACCTTTTATTGCACAAGTAATACTTTAAACCTTCCCAAAATTAACCTATCCTACCCTCAATAGCTTTATATTCAGAAAACTTGGGTTTAAATGGGTTTCAAAGTCATATATCTTGACCAAATCAAGCTTTTTACGTCATTGTGAAAACCTCATTACAAGTAATGCAGAAATATAGGAATTTGATCACCTTAAAGTCACAGAAAGGATGAAATGGGGTTCTTGAGACAACTATTTCTCAAATGGGGCTCGGGAATAAATAAATCATTTGCCCTAATCAGGGATACAAAAGTAGTCATTGATATAGCCCTTATCAGGCGTAAATGGTTTATTTGATTATCTTTTTTTATTTGCAATAAATTAAAGCTTTAGCTATTCAGTCCTCGTTGAAAGAATTTTGAGATTTTTATGGTATTTTAAAGACACCAGGTACTCTTTAATTTATATGTACTGGTAGTAGATCTCCAAATAAGACAGTCTGAAAATTGCTCAATACCGGAATTTTTTTTTGTACAATTTTTATTTAACGTTACTCAAATTACTTTGTGTTTGTCATGTCATAATGTTGGTATTGGAATTTAAAAATTAAAAAAAGTCAGCAAAGAAATCTCTATATAGTTGGTAGACTGATCGTTGAGATTGATAAAGTTGTTCCAGGAAGCATTCAGGCCAGTAATAGTAGGTGTAATATTTTTATTCCTTTTTTTTTCTTTCTGTGAATTCAAACTACTGTAAACGAAAAAATCTGAACTAAATCGACCCCAGCACTTATATGAAACTTAATTTTAAGGTGATCCAAAACGATAAGATTCAGAGAATGATGTGAATGAAAAGTGCAGAACTCAGAACTGGAATTTTAATTCAGGCAGATGACAGACTGTTATTGAAATACAAAATCTGCACATGACCCAGACATCATGAAGATTAAATAAACTGTGCACATCATGGAATATAAATACAAATTAATACTCTATTATTTGACAATTACAATTGGAGCGCTATTACATGTGGAAAAATATGTTCAAGTTTGTGTAAACTGAGGAAGGGTCCGCGGTGGCACACTGGTAACAGATTCAACCCCCAACTCACTTGTAGTTCGAATCCTGGTCCAACCTCAAGAGGTAAAGCTGGTAGTTGCTTGCAGTTGGTGGCCAGTAGTTTGTTGTCAGAGGTTTACCAGCTTAAAGTAAAGAACCTTGATCAACTGATAGATGGTTCCTCCACAATGCTAACTATCCATTACAATATAACCGATACCAGGGTACGTACTAGGCATGACATAAATAAATACATATACATATTTCGAGAAAATACGGCCTCTAGTGGACAATAAAATATTCTGAATCAAACAGAAACATTAAAATTTAACAATAACATAAATGCAATATTATATGTAGGGTTCAGCCATGCAAATATCTGCGGAACAGACTTACAATGAATTACAATGTTTTAAGTACGATGTAGCATTTATAAATGCATTGAATAATACATTCTCTACACATGTTCCCTTCACTAACTTTTAAAAACGAACTCGAGACTAAACCAGGCTATACTGATACAGTTCCACACGACTCCAAAAGCTAGAACACTGAGGGTCTTTGTGTGGTCTCTTGAACCTGATGCTGACCCAAGTTTTGTCTGGAAAACTGCAGTAAGTTTGGTGCAATGTAATTCAGCCGTCCCTAACTGCCTCCATTATTTCCAGATTTTAACAAAGATCATAAAACGATGAAAAGGTTTCCTGTGGTTTGGGTTTACAATGCATCACACAGGGGGGGGCAATAAACCCATAAGTTAAATTACTGCCATTTTAACGGTTATTTTGACAACACTTGCTTTTTATGCTAAAAACATTTCTATTTACATGACCCAAGGACACACATTCCAAAAAGTTCAATGAATAAAGTTAAGTTTTTAATCAATATGGTCCTCAATTTAAAGCCCTCAACGTATATAATTCTCAAATATAATACATGTATGAAATTTATAACCACTGGATATAAAATTGGCATTGATTATCCAACATTGCCATAAGGTGACCTTGTTTCCTGTTCGAAGTTATGTTTTCATCATTGTATATGTTTAGAAAATTAAACTTTTGCGAAATCTAGAACTGAATTTAAAGATATTCATTTGGGACAAAATCTTAGAATCTGCTAGAAAGTACCCGTAGAGCGCACACCTCTCCCCAATGCACCCCAGTACATATACCCATGTTGTAATTTCACTCATATGTTACTTTTTCAAACTATTTTTCGAGTAATCTCAACCATCAACACCCAAAAGGTCACTTTGGGACTTTTTTGTATCCAAAGTATGACACGAATTTTCCCCAGAATTTAATCACTTCTTCCCTTTGGTGCGGCAATACCCACATAAACAATTCACATAAAATAATTCCTTGTCACAATGCATCAGACGATGTGATCCATATTAATTAACATAAATGTATTTTACAGTTGACATTTTACGCTATATAATAAAAAAAAAAAAATTGTGACATTAAACACTAAACAATTGATCAAATGTACTTTTTTCCAGGGAACATATTGTTATGAAATATTTGTTGGTGTTTTCTTCAATATACATGTTTATAACTTTTGCTGAAATATATATTTTAGCCCTGGTATAAAAGTTATAGTTTGATTAACATGTAAATGTAGTGTAGAGAAAAATCTGTGTCTGCAGTTAAAAATAAAATTAACTTCTTGGTAATAAAGTATGGCTAGAGGGCATCGTTACAAAAGGGTCTTAACATCTATTGAAATCATACAAAAAAGCTAGGCTTCTTTATACGATTTGTACGGGTCGTAATATACCTTTTGTAACTGAATTGTGTTCTTAACCCCCATGTATAAATTCTGAAATGTCACACCAGGGGCGGATCCAGCTTTTAAGTAAGGTGGGGATTCACATCAGACATACCATAAGTAGGGGGATCGGGGGTGGGTGGGGGGGGGGGGGGGGGGCATGCCCCCCAGGATAAAAAAAAATAATTTTTTGGTAAAAATATAGTGCATTTCTGTAAATTTAACACCACTCTTCAAGAAGTAATTTTGTACTTTGGGTTGAACCCCTTTACATTATTTTTCAAGGGGAAGTGGGGGTGGGGGGTTCGACCCCCCCCCCCCCCCCCCCCCCCTTGGATCCGCTAGTGCACACATAGAATCTACACAGTTTTTGGTTCAGGGGGAAATTGGTCAATCATGATGACACGACTAATTAAAATAAGTTTTTTTTTTCACATATCAACAAATGACATCATACAGACTTGGCAGTTTTACTTACTAAGTACGCCTGTTATTATCTTCTTCAGGTAAAAGTCCATTTCCGAAGAACTAATTAAATTTTCAACTGCATATTCATTTCAAATCAATCCCTTCGTTTTAGTCTTTATGTAGACTTTCATCAAGGCCTTTTGTCTAAGATATTATATGAGGACTGAATGACTTTTTTTACCAGAATGTGGGGCTGTTGTATTTCTCTTGACAGAAGCTTTTTTTACTCATCAAGTGGCTTCACAATGATTTCATGTATGTCAGATTTGCTGGAATTAGAAATACAAAGACTTGGAGCAAGTCTAGTCCTCATGAGAAGTGGCCTCAACTTATCTCCCTATATTTGAACTCTTATGACAAGCTTGTTGTGGTGATGCCATCTAAAGTTTGTTTCACAACATTTACACAATGTATTACATGGTGAAGGCATTTCACTGTGTAAGGAGGTTTATGGCCGAGTTATGGCAGGTTGTTAGCAAGTCGTTAACACTAACGGTGTCTGACACTGACACGTTATAAGAATATCTGCGTTGTCCCTCGGAGAATGGATTTCACTATCACATCTGAATGACGTCATAAAACATTATGGTTTAATCATGTGAAGCAAACCTGGCTAAAGCTATGCTGCACTGGGAATCTTCCCGCCATAAATGTAAATGTGACTCCTGACATGCCCTTCTAAAGTAATTAGTCTTTCCATAGAGTTTCTTGATTGTTATCAAGCTTAAACTTCCAAATTAATCTACTACTACGGGAGCGTAGTGTCACCATTTTCTCTAGACTTGGTCCAAGTCTTTGTATTCATTTGTATCCATCAGTAACCAGAACAGTTAAATTTAAATTGGAAACTTACAGGAGTTCATTATACCACAAGCAATCTGGAGTATGGGGGATAGTCGCTGAAAAAAAACAAAAACTTTTGTCAGGGCTGGTTGTTTCTCCAAAAGTCATACAGTACCCATGTATTACACAAAATACAAAAGGACTTGGTGAAAGTCTGCATTTTCTCTTAAGTGTCAGTATTTATCAAGACGTAATTAATATGTGTGTTGAAGAGCCTATTCCTCATGTGGTCATACATCTGAGACAAGTATATTAAATAAGTATTAAAAAAAATATAACAGGCATGAGACATATGATAGTCTGTCCTAAGATTCTGTGACAAAGAAACAAGCCAATATACGTAAATCTAACCTGATATAATATGAACTTTTATAGCACTTAATCCCCATCATATATGTGACGGAATCTGAGCCATAGCATTTAAAAAAAAACTTATTCAATAACAGTTGATCCATGGACATAGCTGTCCCATACCATGAAAACACGGGATATGGGATGGCTAAGGAGGATAGCTAGGCTTTAACAAACATGTAAAGTTGTAGTTTATTTCTGAAGGAAGGTGCAATGATATGTGGAGGTGGAATGATATGTGTTTTTAGGTATGAAGGTGGAATGATATGTGTTTTTTAGGTATGAAGGTGGAATGATATGTGTATGCAGGTGGAATGACATGTGTTTGTAGGGATGAAGGTGGAATGATATGTGTTTTTAGGTATATAGGTCATTCTAGATTTTAAATGCATCAAATGTAAAACTGTAAGCACAGAGTCTGGAAGAATATTTGTACATAAATGTGATATGCAAGTATACTTATATTAAATAAAATTGAAAGTCATATGTTGATGTATACTTAAATTATAAAATAATGGATAAAAATACAAATAAAAAGAAAGTATGTATAAATATGTGTAATAAAATGCAAACCGTAATGAAAGCATTACTGCTTGTTTCAATATAATGGACTTCATTTGGAACCACATAATAAAGGGTATGGGTTCAAAAATTGCTCCTGCGTTGACCAAATACTAGTTAATATATATGCATCATGTATATAAAACTGCCTATTGTAGTACAGCCTGATCATGCCATATGCTAGAAGCTATGTAAAATTAATCTTTCCAGCCCTGAAGATAACCAGTTTGCACTGATATCACACACCTTTTTTAAATTCTTTTTTTTTTATTAACTAAAATAATATTCATAGTTTTCAAACAATCAGATGTCATGCATTGTTCATCACAACTTGAGCTTACGTTAAAGGCAATCTAATCTGTGCTAATCTACTGTTTGCAGGTGTAAGGGCCAGGGCATAATGACTAAAGAATTTAATAAAATGTTGGTTGGTGTGATTTGTGAACCTTACAGTTAAAAGAGGGAACACGGAGGAGCTTAAATTATGGTCTGCTACATCTAGTGTTTTAGATGAGGTGTAAGGATGATTATCTCACTGAGGTATGCTGCCTGGCCATGTTTTGGAATTTAGTATATGATAAGGCTTATTTTGAAGTGTACCCTATATTTAACTGGAAGCCAGTGATGATGTTGAAGGGTGATATGGGAACACTTGGGAGAGAGAGTGACAACCCTGCTCAGTTAAGGACATGCTGCTATCTTCTAAAATCAATGTGAGTGGGTGATGCTAACAAGAAAATGTAGTAGTAAAACCTACTACTCACTAAAGCATTTGTTAGATGTTTTAAGGTCTAAGAGGTGACAAATTCTGTAACTTTTCACAGATGGCCCAAGAGAGGCAAATTGAGTCAAACACCATACCATGATTCCTGATATTTGGGGCTGGGGAGACCCAAGTTCCACGTACATTGATTGGAAAAAGAGAAAGGACTTGTTTACTATTGTTTTGAGCCAGTCAAAATATGTTTGTTTTATTGGGATGTAGTTTATTTGTCACATGAAATTTTGATGTCTTGAGTTTTTACCTGGACAGAGAAAAACTTGTTGATAATAGTGTTATGTATAATTTGGTACCATCTGTGTTGAAGTGGTACTTGATACTGCATGACTGAATGATTGAACTGATTGGGTTTGTATACAGAGAGAAAAGTATTGGGCCAAGAACAGAACCCTGCGAGACACCAAACTATAACTCCAAGGGAGTGACAGAGTAAGATGAACTCATGTCTGTGACCCATCCCGCAGGTATGATTTGAACCAGCCTAGTGCCATATATCACTGATCCCATAGTATGTGTACAACCTGCCCTAGTATCTGTACAACCTGTCCAAAAATGATGTAGTCAATGGTATCAAAAGCTGCAGGAAGATTGAGGAGGCAAAAGCTGTAACAGATTTATAGCCATATTGAGATCATCTTGTATGTTAAGGAGGGCACTTTCATTAGATTTCGGGTATGGAGTATTGTGAGATTGCACGATTATGACATAAACAGCGTATGATTTCATCGATGTGTTATATTTATTTACAACTCGAAGTTTAATATGGCAAAAGAAATATTTTCAACAACGAAAAAGTAACTAAAATTAAGTATTAATATTTTACTAAAAGAAATACTGTATCATTTTTATTTATTTGAGTAAATCTTACATTGACACTGCTTACGTATTCGGAAATATTGGGATAACCCATATTATCGCTCAACTACACTCCCCACTTCCTGGTGATCTACTGTAGAATTGATGTTGCAGTATAATTTAAATATACCAAAATTTGGATCTTCTTAAAATTGTGACACCAAAAAAAATTATGTCAGTAACTGGTGTAATGAGATATTGCTTCATCAACAAATACATGTTATCATATCCTAGATTATACAGTACTGGTCAGCCAGTGAATTAATTTCATCACCCAAGTGAAGTTCGTCACCTGCCATTAAAAAT
Source organism: Sabellastarte sp. h YS-2021 (assembly GCA_964017235.1). Classification (NCBI taxonomy): domain Eukaryota; kingdom Metazoa; phylum Annelida; class Polychaeta; order Sabellida; family Sabellidae; genus Sabellastarte; species Sabellastarte sp. h YS-2021. The sequence goes on from OZ024928.1 coordinate 23,540,542, forward strand.
GGTCAAGAACAAGCAATAGCCACATTAAAAACAAAATCTGCTTTGGACAGCAAGGTATATTTGTGTCCTGAAAGATTATCGTAAAGAAGATTTAATATGGTCATAAAATATAAATTAAGTGACAAATTTGTCACTTCATTTATATTTTATGACCATATTAACTTCACTGGCTGGTATATGAGCATCTCGTGACCACGGCAGCTCGTGACCAACAACTCATCCCCAAGATTTTTTTAAATATTGCAGGAAACCCCACAGACTTCTGTCTCCTCATGTTTTTTTCTAATTTACATAATTTATTTTATCACAGTTCTAGGAAACCCCCACAGAATTCATTGACCTGATGTTTTCTAATTTGCATATTTTATTTCATCATATGGCTGGGAAACCCGCACGTAAGTACAAGAATTTGAAGTATTTGATCTCTAACTGAACAGATGTTCTTACATAAAACACTCACTCTTCAAGCAGCATTTCTATTTATTAAACATAAAATATTGTTAGAAAGTCCATATACAAGTACGTATTTGAAAGTCAAGCAGAAATGATGTTTGTTCTCATAAAATGTTTGTGTACAAGTTATGGGTACGAGTTGTTGGTCACGAGATGCTGTGTTCACGAGTTGCATGTAAATCCACTGGCTAACCAGTAAAGTGTTTGAATATTCTCGTATCCACAAAGAATGCCAAAATACATTTTATTAGCACTACTGTAATTCTTTGTTAAAGTAATTATTTCCTAATAGGCACTGTTTCTTTCCCAGTTTACAGTCTTCTGTTCAGCTGCTAAACAGTGTTGACACAGCAAAATTTCCTTTGTTGCTGGCAAGAATTTCACAGAAGCTACACCTCAAGGTATGATAGTTATACCTTCTACATTTACAACATGCAATAGGATATCTTCAAACATATCAATAACGTTCCATTTTTTTTAGTTGACTGACAAAGTTAAATATAATTAGTTGTAAAAATCTTTTATTTTTTTTCAGGCCTAAGCATTCAATGCCTGTGTAGTTGGCCCTGTTATATTTAAAGCCAGTTTTGTGTTTTATGATCCACCATGAGGCAGAATTGGCCTAAATACTAGGGAATAAAGGCAGGGTAATAATATTTTCCCCCTAGCAGTGGAGGCATCCTTTACTATGTTTGTATTTTGTTGATTTCAACTGAACACAACTACATAAACTGCAAATATATTATAGACATCATTACAAACATAATTGTTACAGAGCTTCTACTAAGTTTTGTTGCATTAAATCCTTACCAAAAATGGCGGAGAAACTTCAAGTGAAAAATGAATTTTAATATTCACTTGTGCCCCATTTTTTTTTTTTTTTTTTTTTGCATTCTTTGGCTAAATGTTGACAATAAATGTAAATTATCCCTTTAGAAGTATATCTTAAAGCTGTATCATTCAAAGAGACATAAAAAAAAGTCATTGCCTTCTGACTTGGATGTTATTTTTTGTCTTGCAATAAAATGTATTAACACAGTGTATATTTTACTTGTGTAATTTTTCTGCTAAGATAATTTTAGACTAATAATCCTGCCCTTGAAAATTTGGCACAGAGAATTTTTTAAATTTAAGGTGGTGACTCCTTGTTGAAGAGAGATAAATGAGTTTAGTTCCTTGTCAAAGAGGCAGTCACGGTGATGCTGCCAAGATTCTGAATTATGCTGTTCTTATCCTAACCTGACAGAGGACTCCATGTTGTGAATCTTTAAGTATAAACAAAGTGAAGTATGGTTTATGATGGTTGAAAGCTGTATACCTCTATTTTCATTCTTTGTTCCTATGTCTTAAACATACTGTACTTTAAAATTTGTCATTCTTTGAGATACCATATTTTGGCATTATATTGAGACTTGTTGAGAAGCATGGATTGTTTACCTTTTCACAGGATGAGAGAGCATTCACAGAGGAGGAGGAGGAAAGGTTACAGCACACATTTGCTCTAAGTCAGGACCAGCTGGACCGAGTTATTACCACCTGTGAATTCATCTTTCACCAGGTAAAAGCACCACTTCTATTAAAAAAATCCTTATTGATACCAATTAAGTATGTTCGAGTCAATGTAAGAGTCTCTAGACTTTCGGCATATAATTATTTTCACTCCTGTTTTTAGATTCAGTGTTCCAAAATTTGTCAGCAAAAGAATCAGGCTTTATCTTATTTGCATTCACTGTACAAATTGTTGTTACCTGGAAATAGTATTATTGTACAATCTAGACTTATCAGTTTTAGATTTCCTTGTTGTCTTATATGAATGAAACTTTCCCATTTCAAGAACCCATGTCATCCAAAATTATGTTCTTTTATATATGGAAATTAAAGGTTTCAAAATTTTGCTTTGTAAGTTATAAGAGGATAACGATAGTTTTGTTAAAGTTTTATACATGCAGAAGTTTGTATGTTTCATTTTATGTCTGCCATTTAACGGAATATGCCCTGCATATGCATCTTTAGTTACATAATAGCAAACTTGTTTGTTCAGACACTTCATACATGTTGGCCTTCAAACCGCTCATATGGCAAACAGCACATCATATATATGTTACTAATGACAAATGTTGCAGTTGTAATTATGTCATAACATTCCACAGGATTCTTTTCTACTTCCATTTTATACTTGCAGGCTGCCTATCACTCATTGAAACCCAAAGTGCTAGAGGAACATTTGGAAAAACTTAACCTGGAAGCGAATAAGGTACAAAAATTGTATAGTAATATTGCAGAGTTAGTTTTGCCTTGACTGTTTAATGTAATGATACTCAGTGTAGTACTGTCCTTTTCATGAAAATGCTGCATGTTATCCAGTTCCATGTGTCAGAATGTGTATTTTTGTTTCATTTCTGTCTCAAAATAAACCAGTAATGGGGAAGTTTTAATATTCCCTGTACAAATTGTGTGCCAGATTGAAGCAGGACAAAAGGAAAAATCAAGTTATTGATCGGTTAGTGCGTATATGTATATATACATGTATCTGCATTTAATGTACTGTATTTATTCGTATAAATGCCCCAGGAGCGATGTATTTTTCAAAAGGGGGGGGGGGGGCTACTATTACACATCCAAAAACTCAACTCTCGAGTCCAGTGGCAATGGGCGATAGTGGACACTTACAGCTTTGAACTCGCTTGCCAGCATGTATAATGGCGGGAGAGCTTAAAATATTAGAAACAAACATTAAATCTGAAGAAATTATAAAGTTTTATCTCGTATTTTTGCTGATTTCAATGCATCTGTCATCAAAACTCCCATGTTTTGTTCTGATTTTATTTATTTCTCATAAGCGGTATTTGATTGGGGAAGTACTAAAACGCATCTTTTTTGGAATCCCAGAATCGCAAAAGTCTTTGATGTTCAGAGGAATGTAAAACCCCGAAATATGAAATTTGCAAAGTTACAGAGGAGGAGGGGGGGGGGGGGGGGATTAATAAGGAGGGGCGTTTATATGGATAAAAATAGTATGTGTAACATGTAGATTAGGAACTGGACACAATTCTCATCAATATTGTTTCAAAATATAAGGTATAAGTAAATTGATGACTGCCCATCATTGATGCTTGTAAACGAATAATAATTCAACATAGATCTTTCCTTTGTATAAATAGCTTAAAAACCAATAGTTTTTGAATAACTTTTTTCCAGTTTCTATGGATTAAAATATTGCAGGTGTTACACATTTCTGTTTTATGTCTATTGTCATGTTTGGAAGAAGGCCTGTGTTGGTAGAGATTATGGATAGTTTAGAAACAACCAAATTTTGTCCACAAAACACCTTTCAATATCAATGTAGTAAGTAAACAAATGATATTTGAGGGTAACCTTACCTTTGAATCAATATTTCAATATAAGTGAGTAATTCAGTCTGTTATTATATGAAGTCATTCATATTTGTTCAGGTAAGTGCTCTGGTGGAGGCGTGGTCAAGTTGTGGTAAAGAAGTTGTGGAGCATCTCAGAAAAAGGGCCATTGTACCGAAACAGGTCAGTAAAGGAAGAAAAAGGAAATTTACCAGAAATAAATTCACCAAATTATAACAAAATATTCAGGGAAATGTCCCAGGAACTTGAACAAAGAAAGTAGTAAGTATTAAAGTAAAAAAAGTCAAAGTGATGAAAGTGCTAAACAAATATGGCAACAACAAAAAAAATTAGATGAAGAATTTCTGATAGTGTAGCAAATTCTATATTCCTTATATTACACTGAACTAGAAGTTTTTTATCACCAGGATAAAAATAGCATTACCAAGGGAAATGAGAACTTATGGAAATTTTAATGTAAATATTTATACATTTGTACTGCAAATGTATAATCTCAGAGTGTATGAATCTGCATTTTATGCAGCTGTTTTGGTTATGGATTTCATATTATCTTCTTATTCAGGAGATGATTATGCACTGACAATTGGGTGTAATGTTTACTTGTCTTTAAACACAATAAGAAATCAGATTTTGTCATTTACAAAGTAAAATAACTAAACCTAGCACATCTGAGAACCAGTGCATATTTGTATCCACCAGAAGACAAAACACCTTAACAAACACCTTTGCTACCACCCACGCTCAGAAGCATGATAGTGCTATATAGGTACTTTAAGTGTGGGCACCCCAATTTGGTTCTCAATGATGGACTCAAGGTCAAATGTAACCACATATAAAGACTCCTATCCCACAATTTTCTACACATTGATTTCACATCCCAAACCTCTATGACCGAATGTAAGTGAAAGTAAGTTTGACCACCATAATTTGACCTTGAAGGGGGTCCAAGGTCAAATGTGACCAAATCAAAAGATTTCTAGCCCATAAGTTCAGTTAGGTCGGTTTAACATCCCAAACCTCAAGGATCAATAATAAGAGATTCATACTTGTAAATATGACTACCCTCACTTAACCTTGAAGTTGGGGGTCCAAGGTCAAATTGAACCATTTCCAAGTGTTTCCAGCCCATGATTTTCTTCAGGCTGGTTTCATATCCCAAACTTCTAGGACCAAAACAATGAGTAATAATCACTTTCATGTTGGCTACTCACATTTGCACTTGAAGGAGGGGTCCAAGGTGAAAATCTGGAACATTTAAAAAAAATCCCATTTTATGATTTCCTGCCTCATAATAGTAAATTATGAGAACTTTTGTTTTGGCTATGCTTGTTTGATGTTGAAAGAGGGCTGCAAGATTAATCTGACCGCATTAAAAGAATCCCAGCACATTATTTCCTATAAGTTGGTTTAATATTCCGAATCGTTAGGACCAATAATAAGCAAGTTATATTTTGACCAAAATTAGATATGCAAGGTACTTTGTTCACTCTGTGGATGACCTTGAAAGTGGTGCATCGAGAACAAATATCTACATATATATATATGTAGATAACATGTATGTTTAATGTACCACCCATAAAAAGTTTCAACCATCTACTGCTGAGAACTAGCTACAGTTTCTCAGTACAACCAAAATGTTATTTTCAAAGAAATGGGTGTGGCAGCCAACTTATTTTTTAAAATGAGGCCCCCAAGTATTCCCCGACAAGCTTTTATAATAGGGAATACATTTTGTAGCTCTGAGGTTTGAGGCCTCAGTTTGAAACTTTTTACAAGAGAGTGATTATGAAAAAGTCATTGTATATACTGCGGTATAATGAAGTGTAATCCAGTGTCTCCAATGGGTCAATCTGGTGAGTCCAATAAAAAATTCCGACTTCGTCTGAAATTTTCCTTTTGCTCAATGTTACGGTCACGGGCAAGCACGGTAGCGATTACCGGTTGTCTTTAAGTTGTAACAGAAAAAGCAAAAAGTTAAACTTAACAAATTTATTTAATAGTCAACAATAATGATTACAGTCAACTGGTATGCTCTTAACCAAACACACTAATACAATAATAAGATCTAGCTGACCTGACCACAGAGATTATGAGTTAAGTTTATCCGCCGTATCCAGCAATCGGTTCCGTAATCCGTCCTGTAGTATATTCTGTGGTCTATCCAATGTCCTGTGGTCTGTCCTGTGATCTGTCCAATGTTCACTCACACACGGATATCTATATCTTGTGACCTGTCTCACACTCAACAACACAAAAGGTTCTTGTCCTGCTATTCTTTGTATATCCAGTCACACAGAATGTTTGTCTGGAGATATTTAGAGAGTTAACACAACTGTACTGTCTGCTCCAAGATGTGGACAATGTCCAAAATGCAGTAAATTCACTCTCTGTTATATGAATGTACAATATCCAAAATATCCAAAGTACAATAAATCTGTCCAGACAATGTATCTAGTTCACTCCAGTAAAGGTTCACAGTGATATAAGTATATATTATATTCCAAAACACAATAGCTCTCCTTATAGCAAGCGAATACAAAGTTCACTTGTGGTCAGATGTACATTCCTTATATACATTCACAGATTCCTTCTGGAATTGTACAGAACCAACTCAAAAGAAGCTGGAACCATCTAGGCCAAAGGAGGAAGTTCTAGAAACTACTGGCAATTGGGTTTCCCCAAATCTAACATAACCACTGAGGGGGGGATTTCCCCCAGTCTGTGAACAAATCAATAAACACTAAAACACAAAAATCATTAACTCCCTTACTTTAAATGTCAACACACAAAAAGAACCACCAACACAATTATCTTTTATGACAATGTATAAACATAAAGCTTAAATTAAACAATGCACTAATATAGTGCCTAATATATGTAATATACAATGTACTAATATAGTGTCCAATATATGTAACACCTCCCCCCTTAAAGAAAAATTTTGGAAACCAAGGGGTTACAAAATTTTACAAGAAATTCTCACCAGGTATATACACACAGGTAATAACTTTTTACAAAACATATTTATCTAAATACAAAAGTAAAATTGATACCATGTATAACTTTTATAAACTTACTAATTACAGGTATATAAATTACACATTAAATACAGCTTCTGGACAGGGCGTATCCATGCGGACGCCATATGTTACTTTTTCAAAGTCCTGTTTATACATTGAATTCCTATCTTTAACAGTGTTTCTATTAATAGCCATCATAAGCTATGTTATACCTCTTTCGAAGTATGGCTTTACCATAGTTATTTCCCACATTTGGTTTGAATGTCTGTTATCACAGTTTTTAATGGTCTTTTGGAGAGTTTCTACTCTCCTTGCTACTGGGTATGACCCTAGATCTCTGGCCTGTAGTTTATTCATTTGGCCAGGTGATGACACTGAAGCCTTGCCTCCAGGATTGAAGATACGATTTTGTAATTTCTTATCATAAAGCATCTTCATTTTTGACTGAGAAGTTTTCAAATTTTGTTGCGCCAGCTCACAAGCCTTCTTCAACTTATCTCTGAACTTCGAGACATAGTCTAACAGATTTAGGCTCTCGGTGTTCTCAGATAACCAATTTTCCTTCAACAGCTTGAGAGGACCACGGACTGAATGGCCAAAGACCAACTCGAAGGGACTAAAGCCTAAAGACTCTTGAACAGACTCTCTAACTGCAAACAATAATAAGCTGATGCCTTCATCCCAATCTTTTTCATTGTCTAAACAATATGTCCTAATCATATTCTTCAAAGTGGAATGGAACCTTTCAAGTGCACCTTGGGATTCTGGGTGATAAGCACTAGATTTGATCTGTTTGGCACCTAACTGAAATACAACCTGTTGAAATAGTCCTGACATAAAATTTGACCCTTGATCTGACTGGATCTCTTTTGGTAAGCCAACTAGAGTAAAGAAATTAACCAGAGCTTTTGAGATTTTGGGAGCTGTTATGTTGGTCAATGGTATGGCTTCGGGAAATCTGGTTGAGGCGCACATAATGGTCAAAAGATATTGGTTTCTGGATTTAGTTTTTGGTAAGGGACCTACACAGGCAATTATCACTTTGCTAAATGGTTCCTCAAATGCTGGAATGGGTTTGAGAGGAGCTACAGGAATTTTTTGGTTTGGCTTTCCTACCATTTGACAAATGTGACAAGTCTTGCAAAATTCTGCCACACAGTGCCGAATTTGAGGCCAATAGAAATGTTTGGTTATCTTGTTGTAAGTTTTGTTGATGCCTAAATGGCCACCCATTGGAGACTCATGGGCCAATTTCAGTATCTCTCTTTGGTACACTTTTGGCACAACAATCTGGTGTATTACTGACCATTCTTCAGATGCAGGGACATTTGGTGGCCTCCACTTTCGCATAAGCACACCATTTCTGACATAATAGCCTACAGGGACCTTATCTAGCTCTACTGGTGGCAAGACCAACTTGAATAAAGGAGCTAATTCAGGGTCATTTTCCTGCTCTGAAATCAATTTTGATTTTGAAAGCGATACATCTTTGCAGTCAATTGGGTCTTGTTTTTCAGAATCTACCCTATCCTTGGGATTAGTATCACTAAAATTCTGCACATCATGGTCATAGTTGTTCAAGAATGTATCTGACAAATCAACTAAGACATCTGTAGATTGTTTACAATCTTTTGGTTCTTCTTGGGCCTTTTTGGCCATAGCTCGAGTCACAGCACAGGAGGGAAAAATACCAGGAATAACCTCTTCTAATTTCTCAGTGCTAACCAAAGTGATCGGCTTAGAAGTAACCTTAGGATCAGCAACTACCTTTCCACCTGCAAGATCATTTCCCAACAACAAAGATACCCCTTTAATGGGTAAAGTGGGCCTGGTACCCACAACAACAGAACCAGTAACTAAGTCTGATACTAACTTGACCTTATGCAAGGGAACGTTCACACAGCCTCCTTCAATACCGTGAGCAATGACACTCTCACCAGTAGATGTGCTTACACTCAATGGCAATACACCTTCTAAAAGTAAGGACTGAGTAGCTCCAGTGTCTCTTAATATCTTAATGGGGACCTGACTGGAACTACTTTCCAAGGATACAAAACCCTCAGACACAAAAGGTTTGAACTCTTCCCTAATAATCTCAGACTTGTCTAAACCAATACTAGACTCTGCTCTATTGGGATTTGAACGCCAGTTAGACTTGCTAGACACAAAGGCGTTGGGCGTTGCCTCCTTTTCTCTTCTCTTCTTTAAGAGCCAACAGTCAGACATAACATGCCCAGGTTTCTTACAATAGTGGCAAACAGGAGCAAAGGATCTGGGTTTCCTATCCTTACTCATAGTCTGATTTGAGGTTTGACCCTTATCTGAACTCTTTTCTGGAGCTACATTTTCAGATTTCTTTCCTATTTCTGGATACGACTTTTTAGCAGGACCAAAGGACTTATTCTTGTTGAAAGTGGACTTGTGAGTTAGCGCATAATCATCAGCATAAGCTGCTGCTTTTGCCAAATTTTCAACTTTCTGTTCATCTAGATAGGTTTTAATGTCATCACGAACACACCTTTTGAACTCTTCAATCAAAATAACTTGCCTAAGTTTTTCAAAGTCTGTACCTACTTCCCTAGAATTACACCATCTGTCAAAATACACTTCTTTCTCATGGGCAAATTCAACATGAGTTTGACTTTCTTGTTTACGATAATTTCTGAATTTTTGACGATATGCTTCTGGTACCAACTCATATGCTTTCAAAATAGCATTTTTGACAGAGTTATAGTCCACACATTCAGAAATTGGCAAAGCCGTGTATGCCTCCTGGGCCTTTCCCCTCAAAACACTTTGCAGCAATAAAGGCCACTGGTCTGTAGGCCATTTCAAATTTTGAGCTACTCTTTCAAAGTGTTGAAAGTACTTATCGACCTCTGACTCATTAAAAGGTGGTACCAGTCGCACATTTTTACCCAAATCAAATTTGGTAGCAATGGACTCTTCATGGGCAATTCTACGGGCATTGAGTTCTAAAGCTCTCATTTCTCTTTCATGTTTAAGCGCTCGCTCTTCCTTTTGAGCTTGAGCTTCAAGCTCTTCTTTTCGCTGTTGAGCTTCAAGCACTTCTTTTCGCTGTTGAGCTTCAAGCTCTTCTTTTCGCTGTTGAGCTTCAAGCTCTTCTTTTCGCTGTTGAGCTTCAAGCTCTTCTTTTCGCTGTTGAGCTTCAAGCTCTTCTTTCCGCTGTTGAGCTTCAAGCTCTTCTTTCCGCTGTTGAGCTTCAAGCTCTCTTTCTCTAGCCTCAAATTCTCTGAGTTTTAGCTCTCTCTCAATTTCTAATCGCCTGATCTCGAATTGCCCAGAAGATTCCATTGGCAAAGGTTTATACACTTCTAAACAACTATCAGGTAAAACATCTTCATCAACTAACTGTTCAACAATAAGCCTTTTAAGTTCATGTTTACGTGTTGACCTTTTCACCTCTAACTGTAACTCTTGTGCTATCTGCACTAACATATCCTTTTTAAAAGTTTCTAGAACTTCCATTGATGGTGACTGTACAAACTCTTTAGCACTAGCCATTTTGAGCACTGTTGACTGTAACCAATTACTAAATCAAATGGATTTTCAAAATGTTAATTGAACGGTTGATCAAATAGTTGTAATCAAATGGTTGGATCCCGGACGAGCCCCCAATTTTCCTGTTACGGTCACGGGCAAGCACGGTAGCGATTACCGGTTGTCTTTAAGTTGTAACAGAAAAAGCAAAAAGTTAAACTTAACAAATTTATTTAATAGTCAACAATAATGATTACAGTCAACTGGTATGCTCTTAACCAAACACACTAATACAATAATAAGATCTAGCTGACCTGACCACAGAGATTATGAGTTAAGTTTATCCGCCGTATCCAGCAATCGGTTCCGTAATCCGTCCTGTAGTATATTCTGTGGTCTATCCAATGTCTTGTGGTCTGTCCTGTGATCTGTCCAATGTTCACTCACACACGGATATCTATATCTTGTGACCTGTCTCACACTCAACAACACAAAAGGTTCTTGTCCTGCTATTCTTTGTATATCCAGTCACACAGAATGTCTGTCTGGAGATATTTAGAGAGTTAACACAACTGTACTGTCTGCTCCAAGATGTGGACAATGTCCAAAATGCAGTAAATTCACTCTCTGTTATATGAATGTACAATATCCAAAATATCCAAAGTACAATAAATCTGTCCAGACAATGTATCTAGTTCACTCCAGTAAAAGTTCACAGTGATATAAGTATATATTATATTCCAAAACACAATAGCTCTCCTTATAGCAAGCGAATACAAAGTTCACTTGTGGTCAGATGTACATTCCTTATATACATTCACAGATTCCTTCTGGAATTGTACAGAACCAACTCAAAAGAAGCTGGAGCCATCTAGGCCAAAGGAGGAAGTTCTAGAAACTACTGGCAATTGGGTTTCCCCAAATCTAACATAACCACTGAGGGGGGGATTTCCCCCAGTCTGTGAACAAATCAATAAACACTAAAACACAAAAATCAATAACTCCCTTACTTTAAATGTCACCACACAAAAAGAACCACCAACACAATTATCTTTTATGACAATGTATAAACATAAAGCTTAAATTAAACAATGCACTAATATAGTGCCTAATATATGTAATATACAATGTACTAATATAGTGTCCAATATATGTAACACTCAACATATTAGGCTTTTGTCTTGTAGTCATAGGATTAGTGGTTTTGTTCTATTATCACCTTATTGTTTTTATAGCTTAGCAGTATTTTGTTTTGTCATTGTAATGGGTACACAAGATAATTATATGTACAGTACATACATTTTCCAGTTCCTGTTAGGACTAGAAGCCACTCCATTTATTCACAATAAGTCATTTCTTTGGTTTAATTTTACCTGGTAATTCTATTTCCAGTTGGAAAGTATCAACTGGAGGCTAAACTTACAGATTGCACAGGCCAATCAGTCTAGACTGAAAGATCCCAATGCACAGTTTGAGTTCACGCTAGCCAATGAGGAGACGGGAGTAAGTGTGCCTTGGAATATTGTGTTCCTCAAGTAAAATACACAAACAGCATTTGCATGTCCGTTTTCTTTCATAAATGTGTATTAGGTAATTAGTTTTCCAACACTAGGTAACTATTGAATTGATGTATTCATTATTAATGCACAAGAGGTATGTTACATGATCTTTACATTGCGGTCTGACTTCTTGCAGAATGACTGAACATGTGGAAAAACATATGTATTCACAGTATTTAAAGAAGAAGAACTCATTGAAAAATAATTAACTTTTAACAGCCATTGAAAATATCACCAAGAATGTTAACTGTTATATTACCAGTGGTCCTGAGGAAACAGCTTGTGCCAAAAAAAGATTAAAAACTTTACATTTTCTGATTTCAGGGAAGGGAAAAAGTACAAGTGGAGTTCACACATCAAGAACTCTATGCATTTTATAATAAGGTTTGTAATTTTACAGCTTTTTGTGGACTATTTATTGTTGCTTAAAGGTGTGACTTTTGTCATGTTTTTACACTGCAAGATGTATAGGTTTTCTGTATTACCTATTGAATTTCTCTTCTTTAGCAGGGTGGTCTAATGACTTTTAACACTGAACTCCTACCCATTAGGTCTTGGGTTCAAAGCTCAGCTGGACCAGAAATGGGAAAGTTGGTAGTTGCTTGCTAGTGTTCAATGGTTTTCATTGCAGAATCTTGAACAAATAGTATGCCCAGCTTTCCTCCACTCTACTTCCTGCTATGATTTAACCTGTACTGTGTGTTGACAGACACATATAAAATCCAAATCAACCAAACTGAATAAATAAATAGAATTTCTCTTTACTCAAGTAAAAAAAGCTTTCTCTTCCTCAAGATAATCTGAGGCACCAAGCCTCTACCACTGGTTCCTCGTTTTTAACTTTTTTTGGTTGGATTTGAGTAATATAAACCTATTGTTGTTGGATTTAACTGACATAAACTTTTTGTTGTTAGATTTAACTTACATAAACTTAGTATATGTAAACGCATTTTGAGCCAATTTATGATGGCACAAAGAGAAATAGCTCCAGATTAGTATTCAGATAATTGTATCCACCGGAAGCATCCGGTGGATACTTTAGTTTAGCGTCCGCTACGCCGCCGCCGCGCGTAGAGAGATGTTCGGCGTTAACGCTCTAAGAGGAAAACAACAGCAGCTAGGTTCACCAAATTTGCAGGATATCTTCATTGGGGGCTAAGCTTCTCTGGGAAGGAAAATAGCCTCATTCTGAAAAACAAGATGGCCGCCAAGGGCATTTCTTTGAAAATAATCTACATTTTCCTACTGGCTGTTCCTCATAGGTAGAAGGTTGAATCTCTTCATAGGTGATATGTATGACACATATACATGTCCTCTACAACCTTGCACTCATTTGACCTTGAAGCTCCTAATTCAAGTTCCTCCACGGAGTGCCGAAGTAACCCACATAGCGGACTTTAAAAGTGCCTATATCTCCTTATTATTGGTCCTAGAGGTTTGCAATGTGAAGCCAAGCTATAGGAAATCATATACTGCGAATCTTCTGATGTGGTCAGATTTGACCTTGGACCCCTCCTTCAAGGTCAAACGAGGATAGCAGAGCTTAAAAGTGCTTATAACTCGCTTATTATCGATCCTAGAGGTTTGGGATGGTAAACCAACATATAGGAAATCATGGGCTGGGAATCTTGACCTTGGGCCCCTCCTTCAAGGTCAAACGAGGACAGCCAAACTTAAAAGTGCTTATAACTCGCTTATTATTGGTCCTAGAGGTTTGGGATGGTAAACCAGCATATAGGAAATCATTGGCTGGGAATCTTCTGGTGTGGTTGGATTTGACCTTGGGCCCCTCCTTTAAGGTCAAACGAGGATAGCCAAAGGTAAAAGTGCCTATAACTCTCTTATTATTGGTCCTAGAGGTTTGGGATGGTAAACCAACATATAGAGAATCATGGGCTGGGAATCTTCTGGTGTGGTCGGATTTGACCTTGGGCCCCTCATTCAAGGTCAAACGAGGACAGCCAAACTTAAAAGTGCTTATAACTCGCTTATTATTGGTCCTAGAGGTTTGGGATGGTAAACCAGCATATAGGAAATCATGGGCTGGGAATCTTCTGGTGTGGTCGGATTTGACCTTGGGCCCCTCTTTCAAGGTCAAACGAGGATAGCCAAAGGTAAAAGTGCCTATAACTCGCTTATTATTGGTCCTAGAGGTTTGGGATGGTAAACCAACCTATAGGAAATCATGGGCTGGGAATCTTCTGGCGTGGTCGGATTTGACCTTGGGCCCCTTCTTCAAGGTCAAATGAGGACAGCCGAACTTAAAAGTGCTTATAACTCGCTTATTATTGGTCCTAGATGTTTGGGATGGTAAACCAACATATAGGAAATCATGCACTGGGAATCTTCTGGTGTGGTCGGATTTGACCTTGGGCCCCTCCTTCAAGGTCAAATGAGGATAGCCAAACATAAAAGTGATTATAACTCGCTTATTATTGGTCCTAGAGGTTTGGGATGGTAAACCAACCTATAGGAAATCATGGGCTGGGAATCATCTAGTGTGGTCGGATTTGACCTTGGGATCCTTCTTCAAGGTCAAATGAGGACAGCCAAACTTAAAAGTGCTTATAACTCGCTTATTATTGGTCCTAGAGGTTTGGGATGGTAAACCAACATATAGGAAACCATGGGCTGGGAATCTTCTGGTGTGATCGGATTTGACCTTGGGCCCCTCCTTCAAGGTCAAACGAGGACAGCCAAACTTAAAAGTGCTTATAACTCGCTTATTATTGGTCCTAGAGGTTTGGGATGGTAAACCAACCTATAGGAAATCATGCACTGGGAATCTTCTGGTGTGGTCGGATTTGACCTTGGGCCCCTCCTTCAAGGTCAAATGAGGATAGCCAAAACTGAAAGTGATTATAACTCGCTTATTATTGGTCCTAGAGGTTTTGGTGCATTGCCTTTACGGTGGATACAATTTGCATCGGTTCTCCGATGCGCTAGGTCTAGTTAGTATTTGAAATTATTTTTAATCTATTATTTTGTAATTTACAAACTTTCATATGTCCATACTATATATGTACATACTTTCATAAACAACAAATTATTTTAGGGTGCAGCAACTGTAAAATGAAGAAGATGATTTTTAATTTTTAAACAAGGATGTAATTATGATTTATTTTATTATTTAAGACTTATCTGATGCTTTAGTTTTTGTAAAATACCTTTTTTTTTTAAATTTTCTCTTTGACAGCTTGAAACCATTCAGTCACAACTGGACAACCTGAGCTAGTCAACAGTAAATAGATTATATGGTGTGGTTTGTAGCTACGATAATTTCAACATGAACCATTAGAAGCACTGTTGAAAATAGCAATAGGAGATAAAGCATTCAAAAATGGAGCAACATACAAAAGGAAACTGGACAAAAAGTTATTTTTGTTGTTGGTACATATCCAGAATTCTTCAGTTCATATTTCTATTAATTCCATGTTTTACAGGTTTTTTTATGTCAGCTGACTTGTCAGTCAGCTGACATTATGTTGTCACTCTACAGTGTCCGCGTCCGTGTGAACATCTTCTCCTCCAAAACTACAAGGCCCAGCAACATGCTGTTAATTTTAAAAGATACCTTATCTATTAAGGATGATAAATTGTAAAATTCATGCGGATATGTCTGTTCGTCTGTTCCCCAAAGCTGTTAGAAGTGAGGTGCCCCCACCCCACAATTTTCTCATTAACTGGTAAAGGGATTTCTCTCTTTTCTTGCATTTATGTACTAGGCTACAGGTAGATTCCCATTTGTGAGTATAAGACTTAGATCTTTCTTAATTATTTTTTTATGAATTTTTAAAATAATTTTTCCTGCATTAAAATTCATGAAATCCTGCACTAAATGTCTTGTAACTTGAAAATTATTGCATTTAGAGCATTTTACTAGAATATGTTATTCAGCTACTTTTCCATAGCTACAACATGGGGAGTAACTTGGGCGTCTATCCCCATAGCTAAGTTAGTAATAGCTACATTCTGACTTTTCAGTAACTTCCATGAGTAAAATCACTTGTAACTTTAAAGCTATTGCATTTAGAGAATTTGTATAAATATATTATTCAGCTACTTTTGGGTCATCTATAACATAGTAAAATTTCAGACCTGTAGCTCTTAGCATAGCTCAGTAATAGCTACATTGAAGTATTCATTGTGGAGTAAATCAGTCATAACTTGAAAACTATTGCATTTAGAGTATTTTCTTTAAATATGTCATTCACCTACTTTTGGGTTGGCTGTAACATATTAAAATTGCAAACCTGTAGCTCATTGCATAGCCGAGTAATAGCTACTGTGTGGTATTCAGTGTCGAGTAAATCAGTTATAACTTGAAAACTATTGCATTTAGAGTATTTTGTTTAAATATGTTATTCACCTACTTTTGGGTCAGCTAGAACATAGTGAAATTGCCGACCTGTAGCTCATTGCATTAGCTGAGCAGTAGCTACTTTGACGTTCTCACTGTTGAGTAAATTGCTTAGAACTTGAAAACTATTGGATTTACAGAATTTTGTTGAAATATGTTATTAATCTACTTTTGGGTAAGCTATAACATAGTAAAATTGCAGATGTGTAGCTCATGGCATAGCTGAGCAAAAGCTACTTTGAGGTTATCACTTTGAGTAATCATTTGTAACCTGAAAACTATTGCATTTACAGTATTTCATTTAAATATGTTATTCACCTACTTTTTAGTCCTCTATAGCATAGTGGAATTGCAGACCTGTAACTCATTACATAGCTGAGTAATAGCTACTTTGAGGTTCTCACTGTTGAGTAATCAGTTGTAACTTGAAAATTTTTGCATTTACAGCATTTTGTTTAAATATGTTGTTCATCTACTTTTGGGTCAGCTATAACATAGTGAAATTGCAGGCCTGTAGCTCATGGCATAGCAGAGTAATAGCTACTTTGATGTTTTCACTGTTGAGTAAATCAGTTGTAACTTGAAAACTATTGTATTTAGAGTATTTTGTTTAAATATGTTATTTACGTACTTTTGGGTCAGCTGTAACATAGTGAAATAGCAGACCTGTGAAATGGCAAACCTGAGCAATAGCTGCTTTGAGGTTCTCACTGTTGAATAAATAAGTTGTAATTTGAAAACTATTGCATTTACAGTAATTTCTTTAAAAATCTTATTCACCTACTTTTCAGTCCTATATAACAGTGAAATTGCAGACCTGTAACTCATTGCATAGCTGAGCCATAGCTACTTGCAGTTTCTCACTGTTGAGTAAATCAGTTTGAAAACTATTGCATATACAGGATTTTGTTTAAATATGTTATTCATCTACTTTTAGATCAGCTATTACATAGTAAAATTGCAGACCTGTAGCCCCTTGCATAGATGAGCAATAGCTATTTTAAGGTTTTCACTCTTGAGTAAAGCAGTTGTAACTTGAAAACTTTTGAATTTACATTATTTTTTTAAAATATATTATTCACCTGCTTTCCAGATATGGAAATTGTATACCTGTACCTCATTGCATAGTTGAACAATGGCTACTTTCAGGTTATCACTGTTGAGCAAACCAGTTGTTTCAGGAAACTATTGCATTTAGAGTATTTTGTTTAAATATGTTATTCACCTACTTTTGGTTCAGCTATAATATAGTAAAATTGCAGACCTGTAGCTCATTGCATAGCTGAGCAATAGTTATTTTGAGGTTTTCACTTTTGAGTAAATCAGTTGTAACTCAAAAACTATTGCATTTAGACAATTTTGTTTAAATATATTATTCACCACCTTTGAAGTCAGCTATACCACAGTAAAATTCCAGAACTGTAGCTCATTACATAGCTGAGCAAAAGCTACTTTGAGATTCTCACTGTTGAGTAAATCAGATCCAACTAAAAAAACTATTGCATTTACAGTATTTTGTTTAAATATGGTATTCTCCTACTTGTTACACTTTAATAGTTAACTTTGTACTTTATGTCTCAAAACCCATTGCAGGGCACAACTTTTGTGTCCTCTTCTTCTTTCACTTCTACTCTGAAACTCAAAACACACAGTCAGCTGACACAGAGCACGTTCACGGGCACTTATTGCTTGTTTGACATTTGATGTTTTTTTGGAAAACCTAAGCAAATTAAACCTTTAAAGCAAAAATACAATTAACCCCATGTGTGTTAGTATAAAGACCAGGGAAATGCATAGAAATCAAATAAATTGATTTATGCCTATTGGGTGGATAGCTCCAATATTCCACACCACCACTGCTCATGCCTTCTGTGGGCAGTTGATGGTGTGTTGTACTTGGGGAGTGCAACAAGTTAAACCTTTAACTCCAGTTTTTGACACAGTAAACTTGGGTTGCATTCTTCATTTGACTTTCTATTTGCACGTCTTCATTTTCATTTCAAGTTTTACTGTCACTCATTAGCGCACTGAGTTCCCCTTTGTGGGGAAGATATTGCGCTTGCAAAGCAGTAGATTAGATTAGATTTGTTAGGACTTTAAATTGTTACTTAGTTTCATATTTTATTTTCACTTATGTTAGATTGTCAATCATTTTTAATAAATCAATATTTTGAAAAATTTAGTGTTTTTTCTTCCGACAGTTATGTTTATGAGAAGTTTTGCATCCTAGAGGCTGAATGGTCATACTTGTAGTTACTTTGCTTA
Organism: Sabellastarte sp. h YS-2021; assembly: GCA_964017235.1. Taxonomy (NCBI): domain Eukaryota; kingdom Metazoa; phylum Annelida; class Polychaeta; order Sabellida; family Sabellidae; genus Sabellastarte; species Sabellastarte sp. h YS-2021. Next base: position 23,559,074 of record OZ024928.1, read on the forward strand.
ACAAATTTTAAATTCATTGTTAGGCTTTCCTATACACTGAATCATGTTTGCTTTGTGAATAATATGACAGTTAAAAAAGTTATTGAGACCTCATTAGTCTTTTAGGTTGGTGTTTTTAAGTCCCTTTTAATTGCTAAGGTTGGATCAGAACAGGCCACCTGTATAATTCCACAAGTTGCTTTAAGCTGGGTTTAAACCCATGATCACAGGTGTAAGAGACAAGTGATGACATACAGAACTGAACCACTCAGTCCCTGAAGTCCTTCTGTCCTTTACTAAATACGCACTTCGTGATCAATTTATTTATTTGGGGTTTTACGTCGCTTTCAACACTGTACAGGTCATATCACGACGGGTAGTTGGAAGGGCAGAGGAAACCAGTACATATAGTTCGTTAGGGTTCTGTACTGTAAACTGCCGACCAACGGCAAGCAACTACCAGCTTTCCCACTTACGGCCATGACGGGGATCGAACCCCGGCCGCAGAGGTGGGAGGCGAGAGTGTTACCACTCTGCCACCGTGGCCCCCACTTCGTGATCAAAGGTAATGTATGAGCCATCAGGCGTGGGAAGCAATAACAGTCCGACAGGTGAGAGTAACTATTTATTGGTACACATTTAACTATAAACCACAACAATAAATTAATCTGGGTATAAAGCACACACACATGCATTCTTAAGACATCACACCAATACACAGAGGACAAACCTTGTTTGTTTTACAGTTAAGTGAGTTTCACTCGGGAATCTCTGAATACTGATTACTAGGCACATATTTAAAGACAATTCTTATTTTCAGACTTATTCTTTCTTAGGAAATGAGTCTTTTTGAACAAAAAAACAAATTAAAAAATAAAGATAATAATCCAAGAAGCATTCGTACAATCCTGACACAGTTTACATTTAGAAAGTTTTATAATAACAATTTAGGTATAAATGTCGATAAAGCTAATTATATTTCTTTGGTAAATTTTCTCAGAATATCTGAAATGACGAGTAGCAAAAGCAACAAGAATTTTAGTGTACTCGAGTACAGTTAAATAAGAACATAAGAAAATAATTAATACTAACAACAAAATGCTTAGTCAATAGCAAAAGCAGTGAATCTAGTTAGTTTTGTACAACTGTGTCACATGACTAAACAAAATGCGCTCAAGCCTTTTTACTTTTCAAAAAATAGCAAATGAATTTACCAGCATTTTAAATACTATTTGCTTTTAATGCTTTACAATAACATGGTCCAAACTTTGGCACAACTTAGTTGTAGCCAAAAATGTATAAATAACAACAAAGTCATTAAGATTATAAATGCAACTCTCTACACAGAATTTAATACAAAGGGCGTAAAAAATTAACAAAGTAAATGAGACACTAACAAGCAAAAAAATACTATCAAAACAACAGTAAATAACACCAACTTGTGGCTACAACACTTAAAGTACCATTCTATGTGAAAGACTGCAGAGACAAGTACATGAATCTGTCCACAAGTGGGCAAAAATAGCATCGGAGATGACTGTACCCCACAGCCCGGGGAAATGGTTTTCAACATCATGAGATATAGAAAAAATGAAACGGTACAAAGATCAGGAGACACCAAAACAATACCTGCAATACCCATAAAGGCTGTGGGGTAAAACTGAAACATGCTATGATTTCTGGTAACAAGTACTCTTCATTAATAACATACTCGGTAACATACTTAGCAAATAATATATACAAAAAGAATAAGTCTTTTTATTCTACGATTCAAATAATCTATTGGCATAGATAACCATGTGCAGATGTTAAGAATGCAACTTGTGGATGTGATTTGATACTATATTTTACTTTTTATACAGTAAATAAATGAACATCTTAAGTATATTTGTCTTTCAGTGGCTATAACATCCTTATTTGTTGTGTGACTTTAATAATTTACCCACCATTCTGTTCAATGAGACCAACATTTTTAAAGTAAATAAAATATCTTCAACATATCTTGTGCTATCTTGTTTGTGGAGCCTTGCTGTTGTGCCCAAAATCAGTGTTTGAAAATTTACGCTAACTGCAAGTAGCACACAGTACTTCTATTTCTTTACTGTTTGAATATTTTACCACAAGTCTTACCTGTATCTCTGCACATGGATACATCCCTACATGTATCATGAATATCTCAAAGACATTGGATAAACCTAACATCCTTGTCACCACTGCAACAGTGAAAACTGTTAGTGGATTACTTTCTTCATCTCAAAACCAGCACAATACTTGACTTAAAGGTATGGCACTAAATGCTTCCATTATTGCCTCACGGAATCTGCAGGTACACCCAGTAGACAAACCCCATTTTTATAATGCCTTGTGACCAAATAGTGGTATAACTATTTTCATGTATATTTTTTCAAGTTGAGAGGTTCTACTGAACATTATACTGTAGTCTTTGAGATATCACCATAGAATATCTTTATATAACACCGTAACAAATATTCCTCTACTAAATATACTATATTTATACAGTGCAGACATTGATGTGAATAATATTACAGTTTACAATTGACTAGTGAATCTGTTGCATTTTTGTATCTACTTTGTTTAATGTGGGTTTTTTCTTAGATATTTTACTCTCATTGTGATTTAAACTTACTTTCCCTATTCCTCCATTTTAAAATACTTGTGAGAAAACTATGACTCAATGTCCTCTTTCATCTCTTACTTTCACTTTCTTTCTACACAGACCCACCCTCTTTTAGCAAGTCTTTTCTTTCATACACATTTTGTCAAATCATTCTGTTTTCCCCTTTCTTTTTCATCTTCACTTCTCACAATCGTTTTTCCACCCTCTTTGTATTATACTTCACTGTAGTCCCACTTTGTATGTACCACTTTGCCCCACTTGTGTCCTAAGTCTTAGTTCTCACTTTACTACCTCAAACACCTCCGCAAACCTATCACAAACACTGTACCCCATTTAAGTCTACATCTGCTTCTTCCTTTCCCCCAATTAGACCTGTGTCTTCTATTCTCCTTTTCCCTGCTTTAACTCCACAAACTATACCCTTCTCTACACCATTGATCTCCTTAGCCCCTCCCTCTATTTCTCTAATCACACAAACTGTTGCCTTTGCTCCATTCTCCATCTCATCAGCCACCCCATTTACCTCCTCGGCCCCATCTTCTGTAGCCCTGCAGCCTTGCTCTGCCTCCATTTTGAGAGTACCTATACTGTGTCGCTGTACCTCTAACTCCAGCTTGCAGTGGTACTCACTCGCGTACCTGGCTGTGTTTTCCAGCAGCTTCTTCTCCTGGTGGGTGAGCTGCACACACAGGTGGCTGTGTGGAGACAGGCTGTCACCCTGCAGCAAGACACTCTCTTCCTGGCAAATATGTTAATATTTACGTGTTATTTGTCAATACATAACAGAATACATGTACAGTATAGACAGCCTCTCCTGTCAAATATCCATGCCAAATTTCAATGTCACTCATGAAGATTAACAATACTCATGCTACACACTTGTATAATATTGTCATCTTCATTCATGATATATTTTTTCTGTCTATGTCATACGGGAAGTTTTCCTACTCTCAACACATAGCAGAAGATTTTTGCCTGTTTGCTGGTGTAGGAAATGAATAGCAATCATTTGGTTCACAATTCTGTAGCACTAGTAATCTAGAGCAAGAAATGTGTGTTTTACCACATCATGTGAAATTTACCAGTCAAAAAACCACCTTGGTTTTCCTTGTGGGAAATTCATTACACAATTTTGTGATTTTTATGACAATATTACACATCTGGTCTCCCCGATGTAGTACTGCAGAAAGTTGATCAGTTTTTTCTATTTTTACAGTTTGCCCCCCTGTGATAAAATTCATTATTATGGCAATCCTACTCAACCTCTTCTTAGTGTACTAGCATTGTTCCTGGCAAACAAGTCCTGACTTGAATCCTGGCTGTAGTGGATGGAGACAAGTGCATGAATGAGAACCAGTAAACAGGGATTTGATGAAACTTTCACTAAATACGTGTTTACTGATCTTTTGGTCCAATAAATATGCATATTTACCAAAATTATCAAAAAAAAAAAACAAACAAACAAATCATTCTGTTTTAAATGAGGTAAAATTCCTCCTGGACAAAGCACACTTATTTATTTTATAGTTAAATTCTGTAAAACTTTTGAAACTCAAATTCACATTAATTTCTCAAACTTTTAATATATTTCCAATAAAATAAACTTTTTATCTATTAGTCATATAAAAATGGTGAAAAGTTAATTGATCTATAATGATCATTCACAGGGCTATCATTAGACCCAGTTAAAGGTCCTTCATTAGTGCATTATGATTCTCTGAGTACATTTCCTTCTGGAAGAAAGTTGACTTCCAGTGAGTGTATAATCCAGACTGTTATAAAATGTACTCATTGTCTAAAAACCCCTCAAAATAAAGACTTGTAAGCATGTCTAGATTATCATAGGTCCTTTGTGGCTGTAGGATGGAAAACTAGATATTGCGTCTTGACGCAGTGTATTCCCGGATGGGACATGGTTGAAGCGTGACATACTGAATATTATGTCAAATGTGACCCCCACCAAAAGCTTCGTCTTCACATCCAAAACCTTTACGACCAATAATAAGGGAGATATAGGCTCCTTTAAGTTTGGTCACTATAGATTTTCAAATTCGTTGCCATAGCAACAATCAAATTGAACAAACTGGACCAAATGTTAGCCAGGCAAGATTTCATAGCCGGGAAGATATCTTGAAACCTTGGTAAGGATAGGTGCAACAGATTTCCAACTATATGTGATTTACTCAATGGTGAACTGTCAAAGCTGCTCTTACTCAGTTAGCTATGGACCTACAGCTCTGATAATTTGCCATGACAGAGTACATTTAAAAGTACATGAACAACATATTTGACAAAAAAAAACTCTAAATTTAATAGGTTTGCAGATATAAGTGATTTACTCAATGGTGAACTGTCAAGGTAGTTATTACTGAGTCAGCTATGGACCTACAGTTCTGGAAATTTGCCATGACACTGTGCATCAAAAAGTAGCTACACAACATATTTGACAAAATTATTGTAACTCTAACAGTTATGAAGAAAATATCATTTACTCATTATGGTCATGGTTAAAAATAGCCAGCCACAGCAGGCAAGAATTCCAGCCCGCAGGTACAGCTAAATATCCAACAACATTGAGATTTGGGAAAATCTTGGGAACAACTTCTGTTGTAAGAAGTATAGAGAACCCACGAGATGTTCTACCAAATATTCACAGGCAATGATTTCTTACAAGTAGTTTTCATATTTTGTAGCCAAAGAAACAATTATAAGGGAGATATAAGGCCTTTTTAATATGATGACCCTCCTATTTGGCATTAAAGATGTGATGTGCCTGCCATTTTGTTTCCAAAACAAGGACACAATTACTCTTGGGCAAGCTTTCCTATCCATTTACATTTTGTGCAAATCTGATGAAGCTAGCTGAAATATTTTAGGTTACAGAAAACATTAAAGATTTTAGAACAAACTTTAAGATCCGAAATTTTAAAAGTGCTGCCTTGGCAACTGTTGCCGTTGGATACCTCCAAAACCTAATCAGCTCTAGACCCTCTTGGGGTAAACATATCCTGAAAATTTGGTGAAAATCCATGCAGGGGTTTAGGCTGTGGAACACCCACAACTTTAAGACCCGAAAATATTGGAAGTGTCACCATGGCAACAATTGTTACCGGATGCCCCCCAAAACCTTATCAGCTCTGGATGTTCTCGGGGTAAACATACCCTAAAAAATTGGTGAAAATCTGTGAAGGGGTTTAGTCTGTGGAACACCCACAGAGACCGAAAATCTTAAAAGTGTAGCCCTGGCACCAGTCGTAGCCGGATACCCACCAAAACCAAGTCAGCTGTAGATCCTCTAGGGGTAAACATGTCCTGAAAATTTGGTGAAAATCCATGTAGGGGTTTAGGCTGTGGTACACCCACAAACTTTAAGACCCGAAAATCTTTAAAGTGTTGCCATGGCAACAGTGGTAGACAGATACCCACCAAAACCTTATCAGCTCTAGATCCTCTTAAGGTAAACATACCCTGAAAATTTGGTGAAAATCCATTGCCATTTCCAGTTGCAAGTTCTGTTTCATGTATGCCCCGCGAGAAATAATAAATGCCCGTAACAAGCATACGAAATACCGGATTTCATTCGTTTCAAAGCCCCGGTAACTGGTTTTGATTTCTGTAAATGGTCCCACCACTAACATTAGTACACACAAACATTTAAAAGTCTAGTGTCATTTATATTCTATATACTGTAACTGAAGTATGATTAGTGTACTATAATAGTTGTCATAATAAACATATCCTGACACATTTAATGCATGTTTTCGATTTCTTTAAAGCCCAATTTTATATATTTACAATCAGTGAACATCCAAGTTTCATTTCACATATTAACTGAAACTCAAATGAGTTAACTTGCACAATAACAGAGGTCATAAAACAATAAATACGCGTATTTACTAAAAAATTTGGGAATATGCATCTTTCTCAACAAAATCAGGAAATAGGTACATATTACTGATTCTGTATATTCACTGTAACATGTTTAAACTGAAATTGAGAGCAGCGAATAAAGAAACAGATAATTAATTGACTTTCTCCAAAGTATAGGTAGAAAAAAGTGCAAAATCCTTTATGCCTAGGTCTAGTTGAAATAAATCACCAAAAATGTCCAGCTGCGACAAATTATATATTACATGTAACAACCTGTAGTGATCTTGGGTAGGCTCTGAGTAGCAACTGTACACGCGTTTCCAGAAACTTCCACACTTTGCGCTCATTCTGTAGAGATACAACCTCGCTGAAATCCCGCAGCTGACTGGTCAGTTTACTTCTCTCACCTGTCAGGTAGGACTCCAGCTCACCTGTAATACAGGTAAGTTTGTAAACATATTAACCAAGTGTACATACTTGATGCAGTGAAATACCCTGGGTGACAAGTCAGTTTATTTCTTTAACCTAATAGAGCTAATACTGTGGTAATACATAACACTTCTGTGTATTTGGATGACTCACTGAATCCCTCTATGGAATAATCAATTTTCTCATGTTGCTGTTAGGTAACAGACTCCATTTCAGTTATCTTGTAATACAAGTAAAGATTTGGGGTTTCAATGGATCCTTAGTCAAAACACCAAAAAAGACTGTTAACTGGCAGACGGAGGAAATATTAACAAACAAGGCCGAAAGGTGTTTCGGTCCCCTAGCGCGAGTGCAAAGCCATCTGAGACACGAGTAGCGCACTAGAATTTATGAAAGACTCAGACGGTCACCCATCCAAGTACTAACGTAGGCCGTTGCCACTTAACTTCAGTGAGCAGACAAATACCCCCCCCCCCAAAAAAAAAAAAAAAAACAAAAAAAAAAAAAAACAATGATTCCTGGAATGTGAGCTCTGTCGAGGCTCATGCTCAAAAATTCATTGTGATTACTGTTGCAAGAAGGGAGTTGTAGTAGTCTAATTGTTACATGTACATATTGCAACTGTATAGCTGTACCTAATATTTCAAATAAAGTAGAGGTGGTATTTCTAGTGGTTATAAAAGGCAGGCAAAACAGAGGAGGAATGTGTTGCTTGTGAAAGCCAGCAAAATCTCTAGCTATGGTTTAGCTACAAAAGAGAATTGGAATTGGGGAGGAAAATGCATCAGTACAGACAAGCTTGCTGACACCTTAGTAAAAGTACAGTAGTAAAGATCCATTAACTATACAGTAAAGGTACAGTAATGTTATGATAACTTCACAAAACAATACAACAGGCACAGACAAATACAGAATGACACAGAATAGAGAGGAAAAGCAGCAGAGGAAGTGTAGAAATGATACAACACCCTGCAGGTATAGGCATATAAATAGATGCTGTGTTTTTAAGGTGGAAACTTTGAACAAAATTTTAATGAAAACTTATAGGGAGGGATGAAACAGTTTGCATGGAGGGATGAAACAGTTTGCATGGAGGGATGAAACAGTTTGCATGAAGGGATGAAACAGTTTGCATGGAGGGATGAAACAGTTTGCATGGAGGGATGAAACAGTTTGCATGGAGGGATGAAACAGTTTGCATGAAGGGATGAAACAGTTTGCATGGAGGGATGAAACAGTTTGCATGGAAACATACAGAACTACATCCCTATTGAATGAAGAGCTACTCTTCAGGAATTGATGAGGTGGTTCTCCAACAATGTCCATATGTAGCCCCTGCTACCTATAGTGTGTGATAGGGGTATTAGCCCACTTTTACCCACACATGTAAATCAGACAACCGACAACTGGAATAACAACTGAGATTCCAGTAAATCAATATAGGTGAAAGAAATGCTCATGTTTGGATTTACAGATTACTGTTCATGTCACTTCTTATCATTGTTCAGGTCACTTTATCACAAACAATTTAGGAGATGGAATTTATACACTGTATGGGTCAAAATTCTGCACTGGAAACTAGAGGTGCGACCGAGCAGTCGACACTCGCCGAGCGAGGCAAATCTCATGAAAATTCGATCCCAATTCTCAGGGTCGAGTGTTTGAGCAAATATAAGAACCGGTTACGCTTTTTAGTTAATAAAACATAAATAACACACCTTACTTACATTAAATTGCATAATCCACAATTTTTAACATAATATTATTGATATTATGTGCTGACAATAACTAATTCCAGCAATTCAAAGCTTTTATCTTTATATTTTTTCGTTTACGGGAGCCGCCATATTTGATGTTGTTGCCTGTTGAGGTGGATACTTAACTTCGCGAGGGCTCGATGTCGAGTCGAATTTTTATCTGCGAGCAAGCGACCCAAATTATTTACACTCGTCACACCCCTACTGGAAACCATCACTCTCGGATAGCAACTATCAACTTTCCCATTTAATGTGATTATAAAGTTGTCCATCAAACTAGAAACACTTACTTTGATCCATGTTAAAGATTCTCAAGTAGGCCAAAGTGTCAGAGTCCACTGGGTCTTCTCCTTTGTACAAACTAAACAGCCTTGACCTGTGAAAAGTACAACACAAAATAGTCACCTCATCAATGTATTCAGCACGACTATAATAGTCACCTCATCAATGTATTCAGCACGACTATAATCTCGTATCAACATATTATAGCTGCAATACCATGTAAGTTGAATGACTTTAGCTTTTGCCTGGCCGTTAGGATCCCAATGATTTGTACAATAATAGCTTTTTTTCACAAAGAGTACAGTTTTTACAGTTCTAGGTTTGACACAGAGACTAATGAAGTAACAGTCTGTCACTGACAATTTTAAATAATCAATTACTTTATAGAAACCCTACTCTTCTGAAATTAATCAATTATCCATGTATTTCTGGCATGTTTGTCATATCTTAAACCATTTTCAAGTGCTCAATTGACACATTTTTTTTACTGACACTTACTGTCATATTCACAGGAAATGCACATTTTTGGTATATACTTAAACTTTTAGCCTATTTAAAACTTCAGAAACAACCAAAATACTGACCATTTTTTAATAACCTTCCCTAGAGATAGTGTTAGATAATTAAATTTTTGCCTTCAAGCTTTACACTCAACATCAGATAAAGTTGTCAATCACATAACAGACTACTAGAAATTTGCTGGTGTTTTTTTATTATTGCAAGAAGATGGTAAACATGTATTAAAACTAGATAAATGCTTTTGCTAACAAAAGCGAAGTGTCCCTGAGAGTTTAAAATACCTTGTGGTTTTAATAAGCATGCTGTAAAGCTAAGAATGCACAAAGCTGTACCATACTGTTACATAAACCAACCCCCTTAGTGATATCATGACAGGGAAAATCCTACAAAGGTCTTCTTTAATTAACATAAACAAGCGTTGTAGACATAGACAAGCTGGAGAAAGTGTTGTACATTGGATGTACAACATTGGATGTAACTTTAGTAAGTTTTGTGTAAATGCTACAAAGCATTTCAGTAACGAGTATCGATAACTTCATATATAATCATGTGTGCAAGTATGTATTGCTATTTAGATTGTCCACAGGGTTTTGCAATAGGTTTTAATACATTGTGAAAGCATAAAAGCAACAATAAAGGCAAAAGCTATTTCATGACCCCAGTTTGACCCATACATGGGGGTCAGGAGGTAAAACTAACCGGCTATTTAGACTGTCCACATATGGTTTCCCAATACCTCTTAATACATTCCGAAGCTATAATAGCAACAATGAAGGAGATATCAGGTAAAAACTCCAAAACAGCTATTTTTTACCCCAGTTTGACCCATAAGGGGAGGGGGGGGGGTCGGGTGGTAAAACTGACCGGCTACTTAGACTCTCCACATATGCTTTCCCAATACTTCTTAATACATTCTCAATCTATAAAAGCAACATTAAAGGAGATATAAGACAAAAACCCGAAATCAGCTATTTTATGACCCCAGTTTGACCCATAAGGGGGGGTCAGGGGGTAAAACTGACCGGCTATTTAGACTCTCCACATATGCTTTCCCAATACCTCTTAATACATTCTGAAGCTATAAAAGCAACAATAAAGGAGATATAAGGCAAAAACTCAAAATCAGCTATTTTATGACCCCAGTTTGACCCATAAGGGGGGGGGGGGCCGTGGGGTAAAACTGACCGGCTATTTAGACTCTCCACATATGGTTTCCTATTACCTCTCAATACATTTTATGGCTCTAAATGCAATACTTAAGAAGATAATAGGGGGGTTGACCTAAATTTAAGGCTCTCAGATTGGAAGGTGTGAGGAAATCACCCATAAATGAGACATTTTTCAAGGGATTGCTCCCAAAATCTAATCAGCTCGCGTTTTCGATAGTATGAACAGGTGTGTCAAAGCATAAGGCTGTGTAGCAAGTAGTTTTTCCTGAACTGTGATAACGGGGAGGTGTACTTAAAAAAATTGTTTTTGATCATGTGACCTTGATAAAGGTCAAATTTAAGCATGCAGAAAAATTTTCCCACGCCTAAGGTATATAAGTGCCAAATATGGTTTGAAACCTTCTAATAATAAGGGAGATATTCAAGGGAGACCATAATGTGGCGGCGGCGGCGGCGAGGAAACTGAGGCGAAAACAAATAAGCGCCCTTTCAGGGACGCTTAATTATAGTCTATATTAATGATACATGCCACAGTAATCAGAAGACAACTATCAAGCATGACCACAACAGTGCTATAAACATCCTACAAGTTTGGCAACCTATTTCAAAAACTGAAAGTTCCCCTGCATGACATCTGTCAGCAAGTGTTTCAACAAACATGGAAATGGTGTCATGCAGAGGAAAGTTTATATTTCTTGAAATATATGGTCAAACTTGCAGATTATTCATATTACTGTTGAAATCATGCTTGCCAGCTGTGTCCTAATGTTGGTGATCCTTACGGTAAGAGTGAGACTCGTGCCAACAGTTCTGCCTTCATACTGTATAACGGGTCATTTTTACTGATACCTGAAAAAACACCACAAACTAGAGATTGCGTCTCAACGCAGTGTATCCCCGGACGGGACATGGTTGAAGCATCACATACAGAGTATTATGTTTGACACAAATATACCCCTGTGGGGAGGGGGCCTAAGTATTTATGGGAGCAACTTGTACTGACACTAAGTAAACAAAATGTTTGCTTTAATGAAAGATACAAATGTAACTAGATGAAGCGCATCAGAGAACCGATGCAAATTGTATCCACCAGCAAGAAAACTTACCAAAGCCAATCAGCCATCACTTAACCTTGACGGAGGAGCCCAAGGTAAAATCTGACCACATCAAAAGATTCGTAGCCCATGATTTCCAATAGGTTGGTGTGACATTGCAAACCTCTAGGAACATGAATAAGTGAGTTATAAGCACTTTTAATTTTGGCTATCGTCATTTGACCTTGAAGGAGGGGCCAAATCTCAAATCTGATCACATCAAAAGATTCCTAGCGCATGATTTCCTATAGGATGGTTTCACATTACAAACCACTAGGACCAAGAAAAAACGATTTATAAGCACCTTAGATTTTGATATCCTCGTTTGACCTCGAAGGAAGGGCCCAAGGTCAAATCTGACCACATCAAAAGATTCCCAGCCCATGATTTCCTATAGGTTGGTTTCACACTGCAAACCTCTAGGACCAATAATAAGTGAGATAAGCACTTTTAAGTTTGGTTATCCTTGTTTGACCTTGAAGGAGGGGTCCAAGGTCAAATCTGACCACATAAAAAGATTCCCGGCCCATGATTTCCTATAAGTTGGTTTACCATCCCAAACCTGTATGACCAATAATAAGTGAGTTATAAGCACTCTTAAGTTTGGCTATCCTCATTTGACTTTGAAGGAGGGGTCCAAAGTCAAATCTGACCATATCAAAAGATTCCCCGCCCATGATTTCCTATAAGTTGGTTTCACATTGCAAACCTCTAGTACCAATAATAAGCGAGTTATGACCACTTTTAGGTTTGGCTATCCTCGTTTGACCTTGAAGGAGGAGCCCAATGTCAAATCAGACCACACCAAAAGATTCCCAGCCCATAATTTCCTATAGGTTGGTTTACCATCCCAAACCTCTAGGACCAATAATAAGGGAGATATAAGCACTTTTCATGACTGACAAAAAACACCCGTGGCGGCCATCTTGTTTTTCAAAATGAGGCCAAAAATATTTCCAGGTAAGGTTTTATGGTTATGAATATATCCTGCAAATTTGAGAAGGCTAGCTATAATATTTTTTTTGTTAGAGCGGTAACAGCCAATAATAAAGGAGGTACATGGTCTCACAGTCTAAGGTACCATTTTGAGTCATTTTAGCAGGCCTAAGGTGACCTTGAAAACAACAGCCAAGGTCAACAAACTGGATGCTAGTACTCCATCATGTACTCAACCTCCAAAGCCATTTTCAATAGTTTCCATGCAATATAGTGAGCAATAAGTGTGAAAATATCTCCGGAAAGGCCAAAAATGGTCTCGGTGAGGTACTTTGGCGGTCTGTTGATTACCTTTAATGAAAAGCTTCAAGGTCAAATTTCTGCATGCTTTCAGAGGACATATGTATGTATTATATATACCAGCCATAGAATGATCTAACTTTCTGTATATGAGAACTTGGCCAAAATGTGAAAAAAGGGCCAAAATGTGACCTTTAAGAGGCCACCAGTGACCTTGAAATTGAAGGTCATGGTCACAAAACAATAGCGTTCTTGGCATTGCCCATATATATCCACATACCAAATTTGAAAGGTCTAACTAAAATATTTTTTAAGTTATCGTGTCCCAAAGGAAATCTCTGCGGCGGCATGACCATACTGAATCCTAAGTATCCCCGACTTTCTTCCGGGGATACAATTAAAGCATATAATATGACGCCATAGCAAGACACTTTAAATGGCCGTTTTAAAATGTTTTCATGTATAATTGGCTCTAAATTAACAAATAGAGTCACTGAAATATTTCATAGTTTACAAAACATAACAATCAAATAATTGTATTCCATTTTTTTATACATTATACTAGCCAATACTGCTGTGGCACTTTCCTACCATGTATCACTTGTACCTGATTTTTCTTTGATGTAGTAATCTTAAAGTCAGAATATAAAAGTTATTGTTGAGAATTTAAGATAAATTTGAACTAGGAGGCTTCCCAGGGATTAGTTACACCCACAAAGAAATTATGGATGAAGTCTGTGAAGAATTTTTTTCAATATTGGCCCTTCAAGTTGTAACCTTAAAGTCACTTGAGAAATAACTGTTGGGAGGTTAAGGTCACCAGATTTCTTCCTAATATTTTACAATCTCTTGGTGGGATATAAAAAGAAATTAAAACAATAACATATATGTATCAAACGGAGCATTTTTCATTTAGACACTTTTTGCACCTTACAAAGGTAATGCCTTATTTGTGTCATTTGTGATTCTCCTTCCTGTTTATTACCTCCGCCAAGTCGGGTATGTTTTCACCTGGGTTTGTTTGTGGGTTTGTGAACAAGATAACTCCAAAACTTATAGACGGCTTTGATGAAATTTTTAGGATATGTCTGAAAAGGTAAAAGGAAAAAATGATTCAATTTTGGGAGTGATCCGGATCACTCTCTGGATATTCTGGATCCATGAAATGTAATTTTTAAAGACAGATAACTCAAAAAGTTATGGACAGATTTTGATGAAATTTTCAGGATATGTCCTAAATGGGACGAGGAACAAGTGATTAGATTTTAGGAGTGATCTGGATCACTGACTGGATCCATGAAAAATATATTTGGAGTGTTCCGGATTGAGCTCCCTAGGCGGAGGTCTGTGCTCTCCGAGTGCTCTTGTTAAGTCTAATTCTTCACTCTCTCCTGGCTTAAATATTTAGTACTTAAAATCAGTGAATACATTTCTGAACAATTAATTTCTGGTACTTGCAAATCAAGTATCTTGAGAGGTTTTCAAAGAAAGAATAAAATATCACGAACCCAGTTTAACATTAACTCGATCACATTCATTCTGCGGGTAAATGAAGCCATTATGGAGCAGAAACTCTGCATTGCTTCTCTGTCCATAGAATATGAAGACCTAAACACAAAAAAATATCACAAACCAAGTAAAGAACTAAAATTCTCCTTTAATAAAAATAAAACCAGCTGTCTTATATTCAGGCAATCATTACAAAACATCACTTTCAAAGTAAGTTAGAAAAATTTACATTTGTCTTAAAGGAGAGATGAAGATCTCTGCCAGTTCACAGTGCTTGCACAATAACGGTTTGTCAAGAGACAATGGCCTGAAACTTTAACATTTTGGGCTGTGGTAGTTTGTGAGAATTGGGGAAAATTTGATATCAACTCATTTTTAACAGGACATCTTACAATGCTGATTCTGATTATGTCACACAACTGGAAAGAACACGAAGAGCCATGTGTTCTTCATTAATGTCAAACAAACAATTTCTTGAAAGTCTCATGTGTTTTTTTACTAACTCCAAAGAGTTTGTTCTGTTTCTCTGACACAGTTAATTTTGAGAAAAATCCTAGTTCAGTCTCTGGTCATAAAAAATACAAGTCTACACCAATGAAGTGGTCATGATGCAAGTAGTCAAGAGGAAAAAGGTTTTTGTTACATTATGTCAATTAACAAAGCAGGCTTATTGCTGGCAGCTATCAAATAAGCCCAATTTTGAGAAACAGGAAAAATGTTGTGGAGTCTTCCTTTTTCATGTTAAAATTAACTTTTTATCAAAGTCTGCAAAAGTTGAGTGTCCTAAAATTTAGTCTTATTGTTTAAATGTTGCCAGAAATGATCATTGTCTAAGATTAATTCTTTGAATATTATAAATATCTAATACCCCATTTACATTACATGTGGTATCGCCCGCGGTGACCTGCGTTTGGTGAAATGTTCGGTGAACTGTAGAGTAGCATGATGAGTATCTGTCTCTTCACTGAAGTTAAGCGGCAATGGGCTACATTAGTACTGGGATTGGTGTCAATTTCAGTGCACTACTTGTGTATCTGATGGCTTTGCAGCTGGTGCTAGTAAACCGAAACCCCTTTTGGCCTTGTTTTCTAAGAAAATGCCTCATATATTTGAAGAAGGTTCTTATGATAGGTTAATAGGTTAATAGATAGGACCAGGATTGTTTGTAGATTGTAGTACAATACGGAAATTTCAATTCGGGATCTTCAACAATAATCTTTCCTATAACTACAAAAATTTAGGAACAATTTATCCAAGAGATTAATTATTTCTATACTTGTACAGCAAACCTAAAGACACAGGAAACATATTAAAACCATCCGATACAAGCTTGTTAGATCTTACAAACTGTTTGTGCAACCCTTGGCTTTATGGAAAGCATTGTTGGCCCTATCCTCTCCATATGTGGTCCGGCAACACCATAGTGTTCCAATTAACCTTATGATATCCCGACAAAATCTTACTCCTCAATGGGGTGACTAAAATGGATGTTACACTGTATTTACAATGACTTCCATACATACTTGCTCTCCTTGAGTGAAGTTTCTCATTGCAAAGCACTTGATGCAGTCTTCTTCCAAGCTAAAGTCAGTAGTCAACTGCAAAGAACACAATCCAAGTATGTTAAATCATTTAGCTTGAATCCCTGAATATATCATATTATGGGCAGCACTTAATTATATGGCTTCAATTTCTACTGCCAAAATCGATTTAAGAGCATAGTGACATATATAATCAATAAACATGATCACAAAAGTACATTGCATCATTTTGGTTTCTCAGAGGTCCATCAAAACATCCAATTATTTGACTAAAGCATCACCTTGACCTATGTAATGCTACATGATAGCTGGAATCTTTATACTTACTTCTCTGTCTAAATGGTGTAATTCGATGTGCTGGAGAAAAATAGCATCAGAGATGCTCATAGCTCACAGGCTTGATAATAGCATTAGACACTATGACATAGAGATACGGTGTAAAAGTAAAAAGATAAGGAGTCTTTCAGAACAGACAGTGTATACTAAGCTATGTAAAGGTATAGGAGAAATAGTACTTACAAAAGAGAAAATATATGACAAGACAAAGCATCAAAACAAGGACAATTTATTGGCAACATGACAGTATTAATTTAAACTCTGCAAAATTGAGCTATTTATTAATTGGAGTATAGCTGTCAATGCGGATAACATAATTTGGTAAAAATAAATACAATAATCAGTTGCAGCAATCTGTAAAATTTCGGCAAGGTCAAAAGTCAAATCAAGGTCACATCATGATGTTGAACACCTACACTCTAAACCAATGTCCCTACCATCCCTATCTGTAAAATTTCGGCAAGGTCAAAAGTCAAATCAAGGTCACTTCATGATGTTGAACACCTACACTCTAAACCAATGTCCCTACCATCCCTACCAAGTATAAACTTCCAACACTTATGGTTTCAGAGATATAGCCCAGACAAGATTTTAAAGATTGGGGTCACTATGGTAAGGTCAAAGGTTTAATCAAGGTCACACCATGATTTTGTCCATCTACACCCCCTAAAAATATCCCCACTGGGTATGAACTTCATAGTTTCTGAGATACAGCGAGATTTTTCTTACCACTCACGCACCTACCAATCAAAATGAAACTATTCAATTAAAACGTAATGTAATATTGTTTTCTCACCTGAATATACCATTTTAGGGTCATATTTGTCTTTTTATTTCGGTTATTTATGCATTGTCAAATGTAGGAACACTTTGGAAACCGTCAGTATATTAAACTATTTATCTAATTCCGACGTTATAAAGTGCTGCATAATGAATATATTATATCATGTGCGTCTCAAATAAATAGAACTACAGTGTTTTTAAAGATTATTTGAAAGATTTACGTCAATTAAAACTGACTTACCAAATGCAAAAAAAAATAAAGATGCAATTCCAAAACTACATTTGAGCAATGATTTAATGCTTTCCTGAGAGGATCATGTGACTAGATTTGTATGGACTGGGTTGTCAAAATGCCGAAAAAATATTTTGAAATGTTGAATAATCCTTCACTTTTAAAAGATATTCTGTCTTTATTATATAAATGTGCTAATATCTTTGTCATCGGATTAGAAAAAAGGTATCCGATTATTGCTCATAATAGACCTAGCAAACGATAGTATCAGAAGTAGCGAGTGTCACGACAGCACTAAGTAGTAATCACTCTACTTTGGTAGTTTGTTGCTTTATGCAGATGTCGTAAGTCTTAGGGTTTTACCTCTTTGTTTTTTTTTGTTGTTTTGAGTGATGAAGACTGGGTTAAGGATGTTTACAGGCACTCACCTCTCCATTTGAGTGGTTTGCCATGTCATACAGAGGGATGAAGGCTGTCAGCATTTGTTCTCCATTCACACTTGGAACCTTGTTCTGTCTAGTCATCACAGTGGACACCGCCCACCTACAACAAAACTAGTGGCTAGTAAAACAGGACAAGGCACTTCAAACTTTGCATAAGTATGGTGCGTAAAGTTTACCAAATTCAATCAATTCAACTGTATCATACATAGCCCATTTAAACAAAGAGTGTGCACTAACTAACTGTATGAACAAACATGCTCCACACATCTGACCCCAATCTAAAAGTTTATCTGCCATTAGCCATAACTAGAACCAAATCCTGTGGACATT
Source organism: Sabellastarte sp. h YS-2021 (assembly GCA_964017235.1). Taxonomy (NCBI): domain Eukaryota; kingdom Metazoa; phylum Annelida; class Polychaeta; order Sabellida; family Sabellidae; genus Sabellastarte; species Sabellastarte sp. h YS-2021. The sequence goes on from OZ024928.1 coordinate 23,577,221, forward strand.
GTAGGCACAAATTGGACTTATAGCTCCTGATCTATGGGTAAAGAGGGGAATTTTATGGCCAAAAAACAGGTAGCTTTCCAAGCAAGTTCATGATTCAGTGAGTTTACAATAACTGTGTGATTGAAAAAATGAATTTACAAAACTTATTAAGTTCTATACAATCCCTATGACAGACTTTAGATAAGAAAAATGGCTTTATGAATGTTCATGAATGCTAGATCTGATAAGGTTAGCAGAAAGTTTACGACAAATTCAATAGTTTGAATTTGTGTGGGGTCACACATGATTCACTCCATAACATTCCCAAAGTTTAGAAACTGGTGCTGAACATTAAGATCATGCTTTACATATCTTCCAAATGAAAAGACAGACCTATGTATGCTATGGCTAATTTTCAGGATCACAACTGAATTGTATGGTGTGGATTGGCATAGTGGAACAGCCAACTTAAGACCTCTTCACACTAAACTAATCTGATACATATGCTCAGACAAGCATATACTGGATATCAGCTGGAATGATGGATAGAGTGGGGCATAATATATACGGCTGTTAACTTAAGTGGACAGACATGTCTGAAAAGGAATTAAACTATCGTATACAATACATAAGGCCATCATCTGTCATGCTAAAAAATTTGTGACTTGATCCCTTGCATATTGTGTATGATACCTGTAGGTTATTCAAAAATTATGCAGATAAATTTGAGTTTCAAATAATCAGTTACAATCAACCAGCTTCAACTCTGCAACTTTGAAATTCTTTTAAATTAATATCTTGCATATTTTTTTCTACACCTCTTATACAAATAATCTCATTTATGAAGTATGGAAAGATCTGACATGTCCAATAAGACCACGGCCTTCGGCCCAGGTGGGAGATAAAAATATGATAGAACATGCAAAATTATCATTGAACTCTTATACGGATGCATGACCATGCTATGAATGATTTAAATATTAGGTTAAAGTAGGTAACCAATATACAAATGCCTGTTTGAACAAACAATTTAAAGAAATTGGTTGACAAATGAAAGGCATTGCTGACGATGGTCAGTGATGTCATGATGTCCACTAAAGATGACACCATTAATGATGTCATCCTGACATCACAAGTCCAATGATGATGAATAATGATGGAAGTGAAGGCACGGTTTCAGTAGAGGGAAAAAAAAAGTCCTGTAATAAGTTCATTGATTACAATTAATCACTGAATTCAGTTTGGTGGGAATTGTTCCTCTTCCCAAAATAACTGGCAGAAATAATGAAATCAAGTTTCAGAAAAGAAAGTTTAACTTTGTCGAAGGGTGACAATTTCAAACAGCAGAACTCAAAATTTTTACATTTAAATTGTTGTGTATAGGTTAGTGATGTTTTTTGATAGACAAATGGGAGCAATTTTACTTTACCAGTACGAGTTCCACCATATTGGGTAATTACAAGAAACTTTCAAGGAAATTTAAAATTAAATTAACAGAGTTATTATAGGGGGCAAGCCCCCAACCCTCATAAATAATATGGATGTGTATTTGAAACAAAAAAAAAAGATTAAATTGTTAAAATATAGAATTTATATCATTGTCCAAATCTCGTACCGGTAAAGTAAAAACTACCCGACAAATAGACTGACATTAGTGTAATATCAACTGTAACACAAACATCATACGTGAAGTCAACCCATATTATAGAAATATTGCAGTTTTTAACATTTGTAGTTCCTTTATCTATGCAATAAAACCAAATCTGAATAATTTTTTAAAGTTTGGGTTTTGTCCACTATTAAAGTACAACAAACATTCCTTTTTTTTATTTCCTCATAAAAATTTTTTCTGGGCTTGATACGGGTTCAGTATGGATGGACAGTGTATCAATGGTTCTAAATTGTGAAAATGCCTTTAAGATCCAGACTGCTCTACAACAAATGTCTACATTTATTATTCATGCTGTCTAATGAAGTAGCTGCCGGTCACACAATGTGTAAGTAATGGGATCCTGTCACCAAGTGATGTCAAATCATTGCTTCACTTACCCACGACAGGCCCTCTGCTAAAATGCCTAAAATCTGGCCATAATGAGCAAATTCAATCACTCGAAAACACACTGTCACTTTAATGTTCAGTCTGATTCTTACCCCTGACAAAAATTGGTCTATTTTTTTCTATAAAAGTGCATTATATCACTGATCCTCCTTCTTTTTATGGTTTTTTTTCTGAACCTAAGGATCTGATAAGTTGGTGAGCGTAAAAATAGTTTTCTTTAGTACACTTACAAATAGATGGATCTACCAGCATTTAAAAAAAATTGCAAACAAATCTTTCTTGGTAACTACGCTATGAGAATGTCTCATTGCAATCAATGTAAATCAAACATAAGTACATAGTTATAGGAAATGTCAGGCTATTTATACACTACTGTGGGATCACCATTTTAAGTGATCATTATCATACCAACCATATATCAAGGGGCAAATACATTGATCAAAGGAACACAAATTGAAACACTAGCCTATGTATATAGTATACTCTTTATAACAAGAACCTACAATATACAAGGGATTTGATTCTAGTTACAGCTAACCTCTACTTACACCTGCAAAAATAAAATATTTTTAAGCGTGAACTCTTGTGAGGCTTGCACTTCTAAATACCAGACTCAGAATAATATTGAAAAGACCATCATTCAGATTAAGGTTGTTAATCTTCTGCAACAACTACATTTAAGATATATGTCACAGTGGAAACTCCAATCCAGTGCCATTTCTAATTCCCCTAGTGCTAGTTCCAATTGGAACTGCCACTAGTGCTACTTCCAATTGGAACTACCACTAGTGCCATTTCTAATTCCCCCAGTGGTAGTTCCAATTGGAACTACCACTAGTGCTACTTCTAATTGTTGTTTATCAGCAAATGATTAGAAATGGCACTAGTGCTAGTTCCAATTAGAAGTTCCAATTGGAACTACCACTAGGGGAATTAGAAATGGCACTGGATTGGAGTTTCCACTGTGACATATACATGTATTAGATACACAGATTCTCCGAGCTTCCAGCTTGATGTTACAACTGTTGATTGTCAGGGTAACAACAGTCTACACTCTCAGACTGTGCTGTATATATTGAGGCAGTTAACATGGTGAACCTCAGGATCTGGGTTCGATCCCATGTACAGGAAAAAATATAGGATGGCATGGATGACCACTTAAAAAGACAATCTTCTGTCATTGGATTTTATCCCTTGTGGCAGATTAAAGAACTCGGGGACTTTGATAAATGGTCATTCCTGAGTCCCAGTCCTTAAGTCAGGTTAATGTCAGTCAATATAGCTTGGGCTATATTTATGTAGTCAGGACTCAGGAGAGGTTAAATAGCCCTTTGAGTTCTGCAATAAGGAGATATTATGTGGTGTATATAAATTGCACAGTGCTATCAGGGGAGACCAGCCACCTAAAGACCATCACAAAAATCACAAATATCTTGAGAATATACCACAAATTAAGGAAATATTACTGCTGAAAATAAGATTTCTCAACCTACTATTGTATTCTTTTGTTGATTTAGACCACTATATTTTCACTATCTTGCTGCCAAAAGCAAGTGGGACAGTATCTCATTCAAGAATTAAGGAATCTAAATTCTCCCTGTAAAAACATATACAGAAATGATGACACTTTGTTCCCAAAGGTATATCAGTACATTATCAGTGTGTACCAAACTAACAACATACTATCTGAGGGAAATAAATATTACCTTGACATGATAGGTTGATGGGACAAAATATTGAATAAATGTTTTCTCGCAAAATTTTATTACCTTTCTGTACAGCTGTCCCTCGCCCTAAAACCCTCAAAAGAAAACTACCTATTATGCAACAAAATAAGAATAAAAAAATAGGTGGTCCTTTCAAAGGAGGCTTAATTGGCATTATTTGAATTACACAACTTCTGCTGAAGAAGGAAAAGCCAGAACCTACTTGAGTCTTTCCTCTGCAGAAAATAATCTGGATATTTCAGGCATTTGCTGTAAATCGTGTGACCTGACCAGAATTTTATTCAAAAGTTGATGGTTAAATGGTTGATGGTTTAACATAAATTTGTTTTATGTCAATATTCTCGTAATAGAGAAACAGAGTTTAGTGGTACAAGAACACAGAAACTCACACATTTTTGTCAAATGACATGCTACAATAAACATCCTAGATACTGCTGTGAACACAGAAGTGTATACATTATTTGAGTTTGAAACATGACAAGTAATACCTTGGCCAAAACAACAACAAAAAATAATACCTCAGCAGGTTTGTTTATTCTTCTACATAACAGATCTAACAAAACTAAAAGTGAATATTCAACATGATCTTCCACTGGGGAACAGAAAGTGTTTGGTTCAAATTAATGCAAATGTGATGTAGTATTGGCAAATATATATACTTCAAACAATGAGGAAGTCCATCACAGAATGGACAGGATAAATTCTCTCAGAAAACTGGGCTTTATCTGCCAAATAATGCAAGGTTACAGACGTATACTGCAATTATGCTAAGTGAATCATATCCTTTATGTTGCAGTTAGGAAGCCATTTAGAAGATGTAATTTCATGTCTTTTTAACAAGGTCTTTAGTGTAAGGCGATACTAGTCAGGTTTCTAAACCCCATGGAACAATAAAGAGGACGACTCACATCATGTTAAAGGCCACTGTTATTAATACTGCTTCCATCTAATGATACACGATTCTAAGGAGTATAAATTTGCCAATGAAAACAAGCCTAATGAACATATAGAGTATGAAATATAGAATTCACCACAGTTGGTGAAATATTTACCAATGGGAGACATCTTTTAAAAGTAAGACCAAATAATAAAACTTTTTTCGTAATTTTGCATAAGAGGAGGTCAGAGGCTAGCCTTGCTAAAGGCTCAGGTTGTGATTAGTTTACATTTAAATTTATAAAGTTTATATAATGTACTCTTACAAGTCTGGTTTTTACATCAGCATACTGCTAAGGTATCTATGTCCGATGAGCAAATATCTTCTTACATGTACCAGTGCTTTCTGAATACCAAGTATCTGTGTAAATGTTTGAAAAAAGAAACAATATAAATTGTACCCTTAAGCAAGACTAACTAAAGGCCAAATACAGTATACAGTCACAAAATAGCATCAGAGATGCCCGTGTCCCAAAGCCCTGGGGAAATAATGTTGGACATGATGAAAAATACACAGATAAGCAGTCTTTCACAACATGCAGTGTAAGTTATGTAAACATACATGAGAAATAAAACTAAACAAAAAGCAAATGCAAAGACACAAACAAGACAATTTAATAGCAAGATGACAGCATAAACTTCTAAACTAAAAGTTATGAATCTGCAAAATTTATTAATTGGTTTACTTATCAATTGAAGTCGAGCTTTTGATAGAGATAAAAAAATTAGGTAAAGTACATATTACAATAGTTGGTTCCAGCAATCAATATACTTTTGTGATAACAGAAATATGTCTCAAATATGGCAGTGGAAAATATTCTAACATAACCAAGGTCAAAGGTCAAAACAAAGGTCACACCACAGTGTTGCATACATACAACTTCCCACAATATTGATAAAGTTTTAACTTCCTTTACGATTTTCAAGATATAGCCAATGCAAGATTTCAAAGGTCACGGTCACTAAAGCAAGGTCAAAGGCCAAGTCAAGGTCACTGCATTAGAGTGCACAGTTACACCCCCAACCAATGCATCTGCCATGTCTAAAGTTCCTACCACTTACAGTTTCCAAGAAAGAGCGTAGAAAAGATTTTGAAGGTCAGGGTCTGGACAGCAAGGTTAAAGGCCATGTGAAGGACATACCATGACACTATATACCTACACCCCCAACCAATGTCCTAACTAAGTATGAACTCCCTACACCTCACAATTACTGATATATATTCTGGACCAGATTTATCTGCCCAGCCAGACGCCAATGGTGAAAACTAGGAAGCTGTTGAACTCACAACAACGGCAAGTCATTACCATTGTCTTGCTACCACAACCTGCTACCACATAACACAAACATACATCAGGTACTTTGAATCTGCAGACGCAGACTCTTATATGATGTTTCACAATATTTTATAAATAGAAATGCTGACTGAAGATCAAATATTTTCAAAGTCATGGACTTTATAATACAGCTCATTAATATTCATGTGAGGCCATGAAATTCAATGGTGTTTTCTAACAATATTCTAGTAATAGAAATAAATGTTTTTCTGTTTATTCTATGTAATGAAATAAAATTTTTATTGTTTATGCATGGCATACCAATATTTCCTGGTATTTTGCCACATCCACCACTATTCATTAAAACCTGATGGCTAAAATAATTTATCTGTAGCCAGATGTGGTAGCAAGTTACTGGTAGCAAGATAAAAGTTGCAAATGTGTAAAGAATTTCAGACAAATTATGGCAATAGAAGGTGGATTTCCTCGCTGGCTAAAATTCTCATACTGTGACAAAATTATACATTTTTTTCATTCTATAGCTGAACTACTGTAAGTCACACATCAATGTACAATATCAAGAGTGATTCTATTTAATGAGATATTCCACATAAAAAGGTGAATTTAAATGGATAAAGCTCTGTCAGGATTTAAGAATTCAACTTAACAAAGTTCCATTAGATTCTACTTGTAGATTTTTTTCTAGTTATACATTACACAATCACTAGCGGTATTTGCAATGGTCTATAATCCTCACTCTACGTGTGTTTTCTCAGAAGCCCATCCCCCTTTTCTTAGAAAAAACCTATAATAAATGTCACGAGGCAGGCCTGATGAAATGGGTGCATTGTTTTAGCAAGACTTCCGCTCCATTCACAGAGTGAGTGTAAATGGAAAGTCACCATACAAGGTTTTCAGCCTGTGGATCAAACAGGGACAGTTCCATTAGTATGGCTGCAGAATATTGGGTCGCTATTCATATCCGTTTTGGTATATCACGGCACTTAATGTGCTGACTGACTTATATAGTTATAATAGTGAAATCATGATCAGCAAATATCTGGTTTTCTTACTTTGGAAAATGGATACACAGAACATATACTAATTGGATTACAATTTCTGTTCTTGTAAGTAAGTTAGCAAAGTGTGATTTTAATTTGTTGCTTTATTTTTAATTACCTGTCATGCTGCTTCAATTTAGCAGTAGTTTCAACTATCTTAAGTGTTCTAGCCAGTCATTTGCAATAGAGACATTGTTTCCTGAAAAGCTGATTTACTCTGGTCTTATCATTTTTTTCTTTCTTTCACATGCATGTAAAGATATCCTTTTGATGAAATTTTAAGAAAAAACATATAAGAAAAAATTTGCAAAAGTCTATGACATGTTTATCAACTTACTGTTCTAAATAGAGTAAAATTATGAAACAACAACTTCTTCTTTGTTAGTAAAATATTTTTCTTGACTCACACTGGCAAAGAAAGTTATACACATTTTTTATCAGCTCTTTGGCAACTGAGAATATATCCCATACACTGATAAAGTCTCTTTGCAAACCATATATTTCCAGAAGCAAAATATAAATTGCTAAAATAACATTTCTGTATCTCCCACAGTATTTGTGTAATATTTTAAAATATTAAAAAGTAATCCATGACATAGTTAATTAAGTCTTTAAAAATGATTTTTGATTTTTTTTTATCTTGGTTTTCAAACCAGGGTGACTTTGATTGAGTAAAAAAGGGCAAATTTTAGCGATATCTAACTGATACAAATGATAAATGGAACAGTTATACCCCATTCACGTTACAGGTGGTATCACCCACAGTAACCCGTGTTTGGTGAAACATCCCTGTCCTTGGTCCATATATGATCTTGCGAGTCAGTGGTAAACTGTCCATTACCTTAAGCATCCTGCTGATATTTTAAAATATTTGAATTTTCCACCTCTGAATTTGGTAACATGAGCATGTACAGACAATTCCGATCATGTGCATATCAATTTCTTACTGCACTAACACTGTGGTCCACAGTGTATATAAGGTTGTGATTCGGTCATCTTTCAGTATAATATCTATCTGCCACTGTGGCCTAGCAGGTAACACACTTGTCTAGGAACTCAGAGGACGTGGGTTCAAACCCAGGTATAGGCAGATACATAGTGGCTCGGATGACCACTTAAAATGGCGGTCCTCTGTCATTGGGTCCTATCCCCAGTGGGGTGACCTGGGGGTAGTTCAGCCACCAAGAAAAACTTCAAACTGTGGGACGTACCGCCTGTAGTGTGAATGCGGCAAAAGATTCTATCAGTATTTAATATTCAATCAGTTGATCTGCAGCTTAGTACTAGAGTAAGAAATCTAAAATTCGCCACCTCTAAAACCTTAGTTAATTTTATGAAGAAAATGATGTTTTGTCTAAAAATTGGTATTTTTCAGTTCAAAAAGCCTTAATTTATTATACATTCAACAAATCTCACCACAATTCATTTATTTTATTAGTATTTTCACATGTGGCGAATTTCAGATGTGTGACGAATTTTAGATTTCTTACTCTACCCTTTTGTAAAAATACAGAGAAATTTGTTACACTTTTTGTGCTTGGAGTAGGCTGTTGTTTTTAGGTTAACCATAAAAGGCATTTATGAAACAATATTTCTCTGTTTTTGTATAAACTGAAGCATCATAATCATCAACACATTTTAACAAACGCCAATTCAACTTGTATTTATAAAGAATCTAATTTTTCTAGTTTTGAAAGTAACTTTGACACTGAATAGCTCCTTGATTTAAAATCATTTCCATATAGTCATTATTTTTCAATGTAATAAGGAATAATTTTTAAAGTAATCACCGGAGTGGTTAGTTCAAAGTTGTTTCTCTAAAATAATATAGAATTATTCTTTGACCAAATGCCTGTCACTCCACAGCGATCTGGTCAAATACAATATACTCAAATATGGGTCCTCTTTACACTCAACAAAATGGTAAAAAGTTTTTTCCAAATTGGACCGTATATAAGGAAATTCTAACCATTTTAATTGAAGGATTCTGTTGTATTGCCAATGATACTTACCCATACTGTAAAAGTCAGAGAATGCTTCACAATATTAATTTTCACCTTTATATTACATCGGTCAGGTGATTATTGGCCTTCAGTAAAGCGATTGTGAATAGCGCCTGGGATCAAGAGCTGCTTGTTTTTCCTCACCTGTATTTGGGATAATTCACTCATGAAAATCCTTTTCATAATACTCACATCACTGAGTCAAAATATATAACATGTACATTTATTACAAATGTACTGGTGTCTGTTATTGTCATTATTACTTACATAACAGAATAATCTCATGGCATTGCCACACCATCGCCATTATCACCTATTCATGCTTTTTTTGTACAAAAAAAGTTCTTTCTGCAATAAGATTTAAAATAATGTTTTATAATTTCGTCGAACTGCTTCTATAAAATATTGTTCAAGAAACATTTCACTGCATATTGAATGTCTTATTTTAAAAAAAACTCTTACTCTCATTTTACAGGTTTCCACAGTATCAACCACTGGATGAAACTCACTTCTCATCATAAACAAAGACCTTTTCTCTTCAACCTTGTTTAACTGATTCTCAAGTGCCTCCTTACCAGGATGTCCAGATGAAACACTAGATGTCAATGAAGGATGGCATTCGGAGAATAAGCACAACTTACTACTTACAAGAGGATTTACTCAACATTACCACCCTGTGTAAACATGTTCAGTTATCAATAATTTATAATGCCTTTCATAAAGGAAAGCGTTAATTGTGTTTTGGTCACACAGATCTCCACATCTTTCAAACAGAAATAAATTGCAAATATGGAAATATACAAAGTACTAGTAATCTTCGGCCTGGTTTTTATAACGATTCCAGAGCCAACAACCAGCAAAGATGTTGAAAATGTGACGCAACAGACGGCCCTTCAATATAAACCTAGCATGGACTTGAACCCTCCACACCAATTGGATACATCCGAAGTTGTTCGAATGGCCACAGAGAGAAATATGGAAGTCAATGTCACAACACTTGGCTTTACTACAGCTTCTACTGAGCAAGAGGCACACACTAGTACATCAGATGTGACTAACAATTCCAGTGAGATCTGGACAGAATTGGTATTCATGGCAACAGAAAACAGTTTATCTGTCACTCAGGATAAACCTGGTGAAGAAACTCAAGAGAAAATAGAGGCTGCAGAATCACTGAAAGAAGCCGATAGATTAACTGTAATGTCAGTGTCAAGGTCTATTACTTCAAGTATTAATGAAACCTCAACTCTGTCAAGTAGGGTCACGACTGTCTTAAACATCATCGGCAAAGCTGTGATTAGAAATGATACTCTGAAGGTTACAAATGAGCTAGCAGACAGTCGTACAAAAGAGAAGACTGGTCCAAAAACTACACCATTACCAAAACACCATGACACCAAATTTATCAGAAAATTATCCAATTTGGCCAGTTTTACCACAATGGACTTAAGTATTACAACTCTTAATAATAAGGTGGAGAATAAGGTAAAGGAGCCTGAAACTGATGGTGGGAATAGCCTGGATGATTCACCAAACAACAGTGGTATAACTCTGTCACCCCTGGTTAAATTACTCCATACAAATCATGCAGATAATACAACTTTGTCCAGTGAAATTACAGGTGAATTAAACATTACAACAAAGGATACTATGCCAAGGGTTTTATGGGCTATTGAAGCACAGAACAACACTAGAAGTGAAAATAGATCCATCAATGAAGCATATGTATTACCCGAAAACATCGGACCACCTGTCAAGGCAAGGTTGGGTGGTATAATAAAACAGCTCTACTCTACCACAGAGCCATTTACACAGGGAAAAAAGAATGGCAATCACAGCCCTGTTATATATGCAAAGGACGGGGGCAAACAAATGAGTTCCACAACAGGGCAAAGCAATCTTTCCCGCTTAAACCATTTCAATGTTAATGAGACAGGAGTAAATCAATTAGTGAAACTAGTTCTGCTCTCTCCAGAGAAGGAGACTAAATGGGAGGTGATGGAGGCAGGCAGAAACCACTCAGAGAAGGCTCCCATCGTCAATATGGCTTCACTGAAGGCCTCGATAGTACAGGAGTGGGCTGCGGCAGTGGACTGGGAGGAAGAAGCGAATGCCATGGGTTTGCACCTATCATCTAACCAACTGGGAAAGAAAGGAGGCACTCCCCTGCACATGATCGTGCTTCTGGGTATTGTCACCCTGGTTATCTTCTCACTGGTCACTCTCAGTGTACTGTGGAGAACCCGGGATTACCGGCAAGTCACTAGAAACCTGCTCCCATTAACACACTATGACAGGACCCGCAGATATTGAGATAACAGTGAAATCCTGCCACTAAGGTCCTCATATATGTACAAACCTCTGTTCTCAGTGCACTGGAAGACAGGGACTGCCAACAAGTCTTAAGAAACTGGAGCACCAGACTCTGTGTATCCTAATTTTTCAAAACTGAATATTCTTTTTAAATAACAACTAATATCTTGTGTCTAACATCTGGTCACCAACCATTTCTACAAATTAATAAAAATGTCTGAAACTATAACTTTCTACAGTTTTATCAAGTGAACCCATACACATTTTTGGGCTGAAACAAACCCATGCAAGGTAAAAAGTATCTGGTATTTCATCACATTCCTGGCCTTTTGTAAAATTTAATATTTTTTAAATTTGTCCAATTTTATGTTTTTTAAATACCCCCAATATTAGAACCAACACCTGTCTTTGCAAGTTTATAACTGGTCCTAATTCAAACAAATGTTTACAGCACTTAATCTTCACTCAAGAGAAGACTTGTAACAGCTAAAACAATATTAAATCTCAAAGCTCGGGGACAGAAAGAACAACACAAAGGGAACGCAGGATAAACTAAGAGGCTATGGTGGATAAGACATTAAGTCCTAAACAAGAGGAGAGTGCCCGTGAACGGGCACTGTGTCAGCTGACTGAATGTTTTGATTTATGATGGTGATAATGAGAGGAAAGCATAATTATCAGGGAAAGGGCTGTACAGAAATACAGTAAATGGTAACTGGACAGCATGTTCGAAAGATATTCCGAAGCTGACAGAAGAAAAGGACAAAAAAGTTGTGCCCTGCAAATGGTATTATGAAATAAAGTAACAAGGTAATTGTTTAAGTGTAAAAAGTAGGTTAAAAATATTTAAAGAAATACTATAAATGCAATATCCTCGTTCGACCATGAAGGGGTCCAAAGGTCAAATCTGACCATACCAAAAGATTCCCAGCCAAAGAATTTAGGATGGTTTACCATCCCAAACCTCTCGGACCAATAATAAGTGAGTCATAGGCACTTTTTAAGTTTGGCTCTCCTTGTTTGACCTTGAAGGAGGGGGTCCAAGGTCAAATCCGACCACACAAAAAAATTCCCAGCCCATGATTTCCTGTAGCTTGTGTACCATCCCAAACTTGTAGGACCAATAATAAGCGAGTTCTAAGCAATTGTAAGTTTGGCTATCCTCAATTGACCTTGAAGGAGGGGGGTCCCAGGTCAAATCTGACCACACCGAAAGAATCCCAGCCCATGATTTCCTATATGTTGGTTTACCATCCCAAACCTCCAAGACCAATAATACGCGAGTTATAAGCACTTTAAGTTTGGCTATCTTCGTTTGACCTGGAAGGAGGGGTCTAAGGTCAAATCCGACCACACCAAAAGATTCCCAGCCCATGATTTTCTATAGGTTGGTTTTCCATTCGAAACCTCTAGGACCAATAATAAGTGAGTTATAAGCACTTTTAAGTTTGGCTGTCCTCATTTGACCTTGAAGGAGGGGTCCAAGGTGAAATCCGACCACACCAAAAAAATTTCCAGCTCATGATTTTCTATAGGTTGGTTTTCATTCCAACCTCTAGGACCAATAATAAGCGAGTTATAAGCACTTTTATGTTTGGCTATCCTCATTGGACCTTGAAGGAGGGTTCCAAGGTCAAATCGCTGGCTGTTGAACGGGACGTAAACCCCCCCCCCAACTTTGACTTTGACCAAGGTCAAATCGGACCATATTAACAGATTCCCAGCCCATGATTTCCTACAGGGTGGATACAATGATTTACTCAACAGTGAGAACCTGAAAGAAGCTATTGCTCAGCTATGCCATGACATAGAGGTCTGCAATTTCACTATGTTATAGCTGACCAAAACGTCTGTGAATAACATATTTAACAAAATACTCTAAATGTAATAATTTTCAAGTTACAACTGATTTACTCAAGAGTGAGAACCTCAAAGTAACTATTACTCAGCTATGCAATGAGCTACACGTCTGAATTTTTGCTCTGTTATAGCTGCCCTAAAAGTAGGTGAACAACATATTTAAGCAAAATACTGTAAATGCAATAATTTTCAAGTTACAACTGATTTACTCAATAGTGAGAACCTGAAAATAGCTATTGCTCAGCTATGCCATGAGCTATAGGTCTGTAATTTCACAATGTTATAGCTAACCCAAAAGTAGGTGAACAATATATTTTAACAAAATACTCCAAATGCAATATTTTTCAAGTTATAGCTGATTTACTCAACAGTCAGTGCCTGAGAATAGCTATTGCTCAGTTGTGCCATGAGCTACAGGTCTGTAATTTCACTATGTTACAGCTGACCCAAAAGTAGCTGAATAACATATTTGCACAAATTTCTGTAAAGGCAATAGTTTTCCAATTACAACTGATTTACTCAACAGTGAGAACTTCAAAGTAGCTATTACTCAGCTATGCAATGAGCCACAGGTCTGGAACTTCACTATGTTGTAGCTGACCCCAAAATAGGTGAATAGCATATTGCAACAAAATACTCTAAATGCAATAGTTTTCAAGTTATAAGTGATTTACTCAACAGTGATAACCTAAAAGTAGCTATTACTCAACTATGCCATGAGCTACAGGTCTGAAATTTTACTATGTTATAGCTGACCCAAAAGTAGCTGAATGACATATTTATACTAAATTCTTTAAATGCAATAGTTTTCAAATTACAAGTGATTTACTCAACATTGAGAACTTCAAAGTAGCTATTACTCAGCCATGCAATGAGTCACAGGTCTGGAACTTCACTATGTTATAGCTGACCCCAAAATAGGTGAATAACATATTGAAACAAAATACTCTAAATGCAATAATTTCCAAGTTATAAGCGATTTACTCAACAGTGATAACCTAAAAGTAGCTATTACTCAGCTATGCCATGAGCTACAGGTCTGAAATTTTACTATGTTATAGCTGACCCAAAAGTAGGTGAACAACATATTTAAGCAAAATACTGTAAATGCAATAGTTTTCAAGTTACAACTGATTTACTCAATAGTGATGACCTAAAAGTAGCTATTACTCAGCTATGCCATGAGCTACAGGTCCGAAATTTTACTATGTTATAGCTGACCCAAAAGTAGCTGAATAACATATTTATACTAAATTTTCTAAATGAAATAGTTTTGCAATTACAACTGATTTACTCAATAGTGAGAACCTCAAAGTAGTTATTACTCAGCTATGCAATGAGCTACAGGTCTGAAATTTTACTATGTTATAGCTGACCCAAAAGTAGGTGAACAACATATTTAAGCAAAATACTGTAAATGCAATAGTTTTCAAGTTACAACTGATTTACTCAATAGTGATGACCTAAAAGTAGCTATTACTCAGCTATGCCATGAGCTACAGGTCTGAAATTTTACTATGTTATAGCTGACCCAAAAGTAGCTGAATAACATATTTATACTAAATTCTCTAAATGCAATTGTTTTGCAATTACAACTGATTTACTCAATAGTGAGAACCTAAAAGTAGCTATTACTCAGCTATGCCATGAGCTACAGGTCTGAAATTTTACTATGTTATAGCTGACCCAAAAGTAGCTGAATAACATATTTATACTAAATTCTCTAAATGCAATAGTTTTGCAATTACAACTGATTTACTCAATAGTGAGAACCTAAAAGTAGCTATTACTCAGCTATGCCATGAGCTACAGGTCTGAAATTTTACTATGTTATAGCTGACCCAAAAGTAGCTGAATAACATATTTATACGAAATTCTCTAAATGCAATAGTTTTCCAATTACAACTGATTTACTCAACAGTGAGAACTTCAAAGTAGCTATTACTCAGCTATGCAATGAGCCACAGATCTGAAACTTCACTATGTTATAGCTGATCCCAAAATAGGTGAATAACATATGAAACAAAATACTCTAAATGCAATAGTTTTCAAGTTATAAGTGATTTACTCAACAGTGATAACCTAAAAGTAGCTATTACTCAGCTATGCCATGAGCTACAGGTCTAAAATTTTACTATGTTATAGCTGACCCAAAAGTAGCTGAATAACATATTTATACGAAATTCTCTAAATGCAATAGTTTTTAAGTTACAAGTGATTCTACTCATGATGGAAGTTACTGAAAAGCCCAAAAGTAGCTATTACTCACTTAGCTATTGAGACAGACACCCAACTTACTCACCATATTGTAGCTATGAAAAAAGTAGCTGAATAACATATTTTAACAAAATGCTCTAAATGCAACACTTTTCAAGTTATAAGTGATTTACTCAACAGTGATAACCTAAAAGTAGCTATTACTCAGCTATGCCATGAGCTACAGGTCTGAAATTTTACTATGTTATAGCTGACCCAAAAGTAGCTGAATAACATATTTATACGAAATTCTCTAAATGCAATAGTTTTCAAGTTATAAGCGATTTACTCAACAGTGATAACCTAAAAGTAGCTATTACTCAGCTATGCCATGAGCTACAGGTCTGAAATTTCACTATGTTATAGCTGGCCCAAAAGTAGCTGAATAACATATTTATACGAAATTCTCTAAATGCAATAGTTTTTAAGTTACAAGTGATTTTACTCATAATGGAAGTTACTGAAAAGCCCAAAAGTAGCTATTACTCACTTAGCTATTGAGACAGACACCCAACTTACTCACCATATTGTAGCTATGAAAAAAGTAGCTGAACAACATATTTTCACAAAATGCTGTAAATGCAAGACTTTTGAAGTTATAAGTGATTTAGTGCATGATTTCATGAATTTTAATGCATTAAAAATTATGAAAAAAATTTATTAAAAAAAAAGTAAGACAGATCCAGGTCTCATACTCACACAAGAGAATCTACCTCTGGCCTAGTACATATATGCAAGATATGAGAGAAATCCCTGCAATAGTCACTGAGAAAATTGTGATAAAAAGTTGAAATTTTCACACTTTTGGTGGGGGTACCCCCCTTGTAATGTCTCTAGCAAACAGACGAACAGACAGATTTGCATGCCTTGAACAATTTTTCATCCTCGATAGATAAGGTATCTTTTAAAAAAAACAGCATGTCTCTAGGCCTTGTAGTTTTGGAGAAGAAGTTGTTCACGCGGACGCGGACGCCCACGCCGCAGAGTGATGACATAATGTCAGCTGACTGACAAGTCAGCTGACATAAAAAGTATACGAAAAACCAGGTTTTCATAGATAACCTTTGTAGAAACATCAGGACTTGCAAAAAGTAAGGAGACTATTATATGCATTACAACATCCTGGGCTATATTCACCCCTCCCCCACCCCCTCAAAAAATGGTTCATATTTGCAAAACCTTCTTGCCTGTACACGCCAATAATGAGACAATGACAAAGACAAATGGTATGACATACCTCCAATGCTTTGGAAATAGCTTTGCCTTTGATGCTCCTAAGATTTGGAATGGCTTCCTGACATCTATTGCACCTTCAGGAAAAAGCTCAGAATTTACCTGTTTATAAAAGCCTATCTGCCATAGTACTATAACAGTCCACATTAGATTAGATCCATATGTACCAAAAAAGTTACGAGATGATAGGAAATGATTTTTATCTCAAAACATTCTTCATCTTTTGTCAAATCGGTAGGTTCATCAACAAATAGGAAATACCTAATATTACAATGACTACAGTTTCCTTATTTCCAGTCTGTTTTAGAAAATCTTCTCACCATTTTTTAAGTAAAATGAAGGAATGTATGTGAGCATACAAAATCACACAGTACCAAATTAAAATTTTGGTGTGTAGAAGCCATTACTCTAAAATTATGATATTATTTGCTTAAAGATTTTTTTAACAAAAAACAGGACTTTCAATCATTGTTTTGGAAGTTGTACTTTCTCACAAGATGGCATTTGTGGTCACCTTTCTCTAAACTTTACCGTCAAAGTCTACTGCAAAGCATGACTTAGATTCCACTGATGCAAACAGTTCCTGCTTGATATCACAGGAAAGCAAAATGGAGGCCAGACTTTGACCATTCAAAACTATAAGATCCAAGGAACATTTGCGTTCAAATTTAATGGACACTTAAATAGGATTGATGAGATGGAAAGATTCTTGCCTTAATTAAGCTCTTGTCACTCCAACAATTTCCTAAATTTGAAATCCTTATTTCACATATTATGAAATAGAAAAAAAACTTTTTTTATGAAAAATCTTAGTAAATCCTCTTCTAGGTGACACATATTTTAACTCCTAGAAGCTTAACATACCATAATGAATATACGCATTGTCCCTTTTTCTTGACACTTATGTAATACTCTTGTGGAATCATAAGTTATATTACCTTTTGCGCATTTTTTAAATTAAAACTAAATTTGAGATCCTAAAAAGCCTTTTTGAAATTAAATACACTGAAATTCAAGATAAAACCATCCACTAAAAATATGTTCTTGCTTAGAAACTCCCTTCACTGTAAAACAGAGATGTAGTTCTTCATGTCAAACATTTTTGTCCTTTAATGCAATTTGTAAAGATATCTTTAAGTAAATGGCACTTTTTATTTATAAAAACAAAAAATCTCAATGCTTTGTGGATACAAATAAAAGTGCCACATCACTTTTGTGACCTGTTTCTAGTTCTCTGATATACTGTTATACTCTTGTAGGGAAGAAATAAGACAGCTCTGCCATCAAACAAATTGCAGAATATAAAATGCAATTACTCCCTGTCAGATAGAGGAGGTGTAATTCGATTATTTAAAAGAGGGATGGCACTTGCATTTTCTTCTTACTGCTAGACTTTCTGCTATACTTCAGACTCAAGATTGAATGATAAAAGTTTTCTTTCAAGCATGAATTATCATGAAGTATTGCCTTCAAATGTTGAATTTAACCATCTTATATACTGTTGTATTGGAACTTAAAATCTTAGAGAATTTAGAATTCTGTCAACAGAACTTCCAATCCTTGAGTTGCATTAGTTTGGAGAATTTTAAGTTCTGTAAATGCCACTAAATGGAATTTAAAATCCTGTTGATGAAATTAGAAATTTTATCAAATGAACAAATGACTATAAATTTAATTCAATCTTTATTTACAGTAAAGAATATTATCAACATGCACTATCACTATAATTGCCATATGTCATATCAAAAACACTCATCCATGATTCTACATACACACAGCTCCACATGAATACCATGTTTTATAAATACAGGAAAAACACACGCACCAGGCTAAATCAGAAATCAATCTTGTGGTAACTTGATATGGCTGGTCTGAGAATCTTCAGCATCCTGCGACTTTTATTTTTTATACTTAGGTTCACTTGTGAATAATTTCATAGGGATTTTTTGACTGTTTTTTCCATAAATTATCTGTACAAGCACCTCATACCAGGCTACATCAGAGTTAAATCCTCTGCGCAGTACTTTGATGTGACCAGAACATTTAGCATCCTATCATATCCAGACGGACAGAATTGGTTAGACTCTCACATGGATTTCTACTGTCTACAGACAAAATCAATGCACAGGAAACAAGACTCCAAAACAAAAAAATCATGGGACTCACAACAGTTACCCGCAGAACCAATATTCATATACAAAGTCTTCTTATTTCCCAAAACCACTTCAATTGGACAAAAAATCTTCAGCTGCAATCCCTTAAGTAGGACTTTGTTAAAATAGAATTCCTTTTCAATAGAAATATATAGGAGACCTCTATAATCCCTTTCCTTCTGTATTTAGAATAATAAATCTGAATTCGCCATATATCTGAAATTCACGTGAAAATACTAATAAAACAAGCATTCTGACGCATGCAATTATCTCCCGCCGTATTAATTAGATGTACTAAAGATAGTGGAATATAAATTTTCTTGTGAGATGGAGGCACATGTAGAAGTGACAACAATTGAAACATCAAGGCTCCTTGCAAATTTAGGCAAGTTAATACTCGGAAAATTCACAAGATAAACATCACTGACTTCAGAGAGGACATCCTGAATTCTGATCTAATCAAACATCCTCACACACAACAGCCAGTTTGCTCAGTCACCAATATTTCAACACCTTGCGCAACATTCTAGACAAGCATGCTCCAGTCAAGAGGACAATGGCTCCATCGCACCCTGACAAAGGCTTTGTGAATTCGGACATCCTCTCAGCAAAGCGTCTGAAGCGCAAGTGTGAGCGAGTATGGCGCAGTAACAATTCTGCAGTTAACCGGAGTAGCTATCGAGCTGCTGTCAATCGCTACAATTTCCTACTGGAACAGTCAAGACGCAGGTACTATTCTACAGTTATTGCTGAAAATAATGGGAACCCCAAGGCTCTGTGGAACACTTTCAAGAAAATCTTGCACAAATCCTCAACTATCATCCTACCTGATCATATTAGTCCTATCGACTTAGCTAACACTTTTGGTCACTTATTTAGTGACAAAATTGCGAAAATCAGAGTTGCACTAAAGTCATCAGTGCCTGTTTCGCTCACAAGACCGAATAGTAACAGCACCGCCCTGTCCTCTCTTGAGCCTGTATCTTAGGGTGACATTCTCAAAATCCTAAAATCATCCACCACCAAATCATGCGACCTGGACCCAATACCAACCGCACTAGTCAAAGAGTGTGCGGACATTTTGGTCACTCCAATAACCAATATTATAAACTACCAAATAAACTACTTCCTGTTTATGTTCAGACTAGGTCAATAAAATAGGATTGCCTTATATAATCAACTCTGTGTTGATTGTATTTCGACTGCTGATTTAAGGGTTCAGTCTCATCAGAGGCTATGATTTTAGTGCATCTGGGCTCCCTGAAGTACTTTAAGGGTTCTGATGTTGAACCACCATCTGTACCTGTTGTGAACCGGTTCTGAACCTGTTCTGAGCAGGTTTTGTACCTGTTTTTACAGGTTCAACAGGTTTATACCAAAAACACCTAATGAATGGTCAATAGGGAGTTCCAGGTGAGTATCTCTCTTAATGAATAAGGTTTATATCATTAGAGGGATTTTTTAACCAATTTTACTACTGACATTATAGTAAATTTAGTGAGGAAGTTTGGACTATTTTTATAATTGATAGCTGGTAAGTAGTGGTAAGTATGGGTAACTTATTACCTTGCTTTTAACTGTAAGCATTATCTTTAAAGGCTCCACTTTCTATCAATATAGCCCTAATTTATTATGGCTTAATTAAAATGTTTAAATGGGGAATATAAATAATCCTTTTGTGATTATTGATTTCCGTAGTAATACATCAGAGAAAGTTTTGTCAATTATTTATTTGCCATAATAAATGTATTCTGGGTTGCGTTATTGGTGCAACGTGGTTGCTGCTGTGGTACAGTACAATTTATGCTAAAAATTTATGTCTTAAAGGCTCCATTATTATCTTGTAATGATATTGCCTAGATTCTGTGGTTATGACTACTTTGTGATGTCATAACTATTGAATGCGTCATTGTATTAATGACGTGAATTGCTCTGTTGCGTCATTGTACTGTTGGCTTTATTATGACTCATTTTGGCTTCATATATTGAATAAAATAATTTTAAAATAAATTATTTATGTTTTTTTGAAAAATGGCCATTAAATTTATATTATTCACAAAAATCATGTTCTGATGAATTATTTGTATTTTATTATCGTGAATAAATCATATTTACCGTTTTTAGCGCGTTAAATGTGCGTTAAATTAACGGATTAATTTATTTTGATTTTTAATAAATTTGATTTATTCAGCTTTTTATGCTATTTTTATTGACTTATGATGAGTTTCATTAGGTATATAAAACAGAGAGAAAGAGAGGTTGACTACTGAGTGCAAGGTAGCCAGGATTATACCTAAGAAAATCATACAAACTGGTTGATGCCTATGGGGGCTAGGCAGTGTAATTTGAATATCCAAGATAGCTCAAGCCTTCTGCGTCTGGCTGTGTTGGATGGGTCAAATTTTGGTGTACACCACTCCAGCACTGAGAACTTCATGTCCTTGTGGCTGTGTCCATTACTTTTAAAGTGACGGGATACTGGGGTGATTTGTCCATCTTTTTGTACTGAGACTTTATGCTCATACATTCTTCTTGCTCTTGGGATGGGTGTGTCGTAACCACTGGTTGGTTCAGAGGTGATATTAACACGTGACACTGCATCACAAAAGTCAGTCTGACTAACAGTTATAGAAGGAGCACTCATAGTGAAATACCAAATAAACTACTTCCTGTTTATGTTCAGACTAGGTCAATAAAATAGGATTGCCTTATATAATCAACTCTGTGTTGATTGTATTTCGACTGCTGATTTAAGGGTTCAGTCTCATCAGAGGCTATGATTTTAGTGCATCTGGGCTCCCTGAAGTACTTTAAGGGTTCTGATGTTGAACCACCATCTGTACCTGTTGTGAACCGGTTCTGAACCTGTTCTGAGCAGGTTTTGTACCTGTTTTTACAGGTTCAACAGGTTTATACCAAAAACACCTAAT
The DNA here is from genome assembly GCA_964017235.1 of Sabellastarte sp. h YS-2021. Classification (NCBI taxonomy): domain Eukaryota; kingdom Metazoa; phylum Annelida; class Polychaeta; order Sabellida; family Sabellidae; genus Sabellastarte; species Sabellastarte sp. h YS-2021. The sequence goes on from OZ024928.1 coordinate 23,599,008, forward strand.
GAATGGTCAATAGGGAGTTCCAGGTGAGTATCTCTCTTAATGAATAAGGTTTATATCATTAGAGGGATTTTTTAACCAATTTTACTACTGACATTATAGTAAATTTAGTGAGGAAGTTTGGACTATTTTTATAATTGATAGCTGGTAAGTAGTGGTAAGTATGTGGTAAGTTAGTGTGGTAAGTTAGTGGTAAAAGATGGACAAATCACCCCAGTATCCCGTCACTTTAAAAGTAATGGACACAGCCACAAGGACATGAAGTTCTCAGTGCTGGAGTGGTGTACACCAAAATTTGACCCATCCAACACAGCCAGACGCAGAAGGCTTGAGCTATCTTGGATATTCAAATTACACTGCCTAGCCCCCATAGGCATCAACCAGTTTGTATGATTTTCTTAGGTATAATCCTGGCTACCTTGCACTCAGTAGTCAACCTCTCTTTCTCTCTGTTTTATATACCTAATGAAACTCATCATAAGTCAATAAAAATAGCATAAAAAGCTGAATAAATCAAATTTATTAAAAATCAAAATAAATTAATCCGTTAATTTAACGCACATTTAACGCGCTAAAAACGGTAAATATGATTTATTCACGATAATAAAATACAAATAATTCATCAGAACATGATTTTTGTGAATAATATAAATTTAATGGCCATTTTTCAAAAAAACATAAATAATTTATTTTAAAATTATTTTATTCAATATATGAAGCCAAAATGAGTCATAATAAAGCCAACAGTACAATGACGCAACAGAGCAATTCACGTCATTAATACAATGACGCATTCAATAGTTATGACATCACAAAGTAGTCATAACCACAGAATCTAGGCAATATCATTACAAGATAATAATGGAGCCTTTAAGACATAAATTTTTAGCATAAATTGTACTGTACCACAGCAGCAACCACGTTGCACCAATAACGCAACCCAGAATACATTTATTATGGCAAATAAATAATTGACAAAACTTTCTCTGATGTATTACTACGGAAATCAATAATCACAAAAGGATTATTTATATTCCCCATTTAAACATTTTAATTAAGCCATAATAAATTAGGGCTATATTGATAGAAAGTGGAGCCTTTAAAGATAATGCTTACAGTTAAAAGCAAGGTAATAAGTTACCCATACTTACCACTACTTACCAGCTATCAATTATAAAAATAGTCCAAACTTCCTCACTAAATTTACTATAATGTCAGTAGTAAAATTGGTTAAAAAATCCCTCTAATGATATAAACCTTATTCATTAAGAGAGATACTCACCTGGAACTCCCTATTGACCATTCATTAGGTGTTTTTGGTATAAACCTGTTGAACCTGTAAAAACAGGTACAAAACCTGCTCAGAACAGGTTCAGAACCGGTTCACAACAGGTACAGATGGTGGTTCAACATCAGAACCCTTAAAGTACTTCAGGGAGCCCAGATGCACTAAAATCATAGCCTCTGATGAGACTGAACCCTTAAATCAGCAGTCGAAATACAATCAACACAGAGTTGATTATATAAGGCAATCCTATTTTATTGACCTAGTCTGAACATAAACAGGAAGTAGTTTATTTGGTATTTCACTATGAGTGCTCCTTCTATAACTGTTAGTCAGACTGACTTTTGTGATGCAGTGTCACGTGTTAATATCACCTCTGAACCAACCAGTGGTTACGACACACCCATCCCAAGAGCAAGAAGAATGTATGAGCATAAAGTCTCAGTACAAAAAGATGGACAAATCACCCCAGTATCCCGTCACTTTAAAAGTAATGGACACAGCCACAAGGACATGAAGTTCTCAGTGCTGGAGTGGTGTACACCAAAATTTGACCCATCCAACACAGCCAGACGCAGAAGGCTTGAGCTATCTTGGATATTCAAATTACACTGCCTAGCCCCCATAGGCATCAACCAGTTTGTATGATTTTCTTAGGTATAATCCTGGCTACCTTGCACTCAGTAGTCAACCTCTCTTTCTCTCAATATTATAAACTACTCACTCAGAGAAGGGAGCTTCCCAAACTGTTTCAAAACCGCATATGTCACCCCCCTTCTCAAGAAACCTAATTTAGACAAAAATCTCCCCCAAAATTACAGACTGGTATCCAACCTCAGTTTTATATCGAAACTGATTGAAAAAGTAGTGGCCAAACAGTTAAATAACTAGACTAAGGAGGCATCTGTGGCCAGATGCTGGATGTATCCACCGACAAAGGCCAACTAACATAGTTTAGAAGATAAAAAGCATTTTTCGTTAATAAGAAAGCTGAAAGCACTTTTAAGTTTGGCTACCCTTATTTGACCCTGTAGCAGGGGCCCAAGGTAAAGTCTGACCACATCAAAAGATTCGCAGCCCATGATTTCCTATAAGTCGTTTTCACATTGCAAACCTCTAGGACCAATAATAAGCAGGAGGGACCCAAGGTCAAATCTGACCACATGAAAAGATTTGCAGCCCATGACTTCCTGTAAGTTGTTTTCATATTAATGAGTTATTTCAGAAATACTGGCTATCTGCAATACTTCTAGAGATAATTCGCATTTACTCATTTTGAGTAAGTGAATAATTAGCTACGGGTCTGAAACTTCACCAAGTGAAAGCTCTCTCAAAAGTAGGCGAATGAGTTATTTGACAAAAATTGGTTATCTACAATACTTTTAGAGATAATTCGAATTTACTCATTTTCAGTAGGTGAGTAATTACCTATGGGTCTGGAACTTAACCATGTGAAATCTCTCCCAAAAGTAGAAGAATGAGTTATTTGAGAAAAATTGGATATCTGCAATACTTTTATAGATAATTAGCATTTACTCATTTTGAGTAGGTGAATAATTACCTACGGGTCTGAAACTTCACCAAGTGAAAGCTCTCCAAAAAGTAGGTGAATGAGTTATTTGACAAAAATTGGCTATCTGCAATACTTTTAGAAATAATTTGCATTTACTCATTTTGAGCAGGTGAGTAATTACCTACGGGTCTGAAACTTCACCAAGTGAAAGCTCTCCCAAAAGTAGGTGAATGAGTTATTTGAGAAAAATTGGCTATCTGCAATACTTTTAGACATAATTTGCATTTACTCATTTTCAGTAGGTGAGTAATTACTTACAGGTCTGGAACTTCAGCATGTGAAAGCTCTCCCAAAAGTAGGTGAATGAGTTATTTAAGAAAAATTTGCTATCTGCAATACTTTTACAGAAAATGCAAAATTACTCATTTTTAGTAGGCAAGTAATTTAGCCACAGGCCTAATTTAGACATAAAGCCTACCAATAGAATACTGTGGTGCACCCTGTAATATACCTTGCAAACTTGAGAAGGCTAGCTATAATATTTTTTTCGTTAGAGCGGTAATGGTGAAATCTTTCTATACACTACGGCTATCCAGTGGATACAATGATTTACTCAACAGTGAGAACCTGAAAGTAGATATTGGTAAGCTATGCCATGACATAGAGGTCTGCAATTTCACTCTGTTATAGCTGACCAAAACTTATGTGAATAACATATTTAAACAAAATACTCTAAATGTAATAGTTTTCACGTTATAACTGATTTACTCAACAGTGATAACCTCAAAGTACCTGAAAATAGCTATTGCTCAGCTATGCCATGAGCTATAAGTCTGTAATTTCACGACGTTACAGGTGACCCAAAAGTAGGTGAACAACATATTTTAACAAAATACTCCAAATGTACTATTTTTCAAGTTACAAGTCATTTACTCAACAGTCAGTACCTGAAAATAGCTATTGCTCAGTTGTGCCATGAGCTACAGGTCTGTAATTCCACTATGTTATAGCTGACCCAAAAGTAGCTGAATAACATATTTACACAAATTTCTGTAAATGCAATAGTTTTCCAATTACAACCGATTTACTCAACAGTGTGAACTTCAAAGTAGTTATTACTCAGCTATGCAATGAGCCACAGGTGTGGAACTTCACTACGTTATAGCTGACTCCGAAACAGGTGAATAACATATTGAAACAAAACTAGAAATAGGACGCCCTGTTGATAGTAGATGCGAATAGAAACAGGATAGCATAGAAGAACACACATTATCATGTGTAATGTCCACCCCATGAACCTTGCCCAAATTGTACAGTAGTCTTACAAAGTTGGGGTTTTACGTCCCGTTCAACAGCCAGGGTCATATTGGGACAGGTCCTCAGAATTGCCACTTGTGGGACTCGAACCCACAGACGTGACAGCCTATGATTAGATGCCAAACTTGCTAACCACTAGGCCACTGAGGACCTCCAGTAGTCTTACAAGACCCTGTTTCATTTGTAAAATATATCAATGATGCTTAAATATTTATTAGTGTAGATGTAAATTATTTCAGCTTCATGCCTTTTTTCAATTGGTTGGGTTGAAAATTTTGACGAAATCACTCTATCTTGCACGGTTAAGAACATAGAAGCAAATTCCTGTTTTTCTATTTTTGGCAAAAATTTGAAAATTCAAAATGGCCGCCATTTTTGGGAAAAGGAAATTTTTTTGAAAATTGCCAAGAGTACATTTCTTAGATACCCTATGGGTCGAAAATTTCAACGAAATAACTCTATTTTGCACGGTTAAGGCCAGTATGTGTTTTTCCATTTTGGGCAAAAATTCGAAAATTCAAAATGGTCGCCATATGTGGGGAGGGGAAATTTTTTTGAAAATTGCCAAGAGTACATTTCTTAGATTCCCCTTGGATCGAAAATTTCGACGAAATCGCTCTATCTCGCACGGTTAAGGAGATAGAAGCAAATTTGTGTTTTGCCATTGTTGGTAAAAATTCGAAAATTCAAAATGGCTGCCATCTTTGGGGAGGGGAAAATTTTTTGAAAATTGCAAAGATTACATTCCTTAGATACCCTGTGGGTCAAAAATTTCGACGAAATCGCTCTATCTCGCACGGTTAAGGAGATAGAAGCAAATTTGTGTTTTGCCATTGTTGGTAAAAATTCGAAAATTCAAAATGGCTGCCATTTTTGGGGAGGGGAAAATTTTTTGAAAATTGCAAAGATTACATTCCTTAGATACCCTGTGGGTCAAAAATTTCGACGAAATCGCTCTATCTCGCATGGTTAAGGAGATAGAAGCAAATTTGTGTTTTGCCATTGTTGGCAAAAATTCAAAAATTCAAATGGCCGACATTTTTGGGGAGGGGAAAATTTTTTGAAAATTGCAAAGACTACATACATTCCTTAGATACCCTGTTGATTGAAAATTTTGACGAAATCGCTCTATCTCGCATGGTTAAGAAGATAGAAGCAAATTTGTGTTTTGCCATTTTTGGCAAAAATTTGAAAATTCAAAATGGCCGCCATTTTAGGGGAGGGGAAATTTTTTTTAAAATTGCCAAGAATACAATGCTCAAATACCTGTGGGTCAAAAATTTTGACGAAATCGCTCTATCTTGCATGGTTAAGGAGATAGAAGCAAATTTGTGTTTTGCCATTTTTGGTAAAAATTCGAAAATTCAAAATGGCCGCCATTTTTGGGGAGGCGAAAATTTTTTTGAAAATTGCAAAGATTACATTCCTTAGATACCCTGTGGGTCGAAAATTTCGACGAAATCGCTCTATCTCGCACGGTTAAGGAGATAGAAGCAAATTTTTTGGCAAAAATTCTAAAATTCAAAATGGCCGCCATTTTTGGGGAGGGGAAAATTTTTTGAAAACTTGGCAAGAGTAAGACCTTGCTTTAAAACTTGGCAAGAGTAGAAATCTCAGATACCCTGCGGGTCGAAAATTTTGCCGAAATCGCTCTATCTCGCATGGTTAAGGAGATAGAAGAAAATTAGTGTTTTGCCATTTTTGGCAAAAATTCGAAAATTCAAAATGGCCGCCATTTCTGGGGAGGGGAAAATTTATGGAAAATTGCATAGATTGCATTCCTTAGATACCCTGTGGGTCAAAAATTCTGTCGAAATCGTTCTATCTCTTACGGTTTCTGAGATATTAGCAAATTATTTAAAAGTAGTACTGAAAATACACAATGAAGTACCTAAATGGCTATTACTCATGTACTGACAAAGCTATCAATCCCAAATGCAATAACAAGCGAGCTATGGACATAACAATCTTGTATTCAAAATTGTAGTAAAATATCTTTAATTATTTTGGCTTAAATGCACGGAAACCAATGGGTACTGAAAATAGCTGTACTTAAGTATTACTCAGTAAGCAAAAGAGGTACAACAGCCAAAAGCAATCCCAAGCAAGCTACTGACCCAATAAGCCTGCATACCAAATTTGGTGACAATAGCTCTAATACTTTTCCTTTAAATGAGCGGAAACCATGCGTGACGCCGGACATCGGACGCCGGACATCGGACAACGGACGGCGGAAAAAGCAAAAATAATATATCCACCCCCCAGGGGGGTGGACATAATACTCTAAATGTAATACTTTTGAAGTTATAAGTAATTTACTCAACAGTGATAACCTAAAAGTAGCTATTACTCAGCTATGCCATGAGTTATAGGTCTGAAATTTTACTATGTTATAGCTGACATAAAAGTACTTGAATAACATATTTATACAAAATTGTGTAAATGCAATAGTTTTCAAGTTACAAGTGATTTTACTCATGATGGAAGTTACTGAAAAGCCCAAAAGTAGCTATTACTCACTTAGCTATTGAGACAGACACCCAAGTTACTCACCATGTTGTAGCTATGAAAAAAGTATGTGAATAACATATTTTAACAAAATGCTCTAAATGCAACACTTTTCAAGTTATAAGTGATTTAGTGCATGATTTCATGAATTTTAATGCATTTTAGACATTTTTGTCTACCACAGGCCTAATTTAGACATAAAGCCTACCAAAAAGATAGGGTGGCGAGTCCTCTAGCATACCAAGCCACCTGCCAAATATGAAAGAAATCTGGAAAGAAATGTGGACTGTAGGTCGCTAACAAGCAATATTCCACATTTTAGATATTTTTGTCTACCACAGGCCTAATTTAGACATAAAGCCTACCAAAAAGATAGGGTGGCGAGTCCTCTACCATATCAAGCCACCTGCCAAATATGAAAGAAATCCGGAAAGAAATGTGGACTGTAGGTCGCTAACAAGAAATCTCTGCAGATGAGGGCGTGGACGACAACGAATCCATAGTATCCCCGCTTCGCGTCGGGGATACAATTATATCGATAGTGAGGGGCTCTCCAATGTCAACCAATCCGCCTACAGGAGACTCCATTCCACAGAATCAGCACTCCTGAAAATCCAGAATGACACTGCTGCTTCGATGGACTCTGGTAAGGCTGTTGCACTCACATTGCTGGACCTCTCAGTAGCATTCGACACTATCGACCATGACATTCTTTTTAATTCCCTCAGGGATTGGTTTGGGGTTGATGGCACTGTGTTGAGGTGGATCAAATCCTATCTTTCAAACCGCAAACAGAAGCTTAAACTAGGTAATAGCTTTTCAGATGCTTTCTCACTCCCATATGATGTGCCCCAGGGCTCTGTCCTGGGCCCCCTTCTTTTTACCCTCTATACTACCCCTCTCAGTAATATCATTTCCAATTTCAATGTCACCCACCATCTATATGCTGATGACACCCAAATATATCTAGCACTGGACCATAGGAACTTTGATTCCAGTTTTGCTGAGCTTACTGAGTGTCTCACATGTGTCCAAAACTGGATAACTGGTGTGAAACTTAAACTCAACCCCGAGAAAACTGAATTTATTATCATTGGTGATAGACAAGCCAGAGAGTCCCTCATCAACAAATTCCCTACTCAACTTCTTGGAAATTCTATCTCCCCTACCGATACAGTCAAGAACCTAGGTGTTACTTTTGACTCCGGAAACACCTTTACTAGCCACATAACCAATATGTGTCACGCCTGTTACTACCACTAAAGGACCTAAGACGCATCCGTAAATTCCTCAGTGTGGATACTGTAGCCTTGCTTGCAAACTCAATGATCAACAGTCGACTTGACTACTGCAATTCCCTACTTTATGGCGTAAGTAAATACAATGTAGCTAAACTCCAAAGATTCAAAATGCCCTTTGTAGAATTATTTTTACACTTGATAGAACTAGCCATGTCACTCCCTTTCTTCAAGAACTGCACTGGCTCCCTATCACATACCGCATCTTGTTTAAGTACAATCTAAATTACTTTCAAGGCTATCAAATTCTCTCAACCCATATACCTATCATCCTTGATCAAAACCAGTTGTTTAACGTGTGGAAATCGTCTTTTTCTTTCCTCAGTCTCTCACAAAAAGGCCATTGGTAGGCGAGGTTTTGCAATGGCTTCCCCCACAGAATGGAACAGCCTCCCACAATCAGTACGATCACAACAAACAATAACAGGTTTCCGTAGCCAGCTAAAGACCTATTTGTTTAGACTAGCATATCCTCCACCATAGTACATCTCCCTGGCGGGCGCTAATTTTGGATCTTGACCTGATACGTCGCTGGACTTTCCCTTTTTGACCTCAAGCACATTAGAGGATGTTGCATCAATTTTGTGCTATATAAATGTTTCTATTCTATTCTATTTCTTCCTTTTACCTTTCCAGACATATCCTGAAAATTTCATCGAAATCTATCCATAAGTTTTTGAGTTATCTGTCTTTAAAAATCACATTTCATGGATCCAGAAGATCCAGACAGTAATCCGGATCACTCCAAAAATTGAATCATTTCTTCCTTTTACCATTTCAGACATACCCTGAAAATGTCACCGAAACCCGTCCATAAGTGTTTGAGTTATATGTCTTTAAAATTACATGTCATTGATCCAGAAGATCCAGATAGTGATCCGGATTACTCCCAAAATTGAATTATTTCTTCCTTTCACCTTTCCAGACATATCCTGAAAATTTCATCGAAATCCGTTTATAAGTTTTTGAGTTACCTGTCTTTAAAATTATATTTCATGGATCCAGAAGATCCAGATAGTGTTCTGGATCACTCCAAAAATTGAATTATTTCTTCCTTTTACCTTTTCAGACATATCCTGAAATTTCATCGAAACCCGTCCATAAGTTTTGAGTTATGTCTTTAAAAATTACATTTCATCTATCCAGAAGATCCAGATAGTGATCTGGATCACTTCCAAAATTGAATTATTTCTTCCTTTCACCTCTTCAGACATATCCTGAAAATTTCATCAAAATCCATGCATAAGTTTTTGAGTTACCATTTTTAAAAATTGCATTTCATGGATCCAGAAGATCCAGATCACTCTAAAAATTGAATCATTTCTTCCGTTTACCTTTTCAGACATATCTTGAAAATTTCATCGAAATCTGTCCTTGGATCCAGAAGATCCAGGGCCCGTATTCACTAAACCTCCTTTATTCCAAGGAACCCTTAAAAAGTAAGGGGCCGGATTCATTAAAGGTCTCAAGTCTTAGCCAAATCTCAGCTGAGATTTTTCTCAAATCTGAGATTTTTGGCTCAGCTGAGATTCTGCTTAAGTTGAGATTCACGAAAGGAATCTCAGCTGAGATCAAAATCTCAGCCAAGTTTTGAGTCTGCACCAATCAAAATTGGTGCAACATTTTTTTGTTGAGATTATTGGAAAGCATACACATTTATATTTTACAACTCTACTGTACCATATATATATACTCACATTTTAGAATATTTTCAATTAAGCAAAACATTGTCTTTTTACTATAATTTGTACTGACATTCAAAAGAACTGATTATAACAGAAAAACAAGCCACTCATGTAAATTTGTAATGTAAATGTTTGTTGTTGTTTTTGTACAAACTCTTAATATATATTCATATTTTGTGTTACAAGTTAAATAATATGTCATACTTCACTATTTTCATTTTGTTTTGTGACTTTTTATTCCATATACTCCATTTTATGAAAACTTAAGTCACCCCCTAGGCAGTCTTAGATTTGAGACCAAATCTGAGAAAAATCTGAGCCTGAGATCTTTTGTGAATCCCAGCTGAGCAAAAGGTCTCAAATCTGAGAAAAATCTAAGAAAAATCTTAGATTTGAGACCAAAATCTTAGATTTGAGACTTGAGACCTTTCGTGAATCCAGCCCAAGGATTTCCTTTATTTCTTGCTCCTTCCTTTGTTTTTGTATTCATTAAACTTCCCTCAAAGAAGGGAGACTAACTTTCTTTCCTTGATTTTCAAGGAAACCTTAAAAATCCAGGAAATCCTTAACTTTCAAGGGAATCTTGAATTTTGATATTCACTAACCTTCCTTTACTGAGGAATCCTTGGTTTTTCTCCTTAATTTTCAAGGTAAGTGTGTGACTACCTTTATGATAAAGGGGAGTTTTGGTGGTTTAACTTTTTAAGTAAAAATTAAGGTAAGTGGTGAAATGTTATGACATTTGCACCTTTTTGTCAATACTACATCATTTCTTTGAAATTTTTGGGATATTCAGTTAATATGTCGTCAAACCCAATGAAAATGTATTTGACATGTGTCACAATATCTGTGTGAAAAGTGGCTGTTACCACAATAGCAAAAGTTCCCGAATGACTATTATATTGTTTATCTTCACGAGTGATATATATATTTTCTGTGTATGTCTGATGAGGGATGTTTTACTTTTATTATCCACCATTTTGTACGATTTATGGGTTAAATTGTATGAATATTTAATGAGAGGATGTTAAAAAGCATGTTAAAAAGCATGGCCACCAGTGAATATAAAAACTGCAATCTTTAACCTGAAATACAAAAATCTTTAAAAGTTAGATATTTATTTCTTAAAATATGAAATATCATCTTAAACTGCAATAGAAAACACATCACAAAACTAATCTTAAACAAATAATAAACATGGAAAGAGAAAATATAAATGTAAGGGAAATATAAAGGAGCCTTTATGAACAAACGTGTTCAACCAATCAGATGATTGAATTCACTCCTTTAATAAAGGGTCCTTTATTTAAGGTCTCCTTTGGTAAGGAAACCATAAAGGAGGTTTAGTGAATAGCATTGTAAAGGTCACCTTACCAAAGGGGATTTTTCACCTTCCTTTAATAAAGGGACCTTAAAAATATAGGAGGTTTAGTGAATACGGCCCCAGATAGTGATCTGGATCACTCCCAAAATTGAATCATTTCTTCCTTTTACCTTTTCAGACATATCCTGAAAATTTTATCAAAATCTGACCATAAGTTTTTGAGTTATGTCTTTAAAAATTACATTTCATGGATCCAGAAGATCCATATAATGATCCGGATCACTCCCAAAATTGAAACATTTCTTCCTTTTACCATTTCAGACATATCCTCAAAATTTCATTGAAATCCGTCCGTAAGTTTTTGAGTTATGTCTTTAAAAATTACATTTCATGGATCCGGAAGATCCAGATAGTGATCCGGATCACTCCCAAAATTGGATCATTTCTTCCTTTCACCTTTCCAGACATATCCTGAAAATTTCATTGAAATTCGTCCATAAGTTTTTGGGTTATCTGTCTTTAAAAATTACATTTCATGGATCCAGAAGATCCAGATCGTGATCCGTATCAATCCCAAAATTGTATAATTTGTTACTTTTACCTTTTCAGACATATTCTGAAAATTTCATTGAAATCCGTCCATAAGTTTTTGAGTTATCTGTCTTTAAATATTACATTTCATTGATCCAGAAGATCCAGATAGTGGTCCGGAACACTCCAATAATGGAATCATTTCTTCCTTTTACCTTTTCAGACATATGAACAACATATTTGAAAAGATTAGCCTAACTTTAATACTTTTTAAGATATTTCACATTTACCTCTGTCATTATTTTGCTACAAATAAGAAATTAGCTATTACTCACTTATGGCATGCACTAGAACCCCAAACTATGTACCATCTTATAGCTAAGGACAAAGTAGCTGAACAACATATTTTAGGAAAATACTGTAACTGCAATAGTTTTGGAGTTACAAAGGCTTTACTCAACAGTCAGAATTTCAAAGTAGCTATTAATCAGATATCCAAGGTGCAACAGGTCTGAAACTTTACTATGTGATAGCTTACCAAAAAGTAGATGGACAACATATTTGAAAAGATTTCCCTAACTTTAATACTTTTGAAGATATTTGACATTTACTTCTTCTGTTATTTAGCTACAAATGAGAAAATAGCTATTACTCACTTATGGTATACAATAGAACCCCAAACTATGTACCATCTTATAGCTAAGGACAAAGTAGCTGAACAACATATTTCAAGAAAAAATCTAACTGCAATACTTTTTGAGTTATGAGTCCTTTACTCAAAGTAGCTAAAATTGCTATTACTCACTTAATAGCTTAAATTCATTAGGACAATTAATTTACAAAAAATCTGTAGCGGTAGCATTTTGGAGAAATCTGCGTGACACACTAACGCACGCACACACAGGATGCATTTTATAATATCCCTCCCGGCCTAAAGCCCGGCGGGAGATAATAAATGAATTGAGGTGAGATTTGCTGAATGTACAGTAAATTAAGTCTTTTTGAACTGAAAATTACAAAGTTTAAGACAAAACAATTTTTTTCATAGAATTAAGTAAGATTTTAAGAATGAAGTCATGGCAAAGCAGAATGCCCTTGTGGTCCTAGAGATTCAAGTCAACACTGTTCACACTGTAGTTCGAGTTTTTATGATTTGTCTGTTGCAATTGAGTAATGTATGTACTATGTAATGGTGTCCTACCGCACTGTTAACATTCAAACTGATCAGACAAAGCATCTTCAAGTTTGAAACCAAAATTTTCCGGATAAGCGCATGCATAAAATGGGCAAAACAGACTAACCCAAATTTTTGAAAGCAACCAAGCCCTGTTGGTGTCTTATCCCTCTCTTATGTTTCAAGTTGATCGGACAAAACATCTTTGAGTTAGAGTCCAGAAACTGAAATATTTCAGATGAGCACAAACCAAAATGGGCAAACAGAGGGACCCCAATTTCGAAAGCAACCAAGCCCTGGTGGTTAGGGCTGTTATCATTAGCGATTTCTGTAGATTGAGGATCGCCTGTTAGATGCGAGTTGAACTCGTGTTCACTTAGTCTAACCTATGCACACAATTATTTTTACTTCTATTCTTAGAATTATTCTTAGCTAAGAATTGTTTTGTGAATAGGAAAATTCTTATTCTTAGAATTTTTCTAAGAAAAATGACAATTCTAAGAAAAATTCTAAGAATAAGACTAATTCTAAGAATAAGAATCTTTGTGAATACGGGCCCTGAAGTACTAAGAGTATTTCCATGAATGAATATTATTACATTACCTACCAAATCATATACACTATGGTCATTGACATTGTGGCCTATGTTTTGTGTCAATGGGAACTCATTTGCACCAGTTTGTGGTTCAGGGCCCGTATTCACAAAGATTCTTATTCTTAGAATTAGTCTTATTCTTAGAATTGCCGTTTTTCTTAGAAAAATTCTAAGAATAAGAATTTTCCTATTCACAAAGATTCTTATTCTTAGAATTATACTGATTCTTAGAATTATTCTAAGAATGGTTTTTATACTTAGAATTTTTCTATGAATAAGAATTTGCTATTCACAAAACTCTTTTGCTTAGAATTTTCTAAGAATTTTGTTTAAATCTAAGAATGGCACATAGCATGCTTCACTTAAGAAAAATAGTTGTTTTGATGATTATAGTGCAGCAACTGATTGCAAATCAACATTCAGAACAGAGTCTTACATATTAGTTGTCAATTGTGTATACTGTAACAAAATGCAGCCTCTTTAGTCTTTATATTATTTTAAAAATTCCAGTTTTCTGTTCACATAGGCCAAGATCTGTCTACTTAGAATTTTTCTTAGAATTACACTTAGTCTAAGAAAAATTCTAAGAATTGCATACATTTCCTTTTACTAAGAATTCTAAGAATAAGAAAATTCTTAGCAAAGAATTTTTCTTAGACTTAAGTGTAATTCTAAGAAAAATTCTAAGAATCTTTGTGAATACAGGGCCCTGGTCCTTGTTTTCAGATGTAAATTGGTGTACTGAGATTTTTCATTGTTAAAATAATAAAGTGAGTATTCTAAAAGTGACTACATGTGTAACGTAATACATTACACAGAAATGAGAACCACACCAGATTTGTCATTGATTTTTGAGGTAAACCACGTGATAAACACAACTGTTGTTTTGTTTTCCTATGACATCAGTATTCCTTCCATAAAGTTCACTAGAGCTTTTATATATCACATGTACATGTCTACAGTATTTATGCAACTATCACTACCACGTAATGACAAACAGGGCACCTTTGTCCTTTGTTAGTGTTACCATCCCCCCCAATGCTTTACACAGATCCCATTTCCAGTGAACCAGTGATATAAAAATGCCTGACCTTTTTAGCTAATGTCACAAAACCTCGGACTTCCCTTAATGTACTGATTTTAATAAAAGGTCAAGTATACTCAAATGCTTGTTACAGTGTAATTTTTTACAGGAGAAAACCTTGCTCCCTTAAAAGGTTTGAATTGTTAATATCAGGGGGTGGGTCTGTACCAAATTCTTCATATGGGTATCTGGCTAATGCAAAACCATTCCGCTTCCATGGTAACCTCCAAAATTGACTTCTAGTATTATCCCAAAGAAACAAGCTCTCTGACTGATACAATGGCAGCTGAGATGTTGACTATGCTCACCGAAATCCCTATGAAAGTTAAGAAAGCAAAAGAAATATGGGATACACGGTGACATTTTCTTCAGACTTATTATTCAGTGATTATTTCTAATTTCCAAAGTGTTCCCACTATTTAATATGCTGACAACAGAGATGTTGCTTATAATATTTCAATGTGATATTTCAGTAAGATGGTCTCAAGACCAGGAAATTAGCTCCCTTTCCAAGTAAATCTACTGCTGCCCCCGACCTCTGATGACTTACAATGGGTGATAAAGCTTACGTGACTTGAAATGGCAAGGCAGCCATAAGCCAAAAATAATGAAGTGTCTTGGGACTCGGACACTAATTATCAGGCCAGCAGTGTTTATGCTGAAGAAGACACTAACACAGCCTGTGTTGTCCTTGAACCAAATATCCAGGAACCAATTAACTGACTCAGAGAAGTTTCTTCAAAATTTACACAGAATTTTTTTTTATTTTTGGGGGGTGGGGTGGGGGTAGGGGGTATTTTAGACAAATGAGGTTTGTGCAGTGGTAGCAATACTTCACCCACAGTTACCTATACGTTACAAAGTCTTGGGCTATAAGCACTGCTTCAAGGCATTGGAGAGTCTCCTCTTATTCTCCTTACTATGATAGATACGACTAAGCAGTATACTTTCTTCACAGAGCAAGCTATATTTATACCCAAAATACAATGCTGATATTTTGTTCTGTATTTCTTCAGCAAAAAAAGGAAAAGCATGATGATTTATCTAATCTAATCTAATCTACTGCTTTGCAGGCGCAATATCTTCCCCACTAAGGGGAACTCAGTGCGCTAGTAACAAAAATCATTTCTTATAAGGAGAGTCGAGTGGCGTTCAAGGTCAGTGTACCAGGTTTGTGGGTGGGACCGAGAGGGAAGGAGACTAAGTTGGGAAGCTAGAGTTGAAAAGGTACGTTTTGAGGTGTTTCCTGAAAGATGCGACAGAGGGACTGTTTCTTATTTGGAAGGGGAGAGAGTTCCAAAAAACTGGGGCATAGTGACTAAAAGAATTTGAGAAGTGTTTAATTGATTTATGAACTCTACGGTCAAAAGTGGGGGTATGAAGGAACTTGAGTTTAGGGGTACTTCGTCTAGTATTTCTAAAGGAAGTGTAGGGGTGGATTAGTTCTCTTAGGTAAACAGGCTGACCTTGGTTGAGGATTTTATATGTAATGGAGCCTATTTTGAATTGTACCCTATACCTAACTGGAAGCCAATGGAGTTTTTTTCAGTTGAGGGGTGATGTGAAAAATTTTGAGGAACGGGTGACAACCCTGCAGAGTGAGTTTTGCACTAGTTGCAATCTTCTTAGCTCAAAGTCTGTGAGTGATAGAAACAGGGAATTGCAGTAGTCCAATCTGCTGCTGACCAAGGCATTGGCTAAAAGAACTGATGTTTTAAGGTCTAGAAGGGGGCGTATTCTGTAGAGGTCTCTTGCATGAGCTCTAGTGGACTTTATGACCTGTGACACATGGTCGGAGAAAGTAAAGTTGGAGTCAAACACCACTCCGAGGTTCTTGACACTTTGTGCTAGTGAGACCTGATTACCAAGAATATTGATTGGAAAGTGAGGAAGGAGTTGTTTACGGTTGTTTTTCGAACCTATCAAAATGAACTCGGTTTTATCAGGGTTGAGTTTTAATTTATTTGTGAACATGAAGTTTTGGATGTCGTTTAGGCAATTTTTTAGTTTTTGTACAGAGTAAGAAAAATTTGCTGGAGAGAGTGAAATGTATAGCTGAATGTCATCGGTGTAGAAATGGTAATTGATGCTACTGTGAGATTGAATGATGGAGCTGATTGGGTTGGTGTAAAGGGAAAAAAGAATTGGACCAAGGACGGAGCCCTGGGGGACCCCATGCTGTAGGGCAACAGGATTTGAGAGTGTGCTGCCTACCTTGACCGACTGTGTCCTTCCCGACAGGTATGATTTGAAGCAGCCAAGTGCCAGTTCACTGATTCCGTAGTAACCATTAAGTCTGTCCAGGAGTATAGTGTGATCAATGGTATCGAAAGCGGCGGAGAGATCTAGAAGGGTGAGGGCTGTAACAGACCCTTTGGCCATATTGAGAAGAATATCATTTATGTGAAATTGTGTCATCTGCAAGATGAGACAAATGTTGCCAGGCACAATCAAGACATTATAAAAGATTACAGTTCTATCAACTATACAAGGTGTTGAAAATAATCTGAAGTCGATCTAAATAAATATGTTTTTGTCAAATTATATGTTAGAGTAAGGAATATAAAATTCGCTAGAAATCTAAAATATGTCACCTCTAAAACCTTACTTAGTTCTATGAAAAAGTGATGGTTTGTCTTATACTTGGTATTTTTCAGTTAAAAAAACATAATTTACTATACACTCAACAAATCTCACCTCAGTTCATGTATATTATTAATATATTCACACGTGGCGAATTTCAGACATGTGGCGAATTTTAGATTTCTTACTCTAATACACTGAACCCACTCTTTTAGAGGTCTGGGAAGTAGAATGTTCTTACATGTGGCAATAAATATCAGATTCTCAGAAAACAGCTTCCATTAACATTAATTTGCTTTGAAATCTTTGTATTTTTTGGTCTCTTAAAGGGGAAAGTTTTCAACCTGGGACGAAAATCTCCTCAAATTAGAAAGCTCATACATTTGAATTCTTTATATACAAATATCAACAAACACCACAGCTTACTGGAATATAACATATCACATTTGACAGCACTGACAAACTCTTCCTTCCAGACTAAAAGGGCATAATTTGATGATGATCACCGTGTGGATCCAGGTTTTTTATTATTGCATTCATAAGCAATATTTGAGGTACAATTGGACCTTGTTGGAAGCATGTGCTCTTTGAGTGCTCTTGTTTGTAAATCCAAAATTTATGTGTCCCCAGGTGCGATTCTGACAGTGAATGGGACTGACAAACCACTTCTCAGTGTTAATGTTATTCAGAAACTCTCTTGCCACAGAATGGGTCTATTTATAGCAGCATTTTGAAGGGTTTAGTGTGCCTCATTAAAACATGTCAGTTATTTTACTATCGCTACATCAAATTAAAGGGTTCATATCCTTCTCCATGGATCTCAAATGAAATGTTATTTCATGAAGTGTCTTCTCAAGACTCTACTGTTGAATTATACCAAGTTTTTTTAATGTTTCAACAATCTCGGAATGAAGTTTAATGAACTAAAACTGTTGTCAACTTGAACAATTCTCAACTATGTTGGCAAATGTCATCAACCTGAATTGATAAACTTCCAATATGCTGTTCGATGCTAAAATAAGAACCAAGGAGAGCCCCATTTACTCTTATCAACATACATCGAAGCAGCTCAAGGAAACACAATGTTTGTACAATACAGTAGAACCTCTATTATCTGAACCTCTTGGGAGAGTAACAATTAGATTAGATAATCGAAAGGTCTGAAAATAGAAAGCCTTAAATAAAAGGTTTGAATGGAGTTGGGGGAGTTTCTTTGAGGTCAGATAACTGAAAATTCAGATTACAGAGGGTGGGATAATAGAGGAGCACACACTTCTGGGAGTTATAACTAATTTTTAAGGTGGTACCACTTATATTTTGTCCTCTACAACATATTTGGTTCATTGTTTTCTGTAAAAATGGAGTGAAATCATCTTTTGTCAAGACAAGAATAATGGTAGGACTTTACCACACAAGACTGGTTGTGGTTTACTGTTACAAATGACCTTCACTCCTTCAGGTCATAAGACATACCATTTCTCTCACCCCACTCCCCACCCACCCCCATTCCAGGTCTTATGATAATTCACAAAGGTTTTCTCATCAACTGAATTAAAAAGCCCATGATAATACAAATCCATTTTACCTGTAATCATCGTAACAAAATGGCATCAGAGGCAGCTTGTTGCCTTCTAAGTTCTGAAAAGAAGAAAGAGAAAAATATCATAGCTCGCAATATTTAAGTGTCAGAATCTTAAGTGTGACAAGAAACACAGAAAATTTGTGAAATACTGCGCACATAAGATGCTATTATATGACACCAGACATGCATTTCCATTTTCCATTCATTACTGCCAGAACCACACTTTTTTGTGTCTGATAGAAGCGTGAATCAGTTTTTGGGTCTAATTTTGGTGAATTTTGAACCTCAATAACACAAAGAGTATTTTGTATATTTTTTATATTAATAGCTGAAATAATAGGTGTGTTATCTCTTTATCATCTTGCCAAATATTTACCCACTAGTATTTATGCAAATATTAAAAATATTACTTTGTTTGTGTCTAAATGATGAAAACCCTTAAATCAGTTTATGGGTCTATTTTGAAAAAAAGGTAAATACTAAATGAATACTTCAACTGTATGAAGTGTATTTGTAGAAGTAAAAAATCACCAAAATTAGACCGAAAAATTGATTCACGCTTCTACAAGAACAATAAATTTTTTGAAACATTTGAGATATTTTCTGCCGAGTTCTTATTTTAGTTTGGTTTTTGTACTGTAAATTATTGGTACTTGATAACTGACTAAGAAACTACTACTTCATTACTTTTTACTATTAATATTCATCAATACAATCATGGACATACCATATAAGTAATTTTAACTAAACAAAAGATCTTCAAAAATTAAATATTAACTTGGACACAAGAAATATAAATCAAGGCTAGTTATTCTAAGGGGCCAGTTACACTTTCATGGATCCCTCACAGATATAGGCTACGGTTCCATATATGGAAACTGACACGGATGAGGGTGGATCATGTAAAAGATTTACAGATCTGCCATGGATCTGCTACAGATCTCCTACGGTGACCCTGTTGACTGTTTCTTTCTGTGTCAATCTGTAGCAGATCCGTAGCAGATCCTTTTGACTGTTTCTTTCCATATCAATCTGTAGCAGATCCATAGCAGATCCAGTTAGATCTGGCTATGTTTTGGGTGATATTTGTTGGCACGGAAGCATCACGGATGAAAGGGATGCCACAAGGACACCAGGATAGGTATAGAGACAATAAAGACACTCATGGATGAGCTACGGATGAGATACGGAAGAACCACGGACAACGCGTCCGTACGGACTTTCCGAAAAAAAACACGCATGTTTGATTTTTCCGTAATGGTCTAGGGATCTTATCTGATTTTAAGCATGCCGCTAAGGATTGACACGGATTGCAGCATGCCGTTACAGGTCTCACAAGGACATTACGGATGCCCTTACGGACGGAAAATATGATCTGTAAATCACTCAACATTTTTCAAATTAGGTAACCTGCTGCGATACGGCGGAACATCCGGCCATGTGTAACTGGGGTCTTAGGCTGAAACTCCCTGCCCAAATTTACACTTGAACCCTGCAGTACTAAATTTAGCTTGGCCCTTGTCAAAGGGATCATAGTCAAAAGTGTGTCAGTATCCAGCCAAGGCTGAAAACTTCAGTGCTCCCTTTCTGGGACAGAGCTTATCAAATGAACCTGTCCTATGGCCACAATAGTGGGAGCTACTATAAAATCCAATTAGACAGGTATATTAGCCCCAAAATTACACCACACTGTGTGGCTTGCACACAGCAAATCACTTGATGCCTTGCGGGTGACATTAGGATAAAAATCTGACAGATTTGTTGCAGAGAGGGTTTAACTCAGAGACTGTGCAGACAGGAAAAAATAGATTTACTTCAAGAATTATGAAACTTATTACTGATAAAAAACATGTCATTTCACTATTGAATTATAGTGTGTGAATTCTAGTGTCTCCAGTTTGTGACCTGGGCATTATCATTACACCAATTCTAACATCTTGTTAAAGAGTAATATTTAATTTATAAGTTCTTCACTTCTGAGACAGTAAACTTTGTACACTATGACATAATGTGAAAAGCTCCCAAAATGCTAGTGAAACACAAAATTTAAAAAAAACAACAGTGTGATCAGTTCAAGAGTTACTAATTTATTAACTAGAAATAGGAAGCCCTGTACAAATAAAAAGTGGGAAAGTAGAGAAATAGGTGGATTTCATACAGGAAAACACATTATCATGTGTAATGTCCACCCATGATGCCTGTAAAGGCTATAAGTCATTTAATGCAAAGATGAAAGTGTAAATATGCATTGGCCTTTAATCTTAAACTAGAGTATTGCTTCACAGGAAAAAAGGAACTACTAACCACAATTAATTTCACTTTAGTGTTATATTACACATGTATGTAATTGCTTAAGTTTTTGCAAGCCAAGTTTAAGGCTAACTGCATAAGTGCATAGATACTAGTACTGCAACGATAGTTCGGTGGTTCGGTATATATTCGGTCATTTTCGGTGAAACAGAGATCCGCGAACCACTTGGTGGCAAACGAAAGTTCGCGAATCTCATCCCGAGTCGCGGTAACGCATATATATTGCATTATCGCTGTAAATATTGGGAAAATTAGACGAATTTTGTTTAAAAATCAAATAAAAGGACACATATATTGTCTTTTTAACCCAATTCCTCCATGTTTCCTTGCTTCTAAATGCCTTAATTTGATTGGTCGAGCAGAAACGGCACTGTCCAATCATACTTCGTTTAACAAAAATTCGGTATTTATCAATAGAAAACACGTTTATAGTAAGTGATGTAAACTCACCAGTGGATGTAAACCTGCCACTTTTTTCATAGTTTTGTTAAATATATATAGAAATAAATATCTATTGCACAACAAGATTTTATTATCCAGTTTTTAATATTTTCACTTTTTAAGGTATATTTTTGCATAATGCACTCTTACAAGTGACTTCAAAGACAATTGTTAACAAGTAATAGCAAACATGAACACTGCTCATTTGCGCTTATGTTTGCAAATGACCACTGCACAGGCAAGTTAAATTATGTCAAATTGATTCGTGAATCGATTTGGTTTGCAATGATTGATTCGCGGATCGATTCGGTTCGTAATATTTTGATTCGTTGCACCCCTAATAGATACATGTACATAAGTCACTGAAATTTAAAACTCTAACTTTGCATCAGGTGCCAAGACAGTTTAAGGCTGTCAGACTTAGTTTAGTTAAGGTGAAGAATTTAAGTTAAGAACCCTGACTTGCATTAAGAATAGCATCAAATTCTAGTGCATTTAGGAATGCCAGTTAAATTACAAGATGCTAAAAATTTCAGAAACTGAAGAAGTCCATCACTCTGTCAGTATGCTTCATCTAAACATAAAATTTAATGTTGAATCAGTTTTTTGTGGAGAAACCCTTTACTTATGACTAGCTAAAATGATATGCAGTATTCATTGAAAGTGGAGTAAATTTCCATATTCAATATATTCAATTGTACAGTTAACCAGTTGCGATAATGACATGGAGGTAAGTTGAATGTTGGTTAAAATTCTACACTAATAGTCATTGTAAGGAAAAGCATTCACATTTATGGTTACTGCTAAATTTAGACTGTGTAATGTAGGCTGTCCCAAACAACAAAGGTGAGATATAACAGGCAGGCATCTGTCCAGATGCACAAAGTTTCATTATTACTCAAGAATATGAAAATCTATTGGGGGTATGTTATTCTTTTATACTATAAGATGACTCTAAATTAATTAAGACTTAAGGAGACAGGTTTTCAGATGATGACTCATTTCAAACTAAGTTTTTTTCCCTTAATTATAATGGCTTTGTGAAATGCCCATCCTTTTGTATTTCTCTTTGAAAGCATTTACATTATTAACTGATAAATGAAAACATCTGTATTAATTTATAATTAAGGAACTATTAATGACTATTACAACAACTTAAATATACCACTTCAAAATGTGATGTTAAAAACAAAAATAAAGTGAACTTTGATTAAATTGAAATGTTTACACCTCAGTATACAAATGTGTTAATCTAAATTTACACTTCATTGTTAGTGACATATAGTTATGTGCAGTGTATTAAAAACTTTTTTACTTGGAAACATAACTGAAAATAATTCTTAATTTGTTTTATACTAGTGTGACAGTGGGTGTTCAGAATAAAAATATTGAAAACTCAAATTCTGAATTCCTTTCACAATTTATATATTTGGGCAATGAATTCAAAAGAACAGAAAGGTGACAAATATTTTAAGATTCAGAGGTTGAGTATTTGGTAATCCCGTTGGTGCGTTACAACCCACTTACCAGGTAATGTCATATCAGGACAGGCCCATAGTGAGTAATATTGTACATGATGCCCTGGGTAGGATTCAAACCCAACACAACAGGGATGACAGTCAAATTATTAAATGCAAAACTCATTAACAATTCAGTCACGGAGACCTCCTGGAATATTCTTTACTTTAGGCATTTGATGCCCTACTTGTAAACCTGTTTTCATTATCAGTACAACAGTGTCTGGTTTAAGAAAAATTAACATAAAACATCAAAAATTATGCCAATTTTTTAATCACAAAACTATTGCAAATCTTTGTTATTTCTATGACTTTGGACTGTTCGTGACAAATGAATCTGCACACTAATGTGCAATGAATTTTTCCAAATGTTCACATTTTAGATGAACCATGAGTGGCCATAATTGATACATTTGTGAAGAGTGCTGGACTGTTTACAGGTTTTAATGTGAGTATTTCAGTAAAATCAACTGTATTAACTATTAATGGATAATCCAAATGTTTCATAATTTAGGTGTACTCTGTGTGGCCATAATTAACACATTTGTGAAGAATGCTTGACTGTTTACAGGTTTTAATATGTGTATATCAGTAAAAACAACAGTGTTAACTATTAATGGATAATCCATGTTACTAAACTAAAGAGTATAAACACTGAATCAAATAGCCTGATATCCATTATTGTTTCTTTGGTGTAAATATATGTAATCCCAAATTCCATACTGGAACCATTATTGTTTCTTTGGTGTAAATATATGTAATCCCAAATTCCATACTGGAACCATGTCTTCCAGTATATAAACAAGATACCGCACAAAATTACATAATAGTGCATTTAATTTAACCAACCATGTCTGAAATCCCAGTATTTGTCTTTATAAAATAAACACCTGATCTAATGAAGAAGAGATTATCAAATGCATTGTACCTGCCATATTCATGCTCAGCCAATCAAAACCCTTGAAACTTCTCAATGTGGGGAATTCCCATTTTTATTACATGGTCATATCTGCATTTTTGAAGTATGGCTAAAATCATGCACTTTCAGTTAAATAGCATCAGAGATGCCCGTACCCCACAGCCTGGGGAAATAATTTCAACACTGTGAGATATAGAAGTAGTGAAACAGTACAAAGATGGGGATACTTTCAGGGCATTGTCAGTTATATAAAGCTCCACATAATGTTTAAGCAGAGAAAACTAGAGGATCGCTAGCGAAGCAAAGCAATTGTTTTTGCATGGCAAAAACAAAGCGTCCCAAAAGAAAGATGGTGTTGGTTGCTTATAATAGAAAGAAGATCTTGCCTAGATACACTGTCAATCTAAAATGATATCGAAAAAAAATTGGAAAATTTAAATGGTTTAGGAGATACAAGGAATTTTAAGTTTTTTGGCAAACATTTGAAAATTTCAAATGGCTGACATTTTTGAAAAGACGAAAAATTTTGGGCAGAGTATCTTGCTTAGATACCCTGTGGATCGAAACTTTTGCCGAAATCATTTTATACTGCATGATTTAGGAGATACAAGCAATTTGAAGTTTTTCCATTTTTGTCAAAAATTCGAAAATTCAAAATGGTGGCCATTTTTGGAAAGAGGAAAAATTTTTGAGAATTGAGCAGAGTATCTTACATATATACCGTGTGGGCCAAAAATTGCGCCGAAATCGCTCTATCTCGCACGGTTTAGGAGATACAAGCAATTTTAAGTTTGACCATTTTTGTCAAAAATTCGAAAATTCAAAATGGCCACCATTTTTGGAAAGAGAAAATTTTTTTTGAAAATTGAGCACAGTATCTTGCACATATATCGTGTGGGCCAAAAATCGCTCTATCTCGCACGGTTTAGGAGATACAAGCAATTTTAAGTTTTACCATTTTTGTCAAAAATTCGAAAATTCAAAATGGCTGTCATTTTTGGAAAGAGGAAAAATTTTTGAAAATTGAGCAGAGTATCTTGCATGTATACCCTTTGGGCCAAAAATTTCGCCGAAATTGCTCTATCTCGCACGGTTTAGGAGATACAAGCAATTTTAAGTTTTACCATTTTTGTCAAAAATTCAAAATAGCCACCATTTTTGAAAGGAGAAAAAAGTTTTGAAAATTGAGCAGAGTACTTAGCAGAGATACCCTGTGGGTCAAAAATTTCGTCGAAATCGCTCTATCTCGCACGGTTTAGAAGTTATTAAGGGATTTGTATTTTCCTCGTTAATAAAAATTTTAATGCTTAATTAATTAGCCATTTTTTAATGGAAGTTTACCAAAATCTAATCATTTCTTTATACCCTGCATCCATATACCAAATTTCAGGCGAATATTTTAAACGCTTCTTAAGTTATCATCCGGACAAGCAAAATCCTGTTTTTGGTCATGTGACTTCTCTGATTGGTTGAAATGTCATGGCACCAAATTCAGAAAATTTTCCCAGGGCTACTAAATATATGTGCCAAGTGTGAAGAAATTCCATCCACTAGTAAAAACGCTATAGGTAGGCAAACTTGCGGAGCCGGCGGATAGGGCGGACCCTTCTGCAAAAATTCCTCCCATATGCAAAAAAGCCTCCCTCGCGGGATGCTTAATAACACAAAGAAAATGTATGTAAAGATAAAGAATTAAAACAAGACAATTCAATAGCTAGATGACAGCATTAAGCAGTACACTAAAAATTACGAAGCTGTAAAACTGGAGAATAGCTATCAATGGAAAAAGCACAATTATGTAAAAGTGCATATAATAATCAGTTGCAGCAATCCATATATCTTTGTCATAAGAGAAAGAGGTCTCAAATATGGCAGGTGAACACAATTTGGCAGAGCCAAAGTTAAAGCTCACACCATGATGCACACCTACACCCCCTAACCAATGTCCTTACCAAGTGTGAACCTTCTACACCTTATGGAATTAAAGAAATAAACCAAGACAAGATTTTAAAACTCATGGTAACTATGACAATGTCAAAGGTCAAATCAAGGTCTCACCATGATCTTGCACACCTACAACCAATGTCCCTGACCAAATATCAACTTCCTACACCTTACAGTTTCCGAGATATAGCCCAGACAAGATTTTATAGGTCAAGGTCACTACAACAAGGTCAAAGGTCAAATCAAGGTCACACCATGACATTGCACACGAACTGCCCCTAACCAATGTCCCTACCAAGTATTAACTTCCTACACCTTATGGTTTCAGAGAAATAGCGAGGACAAGATTATATAGGTCAAGGTCACTACAGCAAGGTCAAAGGTCAAATCAAGGTCATACCATGATGTTGCACACCTACACCCCCTAACCAATGTCCCTACCAAGTAACAACTTCCTACACCTTACGGTTGCAGAGATATAGCCCAGACAAGATTTTATAGGTCAAGGTCACTACGGCAAGGTCAAAGGTCAAATCAAGGTCACACCATGAGGTTGCACACCTATACCCCTTAACTAATGTCCCTACCAACTATCAACTTCCTATACCTTACGGTATCTGAGATATGGCCCGGACAAAATTTTATAGGTCAAGGTCACTACGGCAAGGTCAAATCAATGTCACACCATGACATTGCACACGTACTGCCCCTAACCAATGTCCCTACCAAGTATCAACTTCCTACACCTTACGGTTTCAGACATATAGCGAGGACAAGATTTTATAGGTCAAGGTCACTACAGCAAGGTCAAAGGTCAAATCAAGGTCACACCATGATGTTACACACCTACACCCCCTAACCAATGTCCCTACCAAGTACCAACTTCCTACACCTTACGGTATCCGAGATATAGCCCAGACAAAGCATAATAGGTCAAGGTCACTACAGCAAGGTCAAAGGTCAAATCAAGGTCACACCATGATGTTGCACACCTACACCCCTTAACTTATGTCCCTACCAACTATCAACTTCCGAAACCTTACGGTATCTGAGATATGGCCCGGACAAAATTTTATAGGTCAAGGTCACTACGGCAAGGTCAAAGGTCAAATCAATGTCACACCATGACATTGCACACGTACTGCCCCTAACCAATGTCCCTACCAAGTATCAACTTCCTACACCTTACGGTTTCAGACATATAGCGAGGACAAGATTTTATAGGTCAAGGTCACTACAGCAAGGTCAAAGGTCAAATCAAGGTCACACCATGATGTTGCACACCTACAACCCCCAACTAATGTCCCTACCAAATATCAACTACTTACACCTTACGGTTTCCGAGATATAGTTCGGACAAGATTTTCAAACTCAAGGTCACTGCGGCAAGGTGAACGGTAAAATCAAGGTCCCACCATGACGTTGCACACCTACACCCCCTAACCAATGTCCCTACCAAGTATCCACTTCCTACACCTTATGGTTTCTGAGATACAGCCCGGACAAACTTTTTCCCGCCACCCGCCCGCCCGACCGCCCATCCGGACACCATGGGTGAAAACAATACCCCGAGCGCCCTTAAGGGCTGTGGGGTAAAACTTAAATGTATGTAATTTAAGTAAAATATGCTTAAGAAGTCCTTGACCAATCTTAACTCTGCATTTTCTTGAACGGGGTGCGTGTTTATGCAAAATTTAGTTGTTTTGAGGGGTGGACAATAATGTGGACATGTGTGGTATTGGAAACTACTTGGTATGAAGACAGAAATTTTTTGACAAACTTTTGTTGCATTTTATTTGAACAGGGAGGGTGCTTTTAATGGTCTACTTTAAAACATTCTCTTCAAAAAGCATAAGTTCTATTAGTATGGAATGTGCCTTTAAAGATGGGTGATGCAATAACAAAATCAAGCAGAAATTGCAGATGATTATTTACAAAAGTGCACAAAGCGATGCTATTATGAATATGATGAAAAACATATAGCAAATAGATACAGATATGCACTTTACACCTTACAAAATGACAGTGTGTCCTGGATCCCCAAGGGCTTGGTTTATGGCGTGAAAACTGTGTGTAAAGTAACAAACCCCCTGATAGTAAGGTTAACTATCTGACACAGAACAAAATACTTACATTGAACAGCTTGTAGAAATATGCATACTGGCGTGCTATACTTCGATACTGATTCAGTACTTCATCTATTTTGAAAAAAAAAATAATTAAAAACTTTCTTGTTGTTACATATTGCACATCTTCATAGGAAACATTAGTTTCAATGGGCAAATTATCCATGAAGTACAAATAATGTATCAAAGTTGTTTATTTACACTGTATTAACAAGATTACAGTATACATTAGTGCTGGGACAAGGCTTATAATAATCCTTACTATCCATACAGTAAAGACAAATTTCCCTGCATGCAAAGTCTGAGGAATATGAGAAACGAATTTGTTCCTAGTGTAAGTAATCAAAGTGCACTTTATTTTTCACTTATTAATACATAACAGGGAGTCTTGAAAATAATCAGAAACTAATATCCCTCTCCCTGGGCATGTCTTAAATAAGTGATGTATTGGGAGAGCATATGGTGAAAACCACCTGAATTTTGGGCAAATGCAGAAGTTTCATCAACAAACATATATACAATGTCTTTCTCCAGCACTGAACTACGCATTGATATATGACCTATATAATATCTTGAAAGATGAAAATCAATAAATACAACTTTAATTTACCAGTACTTGTGTTTTAAAGCCACAGGTATGTAATCATCCATTATTATTACTGTGTGATTGTACAAACTGGTACATTTGAAATCTCTCGTCATGACATATACAAGGTCATTATGACACAAGGAAAGTTGTTCTCTTCCTTTCAGTGCAATGTCAAAGTTTAGGGTTTATTTCCTAATCAACAGCCAAAAACATATTGGTCCAGGCCCACAGTATTGCCACTTTCACTTTTTCCACTGCAGACGTATCTTTTTGGGTGCATCCACTTATCTGTGATTGTGATTATTCCAAAAGTAAAGATGATTGACCACATTTTTAGAACACTTTTTTATGTTGTTAGGACCCAACTAAAGGAAGAAGAATTAAATTTTTTTTTAAAGATACAGATGATATTCTGGATAAAAATTCAACCTGTGGAACATCCATCCACCCCCTGAATACTGTGCCCTATTAGTGTTTTCTAGCTTTCTCTAGAAAGCATTTTTTGTAGTCAAACTTTTTGTTACTTGAATATTCAATTTATAAACAGATTTCCATGTTTCAAAATGTAATAAATACATGAATGAATTAATTATCTTATCTCAACATTTTTAAATAATCAAAATACTTAAAGTCAATTAATGGTTTCACATACCCTTCAACCTCTACAGTCATATCACGATAAACCCTCCTGTATACAATAGAAACATTCCATGAGGATTTGGAAAACCTAGATATTCCAATATTATTATAAGACACTCAGGGCAGCATCAGCTTTGGACCATTACTCACCAAAAACAGGAGATCCCTTGAGCAGCTTCACTTCGTCTGTGGTGAAGTAGAGTGGTGTACTGTAGGTACTGGGCAGTACATCTGAACCAGGTGTTAAGGAAAGCAGGTCAAATATCAAACATCCTCATGTCATGTCCAACTCTCGCCTGTTTCAGGAAAAGGTTAAAATCGTATCTCTTCAAAAAGACACTCTATCTGGCGTCTCCGTGGTACTGGACTTGGCAACGGCTATGGATAGATGATTCTTGAATTGGATTTTCGTGTTGTGCCTTAGAGTCTGCCTGGCAGAGATTAAGCGCCATAAAAGTACAGAATAGAATAGAATAGCCCCATTACCTCTTGATGTCATGGGTGTCTCAGTACTGAGACCATTAAAGTAGAATGCCATGACAACTCTTTACAACAGGCATCTTGTTGTCAGCACAGATTACTAAGTCACACAATAATGCAAACAAACCCCGAATGTAAAGAAATTAAAAAAATCATTATTTCATATTTTATACATTTTATGACTTTTGTTGTGATTTTTAGGAACTGCCATATTTGTTAACCCCATGAGCTTTACTTCCTGTTTGTATGCCAATTTGATTGGGGATGTAATAAAATTGAAAATTTTAATTACTTAAATGTAGCTTTTATACGCTACAAGCTTATCATGTGGGACTGAATGCTAACTCGGGAGGCCGCAGGACTCCAGCCAACGACCAAGAAAAATGGACGTTTGGATTTGACCGAGTCTGTGTTTTAGAGTGTACCATAGCAGTGTCATTTGGTAATTCGTCCTTCTTCTCTCGTTGGCCACCATATTGGAAAGTGTTTCAGTTTGTTACTCCCATGAGCTTCACTTCCTGTCTGTGTGCCAATTCGATTGGGGATGTAATAAAATGCATCTTTTTCTTTGGAAACCAGGAATCTTAATGATTTTACATTGGCAGCCTCATGATCTACATGCTTTTGATACCAACACATCCGTGCTGTGAAATCACATTTATTAGCATGAGTTGGACAGATATGAAGCTGGGACCACAGAGGCAAGAGTTATATGATCCGAAATACCAAACTTTATAAATAGGTGGCACCTGGGTTTGGGGTGCCTTAAGATGACACTACAGCTCACACAAACATATTAATGCCTGCAGGATGTAGGGTGGGGAAAATTCCCCACATGTAATTCCCCTAATCAGGAGGAGCCTGGTGGAGACATTTTTTCCACCTTAAGGGGGAAAATCTGACTTTTTCATTTTTGCCTCTGATGAGAATAATATATAAATGTATTCGAAATAATCAATCTTAGAGAGAGATTATAAGGCCCAGGAGTCAATTTATTCACTTACACATTGACTTATTTGTAAATACCACACTTGTTATAGCTTGCTCACTGTGGACTCACCCCAGCCAAAATATTTCACACCAGCCATTTTATAAGTTTCAAATGCTGTAATAATCTACGCTCCAGAGTAACTTCACATTTTTGTATGGAGCAGCCCCATCCAATCTAAAAGAAATATGAAAAAATTTTGTATATCTTAATTTCCTATCCATTTACCACCCATATATACAAACAAATTTGTATTTACTGGAACTGGTGGTTTTGGGGAGTGAAATACCACTAGAAAGTCCCAGAAGATAAATAACGCAGACACATTTGGAAGTACCTCACACATGAAGCTACAACACTAGCTTGTTATGCTCTTGTCGGCAGTTACCTTTACTGTAATTCTCTGTTCAGAATCTAATCTAATCTAATGTGGACTTTTATAGCGCTTAATTTCCATCACTGATGGACTCTAAGGGGCATCTAAACATAAAGCAAGGCAGTTAGCATTAATCAAGGGACATAGCCAGGTCGTACCAAGGAGACACGGATGTGACGGGGGAGGCTATGGTGGGTAGGCTTTTGCAAACAGGTATGTTTTAAGCTTCTTCCTGAAGGAGGCAACTGATGTTGCACTGCGAACATCTTGAGGGAGGTCATTCCAGATCTTCGGAGCATCAAAGGCAAAACTATGGCCAAAATGTTTGGCAGACTTAAAAACTGATGAATGGAAAGGGGGAACTGTAAGGTATTGACGATCTGGGTGACTATGCCTAGTACTATAGGGACAACTATTAAAAGACAAGAACGGTTCGAAATAAGAAGGAGAACCACTATGCAAAAATGTATACACAAGTATTGCGGTTTTGAAAATACAACGGCAACCAGTGGAGTTTCTGTAGAATGGGTGTAACATGAGCATACTTTCTATGATTTGTAACAATACGAGCAAGGGTGTTCTGAATACTTTGCAATTTGTGCTAATTGAAACCGGACAAACCTCTGAACAGAGAGTTACAATAGTCCAAACGACTACTAACCAAAGCATTTGCAGCAAGGACTGCCACTTCAGGAGTGAGATACTTTCTAATTCTACGGAGGTCACGCATCTGAAGGAAGCACGTGTTGCAAGTCCTCTTGATATGCTCAGAGAATGAAAAATTTGCATCAAACCACACACCTAGATTTCTGACAGAATCAACCGGATGAAGAAGGCTACCAAGAATGCTAACAGGAAAGTGAGAGGAAATCTTCTGACGTTGAGCCTTGGAACCATGCTTGTTTTCAGTGCACAAATCAAAAAGGCACTTTGTCCACAGCTTTGCATTTGATGCCCACAGCTTTGTGGAATGAGCTGCCTGATGACATCCGAACAGTGATTTCTCTGTCATCTTTCTGGTGCACACTGAAAACATACCTCTTTAGTAAGGCCGACTCTCCATAGCTCTCCTGTCTCCCTCATATATTTAGTGTCAGCCTGCTATCTCTCTGGATTCTGATTTTTTCCCTTCTCCCTTTGTGGTTCTAGTACCTTGGAGTCTGTCATATGGTGGGGATTAAGTGCCATAGAAGTACTCATTACAACTACACGAAACTTCATAAGTAGAATCTGATCCTACATTACGTGCAAAAAACAGATGAGTTATGATTTTGACCCTTATTGAAGTAGATTTACTTCACAAATGACACACTGATTCTAGATAACCAACAGAACATTTATACCAAACATTTACTGAAAATTGATGTGTTGTTTACCATATTAATGTCTTTACAAATAGATTGAGTAAGCACGCTGAAGTTGGGTTACCGCATGAAGTTTCTATTACTCTGACACATCCATTACATAAACATTTCCTCTTTTTATTAATTAAAATCCACAAGTCCCTCTCAGTCAAATGGTCATCCAAGCCACACAGAGAAAGGATACTGAGGTAGGGTTTCCACAAGGAGTTACTGTTGTACATTTCACACAGCAGATGCAAGGCCAGCACCACATTGGGCATAGACTGCAAGATACGGTCCTCAGCTATCAGGGGACCTGTAAGACAAATCAGGTTGAAATAAAGTTGATTACTTTTGTGAAGACACCTTCCAAAGATACAGCCACTCATAATCACCTTTTGGGTTAATATCTGCCATACCTAAAAATAGAGATGACACCACACCACATTTCTGATTTATTTGAAAGGTAACTTATCTTACACAACAAAAGCTGCTATAGCATCCATCCCATTTCATTAAATTTTCAGCGGATGCTTAAATTATCTGCTGAAAATAAAGTCACTCCATTGAGTTCATAGAAACTAGCCAGAGGCTTGGAAAATGATATTTTACATGATGGTTAAGAGAAGTAAGCCAGAATTTTGGACATCAAAAATATTCTTTTTTAACTTGATGGAATGCATAAACACTGTAGTACTCACCCAAAACAGACTCAGAGGCAGTTTCTGTGGACATAATTAGCTTCCTGGGGACTTTCAGAACCAGATCATGCTCCTGAAACAAGCCCAAGACCATAGAATGTCATTGGTGGATACAATAAAATGATCATTGTGACTTATTTGACAAAAGAACACCTGTAGTTGTCATTGCTTTGTCAGATGTCAAATATTAGATTGTATTGTTACATGTAATACATGATATACTTACCACTACCATATATGGTTATTCTCATTTTACCACCAGTTTAACTACCATAAATTGTTATTGTTGTTTAATACCTTCTAACACCAACTTCCACTGGTTTCTTACCTTTTTGCTAGCCGTTTACATTGATACCCTAACTCACCACATTTTTCTGATGCCACAAATTATATTAACTTTAGTACATTTCTAACATCGATGTACAGTCCTGCCTTTCTACTTTCCTGTCTTCTTACTTACTTGTAACAAGGTTATCTTGCATTATCTTCATTTTACTCCATTATTTCATTACCTTATATAACCTTTATTTTATAACACGTCTTCAATTACAAGAAGTTCATAGCTTTGTATTTATACCTTATAACTAATGCCCCTGTTCCACGAAAAGATTAAGCCCCGATCCTGTCGGCAACCCTTAATCGTGGACAGTCGGTTGAAAAATAGCAAAAATGGGCGGGAATACTGGGTCGGTACTGAAGTCTGGGATTAAGAACAGATCGTCCCCAGGACGCCTCAGGCGGCTGCAGACAGCCCCCGACTGGTCTGGGGCTAAGAACCGACTAAGCCAGTTTTTTGGTCGGTTTCAACCACGATCCTGTTGCACACAAACCGACTGGGTCCCAGGACGCCTCAGGCCTCCTGGGACTAAGCCCTGACTAACACACGATTAAGTCCCGGCGTCCTCAGGCCTCCTCAGTCTTCCCCAGACCAGGATCCCCGATTATTGTTTTGCAAAGTTGCTAGATTTTCGGGGTATATATATATAAAATTCGCGATCTAATCACCATTGCTTTTCTAGGAACACAGCAGGATGCCACCTTTTAATGGAAGACAGATTCAACAACAACTTAGGGCTTTTTTGGTTTTTATTCAGTTACAAATAATCATGTATTTCCATTTTTTACGTCAAGCACAGCAACCACCACCACCAGCACCACCAGCACCCATACAGAGACCTAGAAGAAGGCACAACATGTGGGTCAGGCCATGGCTACTGCAGAGGGAGGAGAGGGGGGCCTACAACAACATTATGGCTGATCTGTATGCCACAGACATTCCAGGATTCACCAACTACATGAGGATGACCCCAGAATTCTTTGAAATGATGAAGACCAGACTGGAACCACGTCTAGCCAGGCAGGCCACCAACTACAGAGTTCCTATCAGTGTTGGGGAAAAGTTAGCCCTCACCATCAGATATCTGGCCACTGGAGAGTCCTACACATCATTATCCTGTCAGTTCAGGGTTGGCAGATCCACCATTTCCAAGTTTCTACCAGAGGTCTGCAGGGCCATCCAGGATGAGTTCACCAGAGAGTACCTCAAATGTCCTACTACTCCAGATGAGTGGAGAGAACTGGAGAGGGAATTCAGGATCAGGTGGAATGTTCCACATGCCCTGGGAGCCCTTGATGGCAAGCATGTGGCCCTGAAGAAACCCAAGAACTCTGGAGCCCTCTACCACAACTACAAGGGGTTCTTTTCCATTGTCATGTTGGCCCTGGTAGATGGACAGTATAAGTTAAGATGGGTGGATGCAGGTACAGTACAGAAGGATCTTGCTCAGATGCCCAGATATTTAATGCCTCTCAGCTGAAGAGGAGGATTGAAGATGGCAGGATAAGCTTCCCTGACCCAGCTCCTATAACACAGGGTGGTAGAGATGTCCCCTACTTCATTCTGGCAGACGATGCCTTTGCCCTGAAGACCTGGCTCATGAAACCCTATGGCAGAAGGCTGTTAACAAGAGAGGAAAGGATTGCCAACTATAGAATATCAAGGGGCAGGAGAGTTGTGGAGAACGCTTTTGGCATCCTGGTTTCAAGATTCAGAGTGATGAGGACCACGATTGAACTACCCCCAGAAACAGTTAGAGAAGTGGTCATGACCTGTGTGGTTCTGCACAACATACTCAGAAGCCAGTATCAAGGTCAACCTGCTGGTCAGCAGCCTGGGGAGGATGATGATGATGATGTGCCTGGTGATTGTGGATTGATTGGTGGTGCTGCTGGTGGTGGCCAAGACAGAAACCCTGCTAGAGAGGCCAAAAGACAGAGGGATTACCTGAAGGACTACTTCAATAATGAGGGAGCAGTGGCCTGGCAAGATGGCAGAATATAAGTCCTGCTGCAGTAAACAGTCCTTTTCAGGACTAACTATAACAGTCCTTTTCAGGACTACCAATTATTCCAAAAACAATTAATCAGCTATGCTCGCTTCAGACGGACAAACCCCATGCCAAACATAACTTGTACAGACGGACAAACAGACAAACCCCATGCCAAACATAACTTGTACAGACGGACAAACAGACAAACCCCATGCCAAACATAACTTGTACAGACGGACAAACAGACAAACCCCATTCCAAACATAACTTGTACAGACGGACAAACAGACAAACCCCATGCCAAACATAACTTTTTCAGACGGACAAACAGACAAACACAAGTTACTCACCCAACAATCATACAAACCCAGTGTTAAACAAGAGCCAAACACAAAGTCACACATAATATCCTAAAATGAATTATTTTTTTATATATTTGGAAATCCACCTCCTAATTTCACCAATTTTTTTTTGTTCATGGGTTGGAAATTTATTTGTAGGAGAAATGTTTTTATGGAAATCTTCAATTTTAAATCTTCACCGCTAATCACAAAAATGTGGAAAATATAACCATAAAACTAGTTTTGTTTTCAATAATGGGGGATTGTGTTTGCAAAATAGTTTGTCAGTTCGTTGGCATGGGTTCTATTTAATTTTGGGTTTTTGTGTTTCTTGGTTGGTGGTTACTGGGGTTGGGTTTATTAGTGGTAGTTGGATGTTGGGCTTCTTACTGGGTTTGTTATTTGGGGGTTATGTTTGGTATTGGGTTTGTCTGTTTGTGGGTTGGCAAGTATGTAATAATGCCTTTTAACTCTAGGGAAGGTGTAAGTGTTGGACTTTTCAATTACAGATTTTAAACTATCCCATGGATTTTAATCTAAAAATGGGCTGATTAATGGCCATATTGGGAGTTATTTTTAATTTTTTTTATGTGGCCTTTTTTGTTATGTGTGGTACCATGGGTTATTTGTTTCATGTTTGGGGTGGTGTAGGTGTTGGACTTTAACTTTTTTTTTCTTGTGATAAGTATTTGTACTGAACTTTTTTGTTTTGGGAGGGGAATTGGAATAACATGTAGCTGAATAATTGTTTTTGGAAGACTTGGTGGCCCTGAAAAGGGCCTGGCAGGTCAAAGACCCACCCTGACTGGATGGCTACTGAGGAGGCTGCTGCTGCTGTTGAGGCGGTGCTGAAGTGGTGATAGTAAAGAGCTGCTGCTGCGGTTGTTGCTGCTGCTGCTGCTGAGGCTGCTCGACGATCTGTGTTGATGTCAGATCTGGTAGCTGGCTTAAGATTCCACTCAGATTGTGTCTGCTCCCTTCGTCCTGTACAGTTAGGACAGATGTCGGGTTGCTGAAGCCAATGGGGCTTGGTGTATAGTACACAAAACTGCTGCTAGCTGCTGCTTGAGTGGAACTAGACGCCTGTGGAGTGGTTGTTGGCAGTAGGCCTCCCCTCTGGGACTCCGTGGTAACAGTGGCTGATCTTCTGGGTAATGGCTGACGTCTACGGTTGCTCTTAATAGTTTCGATGTCTCTAAATATCTTGCCCTTTAATTCTTCAAATTCTTCTTGAGTCATCTTTTCGGCCTCTGATGCCACGTAGTCAAAGAAGGGCTGCCTGTCTGACTTCTGATGCAGAAAACCTGAGATAAGTGTCCTCATCTGCTCAAAGTGTTCGAGAATCTTGGGAGTCTGTAGTTGAAATGGGTGTTGATGTAATGATGGACTGACTCCTCTCCCTCAGGACACTGGACTCGAGGTGTTCTGTGTCAGTAGTTGACCCACGTGATTCGTCCTGCCTGCTGGTATTTGGACTGGCCTCAAAACCTGAACTTCTGTTGGCCCCTTTCTTCTGATGTGGGTTTTAAGAAAACCCATCTGTTGGTAGACCCAGGACTGTCTCTTGGTCATCTCCCTCAGGGCTTGGCCAGATTGGAGCTTAGACAGCTTCCCATAACGGGTTCGCTGGGACTCGAACCAACGTCTCACATCAAATGGCTGGAGCTTGAGTTCTGCAGATATTTCTGCCCAGAGAGCCTCTCTTCTGTTCCTGTCGTGGAAACGTGAATGTTCCTTGTCATACAGTTCAGGGTGCAGCTTTACAAATTCCACAATGAAAACTTCCTCACTGTCTGTAAAAGTGGCACACACCCTGGCTCTCTTGGCTGAAGAATGGCACTCCGGATCTTCTTCACACCTCTCTTCTTCTTCTGCCACAGCTTCCCCAAAAGCTGGACCTTCCTCAATCTCCTCCTCTCTCCTCTCAGTTCCTTCTTCTGTAATAACTTCACTCCTCTCCTCTACTTGACTTTCCTTCTCCCTCTCATCCATCTTTTTCCTTCCTCTCTTCCCTCCTTTCTCTTTTCTCATGATCCACTCGACAAAATAATAAAAAAATAGTAAAATGTGTCTCCTAACTGTGAAATTTGCCTTAAGCTCAAGTATAATATATATAAAATAAAAATTGAAAACCCCTACAAATCAGTGACACACGTCTCTCAGTAGCCAAACAGTCAGTAACAATGACAAAGTGTGCGCGGTCGCTTATATAGTCCCAGACCTCCTCATTGCCTCGTTTTAATTTCCGACGCGCGGAAAACAGTCGGTTCTTAATCGGTTGTTAGTCCCAGGCCGCCTGGGGCGTCCTCAGACCGTCGCAGACTAAATTTGTGATGTCCCAGGCGTCCTGGGGAGGCCGGTTTGGATCGGTTAGGGTCGGTTACCCTTAGTCGGGGCTTAGTCCCAGACCTTGATTTTTGGGTCCCAGGACACCGCCAGACGGTCTGAGGCTTCCGGGGACTAATGCAACCGACCCACTTTCACACGCATGAAATTCATACGCATTACATTTGAGTCTGGGATTAACAACCGGCCTCCTGGGACTAAGGTACGGAGGTCTGGGACTAAGGGTCGCAGGCGGCCTGGGACAACACAGGACTGTGTAAATTTGGGTCTGAGGAGGCCTGAGGACGCCTGGGACTGGACATTTTGTTGACGGCGGGAAATATGAATCGGTTGTAGTCGTGAGAAATATCAAACATGTTTGATTTTTCACACGGCCCCAACCGACAACAACCGACCCTTACAGAAGGTCTGGGACTAAGCAAATATTTCAAACCGACCCCCCAAAACCCTTAATCGGGAGCCTTAGTCGTGTGGTGGAACACCCACATTAGTTTTAGCAGGTGCAGTTGCTGCCTTGGAATCATCTTAGCCTTAGATTATATTTTATGGGACCTTGACACAGACGTAGTTTGGTATTTTGCTTGCTTGTCAATACATGTGAGCCAAGATGAGATATAATTTGAAATGGTCCACATCTTTATGTGATATTATAAGGTTAATAATCTTCATTTTCACCTAAAATGAAGTCAAAATACACCATATTTAACCAACTTTACAGGTAATTTTATTATTTTGCTGTCTTTAAGGTCAACCCAGTTTTATTTGGTTTGATACAGATTAACAGAAAGAGATATAAAAATAGCCTTTCAGGCCAGTAATGCACAAATGGCATTGTTTTGGAACATACAGGAAAGACATCCCTGTATTTGCTGCTTAATCAAATTCCTTTTTTTTTTCCAAACATTGTAAGTTGTTATCCTTGTTCCACTGTTCAATATGTCATGGCAGTATGTGTTTACCCACATTTCCCCACTTTTTGTCGGTGATTTAGTTTAGGGGACAAGTTAAAGGTATTTTGAGAAACCATATTACTATCACCATTGTGTTACCTGTACGCTGTTACATAATGTCTACCTTACTACCATTATCTTAGTGCTGCTATTGCTCTTGCTATCTATATGTCGTTACCTTGATAATACTCTGAGCTGTAAGCCCCAGCCCATGTTCACATTCTTCCACAGTTACAAGTTCTGGATTCACATCCTGTGTTCTTAACCAGTGTGTGAATTCTGACAAGTGAGTCTTTCTTTCCTCCAGTTTCAGAGTATACCCTAGAAGAAAAATACAGAAAAAAAAATCCACAATACATGGAAAAAGGTTACACACCAAAATTGGTAGCAGATATTTGTACTGTGTTGGCTATCTGGAAAATAACAATTTAAACAAATTCACGTTCCCTTTCCCAAATATTACAACAATCCAGTTTAAACCACAAAGCATGATACAAACTCATTCAGAGTTACAATTGTGTCCAACCAACTGTAGCACAGACTTTTTCAAATTAGAAAAGATAGACACTTTACTTCTGGACTTAAAAGATGCTTCTTTATCTGAATATGTTAGGAGATAATAATGTATAAAACTATATATAATAAAGCATTTCCATTAAAACTCTGGTATCTATTTTGCAAATTAATCACAGCATGTGACATTATTAACTTGGTCTATAATTTAAAATTGCAGAAAATCATCACAATTAAGCACCATATGACTTTGGTTTGGTTTAGTTGGGTTTGACGTTGCTTTCAACACATTATATAGACCATATCATAACGGGTAGTTTTAATGTCAGAGGAAACCAGTACATACTAGTTGATCAAAATTCTGCACTGTGAACTGTGGAACAAATAAGAAAAATGGTCTAAAACTGTCACAAAAATCTTAATGTTGATATAAATGTTCCACATTTCAAAGTAAAACAAGGGAATTTTCCTTTGTGCTGAAATTTATTTTGTCTATCTGTTCACTCACCTGATTGGATCTCCCTCAGTCTCGTAACCAGTCCGTATATCTCAGTGTGCCTGTCCCAGTCCTTACTTCCCCCTCCTTGTACTGTACATTCTTCAAATATCAGCAAGAAAACCAAAGATAATGTAATCATATCAGAATTTACAGTTTGAGATCTTGTGTAGTATGTTAAACAATACACCCACATCTACTTACACAGAGAATAAGCAAAACTAAAAGATTGCTACATAGTCTAAAGACGCTGCATAATTCCTGGTGTATAATTGTTTAGGATTAAATCCGTATTCTGAGTAATAATTTAGACATTATACAGTAACATATAATCTTCATACTTTCCAGCAACTGTTTCACAATGTCCAGTGTTTCTCTCCTCACTTTGGCAGGGAAGTCTGTTACTTTTCCTGATTCTGCACTCCTCCCTAGGTTCCCCTTTTTGTGTTTCTTTCCCATGATCTACAAAAATCAATTATAAAACGGTTCGATTTTTATTCAAAAAAGCTTCAATCGATGGTAGTCATGTCTTAATATTTAATTTACTAAGCTTTAAAACTGAAGTAAAAAAAATTAGTTGAAGCATGATAGAAATTTAGTGGCAATTAACAATCAACATTATTTATCTCCGCTAGTAATTAAGTCAGAACGCAATTAACGAAGTAAGGCCCTCCATACTGACAATTTCACCAATTAGAACAAAGACTCGACAACTGGTGTGGTTGTGCAGTACATGGGAGACTTGTCACCCACTGTCTGCTATGTCCAGATTACACTATCAATTAATTCACCCCAGTAATATGCAGTCAACTTACAATACCAATCCCCCCCCCCCCCCCCCCCCCCCCCCTCTGTTGACAATAAATACATACAGATCTGTAAAGAGGATATAATGGGACTCGTTCAGTAGCAAAGCTTTCTATTGATATGGTTCAAGTTCATTAGTCACTTCAAATACAATTAGTAAGTCAACATCCGGAAATGTACAAGATGTAAGTCCGGTTTTGGATACCAGCTTGAAATGCAATCTAGTAAATTTGCTGGAATACAACAGACAAATGCTACCACCTTGTAGAATTTCTGCTCAAGTATAAAAAATCACCATACTCCAGCCTCTTCATCAATAGAAAGGTTAAAGGTTGTTTCCCACAATTATAATGGAAATCTTTTGTGGCAAATAGTTGTATGAATTAACTGGGAAATGATAAAGTACTTAAGATAAGTATCTTTTGTGTGATTGATCTAGTTACCAACACAAGGAGGCTCAAAGTATCTTCAGGATAAGGCTAATACAAGAATATTTTACGAAACCAAGTATTGAAGGTCTTTGTGTTTTTTTTGTTTTCTTAGTTAAGTGCCTTTGGTCGACTTATGGTTTTTTGCCGCCTGATGTTAAACCCAAATTTCATGGTTGAAGATCAGATATTGTCCAAAGGCCAGTTTATCCCAAGGAAATCCTTAATTTTTCACTGTACACTAGATACTAATTATTTGGATATGCATACAAGGCACAGTTAATGCTTCATTCTCAAGTCTTCACATGCCTGATAAATACCAGTTCACATTACACATTAATTAGTAAAAAGCGATGTCACTTGTGGTGTTTAATTACCACTTGTGAGCACAGTACCTCCTGAAGCTTCCCATTTGTCACCTTCAATTTGAATAACTACAAAGATGCAAAATATGTGTCCTTTCATAATAGAAATTTGTAAAATAAAGTCTTTATTAGTTTGGATTTTGTAAATAATCTCAGAAAATACAAAATAGCATCAGAGATGCCCGTACCCCACAGCCTGGGGAAATATTTTTCAACACCATGAGATATAGAAGTAGTGAAACAGTACACAGATTGGGATACTTTCAGAGCACTGCATGTAAAGATTAAGTATTAAAACAAGACAATTCAGTAAACTAAAAGTTATGAAGCTGTAAAATTTCTTAACTGGAGAATAGCTGTCAATGAAAATATCACAATTATGTATGGTCGAATTATGATTTGAATGTTTTGAATATTACCCATACATATAGATGTGGCAATACTTGCTTATATGTGGAGTTGGGGCAAAACCTGGGACTCACTTGATGCAATACTATCTGTTACAATGGGAAGTTGCAAAAGTAAAACCCTTAATGAATTCTAATATGACTTTAACAGTGCTTAATCTACAACAAAAGACACACAAAGGTGCAACAACCAAGATTCAAGTAAAAAGATATGACAGATATAAGAGAGACAAAATAGTATCACATATCCCTGTAGAGAGATAAAATAGCATCAGATATGCAAGATCAAAGGTCACATCCAGGTCACACCATGACGTTGCACCCCCCAAAAAGGTCCCAAATATCAACTTCCTACACCTTATGGATTCCGAAATATAGCACAGACAAGGCATTATAGGTCAAGGTCACTACGGCAAGGTCAAAGGTCAAATCAAAGTCACGCCATGACATTGCACACTTACACTGCCTTACCAATGTCCCTACCAAGCATCAACTTCCTACACCTTAGATTTCTGAGATATAGCCCAG
Organism: Sabellastarte sp. h YS-2021; assembly: GCA_964017235.1. Classification (NCBI taxonomy): domain Eukaryota; kingdom Metazoa; phylum Annelida; class Polychaeta; order Sabellida; family Sabellidae; genus Sabellastarte; species Sabellastarte sp. h YS-2021. The sequence goes on from OZ024928.1 coordinate 23,641,368, forward strand.
ACAAGATTTTATATGTCAAGGTCACTACGGCAAGGTCAAATCAAGGTCACGCTATGACATTGCACACCTACACCCCCTAACCAATGTCCCCACCAAGTATCAACTTCCTACACCTTACAGTTTCCAAGATATAGCCCGGACAAGATTTTATAGGTCAAGGTCACTATGGCAAGGTCAAAGGTCAAATCAAGGTCACACCATGACGTTGCACACCTACGTCCCCTAACTAATGTCCCTACCAAGTATCAACTTCCTACACCTAACTGTTTCCAAGATATAGCGAGGACAAGATTTTATAGGTCAAGGTCACTTCGGCAAGGTCAAATCAAGGTCACACCATGACGTTGCAAACCCACACCCCCTAACTAATGTCCCTACCAAGTATCAACTTCCTACACATTACGGTTTCTGAGATATGGTCCAGACAAGATTTTCAAACTCAAGGTCACTGGGGCAAGGTCAAATCAAGGTCACACAATGACGTTGCACACCTACACCCCCTAACCAATGTCCCTACCAAGTATCAACTCCCTACACCTTAAGGTTTCCGAGATACAGGCCAGACAAACTTTTCCCCACCGCCCGCCCCACCGCCCGGACACCATGGGTGAAAACAATACCCCAACAGCCCTTAAGGGCTGTGTGGTAAAAACCAAACAAATGAAATATTCATGTTTTACATGGTAAATAGCAGAATATTGTGATTATTTCTCTTTGTTTACATACACATGTAAACATACAGGTTGTGAATAACTAAAGAATTCACAAAGTTTCCCATTGGTAGATACACACTCACAAGTGGTGATGGGGCTGTTCCATTTTGGCAATGCAATCACAAACCTAGCTCCCGATTTTCCACAGATTGCCCGTTTAATCCTTTGCAATTCAGAGCTCAGTGGGTGGTCACTTAAACATCTTTTTTTTTTTCTAATTTTAAGTTTAAAATACACCAGGGAATGATGAAAGAAACAAAAATGGATTAAAATGCGTAAGACCGTCGAAAACCGGCAACGCAAGGATACCTGCAAAACTCCCAGGTTATCAAATAATATTCGGAGATGTACTGTATGTATACAAACAGTTCTCTTTGTGTCGAGCGGCGCCTCAATTTCCCCTTATCCCTTCTACAGTACTAGTGTTCGCAAAACATTTTATTCGTTATTTTCTTCTGTTTGATACGCACCTTTTTGGTGTACTGTACAACTTCTGAAACTTGCTGCGATATCTCGTTCTAAAAATAGCATAAACACATGTGATCGAAACTTCCGCAAACAACTAGGCGTATTTTTTTAGAAACGACCATCTTAAGGCCCCGAAAGAGAGAATAGAAAGAGGAAATAATAAAAATCAGAATGGATAGACATAGCAGGCTGGAGCCAGAGACTACGTGGATATGGGAATGCTATGAAGGGTAAGCTTTACTGAAGAGGTATGCAACATACGACTGAAAGATGAATGCAAAACCTTAATTCAGATATCGCCAGAGAGCCCATCCATCAAAGTTGGAGCTTCATACACAAAGTGATGGATTTGTATATAACAGTAATGCACTAGCATGAGTCTTTTATGTTGATTATCTGGGTGTCCACAACAGCCTTATTTAAATTAGAAGATCTCACCCCCGCAGGTAATCACGTTATTAACAAATAGACATCAAGATATATATATATAACACAAAATTAACACAAATTCATATATAGAGCTTAGAATAAAACCAAGAGCTCCAAAATACACGCACATGGTTGATATTTGATTGAGACAAGGTTTGATTTTGACAATTGGATAAATGATTTCAAAATCGCTTGAGCACCGAGGTAAAACAAGTTTATTTTAACAAAAATTAAAACATTATATCATCAGTTTCATGATTTATTACCAATACCTTTTTGATTAATTGAGAATCTACTTGAGTTGTTATCTCATTTGTTTAACTTAGTACATCATTTAATAAGGCAAAGGATCTTGCAGAACATTACCTGGCTGTTGAACAGGCCTTAAAGCCCCAACTTTGACCTTTTGTCAGAACATTAGCAAGAGGGTTTTATTGGCAAGCAGAAATAAAATATTTGGATGAAAACAGCCCGAGTGTCTTCAAGATATGATGAATATAATACTTCTGAGCATCGTAACTTGGGAAAGTTCTCAACTTAACAGAAACTGGAACAGAGAAAAACTGGAATAGAGATAATTTAATTACAGGTGGTTGTTGTGGTAAAATTTAAAAAATTTAGCATACCATATAAGACATTAGTCATTGTGACAAAAGTGTGTTATAATAGAAGTTATAGTATGATTGCTTATGTACAGGCATTGTTAAGGTTTATTATTTTGGTATTACGAAGGAAAATGCATTATAATTTGCATTTATATCAATGCAAATTCTGAGCTCGAGAAAAAGAAATCCAACTATAATTACAGATAGAACAAACACAAAAAAGATCCTGTAGCCAAGTTGTGCCAAGGTAAGGCGAGGAGCAGTGGGTTAACTTAAAGAGATATAATTAGTGTATTTATAATATATACAGGACTCTGCATGAGATGTGTTATATTATTATTATTATTATTATTATGTATTTATACTCAGCGCAATATCTCCATATACTACAGGACTCAAAGCGCTATTTAACCAATCCGACTGTACAGGTACAGCCCCAACTCACAAGTAACTGACTTTCCCCTAACTGGAAGATATAGGCTCAAGGATGACCATTTATCAACGTCCTTGAGGTTCTTTAACCTGCCACTGGGGATAGGACCTAATGACAGAGGACCGCCATTTTAAGTGGTCATCCGAGCCACTATGTATCTGCCTGTACCTGGGATTGAACCCACGTCCTCTGAGTTCCTAGACAAGTGTGTTACCCGCTAGGCCACAGTGGCAGATATACAACATCTACATTTGACAAAAAATCAACAGTGCTATAACCATGTCAAACAATAGACTTAATTGAAAGCCATGGCAAGATCTAAACAGAATATAAAACTGATAAAATTGAACAGATAGACATTGATATAGGATGCATCTTAAAAAGATACCATATAGCATCCTCAAAACCGCACTATGATGTATGGACACCAGCAAGTAAAAGGAAAATGAAAAACTAAGCTAGTAGCACAGGAAGATGAAAAAAAGATGCCTTGCTGGTACTATGAGAAGAAAGATCAATGAGTGACTGTCAGTGACACCATCATGTAAAGATGGGATTAAAGGTGATATAGAAGCAAGGTACTGATGGGAAAGAGCATGTTTTATTATTGACAAGGGAACAAAGACAGGACTGTATCCTTTTTGTGTTATATTTATACTCAGGGCAATATCTCCTTTACTACATGCATGTCTCAAAGCGCTATTTGAGAAATCCTGACTGCACAAGTATAGCCCAATCTCTCTAGTGACTGATATTCCCCTAGTTAAAAGAGAGAGTCTCTGGCATGATCATTTAGCTTATCACTCTGAAACAACCCTGTGACAGCCTACCAGCATTTTAAGTAGTCATTTGAGTCACTAAATATCTGCCTGCACCTGTGATCAAACCCAAGGCCTTTGTGTTACTAAAGCTTAAATAAGTACATTTTTAAAGAAAGCTTGATCTGTGAACATTTTCCCAGAAAGTATTGACTATTAAGACTGAATTTGGGAAAAATTATTGAGGCTTATTGCAAACAAAAATTATCTTGAAATTTAAATATCAGTCTTTTCTCTGCAGTAAAGACTTCTTGGTTATCACATGTTTACTTTTAATAATTTCCCTCGATTTTTTTACATTGTAATTGTTATGGAAAACAATATAATGAAGATACCTGAAAGTTCAAATATCACATAACGTGGATGATATCACAAACCATCACGAAGTACGTGTACGTTAGAGGTGTATTTCACAACCATAATCTGTTGAATACGCCTATAGAACGAAACGGTGTTTGTAAACAAAGTCGAGGAAACACAACAAACGTGGAAACCGGAGGGCAAAAAGACTTCCTGTTTTGATTGGTGGTCTATATTTAGCGCGAAATTTAAATCACTGTAAACAATTGCCGATTTTTAAATGCCGATATTTCCGTAAATATGTAACCTACAGATATGTGTTATACATCAATGGAAAGCTATATTTACACAGAATATGCTCGTGTTTGTTGTATTAAAATCCATGCAGAAATGGCTGAGTAATCCCAAGTTAAAGTTTTGAAGTGGACAAGAAAGCCTGAACCAGGAAGTGGTGTTTTTTTTCAGACATGTAGACATACCGGTATGTTTGTATTATTTCATAATGTCCTCAAGTCTAACTAATCTATACTGGTGCATTTTAGACCTGTATTTGTATTCAGTTTCCAATTTTAACCAAATAAAAAACACAAGAAAGTTAATTTCCAAATCCTTCCAAATATATAAGCTTAGCAGATATAGTTATATCGCCGCACGTCCCATTATCAACCACTTCCTATTATCGACCGGGAGCAATTTTTTCCTTTCTCAGGTCACATAACTGCATTTTGAATTTGCCGATTGGAGAATTGAATGTAAACACCTCCTGAAATAATATCACACAAAACTTTCAAAAAGATGAGGTCAAACAGGCATGAAATTTTAAAAAGTTAAAAAATGTATGTGATAATTTCTCAATACACTAATGTCCGTTTTTCACAATTAATAATTCTTCAATTTTGTAGTATTTTAGAATAAATACCTATTCACAAAACAATTGTCAGATAAGAATAATTGTAAGAATAGAAGTAAAAAAAAATGTGTGCACGGGTAACAATGACTATATAAATCCTCCCCCATTGAACTTACATCTTGTTTGGACTTTGCATGACAGAGGTGTGCGAGGGTTTGAACCCTCCCCCATTGAACTTACATCTTGTGTGGACTTTGCATGATAGAGGTGTGCGAGGGTTTGAACCCTGGAAACTTTTCACTTTATTTGGGGGGTGACTAAGGCTTTTAGGCCCTGTGGCACACACTTTAACATAAATGGGGAAGGGTTTGAACCCTGGACAATTTAATTTTTTTGTGAGGTGGGGGGCTAAGGTCATTGGGCCCTGTGAGACATCTTTCATGGTTATCAGATATCAGTTCAACGGCTGATTTTTGAGTAATTTTTTTAAAAAGCTTAAATGTCAGATTTCAACACATATAAATTGCATTAATATAAGATGGAAACATACATCCACTACTGTAAATCGATTATGCCTTTGCAGGTATGCATGACAAAAAATTTTGTATTTCTTTTTGAGATGCAGAACTATTTTTTTTGAAATTGTTTATCTATTCTTATAAAAAAATTAAGTGTTACCTCAGACTGAGAGGCCTGGGTTTGATTCCCAGTGATGTGTAAATCAAGACATCATAGCTCAGTGATAGAGCACTCAGTCTGCAGGCAAAGAATATAAATGATCTGAAAAGGATAAAGAAATTGCAAATATTTGCTTTCCTGGTTAAAAGAGTGTGCACTACTGGGTCCCAGGAAACACGTCCAATAAGATGTACAAGGAGCAACATGGTGTTATGTGCTAAAAAGCACCAAGTTACATGTTGGTCAATCAACAAAAATGCATCATAACTTGATATTACAAAAGTTGCAAGATAAATTTGGAGAGATTATTTATTTGGTTCAAACCCATGATTTTTACATATGCATGACCACCCACAAACCTTTGATGATTTTTAAGTACATGTAATTTGTTTTTTTTATAGGGGGCAAATGTATTATTACCTCAGCCAAGGAGGTTATGTTTTCGCCTGGGTTTTTCTGTCCGTCTGTTTGTTTGTGAATAAGATAACTCAAAAACTTCTAGATGGATTTTAATGAAATTTTCAGGAAATGTCGTAAATGGGACAAGGAACAAGTGATTACATTTTGGGAGTGATCTGGATCGCTGTCTGGATCATCTAGATCCGTGCTTGGCGGAGGTCTGCACTCTCTGAGAGCTCTTGTTTTTAAAAATGCAACAATGTGCAAACAAAATGTTTTTACCACACAGCCCTTAAGGGCTGTCAGGATATAGTGAAAATAGCTATTACTCACTTATGGCATGCAATAGCAGTGGCACCCCAAAGTATGTACCATCTCATAGCTCAGGACAAATTTCGGCCAAATAAAGACCACAAGAAAGTGCATATCCAAAGCTTTGCAGATATAAAAGATTAGCAGATATAAGTTCAATGACTGATTTTTGAGTAATTTTTTTATGTCCGATTTCAATATATAAATTGCTTTAACATAAGATGGAAACATACATCCACTACTGTAAATCTATTATGCCTTAATTTTGCAGGTATGCATGAAAAAAAAGTTTTTTATATTTTTTGAGATGCAGAACTATTTTGTTGGAAATTGTTTATCTTTTCTTATAAAAAACAAGGCCACTGCCGCAGCAGTTATCTCCCGCCTCAGAATCAGTAAAATGGAGAACTAAAGGAGATTTAAGGCCTCTGAAGTAAGATGACCCCACTTGACATTGAAGAAGGGGTCAAAGGTAAAAGTCAGCAATTTCAAAATAGTCTCAGGCCATGACTTGGTATAAGTTGTTTTCACATTTGGAACCCCTAGTAGCAATGATAAGGGAGATATAAGGTCTTTTAATAGGATAATCCCATGTAACATGTGATATGACGGCCATAAAAGGTTTGTTTCAATGAATTTTTAAGAATTCTAGATCCATGACATTTGATAAATTCAGTTTCTGCCTGCTTCATATAATAATAATAATAATAATAGTAGGATTTATATAGCGCAAAATTGATGCAAATCCTCTAATGCGCTTGAGTCCAAGAAGGGAGAGTCCAGGGACAGGCATGGGTCGACATCTAAAAAGCGCCCGCCAGGGTATAACTAAGGTGGGGGGTATGCCAGCCTAAACAAGTAGGTCTTTAGCTGGCTTCTGAAACCATCTATTGTTTGCTGAGATCTGACAGTCTGTGGCAGCTTGTTCCATTCGGCTGGTGCAGCTACTGTAAAGCCACGCCTTCCTATGTGCTTATTAGGGCGGGTTGAGGAGATAGATAGCCTGTTGCCACGAGTGAGACTGCTCGATCTTATTAAAGCTGAAAGATACGGGGGCTGTGAGAGATTAATAGCCTTGAATACCAAAAGGTTGTACTTAAACAGGATGCGATGTTGAATTGGGAGCCAGTGGAGTTTTTTCAAAAAGGGTGTAACATGACTCATTTTGTCAAGTCTGAAGATGATGCGACAAAGAGCATTCTGGACTCTCTGTAGTTTGGCTATGTTGGACTTGCTTACCCCATAGAGTAAAGAGTTACAGTAGTCTAGATGACTACTGACCATAGCGTTTGCCAGAAGTATTGCTGTCTCAACTCCAAGGAATTTGCGAATTCGTCGCAAATCACGAAGATGATAGTAACATGCTCTGCAAACCTTGGCAACATAATTGTCAAAGGAGTTGTCTGAGTCGAAAATAACACCCAGGTTTTTTACTTCCACTGACGGAGAGATATTGTTTTGGAGGAGTGGAACAGGAAAATTTGGTGCAAGTGACTCTCTGATGGCTTTTTGACCTATAATGATAAATTCGGTTTTTTCTGGGTTTAGTTTTAGTTTGACACCGTCCATCCATTCCTGTACAGACTTGAGACACTCGGTCAGCTCTTCCATGCTAGAGTCAAAATTCCTGGAGTCAACTGCTAGGTAGATCTGGGTGTCATCGGCATATAGGTGATGAGTAACATTGAATTTTGAAATAACTTGACTGAGGGGACTAGTGTAGAGGGTGAAAAGGAGAGGACCCAGTACAGAGCCTTGGGGGACTCCGAAAGGGAGAATTACCGCCTCAGAGAAACTATCACCTATTTTAATTTTTTGTTTACGGTTTGAAAGATACGATTTGATCCATGACAAAACAGTACCATCTAGACCAAACCAGTCATGCAAGCAGTCATATAAAAGAGAGTGATCAATCGTATCAAACGCTGCTGATAGGTCTAATAATATCCCTCCATAATAAGCTTAGCTCACTATTCCAATAGGGCTTATGAAATTTCAACCTTTTCTTAGTTACTTTCTTTGAATTAAAACATGTAAAATGCCTATCTACTTCAGTAAGCAATGCTGTACATAGGCTAACTTTCCTAGCCATATGTATTTTGCACATATTTGATGAAGCTAGCTGCAATATTTCAAGTTTTAGAGCATTTTAATGATTTTTAAATAATTGGCTATGGCGGCCATTTTATTTTTCAAAATAAGGCAAAATTTTTCTGAGGCAAAACATTTGAAGGGCAGGACTTTTGATGGCCTGTCTTTATATTCTGAAGCCATAGCACCAATAATAAGGGAGAAATAAGGATGTTTTAGTGTGACGACCTCATTTAACCTTGAAGCAGGGGTCAAAGGTCAAATTCAACACCTGGAAAAGATTCCCTGTCCATGTCTTCCTACAAGTTGTTTTCATATTCCAAACCTCTTGGAGCAATATTTGGGCAGATATATGACCTTGCCATATTAATTGTACAGCTGTATTTTCTTGCTTTTTATATCATGATTATGTACACAACATAAATACAAGACAATACAAGAAGCTGTACAATGTATTCAAATGTGTCAATGGTATCGTGACTGTTGTCAAATGTACAATGTATTCAAATGTGTCAATGGTATCGTGACTGTTGCCGATCGCGCAATTGTGACCGCACCTTTAGGTTCGAGGAAGTGGACCTACGCCTTAAGCAGACAGTGATTCAATCGGCTGCTGTGACTTGTGTCTTCAGATTCCTGCACCTGTCAGCACTAGTTGTCTAGATCCCAAACAGTTCATATCAAAGTAAGTTTATTGTATCTTGTGTTTGTGTCATTTATCTTGTATGTATAAAGTGTTACATTGAAAAATACGATAATAGAAATAGCACAGTTAAGTAAAACTACATATGTGGCTCAGAAAAGATTTTAAAGGTCAAGGTCACTGCAGCATGGTCAAAGGTCAAGTCAAAGTCATACCAAGATGTTGTACAACTGCACTCCCTAACTAATAGGTGACAACTTTTGTATTGTCAATTTATAATAAACAAGACCACTGCCACGGTATTTATCTCCCGCCGGGCATTACAGGGGAAGAAATATCTTTTCCGAGTTATTCACACCTTTTCATTTTCCGCAAAAATCTAAGATGGCCACCAAAAGTGGCGAAAATCCAAATTTTAGGCCCTTTGCACAGGACACTCTTGTACTATCCTGAGGATCAAAAATTCACTCTAAATTGCTCTATCTCTTACGGTTTGCAAGATATTTGTGATTTTTCACATTTTCACTACAAGTAGCAATGAAATAGCCTTTACTCACTTGTCAATGAGCAACAGTTGTGAAACTTAAATATGTTACAGTTCACAAAAAAGTACATGAACAACATATTTGACAGAAATTGTGTAGCTGCAATACTTTTGAAGATATAAGCCATTTACTCATTATGGTTATCATTAAAAATTGAAAAAGTAGCTATTACTCACTTAGCTATGGAGATACACTTCCAAACTACTGACCATGTTGTAGCTGTGGAGAAAGTAGCTGAACAACATATGGAACAAAATACTCTAAATGCAATAGTTTCAGAGTTATAAGCCATATAATTATATTAGCTAAAATAGCTATTACTCACTCAAGAGTAGGCCAAAGATCACCAAACCTAAAAAATATTGAAGAGCATAAAAATTCATTAGGACTTGTAATTTACCAAAAATGTGTAACTGTAGTAGTTTCAGAGAACACTGAGTGACCCACTGACGCACGCACGGACGCACATTCTAGATTTAACTAATATTTAATTTGCTTGCAATTGCAAACACCCAGACTAAGTGCTCTATCATTGAGCTATGATGTCTTGATTTACACATCACTGGGAATCAAACCCAGGCCTCTCAGTCTGAGGTTGCACTTATTTTTTTTGAAGTAAAATATTTGTATAAAATAGTAAAATTGATTTTAAAAGAAGAGTTATTTTTGTCTATTGGGACACTGTACACCAGTCGCAGCTATTATAAACACTACTACATGGGTTAGCATGAAGTGGGTCAATTTTTCAAGAAATTCTACCAAAATAAAATTTTGCTGTATTCCTGTATCATGAAATTTTTGGAAAAGTTTTACAGTACATATATACTAAATTATAAAAGATCAGATTGTGATGTTTTGATGTCTGTTAAATTTAATAATTTAAATTATTAAAAATAAATTTATTTTTTATTTTTATTTTATTTATTATTTTTTGTGAACTTTTAACTATTATAAATCCAATAACACATTGATTTGGTCAAAATATGAATTTTTGGAAAGGTATTTTGACTGAAAAATTGACCCACTTCATGAATGTTTGGCACAGATATTTTTGTACAATACAGTACACACACACAAAAAAAAAAATTATTAAAAAAAAAAACCAACAAAAAAAAACCAAAAACATATGCCTCCATCAGAACCATGTACATGTAAATAGGTTTGACACAATATTTTGAGAGATTTAAAAAATATTGAAAAAAAAATAGCCCTGTGAACCAGTGAAACATGATCTAGCTACTGATAAATTTGTGCAATCTTAAATACTGTGTCAGTTCTACATTAACAGTTAACAACACTTTTATTATAACCAGATATGATCTACGAATACTCTTTATGGCAACTGCAATCTTCTTACCTTAATATCAATCCTCATATATCACTGCTTTTACAAATAATATCTGTTGTTGTTTACGCCGCCATTAACTCCTGTTGAAAAACGTGGAGGTGAAGGTCCCTTTCTTGCCCTCCGACCTACTTCGAGAACGAGGCGTGACGTCACGGCGATTCCTTCTATTGAAAGATACGCGGAAACGCTCGACGTTTACTGTTCCCCATATATCCTTGCTGTTGCAGCAAGTATATATTTATGGAATAATTTGTTTTTCTCCAACATTAGAGTGACAAAGTGGCGCAGAATTAATGGTATATATACTGAAGATCAAATTAAGGACGTTCTGATTTAACAATAAACAAGAAAATCCTAAAACTTGCATAATATTTGAGCGATAATGGGTGATGTAAGGACCTCACTGATATGAAGGATTGTACACGGGTTGTCACTACTGTTCAGCCAGTGAATTTCGTCACCCAGTGAATTTCGCCATGTGCATTTCATGACAATAGTAAAAAATTTTTATTCATAGTTTTCATTGCTGAATTACACATTAATATTGCAAGCTGTGGTTACATGTGTTTAAACGGAAAAAATTGCTGGTGTTTTACTGCTCAGCCAGTGAATTTTGTCACCCAGTGAATTTTGTCACCTGCATTTCATGACTATTAAATCATTTTTACACTTAATTTATATTGCTGGATTACATATTAAGACTATAAGTCGTGGTTGCATGTGTTTAAACACATGTATTATCGTCGTCTTATGTAACTTCGACGCATATATAACTTTGACGTAATATGTATATCATCGTTTTTGAAGTGTTTCCAAGGGTTTTAAGATCAATTGGAGATATATTTGGACAATAATTGCATATTTTGCTTGTTTATTATTCGTCTAAAATCAACATATTTTAACAACTTTGTCAAATTCCCTCCCCACGGACATTTTCTTTGTTTCTTCCTGTTGATGGATCCAAAAATCCAGTACTGAGTGCAAAAATGCCATACTAAACCCCAGATGAGAAGTAGGTGTTGGCCAGTTGTGTGAATTCATTTGGTTCATTTAAATAACGTAAATTTGGAATAACATATTGGTGAAAATATGTTTTAGGTTATGTCATAGTGTTATGGAAAACATTTGTTTTCCTATTTTGTATGTTTAAATGTTTGAAATGTTTTACCAATGTCTGTTTAGGTTAATTCCTGCAAGGCCAAAATTGGGTATAGAAACTATACCAAAGATAATTTAGAAGAGGCAATGCCACTTATAGAAAAGGGAATATGAGTTTACAAAGCATCAAAGTTGACAGGTGTTCCTCCAACAACAATCAAAAACATAAGGAAACTGTGGAAACATACTTCCAAAATTGTAGTGAATTTTTTTTGGAGAAATAGGACATATTTTCTGCTCCAGGTTTAATTTACAAACAATATTGATGAAAGTGAAAGTGACTTCTCTCCTGAACACACCCCATCTAAAATGACCATTGACAGTCCCTCCCCCCCCCCCCCCCCCCCCCCCCCTTGAATTTTCAAAGGTCAAAGAATGCTTGATGAGGTACCTGAAGGTGCTACCCAAGGATCCTTAATTCATTAAAATGAATCAAGCTGAGTGAAAAATCAGCTCAAGATCATATCAGGATAAAGGAAAATGTTCTAAAATATCCTGAAGAATCACTTCATTAAATTTATCATGCCAAAAATATCGAACATTTGCTTTTGATGTATGTTAGTTCCTCCACACATTTCACTGCTGAACTAATATTCCACCATTAATTTTAGTTTTGTGTTGCATAAAAAGCACTTCAAATCCTTTTAAATATTTATGTAGAGTTTCCCATCTCTGTATATTCAGTACATATGTGTAATATATTGTAAATATTTTGTAAATTGTAAATATATTTGGCTCATAATAAATTCTCCACCACTCAACAGCTCCCCTCTTAATGTTAGAACTACCTTGAGTTGATTTTTGCACCCGGTACTAAACTTTTGAAACAAAGCTTCTGATACGTCGAAGTTATAAAGTTCCTGTTTACAACATGGCTGGTGGACATATCATCAGAAAAGTTCAAGATTTTCTGAAAAGTTGCATTTCTTCGCTGCCACATTTAAAATAATGGTGGAAGACACTTACAGAGGCATTTACTGCTGATTTTTATACATATTTTATATAAACTTTCTGTGATATGCTTCGTTTTATCGCTAATATGTCGAAGTTACATCGGAACACGCTACTGGTTTTTGAGGGTTTAAGTGGCAGGTGACGAAATTCACTGTTTGACAAAATTCACTAGCTGGGCAGTAGGGTTTATATGGCAGATAACGAAATTCACTGGATGACGAAATTCACTGACTGAGCAGTACTGCTTGCCAAGCAGTTATGGGTTGTTTCTAAACCATGGAATTTCCACAGAAAATCGCCTAAAATCATCCAAATACCCCCTAAATTACTGTTAATGGTAGTTTTACAGTGGTAAATTGTTGCCTATGTGGATTTTAATAAGAATACCACCAAATTGTTCATTATTATCTGTGGTATTCTTGTATATAGCTATTTAAAATGGAAATCTAACATAAGAGATCTTAAATGAAGATATTGATGAGCAACATCCACAGAAAAAAATTGCCTAATTGAATGGTAAATGGACAAAACCCCACTGGGCATAACCACACTCAGACCAAACTCCATCAGACCAAACCCCATTTGACAACCCCACTCAGACAAATGAGAATTGGGACAAAACCCCACTATTCCTTTTAAAAACAAAAACTTAATACTTACACACTGCAATTAACAAATCACATTAACATTAATGTTTATTTCCATCTAACACAGTCCAACATCTCGCAGTGTCTCTGGGACTGATGGGTCGCTTATTTGTTTTCACGTGAGTTCAACTGATTATGGTCTCCCTTGAATAACTTCTTAGGCTTTCAAATTTTTTGTATCCTTCTTACCTTGCTTTAAAACTATAGGGGCGGGAAAAATTTTTGGGATACTTTGCGGAGACCATAGCTTTACTTAAGGTAACCTTAAGCATTTTTCAAAAACACCCCGTCATCGTATTTGGGAAAAAACCACACACACCTGTGCTATAAAATTTATCAGGTTCATTCTAGACCTAAATCTGCTAGTGTTGTTAATGGTTTCCGGTATGTGGTATTTCATTTTGTTTTGGTAGAAAAAACGAAATCCGCAAAGAATATTTGGGAACCGGTTTTTGAAAACATTACTATCTTATAGAGCTGAAAGGGATATTCGCATTATTCGTTCTCCGCTCTGCATTTTCCGCATTCGACTTTGATAATGAGGAAACAAATATTCGGTGTATGTACAGAAATTAGGCATCAAAACTCAAAATAGCACAATCAACTATGATTTTTGTCAAATAACATAATAAATCATTAAAATTAAGAAGAATATACCTCGTTTATTTATGTTTTTATGACAACTTTCATGCGGTTGTACCAACAACTGCATTTGGGTATTTCGGCAAAATAAATGGACAGTGCTAAAACACACCAAGCGAATATTCGAAAATTTCCGAATTCTGGGATGCGGATATTCGACCACGAGTTTTGTCTTCTCTTTCAGCTCTACTATCTTAGGCTTTCTAATGGCTGATATTTCATCAAAACAACAAAAATATATTAATGTTTTGTTAAATATGCCCCATTTTTACCTTATGTTGAGTAAAAGTCATGTTTATGTTGAGCACCAACTCATGGTAGGGAACAAGGCGGGTTGTTCCTTGCGCCAACTCACAGGGGCTAGTTGTGGCAAACATCTCGAGATGTACTGCCACATCTTGAGTGGGTGCTGCGCCAACTTTACCCTATAATTCAACCTAATCATCAATCAGTCAATCAGTTGTCCAAGTGCTTTCACAGAGCTTAATCTCTGAAGAAGAAAATCTTATATAGACAATCAAAACTGGTAAAATACAAGTATATTGTATTATATTCTGACTGATGTTTCTTAATTGCATTTCTCAGGGTTATGTGATGTTGAATTTTTACATAAATAGGAAGTCTAGTGGGGGACTGTCATAATTGGCTTGCCTCTATATTGCAATTAAGTTGAAGAGTGTTTTTTTGTCAAATGATTATCACTAGGGATTATAAGCTACTGAAATACTTATTAATACTTTAGTGAATTAATACACACAGAAATGAAATATAATGTAATATAGTACAGTACAATCTCGCTTATCCGAACCCCGTTTATCCGAAAATCCGGCTTAACCGAACTTTTCTGGTGTCTCCCATATTTCGGTTCCGTTGTCTACCGAGTCCGATGGGCGATAATTGGCGATTTTAATAAAATCTTCATATTTATTTATCTAGAAGTCATGAAAGCCAGTACATCCATCTATTTAACCCAGTTCCTTGATCTGCCACCTTTTGTTTAACATAACACACAGTAATCCTTCCATGCTGAGCCCTTTCTCAATGCCAGGTCTCCTATTGATTAAGTGCAATTAAGGCGTCTTCTAAATTCAGAACAAAAGGGGACCCAGTGTTTGGGTGGTCACCTTGGTTTACAAAGTGAGGCATTCAGTTAGGTAATTAACCCCCTGTACACAATAAAATGACAATGACCACTGAATTTGTTGTTATTGAAAAGGCAGTGTCTTTAATTGGTGGACATGGTGTTGGGAAATCAACAAAAAACGTTTTAGATGCATTGTTCTAGTTTATAGGCTAGAAAGAAAAAGCCTTCACAAATGAAGCCTATAGCTTGGCCTTTGATCATAGCAATTGTGTGACAGCCCATAAACCATTCATAATCCATTAATTTAATAAAAAGACTGTCTTATTGGCTGCTAAAATATATTGCAGTACATGCACAAAAACGGACTGCGATGTTGCACTGTTTTATTTAACAGAGGTTATGGCAATTAATTTTAGGCATTCATTCACAAAAACAAGTGATTAAGTGAACTAATAAGGTGTCTAAATATTTAAAAAATAACAATAAGTAAACTTATAAATCTTGCAAATTTTCGGGACAACTAGATGCCCCTGTAATTCTCCTGTAATTTCAATTTTAGAAATCTCCAAATACTTGCGCTTTTTTTTTTTGTTTCTACAGTGTTCATGAAAACTTGTGATATAAAGCACATATTGACGTCTTTTCCTGGACTAATATAATGGATTATTTATTTAAAACCAGAATAACATAGGTATTTGCATCTTTTATTTCATTTTTATGTAGATGTCAGCAATATTGATAAAATCACTCTATTATCGACCATTGGTGTTACCGCTAATGCATGTAGAGCTCACTCTCAGCTATCCGAACCTCCCGATTATCCGAACTCAAATAATGTCTCCCAAGAGGTTCGGATAATAGAGAGTCTACTGTAATTAGTGCTGTCGCGACATTCGTTACTTCCGATACTATCGTTTACTAGGTCAATTATGAGTGATAATCGGAACAGTTTCTTCAAGTCCGATTGCAAAGATATTAGCATATTTACATAATAATGATAGAATATCTTTTAAAAGTGAAGGATTATTCAGCATTTTGAAATATATTTTCGGCGTTTTGACAACCTGGTCCATACAAATGGAGTCACATGACCTATCAGGAAAGCATTAAACCATTGCTCGAATGTAGTTTCGGAATTGCATCTTTATTTTTTTCGCACTTGGTATGTCAATGTAATTGACGTAAAGCTTTCAAAAATGTGCAAAACACTGTAGTTCTAATTTATTTGAGGCGTATACGTTATAATATGGCCATTATACAGCACTTTATAAAGTCTGAATCAGATAATTATTTTAATATACTGACGGTTTTCAGAGTGTTCCTGCATTTAACGATGCATAAACAACCAAAATAAAAAGACAAATATGACACTAACATGGTCTTATCAGGTGAGAAAACAATATTGTTTGACATTCTAATTGAATAGTTTCGTTTTGAGGTGAGCTTATGAAGTCGACATATGTCGATACTCGGTCGGCCAACGTGGGCGATATTCGATGTTTATTTGCACTGGCGAGTGACAGCACTAATAGTAATATAAAGCAATTCTATGTTGTTACCTTGACAATGATTCAGAATTTTTATCCATTTGTATATTATTTGAAACCAGTGTAATTTACCTTTTGTTTTTCCTACAATGATATTGTATTCTATACCAGTATATATACAGTGCACATTTTTTATCTCCCGCCGGGCTTTAGCCCGGGAGGGAGATTATGAAATGATGTCTGTGCGTGCGGGCGTGAGTGCGTGCGTGCGTGTGTGCATTAGTTAGTCACGCAGATTTCTCCAAAACTGCTACAGCTACAGATTTTTTGTAAATTAATTGTCCCAATGAAGTTTCATGCCCTTGAAAATTTTTTTGGTTTTATTGACTGAGGCCTAAAGATAAGTGAGTAATAGCAATCTTAGCTACTTTGAGTAAAGGGCTCATAACTCAAAAACTATTGCAGTAACAAGTTTTTCTTCAAATATGTTGTTCAGCTACTTTGTCCTTAGCTATAAGATGGTACATAGTTTGGGGTCCCATTGCATGCCATAAGTGAGAAATAGCTATTTTCTCATTTGTAGCTAAATAACAGAAGAAGTAAATGTCAAATATCTTCAAAAGTATTGAAGTTAGGGAAATCTTTTCAAATATGTTGTCCATCTTCTTTTTGGTAAGCTATCACATACTAAAGTTTCAGACCTGTTGCACCTTGGATAGTTGAGTAATAGCTACTTTGAAATTCTGACTGGTGACTAAAGCAATTGTAACTCCAAAACTATTGCAGTTAGAGTATTTTCCTAAAATATGTTGTTCAGCTACTTTGTCCTTAGCTATAAGATGGTACATAGTTTGGGGTTCTATTGCATGCCATAAGTGAGTAATAGCTATTTTCTCATTTGTAGCTAAATAACAGAAGAAGTAAATGTCAAATATCTTCAAAAGTATTAAAGTTAGGGAAATCTTTTCAAATATGTTGTCCATCTACTTTTTGGTAAGCTATAACATAGTAAAGTTTCAGACCTGTTGCACCTTGGATAGCTGAGTAATAGCTACTTTGAAATTCTGACTGTTGAGTAAAGCTATTGTAACTAAAAAAGTATTGCAGTTAGAGTGTTTTCCTAAAATATGTTGTTCAGCTACTTTGTTCTTAGCTATAAGATGGTACATAGAATGGGGTCCTATTGCTTGCCATAAGTGAGTAATAGCTATTTCCTCATTTGTAGCTAAATAACAGAAGAAGTAAATGTCAAATATCTTCAAAAGTATTAAAGTTAGGGAAATCTTTTCAAATATGTTGTCCATCTACTTTTTGGTAAGCTATAACATAGTAAAGTTTCAGACCTGTTGCACCTTGGATAGCTGAGTTATAGCTACTTTGAAATTCTGACTGTTGAGTAAAGCCATTGTAACTCCAAAACTATTGCAGTTAGAGTATTTTCCTAAAATATGTTGTTCAGCTACTTTGTCCTTAGCTATAAGATGGTACATAGTTTGGGGTTCTATTGCATGCCATACGTGAGTTATAGCTATTTTGTTATTTGTAGCAAAATCATGACATAAGTAGATGTCAAATATCTTCAAAAGTATTACAGTTAGGGAATTCTTTTCAAATATGTTATCCATCTACTTTTTCATAAGCTATCACATAGTAAAGTTTCGGATCTGTTGCACATTGGATAGCTGAGTTAGCTACTTTGAAATTCTACAGTTGAGTAAATCCATTGTAACTCCAAAACTATTGCAGTTACAATATTTTCGTAAAATATGTTGTTCACCTACTTTGTCCTTAGCTATAAGCTGGCATGTAGTTTGGGGTTCTCTTGCATGCCATAAGTGAGTAATAGCTATTTTCTTATTAGTAGCAAAATAATGACATAAGTAAATGTCAAATATCTTCAGAAGTATTAAAGTTACGGAATTCTTTTCAAATATGTCACTCATCTACTTTTTTGTAAGCTATCACATAGTAAAGTTTCAGACCTGTTGCACATTGCATAGCTAAGTAATAGCTACTTTGAAATTGTTACTGTTGAGTAAATCCATTGTAACCCCAAAACTATTGCAGTTACAGCTTTTTCTTCAAATATGTTGTTCAGCTACTTTGTCCTTAGCTATAAGCTGGCATGTAGTTTGGGGTTCTATTGCATGCCATAAGTGAGTAATAGCTTTTTTTCTTATTAGTAGCAAAATAATGACATAAGTAAATGTCAAATATCTTCAGAAGTATTAAAGTTAAGGAATTCTTTTCAAATATGTCATTCATCTACTTTTTTGTAAGCTATCACATAGTAAAGTTTCAGACCTGTTGCACATTGGATAGCTGAGTAATAGCTACTTTGAAATTGTGACTGTTGAGTAAATCCATTGTAACTCCAAAACTATTGCAGTTACAGCTTTTTCTTCAAATATGTTGTTCAGCTACTTTGTCCTTAACTATAAGATGGTATATATTTTGGGGTTGTATTGCATGCCATAAGTGAGTAATAGCTATTTTCTTATTTGTAGCAAAATAACAACATAAGTAAATGTCAAATATCTTCAAAAGTATTAAAGTTAGGGAAATATTTTCAAATATGTTATTCATCTAGTTTTTGATAACCTATCATATAGTAAAGTTGCAGACCTGTTGCACATTGGATAGCCGAGTAATACCTACTTTGAAATTGTGACTGCAGGGTAAATGCATATAGTTTGGGGTTCTATTGCATGCCATAAGTGCGTACTAGCTATTTTCTTATTTGTGGCAAAATAATGACATAATTTTTCTCAAATAACTACTTCATCTACTTTTGGGAGAGCTGTCAAAGTTTCAGACCCGTAGCTAATTATTCACCTACTCAAAATGAGTAAATGATAATTATCTCTAAAAGTATTGTGGATATCCAATTTTTATCAAATTACTCGTTCATCTACTTTTGGGAGAGCTTTCACATGGTGAAGTTCCAGACCCGTAGCTAATTACTCACCTACTCAAAATGAGTAAATGTGAATTATCTGTAAAAGTATTGCAGATATCCAATTTTTCTCAAATAACTCATTCACCTACTTTTGGGAGAGCTTTCACTTGGTGAAGTGTCAGACCCATAGCTAATTACTCACCTACTCAAAATGAGTAAATGCGAATTATCTCTAAAAGTATTGCAGATAGCCAATTTTTCTCAAATAACTCATTCACCTACTTTTGGGAGAGCTTTCACTTGGTGAAGTTTCAGACCCATAGCTAATTATTCACCTACTCAAAATGAGTAAATGCTAATTATCTGTAAAAGTATTGCGGATACCCAATTTTTATCAAATACTCATTCATCTACTTGTGGGAGAGCTTTCACATGGTGAAGTTTCAGACCCATAGCTAATTACTCACCCAGTCAAAATGAGTAAATGCGAATTATCTCTAAAAGTATTGCAGATAGCCAATTTTTCTCAAATAACTCATTCACCTACTTTTGGGAGAGCTTTCACTTGGTGAAGTTTCAGACCCATAGCTAATTATTCACCTACTCAAAATGAGTAAATGCGAATTATCTGTAAAAGTATTGCGGATACCCAATTTTTATCAAATAACTCATTCATCTACTTTTGGGAGAACTTTCACTTGGTGATGTTTCAGACCCGTAGGTAATTACTCACCTACTCAGAAGGAGTAAATGTGAATTATCTCTTAATAGTATTGCAGATAGCCAATTTTTCTCAAATAACTCATTCACCTACTTTTGGAAAAGCTTTCACACACGAAAATGAAAAATTGTGAATATCTCGGAAAAGCTATTTCTTCTCCTTTAATGCTCGGCGGTAGATACACACCGCGGCAGTGGTCTTGTCAAAAAATTTTGTCTCCCCAAAAATGGTGGCCATTTTGAATTTTCAAAGTTTTTGCAAAACACAAAAATGCTTATATCTCGAAAACCGTGCTAGATGGAGCGAACTCAACAAAATTTTTGACCTGCTGGTGATCTCTGCAGAGTAGCCATGCCAATTTTCAAAATATATTTGTCTCGCCAAATATAGCGGACATTTTGAATTTTCGAATTTTTTGCAAAACACAAAAATGCTTATATCTTGAAAACCATGCTAGATAGAGCAGACTGTGCTGGCTTTGGTTGCCACAACAGTATAAGGCTAGAAACAAAGCATTTTCTTAATACTTTAGCACTCACCTTTATATCCTTTTCGGGAAGCTTTGTTTTTGCTATGCAAAAACATTATCTTTTTTTTTTGCGAGCGATCCTCTAGTTAATCTGGAAATTTAACATAAGATATCTTAAAAGTAAGATATTAAACACCAACATCCACTGAAAAAAATCGCTCAAATAGAAAACATTGGGAAATCCAAGGTTGTTTTAAAAGCTCTGTAAAATGCTTAACATCTGATAGATTTTAATAAGACAACCCCAAATTCTTCATTATTATGTGTAGAGTGCTCATCCCTAGATAATATAACTGGAAACTTTGCATAAGATATCTTAAAACAAAGATATTCAGTGACAAAATCCACAGAAAGAATTGCCCAATTAGAAAACACTGGGTTTTTGGCCCTACTTCAAGTTGGAAAGCTGGTAGTTGCTTGCTGTTGGTCGGTAGTTTACAGTACAGAACCTTGACCAACTGTGTGTTTCGTCTGCCCTTCCAACTACCTGTCGTGATATGACCTGTACAGTGCTGAAAGCGCCGTAAAACCCAAATAAATAAATAGGTAAATAAATAAATAGAAAACACTGGGAATTCCACGGTTGTGTTAAAAGCTCTGTAAGATGTTTCATATCTGACAGATTTTAACAAGATACCAAATTCTTCATTATTATGTGTAGAATGCTCATATGTACTAATATGTATATTACGCGATTTTTAGGCGATTTTCCGTTTTCTGTCACCGAATTCCGTCACATTTCCGTGGTTTAGAAACCACTGCAATTATGGCCATAGCAAAAGTTATAGACACCCTAATTTTTTCTTACACCAACCTTGTGAATTCCGATATGGAGCTACTATTTTGTAGGGGTAGTGGGTCAGTTTACACAATAGAAATAAATTTGCTCAAATAAATTTTGATACAGACACTAAACATCAGAATTTAGATTTAGAAATAAACTTAGAAAACATGTGAGGTGACCATAATTGGTGTACTGACAATAATTACTTAAACAATAAATGTTTTACAGTGCTTTTTAATTGGCGATAATATAATTGCTACAAGAAATCAGTGCCCCAACTTGGCACAATTTGCATAAGGAAATTACCAAAGATATTTTAATTATTTCTGTCATCACTTTAACTCCCTTATTTGGTAGGTGGATGTGCACAAATTTTACCGAATGCAAACATAATAGATATTCTGTCATTTGTTTTGTACCAAGTTAAGGTTTGTGCAACGATACGGCGCAGTACCGCATTTGTCACAATTTCGTCCCATTTCAATTAAGAAGCCTATCTAGCAATGAATTATCAACAGATATCTAATATTTTATTGGATTTGAGTGTATGGTCATCTGTGGTGTTTTCGTGTCATTGGAATTTTTGTGTATCCTATTTTACCGTGGTTTGCACATAAAGTATATTGTAATAGACTCAGTTTTCATTTTGATTGATATTTCTGTTTATTAAAAATTGAAGTTTTAGTAAAAAATAAAAATGTTAGTGAAAATCGATTTTATGGGGGGATTACTTCTTAACACATTGATTTTCATATCATAAATATATACTTAGATTTAACGAAGAAAATTATATTTGTTGTTAACGCTTGACGATAGGAGAGGGTTATTGTAATCAGTTTGTTTCTGTCAGTCTGTCTGTCTGTCTGTCTGTCTGTGCACCGTTTTGCCCTTATAACTCAAAAACTATACCATCAATCGAGCTCAAATTTGGTGGGTAGATATTTCATAGGGTACAGATGGAATCTTCCAAATTTGGTGTAATTTGTTTGAAAATTAAAGTCGGGAGACAGGTTTTTAAATTTTTAATTGGGTATATACAGTGAAACCTACTTGTCTTCAAAAATCAATATCATGATAGGATTTCCTCCTCATAAATTCTTGCCACATCAGATATCTTCTGTGGCTGTGAGTGTAATGTGTAGAACTTGTAATCTCATGGTTGGGGTTCAATACCAGTCAATTCTAAATTTATTTTTTTTTAATTTTTGTTTTTAGGGTTTTTTAGCAATTTTTTTAAAGGTCTTTTAAAAAGAAAAGAAAAAAACACAGCATCTAAAATTTTACTGTTCAAAAAAAAACTTTAACCAAGATAAAGTGTTCAACTTGATGGACAATAATAGATCAATTGGGCATATACAGAGAAATCTGATTTTCTTTATTGCATAAGTAAAAAAATCAATATTTTGCTGTCTGATGATGTCATTACTTAATGATGTCACAATGCAATTGTCATTGTGAGGTCACAAAACCTAGCTTGTGATACGTGTGATATACTTCTTCTCATTAAATTTATGTCTTGAAATTGACATAAATACAACTGAGAGGGAAGTGGTGTATTTGTCATGTTTATTTATTTCTGTTTTTTTTTTGTTTTTTTTTTTTGTTTGTTTGTTTCAATTTCTTGACAGTCCATCACAAAAATTTACCCTGAGTAATTTTGACCAAGAAGTGGCTTTTAACCAATATTTTTACCTCTACCAGGAATTTATGTTTGTTGTGTGCTTTTTTGTGTATTTGTCTGCCTGTTTTTGGTGTTTAGATTACTCCAGAACTAATGAACAGATCTTTATAAAAAAATTTGTGAGTAGGACCTGGTGAAAGGAAGAAATTTCTAATTTTTGGGAGACGTGGATCATATTTTGGATACAAAAAAATCATGAATTTTCATAGGTCCCATTTCAATGCATTTTAATGATTTTAGCTTTCTACTTCATATTTCTTCAAAAGTAATTAATAAATTTTGATGTCAAATTTGATGTAGGAAGGGACTAGCCATGGGAAGGAGTGATTATAGTTTAGGAAAGATCCAATTAATATATTGGATACCAAGAAGCCTCCAGAATTTCTGGAAATGCCACCATGATGGATGTGTGTTATACTTTATAACACTTGTGAGACTGGTCACATCGAGTCGAGCGTTTTGCTCTCTCTGAGTGCATCTTGTTGTATATGTATTAGTGTATATAAAGTTATATTTTGATGACAAATATTATGAAAAATTAAATCCAGAGCACCTGCAAAATCGCAAGTTAGCGTATGACATGAAAACTCTACATTAAATTTTCTTACCCTTTATTTTTGTAATCTTTTTGGCTTTAAAATATGAATTTAAATTTAAGAAAAAAAGTTTGTTCTGTAGAGTACGAATATTTTCAGATTTCCATTCACCAAATAAAATTCAGATTGAAAGATGATTTGTAATAATGTTTACAATCAGTTCACATTTTTAATAGCATGAAAACCCCACAGATCATCATAATTAGTCATTATGACGCACTGTGTCCTGTAGAATTATCTCTCAAAAATAGATGCAATACTGTATGGGTATTACAGTTTCTTTGTATATGTTCACAAAAATATAGCTGCTTGTAAATTTAGGAAAGATGTTGCCAAGTTTGCAGAAGTAAAATTTATTAATGAACTAACACTTCCCAGAAGGCTTGTGCTTGATTGGGATTATGTTTGATTGTGGCAGCTTTCCTTGAATTGTATTAAAAAGGCAAATGAAACAAAAGTTGTGAAGCTCTCTTTATTTAAGTAAATTATTTTTAAATGTTGTCATAAACTAGGGCAGGGTCGGTAACACCGGTATCTCGGTATCGAGACCAATATTCACTTCAACACCGTGGTGATACTTTACAGCCGGTATTTCGAATGTCAGTATATAATATTGTCAGAAAACGTAAAGTATTAGAAACAAACCTCAAATCTGAAGAAAGTTCAAACGTTTATCCCATATTTTTATATATTTTAGCACTTTTATTGTGATTTCTTTCAGAACTGCAATGTTTTCTTTTCGCAAATTTTACTTCCGGTTGTTGGGCCTATTCGATTGGGAATGTACTAGAACGCAATTTCTTCTTTCGATATCCTGGAATTGGTACAGTTTTACACACGCGGGATACTGGAATGGAAAATCTGCTACCGGCCCTGTCCTAGCATAAACTATAAATGAATATTTTAAAGGCATTTTTAACAATTATTGTCTGGTTCTTTATCAATCCTGAAAATCACCAATGGCTTAACTAGAAAAGCAAAATTTTGTTGGTGCTCTTAATGTTAAAAAAGAAGAAATTATTGAAAAATAATGCCATGGTCACCATTTCATATAGATAATAGCACACTGATGAATTGATTTTGTAAGATTAATTTGTTGAAGTGATGTAAATGGACATATATATTTACAAACTTTCTTTGTTGATTAATTTGTCATTTTTCTAAGGATGGGTCAGTGGCCCCAGTATCTTAGTATCGAAAACATTTTACTGAAATCCATCAAGACGCTTTATAACCACCATCTCTTGTCAACACATATAATTGAAGGAAAGCTTAAAATATTTGGAGAAACCTAAATCTGAATGAAAACTGCCATCTTTTGGTTTCAAGAGCTTCACTTCCTGTCAATGGTCCATTTGATTGATATTAAAACACACGATCATTGTACCATGATTGTTCTACCCATGTCCAATCTGTTACAAACATTGTACCATATCTTTTAGCTGTAATATATGAAGCATTTTAGCGCACTTTTCTTGTCCCGCAAAATTGTGTGTATAACAAACAACACTTCTATTTTAAAAATATGTAGCTTCTGTTAATATCTTTGCACTAAAACAGACATAAGCCTTGTATTAAAACCATTTATACCAGAATGTGGAATGGACCGGATTCTGGTTCATGAATGACTCATTTTTGGAATCTCAGAATTGTAACAGTTTTGTATAGACAGGATACCAAAACTTAAAGGTTTGCTATCAACCCATCCCTACGTTTTTCCGACCATTAATCAGTCTTCAGTTAATTACATGTACCAACCTAAATTTGTTTAAGATAAGACAAAGGAATAATAATATCAATATATAAGTTAATATTGCCTCTATGTTCTGTCTTTTTTTAGTTCAAAGATGCCTTGCTGGTACTATGAGAAGAAAGATCTACGAGTGACACCATCATGTAAAGATGGGATTAATGCTGACATAGAAGCCAGGTACCGACGGGAAGGAGCACGTTTTATTATTGACACAGGAACAAAGATGGGACTGTATCCTTTTTGTGCTGAATTGCCATTGTTCTTTGTTAAACAGAGCATTGTATTGTATATTTATACTCAGGGCAATAATGTCTTTACTACATGTCTCAAAGCGATATTTTGACAAATTCCAACTGCACAAGTATAGCCCAATCTTTCTAGTGACTAATATTCCCCTTTCCTGAAAGAGAGAGTCTCTGGGATGACCATTTAGCTTATCACTGGGGATACAACCCACTGACAGAGGACCGGCATTTTAAGTTGTCACTTGAGCCACAATATATCTGCCTGCAGCTGTCATTGAACCCATGTCCTTAGTGTTACTAGACAAGTGTGTTACCAACTAGGTCAAAGTCTCTCCAGGAACAATGGTGTTTCAATAATTATATTCCAGTTATCTATGGATAGTGGTTTTTTATGTCAGCTGACTTGTCAGTCAGCTGACATTATGTCGTCACTCTGCGGCGTGGGCGCACGCGTCCGCGTCCGCGTGAACAACGTCTCCTCCAAAACTACAAGGCCTAGAGATGTGCTGTTTTTTTAAAAGATACCTTATCTATCGAGGATGAAAAATTGGTCAAGGCATGCAAATCTGTCTGTTCGTCTGTTTGCTAGAGACATTACAAGGGGGGTACCCCCATCAAAAGTGTGAAAATTTCAACACTTAATCACAATTTTCTCAGTGACTATTGCAGGGATTTCTCTCATATCTTGCATATATGTACTAGGCCAGAGGTAGATTCTCTTGTGTGAGTATGAGACCTGGATCTGTCTTACTTTTTTTTTAATAAATTTTTTTAATAATTTTTAATGCATTAAAATTCATGAAATCATGCACAAAATCATTTATAACTTGCATACTGTTGCATCTAGAGCATTTTGTTAAAATATGTTATTCAGCTACTTTTTTCATAGCTACAATATGGTGAGTAAGTTGGGTGCCTGTCTCAATAGCTAAGTGAGTAATAGCTACTGTTGGGCTTTTCAGTAACTTCCATCATGAGTAGAATCACTTGTAACTTAAAAACTATTGCATTTAGAGAATTTCGTATATATATTTTTATTGCGTAAAATAGCCTTACCTTATCCTCACAAGTGCTTGGTTTGGTTTTGTGGAGCAAAACGTATCGACCGACAAGTATTTTTTAAAAGAATTTTCTTGTCGGCAGGTGACCCCTTGTCTGCGCATGTCCGCGCATGCGCCGTACTCATTGTCGACAGGCAATTGTCGAGAGATCTTCATTATATTTTTGGTCGATATGGGAGCAACACGTATTTTTCCTTATTATCGTCCATTCACGGATGAAAATCTATGAAGTTTTGAAGCGTGCAAGCGTGCACCTACCTGTAGTTGTCCATTATTCGACTGGTACTACCACTAATTCTGCCTCCCTTGTCCTGAAAAGGGTCAGAATAAGATGTGCAAGAAGATGTTGCTGTAAAGTCTTCAGTGGAAGACGTGTATATCTTCCGCTGTACTCGCCCATTATTCGACTGGAATTACCTCCTTGTCGATGAAGGGGATGCAAAGAAGATTTTGCTGTAAAGTTTTCAGTGGAAAACAAAGAAGAAAGAATGCAGTTGGCTTTGCAACGGAGGTCGTAGATTCTTTACTGTGGGTGGAGCGCCACCCTGGTACAGTAACAAGTCTCCCTCCAAAAGAACGATTACAGAAGCATATCCACGTATCCTTGCAGTTATTATTTTGTTTCCCAGCAGGTACAGTGAACTTCCTGCTTCTCAGACTTGAAAATATGGACAGATTACCTTCTTTTGCTGTAATTTGGATGAAGATCCAACAGACATGGGGCAGTATGTGCACTGCTTGTCTGTTCAGCCCTGTTGAAGAATTGCGATAACTATCTACTAGATAATAAAATCTTCCTATGGCCATGTCTCCAAAGTATACTGTGACTTTTGAGTTAATTCTTCTGCAAACTCAACGAAGATCAAACTGGCTAGATGAGATATGGTGTTGAAGTCCTTGCTTCCAACTTTTACGAGTGTATTTTGCACAGTATATACAGGAATTTGTCCTACTAACCACAAAAGATCGTCGTACCACTCTGCCTAGTTTACCAGGACAGAGGGATACAGAAGAACGTGGCTACATTAATGCAAGTCACCATGGAGGCTCTTCTTGCAGAAATACTGGCAGTGATGGGAGATTTTCATTGCCATCCCAGAGTTATGCGAATCTTGAGACGGAGTTGTCGAATTACTCCCCAATCGAATTCGCCAATGCCTGTACTACCCACAATGCAAAGCGATGACGTCAGACAGGAAAACATGGCTACAATATAAATACCGCTAGTATTCTTCTGGCTAGCGCTTCAAAGAGCGATTCATCCACTCAACAATTGCAGAACTACAGGTTCCTATGGCAGTTTATTTCTTGTATAGAAACTCGGCTAATGACGACCTGTGATAGATCTCAGTGTCCTGAATTGATTTCTAACTACGACTTCAACGGTCATTGCCCACGAGTGAAGTTCGTTTACTATGTCAATAAATACCTGCTTGTCGCCTCATTTAAACTGGAGGCAGCAGAAATTATTAGAAATTCGGTTACAAAAGATGCGTTCTTCTATGTACCGACTCCCAAGATTTCAACATCTACTTCAGTTTAATGTACACGGTTAAACCAATCAGTTCAAAGCAATATGAAATTCGGGTTAGCGACCCCTCTACAGTATCATGCTAGTAGTAAAGAAGCAAAACTCTTTCTTCAGTCTCACGGAATAGGAGTTCACCATATACCTAAACCACTGGTTGTTTAGTGTACGTAAAAGACACCAGTATTGGGTTCAAACCAAAGAACTCGTCCAATTTTTCTTCAACTGGGCTTCGTGATATCGATTTCCTAGGTTACCACTGCATTTTGGTATCAGGAAATTTCTTTCACCATATACCTAGACTACTGGTTGTTTAGTGTACGTAAAAGACACCAGTATTGGGTTCAAACCTAAGAACTCATCCAATTATTCATCAACTGGGCTTCGTGATATCGATTTCCTAGGTTACCACTGCATTTGGTACCAGGAAATTTCTTTCTACCTCGAATAAATTAAATACCTGAGAATCTATTCAAGACATGGCGATCTCATCACAATCAACCCCAAGGTTGCTTATATCCCAGGTAGGGATACTAGCATCTTTGGAAAAGACCATACCAATGGGTCAGTTATGTATGTGTGCCTTTCAGTGGTATCAAGAAAAAAAACTGGCAATATCTCCAGTCACTAGTTGTGAGAATTCCTGTTTCAAATCCTTCTGAAAAAGCATTTTCAGTGGTGGAAAATGCCAAAAAATGGGAAATAGGATGCCTTTTCCATACACAGGTGCACTATTCCCTTATTTTTGTAGATGCATTAAACCAGGGTTGATGATCCCATCTTAAAGCATCACAGTCAGTGGCTTTGGACAGTTTAAAAATGTATATATTACATTTCAATGTCATACAACTGAAGGCAGTGTCTTCAGCCCTTAAAAGCCTTCAAGACAAATTCTACACAAAAGAATTCTGATAGCATCAGACAACACCACTGTGTTTGGTTATCTGAACAAACAGGGGGGGAGAGCGTATACCTCCTAGTTTGGCGCAGCTTGGCCTACTGCAATCCTTGAAATATACTCATAACAGACATATTCTTGGTTGCTTAAAGGTCATACTCAACATCATCTCCAGAAGGGATAAAGGTTTGGCGCATCTTGGCCTACTACAATCCTTGAAATATACTCATAAGAGACAGAAATATTCTGGGGTTACTTAAATGTCATGCTCAATGATCTCTACAGAAGGGACAAAAGTAATATGTACAGAATGGTTCTTACTCCCTTTATGGTTCTAGACAACGTGCAAGTTTGGCACAAATCAACAATAGGTGTTTTATGCAGGTATGCTGCATCTTGGCCTACTGCAATCCTGGAAATATTCTCATATGAGCCAGATATATTCAGGGTTGCCTTCATGTCATGACAGCCTCTCCACAAAGAACGAAATAATACATACAGGAGAGTCTTCATCTTTAATATTCTATTTGATTTACATAGTTTGTCAATACCAATGGTAGACATGTTTGCTACCAATATGAGTCACAAACTTCCATTCTACGTTGCCAGTCCCGGATGCTAATGCTCTGAACATAGATGAATTAAACATCTTGTTGGAGGTTCTGGACTGCTAGGCCTTTTGTCCTATACCACTTATTCCAAAAAGTCATTGAACAAGTGAACACCAGGTGCAAAAGGATTGTAGTGGCCCCTTGGTGGCCCATGAGGCATTGGCTTTGGGGTCTGGTGAGTCATTCAACCAAACCTCCATTACAGCTACTTCACTGGTCTCAGAAACAGCCATTCAGTCAGAAATACCATCTGAATCTGTTGCATTGGCACCTTCATGCTTGGCACCTTAACACCACTCAGAATCTCTTATATTATTCTCTGGGCAAGGGATAGAGAGAATTAGGGCATCTCGAGGACCCTCATCTTGGAATGTATGAGTCATGATGGGCCATTTTGAGCTCTGGTACCCACAGAATAAGGTGGCCATCTCAGAGCCTACGGTCTCAAATGTACCAGATTTTTTGATCCATTTACTTGCAAAAATCTGAAACCTGTCACTATTGTTGGCTTTGCAGCAGCCATAGCTGATCATTTACTTTTTTTTTTTTTGTGCAGGAGTTGAGCCAAAGCCTGGATCTTTATAGGCCTATTGCAAGTTTACCCACTGCTAACAGAGGTGCAGCATCAAGGGATTTGCCTTTGCTTCTGTTGGTTTTCACAAAAGGCTCCTTATTAACCTTTAAAGGAGGTCAGTCTAAAAAAGTTTGACTTGCAAGACTGTTGCAATGGCATTTGAAGTGTATTTTGGGACTTTGGTTCCTTCAGACACAAGCCTCATAGGAAGGAGTTTACAGTTCTCCCTCCTACCTACCTTTTCAGCAAGGACCTATTAGCCTCAATTGGTCTAGATTGGCTCCAGTGGTCACTTCAGCTCTAGATCATTCCTGAACTCAAATTGCCTGGACACATGATTCGTTATCCTCCTACAGCACTTACATCCTTCTTGGACAGGACTACTGCTTGGAGAAAAGGGAAAGTCTCCTTCTCCTGCCTTTTAGCAAGAATCAGTTGGTTTCTGATGCCCCAGATGGCTCAAACCAGTGGTCATTCCAGCTCACAAACCTTTCTTGAGCTGACGTTGGACTGATGTTGTGACACTCTGCCCTCTTACAGTACTTAGTTACTATCAAGACAGTACAAGTACTTCAAGGAGGTGAAGAATCTCTTGCTCATATCTTTTAAGGAAGGCTTGATGGAGATATCTTGAGTTCTGCTATCTCTCCCTGGATCAATCTGGATGCATGATTAGATTGCCAGTCCTTTAATTCTGATTATCAGAATCCATACATTGAGACACATATTACATCCATGGCTGCCTCTTTACTTTTCAAGAGTGGGGTCTTGCCTCAGCAGATATCAAACTCTTGTTATTGGAAGACCCACAATTCCTTACTACATTCCACTCGAAGATGTAGCTTGGCAATCCCATGACCAGTCCATGAATAAATTGGGTCTTGTGGATTCACCTCAGCATGTAGTCAAATTTTTGTGTTTTTTATACATGTTATTCATATGACTCGCATACTTTGTTCTCTCCAGTTATACAAGTGTTGTGTCACTGACATATGTCTTTCTTAACTTACATGTGGCCCCATATCTGCAGTTTATGCAGTTCAGTTTGCCTGCTTGGAGATATTCTCATTGTCAGATGATGACATCTTGTTTGGGGAGACATGCAGACATCTCCGGCCAATACCGGGTGATGGTTGATAGTGCTATATCATTTGTTGTAAAATTGTCTACAACAGCAACAGCAGCAACAATGATGATCACATCATGGATCTCTTGTTGAGGTTAGCAAATTACTTATCTGTGATGAAGAAGTAATATATATAACCTAAGATGTGGCGTATGGAAGCTTATCTTATCCTCTTATCGAGTGCTTTACTTGGTGACCCCTTGTCTTACGATCATCTAACAGTGTGGCCAAAACAAATACCCTCCACCTGTTATGGTTGTATTCAAGCACTTGTGAGGATAAGGTAAGGCTATTTTACGCAATAAAATGTAACAAATTTTATTGTAATTTAACTTTTTACAAGTTAAATACTTACCTTATCCTCACAAGGATAAACCCACCCTACCTCCCCGCATAATTTGTTTTGTTGGGACCAAAAATACAATGAAGATCTCTCGACAATTGCCTGTCGACAATGAGTACGGCGCATGCGCGGACATGCGCAGACAAGGGGTCACCTGCCGACAAGAAAATTCTTTTAAAAAATACTTGTCGGTCGATACGTTTTGCTCCACAAAACCAAACCAAGCACTTGTGAGGATAAGGTAAGTATTTAACTTGTAAAAAGTTAAATTACAATAAAATTTGTTACAGTTATTCAGCTACTTTTGGGTCAGCTATAACATAGTAAAATTTTAGACCTGTAGCTCATGGCATAGCTGAGTAATAGCTACTTTTAGGTTATCACTGTTGAGTAAATCGCTTATAACTTCAAAACTATTGCATTTAGAGAATTTCGTATAAATATGTTATTCAGCTACTTTTGGGTCAGCTATAACATAGTAAAATTTCAGACCTGTAGCTCATGGCATAGCTGAGTAATAGCTACTTTTAGGTTATCACTGTTGAGTAAATCGCTTATAACTTGGAAACTATTGCATTTAGAGTATTTTGTTTCAATATGTTATTCACCTATTTTGGGATCAGCTATAACATAGTGAAGTTTCAGATCTGTGGCTCATTGCATAGCTGAGTAATAGCTACTTTGAAGTTCTCACTATTGAGTAAATCAGTTGTAATTGGAAAACTATTGCATTTAGAGAATTTCGTATAAATATGTTATTCAGCTACTTTTGGGTCAGCTATAACATAGTAAAAATTCAGACCTGTAGCTCATGGCATAGCTGAGTAATAGCTACTTTTAGGTCATCACTATTGAGTAAATCAGTTGTAACTTGAAAACTATTGCATTTACAGTATTTTGCTTAAATATGTTATTCACCTACTTTTGGGTCAGCTATAACATAGTAAAATTTCAGACCTGTAGCTCATTGCATAGCTGAGTAATAACTACTTTGAGGTTCTCACTATTGAGTAAATCAGTTGTAATTGCAAAACTGTTGCATTTAGAGAATTTAGTATAAATATGTTATTCAGCTACTTTTGGGTCAGCTATAACATAGTAAAATTTCAGACCTGTAGCTCATGGCATAGCTGAGTAATAGCTACTTTTAGGTCATCACTATTGAGTAAATCAGTTGTAACTTGAAAACTATTGCATTTACAGTATTTTGCTTAAATATGTTGTTCACCTACTTTTGGGTCAGCTATAACATAGTAAAATTTCAGACCTGTAGCTCATGGCATAGCTGAGTAATAGCTACTTTTAGGTTATCACTGTTGAGTAAATCGCTTATAACTTGGAAATTATTGCATTTAGAGTATTTTGTTTCAATATGTTATTCACCTATTTTGGGGTCAGCTATAACATAGTGAAGTTCCAGACCTGTGACTCATTGCATAGCTGAGTAATAGCTACTTTGAAGTTCTCAATGTTGAGTAAATCACTTGTAATTTGAAAACTATTGCATTTAGAGAATTTAGTATAAATATGTTATTCAGCTACTTTTGGGTCAGCTATAACATAGTAAAATTTCAGACCCGTAGCTCATGGTATAGCTGAGTAATAGCTACTTTTAGGTTATCACTGTTGAGTAAATCACTGATAACTTGGAAAGTATTGCATTTAGAGTATTTTGTTTCAATATGTTATTCACCTATTTTGGGGTCAGCTATAACATAGTGAAGTTCCAGACCTGTGACTCATTGCATAGCTGAGTAATAGCTACTTTGAAGCTCTCAATGTTGAGTAAATCACTTGTAATTTGAAAACTATTGCATTTAGAGAATTTAGTATAAATATGTTATTCAGCTACTTTTGGGTCAGCTATAACATAGTAAAATTTCAGACCTGTAGCTCATGGCATAGCTGAGTAATAGCTACTTTTAGGTTATCACTGTTGAGTAAATCACTTATAACTTGAAAACTATTGCATTTAGAGTATTTTGTTGCAATATGTTATTCACCTATTTTGGGATCAGCTATAACATAGTGAAGTTCCAGACCTGTGGCTCATTGCATAGCTGAGTAATAGCTACTTTGAAGTTCTCACTGTTGAGTAAATCAGTTGTAATTGGAAAACTATTGCCTTTACAGAAATTTGTGCAAATATGTTATTCAGCTACTTTTGGGTCAGCTATAACATAGTGAAATTACAGACATGTAGCTCATGGCACAACTGAGCAATAGCTATTCTCAGGCACTGACTGTTGAGTAAATCAGCTATAACTTGAAAAATATTGCATTTGGAGTATTTTGTTAAAATATATTGTTCACCTACTTTTGGGTTAGCTATAACATAGTGAAATTACAGACCTATAGCTCATGGCATAGCGGAGCAATAGCTATTTTCAGATTTTCACTATTGAGTAAATCAGTTGTAACTTGAAAACTATTGCATTTACAGTATTTTGCTTAAATATGTTGTTCACCTACTTTTAGGCAGCTATAACAGAGCAAAAATTCAGACATGTAACTCATTGCATAGCTGAGTAATAGTTACTTTGAGGTTTTCACTCTTGAGTAAATCAGTTGTAACTTGAAAATTATTACATTTAGAGTATTTTGTTAAATATGTTATTCACAGACGTTTTGTTCAGCTATAACATAGTGAAATTACAGACCTCTATGTCATGGCATAGCTGAGCAATAGCTTCTTTCAGGTTCTCACTGTTGAGTAAATCATTGTATCCAACCTGTAGGAAATCATGGGCTGGGAATCTGTTAATATGGTCCGATTTGACCTTGGAACTCTCCTTCAAGGTCAAATGAGGATAGCCAAACATAAAAGTGCTTATAACTCGCTTATTATTGGTCCTAGAGGTTGGAATGAAAACCAACCTATAGAAAATCATGAGCTGGGAATTTTTTGGTGTGGTCGGATTTCACCTTGGACCCCTCCTTCAAGGTCAAATGAGGATAGCCAAACTTAAAAGTGCTTATAACTCACTTATTATTGGTCCTAGAGGTTTCGAATGGAAAACCAACCTATAGAAAATCATGGGCTGGGAATCTTTTGGTGTGGTCGGATTTGACCTTAGACCCCTCCTTCCAGGTCAAACGAAGATAGCCAAACTTAAAGTGCTTATAACTCGCGTATTATTGGTCTTGGAGGTTTGGGATGGTAAACCAACATATAGGAAATCATGGGCTGGGATTCTTTTGGTGTGGTCAGATTTGACCTGGGACCCCTCCTTCAAGGTCAATTGAGGATAGCCAAACTTACAATTGCTTATAACTCGCTTATTATTGGTCCTACAAGTTTGGGATGGTAAACAAGCTACAGGAAATCATGGGCTGGGAATTTTTTTGTGTGGTCGGATTTGACCTTGGACCCCCTCCTTCAAGGTCAAACAAGGATAGCCAAACTTAAAAAGTGCCTATGACTCACTTATTATTGGTCCGAGAGGTTTGGGATGGTAAACCATCCTAAATTCTTTGGCTGGGAATCTTTTGGTATGGTCAGATTTGACCTTTGGACCCCTTCTTCATGGTCGAACGAGGATATTGCATTTATAGTATTTCTTTAAATATTTTTAACCTTTTACTTTTTACACTTAAACAATTACCTTGTTACTTTATTTCATAATACCATTTGCAGGGCACAACTTTTTTGTCCTTTTCTTCTGTCAGCTTCGGAATATCTTTCGAACATGCTGTTCAGTTACCATTTACTGTATTTCTGTACAGCCCTTTCCCTGATAATTATGCTTTCCTCTCATTATCACCATCACAAATCAAAAACATTCAGTCAGCTGACACAGTGCCCGTTCACGGGCACTCTCCTCTTGTTTCAGTCTGTCTTACTCAAGAGGAGTAATTTTTGTCGAAACATCAACATGGCTCCCTTTAAAAAATTATGTTGTCTGTTGTGAATAATGATATTTTTCGTTTTGATTGCCAAGTTTGAAAAGTTCACTTGCATGTAGCTGAATGACATTTCCTTGACATTTCCTCAGTCGATATGATACATGTGCTACAGGGGTCGTGTATTTTCACAGGTTCTATATGTTTCATTCCTTCAGAGAATTCCATAGATACGTAAGTATATGGTTGTGTTTTATTTTTGTATTGAAATAAATTAAGTGACTACATTAACATTGTTACTGCAGCATAGCTCTATGATGTCTTCCTGTCAATAAATAAAGTTCACCTGAAGTACGGTATTTCTGTAATCACTTGTGATATCCCTAGCATAAACTGTGTCTATTTGTTCCATTAAGAGTATTCAATTAAGATTGAAATAGTAAATTGGTACTATTGAAAATGTCAAATTCTCATCTGAAGTTATTTCTAGTTGAAAATTTTTTTATTTAATTACATACATCTTCAGTATAACATGCTATCAGATTTGTCAATTAAAAGACTACCAAAATTCATCCACTTTGTTATAGTCTGTTTTCAACTGTTAATTAATTCAAAGCTTTTGTATCTTGGTTTGATGCATTAAAGCAGGTCGATTTATATGAGTAAACTGGACAGAAAAACCCTG
Source organism: Sabellastarte sp. h YS-2021 (assembly GCA_964017235.1). Lineage (NCBI taxonomy): Eukaryota > Metazoa > Annelida > Polychaeta > Sabellida > Sabellidae > Sabellastarte > Sabellastarte sp. h YS-2021. Next base: position 23,677,849 of record OZ024928.1, read on the forward strand.
AATGAGGTCATTTTTGTGAAATGACTACAATACCTGCATACCCTAACAAAAGACCAACCACTATAGCACTATGATCAATTTGAACTAAAAATACTGTAAGTACAACCTACACCTCTAACAGTCTTTTATTCGAAGCACCTCAAAATGCTGTTGGTGGAAGTAGAAGTTTGGAATAACTAAGACTGAAGCCTGTGGATTATATACATTTTGTGCTTTTTATGGATTCTACTGAATAGTGTTAGTGCCAACTTAGTTGTTAGGGTAAATCTCAAGTTCTACATTGCTGAGAGTATGATATTTTTAAAGTGTTGTGACAAGTACAAATAATTTGTGTCGATTGCTCACGGACAAAAATCCGACTCGACATCGAGCCCTGGCATAGTTTAGTGTCCATCATTACAGGAAACAACATCCAATATTGCGGCTCCTGTAAACCAAAAAATATAAAGATAAAACCTTTTATTTGCTTGAATTAGCTGATGTCACCATATAATATACTTAATATTTTGTTAAAATGGTGGATTACGCGATTTAATGCCAGTAAGGTATGTTGTTTATGTTTTATTTCCTAAAAATCGGGACCGCTTCGCACACAAGCACTCGATCCTTAAAATTGGGCTCGAATTTTCGTGAAATTTGCCTTCCTTTGTGAGTGTCGACTGCTCGTTCGCATCCCTATTTTTAAGTAAGTGCAGTTTAAAGTGAAGCCAATCCTGTGGCACATTTTATACATTTTACTGTATTTTACACTCATTTTACTGTATTTTACACTCGTCTTCACTTGTTGTGACTACACACTACAGGTGACTGCTGCCTGCTGTTTGTTCCTGGCTGGCAAGGTTGAAGAAACACCAAAGAAATGCAAAGACATCATTAAGGTGACTCGCAGCATGCTGACTGAGGCACAGTTTCAGGTGTTTGGAGAAGATCCAAGAGTAAGTGTGTTGTGCTTTTAAGATATACTACCGGAGTCCTGTAATTCCTTGGTTTTCATGAGAAGCTGGTGTTGTACTTGTAACAATACTTATTTTGCAGTCAGTTTTAAAATACATATGAATATTTTGATTGATTGTTTTAAGAAGTTTCTTTCTGTTCTATTTCTTCGTGAAATGATATTTCAGGGAAACTTACTGTTTGTACTGTCTTGAATTATGTCCACCCCCCTGGGGGGTGGATATATTATTTTTGCTTTTTTCGCCGTCCGATGTCCGTTGTCCGATGTCCGGCGTCCGATGTCCGGCGTCACGCATGGTTTCCGCTCATTTAAAGGAAAAGTATTAGAGCTATTGTCACCAAATTTGGTATGCAGGCTTATTGAGTCAGTAGCTTGCTTGGGATTGCTTTTGGCTGTTGTACCTCTTTTGCTTACTGAGTAATACTTAAGTACAGCTATTTTCAGTACCCATTGGTTTCCGTGTATTTAAGCCAAAATAATTAAAGATATTTTACTACAATTTTGAATACAAGATTGTTATGTCCATAGCTCGCTTGGTATTGCATTTGGGACTGATAGCTTTGTCAGTACATGAGTAATAGCCATTTAGGTACTTCATTGTGTATTTTCAGTACTACTTTTGAGTAATTTGCTAATATCTCAGAAACCGTATGAGATAGAGCGATTTCGTCGAAATTTTCGACCCACAGGGTATCTAAGGAATGTAATATTTGCAATTTTCAAAAAATTTTCCCCTCCCCAAAAATGGCGGCCATTTTGAATTTTCGAACTTTTGCCAAAAATGGCAAAACACAAATTTGCTTCTATCTCCTTAACCGTGCGAGATAGAGTGATTTCGTCGAAATTTTCGACCCACAGGGTATCTAAGGAATGCAATCTTTGCAATTTTCCAAAAAATTTTCCCCTCCCCAAAAATGGCGGCCATTTTGAATTTTCGAATTTTTGCCAAAAATGGCAAAACACAAATTTCCTTCTATCTCCTTAACCGTGCCAGATAGAGCGATTTCGTCAAAATTTTCGACCCACAGGGTATCTGAGCATTGTACTCTTGGTAATTTTCAAAAAATTTTCCCCTCCCCAAAAATGGCGGCCATTTTGAATTTTCGAATTTTTGCCAAAAATGGCAAAACACTAATTTGCTTCTATCTCCTTAACCGTGCGAGATAGAGTGATTTCATCGAAATTTTCGACCCACAGGGTATCTAAGGAATGCAATATTTGTAATTTTCCAAAAATTTTCCCCTCCCCAAAAATGGCAGCCATTTTGAATTTTCGAATTTTCCCCAAAAATGGCAAAACACAAATTTGCTTCTATCTTCTTAACCGTGCAAGAAAGAGTGATTTCGTCAAAATGTTCAACCCAACCAATGCAAAAAGGCATGAAGCTGAAATAATTTACATCTACACTAACAAATATTTAAGCATCATTGATATATTTTACAAATGAAACAGGGTCTTGTAAGACTACTGTACAATTTGGGCAAAAGGTTCATGGGTGGACATTACACATGATAGTGTGTGTTCTTCTATGCTATCCTGTTTCTATTCGCATCTACTATCAACAGGGCGGCCTATTTCTAGTTTATAATTTTTCCGGTAGGAAGAGGTGATGACCATGGAGAGGATCCTACTGCAGACCATCAAGTTTGACCTGATGGTAGAGCACCCCTATGCATACCTCATGAAGTTTGCAAAGCTCATTAAAGGTACGTCTCTCATAGTTGACAAACTTCTTTCAAATATGTCAAATCTAGTTTTCAATGTTTCAAACAAAATTTTTTTTTATTATATAGACTTCCTCTTTAAAAGTCTATCTCTCCACAGTGCCTTCTACTTAAGTTGTGTGACTGAATTTCTGAAATCATGAAACAGCAAAAAATGTTTTGTTTTTCATTTGTCATGTAAAGTTTCAATGATATACATACATCATTTACAATTAAATGTGAAAGTGTGATTTCAATAAATAGAAACATCTTCCTCAGAGGTATTTGTAGGAATTGTTAGTTCTTCCTGAAAGTGAGAAAATTGGTGGCTACTAAAGCTGTGATTGGTTATCTTGTTACCTCAAAACAGTTTGATTTTGTTGATAAACAATACAAAAAATCAAAGTGGGTAACAGAAAAGCTAATTACTTACAGTTTAAATTTATCAACTATTTGGGTAAAGCTTGTACTCAGTCAGATTTGTCCATGGTAGTGGGTTTTACCCCACAGCCTTTAAGGGCTCTGTGGGTATTGTTTTCACTCATGGCATCTGGATGGCTGGGTGGGCGTGGGGAAAAAGCTTGTCCGGGCTGTATCTCTGAAACTATGAAGTGTAGGATGTTGATACTTGCTAGGGGTATTCGTTGGGGGGGGTGTAGGTGTGTAATGTCATGGTTTGATCTTGATTTGACCTTTGACCATTCTGTAGTGACCTTGAGCTTTAACATCTTGTTTGGGCCATGTCTCAGAAACTGTAAGGTGTTTGAAGTTGATTCTTGGATGAGTCATTAGTTGGGGATTGTAGGTATGCAAAATCATGATGTGACCTCTAACCTTGGCTCCGCTAAAGTGTGTTCATTTGTCATATCAGAGACATATTTCTTTTATGACAAACATATATGCATTGCTGCGACTGATTATCATATTAATAAGTACTTCTACTTTATTGTGCTATTTCCATTGACAGCTATACTTCAATTAATAAATTTTACAGCTTCAAATTTTTATGTCGTCACTCTGCGGCGTGGGCGTACGCGCACGCGTGAACAACTTCTCCTCCAAAACTACAAGGCCTAGAGACGTGCTGTTTTTTTTAAAAGATACCTTATCTATCGAGGATGAAAAATTGTTCAAGGCATGCAAATCTGTCTGTTCGTCTGTTTGCTAGAGACATTACAAGGGGGGTACCCCCACCAAAAGTGTGAAAATTTCAACTTTTTATCACAATTTTCTCAGTGACTATTGCAGGGATTTCTCTCATATCTTGCATATATGTACTAGGCCAGAGGTAGATTCTCTTGTGTGAGTATGAGACCTGGATCTGTCTTACTTTTTTTTAATAAATTTTTTTAATAATTTTTAATGAATTAAAATTCATGAAATCATGCATAAAATCATTTATAACTTGAAAAGTGTTGCATTTAGAGCATTTTGTTAAAATATGTTATTCAGCTACTTTTTTCATAGCTACAATATGGTGAGTAAGTTGGGTGCCTGTCTCAATAGCTAAGTGAGTAATAGCTACTTTTGGGCTTTTCAGTAACTTCCATCATGAGTAGAATCACTTGTAACTTAAAAACTATTGCATTTAGAGAATTTCGTATAAATATGTTATTCAGCTACTTTTGGGTCAGCTATAACATAGTAAAATTTTAGACCTGTAGCTCATGGCATAGCTGAGTAATAGCTACTTTTAGGTTATCACTGTTGAGTAAATCGCTTATAACTTCAAAACTATTGCATTTAGAGAATTTCATATAAATATGTTATTCAGCTACTTTTGGGTCAGCTATAACATAGTAAGATTTCAGACCTGTAGCTCATGGCATTGCTGAGTAATAGCTACTTTTAGGTTATCACTGTTGAGTAAATCGCTTATAACTTGGAAACTATTGCATTTAGAGTATTTTGTTTCAATATGTTATTCACCTATTTTGGGATCAGCTATAACATAGTGAAGTTTCAGATCTGTGGCTCATTGCATAGCTGAGTAATAGCTACTTTGAAGTTCTCACTATTGAGTAAATCAGTTGTAATTGGAAAACTATTGCATTTAGAGAATTTCGTATAAATATGTTATTCAGCTACTTTTGGGTCAGCTATAACATAGTAAAATTTCAGACCTGTAGCTCATGGCATAGCTGAGTAATAGCTACTTTTAGGTCATCACTATTGAGTAAATCAGTTGTAACTTGAAAACTATTGCATTTACAGTATTTTGGTTAAATATGTTGTTCACCTACTTTTGGGTCAGCTATAACATGGTAAAATTTCAGACCTGTGGCTCATTGCATAGCTGAGTAATAACTACTTTGAGGTTCTCACTATTGAGTAAATCAGTTGTAATTGCAAAACTATTGCATTTAGAGAATTTAGTATAAATATGTTATTCAGCTACTTTTGGGTCAGCTATAACTAGGGATGGGTCGGTAGGTCCGGTATCTCGGTGTCGAGAGCATTTTACTGAAATACCGTGACGAGATCTTAAAACCGCCACTTCGCTTGTCAACATATATAATGGAAGGGAGAGTTAAAATATTAGAAACATACCCAAAATCGGAAGAAATTATCTTTTATCCCATATTTTCGTCCATTTGCAGACTTTTATAAGCGATACGTTGAGCAGAACTGCCATGTTTTGGTTACGACACTTTATAACCTCAATTTCGCTTGTCAACTCATAAAATTAAAGGAAAACTTAAAATGTTGGAAAGAAACCAGAAATATGAAGATATTATACGTTTTTATCACATATTTTGTGCATTTATGAGCTTTTATTGCGATGTCGTTGAGGAAACGTCCATGTTTGTTTGGGGTGAACTAAAACGCGAAGTCCCGAATTCGGTACGGTTTTGCATTGGCGACCTACCGATGTACATATTTTTCATACCGACCCATCCCTAGCTATAACATAGTAAAATTTCAGACCTGTAGCTCATGGCATAGCTGAGTAATAGCTACTTTTAGGTCATCACTATTGAGTAAATCAGTTGTAACTTGAAAACTATTGCATTTACAGTATTTTGCTTAAATATGTTATTCACCTACTTTTGGGTCAGCTATAATATAGTAAAATTTCAGACCTGTAGCTCATGGCATAGCTGAGTAATAGCTACTTTTAGGTTATCACTGTTGAGTAAATCGCTTATAACTTGGAAATTATTGCATTTAGAGTATTTTGTTGCAATATGTTATTCACCTATTTTGGGGTCAGCTATAACATAGTGAAGTTCCAGACCTGTGACTCATTGCATAGCTGAGTAATAGCTACTTTGAAGTTCTCAATGTTGAGTAAATCACTTGTAATTTGAAAACTATTGCATTTAGAGAATTTAGTATAAATATGTTATTCAGCTACTTTTGGGTCAGCTATAACATAGTAAAATTTCAGACCTGTAGCTCATGGCATAGCTGAGTAATAGCTACTTTTAGGTTATCACTGTTGAGTAAATCACTTATAACTTGAAAACTATTGCATTTAGAGTATTTTGTTGCAATATGTTATTCACCTATTTTGGGGTCAGCTATAATATAGTGAAGTTCCAGACCTGTGGCTCATTGCATAGCTGAGTAATAGCTACTTTGAAGTTCTCACTGTTGAGTAAATCAGTTGTAATTGGAAAACTATTGCCTTTACAGAAATTTGTGCAAATATGTTATTCAGCTACTTTTGGGTCAGCTATAACATAGTGAAATTACAGACCTGTAGCTCATGGCACAACTGAGCAATAGCTATTCTCAGGCACTGACTGTTGAGTAAATCAGCTATAACTTGAAAAATATTGCATTTGGAGTATTTTGTTAAAATATATTGTTCACCTACTTTTGGGTTAGCTATAACATAGTGAAATTACAGACCTATAGCTCATGGCATAGCGGAGCAATAGCTATTTTCAGGTTTTCACTATTGAATAAATCAGTTGTAACTTGAAAACTATTGCATTTACAGTATTTTGGTTAAATATGTTGTTCACCTACTTTTGGGTCAGCTATAACATGGTAAAATTTCAGACCTGTGGCTCATTGCATAGCTGAGTAATAACTACTTTGAGGTTCTCACTATTGAGTAAATCAGTTGTAATTGCAAAACTATTGCATTTAGAGAATTTAGTATAAATATGTTATTCAGCTACTTTTGGGTCAGCTATAACTAGGGATGGGTCGGTAGGTCCGGTATCTCGGTGTCGAGAGCATTTTACTGAAATACCGTGACGAGATCTTAAAACCGCCACTTCGCTTGTCAACATATATAATGGAAGGGAGAGTTAAAATATTAGAAACATACCCAAAATCGGAAGAAATTATCTTTTATCCCATATTTTCGTCCATTTGCAGACTTTTATAAGCGATACGTTGAGCAGAACTGCCATGTTTTGGTTACGACACTTTATAACCTCAATTTCGCTTGTCAACTCATAAAATTAAAGGAAAACTTAAAATGTTGGAAAGAAACCAGAAATATGAAGATATTATACGTTTTTATCACATATTTTGTGCATTTATGAGCTTTTATTGCGATGTCGTTGAGGAAACGTCCATGTTTGTTTGGGGTGAACTAAAACGCGAAGTCCCGAATTCGGTACGGTTTTGCATTGGCGACCTACCGATGTACATATTTTTCATACCGACCCATCCCTAGCTATAACATAGTAAAATTTCAGACCTGTAGCTCATGGCATAGCTGAGTAATAGCTACTTTTAGGTCATCACTATTGAGTAAATCAGTTGTAACTTGAAAACTATTGCATTTACAGTATTTTGCTTAAATATGTTATTCACCTACTTTTGGGTCAGCTATAATATAGTAAAATTTCAGACCTGTAGCTCATGGCATAGCTGAGTAATAGCTACTTTTAGGTTATCACTGTTGAGTAAATCGCTTATAACTTGGAAATTATTGCATTTAGAGTATTTTGTTGCAATATGTTATTCACCTATTTTGGGGTCAGCTATAACATAGTGAAGTTCCAGACCTGTGACTCATTGCATAGCTGAGTAATAGCTACTTTGAAGTTCTCAATGTTGAGTAAATCACTTGTAATTTGAAAACTATTGCATTTAGAGAATTTAGTATAAATATGTTATTCAGCTACTTTTGGGTCAGCTATAACATAGTAAAATTTCAGACCTGTAGCTCATGGCATAGCTGAGTAATAGCTACTTTTAGGTTATCACTGTTGAGTAAATCACTTATAACTTGAAAACTATTGCATTTAGAGTATTTTGTTGCAATATGTTATTCACCTATTTTGGGGTCAGCTATAATATAGTGAAGTTCCAGACCTGTGGCTCATTGCATAGCTGAGTAATAGCTACTTTGAAGTTCTCACTGTTGAGTAAATCAGTTGTAATTGGAAAACTATTGCCTTTACAGAAATTTGTGCAAATATGTTATTCAGCTACTTTTGGGTCAGCTATAACATAGTGAAATTACAGACCTGTAGCTCATGGCACAACTGAGCAATAGCTATTCTCAGGCACTGACTGTTGAGTAAATCAGCTATAACTTGAAAAATATTGCATTTGGAGTATTTTGTTAAAATATATTGTTCACCTACTTTTGGGTTAGCTATAACATAGTGAAATTACAGACCTATAGCTCATGGCATAGCGGAGCAATAGCTATTTTCAGGTTTTCACTATTGAGTAAATCAGTTGTAACTTGAAAACTATTGCATTTACAGTATTTTGCTTAAATATGTTGTTCACCTACTTTTAGGTCAGCTATAACAGAGCAAAAATTCAGACATGTAGCTCATTGCATAGCTGAGTAATAGTTACTTTGAGGTTCTCACTCTTGAGTAAATCAGTTGTAACTTGAAAACTATTACATTTAGAGTATTTTGTTAAATATGTTATTCACAGACGTTTTGTTCAGCTATAACATATTGAAATTGCAGACCTCTATGTCATGGCATAGCTGAGCAATAGCTTCTTTCAGGTTCTCACTGTTGAGTAAATCATTGTATCCAACCTGTAGGAAATCATGGGCTGGGAATCTGTTAATATGGTCCGATTTGACCTTGGAACCCTCCTTCAAGGTCAAATGAGGATAGCCAAACATAAAAGTGCTTATAACTCACTTATTATTGGTCCTAGAGGTTGGAATGAAAACCAACCTGTAGAAAATCATGAGCTGGGAATTTTTTGGTGTGGTCAGATTTCACCTTGGACCCCTCCTTCAAGGTCAAATGAGGATAGCCAAACTTAAAATGCTTATAACTCGCTTATTATTGGTCCTAGAGGTTTCGAATGGAAAACCAACCTATAGAAAATCATGGGCTGGGAATCTTTTGGTGTGGTGGAATTTGACCTGGGACCCCTCCTTCAAGGTCAATTGAGGATAGCCAAACTTACAATTGCTTAGAACTCGCTTATTATTGGTCCTACAAGTTTGGGATGGTAAACAAGCTACAGGAAATCATGGGCTGGGAATTTTTTTGTGTGGTCGGATTTGACCTTGGACCCCTCCTTCAAGGTCAAACAAGGATAGCCAAACTTAAAAAGTGCCTATGACTCACTTATTATTGGTCCGAGAGGTTTGGGATGGTAAACCATCCTAAATTCTTTGGCTGGGAATCTTTTGGTATGGTCAGATTTGACCTTTGGACCCCTTCTTCATGGTCGAACGAGGATATTGCATTTATAGTATTTCTTTAAATATTTTTAACCTACTTTTTACACTTAAACAATTACCTTGTTACTTTATTTCATAATACCATTTGCAGGGCACAACTTTTTTGTCCTTTTCTTCTGTCAGCTTCGGAATATCTTTTGAACATGCTGTTCAGTTACCATTTACTGTATTTCTGTACAGCCCTTTCCCTGATAATTATGCTTTCCTCTCATTATCACCATCACAAATCAAAAACATTCAGTCAGCTGACACAGTGCCCGTTCACGGCCACTCTCCTCTTGTTTAGTTTACTGGTAAATGCTGTCATGTTACTATTGAATGTTCTTACTACTTTATCTTTACATACATTTCTGTCTCTTAAACATTATTTTCTCTACTTAAACATTTAATTTATTTAACCTCGACATAACTGACACTGTTTGCTCTGAAGGTCACATCTTTGTACTGTTTCATTTTTATGTCAGCTGACTTGTCAGTCAGCTGACATTATGTCATCACTCTGTGGCGTTGGCGTACGCGTCCGCGTCCGCGTGAACAACTTCTTCTCCAAAACTACAAGGCCTAGAGACATGCTGTTTCTTTTAAAAGATACCTTATCTATCGAGGATGAAAAATTGTTCAAGGCATGCAAATCTGTCTGTTCGTCTGTTTGCTAGAGACATTACAAGGGGGGTACCCCCACCAAAAGTGTGAAAATTTCAACTTTTTATCACAATTTTCTCTGTGACTATTGCAGGGATTTCTCTCATATCTTGCATATATGTACTAGGCCAGAGGTAGATTCTCTTGTGTGAGTATGAGACCTGGATCTGTCTTACTTTTTTTTTAATAAATTTTTTTAATAATTTTTAATGAATTAAAATTCATGAAATCATGCACTAAATCACTTATAACTTCAAAAGTGTTGCATTTAGAGCATTTTGTGAAAATATGTTGTTCAGCTACTTTTTTCATAGCTACAATATGGTGAGTAAGTTGGGTGTCTGTCTCAATAGCTAAGTGAGTAATAGCTACTTTTGGGCTTTTCAGTAACTTCCATTATGAGTAAAATCACTTGTAACTTAAAAACTATTGCATCTAGAGAATTTCGTATAAATATGTTATTCAGCTACTTTTGGGCCAGCTATAACATAGTGAAATTTCAGACCTGTAGCTCATGGCATAGCTGAGTAATAGCTACTTTTAGGTTATCACTGTTGAGTAAATCGCTTATAACTTGAAAACTATTGCATTTAGAGAATTTTGTATAAATATGTTATTCAGCTACTTTTGGGTCAGCTATAACATAGTAAAATTTCAGACCTGTAGCTCATGGCATAGCTGAGTAATAGCTACTTTTAGGTTATCACTGTTGAGTAAATCACTTATAACTTGAAAAGTGTTGCATTTAGAGCATTTTGTTAAAATATGTTATTCAGCTACTTTTTTCATAGCTACAATATGGTGAGTAAGTTGGGTGTCTGTCTCAATAGCTAAGTGAGTAATAGCTACTTTTGGGCTTTTCAGTAACTTCCATCATGAGTAAAATCACTTGTAACTTAAAAACTATTGCATTTAGAGAATTTCGTATAAATATGTTATTCAGCTACTTTTGGGCCAGCTATAGCATAGTAAAATTTCAGACCTGTAGCTCATGGCATAGCTGAGTAATAGCTACTTTTAGGTTATCACTGTTGAGTAAATCACTTATAACTTGAAAACTATTGCATTTAGAGTATTTAGTTTCAATATGTTATTCACCTATTTTGGGGTCAGCTATAACATAGTGAAGTTTCAGACCTGTGGCTCATTTCATAGCTGAGTAATAGCTACTTTGAAGTTCTCACTGTTGAGTAAATCAGTTATAATTGGAAAACTATTGCATTTACAGAAATTTGTGCAAATATGTTATTCAGCTACTTTTGGGTCAGCTATAACATAGTGAAATTATAGACCTATAGCTCATGGCACAACTGAGCAATAGCTATTCTCAGGTACTGACTGTTGAGTAAATCAGCTATAACTTGAAAAATATTGCATTTGGAGTATTTTGTTAAAATATATTGTTCACCTACTTTTGGGTCAGCTATAACATAGTGAAATTACAGACCTATAGCTCATGGCATAGCGGAGCAATAGCTATTTTCAGGTTCTTACTATTGAGTAAATCAGTTGTAGCTTGAAAACTATTGCATTTACAGTAGTTTGCTTAAATATGTTGTTCACCTACTTTTGGGTTAGCTATAACATAGTAAAATTTCAGACATGTAGCTCATTGAATAGCTGAGTAATAGTTCCTTTGAGGTTCTCACTGTTGAGTAAATCAGTTGTAACTTGAAAACTATTACATTTAGAGTAATTTGTTAAATATGTTATTCACAGAATTTTTGTTCAGCTATAACATAGTGAAATTGCAGACCTCTATGTCATGGCATAGCTGAGCAATAGCTACTTTCAGGTTCTCACTGTTGAGTAAATCATTGTATCCACTGGATAGCCGCAGTGTGTAGAGAGAGATTTCACCATTACTGCTCTGATGAAAAAAATATTATAGCTAGCTTTCTTAAGTTTGCAGTATATATTAATAACCATAAAATGTTGTCTGGAAATATTTTTGGCCTCATTTTGAGAAAGAAGATGGCCGCCACAGGTGTTTTTTGTCAGTCATGAAAAGTGCTTATATCTCCCTTATTATTGATCCTAGAGGTTTGGGATGATAAACCAACCTGTAGGAAATCATGGGGTGGGAATCTTTTGGTGTGGTCAGATTTGACCTTCAATGACCCCTCCTTCAAGGTCAAACAAGGATAGCCAAACTTAAAAGTGCTTATAACTCGCTTATTATTGGTCCCAGAGGTTTGGGATGGTAAACAGACAGGAAATCATGGGCTGTGAATCTGTTGATATGGTCCGATTTGACCTTGGAACCCTCCTTCAAGGTCAAATGAGGATAGCGAAAATTGAAAGTGCCTACAACTCGCTTATTATTGGTGACAGAGATTTGGGATGGTAAACCATCCCATAGGAAATCATTGGCTCGGAATCTTTTGGTATGGTCAGATTTGACCTTTGGACCCCTCCTTCAAGGTCAAATGAGGACAGCCAAGCTTAAAAGTGCTTCATTTATAATTGGTCCTAGAGGTTTGGAATGGTAAACCATAGGAAATCATGGGCTGGGAATGTATTTGTGTGGTTAGATTTGACCTTGGACCCCTTCTTCAAGGTCGAACGAGGATATTGCATTTGTAGTATTTCTTTAAATATGTTTTAACCTATTTTTTACACTTAAACAAATACCTTGTTATTTTCCTTCATAATACCATTTACAGGGCACAACTTATTTATCCTTTTCTTCTGTCAGCTTCGGAATTTCTTTCGAACTTGCTGTTCAGTTACCATTTACTGTATTTCTGTACAGCCCTTTTCCTGATAATTATTCTGTCCTCTAATCACCTTCACAAATCAAAAACACTCAGTCAGCTGACACAGTGCCCGTTCACGGGCACTCTCCTCTTGTTATATCTTGTGGTGTTTAAAACTACTTCCCTGGGCTTTGGGCTACAGGCATCTCTGATTTCATATGTGACAGTTTATTTTTGATAAATTTGTTTACATTTTCTGCCAAGTTTGCTTCACGGGTCCTGCCAGTTGGTAACAATTCCATTGTGTTTAATTGATTCGGATCATTTCAACCAAGTGAAAACCCAGTTTTAGTTCATATTGTTTGTTTTCAAAGATCTATACATGTGTTAAAAAGCTCACATTCAGGCCAGATTTATTTAAATCAGTGTTACTGAATCATCATTTATATGTGCCAATAGTTTCAGAAGTGTCATTTCTACTAATGAATCTATTATGTGGATAAAATATCTGTCTCGCCACTAAAAGTGCAGAGCTTTCACAGTGTAATTTGTGATTGTTTCACTATTTGATATAGGTGACAAGGATAAGACTCAGAAACTGGTGCAGATGGCCTGGACATTTGTAAATGACAGGTATTTTCCTTCCTATAGCTTTTGGTTTTCATCATAATAAAGAAGTTTTGGTATTTAAGATATGTTAAGTTTTTGTCCAGTTATATGTGTTAACAGTCAAGATGCCAGTTGTAGTGTTGTCATGGTATTTCATTTAGAAAAATGCTTTTGATACTAATAGACCAGGACCACCAACTCATCCCAGAGAGTACCATTAGTTTTAGACCACTTCATTAGCCCAGTTACCGTAAATGACGTAATTTAGCGCATCCGCCCTTGTAACCGTACCCTACCTCTTTTTCCCAGCAATATCGTAGGTGACAGTGCACGATATCCACATATTTTTATACATTGTACGTATTTTTACTTAATAAATTGACATATTTGTCATGAGTTTTGAGTTTGTTTTTATCTACCGCCATATTTACAGGAAGTGGGTATTTCTGGTAGATTCTAAATGTCGAAACACCGTTATTCTTACCGGATTGACCTATACTTCATCCCGGAAAGTGTTTCATGATGGGTACGCCAAAAGGGGAATTTTTTTCCCACCAAATATTGAACAAAAATACTCTTTCCTTAGCGCACTGTGCACTAAATAGGTCATTTACGGTAGATATTCCCATGTAGACTGATAAATAGTCTCTGGGATAATGGATCCAGTATTATTTTGTTGTTTATTTGTGAAAAAAAACATTTTTTTTAAAGTTTCTTGGGTAGAAATTAGCCACATCCATGTATATATAGAATATAAATGTACACAAATACAAGTATATAGAAGTATTCGCTATCATTATATTCCAATGGAGCAAATATTCAGTAAGTCGTTTCATCCACATAATTAATTGTGTAAAATTAAAAAGTAATGACAAAAATTAGACACTGGTGGGAGGAATCAATCAGTTCATTTATTTTTCCATTGAAACCAAGCATTTTACTTCTCTTAAATTGATATCACTAGCTTAAACATAGCTCTATTCTTTACAGACTTGGGGTCAAGTACTTTTAAAAGTATTTAAATGCAAATACTTTTATTTTCTTCAAATACTTTTTCAAATACTTTCAAATACTTAAAATTTTATATAATAGCATACATTAATACATTAAATGTGAAAATTGTAACACAAATTAATACAGTGGGAATGAGCTGCAACAAGTAAATAGTAAGTACAGTAGGTATCATATATTAAAAAACATTTGTAGAAAAGATGAATTAATTTAAAACGTTTAAAAAGGCTATATTTTAAAATTATTTCATGAACTTGTGAGATATTTATTAAGCGTCCCGCAAGGGACGCTTGTTTGTGTATGGGAGAGCTTCAGGCTCCGCCGGCTCCGCATTTTGTTTTCCTTATAACTCTGTAACCGTTAGGCAGATTCTTTTCAAATTTGGCAGGTTTAGGCAGTAGCCTTGGGGAATTTTTTTGAATATGCTGCAGTGACATTTCAACCAATCAGAGAGGTCACATGACCAAAAATGTCTTTTTTCGATGGGGAAGCTTGTCCGGATGATAACTTGAAAGGAATTTTATCAATTCACCTGAAACTTGGCAAATACATTCATTCTATTAAAATCTGGAAATCATTAGATTTTGGCATTGATTGGTCAAGAAATGGCCGAGTAATTAATGATTAATTAATCATTACGAATTTTCCAAATAAGGAAAACACAAAAATGCTTATATCTCGAAAACCGTGCTAGATAGAGCGATTTCGACGAAATTTTTGACCCACAGGGTATCTCTGCGGAGTAGTTTTCCCAATTTTCAAAAAATTTTTGTCTCGCCCAAAATGGCGGCCATTTTGAATTTTCGAAATTTTCGCAAAAATTGCAAAACACAAAAATGCTTATATCTCAAAAACCGTGCTAGATAGAGCAATTTCGACAAAATTTTTGAGCCGCAGGATATCTCTGTGGAGTACTTTTCCCAATTTTCAAAAAATTTTTGTCTCGCCAAAAATGGCGGCCATTTTGAATTTTCGCAAAAATTCCAAAACACAAAAATGCTTATATCTCAAAAACCGTGCTAGATAGAGCGATTTCGACGAAATTTTTGACCCGCTGGGTATATCTGGAGAGTAGTTATCCCACTTTTGAAAAAAAAAATTTTCTCGCCAAAAATGGCGGCCATTTTGAATTTTCGAATTTTTCACAAAAATTGCAAAACATAAAAATGCTTATATCTCGAAAACCCTGCAAGATAGAGCGATTTCGACGAAATTTTTGACCCACAGGGTATATCTTCAGAGTAGCCATGCCAATTTTCAAAAAAATTTTGTCTCGCCAAAAATGGCGGCCATTTCGAATTTTCGAATTTTTCGCAAAAAGTGCAAAACATAAAAATGCTTATATCTCGAAAACCCTGCTAGATAGAGCGATTTCGACGAAATTTTTGATCCTCAGGGTATCTCTGCAGAGTAGCCATGCCAATTTTCAAACAAAAAATTTCTCGCAAAAAATGGCCCGCTGGATAGAGCGATTTCGACGAAATTTTTGACCCACAGGGTATCTCTGCAGAGTAGCCATGCCAATTTTCAAAAAAATTTTATCTTGCCAAAAATGGCGGCCATTTTGAATTTTCGAATTTTTGCGCAAAAATTGCAAAACACAAAAATGCTAATATTTCGAAAACCGTGCTACATAGAGCGATTTCGACGAAATTTTTTATCTTCAGGGTATCTCTGCAGAGCAGCTATCCCAAAGAGCTTTCACTTGGTGAAGTTTCAGACCCATAGCTAATTGCTCACCTACTCGAAAAGAGTAAATGCGAATTACCTCTAAAAGTATTGCAGATGGCCAATTTTTCTCAAATAACTCATTCACCTACTTTTGGAAGAGCTTTCACTTGGTGAAGTTTCAGACCCGTAGCTAATTACTCACCTACTCAAAATGAGTAAATGCTAATTATCTCAAAAACTATTGGGGATACCCAATTTTTATCAAATAACTCGTTCATGTACTTTTGGGAGAGCTTTCACTTGGTGAAGTTTCAGACCCATAGCTAATTATTTACCTACTCAAAATGAGTAAATGCTAATTATCTGTAAAAGTATTGCGGATACCCAATTTTTATCAAATAACTCATTCATCTACTTGTGGGAGAGCTTTCACATGGTGAAGTTTCAGACCCATAGCTAATTACTCACCTACTCAAAATGAGTAAATGCGAATTATCTCTAAAAGTATTGCAGATAGCCAATTTTTCTCAAATAACTCATTCACCTACTTTTGGGAGAGCTTTCACTTGGTGAAGTTTCAGACCCATAGCTAATTACTCACCTACTCAAAATGAGTAAATGCGAATTATCTCTAAAAGTATTGCAGATAGCCAATTTTTGTCAAATTAATCATTCACCTACTTTTGGGAGAGCTTTCACTTGGTAAAGTTTCAGACCCATAGCTAATTACTCACCTACTCAAAATGAGTAAATGCGAATTATCTCTAAAAGTATTGCAGATAGCCAATTTTTCTCAAATAACTCATTCACCTACTTTTGGGAGAGCTTTCACTTGGTGAAGTTTCAGACCCATAGCTAATTACTCACCTACTCAAAATGAGTAAATGCGAATTATCTCTAAAAGTATTGCAGATAGCCAATTTTTGTCAAATAACTCATTCACCTACTTTTGGCAGAGCTTTCACTTGGTGAAGTTTCAGACCCATAGCTAATTACTCACCTACTCAAAATGAGTAAATGCGAATTATCTCTAAAAGTATTGCAGATAGCCAATTTTTCTCAAATAACTCATTCACCTACTTTTGGGAGAGCTTTCACTTGGTGAAGTTTCAGACCCATAGCTAATTATTCACCTACTCAAAATGAGTAAATGTGAATTATCTCTAAAAGTATTGCAGATAGCCAATTTTTCTCAAATAACTCATTCACCTACTTTTGGGAGAGCTTTCACTCTGTGAACTTTCAGACCCATAGCTATTTATTCACCTACTCAAAATGAGTAAATGCTAATTATCTGTAAAAGTATTGTGGATACCCAATTTTTATCAAATACTCATTCATCTACTTGTGGGAGAGCTTTCACATGGTGAAGTTTCAGACCCATAGCTAATTACTCACCTACTCAAAATGAGTAAATGCGAATTACCTCTAAAAGTATTGCAGATAGCCAATTTTTCTCAAATAACTCATTCACCTACTTTTGGGAGAGCTTTCACTTGGTGAAGTTTCAGACCCATAGATAATTATTCACCTACTCAAAATGAGTAAATGTGAATTATCTCTTAATAGTATTGCAGATAGCCAATTTTTCTCAAATAACTCATTCACCTACTTTTGGCAGAGCTTTCACTTGGTGAAGTTTCAGACCCATAGCTAATTACTCACCTACTCAAAATGAGTAAATGCGAATTATCTCTAAAAGTATTGCAGATAGCCAATTTTTCTCAAATAACTCATTCACCTACTTTTGGGAGAGCTTTCACTCTGTGAAGTTTCAGACCCATAGCTAATTACTCACCTACGCAAAATGAGTAAATGCGAATTATCTCTAAAAGTATTGCAGATAGCCAATTTTTCTCAAATTAATCATTCACCTACTTTTGGGAGAGCTTTCACTTGGTGAAGTTTCAGACCCATAGCTAATTACTCACCTACTCAAAATGAGTAAATGCGAATTATCTCTAAAAGTATTGCAGATAGCCAATTTTTCTCAAATAACTCATTCACCTACTTTTGGGAGAGCTTTCACTTGAAGTTTCAGACCCATAGCTAATTATTCACCTACTCAAAATGAGTAAATGTGAATTATCTCTAAAAGTATTGCAGATAGCCAATTTTTCTCAAATAACTCATTCACCTACTTTTGGCAGAGCTTTCACTCTGTGAAGTTTCAGACCCATAGCTATTTATTCACCTACTCAAAATGAGTAAATGCGAATTATCTGTAAAAGTATTGTGGATACCCAATTTTTATCAAATACTCATTCATCTACTTGTGGGAGAGCTTTCACATGGTGAAGTTTCAGACCCATAGCTAATTACTCACCTACTCAAAATGAGTAAATGCGAATTGCCTCTAAAAGTATTGCAGATAGCCAATTTTTCTCAAATAACTCATTCACCTACTTTTGGGAGAGCTTTCACTTGGTGAAGTTTCAGACCCATAGATAATTATTCACCTACTCAAAATGAGTAAATGTGAATTATCTCTTAATAGTATTGCAGATAGCCAATTTTTCTCAAATAACTCATTCACCTACTTTTGGAAGAGCTTTCACACACGAAAGTGAAAAATTGTGAATATCTCGGAAAAGCTATTTCTTCTGCTTTAATGTCTCGGCGGGAGATACACACCGCGGCAGTGGTCTTGACAAAAATTTTTGTCTCCCCAAAAATGGTGGCCATTTTGAATTTTCAAAGTTTTTGCAAAACACAAAAATGCTTATATCTCGAAAACCGTGCTATATGGAGCGAACTCAACAAAATTTTTGACCTGCTGGGTATCTCTGCAGAGTAGCCATGCCAATTTTCAAAATATTTTTGTCTCGCCAAATATAGCGGACATTTTTAATTTTTTTATTTTTTGCAAAACACAAAAATGCTTATATCTTGAAAACCGTGCTAGATAGAGCAGACTGCGCTGACTTTGGTTGCCACAACAGTATAAGGCTAGAAACGAAGCATTTTCTTAATACTTTAGCACTCACCTTTATATCCTTTTCGGGACGCTTTGTTTTTGCTATTATCTTTTTTTTTTGCGAGCGATCCTCTAGTTTTCTAATTATTTTCTGTATTTTTACACAAATCCACAATGTTGGGACTGCCACTTGTAAGCTGCTTTTATATTTATTAGCAGGACAATGGATTGTTTTGGACTAGTTGATGTAAATTGCAATATCACTTTAAGAGATCAATCAGTCTGTGACAGAATGTTTCTTCATTAGCTAAATATAAAGAAGCATATTCATGTTAGCAATATCTAGTAAGTCAACAAGCTCAAGTATTTTTAACCTATTACTTTTTAATAAATACTTATTATAAGCCTAAATTAAATTGAGCTCGCCATTACATAACATTAATAGTAATAAAAGAATAATAAAGAGTAATAAAGTATATGCTTTGCAAAAAGGAAAAAAAAAATCAGCAAATTCATTCACTTGCAGAATAAATTGTATCTGCAAAATGTATTTGAAAGTATTCGAAAAAGTATGTGAATCTTTTTTCAAATGCAAATACTTTTCATTTGAAAATCTCAAATGCAAGTATTTAAAATGCATTTAAATGCATTTACATTTGACCCCATTCTTTATTTAGTCATCCCCTGCTCCATCCATGTGGAGGCAGTAGGGGCATAAAGTTTATGGGTGTACCAAAGCATAAACATGTGTAAGTGCAAATTTAGAGCTGATTAGGTTTTGCAGGGTATCTGGCAGGAGCTGTTGACATGCCCATGCTTTCAGTTTTGGGGGTTTTAAACTTGTTACATCTGGCAGCATCTAGTGGATGCTGTATACTTCCTACATTTAAGGTTATTCCTTAAACTTTTCAAATCTCAATAAATGTTACCCATTAAATTGTACCCGCAGACTGAAGTTCTTGCCTGCTAAGGCTGGCTATTTTTAATATATTTGTTCATTGTTCAAAAACCAGTTTTTTATAAGTGTATCCACCGGATAGCATCTAGCAGCTAGGAATCTTTTGATGTCATCAGATTTGACCTTTGGCCCCTCCTTCAAGGTCAAATGAGGATAACCAAAATTAAAAGTGCTTATAACTCGCTTATTCGTGTTCCTAGAGGTTTGCAATGTCACACCAACCTATACTAAATCATGGGCTAAGAATTTTTTGATGTGGTCAGATTTCAAATTGGGCTCCTCCTTCAAGGTTAAGTGATGGTTGATTGGGTTTGGTGAGTTTTTTTTCTGGTGGATACAATTTGCATCGGTTCTCCGATGCACTAGGTCTAGTTTTGTCATGCAGATTTCATAATTTTTGCCACAACAAAAACGTAGTGGAGTACTAGATTGCTGTTTACAACTGTCCAGTACTGCCATAGCAGTTATCCACAGGTCTGTTGTTTTCTGTAGTTTATGCACATCACTCTGCCTGCAGTGGGAGCCTGACATTATTGCCATATCGCTAATGTACCTGGCCAGCAGACTGACTAAAGTGGACATCACAGACTGGGTGGGCAAAGTTCCAGGTCAGAAGATCAAATGGTTTGAGGGGCTGATAGAGGACTCAACCCTGGAAATATTGGAAGGTGTGTATCTCCCACCTTTAGTGTTGCAATAAACATGTGTATGGTAATTGAGTTTGCGGGGTTAGTGTTTCCAGTGGTCCATTACCTTAAAGAAGCAGTTTAGTAGTCTGTTGGTCATAGCAAAGAGTTTTGGTTGTATTTTTGTCGTATTTGGTGGTAAAATATTTTTTTATATGTCTCTGTATATTGTCTATTTGTAGAGGTGTGTCACCAAGTGTTGGATCTGTACTCTACGACCCCACAGGCCAGTAAGGAGGAGTCACCGCCCCCTCCCCCTCCTCCCCCAAAACCCTCCCACAGCCCCGTCCCCACAAAAACACCCACCAAGCGGTCTCGATCGGTAAGTACCACACATATTCTTGTGAGTTATGTTAAGCTCTTACACCATAAAGATGTAATTATTCTATCAACATATCAGTTTTATTCCAAAATACTGAGTTGTAAATGTTCAAGATCCAGTAGTTGTTTAAGATTTGCTTAAAGTTCTTCAAGTAAATGTTATATGCAATTTTTATAGTTATTATTTAGTGGTAATATTGGTGTATTTAATGATAATGATCTGCAGCCAAAAATGTACCAGTCTCCTCAAAGTTTTTCATTACATCAGGCTTTTATGTAGCTGTTCAAGTAATCCGTTATTATATGGAATATTATGTGTTTAAATTAGTGTTGCTGAAGGTACTTAGATTTTCATTTGATTATGTCTATTCCAGTTAAATTTAAATCAACTGAAGGAACTTTAGGTTTTACACAGTATGCGATAGCTTAACAAAAATAATTGAATCTTTTGCTGCGTTAGTTATTGTAACAAAAATAATTGAACTAGTGTATTACGCAAAACTTATGTTTTTGTTTTTTTTTCATCAAAGAGCTTTAGATTATAAACACAAAATCCAAACTAGACAACTGTTCTGCATTTTTGCATACAGTAGACCTGATTTATGTACGTTTATTGCATGGGATGTGCATTCTCTTTTTTTTGGCCGTTTTTTCATTCTTTGACTAGTTGCAAGTTATCTACATCAGTGGTTTATTTTTGAAAAATAGGCATTATATTAAAGTCATAGTTAGAACAAATTCACATTCGAAGTTTGTTTGAAAACTAGATTAGCTTTCTGGTCTCCATATTTTCTACCAAATATAACACTGTAGTTTTGTGCTTTCTTCCAGCCAAGTCCTAGTAAACCTAGTAAGACCAGTCGCCAGGCTTCACCAGCACTACAACAGCCGCCACAACAGCACAGGTCTCAGTCACCTGTGTACATAGATCCTGGCCCACCGCCCAAACAGCCGCAACCAGTTGCCGTCATGTCTGCGGCCCCTGTAGTAGCGGTTATGACCCAGCCAAAAACTACCTACGAACAGGCGAACCCCTACATGACCTCAAACATGTACAACTCCTCATTTATGAGTGATGAGGGATCCAACACCATCCAGACTTTGATTGGGACGCGCCAGCCCGCACCGGCGCCCACATCAGCGGCAACGGCAGTGCAGTACAATACATCACAGCCTGCTCCACAAGGACGAATCCCTGTTAGCTACAACAGCCCTGCCTACCCACCGCCCTCAGTGAACTACACACATCAATATGCTCAACAGCAGCAGCAGTCCATTAGCACAAGTCGACTCGCAGCAGCCTCTGCTAATCCATACCCCCAGAGTGCTGGAACCGGTCAGTATACCGGTCAGCCATCAGCTGCCAAGCCACAGTATGGTCAGTATGCATCCTACAGTCAACAGCAGACCAGTTATCAGTACTCGGCTACCGGAGTCACAGGTCAGGTCACCCAGGTATCGCAGAGTGGAGGACAGGTTTACGCAAACTACAGCCAGCCACCCCCGGGCTATACAGGGGCCCAGGGGTATGCCGCCACAGGAACTGCTGGGGGTGGGGCTCAGTACGGGGGTGGAGGAGCAAGTGGAGGAGGCGGGAACAGGGTTCATCAGCAAGCGAGGGGCAGGGTGGCTGGGGGAAGTACTCTGACACCAGTTAGAATTACAGGAAGACAACAACACAGAAGGTAGTTGAGAGTTTTACATGGTGCTTTGTATTGTCAATGTACAATAGGTAGAAATAGCAGTATGGGACCGGAGGATGGAAGAACATGGATTACTCACAGTTAGTGTCTGGTTGATTTTGGGGGATGGGGGAGGGACATTGGACGGACACTGTTCAGAATGACTGGAAAGACAGAAGCATTAGAGTGGACCATTGACAGCTTTTTCAATGTACTTTCTGTATGTAGTCATAACAGTATAAAATAGGTACATCACTGCTTACAAACCAGTTTTAAAAATGGATTAAAAGTATATTCAAAACCTACAAATGAACTTTAACAGTTTGGTCAATATAGTTTAAAATTCTCGCTGAAAAGGTCAAGAATGTTAAAATAATGTGGCATTTCATGAAATATCTGGCCTTTGAGAACCTTTTGAAGTATATTTTGTTGAAATCTGGAAAGAAAATGTATTTTTAATACAAAATGCAATAAATGGTTTTATGTGTTTATTAATGGTTGTTGGTTTTCATGATCAAACCAACCAGATTAATCAGGTTTTCATTTGCAACCTTAAGAACAGTTGGAAATAGTGCTAGTATTTTGGCTTGTATAAGAATAACTGACAAGCAGCAACAGGATAACAGGTGAGTAAAAGCTTACAGTGGGCTATGTGTAGTTGATGCCATTTAAAATACTAGGAAATGATTGTGTTAACTTTGAGAATTACTGGCGTCAGTTACAGAGATGGGATTTTATAGTCATTATATTCAAAACGTTATGGTAACCAGTCCCCCATGACAATCAGGGTCAGTGTTGCCTATGAGCCCAAAATGTATTGAGACACAGAAACTTATGATGTCCAAACCTAAAGCACAAATAACCCATCATTTAAATAAAATGGCTTCCAGTGCAAGTAGTAAATAAGTCATATCTGTGGCCAAAGACAACATATGGAGTATTTAATATACTCCAAGCTCAATTGCTATGCCTGCAAGCTGTGAGAGCTTTGCTCGTCCTGCTGAAGTTCTTCTTTCAAGCAGTTTTTAGGTGTTAATTTATTTAAATAAATGTGTGCAATACATGATAGCATTCACATAATGTGAGTGTATTTTTTTCATCTGTAATATGAATTTTTATCATGAAATTTGTTTTATACAAGACATTTGAGTATTGTTTGAAAAAAGTAAAGGTCTTGTAAGAATCTTATTAATTCCAGTAACTTTTCAACCTGATAATGGTTTGCACCAAATAACACACCCTTGTGATACTATGGAGAAAGAATGTGGGGAGAAATAAGCATGACTACGGGTGTATTTTTATATTCCATAGAAAAAAAGTTAATGGGTACAGTTAACATGTAGGCAATTTTGTAGTCATTATTCCTGTGTTTTTATGTCAGCTGACTTGTCAGTCAGCTGACATTATGTCATCACTCTGCGGCGTGGGCGTCCGCGTGAACAACTTCTTCTCCAAAACTACAAGGCCTAGAGACATGCTGTTTTTTTTTTTAAAGATACCTTATCTATCGAGGATGAAAAATTGTTCAAGGCATGCAAGTCTGTCTGTTCGTCTGTTTGCTAGAGACATTACAAGGGGGGTACCCCCACCAAAAGTGTGAAAATTTCAACTTTTTATCACAGTTTTCTCAGTGACTATTGCAGGGATTTCTCTCATATTTTGCATATATGTACTAGGCCAGAGGTAGATTCTCTTGTGTGAGTATGAGACCTGGATCTGTCTTACTTTTTTTTTAATAAATTTTTTTAATAATTTTTAATGCATTAAAATTCATGAAATCATGCACTAAATCACTTATAACTTCAAAAGTGTTGCATTTACAGCATTTTGTGAAAATATGTTGTTCAGCTACTTTTTTCATAGCTACAATATGGTGAGTAAGTTGGGTGTCTGTCTCAATAGCTAAGTGAGTAATAGCTACTTTTGGGCTTTTCAGTAACTTCCATTATGAGTAAAATCACTTGTAACTTAAAAACTATTGCATTTAGAGAATTTCGTATAAATATGTTATTCAGCTACTTTTGGGCCAGCTATAACATAGTGAAATTTCAGACCTGTAGCTGATGGCATAGCTGAGTAATAGCTACTTTTAGGTTATCACTATAGAGTAAATCACTTATAACTTGAAAACTATTGCATTTAGAGAATTTCGTATAAATATGTTATTCAGCTACTTTTGGGTCAGCTATAACATAGTAAAATTTCAGACCTGTAGCTCATGGCATAGCTGAGTAATAGCTACTTTTAGGTTATCACTGTTGAGTAAATCACTTATAACTTGAAAAGTGTTGCATTTAGAGCATTTTGTTAAAATATGTTATTCAGCTACTTTTTTCATAGCTACAATATGGTGAGTAAGTTGGGTGTCTGTCTCAATAGCTAAGTGAGTAATAGCTACTTTTGGGCTTTTCAGTAACTTCCATCATGAGTAAAATCACTTGTAACTTAAAAACTATTGCATTTAGAGAATTTCGTATAAATATGTTATTCAGTTACTTTTCGGCCAGCTATAACATAGTAAAATTTCAGACCTGTAGCTCATGGCATAGCTGAGTAATAGCTACTTTTAGGTTATCACTGTTGAGTAAATCACTTATAACTTGAAAACTATTGCATTTAGAGTATTTTGTTTCATATGTTATTCACCTATTTTGGGGTCAGCTATAACATAGTGAAGTTTCAGACCTGTGGCTCATTTCATAGCTGAGTAATAGCTACTTTGAAGTTCTCACTGTTGAGTAAATCAGTTATAATTGGAAAACTATTGCATTTACAGAAATTTGTGCAAATATGTTATTCAGCCACTTTTGGGTCAGCTATAACATAGTGAAATTATAGACCTATAGCTCATGGCACAACTGAGCAATAGCTATTCTCAGGTACTGACTGTTGAGTAAATTAGCTATAACTTGAAAAATATTGCATTTGGTGTATTTTGTTAAAATATATTGTTCACCTACTTTTGGGTCAGCTATAACATAGTGAAATTACAGACCTATAGCTCATGGCATAGTGGAGCAATAGCTATTTTCAGGTTCTCACTATTGAGTAAATCAGTTGTAGCTTGAAAACTATTGCATTTACAGTAGTTTGCTTAAATATGTTGTTCACCTACTTTTGGGTTAGCTATAACATAGTAAAATTTCAGACATGTAGCTCATTGCATAGCTGAGTAATAGTTCCTTTGAGGTTCTCACTGTTGAGTAAATCAGTTGTAACTTGAAAACTATTACATTTAGAGTAATTTGTTAAATATGTTATTCACAGAATTTTTGGTCAGCTATAACATAGTGAAATTGCAGACCTCTATGTCATGGCATAGCTGAGCAATAGCTACTTTCAGGTTCTCACTGTTGAGTAAATCATTGTATCCACTGGATAGCCGCAGTGTGTAGAGAGAGATTTCACCATTACTGCTCTGATGAAAAAAAATATTATAGCTAGCTTTCTTAAGTTTGCAGTATATATTAATAACCATAAAATGTTGTCTGGGAATATTTTTGGCCTCATTTTGAGAAAGAAGATGGCCACCACAGGTGTTTTTTGTCAGTCGTGAAAAGTGCTTATATCTCCCTTATTATTGGTCCTAGAGGTTTGGGATGATAAACCAACCTGTAGGAAATCATGGGGTGGGAATTTTTTGGTGTGGTCAGATTTGACCTTCAATGACCCCTCCTTCAAGGTCAAACAAGGATAGCCAAACTTAAAAGTGCTTATAACTCGCTTATTATTGGTCCCAGAGGTTTGGGATGGTAAACAGACAGGAAATCATGGGCTGTGAATCTGTTGATATGGTCCGATTTGACCTTGGAACCCTCCTTCAAGGTCAAATGAGGATAGCGAAAATTGAAAGTGCCTACAACTCGCTTATTATTGGTGACAGAGATTTGGGATGGTAAACCATCCCATAGGAAATCATTGGCTCGGAATCTTTTGGTATGGTCAGATTTGACCTTTGGACCCCTCCTTCAAGGTCAAATGAGGACAGCCAAGCTTAAAAGTGCTTATAACTCATTTATAATTGGTCCTAGAGGTTTGGAATGATAAACCATAGGAAATCATGGGCTGGGAATGTATTTGTGTGGTTAGATTTGACCTTGGACCCCTTCTTCAAGGTCGAACGAGGATATTGCATTTGTAGTATTTCTTTAAATATGTTTTAACCTATTTTTTACACTTAAACAATTACCTTGTTATTTTCCTTCATAATACCATTTACAGGGCACAACTTTTTTATCCTTTTCTTCTGTCAGCTTCAGAATTTCTTTTGAACTTGCTGTTCAGTACCATTTACTGTATTTCTGTACAGCCCTTTTCCTGATAATTATTCTGTCCTCTAATCACCTTCACAAATCAAAAACACTCAATCAGCTGACACAGTGCCCGATCACGGGCACTCTCCTCTTGTTGTATGTATGTGTGAAAATAACTAATTATGTGAGTTTGTTAATCTGAAATATGATTGTTAGTGTGAACTATATAATTGTTACTAAGGCTGTGACTTCATTAGAAAAACGACATCGGGTATTTGTCTTGTAAGAACTGATCCGAGTTTGGGTAACCGTGTTTTAGTTGTGACCCAGTGGAAGTAGCAGTGAGGCAAACATGGCAATGATGTAAATAAAACATTACGAAAAATAATGTTAAATATATGTGTAAGGAAAGTTACGTGAAAAAATATTATCAGTTAAAGAAATCTGACAGAATACTAAGGTCTATCCAAGATTTGATTTTATTTTTTCGGTTACCCGCTTTGCCAGTTTGTACTTGGTTTCTTTTGGAATTCGAACCGTTTTCGGGTAACCAGGTGACCGATCACAGCCTTAATTGTTATGAGCTCTAATCTCTGATGTGAAAAATTAAAAGTCCCTAGTAGTGCCTATGATTGCTTCAGCGGCTCAAAACCGTTTTGTACGGATGACTTCTGTGTTCATAAACGTACGTATTTATAGAAACGGGCACCCAGAATAAATGTAAACTGTGTGTACAAGTAAAGATAGAAAGGTAACGGCTTCTATGTTCATAATTCCTGTGTTACAGAGAAAGCAAAGGGACAATAAATGTCAACTACTGCTAGGTTAAAAATAAATCTTCAATAAATCATAAATCAGTTAAAAATAAATCTTCAGTCTTTAAAATGTTGCTTGTAAGTACAGAGGTAGGCACCAAGTACAAATGCAAAACTGCATACACAAAGAGAAACAGGAATGTTTTTGCTAT
Source organism: Sabellastarte sp. h YS-2021 (assembly GCA_964017235.1). Lineage (NCBI taxonomy): Eukaryota > Metazoa > Annelida > Polychaeta > Sabellida > Sabellidae > Sabellastarte > Sabellastarte sp. h YS-2021. The sequence continues at coordinate 23,705,560 of OZ024928.1, forward strand.
CTTAAGACACTGTATAACTGTTCCACTCTATGAAATGTGGATTTTGAAAAATTAATAAACATGTTGCATATTATGTGTTTATTTTATTACCTTTAATTCACATGTGCTTGCGGACTCCCTTTGTAAGATTTACAACAGTAGAATTATAGCGTCTTATATACAGAACCTCAGGGTTAAAACAGTAAACTGTTGTAGTTTTAGGTTTTACAAGTGTTTCGTAACCAGCCATGAAGTGTGAACCAGCCATTCAAGTGCCATGAATCAGAAAAAATAAAAAGGGTCATTGCAACATATTATAATACTATTATAATGCTAAATGCTGGTTTGCCAGTGTAAAACTGTTCCGATTCTGGGACTTTACATTTTAGTTCACCCCATATCAAACAGGCCATTGACGGGAAGCAAAACACATGAAACCAAAACATGGACGTTTCCTCTCAATGAAATCGCATTAAAAATTCCCAAATGTACATAAACATGGGATAAAAATGTGCAATTTCTTCAGATTTCTGGTATGTTTCCAATATTTTAAGTTTTTCTTCAATTATATGTACTGACAAGCAAAATGGAAGTGATAAAGTGTCTTAACCAAAACACGGCAGTTCTGCCCAATGTAATCACTATAAAAGTCTGCAAATGCATAAAAATATGGGATAAAAGCATATAATTTCTTCAAATTTTTGGTATGTTTCTAATACCATTATATGTGGTGACAAGCAAAGTGGCGGTTGTAAAATCTTGTTGTGGTGTTTCATTTAAATGCTGAGACACCGGGCCTACTGACCCATCCCTGTTGAATGTATTTTAAAACCTTCATATTGTATTTTGAAACTCTTCATACACTATCTTGCAAAGTTAAAACAGAAACTCAAAGCACATCACATACAACCATAGTTCACATGCTGAAAGGTTTGTGCTTGATAGAAATACATTACTGCATCAATATAACTGCTGCAGTAGTCAGTGAGACAGTTAGATGGACCATTTCACTCTTTCTAAACCCAAAAATTTACAGTAGTACAGTTGCAGTATTTCACATCTAGAAAGCAAGATTTGCCATACTTAAATTACACTATTTCACGTAGAGAACAGTAGAACATAAGATTTACAATAATACAATTACAGTATTTGACAAGCTGCAATGCTGAGGTCCTGTCACCATATATGACCCTGGAATGGGATGTAAAACCTTAAATTCAAACTTTTGCAGCATTTCATACTTAGAACAAACCAATTACAAAAGTGGAATTACAGTATTTAGTTTAATATGTAGAATAGTAAGATTTACAACAGTAAATTGCAGAATTTCACATTTAGAATATAAGATTTTTGCAACTGTGCAATTGCAGTATTTCACATATAGAACACAAGATTTACAACAGTACAATTGAAGTAGTTTACATATAACATATAAGTCTCACAATGGTACAATTACAGTATTTCATGTATAGAACACAAGATTTCCAATAGTGGAGTTATAGTGTTTCACATATAGAATGTACCAGACCATTAAGACACATTGTCAACACACAGACTATAATATCACAAAACACTATGCATTAGGTCAGTCATTCTTCTTTCAGTGTACCTATGAAAGTGTAAAGATATACTAGATTGAGACCCATTCTGCAGCTGCTGCCAGAGAAATTTCCTGGCATGTGTGATAACTCAAAAATGCATGAACATCTTCGTTTTAAAACTTTGTTCAACACGTGATTCCTTTATTGCAACTATTAATCACTTGCCATCACTATGGAACTAGAGTTACACACACCCTTGATAAAAGATGATCACTAAGAACAGCATTTAAAATTATTTTCTAAGAGAATAAGAAAATATTTTACTGTATTTCAGTTTTTAGGTTTCAATAACCTCAAACATGTAAGATACACATTATAACATACACTTTACACAAAAATAAATTCTGTAATACTCTACAATTTTATTGAATTTTCTCTCTAATTTGTTTTTTCTGCAGCTGTTAATAATCCGGTGTTCTTATATTTTCTGGAGTTTGAATATATATAATTCTGTTATTAATATAATGGTGTTGATATGACGGATACTGTGATCTCTATTAAGGTATCCTAGCAGAATTTCTTGTGGGGAAAGGTTTAAATATAAACCAGTTTTCACAGTAATTCAATTTTTTAAATCAGTTCATTCCAGGAAAGATATTGGACAGGAATACAAAGATGTTTTAAAGGTTAAGTATCAGATTGACAAAATAACATGCCTCTGGTTGAACTTTTCCACTTTATAATATAGCCTGTGTGTGCCCAAAGTCCTGTGAATAAGTCTAAATTGAAACCATATTGAGTAGCTTTTGTGAAGTGCATTAAAACATACAGAGAACATTTATTCCTATGTGTGATTATGTGTTTCAATGGCCAAACCTTCATTCCAGTTAGTCTTATTTTTCATGTCTCAAGTATTCTTGTTTAAAATACTCTGGAAACTTTTGGCCCTTTTTAATGAAAAACTTATATCTAAGTCTCTCTGCAAAAGTTGCAGATGCAAGTTTATACAGTGTACTCAAAGAAAAATTGGCCACTATTTCTTTAGGATTCTAGAAGTTTATCTCCTTTTGAAATATATGTGATAACTGCTTGACAATGGGCATTGCTCACAGCATTGATTTAGGGACCTAGGGTACTTCAGAATGCCTTAAAAATTCTGCTGGGAAACTGTCAATACCTGTATTTTTATTTATTTTTTTAAATTTTTTTTGTAAAACCTTCCCGACTTTCTCCACTGTTAGTGGTCCATCTGAACTTTTGGATACAGCAGGAGAAAGTTGATTATAGTTTCAATATCTCTCTTTTCAAGCTTGATACACGATTAAGGATGGTTTAAGGAAGATCCGTATTTTAAGGTGACCTTACACTCAATAATAAAGAACTTATGGCCCATAAACACCTCACCCGGGACATTTTTCTACATTTTCACACATTTTATAATGTAATTTGGAAATGGCAAGTCTGACCAGCATCAAAGTGTGCTGGATATAACTTCTACACGCTATCTTTGTCTGTGGAAACTTTAAGGTCTGTATAGCTTTAATTTTTATGTCACGTTAAGGTCTCTACAAATACCTACAGGGACACAATTTAAAAATTTTTTTGCCACTTTAAGCCCTGTAGCACTCAAACTGTGGTTCGTACAGCTAAAATCTCTTCTGGGAATACATAAATACATTCTTTTTACATATTTACATTTTACATATAATTCTGTTTTTTTTTCCAGTGACAACCATACTTCAATTTATAAATAGATCAATAAAGTTTACAGTTTCATAACTTTCATTTAATAACTTAATCATGCCATCTTGCAGTTAAGCTGTCTTGTTTTGATATTTTGCTTTTGCAATTTTTTCTTCCTAAGTTTTTTTTCTCCTGTATCTTTACATGATTTACACTGTCCTGAAAGACTCTTTATCTTTGCACTTTTTCACTTATTCTGTATCTCATGGTTTCCAACACCATTTTTCCAGGATGTGGGGTATGTGGATATTGGATGATATTTTGCCCATAATTTTTTGTCATTTTAAGATGTAACCCCAACATTTTCTTATTTGCGTACCTATTATTTTTTCAAAACAAAGACTGCCTCACAACAGAGTTTCTATTTCATTTGTCAGTTATTGACAAAGTTAAAAAGTTACCGACATAATGTCATCTTTCTGTGTACCACCATATCTCTGGATTACGATTTTTTCCTTCTCTCTTTATAGCTTTAACACCTTAGAATCTCTCACATGGAGATTAAACTTTATAAAAGTGATCATATTAAAGCTGTCAGTGCTGAACAGAGGTATTCTGGCCATTTATTTTGAGAATCCTCATTGGCGGGGAGACAGCCAATAGATTCTGCACACAATACTTATTTTTTTAAACACGGATATTTGCAGCAAATCAGTTTTAGGCAAAACTGAAGTGTCTTTATTTTTTTCCCTGAGGACACTTCCTGTTGTGTTGCTTCATCTCATTACACTGTATTAGCAATAGTTAGATTCAGCAGGCTGCAGCAGTATTGGTTGAGGAGAAACACTGTTCTCGCAATTTGTAGGTTTTGGACTCTGAAAGGTAAAAGTTATATACTGTAAAAATCTTAATTCTTCGGAAAAAATTGGATCCTTATAATTTGAGAGAAATATTCATTGTTACTTCATTTTAACACCACACAAATATGTGTAAATGTCAGTTCGAATATTTTGAGGATCTTAAAAATTACTGGATCTAGCAATAATAAGAAACATAAGTAACATCAATGAAAGATCATGTGATCATTGTCCTGATAGACTTGCTCACAAGTCTTTACTTCGGATTTTTACACAATGAATGAGTGCATTTATAACAGTGTGAATTGTTCTTCCTTCTGGAGGGAAATGCTCTCAGAGAATCATAATGTACTAAGGAAGGACCTTGCACAAAGTCTATTGACATCAGTATTGTAACCGAAATAGGGGGCCAAGGTGGCGCAGCGGTAACACACTCGACACTCGCCTCCCACCTCTGAGGTCTGAGATTCGAAACCAAGACTCTTTGTGAAAGTTGGTAGTTGCTTACTGATGGTCTGCAGTTTACAGACCTTGACCAACTGTATGTACTGGTTTCCTCTGCCCCAAAACACTACGTGTTGTGATGACCTATACAATGCAGAAAGCGACACTAAACCCCAAATAAAAATTAAATAAATATAACCTAAATAGACCCCAAGTCAGAAGTATCAAATATTTACAACCGTCCTACTAATGTCATCTAAAAATGTGTACTACCTAAAACTTATCATGACATTCTAATACATGGTATGCTTCAGCATCTTTAAAGTAAAATGTGCACTAAACAATTGAGTTGTGCTTTCATTGACTAGAGATCCACTATTGTGTTTATGATGATTAATCAAAAGATCATATTAAGAGAAGACATCAGTGGATCCTATAATGCTTGCCAAGAAATTTTGGTCATTGCAAAAATTATGGACACCCCAATTTTTCTTACACAAAAAGTTTTGAAATGTAGCTACCGTTTTGCAATGCTTGGTAGATCAATTTACACAACAATAGAAATAAATTTTGACACTGACATTAAATTTGAGAGATTTAGAAATAAACTTAGAAAATATGTGGGGTGACCGTTATTTGTGTAATGACCACAATTACTTGGCAAGCAGTACCGTTGGGGTGTATTCATGCCCATAATTGCAGGCGTGAGGCATAGAATCACTGATTTCTAGGGCAGAAAACTATTTCAGTCTATTATTTCCATAATCAAAAACTATCAAATATTTTTTTTATGATTAAATGCAATTAAATTCAAAGTTTGGGTGACGTTTGTTTCATATCATCATGCCCAGTGACTGTCATGGTGAACTACTGAAGGAATATTATGACAATGTTGGCTTATCTACCGTAATAAGCAGTGGTAGCTTTCACTATGGTCTTTAAAATTGAATTGACAGACTGTAATTTTTGACTAAAACAATGGAGTAAACAGTGATCAAAGTCCAATTGCCATCATACAATTTTTTTCAAAATTTTATACCCAGCAATTTTGTTAAAAGAACGTTGCAGTGTCTGTTATCAGAAATAGTAGAACATGTGTACAAGTGCTAGGGGCAGCTTACTTGGGCAAAATTTTGGCTGTAGACATTAGCTGCTACCACTGCTAAATGTACTACTTGTTACTGATGAATGGCTCACATTATGGAAACATCATTGAAATAGAATTTTGGTGAACACCTGACCACAGGTCATTGTTTTCACTTTTTCTCTTAACTTAAACACATAAAGATATTTTAACCCAGCAGAAAACAATGAAATACTGAGAAATTTGGGGTCAAAAATTTCAGAGAATTTTTATTACTCACCTTGATAATGTCAACTTGCACGGATTTACAGGACACATTTCCCACCAGGACACTGCCCAGAACAGTAGAGGGGATGACTGTGTTCAGAGTGTTACCGGGACTCTCTGCATACTTGTATATGATCCAGAACTGCAACAAAAACACCAAATTACACTGCCACATAGTTCATGCAATGGGTAACCACTCGTCTCCAATCTCAGAGGTCTGCATTATGAAAACCCCAAACCCGACCCTATGTGGTGAAGTTGGTTACTACATGATCTCATACTGAACCTAGACTTTCCTCAAGTCCTTTTGTCTTTTGTATTATATGAGGACTGATTGACTTTTTTCAAGAATTTTGGTGCTGACAAAAGTTTTGTATTTCATCAGACAGTAATATCCCCACCCATCAGCTGGATTCATAATGGTTCCATAATTGGCTCTATAAGATATATCAGGGCAATTCAAATTCACTTTCTTTGTATGAGGAAGACTGTTACAGCCTTTGGGTCTAAATACTACCTGATTTCAAGACAATCAATTGTAACTTTTAAACAATAGATAAAAGAAACATTTTCTGGAAGTTCAACATGTTAGAAGTTGAATATGCCTCGGGATATTACAACACTCTTCATTAATTTTGAAATTCCACATTTAAGAGGGTTTCACTTGTCTCGTTTGATTTAAAAGTGGTATTAAGGTGTTATAAATGTGAATGTATAAACCAAAATTGTGTAAAATAAAACTTTAAAGTAGTCAATAAGTAAAGCAGTGGTACAGTTTCAGAAGAGTGTGAACAGCGTTTACAGCCTGTGGTTCTTTCAGTACCATTGTAATATTTTGGTAATATGCTATTAGTGTGAATTCCTTTCATAAACCACAAGTTGTTATAAGTACAGTCAATTATGGCCCAGAGGACATGCTAACAGGTATTAGTAAAAAATCAGAAAAGTTCAAAACTTACACACTAGTATTCATTTTTTTTTTGCTGAAATTTAGCTGATCAATTTTATGAATAACTTATCCACGCATTCTGCACATAGTGAAAATATTCACAAAAAATAGCCAGCCTCGACAGGCAAGAACCCCAGCCCTCAGGTACAACTAAATGAGCAACAACATTGAGATTTAGGAAAATCTTAGGAACAACCTCAGTGGTAAGACATACACAGAATCCACGAAATGTTGTCAGATGTAAGATTCACAGGCCATGATTTCTCAGAAGTTTTCATATTTTGAAGCCCTAGAACCAGTTATAAGGGAGATATAAGGCCCCTTTTAGCATGATGACCCTACACTACCTTGAAGCAGGGGTCAATGTCAAATTTGACACTTGTAAAAGCTTTGCAGACCACGATTTCTAACCCCTAGGACCAATGATAAAGGAGATATTAGGGCTTTGTGATGCCCCCCTCCCAATTTGACATTAAAGATATAATATGGAGGCCATTTTGTTTTCAAAACAAGACCAAAATTACTCTCGGGCAAGCTTTCCTAGCCATTTACATTTGTGCAAATCCGACACAGCTAGCTGCAATATTTTAAATTTTAGAACATATCAATGATTTTTGAACAATTGACTATGATTGCCATGTTGTTTTTAAAGTGAGTACAAAATTTTTACAGACATGTTTTCACAGTCATAAACATTCTCTGCAAATTTGGTAAAGATATCTTCATAAATGAATGAGATATAAAGGTTGATGTAAAAATGTGACAAAAGAACACATGCATGCACTCACGCACGCACACACGCATGGCAGGTGTTTCATAATCTCCCAACCCTGGCTTTGGTCAGCAGGAGATAAAAATGCAACTGTAATAACATAGGTTTAATAGTGTCCATTGCCAGATACCCTCCAAAACCTAATCAGCTCTAGATCGTGTTTCGATGAACATACCCTGAAAATTTTGTAAAAATTCATGCATGGGTTTAGGCTGTGGAACGCCATCAAAGTGTTGCCATGGCAATAGTTGTTACCGGATACCCACCAAAACCTAATCAGCTCTAGATCCTCTTGGGATAAACATGTCCTAAAAGTATGGGTGAAAATCAGGGCAAGGGTCTAGGCTGTAGAACACCCACAAAATTTAGACCAAAAAGTCTCAAAAGTGTTGCCATGGCAACAGTTGTCACCGGATACCCCCAGGTCTAGATCCTCTGGGGGTACACAGACCCTAAAAATTTGGTGAAAATCTGTGCCTGGGTTAATTCCATGGAAGACCCGCAAACTTTAAGACCCAAAAATCTTAAAAGTATTGCTATGGCAACAGTTGTTGCCAGATACCCCAAAAACCAAATCAGATCTAGATCCTCTTGTGGTAAACATATCCTGAAAATTTGGTAAAACTCTGTGCATGGGTTTAGGCTGTGGAACACCCACAAGCTTTTATACCGTCACAGCTGCTGTCCAGGCAGCACAGGGGACAACTATAAAAAAACATCCGTTATGGGCTGGGACTAAAAGAAACTGCATCTAGTCCAAGTCAGAGAGATTCTTTATACCTTCTTTGCCACCAAATCAAGTCACAGTGGTCGAGTGAAAAACAAGCTTGACATTTAACTACTTGATTTATACCCTGAGGTACTTGGTTTGAACCCAGTTCTTAGTAGCAAGTGAAATTAATGAGGGTCAGTCCTGATGTAACCTCAGTTGCTGAAAGGTAAGTAAAACCCTAGATTGAGTTTCTGTCACCATGACAGGCCTTTTCCAATGGCATGTGGATGATGGCCAAACAGCCGCCCATCGTTGTGATCAAGCCTTTCATGGTGACATGAGCTTGATCAAGTAAATCCTTAAACTTTGAACTTTCTTTGCTTAATAATGATAAACAAACATTCTAATTACACTCCATAAAAGACTCTTTGCGAACAGGGCTGTCAGTACTCACCTTTGGCAAGTAGATGACACACAGCATGCCGGTGACACACACTTGGTAGTAGATGAAGTCAATTAGGTAGATCCAATCAGGCCCCAATCCCCTGGCTATAAACTCCCTGAAGAGCAAAGAGAGCCTGGCTTGAGTACATCCATTCCACACTCACTAATTAACAACACATATATTCATGGTACTTATCAGCCCCTTCCTACACTGTTCATCCCTTATTACTGTGCTGTCATTTGTAACCTTGAATATCAAACATCCAGTTATTTGGAACTGGATTGAGGAGCAATTGAATTAGAACTGGCGTGAAGACAAATAGATTCATGCAGCGAGTTGTAATCTAAGTTATTTATGCAGCCCCAAATGACTGTTTAAAGGTTAGGCAATTGTGGTTTATGCTTTTTACCAGGTGTCGGTGGATTATCCATCAAACTCCAATAATTTATTCTCTGCAGTGATCTATTTGGCCTCCTCTTGTAAACCTTTAGTGGGGCTCTTCCATTTCTATATTTTATTGTAAACCTTTCTCCGGATTGGGAAAATGCAGGATTCAAGGTATAATTTGCTGTACGGGTTTACAATGTGTTCTAGATGTACAAGATATTTTCTGATAGCTTCCCTATTGGTGTTGAAAAAATCTTCCGCTAGGTTTGCGATAGTTTCCTGATCCATCCGATTAGTTTACAGTGGACTTAAGATGAAACAGATAGGTTTGTGATCGTTATAAGATGGAAAAGATGACAATACGATTGGTTTATGATGTTATAAATCTGATAAGAATTGGAAAGGGTTTATGACAATTTCAGACAGTTTGAATTTCTCATAAAATGTTCCCGATGGACTCCCAAGTGCTGTACTCATAAACCTATCAGGAAGTTCCATATTTTCTGTACAGAATTTCTATACAATGGCTTTAAGATTGTTCCAATTGAAAAGATTTACATCCCGATTCCAGTATATTGGGGATCGGGAGCAAGGTTTACGATATATCGTAGTAATGGAACAGCCCTCTTAGCATTTTCATTTAAATAAACAAAATGGCACTAAATAATATAACAATACCATTTATTTATATCTGAATTTTGTGATTCTCAAATTAAACTTTTCAGTGACTGAGAAGGTTTTTAAAAAAAATGTTATCACATTTTAATATCATTCCTGGTTGTTATTATACACGTTTATAAGATTAATTTCTCAAACAAACTGTTTTAACTTTTGGCTTTGTATATTTACTTTTTTATTCGGTGCTTTACGTCATGCCAAATACCTTTGTATCATTTATATGGCAGAGGAAACCAGTACACACAGTTGGTCAAGGTTCTGAGGCCGTATTCTTCAACAATACTTAGCTAAGGTCACCTTAGATCCAAGTTAGGAATGGTTGTCTACCTACCTAAGTATTACTTAGATTTCGTATTCATATACTATACTTTGTACTGTAACTGTAAACTTGGAAACCATTATATCTAAGTTATGCAGGTGCTCCACTGGAGCCGACACTGTATCTGACCCTACGACTCTAGGATTGGTTGTGAAAGTCGTAGGGTCGTGGGAAGAAGGGCGCGAAAATGCTGAGTCAGTTATGAAATCCCTGACGTGATAAGCATCCCGACAAGACATAAGGTTGGGGAGATTTTTTGCACGGCCACTCGTAGAAGTACTAAGACAAGCCCTAAACCCCTAACAGACGAGCCAGATCACAAACAGATAAGCCGTAAAGACAAACAGACAAGCCGGGAGCATGTTCTCAACCCTTCCCAACAGGACTGATTGATTTTGTGGGTCGATATCTATAGTTGGGATCCAGATTAGGGATCATATCACACTCATATCATGTGCCACTCATATCACACTTGTAAGATGACAGCAACACATCAAGAGCAACTGCTTGATCACTTGAGGGTCCTTTTGTTTTTTATTGATTTGAATATGTTGTTATTCATCATGAACATGGTGTCATCTATCAGTCCTTTTCAGGACTACCCAAATAATCCAAGAGCTTTTATTTAGCAAAGTGTTGACCAAAAAATAACCCCAATTTTCCAACAATTTAATTGAAAATCAATTTCACCAAAAATAATCCCCCTCACAAACACAAATCCTTCCCAAACTGATTTCACAAAATTACATATCAACTTAAACAGAGTTAAACCCAGGTCCACAATATATAAAGTTCACATCCCATACCAACATGATCTGGGTTTATTGTAAAAAAATAATCTAAAAAATTATAAAAAAAAACATTTCCTCATTTTCAAAATGATCTCTTACCCCAAAATACCACCAAAAAAAAAACAATTTTGATTAGAAATTTTGTCCCCAAAATTAAAGTTTTTAAAAAATAATGTTTGGTTATGTTGCACCGTCTGTTTATCTGTTAATCCCTTCACACATTCCAAACAATCTACTTGTCTAAATTTTGGCTTTCATTTCAATTTTTTTTGCTCGAGGGATGTGGACTGGTGTCTGGATCTTTGTTATATCTTTTTTCTTGGGGGGAGGGTTGGGGGGGGGGGGGGGGTTGTTTATTCTTAGGGGATATTATTTTTATTTTATTTTTTTTTTGTTTTGTGGTGGAACTTTATTAATATTTGTTTAACATTCACTCATTCATTTTTTTTTTGTTTTTGGGCAACAACAGCTGAATAATTGTTTTTGGAAGATTCGGATGGCCCTTAGAAGGGCCGGTTGGTGTGACTTGTTGCAGGCTAATCTGCTCATTTGGGCTGACTTTGCTGGCTGGACTGGCTGGGAGGTCTTGACTGTTCTTGATGAGTGGAAGAAGGCACTGGTGACGGTGCTGGTTGAAGTTGAGAGGGTGAAAATGGTTGTGGTGTGTCGATCTGCTGGTACTGCAGTACACTGGGAATCCCTCCAAAGAGACTGGATAATCCAGAAGTGTTGTGTTGACTTTCCTCCTGTTGTGAAGCTGCAACTGAAGGTGGGTTGACTGTCTTTGTTGGACTCAAAGTGAACATCAGCTGTGTGGAAGTCCCAGGCTGTTGGTCATCCACAACTACATAAGATGTTGGCTGTGCTGACGCTGATGCAGGCCTCTGCGGTTGCTGTGCTTTGGCAATCACTGTAGCAGGCTGTGTTGTGGCTATCTGTGTAGGCTGCACAACTGGTACAGAGACTGGTTGAGTATCCGGTATGGTGAGTATGTATTCACATCCTGCTGTGGCCTGTGTTGCTTCTGGAAGTTGAAATGTGGTGACCTGATGAGTTGTTGTGACCTGTCTCTTGCATTCTTTGGCCTTGTACTGTATTTCACTGAGAAGTTTCACTGTCTCATTCCTGAAGTTCAAAAAGTCTCTCTCCTCCAGGTGTTCAATCTCAGAGTGAAGATAGTTGCAGAATGACTGTTTTGGACTTGGAGTGGGGTCCTGACGTGCACCCAGAAATGTGGAAATCATCGACCTCATCTGCTGAAACTGATCTAAAACTGGATCCTCAGCAGTGGTGGTGGCGACTGCAGGTTGCGTCATTTAGGACTAGTGCTCGAAGGCTGATGAGTAACATCTGATATCATGCTGATTTCTATCTCAGATTCAGTCTCACGTGAAGTATCCAGAACTGAAGCTGTGGCTGCGGATGCAGAAGGTCTCAGTGGTGACTTGAGCATGGAAGACTTAGAAACTCCCTCCTTCTGATGTGACCTCATAGAAAACTGAAACTGTCCTTCAACCAGGTCTGTCACTCTGTGCTCTTCTCAGTTGCTTGTCCTGACTTCGTCTGAGTGAGCTTGCCATATCTGGTACATTGAGTCTCGAGCCGATTCTTGAGAGTGCTGACAGGTAAGTTCGTGGTAGCTGCTAGTGTCTCCCAAAGTGTTTCTTTCTTCTGCTTGTCTTTGAACTTGTCGTTGGTCTTGTCATAAAATTGCTCGTGCTGTTTAATGAACTCCACGATGGCTTCTTCATCTGAAACACTCAGGAAAATGGACTTCATTTGCCCTTTCTTCTGTCTGGATTGAGTGGATTCTACATCAGTATCCGTGTCTGTTCGTGGTCTCTTTTCTGTCCTTTCCTGGCTGTCTTCCCTCCAAACTCAAACTGTGGTTGAGTATCTTTGGTACTTCAATCTTTCTCCTTCTGCCCCTTGGCATGCTGATCAATTAAATGTACAGCTTGTTGTAAAAAACAAAACTTAAAAATAAAAGTGAAACCTCATAGAACAGATTTCACTCCCAGCCAGTCCAGCCTAGCTCAAACTTGAGCTAGTTTACAAAAAAATAAAAAACTTAAAATCAAAGCTGTCTCAGTTGTCTCTCGACAAGTCAAAGCCCAAATATATGCAGATTGTCTGCTGACTGGCCATTTTGTAGCCACAGATTTTGAAACTGACAGGACGTAAGCAGCAAAAATATTGCTGGCCTGTCGGTTACAATTCCCGGCTTGTCTGTTAGTCTTACAGGCCTGTCGGTTACAATTCCTGGCTTGTCTGTTTCAGTTTAACGCCTGTTGTTTATCAAAAACTCCCAATCCTGGGACCACGTCGGTAAAAGTTACCGACTGGCCTGCAAAGATTACAGGCCTGTCGGGAACACTTACAGACAGGCCGGCTAAAGTTACCGACTGTCCTGTAACATTTCCTGCACATTTCCTTTCAGTTTATCATCACGTACAGTCTAAAACACCATATTTGGGACAAGCCAGATACTTGGTACAGACAGGCCTGTTTGATTAACCGACAAGCCGGAAAGTGTAACCGACAGGCAGTTAAGTTAACCGACAGGTCTGTTGCTAGGTTGGTGAAATTAGGGTCTGTTACAAGGGTCAGCAACGGTCGTAGAACTCTCCCCGACAGGCCTGGAAACTACAACCAACCCTAACTGACCTTGTAAACATTGGTCCCAACTCTCAAAAAAGACATAGTTACCGACTGGTCGGTTCCAGTGGAACACCTGCATTAGGAAGAGTCTTATTCCACAACAATTCTTATGTAAGGTCTTTTTTTGTTGTTTTACTAAATCCTGTGCATTGTTAAAAATGGTGAAAAAGTTCATTTTCTTGAAGGAAAATGCTGTTTTTAATATTGTGTTCCAGCTTAATATCAATAAAACACAAGATTCCCAGCAGTAACTGCATATTTTAAAAACATTCTACGGTACCTTTGCAGATAACTTGAAATCTAAGTAGAGGTCTAAGGTGACCTTAGAGTTAGGAATGTTGATTAATACCATTTGATCTAAGTTAGTAAAAGCTTGAGAAAAACTTATCTAACTTAAGTTAGAACAAGTCTAAGTATTGTTGAAGAATAAGACTCCTGTACTGTAAACAGCCGACCAACAGCCGACCAATGTAAGCAAATAGCAGCTTTCCCTTCAGAGTGGGATTCGAACCGATCGCAGAAGTGGGAGGTGAGTGTGTTACCATTGCACCACTTTGTGGCCCCTGTTTTGGCTTTATAATCTAGGTGTAATTTTCAAACACCTTGGTCGGTTTCAGAAAGGGTCTTAGACTTAACCAAGTTTTTGGTTAAGTTCGACACTTGAATCTAAAATTTTTGGCCTGGCTAGGTTTTCGGTTTAAGTGGATTTCACAAAAGGTGACTTAACTAAAATCAAAGCTTCGACTGATTTATTTAATAATAACCGTGTTTTGTGTGCTATGTCACCCTTTATTTCTATTCAAAAATATATAATACTGGTGACATATGTATTTTGTTTGATTCAATCATCTTATGACAATGTTGTTTTGCAATGGAAAACATTGCAACCACATTAAACATCCAAAAATTACTTCAGTGACATTTACTATATATTAATGCTGCAGTTTAGCCATTTCAAAATTTGAAGTAGAGATCAACAATTATGGCAGTCATGTTTATGTCTTTGTTTTCAAAAGTTAAGCCCACACCCATTTGAAGCCAAAGCTTAGACTCGGCAGCTTTGTGAATTCTGCTAAGATAAAAGCCTTATCTTTAAGTCTTAATACGGGCTAAGTGTTTTTAAACCAGTCACAGTAGATTGGATATTGTGGCATGTGGGCTTGACATAATACATATAGTCTTTATAATATATTTTAATTTTGGCCTTTTCTCTAAGTTGATATGCCAAATTTGAAACCACATATCTCAAATACCATATGTACAAATTTTCGACAACATTGTTTTGTTTGATGATATGTTAGTTAAATAACAATATATTAACTCTCAGGCATATTCTCTCAGCTCTGATTACCTATAAACAAATTTTTCTGATATCCGGATTTTCGGCAGAGATTTCATTTTCATCACAAAATAAACATCAATTTGCTATTGTGTTTTAAAACAATGCATTTTGCCCGGGATTCATGTGACATGCATATCTTAGAAACAATGTGTTTTGATACCATAGAGCTATGCTCACTTCCTCCTTAATTCTATGTGTATTATTTCTCGAAATATGTTACATCCTTGTAATTACCCCCTTTCTAATTCTCCATGGCTTACCCGACATCTTGTCTTTAACAGCATCCTCTTCATTCATAGCATGCCTTGATCTCCTATAACCATTCTGGTCAAAAGAGTTATTTTAGATACAAAGCAGTATAACTTTACCACAGGTGTCCCTTTTTTGTCCTTTACATTTAAATAATGGGAATTTACATTCACCAGAATTTTTCATAGGAAAGATAAAATATAAATTTGAACATAAGAATGTCTAAGTAAAACACGGGGAAACTCTTCAAGGGTGAAAATGCTGCAAAATATGAAAGTAAGGTACAGGGTTGTTGACATAAAATTTTAAAACCTTATGTTATCGCCATTAAGATATGCAAGTATGATGCCAAGGTTTTAAAACTAGAAGAAGGTTTCATCAGCTAAATAGTTCAACATTTCTGCCAAAGGGGAACATTGCTGTACTTTCTACTCTGTATAGTTTGTACAATATGAAGAGTCTGTTAAAAGAAGCTTAAATATAACAAAACTACTGACGCAATATTTATCTCCCGCATTAGGATCAGTAATAATGGAGATTTAATCGAGATGTAAGGCCTTCGTATTAACTTAACATTGGAGAAGGGATCAAAGGTCAATGTTCAACATTTTGGAAAAGAGTTTCAGGCCATGACTTCCTGTACGTTTTTTTACAATCTAAACTCCTAAGCGCAATGAAAAGGGAGATATAAGGCCTTTTTAATAAGATAACCCCATTTGACATTACACATATGATATGGCGACCATTTTGTGTTCAAAACAAGACTAAAATTATTATCACTCTAGCTTCTTCTAACCATATATCTTTTGTGCAAATTTTTTGAAGCTAAGTGTAATATTTCAAGGTTTAGAAAATCTTAATCATTTTCAAAAAATTGGCTATGGCAGCCATTTTTCATAATAAGTCCAGAATTTTCCACAGCTAAAACATTTGAACTCCATTACTTCTATTTTTACATTCTGAACCCCTTGGAGTAATAAAGGACGTTTTAGTATGATGACCCCATTTGACCTTGAAGCAGGGGTCAAAGGTTAAATTCCAAACTTTTAAACATTCTCAGGCCATGACTTCATATAGGTTGTTTTCACAATAAAAACCCGGCTATTTTGTTTTTCAAAAGATATGTTTCCATAGCCATAAACATTCACTGCAAATTTGGTTAAGCTGTCTTTACAAATGAATGAGATTTTAAGGTTTATGTAAAAATCTGACAAACGGACAGACCAATGCACACGTATACAGAAGGTGTTTTATAATCTCCAGGGCTGGTATTCACGAGGGGTCTTAGACTTAGCCAGGTCTTAGGCTTAAATCCAGTCTTAAAGTTAAGACTTTTGTCTCAGCTAAGTTTTGTCTTAAAATCGTATTCACAAAGGGTGACTTAGCTAAGTCTAAGATTATCAAATAACCACAGTGGTTTTCTGTGTCATGTGACCTTTCTTTTCTATTCAAACTGTACTATCGGTGACATATATCCTTCATTTAATACATTTTATCTAAGGAAAAGTGCTGTTTTGAAATGGAAAACCTTGTTACCACATATAAACTTCCCAAAGACTTTTGTGAGCCTAAGACAAAAATCTTAGCAGTTTTTGGGCAGAAACTTGAGACAAAAGTCTCAACTTTAAGCCTAAGCCCTGGCTGAGACCTTTCGTGAATACGGGCCCGGGCCATGGCCTTTGGCTTCTGGTGGGAGATAATAAGCATATTACGGGTCAAACGATGGATTTACTGTGGTTGTTTAAAAGGTGTTAGAAGTAGGTTCTCCGGTGATGAACCTGTTCAGATTTATATTGTCATCTGTTGGGGGGGGGGGGGGGGGGGGGGGGGGGGGGGGGGGGGGGCTCAAAGCTGTTTTAATTAAAGTGTAATACTGGGTGTTAGGTGTGTAATGTCAAATGGGGTTATCTTGTTAAAAAGGCCTTGGAGAGTGTTAGAGATGGCTTCTCTGATGCTCTCAATTGTTCACCCTAATATACTTATAAAATGCTTATAGTATGTGTAGCATCATGGCTGTTGCTGTTTTATAGTTAAAT
Source organism: Sabellastarte sp. h YS-2021 (assembly GCA_964017235.1). NCBI lineage: Eukaryota > Metazoa > Annelida > Polychaeta > Sabellida > Sabellidae > Sabellastarte > Sabellastarte sp. h YS-2021. The sequence continues at coordinate 23,722,756 of OZ024928.1, forward strand.
TTAACATGGTCTTTGATTAGTGACATTTTAAAAGCAAGCTTGTCATCCACCTCAAACGAGACAGAAGCAGCCACTCAAACGAGTGACTATGGCTTAATCCAAGCAACAATATTCATAATAAGATCTTAACCTTGTCGATAAAATGTGTATAATTTTACAGAAAAATTTGTAACATATGTACAGACATATATAATGATTCTTAAGAAATTATTTCCATGGTATGGTGAATAGTCTGGACCTATTGTAAACCCCCCAAAATATGTAAAGGTAACATTAAATCCCAATTACACGAAATCATGTGATAATCATTTTGTTTATCACCCAAACATGTGAACATATATGTGATAAAATACACTTCCAAATTGGACACCCCCAATCCCCCAATTTTTAGTCATGCATTAAAAATGCGTAAAATGCATAAACAAGTGTTGATTTTCTGAATTCTGAAACTGTATAACCTACAAAAATGTTTAATTGTTACATATATCATAGTAAAAGTGGTTTACAGAGGTTTTGCTCGTTTTGTTGCATAAAAAACCTCGCAGTGACAGCTGGGGAATCTATAGTTAAAATTTGAAGTTTTTAAAATACACTAGTGGCCCAACTAAAGATGTATTTCACAGCTGAGCTTTTGTTTTATTTTTGTAAATATTTTTTATTTTTGTAAATATTGACTTATTTTACCTATTATTTATGCAAAATAAAATGAACAAGAAATGTAAAATAACCTCTGTGGCGTACTGTTTATTGTTAAAATTCAAGAGACCAGTCCGTTTTAATCAACTTCTAAATATTAGATAACTTGATAATCAGGTTAAAATGCATACTGAAGACATACAAGTCGGCTAACCTTTTATAACCTCTAATGCTAAGCTTAATTCTTTATATCCGTAGCTAATTGCAATGTAGATCAAAGTCAAATGCTTTCCTTACTTTAAGTGTTATGTTCATGAAAACCCCTGTTTTTATATTCATTAAAGTTCAACTAATTCAGTTAAAGCTCACATAGTTTCTCTATTTCAGGGGATTATTTAAATGAGTAAACCTGCTATAACATCAAAGTACAGTCCAAATCAAAGGTTATAATGGTTTCTCTAGTTAAAGAGAATATTTTTTGTGAGAAATTCTGCTGTATATTCATCAAAGTCCAGTCAATTAAGACAAAGGCTCAAATGGCTTGTCTATATCAAGGAATTATTTCAATCAGAACACCTGCTTTAATTAAAGATATGATCCTGACTTCCATATAATTCTCCATATTAATTACGACCAAAACTTAAAATATATGCCCTACTCATTTGAAATATTTCTTCCATATGAGTCCATCTTGTTATACATCACAGAGTTTAAAACACCATCCAAGATAAACTTAAAATTTATTTGTTTCAGAAGTCTTTTCTCCCTAGGTTTTCTTCCTACTGAACACCAATAGTCCCCTGGTGACAACCTTATTATGTCTTACGACTTATGATTTATGCATTACGATTTGGATGGTGTGCCTTAGAATCTGCGAGATTGGAGATTAAGCACTTGGATACCTGATACTTGACTTGATAAAACTCTTCAAACAAGAATGGTCTGAACAGATTTATGATTCTGCTTATTTCTTAAAAAACAGCTGACCAAAACAGCAAAACAGTGTCCCTAACAGAAATGTTATAGTTCACAATTTGCCTAAAATAAATCAGGCAATTTGTGTAACAAAGATGGACAATGTTTTAGGCATTACATAAAATGCCTGTAAAAATTCCAGGGACTGGTTCCTTTATGCCCCATTCACACTACAGGCGGTATACCCCACAGTAAGAAATTGTACTCGGTGGTGGAACCGCCTCCCAGGACCCCTCATATTTCATGAGATTTACGTTATTCACTTGTATGGCCACTGATCGGACACAGTTTGTAACTGTCAATAACAGTAGGATGACAGTACTACAAATGTTGGTCACTCAGAGACAACCTCCATTAACTTCAACTCATCTCTGGTAGCAGTCGAATGGACATCACAACCTTATATAAACCTTGGACCATGCCTTCAGTTACCTTGTAAAAATTTATCTGCAGAATGTTATGGTGAGAAATTCAGAGGTGGAAATTTTAAACATTTTAAAATATCCGTAGAACGCTCAAGGAATAGAATGGTGGGCCACTGTATCACAAGTTCGCCTACGGACATGTGATGGTAGTTAAAGGACAGGGGTGTTTTGTTGAACACCTATAACAACAGTAAAATATCTCTCATTGATATATGTCATTCGAGAAGTTTTACTTTTGTATAACTCCTACCTAGTGACAGACGACTTCAGAACGAAGAAGTGTGCAGTGTGTGCCTTATGCCTGATAAGGATGACAAATGGACCAAAATGAAGATTGGACCTCGCAGATTATGTAAAAGATGGCAAGGCCCAGATGATGATGATAAATGAGTTCAGATTAACATTGTCATCAAACAAAAACTGTAGAGCTGCTGTGACAAGATTCACTGACCTTCTGATTTCTGTACAGATAGTTTAACTGAAGGAAATTCCTGTGAACTGGATGATTAATTGATGAATCCATCTTTAGTTCATTTCTCGCAAGTACTTTACACACTACAGATGGTGTGATAGTGTTGGTGGATGCTGAATGGGTCTTCTATGGTTTGTTATAAGTTTGTTTAAATAGAAAGGATTATTATCACTTGTGACATTGGCATGTTCTGTGTAGCATGGATAACATTTGTGTACAGGTTAAAACTGACCTGATAATGATGATGAACGATCCCAGAATGATGTTGTTGTAGATGGTCCATGTGATGTATTTGCTCTCATGGAAACCTGAAGGAGCTTTTCGCACAATGTAGGAAAGGTAGGCTCCCCACAGGAGAAAACAGACCTCCCCTGTGGAATAAAAATAGATCATGTATACCATAGTGAAGTAAAACAGGAGAAGATAAAAGTCACCTGTATAATGAAGAGAGGGCATGTATACAATGTTCAGGTAACACAGGCTACAATAGAAGTCACCTATAGAATGTAAAGAGAAGTCATTTATACAGTGGTTAGGTGACACAGGAGACAATAGAAGTCATCTGTAGAATGCAAAGAGAAGTTGAAAATACAGTGATCAGGTAACACAGGATACAATAGAAGTCACCTATAGAATGTAAAGTCTCTCTTACATCCAATCGTACGTGCACGTACATCCTGGTTACAGAGAAAAAAATGGCCAATTTGCAAGGGACACTTGAGGTACACGTGAGATTTTATAACAGATTTTTGAGGTTACAGACTGATCGCAATGGAAAATGGCATGCCATTTTTCTCTGCGTGCTCGCAACATGGCTACAAATGCATCCATATCTCAAGGGTAACTTAAGGGAGACTTAGGCACGTGCATTCTCCTTACTAGTGTTGTAGGTTCTCCCCATTTACTTACATTGTTCCCATGTGCTGTAAGATACACTCACGTGTACCTTGCATGTATATAAACCCACTGTACGACCTGTAGCTAGTTGCATTCTGTTCTTTGATCTTCAAGTAGTGACACTCTTGTTGGGAAAATATACCTTGTTTACACATGCAAATCTCTGCTACCCCACTACCAAGTTATGTTCATATTTTTCAACAATATTTGCAGCACACTTACATGTGTATCCACGTACGATGGGATGTAAGAGAAGCTTAAAGAGAAGTCGTATACAGTGATCAGGTAACACAGGATAGAAGTCACCTGTAGAATGCAAAGAGAAGTTGTGTATACATTGGTGAGATACCACAGGATACAATAGAAGTCCTCTGTAGAATGTAATGAGAAGTTGTATACACAGTGGCGAAGTAACACAGGATACAACAGAAGTCCCCTGTAGAATGTGAAGAGAGGTTGTATATACTGTGGTGAGATGACACAGGGGAGAATAGAAGTCACCTGTAGAATGTAAAGAGAGGTTGTATGTACTGTGGTGAGATGACACAGGAGAGAATAGAAGTCACCTGTAGAATGTAAAGAGAGGTTGCATATACAGTGGTGAGATAACACTGGATACAATAGAAGTCGCCTGTGGAATGCAAAGAGAAGTTGTATATACAGTGGTCAGGTAACACAGGATATAATAGAAGTCACCTGTAGAATGTAAAGAGAGGTTGTATATACACTGGTCAGGTAATACCGGATACAATAGAAGTCACCTGTAGAATGTAATAGGAGTTCATGTATACAGTGGTGACAATGGTGAGATAACACAAAATACAATAGAAATCACCTGTATCATTACCTGTACAATAAAAGGCACCTGTAGAATGTAAAGAGAGGTTGTGTATACAGGGGTAAGATAACACAGGATAAAATATATCTCACCTGTAAGACAAAGGCAAAAAAAGTATAAAGGGTTGAGGTAAGAAATAAGAAAACAGATCTCACAACAAAGGAAACACATGTATGCAATAGTTAGGTAAGAGAGCAGACAATAGACCCTACCTGTGACACACAGGCAGGTCACGGTGAAAGTGGTTAGGTAACACAAGTGAAAACAGACCTCCCGAGTAGAACAGAAAAAGGTAATATAAAACCTTGGTTACATAACACAGGAAAAAATGGATCTCAATGGTAGAGCAATCAGAGGTATACTTAATCGAGGAAATACCACAAAGAAAGGTCAAACATATCAGAACACTTAAAATTAGAAAAGTCCTGTACACAGTAGAGCTGAAATAAGAGCTGCAGAAATAAATATGGAGACCATGCTAGTTTACTTCAAAATAGAGTCACTGTATGTGTTGTCACTTACTTATGAACATAGCACAAATGTTATCACAATATCTATACAGTAACTCTATGTCTCTGATCTGTTGATCAGTTGTTTTGTGATATGACAATTTCATATACCAGTTAAACTGGATATTTCAGAATCACAAAAACTGTGATAATTTCAAACAACTGTAGTTACTTGTACAACCGGTACTGTTGTCTAAGCAATTAGTGTATCTCCTTTACAAAAACTAGTTTCAGACTTGAGTCTAAATTTTGATAAACATGAGCCCATTTTTATAGAGGGGAGGAGTGGGCAATATTTCAGAAATGTAGTTTTAGTTTCTTTGCAACTCACCGATGAATGCCCCATAGCCCCACCAATCCCCTGAGCAGGCCAGAAACTTGAGTTGTGAGGAGGAGGTTTTGAGCCAGGATGCCGTGGGATACTGGAGTCCTGTCCAGGCAGTGAGATAGAGTGCTGCCACAGCCACCACAGGCACAAGTCGCTGTAACAGGGCCTTGTCCGACAGATGCAGGCGACGGGCAGAGGTCACCCGGAATATGGTGGCGATCCTGAGTGTATGGGAAAAGAAACAAATGTTAAGACAGGGTTAAGTATTTCATACAATGAGCATAATCACATTTCTAAGAAAGTAGAAACACTGCAATGGGTTTGGTGACAATATAATACAGGAAAATGCTACATTACCTGCATGATACAGATAAAAACTCACAAAAACAACGGGGAATTCTAGGAATTAACCAAGATCTACATAACACAATTGTTATATTTTCATATACATTCAGTCATTTCAATTAAAGCCTTATGCCCCTTTCACACGACCGGCGGTTTATACAGCTGTTAGAAGTTTTACTCGGGGGAGGAACTGCCTCTTAAATCACCCATTTTCATCTGAGTTGTTCACACTACAGGCAGTGTAATTTGCAGGTATAGGCATTTGGTAAAATGGCCCTGTCCTTCAACTGCCATTTGAGATTCGCATGGGACCTTGTGATACAGTGGCACAATGTCCAATATCTTAGCTCACCTTATGTTGGCGTGTTACACCTAAAGACGACCGAATCACAACCTTATGTTCACTGTGGAACACACCTTCCGTTACCGTAGTCAGAAATTCATATGTGCATGCACGAAATCGTCTGCAAATCCCAGCTGAATTGAGAAGTGGACTTAGGACGCCGCTGACTACCAAGTTTGCAAACAGACATCCGACCGTGATCCAAGGACAGGGACAATTTTTTTCACATGGGCCACCGCGGGTGACACCACCTGTAGTGTGAAAGGGGTATTAGCATCTGTAAGAGTAAAGATTAAGTACTAGAAATATATTATTAGATTAGATAACTATAAGGCAAACCTACCTCCATGTTTTGATGAGAAGTGCCCCATAAGCCAGTGTGAAGCCAATGTGCCGGGGCCAAATGGTGAGAGCACACAAAACATCACTAGCCTCAGAAAACTCCAGAAACATCTGATACAACAGAACGACGATATTGTATAAGAAGTTAGAGAAGAATGTATTAATATTTATTGCCCAACAGACGATCTGAATATTGATTGAGGGTGAAGGTTCAAGAGCCCTATATAGAGTGAACCATGGGCCACAATGCCTCACCAAGGGTCATGTGATCAGACATCAGACAAATTTGCTATATGGGAGTTTGGCACAAAATCATTGAGTTGCTTTTCCTTATCAACACTCATGCGGTTGCAGTCACATACCATGTCAGGATGGGCTATGGTAGCTGAAGTGACAATAGAAGTAAATACGGGGATTTTCCGGAATTTCCGAGCACAGATTCCGAGGTTTTTTTTTCTCCAAATTTGGACTCTGATTTCAAATATAAGTTACATTTATACCTATAAAAGTTACTTGAAGTGGTTTTTTGGCATAAATACAATAAGCATGGTAATAGTTCATCAAAGGAAATCCACTTTATGTCCCTTAAAACAAGCACAAACAAGAATTTGGTTTTGAAGTCGTGTTAAATTACACCATGGAGTAGCATAGCACTGAGATATAACAACATATAACTTAGGCAGATTTAGAGTTGGGCTCACACATTGCAAAGTTTGGACTTGATATCCCTTTTAACAACCACAGTCATATTGGAAGAGATTGTCTGTAGTTCTCAGAATGTAATCACTGACTGGAATCAAACCCACGACCACAAATCTGAGAGTAAATTCATTATCTTCCCGGGTTTGATCACCGCAAGACCACAGAGGTGACTGGTCCTAGATTATAAATAATATATAACACATGCAGAGGTTGTAGTTGATTGTAGTCTTGAAAGCAGGCTATTTTGGCCCCAGTGGCAAATTCTTGGAATTGTCCTTTTCCAGCAATTGTAACTGAGATGGCTCTGTATATACTTAAAGACACTTAGAAACTATCCTCACAATTTCATGTAAACTGAAAGTACCTTAGTTTTATAGTTACAAAATGAGGGTTTTAGGATCATATATTGGGACAGGACCAGAGTAATCTGGGGGTCGTACCCACAGTATCAGTTACATCACAGAGGTGAAGATTTAAGGATGTACCCATAATCTATTCAGTGAAAAATATATTCTCTTTGTATATGATATTCACATTTGTTTGATGTACATGTATTTAATACATATGTATTCTTATTTTGTTGTGCCAGGGAGGTTTTTGATGTCCAGTACAAAACATAAATATAAGTAAAAGCTTCTATATCCATCAAAACGGTGATATACAATAGCAGTTTTGCTGAACATACCTAATTAACTGAACAACAGGGTCTTTCTTTATTGTCTCCAACAATAACCAGTCAAGACTAAAGAGGGCAACAGATTTGTCAGTAACAAAAATAACAGTAAAACAATTGTCCTTGTTTTTTAGTGAAATTGTTGGGTCAGAAAAGTGTTCATCATTTTGCACTTAGGTTCCGTGTCCTTCATTTGACCAATGATCACAGTAGAGAAAGGGGGCATTGCTTGACATTTAGCTGGACCAATTATAATCATCCTTTGACATTTTCACACAGCTAATCACAGTGAAAGCGTTTACTGTCCACTAGCCCCTACCTATAAGTGCACTAATAGTTGAAAGATTTACCAAATTCTTTTGAACTGGCTTTGAATTTGTCTGATTGATCACAGTTAACTTGCACAATATCATGCAGGTTTAAACCATTATCTGGTATAGTATAATGGCTCTTTGTGTTAGACTGAATCAGTTGCAATATTCAGCAGGTTTTTTAAAAATTTTTTTTAGAAAAAGGATTCCTGTAACAGTTATCTTATCAAAGAAGTAGACATGTTTTCAAAGACAACCCAATTTCAGACAGGAAGTCCTAATTTTAACTAAACAGGAATTTGAAATTTAAAGTATTACAAATTGTAAACACACTAATCAAAACTCCATGGATGCAATGACCTGGACAAAGTAAATTTTGTGATAACAACTAAAGATGCTAAATGGTTTTTTTCAGTGCAGACTGTTATGGTTATTTTGTATTTATACTCAGCACAATATCTCCATATACTACAGGATTCAAAGTGCCATATGACCCATACGACTGCACAAGTACAGCCCAAGCAACCAAGCTACTGACATTCAGCTAATTGAAAGACAGAGACTCAAGGATAACCATTTATCAACATCCTTCGGGTTCTTTAGCCTGCCACTGGGGATAGGATCCAATGACAGAGGACCGTCATTTTAAGTGGTCATCCGAGCCACTATGTATTTGCCTGTACCTTTGTTTGAACCCATGTCCTCTGTGGTCCTAGGCAAGAGTGTTACCCACTAGGCCACAGTGGCAGGCTGTTGATTAACCCAATTACATTGGTTCCCTCCAACTTTAAATGACACCAGTCAAATAAACATTTGGATAACCATGTATAAAACTTAAATTTAAACTGTAAAATTGTGTTCTTGGCAATTAATATATATTATATTTTAAGCTATAAAAATAGGGATAAACAAAAACAGGGATAGCAATTCAATATTGCTGATATTAAAAGCAAGTTTATTTTAAATCTTCAAACGAGACTTTAAATGGCTGAGATCCCTCAGAGATGGAGTTCTTGGGACCCTTATGTCTGTGTCTTACCGTCCAAAAAGCAAGGAATATACCAATAAGTGAATAATAGAGTATGCCACCTACCGGGAGGTACATCAGAATGGCTCCAATGTTCACAATGTGCAGGAACACAGGACTGGCAGATTTGATTACCTGTTTGATCAAAAAGTATGACACCAACGTAAATGACTACACTGTTTAAACTCGAAAGTACTCATAGAACTCAGACCTTCGCCAGAGGGATGGGGGCATTTACTAAAATTCGGGATTTTTTTGTGTTCAAAAAATGATCTGGACCATTCCCCAAATCCCCTTTTCCTTTGGCCAGCCCTATCCACCAAAACACAATGGTGACGATCTACTCATTACTTTAGGAGTATTGTCAATCAGAAGGCTAAAATTATTAAAAATTTGACCTTTGAAAAATCGGAATATTTTTGTATCCAGAATATGACCTGGTTCTTCCCAAAAATCTAATTTCTTCTTCCATCGGTCAGGCCCTAACCACATAAAATTTCAGAGAGATCTCTTAATTATTTTTGGAGTTGAACACAAACAAACAGACGGACAGACAAATGAACACCCCCCCCCCCCCTCCTGGTGGAAGTCATTACCTATAAGTAAAGTGCAAGGTATGAACAGTATCAGAGATATCTCCATTTAACAGAGTTTTATATGCAGAAGGATAGTTCAATGAACTTTTGTGATCTCTTTTTTTTTCATGACACACTTGGTCACTGACTGTTGCCAAGGTAGTTCTTATATTTCACCTTATATTCATCTCACAGTGACAGTACAGGTACACCTTAACACAGTAAAAACTAAGTAAATAAATGCCAATTTATGTAAAATGAATGTAAAAGTTAAAAAAAGTTGTAAAAAATCTTAATACAGTAAGTAGTTTGCAAATAAAGGTCTGTGCATATTCAACCATATACCAATGAAAATCAATAAAATAATAAAGCTTAATTAAAAATTAAAAGAAATAAAGGCTTTGGTTATATAAATATGTAAGATCATCGTTCAGTACAATTTATCTGGTGTATGGTATCAGTAGCCTTAGCCATCAAGCATCGCTGATCGGTATTATGGGAAAACACCCTTACCTTTCTCTCCTTGTATACTATGAGCACCACTGAAGTGAGGCCACTCAGTATCAACAGAGCTGCAGTGAGTATGAGCAGTGCAGAGCGCAGGTAGAGGTTATTCGAGTACAGGCACGGTGAGTTGTCCTCACAGGTGTCGCATCCCGGGGCACATGGCACACACTCGTAATCCGAGGAAGCCGCAGCATCATCGTCTGTCAGGTACTCCAGTAGTGTGCCATTGAATGCTTTCTCCGGATACTCCTTACCCAAGGAGTGGGGAAAGTAGAAGCCATCTTGGCAGACGCACTTGTAGGATCCGCGGATAAAGCCACGGCCGGGGATAGCCACACACTGGAAAATGAACAATGACATAAAATGACAATTAGTAAAGAGAGATTCTAGTTTCTGTCTCTGGAATGTACTGCCCTAACTTGTCTCATGAAAAAATTTGAACAATGCACATTTATTTTTGTGTGTGTATGTGTGGGGGTGTCAACCTTAAATTCTCCTTGGATCCCTGTCATGTCTGGCTATACTGACCCTTGCACGTCCAGTGGCTGAATGATACCTCACTTGTACTTACTTAAATGTTGGTAAACCCTTTCCCTAATAACTCCTGTACTATATTCAGGAGACTCCTGTAACAAATCCCCTCTTTGGAAAATATCAACTGGCTCCTTACCACAAAAAAGATTAGTCATAACCACTTGCAACAGAAATGTTCACTAGCAAAGGTTTCTAAGCATGCTTAAAATATGGGATGAGTGCCTGTAATTGCTGTGATTACATTACCAACCTCTATGACTGATAAAAGAGACGATTACACTCGGGACAATGTTGCCAGTGAAGCCAGGAGGCAAACTCGTATATATGGAGCTTGGGTACAAACAGCAATGTAAAATAACAATGTTCTGTAAAACATGTCTAATTAAAGGGGAATGCCACTAATTTGAAGTCTACTTGAATGGGTCTAACTTACTAGGATGGTGTGACTATCTGTGGTCTTTTGCTAACAATACTTACAGGCAGAAATAGTCATCACATGACAGCCAAATGTCTAGTATTTACTGTGGATTTTTGTGTGTTACATAACGGTGAGGGTCTCATTTGGAAAGAAAAAGCCAAATCTTTATCTGAGAGTGCAGAGTCCTATGTTAATACTTCACGTTTTTTGTGAGTAGTCAATGGTTTGAGTCTCATCATTCGACTTAGACTTTGAGGGGGCCATGGTGATGCAGTGGCAACACACTTGCCTCTCACCTCTGAGGTCGGCGGTTCAAACCCCAACTCTATGGGGGAAAGTTGGTGAGTGCTGACTGATGGTCGGCAGTTTATAGTACAGGGGCTGGTTTCACAAAGCCTCCTTAAGATAAAGGTCACCTTAAATTCTAGGATTTCCTCGGTTATCTCCCTCCTTTAAAAAATCTCAGTTTCACAAAGCCTCCTTCCTTAAAGGAGACCTTGAAAACTCCCTTGAATTTCAAGGAAGCTAAGGACCTACCTTAGATTTAAGGAAGTGTCCTTCAAGGAATGTTTATTAACTTTAATGAACATTTTAAGGTGAAACCACCTAAATATATAGACCTTGAAACATTATTGTCAAACCTACATCCACAAACAATGTTTTGCTGTTTATTTCATACAATTTGGTCAAGTCTTGAAAAATTGATGTTCAAACTTTTGAAGTGAGAAACATATATTCATTGAGTTTCCTTGAACATAAAGGGCTCTCGCTTACTTTGGGTAAAAAATTGTCATGTGACCTACTTTATTAATATAATCACAGCCAATCTGCATTTTACAAAATTTATTAAAATATAGTAAAATATAGATTTACTGAATTTACTGATCTTTAACAGTGTTACAATAAGGACATTGAATCCATAAGGTAATTTAGGTACAAAACAAGTGCACAAGTACACATGTACCTACAGTGAAAGAAAAACATTGGTGTGGTTGTAGGTTTTGGAAACAAATCCCAAAAGAAATAAAAATGCAAATAATGTTACTGAAAAGTAAAATGTACCTAATGTACCAAGATTAAAATAGTTAAAATGCTAAAATGCAATTTACTCTCTTAATATTTAAAATAAATTGTGTGAAGGTTATATAAGCAATGGAGGGGAAATTCCAAGCAGTGTGGTTATACAGGGAATCGCCCTTCCTTTGTTTTAAGGAAAATTTTTGGTTAGGTGGAATAAAGGAGGCTTTGTGAAACAGGATTTAAGGGAAGCCTTGTCAAAGGTTAGAAATCCCCCTTCCTTTACTTTAAGGAAGGAAAAAACAAAGGAGGCTTTGTGAAACCGGCCCCTGGTCCAACTGTATGTACTGGTTTCCTCCGCCCACAAAACTCTCTGTCGTGATATTACCTATACAGTGTTGAAAACAATGTAAACGCAAAAATAAATTATTAAATAAATAGATCGACTTTGTCTTTGCAGTAACTAATTTTTTTATTTACTTTTTAGCTGACACAAAAATACAGTGACGGTACAATAGGACATGATAAAACTATATACAATCTAAAGAACAACTAATTTTAGATATTATTTAATTGGGTCTTCCATTACCCACACAGTGTCTGAGCAGCATTTACAAAATACGTCAGCAATATAAAATAAGTTAAGTTACTTAAAATAAGTGTTTACAAAACCTGAGACACTACATCCTTAAATGTTTGGGTTTTATTTCATCCAATTTAAAAACAATTGTCTGTTTTGTATCATGGAGGTTTTATGTGTTGCATTTCACAGTCTTCAAACAATACACATTGTTATAGGTAATTGGTGACCAAACAAAGTTCAATTAGTTTCTGGGAAACTAGAAATCAATTACACATCCAGGATACACCCTGTAAAGCTTTTAAATACAAATAGAATTATATGGGTGAATGAAAAATATAACATCAAGAGAGATGCCATAGGGTTGATCCCCCAAATAATGATTCTAAAAGAAACGTGAAACTTGCCTTAGTTTGCGAATATAGTTTCTGCTTAGATAGAGAAGACCATGAAGTGATGAAATCAGTACTTTGACCTTCAACGCCTTCTTCATGTGATCTTTAACCCCTGCTTCAAGGCCAAACAGGGTCCTTATACTGATAAAATACTTATATATCACCAATTATTAGTTTCAATGGTTTGAGATGTCTTAATAGGCATCGAATCTTTCACAGGGTTAGATTTGACCTGTGCGGTCAGATTTGACTGGTGTGGCATGTCAAATGATCAATTAATTTCCATAATTGGAAATTATGGTTTGTTAATCTTTTTGTGCAGTCAGGTCTGACCTTTGACCCTGATCATCAATGTCATAAATGGTCTTAATATGAAAAGGGCCTTATATATCTGTTGTTTTTATTTGTTCTAAAGGTTTGAAATATTAAACCCATTTATTGAAAACCTTGGGATCGGAAAGTCTTAAAGGACCTTAAATTTTGAGCAACTGAATTTGATATTTCTAGACAAGGAATATAGATTAACCTTTTCACTGAGATATACTGTTTGGCCATCTGTTAGAAGTTGATATGTGATCACTTATAAGCTGCACACTGTGGCCTAGTGGGTAACACACTCACATAGCAATACAATGGACGTGGGTTCAAACCTAGGTGTAGGCAGGTACATAATGGCTTGGATTACCACTTAAAATAGTGGTCCTCTACCATTGGGTCCTATCCTCAGTGGCAGGTTAAAGAACCTCAAGGACGTTGATAAGTGGCCATCCTTGAGCCTCTGTCTTGTTAGGGATATGTCAGTAATTTTAGAGTTGGATTGTACTTGTGCAGTGGGATGGGCCAAATAGCGCTTTGAGTCCTATAGTACATGAAGATATTTTGCCGAGTATGAATACACAATACAATACAATTACCCTAGGAGCCAGTGGAGTTTTTTCGAATGTATAGCAGATAACACTAGTGGCGAATATTGCATGATGTGGTAAATCGTACACATCTTACTGTACCATGCTTGCTTCTCTCCCACTGGCTATTGGAGAGAGGAAGTCAAAGGAAATTGCTTTACACACCAAGGGTTTTGCAAAAAGTTTTCTTGTTCATGTTTCTTCCACAGGAAATAAGCAATGGGAAGAATATTGTAAAGTGGTAAACTCATCCTGTATCATATAAAAAATTTCAAACTTTGAGAGTGCTGGAGGGAAATAATATTTTTATCACTGCGTCAATTATTTGTGTACTTGATTTATGCAAGGAATGTTCTAATTATCGCAGGAACGTGATACTGTGGTACAGATTAACACACGAAGTTAAACAGGCTACCTTATCCTTTAAATTGGAAAATATATTCAAACTTGTCAAATCTAGAGGCTGATAATGCTAACAGGACTTTTGTAAGTTATATGTAGTTCAGGATTGGGCCAATCAGTGGCCAATCTGGAAGTAGTTGAGGTGGCAAGTAGGCAGTCAAATCAGTTAAAGGGTTGGAGTGGGTTTTCCAAATGGTCTTCACAGAATAAGGGGAGACCATGCTGAACTAGTCTTTGAATTAAATAAGCATTTCAAGTACACAGATCGAAGTCTACAAATATAGTAATCAGTTGAAGTCAATCATCAGAGTTATAATGGTGACTTTATCCTTTTTACACTTACAATAAACATATATGACATATCATAAATCCTCTAATAAATGCCCGGGGCCATGTTTTTTTTTACAAAAGGAGAGCATTTATAACCAGGGGCCGGATTTACAAACAATACTGAGATAAGGTCACCCTATATCTAAGTCCTAGTGGGCTTTAATGAGTTTTAAACTTAAAAGGTTATTGACGGATTTTGGTAAAATTTCCAGGAAATGTCAACAATGGCAAAAGGGAACAATTCACTGTTTATATCCAAGAATTGTTATGGGATTTTTTTTTTAGTTTTAAGCATCAGCAATATCGAAGGTGTTGTTAACTTGCAAGCTACCACCGGAAATGAGTAAACAAGCTAGTACTCTGTTCTATCAACAGGTATTGGATTGTTGGTATAAATACATATCAGTGGCACCTCTAACTAAATCAGAGGTACTGGATGAATACGTTTCAACAAACATATTAAGATCAACTCCACATATATTTATACCAATCACAGGATTAACCAAAGAATCTTTAACATTAAAATTAAAGATTTGATGGAAAATGATACTTTCATAAGCTATATAAACGTTAAGGAGAAATTAGGCTAGAATATAGATTACATGTTCTACTTGGGACTCAAAAAATCAATACCAAGAGAATGGATCAATGTAGTTAAAATAGCAACAAATGTAGTCGGTACAAAGAAACATGATCAAGATTTATTAAATACATTAGAGTCAAAACAAATCTATTGGAATCTAGTAAATAGGAAACAAAGACCTCCCACAAGTATCGATACCTGGATTGATTTATACCCTTTTCTAGAAAATAATACATGAAGCTCTGTATATACTCTACCATTCAAAGTAACATCTGAAACTTTCCTACAATCTTTTTAATTCAAAGTTATTAACTACGGAAGAGTATTAGGGCCAAGTAAAAAGTTTTTTTTTCAATTTCTTGAGATACTAAGTCAATTTCTTGAGATAGTTATCTCAATTTCTTGAGATATTAAGTCAATTTTTTGAGATATTATCTCAATTTCTTGAGATATTAAGTCAATTTTTTGAGATATTATCTCAATTTCTTGAGATATTATCTCAATTTCTTGAGATACTAAGTCAATTTTTTGAGATACTTATCTCAATTTCTTGAGATATTAAGTCAATTTCTTGAGACATTAAGTCAATTTCTTGAGATACTTATCTCAATTTCTTGAGATATTATCTCAATTTCTTGAGATATTAAGTCAATTTTTTGAGATACTTATCTCAATTTCTTGAGATATTAAGTCAATTTTTCGAGATAGTTATCTCAATTTCTTGAGATATTAAGTCGATTATTTGAGATACTTATCCCAAGAAATTGAGATATTAAGTCAAGTCAAAATTGACTTAATATCTCAAGAAATTGAGATAACTATCTCAAGAAATTGACTTAGTATCTCAAGAAATTGACTTAGTATCTCGAAAAATTGACATAATATCTCGAAAAATTGACTTAACATCTCAAGAAATTGAGATAATATCTCAAGAAATTGAGATAAGTATTTAAAAAAATTGAGATAATATCTCAAGAAATTGACTTAATATCTCAAGAAATTGACTTAATATCTCAAGAAATTGACTTAATATCTCAAGATATTGAGATAAGTATCTAAAAGAATTGACTGAGTATCTCAAGAAATTGAGATAATATCTCAAAAAATTGACTTAGTATCTCAAGAAATTGAGATAATATCTCAAAAAAATTGACTTAATATCTCAAGAAATTGAGATAACTATCTCAAGAAATTGACTTAATGTCTCAAGAAATTGACTTAATATCTCAAGAAATTGAGATAACTATCTCAAGAAATTGAAAAAAAAATTTTTACTTGGCCCTAATACTCTTCGTAATTAACAGAATCATAAATTGTAAACATAACTTACACAAATGGAAAATTATAGAAAATGGAAATTGGTATATTAATAATTGTAGAACAAATGCTACAACAATACAAATGAATGAATTCCAAGAGGTAGTCAAAAGAAAGTTGAAAATCCTATTTATGCTAAAACCCTCACATGAGAAGGAGAGCATGTATAAAATGATAAGTGAAAATCTTTAATGCCCCTTCTCAGCCAAAGGGATTTTACTTCCGTCGCCATTTCTCTACCATCAAATGTCTTTTAAATACAATACTCTATCCCGAGTCATGTATATTGTCTCGTGTCTACTAGTGTAAATGGTCTTGTTATACCTTCAACCTCTGTAGATTATATTTGTGAAAAGTATTGGTGTCTATGTGATTGTATATAACCCAGAAAGATTAATAAACAAATATTGGAGGTGTTGGGCCTTGGTGGAGGTATGCACTCTGGAAGCACTCTTGTTTCTGTATGTTACAAATAACCACTGACATAGACTCACAGTAGAAAGAAAACAATTCATTAAAAACATTCCAATTTACCAAAGTCTAACTTCAAGTTTTGTGAACCTCTCAACACCTTCAGTAATTGCTTGTTTATTTGGGCTTTAACGCCATTTTCAACACTGTATAGGTCATATCACAACTGGTAGTTTTATGGGCAGAGGAAACCAGCACTTACAGTTGGTCAAGGTTTTGTACTGTAAGTTACTGACCATCAGTAAGCAACTACCAACTTTCCCACATAGGGTCTGGGGTTTGAACCGCAGACCTAAGTGGTGGGAGGCGAGTGTGTTGCCACTGTGCTAACATGGCCTCTTAGGTATGTGCAGGCCAGGGTGGTATTCACTCTATCTTAGTCATAAACTTTATGACATTTGTCTTAGTTAAGCTAGGTCCCAACTTGGCATTTACAAAGCATTTCTTAGCTAGGACAATTTTCCTAATTCTATCGTAGTCCAAAGTCGGAAATCTCACGAGAGTTTGTATAATCACATTTTAACCACTGAGATGTCACACCTTGAAAAATGACGATTCCATCTGCTATGCGTTAAAATCTGCCTTACAGCCATGATTTTAAGACCTTTCCTTAATATTTAAGACAGCCTCTAAGCATTCCTAACTTTATGACAATAGTTAGGACTAATATAAGACTCTGATTCTTTGTGAATACCAATTTCACTAGGACAAATTTCCTAACATATTTTTGTGACAAAATTCCTAAAGGACTAAGGACTAAGACTAAGATAAGAATGTTAGTGAATACCGCCCCAGGTCCTGAGTTAACATATACACCTGAAGAAAGTATTCTGAGTCAACATATATACCTGAAGAAAGTGTTCTGAGTCAACATATGCACCTGAAGAAAGTGTTTGGCGTCAACATTTCACCTGAAGAAAGTGTTCTGAGTCAACATATTTACCTGATGAAAGTGTTCTGAGTCAACATATGCACCTGAAGAAAGTGTTTGGCGTCAACATATACACCTGAAGAAAGTGTTCTGAGTCAACATATATACCTGAAGAAAGAGTTCTGAGTCAACATATATACCTGAAGAAAGTGTTCTGAGTCAACATATACACCTGAAGAAAGTGTCCTGAGTCAGCATATATAACTGAAGAAAAGGGTTCTGAGTCAAAATATACACCTGAAGAAAGTGTTCTGAGTCAGCATATACACCTGAAGAAAGTGTCCTGAGTTAACAGATACACCTTAGACAGTGTTCCCACTTACCCTGGTGGAAGGTCTGCAGTTATGAGTACCTCTAAACACATCCAGTGAGCCCGCCATGTCAGTGTCTGCCACGTCACACTGGTTGATGTCAATGAAGGTCAACTCAATGTCAATTGTACCGATACCCCTGTGTGTGTACAAAGGAAAGGCAAGGAATTACTGCATGGATAGCACAGGGTGTGGTACACTCGCATCCATTCATTAAAGTTCTGGGTCCTACACTACCATTTTAGCGTAGGCACTTGTCTTATTAAATTAATAAATAAGCTTCTGTGAGATACAAAATAATCAACCTTTCATTAAAACAAAGAAACAATCTTTCAGAATACATAAAAACATATAATCTGAAGAGGCAAAAGTCTGCATTTCAAACTAAGAATAAATGAAGAATATTTGGGAATATTAACCTAGGGGTATACATATAAATTGATTGCAAATAGCAAGTTTTGGGGAAAATGGTGAACAGAACCTTTCTGTATAGGGTGTGCAATCGTAAGGTGTGAAACATTTTACATTAAAAGCAATTTAACAATTATACTGTACTTACAATGGTCATACACAGTATAGTAATGTTACCTTGACTCTATGGATGAAATTCCCAGTCAATTTCATTATCATCACTACCGGCCTGTTAGTTTTTGTCAGTAAAGAATATGTCTATTGAATCCAGAAAGCTTTGGTCTGATCTACCATCCTTTGTCTCAGTGTCTGTTTTGTCTGATTCATATCAACAGAAGTAACTTCAATAGACTTACTCTTAGATCATAGTTGCACGTTAAAATGTAATATTTCCAATTAGGGACTCGGAAAAAAACACTTATTGATTATAAAGAAAAAATAATAATCAAGAAAAAACTACTCAGGTGTGCAATATCATGCCATCAGAAGATGTAAAGGAGATACAAAGGAACCATTCATAACTTATATGTATGTAGCTTATAGGTTAAAATATACAGTAAAAAGATTCATTTAATTTTGATATCTAAAATTTGCTCATATGTCAGTGGTAATCCTATGTTAGATAAAGTTTTAGTAAAACTTTGAATGTCAAAATAATAGATCTAATCTGATTTAATTGGTGTACTTTTTATGCGGTTATTCTTTGCAGGCAAAATCTAAACCTGCAAATAAAGAGTTAATTCAAAAGCATAAACCATTTTGCCCCCAGTAAAGCCAAAGTTAGGGTTTTATGTCCTGTTCAATAGCAAGGGTCATATTGGGAGAGGCCCTCAGCATTACCATATGCGGGAGTCAAAACCACACAGCACTATCAAATCCAGCTGGGGATTCGGGAGGTTTGACCCCCCCCCCCCTCGAAAAATGTAAAGGGGTTCAACAGGGAACCCAAAGCAACAAACACAGATTGCACTAGATTGAGATCTAACCAAAATTATAATAATATAAATACTATTTTACAACCTTCTATTATAATGTAATGTTGGTGATGTTTCCGGACATTCCCCTAGCTTTTGCACACCTACACATGACCCCCCCTTCTTTTACTGAATCCTGGATCCGCCCCCTGACAAGATATGAGTAGATGCCAAACTAGCTAAGAACTCAACCCCCGAGGAACATTCCAGTATCCCTCATAATACCTAGGTCACAGCTTTCTGTGCTGGGGTCACAAGGTACAAATAAATGGTTTCATGCACTTCTGGTTGTTTATCCTTTTGGATATGGTCTGCGTTGTACCTTTTATAAAAGCTTCCCACAAACTCCCACAAGCTGTACTACAATATAAACACTAGAGGGGTGAAGAGGCAGGATGGCTTAATGGGGTTGTTCATTCTGCAATGCGTACTACTAAGATGTAAAGGTCTCTTTTAAGAGTCATAAGGACGATGTCATCAGCTAGATTATAATTATTATTTAAAAACTTTTTAAGCGATTAATTCATATCTAAAATTTTAAGGCCAAACAAACCTTAGCACAGAAGGAATATCATAAGTCCATGGACAGAAAAGAGTCAGCATCAGAAAGCGTTTGTGCAACCAGGAGAGAAGGTGTTAAGGAGGAGAGGCTTCATGAAACAGGTGAGCCTTAAGCTCTTGAATAAAAGATGCTGGTGTGGGGGAAGATCATACAGCAAGTGAGAGACTGTTCCAAAGTCTGGGTCTATCATAAGCATAGGATCTAATTGAGTTTTGGACTTGTGAATCAGAGGATTAAAGGCAGGAACATGTAAATATTTCATTGTGGCAGCAGTACATCTGGAATTAACAGAGGATGTGTAGTAATTTATATATTTATGAAAGTACTGTGGTAGACCAGAATCTAATTGTTTGTAATTGAGGGGTTGCAGTTTTGAAAGTGATACTCTCTTTAACAAGGGGTCAGTGTGGGGTCTTCAGTAAAGGTGTAATGTGGGTCTACTTACGAGAACCAGTGACAACTCCTGCTAAAGCATATTGCACACACTGCAGTCTTCTTAAGTTACTTTTAAGGTATCATATACATAGAGCAGCAACATGCTCATCATAATCATACATAATATGGCACCTAATCCCTATGCTAGCAGATTCTAATGCATGTGGAAGCATATATATAGCCACAGGACAAGCATTACGTTAAACTGGAATCAGTCCAACCAAGTGACATTGTTTACCTGAAGACTGGTAATCCATTGTCCATTCCAAATATCGGGGAGGAGTAAGTGACCATCCAGACGTCCCCGCCTCCGCAGTCATAGTACGGATAGGTCCAGTGTCCGTCCTGTACAACACTCACTGGGTGGCGGATCTCCTGCGTCTCTGCATGACTCGTAACATTGTGTCTGCAGTGGAAAGAAGAGGATAAAAATAAAGACATACAAAGGTCAAAGTTGGGGTATTAAGTCCCATTCAACAATTAATTTACACAGAACTCTCTGGTTATATGCCCCCATTGGAAATGGAATGTAATCTTTTTTATCCAAAGTTAAATTTCACCCGAATGTTTGTCAAGGAGTCATTTCTATCATATTCATTTTGGTCAGAGTCAATTTTAACTAGATTTTAAAAGGGGACATTTTGTCAAGAAGGATTTTATTTGTCGAAACAAAATAAAGGTGAGATAAAAACTGATACATTGGTTATTTTTCAACAACTGTATGTTTGTACTGTCCAGTTTCATTATAAATTCCACACTAGCAAATGATGAAAGTGCTGATAACAGAATAAGTAATTTGTGACTCCAACCCAATATCAAAAACAGTTATGGTATAGTTGTGAAGACTTCATTTCTGAAAGATGCAATACTGAAGAACAGTCCTGAAAACCAACAGAGACTTTTTTCTTTCATATCCAATACATGAATAAAGGTTTAAACAGTAAAGTTTTATATTGTAACAATATTTAGTTAAGCCACACTCATCTAATCCAGTTAGTTAATCTAGTTTTACTAGCATATCACAGTGACGAATGTTATTTCACAATCTGTGTTATTAAAATTAAAAACAAATGGGTGAAAGGTCCAACTTTGCCAATTTAGAATAAGCAAAAATGACTACTATTCAAAATTTGGGCGAAATTGACCCGGGTGAAAATGATGTTCACCATATTGCACACACAATGAACTTATATGAATACAGATTGGCTGGGTGACTTACACAGCTACAGGACAGCTTTCTTATTTGTGATTGTTATTAAATGACAGTCACTTGCCTTTTATATACAAACATGCTTTGGCACACAAACAAGTTGTTAAAATGCAATTTACACAAAGCGTCAAACCAAATTAATTTTCTAAGTTTTTACAGGACGATAAATACAATGTCTACTTGTTATTGATACATGAACAGTGAACATACAGCTCACCAATCATAATCTATATAGCCACCCTCCTCATTAGCTAGAGGTTGCATTTCGTATTTAAGTCATTTTCTTGCTAATTCAAGACATTTACCAAATTAACCAAGTATACAACAGTACGATCACCCAATGATAGCTTTACAGTGTACCCCTGCTTAGACATTGGTGTTCTTGTACCATTTAGCACTGTTTTAGAAAGATCGGCTTGCTTTTCCTGATATGTAGGGATCCATTAGTGTCCAGTTTTGCCTCATTAGTGATATATTCTCCCATGCTGAGACAGACATTATGTGACAGTGATCTTTTATACACCCACAACATTATATATGCATGTTTATATATTTATTGCAGCAGAGATGGCCACCAGTCCCTTATGCCGCTTTCACACTGCAGGCGGTCGTCCCACAGTTAGAAGTTTTTCTCAGCGACTGAACCTCCCCCCAGGTCACCTTATTTCGTCCAAGTTGTTTACACTACAGGCAGACGGCCATTGATTGAACAATGTGTTTTAACCAATACCAGTCAGATGACAGTACTACAAACTATGGTCACTGAGAGACAGCCTCCATTAACCTTAACTCACCTTCGGCGAAATGACAAATACCTTAACTCGCCTTATGTCGCCGTATTATACCAAAAGATCACCGAATCACAACCTTATGGTACTGAAGTCAGAGGCGGAAAAAAGTTTAGCAATTTGAAACTTCCGCAGGACTCGCAAGGTAATGGATGATCCGCCACTGACTCACAAGGTCATCTATGGATGTTGGCCAGAGATCCAAAGACAGGGACGTTTCCCAAAACGCGGCCTACCGCGGGGGATACCATCTGTAGTGTGAAAGGGGTATTAGTAACATCTTCTGGGAAACATCTTGAGACTTATCTTTTCAGCTTAACTTTCCCCATCTAAAGTTTTACCTCGTTCACACTTACATTATTGACTTAGAACATCCCTAGACTTTCAATTTTCCCCATTAGTTTGTTGGTTTAGCACACTAATGTTCACCCCTTGTGGGAAGACATTTCGCAAGCCTGGCCTAAGGCTCAAATTTTTACCATATCTTTTTCAAATGCAACTTTTTATGTCAGTTTATTCCCTAATTACAAATAAAATGAACCTTCAGCAAGGCTACATTTAAAACAATAGATTATAGTAGATGTTATTTGTAAACAGTGACAGGTATTAAAATATGATGTAATAAGCTTTCTTTTTATACCTAGACACAATCAAAACAGGACAGAACAGGAAAGAACAGAACAGATCAGAACAGAATAGAATAGAAGGATTTATACAGGATAACATTGATGTGAATCCTCTAATGTACTTAAGTCCAAAAAGGGAGAGTCTGAAATTGAGCAGAGGTTGTTACCAAGCAAGTGACCACCTCGGAGAGGTGACTATGGTAGTGGGTATGCCAGTTTGAAGAGGTGGACCTTTATTTGTCTTCTGAAGCCCAAGGTAGTCTGCTGCTATAAAATGCTAACCAGTTTCCTTCAACTTTGGAGGCTTTTTTGGATAGACTTTTAGACTTAATTAAAGATGATAAATAAGAGATTGGGAAAACTGCCTTAAAAGTAAGGAGGTTATGTGTAAAGAAAGTACAATTTGAAATGACAGCCTGTTCCATTCCACTGGTGTTGCCGTGCCACTTATGCCAATCGTCTCTTTGGGATAGCTAGAGAATGTCTACTGTTAAACTTTATTAAAGACGACAAATAAGGAGGTTGAGAAAGGTTGATAGCCTTCAAAGGAAGGGGGTTATATTTGAAGAAAATACAATATGAAATGGAAACTTTCTATTCTAATGCTTTCTAATGTGACGTTTATAACACTTAATCTCCATCAAAAGGCAGACTCTGAGGCACAACAACCAATAAACAAGTCCAAAGAATTCATAGTCCAGAGACAGAGGGGGGAGGGGGTCCACATCACAGAGACATTAGGAGAATGTGATAAAACATAAGGTGGGTAAGCTTTTGTGAAGAGATAAGCTTTCAGTTTCTTTCTAAAAGATAGAAGAGATATGGCAGAGCATTCCATACCTTGGGAGCATCACAGGCAAAACTAAAGCCAAATTGCTTCGTTGCCTTATGAACAGACGGAAACAAAACTGTGATACCTCAAGAACTTCATCCTCCATCTGGTTACTCCTGGTATTATAAGAAAAAGTTTCCAAGGATTCCAAAAAACTTTGAAATATTTAGGGAAAACCACTCTGAAGGAACTTATCTGTGTTTTTCATGGTAGGATGTCACATGACTCATTTGATGCAGTGTGTCAACAAAGCGACAGAACGTATTTCGGACCTGCTGTAGTTTAACAACGCTAGGTTTGCTAACACCTCATGTTGTTAGAAATTACACGAGTCTAGTTGACCACTGATCATTTGTCACCAGAATTGCAGACTGAACACTGAATAATTTACAGATATGCCACAAATCCCTGAGATAGTAACAGGCATGGCAAACCTTGGCTGTATGATTACCAAATGAGTTTTCTGAGCCTTCAAAACACCGCTTAGATTTTTTAAACTTCCTGTGACAGAGATATGGAATTTTAGAGGAATGACACAGAGAATTCTGGTATAATTAACTCTCTGGTGTGTATACAGACAAATGCCAAGAAAAAATGTACCGTCGAAGGTCTAAATATCAGGATAATTTGTTTGTACCTACTGACCTTGCTTCTTTACTGCAATCCTTTGAAGTTTCCAGTTGCTTGACCATTTTACAATATTTATGATTATGTGACTGAACCAATCTTACACAGGGTCGGCCAAATGTGACAGGATCTATTAAAGCACAAGACAGTCTCTGACGAGGAAGTCCTTTAGCTGTCAAGAGAAGATTAGCTCATTGTTTCTCACTAATGACGTGCAGATCTTTGGCTTCCAACATTACTATGTCTTTCATAAAACTTGACTCCAAATTAATCTTATGCAAATGAAAGATGTTAAAACAAGTTACAGTTCTGACTTTTAAAGCTGAAGGAAGAGTGTAACAGAAACAATGTACCCCATTTTATCGATTGTATGTTGTTATCATTTGTAATGTGCTATCAAGCATTTCTACCCTAAAGTAGTTTATATTTTACAGTAAACAATGATCCCCTAAATCTTACCCAAGTTTTTCATATCTAATGGTGCCACCACAAAGCAAACGGTCCTTGCATGGAACCATGCTTTGCTTGAAAGTTAAGTCAAATAATATTTGAGGTTTTTAGAATTCTCCAAACAAACACACAGTTAAATAGAGCATTTCTATAATACTAAATTACTCAACAGGTGGAGGTAATAATAAGCACAGATAGAGGCTGAACCTTGGATAGTCCTACCTTGCATACCTCTAGCTACAGTTAGAATCAGAAGACCAGGGCTATGGTTTGATAAAGAAAAAATACGATAAAGATATGACAAACATACCAATCAACTAGAGGCACAGAATGAGACAGAATAGCACCACATTATTACAGGCAGTATTGGGTGAACTTTGCAGTGTCTGTGGTAGGCAGATATTTTGAACAATTTAAAACTTCCGCCTGGGTAATTACAGAAAGCAAGGAATGTCACAGTATGCAGCCTTTACTGCAGAAGTCTAGCAGTACAGGGAGTAGGACATCATACAAAACACTGATAAACATGGGGGATACCAAACTACAGTGTGATTGGAGCATTACATTTAATACTTACCTAGGTTAAGCATATCTCACCTGTAGGTCACTGAGTCAGTGAGTATCCGTGCTGAGGTCCAGTTCTTCTGCCTCAAGACATGGTACCACTCTGTGCTCGGGTCCAGGTAATTGTAGTTCAGTGAGATATCATGGGCATAGACCCGATCCTTCTTGTAGGCATATGGGCAGTAGATCCGGTACTCAGGGAAGACATATTCTTCCACTGCTATGGCAGAGCCAAAGATGTGGTCCTCCCCATTCACATTCTTCCTAACCATGTTGAAGAGGAACTCTTCTTTGACCTCAAACAGGGTATTGTTGTTGTTGACCAAGACGTCTGTCAGGAAGTTTGCCATGTGAACAGCCACCTGAAGATGAAGCAGCGCAATGTTGTAATGATTTTTGACATAAAATGTCATTATAGTTGTGAAAATTATTCTATTCTAATTCTAATTGGACTTTTATAGCGCTTAATCTCCCCAAATAAGAGGACTCTAAGGCGCAACAAAACAAAAAGCAGACATCAAAATTTCTGTATCCAGGGGCATAGTAGGGGTCAAGCACCACGGAGAACGCCAGGGGAATGATCCAGGCTAAGGTGGGTATGCTTTGGTGTACAAGTAGGTTTTGAGCTGCTTTCTGAAGGAGGCCAGCGAGGGAGAGGCACGAATCTCATCAGGGAGAGCATTCCACACAGTGGGAGCATCAAATGCAAAACTATTACCAAACTGTTTGACAGATTTGTGAACGGATGGGCAGAACTTTGGAATGACAAGGAAATTACCACCACTTTGACTGTGCCTGGTGCTATAAGAACTGCTGTAGGAGGAAAGATATGGAGCAAAATACCTGGGAAAGCCTGTGTGAAGATACTTATAAACAAGTGTGGCCGTCTTGAACACTGTGCGCTGTTCAACAGGAAGCCAATGCAGTTTCTTTAGCACAGGAGTTATACTGGTGTATCGACTGGTGTTTGATACAATTCTAGCTGCACTATTTTGGATGCACTGTAATTTGCATAGATTGAACTTGGAGAGGCTCCTGAAAAGTGAGTTGCAATAATCCAGCTGACTACTAACCAGAGCATTAGCCACAAGCACAGAAACATCATGAGTGAGAAACCGCCTGACATGTCTGAAATCACGGAGTTTAACAAAACAACTTTTGCAGACATTCTGAACATGCTTGGACAAGAAAAGTCTGAATCAAATCACACACCCAGATTTTTTACTGAATCAGCAGGGCAGAGTGAGTTGGCCAAGATATCAATTGGAAAACATGCTTTTAACTTGTCCCGCTGTCTCTTCGAACCAAAGATGATAAACTCAGTCTTGTCTGGATTCAATTTGAGCATACTAGTGGACATCCACTCTTTAACATTATCTAGGCACCTATTTAGCTTTTCAAAGGCAGCAGATGCATTCTTTTGGGATAAATGTATATAAACTTGGCTATCATCTGCATAGAAATGAAACTTTATTCCCTTATGTCTACTGATAATCAAACTAAGGGGGTGGTGTACAATGAGAACAGCAAAGGGCCCAGGACAGAACCTTGGGGGAACGCCAAATAGGAGTTTGCAAACATCTGACAAAGTATATCCAATTTTTATTGATTGGTAACGGTCTGTTAGGTAGGATGTGAACCATTTCAGAACACAACCGCCGACACCAAACCAGTTTCGGAGGCAACTAAGAAGAGTGGGATGATCTATGGTGTCGAAGGTGGCGGACAGGTCGAGCAATACCAAGGCAGTGGTTTCACCTCTTGACAATGATAAGTGAACTTCATTTTTTATGTAGAGAAGAGCTGTCTCAGTTGAATGGCTGGCTTTATATGCCGACTGGTATGGATTGTCTAATTTATGGACATGAATATGTTCTAATAGCTGCTTAGCAACCACATGTTCAACCAGTTTTCAGATAAAACTGAGGCCAGATACAGGACGATAATTCTTCAAGTCATTTTAGGGAAGATTTGGCTTTTTAATAAGAGGAGTGACCACAGCAGATTTGAAAGCGTCAGGGACGCATCCCTCCATGAGTGAGCAGTTAAACAGCTTTGTAAGGGATGGTAACAGTATATCAATGCATTCCTTAATAAGGAATGTCGGCAAAGGGTCCAACAGGCATGATTTTGTTGGTGATGTTTTAATTATTTTAAATAATTAAATTATAGCTTTAGTGTATTTTAAATAAGATCAGTTTCAGATTTAATGCATTGATATCAACTAATTAAAAAAACTCTCAAGTATATCCTTTATTTAATCAGGTAAAACACTCTTACACCGGTTATTTTTACGTTACTGTGCAGGTTCACCCCCTTGTGTTGTCTCACTTGTGCATTTTCAGTTAAAACCAAATGTAGGCCGACATCTGTTAATTAGGTCAGGATTAAGTGACACGGAAACTATGCAATAATACTTCTTAAGTATTGTTACATGGGAAGTATTTAAGATGAATATGATTTTAATGGTCTGTTTTTTGTATAAAGATTATAGGGGAAATTTGTTTGACAGAATTACATGCTCTGTTGCTGATTTTAATTAAAGGAGTGATAACAACAAATTTCAATGTATCAATAAAATTCACCAGAATGGTTTTGCAAAGTTTAAATAGTTGGAAAAGACAGGAAGGTATCTTATTTACTAATGTTACTTGAATGTCATTGAAATATTTATACATGTAAAAGAAAGATATCTTATTTACTAATATTACTTGAGTGACATTGAAATGTCTGTAGATATAAAAACATCTTCACACCTGCTGTCAAATAGAGGCTTATAAGCCCATGTAGGGCTAGATACATTTAAGTTGTTGCAATGTGGATTATAAAATGTACATATGTATAAGTCACTATATTAAATATACTATGTCTCTATCTACTATTCCCAAATTATGCAGACTCAAATTAAAGAAATATTCCTATTTTTACTACAGCAAAACCATATCTACAGTCTAATGCTGGACTTATAGCACCTATATTTTGACAAAATCCAGCCCATATCTGCCTGATATTCCGATGTAGGCACATTATAATATATACCAAGGCAGCAACATATGGCTGCTTTTTACCTCTCTCAGAATATTTATAGTTTTAATAACCCCAAATACCAGAGTTAGTAGTCTAATATAGGCCAGACACAGAATCATACAATTTCAAATTTTGAACAGCCTTCTGTTCAGATTTTGTACAGCCTTCTTTACCTTTCTGAAGTAAATAGTTTATAAAGATAGTGAAAAGTGCAGGAGACAAGGTACCCCCTGTATCTCCCATTCAGGTGGTCTACCCCACAGTTAGAAGTTTTACTCGGAGGAGGAACTGCCTCCCAGGACGTCGCATACCTTTCAACATTTGTGGTACCCAAAAGGTATGATGCGCATGGCCATTGATGAGACATGGTGTGTAACTGTCAAGAACAGTAGTACAAACATTGGTCAATGACAGGCAACCGACGTTAAATTCAACTCACCTTTGGTAGCCATCGGATGAACATGTGCTACTGAAGCAAGACCCAATTACAACTTTCTATGAATTGTGGACCATGCCTTCAGTTACTGTATGAAAAATTATCTGTAGAATGACATGGTGAGAAATTCAGAAGCGGAAATTTTAAATACTTTAAAATTTCTGTGGGAAGCTCAAGGATGATGGTCACAATATTAGCATAAAGACATCAGACAGTATTTGAAGGACAGGGACATTTTTCCCAGTGCCTACTACTGCAGGCTATACCATCTGTAGTGTGAAAGGGGCATAAGATAGCCATTGAGCTTTATGACGTTCAGTGTATTTCTATAGAGTGCTTAAATTGCAAAATACATTTAACCATCAATGTTGTATAATAATAATTTATGGAACAATAGATCTCTTTCGACACTATCAAAGGCTTTTGTCATATTGATAAATACTACAAATGTATACTTGTTATCACTAAGTAGGTGATGCAATGCAGCTGTTCAGTTGAAATTTAATCATCACATGATTTACCTCCTCAAAACCCCATTTATAGTAATTAAGAAACTTAACCACAACTATAGCCATTTCTTATATTTACGTGATTGCCATTGTTATTGTGGTTTAAATATAAATATTTTTTATCCTCGAGTGATTAATGCGGCAGGTGAAACACTTCACCTGTGCTGTATACATGAAACATATCCAAACATACTAATTGAAGCCTCAGCTGGAGTAGGTTTCAAGTATATTATGTAATTTATGACTCAGGGGCCATTTTCACAAAGGGACTTAAGTCCAGATTTAGACTTTTTGTCAAAAGAATGTTAAGTCTGTGGTCTTAGACGTAGTGGATTTCACAAAGCAGCTAAGTCCATGAAATTGCCAAGTCAGTGGACTTAACTTTAAGTCTGGGAGGTAGTTCGCTTTAATCTTGTAAAGAGGACTTAAATATGGCCACCATAAACTTTTCTCCACTTCAAAATTTGAAATGGCTGTAAATAAAGTATAATTATACAGAACACCTTACTAAAGTAGTCTTTGGGAAGTTTATATGTGGCAACAAGGTTTTCCATTTTAAAACAGCCCTTATCCTTAGATAAAATACATCAAATGAAGGATATATGACACCAATATTATATTTTGAATAGATATAAAAGGTCACATGACACAGAAAACCACTGTGGTTATTTGATAAGCCTGGACTTAGCTAAGTCACCTTTGTAAAATCCTTTTTAAATCACAGATCTAGCTAAGACCAAAGTCTTAGATTTAAGCTCCTCACTTAGCCAATAAAGGGACTTAGTTTAAGTCCTTTTGTGAAATCGGCCCCAGATATTGTTTAGCCTGAAAAAGAGTGGACCCAGTATTATATTCTTCTTAAACCTGACATACACAAGCTCTCATAGCAATGGATATATGATGCGACCTTTTTAAAGCAAACGACAATCGTTTTCCACATAACCATTAACACAGGAAATCCAGGCGTGAGAGCAGGGAGATGAAATAACATAATGGCATATAAACAGATATTGTAATATCATCCCACTGAAATGGATTACGTGTAGATACCTGAGCGTAATGTTCCCACATACTGTGGTTGAACTGGACTGGTAGGACTTCCTCTGTACCACCTCTGCACGGGTTACTCCTCACATACTCCACATACTCAAGAGCTTGCTTCGTCTTGTTATTCTTTGCTGGAATAGGAAAAGGCATTTGATAAGTTTGAACTCACATTTAAAGGAGCTTATGAAAAAATGTATTTACTATATATAATTCACTATCATATTATCACACTCAAATAAAATCCTTTTCTTGTTAGTATTTGCAAGAACTGGTTAAAGCATTTGACTTTGTATATGTCATATCCACTTATTATTTTTGGAAGAACAATATACCATTGAAATTTGCTTACTTTCAATTGAAAGTAACTTGTTCTGTATTGTTATTTGTTATCTAAACAAGTAAATGCATTTCAATAAATGACATACATGTTCCTAGGTTCTTAGTTTTCTATAGTTTGTTTCAATAGGATATTTATTTATTTTCAGGTTTTACGTCACTTTCAACACTGTACAGGTCATATCACGACAGGTAGTTTTGTGGGCAGAGGAAACCAGCACACACAGCTGGCCAAGGTTCTATATTGTAAACTGTCGGCCATCAGTAAGCAAGTACCAACTTCCCCAGATAAGGTTCAGGGTTTGTACTGCCGACCTTAGATGTGGGAGGCGAGTGTATTACCACTGCCACACTATGGTCCTGGGTTTGAATAGGATAGAACATAGATCTATGGTGAAGTCACTAACATTGTCATTACTTGCTGACGTTTGATGGAGCATGAAGAGCATTGGGTCTTATTCAAAAGCTATTTAAAACTCATTATATTTTATCATTGTTAGAAAGAATTGAACAGACAATATTAAAACTAGAGGACCTTGTTACCTAATGATAACATACACTCACGTCAAATGGTTTGAGACTTTTTTAATGCAAAACGCTGCAGTATTTCAACTAATGCAAAAAGGGAAATAGATTACATCCAAGGCCTAATTGTCCACAACTCTGTAAATATTGTTTCAGTCCAACTTTTTGAATACTTGAAATACTGTTTCTCTCCAAGTTTACAAGTAGTAGTATTAGTGAAGCTATAAAGTTATATAAATTTGAAAAAAGTGTTATTATATAGTGTGGAACGTTTGGTTGTGTACACTGTGGTATCAATAACTTTTCCTTGGTTCCAGGTCTAAAAGATGACTGCCAGCTGGCCAAGCAGTCTAAAAAAGACCTAAATCCTACAGCACATAATATTGCTATCTGTTGAATAGGTATGCAACCGAGTATGAGATTATGGGGAGTTTAAAGTGACACTTGTTTAAAATATGAGGTCATTTTGTAAGTATTTATAGTAGTTATATCATAACATAAGACATAGAATAAACAAAAAGGAACATACTATTTCAAGAGGAGTTGTTCTCATTTGCTAGATATAAAATCATATTATTTCAAGAGTTGTTCCCATTTTCTATATAAAAATCATAAAATTTCAAGAGGAGTTGTTCCTATTTTCTATATATGAAGTCAAACTTCATAGTGATAAAATAAAATGAAGTAATGTATATGCCAGGAATGGGCTATTACTGGCATTGAATGTGTCAGAACTATTTTAGAAGTGATGATGGTGTTAGGAGTTTCAGTACATTTATGCTAATAACAGAGATATTCAGGAAAGTAACCAAAACACACAGCAGTCATTTGAATTGATCCATTGATCAACGTAATCTTCAAGCATTCTAATGTAGAAATATATAAAATTATTGCATTTTCCAAAGCTCAGTCATAGCTGTTAGTTATTATAGATGAACTATCAAGTAGTAGAGAGGAGAAAAAAATACCCAATATAAGTAACAGTTACAAATAAGTGAAAACCAAAAACCTCGACCGAAAATAAGACAGTGTTGCCACTGCTCTTGATGCGCAAGTGAGGGGATAATTATGTTTAAAAGTATAGGTTATTTGTTTTTCTTTGTTTGAATATGCTCATTGCACATCACAGGGAATGTCTTTTTGTGACCTCCGCCAAGGAGGTTATGCTTTCGCCTGGGTTTGTCTGTCCGTCTGTTTGTTTGTTTGTGAACAAGATAACTCAAAAACTTATGGACGGATTTTGATAAAATTTTCAGGATATGTCCAAAATGGTAAAAAGAAGAAGTGATTAGATTTTGGGAGTGATTCGGGTGACTGTCTGGATCTTCTGGATCCATGAAATTTAATTTTTAAAGAAAGATAGCTCAAAAACTTATGGAGGGATTTTGATGAAATTTTCAGGATATGTAAGAAATTGGTAAAGGAAGAAGTGATTAGATTTTGCGATTGATCCAGATCACCGTCTGGATCTTCTGGATCCTTGAATTATTTAAAGGAAGATAATTCGAAAAGCTATGGACGGATTCCGATGAAAGAACATGTCCAAAATGGGTCAAGGAAGAAGTGATTAGATTTTGGGTGTGATCCGGATCATTGTCTGGATCTTCTGAATCCAGATATTTTTAAAGGAAAATAACTCAAAAAAGTTATGGATGGATTTGGATGAAATTTTCATTAAATGTTTGAAATGGGACAAGGAACAAAGCGTAAAAAATACAATATCAATGCTAATGGTAGGTTTTCAAAGCACAAGAATTATTTTATGGAGTAGACACAGCATTGGGGGACTGAGCTGCCTTGGCGGAGGTCTGCGCTCTCTGAGTACTCTTGTTAAATTTGTTTTTGGTTTCACAGCAAACTGACAGTGTGTGATAGGTCAATTGGACATAATCACTTGGTAGAGACATATGAACAGCATGGTGACAATAACTATATGGCTTGATTGCAAGGTTTTCACCAAAGAATAGTGTAATTAGATATAATTATCACTGAGCTAAATGCTGTACTATTATTACTGGAATTATACACCAACCTAAGTAGGTCAGTGAAACGAAACCAGCTCACAATACATAGCAGAATCCACAGTTTGTTTTTATAGGCTTTCTTTCAAGTAAAGACGTCACAAAATAACAATCTATGTAACAATTTCTAACTGTAAAAACCATGTTGTCTTTTCATAAAAGAATATAACTCAAATATGTGAAATTACTACATTCTTATAAATAATTTTTCCATTTATCTCTTTGATAGAAACTCACTGCATGCCATGGGATTCCCTTTCAAGCCTTGGATTAGCTCATTACTTTTACCAGTTGAATGACAAGTAAAACCTTCCCATCAGAACATGCATTAATATGGTTAAGAGTAATTGAAATAAATCAGTATGTGTATATCCACAATAATGAGTACAAATCAGGAAACCTAAAATTTAGCAAAAATTGGTGCACAATCTTGGTAAGTGTAGTGAACTACTGAGACTTATCCAGGCTAATAGAAGCCCTCATCATAGTATAAGCCCTCATGTATGAAGTCCATTTCCTGGAAATTATGTGTCATCTAAGCAGTTTTATAACCTTGTTTAATTTATGTGACAACTGTAGGAAGCTACATAATTGGATTAGGAAGTATTTTGTTTTTTATATCAGTTCTGTGCTGGCTTTCCATCTGAATACAAGTTTAAAATAAAAGCTCTGAGTTTTACTCATATGTGTTGGGTTACAACATATTTTTGGCGACGAGGATAAACTTTTGTGTATTACTTAATTCTTCTCAACAGTTAGAAATAATTTACAGTGGATATATTTTGTCAGTGAAAATGGCTACATTTGGTAAAATTGATGAATTTACTGACTCTGATAATTGGACTCAATACATTGAAAGACTAAACTATTACTTTCAAGCTAATGACATCACAGATGGGACAAAGAAAAGAAACATTTTGCTGACAGTTTGTGGATCAAAGATCTATGGTTTGATCAGGAATTTATTGTCACCTGCAAAACCGGACACTAAATCATATGATCAAATTTCTAAACTGGTGGAGAAACACTTAAACCCAAAGCCATCAGTAGTTGTGAGAAGATTTAGGTTTTACAACAAAATGAGAGGAAATGGCCAGAGTGTTGCTGATTTTGTGGCTGAATTGAGGCAACTTTCAGAGGACTGCGAGTTTGGGGACACTTTAGAAACCATGTTGAGGGATAGATTAGTATGTGGCATTGCCGATACGCAGATTCAAAAGAGGCTACTTCAGGAAAAGGAGCTGGATTTTAAGAAGGCTTTTGATGTAGCCCAGGCTATGGAAGCAGCAGCAAGAAATACGGCTGACCTTCAACTCTCAGGTAGTGGTTCTACAACAGTCCATGCACTGCAGGATGGTCCACCAAGACAGTCCAAGGCACAGAATTCTCATGCTAAGAAAAGTTTTCACCATGACCGATGTTACAGGTGTGGATCTGAGCATGATGCAAATGGATGTCCATTCAAATCAGCTAAGTGTTTCAAATGTGACAAAGTGGGACATCTTCAAAAAATGTGTAGAACACCCATAAGCAAACAAGGGGGAAAGCAAACGGGGAGAAAGAAAAAGGGATCCAGAGGTAGGCCGATGCATCAAGTAGAGACAGCCACAGTGGATACCCAGTCAAGTGAAGAACATGAATTCAACTTGTTTACATGCAGTGAACAAAAGATTAACCCATACAAAGTTCAGGTTAACATCAACGCAGTAACGGTAGTAATGGAACTGGACACTGGAGCCTCAGCGACAGTGATCAAGGAGACAGTGTACCAGCAGATAAATGAGGGACAACAAAAGCCAGAGTTACAGGAATCAAAGATGGTTCTACGATCCTATACTGGACAGGCAGTTCCCATTGTAGGCAGATTTACAGCATCAGTAATCTACCAAGACCAAACTAAAAAGCTACCAGTAACAGTCGTGAAGGGCAAACAACCATGTCTCTTGGGCAGAGACTGGCTGGAAGAAATAAGAATAGATTGGCATGAAATAAAGCATCTTCAGTCAAGTAAACTGGATGCAGTTCTAGAGAAGTACAAGGAGGTATTTGAGGAAGGCCTTGGGACATTCCATAAAGTTGAAGCCAAGATCAAGGTGGTCTCAGATGCTCAGCCTCGTTACTTCAAACCAAGACCAGTACCCTATGGACTGAGGGACAAAATTGAAAAAGAGCTGGAGAGACTGCAATCTCAAGACATAATCACCCCAGTTGATTTTTCTGAGTGGGCTGCTCCCATTGTCCCAGTTCAGAAATCTGACGGTTCGGTTCGTATCTGTGGAGATTACAAACTAACTGTAAATCGTGTGTCATTGTTGGATAATTATCCGATTCCAAGTTTGGAAGATCTGTATTCCAAACTATCAGGAGGCAAGTTTTTCACCAAGTTAGATCTCAGCCATGCCTATGAGCAAGTGTGTCTGGAAGAAAGAAGTCAGAAGTACACCACGATCAACACACATAAAGGTCTTTTTGCATACAAAAGACTAAGTTATGGCATTTCATCAGCTCCTGGAATATTTCAAAGAGCAATGGAGCAGCTGTTGAATGGCTTGCCACGTGTGATTGTGAGGATCGATGACATATTGCTATCAGGAGATACTCCAGCAGAAAACCTTGAAATCCTAGAAAAGGTCCTGAAAAAGTTGTCTGACTCTGGTGTCAGGCTGAAGAGAAATAAGTGTGAGTTCTTGTCTGGCAGTGTGGTATTTTGCGGACACAAAATTGATGACCAAGGGATCCATCCAGTGGAAACCAAAATTAAAGCCATACAGGAAGCACCTTGCCCTTGTAACACCACTGAGTTACGGTCCTACTTAGGATTGCTGAACTTCTATGGGAAGTTTATAAAGAATCTATCAAGTTTACTGGCACCACTCCATCATCTGTTACAGAAGGATATAAAGTGGAAGTGGGGAGAGGCACAGCAAAAGACTTTTGACAAGACCAAAATGCTCTTACAGTCGGCTAAAGTTCTGATCCATTATGATGAGAAGAAAGAACTTGTCTTAGCTTGTGACACATCACCATATGGTGTCGGAGCGGTACTTTCACACAAACTGGAAGATGGCTCAGAACGACCTATAAGTTTTGCATCGCGCACGCTCACACCAGCAGAGAGAAACTACTCTCAGCTTGACAAGGAAGGTCTTGCAATTGTCTTCGGAGTGAAGAAATTTCACCAGTACCTGTACGGACGGAAATTTTCTATCATCACGGACCACAAGCCCCTACTTGGTTTATTTGGGTCCAAGTGTACTCCAACCACGATATCACCAAGGGTGCAGCGCTGGATATTAACCTTGTCTGGTTATGAGTACAGCATACATCACAGGCAAGGAGTCAAGCATGGCAATGCTGATGCAGTTAGCAGACTTCCAATTGCCACCACCTTACCTGATCCACCAGTGCCGAGTGAAGTAGTCCATCTGATAGAACATTTTGATGGTACAACTGTCACATCGCAGCATATCAAATTGTGGACATCAAGAGATCCAGTTATGTCTAAAGTACGTCTATACACATCAACTGGTTGGCCACAGGAAGTGAATGATGAACGGCTTAAGGCTTACAAAAACAGGCAAAATGAGCTTAGTCTCCATGATGGATGTGTTCTGTGGGGAGCACGTGTTTGCATACCACCACAGGGAAGAACGAAGATCCTTGATGAGCTGCATGAAATGCATCCAGGTATTTCCAAAATGAAGGCATTAGCCCGAACTGTTGCTTGGTGGCCAGGAATTGACAAGGACATTGAAAGCAGAGTTAAAGAATGTAGTCCCTGTCAAGAAAACCAAAATCGACCAGCACAAGCACCACTGCATCCATGGGAATGGCCCCGTATTCCATGGACTAGACTACACATTGATTATGCTGGACCATTCATGGGGAAAATGTTCTTAGTGTTAGTGGATGCAACATCTAAGTGGCTAGAAGTTGAGATGGTGGATAGAGCAACATCTGCAAGCACCATTGAGAAGTTGCAGAAAATATTTGCCACTCATGGGGTACCCAAAAGCATTGTCAGCGACAATGGTTCTGTCTTCACCAGTGAAGAAATGAAAGAGTTCTTTAAGAAGAACAACATCCGCCACATTCGCACCGCCCCGTTCCACCCATCATCAAATGGAATGGCAGAGAGATATGTACAGACTTTCAAAAAAACTATGCAGAAACTTAGTACTGGAACACTGCAAACAAAATTAAGCAGATTTCTGTTTAAATACAGGACAACACCACAGACAACCACTGGGCAGTCACCAGATGAAATCCTGATGAATAGAAGATTACGTACCCACCTGCACTCTTTCTTTCCCAGTATTGAAAACGTTGTTCAACAGAAGCAAGGAAAGAGCAAGGACAGGCATGATGTACATGCAAAGTTTAGGCATTTTGAGACAAATGATCCTGTGTATGTGCGTAATTATGGGGTTGGAGACAAATGGATGGCTGCAGTGATCAGACAGCAAACCGGTCCAGTATCATACCAATGTGAACTTGGCAATAACTGTTTGGTCAAGAAACATGTTGATCAAATACGGCCAAGAAGTGTCAGCTATCAGCCTAAACCAGAACAACCGTATCTAGAAGTTGAAGCAGCCGAACCACAACCTCAACAGGCTGAACAGTACCAAACTCAACCACCGGAATCAGCTAGTATCACTGAAGCAGAATCTAACCTCAATACAGAAACCCCAAAGGTGTATCCTAGAAGAATCAGAAAACAGACAGAATTATTTCAAGCAGGTTTTAATTAGTGGGGCCAGAATAATGCCCATATTCTAAGTTTAAATTTCAGGCATTCTGGTAGTCCACCCAGATATGCAAATAAATAAACAAATAGTAAAAGAACTTTTGAACAGTATTGATCATCTATTAATTGGAACTTTTGAATTAATGAGAATAACATTTAATTGTTTCAGTGTTCAATGTTTTTAAATGTTTTAATGTGTGCAACATTAAACTTAAGAGGGAGGAAGTGTAGTGAACTACTGAGACTTATCCAGGCTAGTAGAAGCCCTCATCATAGTATAAGCCCTCATGTATGAAGTCCATTTCCTGGAAATTATGTGTCATCTAAGCAGTTTTATAACCTTGTTTAATTTATGTGACAACTGTAGGAAGCTACATAATTGGATTAGGAAGTATTTTGTTTTTATATCAGTTCTGTGCTGGCTTTCCATCTGAATACAAGTTTAAAATAAAAGCTCTGAGTTTTACTCATATGTGTTGGGTTACAACAGTAAGGATTTGAAATGGTTGCAACTTCCGGTTCCCATATTTACATGGGTTGACGCAAATCTGATTGAAAGAACTTAGAAACCTTAATTTAAAAACCCTTATGAGAACTACTTTTTTCTGTGTAAGGAGACAAGTATTTGACTGAAACACTGCAAAAGCAGAGAGTATAAAAATGTTATGTACAGTGGAAGTATTGATGATTAAATTATTATTATTATGTATTTATACTCAGCGCAATATCTCCATATACTACAGGACTCAAAGCGCTATTTAACCAATCCGACTGTACAGGTACAGCCCCAACTCACAAGTAACTGACATTCCCCTAACTGGAAGATAGAGGCTCAAGGATGACCATTTATCAACGTCCTTGAGGTTCTTTAACCTGCCACTGGGGATAGGACGCAATGACAGAGGACCGCCATTTTAAGTGGTCATCCGAGCCACTATATATCTGCCTGTACCTGGGATTAAACCCACGTCCTCTGAGTTCCTAGACAAGTGTGTTATCCGCTAGGCCACAGTGGCAGATAAATTGCAAGTCAATCCAGAATTATATTCTGCATCTGATTTTGGTACTCATTCAGTCAAGCTATCTTCTATGCACTACAGCTTTGGAAAAGTCAATAGGGAATTGTAGTAGTTAAAGTGACTACTAACTAAGGCATCTTTCATCACAAAATATAAGTAATATCTACTGTGTTATTTTATTGCTAATCTGTCCCTCACCTTAATATGGTACAAAACTAAAGTAAACAATAAGATTATCTCTACCCAGTCAATATCACTGATCTATTGTAATTGACCTGTAATCGTTGTTTTGATTGGTCGGCTAAAAACTCGGGATATGGAGTTTACATAGAAATTGTATAGTCACCCCTTAAGAAAAACTCCATGTAAAGCCAAATGAGTGGTATATTCACTGTCAAGTATAATATAGGATGATCTTTTGTCTGTGTATGTTCTATCAAAAGAAATTCAAAATGAATTACACAAAAACAGTGCAATGAAACAATTTGTGTCCATCCGATTTATGGCAGGGTTCATTAACCACTGTAAGAGCCCTTGGCTGGAATGCTTTCAGCCTCACACCGGTGCAATGGGGCTGTCATGGTGACAAACAGTCTGGCTGCTGCAATGACATGCTTATCACTGTCAGATATCACAGGATACTTAAGTAGATTACCTTAATTTTCACAGAAAGCTGCAAACTCCCCCTCTGCGATATGGAGCTATAAACACAACTTAGAGACTGGCAGGCCAAGTAAACTGGTATTGTTTGTAATAATTCAGTCTATCTTGCTGTTCCATATTCACGATCAGTTATAATTGTCTCATGTATAAAGAACAAAGCAGATTATTGTTTACTAAAATAACACAAGTTGACAAAGATTTCTTAAACATGTCTAATGAAGACAGTTGTCTTTTTTGGATTTGAAAAAAAAACAAAACCTCCCAATCAATACATAAAGAGCTCAACCAAACAAGGAAAAAAAATGACAATCAGCTAATGATTTATGTCAAATTGTTATTGTTCTTACAACTATATTTCCCTTTTTCTAAAAAGTGTTATTCTTATAAATAATATCAGTTTGGTCTTTTCTTTTTCAGAGATTTTGTGTGCAATACTTCAGTGTTATAACAGTATTACATGTTTATTAACATATATATATATATTTAATGACTATGCGTAATTGTATTACTTTTGTACTGGAAAAAAAACCACATGTGTAACTATATCTTTGTATTAAAAGTGACTTATAAGCCCATATGGACCGGGAATTGTTGGTGCATGTCACTATAATAAATGAATAAATAATAATATAAGCCCTGGCCGATTTTAAACTTGTGGTCCTGCTTGAAGCAACCCTGTTTAAACGGGTGAAAATGAGACATTTCAATAAAACACCTTACACTAAAAAGATAACAGTTTAGACTAACCTTAAATCACTCGTAGAGTGCAAATCTCCACCGGGGACTTTTTCTAAAAATTCGGGATGGTTTTGAATGCAATTAAAACTACAATAGACTAAAATTGCTGTGATTGACCTTCATCAGATAATGCCCCTGTTCCACCAAAGGATTAAGCCCCAATTGGATCCTGCGACCCTTAATCCTTGAGAATCTGTGAACAAAACATGAATAATGGGTGAGGCAATGGAATCGGGATGCAGTTCTGTGATTGTTCTCAGGAAGCCTCAGATATCCTCAGACATCTCACGATTGTTCCCCAACTAAGAGGCGATTAACAGGATCAACACTGATCCTGTTGGGGATATACTGACTGGGTCTCAGACTGGTCTGAGACTTCCTCGGACTTCCTGGGATTAATAACAGATTTCCTCAGACAGCAACAGCCGATTTCTGATTTTCTTTTTGCATGGTGGGTCGGGGATAGATCTGGGATTAAGTCCTGACCTCCTGGGACTAAAACGAAACCAACCTGGCATTAACAGTCCCAGGAAGTCTGAGACAACTTAAGATTGTGTAAATTAGGGTCTGAGGAGGCCTCAGGAAGTCTGAGACTGGAATATTTGTAGGTAGGGGCAACAGTGGATCGGTTACAGTCATGAAAAAATATCAAACATGTTTGATTTTTATACCGACCTCAACAGATCTAAACAGACTGAAACAGACTGTCTGGGACTCTACATTTTTAAGTAACCGATTCCCAAAATGCCTTAATCGGGAGCCTTAGTCGTCTGGTGGAACAGGTGCATAAGCAATCTGACTGACAAGATTACACTCCTAGCTGCTTAACCAAGGCAGTTATAATGTAAACTGAGACAGTGGAACAGGGGTATCATGAAAGATAATTAAATTTGTGTGTTATGTGCACTTGAACATGTTTACAGAATGTGTGCAGCAGAAGGCTGATTAGTTCCTGATCGAGACGACCAATAAAGTGTCCATAAAGGACTAACTATCAAAAGCCCATCCAGAGCAATCATAATACACTCCATAAGGTTGAATTCACCCTAATGACCACTTCTAGAACATGCGAGGGGAGTTGGTAACTAATGACCCACTCAAACATTGTGTTGCCATGATCCCGATCACCGGTAGCTAACTTCCAATTTGTAATTTTTATTTCTTTATATATTTGAGTAATCCCAAATATCAGACGGTGACAGCTATTATTATTATTATTAATATCATTATTTGTTATTTGTCATACCTATTATTATTATTATTAACAATATGGTATAACATATATATTCTAATATATGACATCATTTTAAAAAATAAACTGACTTCCAGATATTTTTCAATTACTTATATTTTACCTCTAGTAATACATGTGAAAACCTAGCCATTAAAGTACTATTTATTTCTATTTTATATAGGGTTAAATTACTTTTACAATGAACACTCAAAAGTATATCATCAAAGATTGATAATGAAGGAAAATAACATTTAGTTTTGTAATCTAGTTAAAAGGAAAAATACTTTCTGGACGATATTGAGGGTTTTAAACATTTAAATTGATTTACATTTACTAATTAAGGTAAATTTTATTGAATTATAACCCGAAAAAAAGATTATGTTAAAGGGAGACAAAATATTGATCCTGTTGGGGATATACTGACTGGGTCTCAGACTGGTCTGAGACTTCCTCGGACTTCCTGGGATTAATAACAGATTTCCTCAGACAGCAACAGCCGATTTCTGATTTTCTTTTTGCATGGTGGGTCGGGGATAGATCTGGGATTAAGTCCTGACCTCCTGGGACTAAAACGAAACCAACCTGGCATTAACAGTCCCAGGAAGTCTGAGACAACTTAAGATTGTGTAAATTAGGGTCTGAGGAGGCCTCAGGAAGTCTGAGACTGGAATATTTGTAGGTAGGGGCAACAGTGGATCGGTTACAGTCATGAAAAAATATCAAACATGTTTGATTTTTATACCGACCTCAACAGATCTAAACAGACTGAAACAGACTGTCTGGGACTCTACATTTTTAAGTAACCGATTCCCAAAATGCCTTAATCGGGAGCCTTAGTCGTCTGGTGGAACAGGTGCATAAGCAATCTGACTGACAAGATTACACTCCTAGCTGCTTAACCAAGGCAGTTATAATGTAAACTGAGACAGTGGAACAGGGGTATCATGAAAGATAATTAAATTTGTGTGTTATGTGCACTTGAACATGTTTACAGAATGTGTGCAGCAGAAGGCTGATTAGTTCCTGATCGAGACGACCAATAAAGTGTCCATAAAGGACTAACTATCAAAAGCCCATCCAGAGCAATCATAATACACTCCATAAGGTTGAATTCACCCTAATGACCACTTCTAGAACATGCGAGGGGAGTTGGTAACTAATGACCCACTCAAACATTGTGTTGCCATGATCCCGATCACCGGTAGCTAACTTCCAATTTGTAATTTTTATTTCTTTATATATTTGAGTAATCCCAAATATCAGACGGTGACAGCTATTATTATTATTATTAATATCATTATTTGTTATTTGTCATACCTATTATTATTATTATTAACAATATGGTATAACATATATATTCTAATATATGACATCATTTTAAAAAATAAACTGACTTCCAGATATTTTTCAATTACTTATATTTTACCTCTAGTAATACATGTGAAAACCTAGCCATTAAAGTACTATTTATTTCTATTTTATATAGGGTTAAATTACTTTTACAATGAACACTCAAAAGTATATCATCAAAGATTGATAATGAAGGAAAATAACATTTAGTTTTGTAATCTAGTTAAAAGGAAAATACTTTCTGGACGATATTGAGGGTTTTAAACATTTAAATTGATTTACATTTACTAATTAAGGTAAATTTTATTGAATTATAACCCGAAAAAAAGATTATGTTAAAGGGAGACAAAATATCAAAATCTGCACCATATAATTTGAGCAGAAACCTATTTTATTATACCATCACTTTATATTATCACCAACAGTAACTACCAAAACAAAGAATCTAAAATGGTGGTCTGTTTAGCAGAGAAAAGTGGTATGGGAACCGGACCGTTAATAACGTAACTTGTGTGTAATGTTGAAGCGGACTTGGTATAATAATAACGATATTAATAATAATTTATTATTTGAAATTTTCAACGTACTTAATATTCCTCAAGGTTTTGCATTGTTACGCCTTTAGTTCTGTCAAATGATGGAAATTAAGTGATACAAAAGTTCATATTAGATGACAGTAGATTACACTAAATTGATCAATAAAATTTGGTGCATAGAAAAGGTAAAAATCTGTGGCTGGGTATTGGCATTCTGCAGTTGGGAATGTATAACATGGTAAAATATGTTATATTTGAAGTATATGTTCTGATTGTCACTTTTCCAGTCCTGTCATACGATGGGGTGAGGGAGGGGGCTGGGCAGCTTTTAAAATCCAGAAACAAGTATAAAAAATTGTACCAATTGTAGATTAAGGGAGATCTGAGTTTCAGTGTGGTCACAAAAATCAATATGGTATAAGGAATTTGTAACAAGCCAAGGAAATAACCAGGTTTTCTACCAAGCAAACTCCATAATGCTGTGCTGAATTGTACAATTCTTATAAGCCACAGTGAAGAATTGT
Organism: Sabellastarte sp. h YS-2021; assembly: GCA_964017235.1. Taxonomy (NCBI): domain Eukaryota; kingdom Metazoa; phylum Annelida; class Polychaeta; order Sabellida; family Sabellidae; genus Sabellastarte; species Sabellastarte sp. h YS-2021. The sequence continues at coordinate 23,767,049 of OZ024928.1, forward strand.
TTGAAACATCCCCAATGGGGATATATTACCAAATTCACCTGGGATCTAAATTGTGATTCTTGCAAAGCTGGAATTCAGAGTCTTCTCTCTGTGTAAGCTACTCCTGACATAATATCAAATTCTGAAGAACTCCCCACAATGGCTCCCAAAGGTGAGGACTGTGTTCCTGACAGATTAGCAATGATAAGGAATGACACAGGACCTGTATTCTGAAGTGTTCCCAAAGTGATCCTGTGATGGTTGGTCATGACACTTTGGAGACAGTCAGTATTTTAATTCAAGGATCAAAGACACATAGAATTGCCAATGCCCTGAACACACTATAGATGGAATTACTTTCTAAGAATAAGAATTTTCCTATTCACAAAGATTCTTATTCTTAGAATCACACTTACTCTTAAAATGTGTTAAGAATGGTTTTCTAAGAATAAAAATTTGCTATTCACATAACTCTTATTCTTAGAATATTCTAAGAATTTGATTTAAATATAAGACTGGCACATATCATGCTTTAACTTAAGAAAAATAGTTGTTTTGGTGATTATAGTGCAGTAACTGATTATAAATTACCAACTGGAACAAGGTGTTACATATGAAGTTGTCCATTATGTGTACTGTACTGAAATGCAGCCTCTTTATATTATTTCAAAAATTTCTAACTTTCTGTTCACATATGACAAGATCTGTACTCGCCAACATTCTTAGAATTTTTCTCAGAATTACACTTAATCACAAAAACAATTCTAAGAATTGCATACATTTCTTTTACTTCTATTCTTAGAATTATTCTCAGCTAAGAATTGTTTCGTTATAGGTTAACGTTGTTATTCTAAGAATAAGAAAATTCTTACCTTAGAATTTTTCCTAGACTTAAGTGTTATTCTAGCAAAAATTCTAAGTATCTTTGTTAATACAGGTCCAGTGTTCTCAAAGATTCTTAGAATTTTTCTTACAATTACACATAGTGTAAAGAATTGCATACATTTCTTTTTACTTCTATTCTTAGAATTATTCTTAACTAAGAATTGTTTTGTGAATAGGATTTTATTCTAAGAATAAGAACATTCTTAGCATATATTTTTTTCTTAGACTTAAGTGTAATTCTGAGAAACATTCTAAGAATCTGTGTGAATACAGACTCCGGTCAGTTTGTTTGCGTGTCTGTGCATAACTCTACAACTATAGATTGGATTGGGCTCACATTTTGACACAAGATGAAATCTACCCGTGGCTTAGTTCATCCCAAAGGTTATCTGGATGGGGATCGTGAATCTAGACTTGTTTTTGTAGTTTTTAGCCATATCAGCCATTGATCGGTCATTGTTATTGCCTACCTGTGGCTTCTCTCTGTTCAAAGTTGATTTGGAACTGTAATTCTGATCTCGATCTGAACTGATTATTCAAACTTTTTGCACTACCCACTGACAGGGGTTGGTGCTTTCTGACACTTTTATTTGTTATGCAAATGATCTGCACCATACAGATATACTGTGTATGGAGCTACCATTTATTGCTAATAACGCAGAAAGTAAAAATTCCTATAAAATTCCTACAGAGAGTATATAGTTTGTTACAAATTGTTTCACCACACCATTTCAGCAGTCAACTGATTTACTTCTGAGTCTATCATTTCTAATTTATGTGTTAATAAAGGTATTTGATTAAAAATTTGATTACTATAAACAAGATAAAAGTAAATGTCAAGGTTTCAGTTTATGTCAGATGAATTAGTGAATCAATATGTGGACAGTACAAAGCTGAGGAACAAATGTTTAATTTACACTGTTTCAAAAAGAGCAGAAACATTGATCATCATGTCAAAACAACAAACAAAAGATTCATATTAACCTAGTTATTTATATTCTTGTTTGTTTATGCTGAAATGATATTTTCTCAAAATAATCTCAATAAAAAATTGTCATTGGTGGTTAAGTGATGATCCGAAACTGATATGTTCTTATCCACCCACACCAGAAACAATCTAATTCAATCTGAAACCATTTTCATTTTGAAGAATATTCCGAGTTTTATTAGTACCACTCCTTCTACAGGGTGACTGTAACTGGAAAACCTAGCATTTCCATACTCCGTGTAAAAATAAAAAAATATAGGATATTCTATAAACCCTTTCAAAGGGTTAAATTTGATATCTGACCCCCAAGTTTAAATCTTTCAAATCGTTTGTTAGGGCCATATGGCTGCCATATATTTTTCTCACTTCAAAATTTGAAATGCCTGAAAATAAAGTGTGTGGAAGACCTCCCTAAATAATGCTGTGGAAATGTTTATGTGGTTACCAGGCTTTCCATTCGAAAACAGTAGTTTTTCACAGATAAAATGAGTTAAACAAATTATATATATCACGACCAAAATATTTTAACCAGATATAAAGGAGACACGACATAAAAAACACTGTGGTTATATGATAAGCTTGGACTTAGCTAAGTCACCCTTTGTGAAATCCATTTAATTATTGGACTTAGCAAAAACAAAAGGCTCAGATTTAAGTCTCTGACTTAGCCTTAGTCCAGGCTAAGTCAGAGACCCTTTGTGAAACTGAAAAAATTACAGGTTACGGGAATGAAACTCAGTCTGCACTGAGTGACCTCCCTTTGGGTTAGGCTTATAACAGTACCCCCCCCTGGGGCTCCTAGAAATTCTAAGGACTAGTTTCTGGTTATTCATACGCCTTGGCTTTCCTATAAATTGGGGGAGCCCACATTGGCGGGCTCAGTGTTTAACAAAAGATTGTGGAAGCCATTTTTACATGTTATGCACAACAATGGATTTACACTTGTCGATTTTATTCTGTTTTTAGTCTGTTTTGTTCTGTTTGTAAATATCAAACAAGCATTTGACATTCTGGAACTTTTAGTGTATGTTCGTTGTTTTAGAACATGGGTGGTGCCAAACATTGCAGTCAGTGCCAAACTTCGCATGAAGGCCCCGTGGGGAGGAAGTGTGTTATCAGCCAACAGCAGGAGGAGGTGCTGGGTGCCACATCAGGGGAACATCTGGATCAGGCGAGTACTTCCTTAGCTCCTGAACTCTGTATTAATGAAGAACAGGCCAGATTAGCTGTAACGCAAGTACACAGTCTCCAATCCCCTGAATCACCCAACACCAGTACAGGTGCTTCAATCAGTAATCAAAACCTTCTGCTCGCTGAATTACAAAAAATCAGCCAGAGATTTGGCAAACTTGAAGAACAGGCAGCCATAGATCGACAGGTACTGTCAGGTGTAGTGTCGCAATTAAAAAATCAAGCATCTACTAGTGGAAGTTCAAATGTTAATAGCAGTCAAGTACAGAAAGTTAACAGTGTTAAGTCCCCTAAACATAGCAAACAAGGAAGTTCTGGGTCAGTTAAAGGACAGGTAGAGTCTCAAAAGGAAGGTTACCACTCGGGGGTTTACTTAACCGAACAGCAGCAAGGTTTAGCTATGACAGGGGTGAAAAATAAACATTCTGCATCACATCTTAACAACATCACTTATATTCAACCAGTGTCTAGGAGTACTGTGCCATTTCAAGACAATGTATATGCTATGTCCAGTGTTGAAGGTACAGGTGGCCAACACAGTATGGGACGTATGGTGTCAAACAGCGACGCCCTGATGACGCATCAGAATCTGCCAGGTGCTGCATTTCCTCATAATTCACTTTCTTTTGCTTCTCAGCTTCAACAGGGACAAGTGCCAGCACAGGGAGTGAGACCAGAGGTTCAACAACAAAACCTGGGGACCCAGGAAGTCACTGTTAATCGTGTTAATTCAAGTATTAATGTTCCTATACACACGCATACTGTCACCACCCCTTGTGTATCTATTCCAGCAACACAGGTTAACAACAGCATTCCAGAAGGCCACATGAGGCAGGACAACAGCAGTACAACAGCGAGTGGAGCAAGTCAAGGCTACAGAGGAATGGCAACACAGGAGACAACGGACACTGTCATACCATCATTACAAGCTTTGAGGAACTCTGCTGACATTCATAGGAAGGTTAACGCACGGTATCAGGAACTGGAGGACAGCAGTCAAATTGAACAAGGTAGTTTGGAACTGTTGTTACAAACCCTACATAAGAAGGTTAAAAATGACAAACCCAAAGTTAAGTGGCCTCAAGATCTTGCTTTTGTAGGCACACTTAGGCGTAGACCTACTTATGAACAGCTCACCTTACCCCAATGGTTATTAGGTTTCTTAAGAATCAGACAAGAAGAACAAGACCCACAGATCAAGGAAAACATGATAGAGTACTTAACAGAGTTAGCACAGGATGCCTGTGACTACTCTTGGGATGCTGCAAAAGGGGCACATTCGATACTTCTTCATAGAATGGGTGATGGGGTGCTAAATTGGGCCAACTTGAAAGACATACAAAAGATCAGGAAAAGGTATGCCCAAACAACATCAGCCCAAAGTGGGCCTGACAAAAGCAAGTCGCTTAAGGTACTTCCTTGTATACAGTACAATAAAGGAATGTGTAACAGGCCCAGTAAACATGAGTGGAAAAACATGCTACTTAAACACATGTGTCAATACTGTTTCACTCAAAATAACAGGGTAGAAAGCCACACAAAGAAAGATTGCTGGAGGGCTAATAAAGACAATGCAAAAAACCCATAACAGCTGTCAAACACAAGACAATTTACACACGCATGTTTTTTAATTCCAAATTATCAAAATCAGAACAGAAAAAGGTCTGTAAAATTTCACGTTCGTCTCGGGTTTCGAACCGGCGCCCTCGACCTTCACAGAGTAGCAACAACAGCAATCTGACTAGGGTTATTAGTCGCGTGTTCACAAACAGAAATTGAGTTCAATTTGCAGCTAGCAAAGTAGGAACTTCGGAAATAAAGCAAAACAGGTGTGGCGAATTACACAAAGCATCTAGCAAGGTGGCTAATTATAGTGTATCAACCTATAATAGATTTGAAGTGTTAAATGAATTACCTGAAATCAATGCCAGTAGTACAGAACAAGGTGTAGGTGTTGATTACCATGCACTTACAAAGTGCAATGTTAACAAGACAAAATCATCGTGTAAACATGATGAAAGTAGCCAGGTACAAGACTCAGAGACTCTAACAGATACATTTGATAACACTGATACTGCAGCAGTTGTCAAAGAAGTTTTACGAGGTAAAGGTAGCAAAGCAATGAGGAAAGTCAATGTACAAGCTTTAAAGAACAAAAGCTCAGATCTGAAACTTTGCCTGAGTCAGCAAACAAATGCTTTTGGGTTTTTGCCGATCACAAATCTACAGAGATTACACAGGGGTCACAGTCTCAAACCCAACAAAGTACTGACATATACAGAATTTGACCCCATTAGAGTTCATGAGGAGGTCAAGAACACAGGGCTATACAACTTTCAAAAAGCCAAAGTACAGCTTCCATCCAGTATTAACTTTGAGTTATTTGAGAAATTATGTGAAGGCTATTGGGACTATCAGCTTCCCTATTTCATAAAATTCGGATTCCCTTTAGACTTCCCTCATGATAAGCAATCTAAATTACAGTCTGCAGACACTAATCACAATTCCGCAGTTAACTTTCCTTCACATGTAGATTGCTATCTAAAGACTGAAGCTGGTCATGCAGCCATATATGGCCCTTACAAAGACCCACCTTATGGCACCAACACCCAGGTTTCCCCATTCATGTCCAGGGACAAACCAGATAGTTCAAATAGACGAATAATAATAGATCTGAGTTGGCCTATGGGGGCTTCTATCAATAGCTTCACTGCTGCTAATCATTATCTAACAACAGTGTATAAGTTGCAGTATCCCACCATCGATAACATCACTGAGCATCTTAATAGCCTGGGGGAGGGCTCTCAACTGTTTAAAATTGATTTGTCAAGAGCATTTCGCCAGTTAAGAATTGATCCAAGAGATTATAACCTTTTGACCTTGAAATGGGGGGGCCAGTACTATTCTGACGTATATTGCCCGTTCGGGCACAGATCGGGCAGTATGGCCTGTACTAGATTGACAGATTTCTTCAGATACATAATGAGACAGCATGGTTTTACTATCTACAACTATATTGATGATCTGGTAGGGATTGGCCCACTTAGTACAGTTGACAGAGCTTACAAATTCCTCCTGGAATTGCTAGAGAACTTAAGATTTCCAATTAGTGGCTCGAAACTGGAACCTCCGAGTACTAGATGCACCTGTTTAGGTGTCATAGTAGATACTGAAAGTGCTACACTTTCTGTGCCTGAAGATAAGCTATCAGAGGTCATAAACAAATGCAGAAATGCTATGGACAAGGTTACCATCAGTAAGCAGCAATTGCAGTCGATAATAGGTTCACTCATGTTTGTGGCCAAATGTGTCAAACCAACCAGATATTTCGTTAATCGGTTATTAAGCGCCTTGAGAGAGGCTAACAACAAAACCATTAAAGTCAATGAAGATATGAAAAGGGATTTAAAATGGTTTATGACCTTTTTGCCACGTTTCAATGGTACAGCAACCTACAAACACCCAATAATCGAGCAATCACACACATTGGCCATAGATGCCTGTTTAACTGGGGTGGGCGGAGTATGGAAAAACAAAGTGTACACAGCTCCTATTCCCGATTGGTTACAGCAACACGGCAAAATGCATATCACCCATTTCGAGATGATAAACATCATAATTGCGATCAAACTATGGGGCAATGAATGGGTAGGTCAAAAAGTCATTCTATATACAGATAACGAGGTGGTGGTGACCATATGTAATCAAGGATATACCAGAGATAAGGTCCTGGCCACTATTGCCAGGAATATATGGCTCTACACAGCTGAGAAAGATATTTCCTTGCAAGTACTCCACCTTCCAGGCAAAGACAATGTAATAGCAGATTTGCTGTCCAGATGGGGTGGGGTTTCTGGACAAATAAGTAAATTACACCAGCTTGTAAACAACCCTCAATGGTGCATGGTTCATGAACACCAATTCAAACTTAACACTGACATCTAACGCAAAAAATATTTTCAACTGGTTCACACTGTAATTACAGATATGTCTACCAGAGTGGGTTTCCTAGGGGCTAGAGTCAACCAAAGATTGAAAGAAGCATACAGGCCTAAAACTTGGTCTGCATACAAGGCCATGCTGATCACCTACATGGCCTATTGTGAATTTATACACGTAGATTTTCAATCCCCAGATGTTGTAATTTGGTTAACTTTCATAGAATTCTTAGTCTACAATGGACTAAAAGCTTCCTCCATTAACAACTACATCTCAGCAGTTAAGTCAATGTTTAAATGGTTTAACCTCAAAACTCCAGTTTTCGATCACCCAAAAGTAAATTCCATGCTGAGAGCAGTTGAACTGTCAGTACATAGAACTCCACTTCAAAAAGGAATTTTTCACATTGATCTCTTCAAAAAATGGATTCAAGCCTGTCACATTTTTCCCTTATCTTCAGTCTTCAAAACCATTTATTTATTTGCCTTTTTCGGCTTTTTTAGGATTTCAAATCTGGCCCCGGCCTCAAAATTGATGTTTGATATAAAAATGCATCTATGTAGGGGTGATGTCATTGTACACGATGAATTTCTTATCATACTGGTGAAATGGTCGAAAACTCTACAAGTGGCCTCTAAAGGCACTTATGTGATAATACCGCAATTAAAAGGTTCTCAGATATGTCCAATGAAGGCCTTCAAGACCATGCTTCTTGAATTTCCAGCAACAGGCAATGCCCCTCTATTCTTGGGACCTTCAGGCCCCATAACTCAATCTCAAATTAGATCACATCTACAAAAAGTTCTGTCTTTGCTCAATCTGAATCCCAAACATTTTTCATTTCATACTTTTCGTAGATCTGGTGCCACACTAGCCTTTAATAACAATGTAGAACTTCAACACATCAAGAAGCATGGTACTTGGACCAGTGATGCGGTAAATGCATATATTGTGACTGATCCATTGACTTCTACTTCTGTGGCTACTTCCTTTCAACGACTACTCACATAAGTACTACTGATTTGGGTGCTTGGTGGTCTTTCTTTCAGTAATTGTCACAAGTTTAAGCGGTTTACTGCTTGTTGGCAAAAAGTGCCTCCATCTATTGTACAGTAAATTACGACAATGGGCTATTTTGTTTACATTCAGTTAACACATGGTTCCTCCACTGAACAGTCACAGTGGGGTGGTTGCTATTGTATATCAAATTTAGAGCTGGGTTTACAATCAGTTCACACATGGTTACTCCACTTACATAATTTACAGGGGGCTAGTACAGGAGTCCTCTAGTGTTAACACAAGTTTAAAACCATATAGGGCATTAAAAATGTGCATAATGGTTAAATGTGTGTTTGACAGCTTTCAGTAATATTTTATAGTAACTATTTTAGTATCGAGTTTGTATATTTGTATCTAATGGATAATTTATGTATGGCATTGTATATATGAAATATAAACAAGAGAGTGCAGTGAGAAGTTGTAATTTGCTGTTGAATATGCACTCCTATACAATTCTCATTATGTACTAATGCAATGTTATTTTGGTTAGTGTCTCATGGCTACATGGTTTTAAGAGTTATTTTAGTAGTAACTGGGCAAGTACTTTTACATGGTAGTCTAGTACACATGGTTATGTAGGTATAGTAGAGTAAATGTAACTTAACAATATTAACAATTAACAATGTTTTAATAAAATAAATAATTTTTCCGCATTGCGGTGTTGTCACTTTCATGGTCAGCTGATTGGACTACTCCTCTTTGGTCACCCCTTTAGACTGAGACCCCGGTATCTTTGATCAAGTGGTATGCTTTGTTTTCTTCTACTCTGTCAGCTACCTGTTGTAATGCCAATTGTACAATATGTGGGAAAACACTGGTGGAAAGGGATGTTGAGACCGAATGAAACATTGTTGCTATGTCTAGATGCAAGGTCTAACTTTATGTGTGTTTTTCTTATGTAAATATCTTAAGCACTCATTCTGCGCAAGCCTCCTCCATCTTTATATTTTCAGCTTATGAGGAAACGTTTTAACAGTTTGGCAATTTAAAAATGCTTGACTTTATCATATCAAATATATAAATATAGTAGGTAATCACGTAATTCCCACATTAATTATTCACATCCAATGAATTTGAGCAAACTGAAAGAATTGCAATTCAATTTATTAAATTGAACCATTTCAAAAAAGCATTTTTTTTGTTCATGTGATCTTGATCAGTGTTATTAGACCATAACTATCCCAATTTGACCCTGAAATAAATGTACACTTTATGTGCATTAAAGGTGTCTGCTTGAGACTTCCCATACCAATAATATCTATAATGGTTTTTACTTATCTTAATACCCCTGTTCCACTGACTTGACTTATCGTAAGAAATAGTCCATTGTCAACTGGGGGTGATCTCCTATAACAGGTCCTGTTGGGAAAAGGTAGATAAACTGACAAACTAGACAATCCACTTGATTTGTTTTGAGTGACAAGAAAAATCAATTGACCAAAAGGAATCTGTCTATTGACATGCTCCCAACTGTTATGATTCAAAAATGGTCGGTCATAAGACTAAACTTAATAGTCCTAGTGTAGGAATTCAGGGACTCCAAACAAGTAGTCTTCTCTTGAAACAAGGTAAGTTGGCTACATTTGATAGAAGAGTGTACAGATATTAGTGTTAACACCATTATGATAAGTCCTAACCATGTCATCACTGATAAGATTGTTCTTAGTTACCTGGACAAAATCAATCGCTTGCAAATGTTTCTAAACATTTTTTATATTATTACACCTTCCACCTTCTCAGTTGAAGAATAAGTTGTATAGGGAATAAGATTATGCTTACGTTGTCAGGGGTGATCAGGAGGTAAATTCGTGAGAGTGAACCAGGGGTATTACAGCTTTATGACACGAAAGCTCCTTTAATAGCATGGATTAACACACACACACAAACCAAGGATTTAGTATGCCCCAGTTCACTGCGGTCAGTTGTATATTGGATTGGAATCAGATACTGTGTTATTAATCTTCTTATCTGTGTGATTGTTTTGGCATTCTGAGAAAGTGGCAAAGGTGAAACTCAGCTCTTCCTTGATGTGTGTTTATGTTTAATTAAATAAGTAAAACAGGAGTTTACTGCCCTACATACATGAGAAACAGACCAATTTTTTACTGTCACAATACTGTGTGCTGTAAATGGTGACTTGCCTCTAATAACCCTTGTAGTCTCAGCTTCATCTAAGGCTAACACATGCGTGAAAACTTATTTTATTTTGTAAACAAAGGAATTAACATTTATAATACATATTCTTTAAATGATCATAAACTCCTTATTTGTTGTCTATTTTTAAATTTCTCCATTATATTCGGTGCAATGAGACAAAACCGTTTGATACCGAGAAACCTGAAATGTCTATTAAAATGTATGAACAACCTTGTTGCAGGGAGTGAATATGACAAAACAGTGCATGAAAATTATCGTATCCCCAACCCACATCCACAAGCCACACAAGGAAACAGTCCATCTATGGGCATATTCTTCCACTTTTAAGAGCAAGCTCTAGCGAGGCTCAGGCTTCTAGAAATCACTTCTTTTTTTTGTCTCCTGATTTTCATGAATTGTAGCCTAGCGTGATGAGTATCTGTCTGTTCACTAAAGTTAAGCAGCAATAGGCTACATTAGTAATGTGATGGGTGACCGCTTTGGTGCACTACTCGTGTCTCTGAAGGCTTTCCGCCCGTGCTAGTAGACTGAAACCCAATTTTGGCCTTGTTTTTGCCCAAGCTACCGTCGCAAGCTGCATATTGCACCCGTGTATATATGCATAGGTACACTTAATTGACATTGCAACACATCTCTCAATATAACCAGATACATATTATGAATTTTATCATGAGTAATACCCTATGAGTAATACCCCCCCCCCCCCCAAAAAAAAAAACAAAAAAAAAAAAAACATTAGAGACCATAGCACCAGGATGTTAATTTTTTGTCTATTCTTTATTATGGTTGATTGTTTTTTGTTTTGTTTTTTCATTCTACCGGTAAATATAGTGTTACTTAACTTATTACTCACTTAAATTTTCCCAGAACTTTATAAGACAACTCCCTTTAAATAAAGTTTCCCATTTGGTTGAAAAAAATACTATATAAAAAGAGAGTCTTTTGATATTAAAGTTACCCTGTTTTCTGGAATGTATAATTAACTTTTTTTTCAATATGCTCAGATTCAATTAATGTTCAACTCTAATAGCAACTCATTTATCTCTATTTCATAATTTTACTGTCAACCTGTTCAAATTATAATATCATTATGCATGTATCTAAAAATGAATTAATTTTAAATGTGTTACATTGACTTTTGCACAATTAATGGAAATTGTATCCAAATATAGTTATAAAATTAAAACATTTGCAGTTCGCCACAATATTTTAAGTTTTTACCGATAGTATCAACTCTGAACCTTTAGTAGCGACAGGAATCATACACTGCTATTGATTGCAAGGCCTAAAGGCCTAGATGTTGAATGGTTTGAAAATCTCACAAAAAATCACAACTTTAATAACACTGTCACAAAATGTAAACTAGAATGCACTCATAGAGCGCAAACCTCTGCCGTGGGTGTGTTTCCAAAAGTTTGTGTTTTTCGTATCCAAAATATAATTTTATTTCTATCCAAAATCTTTCTTGAAGTCAAATCTTTCCCTGCCCACATAATAAATCTGCTCATTTATTTTGGAGTAATGTCAACCGGAAACCTAAAATCCTTGAAAATACATGTAAAATTGAACCTTTAAACAGTAGGCATTTTTTTTGTATCCAGAATATGATCCTTATCTTTCCCAAAACTTTATCACTTCTTCCTTTGGCCAGATCTTACCGACATAAAAAGTTTCATGAATATCCGCCTATTACTTTTGGAGAAATCCAGAATACAGGCAAACAGACAAATGGACACTATCAAAACATAACATCCTGACGAAATGAAACAATATGTTTCTGCCAGTGGTCATGTTCACATACTGCTTGTAAAGTTCACACACTGTTGCCAGTGCTAGATCACTTCGCAAAAATTGCAAGCTTGATGGTTGTATTCAGAAGTGTTTTCAATTTATCTCCCAGTATCAAGATTGAATCCTAATATTAAACATTGGATCTTGTGCTTGCGTTTGAGCTTAGCTTGTGATTAGTTTTTAACAATTTAGTAGTTTTTTTAAAGCTAACTTCCCCATCAATTCTACACAGAGAAACTGATAAAAGATTGCACCTACCTTGATCAGTCAGCGCCCCCTGCATAAAACTTCCAAAGACTAAAGAAAGTATCACAAGATGTGCCATGGTTATATGGCCGTTCAAGTTGGAAAAAAATCTTCAAAACATTTAAATTCAGTGATTTCAACACTATTTGAAAGAATTAAATCATCACTTCAACGTCAATTGTATAATATTTAGATCAAACACAAATTCAAATAAGTCACAAAAATGTGTGGATAAAAAAGGGTTAATTGTGCCCAATATTGAGTAAGCACAGCTATTAAATCACCGGAGTAAAATATACTCTCAAACACATATGCTTGTCTTTACACTTGCTTTCCCTGTTTTAATAAGAAAGGATTTGATCACATCTCTCCTCATTAACAGGCCGGTGGGGACAGGTTAATTCTCTTGTTATACCAATCTGCGGGATATATTGACCAATAGAAAGGAAGCTATTGTCTGCCATTGCCTTCCACCAACCATTTTACGCCCTACCTTTGACAAAGAAAAACTAGTTTTTCAAGACACAATGATACACAAAAAAAGACTGGTAACAAGCACAACTGCGATAATGATGTGCATTTTACCTATCTTCATAAATACCATGAATTGCAAAGACCTTGTAAAATATACAGGGAGTCAAACCAATCATGGTGAAAAACAAACATCTCGGAGGCTAAATGAGGTTCTAATGATATTTGAAGTTTAGTCCTTTTAACGCCCTTACAATTTAGTTGTGCAAGTCAAACAATGGCAGTTCACGATGTGAGAAACCTTTCCCCAGCAGCAACTGACATATTCATTTTGTGACTGTGCCCTGACCCTGTTTAGACAATAGGTAATGTCATGTTGCAGATTTAAATGTACAACTGTGGTTACAACTGTTAACAAGGTACAGGACAGACAGTGAATGTGTGTTATGGGGCTTTCACATTTCTCAGAATTTTATATTTAGAACATGATGTCTAGTTGAGCATGGCACAATAAATGTAAAAAGCAAGTCACTCCGGGGGCTGCATATTCATAAATGTATATTCATATGTCATAAGATAAGACAAATCAATACAAACCTAGTCTATTGGGAGTCTTTGTTTGACAGAGTGAAAAAAAAATGAAATTTACACCATAGGGTTTATTTTACTTTTATTATCCACCAGTTTGCTTCAAGATGGGAAGGTGGCCCACAGGTGCAACCTTAATCAGTGGCGTGGAAATCCTTTCTTGTAGTTCACTCCGGCCCTCATTAGTTGACCTTTGATCTGGGGTCATCAATTTCATTCATAAAAAAGTTGTATGGGAAACATCCCATTTTTACTTCAACTTTTACAAAATTGTTATTACTCGATTTTACTAATTGCTAACTTGATGACTTCCACACAGAAGTCACTAAGCTAGCTGACTTCTGTTATGTAGAGCATGCTGTGCCAGAGAACAGTTCAAGCCACATAAATAGACCAGGACCTGTATTCACAAAGATTCTTAGAATTTTCTTTGCTAAGAATTTCTTAATCTTAGAATAAAAACCTATTCACAAAACAATTCTTAGCTAAGAAGTAAAAAGAAATGTGTCCACAGGTTAGACTAAGTGTAATTCAAAGAAAAACTAGAGGATCGCTCGCAAAAAAAAAAGATCATGTTTTTGCATAGCAAAAACAAAGCGTCCCGAAAAGGATATAAAGGTGAGTGCTAAGTATTAAGAAAATGCTTCGTTTCTAGCCTTATACTGTTGTGGCAACCAAAGTCAGCGCAGTCTGCTCTATCTAGCATGGTTTTCAAGATATAAGCATTTTTGTGTTTTGCAAAAAATTCGAAAATTCAAAATGTCCTCTATATTTGGCGAGACAAAAATATTTTGTTGAGTTCGCTCCATCTAGCACGGTTTTCGAGATATAAGCATTTTTGTGTTTTGCAAAAACTTTGAAAATTGAAAAAGGTGAATGTTATGATTGACATGGGTTAGCAGTGTTTTTTGGACCAGGGTAAATAAAGCTTATTTTTACTAGTATTATGAAGAGTTAAGCTATTCATTTTTGATATGTGCTAAAATAAAGTGTCAGGATATCAATGGAGTCTGTAAAATGGATATGGATGGATAATTAAAGTCACAAAATGCATTTAAAAATATGACATTTCTTTTTTTTTGTTGAACACTAAAATGGCTCTGTGTGAACACATTGTGTAAATAGACCCATATTTGGAAGATTTCTGGTGACTGCAGGACCCTCTTAATTGGATTAATATTGTAAAGACACCTCTTTCTTCCATACCAAAAGGATATTGCATGAATATTCTGTGTAAATTACCCCCCAATATTGGAAAACTTTTTGGTGGCATTGCAAGCACTTTTAACTTGATTTATATTGACAAAGAAGGACCTCAGTGGCTTTGTTGACTTCTATGGATGACATTATACTGGTTACTAAGAGCTTGAAGTAGACACTGTGAAAATACTTTTATGGCAAGGTTACTAAGTACTGTTTTTTAACATAGACATTGTGAATATAAATTGCAAAAAAGAAAACAGTTGATATTTAAATGATCTATCCAAACACTTTCCTGGATTGAGAATTTGTTACACTGGACAGAAATAAAAAAAAACAAAACATTGGCAATATTTTGGATAATTTCAACAGTAAAAATTACAATGTCAACGACTGGAAAGGGTGCAAGTGGAGGATCAAAGACTGGCAGAGGTGGAAGCACTATTGGAGCCCCTAAAGCATTGAAAAGGGATTACCAACTTGTTTCGCCAACTACACCTGAAGGCCAGGTCACACTTTGTAATATACGGGCATTATTAAAGGAAGCAATTGAACCACTGGCAGATGACTTAGAACAGGTAAAGCAAAAACTTGATGCAATCACTGTTGTAAATGCCAGGGTAGACACATTGGAGCTTAAGGTGGACAATCTTGAAACCAGACTGTTGCAATCTGAAACTAAATGTAGTGAACTACAGAAAGAGGTTGTTAAATTGGAAATGTATTCCAGAAAGAATAATTTGAAGTTCCTAAATATTAAAGATCCACACTCTGCTTCCAATGAAAATTGTGAGGAAAAGATTTTGGATTTGTGTGCATACCATAATGTAGAATTAGATGCAAGGGATATAGAAACAGCCCATAGGCTCGGCAGAAGTACAAAAATTGATCGACCTATCATGGTAAAATTCAGTAATTTTAAAAGCAAGCAAAAAATTCTGAGAGCTAGGAAAACATTCCAAACACAGAATATTAAAGTGGCAGAAGACTTCCCAACTGCAATTCAGCAGCGACGACGCATATTCTCACCAATACTCCAGGAAATTTTCAGATCTGGTGGTAAATACAGGGGAAAACTTGTACAGGACAAATTACTCCTGAATGATAGATTCTTTGCTGTTGAAGACCTTAACAACTTACCAGAAGATTTAAAACTTGATAAAATTAGCACAAAAACTCGAGGAGATATGGTAGTCTTCTTTTCCAAAAACTCTAAATTCTCTAATCACTACCCCTGCAACTTCAGTAAAGATGGTATAACATTTAAGTCTGTGGAGCAGTACCTGATGTTTAGCAAGGCAAAGTGCTTTAAAGATGACACTACAGCAGATCTTATACTGAAAACTGATGATCCGGTGCAGGCCAAGTTGTTGGGAAAAAGAATAAGTAATTTTCAAATGGAAACTTGGAGCGACATTCGAAACACATATATGGAGAAAGGACTAAGTGCCAAGTTCAGTCAAAATCCAGAACTCAGGCAAGCTCTAGAAGATACAGGTTCAAAAACACTTGTGGAAGCAAACCCCAAAGATACGTATTGGGGAGCTGGTTTGTCTTTGGAGTGTGAGGAAGTGTGGGAGCCGCACAACTGGAAAGGCAAGAACATGCTGGGGAAACTATTGGTAGAGCTTAGACAAACTTTTTAGTTAATAACAGTATAGCAAGAAAACAGTTTTGGAAGAAAATAATATTTCAAAAAAAAAAAACCCAGTAAAAATCCAATATAAAATAAAGCTAAAATATACTGATAACTATACAAAAAAGTATATAAAAGGTAACACATGTTTGATAATTTAAAATGATATAAAAGTTTTAGCAAATATGTCGAATGACTAGATAATTTAAAAAATAAATTAGCATTTGTGTGAAAGTTTTAAAAGCTGTTTGACAACAAAGTTGTTTTTTCAATAGCCTTATTCACATTGGTCAACTCTGTGCTTTATGAAGTTCGCAAAGTTGTTTTTTTTAATAGCCTTATTCACATTGGTCAACTCTGTGCTTTATGAAGTTTGCAGTGTGTAAATGTTAAATTGTACAAATCTTATTTCTACATCGGAAACATTATAGTGTTATAGGTTGCATTACCTTAAAGAAATGTGTGATTACAGGTTAAGGTTGTATAAAGTGTGCAGAATAATGTATAGCTAACTGCTATAATATTTTAAAGTAAAATATAAAAATTGTTATTTGTTTACTATGATTTACCTTGGGTTAATTTTGTGCAAATTCATTTACCCAACTTAACTGTAGAAAAATTTTGTGCAACTTCACTATTTCAGATTGTTAAATTAATAAAACAATAAATAGGTAAAACCAGAATAATGGTACTGTTGAGGAAGCTATGCATAGTTCAGTATATAATAAAATCAAAACAAAATGTATAATACCCGATATTCCGGTTTGGTCCAGTCATGAAACTCATAAGGAAGATACAGTTTTTTCTTTTTTTTGCAACTACTGCATTTGTTACCAGAATTAATAACACTTTCCATGTATGTGGAGATTTTTAGCTGATTTTGACAGACAATTTAACATAGATGTGAAGCAAAAGTCATTGTAAGGCAAAAAGACTGAAAGTTGCTAAGTGATCATTATTTTTTACATAAATGAAATCACGTATATCCATTTCTTCAAAGTCAGTTTTTGGTAATGAATACTTGTCAAATACCTATTTTATTTTATTTGTTTGTCCAATAAGACGATATGAAAGCATATTTAATTGTTATAAATACTATGTGGTTAGTAAAGCACTTTATTCGAGAAACAAAATTGTCTTGGTAACTTTAGCTGCTAGATATTAGACATACATATGTTATTAAAGAAAAGTCTCTGGCTCAACTCTGTGATTCATGAAGTTAGTAATTTGTCTTTAGAGTGACAATCAGATAATTTTGTATAAAAATAGAAATTTTCATTGGCAACAAACTACTCCTACTTCGTTTTTACTATAATAAAAAGTAAACGTTACTACACTCTGACTACTACTACACAACTTAGTATGAAAGCTATTCTGGAAGTTCAGTTTTAGGTAATTGGGATAGATTTGGGACAAAATGAAAACAAATGATAAGTTGGTATAATGGAAACCAACTTAAAATTATTCCCTGATCAATTGGTACTGTATTTGTTCGAAAATAAATTACAGTAGTTACTTATCATTAATATCACTCATATGTGTATGTCTAATATCAAATAGGGTATAAATATTGAAATTAAATAATATAGGAAAAAAAAAATTTCTATTTCTGAAACTGAACTTGGTTATTTGGAATAGAAGTCTAGTTTTGTAAAATAATTTTTTTAAAGGTGTATGATATTACTGCCATGACGTTTAAAATAAATGACTGTAAAAATGATTAATCTTTTAGCTCTGAAAGTATAGCTAAGACTGTAAAGTAAGGATAGTGAAAAAGGAATATGATGGACAAGCTTTGTTTTCCTGACCACTATGACTGTTATGTCAATCAAATTGTTTTTTAAATTTGTCCACTATTTTTTTAGTTTAAGTTTGTTAATCAAATACCCATCCCTAATTCAGAATTACATCTCTTGGGCTAAATTTTGTTTAATTTTGTTAAATGAAACTTACATACGTTATGTAATATTGTATTGTGTTTTTGAATGTTGTCATAATTTTGTGCTTTTATACCTTTACTTCATAACATTACGCTACTACTTTGACCTCTTCTACTTTAGATCAATGCCAATGTTTACTCTTAGACATATTTTTCTTGCTTTCTATTGCCTGCAGAGACTTCCAATACAAGTTTGTAATGCATTCTTTAAGTAGTATAAAGGTGTTGTCTGCAAATTGTCAGGGGCTACGTAGTATTGATAAAAGAATTGATGTCCTTAGTTTTCTAAAGGAAACAAAGGCTTCAATTGTGTGTCTGCAGGATACACACTTGACAAACAAAGATTTAAACTCAGTAAAAAGAATTTGGCATGAATGTTACCTCCATGGGACCAAAACGAACTCTCGTGGTGTAGCCATACTCCTTAATAACAATTTTGAGTATCATGTACATGAAATAAATAAAGACCTGGAGGGCAACTATATACAATTAATTTTGACTTGTGGATCAATAAAGATAAATTTTATCAACTTATATGCTCCAAATTCGGATGATCCAAACTTCTTTAGTGAAATTGATAAATTAACCACATATGAAAAAGCAGATTATGTTGTTATGTGCGGGGATTTTAACCTTGTATTGAACCCATCTAAGGACTCCCAAAATTATGTCAATATCAACAATCCAAAGTCTAGGTCCAAAGTGATTACTATGCTTAATGAGAGAGATTTAGTTGACATATATAGAGTACATAATCCAGATGTGATGCGATTCACATGGAGAAGAAGAAATCCGATTAAGCAGGCAAGGCTTGATTATTTCATGATATCATCTTCTATGACTGATATCATAAACAGCACCTCCATTATGCCAAGTTACAGGTCAGACCACTCAATCATTGAAATGAACATTAACCTTAGTGAATTTAAACATGGAAAGGGCTACTGGAAATTTAACAATAGCTTACTTAAAAATAAAAACTATTTGGATTTGATTAATAAAGTTATTGAAGAAGAAAAAGTAAAATATGCTTTACCTGTCTACAATATGAACTACGTAACTAGTAGCAATGACACTATTGAATTTACTATTCCTTCGGATCTTTTTTTAGAGACACTATTTTTGAGAATAAGGGGTGAAAGTATCAAATTTGCAAGTCACCTCAAGAAAAACAATTATTTACAAGAAAAACAGCTACTAAAGGATATATCTGTCTTGGAACAGAATTTGGGCTGTGAAACTAATGTTAACTTATTGGAAGAAAAGAAGTCTGTTCTTGAAAATATTCGCAAACAAAGGATCAATGGATTTATAACAAGGTCAAGAATACAATGGCTTAGCGAAGGTGAAAAACCAAGTTCCCTTTTTTTGTCAGCTTGAAAATAAAAATTACACTGAAAAAATGATACGGAAATTACATTTATCTGATGGCTCAGAAATAAAAGATCAAAAGAAAATACTATTAGAAGTACAAAAGTTCTATTCTCAACTTTTTAAAGCGAAGGACAAAGATGTATATGACACAAGGTCATTTGAGTATATTAATTTCCAAAGTTTAAAAAAGATTTCAAACCCAAATTTGGGGAATCCTATAACAGTGGAAGAACTAGGTAATGTTTTGAAAAAATTTAAAAATAATAAATCACCAGGAATTGATGGAATCTCATCAGAGTTCTTGAAAGTTTTTTGGAAAAAATTAAAGGTTTTAGTGGCAAATGCAATCAATATGTGTTACTCAAAAGGAGAGCTTTCAATTTCCTTAAGGAAAAGTGTGATAACTTGCTTGCCAAAAGAAAATAAAGATAGGAAATTAATAAAAAACTGGCGTCCAATATCACTTTTATGTGTAATTTATAAGCTGGCTTCAGCAGCAATATCTGAAAGGCTAAAGCCTCTTTTAGATATTCTGATCTCTCAAAGTCAGTCCGGTTTTATACAAGGAAGACGGATCGGTGAAAGTACTAGATTAATGTATGATCTTATGTATTACACAGAAGAAAAACGAATACCAGGATTGTTGATGTTGATAGATTTTGAGAAAGCTTTTGATTCTGTCTCTTGGAAATTTCTATATAAAGTGTTGGAAAGTTTTGGCTTTGATGAAAAATTCATCAAATGGATAAAATTGTTTAATAATAATATAAATGCACACATATTACAGTGTGGATTCTTATCCAGTGCAATTCCAATTGAGAGAGGATGTAGACAGGGAGACCCCATTGCTCCATATCTGTTCTTACTTGTTGCTGAAATTTTGAGTTTATTAATTGAAAAAAATCCAGACATAAAGGGCATACAGGTTGGTAAACAAATGATTAAAGTCACTCAGTTTGCAGACGACACCACATTATTGCTTGATGGTAGTAGTTCTTCTCTGCAGGCTACTCTGAATGTACTGGAAATTTTTGGTTCTTTATCTGGTCTTAAAGTAAATTCAGAAAAGACGAAGCTTGTCTGGATAGGCAGCAAAAAACACTCTAAGGAAAAACTTTATAGCACAGCCAAACTTCAATGGATAGATTCTGAGTTCAGTATTCTTGGTATAGATTTTTCAACTGAATTACTTGATATTCCTAGAATAAACTATAACAAAGGTTTAGCCAAGGCCAATAAAATTATAAATTCTTGGAATTACAGACACTTGACACCCATAGGAAAGATTACAGTTATCAAAACTTTGATATTATCAAACTTTACACACCTATTTATGAGTATTCCAACTTCAAACATAGTCATGCGTGATATAGAAACAATGTTGTATAAATTTTTATGGGCAGGTAAACCCGATAGGGTATCTAGGAAGGATATATGTAAGACAAATTTAAAAGGTGGTATGAAGATGATAAATGTGTGCAATTTTGAAAAAAGTTTGAAGCTTAGCTGGCTAAAACGCCTTGGCACTGATTCTTCAAAAGCTTGGTACAAAGTTTTAGAGACTACAGTTAGAGATGTGAATAAATTGTATGTATTAGGGACAAAATGGCCAAAAACTGTAGCCTCTAAACTTAATCCCTTTTGGAACACAGTTTTTAAATACTCAGATGAACTGAATGATATACGAAAAATTGAAAAAAATCAGGATATTGTAAATCAGTGCATTTGGTACAATAGTAAAATAGGCACAAAAAATATATTTTACCCAGATTGGTTTAAAAGGGGCCTTTACTTTGTAGGAGATGTTTTGAATGAAAAAGGCAATATGTTACAGCTACAAGAGATAAATAGGAAATATAATATGAGGGTTAACTTTTTGAACTATTTTACAATCAGAACGACTTTAAGAAAATTCATATTGCAGTTTATAAATGGAGATGAATTTTTGGCAGATACACCAAACATTCCTTTCCATATGCATATCTATATAAAGCCCTTAAAGGGGGGAAGATACTTGTATCATATTCTCAATGACTGTACAGGGGATCCCTCAGATTGCGAACAAAAATGGTGCCAAAAATTAAATCAAGACCATGACATAAATTTTTGGAAACAGATTTATAAAATCAACTTTTTCACAATCTACGATAACAGTGTCATATGGTTCCAATATAGAATCATCCGAAGGATTCTTGGTACACAAGAATTTTTGCATAAAATTAAACAATCTGACTCGGATATTTGTCGACTATGTGGCCAATATTGTGAAACAATTACACATTTATTTGTAGTCTGTAACAAAGTAAATAGCCTCTGGAAGAATCTACAGACCTGGATTGAAACAAAAACTGGTTCAGCATTTAACTTTAGCGACACAGATAAAATTTTGGGCTGTGCTTTCATTGAGCATTCTTTTTGGCCTGTAAATTTTATTTTACTCATAACAAGATTCTATATCTTTAAGTGTGCAAAAGACAATAAAACTTTGAGCCTATCACAATTGCAAAAGTTAATTAAAACAAAGTATACTGAACAAGAAATGCTGTCTAATATTAATAATGGTATTAACACTTTTGATAGGAGATGGTCATTGTGGAGTGATATTTTTGCTGAAATTTAGATTAATGTATTGATAGTTAAGCACAAAATCTACAAAGATGCTTACTCATTTAGTTGACACTGTTACATAACATGTTACTTTATCATTATATTGTAAAACAACCATGTTTATGTATATGCTTCGAAAAAAATAAAGGGATGGGAAAAAAAAAAAAAAAAAAAAAAACTTTGAAAATTCAAAATGGCCACCATTTTTGGGGAGACAAAAATTTTTGACAAGACCACTGCCGCGGTGTGTATCTCCCGCCGAGCATTAAAGGAGAAGAAATAGCTTTTCAGAGATATTCACAATTTTTCATTTTCGTGTGTGAAAGCTCTTCCAAAAGTAGGTGAATGAGTTATTTCAGAAAAATTGGCTATCTGCAATACCATTAAGAGATAATTCACATTTACTCCTTTTGAGTAGGTGAGTAATTACCTACGGGTCTGGAACTTCACCAAGTGAAAGTTCTCCCAAAAGTAGATGAATGAGTTATTTGATAAAAATTGGGTATCCGCAATACTTTTAGAGATAATTCGCATTTACTCATTTTGAGTAGGTGAGTAATTAGCTATGGGTCTGAAACTTCACCATGTGAAAGCTCTCCCACAAGTAGATGAATGAGTATTTGATAAAAATTGGGTGTCCGCAATACTTTTACAGATAATTAGCATTTACTCATTTTTAGTAGGTGAGTAATTAGCTATGGGTCTGAAATTTCACCATGTGAAAGCTCTGTCACAAGTAGATGAATGAGTTATTTGATAAAAATTGGGTATCTGCAGTACTTTTAGAGATAATTCGCATTTACTCATTTTGAGTAGGTGAGTAATTAGCTATGGGTCTGAAATTTCACCATGTGAAAGCTCTGTCACAAATAGATGAATGAGTTATTTGATAAAAATTGGGTATCCGCAATACTTTTACAGATAATTAGCATTTACTCATTTTGAGTAGGTGAATAATTAGCTATGGGTCTAAAACTTCACGGAGTGAAAGCTCTCCCAAAAGTAGGTGAATGAGTTATTTGAGAAAAATTGGCTATCTGCAATACTTTTAGAGATAATTCGCATTTACTCATTTTGAGTAGGTGAGTAATTAGCTATGGGTCTGAAACTTCACCATGTGAAAGCTCTTCCAAAAGTAGGTGAATGAGTTATTTGAGAAAAATTGGCTATCTGCAATACTTTTAGAGATAATTCGCATTTACTCATTTTGAGTAGGTGAGTAATTAGCCATGGGTCTGAAACTTCACCATGTGAAAGCTCTTCCAAAAGTAGGTGAATGAGTTATTTGAGAAAAATTGGCTATCTGCAATACTTTTAAGAGATAATTCGCATTTACTCATTTTGAGTAGGTGAGTAATTATCTACGGGTCTGAAACTTCACCATGTGAAAGCTCTCCCAAAAGTACGTGAATGAGTTATTTGATAAAAATTGGGTATCCGCAATAGTTTTTGAGATAATTAGCATTTACTCATTTTGAGTAGGTGAATAATTAGCTACGGGTCTGAAACTTCACCGAGTGAAAGCTCTTTGGGATAGCTGCTCTGCAGAGATACCCTGAAGATAAAAAATTTCGTCGAAATCATTCTATGTAGCGCGGTTTTCGAGATATAAGCATTTTTATGTTTTGCAATTTTTGCGAAAAATTCGAAAATTCAAAATGGCCGCCATTTTTGGCAAGAGAAAATTTTTTTTTAAATTGGCATGGCTACTCTGCAGAGATACCCTGTGGGTAAAAAAATTTGTCGAAAGCGCTCTATCTAGCACGGTTTTCGAGATATAAGCATTTTTATGTTTTGCAATTTTTGCGAAAAATTCGAAAATTTAAAATGGCCGCCATTTTTGGCGAGACAAAAGTTTTTTGAAAATTGGGATAACTACTCTTCAGATTTACCCTGTGGGTCAAAAATTTCGTCGAAATCGCTCTATCTAGCACGGTTTTCGAGATATAAGCATTTTTGTGTTTTCCTTATTTGGAAAATTCATAATGATTATCATAAGTGGTGTCTGGACATCACGGGTGTCAGTCCCCCACCCTGGGTGAAGTGTGTTACCCCCTTCAGGGTTTTTTTCCAAATCAGGTTGGTCTGGGTAAGTGTAGTGTCACCCTAAGAGGTGGCCTCTAATTATGGGCTCCATTATTGGAGGGAAGTGGTTCCCAAGGTTGTGACCTGGGGTCAACTTATCTCATTGGTTAGGGCAAAGAATGTGGGGCTTGGGTTTATGACCAAAGATCAGTTTAAAAAGTGCAGGGCACTAAGACAGTTGGAAAATTTGACTGAGTTGGCTGAGTACAAAGGGACGGTCAACCCTAGTTTATTCAGTCTTGTGCAGTGCATTAGCCAAATTAAACCTGATATTGTCGAGTACAGATCCTCAGGGCGTTGTGCCTTGTATTTTGCAGTGTTATCACAAAATATATAAACATGGGAAAGCATAAAGCATATTGTTGGGCTTGCCAGGACAGACATTTTCCGCCCACAGGGAAAAAATGCCAAAATTTGGGACAATTGAATAGTAGTGAAGAACAGACACCAAAGACCAAGAAAAGTACAAAGACCAGAAGTAGAGGTAGTCGGGACTCTCAGTCGAATGATAAAGTATCTGCTAGTGTTTCGGCACTACATATGGCCACCTCAGTCACCCAGGAGATGGACTCACATGTTAAGAGGGTCTCGAACCCCGGTCATTCAGACCAGAGTGACTCTGTGGAGGAGGCGGATTCGACTGGTGAGATGGCAGAGAGTGTGCAGAGCAGAATCCTGACAGAGCTGCAGAAGATGAACGCACGCCTGGACATGGTAGAACATCAAGTGGCTGGGACATCTGGGAGCAGCAACCATGGAAGCTAAGTTAAGTAAAAGGGTTAAAAGCAGAATATGTCAAAAAAGTGTAAAAAGTAGAACTGTGTCAAGTGAATCAAGTGACTCATTGTCTGATGAAGACGAAATTCCAAGCTTATCAGAGTTAAGGGTGTCAAAGAAAATTCAAAAACAGGTTGATCAAAAAATTGCTCAGCTTGGCAAAAGTCAAATACAAGGTAATGAACAGAATGAAAAACTTAAGTCCCAACGTGGGGGTCCGGTTGATGTGGTCGTCCGCCATACGGTCTCCTGGCCTCATGAGCACATTCTTGGGGGTCCCACCAGGCAAAGGGTAACCTATGACAATTTGTCTCTCACTCAGTTTGTACAGGGATTTGTAAAAAACGTTTTGGAGGAGCCCAGTCAAAAATCTAGAGAAAAAATGTTACATTACCTGGGAGACCTTATGGAGGACGCCACTGATTTTTCGTGGGCCAATGCAAAAGCAGCACACGCAGTCTTGCTATGCGAGATGGAGAGGGGGGTACTTACATGGGCCGACACATCTCGCATAGAACGCATTCGCAGGGTTCATGCCCAAAAGCATAACATATCCAAACCAAATTGGGGCAAAAATCAAGAAAATAAGAGACCATGGTTCTGTAAACAGTATCAAACGGGTGCTTGTAATTTTTACAAGGATCATGAAGTGTCAGGAAGGTTACATAGACATATATGTGCATTCTGTCTATCACAGGGGCGTCAATTGACACATTCTGAAAAAGATTGTCACTTTGCAAAACGAAATGGTCCAAAAAACGACCAAGGGGCTGCTCAGCAGTAACAAAGTTGGGCAGAAAAAGTGATAATATATTATCGGTCACACGTCAGGTAGATAGTGTTTTTACTGACAACAGTGATAGTAGTGTTGTTGGAAAATGTGGTTTTAGCTCAAATGTAGTTACCAGTGAAATGAATACTCTGAATACTGATAAACAACATGGGGTTTTCTCCAGAGTTTTTTACAATTCTATGCTTAGAAAACAAGATGTACAGTCATTACTGGCAAGGGGCAGCAAAAAGAAGTATTTCACAGGTAGGTTGTCTATAAGGGGGAACCTAAATGATACACGTAGCCAAAAGTGTGACAACACTATCAGTATTCAGGGTATGTGTGACTCCCCCTTAAGTGCCACATATCAAAAACCAGAAAACAGTAACAACAGCCAACATGGCATTCAAAAAAGTGCAAACCATCGTCATGTGCAAGGTGTGAAAAGTACAATGACCAGTGGTCAACAAAAAGTCGCACCTTTGGGGGGCCACAATAGGTGTGATAATGAAGTGAGGCCCAAGACAATGGCTGTTGGGGGATTGTTTTCATCACCTAGTGTCAACACTAATGAAGTTAAAAGTGTGAAGGGCTGCTTGACCAGTGGTCAAGAGAAAGTCGCACCTCTGGGGTGGAACAATAAAGTCATTGCCTCAGACAATACAAACATTGCAAAACAGGGTTCTTGTTTTACACCAGAGAATGGTAATGGAAAACAATGTCAATTGACATCAGAGGTCACACATAAATGCGTGGCTATACAAAGTCCTAGTATTACTCCCTGTAGCAAAAACAACAAACACAAAGGGGCTGGTAAAACAAAGGATCTCGCTTTACTTTATGATATAAATGGTCTTGATGATGACAAATTTACAAGCATTGTGGGAAATGTCCTTGGACATCAACAGGCCTTCAAGGTAGACAATGATTATGGCCCATATTTTAGTTTGTGGCGTCAACAAAGTCGTTTTGACTTTGGTTTTATACCTCTGTCCAGTTTTATATTGGCAAATCGTACAGATCAAGCTCAACCTATGCAATGCCCAATAAAAATTCACAACTTGGTGAAACAAAGTGGTGTTTACAATTTTTTGGGGTGTAGGATTCCAATTCAAACCCAATTGAATGTTGATGAATGGTCATGGCAACTATGTGGTTATTGGGATACTCAGTTGATAGATTTGATAACTTATGGCTTCCCCTTGGACTTCAACAGAAAGTCCCCCTTAAAATGGGAGGATAGAAATCATAAGTCAGCATTAGATCATCCCATAGATGTAGATGCATATTTGCGTGAAGAAATAAAACATGGAGCCATCATGGGCCCATACTCAGTACACCCTATAGATGAAAGTCACTTTTCACCATTTATGACCAGGGAGAAGGCTAATGCTAGTCATAGGCGGGTTATTATTGATCTTTCCTGGCCAAAAGATGCTTCTGTGAATTTAGGTGTGGACAAAAATTCATATTTGGCGACTGACTTCCTTCTTAATCTCCCAACGGTTGATCATATCACAAGTGAACTAAAAAACATAGGCAGGGGAGCTCACCTCTTTAAGGTCGACGTCAGCCGTGCTTTCCGTCACGTCAAGTTAGACCCGTCAGATTATGACGTATTGGGCCTAAAATGGAAGGATTTGACCTACTTTGATACATGTCTCCCATTCGGGAGCAGGCACGGGACGCAGATCTTCCAACGCCTAAGTGACGCTATACGTCATATGATGCGCCATCTGGGGTTTGACGTCATCAACTACGTAGATGATTTTGTTGGGGTTGGGACGCCGTGCATCGCACGTCGTTCGTATGACGCCCTGATAGAACTACTTCAAAAATTAGGCCTAGAGGTCAGCAGTAAAAAATTAGTCCCTCCAAGTACCAAAGCAACATGCTTAGGCATAGAAATTAACTCAGAGGAGTGTACAGTAGCCATTCCACCTGACAAGTTACGTCAGATCTGTGACATGGTCGACGCATGGCGTCATGCAAAATTTTGTTCTAAAAACCAGTTACAATCCCTCCTAGGAAATTTGCTCTATGTCCAAAAATGTGTAAAACCAGCCAGGATTTTCCTGAATAGGATGTTGGAACTTCTCAGACAAAATTATGACAAAACTTCCATCACCCTCACTCAAAATTTCAGAAGGGATTTACGTTGGTTCCACAGATTTTTAGCTACATACAATGGTGTCTCATACTTTGACCACAAGAAAGCTGATGAAATACTGGAGTTGGATGCCTGTCTCACTGGCATTGGTGGCAGGTGGGGTAACAAAGTATATCATCTCCCCATAGCAAATCAATTCAAAAATCTGGCCATTACACAGTTGGAGATGGTCAACATATTAGTAGCTGTTAAGCTCTTTGCCAGGGACTGGCAAAATAGAAAGATATGTGTAAAATGTGACAATTTGGCTGTAGTTCAAGTCCTATCAAAAGGTAAAACCAAAGACCCTTTCTTGGGCGCATGCGCAAGAAATATCTGGCTGATAGCTGCAACATATGACATAGATCTTTCCTATGTGCACATTCAAGGCAAATTAAATTGTGTAGCAGATTTACTGTCAAGATGGCAGTACACCTATGCCAATTATGCCCACTTACAGAGATACATTGCCAACCCCATTTGGTGTGATGTTACACAGAGTTTCCTATATATGGATCCTGATATATAAACTATTATTTAACAATGATACCTTCAAATTCTACACTTTGTTTCAGGTCGAGAGGTCCCCTTGGCAGCTTTAATGCAGAGAGCCACCACCAGAGTTCAGCAAGCCCTCAGACCAAAAACTGCTCGATGCTATGATCTCTTGTTCAGAAATTTTGTGGGTTTCTGTGTATGTAACAAAATAAATATAATCTACATCACTATTGATGAAATCATGGCGTATATGGAGTACCTAGTTGAAAATGGTGTGAGTGTAAATATGGTTGCAAATAACATCTCGGCCATCAGGGCCAAATTTGTTATGTATGGCCTGCCCCATGACCTCCTCCATCATCCTCGTATACAATACTTCATAAAATCCTTAAAAATCAACAGGCCTCTCACTGTCACCACAAGAAATATCATGTCACTCTCCACCCTTGAAACCTTGGTCCAGTTGTGTGAATCCTAGCCCTCAGGCATATCCTTCAAAGCCATATTTTTGATTGCATTTTTTGTTTTTTTACGCATATCAAATGTAGCCCCTCAGTCCCTCTCTCAGTTTGACCCCTCCAGGCATCTCACCCCAGCTGATGTCAAAATTTCCAAAAAATACATGAAACTGATCATCAAGTGGTCGAAGACCATGCAGACTAGGGATCGAGCCCACACTATTACCCTCCCTAAACTGTATCCCTCTCCCTTATGTCCAGTTACAGCCCTTATTTCAGCTATGTCCCAGTATTCACCTGGTCCCCAGGATCCGTTATTTCAAGTAAGAACTCCTGAAGGTTATAAGCCCATTACTGAGAGTCGTTTGAGAAAAGTGTTGTCTAAACTCATAGTCCAAACGGGTCTCCCAAAGGGCCATTTCACCTTCCACACCTTCCGGCGTTCAGGGGCCACTTTGGCTTACAATGCTCATGTCCCCATACAGAGTATTAAGAGTCATGGCTCCTGGACGTCGGACTGTGTTTGGACATACATTCAACAAAATAACAACTTAAGTGCTGATATTGCCTCTTCTTTTGCTAAACTTATAAATGCTTAAATACTACTATTGGGTCTTTGAGGCATTTTGTATTGCATAATAATGTATGTTTCATTGTCCCCTGCTTTCCCCTGGGACAGGTACAGCTTTACCCTGGTGGGGTCACCTCAAGGTCAGATGACCTTGACTGGGGTCAAGCTGGTGACCTTTTACAGCAAAGGTCACAATGGCGTAATTATTTCAGTATTTACAGTAATTTGGTATTTGCTATTTATATAATCCTGTACAGTCATAATTGTAGCTTAATGGTGTGTTATAGTAACTGTAATGAGTGATACATGTAACTAACTGTAATTTAACTATATAACAATGTAATCCTGTTATGACTGTAAATGACTATGGATAGTGATGAACTGTATACTGTATCCTGTATAACCAAGATTACTGCATATCAGTTATGATCTGTAAATATTATTAGATTAGTAATATATATATATATGACTCTTTACATATATGTTATCATGAATAAACTAATTCTCCGCATGTTGTTGTCACTTGACCCAGGGTGGGGGGGGGGACTGATTATTCATTAATTACTCGGCCATTTCTTAACCAATCAATGCCAAAATCTAATGATTTCCAGATTTTAATAGAATGAATGTATTTGCCAAGTTTCAGGTGAATTGATAAAATTCCTTTCAAGTTATCATCCGGACAAGCTTCCCATTCGAAAAAAGACATTTTTGGTCATGTGACCTCTCTGATTGGTTGAAATGTCACTGCAGCATGTTAAAAAAAATTCCCCAAGGCTACTGCCTAAACCTGCCAAATTTGAAAAGAATCCGCCTAACGGTTACAGAGTTATAAGGAAAACAAAATGCGGAGCCGGCGGAGCCGCCGGAGCTGCCGGAGCCAGCGGAGCATGAAGGTCTCCCATACACAAACAATTCTCTCAATTTCTCTTAATTCTAAGAATCTTTGGAATTACAGGCCCACAAGTGACTTTCTTTATTTGGATGCAATTCTGGTGTCAAAAATAAGAGTTTTGTGCATATAGCAATTTCATATTCTTAGAAAAATTCTTAGAATAAAAGCCATTCTTAGAAACATTCTAAGAATAAGTATAATTCTAAGAATAAGAATCTTTGTGAATAGGAACATTCTTATTCTTAGAATTTTTCTAAGAAAAGTGACAATTCTAAGAAAAATTCTAAGAATAAGAATCGGTGTGAATACAGGCCCTGAAGGACTTTCCTTAAGAGTCAGGATTTTGCAAGAACTACAAGCTTTAAATGGTCGGATGACAACCATCGAGGACAGAGTTAACCAACAAGATCAGACAGCAGCGGCAGTGGCATCTCCTACCAAAAGACAGACTTCCAGCACCACCAGTGAGCCAGAATCAGACCTGATGCTACCTACCATGGGTGCGTTGAAGAGATTTTTCACAGTGCAGGCAGAGGTGGACAGCAGACTCAGAAAACTGAGCTCACTCACTGATAAAGGCAAGTTCAAATCCCAGAGGGCAAGTTCTGAAACTGTGTGGGTAAAAAGGAAATTCCCTGGCCACAAAATCACATTTTAAGTGGGTCTAACAAATCCAGAATCTCCTATGATGCACTTTCCCTTGATCTGTGGGTGGCGGGTTTCTTTTGTATAATTAGGGAAGAGTCTGACCCCACCATAAGGAATCATATGTTAGAATATATGACCGACCTAATGGAGAACAGCCATGATTTCAGCCGACCTGCAGCCAAAGCCTCCCAACGTGGTCCTGTTATGGAGAAAGGATGGAGAAAATCAAAGTTATATGGGGAAACCAACAAATCGCCCCCTCCCATGTAAATTTTACCAAAAGGGTAGTAACTCTCATATAGCTGATTCCAATGGCCGTTTTTATTTGTATTTGTGCACCAATTGCTTTGCCCAGGGAAAAAGTAATGCCCATCCGAGTAAAGATTGCAGGCGCTCTGCACCAAAAAACGACTAAGCTAGGCACTGCTACAATGTAGAACTTATGCTAATGTCCTTAAGGGAAACAATTTGAAAAATACGGTAGTGGTGAAGCAAAGGTCAAAGGTCAAGCTTTTGCTTTCAAAACACAAAAAGTTGCAGATGATTGTCATGCACCCTGTAGTGTTAATATTGTTTCAAGAGTTACACAAAGTGTTGCACAATCACAACGTATCAAATGTGATTCTATTGAAAGTGACAAACATCTTATGGTTAATAAAAGTGTCACCGACAAATGTGTCAATATAGATACGAATCAATGTGTCAACAATCAGTCTAGTACTTTGGGTTATAAACCCAAACATGGAATGTTCAAACAGATTTACAATTCTAGCTGATAAGGCGGAAGCAGATCAAAGGTAAACAAAATTTTCTTAATTCCATGGAGGCTAATCCTGAAGCAACCCACGGTAAGTCCCCGGCACAAAAAAACATTGCCAAAGTCGCAGATTTCCAAGTGAGCACGCACTCAGTTGACAGATACAACCTTGAGCTTAGATTCAAGCCCAAACATAGAAATGCTATCAATTTGGCCAAAGATACCGCCACTTTCAAGCGGTTTGATGAGCAAACAAATACAAAGTATGGTTTTATTCCCCTGGGGGACCTCCTCTGTCCGGAGCAGGATGCTAGAAACTCCTGTACATGTGATATGCTTGAAATTTATAATTGAGTTAAATCTACAGGCACCTTCAACTTTACATATGCTCAGATTTCTGTGCCCTCTCAGCAGAAGGTAGACAAGTGGGAATCTTACCTCAAAGGATACTGGGACGACCAATTAAAATTCCTTATCAGATATGGGTTTCCCATTGACTTTGATAATGAGGTCTCACTGAGTTCTAAAGAAAACAATCATATTTCAGTTGCTGAATTACCAGATCATGTCAGAAAGTAGTTTCAGGAAGAAGGTTGATTTGGAGCGATGTTAGGCCCCTTTTCCACCCCTCCCATCAAAAACCTTCACACATCTCCTTGTATGATTTGTGAAAAACCTAATTCTGATGCAAGAAGAGTCAGAGTTTACCTCAGCTTTCCTGTTGGTCATTCAGTTAATGCTGGAGTCAGTAATGATCAATATTAAGGCATCCCTTTCTTATTGACCTTGCGAAGTATAGATATCATCACCCAGAAAGTCAAAGCTTTGGGAAAAGGTTCACTCCCCCACAAAATTGATATCTCAAAGAATTCAGGCATATAAAAATAGACCCTGGGGATTACCATCTTTTAGGCCTTAAGCTTGATTCATATTTCATTGATTTGTGTTTCCCGTTCGGTTTTCATCATGGCTCGGCCATATTCCAGCGTATAAGCTAAGGTCATTTTAAGTGGATACTTTTAACTTACTTAAATATGTTAGCTTATATCTCAGTATCACACACCTAACTGTAAATTGTAGTTCAAGATTATCTTAACTATATACATTTTAATTTACATAGATGTGTTATTTCATGTCTTGCTATCTCACAGCTAACTGTTATTCTGTTAATTCATGTGTATATCAGCTGTGAAGTGCACTAACTATGTGCTGATTGTGTTAAGAGCACCTTAAGTGTAGATATTTTAACATTCATCTCATCACTTACTCATTCTTAGTGTTGCATAATCAGTCGTAACTGTAACTAGTTTTAACTTGATTGCTTACTTAACACTTAACAATGATAACTGAGGCCACCTTTTGTTAGTGAACCAAGTAAAGTCTTGTGTTAAATTGGCCTTAATTCTATATGGTATTTACAATGTTAGAGTATGGACATATTTTCATAGTACTAATATAGTAATAAACTAATAAACCCCACCTGTGTCTTGTCAATGCCCCTCTCACTTTGCTTTTGGTCAGGCCACTGACAAGTAAACTGAGCCAACATTGATGAAAATGAGAAAATAATTCACTTTTACTGTATTTGTTTATAAAAACACAGCCGTAGTAGACATGTCCTTAATAGGGTCACAGATGAATATGGAAACTAAAATTTCTGATTTGAGAGTTTGGAAATTCTGCATGGATTTTAATAAAGTGTAATGAGCAGAAGTACTACTTTTTTCCAGAAAAGTCCTCCTCTACTGATATGTATATATGATACATCCAATCCACAAAATTGCCCATTTTGTGACATAGGCAAGAATTTAAAAGAAAATAGGAGCAGTTCCTGCGGACACCGGAGAGGAGGTGTGGGCCCTAAGGAATGCTGCACAGAACCATTTTAGTTTTCATACTAAAAACAGAGCTAAACTAAGGCATCAACGCATTACTGACATGGGGACATTACAGCAATCATGAAGCCATATTATACCAGGAAATTAATGAAATGTGACACTATCTGAACCAAAAATGACTTGTTTAGAGTTTATGCAGTTCTTCATTTTAAAGCGACCACAATACAAATCTATTATATACACTTTGGACTACAGTAGATTATTAGGCGCTAGAATGAAGGAGTGGGACATTGTTGTTAGTTTAGAAAACCCCAAATGTAAAACAATTTATACATTTTAGTTTTTACATTTACTGGTGCCCTTTGGAATGATTTGGAGGTGCATTTTAAGGCCATTATGGACAATAAGTACTGACTGCTGAGGCAGAGTGATGTATTGAAAAACTAAAACAACCCTCATGCCGCATGTCTTCAAACGTTATTGCCTAAGGCTCAAATTTGCATGATATCTATTCAACATGCACACAGATATTTGGTATTCATAAAGCACTCATTCATGTTAAGAGATAGAACTGTATCAGACAGAGATCTTAGCTGTATGTTGTTATTAAAAGTCAGCACATGTATGAGTATATTATAGAAACTGAAACTCCATTATCTGAACTGAAAACTTTCCCTAACTGCAAAGAAAACTTGAGCCTTCAGCAAAGCTACTTTAGTCCAAACATGAATCGCTCTGTTGTCCAGGAAGTTCTCAAGTGAAACATACTATATAATCTGTGGTAATTCTATATAGGAAATCATGTAGCCTGAATCTTTTGTTTGGTTCACATTTGACCTTGAACCCCTTCTTTAGTCTCTATTTTAGTCCCTGATACTTATAATGCCTATATCTCCTTTATTATTGGTTTAAGAGGTTTCTGAAGTGAAGACAACTTACAGGAAACCACATCACACGAATGTTTGGTGGGGTCATGTTTGAATTTGAACCCTACCTGCAAAGTCAAATGTGATCCTCTTTATAACAGTTTGGGTTTTAGGTTTTCCTTTCTAACATCTGCTACCTTCTTCATTTTTATATTAACTCTAGAAATGTTAACTACACATGGTAACATTCTCTTAAACAAATTAAACCATAAGTTCTATAAATATTTCAGTTTAAAATGATCACAGTTGCTTGATGCAGCATCTATGAATTTAGTCTTTTCAACTTCAAGCTTGAATAGCTACATCCCAACATCGTAAGCAATTTTCACTTCACATATACTCTTTTATAAGGGAATTCTAGAGATATGGATAAAACTGTGTAAAGGGTTGTAAATAGTAGCATTAATAGGTACTAGCTGTCTTTGTCTACATCGTTAAATGATGTTCACATCAAAATGTATAGTCGATCACACCATTATAAAAATATAGATTTCAAAATGTAGCGCTTTATACGCACTATGGGGCTTT
The DNA here is from genome assembly GCA_964017235.1 of Sabellastarte sp. h YS-2021. Taxonomy (NCBI): domain Eukaryota; kingdom Metazoa; phylum Annelida; class Polychaeta; order Sabellida; family Sabellidae; genus Sabellastarte; species Sabellastarte sp. h YS-2021. The sequence goes on from OZ024928.1 coordinate 23,802,001, forward strand.
TAAGTCACTCTAATCTTAATTTTAAAAAATGTGTGAGAGTCATACTTAATGATTCAACCATACAGAATACATCTGTCATATATTAAAGAAGACTGAACCAGTGAAGCATTAAACAGTTTACTATATAAACAAGATAACATTAATATTTTTGAGATAACATTGTATAAAAATGATATTTTCTTATATTTTAGGCCTTCTAAACATAAATCTGTAATGGCTTTGCATCACTTCCCATTATTTTTTTTTTAAAATCACTGTCACACATTTCAATGTGTACATTTCTAGTCTGAAGAGTAAAGGTCACATTCACAAATAAAAATAATGTTCATCTTCATTATTTTGTTTACACCAGAAACAAATTATGAAGTGGAGTATTAACATATCTACCAGTGTACAAGGATCGTGGAGAGTGATAAAATACCCAAAACACGCATAACTGCTCGAAAAGAAAAATCCAAGCCAATACAATTCTTAAGCATTTTCACATTTATCTTTGCAGTGACCCTTTGCTATATGCCTGAGATTTAAAACATTATACGAATGGCACAATGCCACAAAGAACATGATCATGTGGTTTGGATTTTCTTCGCAATAATTTTAGTTCAGCTAAATACTTCTATAAATATAATAACAAGCTTATTCAGCAGATGTTTCAGTAAATGGGTGAAATCAGTAAACGTGTTTTTACTGAAAGGCGTATTCACTGATTGGTCAGTAAATATGTGTATTCCCTGAAAATATGTGTATTTACTGGGTTTTTTTCAGTAAATAAGCATATTCAATGGTTTCATCATATTAAAAGTTTTGATACATGTTTATAATCCAGCGTTGGGCCACTTACTTCACTTTATAATTTCAAAAGCAGCTACATGCGAGATATTTCAATATTTTCTTGCATTTACAATAAACTTCAATCTTAACGGACAAGTTTATGGATTTAAATATAATGATAAGGACCCAACATTTGACAAATAGTGATACTCTATGCATAACAAATAACAAACAAGGTATCAAGAACACTCGGAGGGGAGAGTCGAGTACAGACTTCGCAAACATTCCCAGTAATTTTAGTTAGTCAAAAATTAAGGTACAAGAACACCTTAGTGTCATTCTGCACCAATAAAATTTATAAATACCTTAACTGAATAATATATACAACATGTCTAAATACATAAATAAAGCATGGGACCAGATGTGCAAAATAAAATAAGAAAAAATACATTTACAAAACAGCATTTAATAAAATCACATAGATAAGAGAAAAACTAGAAAAAAATTGAATTAATAAAATACATGACTAGAAATATAAAGGTCAAAAACAAAACAATGCATGATCAAAAGATAAATCAATTCTATAAAACAACAGTGACAAATAAAATCATTACAAATGACTAGATTATACAGATAAGATAAAGCAACAATCAATTCAATGGTTTAATGTCTTGTACAAAAATGGATGCAGCATTAGAAATTACAACCAATAAAAAATCAAAGGTATTAAGTGTGATAAAGAAATAATAAAAATTGGGCTGTATGCAGACGACACATTTCTTATGTTAGATGGCTCTGAATCATCATCGAGGGAGAGTGTACAGGTGTTAGATGGTTTCCATGTTTGCGCTTGGTTAAAGATCAATTTAGACAAGACCCAGGCTATCTGGTTAGGTAAATTAAAACGACAAACATATCAAATCTGTGGTGATTTAAATCTGAACTGGGTTAAGAAATTCAAGCTGTCGGGAGTTAATTTTAGCGTGAATCTTGAAGAAATTGTTGAGTCCAATTTTTTAACAAAAATTTTAGACATAGAGAAATTACTCAATTTGTATAAAAGTTCAATTTGTCTATTATTGGTAAAGTTACTGTAATTAAAACACTGGCACTCCCTAAGCTTGTATATCTTTTAACAGTTCTGCCAAATCCAGACCAGAAAAGCATGAACAGAATTGACCAAATGTTTTCAAATTTCTTATGGGAGGGTAAATTAAGAATAGCCAAATCATTCTTGGAAAAAGATATTAGTGAAGGAGGGTTGAAGCTCGCAAATGTTCCGCTGTTTAATTGTGCATTGAAGCTAACATGGGTGAAGAGACTAATACAAACTAAAGGAAATTGGCAAACAATATTTGGATCAAACCTTATTACTTCAAATAAAAAATCTTGTTTTGAACTGGACAGTGAGTCTTTGCAAAATTTACAAAGAAATATTTTCAACAATTTTTGAAAAGATGTTATTGGTGCTTGGATAGAATATAAAAATGAATTTAATGAGAATATTGATCCTAGAACTTACCCAATTTGGGATAGCTACTTTCTCACCAATAACAATTTGATTATAAGATAACATGAATTTTAAAACAAGGTTATTACTTACCTAAATGATATAATTTGTCACACTGGAGGAATGTTTGGTTATGAAAGTTTTGTTAAAGGTCATATGAAGCATTTTTCACAAAAATTGTAAATTTAACATAATTGAATAGGCAAACACCCTATAAGAATGAAAATGTGGTTTATTTTAAGAAATATATGGTACAAGTGCCATAAATAGCATTAGAATAAATAGATATAACGAAGTTGAGTAAAAAGCCAACATATCGTTTTTCTCGTAGTAGATGATTGATGACCTCACAGGTTCATAACAAAGTTCTGTTTAGTTAGAGATATAATGTACATATTTACAAACTGAAGGTAGAGAACATGTTTCGTTGAAGTTTTGCCAGAAGAAAGCTCCTAGCCTTTATCTTTTTTCCATATGCTGTTATTTTTTTCAAGGTTTACCTAATTTTTAACCACTAACAGTTCTAACAAACACAGGAGAAATACTGTATAAGCACACATGTTTTGGAATGCAGAAAGTGTAACCATCTGTATGAGATATTGCCTCTTCCCATTTTTTAAGGTTATTAAACTGTGATGGGAGAGTAGCCTTTCACAAGTTAGATATTTACATAAAACTAAAAATCTGTTGACAAATTCAAAAGTTGTCATTAAAATGTACTGGATACTGTTTTTTGCCTTCAATCACTGGTACTTCTATCAAGATAAGGTATGATGTAAAGTGAAATCAAAATATGAAATTTGTTTTCATTTGCATAAATTATTTATAAAAAAATCATGCTGTTTTAGTCAAATTTATTCTGAAAAAATCCTTAAAGTTCTAACTTTTATATTATCAGTTCATGAAATAATTCAGTACGTAATGGGTTTTCCTTAAGATAGTAGTTTAGTACTTTTTGACCTTAAGTTTGGATAATTTTAAGTTTTGGAAATCAGTAACATTTTCTTCACAATTTAAGCCTTTGATGAGACCAAGAAAAAGGAAATGTTTTGGGGGAAACTGTAATCAACAGTATACACTGTAGATGGCTAGACGCATTATGTATACTATGAAAGCATTGTTTACAGTTTTGGTGGGAAAGTTCTGAACTAATTTGGGGAACATATATGATTATCCTTACTGGAGGCCCAGTTCTAAAGACATTTATGTTGTATTTATTTAATCTCCTAGCAATAATTAGTTTTCAAAATTGAAAAAATAACACAATCAAAATTCATCTCAGAGTTGAACCTGGTTGACTGCATGATTTGTGATTTTTATCCAACTTGCTTAATACCTATCTAAATAATTTTTTAACTAAAACAAATATAAAAGATCTTCTCAAGGCTATTTTAGAAATTTACTGTGGTAGACTGTTGTATTATAAACAAATAAACTTCATAAAAAGAGAAAATGCAATCTTTTAAATATATATGTATGTATTAAAAGGCTTATAGAAATTATAGTTTGTTTACATTGTCATGAACCTGTGTCATCAAGGCTTGTACTTTTTACAGAAGTTGTCGAGTGAAAAATAATGGCAACAGTTATAAAAATCTTGAAAAACAGACAAAGTGACTGAATATTCCATGTTACCTTGTCCAGACGCATCTTATTTCTACAGAAATTGAACTTTCATATATATATATGTAATTATTAATGAATGATCTGAAAATGCTTCCTGTGATCTTTAAAGCTTTCAATATACAAATTAATTTTGTAGATTTTTACAGTTTTCTCCATAATATCCCAAGGAAATGGAAAGATTGTTTACAAGTAAGACTAGAAAGAGGCTACATAAAACAAAATCTTTTAGAAACACTTTTAAAAATGGGTAAAGTCTGTATACAATCTTATGCAAATATGTTAAGTAAAAAATGTATGCACAGATCACATGAAACAAAATGGCTTCATGTTCTGCAGGATCATGTAACTCAGTTACCATGGCCTAGTTGCTACTCAGTAAACTTTCAATGCACTATTGACAGCAGAATGGGAGCTTTTCAATATAACCAACAAATATTTAAAAAATGTGTAATATTACTGATGATGAATCTTGCTATTTCTGTCAGTCAAGTGTTGAAACCATTGAACACCTTTTATACTTTTGTCCTGTTGTCCAGGACTTATGGTCAAAATTAGCACAGAAAATGAAACCACTTTTAGATATAACCCCTCAACTTAAACCACACAATGTTCTATTGGGATGCCTTGACTGTAACAATAAAATGTGTCTAAATCATATATTTAATATTGTGAAAAGATATGTATTCCACTTAATGTAATGAAAGAGTACTATACATAGAGCATCCTATGAAAATAATTAAACAGCAATACTGTATTGAAAAAGAACTAGTGAAGATGTATGGTAAGAACTAAGAAATGTGTAGAAGCAAATGGCAAGCTGTTGAATCTTTGTTAGTTGATTAATTTTAGTTGACTAATTTTAAGTACTTATTACCTTGTGTTTTTTATGGCGCAGCTGTGTTTCCATCAAAAAATCTATTAAAAAAAATTTATTCTCCAGGCTCTTAAAGTGTTTGTTGTAAAACCTAAATGGCAAATTGTATTATTTTTCATTAATTTGTATCATTATTAATATTATTTTTAAGTGTATTTTCCTAAAAAAAAATTCTTAAAAGTAAATTGCCATGTTGCACACTGTGCTGTGCATATGACTGTAAGGTGGGCAGTTGGTGGTTGCAACCTTTTTCCTGTTGCTGCCCTACCTGAATATTTTAAAAACGGGGAATAAACTATCAAATAACAAAAGATAAAGCAACAAACTGTCAAACAGACACAAATCATAAATACAATAAAATTAATAATGAACAAAAAATAAACAAAATAAAAATTTATTTGTGTAATTATGTCTTACTGACATTAATACTGATACTGCCTCCATTTAGTCACCTCTTACGACATGCTGGAGGATATGTTGGGCCTATTCTACCTACCTGGACCCACAGGGGGTCTAACCCCAGTAAAAAGACCAACTGGGATTATATAATTTTTATTAATAAACCTTTTTAAACTTAGAATACACAACAATATATTGCAATTATTACAGGAACCATATATCAAGACAATTATTATCATTCATTCAGCAGTTTTAACACATTTATGCTCACATTAACTTGCATGAATGCATTATGAAACACACCAATACTGAATTATTATAAGTTAACATTATAAAATGGCCAATAAAAGAAATTCAAATGCACAAGTAGCCCTGGGTCACTGGAGACCCCTCCCAATGGCCCCAAGAGGGGCCACCAGAGGCCAAGAAATTAAAATACAATTTTCTGTGCACAGCATTAAATGAATGATTAAATGGTAATGTAACTAAAAGTTGCTCCAGAATCCAGGATATTGACCTGAACATATACTAATTTGAGTCACTTTTTCCTTGTGACAGTTCTGGCCCAGTATTCACAAAGATTCTTAGAATTTTTCTTAGAATTACACTTAAGTCTAAGAAAAATTCTTTGCTAAGAATTTTCTTATTCTTAGAATAAAAACCTATTCCCAAAACAGTTCTTAGCTAAGAATAAATCTAAGAATAAAAGTAAAACTAAATGTGTGCACAGGTTTCACTAAGTGTAATTCAAAGAAAAATACTAAGAATCTTTGTGAATACAGGTCCAGAAGTGGCTTTCTGTATTTGGATGCAATTCTGGTGTCAAGAAAAAGAGTTTTGTGCATATAGCAATTTCATATTCTTAGAAAAATTCTAAGAATGAAATCCATTCTTAGAAAAATTCTAAGAATAAGTATGATTCTAAGAATAAGAATCTGTGTGAATAGGAAAATTCTTATTCTTAGAATTTTTCTAAGAAAAGTGACAATTCTAAGAAAAATTCTAAGAATAAGACTAATTCTAAGAATAAGAATCTTTGTGAATACAGGCCCAGATACTCCCTGAAAATTTCATAGCCATATGTGCAGTAGTTTTTGAGCTATACTGTAATCCACCAAACAAACAAACATAGAAATAAACAATCAAACAGCACCAGTAATATACTTTGTAAAAGTTTTTGCAAAGTAATAAGATTAAGATATGTTTACTGTTCAAGAATGTGTAATTGCTGTCCAGTAGTATGACTGTTCTGCTTTAGTTGTTAAAGGTCACCAGTAAAATCTTGATATATACTTTGGGTTGAATAAAATCTTCCTTTTATGAAGGAAGCCACGCCACAGCCATAGATACCTTCAAAGGGACTAAGTCCTCGTTAAAGACAATTATGAAATCCAGTTGGTGGCTTATTGGCTTTTTCATTGTTTCTTACTGTAATTCTTGAATCATGTGGGCAATCAGGTACCCAGTATCTACATTAAAGTCATATATGTACCAGAAAATGACACCCCAGAGAAGAAAGAAGCCTCTGTTATTTTTAGTTCACGGTTAGTAAGGTAGGACTTTATCCATGTTGGAGCCCAACTTAGGAGTCAGCCCATCTTAAGATGGGCTATAGCCCAACTTAGGATCCTAAGTTGGGTAGCCTATCTTAAGATAGAACATGTCAGCCCAACTTAAGATAATAAAATTCAAGAGTGATTTTTATGTCAAATATACAGTAATATCAACCATTTACAAGGAAATTATTTTCATGAAAAAGATGACATTGATATACTTAACTGACCCTTGTACAGAAATACTTTGTACTTATCTTTTATTTTATATAAATATGTTTAACTTATCTAACCTCAACAAAAAGTGTTTAATTGCAGAAACTAAAATGAAATGTGTTTTCTGAGCCTCATAAGCATTAAAATATTCCTTTGATGTCTGTGTCTATGTCTTTCACAGGAATGATTTCTTAATTGGATTTGTGCCTATTGTTTCAACATTCTATTGATGTTGATTTGTTTCACTTGGGGTGGGTGAAGTACACAATAGGGAATACCCCAAATCATAAAGTGAAACAAATCTACATCAAAGAAATCTCTAAATATAATGTGACTTAATTCTATCAAACCTATGAGGGGGAAAGCCAAATATAGTGGGTGATTTTATGGGTGAGCCTGATTGTATATTTTAAGTTTAAAGAAGAATTATAAAATTGCTTTTTTATATTATTAGACAGTATTTAAACAGGATTTATAAAGCACTTTATCTTTGGAGTTCAGTACCACTAATTAATTGGAAAATGCAATTAAATTCAAACAAGTTAATTTGATGAATTTAGTCAAACACACTGATGCATAAAATTGATCAAAATTGATAAAGTACACATTGCATAAAAAATTGGTGTTTTCTATTAACTTGTATGGCTAAATGTCCATTTAAGAACTTAACATTAAACATTTGAAAATTGTGATTAAATTAATCAGTTTGTATAGTCTGTCAACTATGCCTAATTAATCCTGTTAGCTAGTCATTCAACCAGAGGTGAAAGAAATCAAGTTCAAAAGAGTGCTAGAACAAAAGGTAAATCTAAGACTAATCCAGTTATTAAGTCACACACATAGTCAAACAAATCAACTTAAAAGAAATGTTGAAACAATAGATATATCACAATCTAATCCAGTTGCCTAATCACTTCCCACAAGTGAAACAAATCAAGTTGAAAGCAATGGTTGAACAATAGAAATTGACACCTTATGACCTAATGACCCTCCCATTGTCAAATTAATTGAGACAGAATAAGGGAATTAAGATTAATCCTATCAATGCATAATGAGGTAAAGAAAAGAAGTTACATTTTAGTAGAAAAATAAGTAAATAATACTTTAATTTCAAAAATAAAAACTATGTGTGCAATTTATAAGTTGGGCTAATACCTGTTACCAATTCTTCAGATGGGATAAGCACAACAAATGTTTAATAATATTTCATATGCATATACTGTATAATTGAAATATAAGTATTGAAATAAACTAGCACGGTTATATTCAATTTCATGATTAAAACCACCAATGGAGTGTGACATAAATTAATATGAAACTAGCTGGTTAATGATGAATTTTAGCTTTAAAATCATTCCTGAGTTACTTATCCTAAGTTGGGCTGATATGTTCTAGCCCATCTTAAGATGGGCTTAGCCCATCTTAAGATAGGCTACCCAACTTAGGATCCTAAGTTGGGCTATAGCCCATCTTAAGATCTTAAGATCTTAAGATGGGCTGACTCCTAAGTTGGGCTCCAACATCCACATAAACACAGTACCATCGACACCAAACAGTTTTAAAGACAAGCATCTCAAATGGAGTGATCAATCAAAACCAAAGCTGTAGAGATCCAGCAATGCAAGAACAACTGCCTACAATGATTCCACATATGTAGATATATCAAATGAAAGAGCAATGTTGAATAGGTCACAAACATCTACACATTTTCTATTCACAGAAATTTACCAATAAAATCTCCACTTATAACAAAGCTTTCGCAAAGAAGAGTCTATCTGTGCTTAGATAAGGTGATCTGTTACATTTATCAGTGAGGAAAATCCGTTCATTTTCTTAGGTTTTTGGGGGTAATTCGTAACAAACTTCAGCAAGATGTAATGTTGATTGGTCATCCTTTACCATTTAGTGAAAGTATCCTTCAGGTGGAAAATTTTCCCAAAAAGGGGAATTCTACTAAATTACCAGATCTTTTGTAAATCAAATGCTTATCAACAAAGTCCAACATATCCTCCGTTGTACATATCATTTCTGCATGGTTCAGATTGGTCTAAATTTCATAACACTTCCCATGCATAAATTCACAAAGAGGAAGAAATGAATTTAAATGCTCTTTCATATTTGATTCAGAATTTTATGAAGACGTTTTATGGTGAGGTTTAAAAGGATATAATGAAATGTATAAGAGCATATCTTACGCCTGTTGGGAGACAAATTTTTGTGATTACTAATATTTTCAATGGTGTGTGATGTCTGGTATAACCTACATTTATATGTATTTATGGGTTTTAATATTCAGGAAAAGCCGTATTACAGGGACATACACGTCATACATATACAGGTGTACATATTCATACATACAAAAATATCTGTGTATACCCCAGGAACCCATGCTCTGGATAATTAGCAATACAAATTTACCAAAAATCACGATGTTTTGACAATATTTTGGAAACAAAGTAACCTACAAATATGTTATACTCATCATTAGAAAAGTATATTTGTAGAGCTTCTGTTGGTTTTATTGCAGGATTTATATACATGTAGCAAAGGCAGAGAAATCTCAAGTTAACAATTGAAGGGTTTTTTATATATTCACTGGTATCTGTATATATGTCAACCACTTTCTCATTTCTTTATTTAAATGATATTTGTGCTACACACTCGTATAGTACTGTCACCTTCATTCTTTTATTCTAATATATACTTATGTATGTGTCATAAAGGAGGTTTCTCAGGGGCCATGGTGGTGCAGTGGTAGCCCCCCCTCCCCCCATGAGGTTGGCAGTTCAAACCCCCGGACCCTATATGGTATAGTTGGTAGTTGCTTACCAATGGTTGGCAGTTTACAGTACAGGACCTTGACCAACTGTATGTACTGGTTTCCCTGGTCCACAAAACTACTCATCGTGATATAACTAGCGAGTGTTTCTTTTCGTTAAAAACTATGGATTCTATCTGTGTGAGGATGTTGTGTGATTACATTAGATTCAATCAGACGTACTATGTATTCGGAAAAAGTAACTCTTCGGCTCTAACGTTTAAACTCTGAGGATTTAAGGCACTCTGAGGGGATTTGTAAAATTCCCTTCAAACTCAAAACTCAGAACATGCATCTTTAAAAAAATGGAATTAATAGTGAACCATAAAAAATCACTCTTAAATTTCAAAATCTGAAAATAAAAAAATTAGTTATTTCTCAGCTAAGAGTATAATTTTTAACCCTGAAAATACATGCAGGAAAGAATACTAGGAAATTTCTTCAGGAAAAATATGTGCAAGTCATGTTATATTGAAGGGAATAATGTCAAATCTCAGAACAGACTTTCTTGTTAATTTTATTTCAGAAATGTAGTGAAAATATATTGCATTGTAATCCTCCGCTGAAATAGGACTTTATAGAGATGGCTGCTTAATTTGCTTCTGTATTTTGGTTTAGGGACCGGTAAACCATGCCCGGATACTTGTTGTTTTGTTTGTTTGTTGAATTGTGTTTTGTGGTCATTTAACCTATGCTGTGTCTCTGGCATAAATGAATGAACAAACCACTCGGTGAAGCGCATACTTCTTCTAGTTAAATACAGGGTACAATTTAAAATAGGCCATATCAGATGCTAAATTCTTAAATATGGTCAGCCCACATACCTTAGTGAAATAATCCACCCATACACCTCATCCAGAAATACTAGGAAGTAGAAGTCCAAAATTTAAGTAACTTCATACCTTTTGACCGTAAAGTTCATAAATCTCACAAACATTTCTCTAACTCCTTTAGTGATTATGCTCCAGCACTCTGGAAGTCTCTACCTCTCCACAGAGGAAATAGCCCTTCTTTTACATCCTTTCGGAAACATATTAAGACTGACCTTTTTAACTCAATCTCCCCAACGTATTACGTTTCCCTCAGGTCACACCCAAAACTCTGCATTACTGACCTAGACTGTCCCTTGATTATGCTTTTGAACAATACTTTTGTTAACCTAATTGAAATGGTGATTATTTTTTTTGAATATCCAGGCAGTGACTGGGATCTAAATGTTGGACAAGACCCATCTTCTGATTATTTTAGGAAGATCTAACCAGTAGTATTTACGTTATCCTGCTAACAAAAGACAAATGCTCATGGAAATAATACCTTCTTGGCGGAAGTAACAAATAAAAAATCTGGAAGACACCGAGAGGATAGTCATAATGTACACGTCCAGGAAATATTAAAATGCACCAGAGCAACATCACAACTTACAGTGCTGTAATTTTTCTGTGATTTTTATTAGCGGAACATGGATCCAAATGACCCCCCTTACAAATTGTAGTGCTGCTTTGTTCTTCCGAAATAATCAATGTCCTGTTATAACTGGATTACAACTTTCAATGTACATTCAATCCGTACTAATGCCAAAAAGATGCTTACAATGATTGCAGTCCCAATAAAAGTTCAAAGACAAAAAGGAATTTAAGATATTACCATAGGTATTATGTACGAGTACATTGTGGAACTACTTTGGCCATATATGACATAAACAGTCACCAATGTCTAACATTACAGTTCTGACCTAAAACATTAACTATCCGTACAATGGGTGTATATTGTTTGAAGATCTGACAGAGAGAAATCTAATTTAGCCAAAAGAAATATGACTTGACCCTCACTTTGAAGACAGAGGTAGATTTGATATTATAAAAATAGAAGCATCAATTAGCATTTATATTTTTAAACCTTTTTAAAAATAACCACTTTGACAAAAGAAACCAGAGGAGTAGCTTATGTATAAGCCGGTAAGCCAAGGCGTACCGTTTCATTAGTAGAATCATTAACAAGATATATAATCCCCATTCCAGAACAAATTCAAAACATAAAACCAAATTATTTTGAAAAATCAGAGAGTGCCAAACAAAAAAACCTTAGCTTCTCCCCTGTGAAGTGACTACCAGATGGCAATATGTTTCAGGGGACTGTGTCAGGATTTGGCGAGCTCCACAGCAGATCAATACATGGCTTGAGGATCCCTTAATGAAAGGGAGCATATCAATAAACAAATTGGGTAGCTCTTTGTTAAGTCCATCTTCTGTAGTACAAACGTCTAAACCGTTGACCTTGGATACTCTAAGCTAGGGTTTTCCCAATGTGTTATCTCAAAATCACACTTACCAGCTAAATAATTTATGAATGGGGAGGGGGGAGGCTGGGCTTGCTTCATCGACCCATCCCAACTCAGCTCCTGTTTGGCTTTCATTCAAAATCCGGCTAAAGACAATTTGGAACTATTACAATCTCTCAACTACTTTCTTTTCTAGAATTCTAACCAGTTCAGCCTTTTAAAAAGTTTCTTGAGGAGGCTTATATAATCTAATGGATGGTTTTCTATGATGCGATAGAGTATTTAATTACCTTCCTCTAGTCCCCCCAAAGACAAGAAATAAGAAGCTGAGATTAAATTATTTGGTTCGTTTACAACATTTTGTAAATGCGTGGTTATAGAGCATGAATAAAGTCCAGCAGTAATGGCATAAACAGTACATGTCCACAATCACATTCAATACAGTAGAACCTCGATTACCCGAACCCAGTGGGAGACATACAATCCGGTCAGATAATCAAGGGGTTCGGATAGATTAAGGAAGCCGAAATTTACCGTCTATGGGTTGCCGAGTGGGCTATAATTGAAGAAAAATCATTTTTATGCACTAAATATAGACGTTGGTGGTCATTGATCATAGAGTTTAATATATTTGTGGAATATAACATAACTGACCTTCTAGTTGTCACTTATTTGCTAAATTATAATATTTATTTAAAATATTACGCCGATATGAGCTGGGTGTGTTTGGTTGGTACATGCATTGTTGACGTTTTAATTTTAGATAAACGAACATGCATTTTGTCAATTGAAAAATTCTGGGAGATTATTTATTGTAAAACCCACGCCTACAGTGATAGGTGTGTTTGGTTGGCAATGCATTATTTCTTTTCTTTTAATACATGCTGTCGTTCTGTGAATGGGCCTACTCTGGGAGATTATAAATTGCAAAACCCAATCGAACCAATTTTCATTAGTTTGTCAGTACTAAGAGGCCTGTTCCAGTATTGTGATTGTGTCCTGGATTGGAATACGATCCCTCATTTTTGCCATTCAAGAAGTCGATTTTTTCAATCAGAATGATCTCAAAGCCAACACAAACTACAATTGGGATGATTGGTTGCAGGTAATTCCTGAGTGCTTCCCAAATGGGAGTCAATTGGGAACAGTTTTTAATAGTATTAAACTGTTTGAGTTCATCTTAAACTGCTCCAAATGCTTATTAGATCTTACAATATGGAATACACCTTAAATTCATTTTGAACCTATCTTACCAAAAGTCATCTTTTTTATCTTACAGCGATCTTAAATCTTTTTCATCTTAAGTTGATCTTTAAGGTTTGTAAACTAATCGTATGGAACCAAGAAACTGTCAAAAACGTTTTGGGAATCTATTGGAAGACTTCTTGAAGCAATCACAATGTCAGGACACAGTTTACGATTGTAGCGCAATAATGAAACAGCCCTATAACAGTCACGGTGTAAATGTAGTTTAACAAGAAGAAAGCATAAAACTTGTAAAAAGGAATTCCTGGCACATTTAAGTAGCAATTTCCCTATGGTATCGAGTACACAAAGTCCCACTGCAATAAACTTATGTAGCAGTCATCTGCACATGGGTGTTGAATTCAACAAAACTGGCAGAGTAGACAGTAGAAGGAAAGTGCTGCTGAGAGGATTGGTACAGAGACCTCTGAGTGGTTTCAATTTAACTATTATAAGACAGGTGATGAGCAGGAGTAGTCGTCCTAGGCACGCAGTAGTCAGTAGTCACTTCAGGAGGTCTGGTCACCAAAGGCTTACAGGACCAAACGCCTACCAGCACCACACAGGAAGGCTGAGCAGCCTGGACATCCCCCATCGCCAAAAAGGACCTACAACTGCACGAGCAGTCTTAGTATCAAACCTACTTTCAAATTTATAAAAGGGAGTGTGGGTTAAGAAATAGGAAGGTGAAATTTGCTGTGTCTTCTTGGACTGCCATAGTCACAGTAACAGCTAATTCCCACCAGACAAGGTCCATCAGATCACAACACCGGTTACATGAAAGCCAAACAACCATGATACATGTCACAGATTACTGATTACTAAGGTGGATATTATGCCACAAAAAAGACACTAGTTACATGTATAGAGATACTTTTGTACTTAATAATGTGAGCAAATTGTGAAAGTTTGTTACTTTGATCGTGTATTCATTGATTATTCTTAAAGAGCCACCGTATACTGACTTGATGGAACCCATAGCTGTACAAGCTTAGAACTATCATCCAAATTCGTAAATTTCAAATGGAACATTTGGAAGTTCAAATACTGTGTTATGACTTTGGTTCAGTTGTTTCAACTGATTTCAGTTTGATGTTATTGGGATCATACCTCTGTGAATTAACTTATGTAGCAATTGACTGTGAATTTGGTATTTGGCTAATTGTTGAAGTTTTACTGTATTTTAGTTATGTTGGTCCTAGTATATGGACATGTGAGTTGTTAATATGGGTGACCTGGCCACCCTTGGTGCACTCATGAGTGATTTTATGCAAATTAGGTGGATGTGAAGGTTGATTGAAAGTGAGTGATTTTATGTAAAAAATTCAGTTATATTTAGAATGCAGGCCTTGGTGCTGTCTGGGCTAGTGTATAAAAGTTGGTGTAGTTTTTAAAATATTGTGCCTTTCTGATATATGGGCGATGATTATGCTGGAAACCTCTCCCATGTATCTGAGAGACTAACTGGTAACAGGGTGGATCGAGACACTGTTGTGTGGGTTTGAACAGCTGCGGTTGCTGTTCTAATGGCTTTGCACTGATACTTGGAGACAACTGACTAGTGTGGTTGTCAGATTGTGTTTCTAGATTGACAAGCGGTTTGTCAATAGTGGTGATACAGTTGACACATGTAATTGTTGGTGCTCGTGGTGAGGGGACACTTATGTGTCAATGTTGAAGCAGTTGGCCAATGCGACTGTTGTGTGAATACCTTTGCTATCAGTGATACAGGCTAGCTGGGGCACTAGCTGTGTGAGTAGCCATTTGTGTCAGTGCATTGCTTTGAGTCGAGATCAGTGTTCACCTTACTAGTTGGTTTGTGGTGCATAGTCACCTGGTTTTTTTATTAGTTTTTAGGCAATAGTATGAGACACTTACCTCATAGAAGAGCTAAAGACTTTGCTTTTTGCTTTAAATGTAACCAGTCCCACGAGTTACCAGTGGGTAGACTGTGCCAAGTATTTGCATTGACGTTGAGTACCAATATGGCTGAGACAGCGTCCAATTCCTCCACCTCATCCATTCCATTGGGGCAGACTGCTGTTGAATCTCCGCCTAGGCCACAATCCCTTGCTAATGGCCCTGATGATAACCCTCCTGATAAGCTGGATGCGATCTTGCAGCATTTGAAACACTTGGATGAGGAACTTAAGAAGGTGAAGAAGTCACAGCAGCAGGGACATTCAGATGATGTTGGCCAGTCGTTTTCCCCACCCAGGCAGGGGTATGTTCTCTCCCCTACGACAAGGAAGCAGGTGCAGGGTTCAAACACTGATATCTGGGCGCCCGTCATGCAGACCACAGAGGATGTCACGGAGGATCTGGTCTTGCCTTCTACCCAATTTTTAAGGACCAATGGACCATTGAGACGTCAGGTGGACAAGAGGCTTCAGGAGCTGGATCAGGATGACAGAACTGAGTTGCAAGGTAAACGGTTAAAGTCTGGTTTAGTGAGACATCAAGAAAATCACGTAAGAGTTGATATTAACTGGCCACATGCATTTTGTTACTCTACTGATAGATCATGTCCGTCATATGACGACCTCACTGTTATGCAGTTTAGCCCGGGTTTTATAGGTTGTATATTGGAAGAGGAAAATTCAAAAATTAGACAAAACATGCTGATGTACTTACAGCAATTGTACCAAGATGCTCAAGAAACTAATTGGTACACAGCCAAATCTGCCCATAAGATTCTTTTGCTTGAAATGGAAAGAGGTAAACTTACATGGAAAGATAACAGTAGGGTCCATCAGATAAGGGCTAGGTACACACAACGGCCAATACATCCATCACAAACTGACAAGAAGGGTGGTATTTCAAAGCCAGCTGTCCCTTGTAAATTTTATAACAATGGCAACTGCATACATGAGGGCGAGCATATGGATGGGCATGTTTTGCAAAAACATGCATGTGCATATTGTTACAGGATGGTCAAAAGATTTTGTTATCATTCAGAGTCCTCTTGTAATAGAAAACAAATGAAAGGAAAAAACGATCAGTAGGCACAGACTCAGGTAGCTTTGACAGCCAGGGCGACTGTACTTTAACTAAAATTTTCTTTCAGTCTAAATTCAAAGGTATTGTTCCTGTAATTGGAGATAAAACCAGGTTGAAAATTGCTCAGAGAAATAAACGTCTGGCTGTCAGATCTAGAGTTTTTCATTGTAACGAATCTAGGGCCAAGCAGAGTAAATTTTGTAGTGATACTAATGATACTATTGTTTGTGTTTCAAATGTTGATAACATGCAAAATATTGCTGGTACTGTAAACCATGATGTGTCTGACTGCTCAGCCAGTTGTACTGCTGCAGATAATTCAAACGTGTGTGTATTACAAGAGCAAGGTTTTAATGGCGTAAATGTAGGGTGCTTGAATAGACAAGATACGCTTCAAAAAAGTATGCCCAGTAAAAATATTATACACAGTGTTGAATCCACAAATTCTGTCAGTACTAATGACACTAGCTCAGCTACAGGTCCAGCTATTGGCTATCGTTGCCTCCAGCCGTTTGGCTTCATAAAAAGGGTTGAAAACATATCAAAGTATCACCTCAATGATTTCTCTAGGTCTGTGGTTGCGGGTTCAAATAAAGAATGGGTGCAAAAAGCACACAAAATTGTTGTTGATTCTGGTACTAGTAACTACAAAAGTGCTCGGATTTTAGTTAAAACTGATTTAAATCTTAAACTATGGGCGGAAATACTCAAAGATTATCATGATCCACAATTGCTGGACTATTTGAGGTTTGGATTTCCCCTGTGTGTGAACTATGATGCATTTCAGCATGCACCTTCTACTGTTAATCATCTGTCTGCTACACGCTTTCCTGATGATGTTAACATATATTTTTCAACTGAATTGGCCCACAATTCCATAGCTGGGCCCTTTGGGTCTGTGCCCTTTGAAAATTTCCATGTTTCTCCTCTGTTAACTCGCCCAAAAAATAATGACAGTCGTAGGGTCATCGTTAATCTATCATACCCTGAGGGTCGGTCTGTTAATAGCAACATTGAATCTGAGATTTATGATGGCTATGCTTTTGACCTCTCTTATCCGACCATAGATAATATTGTGGATGAAATTTCGAAAGTTGGTGATAATGTGTTGCTCTACAAACTCGACATTAGTCGAGCATTTCGAAATTTAAGGATTGACCCCAGGGACTATGGTGTCATGGGCTTGCAGTGGGAACGCAAATTTTACGTTGACGTAAGCGTGGTGTTCGGTTATAAGCACGGGAGTGCGCAGATGCAGAGACTCAGAGATACTATTAGACACGTCATGACGTCACAGCGTTACGCTGTTTTCCCCTATATTGATGATATAATTGGCGTTCAGAGCGCTGTTGATGCCCAAAAGGCTTTTGACACCCTGAAAGCATTAGTTGATAATGTTAGAAATTAAAAGTCTTTGTAACAAATGGGCTTATAAAACTTCAGCAACCAGGCAACAGTTGCAATCCTTGTTAGGAAAACTCTTGTATATTCATCGCTGTGTTCGCCCATCTAGACTTTTTGTTAACCGTATGTTGGCTTTGCTGAGGAATTCGGGTAGTAGTCACAGTATCCACCTTACAAGTACTTTTCAACGTGATGTGGCTTGGTTTAATGTGTTTTTGGACAGATTTAATGGCAAAACCATGATTCATAACCAGGGTTCTCCCCATATTCATGCGTTCGTGGATGCTTCTCTCTCTGGGGTGGGGGCAATATGGGAGGACAATGTGTATGCTGCCACCTACCCCCCGGGCTTCACCCATATGCTCTCCATAGTGCACTTAGAGTTGATAAACATCTGGGTTATGCTCAATATCTGGGGCAAGTATTGGAAGAATAAGTTGGTTAAGATTTGGTGTGATAATGAGGCAGTGGTGGATATTTTGACATCTGGTAAAACAAGAGACGAAGTATTAGCCCTGTATGCCAGACCTATCTGGTTATTTATAGCCAGTTATGATATTCAGACACAATATTCTCATGTACAGGGAGTGAATAATGTTTATGCTGATAGGCTCTCAAGGTGGTTTTCAAAGAATATTGAAGGTCATATTAGAGATATTTTACATGCCAAAACTTGGCACCAGGTCACACAGGATTGTTTTATTCCCAATTATGATATTTAATTTCAGAAAATCCAGTGGCTGCTGCCCTATGGTCATCAGCCAATAAACGGTTGCATACTGCTTTCACAGCCAGAACACGGGCATCTTATAATACTCAGTTTAGGTTGTTTATAGCTTTGTCTGTGTACTTGTCAATAACTGATTTCACATCTTTGTCATTTGTGTTGATGTTTGTTGAATATTTGCATGTTCAAGGTCTGAAATATCCAACTGTGTTAAATTACGTGTCTGTGGTGAGGCATTACTTTGCTTATTATTCCTTGCCTCTTCAAAATGTTAACCATAAAAAGGTTAAAATGTTGTTAAAGTCAATTGCCATGAATGCCACCTATGTTCCTCGTTTTAAAGGCATTATCACTATTCCCATATTGAAGAATATTGTTACCTATTGTAACCGTATAAAGCATGGTGTTGTGTATCAATCTATTTTCCTTCTGGCCTTTTTTGGGTATTTACGCTTGGCCAGTATAGTTCCATCTTCTGCTAAATTTTCACTGCATAAAATCTTGCTTCGTAGGCATTTTATTAGATGTCCTTTGGGTTTCAAAGTTCATATTCCTTCCACAAAAACCCATCAGTTATACTTTCAATATCATGAGATTTTTATTCCTTTTATTGAGGGTTCTTCATTATGTCCAATTACAGCATTAACTACCATGTTTCACATGTTTCCTGCTCCCCCAGATTCACCTGCGTTCATTGTCCCTAGGGGTGGGGGTTATGTGCTTTTGTTGGCGTTTACGGTTCGTCAGACCTTGGCAAAGACTATAATGTCACTTCAATTACAGCCTTCTGCTTTTACGTTTCATGCATTCAGACGTAGTGGGGCCACTTTCTCATTTAACAATAATGTGGCGTTTCAGGACATTCGCTTGCAAGGTAGTTGGAAGAGTGATGCCATTTACAAATACCTCCAGTCCACCAATGCTTCCCATAAAGTTGCAGAGTCTTTCCAAACCCTACTTCACCACGTCTAACTACAAATTCATTTGGGCTTGGGGCTTGTACCCTTTATTTCTACCTTGTTGTGTATTGTTGTTACTAAAATTACTAATAAATGTTTGGTATTAATAAATGGCCCAAAATATATGATCTTGTTTTTGTGAATTGACTCTTGGGGTTGCTTTGGTTTGGCTCACATCACTCTATCTTACTCCTCCCCTTCAAGTTGTAATTAGTAGTCACCTTGACCTGTATTTGACCTTTCATGGGATGGCCATGTAAGAGGCAAGTTTTGTTTCAAGATTCTTCACTGTAGTTCAGTGCTGGAATCTTTCCACCATTTCATTATGCATCTAAATGCAGGTGCATGTTTAACTCCATTATTATCATTAGCCCATATACTGAATCAATGGCCATAGGGGTTGGGTTCAACTCCACAATTGTCTTGCCTATTCTCTGCATTGAGTTTAAGTATATCACTGATATGGGGTCAAGTCTGACCAAGAACATGTAGGACTGTGGTTCAGTTGTTTCAACTGATTTCAGTTTGATGTTATTGGGATCATACCTCTGTGAATTAACTTATGTAGCAATTGACTGTGAATTTGGTATTTGGCTAATTGTTGAAGTTTTACTGTATTTTAGTTATGTTGGTCCTAGTATATGGACATGTGAGTTGTTAATATGGGTGACCTGGCCACCCTTGGTGCACTCATGAGTGATTTTATGCAAATTAGGTGGATGTGAAGGTTGATTGAAAGTGAGTGATTTTATGTAAAAAATTCAGTTATATTTAGAATGCAGGCCTTGGTGCTGTCTGGGCTAGTGTATAAAAGTTGGTGTAGTTTTTAAAATATTGTGCCTTTCTGATATATGGGCGATGATTACCCGCCCACCTATACCCTCTTTTAAATAATATGGGTCCCAGCCCATTTATGTACTACCTTCATTCATTATTTCTATTTTATTGCCTGTGTAAGGGGCTTGTACCCTTTATTTCTACCTTGTTGTGTATTGTTGTTACTAAAATTACTAATAAATGTTTGGTAGTAATAAATGGCCCAAAATATATGATCTTGTTTTTGTGAATTGACTCTTGGGGTTGCTTTGGTTTGGCTCACATCACTCTATCTTACTCCTCCCCTTCAAGTTGTAATTAGTAGTCACCTTGACCTGTATTTGACCTTTCATGGGATGGCCATGTAAGAGGCGAGTTTTGTTTCAAGATTCTTCACTGTAGTTCAGTGCTGGAATCTTTCCACCATTTCATTATGCATCTAAATGCAGGTGCATGTTTAACTCCATTATTATCATTAGCCCATATACTGAATCAATGGCCATAGGGGTTGGGTTCAACTCCACAATTGTCTTGCCTATTCTCTGCATTGAGTTTAAGTATATCACTGATATGGGGTCAAGTCTGACCAAGAACATGTAGGACTGTGAGTGGTAGTTCCAGGCTTTCAAAGATAGTAAAGTCGGAAAAGTAATCAATAAACCACTGTTTAAAGTCATGTTGGTTAAATGCACTATTCCAGATAAGCATCTTGTACAAGAGATGAAACACCACCAACAGAAAGTTTTTACAAATTACAGTCAGTATAAACATTTTGTGACAGTATAGCTGTAACCCTTATGCGCAAATTACTTTTAATGGAAATAAAAGTCATTCTCAATTGAACTGATATTGAAAATGAACCCTCACAGAATGTGCGACAAATGCCTTGCAAATAACAATGAAGTATGAAGTCACAACAAGAGTACTCAGAGAGTACAAACCTTCGCCAACTTTTAAAAAATATCTTGGATCCAGAATTGGTTGTGAACTTGATGTGAATCTGTAAAGTAGTTTTTTGGGGTTGTTTTTCTTTTTTTTCTTCTTTCTGTTTTTTTTTCTTTTTTTTGTGTGTGTGTTCAAAATCTTGCTAAGAAAATATATCTGTCTGTATTAATAAATATGAAAGTTTGCCTGGTCATATGAAAACCCTAGACAAACCTTACACCTATTATGTCACCTATTGTAAATTATGTTTTAATTTACCATATAAGGATGTATTTTGTAGTAATATTGTATACATCTACAAGAAAATTGCAGTTGTGGAGTGACTGGATCGGGGTCAAAGTGATTAGGACCATTCGTGTGGAAATATTTACAGTGGAAAAAGTAATTTTATTTATATTTTGACGGCTGTTACTTCTGTGTTTTTTATCAAAGTATTTTAATTGATTTAATTCATTTTAATAACATTATGAGAAATGTCATTTTTATAGCATTCATAGCTTTCCACTGACGTATAATTGTGAACACCCACCCGAATGTGGGCAATGGCTGCTGAGTGTTGTTGTAAGCCCTTGCATCTTTCCAAAACTCGACCCTACCAAATAAGGTGAGATTTGGGCCAAGTTGGGACCCGCAAAAACTACTATAAAAGGTTTGTTGATTAGATTTTTGCAATTAATGTCTATTTATAACTTTCGCTTATCTCAATGCTTATTTTAACCCAATGAAAATCCTCAGTGTTATTCATAAAACAAGCAATTATTAGTCTCTTATGGTGAAGTTTTGACAAGTTAGGTAGGAGAGCAATATGCCCTGATATAATTATTCTTATAAGGACATGATTTTGTAACCCCGATGACAAAATTGTACTTGTAAGATAATGGTGAATATTGAGAGACGGTCTAAGATATTGTTGATTTATTACTACCTGTAAACTTGCAAAATGGTGGCCTAAAATATGGTTGATTTTTTACTAACCCTACACTTACTATATATGTCAAATACATTGCCACGTCAGAACCTCCTTTTCAAATAGCTTTGATAGCTTTTTGAGCTGTAACACTATCCGAGATCTCTCCAGTGACCGGTAGATATTAATGTAATTACAAAGACTGTATACAAAGTCTTAAAGACTTAATTATAGCTAAAAGCTGGCATTCAGATGATGGTAAAAACAGCAGTGTTGTCAAGACATAGCATTCACGATAACATAATGACATAGCTCTCTATAAAGAGCCAACAGACTGTAGTGTTACCATGACAACAGCTGGATCCCAAATCTCACGAAATGTTCCATATTGTTTGCTATAACACTCGTGAGAGAAACACAGAAAACAAATAAACAGTGGAACTCTTAGGGGTATTTTTCACTGTAGGAAGATGCTAGCATCTTTATAGCAAAACATATAACACACTCAATACGTGTGCTGATGTAATGGGAAAATATCCGTGTAAAATTGGAGTATCACTTAATATATAGAGAAGTGCTCTGAAAGAAAATTTACTGTTGATATTATCATCTTGGATTAAAAGGTTAGTGCAAACATTTTTTCCTGTGATATAAAATCAAGTGAAATTTTAATTGGGATATTGTTACATGGTTACATATAGCGGTGGGTAGATAGTTCTATACATATCTCAATGGCTGATATAACATGTTACAGAGGGGGTGGGGTTATTGATTTTTTAGCCACCAAAGAGGGATATCTTTGAGACTCTGAAAGAAGGTCAGATTTAAGGACAGCTCTAGTTTTACACTCAATCCGTCCTCAATGTAAACCCTTCCCAGGATCTTACAAACTCCACTATTTGATATGTAGAATATTTATACCACTGTCGTATGTGTGCCAATAGGTCCAGAAACATACTGTCAGAAATCAACTCACACTATTTAATGAGACAGTTTTTCTGAATACCATCTGGTTAATCTGATCTATTGTTATTGGTAAGATGACATATTGCAAAAACGAGCACCCAGAGAGTGCAAACCTCTGCCAAGGTACGTTGAAATAATTAAATGGGGAAACCAGATTATTTTCGTATCCAGTAGGTGATCCAATCACTCTAAACATTTAATGGGATCTAAGGACTAAGATCCATCTGATCATTTTCTTCATGAAGTTCCAACCAGTAGAATTCGTGTAATCCTGTTAACAAACAAACAAACAAACAAGAGACTCGGATGGTAGTCAAATGCAGACTTTGTAAATTTTGTTTGTATGCAGGGCATTAAATAAATGATTTCTATGGTATCGTAAGAATTACTCCAGAATCCAGGATATTGACCCGATCATGCCAAAATTTTTAATAATAATAATAATAGTTAGATCTTATATAACACAATTCTAGTCACTACTTGACTAATCAAGTTGTACTGTAAACAAACACACAAACAGACAGACTAAGTAATATATTTTGCAAAGAAATGAAAGGGCATGAAAATAATACCTACTCAGTGGGGGTAAAAATGGAAACAACAGAAGTATATTCATTGGTAACAGTGTAGCGCCAAATAATGTATCCCCTTAAAAATGTATGGGGATGCAAAAGGTTTGCAAGAGAGTTTGCAAAATAGTGTATCCCCATTGAAAAATGATGTATCCCTTACAAAATATTGCACCCCCATGCAAAATAATGCACGCCCCTGATGTGATGTATGTTCTTTGTACATTACATTATAAAAATAATTCTGCAAATTATATTTAAATAAAACTTAAAATATTCTGTTAAAATGAACTGGCGGAGGATTGGGGTGAAACTATTTGTGAAAAAGTAGTCATGTGTAATAGAGACTAAGGCAAGGCTACTAGTTTGGTAAGTTAAAGTGATATCTTGACAGGTAAGGAGTGAAATGAAACAGCTGCTGGAAATGTTTGAAATGTATGCAAGTGTGAGAAAGTGGTAGAGGGAGTTTAGGCTTTGAAAGAGCAACAGGAGTTTTTTAGTTAGTGTGATGTAAATTCAACTTTCAATATTTTTTATACAATAAATGTATATATTTAAACAAGTACATTTTTCCTTAAAAGAACTCTGACCAAGAAATAACATCAAACTTAGTCACATAAATGGTGGCAGCGGTGGGATATACTTGTTTATCCTATAGTTATCATCAAGATAACTTGACATTAGTTATATCATCAGGATATAAAACAGTCAATAAGTCATCAGGACTTCATCAATAGCGGTTTATATCGTCAGGATAAAAGCCATTACATTCACACTTCTACACTCCTTAACCTACCCTCTCAAAAAAAAAAGTAAATAAATAAAATAAATGAATACAACATCAACAGAAGAAGGAAAAAAACAACAGAATTGTATTACATCAGAAAAACAGATTGTATTACATTAGAATTAGATTACTGAAAAGGAATGAAGTTTCTGCAGATGTTAGACCTGGACAAGAAACAATGTACTATATGCCCCTATATTAAATTTGTTCACTGTTTCTGATTGCCAAAATGTCATTTAATGATATTTCAATAGTTTAAAGTGTCTTATAAGCCCAAATGAGGCTGGGTTTGTATTCTGATTTTGTATTCCATGTATATTTGTATTTGTAAATCAAACAGGACACTATAATAAACGATTCATCTATCTATCTATCTGTACTGTGATTTACTTATTTGTGGATGATCACTGCTGCTGAGGCATTTATAGTAAACTTTATGTCATGGACTACAACTGTCATTAAATTGAAAAAAAAACAAAAGCAAGGACATACAAACTTTGACTGTGTAAGAATCTTTATCTCCAAGGAATTTGTGTGGGAGGAATTTGAAATCCAAACTTGTGGGACTAGCAAACAACCTGTGGACATCAACTGGATTTATGTGTGTGCAGATGATAGCCTGGCAAAGGTGCAAATACTAACTGTGGCTATTAAGTTATAATTTCCTTGGATTCAATTGGTGTGATTCATGGGACAGCTACATAATACATGTGAACTTTAATTTTGTGGACAGTGACATTTCTATGGAACTCAATATTCAAACAGTGGACCTAATACAGTCATCAAGATCCTTGAACAGATAAGACTTTGATTAAATACTTAGTTGTCAGACTTTATACATAAGGATTTATAAATAAATTGAAGATTTTCAGTATTTTGAAACTTTAACATTTTTATTGATAGACAGTGTAATCAAGTAATCAACATGCATAAAAAATTGATGCAATGAAAGTTGTAATTCTCTGTATTTTATCACGATTAATTATTGGTTAACTATTTATTCTATTGTTACAGTTTAGTGGTACATACCAAGGTAAATATTTGCAGTTTAAGTTTATCATGTTTGGAATGTTTTCAAAGAGAATGGTAAATTTAAGTATTTATTAATTAACTTGATAAGTTCAAAAAAAAATTAAAATTCAGTTCAAAGTGTGATAAACAAAAAAAGTTGTAATTGAACTGTGTGTAATATAAGACAGCTTTTGTGGTCAGTTTGATAGAAAATCAAAGCAAATTGATACTTTAAGTTAGTGGTAAAACCATATGGATGAGGTAAGTTTTATATGATTTGAATAATCGTTTAGGCAAAGAACTTTTGAACTTAGTTCGTGTTTAAACTACTAGAGTAGAAGTAATTTTTTGTTTTTAAACTTAAACAACGACTGTGAGCGGACAGTGATTTTCCAGGTAAGTTAGTTTCTGTACAAATTAAAAAAGTCCAGTATGACAGAAACCGCAACAGATGTTAGTATATCTGTTGATAAGGGGGATGAATCCCAACAGCAGGCTCAACTACAAGGTGGAACAGCCACACCAAATATGCAGACGGCTGCACAGAGTTTGATGAACTTGGCACACGACAGCCATGGTGGTATGAGTAATGCTATCCACATATCACTTGAACAACAAAAATGGGATCATGAACTTAGGATGAAAGTAATGGAGCTCAGAATGAAGCAGATGGAGCTTGAGATTGAACTAGCCAGAAATAATGGCCACAAAGTGGAGAAAAAAGATGTGTACAAGGGTCCAAAAATCCCACGGTTTACAGAAGGTGAGGACGTGGGCACTTATCTCAGAACTTTTGGAAAAACTAGCCCGTGTTTATGAATGACCAAAAGAAAACTGGGCCACTCGACTAGTCCCACTCTTGTCAGGAAAGGCTTTGGAAACCTTTTCCAGACTTGATCCAGCAGAATCAGAAAAGTATGACCTGGTCAAAAGGGCTATTTTAAAAAGGTATGAACTTACAGCAGAGGCATACCGACAAAAGTTCAGATCAAGCAAAAGGCAAAGTGATGAAACTTTCACTGAATGGTCTGTTCGGAGTGCTCACCTGCTGGATAGATGGCTTGAGATGCTTAATATTACATCATTTGAGAAGCTCAAGGAAGCTCTTGTCACAGAACAGCTGCTTGAAAGTTGCCCTGGGAACCTGAGAACTTGGCTCAGGGAAAGGACATTTGAGAGTTTGCGAACTGATGCTGACCAATACCTGACTGTTCATCAGGAACAGAAAAGACAGGATGTTGGTGACAGTAAACAAAAGCATCTTCCAAGACCAGCTGGAAAGCCAGATTTAAGAAAATGCTTTAAATGTGGGGCAATCGGTCACATAGCTCGTGACTGTAGTAAAAAGGACAAGGCTAATTTAGTTAGCGAGAATAAAAGGTGGAGGGCAAGAAGCCTGGATCGGTTGAAGGAGGCCACCTACTATGTAAAGGGCACAGTAGATGGTCATCCTGTACAAATGTTGCGAGATACAGGATGTGACAGAACAATGGTGCATTCAAGATTCATTCCTGATTGTGCATATGTGAAGGGCAAGGTATATCATGTGACATTAGCAGATGGGTCAACAAGAGCTGTTTCAGTTGCCTGTGTGGAACTGAATTGGGGTTCCAATGTTGTTGAGGCAAACGTGGGGATCATAACAACTCTTCCAGAGGATGTCTTGCTGGGAAACGACTTGGCTGGGCCAGAAGCAACATCCTATGTCTGTGTAACCCGCCAACAAAAGCGCAGACAAGAAGCTGAAGAGAGATCTGCCATAAGATCAATGGAGAGATCACAAGTTAAGCCTTGTCATATTGATGTGACATCAGATAGGGATGTCACTGCAGGTGCTGTTTCTAAGGAAACTGAGGTGACACCTGGTCAGGGACCGTCAGTGTCCATTGATAGTGAATGTCTAAGTAGCTGCGATGTGATTGAGGCAGGAGTTCAGAAAACAACTGAAGACAAGTCTGAAGTTGGTAGCAGAGTTACTATGGCAACTCCAAAGGCCGAACAACAACAGATGAAGGATAGCTTAACAAAGTTTGAGGTCAGTGAGCTGACGAGAGAACAGTTCAAGCTGTTGCAGTTAGAAGACAAATCTTTGGATGATGTGAGAGCTGCAGTTATCTCGTTAAATGAAACTGCAAAGGAACGTGCATGTTTTTATACACGGGAAGGTATGCTGTATCGCAAATGGTCACCAGCCAAAGAATGGCAAGGTGAATTAGATACAGGAAGACAGTTTGAGCAAATTGTTGTGCCCATGAAGTGCAGATCAGCTGTGCTTTGCCTGGCAAATGATATCCCATTATCAGGGCATCTTGGAGTAGAAAAGACAAAAGATAGAATTTTGAAGAACTATTATTGGCCAGGGATCTTTAAAGATGTAGCCAATTATGTCAAGTCATGTGACACATGTCAAAAGGTTGCTAGGAAGATGGCAAGGGACAAGGTACCTTTGGTTCCAATTCCGGCAATAGGACAACCATTTCAAAGAGTTGGTATCGATATGGTTGGTCCTCTACCCTTGACCAAACGGCGAAATTGATACATATTAGTGGTTGTAGACTATGCATCTAGGTATCCAGAGGCAGTACCTGTACCTACACTGGAGGCAAGCAGAATCAGTGAAGAACTGATGACTATATTTTCTAGGATAGGTATCCCCCTGGAGGTATTGACAGATCAGGGGACAAACTTCCAGTCCGAGTTGTTTGAAGAGGTCTGTAAATTTCTGGGAATAAAGAAATTAACAACTTCTCCATACCATCCTATGTGCAATGGCCTTTGTGAGAGATTCAATGGCACCTTGAAATCCATGCTACGGAAGTTTGCCCATGATGTTCCTGATGGTTGGGATACCTATTTGTCATATCTGTTGTTTGCATACAGGGAGGTACCACAATCCTCCACTGGATTTTCTCCATTTGAGTTAATATACTCCCATGTTGTCAGAGGCCCCCTTGACATTCTGCGAGATGGCCTTGATGGATCAGAAGGTCAGGAGCAGAATCTGATTCAGTATGTGCTAGAAATGAGGGAAAAGCTGAACAACATGGTGGATGTTGCACAGGAGCACCTATCAAAGGAACAGTGCAAACAAAAGGAGTGGTATGATAAGCAATCCCGGATTCTGGAATTTAAGCCAAATGAAGAGGTGCTGGTTCTGTTGCCAACATCAGCCAGTAAATTGACTGCTTCATGGCAGGGTCCACATAAAGTTATACGGAAGGTGGGACCTGTTGATTATGAAATCAAGTGTGGTGGAAGGAGAGGCACAAAGGTTGTGCATGTGAATATGCTGAGGAGATATGTTACACGAGCTATGTTTTGTAACATAGAAGATTCTGAGGAAAATTTTCCTGATTGTATCAGCAGAAACTCCAACCAGACTGAAACATGGGAAGATGTTCAAATTAATTCAGATTTAACAGCAAAACAGAAGGAACAGTTAACTGATTTACTTCAGGAATTTAGTGATGTTTTCACAGATGTGCCTGGTAGAACAGATCAGATTCAACATGACTTTTCAGTTAAAGATGGAATCAAGCCTGTGCAAATGAAACCATACAGGGTACCAAAGGCCTTGGAAACAGAGGTCCAGAAAGAGTTGACCAAAATGTTGGAAAATGGGGTTATAAGCAGGACAACATCAAAATGGGCTTCACCTATGGTTCTAGTCACAAAAAAGACAAAACCATAAGGACATGTGTTGACTATCGTGGGCTGAACAAATCAATGGATGCTGACCCATACTGTATTCCAAGGATGGATGATATTTTGGCAAGAAAAGGTCAAGCTAGGTACATATCCAGCTGTGACCTCAGCAAAGGATATTGGCAGATACCGATGTCAAATGGAGCCTGAGACAAGTCAGCATTCATCACCCCTTTGGACATTTTTGTTTCAATGTTATGCCATTTGGTTTGAAAGCTGCACCCCAAACTTTTGTCAGACTCATGGACACAGTTCTTGAAGGTACAGAACAATATGCAGATGCATATTTTGACGATGTATCAATTTTTAGTGACACCTGGGAAGGACACTTGAGGCATCTCAAAGATGTGTTTGAGAGAATACGAAGACAAATTTGACCATGAGACCCAGCAAGTGTAACCTGGGCTTTAGTGAAGTCTCATTGGTAGCACATGTGGTAGGAAATGGACATATCAAACCACAACAAGACAAGGTTAGTGCTGTGGTAAATTTTCCACAACCAGTGACTAAAACTGATGTGAGATCATTTCTAGGTTTGGTAGGTTACTATAGAAAGTACATACCAAACTTTGCAAGCATTGCAGCACCATTAACAGACCTAACAAAGAAAGGAAAGCCTACATGTGTAGTGTGGACAAAGGAGTGTGCTGAGGCTGCCTGTGCCCTGAAAGAGTATCTGACAAGGGAACCGGTGTTAGTGAACCCCGATTTTTCAAAGGGGTTCATTCTCCAAACAGATGCCAGTGATAAAGGTTTTGGAGCGGTTCTGAGTCAGCTTCACAGTGAAGGCAATGAATGTGCCATTACCTTCCTGAGCAAAAAGTTGTTGCCTCGTGAGCAGTCGTATTCAACTGTAGAAAAGGAATGCCTTGCCATTGTGTGGGCCTGCAAACAGTTGAGGCATTACTTATTTGGAAGGAAGTTCATTGTGAGTACCGACCATCAGCCACTTACTTGGCTCAACCAAATGAAAGGGCAGAACCAAAGACTCCTTAGGTGGAGCTTAGAATTACAGCAATATGACTTTGAAGTCGTGCATAAGAAGGGCAGTGCAAATTGCAATGCTGATGGCTTAAGTAGGGCCTGGTAAGTCCATTTTGGTAAATCAAGTATGGTCACATGCTATTATCACGTATTATAGAACCTTGAATCAAGGTAGGGCATTAATAGTCACTTAGGAGTACTTGTAAATTGTTATATGGGTTTTTGGTAAATATCAGTGTTAGATAGGGTGCCTTATGTTTTGTTTCATTTTGTTAAGATAGAGTTGATTTACTTTTTGTAAAGATTGTGTATTTCACAGAATGATTTACTATTTGTAAAGATTGTGTATTTCACAGAATGATTTACTATTTGTAAAGATTGTGTATTTCACAGAACTTTTGTGTTAAGAAAAGTAAAGTTAGTAGTTTTATTGTCGAAAAGTGTAACTTTCCTCTTCTAAAGGGGGGAGGAGTGTGAAAAAGTAGTCATGTGTAATAGAGACTAAGGCAAGGCTACTAGTTTGGTAAGTTAAATTGACATCTTGACAGGTAAGGAGTGAAATGAAACAGCTGCCGGAAATATTTGAAATGTATGCAAGTGTGAGAAAGTGGTAGAGGGAGTTTAGGCTTTGAAAGAGCAACAGGAGTTTTGTAGTTAGTGTGATGTGAATTCAACTTTCAATATTTTTTATACAATAAATGTATATATTTAAACAAGTACATTTTTCCTTAAAAGAACTCTGACCAAGAAATAACATCAAACTTGGTCACATAAATGGTGGCAGTGGTGGGATATACTTGTTTATCCTATAGTTATCAGGATATGACATTAGTTATATCATCAGGGTATAAAACAGTCAATAAGTCATCAGGACTTCATCAATAGCGGTTTATATCGTCAGGATAAAAGCCATTACATTCACACTTGGTCACACTATTCACTTCATAAATTGGGTTGGTTGTGGCTGATATGGGTTTTATGATGATTTTAGGACTGTTTGGGGCTAGGATTTGATTTGTGACATAGACTTTGATTTGTGAGAGATCAATAAAAGTGTAATAGATTTGTTGAAAGTGGTTAGGTGTGGCTTCTCTTTTGATGACTGGTACACCTGTTCCACAGTATTTTACTGTGTACATTATGATTGAAATTTATCATTAATTATCCAAGTTATTTAATGCAACATGTATAAATATGTATATGTAATACATATATATATATATAAAAATGTATATGTCTTTTAAACATGGCCTAATTAAAATTCATTTTTAATTATCAAATATATTCTCATGAAAATTAATATCTGTACAAGTCTAGTAAAACAAAATAACACCTATTGTTCAGTAAAACAGCAAGCCAAGCAATAATCAATAATCACTGATTAACAGTGACCACTATTTGTTTGAACTGTGAGTGAACTCCAGCTCTGCACTGGCTATTCTTATCTATAAACTTCTAGTGTAGTTACCCATGATATAGCTTTGCACTTAATCTGTTCTCAAAATGTTATTAGTCATGCTCTTGTTTCTTGTCCTTTGACCCAGTTTAGATAACCTAACATATTTTGTAGCTGACCAACCTAATTGATTATTTGACACAATTAATAACTGACCTATTTGTATCTGACTGTCCTAATTGATTATATGACACAGTTTTGGTAACCTTACCTGACATGGTTTAGATAATCTCACCTGGCATAGTTCTTTCTGATCAAGTTTCCAACTGACCTACCTTATTGTTCTAATTATCTGACATAGTTAAGATAACCTTACCTGATATAATTTTCCCTGACCGACTGTACAGCTGACCTAGCTTGCTCTACTTAACTAACACATTTAAGATAACCTTTCCTGACATAGTTCTGTTTACCTCACCTCAATTCTTGACCGACTTTTATCTTATAAATGCTTTGTGATCTTGTGTTGTTGTGTGGTTGTTGAATGGGTTGTGGTGCTGATGATCTAGCTTACATCAAGAGTATTTCAGGAAATTAATCACAAAACATCATTCAGAGAACTGTTTCGAAATTCTTGTGATTTGCTAAGTTAAACTTTGTTTTGGAAGATTGTACATTGTATATTTATATTTTGGAGAACTGTTTGACGGTGTTACTTTGCTTCTTGAAGACTGGATATTATCATCTTGGAAAATTAAATAAACATCTCAAATTGTCAAATTGACTTTTAATCAACAAAGTGCCACCACCTGGTACCTACAGACCCCCACAGAAAACAATTGCAGCACACACCTAATATTGTCTTCAGTAATATGGCTGTGTAGGGCACTATAGATTTTTCATAATTAGATTAAACCTGTTTCTTTATTTGTAAGAGATCAATAAAAGTGTAATAGATCTGTAATAGAGTGTTGGGGATGGACTCTCTGTTGATGGCTTTTGTCCATTTTATAGAGTGACTTCATTGATATTACAGTTTTACAGGAAAATTTTGTGGCCATAAAACCTATACATATATATGTAATAAATATTTTTTGATAATCCTTAATTGTTTTAATGATTCTAATGATGAGGACAACAAAGGGCAAAATCCAATCAACATATCATAATAAACTTTAATAAATTCTTTTTCCCCTATTGTTAGTTAATCAGAGACAACACCTTTGATCAGAACAATAGGAAATACTTTTTTGGTGGAGATACACTATTTCACTGCGAAATTTTGCACCCCCTAATCCCCATATTGTTAAGGATACAAAATCTGGTAGAAAAATAATGCTCCCAAAAAGATCAAAGTAGGGGATACATTATTTATGGGGGATGCATTGTTTCCCATTACACCGGTCCTTTGTTTGACTGATATATACAATAATCTTCTTGATTTGATGCATTCTGAATGGTGTAGTAATGCCAATTATACGCCACTTCATTAAATCTGAATGGTGCAGTAGTACCGATTATAACCTACTTCATTAACATAAAAAAATGTCAATGTTAAAAAAATTGCTAAATATTCTGAAAAAAGGTCACAGCAATCATTAATTGGAAATATTGACTCTACACATTAAAACTGGTCATTATTATAGAAAACATTATAAGACAGAATACAATACAACAACAAATGATTAATATCACTTTCTGTGTTATTAGAGACAGAGATAGAAGCGATGATCAGTTTATGGGTCTAATTTTTGTGAATCTTTGACTTTAAAACTCAATGCCACAAACACTATTTTACATATTTTTAATGTTAACAGCTCAAATATTAGTTATGTTATCCGTTTATCACTGTGCCAGATATTATGCCCCTGGTATTTATGCAAATAATACAAATATTACTTTTTCTGTCTGTAATTGATGAAAAGGCCAAGGTCACTATGGCGAGGTTTAAGAGCAAATACAGGTCATGCCAAGATTATGCACACCAAAATCATCTGAAGCATTTTAAAAAAACACTCTATGATTGCATATTAGAAAATACATGCTTGCACAAAGGGTATAAAATTTTGCAGGGGCATTCCAGAACAAAATCCAGATATTGAAAAGGAGTTTCTGATCAATGAAACAGCAGATGCCTTAACTGGGGTATTTGATTTTTTTTGGCATTTTTAGGTGGGTACTTTCCCAGTCTCCAAAAAAAAGTCAGGATGTCAGCGTAATATAAATTGGAAAAAAATATATTCAGCTACTTTTTCATAGTCTTTCACATGTTGAAATTTCAGCCCTATGTTTGCCACCTATGGACACCTTAAATGAGGCCTTTAATGTCCAGTTCACTTATTTTTCATTATTTAAACAAAACTACAAACATACATAAGGTTTGTGATATGCATATCCTGACTTTCTCTTCTTTTTATCAATGTAACTCTGATCTCTTTAAAGTTATAAAATTAGGTGAAAATCCTCTAGTTCGTTTATTTTTCCAGTTTCTTTTAAATCAATCTTGTCACTGGTATTGAAGTACTCCAAAGGAAGACCCTAGCTATGACGTTATGGTCATTACTAGTTTAAAATAAAGGGGTTTAGTCCCCATCTCAGTGAGCACTTAACTTTTTAAAATGAAACTTGGTACACTTATAAAGGTTGGCCAAAGCGTCATTCTTATTGTCTGATCACCTTAAAGTCACAATATCAATGAAACTATGACCTGTCCAAGTTAAAGCTGTGGTCATCTTAACATAATCATTATGGAGTTTTAGCTCCTAGGTAATTTAGTTCGAGATTTTCTCCAACCATGTCTGGTGCATATGTTTAAAACAAAATATCTATTTCCTGGCAAACTTAACCTCCTAGTATTGAAGGAGTTATTGTGACCTCAATGTAAAAATGAGTCATTCAGCATGATGTAGTTATTTAAATATTGCAGTTTGTCAGTGTATATATATAAATTCCCAGTTTTTAGTACATAAAAAACATACATTTTTCTGTTCCATTGTTGTGGAGTTAGATTGTGTGTGTTTTGTCTTCCAGGCAGATCCAGTTTAAATTATTCACCAGGAAGTTCTTTTACTGCTATATTATCCGCCACTTTGATGCAAAAATAAGTAAAATGTGTTTATATTTTCCAAAAGATTACAAAGAATAGCTCTGAAACGTATTCCTGGTTACAGGCGCCAGTGAATATCAAGACTTCAAATTTCATATGGCGATTTATCTGCCATTTCTGAATAAATTTCATCCAGAAAAAAAACAAGTAAAAGTTCTGTAAGAATATTATGTGTGGGACATGTTTGTAGCTTGCATGATTAATGAAATATTTACAGCAAATCAGAACCTTTTGGGGGCATTTATCCATTAATTATCCATTGTAAGGGGCACCACTGTATGTAAGTTGAATGAATGACTCATTCTCGATACCTTTTATCCTGTACTGCTACACAACCAGTTTTATTATCACCTACCACTGACCGAAGGCCGTGGTCCAGAGGTTACAAAATTCCTTCCGTACGTGTGTTTTTACTTCAGCATAAACCTTAACATCTCATTCATTTATAAAGATATCTTCACCAAATTTGCAGGGAATGTTTGTAGATTTGAAAATCTCTCTGTGCAAAATTGTGGCCTCATTTTGGAATACAAAATGACCGCCATAGCCAATTGTTTGAAAGGTACTCTAAATCTTGAAATATCTCAGCTAGCTTCATCCAATTTGCACCAAAGATATATAGCTAGAAAAGTTAGCCTGATAGTAATTTTGGCCTAGTTCCGAAAAAATGGCTGCAATATCACATGTTTAAGGTCAAATGGGGTTATCCTTTTAAAAAGGCCTTACATCTCCCCTAATATTGCTTCTAGAGGTTCGGAATGTGAAAACAACTTGTAGGAAGTCATGGCCTGGGAATCTTTTCCAGGTGTTGAATTTCACCTTTGACCACTGCTTCAAGGTTAAATGGGTCATCACACTAAAATGTCCTTATTTCTCCCTCATTATTGGTGCTATGGCTTAAGAATGTAAGGACAGACCATCAAAAGTCCTTGCCTGCAAATGTTTTGCCTGAGAACAATTTTGGCGCTATTTTGAAAAACAAAGTGGCCGCCATAACCAATTTTTTCAAAATTATTACAATGCACTAAAACTTGAAATATTGCAGCTAGGTTCATCAAATTTGTGCAAAAGATATATGGCTAGGAAAGTTAGCCTGATAGTAATTTGGCTTTGTCTTGAAAACAAAATGTCCATCATATCACATATTGAAATGGGATCATCCTATTAAAAAGGCCTTGTATCTTCCTTATCATTGCTACTAGGGATTCCAAATGTGAAAAAAAAACTTATAGGAAGTCATATCCTAAGACTCTTGTCCAATTGTTGACTTTTACTTTTGACCCCTTCTTCAATGTCAAGTGGGATTATGTTACTACAAAGGTCTTATATCTCCTTCAGTTCTCCATTATTACTGATCCTAAGGATAACTGCTGCGGCAGTCGCCTTGTTTTTTTAAGTTTTATGATTCTCAGGCGTCTACATGGTACATGTCTCGTACTTGTAAAATGGCCATTACAGCCTTTGTTTAAGTATCATACTGGTAGTGAGATTTGGTGCTTTTGAAGTGTGTTCACATTAGAGATACATCACAGTTAAGTATGTTTGAGTGTGTCAAGATTAAAGTCTTACACAAATGAATTGAAAAAATGAATTCTTGTCTTCTGGATGTTCTAATGGATGTTGTCTAGCATGTCAAAATTAAACCCAGACAAAACTGAGTTCATTATCTTGAGTAATGCTCAGCTCAAGAGATTAGATTCCCACCTCCTTGTCAGATTATTTGGTAATTTCATAAAGTCAGCAGTTGTTGTAAATATCCTTGGTATCTGGTTTCACACAATTTTGCCTTTGCTGA
The DNA here is from genome assembly GCA_964017235.1 of Sabellastarte sp. h YS-2021. Classification (NCBI taxonomy): domain Eukaryota; kingdom Metazoa; phylum Annelida; class Polychaeta; order Sabellida; family Sabellidae; genus Sabellastarte; species Sabellastarte sp. h YS-2021. The sequence continues at coordinate 23,838,368 of OZ024928.1, forward strand.
TCATATATTTTATCAATATTTTAAGACTTATTTTGTTGACATGTGTGATCTCAGGTTGGTTAAGACAGTATCTCACAGATGAGGCTACTATCCTGGTGGTGAATGCCTCGGTGGATGGTAGTCTTGACTATTGCTATTCTCTCTTCAGAAGTCTGCATAGTTTTAACATGTTCAAACTCCAGTGTATACAAAATACATTTGCTTGGATTGTCACAAACTGTATTAGATACACACAGGCATCTTTGCCCAAAAGACTCCATTCGTTGCATCTTCAAAATGCCCATTTTGGTTCAAGAGTTTCTTCACAGTGGTCATCTCAGCTATTAAAGGGGATAGGCAAAGAAATTCATTTTGAAATATTGTTAAGTAGATTGTCTATAAAGAACATCACAAGTGAAAACACACACATCCTTGAAGTCCCACTGCTCTAATATCTGTATTTTTACCACAGTATTTTGAAATCCTGCCAAAATGAGTGTGGATGTGTGTACACGTCAGAGTGAACAATGAAGTTTTTTTGTGCATGCTGTGGAGAAGCTTTTTCTGTGTGTGCTCTCAATTTGCTTTTGTGTAATTATTTTTCTAAATATTCTGTGTGTGCTCTTAATTTGTTTTTGTTAATAGTGTATGCATTTATGTATATATAAATATTCTGTTGTCCTAGAACATTGGAACTTCTAGCTTGTTTATTTTACTTTACTAAAAACTTGGAATAAATGTAAGAAAAATAGTGGATTGTTTGGCCTATATATAACCAAGTTTCTTGACATCTATGTCTGAATATTGTGCTAACTTGAACACTGGAATTTCTTGATTTCACAAGAAGGTTGTTTTTTTCACTAGACATTTGGAATAAATGCAAATAAAATGGTATATTGTTTTGCCTATAACTGTACCAATGGGAGTTCATCAGGAAAGTCTACCTTTGCTTTCCCACCAAACACCCCTTTAAAAAGGTCTCTGAGAAAGAGATGGATTGCAGCATGTAACAGGAAAAAGGAAGATATTGAAAGTGCTAAAAATCCACGTCTTTGTGAAGATCACTTTGAACCAGAATCATTTCAGAAGATACCCCAGCTGGCCAGAGAAATAGGATGCAGGTTGATTTTAAAACCAGATGCTGTGCCAGACCCAAAACTATTCACAAGAGTAGCAGTGAATTTAACTTCAAAACCCAGTACATCAGAAGTTCCGACTGCAAGTGGCAGGAAAAGAAAAAGTCTTGCTTTTGAAAAGCGACAAAATCTTAGTGTAAGTATTTTTGATTAAATTATTTCATATTCTCAAATAGATTTTTGTAAGCTTTATATAGAAATACCTGTATACACTTTTATTTTACCAAAACCTTTCATTTGTAGTTTTGTTTAAAAAAAGAAAAGAAAAAAAATATATTTGTTACAATTTTATTGCTAATTTCACTTTCAATTATACAAGTATCATTTATTTTATTCTACAGGCAATTGACTACTATTGATTTACTTTTGTTTCCACAACCATAATCTGTAAAGGTACAAAAATATGAGCTTATTTACATCAAACCTGCTAGGGAAAAAAGACCACAGTCCAAAATAGAATCATCTAGAGGACAATTGCAAAAATCATATTACCTATTGAGCCATTGTAAACAATTTGTTTTACAGTTTATGGACTGCAATTTACAAACAGAGGAATGTCAAGTTGAAGATAATGAAAGCACAATGGAAATAGTTGGAGAAATAACTCAAGAAAAGTCCTCTCAGTGTTTACTAAAACCTCCAACAGAAAATAAGTATGTAATGATGAGACCAAAGTCACTATCCAAGGCTATTCAGATAGAGACACAGAAGAAAGAAGTCGGGTGCCAGTGCAATATTTTAACACCTGGGAATCAATTTGTGCAGGAGGATCCAATAGGTAGGGATAGTGAACAGGAAATGAGTGAGGATAGTGATGTAGAATGGACACCTGAAATGCAGTCAGACTCTGAGGAATCAGACAATGAAACATCCCTTGAAATGGACAATGAGTTAGAAGAGGTAGATGAAGAACTCAGGAGTAATTTACCAGCCAATGAGGAGAGAAAATTCATAATTTTTGAAAGCTGTCTTCTGGCCCTTCTTTCAGTGTGTCTTATTTGTACACGTCCTTGTAAAGTGCTGTTAAAATATGTGAAAGGATCATTTATTGTTGTGCAACAAATATGTGATAAAGGGCACTCACGAACATGGTCAAGTCAACCCTTACATGGAACACTGCCTCAGGGAAACTTACAGCTAGCAGCCGGAATATTATTTTCAGGCTCTAGTCCAATAAAAGTTATCAATATGTTAAAGCATATTAATATATTGACCATAGCATGCAGAACATTTAATTTTATTCAGAGTCATTATTTGATCCCAGCAGTATTTCATGTATGGAACTCAGAACAACAACTTATATTTGAAAATTTAAGAATATCTGGTGAAAAGGTTATTCTTGGGGGTGATGGAAGGTGTGATTCACCTGGTCATAGTGCCAAATATGGAAGTTACTCAGTGATTGACTTGGAGCATAGTAAAGTGTTAGATATGCAGTTGATACAATCAAATGAAGTTACTAGCTCCAATGCTATGGAACTAGAAGGTTTAAAATGGTGCTTGAACATGCTAGATAACAGTAACATTGAAATAGAAAGCTTAACTTCTGACAGGCACCGGGGAGTCCAGAAATACATGAGGGAGCAGAGACCATTAATTAGACATTTTTATGATGTTTGGCACATGGCTAAATCAATATATAGAAAATTACTAGCACTTGCCAAAAAAGCAGGATGTGGTCCGATTAAAGAGTGGGCCCATTCTATTTCAAACCACCTCTATTGGTGTGCAGCATCAAGTCAGGGTGATGGGGAACTGGTCAGGCAAAAGTGGCAGTCAATTTCAAATCATGTGGCAAACATTCACCATGGACACAGTGAAAGGTATCCAAAATGTTTACATGGCACAATAGATGACAGTGCATGGCTTGTGTCATGTGTTTTCCTTTGTCTATTCATAGTTGTAAATATGGCACAAGATATAGCTGGCCAGATAAAAGATTCTTAAAAAGGTGTTTCTCAATTCTATTCTTCTGTAAATATATGAAAAAAAAACCCACTCCAGTAATATTTTTTTTTTGCTTTTGATAATCCCACAGTTTTGACTGAGTTACCTGATTATATTCGTTGTGCCCCCATTCTTGCCTGTTTTGGGATAAAGCTAAAATCACATCTCTTCAAAAAGGCTTTTCCACCTTAACATATAAGCTACTGGGTGTAATTTGTTTACACCACCCACTATATTTTCTTTATCGGTACTTCCAGTCGATTACCTGGATCTCTAGTCACAGACTGAATGCTGAAAATGGCTGCTTGGAACTTGTTATACAGAAAGGAGGCTATTTTGGCAGTGGTACTATAAGTATGTATATCTTTACATCTTTCTTTTCTCCGTTTTTGACAACTTATAACAATCGCTTTGTCTGTGATTCAAGAACCTCTTTGTCAATGAAAAACAATGAGCATATGCATGTTTTAACCATGTTTGACCTTCTTGATGATCTCCATTATGAGAACAACTGTTACTGTTGAACCTAGAGCAAATGATTTTGTTCTTTTGGCCATTATTTGCTTTACTATTGGGCTGCAACGTACGTTGTGTACATCTCATACGGATCCTATCAACAGATTCAAACTTATCCCATGAACATCTACCCCTTCCATTGTTTGTAACACTACACTATGAGCCCTTTTTACTGTAGCCCAGTTTGTCTCAATGGCATCCTGCATTAAAAGCGTCAAGTATTCCAACATATTATCTCGGACTACCTGACTTTGTTCCTCTTGTATACACCCAATATGCCCGAAAATAAATTGAAATGGACTCAATTCTTCATATTGTGGATTTTTCCCACTAATGCCAGAATAACAAAACTCATGGGGCCAGGCTACTTCTACTTTTTTCTTATTTTCATTTGCTCTAAGTAAACCAGATTTAAAGTTTACCGTACCTGTATCTCTCGGTTTGCCACGCAGGCGCCTGATCTGCTCATGAACTTGACTTTGAATGAGCTCATTCTCCTTCAAGAATTTGGCACCTGGCAACAAACTGTCTTGCTCATCTTCAGATTCAGACTGAGTTCTCTCGGGCTGTACTTTAACTCTGCATTGCTGTGAGCACTGATGTGATTTCTTTGGTGAACTATGTGACACACCACTTAAGGAATGTGATCTACTGTCAATTTTTGACTCAAGTCTTTTATTATTCTCCTCCAAGGCTTGTATTTTCTCTAAAATCAGTGCAAGTGCATCGTTGCCACCCTGAGCTGGGACTGCTACTGGAGACACAGCTGGATTACCACCAACAGCACCTGGCTGCTCTGCAGCACAACTCTGTGATGTCTCCTGTACCATTTCCCCCACAGGTGCAGATGAATTTAATCTACAATTTCTCCCCACAGGTCTGGGGTGCTGTGACTCCCTCCCCAGGAGATCACAAGATTTACAGTAGAATTTCGCCATCTGTAATGAGAGTAAATCATGCACCACAGCAAAATCTGGCTTGTTGAAAATACCAAGCTTTAAATAAAACCAAAGTAAAGCAAAGTTTTGAACTTGGTATTTTATCCCTAAAAAAAATTATAATTCTGCAAGCAATTGCTTGAACAAGCCGCGCCTTGCTGTGAGCTTTTTAAACAGAAAATCTAGTGGCCATGTGCCCTGCACATTTCAGAATGACCAAAAAGTGGACCACACTTTACCTCAACAACTATTAATCAGACCAGTGGTCAGACGTTGAATTACTCACCCCCAGTACATTTTGCTAAATATAGTGACAGGTCACTGCACTAATGAACAAGGCCAATGCAAGTAAAATTAGTGGAGTTAATTTTTTGGTTCAACTGAATCATGGTGTTAACACAACCATACCCAGAGATTCGTTTGCGACCTTGTGTCACAGTGGCGAAAGGTCCATTTACTTCCACTCGCCTTATGTTGCTGTATTACGCTGAAAGACGACCAAATCACAACCTTATACACTGTGGACCATACCTGCATTTACCGCATTAAGAAATTTATATCCCCTATTAATAAATTTAGAGTGTCATAATATTTAGTTTACTCATTAATGCTGCCATCTTGCTATTGAATTGTTTTGTTTAATACTTCATCTTTACAAACTTTTTCTGTCTCCTAGACATTATTTTCTCTACTTAAACATTATTTGGACCTTTATATCACTGACACTGCTCTGAAAGTCTGCTGCTCTTTGTATTGTTTCACTACTTCTGTATCTCATGGTGTTGAAAGCTATTTCCCCCGGTTGTTGGATATGGACATCTCTGATGCTAGTTTTCAAACTTTACCCAACGCTTCCCTCCAGATGTTTGCAAACCTTGAAAATGTTTAATGGGATGATATATATAACCTTCATATTTATTTATAGCTTACATAAGTAATGACATTTTTTACAAAAATAAATAAATAAATAAAATTTAAAAAGAAAACAAGCTTATACATTTGTGATGCTAATTATTCATGGTAAGGGGCGAAGATGAATAAAAAATATATATGTATCTTATCCAGTTTGTATGTTCTGGTCTTTAATTACAGTTACATTATGTGTTGAATGATAAAGGTACAAAATCCTCCCTTAGTCATGAAGAAGAAGTATGTCACTCATACACCTGTATTGTGATGTTTATTACCTCCACAAAAGGAGGTTATGTTTTGGGGTGCATTCGTTAGTCTATCTGTTTGCTTGTGTTTGCAATTTTACCAAATGTGATCAGTGGATCGTTACAAAATTTTCTAGTGGATAGGACCTGACCAAAGGAAAAAGTGATCACATTCTTGGAAAGATCTGGGCAATATTCTGGATACATTAAATCCTGACTCTTATTGAGACTCCCTCTCACAGAGGTCTGTGTTCCAAGGTGCTTTCCAGTTTGGGATGTGTTTTTTTGTTTGTGCTCTGCAAGAATATTTTCCTATTATTCTCAGAAATACTCAACTGAGGTACTCAGGAGGCAATATTGTGTGAGAGTGGAACCGGCGGGGATATACTTGTCCCCTGTGCCGTCCGGGCAGCGGTGGGCATAAAGCTTGTGGGTGTGCCACAGCTTAAAGCTCTAAACCAATGATGGATTTTCACCAGATTTTCAGGGTATGTTTACCCCAAGAGGATCTAGGGTTGATTAGGTTTTGGAGGGTATCTGGCAACAACTGTTGCCATGGCAATGCTTTAAATACTTTTCAGTATTAAAATCCTTAATTGAAAAAGGTTTACTATTAAACCATTACTACAATTGCATTTTTATCTCCCGCCAACCAAAGGCCGGGGTTGGGAGATAATGAAACACCTTCCATGTGTGCATGCATGCGTGCATGTGTACGTTTGTCAGGTGTTTACATCACCCTTTATATCTCATTCATGTATGAAGATATCTTTACCAATTTTGCAAAGAATGTTTATGGCATGAAAACATGCCTGTAAAAATTTGGTCCCCATTTAAAAAAACACAACATGGCAACCATAGTCGATTATTTGAAAATCATTGATATGTTCTAAAGCTTCAAATATTGTAGCTAGCTATAGAATTTCTATCAGATTTGCACAAAATGTAAATGTCTAGGAAAGCTTGCCAGGGAGTAATTGTGGCCATGTTGGCCGCCATATAACATTTTTAATGTCAAAAAGGGGGGGGCATATCAAAAAGGCCTAATCTCTCTCTTATCATTGGTCCTAGGGGTTTGGAATGAGAAAACAACTTGTTGGAAATCGTAGTCTGCAAATCTTTTTGCAAATCTGACCTTTGACTCCTGCTTCAAGCCCCTTATATCTATCTTATAATTGGTTCTAGGGCTTCAAAATATTAAAACAACTTGCAAGAAATCATGGTCTATGAATCTTACATCTGACAACATTTTGAGGGTTCTGTTTACTTGAAATTTTAAGTTCCAAGATTACACCAACTTCCTTATAATTTCTTGTTAATAATCTCAATACTAAAACAAAAAACGCCAGTGTTAGACTTGTAGTAGTCATTTATTTTTTAATGCAACACTTGGAATGCTGAACCAGAATTACAGAGCTTGTGTAGGGATGAACATCCTCATGTAATTAAGTATTACTTACAGAAAATTTCTTAATCTTAATTAGAGAATTAGTTAATGTTACATGTTCTATTCTAAATGTTACGCTTTCTAGTGGAGATAAATATTACTGCACGCGGTAGTTGTAACGTAGTTGTAAAAACTGTAAAAGAAACTGGAGGCTACCGAAATAAACGCAATATAGAACCATCTGTTACAGACAAGCCTGGAAGTGTAACCGACAGGCCCTTAAGTTAACCGACAGGCCTGTTTCCAGATGGATAAAATTAGGGTCGGGAACAAGAGTCGGGGAGGGTCGGGGAAATGTCAAACATGTTTGATATTTCAATGACTCTCTGCAACAGGCCGGGAACTTACAACCGACCCTAAAAGACCATGTAAACATTGGTCCAGACCCTCCAAAAATGCTTAGTTACCGACCGGTCAGCTCCAGTGGAACACCTGTATTAAAAAGGCCCTATAGCTCCCTTTATATCTCCCAAAATGTAGAACATCTTTGTGGGAAATCTACAAGTTAGACCAATCATATTCAAAAAATACAAATTACACTTAAATTGTAATAATTCTACAGTTCAGTGGGTACATAATATATTGTATTGTCATATTTGTTAATATAACTTCTGAATGGTATCAATGTTCAGCCTCTTAAACACATAAGCAGAAACGCTGGCCATAAAATGTTTGGCCCATAACAAATAAATTAAGCTAAAATCATCTAGGTGATCCTAAAGTCAGAATTATCCTGTGTTCCACCCTTGCAACTAATCATATTACCCATCTGATTTTAAACCTCAGTTTGCAACTACAACTGACCTTCATAAAAAGATGGGAAAGCTGATCAACCATGTGACTTTTCCTGGGTGTAAAGAGGGGTCATATGGCCAAAAAATGTCAGTCTCACGCCCTGTTCCTGACTACTAACCCCTTCCCAGTCTTTGGCAGTAATCAGAGAGCTCTTTTGACTAATTTTCTGTTGGGACAAAACCAATTAGCTGAATTTTTAGACCAGAGTTTACAATATAGGTCCTAGCAGCCACAAGATAGGTCATAACAGCCTAAAGATTAGTTGTGACACCCATAAGATTAGTTGTAATCGCTTCACAGCTAAAAACGTCAGTCGTGAGAACTTGGGGCTGAAATGCTTACTTGCAAAGGCAGTATAATAATTTGTAGGGTATTTATGATTGCTGTGTTTAATTTCCGAACCTTCATCAGTATGAAGCTATTTGGTGCGACATATATAATTACAATCGTGCTATATTAGAGCATGGGCAGGAGGTATACTCACAACAGTCAAACAGGGATATCCCATCTCATTAAATAAAACTAGAAAGCAGACCTCTATCAGAGAAGTGACGGGCCACGGTGGAAGAGTGGTAACTCTCGTATCCCACCTCTGAGATCAGGGTTCGGTTCCCGTCCCAACCTCAAGTGGGAAAGCTATATGTAGTTGCTTGCCGTTGGTCAGCAGTTTACAGTACAGAACCTTGACCAACTGTATGTACCGGTTTCCTCTGCCCTCCCAACTACCTGTTGTGATATGACCTGTACGGTGTTAAAATAAATAAATAAACTACCAGAGCAGTGGACGGAAGGGGGGGTGTATTGAAAGGATATTTTTTAAAAACTCAAAAACATATGGTCCTTACTTTGGGAATTAATATCAACACAGAAAAAAAGAACGCATGTGAAAACATGCCCACTTGGTCATGGTAGTTAGAAAGCATATTTGTACAACATATGGAAATACAGGCAATTTAAAAACATCTAATTCTGATTCACTGCTATTTTACATTTCAGCAATTATACATTAGTTCAGTGTGATTCCAACAAAAATAAACAAAAACAATGGAAAAAGCTGGGTGAGATTTAATTTTAAAATACCCTTTTGAAAGGCTAACACCAACAGTATTCCTTCCAGACAGTTTCTGCTCTGAACATCTTTATTTGATTTGCTGTTCAAACAGTATAAAATGGTGTATTTGTACAATTGTTAGTTGTTGTTTTTTTAACTTTTTGACACGACATTTACCAAATTTCTAAAAGCATTTCAAACATTGTTTTATTTGTCGATGTTAGATTGGTTAACAGTCTGACTGGTACAGGTACTGTATTTTTTTGCTTTCTACACAATTATGAATGTTCAGTTACATTTCATTACCATCATATTTCTTTGTGTTACATGTACAGTACAACTGTGTTCTGCATTGTACTGGCCAAAATGAACTCCGGACTCATTGTCGCTTTCTGAAACGTTATCACCACAGAATGAGACGTGACTGTACCATTATTTATATCTACATAGCTTGATGTACCCGATAACTAAAAACGGCTTGTATCCTTTATCATTACACCATAATATTTGACTTCTTTTTTAGAGGTAAAGAACTGTCTTAATTAAATTTACCATTGCATGTAACGATATAGATGAACTGGTGGAGGTATCAGTATTTTAATGTATTGTATATAGGCCTACAGTACATTAGGAATTGTGTATAAATTCTCTCCCAAAAAGTATGCAGCAAATTAGTCTGCTGAGAAAAAGCACCAAAGTTTTATGGAAGTTTTTATTTAGTTTCTACTAAAAATAATGTGCAATAGATATTTGGCTTCCACAATGTGGAACTGTAAGAACGGCCAAGGCATTCTGTGTTGGATATAGTTAAATTATCTAGTTCTAGTCACAATTAAGTGTGGATATGGAAATGTTTGCAGGTTACGTATATTCAAAATAGTGTCCTAGCTTGACAGGATGTAGCAAAATACATGAATCATCAACTTGTTGTTTTTTTCGTTTGCATGTATAAGTAGACCACTGTAAACTACTGGTTGTCACAAGTGAATCATGGAACAAATATTGTGCTCCCTATTATAACCTCATTCTTATTTGTGCTTGTTTGAAGTGTGGAGTTGCTTTCATTAAAATATGCCCTGGTGCAAGTACACTTTGCTAAAAAAGGTATTTATTTACATTGCCAATTTGTAACTTCTGGCGCCCAATGCGTACACATTATAATGGTAAGGTACATTCTTGGAAATGTGTGACTGTTGCCGATGATAGGCTACTGTAAATCGGAAATTTGTAATCCGTTTGAGGTGTTTGCTTAGTTATTATACTTAGCTGCAATGCATGAATAACAATAAATAAATGCAATAGATATTTATCGTTTGTTTTTGTCTTTTTGCTTACAGAGGTTGAGGCCACGACAGTACTTTGGCTTCCAGCATCTGGAGTGAAGGTTTCAAAGTTTGTAGAAGTATAACATGGATTTGCATCACTGTTTTACTGTACAGGGAAGTTCATCGATTTTATACTGGCTCTGTCACAAAAAACTGATATCAGCTCTTTAACCAACTTGTTCAAAGCAGCATTTATATTTAAAACAGTTTTGTTGGAAGTCACAACCCGTGAGACTACTTCCCATTATACTGTTTAACTGGTGGAATATCATTTCCTCGTTTGCACGATGAAGAAGTGGATACTGCACTTCTTGGCACTGACTACAATCCTATCTCTGTTAACTATTCACATCTACTTCCAGTCTCATTCCACTTCAGCCATACAGAAGAAAGGACAACAAGATGCAGACCATGGTGTGAAGGATATACATCCCTTATTGCGTGAAAGGTTGTTCGTTGCTGGCATACATGCAAATAATGGCAGTGATGGCACAGGTATGGAAGACTTAGGGAATGTAACTTTCCCGAATAACCTGACCTTGATGTACATCTCTAAAGAACTTGCTCATCATCCAGTTTACTATCCTGGAGAACGCTTACCAACATTCAGAAAAGACAGTGTTTCGAATAATCTCCTGCCTCGCAGATTGGACATGAAACTAGAGCAGCGTTTATTTGATCTGGTGATCCAGTTCACATCCATGTTAAAATCCCATGGTATCAGCTTCACCATGGCTCATGGCATGCTCTTGGGATCATACTTGTTTCACAACATGATCCCATGGGATGATGATCTGGACATCTATATAGATATAAAGGATATTAACAAACTGAAGGCTATGTTCCGAAGTGACCACTTTAGAAAGACATACCGTGTACATTCCTACTGGGAAAAAGATATGTACAGTGATGCCATGTTGAAAGAGGAAGTGCCCTGGAGCAATACCTATTCCTGTGGCAGTGGCAGCAAGAAAGAACAGAAGTGTTACAAACAAGGTAAGGTCTACTTCAAAAAGGCAGCCAAAGCTGGCAAACAGGTGTGGACTTACCCATTTGTTGACTTTACATTTTTCAAGAACAACAGAACACATGTCTTCAACCATGATAACTGGAAGGTTGAGCCTAAGGTTATTCTCCCAGTGGAAGAGTTTTATCCACTTACATTACGACCTTTTGACAGGTTCTGGTTACCGGCACCAAAAAACACAGCTCAAGTTCTGAAATATAAGTTCAAACAGTTTCAGTGTAAGAATGGTCATTGGGATCATCCACATGAGATGAGATACAAGGGAAAAGTGAAGACAGTGGACTGTAACAAGCTCAAAGTTAGTTATCCATATGTGAGAAGAAGAAAATACAACAGTGAGAATGGAACAGAAATCACAAATAAAGTTATAGAGGACTTGATGCTCGCAGATATTATACTTTATTCTGTGGTTATAGACATTAGTTTCAAAACAGCGGATGTTCTAAGACTTGAGTAGGGAGCTAGAATAGTTATATAAAACACAGTACATAACTGAAAAGTACTCGTAGAGTGCAGACATCTGCCAGGGTACTTTTCTTAAAAGTCAATATATTTTTTTGTATGCAGAATATAATTTAAATCTTTCCCAAAATGTAACCCTTCTTCCTGATGTTAGGCCCTGGCCACTTGTAAAATTCAATCACATCTTCCTTTGGTCATGTCCTATCCGCATAAACAAATATCCAAAGATCTGTTCAATAGTTTTGGAGTTATCAGAAACACAGACAAACAAATAAAAGGACAAACTCAATCAAAATATAATCTCCTGGTAGAGGTAAAAATGTGGATATTCAACAGGCAGTGTTTCTTTGTTTGGTAACTTCAGTTGTACTCCTATTTTGTTGAACTATTTATTACTGTCAAATGTAATTGTTGTTGTTAAAGCTTGTTTTTCAAAGATATTTAAAAAAAAATTACTGCTTCAGTCTAAATGATAAATTTGGATAAAATCGGGAAGTGTCAGAAATACACTTGCCTTATTTTCAAACATATCAGATGAAAAAGTGACACTTGGGTTCACTGTAACTCTAACTTTTGGTTTGGTCTTGTAACAAAGTTATCAGCCCAGAGCTGTAATTTTGTTTCTTTTACTAACTCCGGTAAATAAGTAGTATTTAAAAGTTATTCCCTTATTGCGACAAATAAATTAATAACAGATGACTCAATAACTTGAAAATACAAATCAGTAATTTAAATAGTCATGTTAATAACTTGTGTATTTGACTTGTAAAGTCAACATATCTACTTGAATGTACTAGTTGATAGCTTGAATGTATAGCAATCAATAACTTGTAATAGATTCACTTGTAGATATCAGTTAACATCTGAAAAGAAGCTGTAGTTCAGAGCTTTTTTGTGTGCTTCTTGTTTGGCTTATTTCTAATTTAAAAGTTATCCAGCTGTATTTGCCTTAAGCAGATAATTTCAGGTTATTCAGGTATTTTGAAAGCTTAATACGGAAGGCTAAAGAACCTCAAGGACATTGAGCCTCTGTCTTTCAGTTTGGGGAATGTCAGTTACTTGAGAGATTGGGCTGTACTTGTGCAATCAAACGGCTTTGAGTCCTGTACTGTATGGAGATATTGCACTGAGTATAAATACACAATAACAGACCATAAAGTGCAAAGTTAGGTTATTGCATCTATTTCAGCTGCTAAAGTTGTGTCAGATAAGATTCTCTGTGCATTTCACCTACAGTCATGAGCAAGACTTTAACCCAAACCCACAGAGATCAAAGCCCATTAAACATATAAGTTGCTAACCAGTCAGCCACTGATACCTTAGGTATTTTCCATTGAGGCTTATCTAGTAGCCATAATGACCACTTTAATTACTGATCCTTGCAAAATCAGAAAAGCCATATTACTGACTTCCTACAAGTCTCAGTGTCTCTTAACAATACACACAGTCCTGTGGCTAGCCTGGCCTTCCAGGCTGTCTCAACCATAATGCAAACGTGAAATATTTTTTGCCATAATGCACACTGTATCAGAGGCCTTTCTAGTCTGGGAGACTCCTCAGCAAGCTAGGCTAAATATATGTATGAGAGCATTATGAAAAATACTTATAATGCAATCAAACAGTTGTATTATACATATAAACGCCTGGGGCAAGGCTATCCTGTGGCTAACAAGGTATTTAATGACTTAGCATTCATCTATGTAGTCATGGGTTTGAATTCATCTTGCGGTGTCATGTTGAATTCTCTGAGGCCCCGGTATTCTTCAACATTTTTACTTTCCTAAATTCACCTTAGATCCAAGTTACGAATGGTTTTCTACTTCCCAAAGTATTACTTTGATTTTAAATTCATCAACCTCTACTTTGTTTAGCGTTACTTAGATTGTAACTTGAGAAAACTCCCTATACTTTGTACTGTAAACTTGGAAACTAGTATATCTAAGTTAGGAAGAGTATTCCACAACAATTCTTACATACGGTGTCCTTTGTTTTTTACTGAATCATAAGCTTTGTTAAAAATGGTGAAAAGCTCGTTTTCGTGTGGGGAAATGCTGTTTTTAATAAAGTGTCACATTTTAGTATCAATAAAACACAAGATTCCCTGAAATAATTGCATAATTTTAAAACATTCTATCATCTAAGGTAGCTCTGCAGATAATCTGAGTAGATGTCTAAGGTGACCTCAGGGTTAGGAATGTTGATGAATAACATTTCGATCTAAGTTACTAAAAGCTTAAGAAAAACTTTGAATTCAAGTTAGGAACAGTCTAAGTATTGTTGAAGAATACCGCCCCTAGCTGGTGTGAACTGATATGACCCCTTTTTATTGAAAGGGACGTAAAATCCGAACTTTGCCCTTCAATTTGCATTTCCACAGAAACTAACAAGAGAACTTGGAGTGTGCTGGCTCCCACCAAAGCACAGATAATATGTAAATGTGAAGATCCAGATTATTTTTTTACATTGACTATCCAGACTCTGACCCAGGTCACTCTTAAAATGTAATGGGATATAAGTTGGTTATTTGTTTATTTTGTTTACATCACTTTCAACACTGTACAGGTCATATAATGACGGGTAGTTGGAAGGGCAGAAGAAACCAGTACATACAATTGGTCAAGGTTCTGTACTGTAAACTGCTGATCAACAGCAAGCAACTACCACCTTCCCACTTGAGGTCGGCCGGGAACCTAACCCCGATCTCAAAGGTGATAGGCCAGTGTTACCACTCTGCCACCGTGGCCCCTAGGGACATAAGTTGGACCAAGACCCGTCTTTTGATTTTTTAAAATGAACTTCCAACCAATATTTGTGAAATCCTGCTAACAAACAAACACAGGCAAACGGTCACAAAAATAATGCCTCCTTGGCAGAGGTAGTGACACTTCACAGCATCAGATATTGAGAGGAAACCATAATGTCCTCATGAATGGTTGCTAGATCAAAAGGACATGCTACCAGTGTAAAATTTCTGATATCTGATTTAAGACCCTGTCAGCAGTCAATAGATACAGATAAGGTCCAGCGATTTGGAAGTGTCATTGCATTTTACTTTGCATGTACAGGGTGTGTCCAGTCATGGAAAACCTGTAAAAGTCATGGAATTCTATTTTTTTCCAGGCCTGGAAAAGTCATGGAAATTGACTCCGGGTTGTGGAAAATTCACAAAAAGTCATAGAAGTTAAAAGGCATCCTCTCTCGAAACAGCATTGTTCCTTACTTTTATCCAGCATTTCAATACAAGGATACATTTATGTAATCAGATCAAATTTTGGTTTCTTCCACATCGTTCTGTATTGTGACTGGAACCCTGTGCGTGGTTCTCAAAGGCAAACCGGCCTCTCACATCTTCCCTTCGTGGCCTCGGTACATGTCTCTTTCATGCCACTAAGCATGTAAAAGGTCCTTGATCTTATAGCTATGGTCATTGAGAAGTCATGGAAAAATATTGAAATTTAGTGGATACACCCTGTCATGCATAAATAACTCTCTGATATAGCCAGATATTTCTTAAAGCCAAGGCTAGCCATTCATCCTTGGTTTTGCCAGTATTAACCACTTGAACCACGGCTTGGTTGTCGCAGTAGAACTTGACTGTGTTATGGGCCCATCTCTGGGCCTACAGTTTAAGGGCAATGATGAGATTAAGCATCTCCAGATGCACAATCTTTAGGTCAAATCCATAGACGTTAAAAATTGGTGTGGCATAGACCTCCTTGTTCCAGACACCTCCCAGACCAGTAAGCGAGGTGTCAACATGTAGAGTTTGGGAGTTTGGAATTTCTGACTTCCTAAGAAAAGTAACGCCATTATAGGATGGGAGGAACCTAAGGAACCAGTCTAAGTCGCTGTGGAATGCTGGAGTAAGAAAAATTCTTTCAGCTGCTTGCTTAGCTCTAAATAGGGCCAGGATTCTGTTTACAAAAATGCGAGCTGGTCGCACACACTTATGAATGTAAAGCAGCTTGCCAAAAAGTGACTGAAAAGCTGTTCTGCTAAGATGACGCTTTCCCCTAGTTGCTAAACATTCTGCATATATAGCTTGGAGTTTTTCTGAATCTATGCTCATAGTATTGCTGTCTAGGTCAAATCTGATCCCCAAACACGTCAAGTTCCTACAAGGTGAGGTTTGTTTATCAGGATTACTAGGAAGACCTAGTTCGATCAAAGTGGACGCCAGACGTTGAAAATGATCATTAGCAGTGGCCCTTGGAGATACTAGTATATAATCATCAATGTAAGCAAACATTCTGATGCCATGGCTGGTCATAATGAAGGTGACGGCGTCGCTGACGCGCTGAAACGCCGCACTCCTGTGGACCCAGCCGAACGCGACCGAGATGTCAATGAAGGCATCATTTTTCCATGTTATGCCTAACTTGATAGCGTCGGCTGGGTCCACGCGAAGATTCCTGAATGCTCTGGCCACGTCAATTTTTGCAAGAGTGACGTCGTCACCAAGTCTGCATATCTCATTAGCAATGTCATCAGTAGATGGAAACTTAAGGCAGAAATCAGACATATCAAACCTATTCCTATCCACCTGATCATTCAGGGATGAACCCTTGGGGAATGAAAGGTCCAGTATAATTCCACGTTTGTCCCTATCTTTGGGCCTGGTCAGGAGGGGTGAAAAGTGGATATGTTCGTGGCCCGGATTCTTACCGAATTGACTGATGGGACCAATAATGGCACCCTCAGATAGTTCCTTAGATAGATACTGTTCAACTGCATGAGGGAATTGAAGGGCTGAATAGTGATTTCTAACATTCTGATTTCTTAAGTTGTCATGACATTTAATAGAAAGAGGGAACCCGTATTGTAAGTACTGAACAAGTTTTTGATCAGGGTAATTATGAAGGTATCGCTTCCAAGCCTCAATGTTCAAACCCGATGCTAGTGGTATGCGAGCCTGTCTGTAATTAGGGAGGCCAGATTTCTTGATTATCAGGGCCATTTCGAGATACTTGTCGACCCCGGAAGTGTCAGTTGGTTGCCTATCAGGACCAATGAATGAAAATTCAGTGGGTTGTAAAGCAATGAAACCTTTACTTTTATGGGGGTCATTAATGTCACAAAGGTCTCTTTTGTTTCTTTTGGGGCTATTGTCTTCGCCAATGTCCTGATTAACAGTGTTACCTGTTGCCTCTAATTTGGCCATTGTCTGACTGTCAGGGGTATTAATTGCTATGCCTATGTCATTGTCCTGTCTGTCAGGGTTGTTGCATTCTTTGTCTTGTAAATTAATCAGACAATCAATAACTTTTGTCATAAAGGGAACATAAGGTGTCCCATAATGTTCATAAGTGAAACAATCTTGAATAAAATTATGATAGACATGCTTGGCTTCTTGTTTGCTACAGCACATACTCATAGACCTTGTAGGAAAAATTACATGTAACTGAATGGTAGCCAAGACGTGTATGGGAGCCATGGGATGACATGTGCACTCTAAGACAGCCATTTCCCAGGAAGTCCGATAATTTTTCAATATGTAAAAACCCCTCTTGGGCCACGAAATTGTTTCTGTGAATATAAACATAATAATTGTCCGAATTATCAGATTCCAAATAGAACCATGTATTTGTGACATCGACCGTATGCAAGTTAAGACACCAGTTTGGGGGAACCCCTAAGTGTGGTGGTTCCATGCAAGCGACCTGGGGGCTATCAGATTGGCTGTCATCCCATGGAACATGCATGCAAGTATTTATACTCATGAAAGGTTGTCGATTACTGTACATATTAGAAACATAGTTATGTTCATCATTGACATAGTACTCATTAGCAACAGGCATTGAAAACGAGTCCTTGTGACTCAACAAGACACTATTATGATCATTGGAATTATCTGACGCCACTTTTATTTCAGTGGTATAGCTTAAATAATTTTCATAGAAGTTAGCATTGACAGAACTATCAGTTAATTTACTATTGTGTCCTTGGGGAGCCTCTCCTAGTCCGTGCTCAAGTGGTTTCGACAATTCCTAGCTGCTAGTCTGGTTGGGCTTCGTATGAAGCCTCTGTTTGGAGTTACATTTGTACTCTGGGTGATTGAGCTTCTTTCCTTGTTTATAACAGTATGCGCAGATATGCGAGTACGATCCATGGTGGTTTTCATGCGAACATGACGCCTCGTTGAAGTATTTGCAAGGTCTCCTAGCAGAGGAAGAAGCTGAATGAAGCTGAGGTTGGGCCAGAGCTGCCTGGGAGGCGCTCAACCTATTAATAGCCCATTGTGTAGAATCCGCCCATGTTAACAGGCCCTCCTCCACCTCGTGCATGGAGGAAGCCCACGCTGATTTAACTGCTGCCCAAGGGAGTGACGCTGCGTCACGCATAGCCAGCGTCATCTGGAGTATGGCCTGTTTCGCAAGGATGGGGTCAGATATGGCGTGAATGTTGGGGAGTTGGCCCGCCACCCACTGGGGGAGAGACAATTCGTCATATGTGAGTCGTTTCTTTCCATTTGATGCATGGAACCCTTCATTGGGCCACCTAAGATGTGGCTGTGTTGTAATAGTGTCATGAGTATGTTTGTGTGCTGCTTACCTTGTTGTATGTCAGAGTGGACCCTGGACTCGTATGATGTAACCCGCGCATCTGAGGAAGCCCTGATCTGCTGAAGAGTTGCCCTTGGTCCTGCCTGGGGTACAAGAGGTTCAATGGGTCTCTAATCTGGGTTACTGGGTCCATGTTGTTATTCAGCTGAGGGGAACCCATTTGGGACGAGTGTGATGGGAAGTTGGCAGTATGCGCCAAGTGGCGTGGCATCCCTATTTGCTATTCGTTCCACCTTGTCCATTCTCTTGGCCAACGCAGTGTTTGACTCAGTAACTGGCTCCACACTACTGGATGTACTTACAGTTTTCTTAGACGTTGCCTTTTCCAAGTATGACCCGTCAAGTTGTAAAGAACCTTTCTTGGCCTTTTTTACTGAAACTCGTGCCCGTGCCGACGCCGTCACCCTTTTCCTATCATTTGGTAGTGTTTTCTTGGTAGAAGGCATACTAAAAATTTTCCACTAAACTGACGAACACAACATCAAATTTTTCATGTGCATGTAATGGCTTCCAATTTGAAAATGACCATGCCAACCGTGATTGGAGTTCAATAAGGGGTTGTCCTAGTTTCTAATTGGCTGAGGAATAATAATGAGAAAGGTCATAGAAGTAGTCTAAATCTTAAGGTAGATGGCAACTGATGAGGCAGGCCCCTAACTGGGCCGTGCCCTGCATTCTGGACTTTTTATATCCACAACCTGGAAAAAGAAAGAAAGTGTTGCCATGGAAAGGTGTTGCCGAAAAACTAATCAGCTCCAATGTGTGCTGGGGTTTCGAATGTAAAGAACCATAAGAAAGATTTTCAAGCTCAAGAAATATAAAGTGTTGCCATGGCAAAATTTGTTGCCAGGTGTTGCCAAAAAAACTAATCAGCTCCAGTCTGTGCAGGGGTATGGAAAGCTAAGAACCCATGAAAATATTTATAAGTCCAACAAACAGAAAAAAGTGTTGTCATTGCAACACTTGTTGCTATGGCAAAGGTGTTGCCAGTTATTGTTGCTAAGCTTATCAGCTCCAATCCATGCAGGGTTTGGAATGCAAAGACCCCCAAAAAAGATTTTAAGCCCAAGAAACATGAAAAAGTGTTGCCACAGCAATACTTGTTGGAAGATGTTGCCAAGAAAGCAGTTACACATAAATTATCATGCCATGAAACCTTCACACCAATTTTAGCTGAGATACATAAACAACTACCTGTAAATGGGCACCAATCAAGGGTGATTCAAAGGGAAAGGCAAAATAATATCCATGTCCAGAAGGATGGATAAAACAATTAAAATAAGTTGTAACCCTAAACTCATTTCTTTAATGAACAGGTTTTTATGGTAACATTACAATAAAGATCCTGTTTTGGTCTATATACGTGTACAACCACATGCCAAAATATCATAAAAATTTGTCCTAACCTTAAACTGAATGTAAGTCAATGCAAATGCAAATGTCAATGCAAGAGTTTAAGGTCATGTAAACCATGTACACCCTGTTCAAGGTTACTTATATCCAAAATTTAAATGTGCTGAAAATCTATAGCACATAATTTAAGATATTATCCAAAATTTTAAAAGAAAAGTAATTATAGGTTAGTTAAAGGTTACCTCAATGTAATCTTATATCTGCAACATCAGTTACATGTACCTGCAAAATATAGATCAAATATGTCATGCCATTTTTGGTATACTTCGTGGAATCATAGAAAAAGTTGAGCTCAGTAACATTCTTTTACACATGGGAATTTAAGGTCACCTTAAAATATGGCATATCTTGAAAACCAGTTACTACATGCCAAATTTGAATTGAATCTGTAAAGCCATTTTTGAGACACTCTCCAGAAATGGAAAAAGTTAAACTCAATATAAGTATATTACTACTGAGAGTCTAAGGTCACCTTACGATAGCGCATACCTTGACAACCAGTTACATCCACATAATAACTTTGAATTTAATCCATCAAGCCATTTTTGATACACTGTCTGGAAATCATGTTTGAAGACGACACTGACCATGTATGTCCTCCATCATAGCTGCTAGTGACACAAAACTGTTGCAACCTTAAACTCATAAGTTTGAAATATCAGTAATTACTATAACCTTACAGAAAAGACCCTTTTACGTCAAGCTATATGTACATGATGAATATCAATGAAAAACGATGTCAATTACCACATGAAATAGCTTCAAAACACATAAAAAAATTGTTCCAACCTTAAACTCAATGTTAGTTTGTAATTGAGAGGAGCATAAGGTAATCTTTTCTCGAAGGTTCTGTTCAAGGTTTGTTCCATCAACAACTTAAACATGCACAGAATTGCACAGTACTTGAAATACTGTTCAAAAAATCGCAAACTTAAAGTGAATATATTTCTGTTATGACTAGGAGGTTAAGGTTACACTTAGCTATGGCCAGTTACATATACATGCAAAATTTGAAACATGAAATCTGTTATTTTCAGTATACTCAATGGAAAATTTAAAAAATAGCTTCCAAGATGCCCGTCCCCCACAGCCTGGGGAAATAGTTTTCAACACCATGATATATAGAAGTAGTGAAACAGTACACAGATTGGGATAATTGCAGAGCAGTGTCAGTGTCCAAATAATGTTTAAGTAGACAAAATAACATCTAAGAGAAAGAATCTGCATGTAAAGATTGAGTATTAAAACAGGACAATTCAGTTAACTAAAAATTATGAAGCTTTAAGACTTCTCCCATTTTGCTATTCATTTGTATGGTCGAATTATGGTTTGCATGTTTTGAATATTACCCATACATACAGATGTGGCAATACATGCTTTTATGTGGAGTTGGGGGAAAACCCGTGGCTCACTTGATGCAATACCATCTGTTACAATGGGAAGTTGCAAAAGTAAAGCAGTTAATGAATTCTAATATGACTTTAACAGTGCTTAATCTACATCAAAAGACACCCAAAGGTGCAACAACCAAGATTCAAGTAAAAAGATATAAGAGAGATATAAGAGAGATAAAATAGTATTAGATATCCCTGTAGAGATAAAATAACATCAGATATGCAAGATCAAGGGTCAAATTAAGGTCACACCATGACGTTGCACACCTACACCCCCTAACCAATGTCCCTACGAATTATCAACTTCTTACACCTTACGGTTTCCGAGATATTGCCCGGACAAGACTTTATAGGTCAAGGTCACTACGGCAAGGTCAAATCAAGGTCACATCATGACATTGCACACCTACACCCCCAAACCAATGTCCCTACCAAGCATCAACTTCCTACACCTTACAGTTTCCAAGATATAGCCCGGACAAGATTTTATAGGTCATGTTCATTACCACAAGGTCCAATCCAGGTCACGCCATGGCGTTGCACACCTACAACCCCTAACCAATGTCCCTACCAAGTACCAACTTCCTACAACATATGGTTTTCGAGATATAGCCCGCACAAGATTTTATAGGTCAAGGTCACTATGGAAAGGTTAAATCAAGGTCACACCGTAACGTTGCACACCTACACCCGCTAACCAATGTTCCTACCAAGTATCAACTTCCTACACCTTATGGTTTCCAGGACAAGATTTTCAAACTCAAGATCACTACGGCAAGGTCAAGTCAAGGTAACACCATGACATTGCACACCTACACCCCCAACCAATGCCCAACCAATGCCCCTACCATGTGTGAGTGTGAGTTTAAGGTCACCTTACAATAGAGCACACCTTGATGACCAGTTACATCCACATAATAACTATGAATTTAATCTATCATGCTATTTTTATATACTGTCTGGAAAGAAAGTGTGGTGACACAGACCATGTATGTCCTCCATCATAGCTTCCAGTGACACAAAACTGTTGCAACCTTAAAGTCAAAAGTTTTAAATATCAGCAATTTACTATACCCTTACAGAAGAGACCTTTTTTGTCTTGCTATATGTACATGATGAATGTAAATGAAAAAAATATCTCAATTACCACATGAAATATCTTCCAAACACAAAAAATGTTGTCCCAACCTTAAACTCAATGTTAATTAACAGTTGTGCGGGAGATTAAGGTAATCAATTCTTGAAGGTTCTGTTCAAGGTTTGTTACATCCACAACTTAAACATGCCTAGAATTGTACAATATTTGGAATACTGTTCAAAAATTTGCAAACTTAAAGTGAACATAATTCTGTTATTAGTGGGAGTTTAAGGTCACCTTATTGTATGGCACTTACCTATGGCCAGTTACAAAAAACATGCAAAAGTTGAATAAAATTTCTCAAGTTATCAATCACAAAATAATTCTTTTATAAATGGGAGTTTAAGGTCACCTTAAAATATGGCACACTTTAAAAACTAGTTACAAGCACACCCTAGAGACCAGTTACATCCACATGCCAAATTTGAATTTAATCTGGCAAGCCATTTTTGAGATACTGTCTGAAATAGAAAGTGTGACAATAGATGACGACACCACAAAATGAGATGCCGAAGCAATTCCTATATGCCACCCAACATAAATGTTGGCGACACAAAAAATGAGATTTTTTTCCACAGCGGAATTCAAACTTAATAAGCACAACAGACCCGGTGTGAGGTCCTTCCTTAGTGCAGTATGACCCTAGTTAATTATTCCCCTCATTGAGAGTTTTAAATACAGTTATAAAATGCCCTCATTCATTGTTTCCCCCTAAGTATAATGGAGCGTTTTTTAACAATTTGCAATTTATGGCATATTCAGGCAGGAGTAGTGGATAATGAATACCAATTCCAAGAAAGACTAAGCCTTTGAACTGGAATTTGTAATGATACTGGATGGTAGCATTTAATAATTGTTTGAGAAATATGTTCTCATGGAAGTCAGTTGTTAAAACACTTTATAATAAAAGAGTGTATGGGTAATAATAATCTATGGAAAGTATCTAAAACCTATGTTTTGGTCAAACCAGGTGGTTTTGTTTCACGCAAAATGGAACTAAATTTCACAATAATTGGAACTAAAAAGCTGTGCTTTAGAGCATAATGCATATACACAGTTCATGGCTGAAAGTCTGATCTCTGAATTATGTTAACAAGCAATCAGCTGTGATGGAGGCTGCAGCATACCTAAGGATGGCTGGTGGTTGCAGATCTGAACAAGGAACAAGCACGACAGCGACTGACCACAGCACTAGCGAATATTGAAGAAATGAAATTGAAAATTTTAATTAAATGTAGCTTTTTATAAGCTACAAGCTTACCATCTGGGACTCCATGCTTATCTCGGGCCACCGAACCAGACACGGCCAACTCTCGAAAAAAGAGTTCTAATGACCGTCCGAGTATTAGTACCCAGCCTCTGGTGACCCGGTGAGTGAGCATGCGCAAGTACGTCCTCCTTCTTGTTGGCCCTACCTCTCAGCTGCAATTTTCAGCGGGGAGGTAGGGGCGGACTCTCCTGAGTCCCAGATGGTAAGCTTGTAGCTTATGAAAAGCTACATTTAATTAAAATTTTCAATTTTATTACGCTCCAATAGCTTACCATCTTGGACTCAATGCTGAATCCCACCGTTAGGAGGCAGGATTGCAGCTGAGACTGTTATTGTCATTAGAACCTCTTTTTTTATTACAGGAGAGTCCCAAGGACCGTTATAACATGTGTTCACTCGTAATAGTCTTAATAATTTACAAAATATATTCTCCACACTTGAGACAGCATATGCCTCTGAATATCTGGATTTTAAGGAGGAAGGTGCAATCTAAATTTACCTTAACTGATGTAACCCCAAGGTTACATTATACTGATTAACACTTGCCACTAGGCCAAGGTCACCTGAGGGTACTTAGGTTACACAAAGTTTTGACAAAACAATACAAGATAGTATGATAAATATAACAACCTTACCAGATATTGTGTGTTGGTGTGCAGTACCTGTATGCCTGGGTCCGTTAGGCTCTGGAGGACTTGGTTACAGAGGCTGAGCCCCCCCCCCCCCCCCCCCCCCCTATTTTTTTCTTTTCCCGAAGATGATCTCGCTGAGGGGAAAGGTCCAGGACCTGTTGGGCTGCAACCACCGGGCCCAGGTATAAGTTGTTATTGTTATCTGCCCATGTCAAGTCTTTTAGGTAGAAATTTGTAAATGTGTTGTGCGCTTTCCAATGACATGCCTGCATGATTTGGTCTACCGAAACCTCACCATAAAAGGCTTTAGAGGCTGCAAGGGCTCTGATATCGTGAGCTTTGACTTGGACCAAGTCCAAGGCTTGCTGATCTGTTTGTTTATAACACGATAAAATTGTCTGTTTAAGCCATGAAGACAGGGTAGCTGGTCTGATGAATGCCCTTTTTTGACGGATATGAATAAGAGTGATCTGTCGCCCCTAAGGTCTTTAGTCCTATCCAAATAATATCTCAGGGCACGTACTGGGCACAGAGATCTGTCTTGCTTGAACTGTCTATCTACTATTGTTGTTAAGGCAGGGATAATGACTGGTGATACACTTAGGCGTCTTGTAGGTCTATTCACGTCACCCATTCCCCTGTATTCAAGGATGTTCTTATTGATTCTGGGGTCTCCTTGAATCTTTCTATCCTCAGGAATTGATTTAGCCTGCTTAAGTCTATGACTGGTCTCCATTTTTGATGTGGCTTTGGGACTAGAAACAGGCGACTGTAAGAACCAAGAGACTCTGTGTTTTGTACTTTTTCTATTGCATGTTTGTGCAGGAGAGACTGGATACAGGAGGCTAGAGCTCGGTCTTTTTGCTGATTTTTGTATTCTGATATGATCAGTGGATATCTGGTTAGTTTGGGCTTGAGGTGACAAGGAAGCACGTAACCATTCGTAATAATGTTTAAGACGGAGCTTGAACAATTTTCTTCTACCCAGGCTCTCCTGAACTGCATGAGATGGCCTCCAACTGTTGGGTCTCTGTGTGAGTCATTGTTTGGAGGGGTTTCCACGACCCCTGCCCCTGCGATGGGGTCTGAACTGGCCTCTGCTACTGAAACTACCTCTGCTTGAAGAGGCTGAACTACTAGGGGTAAATTGTCCATAGGGGGCGTTTTCTGTAACGTCCTCTGCCTCTCTGAGGGCCACAAAAGGGCCGATTTGGTAGGGTCTGAAGGTCTGACCTTGAGACTTGGAGGAGCCCTTTTTTAGGAGGAACTCCTCGCCCTCTTGAACCAGCTGAGAGTGAAATAAAGGAGAGGGGAGGAAGGGGGAATTGCGTAGCTCTTGTCTTCTGGTTTCCCCCAAATCTGGGTGAAGATTGGTCATTTCAGCATCTCGCCTCATGAGACCTGCACAGACCATGACATGCAAGTTTCGGCGTAACATATGGGTCATGGCTTTGCTTTGGCATGCTAGTGCCCTTTGTTGGATCTGGATTTTCTTATCCCAGATATCCATGTAGTCTCTGGTTGTCTCGTAGGCATTTTTGATCGCCCTCTCAGGGTCGGCTCCCTTTAGGATCTGATGTTTGGCCTTTTTAACAGTGGACTTGATGCTGTCCCGACAGCGATCCATAACACTACTGCACTCTGAAATTGTGTGGTTAAACAATGCCGAAAAATTGAGTGCAGATGTTTTGTCTGGCTTGATGTTCAAGTTCTTTGGCCACATGAAGGGGGACCCTTGGAGCCGCTTGAGGTCTGGGGGAAATGCAAATATTTCCAAACTTTCTGTTAAGCTCCT
This sequence comes from Sabellastarte sp. h YS-2021, assembly GCA_964017235.1. Taxonomy (NCBI): domain Eukaryota; kingdom Metazoa; phylum Annelida; class Polychaeta; order Sabellida; family Sabellidae; genus Sabellastarte; species Sabellastarte sp. h YS-2021. The sequence goes on from OZ024928.1 coordinate 23,864,353, forward strand.
GCATTCTTTCCTCAAAACATGGGTCTACCATTTTGTAATACTTTCCTGTGGCTTGAGGAGCTTTAGGGAATTTTCCCTCTGTGAGATTTAAGTTCTGAAGATCTTGTTCCCACTTTGTTAGTTCTTCCTTTAAAGCTGGATTAGCAGGTAAAAAGGTAGAAGGACCCTTCGGTCTGACTTCCTGTTTTTCTTGTTTCTCATTAAGACCCATAATCAAATTTGACACTGGCATTGAATTTTTGGGTCAGGAATACCCAGCACCTGTCAGGAGGTTTCTATATCTTCAGTGTATTGTGATGGTAAGTATATCTTCAGTGTATTGTGATGGTAAGTCACTTAGGTCCACCTCCCGAGAATAAACTGGGTCAGGGGGTAGCTCCTGCCTGACTTCATGAGACCTCCTTCTTTCTTGGTCCAACTCCCTCACGTCCCTATATACAATAGTGGAAGCCGTTTGTTTTGATTTTTCCTGATCTCTATCACTGGAGATATTCCCTTGCTTTGGGGAAGATCTGCCAGATTTTTTGGATTTGGAACGGTGAGGGAATGCCTCAGATGAGGAGCTGACATAACTGGAGGACTTGTATTTAGATTTGTCTTTATGTTTCTTGACCTTTTTAACTGATTTAGCTCGGGGAGGCTCCATTTCTGGGTCTGAGGAAATGTCGGAGTATTGGGCCCGCAATCTGGGATGCAACTCTGGGCCTACCTGGGCTGTAGTAGTGTCCATGGGTTCATGGCTGGGAACTTGCTGATACCGAGGTCTGGTAGCTGAGCTCGGACCCGGTTTTGAATGCGGCTTAGTCTGGTCCCCCTGTAGGGAGCTGGTGTCCTGGGGATGTTTAGATACAGTCACTGTGGGAGCAAGTGTATTAAAGGCGTCCATCATGGAACATTGAAAAGAACCCATTTGTTCTTGGAACTGATCACCCAGGGATTTTTCTATCCTCCGTTGTAAAACAGTACCTGGGGTCTCGGGCACATGCTGGGGAGTTCTTAAAGATAAGTAATCCAGTCCCAGCCCCTGGGCTTTGGGATCTCCCAGCACAACATTGCTGGGTTTTGGTGGGGATTGATAAATATGAGCTGCCTGTTCAAGCTCTTGCTGGGAACCCTCAAAGATATCACCCTGATCCAGCTCTCCCAGAAGCTCGGATTCATCTTTGGAAACGTCGGATATCCCAGCCTTGTCTTTCTTTACATACCACTATTTATAATCTTTTGTTTTTGTTCTTCAGTAAATGAAGCACACACCATACATTTTCCCTTGCCAGTAACACAATAGTCGTCGCCTTTGGACGATTCCCTACAGGTAGGGCAGTAGTTGTGAAAATTCCACGGATTGCAAAAATGACGACATTTAAGGGCTCTGGACCTATTCCCAGCACTAGCGGTAGACATATTGCAGCATTAAACTAGGGTGATAATAGAGAGATATCCGATTAAAAATCCAGTAATGCTGTTGCACACACAATATACACTGGGCGATAACAGGGTGATATCCGATTTTTAACTTCAATAATGCTGTTTCGCACACAAAAAACGTACTAAAGCATTCACAGTGCATGTATATATAAAACTACATGCAATTTGATGAGAAACACTGCATATTTCACTGTAAATGAACATAAAAGTCTTTGAAATATAAACACGATCTTTCCAATATGGCGGCCAACAAGAAGGACGTACTGCGCATGCTCACTCACCGGGTCACCAGAGGCTGGGTACTAATACTCGGACGGTCATTAGAACTCTTTTTTCGAGAGTTGGCTGTGTCAGGTGCAGTGACCCGAGATAAGCATGGAGTCCCAGATGGTAAGCTATTGGAGTGTAATAAAATGGACTATTCAGCAGATGCTTTCAAATAGTACCAAATGGATGATATGGCATTAAAATGACACCCAAGTACATCATATAGCAATCACATAGCCCGAAATACCAAAATGGAGGTCACTGCCATCACATAGCCTCCAGTACCAAACAGGTCGTATAGCAGTCACATAGCCCCAGGTAGTAGCAGCAGGTACCAAATAGATCCTATAGGGGTCACACAGCCCAAGTACCAAATGAAGTGTTGCTGTCCTCACAGCCCCAAGTATCAAATAGATCACATAGCCGCATGTACTAAAGGTCACATAGCCCCAAGTTACAAATAGATCATATAGTCGTCATAGTTAACGATATAGCAGTCACATCAAATCAAAAACCAAATCGGCAACTCGGCCATCAAAGTACTAAATCAATCTACAGGTCACAGCTCCATGTGGATGATACACAAGTCAATGAAGTCATATAGTCTCAAGTACTGGAAAAGTATTATGGGAACAGCCATCTTTGTGGCACAATATTTTAAAACAATTGTAGCTGCATTCAAAACATATGTGCATCTTTTATAGTCCTCACTCTGCATTAAGGGATGTATGAACACTATAAGACTAAGTTTTACAGCATGTTTATATACTGTAGGTCTGGTCAATAAAGTGAAATCAAAGCATTCATGAGTCAGTGGGTCAGAAGAAAAGAAGAAGTGACACAGGTTTTTGAAATACCACTTTAACAACAACATAAGATTTTTTAATTGTTTATTAAGGCCACAGAGATATATATTAGCACTTATAAGAAAAAAAATGCTATTTATAAATCAGTAATGAATAAAAGTGTGGGAAAGACAACTAATACTTCTATGAACACTTCAAAAAATGACATATTTTGAAAGTTATATGGCTCAACATTCACTATGTAATACTGACTCAATGAGCAAGACTTTGTAACGAGGACGACAGAAGCCTGGCATTTTATATGGATTATGTCAATTATAATTCATTGTACAAAATGTAAAACTGACAGTTATGTAGGCTATCACTGGCACATGATGTAATACTGCACTATTATACACTCACAATAAGTAAAACTTCAAGAAAAGTCCAGCCATTACTTCAACAACAGAAGTGGCCTTCATGTAGGGCATACATGAAGCTATGAAGGTCTGGGTATGCATTAATTGGAATAATTATCAGACTAGACCTGTGTTTGAAATACAATAAACGAATTGATTCTTTTGGGGCCAATACGTCTAATTAACTAGAAATTACAGGTACCAGGTTTAAGGCCTTTCGGGACAAGAGATGGAGCTTATTTTGCAAATGAATAGTGAATCCTACTTTGCAGAATTCTACTACGTCAAGTAGTTTGACTGTACATAGTAGTACTGTGTGAAAGTTTACATTATTTGCTACCCTACTTTTAACTAACGTCTATGATATGCTCAGAATGTTGAGCCAAGGGGACGAGTACACATTCATCTTTACTGTATGTACATTTAATCACAAGATGTCCTACACAAGAATGCTGCATGAAAGAGTCATCATCTTATGAATACATGTATTTTATAAATTTGCCAAACTTATCTTTTTGCTTACAGGCTTCTTGCTGAGATACTACTTTACAGCAATTTAAATCTAACAAACTTTAAAAAAACTAGAAAAATCAAAGTGCATCATTTAGTTTTAAAAAAATATGTGATTAGATTAGCCAAGAAAAGACCAAGAAATTTGGCAATAATCGAATTTACAAGACACTTGAATGTGCAAGACTTGACTATAGCTTCAGCGGTGGCAGAAATCATTGTATATTAATTGATCAAGATATCATCCTCTCAACCAGGAAGGCCAGAGTAAGCATCTGTAAGCTCTACCACTTGAGCAGACAGCTGTACTGATGACTCCAGACCTCAGACATTACTCCCTACAGCACCCTGCGTCATTTCACATGGCTTCATAAAAACACAAACACATTCAAGCTTTAACACGGACAAAGCAGCGAGACATCCTTTTACAGCAAACCCTTTACCAAACAATACATACTTCCTTACAATATGTGACCGGCTAGCTGTGAATTGATTCGTTGAATATAGCACAGGTATATGAAAAGCACAATAGGTGTAAAAATGAACTGAAAACCAATTACTGATGTATCACATAAAACACTCATACTTTGATAAGGGACAGTCATGTGACACTATGGATAAATCGTAACACACTTTAAAATATTGAACTAAACAGATCAATATCCTAAATTAACATGATTGATTTAATTTCTTTAAACTTGCATTCACACATGCTGCCTTAGTTAGGTTACCAAAACAGTGAATATTCAAAAATACAGGGTAACAACTTACCCAGTTTTACAAACATTAGAATATGAGCACAAGTTTGATTGCATAGAACAGTGCATTGTAATATACATGTTGTAATGGTATAATGCTCTGATTCATGTTCTCACACATTTGGCTGAACTACAATACAAAAGACTTGTAAAAACATTAATATCCAACAAATTAGCAATGCGCAGTACTGTATTGTATCGTACTGTACAGCTACTGTTGAATCAAATTAATACAAACAACTTCCTTTTGGCAGCCATAACACCAAGTTCTTAACTGGTGAAAGTCTCTGAACTTACAATTATTTAATGTACAAAAAATCGAAAAGCGGGAATAGATGGAACAAGAGGTGAAGTGTTTGAGCTTCTGTAACATATAAGCGGCTAATTAATTACTGAAATAACCCTCAGGTTAACATTAATTCATAAAAACTTCTATCTTGAGAATCCAAGGATGTACTTCTGTGGTATTTCAAAATCTTCAAATTAAGCCTACCCTGAATGGGGTTTGAAAGTAATAACATTCAAACCCAGATTTCAAGATAAAATACAGGTTTACTAATATGTTAAAATGAGAAAGACCTATGTTGCTACTACACAAAGTGCACTCATTTTGTAACAATACTTGGATTACACAGTGATTACTCTTTTAAATGATAACATAAAAAGCAAATTGAGCACACAAGATATGTTGATGCATTTCAGCCAAAAATATCACCTCTTTTAAAACTATGGCAATACAGAGAGTAAATAGACTGACAATAACCGCACATCAGCATATATTACTACTGATGCGTGATAACACAAAAAGCTCTCGTACAGTTCCTTCAACCATTGCTTATAAAGCTCTATGCACACTCCAGGTACCACTAGTTTTTCTATGAACAAGTACGAAGGTTACACAGGTTAACAGAATCAGTAGTATGTTGTATAGAAACTCTTTTATCTGAGCATGTAGTGAGATTTTTTTATCGATAGTAGAAGGTTCGTAAAATAGAACGAGACCTTGAAGTCTAAACAGCAGGAATTGACAGATTTTCTGCCCAGTACATTGATGTTCATGAAATTGAATATTTAGACAATAGAAGTTCAAGTAATGCAGACTGTACTTTACTTACTACTGCTTGATGTGTAAATACATTTGTACAAGCTGACACTTGGTGACAGAAGCTGTAGGTAAAGAGCTGAAGGCTACACACACTCTTAAATTACAGGAATTTTGTAAATCTAAGAACATTACCTTTGTTCAGTGTCTGATAGTAAGGTATAGGAAAGCAAGAAGCCAAAATGGAATAGAATGCTGTGATGTTGTACAGAGGGAGATCTATAACACAAATTTTGAAAGAGGAAAAAAAACAAACAAAAACAAACTGGTACCTTTGTTATAAAGACCAGCAATAATCATGTGTACATAGTATTGTGGCTTTCCATTATGACCAACAAGTCAACTCTTTCACTTTTATGCTCTACCACAAAGTACTTTTGTTAAGTGATAAAAGCAAAATGAGCCATTTTTACTCTTGAAAACAGAAAGTCCATTTGAAGACTGAACTATTTTATGTCTATTTCTATATGAATCTTTTGAAAACGGTGAACTTTCCAATGAAATACCCTACTCTTGTATTTACCTGTGTTTTAAAGAATTCAAGTGCTTGACTTCAGTTTTAACTGCACTACATGTAACGTGATAAAACTGCCATGCCATGTATTGACACTGAAAGCTGTGAGGTTAAACTGAGACACACTGAGGATTCAAGCAGAAACTGTGAAACACATGAATAGATAATATATACTATTGCTCAGGTACCAAAAGGTCAAGACGCCTTCACCCAAAGACTATCAGTTTCATATAAAGCCCTTTTATATTTAGCAATTTAGACAAATCAGCCAAACCAGTAAATAGTTCATATTACAGAATACAAAGATTTTTCACCATAAAACAAAAACACTTTCACACTAGATTTGAAATAACTTTTGTCAGAAATTTCATGCATGTTTTTGATCAGTTGACTCTGAGACACTAAGGAGACTCCACAGACACAGCAACTCAATAAAGACTACATGTATAGCTGCACACAAAGTGAACCGGTGAATATCAACTCAATATTCACACACATCATTTATAAAAATGTATATAATCTCAAATAATAACAATTTAGGCAAAAAATACAATTAACTGAAAACAACAGTTGTAAGTAAATCAAAGGTCAAAGTATAATTTACTTTTTGTTTAGATGATATGAGAGGCTTTCATGTATTGTCATGGACTGGATTTGAACCCACAGCAGGCAGGGTGAGAGCCCAGTGACTCCATTCAAAAGTTGCTGACCACTTGGCCACTCTCATAAAATGTCAAAAAAAGTATCCATGTATCTTGTCACCTTGGTGTCAATGATCAGATAGGGTAATTAACAGAAACAGGGGCCAACCTTATGACTAGAGAGATGATTGTAAGAACATTTAGACTAATACACAAGACTTCATAAAGCTATTTATCAGTTTCTTAATATTATTTCTCAACATTATTTCTCAAATTTATGTGACAGCCATTTATTCAGTTTTGAATGCATTAACAATACAAAAACAATTACAATAACGATTGCCTAAATTCACTTTGTTAGGGAAACACACACACAGGGAAAATCCTCGAAAAGTTATGAAATATGTAAAAGTTATTACTTTTGTCAAAACATTTTTATAAAGCGCAAATTAAAGAGCTTCTTTGAATGTAAATAACAATACTGATAATAAGCCACATTTACTTGGAAAAGAAATGGAAACGCTGATGCTTCAGAATTTTGATATTTACACGATCTATTTTTTACATTAATACTGTTGCAATCTGCATGATTTTTACATTGATATGTTCATTATAATAATCTGTTGACACTATCAAACAAAAAATGATATCTTCAATTTACATAACAATATGTAATTCTCTATTACATAAAAGATTTTTTTTATTTCTGTGTTAAACCAAATGTACAAACTAATTAATAGTCTGAATTAACTCGAAATTTGTGTAAAAATATGCACCTCTGATTTTTCTATAAGATATAACACATTTTTGTAGTTTCTTTTTCCAATAAACTTTATAAAATAATACAAAAATTACTTTATTTACATTGGTACTATAACTTTTAAGATTGTAAATATTATTGTCAAAAAAAAAAGGTTTCACAGTATACATATTCTTTGAATAATACTTCAAGATGATTTTTTTTCATTTAATATCATTGGTCTATCTGATGTTCAGTGCCAGGCTCCCTCCACACATTTTGCAGTTTGATGCTTTTTGTCAAAGTTTGATGTTAAATACTTTTTTCAGCTTATTCTAATCTCATCCTAGTTTTGATAACTTATATTTACATTAACATATATTACATAGTCAGTGGAAATAAAACTGTTTATGTGCTCAGTCAGCCTTTATCACTTATGAATACTTGGGTCAAATTTGGGCAAATTTATTGATCTAATTGCAAATAACGTTTTATGGCACATTCTCAAAACCCTTCTTTTACTGAAACACCTACTCCATGTCACATGTTCTGAAATGAGGGTTTCTGTACTATTAACGTATCAGACTTACAACATATGAAATCTGAGTAATAACTCACATGGATATTGAACATAATTAGGATGTACAAACACATTAGCACAACAAGTAGACAGATACAACTCAAGCTAAAAAGAATTGCAAACCTCTAACGTAACACAAAATCACAATATTCTATCTCACAACAATCCTTTGTATACTTTGTATTGTAAAATGTCCCCTGTGTTTAATGTCACACGACCCATATGGGACAAAGGAGTAATTTGAAAGCGGGGAACACTAGAGTAATTGATGTTCAATTCACTACAGTATCTGAAGTTTGCCACCATTAAAACCCTCCTGTTTTTACCGAATTCAGAGGTATTTCCCAGTACCATGAAAAACCCTCCTTTTTTACCGAATTCAGAGGTATTTCCCGGTGGTAAAGTTCACAACAGATTCTCTGTGCACGGGAGCAACATCATCATGTAACAAGTCCCAAAACAAGGATACCATGAAGCCTTTGACAAAGCATAGTTCAACGATTTGCCAAACTTGCAAATATTCCACAACTTTATTTGCAAAATTTGAACTAAAGCTTTCAAAACTGACTTTTTTTTCCCTAAAGAATTTTGGAAAATCTGACAGTAATTTAAATTTTTATTAGAAATACTAACCACACTAGCCTTTTGTTGGAGTCAAATTTTGTATTTCTGACAGAAATTCTATTTAACTATGTATGTTTAAACTCATTATAAAGATTTCCAAACTAAATTATAGAGATTATGTATGTTCAATTTTGAATCTTTTAAAGACTACATTTTTGAATCTGAAATTACGATTATTTATGAATACCAGCCATGGTCAACTGTATTTTATGATGAACACGTAAAAAACTGTACTCGTACAAGACCAAAGTAAACAACTCTTACTTCCCAATCAGTTTATTTGATCTTTCACCCACTCTAGTGAAGTGCCACTACATACCTACCCACACTAGCCAGTAACTGTGTGGGAGAAGCCTCAATGTCACACTATGTTAGTCTACATTATACAAATCTGGGTGAACCACATACAGATATGTCAGGTGTTATAATAACAATTAATGGAAACTTTAGTATATCTCATATTGTAAATTATCTTTCATTCTTCTGACAGATGCAGTAAAAAATGAAAAAATAAGCATGCATCACACTAGAAAATGTAATTGTGGGGAAATTGCAATCTGACTCAGGGAGATTATATCAGTGGTTCAATGATTGTAAATGGATGTTCCTCTATACTAGAAGTGATAAAATCAGTACCTTATAGATGTACAAAGCACTTCAGAGACAAAACTCCGACAATTACATTTTTAGAGAATAAATTTACATCCTGTAAATAGCTGTTAAACTCAAAAATAAAGATTCTTTGCCACAATGTATCACACATTACAATCACTATGTGTCTTCAATACCTGCTCAATCTTCCATAGACTACATGTATAACATTCTTACATCACCATTTCATTGTACAACAAATGGCTTATTTTTATACAAAACAAAAAAAAAAACAAAAAAAATTAACACAAAAACCACAACTTGTACACATCTTCATATCACTGAGGTTTCTATAGCTACACTCTCAGTATTTCATTGTCTTATGACCAAAAAATAGACTTTCACATACTTTTCGATATATAGGGTCAAACTGAGACAGGTCTCGGATATTTTCCACATGCTGACCAGTATAGTTTAGAATCAAACCTGTGATCATTGACCTTAGAATCCAGTGGTTGTTTACAGTATTTGACATATTGTCATCAAAATTGTTTTTTTTTTTAATGTCGATTTCAACAAGCAAGGATACATCAGAGCAGGCCCTCATAAAGTTGAATATGTTTTCATGAACTAGACTCAAACCAAAGACCAAAGGAGTGAGGATCATTAAGTTGATTAAATGTTAACCACTTGACCATGGAGGCCTTTTACATGTCACTGAAGCCTCAGATTCCATCTGATATCTACACTAGATTTTAGTCTTGATCTTAACTTTATACAGTAGGATCAGGCTTGTGCATTCTAAATCCCCTTGTGGCCAATACTTATTTACTCTAGGTTTACACGATTATACAGTTACATATATACAAATTCTGTAATGAGGAATTAAAAATACTATCATTTCTATACTCTGTGTTAGTAGAAATAGTATGTCTATTAAAATAAGAATATCTACTGTCACTTCTTGAAACAAGGAAATACAAAACAATTGCAACAAGATTTAATTAGAATACTAGAAAATAATGTAATAAGTTCTGCATATAAGAAATTTGCTAATTAACTCCACAAAAGTAAATAACTACATGAAATAAATTCCAACTCTCTCGCTGATATTTCATTGTTGTACAAACACACATAATTTACATCTATAAAGTACCATTCTTCACTGGTTTCATAGAAGGTTTTTATAATCCTTTATTTTATATCTCTTACCTGCACTCTTCATTTTATAAGAAGAAACAAAAAAAAATTATCATACTTCTACTATTCAGGCTTGAATACACAATCCATGTTTATACCAAAGAATCCTTTTTCACTCTCAATAAATTATTCACAACATTTGATCAGGTGACTTAGATAATATTAACTTAAAATCTGACCAACCACAATCTACCAGCAGAAAGTTTATTATACTTATATTTCTTGGGTTAAAAAAACAACAAAAAAAACTTGGTTTCTTTTTCTCCTTTCTTAATAGACACAAAAAAATTCTAGAATGTACAAAACAAAGATGAAAGTGTAAATACAAGTGGACTGGAGAGATTGAGGAAGAAGAGAGATCCACTAATGTCAGCCAGTCTTACAACGGAGCTCTCAAAGTGTGAAAACTGCACCTACAAGTACACAAATACCAAGGATTACCAATAGGTTATACACCGTCAGTTAGTTAAAAACTGAGCTCTCAAAGTGTTAAAACTGTACCTACAAATACAAAATATCAAGGGTTACCTATAGGCTGTACACTGAAAACAGGTAGTTTAAAAGCAGAGCTCCCAAAGTCTGAAAACTGCATCTTTAAGTACAAAGTACAATGTTAATACAAGACTATACACTAAAGTACTAGAACTGAGCTATCGAAGTGTAAAAACTATACCTACAACTTACAAATGACAGCATTACCAATAGACTGTACACTACTGTCAGTCAGTCTACTAAACAGACTACTAAACACAGGAAACTGTGTTGAAAATCAGTTGAATACAAAATAAACTGGTTAAGAGAGTGTACTTTGCACCGACCAAGAGGGCTGTTCCATTTCCGTGATATATTGTGAACCTTGCTCCCGATTGGCAATTTTCAGGAATCGGGAACTGAATCTTATATATATGTTGTATTGAATGTATACATTCAATGGTTATCTACATTGAATACAACATATATATATCTTAATGATGTTAAAGCAATCAGACACAGATCTTGCACAGAAAATAGGGTACTTCCAGGTAGGTTTATGAGTACGGCACTCGGAAGTCCATCAGGGGACAGTTTATAACAAATTCAAACTGTTTGAAATTGTTGTAACATTTCCCTGACTCTTACCAGATTCATAAGATCGTAAACCCATCGTATTGTCATCTTTTTAATCTTATAGTGATCTTAAACCTATCTTACACTCTTACAGCAATCTTTTCCATCTTATACCGATTGCAAACTTATCTGTTTCATCTTAAGGGACTCGTAAACAAATTTGATGGATCGGGAAACTATTGCAAATTTATCAGAAGATTTTCAGAGGCAACTACGATGGTACACAATCATCAACAATAAAGCAGCTTCACCGCAAAACGCCCTACCACTAGACACCACCAAAAACACAGGTATCCCAATCTTGACTGGGTTTTACATTTATAGTTCTTGTTCCCAATACTTTCAAGGTAGTCTCACCCAATATATACTATAATTAAATGCAATGCAGTTATATACACAAGACAGTTTCTTTACAATGGAAACTTTGGCTTGATTTAACGTGGATATGTACAAGAATTTACACACTGTGGCATAATTATACATGTATATGCGGACTATGACAATGTGGATGTGTATCAGATCAAAACATGAATTATTAGGAAAACAGGCTGTGTATTAAATATGAAATAAAGTTTTAAATGATTTTATGTATGTACATATCTTGACCTAATTCTTAAGATACAAGTTCAAGGGAAAATCTAAAAATAACTTAAAATAACTATTACCACAGTTAGTCATTTCCTCAGTAAAAAAGGACATTAACGATTTCACTGAGCACCATAAAATAAAGGTGTATCAATACAGCATGTATATATTTGTCCATCTGTGACACGGTGACTTATTTCCAAAAATCAATACTTCTGAGTCATCCCTACTTGTAAAGCTATTATCTGAAAAACAGAAGGCCTTTTAACATCTGCTGAAAGGCAAAACTTTTTTAATCAGCTGAAAACCATACACTGTTCACTCTCTCGGTAAAATATTAGCTCTTAGTGTGTTTTATCATTCTTAAAATGCTCAACAATCTAACTTGGATAAATACAAAGCTTCTTAAAACTTTGACAGGCATTTTATTTGTGCAGGAACTATAAATAATAAACAAGCGTCCTTGAAAATATTTCATCTTTTGCATAAAAATCTCTGTTTTCAGAGAAGTAAAGTATGTGAAAACATATCAAGTGACCAATAAGATAGAATAACCTGCATGCACATGGTTCACTGTTGTTAAGGATGTCAATCTCCAATGTTTGTACAAAATCACTGATTTGTCATTCCAATTTTCAAGTGTGCCTGAATATCCAGGCATTCAACTACATCATTCAAACTTGACATAATATTTGAGAAAAGCAACTTTGAGCCCTGAAAAATACTTTGAGTTTATGTGTTACATTATGTACTATCGCATGACAACCAGTGAGTTCAGTATTTACCTTACTCTGTTTTCTGAAATTAAGTTGTTTACTATTGTTTCCTTAAATATGCGTCATTCTTCTATTTTAAATTATGACACTTGTTTCTTACAAATTCATATCAAATTTATATGGGCACTGTTTATCAGATGCTTTTGATACTTACATAAACGCAAAAAGTTAGATTCTACCCAAAGTTCATTCTGCTGGCTTCTCACTGGACTCGCTCTCCTGTTTCTCAGCTGCATCTGAAGAACGGAAAAAAATAACGTTAAATGTTTAACTCAGTTAAACATGTCCAGAAGCTTGTTTATTTTCAGATAGCAATGGGACAGGCTGACTCTGCATTACACAAATTGTTGGCATCTGCACGATTTAGCTCTAGTTATGGCCAACTTCTACCCATGACCATGAAGAAAAGAATCTTGTAATAATTGCCAAACTTGATAACTACTAAGCCAATAAGAGCTGAAACTGTGGCAAATGTCTGAGTTTAAGTGGTTCCATATTCCTTTGGTCCCCACCCTTGCCGATTTTAGGGTCGGGATTAAATCGTACAGGTTCGGAGACAAAATCAGAGACGTCCGACAAGATTAGAAAAGATATTCAACATGTTTAATATTTTTGAAAAGTCAGGCACTTTGCTCCCTGCCTTTCAATATCAGGAGCAGTCCAGGGACAGGTCGTGGTTGTGATATGGTTGATCGTGGAAAGTGGAAGGTACTCCAGACAGACTCTATCACCAATACGGCTGATCCTATTGCTGTTACAGCTGGTCGTATTGAAATCATGTGTGTTGAGGAGGTTTTTGGCCCCCGATTTTGAATAAAAATGATCAAATGAAGTAGTCCGAAGCTATATTTGCCAACAAAACTTGATGTTCAGGGATATATCCTACCTGTGATCCATCTTGTCCTATTGAGGTCAGCTTAACGCCATAATCTCTAGATTCTCTACCGAGCAATCATAAGGGTTGTGACGCATTAGAATTTTCCCACCTTTTCTGGCACTTTTGGTCAAAAACTCCTCCAACCTTAAGCTTGGGCCTTTATCCCGATACTCCTTGAATGTGGAATCGCCCATTTATATTGGTCAAGTGAGGGAAATTTGATGAAACAATAAAATTCCTAAGAACTACTGGCCCTCTTTTTTTTTGTAAATAGGCCATGATGGCTGCTTTAATGTAAGAATAAACTCTGGTGGTAAGCTAGGGATGGCCTTAAAATAATGAACAGGGGCAGCATATTTCAGTTAATTTACATGTAAATTTTTGTAAATTTTCACCTGATCTCATTTGTCCCGTTTGATTTTGTCAGATTTACACAGAGAGACGACACACAGGAAAAGTATGAACCCTGCTTAAAGCAGCTATATCTGTGAATACGCACCAAGTCCAATATCAGTTGCTGTAATTTGTGCAAATACATGATGGAATGCTGTAGACAGTGTGCTTGAGTCAAATGAATAGGTGAAGTGATTTTATTTGACATCATTTCAACAAACTTGCTTGGTCATACAAGGAGCACCTTTTCAGAGATGGCAGAAAACTCTGCATTAAAAACCTGCAACTTGCAATAAACAACTACCAACCCTCCTACCTAAAGCTTAAAGTTGGGAGGTCAAAGAGCATTTAAAATAACTCCTCCTTCTGTCAATTACGAATCTTAAATAAATATTTGAACATATGTCTGGCAAGTGTCACATAATTATTAATGCACATATTAAGGCAGTCATAGTGCCGCAAGCATCAGAGTTTGTAGAGACACTGTCCAATAGATGACATGTATTACCACAGCAGCCGAATTTATTATTTATTAAACAGCCAACTAATACCAAAATAAAATTGAATAGGATTTTCATCCTGGGGAAAAAGTTTCCCCTTTATGGTCAATCCTAGTATTTGAACCCAGAAGACCAAAGGGGAGTATCCATTAGCTTCAAAGCTGACTGAACACATACCAGAGGCTGGAGAGGCTTGAGCAGGTTCTTCAGAGGGTGAGCTTTCTTCTGTAACACAAGCAAGCAGACACAAGCATTGGTGAAGTGTGTGCTGCAGCTACACAAAGCAAGTATACACTAACAGTATAGGCAGTTAAATCAACTTAAAATAACCCAGCACATAAAGACATCCAGAAAATAATAATGAAATAAATGCAAAGGTTCTCATGAAAAATATAATAAATTGCACAGAAGAGGTTTGTATGAAAGAATATTTTACTGAGCATAGTGCAATATAGATGTACCGTATCCCTAAAAAACATTGCCCATGTTCATGTAAAAGCCAGGTTTAGAGTAATTTGAATGTAAATTATTTCAAATTGATGCCCAGTTGATGGCTGTCTTTTTTTTGTTTTTTATTTATTTATTTATTTTTTTTATATAAGAGAAATTAACAACTGGGCATTATATGGAAGAACTGCAGTAAAAGCTGAGGCTGATTTTGCAAAGCAGTGAACATGCCTTGCATATTAAGTTGCAGTTAAAAGCAGTGAAAGAATGTTAGAATGCTCTATACCTTTGCAAGTGCTTAAGGATTAAAATAAGATTAATAACTAAACACCAATGAAACATTTAAAAGATAATTTTGAAAACTACCCACAAGATACACAAATGTTAAAAAGAAAGATTAACCTTTTAGCCCATTAATTTCAGGAACGGATCAATAAAGCTTGGAAGACACTGTTACTGAGTTAGGCCAGGCATTAAGAAGAAGCTTTAGCGGTTAATGTTATATATGTGTGTGTGTTAGCTCCTTTACCCAGGTTAACTACATTTATTAACATTACGATTAGGCTCTGTGCAAGTCAAGTACTTACAAATTCTGTCATTATAACTCTTTGGTTTATACTTGAATTTAAATTGATATGAAACTTTTTACGGCATGTAAAGTACATTCATGCACTAAAGATATTTATGCATAAACTGTTCTTTGGGTATCAGATTGCGACTTCTCCTTTGCTTTCATAGTATTTGAACTATGGCTATGACTTCATTAGAAAAAGTACACTGGGTTTTCATCTGGAAAGAACTGATCCATATTCAGGTAGCCACATTTTAGCGGTAACCAACTAGAAGTCACAAATGAAGCCAATATGGTGGATGATATAACAAACATTATGAAAATTAATGTTATATATTTGCATAAGGGAAACTATGTGAAAGCTAATACCAGTTAAACAGATCTGATTAAATACTAAGGTTTACCTAGTAATTTATTGTTTTAAACAAGATTTTAAGATATTTTCAGTTACCCGCTTTGGTACTTTATACTCGGTTTCTCAAAGAATTCAGACCATTTTTGGGGGGTAACTGGGTAAACTATCACAGCCTTTCTTTGAATTAAACATTCCTGTTCAAAAATGGTTTCTACTCTTATAAAAATGAAGTTAAGTTACTTTACCTCCCGTGTACAAAGAAAATTCACCCAAATGTATCTACTTTGGTACTGGTATACTTTTCTTAAGTGCATGATGGTATATATTGTAGATTCATATGACATGATGCCTATTGACTTGCTGTATTGCACAGAGTCTACAGTAAATACACACATGTCAAGTTCTCCCACTACTGACATATTACAATACATTTCAACCATCACCTTTAGTGTCTACCACCGAGTCCACAGCCTCCTTTAGAGCATGCTGCAGATCTGCCCTGTTCTCTTCAGTCACTTCTATGTCTTTCTCCGTGGCATTTTGCTCAGGTTCCTTCAGGGCATCCTTCAGCTGCTCTTCTATGGAAGTCTGACTTGATTCTTCACTTGGTTTTTCAATGGGTTCTGTGGTTTGTGCTACAACTGTTCCACCAGACTTTTCAGGTTCCACAGCTTTTTCACTTTCCATAGTTTCACTAGTATGCTCAAGTGCTGGTTCAACAGGTTTTTCACTCTCTTTAGTTGGTTCTTGAGCGAGTTTCGTTTCTGTTGTTTGTTCTTTAGGAGGTTCTGTTTCTGTAGTTTGTTCTGCAGACGGTTCTACAGCTTTTTCACTTTTTGTTGCTTGCTCTACAGCAAGTTCTATAGGTTTTTCACTTGTTTGTTCAGGTGCTGGTTCCACAGGTTTTTTAGTTTCTGTAGTTTGCTCTGGTGCTGCTTTTACAGGTTTTCCACTTTCTGTAGTTTGTTCAGGGGCTGGTTCTACAGGCTTTTCAGCTTCTGTAGTTTGTTCAGATGCTGGTTCTACAGGTTTTTCAGTTTCTGTTTGTTCAGATGCTGGTTCTACAGGTTTTTCAGTTTCTGTAGTTTGTTCAAACACTGGTTCTACAGGTTTTTCAGTTTCTGTAGTTTGTTCAGGTGTTGGTTCCACAGGCTTTTCAGTTTCTGTAGTTTGTTCAGACACTGGTTCTACAGGCTTTTCAGTTTCTATAGTTTGTTCAGGTGCTGGTTCTACAGGCTTTCCAGTTTCTGTACTTTGTTCAGAGACTGCTTCTATAGGTTCAGGTGCTTGTTCCACAGGTTTTTCAGTTTCTGCAAGTTGTTCAGGTGCTGAATCCACAGGCTTTTCAGTTTCTGTAATTTGTTCAGATACTGGTTCTATAGGTTTTTCAGTTTCTGTAGTTTGTCCAGGTGCTAGCTCTACAGGCTTTTCAGTTTCTGAAGTTTGTCCAGGTGCTGGTTCCACAGGCTTTTCAGTTTCTGTAGTTTGTTCAGCTGCTGGTTCTACAGCCTTTCCTGTTTCTGTAGTTTGTTCTGGTGCTGGTTCTATAGGCTTTTCAGTTTCTGTAGTTTGTTCAGGTGCTGGTTCCACAGGTTTTTCACTTTCTGTAGTTTCTTCAGGTGCTGCTTCTATAGGCTTTTCAGTTTCTGTAATTTGTTCAGGTGCTGCATCTACAGGTTTTTCAGTTTCTGTAGTTTGTTCAGACGTTGCTTCTATGGGCTTTTCAGTTTCTGTAGTTTCTTCAGTTGCAGCATCTACAGGTTTTTCAGTTTCTGTAGTTTGTTCAGACGATGGTTCTACAGGTTTTTCAGTTTCTGTAGTTTGTTCAGACACTGGTTCTACAGGTTTTTCAGTTTCTGTACTACACTCCTCAGCGGTTTCTGTTTCCAAGGTTTCAGCACTTGCCTCTGATGGTGGCTCTTGACTCTGAATAACTTGTTCTGCTGATTCTAATGCTGGCTTTTCAGTTTCTGTACCAGCAGGTTGTTCTTCCACTTCTTCACCTTTTACTATAGGTGTAGCTTCATCTTTCTTTTCTAGTTCAGTCTCTACTATTGGCTCACTGTGCTTTTCAATACTCTCAATCTGTTCAACTTCACCCTGTGGACCAGCTGGCTTGGGTGTCTCTGTTACCTGTTCAGCCACTGGCTCAACACTTGGCTCTGACTTTTCAGGCTTGGCAGTATCTTCTTCTGGTTGTTCTTGAGTTTCACCTGTGTTCACAATGAGTTTAAGTGCTAGTTTTTCAGTGTGAAATACAGCATGCATTGTTAAATAAAAAAGAGAAAGGTGGGGAGTTTTAACAGGTAAGAGTGAGACTGGTTTTAACAGGTAAGATTGTTTATAGAAAAATGCCAGTCTCAAATCAAAACTATGTTAGAACCAAAAATTTCAGTCATGAAGGCTATTTTCTAACACCTCATCCATCACAAATCTTCACACTATTGTATCTTGGATTGCTTCAAGGCAACTGAGAGACACAGAGACTGACATTTTTATCAGAGATGATGAGAGTAAAAACATTCAACACATGTGACAAAGACGCATATAAAAAGTCATATTAACTATTTCCACAACATTACCATTCTGGTGGAGAATGAATGTGATGTGGAAGGTTTAAATAAGCCAAATAAAAAAGAGTCAGAGGAAATGAAAATAAGAGGGCAAGAAGCCACATCTTATGTATTCGAAAACATAAAAATTTTAATATTTTGCAAAAGGTAACAATATATTCCACAAAGAGACTGCCTTGATAGTTTGGGTTTGACTAGTATGGACAGGGTTGTGTAAATTTAATTCTCTCTGGTAATATCACAACTTGTAAAAGATGAGGATAATTAAATCTGCTGAACATGATCCAGAAAAATCGGTGCTTTAGTTACAAGACTGTAATAGTTCAAACTGCCAACAAACTTTTTTCATGCACACCATTATATGTGTCAAATTTGGTTTTGATATACAGCAGGAGATAAGATAATATGAAACCAGTGCCATGCACATCACAACGGCCAAAATTTTATTTGTGCCAAATGTGAACTTGCAGAGAGCATCTTGAATGACACAAATCTGAACAAACTGTTAATAATGAATGCATGTTTGACTTCACAAGCAACTACTTATCAGCTAGTATTGCGTCTTGGTTTAAGAGTCAGTTTGACATTGGGTAAAATCTAGTTTCTTGCAACTATTAATCTTTACAAAGCTATTCTATCTTGTGACATGGTAAAAAATGATATGAATACTATTTGGCTTGTGCAAACTGTGCAATGTTAATTTGTTAAGAAAAACTACTATATCAGTTGCTGAACACTGATGTAAACTGCAATCTGGCTTGCATTGTATGAATAATTCGCCAAATATAACAACTGTACCAAAGAACACAACTGGTACAAGTCTGTGAAAAGGATGGCCTTTTTTTCTAGGCATACTACCTGTCTGATGCTATACATACACATCACATTCACAACAGACACCATCAGTGTATTTAAATCAATATATATATTCATGTCAGACCAATTAACAACAGACGTGTATTCTGCAGTCAGTACATATGTAATAAGGCTGACCTCAGACTCATTTCAATCTCAAACTTATTCATTCTACAATATTTTAATGCCTTTGGCGAGAGCTTTATGAAGCGAGGAAATATTTCAAATTTCAACCATTTCCCGTGACAATTTAATTGGGGTGAAAAAAATGGCTCACATGTGTTAAAATATAAGGTTGCTTTAAGTATCAATAATTTATGCTTGTGGTGGCTTTTGGTGAAATTTACTAAAACTTTTGGTGAAGAAGCTGATAGCAAATCCTTGCAAAATATAAGAGATTAGAAATGAATCGAAGATCTTGTGGATCCCTCTTACAATTAGGAACTTGAATATATATGTGCAACTAAAAATTACATCAAAAACTTGCCAAGGCGCTCCTGAATTCTAGACTGGTTTTTATTTTTACAAATCTGACTTCCGAAACAAAAATTTACAATGTACTAATGTAACACAACCCAAAGCTGATTGTTATTTTTCATATTAAACTAACAAAATATCACTTTATTGAAATATGTCCAATGTACCAATGCAGAAGTTGCAGTTATGTACATCAAGCTAGGAAGTGACCCATTGTTCAATACAATACTTTCTACAACCTGTATATAGTTCAGAGAAATGTTCTAGACAACAATAAATACCAATATAATAGGTCGTAAGAATTGAGATATAATGGGAAGGTCACACTACTCCAAATTCAAAGTTAGATTTTTAATAAGTTTTAACAATTAAGGTCAAATCTTTTATAAGAATCAAACATTTTCTTGTCGACTGCTTTTTGGGGTTTGTTGCACCTTAGAGTCCTCTTGTATGAGGAGATTAAGCACTATAAAAGTCCAATTAGAATAGAATTAGAACACTTTCAGGATTGAATATATACACTTGGACCATGCTGAGTCAAACCTTAGAATTTTCTGATTTTGGAGGTTTTTAAAATTATAGAAAATCTGGATCGAAAATATTATTTGAGGACAGGAGATTTTTTTTCCATAACTGTTAAAATCTAAATTATTTGGGTTTTTTATATTGATACTTGATGTTTCTTTTCATTAACATAAAAAGATGAGCAAATACCTACATAGGTCCAAATCACCTACAGATGAAGGGAAAACAGAGGAAGTTAACTGGATTGCAAATTGGGTAAAATTATGGACAAAAGGCATAATAACCAAGACAGGTTACCAAACAATACTACCTAATCAATCAATCAAAGAAACATTTGTTAATATTAGATAAGATCAGTGAAATTCACAGAAGTTCAAGTCACCCCATTGGGTCAATTTATACAGGAATGACAAGAGGAAGCAATCTTCACTCCAAATTCTGGTAAGTATGGAGATTTTTACCAAATTTACAGCAGTGTCTGTTCAATGGGAGAAATACTGTAACAGCCAATAGCCATGGATCTTTTATACATCTTGTAGGTTAAGTCTTTGTAACAATGAATTTGATTGGACACTAATGCTACTTTATACCAGTCTAGAAAACAAGGGGCTTTTGCTTGGGTCTCACACATGATAATTCTAAACACAGTCTCAATATAATTATTAATATATAGTCTTTAAAGTATTAATTATGGCATTAAAAGTAACTAAACAGGTTGATCTGGTGCTGTTATAAGATTTACTTGCCACATGAAAACTACAGAAGCTGGGTCAACCTCTTGAGCTAATCCCAAATTTACCAAAACAAAAATGTTGTATATGATATATCTATAAATGTTTTCATACAATCTATATATTTAATATCTGATTAGCAAAACAGCAGTTAATGTACAAAAAAAGTTGACACATAAAAGTATAAGCCACATGACTTTTTTATGCCTTTAGAATGACAATTGGTTTGAAAACATGAGATTCACTCAAAAGAACTGCCCCTCATCCTTTGTTTTCTCTATATAATGTTAGACAAATACTAGAGATGGGTTGGTAACTAAAAAATATTAAAATGCAATATTATTGCTGGTATCTCAAAGATAAATAATAAATTGGTGGGATAATATAAAATCAAGGTCTTTAGTCTTATTTTGTAGCAGAAATTACGCTTTCACTGCAATTTCCATCAGCAGAACTTACAGGTTTGTTTACAATAAATTCACTTCCTGTTACCAGGTATATTTCATTGGGGACAAGACCAGAACACAAGTTTTCTCTGTGTCTTGATAACTGAAATCGTTTCTTTTGCATTGGTGAGATGATAAAATAGAAAATCTGGAACCAACCCATTCCTGAAAATTTTGT
Organism: Sabellastarte sp. h YS-2021; assembly: GCA_964017235.1. Lineage (NCBI taxonomy): Eukaryota > Metazoa > Annelida > Polychaeta > Sabellida > Sabellidae > Sabellastarte > Sabellastarte sp. h YS-2021. The sequence goes on from OZ024928.1 coordinate 23,885,904, forward strand.
GAGAGCACAACAGTATTTTTTTTTAATATCTACCTGAAGATGGCGCCTCTACAGGTTGACTCTTCTCCTCAGATGCCTGGAGAAATGATGGAAAAAACACAAAAGTATTGGTTAAAATTTATTTTAAAAATATAAAAACTATGGTGATAGAATATTTACTTTAATAGAATACTTTTGTGTGTGTTAAGCAACAGATATTTCATATAAAACCTTTCCAACAGCTTGTAGCAGCACTAGTAATCAGGCTGCTTTATAAGGAGTGGCCAGAACACAATCTCTGTCAAAAGGAGAGAATAAATTTTGCAAAAATTTGGAACAAATTTACCTATAGCACAAGCAATGGTATTTTTGCTTGTAGTACTAAACATGAAGCAGTTAGACCCCTTCATTATGAACCTTGTACACAAAACACATTTTGCCCACATGGATGAAAAGACAGGAGATTGAGTTTCAGAAGCACTTCGAATGATTTTACTTTTATTTTCCAATTTGAACTATTTTATTACAATTTAGGCTGATGTACTTATGAGGATGTAAGAGTTCATGGTTTAGAGACTTTGCATGGATTTTTTAAGTAAAGTTTACCAAATCAAATCGTCAAGCCAAAATGACAGATAACTTTGTAAAACTGAAATCCCTTCAGTAAGGAACCACTCAAAAAAGAATGAATAGTACAAGTCAACAAAATATAGTTATTACAACTCGAACGTCAGACCATACAACAGCAATATATACTGACATATACCCTGGCAATTCCTGCCAGTATCCGGCCAAAAGGTTAATGCTCAGACACATAAAGCATTCATTAAAACCATGTTCCAACACAGACTGGAATGTCTTACATCTTAAATGAAAAATGTGTGCAATATTTATTTGAAAAAAAAAATGTATCAGAAAATCCACAGATACACTATTTATGAAAACAGTAAGTTTGGTCTTTGATAAGTGATCTTCAAGCCATGTAAATCTCAGGCAGAAAAATGCCGCTAGATTTTTTATTAACTCAGAAACTACTGGTTATCCACTATTCTTGGACAGAAATTTTGTATCATTACAATCCTGAGAAACTTTGTTACCAGACATTTTCATTCAGTTAATCCTTATTAAAGTACAGGAGAAACATTCACATACATCCCAAGGAATCTGAATCACATGGTTAAATCTGAACATCTGAGCTTCTTACCACATATACTTAACTTGAAAGCAATACTATTTAAGGGGGTGTGACAGAAATAGTTATAGAGCAAGAAACATGCATTTTTATGCCCCACAATATACCAAATTTGGCACCTTTTTTTTTAAAAAAAAATCAGAATTTGTGTCAATTTTGCATGGAGGGAGATCAGAGGTCTTGTATAAATATAAAAATATCATAAATCTGTAAAGAATGTCTCTCACATTAAGAAAATAAAAAGAAGTTGCTTACTGGCAAACTTCACACCTATTTCTTTCTACATGCCTCTTCAGTGAGATATTTGGGTCCCGTTGTTTCATTTCCAAGATACTGGGGTCATCGCACTTTACCTAATCTTCAATATTGTATAATCTAGATCTTTTCAGCAGATATTTAAAATCATATTTTTTTCTGTATACAAACACTGAAGATTCCTGGTCAATCCTGGGTCTCGTTATTGTACTTTGTAGCAGAGTCCTTCAACACATGTCTTATATGTACAGTTCAAAAGAGTACCTGTTTTTTCATATTATACTAATCCTCCATACTTGTCTCACTTTCCTTTAGCCATTCATGTAAACCAGTACCAAAGGTATTCCTGCACTCTCTCTTTGATCAGAACATTGGTCCTTTACCTTAGTCACTGTATACATACCACTCATACTCTTCCCCATGTACTTGGGACATTGTGCCCATGCTATACATACCACTTGAGATGATTCCTCCCCTTGTGCCTGAGTCTCTGGGGTCTGTTCCTGCTGGACCTGTTCCACTGGAGCAGATTCTGATTGCTTCTGTTCTTCCTCTTTCACTGGTTCTTCAGCTGCTGGTTCTTCTGATTTCACCTCTTCCTGAGCAGGTGATTCTTGCTCAGCTTGTTCTGCAGGGGGTTCTTGAGATGGCGCGGACTCAACTTCACTAGTCTTCTCAGCTTGAATTGGTTCTTCCACTGGTTGTTCCTCTTTGGGAGCCTCCACACTGGAATCGGCAACAACCTCTGTTGTAGTTGTTGTTGTGCATGCAGCAGGTTCTGGAGCTGCTGCTGGCTGCTCTTCTTGTGTTTCCGGTGCAGATTCTGCTTTGGCTTCTTCTTCCGCTACAATGGCAGGTTCTTGTTCCAATGCTGCTGGTGCTTCAGTCTGTTCGACAGGAGTTTCATCCTCTGTAGGTGGTGGAACTTGCTCAGTTTTACTGACTTCCTCTGCTACGACTGCAGCTGCTTCCACCTCCCCTTCCTGAGTAGTGGCTGTAGCCTCCTGCTCAGCTGGCGCTGCTTCAGTTTGCACAGATTCTGCTTCTGTCTTCTCCACTACAACCTCTGTTTCTGGCTTAGCTTCTTCAGTAGCTGGAGCTTCCTCTGCTGGTGCTGCTGCCTCCTCCTGCTTGCCCTCAGTGACCTCTTTTACCTCTTCCTTTTGTTCTTCTTTCTGCTCTTCCTTTTGTTCTTCTTTCTGCTCTTCCTTTTGTTCTTCTTTTACCTCTTCCTTTTGTTCTTCTTTTACCTCTTCTTTTTGCTCTGAGGCCTCCTGCTTCTCTTCCGTTACTTCTTTTTCTTCTGCTTTCACCTCTTCCTTTGGTTCCTCTTTTGTCAATTCCTTCACCTCTGACTCATTTACTGCAGCCTCGGTTGTCTCAGGCTTTTCCTCCTTAGGCTTCTCGCTTTCTTTGACCTCTTCCTTCTTAACCTCAGCAGCTGCTGCATCTTGATTCTGCTTCTCAGACATGGTTGGTTCTTCTTCTGTACTTGCCTGAAATATAGATCATAAACAACAAAATATAATACAAGGTAAAATACCACAAGTCTTTACATGGCATAGCAATGACAGTTACCACACAGAAATTTAATACGGTTAGCAAAAATGATTAAATGTAGACTGACAAAGCAGCACAGCTGTGAAACATCAAGAGTAAAATCAAATAAAACCCCTTTTTATTTGAAATTTTGAGCTGAAGTATATTATAAATTGCCCTTATTTGGACCATAAGGACAACTGTCCATTGTCAATTTAGCTCAAAAATTGGCCAACCTTTTCAAAGTATTTAAAAAGTATATGGTTGCAGTCGCTCTTTGAAGGAACTTGACTTTTGCCATAAAAAGCTAACTAAAGTTAACAGCAATGGACAAAACATGAAATTTAAATGTGAAAACTACAGTCAAAAGTACTTCTTTTTGTTTCCACCATCAATTACAAATTATAGAAATACACAGTGTTAAGAAGAAAATTGAATGAAACTGATTCAGCTGAAATTGATTAGTCTGTAAAGGAAAGCTTTTTCTTACAAAATTGGTTATACATAACTTGAAATCTATCATAAGTTTTGCATATATACATAGCAAAACAAAACTAGGTCATCCTTTTCCTGACTTGAATCATGAACACTAAACTACCCAGGTATTGATACAGAGAAAAACCGTAAAAATTACGACCTTCATTTATTGAACAGTAAACATATGCAGATGAATCATACTACAGTAAGAAGTAGATCTATGTACGCACATAATCGGAGAGTTTCATCAGTGCTTCTGTGTCAAATATTACAACCCTATAGACACAAGATGTGCCATAAAAAGGAGAACAGAAAGAACATTTCCTTAACATTCAGAAAACCAATATATCATTGCATGACATTAAATCTATTGATTTATTGATGGAAAAACTTAAGAAGGAAAACCCCAGGCATTTGTATATATATGCTAGTTAACTGGCAGCAAATTGTACACACAGTGAGGAGATCTATGGTGGACAAACAAGATGCATCCATCGTCACACTGCTGGCCCTAAAATGCCAAGGATGTATCAAACCCTTGGCCAGCATAAATATACCACAAACAACTGAAATGCTGCCTACTTTAAAAGTGACCCCTGCCTCACACAAATATGTGATACAATATATACTGATGGTAATGTTTTTTAACTGTTTTTACATTTTTCATTGATGCACGATTTACATGGATATCTCTTGCAGGAAACTACCAGAGTGGCTGACCCATATTTCAGCAAAACTATTGTATTCAGACCTTGGTATGTTGCCATTTCCAGCATCTTATTAGAATGCCACAAATCAAGCCAAGGTATATCACTTCTCTCGGAGATGTAGGAGATTTTGTTGTGATAGTTCTCCCCACTAAAGACCTTTATCCTTCTTTTGTGTGCTGATAAAATACCAAACTGCCAACTAGCCAGTGGGCCCTTGCCAAAATACTGTAAATTTACAAAAACTTGCTAAAGCTCAAATAAATACCTGGCTCAAATAAATCACTGATACAAAACAAAAAGTTTTGCAATTTGATCACTCTTTGATGCCTAAAACTGAAGTTTTGCTTTGTCTACCAATGTTCAACTACAGGTAATGTAATGGTCATATTTCAAGGCAATGCCCGAGTTACTTGTCTTCCCTGTGATTACCACAATATTCAACTTGTGTTTGACCCAGTTTTACAACCTACATACTAATTATAATACTATGTAGCAAGCCATAAATTTTCCAAAGTGCTTCATATGCACAGAACATAATAGAGAAGAGCATTATCATGATTTTATAGCACCATAAAACTCCAGAAATTCAACCAAAGCCCTTTCTCTGAATGAGCGAGCCTCAACTATTCAACCTATTACTTGTACTACACTGTGTGAGCTCTTGATTAGACTGCATTTTATGTAACTTTTTCCAATACTGTATTGTTTAAAAGAAAATTTATGTTGTATGTGTTATAAAATGCAGTGCTATATCCTTTTAATCTGATTTTGTGCAACAACTTATGTTAAGTTGTATTTGTACCAGTTTTAATTTAAAGAAATATTTGGTTGAAAAAATAGATTAATTTGCAGGTTGTCTTCTGCCAATAAAAATACATCATTATAGCTTCACTAGTGAGAGTCTCAGGAATACTGTGTTGAAATCTCAAAAACAACCATTCCCTGTGACAAACACCAGGCTGTCTTCTTTAATAAATGTATCAAATTGAGTGTTTTAAATATAACCAAATGTCCCCTTTAAAAGCTACATCATAAGACCCTTCTTTAATTTCACTGTTTTCCCCCCCTCTCTTTTGGTGTATGATTTAATAGTGCCATTAAAAAAGTGTCTGTTACCTCTATGTTACAATATCTAGGTCACAATCAAAAGCTCAGTAGAGAAGCTTACCAGACCCTTGCTGTGTCACCAGCATTTAATGCTGCATGGCATATAGGGATTGTAATTATTTTATAATATGCTATGTCCTATCAAACAATTAAGCTACCAAACCTCACCCACTGAGAGACAAACAACCAGAAGACAAAATATAATCCACTTGGGGGTAATAGACATTTTTACTGATCCCATTTTCCTTGCAAATGCCTTTTTCCTGTAATGGCTGGACAACTGCAACTATTCATTTTTATTGTTCTAGCTATTATACCAACCACAAGGGATTTTAGTAAATAAAAAAATTGAGATATATATTCATTAAATGATATCATATGACATGACATCATATGATATCATTATGTATCTCAAATATTTTCAGATGCAAAAGGTTTCACATCATTTTTGCATTTTCACAAATGGCTGCTCTTGTACATACCTATGGTGAAACAAAAAAAAATAGTAAAACAAAAAAGTGGCTGATACTTATGAAATAGTTTGGTGTAAATCAGTCACACACACTGTATGACATGATTGAAAAAATATTGGAAATATCAGAATTAGGCCATGTTCTAGTTTTTGTACCAGTGGCCTTGACCAAAAGTGGTCAATATTATCTAAAATATGGCCCAAAACCATCGAATTAATTTAAACTATACAAGCTTGATGTTAAAAGCTTTCCACTTAGAACTAGTACATGTATTTTGATGTCCAAACCCTCTTAAGACATTTCCAAATTATTTTATTTTTACTGTATGGGGTCTTTCTTCATGCCAGAAAGCTACTGGGAAAGTCTGTTTTTCTGTATTATAACTAATATTAAACTACCACACTTATTGGCAAAGTAAAAACTTTTCTTCACAATATTAATTAAATTTTTGCATCACAAGTCAGGAGAAGAATGTCTGTAAAATTGGTTGGCCCAAGAGCTAAGGACTATTAACCATTGGTCCCTATGCATTTGACTGAGCCACGAACTGTTGTAATTCAGATTAAATAGGTCAGAATATTCCGATCTGCCCTTCTGTGTACTGTGTAACCTAATGTGGTGCTGTGTTTTGAAGGAAACATAGACAAATGAACTGTATTTTAGAAGTAGATATAGGTTAATAGTTTAATCATTACACAACAGATATAGCTTGTACACCTAAAGGTTTTCATATAATCCTTACTTAAACTTATATTGAAATAAGTATGACTATATTTTTATACACATGCAATGCACGAACCTTGGATAATTCTCTCACATGATGATGACAAAATTCAGAAAAATGTTTCACTTATATAATATGAAAACTAAATTTTTATGCCACAAGGAACATTAAACTCATTACAGCAGGAAACTTCATGAACTTTTTATCCCAACATCTAGTGAAGGTCCCATAGTTGTCTTGTTTTGAGCTAAGAGCCACTCTATGCTTTAGTATCAGGACAGCTGTGTTGTCACATATATTCCTTAAAGCATCAAACTGCCATATTGCCTCCGGACTTGATTTACATAGAACCTCTATTTTCTAACCCTCCATTATCCGAATTTTCAATTATCTGACCTCAAACCCACTCTCCCAACTCCATTTAAACCTGTTATTTTAGGCTTTCTACTATCCAACCTTTCAATCATCTCACCTAATTGTCACTCTCCCAAAAGAGTCAGACAATAGAGTTTCTACTGTAGAAATCACTCTTCAAACATTATATTCATAATGTATTACATCAACTACCAGTAGTTTTAGCCTTTTGGGGTTACAATAAAACAATGTCTACTAGTTGGCCAAGAATCTGCACTGTTAACTACCAGGAACCAGTATATAACACCTCACTTTGTATAGGTAAGGGTATTCAAACCCACAACCTAGAAGTGAAGCGAGTAGTTTTCCCACCGCACCACCTCCACCATAAATCTCCAGAAAATCAAGTCCAGTTTTCAAAGCCCCTCCCCTGACCAATGACTCTTTATATAACTTGCAACTAGAGGATCGTTTATAAAACAAAGCGATTGTTTTTGCATGGCAAAAACAAAGCGTCCCAAAAAAGGAGAAATAATGGCAGCTTAATTGTGTAAGAAAGTTCTGCTTATAGCTCAACAAAGCCAGAATATAGGAAAAGTGGTTCTTAGGCAGGGTAGTTATCTTGGATACAGTGTGTTTCAAAATTTTTAATGAAATTGCTCTATCTTGCACAAGCATTTTTGAGTTTTGCATTTTTCAAAAGAAAATTTGAAAATTCAAAATGGCTGCTATGGTTGGCGAGTGAAATATTTGTTGAAACTTGAAAAGGCTGGTCTTCACAGATACCCTGTGGGTCAAAAATTTTGTCAAAATCGCTCTATCTGGCAAGGTTTTCGAGATACAAGCATTTTTGTGTTTTGCTATTTTTTGCGAAAATTTCAAAAATTCAAAATGGCCGCCATTTTTGGCGAGTGAAATATTTGTTGAAACTTGGAAAGGCTAGTCTTCACAGATACCCTATAGGTCAAAAATTTTGCCAAAGTACCACTAGTAAGATTTTATTTTATGAAGAAAATGGTTTGAAAAAGTACACTTAGCATTGTTCTATACGTGTACCTTATGAGCCTATATTTCCAATTTTGTGTTTTGCATTTTTTGTCAAAAATTCAAAAAATGAATATGACCCCCCCCCCCCCCCCCCATTTCTATCTCACACGGTTAAGGAGAGACAAGCAGTTTTGTGTTTTACTTGTTAAGAAAATTGTTCTTAACCTATCCCTGCCAAATTTTAATTTCGCCCAGATCTTTATATGAGGAAGGTATTTGCTAAATTTCAGCTGGACAGATAAAATGCTTGGCAAGTTATCATCCGGACAAGGACGCCCTTCCAAAAAACGCATTTTTGGTCATGTGACCTCTCTGATAGGTGAAAATGTCATCACAGCATATTCAGAATGTGGATCCGGCGGAGTGGCTTCTCGCATATACAAACAAGGGACGCTTAATAACTACTCTCATTTTTAAACTAGAGATGTAGAGATTTCTCTAGTATTCCCAAAGTAACTCAATGGAGTACCTGAATTAGGAAAGAGTATTTTTTTCTTGTTTCCTATCAGAACTTGCGCAAATATTCTCATATAGAGTAAGTAATCTAAAATTTGCCGCATATATGAAATTCGCCACATGTAAAACTATTTAAAAAATAAACAAAGTACGGTCAAATTTGCTGTAAGTAGATTAAGCTTTTCTGAACTAAGAAATACCAATTTTAAGACAATATATAACCTTCTTCTGTAAATTTGCTCAGGTTGCACTGGTGGCGAATTTTAGATTTCTTAATCCAATTGCCATCAAATTAGTCATTTTCTGTGATATTTATGGCGTAGCAGACCTTTCCCTACAGTCATATCTGTATGTATATGCTTTCCTCTTGACATCCTTTTTGGGTAATACACATTGGGGCACTTAAGACTTCAATCCTACTTAAGACTTCCTACTAAAACACAAAGCGGATTGAACCAGAAACAAAAGTAGAGCCGGTTCAGTTGTAGCCTGTGACTCAGGCATGGAGAGGTGTTAACTAGGTATTAAAAGACCTCATGCAAATCTTGTCCATCTTCATGTTAGAAAGAGTAGTCATTGGAGTAATGATATAATAGTACTCCAGTTCAAAACTTAAGATTTGTTCCAGCCTTATAACCTCCACCAAGAGGTTATGTTTCTGGATGTGTTCATTGTATGTCTGTTTGTCTGTGTTTGTGATAACTTAAAAAGTAATGACCAGATGTAGAAATAAAGTCGGAGGGTGAGTACTTTATTACCTTTATAAAAGGATGGTACTTCTGGCAGATAATGGACAAGCATGATTTTCTGATGAAAATAATCAGAAAAAAAATCATTTATGGCCTTAGATAAATGTACGCAACAACATGCACACTGCATTGTTTTGTGTAGTCTGCGCACTTCCGGTCTTTATAATGTTCATGAAACTTTTTATTTGAGTAGGGACTGGCCAAAGAAAGACGTGAATACATTTTGGGAAAGATCCCGGCCACATTCTAGATACAAGAAAAATCCCTGAATTTTTGGAAGCACGTTCTGGTGGGGGTCTGCACTCTATGAGTGCTTCACTAAAATATGATATTTTCAACTGAAAAGCCCACTCTTGCTGACCAAACAGCAGAGGCTGATCTAGTGCTTGTTATGGCAGCATTTAGCCTAACAGCAAACTAATGTCTGCAAAGAGCCTCACAGCCGAACAGTTGAGAGGCTTTCATCAAAATGTTGTACATGAGTTTTTTGACTTATTAAACTAATAAGTACCCCTCCAATACTTCATATTGATTTTGTGACTAGTTTCAGTGAAACCTATTTAAAATATGAAGGTTAAAGTGGCAGAACTTGATTTTTTTCATTGAGTGCCTGATGACATGTGTTTTCAGTGCAAAATTAATTGACAGTATGTAAAGAACTAGAAGTTAAGTCAATTTTATGTCTGCTATATAATTAACTGTGGTATTTATCAGGGCTTGCAACTTACAAATGCTGTCATACCATTTTTCTGGTAATATCTTGTGGTTTTCCGGAACACCAGTGCTATATATCACTGAATACGAGTTACGTTTTATAAGGAAATACACAAGATATGTGGTTCAGAAGGAAATAATCAGAAAAACATCACAGGCTCAGCAAACAGAGATAAAAATTAAACCATACTTTGCATACCAAACTCTCACTAATATTAAAGCATAAAAAGATTGCTTTTCATCCCTTTATGCTGCATCAAGAAATTATCTATATTATTTATCTGGTAAAAAATTTACAATATTATAACATAGTTACTCTGAGACAACATAAGATACATATTCTTCTTTTTCAAACAGAAAGATGAAATTATTTCAAACTGAACACATTATTGATAGCATCACTGTGATATCTGTTGCTCTAGCATCTTAAATTCACACACTTGTTAAAATTATTTCGCATATGTTGCTCTACTTCCAACAGGCTGTGATAAATGGGGTTATTTTTACAATATGATAGAAAATTCATAAGAAAAGTTTTTCCCCCCCAAAAAACGTATACAACAATTATATATATTATTATTACAGGTTTATAACTCTATTTAAAAAAGGCTTTCTTTAAATACAACTTTAAAAAATTTAAATTAATAACTACCATAATAAAACCAAATAAACTTTGTAAATGAACTCACCTTAAAATTCTGGTGTAATATTTTATCTATTACTGAAATTCACTGACAAGTCAACAGTGATTAAGTATAAAAGTTTATAAACACGATTCCTTCCTACTTTATGTAGAGATGTAGGCTTGCCACTAGCTAAGTTGAACTGTCAGCAGACTAAGTGAACAGACTGGTAGCTAGCTCCCCCTATATAATCATTCTCAGACCACTCTTGTAGCAATAGGCCTACAACCACAATAGAGGCCAAAGTCATGGGACTCCTTCTCACAAGGCTACAATTGTATTTACTTGCATTGCAGGGCCCCAATTGTTCTCAACTGAATCTAATGGCTCCCACAATGAATATAATTAGCTTGTTTTTTAGCTATTTTGATATTTTGAATATATATATTTTTTCTGAATTCTGAGGATAAAGGATACAATTACAACTTTCATAATGCTGATATACACTTTATTATCAAACTTTTTTTTACGCAGGGACAGACATAACATTAAATAATTTAATAAATTGCTTTGACATCTCTATAAATTTCAGACTTTCATTGTAACATAACTTATATTAACCAACACACATTAACATTTCTGACAAGATAAAAATAAAGCTTTCATGTGCCAAGATTTAAGATTATCTTTCACTTAAATCTGAAGTGCTTAATCCAAACAACTGAAATATGGACGTTAATCAATCTGTTTGCACAACAAACAATTACTTTTTAGGTCAGGTGATTTGAGACTCTCATTGTGTGGTTTCCAATTACATTACTATGAACTCTAATATAATATTAAGAGAATGGGTCAAGTGACTAGGTAATCGGGTTGAGCTTTCATGTATTTGATTTACTATCATAGTTCCACCATTCCTAAATACAAATTTTTGTGGGCTTCTGATATCATAGTAAGCATGTATTTGAAGACAAATGAGAATTGGCAAATGTGATGCATTTTTTTTTTCAACTTCCGATATTAGATTTAAATGCTCTTGTAAATATTTATGATATTTTTTCAAAATTGGGAGGATTCAATCACCCAGACTGCCACTAGCCAAGACACATTAGAGACAGTTATGCTTGGGGTTAGGCAGTGAAATAATTTAAAATTGCTACTGTGCGAAGTCAAAGTTGTTATGCAGAGACAAAGTGAGAGATTATTTCACTGTGTAAAGTATGTACTAATTTACAATGACCACTTCATTTCAAGTGTTAGTCTATTACCTATCCTTTATACATTTCTGTTTTCAAATTCAAACAACTACATAGTGTTCTACCAATAACAGAAAATAGACTGTTACAGATATCTTAAATAAATTTAAATGTTTAAAAAACAGGAATCAATCCATATAAAGATTTTCTATTTTGTTGGTAAAAAAACAAAGGAAATAATTTGGAAATATGCGATTCAATTTGAATCCTTGAAAACTGTCACAATACTGTGGCCAAAGTAACTTTATTGTTTATTATTATTTAGATTGTGTTATCATAAATCACACTGTCATAGTCAGTGTGTTTGTGAATTATAAATCATTTGTTACATTTATTGAACAGAAAGCCGAAATATAAAAACATCAGCAAAGAAATGGCATTAAATCATTAATCTCTCGCAAAGTTCATGCAGGTTTTTAATAAAGAAAACGGATAATGAAAATGCGATGACTTGCTGATACACCAAGGGGTTCTGTATAAGGATTAAGTACACTTTTAAACCCAGACCCTCTTCAGGTGATAAATATGGAAATGCATCCAAATGGGATACCTGGCTTTATCATTTATATAATTTACAAAATCTTGTTTTAATTTATTTAAGTTACTTTGTGACTTAAAATTTCTGTTTGCAGCCAATTTCCACAGAAAAAAAAGTTCCTGTTCAATAATTTTGCTACATCAGCACAACGAGTTTTAAGTTGTGAAGCTTTTATGAAATAGGTGGTGCCCTGAAACTACTAATTATTAGGTAAATTCCAGGTGACTAATCGACACTTCTCACAGTGAACTACACTACATATGCAAAAATGGTCCATTCATTTCAGTTTATAAAATTTTGAGGTACCATATTTTTTCAAAATAAAGCATGGGCTATTGAATATACCAGGCATGTGGACATAAAGTACTGTATTTATTCATTTAGCGTTTTACGTCATGCCTAGTACCTTATCGGTTATATTGTGAGGGTTAGTTAGAAGGGCAGATGAAACCAGTATACAGAGTTAGTCAAGGTTCTGTACTGGAAACTGCGAACCAACACGCAACTACCAGCTTTCCCACATGAGGTCTGGCCAGGATTCAAACCATGATCTTAGAGGTGGGAGGTGAGTGTGTTACTACCGCGCCACTGTGGCCCCTTTTAACATGTACAGTATGGTTCAAAGAACAAATGAGATGTTATAACTTGTTCTTTGTAATTACTCCTATTTCACTACTCAATGTGTTATTCTTAAAACTGCCATAATTGACCATTTCTCCCCAACTGATTGAACTCTAATACTACACCAGTTGCCACCAAGTCCAACATGACTCATTTCACCATTCAGCCAGTTACCTTTTGCACATTCACTTTTTCTTCACACCACAAGTATCTCTGGTACTTGTAATATGCATGGTGTGTCCAGCTCTTTTTACTGGCGTGAGGAGACATCTAAAAACTGTCTGCATACTGCACATAGCCGCTGCACAATTGGTTCTTTACGATCTGCTATTCAATCAATGATCTCAGTGTATTATACAATTTATACTGTGAACACATTTCACCTGATTTGATAGCAGAGGAAAACTACAGCCACTATTCTTATAAATTAACAACTCTGAGGATTAAAAAATGCAAATGTTTCAAAATTATTAAACAAATTGCAAATTTAATAAGTAAATTAAATTTTTATAAGTTAATACCCTATCCAATGGACAATTGCTAATCCGGTCGGCGCAGACCGGCCCGCCAAATGCCAGAAAAAGACGTCCTGTGTCTCCACTGGCCAGACTGTCCCAGTACTGTGCACTCGCAAGGTGGTGCATCGTACTTCCTTCCTGTCTAGACGGAGTGACGTCATAGGATCTTTTCTGTTGTCTAAACCTATTAGACCCCTAGTAAGCTGTGTCCATTGGATAGGGTATTAACTTATAAAAATTTAATTTACTTATTAAATTTGCAAGTTTATTTCGTTAATACATCCTATCCAATGGACAATTGCTGAATAACTACCGCTTGGTCGGCGGGTAAGTTACTAGGGACTTATGTGAACTCACAAGTAATAGCAAATTTTAGCCTATGGTCTTGACTGACTTCGTCACAAGACCTATAGGCCCAGGCCTGGGTTGACCTTAAGGTCTGGAAACCCTGTAAGGCCATGGTCGGTTGCCAGCAGCCGGTTACCCGGGGTTATACCAATGTTGCCCCCCCCCCCTTTTTTTTGCAGATCTGCTCTGAGGTAGGGGAAGAGAGGGATGAGTTCAGTACCAGAATGCAAATAAACCTACCGAAGGAAGCACGTCATGTACATGAAGAACTGTTTACACTATGTACATATATACATATCTCCTCAATCTAAGGGCCACTTGTGGATCTGCTCAGCAGCCACTAAGTAGCCCAACTGATAAAGCTCTGAAAACAGCCCAAGCCACACCCTTCACATAGAACTGTGTGAAAGTATTATGTGACTTCAGTGGCAGGCTGACAAGATTGGATCTAAGGAGACTCCCAAAGACCTTAGAAGCAGCAAAGGCCCTGACATCATGGGCTTTAACCTGATGTAAAGTGTGGGCCTCCTGGTCAGAGAGCTCATAACATAGGATCACAGTCTGCTTGATCCAAGAGGAGATAGTGGCAGGTGAGATGTCTCTGTCGAAACCTTTCTTAAAGGAGACAAAAACCACCTCCTTATTCTGCCTGAGGTCCTGTTCAAATAGTAGGGCAATGGTCTGACCGGACCGAGGGACCTGTCAGACTTGAGGGATCTATCCAGAATTGGGGCCAGGGCTGTTATAACCCATGGGGCCACACTGTCTGGACCCCCTTTGGCCAGCTGATTCTTGGGAGAGAAAGCTGGGTGATGGGTACAGGGACACCTTTGACCAGTCGGATTGGTGTCTAATATTTCTGTTTTGCCAAGCATGTATCTCACTTCTACGCTTGCCCGACTCCTGGGCCAAGAGGAAAACTGTCTTGAAGGTCAAATGCTTCAAGGAGGCCTCTTTAATTGGTTCAAAATGAACCTTGTCAGCTGGTGCGAAAACCAGGGAGATGTTCCAGGAGGGGATTCCCCTCCGGCCTTTGGGTCTGTCTCAGTGGAAACTATATATCCAGGAGACGAGTGAGATTTTCATCCTTACTGATATTGATGGGCCAATTTCCCAGTCTATCAGCAATGGCTGACCTGTAACCATCAATGGTGCTGGGCTGCAACTTCCTGTCATGAAACAGGTACACAAGGAAGTCAGCAACTGACTTTACAGGGGGTGCTCCGAAGTCCACCTGATGAGTGATACATCACTTTGTAAAAATGACCCACTTGCCTCATAGACTGATCTGATTGATCCCCTTTGAGGAGCCTCCATTCTTGCTGCCACTGCCTCAGACATCCCCAGTGGCAGGTTAAAGAACCTCAAGGACGTTGATAAATGGTTATCCTTGAGCCTCTGTCTTTGAGTTAGGGGAATGCCAGTAATTTGAAAGTATCAGGAACACACTTCAGGGTATTATTTGACATTAATAAATGGTTTTTGCACAATCTAACTTATAGGTAAATGTTACAATTTATGCCTAAGCAAATCAAGACAAGTAAAAACTTGAACCTCTGCATGTGATCAGAATGTTTTTCTTTTGTCAAAGAGAAAAAAAAAGTCCAGAGGAAGGTAATATGACTTAGGTCAGCACCAATTTCAATAACTTTATTTGGAATATATATATTTGGAAAGTTTGACCTATATAAAGCAATTCTCGTATACAAAAACATTTCATGAATAAATGACAATTCACTGGTACTTCCCCAGTGTTTCTCCAAAGGAAAAAACTTCCTGGTAATATACTTGATAATACAATCATTCTCAAACAAACAAGAAACAGAGACCGCTTTATTAAGTGAAAGTTCATTTTAAATAAATGACAGCACTTTGCAAATGGCTTGGCTATTGGCAATTTGTCTTGTTTTTTGTTTGGTATATACCACATCTGCAACAGCATCAAGTGGGGAGGATGCCTACAAAATGACCAGTGACAGCAGTGAGGTGACCAGTTTGAAGTACAAGAAAATGCCGGGTACCTTGGATACAAATGCAAACAATTCTGGCAACAGAATAGTTTCTGTTAAAAAGGGAAAATTAGGTCAATATGGTTGCACACGGAATCACATATCTTCTGACTGTAAAGAGGTGAACCCATACTGTTACATTTGCAAAGAAGCTTCTCCTCATGCTAATGTTGCTGCTGGCGAAACAGTATGTTACAGCAGGAATGCTATTCAACTCACAAAAATGTTCCAGATGTTGTTACACAATGTTACACAGAATGTAGAACTGTTACATATAGTGGTCTTGAATGCATGGGAAGGCTACTTGCCATCAAGACCTGAAAGAATAGATATAACACCACTGTCGACATTTGTAAGCTTGAAATCTCTTAAATTAACACCTTGTTACGAATATCTCAGGCAGTCATATTTTATCTATTTTGAACAGGATACATTCAAGAACTTAACAAACTTGGAATTTCTGTATGTCAACATTGCCAGCACTGATCAGTCATTTGCCAAGGTTGTCTCCCACTTGACCAACTTGAGAAAACTGGATCTGTCCTTCACCAGAGAAATTAGTATGGTCAACATGATAGACACACTTCAGGCTGTACACAACACAAGCCTAAATTCACTCATTCTTCAAACATTCCAGCGTGCTGGCTGTGACGGATACAACTTTACACTGAACTTCACAAATTTCTTCTCCAACAAGGAATTTTCTTTTCTAGAAGAGCTAGTCATCAGTGAAAACTCACTGGCCCGATTCACACCAGGGATTACCAGAATTGCTCCTAACTTGAAGTTCTTTGACGTATCAGGTAACATTTTATTAGATGGACATAACAATGCTTTCTTGGTTGAGACTGTAATACATCACAAGATAGAAGTATTTAGAAGCTCAGACAGCATAAACAGGACCCATGGAATGATGACCCAATAGTGCCAATACATAACCATGGTCTTTTAATTTCTGCCGAAGAACAATCTGAGTCTGTTTATACTAAATCGATTGGATATATACTTAGTTGTGTCAACAGTAACACAGATATTAGTGGGTTGCCAAATGCTAGCAGCCTTTTTTCAAATGATGCATACCAAAACAAATTACTCTTCCATGATATTCTACAGTGCCTTTTTCCTGACAGTTTAAAAGAAGGACCGCCAGTTGACACACTCCCAACAATAGGACAAATATTTGATGGAAGTTGTGCAGCCTTCATCAATATTCCATTGGCTCCGAATTTACAATCTCTGTACATGAATCAACTGCACTGGGAAGCTGCAGCCGTAACAGGTATAGAACTAGGCCACCATTTGTGTTTTATGGAAAATAACCTGACACCTTTGTATTTACGGACAATGCTTACTGGGTCAGGGCTGCTAAGATAGAAGACTTACTGTCAAAATCACTTGCCGTCAGCGGACTGGACAAACTGGCCAGCATAGACATCTCCAGGAATGGCCTGTCCCTGCAAATGACGCGTGTGGCAAAGAATCTACACCTTCCCAATATCCAAAACTTAAGCATTGCAAACAACAATATAATGTGGGACGTGGAGTTTCAAGTCTGCCAGCATTGGCCTCTTTTACACCGACTAGATGTCAGTGGAAACAGGCTTGGTCAGAAGCCAGACTTCCCAAATGGCCTGGTGAGTGGCTGCTCTCACTTACAAGAGCTGGATCTGTCTCATAATCATTTTAATGATTCCCATAAGGCATTTGCCCTTAATTTAAATAACCTTAATAATTTTAAAATCCTCAATTTGAGTAAAAATCATTTGACTTTCCTTGATGAAGAAATGAGGAATGCAATTGATCAGTCAGCAAAACGATCATCAGGACTACTTGTTGATCTGAATGATAATACACTGGTGTGTAACTGTGAGACTTTACCGTTCACTAAATGGATGACTGATCATGTGGCGAATCATAAATCTGAAGTCAAGTTTCACAATTATGATCATTACAAATGTCTTGACATTCATTCAAGAGTAAGGAACTTAGACACAGTGACTCCACAAGATGTGACCAAATTCTACTCCCAATGTCATCCATCCAAACTAATCTCAGATATTAAGATTGTTGGTGTAACGCTGGCATGTGTACTGTTTGTTTCGCTTTTATGTTTTCTGTACCGTAAACGCTGGAGAATTCGTTACCAAATATTCTTACTCAAGCAAACCATTGAACGACTAGTTCCTTCAACCAAGGATGAAGCACCAAAAAATTGGAAATATGATGCCTTTGTGTCCTATTGCTCAGATGATAGGTTCTGGGTTCATGGAGAGTTTCGTAAAACACTAGAGAACACCTATGGTTTCCGTTTGTGCTTACGTTACCGAGACTTTGAAGTGGGAGAAACCATAAGCAAGGCTATTCTGGATAGCATTCAGCAGAGTCGTGAGATCATTATCATTATCAGTGATGCTGCACTAACACGGGAATGGAATCATTTTGAACTGGAGCATGGCAATCTCCAAAGCAACCGGAGAAAGAAAAGACTCATCATAATAAAGATGGGGGAACTAAAGAAAATCGGTGAGAACCCACTGGCTGCCAATCTGTTGCACTTACATCATTTCATAGAGTGGTCTGACAATAAGGACAGGATACCAGTATTCTGGGACAATCTTGTTGGGAAGCTTTATGGCCAGGCACACACCAAGAGGAAGTGCCGCTGTCACTGGTTCCAGAGATGCTGCAAGATACGGCATGGATATCAAGAGATAGAGGATTCAGTGGACAGTGGTGTCACATGTGATTATGAACCACTGTAACTACCATATGTCATTATCAACCACTGTATCTATCATATGTCATTATCAACCACTGTGATGTAAAGACAGCATGGATACCAGCAGAAAGAGGCTTCTGAGAACAAAGAAATCACACACTTATGAACAAATTAAAGTAAATACATTAACACTCAGTATGAATATTTAATGAGATTGCGGGTGCAGTGGACAATGGTATGATTATGAACCACTGTAACCACTACATGATTACAAAGCCCAGGAACTACAGACAATAGGGAAATTTGAAAAAAGAGGATTCTGTAGACAATGAAATCACATGATTATGAACCAATTAAACTACATTCAGTTACACACAGTGTGGATATTAGAAGATGTGGGTACAGTTGATAGTGAAATTATATATGTTTATGATCTGATGTGGGGACTGACAACTGATATGCAATTTTAATATTCAAGATAATTTTAATTAATCTAACAAAGTCTTGCGTTTCATGGTTAAGTACCATTTTACACAATTAAAAGCATTAACTGACAGCAACCAATGCCTCAGTTTTGGTTTACATGCATAAATGTACCAACTTACATGTATGCCAACTGATTATTTAAATACAATGTAATTACACTTTAATACATTATAACAGTACTTTAAAACACTGTTTAATGAGTTATTATGAAAAAAGATGTGAAATTTTCAGTATACAATACATGTATTGTGAAATACAAGGACCTATCATGATCAATATTGTAATACTGATATATGTTCTCTCCTATTTGAAGAAGGGATTTAATTTAAAAAGAAATTTTAAAAGCTAAATATTTAGTTCTTGGAATGTATATTTAGTCACATTGTGCTGGCAAACTGCCCTTCACCACATGTTTCTACCTCTAAAGACATGTACACATCAACAATGATCTGAGAGGACACAATCCACTTATTAAGTTTGAGCTCACGACAATACAGAATGATTTTTAAGAAACTTTTACTGGATTTGTTGGGGTCATCATTACATAACTACAATCTCTAATTTTTAAAATGAGTGCAACTTCCATATTTTAATCTAATCTAATGTGGACTTTTATAGCGCTTAATCTCCATCACTGATGGACTCTAAGGCGCGTCTAAACATAAAGCAAGGCAGTTAGCGTTAATCAAGGGACATAGCCAGGTTGTACCAAGGAGACACAGATGTGACGGGGAGGCTATGGTGGGTAGGCTTTTGCAAACAGGTATGTTTTAAGCTTCTTTCTGAAGGAGGCAACTGATGTTGCACTGCGAACATCTTGAGGGAGGTCATTCCAGATCTTAGGAGCATCAAAGGCAAAACTATGGCCAAAATGTTTGGCTGACTTAAAGACTAATGAATGGAAAGGAGGAACTGTAAGGTATTGACGATCTGGGTGACTATGCCTAGTACTATAGGGACAACTACTAAAAGACAAGAACGGTTCGAAGTAAGAAGGAGAACCACTATGCCAAAATTTATACACAAGTGTTGCGGTTTTGAAAATACAACGATACTTAACAGGCAACCGGTGGAGCTTCTGTAGAATGGGTGTAACATGAGCATACTTTCTATGATTTGTAACAATACGAGCAAGGGTGTTCTGAATACTTTGCAACTTGTGCTGATTGAAACCGGACAAACCTCTGAACAGAGAGTTACAATAGTCCAGACGACTACTAACCAAGGCATTTGCAGCAAGGACTGCCACTTCAGAAATGAGATACTTTCTAATTCTACAGATTCTCATTCTCACGCATCTGAAGGAAGCACTCTTTGCAAGTCCTCTTGATATGCTCAGAGAATGAGAAATCTGCATCAAACCACACACCTAGATTTCTGACAGAATCAACCGGATGAAGAAGGCTACCAAGAATGCTAACAGGAAAGTGAGAGGAAATCTTCTGATGTTGAGCCTTGGAACCAAAGACAATAAAACTCTGTTTTTTCAGGGTTGAGCTTCAATTTACTGAGAGACATCCACCCTTTAACATCACGAAGGCAGCCATTTAGCTTGGCGAGAGCCGAAGAAGCATTCTTGTGGGAGAGATGGATGTATAACTGAGTATCATCCACATAAAAATGGAATTTAATATGCGGGTGGAGGCGAATAATTTTACTAAGTGGTGTTGTATAGAGTGAAAACAGTAACGGACCCAGAACAGAACCTTGTGGGACTCCATAGATGAGATTGCTTAATTCAGATAGTGTGGAGCCTATCTTAATGGCCTGGCAATGATTTCTTAAGTAGGAAGCAAACCACCTTAGAGCTGTTCCACCAAGACCAAACCAGGATTTAAGGTAACCAAGGAGAATATTATGATCTATAGTGTCAAATGCGGCTGATAAGTCAAGAAGTACTAGAGCTGTGGGTTCACCTCGTGCCAGAGAGAGATGAACCTTGTTTTTTATAGACAATAAAGCAGTTTCCGTGGAATGTCCTGGCTTATATGCTGATTGATGAGGATTGTCCAGTTTGTTGTTATTAATGTGTGATGTTAGCTGCCTGGCAACGACTAGCTCAACCAACTTTGACAGGAAATAAAGACCACACACTGGGCGATAATTCTTAAGGTCATCTCTGGGAAGGGAAGCCTTTTTTATGAGGGGGGTGACAACCGCCTTTTTGAAAGAATTTGGGAAGGATCCTTCAATGAGAGAATAATTTACCAACTTGGTAATGGAAGAGAGGAGGATATCAAGACAATCCTTAAGGAGGAATGTTGGTATAGGGTCTAGTGAGCAAGATTTAGTGGGGGATTCACTAATACACTTATAGACCTCATCTTCAGTGACAGGCATAAAGGCATTGAAAGCAGGAGGCACCGAATCCGGTGCATCATTGAAAGAGCCAGAAGTAGAAAAGGAGTCACTGATTTTGCTTGTTTTATTGGAGAAAAAAGAAGCAAACATGTCCGCGAGGCTTTTGTCTGAGCTATGAGCAGGCAGGACAGTCTCGGAGGTGCGATGCAACACCTTCCTCAATGACTGCCATAGCTTCTTGGGGTCACGACTATTAGCAGTTATGAGATTTGTATAGTATGAACCCTTGTCTTTATTGGCCAGTCGATTACACCAGGCAATTTGCCTACGGAGTCTTGACCTATTCAACTCTGACTTATGTTTTCGCCACCTTCGTTCAAATTGCCGTCTAAGAGATCGAGCCATGCGATACATATCAGACAACCACTCATTAGACTGCTGTTTAGCCTTGCGTGAAATGATAGGAGCATGCTTGTTAATGCTAATTTTTTTACCTTATTCTTCCCCTTTAGCAGGCCTGAGATCTGAATATACAGTATCAAACCACAGTAGATTAGTTTGGTGCACACATATCTTTGCTCTGTGACACATGTTTTAGTTTGTGATTTTTACTTCTGCCAAGGGGGGCTACAGTTTGAGTGGAAGTTTTTTGTTTGTTTGCAAAATACCTCAAAAAGTTATGGACAGATTTTTATTTGATTTTGGGGGTGACGCAGATCACAATCTGGATCCAGGAATTTTTAAAGGCTTTTTTTTAATCAATGTACTGACATAAGCCATATTGTAGATGTTGAGCCTTGGTGGAGGTGTGCACTCTGTGAGTGCTCCTGTATATTATACATTTCATTTTGCTAGTTTTGAGATAATGTTTTGGTCCACTTGTTAACTACCTAGTATGCGATAAAATAAAGATGCTGTATATATGTTGGCCTTTTTATCTGACTTTTATGTTTGTAACTTCATCTTCATATAAATATATTTAAATACAATGTTTTGTTTCAATATATGCAACTGAACACAGAAATATACTCTGTCCATATGCTCTGTATACTGGCATATGTCAGAATAAGGTATTATGTACATTTTTATCGATTTTTAAATGCTTACATGGAATGGATTCTATGTAGACTATACAAGAGAACATTATTACTTTGTTTACTTTTGTGTTTATCACCACTTACATAACTATATATTGATGTTTTTTGTGGGATTCAATATGTACATTGACATACATAGTTGTCTTTCTCACATAAAATTATTAAATTCTAGCATACATATATGGAGCTACTATGATCATTCAATGTACAATGTATGCCAGAAGGTAACTTCTGAAACTTGAGCTCTCTTTTTACATTACTCTTCTGACAAGTATACTTTTCAGTGATAATAACACACAAGAGTGGCTCACTATATTTTGAAATAGGACATAACAAATAGCAGCAGAAATGCCCGTACCCCACAGTCTGGGGAAAAAGCACTGAACACCACGAGATATACATGAGGTGAAGCAGAATAAAGTTCACGAGACTTTCAGAATAGACAGTGTATGTTATGTCCAGTTCCCTTCAAACACCACAGATTCAAAACCAAATCTTTGTGGCAGCCCCCATCCCCTCCCACCATTGAAGGGATGATAATGCTCAATGAGACAGAAGTAGCAAACATCAAACCTAAAAACCCAAAAATAGACAATCTTACTAGGAATGAAATACTAGCCATTAAGCAGTTATGCAAAAATAGGGACATTACCATCAAACCGGCAGACAAGGGCTCTGCTGTGGTAGTACAAGACACCACAGCCTACATAACAGAAGCGCAACGCCAACTCAGCGACACAAACTTCTACGCAAAACAGGACCGAGACCTAACACCTCACCACAACACCCTGGTCAAACAAGTGCTAACAGACATGTTACACAGGGATGAAATAGATGATTCTTGTTATGACTTTCTCTATCAGAAAGAACCTAAAACCCCGAGATTTTATACTCTACCTAAAATCCACAAAAAAACCCGACCCCCACCAGGTCGACCCATCCTATCGGCCAATCAAAGCCCAACGGAACATATCTCAGCGTTTGTAGACTATTTTCTCAAACCCACCATACCACGTCTTAGATCCTATGTCAAGGACACCACACATTTCCTACAGATCCTCCAAGGCATACCAACTCTCCCACTAAACAGCTTTCTGGTGACACTAGACGCCACATCTCTATACACCAACATACCCAACAAAGAGGGTATTAGAACTGTAGCCAAGACTCTGGCCAAATACAGACCAGGGGCACAACATTCTAACAATCAGTCTCTAATCCAACTGCTTGACCTAGTTCTGAACAAGAACTTTGAGTTCAATGGAGAACATTATCTTCAAACCTCAGGCACTGCCATGGGAACCAGAGTGGCACCTTCCTTTGCCAACACCTTCATGGGTGACTTTGAAAACACCCATGTTGATATACCTACCACACCCAACCATTTCTATGGTTACGATTTTTACGACATTTTCGTCGTCTGGACACACGGTGAACAGTAACTCTCAGACTTTATAGATAACCTCAATACTAGACACCATAGTATTAAATTCACCTCAGACATCTCTAGGACAAGTGTCAACTTCCTTGACACCACTGTTCGCATCAATCCTGATGGCACAATAGCCACCGACCTATACACAAAACCTACAGATTCACACAATTATCTGTTATACAATTCATCACACCCGGTGCATTGCAAAACTGGCCTACCTTACAGCCAGTTCCTTAGAGTCAGCCGGATATGCTCGGGTATCACCGACTTTGACAGAAATGCTCAAACTCTGTCATACCATTTTAAGAGACGCGGCTATCCAGAGACACTCATCACAAGTGCCCTGGAGAAAGCCAGATCCAAAGACAGACAGACACTTCTATCTACGCCATCACATATCACCACCAGTGACAAGACAGACAATCTCTTGGCCATCACTACCTACCACCCAACTTTGCAGGCATGAAACCAGCAATCTTAAAGAATTGGCACCAACTCACCAGGTCCAATGACACCAAATACATATTCGACACAAAAATAATTTTTGGTCACAGATGTAGCAAAAACCTACGCGAGATGCTGGTACGCGCAAAGGTGAACTACCCACCCAAACCCACCAACATGGACACTCCATCCCCAGTTGCCCACCAATCACTATGCACCACAAAGAAGTGCAGATACTGCCCTCGCCTGAACACCACGGGCCGGATTACATGCAGTGTCACCAATCGCGACTATTCATCCAAAATACGAGTAGATTGTAAAAGCAGCAATCTGATATACTACATCACTTGCAAAATTTGCAAAATCCAATATATTGGACAGACAAAACGTAGACTTATGGACTGATTCCAGGGCCATTTCTACAACATCGACAGTAGAAACCATAAAGACGCGGTTGGACATGATTTCAACCAGCCAGGCCATAATGGCATCTCAGATATAGAGATACACATTGTGGACTTCATCCATGCACATCCTGAATCCACTAAGGCATTCAAATCTGCAGGACCATCGAGAGGAATTGGCAATACAGGATGCACTCTAATGCACCGCAAGGCCTATACAGGACTAACCTGGAGTGTCCAACTTATCACTTGCCACATTAAAAAAATTTTTAAATCAAAAGATAACACGGGCACTCAAGTCATCCTGATCCACACCATAAGATCAGTTCCTAAAGTAACAAGCCCAAGCTTCCCAATCAGGGCAAGGCCTACATCAGATCACATAACCACCTTAAACCAGGAATATGTGTCGGAACGATAACCAGGTTGGGTGGCTACAGCAACCGCAAGTTGCACACAGTACCTCAAACAGCCATTGGGGGACTGTAGGAATACCCCATTCTCTTATTTCACCATTTTGGGCAAATACCATGACACACCACCCACAAAAAAAGCACTAAAATTACCCCCATTAGCATCTGACGACCCTCTCCGAAGAAACCGTGCATCCCAACAACACACAACCACACTAGGTTGGTTGTGATGTCATAGCTACAACATTTGTGATGTCATAGCTCCGGGACCCATCATAATGGCATCATATAGGTTACTTAGTGATGTCATCATGGCCATTGATCTAAGTAAATCTATTGGTCGATCTGATAAAATCACCTTGGTTACACAATCTTGACCATTCAAAGTCATTTACAGCATGGTCACGCAATCAGTACGACATGTAGAATTGGAAATCTCGTAATAATTTGCCATGTTCAAATGTATGCTATGTAAACGTGTGGGAGAAAATAACAATAACAGAGCAAAAACATATGCAAAGACCAAAGTATCAAACTAGAGATTGTGTCTCGACACAATGTATCCCCGGACGGGACATAGTTGAAAAGTGACATACAGAGTATTATGGTTGACACAAATATACCCGTGGGGAGGGGGCATAAGTGTTTATGGGAGCAACTTGTACTGACACTAAGTAAACAAAATGTTTGCTTAATGAGAGATACAAATGTAACTAGACGTAGCGCATCAGAGAACCAATGCAAATTCTATCCACCAGAAAGAAAACTCGCCAATCAACCATCACTTAACCTTGAAGGAGGAGCCCAAGGTAAAATCTGACCACATCAAAAGATTCTTAGCCCATGATTTCCAATAGGTTGGTGTGACATTGCAAACCTCTAGGAACACGAATAAGCGAGTTATAAGCACTTTTAATTTTGGTTATCCTCATTTGACCTTGAAAGAGGGGCCAAAGCTCAAATCTGATCACATCAAAAGATTCCTAGCGCATTATTTCCTATAGGATGCTTTCACATTACAAATCTCTAGGTCCAAGAAAAGGCAATTTATAAGCACTGTAGATTTTGCTATCCTCGCTTGACCTCAAATCTGACCACGTCAAAAGATTCCCAGCCCATGATTTCCTTTAGGTTGGTTTCATCTCTAGGATCAATAATAAGCGAGATATAAGCACTTTTAAGTTTGGCTATCCTTGTTTGACCTTGAAGGAGGGGTCCAACGTTAAATCTGACCACATCAAAAGATTCTCAGCCCATGATTTCCTGTAAGTTGGTTTACCATCCCAAACCTGTACGACCAATAATAAGCGAGTTATGAGCACTTTTAAGTTTAGCTATCCTCGTTTGACCTTGAAGGAGGGGTCCAAGGTCAAATCTGACCACACCAAGAGATTCCGAGCCCATGATTTCCTATAGGTTGGTTTACCATCCCAAACCGCTGGGACCAATAATAAGTGAGTTATAAGCATTTTAAGTTTTGCTATCCTCATTTGACCTTGAACGAGGGGTCCAAGGTAAAATCTGACCACACCAAAAGGTTCCCAGCCCATGATTTCCTATAAGTTGGTTTACCATCCCAAACCTGCACGACCAATAATAAGTGAGTTATAAGTACTTTTAAGTTTGGCTATCCTCTTTTGACCTTGAAGGAGGGGTCCAAGGTTAAACCTGACCACATCAAAAGATTCTTAGCCCAAGATTTCCTATAAGTTGGTTTACCAACCCAAACCTCTAGGACCAATAATAAGTGAGTTCTAAGCACTTTTAAGTTTGGCTATCCTCTTTTGATCTTGAAGGAGGGGTCCAAAGTCAAATCTGACAATATCAGAAGATTTCCGGCCCATGATTTCATCATCAGACCATGTTCGGATAGTTAGTACTTGGAGAATAATGCAAGTCAACTGATGGTTGGGACCAGGTTTCAAAAAATTTGTCGGATGGTTATTCACTCGGATGAAAAGTAAGAGTTCGGACCAGGCTTCAGATCCAAGATCTGATCCACCCCTGCTTGAAATGATATGGTTCCCATAATAGAAGCCTGGAACCTGCCCATTTATTGCTTTAACAGATAGTTTTAGAAAACAACCAATATTTGTTGTTGAATTGAAGCAAATGGAGAGAAGGCAGGCATTACAAAAACAATAGTTCACGTTTAACTGCCTTGCTATTGTGCATTTAGTTTAATATTTGTCTATTTTACAAAGACCGTTTAAGTAAAATATTTTAAATATTTTATATATTCATATTTTCATAAAATCTATGTTTTATTTTTTTTAATAAAATGCACAGAAAAGGAGGGCG
The DNA here is from genome assembly GCA_964017235.1 of Sabellastarte sp. h YS-2021. Classification (NCBI taxonomy): domain Eukaryota; kingdom Metazoa; phylum Annelida; class Polychaeta; order Sabellida; family Sabellidae; genus Sabellastarte; species Sabellastarte sp. h YS-2021. The sequence continues at coordinate 23,913,193 of OZ024928.1, forward strand.
ACTATTATTGCAGATAAGGGATAAAATATTTTATTTTGACAGGTAAAGGTCCTGTAATAAGCAACATACATGGTTCGTAGTCTCTCAGCACATATTGTCTAGACGATGATGTCACCAAAGGAGTTTCCCACGGATTCTCCTCAGAGCCAGTTTCCATGCTTTAATTTCATATTTTAACCCTTAAAATGGTCAAATACTGTACAGTCCAGGGAAAAAGTGCTGGAAAATGACTGAATTTCAGGTTCCTCATAAAGTTGCTCAAATTACACTGATGCATGAACCCAAGTGTTATCAAAACAAACACGATACTTACACTATACCAGTGTACTTGTACAAAGGTGAATTGTATTTGCTGTACATACTGATATATTGTAAATATAAAAGAGACTAGAAATCACTTGTAGAGTGCAAAGCCCACTAGATGCAGCATTTCTAAAAACTATGGATTTTTATGGATACTATGGATTTGACTTTGTTATGCCGCCGCCGCTGCCGCAGTATGTAGAGAGATTTCACCATTACCGCTCTAACAAAAAAAAAATATTATAGCTAGCTTCTCAAATTTGCAGGATATATTCATAAACATAAAATCTTGCCTGGGAATATTTTTGGCCTCATTGTGAAAAACAAAATGGCCGCCAGGGACATTTATTCAACTTTAAACAAGGACTTTTGTTGGCCCTCTAGAGCAAAGGGTATTATAGGTATTAGGTAGAGATCTCAAATTCACAGGATATGTTCCTCATTATAAAATCTTGACTGAGAATATTTTTGGCCTCATTTTGAAAAACAAGATGGCCGCCACACGCGTTTCTTTGTCAGTCATGAAAAGTACCTATATCTCCCTTATTATTGGTCTTAGAGGTTTGGGATGGTAAACAAACCTATAGGAAATCATGGGCTGGGAATCGTTTGGTGTGGTAGGATTTGACCTTGGACCCCTCCTTCAAGGTCAAACAAAGATAGCCAAACTTAAAACTGCTTATAACTCGCTTATTATTGGTCCTAGAGGTTTGGAATGGTAAACCAACCTATAGGAAATCACGGGCTGAGAATCTTTTGGTGTGGTCAGATTTGACCTTGGACCCCTCCTTCAAGGTCAAACGAGGATACCCAAACTTAAAAGTGCTTATAACTTGCTTATTATTGGTTCTAGAGGTTTGCAATGTCAAATCAACCTATAGGAAATCATGGGCTAGGAATCTTTTGATGTGATCAGATTTTACCTTTGGCCCCTCCTTCAAGGGTAACTTAAGAGAGACTTAGGCATGTGCATTCTCCTTACCAGTGTTGTAGTTTCTCCCCATTTACTAAAATTGTTTGCACGTCCTGTAAGATACACTCACCTGTACCTTGCATGTATATAAATCCACTGTATGACCTGCAGCTAGTAGCAGTTTGTGCTTTGATCTTCAAGTTGCGACACTGTTGCTGGCAGAATACACCTTGTTTGCATGTGCAAATCTCTACTACCCCACTAACAGACTACATTCATATTTTTCAACAATATTTGCAGCACACTTATGTGTGTATACACGTACGATGGGATGTAAGAGAAGCGTTAACGGTATCTAATCTAATCTACTGCTTTGCAATATCTTCCCCACAAAGGGGAACTCAGTGCGCTAGGTAACAAAACTCATTTATCATCACGAGTATCGAAGGGCGTTCAAGGACAAGGTCTACATCGTAAAAGGGGTTACCTGGTTTAGAGGTCCATTACAATAGCTAAATGAGAAATAGCTTTCTGTATTTTTAACAGCGAGTAATATAAGTAAATGGCTTTTTTGCTTTTTTTTTGGTAGAAGGATATGAAATCTGAAAATAACCAACAACAAAACCTGGGCTGTAAATCTTTAAGAATGGTCAGATTTGAAATTTCACATTTGACCCCTGTTTCAAGGTCAAACAGATTGTCTATAAAAGTGCCTTGTTTGGAGTGTTTTCGAATGGTTTTTGCATGTTTCAACAACCACAGGAAATCACAGATCACGGATATTTCAAGGGATCTAATATGAATTTTTGACCCCGGCTTCAAGGACAGTGTTTATATTAAAAACCCTAACGTCTTCTTTGTATTTGGACATTGGGATTTGACATTCACAAAGATATCGTGCAAGCGTCACCAGCCATATTCTGAATGTAGAATTCTCTGCGTCACATCTGGAGATGGATTGCATCGAAATGTAATCTCCAGAAATTGCAAACACAAACAGATAAACAAATGCACCAAAACATAACCTCCTGATGGATGTAAGGAATGAATTATTTTTTTCCCACAATACATTTCAGTGTACATATTTGGTTTCCAGTGTGAAATAGATTGGGAAATATTTGAATCATGTTCCAGATACCCAAAAATCCCAAATTTTCAGAAATGTTCCCTGGCGGAGGTCTGCACTATACAAGCACTTCTGGTCCAGTTTGTAATAATAGGATGGAATTGGAATACTAATAATGTTAGGAATTGTGGGATTAAGGTTACTTAAAATATACTCTGGATATATTGACTGATGTAGGTTTTATAATCACTTGTCTCTTTTTTTCCAATAGTCCTCTAAACTCAAAGAACAAGTCAAAAGTGAATGTTTTCCTTTTTTCCAGTGTATAAGTGTATGTACACACAACCCTGATAACTCAAGAAAATAGTTCTGAGTTGAAAAGCCAGTTTACTGCAAGTACCTTGTACACCAACATATATGTGTAATCAAATGAAAGAAAACACAACCTGACAACTGACAGCAAAAAACTCAGTGGGGTATGACAGGGAGGGTCATGGGGAGGGGAATGAATTAAAGGAAAACTTTACACTTTTTCCCTAGACTGTGTAGCAGAATGGTGAAAAACCCTTAAAATATTTATTTTATTTTATTTCAACAGGCATAGATCCTGTCTAAGCTACATGCACGAGTCACTGCCGTCTACCTTTTCTTTACAACTTGAACCCGGAAGTGGATTTAAGTTGTAAAATATACTTCTGTTCTGTGAATTGTCACCAAAATAAGATTCTATGTAAAAAAATAAAGAAAATGATGTAGTTTCAGTATCCAAAGTCGAGTATATCCATAGAAAACTAGATTGGGCCAACTCGGCGCCAACATATCCCCACACAGGTCATCACTCATGCCACAGGTTTTGATCGGGAATTTTTTATTTAATCCATTTGTTGTATGCCATAAATATTGGGAAAAGTTATATGAACTTCAGCACATCAATCTACTAAGTTTATATCTTCCCAAGGAAGATGGTGTATCCCCAGACGTCGAATACATAACTCAACAGATCATATTTTCAATCTTCCTGCAATGATAACTCTGAACCTATTTTCAAAGTATTTAAATGATTGATGATTGAATGTCCATTCTAAATTAATAATCTCAAAAGAGCATATCTGTTTCTATATTTGTTGACAAATAAAATATTATTTTTAACTCAACTCATCATACTTTTCAATCTTCCTGCAAAGGGTAACTCTGAACCTATTTTCAAAGTATTTAAATGATTGATGATTGAATGTCCATTCTAAATTCATAATTCCAAAAGCGTATCTCTGTTTCTATATTTGTTCACAAATAAAATATTATTTAAAAATCATATATTATTTATATTATTATTTTATTATATTATTTTTAGAATTTGCATTGTTTTTCAGTTATTCATTTCCTCAATTCCTATATATGTGGTCCATATATATGCAACCTAAATATGTGACACAATCTCAGTTCTGACTCCCTTTGTCTTAGATAATTAGATAATGAAGCAAACACCACCTCCCACCCCCACCCCACCTCTCTCCCCTTCTCCACACCTCTCTCACTATTACAGAAGATCTGTATACCTTTGTTTATTTAGTGTCACTCAATAGCTGGAGGTCCCAGAGGTAGGTGGGGGATGGGGGGTGGGACTACAAAGAGATGGAGTGCTGCAGCACAAATGGTAAACAAACACTTGTAATATAAAAGGGGTAATCAAATACAAAAAGCTCAGTTAATCTTATCACTAAAATAAAATCAAATATATAAATAAGGAATGTCTATTAAAGGCCTAAATTTTGGAGTACATACAAGAAAAACATATTGATATATTCTCAAATGATATTTCACTTAGAGGAGAGAAATAGTTTGAAAGCTACAGTGCTTGAAGATGGCAAAAAGTCCATAAATTGGGTCTCTGTGGGCAATTTTGAGATCTTAAGTCGGCCTAACAGGTAAACCTACAGCCTTTAAATTTTTCACAGACAAGGATTACATATAAGAGTTACATCTAGTGCAGTTTGAGACTCATCAGAATTACCACTTCCAAATTATAGGGCAAAATAAGTTAAAAATATAGGAAAAAAGTCCTAAGTGGGGTCTTTATGGGCCTCAAAGACAATTTTCTCCTCAACTTAAAGTCTTGATTTTCGGCACATGTACTAAGAACATATTAATGTGTTCTCAGGTAAAATTTGAGGCAGATAAGCCTCATAGTTTGTGACCTAGAGGGCTCTAAGTGGCCAAAAGTGCAATTTCTGACCTTAAGGTGGCCATAAGTTATTGGGATTTTAAGGTCACCTTAAAATAGGGATCTTCCTTTGGGCATCCTTAACATGTGTACCAAGTTTGAAAAAAAATATTAATCCATTTTTGAGTTATCGCGTACACAAGGAAATTTCTACGGCGGCGCGACGGACCTGAATCCAATATATTCCCGACTTTCGTCTGGGGATATAATAATAGCTTCTTTCTTTGCAATAAAAAGCAAGTGTGCAAACCCAACCAACGAGAAAAATAAAGAAGAGTGAGGAAGAACACCACAAGAGTACAACCTGGGGCCTTGGTTAACACTAAATGTCTTTTTTTCTTTGACGTTGGCCGGGGTCTGCGGCCTCCCGAGATCAGTATTCAGTTCCACATGGTAAGCTATTGTATTTATTTATTTATTTGGGGTTTTACGTCGCTTTCAACACTGTACAGGTCATATCACGACGGGTAGATGGAATGGCAGAGGAAACCAGTACAAACAGTTCGTTAGGGTTCTGTAGTGTAAACTGCCGACCAACGGCAAGCAACTACCAGCTTTCCCACTTGAGGCCGTGCCAGGGATCGAACCCCGGCCTCAGAGGTGAGAGGCGAGAGTGTTACCACTCTGCCACCGTGGCCCCGGTAAGCTATTGTAGCACAATAAAAGCAAGAGTTTTATGCCATGAACTGCAGGTCTGCAATTTTACTATGTTATAGCCGACTCCAATGTAGGTGAATAACATTTTGAAAAGAATAGGCTAAAGTGCCATACTTCTGAAGATACTGGACAATTACTTTTTCTATAACTTTGCTAAAATTAAAGAAATAGGTATTAACCACTTACATAGTGAGATAGAGATCCTCAATACACACCATGTTATAGACTAGAAAAAGTAGCAGAACAACATATTTCAACAAAATACTCTAAAAGCAATAGCTGTAACATCATTTACTCATATTTGCTAAAAGTGCTATTTGCTATCTTAGCTTTAGACCAAAGTCCACAAAACTTGTTAGTCATGCAGCCACTGAAAGCTTAAATGATAATTTGGTATCAAGCAAACAACATTTTTTCTCATCAGATAAAGTCTGAGGGTGAGTATTTTATGATCTCTATAAAAGGATGGTACTTCCAGATAGTGTTGGTATCGAATAATAATATATATATCGATATCAAACCATATTTTTGCCTTTCGTATCGATCGATATTGAAATATCGGGTCATAGATGTTTTCTGGGAGAGACCTTCCAAGCTCTTTTGCAAATTTTAGTTGTTTTCCGAAACGTAAACAAATATGTGGCATTTCTGCATTAGCGGTAAGTGAAAGTTGACAAAAATAATGAAAACCTGTATATTCTTCAAGTATTGTCCTTTATTTGAATGAAAAACAACATAGTTGTACCTGTTAAGTGGTATGTTTCGATATTGATAATGGCCCCTACATTATCGATATCAGCATATTTAACATGGATCGATAAATATTTCAATATCGATAAACAATACCAGCACTACTTCCAGAGGGTTATGGGAGATGGCAATAGCGGTTCATGCTCGTCCATTATGCCAGACGTTCATAAAGTATAAACCTGAGGACTTTATTTCTATTATAAACACCAGTTTCATTTAATGTTATTAGAAATATTATTTTTACGCACCTGTTTTGTTGCTCTATATTTTGTCTATCATTGTGTATTATCGAGGATCATACTTTTATTGATTCAGATTAATACATGTAAAACATTAATTTGCTAAAGTGAAACAAACTTTTTCATCAAAAGCCTTACATATCTGCAAAAATATAATGCATATAGCTATGATATTAAAGTTAAACAACAATCATGTGTTCAAATGTTTTTTCCATAAACAATTCACAAAGACACAGATTTGTTCATCATTCAATAGATTATAGCACAAAACTGTCAAATCTTATCAAGATAGCATTAACATATGCAATAAATCAAGGTCACCTTTCCATTTGTGGGATGTATTCATATTCAACAAAGGACTAAAATATTCCAAAGAAATATCTTTTCATTTCATGCGTGTAAGGTCCCCACATATATCACTCATTTAGTTACATTTATTTTTTACATAATGCTACATCAAAGTTTCACTATTTTTAACAAATTATATTTACCAAAAAAGTAATCCGACTATATGTGATACATTTAAATTTTTTTTTAACATATATGTATATGTCAGTACCTGATACCCTAAAATGTTTTTATAAGAATATGAGGAAAAATATCTGACATTAATAGGACACCAATATCAATATACACCAATGTAATCAGTGCCAATCATATGACTTCAGGGATAAGTCACATGATCACAATAATCTGAAATCAGGGATTATGTAAAGATGACCGGACATAAAATTATGTGGCTTAACATTCATTTATATTAAAGTTCATTTCTAAGATTTTGGAAAAACTGTAAACATACTGTATCTGCGCTGTGAAGCGCCCATGGGCCATGTGACCAAATATTTGCAAAAGTTGGGGAGGGGTGTTTATGACAGTGAAAGCCAGCTGAGTGTTCATCCCCTGAAAAAAAAACTGAATTTTGGTACTCACACTTTAGTATACACCAACTGGTATGGTTGATAAACAAAGCTATTAAGCTATTAAGCTATTAAAAATATGCCGTGACACAGAGCATCAACTAGACCTACGACACATCTGACTCCTTAGTACCCAGAGGGCCCAAAATTTGTCCCAATTGCTCTATCTGATACAGCATTCAAGATAAACAACATTTTCCATTTCCAACAAATTTGGAAAATTCTCAATTTTTCAGAGGCCATAATGGGGGTGGTTATTAGTACCTACAGTTCTGAAAATGTGCCATCACATATCGCATCTAAGGGTGGCTAAATAACATCTTGGACCAAAGCACTGTAGCTGACACTTACAAAGAAAAAAGCCATTGACTCAATTTTGTCACTGTCGAAGGCAGAAAATAGCTATTTCTCACTCTAAAACAGGTATAAACACCCCGGGGGCAATGCATTTTTCAAAAGAGGGGGCTACTATTACAGATAAAAACTAGAAATAGGACGCCCTGTTGATAGTAGATGCGAATAGAAACAGGATAGCATAGAAGAACACACATTATCATGTGTAATGTCCACCCCATGAACCTTGCCCAAATTGTACAGTAGTCTTACAAGACCCTGTTTCATTTGTAAAATACCGGTATATGAATGATGCTTAATTATTTATTAGTGTAGATGTAAATTATTTCAGCTTCATGCATTTTTGCATTGGTTGGGTTGAAAATTTTGACGAAATCACTCTATCTTGCACGGTTAAGAAGATAGAAGAAAATTCCTGTTTTTCTATTTTGGGCAAAAATTTGAAAATTCAAAATGGCCGCCATTTTTGGGAAAAGGAAATTTTTTTGAAAATTGCCAAGAGTACATTTCTTAGATACCCTATGGGTCGAAAATTTCAATGAAATAACTCTATTTTGCACGGTTAAGGCCAGTTTGTGTTTTTCCATTTTGGGCAAAAATTCGAAAATTCAAAATGGCCGCCATATGTAGGGAGGGGAAAATTTTTTGAAAATTGCAAAGAGTACATTCCTTAGATACCCTGTGGGTCAAAAATTTCGACGAAATCGCACTATCTCGCATGGTTAAGGAGATAGAAGCAAATTTGTGTTTTGCCATTGTTGGCAAAAATTCGAAAATTCAAAATGGCCGCCATTTTTGGGGAGGGGAAAATTTTTGAAAATTGCAAAGATTACATTCCTTAGATACCCTGTGGGTCAAAAATTTCGACGAAATCGCACTATCTCGCATGGTTAAGGAGATAGAAGCAAATTTGTGTTTTGCCATTGTTGGCAAAATTCGAAAATTCAAAATGGCCGCCATTTTTGGGGAGGGGAAAATTTTTTGAAAATTGCAAAGATTACATTCCTTAGATACCCTGTGGGTCGAAAATTTCGACGAAATCGCTCTATCTCGCACGGTTAAGGAGATAGAAGCAAATTTGTGTTTTGCCATTTTTGGCAAAAATTCGAAAATTCAAAATGGCCGCCATTTTTGCGGAGGGGAAAATTTTTTGAAAATTGCAAAGAGTACACTCCTTATATACCCTGTGGGTTGAAAATTTCGACGAAATCGCTCTATCTCACACAGTTAAGGAGATAGAAGCAAATTTGTGTTTTGCCATTTTGGGCAAAAATTCGAAAATTCAAAATGGGCGCCATTTTTGGGGAGGGGAAAACTTTTTAAAAATTGGCAAGAGTAGAATTCTCAGATACCCTGTGGGACGAAAATTTTGCCGAAATCGCTCTATCTCGCACGGTTAAGGATATAGAAGCAAATTAGTGTTTTGCCATTTTTGGCAAAAATTCGAAAATTCAAAATGGCCGCCATTTTTGGGGAGGGGAAAATTTTTTAAAAATTACCAAGCGTACAATGCTCAGATACCCTGTGGGTCGAAAATTTTGACGAAATCGCTCTATCTCGCACGGATAAGGAGATAGAAGCAAATTTGTGTTTTGCCATTTTTGGCAAAAATTCGAAAATTCAAAATGGCCGCCATTTTTGGGGAGGGGAAATTTTTTGGAAAATTGCAAAGACTGCATTCCTTAGATACCCTGTGGGTCGAAAATTTAGACGAAATCGCTCTATCTTGCACGGTTAAGGAGATAGAAGTAAATTTGTGTTTTGCCATTTTTGGCAAAAATTCGAAAATTCAAAATGGCCGCCATTTTTGGGGAGGGGAAAATTTTTTGAAAATTGCAAAGAGTACACTCCTTAGATACCCTGTGGGTTGAAAATTTCGACGAAATCGCTCTATCTCGCATGGTTAAGGAGATAGAAGGAAATTTGTGTTTTGCCATTTTTGGCAAAAATTCGAAAATTCAAAATGGCCGCCATTTTTGGGGAGGGGAAAACTTTTTAAAAATTGGCAAGAGTAGAATTCTCAGATACCTTGTGGGTCGAAAATTTGGCAAAAATTCGAAAATTCAAAATGGCCGCCATTTTTGGGGAGGGGAAAATTTTTGGAAAATTGCATAGATTGCATTCCTTAGATACCCTGTGGGTCAAAAATTCTGTTGAAATCGCTCTATCTCTTACGGTTTCTGAGATATTAGCAAATTACTCAAAAGTAGTACTGAAAATACACAATGAAGTACCTAAATGGCTATTACTCATGTACTGACAAAGCTATCGGTCCCAAATGCAATACCAAGCGAGCTATGGACATAACAATCTTGTATTCAAAATTGTAGTAAAACATCTTTAATTATTTTGGCTTAAATGCACGGAAACCAATGGGTACTGAAAATAGCTGTACTTAAGTATTACTCGGTAAGCAAAAGAGGTACAACAGCCAAAAGCAATCCCAAGCAAGCTACTGACCCAATAAGCCTGCATACCAAATTTGGTGACAATAGCTCTAATACTTTTCTTTTAAATGAGCGGAAACCATGCGTGACGCCGGACATCGGACGGCAGAAAAAGCAAAAATAATATATCCACCCCCCAGGGGGGTGGACATAACAAGCAACTAGAGGAATGCTTTTGCTAACAAAAGTGAAGCGTCCCTTAAAGTTTAAAATGCTTTGTGGTTTTAATAAGCATGCTGTAAAGCTAAGAATGCACAAAGCTGCACCGTATGCTTTCCCAATATACTTAACACATTCTGAAGCTATAAAAGCAACAATAAAGGAGATATAAGGCAAAAACTCCACAGCAGCTATTTATGACCCCAGTTTGGCCCATAAGGGAGGGTCGGGGGGTAAAACTGACCGGCTATTTAGACTCTCCACATATGCTTTCCCAATACCTCTTAATACATTTTGAAGGTATAAAAGCAACAATAAAGGAGATATAAGGCAAAACTCCAAAGCAACTATTTTATGACCCCAGTTTGACCCATAAAGGGGGGTCGGGGGATAAAACTGACCAGCTATTTAGATTCTCCACATATGCTTTCCCAATACCTCTTAATACATTCTGAAGCTATAAAAGCAATGATAAAGGAGATATAAGGCAAAAACTCCAAAGCAGCTATTTTATGACCCCAGTTTGCCCCATAAGGGTGGGGCCGGGGGGTAAAACTGACCGGCTATTTAGACTCTCCACATATGCCTTCCCAATACCTCTTAATACATTTTGAAGGTATAAAAGCAACAATAAAGGAGATATAAGGCAAAACTCCAAAGCAACTATTTTATGACCCCAGTTTGACCCATAAGGGGGGGTCGGGGGATAAAACTGACAGGCTATTTAGATTCTCCACATATGCTTTCACAATACCTCTTAATACATTCTGAAGCTATAAAAGCAACAATAAAGGAGATATGAGACAAAAACTCCAAAGCAGCTATTTATGACCCCAGTTTGGCCCGTAAGGGGGGTCGGGGGGGTAAAACTGACCGGCTATTTAGACTCTCCACATAGGCTTTCCCAATACCTCTTTATATATTCTGAAGCTATAAAAGCAACAACAAAGGAGATAAAGGCAAAAACTCAAAATCGGCTATTTTATGACCCCAGTTTGACCCATAAGAGGGGGTCGGGGGGTAAAACTGACCGGCTATTTAGACTCTCCACATATGCTTTCCCAATACCTCTTAATACATTCTGAAGCTATAAAAGCAACAATAAAGGAGATATAAGGCAAAAACTCAAAATCAGCTATTTTATGACCCCAGTTTGACCCATAAGGGGGGGGCCAGGGGGTAAAACTGACCGGCTATTTAGACTCTCCAAATATGCTTTCCCAATACCTCTTAATACATTCTGAAGCTATAAAAGCAACAATAAAGGAGATATAAGGCAAAAACTCAAAATCAGCTATTTTATGACCCCAGTTTGACCCATAAGGGGGGGGCCAGGGGGTAAAACTGACCAGCTATTTAGACTCTCCACATATGGTTTCCTATTACCTCCCAGTACATTTTATAGCTCCAAATGCAATACTTAAGAAGATAATAGGGGGGGTTGGCCTAAATTTAAGGCTTTCAGATTGGAAGGTGTCAGAAAATCACTCATAAATGAGATATTTTTCAAGGGATTGCTCCCAAAATCTAATCAGCTCGCGTTTTCGATAGTATGAACAGGTGTGTCAAATTATAAGGCTCTGTAGCAAGTAGTTTTTCCTGAACTGTGATGACGGTGTGTGTGTGTGTGTGTGTGTACTTCAAAAAATAGTTTTTGATCATGTGACCTTCATCAAGGTCAAAGGTAAGCATGCAGAAAAATTTTCCCACGCCTAAGGTATATAACTGCCAAATATGGTTTGAAACCTTCTAATAATAAGGGAGATATTCAAGAGAGACCATAATGCGGCGGCGGCAAGGAAACTGAGGCGAAAACAAATAAGCGCCCTTTCAGGGACGCTTAATTAGTGCCTGTGAACGGGCTCTGTGTCAGCTGACAGTGTGTTTTGAGTTTCAGAGAAGTGAAAGAACTTTTCGAGTTACAACTGATTTATTCAGCAGAGAGAATCTGAAAGTAGCTTTTGCTCAGCAATGCAATGAGTTAAAGGGCTGCACTATGGTATAGCTGACTCAAAAGTAGGTTAATAACACAAATAAAGAAAATACCGTAAATGCAATAGTTATTAAGTTACAACTGATTTACTCAACAGTGATAACCTCAAAGTAGCTATTACACAACTAATATTGTAATGAGCTACAGGTCTGAAATTTTACTATGTTATAGCTGATCCAAAAGTAGGTGAACGATATAGTTAAACAAAATACTGTAAATGCAATAGTTTTCAAGTTACAACTGATTTACTCAACAGTGAGAACCTAAAAATAGCTATTGCTCAGCCATGCCATGAGCTGTAGGTCTGTAATTACACCATGTTATAGCTGACCTAAAAGTAAATGAACAACATATTTAAACAAAATACTGTAAATGCAATAGTTTTCAAGTTACAACTGATTTACTCAACAGTGAGAACCTGAAAACAGCTAATATTCAGCTATGTAATGAGCTACAGGTCCGAAATTTCACTATGTTATAGCTGACCAAAAATTAGATGAATAACATATTTAAACAAAAAGCTCCAAATGCAATACATGTACTTTTCATGTTACTACTGATTTAGTGAACAGTGATAACCTCAAAGTAGCTATTACTCAGCTATCCAATGAGTTACAGGTCTGAAATTTCTATGTTATAGCAGACCCAAAAGTAGGTGAACAACATATTTAAACAAAATACTGTAAATGCAATAGTTTTCAAGTTACAACTGATTTACTCAACAGTGAGAACCTGAAAATAGCCTTGTTCAGTCATGCCATGAGCTATTATGAGGTCTGTAATTTCTCTATGTTATAGCTGACCCAAAAATAGATGACCAACATACTTAAACAAAATACTCTAAATGCAATAGTTTTCAAGTTACCACTGATTTACTCAACAGTGAGAACCTGAAAGTAGCTATTGCTCAGCTATGCCATGAGCTACAGGTTTGCAATTTCACTATGTTATAGCTGACTCAAAAGGAGGTGAACAACATAATTTACACAAAATATTGTAAATGCAATAGTTTTCGAGTTACAACTGATTTACTCAACAGTGAGAACCTGAAAATAGCTATTGCTCAGCTATGCCATGAGCTACAGGTCTGTAATTTCACTATATTATAGCTGAGCCAAAAGTAGGTGAACAAAATATTTAAACAAAATACTGTAAATGGAATAGCTTTCAAGTTACAAGTGATTTACTCAACAGTGAGAATGTGAAAATAGCTATTCCTCAGCTATCTAATGAGCTACAGGTCTACAATTTCACTATGTTATAGCTGACTAAATATCAGATGAATAACCTATGTGAACAAACTACTTGTCAGTCAGCTGACATAAAAATCAACTGTCGGGTCCAGTGGCAATGGGCGATAATGGACACTTCCCGCCTTGATCTCGCTTACCAGCATCTATGATGGTGAGAGTGCTTAAAATATTGGAAACAAACCTAAAATCTGAAGAAATTATAAAGTTTTATCTCGTATTTTTGCAGATTTCAATGCGTCTTTCATCAAAACTGCCATATTTTGTTCCGATTTACTTTATTTCTCCTAAGCGGTATTCGATTGGGGAAGTACTAGAACACATCTTTTTTTCAGAATCCCTGAATCTCAAAAGTGTTGGTTGTTGAGAGGGATGTAAAATCCCCGAAATATGAAATATTATATGCAGTGTTATAGAGGGGGGGGGGGGGGGGGGGGGGGGCGGGGCGATTAATAGGGAGGGGGCGTTTATACAGATAAATACAGTAGCTGAAAAACAAAGATGGCCGTAACTTCATTCATATGGGGACTTTAAGGTGACCATAAAATAAGAATGTCCCTTTTCTCATCCTTTATAAGTGCATAAAGTTTAGCTCAGGTGAGTTGAACAATAAGATAGCTGGAGGCTGAAACTTCCTTTTTCACTGTAAGGTGACCATAACTTCATTCATATTGCGACTTTAAGGTGACCATAATATGAGAATGTCCCTTCAATATCAAGATATGTTAGATATGGAAAAAGAAAGGAGCCAGATGGTTTATTCAAATGTTATGACTTTAGGGGGGGCAAAATTATATTAACAGTTTAAGGTCACCTTAAAGTCAGGATAACCGTTTGGTTTGCCATCCTTTATAAGTGTGCAAAGTTTAACTGAGGTCAGTCGAACAATAAGATAGTTGGAGGCTGAAAACCCCCTTATTTCACTTTAAGGTGGCTACAACTCCATTCATACTGAGAGTTTAAGGTGACCATAAGTATTATTTTTATCTAGTTTAATACCAGTGATAATTTCGATATAAAAAAATGGAAAAAGAAAGGAGCCAGAGCATTTTATTCAAATTTGATGACTTTAAGCACACCATATGTCCATTAACATTTTGAGTTTAAGGTCACCATAAAGTCAGGATATTCCTTTGGCAAATCTTAATATATGTGCCAAATTTGGTTGAAAAAAGTGAAAAACTAAGTAAACTGGAGGGCTAAAACCCCGTTTTTTGACATTAAGGTGACCTTAAAATTGCAGATACAGGGCTAAAAAGTAGCTGAATAAGTTATTCCAACAAAACGCCGAAATCCTGACCGTTTTTGAGATACAAACCAAGTACCCATTTTTAAAAAATTTACTAAAATAAAACGCCTCCCATTCAGGCATCTATGGTCCGATTGATGAGAAAATCCTTTCCGACCTTGGAAATTTGGTCTAGAATGTACCTGATAAATTTTATAGCACAGGTGTGTGTGTTTTTTTCCGAAACGCGATGACGAGGTGTTTTGGAGTTATGCTTAAGGTTACCTTAAATAAAGCTTAAGGTCTGCGCAAAGTATCTCAAAAATTTTTCCCGCCCCTATAGTTTTAAAGAAAGATAAGAAGCAAAGAAAAATTTGAAAGGCTAAGAAGTTATTCAAGGGAGACCATAATCCGGCGCGGCGGTGATCAGTCGAACTTCAGTGAAAACAAATAAACGTCCCTAACGGGCCGTTTAATAATGAAAGTTTTGTTGAAAATGGATATAAATTAATAAAATAAGACTAATTATTGGGTTTAATGGAGAACGTTTACCCAGAAAAAAAAACATTAACAATTTATTAGCGATAATGAAAGATTGTGGAGAGGCACTTACTAGGGTTACAGTTGGTGTTAATTTACCAAAACCAGTTTATGGGATTCTATACAGCTGATAACTGGTTATTATCCAGTTTTGAATCTCTTCAAAAACTACAATGAAGTATACGGCTTCATCAACTCAGTAAAACTATGTTATCCTTTTCGCTAATAAAAGCTAATCAGGTTAAATAATGTTATTCCATTCGATTTCTGGTCTTACATTATCAGGAATAATATTTTATTGAAACTTTGACAAGAAAAATTGCACAAAAATTTATATTTAATGTGAAAAGCCACAACTGGTTTTGAAAAGGTTAACTTTTTTTAAAAAGTTGTTGGTTTTCATTACAAAACCAACTAACAACACAAATAAAAACTGGTATTCAAGTTGCAACCTTAGCGCTTATGAAAGCATGGGTGATATGGACCACTGCACCAGTAATCACAGAAATAGATGGAAACTAGACCTAGCGCATCGGAGAACCGATGCAAATTGTATCCACCGTAAAGGCAATGCACCAAAACCTCTAGGACCAATAATAAGCGAGTTATAAGCACTTTCAGTTTTGGCTATCCTCATTTGACCTTGAAGGAGGGGTCCAAGGTCAAATCCGACCACACCAGATGATTCCCAGCCCAAGATTTCCTATATGTTGGGTTACCATCCCAAATCTCTAGGACCAATAATAAGCAAGTTATAAGCACTTTAAAGTTTGGCTGTCCTCATTTGACCTTGAATGAGGGGCCCAAGGTCAAAACCGACCACATCAGAAGATTCCCAGCCCATGATTTTCTATAGGTTGGTTTACCATCCCCAACCTCTAGGACCAATAATAAGCGAGTTATAGGCACTTTTACCTTTGGCTGTCCTCGTTTGACCTTGAAAGAGGGGCCCAAGGTCAAATCCGACCACACCAGAAGATTCCCAGCCCATGATTTTCTATATGCTGGTTTACCATCCCAAACCTCTAGGACCAATAATAAGTGAGTTATAAGCACTTTTAAGTTTGGCTGGCCTCGTTTGACCTTGAATGAGGGGCCCAAGGTCAAATCCAACCTCACCACAAGATTCCCAGCCCATGATTTCAAATATGTTGGTTTACCGTCCCAAACCTCTAGGACCAATAATAAGCGAGTTATAGGCACTTTTACCTTTGGCTATCCTCGTTTGACCTTGAAGGAGGGGCCCAAGGTCAAATCCGACCACACCAGAAGATTCCCAGTGCATGATTTCCTATAGGTTGGTTTACCATCCCAAACCTCTAGGACCAATAATAAGCGAGTTATAAGCACTTTTAAGTTTGGCTATCCTCGTTTGACCTTGAAGGAGGATCCCAAGGTCAAATCCGACCACACCAGATGATTCCCAGCCCATGATTTCCTATATGTTGGTTTACCATCCCAAACCTCTAGGACCAATAATAAGCGAGTTATAAGCACTTTTATGGTTGGCTATCCTCATTTGACCTTGAAGGAGGGGCCAAAGGTCAAATCCGACCACACCAGAAGATTCCCAGTGCATGATTTCCTATATGTTGGTTTACCATCCCAAACCTCTAGGACCAATAATAAGCGAGTTATAAGCACTTTTATGGTTGGCTATCCTCATTTGACCTTGAAGGAGGGGCCCAAGGTCAAATCCGACCACACCAGAAGATTCCCAGTGCATGATTTCCTATATGTTGGTTTACCATCCCAAACCTCTACGACCAATAATAAGCGAGTTATAAGCACTTTTAAGTTTGGCTGTCCTCTTTTGACCTTGAAGAAGGGGCCCAAGGTCAAATCCGACCACGCCAGAAGATTCCCAGCCCATGATTTCCTATAGGTTGGTTTACCATCCCAAACCTCTAGGACCAATAATAAGTGAGTTATAGGCACTTTTACCTTTGGCTATCCTCGTTTGACCTTGAAGGAGGAGCCCAAGGTCAAATCCGACCACACCAGAATATTCCCAGCCAATGATTTCCTATATGCTGGTTTACCATCCCAAACCTCTAGGACCAATAATAAGCGAGTTATAAGCACTTTTAAGTTTGGCTGTCCTCGTTTGACCTTGAAGGAGGGGCCCAAGGTCAAATCCAACCACGCCAGAAGATTCCCAGCCAATGATTTCCTATATGCTGGTTTACCATCCCAAACCTCTAGGACCAATAATAAGCGAGTTATAAGCACTTTTAAGTTTGGCTGTCCTTGTTTGACCTTGAAGGAGGGGCCCAAGGTCAAATCCAACCACGCCAGAAGATTCCCAGCCCATGATTTCCTATATGTTGGTTTACCATCCCAAACCTCTAGGATCGATAATAAGCGAGTTATAAGCACTTTTAAGTTCTGCTATCCTCGTTTGACCTTGAAGGAGGGGTCCAAGGTCAAATCTGACCACATCAGAAGATTCGTAGCACATGATTTCCTATAACTTGGCTTCACATTGCAAACCTCTAGGACCAATAATAAGGGAGATATAGGCACTTTTAAAGTCCGCTATGTGGGTTACTTCGGCACTCTGTGGATGACCTTGAATTAGGAGCTTCAAGGTCAAATGTGTGCAAGGTTGTAGAGGACATGTATATGTGTCATACATATCACCTATGAAGAGATTCAACTTCTACCTATGAGGAACAGCCAGTAGAAAAATGTAGATTATTTTCAAAGAAATGCCCGTGGCGGCCATCTTGTTTTTCAGAATGAGGCTATTTTCCTTCCCAGAGAAGCTTACCCCCAATGAAGATATCCTGCAAATTTGGTGAACCTAGCTGCTGTTGTTTTCCTCTTAGAGCGTTAACGCCGAAAATCTCTCTACGCGCGGCGGCGGCGTAGCGGACGCTAAACAAAAGTATCCACCGGATGCTTCCGGTGGATACAATTACAGTGGAACACAGTAATATTTGTTTCTAAAGAGACTAGAAAGTACTTCTATTT
Source organism: Sabellastarte sp. h YS-2021 (assembly GCA_964017235.1). Classification (NCBI taxonomy): domain Eukaryota; kingdom Metazoa; phylum Annelida; class Polychaeta; order Sabellida; family Sabellidae; genus Sabellastarte; species Sabellastarte sp. h YS-2021. Next base: position 23,931,206 of record OZ024928.1, read on the forward strand.
GACAAAGAATTCTAGTTGACTGCGTATAGTGAAAGGCAATGGTCCTCTGAAAACTTCATAAGCCACTGTGGCCCAGTGGGTAACACACTTGCCTAGGAACACAGAGGGTGTAGGATGAAACCCAGGTACAGGCAGATACATAGTGGCTCGCCAGGCTTTGACGACCACATAAAATGGCCGTCCTATGTCATTGGGTCCTATCCCCAGTGGCAGGCTAAAGAATCTCAAGGATGTAGATAAATGGTCATCCTTGAGCCTGTCTTTCAGTTAGGGGAATGACAGTTACTAGAGAGCTTGGCTATACTTGTGCAGTAGGATGGCTTAAAATACCTCTTTCAGTCCTGTAAAATGTGGAAATATTACACCGAGTATAAATAGTATTAAATACACAATTATAATAATAAGTACTTCAAATTAAGGCTTTTAGTGTGGTTAAAATCTATTCCCGGTAGCCAAACTACCCAAAGTCATCTCGCAATTTGGTGTTCACGTGGTTTAGTGTGCACATTTTTTCCTCACCATAAACACAATGCTAGTTTCTGGGAACAATGTCTTTGCCAATACTTGTCACTTTGTTATAAAATAAGGAATATTATATAAAACTCCCTAATATGCAAAAAAAATCTGATATTTTGCTGCATTGTCATCTTTTGTGATACTAAAAAGTGACCAAGTGGGTGACAAAATAAAAAATTGTATTCAATGACCAGGAAACACTAGAGATCTTCCCAAATCGACTCTAATAATGTCTACATAAAAGGGTATTTTGGTAAACAGAGTCTCTCTTAACAGGGGTCTAATTTTTATTTTATTTTTATCTTTGTTTTCAAAACTTTGCTTCTCAAAACATTATAGACTAGAACATTGCAGGAACTATGTACACAAACTATGTATACATGAAACACAATTACAACAGCTCACAAATGACATTGGGACTAATTACAACACGCTAATATGTTTTACCTGCTTTGGCCATTTAAACTGTTTCCTTATGATGTTTCTGAAAAAGTACACAACCACCGCCACTGAACCCACAACCAGTATACTTGTCAGAGCCATACTTTCCACAACAGTGACCTTGAAATAGTAATGACGACCTTGAAACTGAATTTTCTGTTTGTATCACAGACGTTTTATATCACATATGCGCTATTACATATCCCCCAAGGTCAAATTGTAGAGTCCCAAATCACAGTCCAATTTCAATACATGTGAATACTTTGCATAAAAGATACGATCATAAAAAACAGTAACTCTGATCTGCACAAAAGCGAGACAGTACACAGCTAATATTTTCTTTGCAAGTCATCAGCACACATACGTAAAAAACATCACATAAATAACCGAGAAATTGGCTTCCAAATGAAAAAGTACATGTGTTATGGCACAATGCTGCAAGTATTCTGAGGTGACCGCGGTATACTTGGGTTATGAATGAAAAGGTGATTCATGGATTTCCTGGTGGGTAAAAACAGTGTTAGGATTTGAGATAGGATGCTGGCTGGAGAGCTAGACTCTTCTACTGAAGCAGCTAACAAGTAGAAAACGTGCAATTTCGCACAGTGTGATAAATTTGTCACCAGGAATGCCCTTCAAACTTATTAAAAAAGAAGCCAAATTCTCAGAAATTATTCTTCGGGTATAAGATCAACAATCTAAAACTGGAGTCACAAGGATCTTAAACTTGTTTGGAATTTCATATAATTTCAAAGAAAAACTGGGGTTTTGCCTCATGTGGCGAATGTTACAAACTGTGGCAAATTTTCACATTTCTTTCTCTAACAAGTAGAACTAGACATTTGTATTCTGGCACTCGGTCAACCAGCCATCAGATCAATAGGCTGTCTGAGGCGATTTTTATACAGAACACACGCTGTCTGTACATGTATTGTGCAGTTTTAATATGTGGTATATATAAGAAGTTCCTCTCAATGGATTTAACCTGCCATATAAAGAAGTTACATATGGGGAGATGCAAGCACTATCATCGGATCTTGTTGTAACAACCACACAAAGCTAAGCCATTGATGACAGTCTTATCACTTTCAAAGAACCACAAAAAGGGACTGGAGTACAATGAATTGTATTTTGTACCAATTTAAGTTTTTTGTTGAGTTTACACTGTCCCAAGGTGTGAATCGATCTATTCATAAATTAAAAACTATTGTATGTGCATAGAAAGGCTTTCTTTACTTTAATGACTCCTGTCAAGATAGCACTAGTTGTGTCAAAACTGAAAGCTAATTAACTGTTGGCCACTTGTATTATCTGTCCCACATTAAACATCTTGTCAGACTCTCTGTATATTTATCATCCTGTCTAGATTTCTGAGTGCTTTTATTCAACAAAGGAAACATTTCTGACAGAAAACAAGGACACTTTGTAATTCACATAGCAAGAAAAGCTCAACAAAAAACCCTTCAGTGAAAGAAATGTGAAATTCCACAAAGTACCTGGTATATGAAATTCGCCAGTCAGGAAACCCCGTTTTATTTCCTTGATTGGTGAGAAATTCTTCACATATTTCTGATTTTTGTGACTGAATGAAGCCTCTGATCTCCCATGATGTAAATTTGGCACAAAATTTGATCATTCTGTCTTAAATTTTACAGGATGCCCTTGGAGGCGAATTTCACTGTCTTCAAACACAATTGTGACAAGCTTACAACAATAGAGCAGGGATGATGATTTAAACTTGTAACAGTCTGCTAGAAATAAATTTTCTCTCTATATATGAAAAGATATCCCCAAATAAAGGAAAACAATTGATTTAAAACACTATTCCTAGTATTCTAGCAGTAATTCTGCATCAAATGTTACACAATATACACAGTTTACTTTTAATTATCTTTAAAAATACTGTTAAAAAATGTCTTCAAACAACCAAAAAAGAAAATAGGAAAATTTCCCGAATGACATATACAGAAAAAATATATCACGAATGAAGATAACAATATTATACGAGTGCGTAGCACGAGTATTATATTGTTAAACTTCATGAGTGATATATTTTTTCTGTATATGTCTGATGAGGGTTGTTTTACTTTTATTATCCACCATTTTGTATGATTTATGGGTTAAATAACACAAATCTTTAATGAAAGAATGTGAAAAACTATCAAAGACCAGTAGCAACAGTGAATATAAAAACTTCAATCTTTAACTTGCAATATCTCAATTATTTCTACATGGATTTTTATGTAATTCACACGAGTAGAAGCGCTGTAAGAACACCTTTCTAATGATATATTATACATATTTGTAAGTTACATACTTTCCGAGATATTGTTGAAAAACCGGAAGTTATTCCCACTCATTATCCATAGTACCGGGGCGCCGGTGTATATAAAAAAAATACATCCCGGTCTGTATTTCCCCGTATTTAGGGCAAATACGTCGCGTGGTGGATAATAAAATAAGTTAGAAGTTTGCAATGTGTAAATTTCAGAAATGTTACTGATTCACTGAGTGGACAATGTTGCTCTTCTATTCACATGGGTCTAACATAGCAGTAAAGACAACAATAGGTGAATAAATATAGTCACAACTGAATCATTCAAGTGAGAAGAAGAGACACATATAAGTCAGTTTATGGTGGTAAAATTATGAGATACCAAAGAAAACTCATCTAAGGATCAAACAAGACATACTGCTGAAAAACAGAATAACCCACCTTTACTTTTATAACCTCACCTGACTAACTTGTACAAAAGTAATGCTAAATTCAATCACACAACTCAGCTTCTATCTCTTGAATAAATATTTGGTCTACTTGGTACACTTGCAAGAAATAATAGATATATTTACATTTTTTTTAAATAGCATCAGAAATGCCCGTACCCCAAACCCCAGGAAATAGTTTTCACCACCATGACATATAGAAAAAGTTAAACAGTACAAAGATCAGGAAACTTTAACAGCAAACAATGTCACTTATGTAAAGGTCCAAATAATATTAGTTGAAAAAAAATTTAAGAGAGCAACTGTCTGTAAATTAAAAAGCTGTAAAATTTATTAATTGAAGTATACCTACCAATAGAATTAACACAATTACCGTAAATGACCTATTTAGCGCACAGTGCGCTAAGGAAAGACTATTTTTGTTCAATATTTGGCGGGGCAAAAAAATCCCCATTTAGCGCACCCATCATGAAACACTTTCCGGGATGAAGTATAGGCCAATCCGGTAAGAATAACGGTGTTTCGACATTTAGAATCTACTAAAAATACCCACTTCCTGTAAATATGGTGGTAGATAACAACAAACTCGAAAGTCACGACAAAAATGTCAATTTATTAAGTAAAAATACCTACAATATATAAAAAATATGTGGATATTGTGCACTGTCACCGACAATATTGCTGGGAAAAAGAGGTAGGGTGCAGTTACAAGGGCGGATGCGCTAAATAGGTCATTTACGGTAAGTAAAATAGCATCAGAGCGGCCCGTACCCCACAGCCTGGGGAAATAGTTTTCAATACCATGAGATACAGAACTTAACCAATGTCCCTACCAAGTGTCAACGTTCTACATCATACAGAATCCAAGAAATAGCCCGGACAAGATTTTAAAGGCCAGGGTCACTATGACAAGGTCAAAGCTCAAATCAAGATTGCAGTATGATGTGTCACATCTACAACCTCTAACCAATGTCCCTACCAAGCATGGACCTCCTACACTTAATGGTTTCAGAGATATTGCCCGGACAAAATTTTAAAGGTCAAGGTCTCTACGGTAAGATCAAAAGTCAAATCAAGGTCACATCAGGACATTGCACACCTACCACTCCCAACCAATATTCCTACCAAGTATCAACTTCATACACCTTACAGTTTCTGAGATAAAGCCCGGACAAGATTTTAAAGGTCAAGGTCACTATGGCGATGTCAAAGGTCAAATCAAGGATAAACCATGAAATTGCACACCTACAACCCCGCACCAATGTCCCTAAGTATCAACTTCTTACGCCTTACAGTTTCCGAGATATAGCCCGGATAAGATTTTATAGGTCAAGGTCACTAGGACAAGGTCTAAGGTCGAATCAAGTTCGCACCAAGACGTTGCACATCTATCCCCCCTTAACCAATAACCAATAACCAAGTATCAACTTCCACCTTACGGTTTCTGAGATATAGCCTGGACAATATTTTATAGATCAAGGTCACTATGGCAAGGTCAAATCAAGGTCACACCAAGATGGTGCACACCTACACCCCTAACCAATGTCCCTACAAAGTATCAACTTCATACACCTTACAGTTTCCGAGATATAGTCCGGACAAGATTTTATAGATCAAGGTCACTACGGCAAGGTCAAATCAAGGTCACACCATGATATGGCACACCTACAACCCCCTAACCAATGTCCCTACGAAGTATCAACTTCATACACATTACGGTTTCCGAGATATAGCCAGGACAATATTTTATAGGTCAAGGTCACTACAGCAAGGTCAAAGGTCAAACAAGATCACACCATGACGTTGCACACCTACAACCCCTAACCAATGTCCCTACCAAGTATCAACTTACTACAATTTACAGTTTCTGAGATATAGCCAGGACAAGATTTTCAAACTCAATGTCACTATGGCAAGGTCAAAGGTCAAATCAAGGTCAGACCATAACGTTGCACACCTACACCTCCTAACCAATGTCGCTACCAAGTATCAACTTCCTAAACCTAATGGTTTCTGAGATACAGCCCGGACAAACTTTTTCCCGCCACCCGCCCACCCATCCGGACACCATGGGTGAAAACAATACCCCGACAGCCCTTCAGAGCTGTGGGGTAAAATATTGTGATAAAGTATTGAAATTTTCACACTTAGGTTGGGGGTACCTCACTTGTAATGCCTCTGGGGAACAAACGAACAAACAGATCTGCACATCTTGAACAATTTTTCATCCTTGATAGATAAGGTATCTTTTAAAAATAACAGCATTTCTCAGGGACTTGTACTTTTGGAGAAGTTGTTCACGCGGATGCAGACGCCGCAGAGTGATGCCATAATGTCAGCTGACTGACAAGTCAGCTGAGATAAAAAACAGCCTCTATGCGGGCACTTTTAGGGTCAATGGATGACCTTAAAGTACACGCTTCAAAGTCAAATGTCTGTAGTCTATAGAGGACATATACTTCTATTAAAAATATTGCCTATAAAGAGATTAAACATTCCACAGATTGTGTACAAATCCCTATGACCATCAAAGAAATGCCTTTGGTGGCTCTCTTTTTTCCCCCAAAAAATGAGGACAAAAATATTACCAGGCAAACTTTTGTAAAAATGAACACATCCTACAAGTTTGACAAGTCTAACTTTAGTAGATTTTGCTAGAGAGGGGCAACAGGAAAATCTCAACAAATACTTGCTGTAGCAGTGTAGCCATGCATAAGACAATGTATCAACCAGCTATATAGTTCTCAATGGAAATAGCACAATTAGGTTAATGTCCATATAATTAATAACTTGTAACAATCCATATATCTTTGTCATAGTACAAATATATCTCAAGTATGACAGGACACATTCTGGCAGAGGCAGAGCAAAGGTCAAACCAAGGTAAACCCCATGACATTGCATAACCATATCTCCCCAACCAATGTCCCTACCAAGTACCAGTTTCCTATACCTTATATTTTCAAAGATATAGCCCAGACAACAGACAACTTTTTAAAGATCAAGGTCACTATGGCAAGGTCGAAGGTCACACCATAATGTTGCACACCTACACCACCCAACTAATGTCCCAAGTAACAACATATATACATATATCCTGCCACCCACCCACCCGGACACCATAGGTGAAAACAATACCCACAGGGTCTTTAAAGGGTGAAGGGTAAAAAGTAACCAGAAAAAAAAACACTTCAGCAAATCCTGGTACTAGTAGGTTAGGTTAACCATTTTACTTGACAGAAATACCCCAAATAAATATTAATTCATACAGTAATATGGAACTAAAGGAACTAAAACAAATCTGTGAAAAAACCTCAATGTTATTTCATAGGAATGTGTAAACATGACTGATACGAAGTGAATATTATGAAAAAAAAGTATTATTACAAACATGTTAAACAAATTCCACCACAATTTAGACCACATCCTAGAGATCATCAAGAAAAAAAGCTTTTCAATAAAACATGAATATGTTCCCTGATTATAAATTACAACACCATAGCTTACCAAGCCATCAAGAAATCTGTCAATGAAAGCAGTGTTATTGAGACAATCCCTCAACTGAGCATGATTCTACGGTCAATTAGGACCAAGTTGGTGTGTTATGTCCTGTTCAACAGCCGGGGTCATTTTGGGACAGGTCCTCACTTCCTCAGCACTGCCACTTGTGAGAATCGAACTTAGACCGACGTGACTGGCTATGATTAGATGCCAAACTTGCTAACCACTAGACCACTGATGAATCCGATTCCAATCAAGATATAGCCGAGACAAATGGGCAACTGTATAGCCCAATACCAAGGCCAACTGGGTAAAAACAATGAAAGGTGCACCTTTCTACATCAAACAATGTACCGGTACCTCTCTGTCAATTTGGATTAACCCAAATTTGTCTTTATTATTTTCGCCCAGATTTTCTGATTTGCAACATGCATAGACTTATTTGAATTTTTCATCTCTGTGTGACTGCATAAGTTAAAGTCTATTGTTGGAATCACTATTTATTCCATACTGGAGACAAAATTGGTCTTGGTATTTACTAAACAAAATTTATTAATTTGGGTTTTTAACGTCACTTGCAACACTGCACAAGTCACATCATGATGGGTAGTTTTAGGACAAAGGAAACCAGTACATACAGTTAGTCAAGGTTCTGTACTGTAAACTGTGGACCATCAGTGAGAAACTACCATCTTTCCAACATAAGGCTCAGGGTTTGAACTGATGATCTCAGAGGTGGGAGGTGATTGTGTGTTACCACTGCATCACCGTGGCCCTCTACTAAAATAAAGTTTACAATATATACTAATGTATCCTTGTGAAATATTTAGAGAGAAGAACTGGGTAGAATGTCCTGCTTAAAAAATTGGTGTGTTCAGAACAATTTGAAAATCTCGGTAAAAATGAGGAACAGTGACAAATCTTAACTCAATACTTCTTGTTTCCAGAGACACTATGGAATAAAAACCTTTAAAAAATCGAGCAGATAGAATTTACAAAGTGTCAGCCAGCAAGGTGAGTTATATGTGGACTTTTATAAACTAGCAATTCTGTGGAGTAGGTCAAAAAATATCTATTCACTTTTTGCACAGTGAAAGTGCATACCGTAAATGACCTATTTAGCGCACAGTGCGCTAAGCAAAGTCTATTTTTATTCAATATTTGTTGGGAAAAAATGTCCCTTTTAGCGCACCCATCATGAAACACTTTCCGGGATGAAGTTTCGGTCAATCCGGTAGAAAAATGGTGTTTCGACATTTAGAAATACCCACTTCCTGTAAATATGGCGGTAGATGAAAACAAACTCGAAAGTCGTGATAAAAATGTCAATTTATTAAGTAAAAATACGTACAATATATAAAAAAATATGTGGATATTGTGGACTGTCATCGGGAAAAAGAGGTAGGGTGCGGTTACAAGGGCGGATGCGCTAAATAGGTCATTTACGGTACTTCACAAATATAATAATAAGGAAAAAATGCACATTTTTGAAACACACAATGAACAATTGTACATTTTTCACAAGACATAATTTGAATTTGTTTTCCTTTGTTGCTTCATTTCTCCATATTTATACATCTATATGTATTATGTACTATGCATGAATCTAATGTAGTGCCTTTTCATTACCTATGTACAAAACGGACCTATATATGGTGTTCTTATTGTTCAAACATAGGGGTTTCTTATGTGAAAGACCCCAGTTACACATGGCCGGATGTACCGACGGATCGCGGCAGGATTCCTTATTTGGAAAATGTTGAGTGATTTACAGATCATCTTTTCCGCCCATACAGCCATCCGTAACATCTGTAATGTCCTTGTGGCTTCTACCACGGATGCCATGTGTCCGTGGGGACACCACAGAAAAATCAAACTGCTTGATTTTTCCGTAAAGGCTTTGCGGATCTTATCTGTAATTGATATCCGTAGCTCTTCCGTATCTCATCCGTAGCTCTTCCTTATATCCTCCGCGGCAAAAAATATCCGTAAAAACATTGACGGATCTAACCGGATCGGCTACGGACTGACACGGAAAGGGTTTGCGGATTAAAAAACAGCCATAAGACCAATCCTTGGTGCGATCTTTTCATCCGCAAACCTGTCCGTAGCGGTCCATAGGAGATCTGTGGAAGATCCGTGGCAGTTCCGTAAATCTTTTACATGACCACCCCCCATCCCTTGTGCATCCCTATCAGTTACCATATATGGAACCATGGGGTATATCCGTGGCGCCTCCGGCTATGTGTAACTGGCCCCAAAGGGAAAATATCCATTAAAATATAATATACAGATAATGCTCCACAAGAGGAAAAAAGGCTGAAAATTTAGGAAATGTTTGGATATATAGTTTATAGTACACTATATATTATATTATATTATATTATATTATATTATATTATAGTATAGTATAGTATATAACATACTATTGGTATTTTATTGGGTTTCTCAAACTTTTGTTCACCTCACTAGTACCCAGGTAGTTAAGTTCATCACCCAGTGAAGTTTGTCAGCTGCAAAGAAACCCCTTGAGGACAAGCAACATTTAGATTTTATTAAATTTAATAAATTCTTTCAATAGCTTTTTATACCTGTATGCTGAAAGTTCAGTATTAAAAAAGTTTTAATATTTTCATAAAATTGAAGTGAAAAACCTCACTGGCTGAGACTTGTATAGGCAGATAACAAGGAGTCGACTTTTGTTTATTTTCAATAATTTATCAGTTGGATGAAACATTCTGTCTTATTCCCAGAATGAACCCTTTTCCTCTACCACCACCCATTGTAAAATAAATTCACTTACTTCTTCAAAACTTGTAACAAAAGTTTATTTGGTATCACAAGAACTTTTGCATAACTTCACATAAATTTATATAAATTTATATCTCACAATCTGTATTCTCATCCCTTCAAGCTAAGTAAGATATTCCAGTTCCTATTTACCTGGGAAACCAAACAGCAGAGTTTTCCTATTGATGTTTTGCTCATTAATCCTGTTAAGTTAAATTAATCTCGCCCAAAAAAGCCTGTTTATTTGATCCTGACTGGCTTTTTCCCCGGCTTTCACTGGCAGTAGTATTCAATAGGAGCATCTGCAGAAAAATCCTGAATTTACACAATTAAATGACCCATATATGAGCACTAACTGGAAGCCTGGTGCGAGAGTTGAGAAGATGTGAGTGGTTCTGGCAGAGAGAATAGGGAGAAGCAGATAGCCTGCCCGCAGTCAACCCAAACCAGGTGAGTTCTCACATCAAGTAGCCTTTCTCTGGAGAGTAAGCATCAATGATTAAAAGTCATCTTTCTGGCCTAGTAGGTAAAGTTGGTGCTTATCCATGGTTTCTGATATGATGTATTTCTATAACAATGTAGTGCTGGGAATACTCCCAATTATCTAGGTCAAATAATTATCTGTCCAGATGACTGATGATTGAGCCAGAATTGAAGATTCCCCTATTTTGCTACAATGTTTGTGATCATCACAAAAACACCTTTTGGGGGATGGGGCATTCATTAATACAGTAAATGATTTATGTGGTACAGTTTTTGACATTTTTTACCAAAAATACTTTCCTGGCAATATAAAGGATGAGAGAGAAGCATAGTTTCTTTTTGAAACTTCTATGTTAAAAGTTATGTTTTAGTTTGCTGTTGTCCCATGGGATACACGTACTGTGAGGAACTGCAGTCAATGAAAATAGAACATTCTTAAACTTACAAAAAAGCTTAATATATGCCAAAATATTTTAGAAAAGGGGGACAAACTAATGGTTATGACATTAAAACTATTTAACAAAGACAGGTACACATATATAAAATAGATCTGGCATATTTTGCCTAAGCTTCAAGTATTTATAAATATACTCATTTGGTACAATGTATGCCAAATATCTGGAGTAATTATCCATCCTTGATGACACAATTTTGCATTGCAATTACAAGTGCCTCACGATGACATCACAATGTACAAAAAAGAAGTCACCCAAAAAAAACATATAACTCCCCATTTAGGGGAGAGTATTTCCTGAATTTTAAGCATGGCAGTGCCAAAACGAAATTTCAAACAAGCTTCGAAACTGGACAGGACATGGGCTCAGATGAAAGAAAAAGAAACACTGTCAATTTTCATAATCAAAGAAAACTTTTATGGAGTAGGAAGCAATTTTGCCTGAAGACAGTGAACTCATCCCCTGGTAGAAGCTGTGCAATCCCTGTTCTCCCGCCTCAGTTTGCTTTGCATTTTCCTCACACATGCCTAAAACCGTAAATCCAATACAGGAGGGCATAAAACCTGCTATTAATTCTGGTATGACTGGTATCTATCAACTCTACTATCTAAGTACACAATATTATGGATTTCCAGCTTTTTAAAACTTATTCTTCGTATTCCACCATGTACTTTACTGGTGTTTTCATAATCAATGAAATGCAAGGACACATTTGCTGTGGTTTTACATAGCATAAAATTAAACATTAAATACAAGAGACCATGCCGGGAGACACCCAAGCCATAAATATGTTGTGAGCTTACATGTTAGTTTGAGCTGTCAAATGATGTGGAGTAGTTTGAAAAATACCTTGTTTCCCTGGTAACATACCCACAAGAATTCAACAAAGAATATCTTTGCAGAAAGTCATAATGCTCAAATCATTAGTGTGTTTAGAAAAAAGTTTAAGGCTCAGACTGAACATAAATAATCACAGCAGAATACAACAAGGTATCCAGTTTGTTAAGAAACTGTAACTGAAGAAAATACCTTTTTATTTTATTATTTTTTTCTCTCTCTTTCTAGTCTGTACAAAATCTGTTGTACTCTAGAAAAAGCACTATTTTTTAGCAAATGAAAAAGGTTGACAGACTTCAAATGTATAAAAGTTTGACTGCAGAATGAACAAAGACATTCTCTCAGTGAGACAAACTTGTGTTTTCACATCTTTTTTACAATCCATATTGGACAGAATATAAACATTGTCCATGTGTTGTCATGAACTGGATTCAAACCCACAACCACAGAGGCGAGGGTCAGGTGACATCTGTCCATAATCTCTCGTCCACTCAAGCATTACTCCTTGGTCTTTTTCAAAAAGTTAATAAGTACAATAAAACTTCTTCAAAATTATTGCAAAATGTAGAGTATAGAGTTTAATAAAAGACCATAGCAAACTTTGACAGTGATTTCACCAGGCTACTTCTTGTCTTACCTCCAAGGCCAAGATAGCTACCATTAAGACTATGTTACACATCAAAGAAACCAGCTTGTTCCCCTTAAAAGCCCTAGGCAAAGGAAACATGCCTATCCTACCCAGTTCAGAATTTCAGTAAAAGAAGTGCAAAATACAGTGTTAACTCAAGAGAGCAAGTTGATGACTTTGGTTGTCATATGTTCTCACAAAGACAGTACAAATTACAAAATTTAACAAATGGGAGAATAATATCATTATTATCATCTACCAATATTCAGAATAGTTTTATATGCATGTCACAGGCAAATAGTTGATCAATATTATAACTATTAATCATATTTACTATTTTCATAATGCAGATACAAATTCAAACAATACTAGCTCTCAATACTCATTAATAATGACAATTTGTTTATGTTTATGATGATAGAAATATTTGATTTTTAAACTTGAAACTCATAAATCATGAGTTCATTGCTTACCAACAATATTAACAGTGGAAAAGACTTTTAAATTTCAAATACTTTGATATTATGTTATGATTAAAAGTTCTTAAACATCTGTTATTTTGTGCTATCTTAACATACTTTCTCCAGGATAACTTTGCCCATAACAGTACACTGATACCATAATAACTGTAAACAAAAATCTGGCAGGAGATATCCCTTGGATTTGGTTACATACTACATGGAGATGGTTGACTTTACATCAGTGAGGAAGTTATACTTAATGCTATAATGCAGCAGGATATTTTTAGGATATATTTCTTTACTTTAAAAAATGCTGTCGAGTTAATTTGATGAACAATAAATTACTATTCTACCAAATCATTTCTTATTATGCTTATCCTACATTAAAGTTGAACTTATCCTTAGGAAGATCCAAAGCAACTGACTCAGAGAACATCAATGATGAAAATATCTGAATGAACCCCCTGGTAAATATAAACACAGAGAGAGAAGGGGGGGGGGGGGGGGGGGGGGGTTGAACATATGTGCTCCTGAAATAATCAGACTGCTAGCATGTGCAGAGAGATAGCTGGTGCTTATATCTAATTAATTGAGCTGAAGGAATGTCTGGCACTTGGCCGCTGATGCACTGGGTCATTTAGCGGCAGGATAGCCATACATCACTGGAAAGGAGTCCAGCTCAATTGAACTCTCTAGGCAGAATTTAATATATTCCATATCATAGTGAAAATAGATACAGCACAGCTGGACTAGAAGTAGACCAGAAGAGAAGTAGCAAGATATCTTCCAAATGTCCATCAAGGCAAAGGCATAATTCATGAGGAGAGCTTTCAAAATAGATCAAATATAACACACAGGTTACCATGTTTATTACCATTACACTGATTTGACTGATTTATGCAGAACCATCTGAACTATTATATTCTTTGTCCTTCACAAAAGGCCATTTATATGATGCCTTGTGACAGTCCTTAGTTCGTACTTAAACAGTTAGTACTTAGTCCATGGTCCATTGGGTTAGAATGACTGAGTCATTCTTGTAGTCCCTATTCTTTCACCATTAATTTACACTTGAACAAACAAAAAATAGTCTTCTTGAAAAGAGATACATAAAATAACTCACTTTTATGTCAATGTTGTGAGAATATCTGCAAAATTGTGAACAATATAAACATTGGGAAACTTTTAGTAATTTTGTACTCCACATAATTCAGTATTTTGTTTCAGTACTCTTTTTTGACAGATGCTCAAGTACTATTTACAACTAACACATAGATTTGGATTTGTTTATGGGCATCCAGTTCAATCTTAGGTCCCTGGAGGAATTTTTGTAATAAAATTTGCCGGAATTGCTGGCCAGACTAAAGAGGGTGTTCCACTGGAGCTAACTCTAAACAACCCTTACTGACTCAAGGGTCGGTTAGCTGATTTAAAAAATCCAAAAAAATAGCCAGCCTCGGCAGGCAAGAACAACAGCCTGCAGGGTACATCTAAATGGCCAGCAACATTGAGATTTGGGAAAATCTTGGGAACAACTTCTGTTGTATTTACTTATTTATTTATTTGGGGTTTTATGTCACTTTCAACACTGTACTGCTTCTAGGCATAAGTTGGCCGCGGTCATAAATTGGCCGCCATCACCAAATCTTGAAATTGCTACAAATATAAAAGCTGATTGCAATGGTAAATGGTCCATTATTATTACATTTATGCTTTTTATTCGTTTTAAACACTGTACAAAGACTTATTTGTCTGTTTGGCCCAATTAAATGAGTGGCGGCCAACTTATGACCGCGGCCAACTTATGCCTAGAAGCAGTGCAGGTCATATCACAAGGGTAGTTGGAAGGGCAGAGGAAACCAGTACATACAGTTTGTCAGGGCTCTGTACTGTAAACTGCCGACCAACGGCAAGCAACTACCAGCTTTCCCACTTGAGGCCGTGCTGGGAACCGAACCCCGGCCTCAGAGGTGGGAGGCGAGAGTGTTACCACTCTGCCACCGTGGCCCCCAACTTCTGTTGTAACAAGTATAGAGAGCCCACAAGATGTTCTACAAAGATTCACAGGCCATGATTTCTTACAAGTAGTTTTCATATTTTGAAGCCAAAGAAACAATTATAAGGGAGATATATGGCCTTTTTGATATGATGACCCTCCTACCGTATTTGCCAATAAAGATATCATATGGCAGCCATTTTGTTTCCAAAACATGGACACAATTACTCTCAGGCAAGCTTTCCTCTCCATTTGCATTTTGTGCAAATCTGATAAACTTTTTAAGCTAGCAGCAATATTTTAGGTTACAGAAAAAATTTAAGATTTCAGAACAAACCTTTAAGACCCGAAAATTTTATAAATGTTGCCATATGGGGACGACTATAAAGGCTGGGGTTAAAAAAGCACAGGAAAAGTATGGGTCTGTTTCATCTCCCTGACAGGATGCAGAACATCCCAGCTTGTCTGAATCCAGATCCCAACCTGACTTGGGGTCGGGATGTTTTCTGAACAATCGAATGTAAAAGTATTTGGACAAGTCACAGAGGCTAAACCAACACAAGTCATATCTGGTCACAACAAGACACAGTGACAAACCAGCAAGAATGGAGCAGTGTCCCAAGCCAACCGCACCAGACTGATTCATTTTATGGAGTCGGGATCACTTGTCAGGATCTGAGCAACACTATATAAACCCATTGTTGCCGCTGTTACCCATCATTTGTCACACTGCAAAAGACTCAACACCAGAGACACTTTACACATAAGCTCAGGGCCCTGTTGTTTTTACTGAGTTAAATATTGTGATTATTATTCTGCTTTACAGACAAAAAATGACACATATAAACATTCACCACAGCCCCCACCACCACTCAGATCATGAACGAAGCCACAAAGCCCATGGTTCATGCCATGGATCAAAGAGAAGGAAAAAGATGCTATAACAGCCTCCTGGCCGACTTAACAAAGACTAATATCCCAGGTTACCAGAGTTTTGCCAGGATCCCCCCTGCACTTTTTGACCTCACTGAAGAATGCACACAGCACCCCATCAAAAAGGAAGTCACCAATTTTAGGAAGCCTTTAAGAAGTTGGCTTGAATCTGGCAATAACACTGAGACACCTGGCAACAAGAGAAACGTACAAGTCATAACAGTATCACTGGATAGTTTGCCAAACCATCATATGTAAATTTACCCCTATTGCCATAGGGCCATCCTTGCTGAATTCCAGGAAAAGTATTTGATCTGCCCTGGAAGACTGGAAACTGATGAAGTTCAGAATTGAGTTCAGAACCAGATGGAATGTCCCCCATGCTCTTGGGGCACTAGATAGGAAGCATATCGCAAGTCTCATAATAATGTCTAATAACTTCAAAACATGTTTTTTTTAAGTGTCCCACAGTAAACTTAAAAATTTGTATATTGTCAGATTTTGTTCATCTTTCAAAATCATTTCAAGTTAAAAGGTTCACAGAATTTAACTTTTTTTATTTTTTTCTTAATTTTAAAGTTTCTCTTAAAGTTTCTTAAAGGTCAAAAGTCAAAATCGAAAGGTCAAAATCATTTCAAAATTTTCAGAGTTTTTCAAGGTCCAAGTCTTCAAATTTGAGAAATTTCACAAATGTCAAAATCATTTCAAAATTTTCAAACTTTCTCTAAGGTCCAAGCCACATTTAAATTTGAGAAATTTCTCAAATGTCAAGATATTTTAAAAACTTTACAAGTTTCTTAAATGTCAAAATCTTTTTCAAACTTTCCAAGTTTTTTTGAAGGTTAAAATGTTTTCAACTTCCACCAAAGTTGTTTTATAAGAAAAAAAATTAACCCAAAATTTCACTCACTCACTTCAGTCTGTTTTGGGGGGGGGGTATATTAGGGTCATATCTTTGTGTGGGACAGTGAAATGTTTTGTGTTTGGATTATTTTAAACATTCAGCTGAATAATTGCTTTGGGAAGACTCTGATAAGGACCTTTGAATCAGCAGTGGTCCTGAAACGGACCTTTTACAGCAGTGGCCCTACAAAGGACCTACTGAGGTATGTACAGTAAGTCTACTGCTGCTGCTTGGACTCTGAGGGGGCTGGGCTAGCTGCTGAGGAGGCTCTTGCTGGTGGGCGGTCAGAGAAGAGGTAGTGTGCTGATGTTGATCATTTGGTGTAAATGGTTGAGTCGCGTCCATCTGCTGGTAGATCATGACTGACTTTATGTTTCCAAAAAGGCTAGAGAGGTCACAGGTGTTGTGTGAAGTTTCTTCTGCTGTGACAAGAGGCTACAGATGATGGGTTGAAGCTCGTAGTTGGGCTGATGGAGAAATATAGGTGTCTTGATGAAGTCCCAGGTTGTTGATCATTGACAACTATGTATAAGTTGTGCTGCCCCCTGGTAGTCCCCATGACACCACCTGGCTGAGTTGAACTGGTTGTATGACCTGGCTTGCTTGCATCTGGGTGTCTGGAATAGTCAAGATGTGTTACCTGGCAGCAGCTGCTGTGGCTGCTGCTGCTAAGTCTTTGGCACATGTGCAAGTGGCACTGGAGCTACTAGAAAGTGTAGGTTGCTGTGGCTGGCGGTTCCTTTCCTCTGCCCAGCTCTGTACCCACTTAAAAGTTTAACTGCCTCATTTCAAAAAGTCTGAAAGTATCTTTCCTCCAAGTTTTCAACTTCAGAATCCAATAGTTACAGAAGGCTTTCTGATGCTCTCCTGTCTGAGCCCCAGGAAAGATGCGAGTAGTCTCCATCTGGGCAAATTGATCCATGACCTGCTGGTCGACTGATGAAGACTGAGACACTACACTAGTACTAGCAGAGTAGCAGTGCTGGCAAAGGATGGCTTAGGTGTTGTTTCAGAGCAGATGCTGATCTCCTTACTGTCTGCATCCACCGATCCTCATGTGGGTTGAGGCCCTTCCTTCTTATATGGCTCTTCAAAAACTGAAACTTATCCTGAATCCAGTTCTGTCTCTCTGTCATTTCCTTAGAAGGATGGCCAGAATTGGACTGGGTTAATTTTCCATAGTGAGTCCTTTTGGATTCGTACCAAGTCTTGAAAACTTTTACTGAGAGTGGCTGCTTGCGAATCTTTCCTACAGGCACTACTTCTTGGTTTTGTCCTTGAAATTCTCATGGGCTTTGTCATGAAGCTCCTCATGAGCCTTGACAAAGTCTACTATAGCCTCCTTATCTAAGTCTCTTAAATAAATATTCTTCATCTGTCCTCCACCCTCTGTGTCCATTTCACTTTCACTCACGTCAGTTCTTTGTCTTTTCACTTACTGCTCTGTCTGTGAAATAATCCTCCTGTTGAGTATCCTTTGACCTCATGGCTTCCTCCCTCTCCTCCCTCTATTGTTTCTGTGCCTCCTTCCACCCCCTCTCTTCCATTTGCTCCCTGTTCCTCTTGATGTCAGCAGCTCTATCTCCAAGCTCAAACTCTGTAGGTGTGTTTGTGGAATCTTCCTCATATGGTTTCTGGACCTTTTAGGACCCATCTTATAAATCAAACTAGAAATAGCACGCCCTGTTAAGAGTAGCTGCAACATATGACAAGAAACAGGATAGCATAGAAGAACACACATTATCATGTGTAATGTCCACCCCATGAACGTTTTGCAGTACAGTAGTCTTACAAGACCCTGTTTCGTTTGTAAAATATATCAACGATGCTTAAATATTTATTAGTATACTCGAAATTATTTCAGCTTCATGCCTTTTTCCATTGGTTCAAAATTTGCTCAAAATCACTCTCTCTCTAACGGTTGTTGAGATAACCAACGGATTCCCAGATAAATATGTTTTGCGTTTCATGCAGAAATTCAAGATGGCCACCAAAAAATGGCGGGAAAGTGATTTTTTTGCAAAATGTCGCCAGTACACTCTGCAGATTATCTGCGGGTCCAAAATTTTGTCAGAATGGCTCTATCTCACACCATTTCCAAGACAAATGCGTTTTTGCGCTTTACGCAGAAATTCAAGATGGCTGCCAAAAGTGGCAGGAAAGTGACTTTTGCGAAAAATTGCCAGTAGACTCTGCAAATACCCTGTGGGTCCAAAATTTCTCTATCTCGCACTGTTTTCAAGATAAAGGTGCTTTTTGCACTTTATGCAGAAATTTAAGATGGCCGCAAAAAGTGGGTGGAAAGCAATTTTTGACAAAAGTCACCAGTAGAATCTTCATATACCCTGCGGGCCAAAAATTTCATTGAAATCGCTCTATCTTGCACCATTTCCAAGATAAGTGTTTTTACGCTTCACATAGAAATTCAAGATGGCCACCAAAAATGGCGGGAAAGTGATTTTTGTGAAAAGTCGCCAGTACACTGGACACCCTGGAGGGTGGAAAATTTCAACAAAATCCCTCTTATCTCACACGGTTAAGGAGATAGAAGCAAATTTTTGTTTTTGTATTTTTGGCAAAAATGCGAAAATTCAAAATGGCTGTCATTTTTAGGGAGAGGAAAATTTTTGGAAAATTACAAAGAGTAGATTGCTGAGATTGCTGAGAAATCGCTCTATCTCGCACGGTTTAGGAGATAGACATATCTGTTTTTTGCTATGTAGCTTATACTCAGGAGGTTAAAGCTATTACCATCAACAACAATACCAAGCAAGCAATTGACCCTATAAACCTTCACACCAAATTTCACAAAGATGAGTTAAATATGTTTCCTTTAAAAGAGTGAAAACAGAAATGCAATTCAGAGTAGGCTCAAAGTAGCTAAGCAGATATTACTCAGCTACAAAGCTATCAACGACCAAAAGCTATCCTGGCCGAACTATTGACCAATTATCCTTCATATTAATTTTTTGTGAAGATAGAAAACTATGTTTCATTAAAATGTCCAGAAAAAAAATCAACTCAAAATAGCATAATAGCTATATAGCACAGTAGCTATTACTCAGTTAGCTATAAAGGTATTATCACCAAAAGCAATCCCAAGCAAGCTACTGATCCAATAATCCTCCATCCCAAATTTTGTGAACATAGGTGAAATACCTTTCCTTTAAAATGCTTAAAATAACAAGCGGAGAGTGCCCGTGAACGGGCACTGTGTCAGCTGACTGAATGTTTTTGATTTGTGATGGTGATAATGAGAGGAAAGCATAATTATCAGGGAAAGGGCTGAACAGAAATACAGTAAATGGTAACTGAACAGCATGTTCGAAAGATATTCCGAAGCTGACAGAAGAAAAGGACAAAAAAGTTGTGACCTGCAAATGGTATTACGAAATAAAGTAACAAGGTAATTGTTTAAGTGTAAAAAGTAGGTTAAAAATATTTAAAGAAATACTATAAATGCAATATCCTCGTTCGACCATGAAGAAGGGGTCCAAAGGTCAAATCTGACCATACCAAAAGATTCCCAGCCAAAGAATTTAGGATGGTTTACCATCCCAAACCTCTCGGACCAATAATAAGTGAGTCATAGGCACTTTTTAAGTTTGGCTATCCTTGTTTGACCTTGAAGGAGGGGTCCAAGGTCAAATCCGACCACACAAAAAATTCCCAGCCCATGTTTTCCTGTAGCTTGTTTACCATCCCAAACTTGTAGGACCAATAATAAGCGAGTTCTAAGCAATTGTAAGTTTGGCTATCCTCAATTGACCTTGAAGGAGGGGTCCCAGGTCAAATCCGACCACACCAAAAAATTCCCAGCCCATGATTTTCTATAGGTTGGTTTTCCATTCGAAACCTCTAGGACCAATAATAAGCGAGTTATAAGCATTTTAAGTTTGGCTATCCTCATTTGACCTTGAAGGAGGGGTCCAAGGTGAAATCCGACCACACCAAAAAATTCCCAGCTCATGATTTTCTATAGGTTGGTTTTCATTCCAACCTCTAGGACCAATAATAAGCGAGTTATAAGCACTTTTATGTTTGGCTATCCTCATTTGACCTTGAAGGAGGGTTCCAAGGTTAAATCGGACCATATTAACAGATTCCCAGCCCATGATTTCCTACAGGTTGAAACAATGATTTACTCAACAGTGAGAACTTGAAAGAAGCTATTGCTCAGCTATGCCATGACATAGAGGTCTGCAATTTCAATATGTTATAGCTGACCAAAACGTCTGTGAATAACATATTTAACAAAATACTCTAAATGTAATAGTTTTCAAGTTACAACTGATTTACTCAAGAGAGAGAACCTCAAAGTAACTACTACTTAGCTATGCAATGAGCTACATGTCTGAATTTTTGCTCTGTTATAGCTGACCTAAAAGTAGGTGAACAACATATTTAAGCAAAATACTGTAAATGCAATAGTTTTCAAGTTACAACTGATTTACTCAATAGTGAGAACCTGAAAATAGCTATTGCTCCGCTATGCCATGAGCTATAGGTCTGTAATTTCACTATGTTATAGCTAACCCAAAAGTAGGTGAACAATATATTTTAACAAAATACTCCAAATGCAATATTTTTCAAGTTATAGCTGATTTACTCAACAGTCAGTGCCTGAGAATAGCTATTGCTCAGTTGTGCCATGAGCTACAGGTCTGTAATTTCACTATGTTATAACTGACCCAAAAGTAGCTGAATAACATATTTGCACAAATTTCTGTAAAGGCAATAGTTTTCCAATTACAACTGATTTACTCAACAGTGAGAACTTCAAAGTAGCTATTACTCAGCTATGCAATGAGCCACAGGTCTGGAACTTCACTATATTATAGCTGACCCCAAAATAGGTGAATAACATATTGCAACAAAATACTCTAAATGCAATAGTTTTCAAGTTATAAGTGATTTACTCAACAGTGATAACCTAAAAGTAGCTATTACTCAACTATGCCATGAGCTACAGGTCTGAAATTTTACTATGTTATAGCTGACCCAAAAGTAGCTGAATAACATATTTATACTAAATTCTCTAAATGCAATAGTTTTCAAATTACAAGTGATTTACTCAACATTGAGAACTTCAAAGTAGCTATTACTCAGCTATGCAATGAGTCACAGGTCTGGAACTTCACTATGTTATAGCTGACCCCAAAATAGGTGAATAACATATGCAACAAAATACTCTAACTGCAATAATTTCCAAGTTATAAGCGATTTACTCAACAGTGATAACCTAAAAGTAGCTATTACTCAGCTATGCCATGAGCTACAGGTCTGAAATTTTACTATGTTATAGCTGACCCAAAAGTAGCTGAATAACATATTTATACTAAATTCTCTAAATGCAATAGTTTTGCAATTACAACTGATTTACTCAATAGTGAGAACCTCAAAGTAGTTATTACTCACCTATGCAATGAGCTACAGGTCTGAAATTTTACTATGTTATAGCTGACCCAAAAGTAGGTGAACAACATATTTAACCAAAATACTGTAAATGCAATAGTTTTCAAGTTACAACTGATTTACTCAATAGTGATAACCTAAAAGTAGCTATTACTCAGCTATGCCATGAGCTACAGGTCTGAAATTTTACTATGTTATAGCTGGCCCAAAAGTAGCTGAATAACATATTTATACGAAATTCTCTAAATGCAATAGTTTTCCAATTACAACTGATTTACTCAATAGTGAGAACTTCAAAGTAGCTATTACTCAGCTATGCAATGAGCCACAGATCTGAAACTTCACTATGTTATAGCTGATCCCAAAATAGGTAAATAACATATTGAAACAAAATACTCTAAATGCAATAGTTTCCAAGTTATAAGCAATTTACTCAACAGTGATAACCTAAAAGTAGCTATTACTCAGCTATGCCATGAGCTACAGGTCTGAAATATTACTATGTTATAGCTGACCCAAAAGTAGCTGAATAACATATTTATACGAAATTCTCTAAATGCAATAGTTTTGAAGTTATAAGCGATTTACTCAACAGTGATAACCTAAAAGTAGCTATTACTCAGCTATGCCATGAGCTACAGGTCTAAAATTTTACTATGTTATAGCTGACCCAAAAGTAGCTGAATAACATATTTATACGAAATTCTCTAAATGCAATAGTTTTTAAGTTACAAGTGATTCTACTCATGATGGAAGTTACTGAAAAGCCCAAAAGTAGCTATTACTCACTTAGCTATTGAGACAGGCACCCAACTTACTCACCATATTGTAGCTATGAAAAAAGTAGCTGAATAACATATTTTAACAAAATGCTCTAAATGCAACACTTTGCAAGTTATAAATGATTTTATGCATGATTTCATGAATTTTAATGCATTAAAAATTATTAAAAAAATTTACTAAAAAAAAAGTAAGACAGATCCAGGTCTCATACTCACACAAGAGAATCTACCTCTGGCCTAGTACATATATGCAAGATATGAGAGAAATCCCTGCAATAGTCACTAAGAAAATTGTGATTAAGTGTTGAAATTTTCACACTTTTGGTGGGGGTACCCCCCTTGTAATGTCTCTAGCAAACAGACGAACAGACAGATTTGCATGCCTTGAACAATTTTTCATCCTCGATAGATAAGGTATCTTTTAAAAAAAATAGCATCAGAGATGTCCGTACCCCACAGCCTAGGGAAATATTTTCAACACCATGAGATACAGAAGTACTGTATCAGTACAAACTTCAGGATACTTTCAGAGCACTGTCAGTTATATAAAGGTCCAAACAATGTTTAAATGGAGAAATAATGTTTAAAAAAAAGATCATGCATATAAAGATGAAGTATTAAAACAAGATAATTCAATAACAAGATGACAACACTAATCAGCAAACTAAAATTCAACCCTCTTTATCTACATCTGCAAGGCCCGAATTATGGTTTAGATGGTTTGAATATTACCATGCATACAGAAGTGGTAATACATTTAATGAATGCTTATGTGTGGTGTTGGAGCAAAATCTGTGGCTCACTTGATGAAATTCTATCTCTTACAATGGGAAGTTATGAAAGTAAAATTCTTAATAAATTCTAATATGACTTTAACAGTGCTTAATCTGCATCAAAAGAGAGACCCAAAGGTGCAACAAGATTTTATAGGTCAAGGTCACTACGACAAGGTCAAATGTCAAATCAAGGTCACACCATGATAATACACACCTATAGCCCCTAACCAATGTCCCTAGCAAGTATCAACTTCCTCAACCTTACGGTTTCCAAGATATAGCCCGGACAAGATTTTATAGGTCATGGTCACTACGCCAAGGTCAAAGGTCAAATCAAGGTCAGATCATGACGTTGCACAACTACATCCCCTAACCAATGTCCCTACCAAGTATCAACTTCCTACACCTTACAGTTTCCGAGATATAGCCCAGACAAGATTTTTGAACTCAAGGTCACTACGGCAAGGTCAAAGGTCAAATCCTGGTCAGACCATGACGTTGCACACCTACACATCCTAACCAATGTCCCTACCAAGTACCAACTTCCTACACCTTATGGTTTCCGAGATATAGCCCGGACAACATTTTATAGGTCAAGGTCACTACGGCAAGGTCAAATTAAGGTCAGACCATGACACTGCACACCTACACCCCCTAACCAATATCCCTACCAAGTATCAACTTTCTACACCTTACGGTTTCTGAGATATAGCCCAGACAAGATTTTATAGGTTAAGGCCACTACGACAAGGTCAAAGGTCAAATCAAGGTCAGACCATGACACTGCACACCTACACCCCCTAACCAATATCCCTACCAAGTATCAACTTCCTACACCTTACGGTTTCTGAGATATAGCCCGGACAAGATTTTATAGGTCAAGGTCACTACGCCAAGGACAAAGGTCAAATCAAGGTCACACCATGACGTTGCACACCTACACCCCCTAACCAATGTCCCTGCCAAATATCAACTTCCTACACCTTACAGTTTCCGAGATATAGCCCGGACAAGATTTTATAGGTCAAGGTCACTACGGCAAGGTCAAAGGTCAAATCAAGGTCAGACCATGACGTTGCACACCTACACCCCCTAACCAATATCCCTATCAAGTATCAACTTCCTACACCTTACGGTTTCTGAGATATAGCCCGGACAAGATTTTATAGGTCGAGGTGACTACGCCAAGGTCAAAGGTCAAATCAAGGTCAGACCATGACGTTGCACAACTACACCCCCTAACCAATGTCCCTACCAAGTATCAACTTCCTACACCTTACGGTTTCCGAGATACAGCCCGGACAAGATTTTCAAACTCAAGGTCACTACGGCAAGGTCAAATCAAGGTCAGACCATGACGTTGCACACCTACACCCCCTAACCAATGTCCCTACCAAGTATCAACTTCCTACACCTTACGGTTTCTGAGATACAGCCCGGACAAACTATTTCCCGCCGCCCGCCCACCCGCCCGCCCGCGCATACGCCCACGCCGCAGAGTGACGACATAATGTCAGCTGACTGACAAGTCAGCTGACATAAAAAAGGTACTCAAAGTAGCTAAGTAGCTATTATCCAGTCAGTTATATAGCTATTATCACTAAAAGCAATCCCAAGCAAGCTATTGACCTAACTATTGCTCACACCAAATTTGGTAAAGATATGTCAAATATTTTTCCTTGAAATGCCCGGAAACAAAGAAGTAAACAAAAGTAGCTATCACTCAGTTAGCTATAGAGCCATCTTCACCAAAAGCAATCCCATGCATAAACACCCATACCAAATTTGGTAAAGACAGGATAAACACTTTTCCTTGAAATGACCTGAAACCAAGCATGATGATGGATGGTAGACGCTGGAAGCAGAAAAAAGCAAAAATAATATCTCCTGCCCCCAGTGGGGTGGACATAATTCAAGGTAGCATTTTCAAAAAACAAGAGCCTATCAGCTATCCAGCAAAAGTTGTATCTGTGCACCAAATCATAACTTTATTTCCAAAAACACAAAAGTCTATCTCAACACTACCAGATGTCATTTGTTGGTGTTGAAAATCCAAATGATACATTCCACGTGCGAACTAACCTTTTTTGCAACAGATCCCATAACTAATAAGCTCTGAATCGGTGAAATGAAACCGAACTCTCCCATACACTTTCCAGCTTGTCTGCTGCTGTAACCGCCTTGTCAGTTTCTTGTTACCTCTTGTACTGTTGTGTTCCCAGCTTATCCTGCTGTGATGAAACTGACTCTGCAGCCAAAGGCTTGGAGACTTCACGACTTGACAGGAAGCCACCGTGTCAGGTTTTGTTTGCTTATGACAGTCTGGTTTCCTTTCAAGTACGGTCGGTATTGTTTTACGGCTTGTCGTGGAGTGATGTCAGGTTACTTGAATTAGTTGAATACGACAGGCCAGCATGTACTTCCACAACAAGACAGTAACACTATAGGCCAGGTCTGGAAGTGACTACGGCAAGACGTAGAAAGACAGGATAACCTGGTGTCCTCTGTGGGCAGAGCCACAGTCGAGATGAAGAGTCGAGGAGGGTCAGAGAAATATCTAACATGTTTCATATTTAGCCGACCCACCAAGTCAAGCTGGGCAACCACAACCGACCCTAACCGACTATGTTAACAATGCAACCGATCCCAGAAAAAAACCTTAGCAAGTGACAAGTCGGCTCCAGTGGAACACCCCCATAACAGAGATTAGGTACAAAGATGGATTTGTATTTAAACATACCTTGGTTTGTGTATTAGTATGGTGTCAAATATTTTGTGTACTTGACACTATATATGGGTACATTTGATCAAATATTCCAAATACAGTGCTTCAACTTACCAATTAATATACAGTGCCAACAAAACATTAGTAATTGAACTTCTTTCTCCTACTTTCTTCACCAAGTTATTCAGAGAAAGTTATGTGTCAATGAAAAGGAGAAATATTGTTCTTGTTCAATAAGATTTAACATAGGAGGATTCTACTGTATAACCCTACTTTAACATAAGAGGATTTTACTGTATAACCCTAATTTAAACTTTTTTTTTTTGGTTTTGAACTTAAAACCCTTCCAACTGTATTACTCTACCCATAAATAAATCTACCTTTAATGTATCACTGGCTAAAGAAATATTTACTAATCCAATACACTTTTTTATTTTATCATTTATTATGATATATCCAGTGTTTCCAGTGTGTCTACATAAAGGTCCGTTATATAAATAATATAAATTTGTGTCTGCTATTAAAAGTCGTAAATATTTGAAAATACATAAAACTATTTCCTTGTCATCTCTAGGACAACTATAACCCCAACTTTACCTTAACACCATTATAAATATGCTTTAAGTTTAAGGTATAGGAGCTCCATTTAAATTTCAATGTACAAAAGCTGTTTACAGTAATTGTGTGATCTTCGTCGAATTGAACAGTATGTCACCCATGAACTGGCTGGGCTAATATGGCAAAGGCCTTGGTTAGTAGTCATCTGGACTACCGTAACTCACTGTTCAGAAATTTGTCAAGTTAAATCGACATAAGCTCCAATGTATTGAGAACACTCTTGCAGATATACAAAACATGTAGTCACAAAATGCAGAACTTAAGCTTGCTCATTTAACAACAAGAGGAGGCTCAAAACTTACCTGTTTACAAAATCCTATCTGCCATAGCCACCCTACCTCCCTGTGTCTGCTCTGGTATGATAATGGACCAACTCTTCCTCAACATGTTTTAGATAGTTGAACCTTACCCTTAGATAGACATTAAACACTATAAAAGTTCTGTATAGATTAGACTAGACTGGAATGTGGATAATGCAGTGGTTGTCTGAAAAACAGGGACAAGTCCAAGTATGTGTGCGCACCAAAGCAAGCTTAAATAATTTATTTATGTGCTGTTTTACGTCTCTTTCAACATTGTACTAGTCATATCACGACGGGCAGTATTGTGGGCAGAAGAAACCAGTATATACAGTTGGTTAAGGTAATGTACTGTAAACTGCCGACCATCGGTAAGCAACTACCAACTTTCCCACATAAGGTCCGGGGTTTGAACCGCTGACCTCAGAGATGGGAGACAAGTATGTTACCACTGCGCCACCGTGTCCCCAGCAAGTCTGAATGAAACCTACCCACTCATTTCAGAGCTATTTAACAAATTAAATTCAGGAGTCCATTAAAACAGCAAATATGCACACATGGGAAAGCTTTTAATATATAAACAAGTGGGATGCTAAATTAATTATAAATGTCACAAGTTTCAATAAACCAGCCTAAAAGAGACTGATCACTCACCGCTTTGGTCCCTTTTTCTTTCTTATTCTCTTTATCATCAGATAGTGGCTTCATGCCCTTGAACTTCACATTGTCTGAGTCCCGGATCTCCGTGTCAATGTTACTGGTGGGCCCAGCACCCTGTACTTTCTGCTTAGACTTTCCGAGCCCCATTATTGTATTTACTTCTGATATCAACTTTTCTTATGACTCAAATTTCTGGTCAGGCAATATAACTCTGAAAATAAATAGAATTAAAAACAGAATTTTGAAAAGACAGATTTAGCCTTGCTGCAAGACTTGAACTTCTTTATAATCAGGAAAAACTTTTAATTTCTATAATATATTCTTTCATATGCAAGACACTGATGAGCTTCTATCATGTATACCCGGTAATAAATATAAATTGTATGAGTATATTTGTGTTCATTTTCAAAAAGATATGGTACAAATTTGTACGAGTATATTTGTGTTCATTTTCAAAAAGATATGGTACAAATTTGAGTCTGAAACAAGGTTAACACAAACTTACAAACACCATTGTGAATAGCTCAGATCTAACAGTTAATAGACTCTGTATACAGGGACTAAAAAACTAGCAGGATGAAATGACACTGAAAATAATATCTCAAATCTGTTTTACCCCATTCACATTACAGGCAGTATCACCCCCGGTTACCCATGTTTAGTGCAATGTCCCTGTCCTTGGATCACCGTCTGACACCCGTATGCAACATTGCAAATCAGTGGCTAACCGTCCATTACCTTGCGTGTCCCATGATTGTTTTCAAAAGTTTCAAATTTCCATCTTTGATTTCTGTACCGTGAGTATGTGCATACGATTCCGAGCATGCGCATATCAATTTTTTACTACAGTAACCGAAGGTGTGGTCTACAGTGTACATAAGGTTGTGATTCGGTCGTCTTTTGGTGTAATATTGCAACATAAGGTGAGTTAAGGTATTGGTCGTTTCGCCATGTGTTCGTCCGACGGCTACCGAAGGTGAGTTGAGGTTAATGGAGGTTGCTTCTCTGTGATCAATGTTTGTAGTACTGTCATCCTACTGTTATTGATAGCTAAGAAATCGTGTCCAATCAGTGGCCATCCGCCTGTAGTGTGAACAACTCAGTCAAAATGGGGTGACCTGGGGGCAGTTCCACGGCCAAGAAAAACTTCTAACTGCAGGATGTACAGCCTATAGTGTTAATGGGGCATTAAATATGTACAGAGACAATTGCTAAAGAGTGTCTAAATCTTATCTAAAATATTCAAAAAATATACCAAAAAATTCATAAAACACATAAAGCAAGATCCAGGTCTTAACCTCCAGTACTACGAGTGTACTTTACAGTTTACATAAAAGATTTTAGCTAGACCAAGGATGCATCTGTGGCCAGATGCAAGATGTATCCACCGGAAAAGGCCAACTAACATAGTTTAGAAGATAAACAGCATTTTCAATAATAAGCAAGTTGAAAGCACTTTTAAGTTTGGCTACCCTCATTTGACCTTGAAGCAGGGGCCCAAGGTCAAATCTGACCACACCAAAAGATTCACAGCCTATGATTTCCTATAAGTTGTTTTCATATTGCAAACCTGTAGGACCAATAATAAACGAGTTATAAGCACTTTTAAGTTTGGATAGCCTCGTCTGACTTTGAAGGAGAGGCCCAAGGTCAAATCTGTCCACATCATCAGATTTCCAACCCACGATTTCCCATAAGTT
This sequence comes from Sabellastarte sp. h YS-2021, assembly GCA_964017235.1. NCBI lineage: Eukaryota > Metazoa > Annelida > Polychaeta > Sabellida > Sabellidae > Sabellastarte > Sabellastarte sp. h YS-2021. The sequence continues at coordinate 23,960,850 of OZ024928.1, forward strand.
GGTTTTACATTGCAAACCTCTAGGACCCATAATAAGCGAGTTATAAGCACTTTTAAGTTTGGCTATCCTCGTTTGACCTTGAACAAGAGGCCCAAGGTCAAATCTGACCACACTAAAAGATTCCCAGCCCATGATTTCCTATAGGTTGGTTTACCATCCCAAACCTCTAGGACCAATAATAAGTGAGTTATAAGCACTTTTAAGTTTGGCTATCCTCGTTTGACCTTGAAGGAGGGGCCCAAGGTCATATCCAACCACACCACAAGATTCCCAGCCCATGATTTCCTATATGTTGGTTTACCACCCCAAACTTGTAGGACCAATAATAAGCAAGTTATAAGCACTTTTAAGTTTGGCTATCCTTGTTTGACCTTGAATGAGGGGCCCCAAGGTCAAATCCAACCACACCACAAGATTCCCAGTGCATGATTTCCTATATGTTGGTTTACCATCCCAAACTTGTAGGACTAATAATAAGCGAGTTATAAGCACTTTTAAGTTTGGCTATCCTTGTTTGACCTTGAAGGAGGGCCCAGGGTCAAATTCGACCACACCACGAGATTCCCAGCCCATGATTTCCTATAGGTTGGTTTACCATCCCAAATCTCTAGGACAAATAATAAGCGAGTTATAAGCACTTTTAAGTTTGGCTATCCTCGTTTGACCTTGATGGAGGGGTCAAAGGTCAAATCTGACCACATCAGAAGACTCACAGCCCATGATTTCCTATAGGTTGGTTTACCATCCCAAACCTCTAGGACCAATAATAAGCGAGTTATAAGCACTTTTAAGTTTGGCTATCCTCGTTTGACCTTAAAGGGGCGGCCCAAGGTCAAATCCGGACACACCAGAAGATTCCCAGCCCATGATTTCCTATAGGTTGGTTTACCATCCCATATCTCTAGGACCAATAATAAGCGAGTTATAAGCACTTTTAAGTTTGGCTATCCTCGTTTGACCTTAAAGGGGCGGCCCAAGGTCAAATCTGACCACGCCAGAAGATTCCCAGCCCATGATTTCCTATAGGTTGGTTTACCATCCCAAACCTCTAGGACCAATAATAAGTGAGTTATAAGCATTTTAAGTTTGGCTATCCTCGTTTGACCTTGAAGGAGGGGCCCAAGGTCAAATCCGACCACACCACAAGATTCCCAGCCCATGATTTCCTAAAGGTTGGTTTACCATCCCAAAACTCTAGGACCAATAATAAGCGAGTTATAAGCACTTTTAAGTTTGGCTATCCTCGTTTGACCTTGAAGGAGGGGCCCAAGGTCAAATCCGACCACACCACAAAATTCCCAGCCCATGATTTTCTATATGTTGGTTTACCATCCCAAACCTCTAGGACCAATAATAAGCGAGTTATAAACACTTTTAAGTTTGCCTATCCTCGTTTGACCTTGAAGGGGCAGCCCAAGGTCAAATCCGACCACACCAGAAGATTCGCAGCCCACGATTTCCTGTAGGTTGGTTTGACATTCCAAACCTCTAGGACCAATGATAAGGGAGATATAAGCACTTTTCATGACTGAAAAGAAACGCCCGTGGCGGCCACCTTGTTTTTCAAAATGAGGCCAAAATTATTTTCAGTTAAGATTTTGTAATGATGAACATATCCTGCGAATTTGAGATCTCTACCTATAATTCCCTTTGTTTTAGAGGGCCAACAAAACTCCTTGCTGAAAGTAGAAAAACTCCCGTGGCGGCCATCTTGTTTTTCAAAATGAGGCCAAAAATATTCCCAGGCAAGATTTTATGGTTATGAATATAACCTGAAAATTTGAGAAGTCTACCTATAATACCCTGGCCTCTAGAGGGGTAACGAGAAAATCTCTACACACTGCGGCGGCATACTCATGCGCAATCCATAGTATCCATCAGATGCTATCTGGTGGATACAAAAATATTCTTCTACCAAGTTTGGAGGAAATGACCAACAAGTGTTTAAATTTTCACAAAAAAAGTGAGGAGCACCTCACTTTGAATTTCTGCAGCAACAGACAGAGGTCAGTCAGGTCACAGATGTCGGGATGTCACAAACACTTTCTCATGCAGGATTAATATGATGAAAACATAGTATCACTCAGTGGCCATATCCACAAAAGGTCTTTGTCAAGTCACATGCTTAACTTTTGTATACAAATATTGCTAACTTAAGCCTAAGAGATTTGACTTACACCTTTCGTGAATACCGCCCCTGGGTGTTTTAGTTTCAAAAGACAAATCAATGATGCAGACATGTACACCAGCACCATAAGAGCAAGACAATATATCAGCAACTTCCTTGATTAACAGAAAAATTAATAATTTCTTTCTTCATAATATTACCATAAATTTTCTTTTAATTTTCCAAGATATTTAATATGGTACATTACAAAAGTCCAACTTAAACAGATTTGCATAAATAACAAATTAATAATACAATTACTTCACACAGCACAATAAATTGTCACTACAGCTAAAAATATCCACAAGTATTAATGTGTCAGTAGCTCAGAATTTAAGTACTCTCTTATGTACTATTACATACTGATGAAGAAAGGTCACAAAAAATTCAAAGCCAACATAAATTCTAAGGCAAGGGAAAATCCCCCAAGCATGTGACTTTGTTGAATGTTTGTGGCTTTTCAGAACTCTATTATTGATATACAGGAATTAGACGTGTACATTGTATATTTACAGACATGTCACTAAATTGTTTTTCAACATGCAATTTACTTCCTAAATTTCAGACTTTTGTGTATGATTTCATTCCACCTTGAATAAAAATATCATTTTAAGTTAAAATATTCTATATGTTCCTTAACCTGTAAATATCATATATACCCGGTACACAAGGTTAAAAAAAAATCAGTTTTAGGAAGTATCTTAAAAACTCTCAACAGAATAAGGACATTACCAAAGTATAAAAGATATATCTTGATACTTGAACCCTTCAATTTAATTTCAAATCTCCGTTTTTAATGTCAGTTTTGCAGCAAGGGGAAAGTTCTGTGTTTTTTTGTGTATAAAGGGAATGGTAAAAGTTGAATCAACTTCATTGTAACTCTCATAAATTTAAAGGGAAGAACAAACTTATGTCTATTATGTCTCTGTTTAATCAATAGTTGTGTAATTTATCAATACATTCCCACCTCCTTACTTCTTTCTATTGCCTTGGAATCATATGAAGCTGATTTCATAATTTCATTCACACACACATCGTCTTTCAAAGTGGGTGAAACCCTAAGACATGTTAATAAGGTAATAATGCTTTTTTAACCCAAACCAATTAATCCAGAATTGACAAATCAGGAGTACTTCTTTCAAATAAATATCAGCAAGTTGTGAAAAAGGTAATGCATCTTAATTCAATGTCAAAGTCTTTTTCCAATCTTGATTGTCACACTTTATGCGACAACTTATACTGACATATGTTTTCATCCAGTCAAGTAAAACACTTCCGAACCTGTCACACAATCAATTATTGATCTTCATCACATCTTAAATGGCCCTCATATGACTCAATCTGCACTAGTTCTTTTCTATAACTTGTCATAACGACCTATTTTTTTTCCCTCCAAATGTCACAAGGTACTCATAACAAATGACAGAATAGGCAAAAGAACAAGTATCATGACAGGACGAATGATGTAATAATTCTTGACAAAAATATAAAGACAGGTTTAATGGTACTTCTTACTAAATTCAATTTCCTCTGGCTATTGGCTAAGTTAAGTTATATTTTGCAAATGTACCCTTATCTATTTTTATCTCCCGCCAGCGGCCAAAGGCCTTGGTCTGGAGATTCTAAAACCCCTTCCATACGCGAGTCTGTCTGTCCATCCCTTCGTTCATCATATTATTAGCTAAACCTTAATATCTCTTTCATCTTAAAGATATCATCACCAAAATTACAGGGAATGTTTATGGCTACGAAAATATGTCTGTGCAAAATTTTGGCCTCATTTTGAAAAACAAAATGGCCGCCAAAGAAGATTGTTTGAAAATCATTAAGATTCTCTAAATCTTGAAATATTGCAGCTAGCATCATCAAATATTCACACAAGATACATGGCTAGGAAAGCTGGAATGATAGTAATTCGATCTAGTTTCGAAAACAAAATGGCCATCGCATCAGATGTTTCATATCGCATTGCTTATCTTATTAAAAAGGCCTTATATTTCCCTTTTCATTGCTCCATAGGGTTCTGAATTTGAAACCAATTTATGGGAAGTCATGGCCTGAGCCTTTTTTCCAATTTATGACTCTGACCTTTGACCCCTTCTTCAATGTCAAGTGGGGTCATCTTACCACAAAGGCCCTTAATTCTCCATTATTATTGATCCTAAGGCGGGAGGTAACCAATGCGGCTGTAGTCTTGTTTTAACTAGACCAACTGAAAATGTCTTCAAGGATGTGAAGACTGAACTAGACAAAAGGCTTTTGATTTTCTAAAGGTCGGTTTCACATCCAAAAACTCTGGAACCAATAATAACTTAATAAGTGAGTTATAAGCACTTTCAAGTTTGGCTACTCTTGCCTGACCTTGAAAGAATGGTCCAAGGTCAAATCTGACCACATCAGAAGATTTCCAACCCATGATTACCTACAGGTTGGCTTGACATTGTGCCATAAAAACTAGAAGACTGTTTTTGCTAACAAAAACTAAGCGTCCCAAAAAGGTTCACCGCAATATAATATACAATAGAAAAAGGTTTTTGAAAATAAAAACATGCAGTGCTGAGAGAAGAAGTGAAAGTTAAGCAGACAGTGTGGAAGTTTATGCATTAACATGAAAGAAAAATTTAACCTTTATTTTGTTTTCTATGGTTATAAATTATGAAAAGTTAATTGAATAAATGCTCTGGCTCAGAAAGCATAAAGCATCAATACTTATAATAGGTTGAAAATTATACCATAAAACTACTTAATTAAAGAGTAACAGTGCTTTATCAATGCCATATACCTATTTACATTTTAGAAAAAGGCATAGTAAAATTTGAGCCTTTGGAAAGGCAAGAAGTTTATGACACAATGCTGTGACCACATCTATCCCAATGAGTAAATAAAAGGTCAATGTTCCCACAAGCCTATTTATATCCTATGAATAATGCTCATTTCTATTAAGATATAATTGAAAATCGGCTATTTTATGACCCCAGTTTGACCCATAAGGGAGGGTCAGGGGGTAAATCTGACTGGCTATCTAGACTCTTCACATAACGTTTCCCAATACCTCTTAATACATTCTAAAGCTGTAGAAGCGAGACTAAAGTAGATGTAAGGTAAAAACACTAATTCGGCTATTTTATGACTGCAATTCGACCCATAGGAGGGGGGGGGGGGGGGGGGGGGGAATCTGACCGGCTATCTAGACTCATCACATAAGGTTTCCCAATACCTCTTAATACATTGTAAATCTCTGAAAGCAAGAATAAAATAGATATAAGGCAAAAACACAAAATTAGCTATTTTATGACCCCAGTTTGATCCATAAGGGGGGGTCGGGGGTAAATGTGACCAGCTATCTAGACTCTTCACATAAGGTTTCCCAATACCTCTTAATACATTCTAAAGCTCTAAAAGCAAGAATAAAGGAGATAAAAGGCAAAAACACCAAATCGGCTATGTCCCCAGTTTGACTCATAAGGGGTGATCTGGGGGTAAATCTAACCAGCTATCTAGACTCATCACATAAGGTTTCCAATACCTCTTAATACATTCTAAAACTCTAAAAGCAAGAATAAAGGAGCTAAGAGGTAAAAACACCAAATCGGCTATTTTATGACCCCAAGTTTGACCCATGGGGGGGGGGGGGGTCGGAAGGGGGGGTCGGGGGGGGGGGGGGGGGGGGGCGTGGGGGTCAGGGGGTAAATCTGACCAGCTATCTAGACTCTTCATATATGGTTTCCCAATACCCCTTAATACATTCTAAAGCTGTAAAAGCAAGAATAAAGGAGATATAAGGCAAAAACACAAAATCGGCTATTTTATGACCCCAGTTTGACCCATGGGGGGGGGGGGGTCGGGGGTAAATCTGACCAGCTATCTAGACTCTTCACATATGGTTTCCCAATACCTCTTAATACATTCTAAAGCTGTAAAAGCAAGAATAAAGGAGATAAAAGGCCAAAACACAAAATCGGCTATTTTATCACCCCAGTTTGACCCATAAGGGTGGATCCGGAGGTAAATCTGACCAGCTATCTAGACTCATCGCATATGGTTTCCCAATACCTCTTAATACATTCTAAAGTTGTAAAAGCAAGAATAAAAGTGATAAAAGGCAAAAACACAAAATAGGCGATTTTATGACCCCAGTTTGACCCATAAGGGGGGGTCCAGGGGTAAATCTGACCAGCTATCTAGACTCTTCACATAAGGTTTCCCAATACCTCTTAATACATTCTAAAGCTGTAAAAGCAAGAATAAAGGAGATAAAAGGCAAAAACACCAAATCTGCTATTTTATGACCCCAGTTTGACCCATAAGGGGGGGTCCGGGGGTAAATCTGACCGGCTATCTAGACTCTTCATATATGGTTTCCCAATACCCCTTAATACATTCTAAAGCTGTAAAAGCAAGAATAAAGGAGATATAAGGCAAAAACACAAAATCGGCTATTTTATGACCCCAGTTTGACCCATGGGGGGGGGGGGGGTCGGGGGTAAATCTGACCAGCTATCTAGACTCTTCACATATGGTTTCCCAATACCCCTTAATACATTCTAAAGCTGTAAAAGCAAGAATAAAGGAGATATAAGGCAAAAACACAAAATCGGCTATTTTATGACCCCAGTTTGACCCATGGGGGGGGGGGGGGTCGGGGGTAAATCTGACCAGCTATCTAGACTCTTCACATATGGTTTCCCAATACCTCTTAATACATTCTAAAGCTGTAAAAGCAAGAATAAAGGAGATAAAAGGCCAAAACACAAAATCGGCTATTTTATCACCCCAGTTTGACCCATAAGGGTGGATCCGGAGGTAAATCTGACCAGCTATCTAGACTCATCGCATATGGTTTCCCAATACCTCTTAATACATTCTAAAGTTGTAAAAGCAAGAATAAAAGTGATAAAAGGCAAAAACACAAAATAGGCGATTTTATGACCCCAGTTTGACCCATAAGGGGGGGTCCAGGGGTAAATCTGACCAGCTATCTAGACTCTTCACATAAGGTTTCCCAATACCTCTTAATACATTCTAAAGCTGTAAAAGCAAGAATAAAGGAGATAAAAGGCAAAAACACCAAATCTGCTATTTTATGACCCCAGTTTGACCCATAAGGGGGGGTCCGGGGGTAAATCTGACCGGCTATCTAGACTCTTCATATATGGTTTCCCAATACATCTTAATACATTGTAAAATTCTAAAAGCAAGAATAAAGGAGATATAAGGCAAAAACACAAAATCGGCTATTTTATGACCCCAGTTTGACCCTTACAGGGGGGGTCGGAGGGGAAATTTGACTTGCTTTCTAGACTCTCCACATATGGTTTCCTACTACCTCCCAATACATTTTATGGCTCTAAATGCAATACTTAAGAAGATAATAGGTGGGTTCACATGAATTTTAAGTTTCTGATTGGTACCTGTGAGAAAATTGCCCATAAATCGGTCAATTTTCATCGGATTGCTCCCAAAATCTAATCAGCTCACGTTTTTGATAGTATGAACACATGTATGAAGTTACAGGCCTCTGCGGTGAGCAGATTTTCCTGAACTGCGATGACGGGCGGGTGTACCCGAAAAAAACTATTTTTTGATCATGTGACCTTGATAAAGATGAAAAGTCAAATTTAAGCATGTGGAAAAATTTTCCCACACCTAAGGTATATAACTGCCAAATATGGTTAAAAAGCTTCCAATAATAAGGGAGATATTTAAGGGAGACCATAATGCAGCGGCGGCGAGGAAACTGACGCAAAACCAAATAAGCGTCCTTTTCAGGGACGCTTAATTAATTGCAGACCATGGTTATGAGCCATAACTTGCAAATGGAAATGGCTTTTGCGAGATATTATTAAGTACGTAAACATGATTTTTGCCCAATATAAAGTAAAAATGTGACACATTTTACAAAATATGTCTATTTTTTTGTCATTTTGTTGAAGTATCAGCCATTAGAAAGTCTAAAATTATCACGTTTTCAATAACCAGATCCCGAATGTTCTCTGCAGATTTGTTTTTTTTCCCCACAAAAATGAAACAAAATACTGTATCCCGGAAAACCATTAACAACACTACTCTAAGAGAAATAACAAGAGAGTTATAAGCACTTTAAGTTTGGCTATCCTCGTTTGACCGTAAGGGAGGGGCCCAAGGTCAAATCTGGCAACATCAGAAGACTCCCAGTCCATGATTTCCAATAGGTTGGTTTCACATCCCAAACCTCTAGCACCAATAATAAGCAAGTTAAAGGCTTAACTTCAGCACATTTTTTACAAACCAATAATCAATCGCCTGTCAATCAGTCAATTGTGGCCCGACTGATTTCAAAATTGACTGGTGCCTAGATTTTGATGCAAGGAATAAGCTTACCAAAATTGGCTCACCCACAGCTTTCTGAGAAAATCTGGTGAACGGAAGTACAAGAAAATAGCATTAGAGATGCCCTCACCCCACAGGCTGGAGAAATAGTTTTCAACACCATGAGATATAGAAGTACTGATACAGTACAAAGATTGGGATACTTTCAGAGCAGTGTCAGTTAATATAAAGCTCCAAGTAATGTTTAAGTAGAGAAAATTACATGTAAGCAGGACAGAGAATGTTTGTAAAGATAAAGTATTAAAACAAGACAATTCAATAGCAAGATAACAGCACTAATCAGTAAACTAAAATTATAAAGCTGAAAAATTTATTGATTGGAGAATAGCTGTCAATGGAAAAAGCACAATTATGTAAAAGTAAATATAATATTGTAATTATGCAATTATGTAAAAGTACATATAATAATCAGTTGCAGCATTCCATATATCTTTGTCATAAGAGAAAGATGTCTAAAATATGGCAAGTGAACACACTTTGGCAGAGCCAAAGTTAAAGGTCACACCATGATGCACCCCTGACCAATGTCCCTGCCAAGTATCAACTTCCTACACCTTGCTGTTTCTGAGATATAGCCCGGACAAGATTTTATAGGTCAAGGTCACTACAGCAAGGTCAAAGGTCAAATCAAGGTCACACTATGACGTTGCACACCTACACCCCCTAAACAATGTCCTTACTAGGTATCAATTTGCTACACCTTACCATTTCCGAGACATAGCCCATACAAGATTTTATAGGTCAAGGTCATTACGGCAAGGTCAAAGGTCAAATCAAGGTCACACCATGACATTGCACACCTACACGACCCAGCAATGTCCCTACCAAGTATCAACTTCCTACACCTTACGGTTCCGAGATATAGCCCGGACAATCTCAAAGTCACTACATCAAGGCCCCCCCGCCCTAACGCCCATGGGGACACCATCAGTGAAAGCATTACCCTGACAGCCCTAAAGGGCTGTGGGATAAAAATGATTGAAAAGGTCAAGATTTTAAGGGCAAGGCCACTACAACAAGATAAAATATGAAATCAAGGTCACACGATGACAATGCACACCTACACCCCCAACCAATGTTCCCACCAGGTTTGAAGTTCCTATATATTATTATCTCCCGCCTACGGCCGAAGGCCATGGTCGGGAGATTATAAAACGCCTTCCGTATGTGCATCCGTATGTGCATCCGTATGTGCTTGCGTCCGTTCGTCACGCTTTTGTATAAACCTTAAGATCTCATTCATTTATAAAGATATCTTCACCAAATTTGCAGGGAATGTTTATGCCTATGAAAACCTGTCTCTGCAAAATTTTAGCCTCATTTTAAAAAACAAAATGGCCACCATAGATAATTGTTAGAAAATCATAAAGGTGCTCTAAGTCTTGAAATATTCCAGCTAACTTCGCCAAATTTGAATAAAAGCTATATGGCTAGAAAAAGCTAGCCTGATAGTAATTTTGGCCTAGTTCAAAAAACAAAATGGCCGCCATATCACATGATTAATGTCAAATGGTGTTATCCTATTAAAAAGGCCTTATATCTCTCCTAATATTGCTCCTAGAGGTTCGGAATGTAAAAACAACTTGTAGCAAGTCATGGCCTGGGAATCTTTCCCAGGTGTTGAATTTGACCTTTGACCCCTGCTTCAAGGTTAAATGGGGTCATCACACTAAAATGTCCTTATTTCTCCCTTATTATTGGTGCTATGGCTTCAGATTTCAGAATATAAAGACAGACCATCAAAAGTCCTGGCCTTCAAATGTTTTGCCTGAGAAAAATTTGGCCTTATTTTGAAAAACAAAATGGTCGCCATAGCCAATTATTTAAAAATCATTAAGATGCTCTAAAACTTGAAATATTGCAGCTAGGTTCATCAAATTTGTGCAAAAGATATATGGCTTGGAAAGTTAGCCTGATAGTAATTTGACCTAGTTTTGAAAACAAAATGGTCGTCATGCCACATGTTAAATGGGATAATCCTATTAAAAAGACCCTATATCTCCCTTATCATTGCTACTATAGGGGTTCCAAATGTGAAAACAACTTAAAGGAAGTCAAGGCCTGAGACTCTTTTCCAATTGCTGACTTTTAGCTTTGACCCCTTCTTCTAACTCCTTTAGTTCTCCATTATTACTGATTCTAAGGTGGGAGATAACCGCTGCAGCAGTGGCCTTGTTGTTTCTGACATACAGCCCGGACCAGACAAATCTTATATAAACTAAAATAATTTTGGAAAAGATAAACATATTCATGGAATATTTACAGTTATGATTTAAGGCATTTTCAAAACATTGTTAGTCAACAGTCATCTAATCTCTTAGATTTCAAAAATCTGTTTTGCCACATTACTGGCATACCTTATAACATTATGCCAGGGTTTTATTTGGTCAAATAAGCTTAAATTCCCCTCCTTTCTGTTTGTTTTATTCATCACAATAGTGCCAACTTTATTTGCTAAAATAAGGGTCATCAAGATAGGACAACAAAAATCAACTGGCAATTCCTCAAATAACTTATCACTATTTACATGAGAATATCTTATCAAAATATTTCAGTGATTTATTGTTTAATTATGCCAACAAAACTTTGGTTAAAGTGGGCTGGACTTATGACAAGTAATACTTCAAAATTCTAATAAATGTTATCAAATATGAACTATACTTAGCAAAAAAGAAATGCAATATATATTCTAATTATTCTTCATAAAACTTGTGTTACTTGTTTGGTTAAGTTTATCAGAAGATATATAAGGTGTTCTGCGGTTCACGGTAGAATGAAACGGTAGAAGCCACTCTTTAATCACCATGAGTTGAAATCAGCTGGGACGGGATCATATATTGACACTTAAATTTTTTACAATTATAGCTTCCTGTATAAAAATGTTAATGTTAAAATTGTTAATAATTGATCAATATGTATGTATAAATTGTCATTATCATTCAAAAGAATGACTGACTTGTCACACACACATTATTACAATGTAATTAAAATACAGAACACAAAAAAAAATTTTTTTCACAAGTCTGAAGACAATCTAAAAAATAAATATTATTAATAAAATCACAAGAGAATTTAACTCACATTTAGATGGAAAGCAATCAAATGTCCTGGTTTGAATAACAAACTACGCTTTGATAAGTAAGAAATAAACACTTAATGAATATGCGTATATATTCAGAGAAAGTTTATTTGCAAAAAACACTTCCTGAAATATATATAAGCGAACAACAGTGACTTGTTTCACTTGACTTCCTGGTACTTGGAGTATCAGTTCTCTGTAAAAAGCTGAGAATGTACAAAGTAATACAGACAAAAGCCACAATTACAGTACAACTATTTGGCAGTATTTACACTGTATATACAAACACCAAAGACCAGGATCCACAGTCTCAGATAATACAAAAGCATGCTGCATGCTTTCTCTAACTGTTGATGTTTTTTTCTTGTTAGCTTCTGCAGTATTTCTTAGTCACTTTGTCTGCCTTTCTTTGGCTATAGTTCAGATTATAAAAGCTTTGTCGCAGTTGAAACTTTAAAAGCTTACCGTAAGTTCCATAGCCACAAAAACAATCGGAATGATACAATATTATTACTGAAATTTAATTTAGTTCATGACATTTGCAACTTAGAGTGTGCTTTTGAGTTTTGAGCGGAGCTTAATTGCTATAAAAGTTGATTAGAATTGAAATTATATGCTCTGATAAAAGCTCTCTTTAGACTGAAGAAAACAGTGAGTAATAAGAAAATTTTCAGTCAGCTAAACTTTAGGCATATAGTATGACTAGTACTGACTACTGAACACTAAAAAAAAGGAAAATTTCAGTTAGTTGAACTTTAGGGATATAGTGTGACTAGTACAGACTACTGAACCCTGAAAAAAAGGAAAATTTAAGTCAGCTGAACTTTAGGGATATAGTGTGACTAGTACTGACTACTGAACCCTGAAAAAAAGGAAAATTTAAGTCAGCTGAACTTTAGGGATATAGTGTGACTAGTACTGACTACTGAACCCTGAAAAAAAGGAAAATTTAAGTCAGCTGAACTTTAGGGATATAGTGTGACTAGTACTGACTACTGAATACTGATCCAATAAAAGTTTGAGAATTCTTCAAAATAACAACTGGCTTACCTCAGCTTTTATAGTTTTTTTATGTGTGCATACTAGTAAAATTTCGTGAATGATATATAAATACAAAAACATATATCAGGAATGAAGATAACAACGAGTGAGTAGCACATGTATTGTTCATCTTTATGACTGATTTTTTCATGTATGTCTAATGGGGGATGTTTTAACTTTATGATGCATTTTTTTGTTTGTAAGAATAATCTAGGTAAATTAAACATACAAACAATAGTTAACACTAACAAATACAAAAACGTAAATTTTTAAGTGGTGATATCTTTGCCATTTCTTCCTGAATATTAATGGGGTGGGAGGAGGGTGCTATTGTGTTAAAAAAACATATACCCCATTGTGTATACCCCCTATATAGGCCATACATGGCTCATGGTGGAAAGTAAAGACGTAAAGTAAAAGTAAAGACGAGGCATGTCATAGCAGTTACAAGTAAAGACGAGGCATGTCATAGCAGTTACAACTGGCAACTGTATTACTGGGTTGTGGGAGATCCCTGTTGGTACATTATGCATGTAGGCCTTAATAAAGGGTGCTTACAACATACTGTGCAGGCCATATCATAAAAAGTAGTAACAGTAGAGGAAACAAGTTTAACAGGCAGCCCCACTTTTTCATTTTCTGAAAAAATATTGCATTTCACAGAAAAAAAACCCAACAGACATTCACGGCCCAGTCTGACAATGAAAATTCTAGTATTGTTTGGGAAATATATTTGGTCACCATTTGATCACAGAACAATAAAGCAATTTTAACATGGTGTAGCAATTTTCTGTTTATCTTTTTCATTTATCAAAAAGATGAACTAGTAAATTATTCATCAAATTAAAACATTGTTTACAGAACCAGAAATCAAGACACTTACTGACACTGTCATTTATGTTAAAATCAGAAGTAATACACACTTCAATGTATCAGAGCCACTACTTTAGAGTAAGGCTACATTTTTGTCCAATGAGAATGCATGAACAGTTAAATAATAGCTTAGCAGAGGCTCATATTTTAAATAACACAATACTTGTAGGGTACAAGTTTCAAGTTTATGTTTTTAGCAGTGACAGTCTTACAAAGTACATGCTGTTCATGTAGAGTGTCATTTTAAAAAGAAAGAGACACTTAAATTTAATACTCAAGCTCCAACTGATTTTCAAAGCACTTTGGGAACAAAATAATGGCCTAATATTTTATTATTCTATGGTTCTTTGGGTTCAGTACTATATTTTTTTTTAATGCTATTCTGATTTAACAAATTATGCAATGAAAAAATATCTTAAAATAAAAATTACTATCTTCATAACTAAATTGCTATATTAAAGACAAAATTAATAAATAAATATTTGTTTATCAATTTGTTTTAATTTCTCATGTAAACTTTTGCACTCCCAGGACTATACACTAGTGTGTACATTGTTTATCAATATTGTACACTAACCATAAGTCTGAGGAAGTTAAAATTAATTTTTTTATATTTTTGTAGATTTTAAAGCATTTTTTATTAATACTACCATATTTTGTTTTCATGCAGTTGACTTCCTGTTTGCGGGCCGATTTGATTGGGGATATGATAGAATATGACTTTTTTGGTGTGCCAGAATTGGAATGATTAGAAGAAAATAACGCCACATCGCTCAATATTGAAACATTTTTACACTCAATGTCGCTACGTGCGCAGCCAAACAATGTACCCACTGCTAAACATTCAGTACACTTTCTGTTGTACAGCTGCTGAAAGACTAGGTAGTAATACACACAGAAAATAACAAGCAAGACTTCCAGCTGGGGAAGGAATCACAGCACCTGTTCAGTGAAAAGCACTGGCCTGGATTATACACTGAACACATGAACAGAGTAAATAACTCCTTTTGTTAGATAAAGCAGAAAGGATACAGCCAAAACTCAACACAAAACTTGTATAAGCAATTAAAAACTGTTGGTTGTGATTTATGAAGGACTGATTAACCAAATTAATACAGTTGTGTCAGAGTGATGGTCACTTAAAGTAAATATTTATTTTATTCATCTGACATGGTGAAACATAACATAATTGTACTGATAATCAGCATGGCAAATTTAGGTTATATTTTGAACAGTGCGCGGGGAAAAAATGCCTCCTGGAAATAATGCATCCCATATTTTGTTACCTGGAAAAAATGCCTCCTAAGGGAAAAAAAAATCAGCCACATTTGAATACAAATTTTATTTTCACCACAACTAATGGTCCACTTAAGAAGCATACAACACAGTGTACTAATGTAAATAAAATTTAAAAAAAAACATCCTTTGGAAATAGATGTGTACTAATCATGTCAAACTTAAAGCTGCACATTCATATTTTAAAAATAGTTTTCAACACCATGGGATATAGAAGTAGTGAAAAAGTACAAAAATCGGGATACTTTCAGAGCAGTGTCAGTTCCAAAGGTCTAAATAATGTTTAATTAGAGAAAATAATGTCTAAGAGAAAGAAATGTATGTAAAGATGAAGTATTAAAACAAGACAATTCAATAGCAAGACGACAGCATAAATCAGTAAACTAAAAATTATGATGCTGCAAAATTTATTAATTGGAGAATAGATGTCAAAGGAAATAGCGCAATTATGTAAAAGTACATATAATAATCAGCTGCAGCAATCCATATATATCTTTGTCATAAGAGAAACATGTCTCGCATTTTGGCAGAGCCAAAGCTAAAGGTCACACCATGATGCACACCTACACTCCATAACTAATTTCTCTACCAAGTGTCAACCTTCTACACCTTACAGAATTCAAGAGCCCGGACAAGATTTTATAGGTCAATATCACTAAGGGCAAGGTCAAATCAAGGTCACACCTACAACTCCCAATGAATGCCCTTACCAAGTATCAACTTCCTACACCTTACGATTTACGAGATATTGCCCGGATAAGATTTTACAGGTCAAGGTCACTACGGCAAGGTCAATTCAAAGTCACATCATGACGTTGCACACATACAACCCCTAACCAATGTCCCTACCAAGTATCAACTTCCTACACTTTACGGTTTCCAAGATATAGCCTGGACAAGATTTCATAGGTCAAGGTCACTATGGTAGGGTCAAAGGTCAAATCAAGGTCATCTTGTACAACTACACCTCCCAACCAATGTCACTACCTTGTATCAACTTCCTACACCTTACAGTTTCTGAGATACAGCCCAGACAAACTTGTTCCCGCCGTCCTCTGTCCGACCACCATGGGTGAAAACAATACCAGTGGGGTAAAAACGTTGTAATTTTATTTTCCTAAATACATAAATAAAAAGTTTGGAAAAATCAGCCTATAAAAATATGAAAATCAGATGTTTTGTTTTAATTCTACTCAAAATTCAGGCCGAAAAATGTAGATGGCTCTTTGGTGTTGTCTGGTTAAAAGAAGTAATCACTTTGATTGACAGGATTAGTTCATTGATATGGAGCCCCTATTAAGACATTGGGATTTTCATTTTATGTACATATAATAAGTTGTTATACTAAGAACATCTTGTGGGCACCACTTATTCTGTTGTTATCACCAAACCATGAAGTGATCAACACTTATTATGTTGTGATAATTTGGAGATCACCAGATAGTAAGTCATGTGTATGAGATAATAAGTCGTGCTCATGAGATGATCTTGATCTTGCAATTACAAGATGATATTGTGTGTCCTGTGTTTGAACCGACATGATCAGTCCATAGTGTGCATTGCCAGGTGGCGCACCCTACTTCGTTCCTGTCTAGACAACGTGACATCACAGCATCTTTTTCATTGCCTAAAGTCCCTAAACCTAGATAAACCCCTCATAAGCTGATAGAAGGGTCAGCTGGGCGGGCCTTTCTTGTCCGCTGGGTAAGGTATTGTATTATTAAAATTTAATTTACTGATTAAACTTGCAATTTTATTGCGTTAATGCATCTTACCCAATGGACAATTAGCTACAATAACTACTTTCTTATTAGGCACTTAAAACTGAAGTGAAAAGACATTAACATTCTCTGAGGGATATCAGTTGGTCCCATAGGTCAGTTGCTGGTTAACGGGTTACCAGATCCAACCAAAACTGCTCTCTCCCACCCCCCATTTTTAACAGATCTCCTTTGAGGTGGGGGAAGAGAGGTATGTAAGAGAGTTCAGTCCCTGGAGGCCCTCTTCAGAAGGAAGAGGCAACTTCTTGCTAGTCTGGAGCAGGTCACTGCCACCTTTAAGACCCTTCAGTAAGGTGACAGGATGCTTACTTATGTATAGGCTAGTGGTGGATCTGCTGGGCAACCACCACTGTTCCCAGATGAAAGAGCTCTGAGCCATCCCAAGCCACATCCTTCAAGTAAAATTGTGGGATGGTGTTGTGGGATTTCCAGTGACAGGCTGATAATAGCTGTTCTAAAGAGACTCCTGATGGGAAAGCCTTAGAACCAGCAAAGGCCCTAATATTATAGGCTTTAACCTGATGTAGGGTCAGGGATTCATGATCAGAGGTCTTTGGCCAGTCGGTTCTTCGAAAGAAAACTGGGGAAGGGTAGAGACACCTTGGACCAGTCTGTTTGGTGTCTGATGTTTTTGTGTAGCCAGGCATGGATCTCACTCCTGCATTTGCCAGAACCCAGAGCTAAGAGGAAGATGGTCTTGAAAGTCTAATGCTTCAAGGAGGCCTCTTTAAGGGGTTCAAAAGGAGCCTTTGTTAGTTGGTGCAAGACCAAGGAAAGGTTCCGAGAGGGAATGCCTCTGCAACCCTTAGGTCTGCTTCTATGGAAACTATCCACGAGATGAGTGAGATTTTTGTCCTTGCTAACGTTAATGCATGAATTTCCCAGTTTGTCTGCTATGGCTGACCTGTAGCTCTCTATTGTACTTGACTGTAACTTCTTGTCCTGGAAAAAATACAGGAGGAAGTTGGCTATGGATTTTTTTTCCACCCGATTACTGTTGCACCACTGTAAAAATGGTCCATTTCGCTTCATAGACTGATCTGGCTGAGACTCTTTAAGGAGCCTCAATTCATGCTGCCACTGCCTCAGAGAAGCCTTGCTCCTTGATTATTGAGGCTCTTGGAGCCAGGCATGGAGATTTAGGTCCAGCAGATTCCTATGTGGAGTCTGACTGAATGGATGAGTTAACAGGTTAGGCAGGCACATAGTAATCTTGTTTGACATGGTTACTAGATCTCTGAACCAGGGTATGTTAGGCCACCCTGGAGCAATTACTATGATTCTCCTGCACCGGTAGTCCTTTAGTTTCACCACAACTTTTTCCAGAATGGCTACTGCTGGGAAGGCATATGGGTCCAGGTCCTCCTATGGTAGACTAAGCGTATCTACTACCCAGGCTAGGGAGTCTGCAACTGGTGACACAAAAAGGGGCAACTTGTTGAACCTCATTGCAAAAAGGTCTATTTGAGGTTGGTGCATATCAACTGACAAACCACTGGAATCAGAGACTATTCTATCTGAATGATCTGGCCCAGCCTGGACAGCTTGTCCACTACCACATTCAGCCAGACTGGAATGTGTCAGGTCTTGAGAGTTACTCATTTCCTGGAGCCCCAGGTCAGGATTCTTCACAGTAAGGCAAACTGGGACCATCCTCATGCCTCTTTCCTTGTTTATGCAGGCAACAACTGTGGTGTTGTCTGTTGCTATGATTGATCACCATCTTGTTTGAACAGAAGTCTTGGAACTCTTTTAGGGACAGGAAGGCTGCCTTTATTTCCAGACTGTTTATGTGCAACTTGCTTTCTGGCATGGACCAAGTCCTTCTTGCTGTGAGATCGCCTAAGTGAGGGCCCCAGCCTTCTTCCTGGGGCATCTGTAAAGATCTGAAGAGCATGGCTGAGTGGATGTAGTGGCTGACTTTGCAGGACATTTGCCTTTTCTAGGCACCATTTCAAGTGTGGAATCGGAATCACCTTTTCTAGTGATTCTGGGATGTTCCAATAACTTTTCAGGTGCCACTGGACTGGTATCATGTGGAACCGACCTAGGTAGACTTGCTTCTCTGTATCTGTTAACAGGCCTATGAGTGACACAAGCTGCCTGAACTGACAGGAAGGTATGTCAAGAATCTCCTGAATTTTCAAATTCAAGGTCTGCCAACATTCCAATGTGGGCTGACTTTGCTCTATCTGAGGTCGTACGTAACCTACGAAACCGAAGATCTGCTTGGGTTCCAGTTCCGATTTCTCCATGTTTACTATCCAACCTTAAACTTGGCACAGAGCTACTAAGGTCTGGGTATGCTGAAGACAAGTTTGGTGGGATGTGGCTCTGACCAACCAATCGTCTAGGTACTGCTGGATTCTTATACCCTTGTTTTGAGCCATAAGTTAGATTTCCTTGACTAATGAGGTGAATTCCATTGGAGCAGTGGTCAGATCAAATGGTAGTGCTTTGTGTTCCTGGCCATTGGCCGTTTTGAAATGGCCAAATTATTTCTGGTTTCAAGATGGCTTGCCCATTTCAAAACCTAACTGATCAGAATTACTTGAGCTATGATCTTCAATAGGACCCTTGACTTGAAAGAATTTCATATGTAGGCAATTAGTGGCTTCAGCAGCTATAGTAAGCTATGAACTTCAATTGTGTCTGTTGTGTTAATATACCGATTCATTTGTGATTGGTCTATGATCTGACAATAACAAAAAATTAAATGCAATTAACCTTTACACCTAAAAACAATCCACATGAATGGAATGGCTTCCTCCCTGACCGTGTGTTAGTTATTCCTTTGATGGTGATTTGGTAATCACTCTTTAAGTAATCACATGATTGGATTCCCCTGTTGTTAAGGAATCAAAGAAAAGTCCTTTGATTATAACAAAGTACAAACTGGGTAGGATTAAGACTGTTTTTAACACATCTTCAATTACATAGCTTTATTAAGCTGGACATCAAAATTGCATTATTAAGAACATAAAAAAATATACTAGTAATAATATATCAGTGCCACTACATATTTATAATAATTGAACTTAAATTTTTTAAAATAATTATTGAAAATACTGGATGTTAAAAACCAGTGAGTTGGTTTCAAAATGGCCAATGGTTTCATAACGGCAAGTAACACATTGAACTGGTAGGACTGATCCTGAATGTGAAAATGCAGGTATTTCCTGGACTGTGGGTTTATTGGTACATGGAAGTAAGTGACCTTTAAATCTATAGATGTTACTCATCCGCCTGTTTGCAAGGAAGTCCTTATGCTCCCTAGACTTGCTCCAAGTCTTTGTATTTGTATCCATCAGTAACCTGAATAGTTAAATTTAAATTGGAAACTTACAGGAGTTCATTATACCACTAGCATTCTGGAGTTAGTGGGATAGTCTCTGAAAAAACTTTTGTCAGGGCTGACTGTTTCTTCAAAAGTCATACAGTACTCATATATTTCACAAAAGACAAAAGGACTTGGTGAAAGTCTATATGCTCCCTGGTGTCTCCAGATATTTGTTCAGTAAGCTCAGATCTAGAATACATCTCCATTTGTTGTTGGGTTTTGGAACCAAGAACAGTCTGTTGAAGAAAGCCAAAAATGTCTGATTTGTGACCTTTTCTGCCACATTCTTTTGAACAAGTGGATGTAATGCTTCCATCAGGTAGCTGTTCCTGAGGGGATTGGCATAGCCACTTATTATTAAGGCGGTGACTTCGTTAGAAAAACGACACCAGTCATTCGTCTCGCAAGAACCGATCCGAATTCGGGTAACCGTGTTTTAGTTGTCACCCAGTGGAAGTAGCAGAGAAGCAAACATGGCGGATGATGTAAACGAAACATTACAAAAAATAATGTTAAATGACTGTATAAATAAGGAAAATTACATGAAAAACTATTAGTAGTTGGAGAAATCTGACAGAATATTGAGGTTCTTCGTTGTTTTATAGTATATTTAATATTTCTTCAGTTACCCGCTTCGCCACTTTGTACTCGGTTTCTTACAGAATTCAAACCGTTTTCGGGTAACCGGGTAACATATCGCAGCCTTACTTATTATTACTGGAGACCTGGTCAAAGTTGGTCAGTTCAGGAAGGGGAGGGTGTAGCCTTCCTTAAGGAATTTTATGACCTTGGAGCCCAAGTTTTCCAAAACTGGTAAAGTCTGGCCCCTACAGGCAAATTTTGAGCAACAGTGTGGACACTGGTGACAGGTTGGACAAACAACAACTGATCTACACAGGAAACCCCTTTCACATATTTCATTTGTTGTACAATAATGGGACTTAAGCCTTTCTTTTGCAGCTGCCCGGCAACAAAAGATACATGATTCACAGTAAAACAATTTACATTTAAATTCTGATAATAGGAACACAGTAATTGTCATTTATAAGAACTGTGACTTTTGGCCGGTCACTGTTTATTGGAGATGGATCAGTACCAAAAAATGTGTTCATTGGGAGGTTGTCAATGCAAATTTGTACCCATTCAGGACTTTGTGCTTTACTACACCCCAACCAAACATGGATGTTTTCTCTTAACAACATTGCAATAAAAGTACCCAGATGCACAAAATATGAGATAAATGTGTACAATTTCTTCAGATTTCTGGTTTGTTTCCAATATTTTAAGTTTTCGTTCCATTATATGTGTTGACAAGCAAGATTGAGGTTATAAACGGCCGTAACCAAATCATGGTATTTCTGTTCAACGTAATTGCTACCAGTATAAAAGTCTGCATATTAATGAAAATATGGGATAAAAGCTTACAATTTCTTCAGATTTTGGGTATGTTTCTAATATTTTAACTCTTCTTTCCATTATGTGTGTTGGCAAGCGAAGTGGCGGTTTTAAAATCTCATCACAATATTCCAGTAAAATGCTCTTGATATTCTAAATGATCTCACAGCCCTACTCGATACCGAGACACCGGACATACCGACCCATCCCTAGTGTGAATAGTTGGAGGCCTTGCCCCGACCGCATTTGCTCTGACCCCTGTGACTGAGTTGCTTCCATGCTGGTGGACCGGATTGCCTATCGGTGTTCTTTGCGTTCTTTGCTTGTGGATTATAACAATGTTACTGGTCAGACTTCTTATGAGAGCTTCCAGAGTAGTACTGGTCGTTGTGGTGCCCAATTTCCTCCTCTACCAGCCTATAACAGTGTCGGGGAACAGAGAGGCAACATGAAGGGGTGAGTTTCTCAGAGCTGCCATAGTGTCAACCTTAACCCTGGTATCAAAAAGTCTAAATGAGGATGTTGGCAATGTTAATGAAAACAAAGTCTGAAAGATCTTGCATTGCCTTGGCTTTAGCTTGTGTAATGCTTTGATTGAATGTCATTAGGTAGGCTAGCTCATCAGCCGCCTCTTGACTCTTGGTGGCTGACTTCCCTTTGCCTTTCTCAGCTTGAATCACCTTCAACTGAGAGTTCATGCTGTCCTGCACCTCTGTTTTTGGCTGCCTGGTTACACATAAAGGTCAAGTCTCTGGCTGACCTTTCCTATCTTCTTAAATTGTCCTGTGGAATTGGTTGGGAACTCTCTCTCTCCCAATTTTCACCAAAGCCAGTCGTCAGATGGTAGTTTGGCATATTTTACTGGTTGACTGGTGTCTGAGACTGGCAAACGGGTTGTCATCCTGTGAAGAGGCAGAGCTCTCAAACTCAGGAACCTGGTTCCAACTATGTAAGATCTGACCCATCTCACAGTTTCCCGGTAGTTTTGCTCTTCTGATGTAACCTGATCAGGTTCCTGTTCTGCTGTACCGGTTTCCTCATCAGACTTCCACTTCTCCATCTTCCTCAAGAGGATGGAAAGGGGAAGTGGGGTCAGAATGCTGGTCAATGTTATAGTCTGTATACTGAGAAGCAGCACTGATAAATGAAGTAGAACAAGTTTGAAGTAGCACGAGTTATTCACTAATACCGGTAACCAGTTGCGTGGCAGTGGTCTGGCTGGACAGTCGAACAGGCTTGAGCACTGCAATCTCACCGGCTACAGAATGTTGATTTGTATCAACAACTGATGTAGCAAGTCAACCATCCTGGTACATAATGACAGGGGCCTGGCTTTTAGTAAACCTGTTGGCCGGTCCAGTAGGTAAAACTGTGCCAGGTCGACCCTTCCTTCAAAATATTAATTGTAGCATGAGCGTTTACTGGTGGTAGAATTTCAGCTACAAGGGTGGTCACTGAGATAAACGGTCATAGAGATATACAGTGTTCAGAAATTATGACACAAAACCGTTAAAGGATTTAAACAATCAATCTATCACAAGGGAAAAATCTTCAGGTGTTAACTCATTTAGAAATGAGGGTGTGCCTAGAGCTTTAATATGGGTCTCAGTGAGACCAAAAACATCAAAATTTCCAGTTTTAACTTCTTCACAAAGAGTTGGGCCTTTATTCCTAATGGACCGGCAGTTAGCAAATCCAAACTTCATTGGCCCAGGATTGAGAGCGACATCGCCCGACAACAGAACCAGAGCGAGCTGCCTGAAGGACGCCCTTTCACAAAATGTAACTCTATGTGACTTGACATAAATGAACAGAATGGATTTGGCAGTAGGTCCATTATATTTACATACATGCAGGCCAACATCACACCTGCTCTGAATTCTGTTTTGAGTCTTATGGCAATGCACAAAGAGACCAACAGTACAGAGGAGGAGCCTAACAATCTGAATCATAAGGAAATCAGATACCACAGAATAAAATGGAACATGCAGAAATTCATAAAAGTAAAACCAAACCACAGTTATGAAATATTTAAAAGTACAGACCACAACCAAAAATCACTGAGTAACTCCTGGTAGTGGGCGATAATACCCACAATATCAACTAGCAGGCTATTGATCAATTAAAAACAATTCAGAACAACATAAAAATTCTAAATAACTGAAGGTATATCATGGAAAGCAATAATAAGTAGGGGTGTGACGGGTGCTGAAAAACGGCATCGAGTACTCGCCCTCTGACAACCGGCCCGAATTCGAGTAACCGCGAGATTTAGTACCTACCATTAGAAGTCTTCTGTAAACAAATAGTCGGTTTCAGAAACAAAACTTTTGAAGAAAAACGTCTTCTATTTGACCATATTTTATAGAATATGGAGTAAATTGTATGTTTTCAAGTGAAAATAACAACTTTAGCTGATATTATGTGACGGAAATGCTGCAATGTAGCATATTTTACACAAGCTTTTGATTACGTGGGCGATAATACAATACCTCGCGAGTAACCGAGTTTTTAAAATGGACTTGAGTACAAGCCAAGACCGCCTCGTACACCGAGGCTCGAGTACTCGTTCGCAGCCCTAATAATAAGTACTAAAAGTACGACTAAAAGCACAGAATTTTAGGTAAATTTAACTACTTTTATATATTTTTGAAATATGCGTCCGTTTACGGTCCTACCGAACACCAATAAACAACAATAAAACACAAACCAAATGACACAGCAGGCATTGTTTAAGTAGTGCCACTACTGTACAGTATATGTTGTTATTCAGTTTGTACGATTTTGTTATTTACACTACTTTAAATTGAAAGCATTGAAGACCGTTTATCTCTGTGACCATTTATCTTAGTGACCACTCGTGTAGTAGACTGACAGGGTTTCAGATTTGCGTCGGCCATTGACCGAATTTTGCAACAAAACCCCGAATTTTAAATAGAATATTAGGATATATTGTCCGAGTCGTACCCGTGGGCGATAATAGAATATCTAGCCGTCTTTTTATTTACAAAATATGAAGTCGCGTTACAACCCTAAAATCTCGTGAGATCTACGTGGCTTTTATCGTAGCAAGGTCTAGACATCTTTTATGAAGTCTCGTGACAAGCCACGTGACCTGCAAGGAAATCCCAGGGGAAATCCGTGTCCTCGTAACTTCTCATGAATATTAATGACTTGGGTGCTGTGGCCGTGAGTTCTCGAGTTTAAAGTACTTGATCTTTGTCTATGCTTCCATTTTATAAAATACTGCAAAGAAATCCCAGGGGAAATCCATGCCCTCATATATTCTCATTAATATTAATGACTTGGGGGCTATGGCTGTGAGTTCTCGAGTTTAAAGTATTTGATTTTCATCTATGCTTCCATTTTATAAAATATTGCAAGGAAATCCCATGGAAAATCTGTGTCTTCATATCTTCTCATGAATATTATTTATAGTCGTCTGGTATTTTCGTGTAATTGGAGTTTTTGTGATAGTGTTTTCTGTAGGTTTCCATATAAATTCTACTGTAATATTCTGAATTTTTGCTTTGATTAATATTTCTTTTTATTAATAATTGCATGATGTCTTAATGAATATAATATTGAAAATCAAGTTTACAGGTGATTGGTGCTTGGTCGAATATTTGTTACGGGCCATTTCAGCTCTATGCGCCGTTTCGACCGTGCGTACTCAATGTGTGCCGTTTCAACACCAATCCATATATGCTCAAATTATAACATGTACTAGATGTCATTTGACATTCAAAATTAAATGAATGCAACAAATATTTTTCAGCATTTTAGTGGATATTTTCTTCATAATTCAGCATAAATAATGCCTGAAGTATTTTATAGTTGTGGAGAACTTAATGTAGATTTGTTTTATCATATACTTTATTGATATTTTTTATTAAGTAGCATGATTACTGGTGCAGCGGACATATATACGTTAGTGGTGTGAACGGTAAACCGGTATACCGCATTTCGTTTCGTTCAGGTAGAAATGACGAAATCCGCAAAGAATATTTAAGTACCGGTTATTGAAAACATCATCATATTAGGCTTTCTACTAGTTAATATTTCGTCAAAATAATAAAGAGCATATACATTTGAGGAAAAACTTACATTTTCGCTTTATATTCATGGTAAATGAAGTTTACAAACTTCAAAATATCTCACGAATCCATATTTCCTATTGAGAATATAGCTCATGTACGCTAGCGTAAAACTTTTTATCGTATATCGGTACACTTTCAAAATCCCGGATTTCGTTCGGTTTCAAAGCCCCGAAAACCGGTTTTTATTTTCATAACCGGTCCGACCACTAATATACGTGAGTTATATATATAAAAAAGTTTACAGATAAAGGTAATAAATGTATTTTAAAACATTTCAAAAGGATAATTGATGAAGTTGAGACAAATTAACTGTGGTGTTGAAACGGCACAGTGAGCCGTTTCGACCCGGCGCTGGTGTCTCAACGGCCCGATACATATTGATTTTCATGTTATAAATGTATGCTTAAACTTAATGAAAATTGTGTTTTTCGTTGTTATACCATGATACCATGGCATTGTAATATATATTAATGTATTTGAAGTTATATTTTGATGAAAAATATTTCAAAAACTTTAGATTCAGAACACCTGTAAACAGCTTCATGACATATGAAAACTCCAAAGTAAATGTTTTTGATTGCCCTTTGCTTTCCAAATCTTTTTGGTTTTAAAATGCGAATTAAAATTTAAGAAAAACAAAATTCTGTCATGTTGGATACAATTATATACAAATTTCGATTCACTGAAAAAAAAATCAGATTGAAAGTTTATTTGCTGTAATGTTTACTCCCAGTGGACATTTTAATGGCATGAAAACCTCATGGATCACCATACTTAGGTTCTATGGCCATGAGTTCTTATTTCAGTAATGCATGATCATTGAACATCATAAAAACTTTTTAACATTTTAACTAAAATGATATTTTTATTATTATTCAGTAAATTTTACTTTATCTCCCATTCATATACTGCTCAGCCAGTGAAGTTCGTCACCCCAGTGAAGTTCGTCACCTCCGTTTTATGACAATATTAAAGAGTTTTTACTGTCCAGTTATGGCATATATGTATACCTTGCCGTTGAAAGAAGATATTCCATTTATTTAAATGTGAATATTGCATGTCCTTGAGCGTTTTTACAGCAGGTGACGAACTTCACTGGGGTGACGAAATTCACTGGCCGACCAGTAGGGCCATTGACTTTAATGACTTAATTTTAGAAACCTGTAGAATGAAAATTTGATTGACAAGAATTGTCCTAAATTCTTCGAAAATGTCCTAAACGTTTTCCTAGAATGTCCGATTTACATGCAACTCGTGACCACGGCATCTTGTAACCAACAACTCGTACCCACAACTCGTACACATACATTGTTTCTGCTTAAATATAAAATACTGAGTACTTGTATATGCAGCTCATAATATTTATGAAGAAATATGAGATCACCCAATTACGTGGGGTTTTCCAACAATATTTTATATATAATAAATAGAAACACTGCTTGAAGAGCAGTATTTTATGTAAGAATGTCTGTTCAGTTAGAGATCAAATACTTCAAATTATCGTACTTCTGTGGGGGTTGCCTAGCAATATAATAAAATAAAATAGTGGTGGTGGACCAGTTCACGCCCGGGTACCAATTCACGCCCACCCCTAAATTTATCCAAAACAATCACAGCTAAACAATAAATTACAAATGTAAATGATCCATTTGATGATTATCTATGATGTGGTTAACATATTCTCTATGAAAAATTATAAATCTTCAAGAAAATTGAGGGTGGGCCTGAATTGGTACCCGGGCGTGAATTGGTCCACCACCACTATGCAAATTAGAAAACATGAGGTCATGGAATTCCCAAGGGCTTCCTAGAACTATTATAAAATAAATTATGCAAATTAGAAAAAAAACATTAGGAGACAGAAGTTTGTGGAGTTTACTTCAATATCTTAAAATAAAATATGCAAATTGGGAAAAAAAACGTGAGCAGACAGAAGTCCGTGGATTTTCCTGCAATATTTTAAAATAAATTATGCAAATTAGAAAAAAACGTGGGGAGACAGAAGTTCGTGGAGTTCACTTCAATATTTTTAAATAAAATAACATTTTAAAAAAAGAAAATTTTGTGTACGAGTTGTGGGTACGAGTTGTTGGTCACGAGCTGCCGTGGTCACGAGATGCTCGTATACCGAATGTCCGGCCGGACTTTTCATGCAGCAGAATCACTGAGACGGAAATTATCCAGTAGTCCAGACACCGTGGTGCAAAGTATGTAAAAAAGACTTGCAACTTGAGTTAGAACGGATAACCTTACATTATCGCCCCAAAATGTCTCTAGTTTATAATTTTGTCAAGTTCCAGTGAATGACACATAGATTAAACTAATCAGTGAATTAATCATTACTTACTAATGCAAACTGTGCCTCTTGTCCAATTCCAAAAATATATCCTATACTTATGAATCCAAATTCAGACAATTTCACAATTCCCTCCTCACGTGACGAATAAACAAGGCAAAAATGGTAAAGCTCAAAATCACATACGAGATCACATTTATGCTGCGTTCAGAGAGCCCGTGCACACGACCTGTGAGTTGGTACCCACCAGTGGAAAGTCTTGACCGTTCTTCACAATTTACCGCTGGTGTGTTTATGTTTGGATGTAAACAAACACAAATGACAAAGAGAAAGAAATAAAAGAAATCACAATACTACACTATCCACCATACAAAAGATATATATTTCATTGGTTATTCGTTTTCTGAGGTTAGTACTGTATTTATCAAAATCCCGAGTACCGAAACAGTTCATTTAGCAGTTTTTTTTTATAACAAAAGCACATGTATTCTGCATCTTTGTTGTCACTAGAGGTGAAGGTCAAAGTTTGGAAAGTTTCTGGTGACACCCAACTCACCAGTGGTATATACCACCTGTGAGACCGTTCTTGACAAATTTACAGGCTGTGAAGTCGTGTTTACGGCCGGTAAGAACGCAGCATTAATCACTACGTAGGTGTATTCGCATTTCTTTACTAGTCCGTATTTTTTGCTTAATTTTTAATTTACCTTTTAAGAAATGTAAAAATAACGGTAAACAAAGGTTATTTTTACAATCCCTTGATTTTTGATGAGTACAATATAACTGACATGACTTAAAAGTCAGCTGATACAAAAACTGCTCCAAGTTGTGCATTTGTCATGCACATCTGGAAGAGGGAGGAGAGCTCCTAATCCCTAAATAAATAATTTATAGTTTCAATTAAATATCTGTTAAATATTTGATTTGTACATGTAAAGTGCCCAGTGATATGTTTTGTTAGAGCCCATTTAAAGCAACAAATAGCACTTACAATTTTATTATATTTCGTGTCATTCATGCTGATGAAGTTCATATAAAATTGTGTCTTCGATATTTTTTTTTTATATTTTTACACAATTATTTCCACTTTTCCTATTATATGTTACTACCCATTAAATACTAAGAAAGATGTTTCCATTTTGCATCTACGTGATTACATAGTCTTTTAATAACCATTATTTGAGCAGTTTTAGCAAAATCCCAAATTGATATTATTTTCAAACCACCAAGCTCAACAGACCTGATTAAGGTTCTCTTTGAGATAAGGTGTTGTTTGAAGTATTCCAAAGTCAAATATAAGTTTCTCTAGATGTGCTCGTTAATTGGAACTTAAAAGTCGACACTGAAGCAAGCTGTACAAAGTGGGGTAGTATCAATGATTTTACTACTGTTATTTTACCTTTTAATGTAAGGCTCCTAGAAGACCACGGGTTGAGAACACCTTTGATCTTTTCTATTTCATGGTTATGGGTGCCCTCCACTGCTTTACAATGACATTTACATCACTTTCATGATCAGAAATAACACTCACCACGGCATCTTCCTGGACCAATACCACCCAGATAGCATTCCGCCGTCGGACCGACGTTGGCCCAACGTCGGCACGTCCGTCGGTCCGACGTTGGCTGCCGACGTTGGGCCAACGGCTTTTTGACCGTCGGGCCAACGTTGGCCCAACGTCGGCAAGCCACCGGTAAAAATTATATTCTATGTATAGCATCAGCCAATCAGATGATGTTCATTGATAACTTTTGTAGTGTGAATTTTTAATGAGAATATTATTTTTATGTCTAAAATTATTAAATGGTTAGTTAAAATTTGTGGGCTCACTGAAATATGATTTTTAGGCATACCATAATAAATATTTTTTTCTAAGTTTCCCCAAATCCCCTATTATTGCTCGCCGCCATCTTGAATAAAAATCCGCCGTTGGCCCAACGTTGGCCCAACGTTGGCAAAATATAGTCTTCTAACCTGAGTGTTGGTTGGCAAGCCAACGTCGGCCCAACGTTGGCCCAACGTCGGCCCAACGTCGGCAAAATATAGAGACATCCAACCAGAGTGTTGGTTGGCAAGCCAACGTCGGCCCAACGTCGGCCCAACGTCGGCAAAATCTGCCGACCATGCGACCAATAGCCAACGTCGGTCCGACGGCGGAATGCTATCTGGGCACTGGCTGCATCTTTACATTGTGAGTGCCAGATTGCTTCTGATCTACCTGACTTTGCCTGACATTGGCTTCTACTAAGTCATAAGCTTTTCAGTTCAGTTCATAGATTTGAGATGTAGCGATCTGGTGCCATATGGACAACCTTTGGCTCCTTTCCTAGTCCTAGATTTAGGCGAGATGAGGCTGCAGACCAAACATAAGATAGTAGGGTTAAAACCTAGTATTAACATGTCTTGTACAATTATACTCATGGACAAGTGACGTAATGTGATTATTCCAATTTGTTTTCTTATCAGGGTTAAGGGTAGCAAGCATGTTTAGCAGATTGGAATTAATGCATTCAGCAATACCATTTCCCATAGGGTAATATGGCGTTGTTCTACTATTTTGTATTCCACTCAGCTGGCAAAGTTCCTGAATAGTCCTGCTTTTAAACTTTCTCCCCTGATCACTGTGCAAGTGCTTTGGAAAGCTATAACGCACAAAGAAGTTTTTAAACAGCACCTTGACCATTGTGCACATGGTCTGGGTTTTCTCCTTGGATACACTTGTGCATAATTGCTGAAATGGTCAGTTATGATCAGTACATTCTCATTACCTTCCTTTGAAGGTTCTAGTGTCAGGAAGTCCATGCAGTTAATCTCCATGGGCTGAAAGGTCTGTGTATTCACAAGTGGTGCACATGGAGGATGACAGTCTTTCCACCTCTGACACTTCTCACACTGGGCAATGAAATTAGCAACTGATTGTTGCATGCCCACCCAGTAGTACCTTTCCTTCAGCAGCTCTAATGATTGATCTCTCCCAAAGTGGTCCATCCAGTTGTGCATATACTCAAGAGCTACACCATGGTACTTTGTAGATAAAGCCTGTTGACATTTTTGCCACCTTAGCAAATCCTATATCTCATCAGTTTTCCACTGACAATGGAAAGAAACGTTTTCTCCTTCCACAAGAATTTTGCTTGCGGCAAGATTTCAGACTCCTTGATTCAATTCACAAATCTCAATAGATTTGATAACAGGATCCTGACCTTGTTCTTCAACCCAGTTAATGATATGATTCAAAGGGTTAGCTTCCAGTTCCTGTAAAGTATCAGGAATTGCCTGCTGATCATAGCAAAAGCTTCTGCAGAATTTTCAATGCTTTTTGAGCAAAGTTTATATACATAGATAAAAATCCAAATAGAGTTAAAAATCTGCATTTTAATGAGATATCTATTAGTGCATGTAAATCTGAAGAACACCTGGGTGACTAAATTGGTACAGACTGTAATGGTTCAAATATTGATAGAACAATAACTTTTTTTTTTTTTTTTTTATTTGGGGTTTTACGTCGCTTTCAACACTGTACAGGTCATATCACGACGGGTAGTTGGAAGGGCAGAGGAAACCAGTACATATAGTTCGCTAGGGTTCTGTACTGTAAACTGCCGACCAACGGCAAGCAACTACCAGCTTTCCCACTTACGGCCATGACGGGGATCGAACCCCGGCCGCAGAGGTGGGAGGCGAGAGTGTTACCACTCTGCCACCGTGGCCCCTAGAACAATAACTGATTTTAATTGTATGTAAATTATATTCGTTCTACTTTTAGTTTTACACCATTTGATGTCAAATTGCAACTCTTCAATACTTATTGTATGCCTTTATAGGGTTCTGTCCTTTGGGTAATAAAAAAATGTGAGGAATTTTATACACAATGGCGTAAAGCTTTGAGAAAATTGTTGTCCCTCCCTAAGACAACAACAAGTAATTTAAAACACCATATTTGTAATTGCCATCCAATTGACAAATAGTTAGCTCTTATGTTTTTAAAATTTATGAATATGAATTTCACATCTGCTAAAAAAAAGTTAGAATATGTGGTAATCTGGCTTTGCAGGGAAGTGGCTCAGTAGCAAGTACGACTCTGCATTTTCTTAGTCAAAAGTTTAATGTTAAGTGTGAATCAGATATCTACGATAAATTTAAAAAAATATTGAGATACCCTCTTGTGGATCACAGTAAAAATATCATTTCAGGCCTAATTCGTGATACTCTATATTTGAGAGACTATGATCATCCTCATTTCACATACCAAGAATGTAATGATCTTCTTCAGTTTATGTGTTGTCAATGAGTGCCTAAATTAACTCTGCTTGTACTTTGCTTATTTTTATTTTTGTAAACATATGTTGCATTATACAAACTGTATGTTCTTTTAGGGGGAGGTGGTCTTCCATGAGTGTGAATAAAAAAGACCAAAATATGCACAAATTTCAAATAAATTGATTTATGCTCCAATATTCCGCATCCACCACTGCTCACGTCTCCTTCTGTGGGCTGTAGATGGAGTGTTGTATTTGGGAGTGCACCATTCTAATATAGAAAACTGCTAGTCCTTAGCTGAGTGACCTTTTCCAGTAAAATGTTTAGAAACATGGATTACTCTGTTATCCTTTGGTTTATTTACTGAGAGTTTGTGTTCATAGATTCGTGCTCTGAACGCCCTTCCCGTCTCACCTACATAATATTTATCACATTTTTTGCATGTGATCAAATATACAATATCACTTAATTCACATGATATTAAGTTTGGGAGATTTTTGGGTTGGTATATATCTCCACTGATTTTACAGGTAATTTCATTGATTTTATAAATTATAGGGCAGTATTTACATTTACCCAGTCTCGTGCAGTGAGTGGGTATTGGTTTTTTCGGCTCCATATTACTTGGTGGGTAAGAAATGGTGGCCTTGGTAAGCATATCTCTAAGATTTGGTAATCTTTTAAAGCCAATGATGCGTTTGTCTGGAAATGTGTCACAGTCATTGCTATGTTGGATTATGTTCCATTTATCATGAATGAACCCCTTAATGTTTGGGTTGCGTGGGTTGTATTTGGTAATCATGACTGGGGTGGTGTTAGGTTCTTTTGCCTAACTTCTAGTAGGTCATTTTGTGTAAACCTGCTTGCTCTGAGCATATGATTTTTGAGAGTATTAAATGGGTACCCCCTCTTCATGTAGTGTTTAATCATTTTAATTCCATTATCAATGAAATCATCATTCTTTGAACAGATTCTCCTAATTCGTAAGAATTGCCCATACAGGCCTTTTTCATGGCATGGACTATGAGGGGCTGATTCATAATGTAAGTACAGATGTGTATCTGTAGGGTTTTCATGCAGAGTGGTATAAATGAGTCTATCTGAGTCAATTCTCACAGTTGTGTCAAGAAAATTGACATGGGTGTCACTGATATCTGAAGTGAATTTAATCTTGGGGTGTCTGCTATTCAGATAATAGATCAATTTGTCAATTTGTCTAATTCACCTCGGCCATGTGTCCAGATCATGAAATTATCATCACTAAATCTGAGCCACAGTAACAGCTTACTAGGCCAATTATTAAGTGCCTGTCTCAAACCTATCCATAAATAAATTGGCACAATTTGGTGTCACTGCAGTATCCATGGCTGTTCCTCCTACTTGTAAGTAATGACCTTCATTAAATTCGAAGTTCATGCTATGTAATACTAGTTCCAGTTATTTCAGTAGGAAGGGGGTGATAGGGTCTTTGGTCCTATCTTGCCTGAGGTTTGCTGCAACCGCCAAAATATCCTCTCTGTTTGGAATATTTGTATATAGGGTGGATACATCCAAGGTGACTAATAGTGCCCCTTCAGGTAGTTTATTAAGGGATTTGAGTCTGCTGATAAAGTGCTGAGTGTCCCTAACTTACGATGATGTTTTGGGTACATAGTCTTTGATATGTGCATCTATGAACTTGCTGATGTTACATGTTGGGTGGCCAATAGAACTGCATATTGGTCTCCCTGGTACACCTTTTTATGTATTTTTGATAGCAAGTAAAATCTGCCAGCTTTTGGATTCTTGATGTTGAGAAAGTCAAAATTTTTATCTGAAATTAGCTTGAGATTCTTCATTTCAGTAAGTACTTGACATATCTTTTGTGAAATGTCTAGTGTGGGGTCTTAGGGGAGTTTGGTGTGTAAAAGTTACTGTTGCTTAATTGCCTGTAACCTTCCCTCAGATAGTCTGTAGTATTCATTATTACTACTGCAGAACCCTTGTCTGCCTTTTTGATTACTATATCTGGGTTGCCTTGTAGCTCCCTAAGTCCAACCCTTTCTTCTTTGGTTAGGTTCTGGTTGGTGCTTTTTTATCTTACTTTCTAGTAAGTTCATTTTAAAGGCTCTCTTGAAACTGTCAAGGGTTTATTGGTTGGGTTAGGTCTCCAACTCGATTTATTTTTGAATGATTTATGTATTTCATTGTATGAGTCAGAGATGTTAGTGTCATCTTGATCAGTGTCAATATTTTGATTCATAAAATCAATAATATTTTGAGATATTTCTAGGTCAAATTTCTCATTGGTTGGTTAAAAAAATTGTGCTAGTTCTAATCTTCTATGGAATTCTTTGAAGTTATTCCAGATTTCTGACTTATCTGGTCCATTTGGTGTGGGGCAGAAAATCAGACCCTTTTCTAGCGCTCTGAGCTGATGTTCATTGAGTTCAGTATTAGAGATGTTAATGACGTTATCACCTATATGACTTTCAAATTCAGTGTTAGGTGGTAGAATGCTTGGTGTGGCATTGATGGCTGCAAGTTCAATTTGTGCCTTTGATTGAGCCATGGTGCGAAATCAGAGTTCAGATTTAGGTGAAGATGTTACCCTTAAGGTAGGAAAAAGAAAGTGTAATTGCAACCTGTTTTTTTCTAAGCACCTTTCATTTTAAAACTAAACTTGTTATGATAGAACATGTAAAGGTAAGGTACAAACAAGATGAGGTTGATAAGTATTATTACTAGATCTACGTTGTGATAACAGTGCAATAAACAGTTACATAGTGTGGGTGTAAGTCTATTGGTTGAGCATCTTTTTGAGCTGCTTGACAAAATTATGGAGTTGTTGTCCATCATTCTGTTTTTGGATCTTTGTTGACCTTTTCTTCTTGACTCAGGTTTAATGAACTTCCTAGGCCTTGGTCTGACTTGTGGTTTAGGTTGCTCATACTGGCGCCCTGACCTGTGCTCGAGTATAGGAGCCATGCCCACATCCCTCTTTCTCAAGGAGTCTTTGACTTCATCTAGAATAAGAGCTAGTTGGTCATAGTCTTTACCTATTTGATCTTTCAATGACTCATATTTGGTGAAAATGTCATTGAGTAATGCTTTGGTCATGTTCTCTTTGCATTCTTTTATGGCTTGGTCCCAGGTTTTTCTCACCTTCTCGCTTCTTGTGCTGTTGATGTTAAATTTGAACTGGACACAAGTAGGGTAAACACCTTTTAATAGTTCACTGTGCATCCTGTTGATGGTGCTTGCTAGGTTGATTTCTTTTCAGCCTCAAATATATGGGCTTAGACTCCACTGGGTAGCTGTTTCTATCTGGTGCAGTACTGGTAGAGGCTTCGTCTATGTCAAACTTCTTCCTCTTTTTCCCCTTAGGTTGGGCGGGGGCAGAGTCTTCTGTAAGTTTGGATCTTGCTTCCCTGGATGGATGGTTTCATCAGACATGTTTGTCCTTAGGAATGGGAGTATCAGCAGTTCTAATATCTAATCCATCACTTTGTATGTTCCAATTAGATACAGCAGAAACCAGAGTGGAGTGGCTCGCACTTTCAGAAATCACACTCATGATTGAATAATAAATAACAACAAGGGTTTGTTTAAGTGCAAATTCTCACTCAAGTAAAAGTTCACAATAGATATCGTGGACTTTGTCTGGACTTTCACTCAACTCTGGAAGATCCACAGCCATCCATATCCATAAACACAGCTATTACAGCAGTGCAGTGTGCGCAGCCTGAGTCCATTATGGAAACTACATCAGTCCCCACACTGAATGTAGACACTGAGGAAGCTGACACACCAGTAGAGGTCACCTTAGAACAGATGTGCAGTCGCAAACCCACATGCCCTAGCCTATTTGTACCACCACAGAAAAGGCAGAAAATAGGCTCACATCATTAAATATATATTTAATAAATAAATCATTAGTTTTATTTTTGACTAATATTTTATATTTGCATCAATTATTTATCAAAATAGATGTTATAAATAATAGCACCATAATTAAAACAACATTATTAATCACGGCTGAATGTAAATACATGCATATTTACTTATATTTATTCACACTGGGACTAACTACATCACAAGTTTGGCACCAGTATGATTAAAAATAAATAAAAAATACTACCATATTCATAAAAAGATAAATTTATATAAAAAATAAAAAAGTAACAATAAATAAACTGTTGCTTAGATAGTTTGTCTTTTTTATATGCCTTCATTTCAGATGCCTTATATTTTGACTAGTGTCACTAGTTCAGATATAACTACTGGCACTATATATACTAAGGTTTATCATTAAAGTATATACATCAAATATATATTGAACTTCTGTATCTTTCTTATCATAAGTACAAATACACATAAGATGTAATTCAAACATCTATCAGTCCACATTTATGATCACACAACATGAATAAGATACCAACTTTCAGGGCACTTATAAGTGGACCTACCTAAAACAACTTCTTATAGTTATCTTAATATTTAGGCCAAAGCTAATATATAGCCTATTTATTTATAAGAGACTTTCATATCATTAATATATTTAATAATATTAATTGAATAATTAAATATGACCTACCTGATAATACTTACCATCTCCACACCTAAAAAGGTGCAATGGTGCAATGCACCGGTGCACAGGTGCAAAAAAACATGTTCATTTGCACTTCTCAAAAAGTACATCAGGGGGGATTCCAGCCCTATCTCTCCAGCCTCTGATGAGAAAGTTCATCTTACATAAACTTTCGAAGCACAATACACATATAGTGCAGATATTGTGTAAGGCACATCCACAATATTCATCGTGAACTTTTACTTGAGTGAGAATTTGTACTTCAACAAACCCTTGTTATTTCTTTTCTGTGTGTTCATTTGTACTATTGTAATTTTGTACCATGAGTACGAGAAATAAATAAATAATAAATAATTACCTGATTCAACACCTCAGTACCTACATCAGACCATTGTATTCTAGACAGGGCATCTGCTACAGAATTGGACATATCAGTACAGTATTTCAAATTGAAGAGTACTTTGAAGCTATAGTTCACCAATTGGCCTTCCCAACAGTGTCCAGTTGCATCCACCTTGGCAGAACTCAACACATAAGCCAAGGGGTTATTATCAGTCATGACAGTAAACTCACAACCATACAAATAGTCATGGAATTTTTGGTGACTGCCCATTTGAGTGCTAAAAACTTAAGCTTGAGGATGGAGTAATTCCGGTCTGATTTTGACCAACCATAATCAATGACATACTTTACTCTATCTCCTGATGCAAAATGGCAGCAATTCCCTCAGTGCTCACCTCAGTGAGCTATAGGAATGGTTTGTCACAGTCTGCAAACCTAAGGCTAGGAGTATTGTAAAAAGTCTTTTTAAGCCTTTAAAATGCTCGCTGTTGATCTGTCCCCCAATCCAGAGGTAGGTACCGAACTATTCTTCTTGTTTTGTGTGGTAATGAATACCCCTTGAATTATCAAATGCTCAAGTCTTTCGCAATCCTTCTTTAGAAACTGGTAAAACCAAGAAAGCATTGGACCTCTGGCACAATGATGTGGTAGGCCAATCGTTCACACAGGATATTTTATCTAGATCTACAGCCACACCCTTCTCAGATATAATATGGCCCAGATATATTTCATCCTTGTCTGAAACAATTTGCATTTGGACGGACTTAACCTCAGACCAGCTTTCTCAAAAACAACCTCCAGATGGAGTAAATGCTCCTTGTACGAAGTTGGGGTTTTACGTCCCGTTCAACAGCCAGGGTCATATTGGGACAGGTCCTCAGAATTGCCACTTGTGGGACTCGAACCCACAGAGGTGACAGCCTATGATTAGATGCCAAACTTGCTAACCACTAGGCCAATGAGGACCTAAAATGCTCCTTGTAAGTCCTGCAGAAAGTGATAATGCCGTCCAAATGAATTAGACAGTAAATATGATGCAAATCTCAAATGTAATTTTCCATTAGTAGATGGAAAGTGCCTAGTGCATTTTTCAGTCCAAACAGCATTCTTCACACTCCCAAAAACCCAATGGCCCAACTGTGAAGGCTGTTTTACATATATCTCCTTCAGATAGAGGAACTTGTCAGCACCCTGACTTCAAGTCGAGATAGTTGATCCACTTAGATCCTGTCAGTACATCTAGAGTGGAGGCAATATGAACCAAACATATAACAGTCAGGCACAGTCAACTGGTTAAGGTGGGGAAGATCAAGATAAAACCTCAAAGTACCATTTTTTCCAAACAATAACCACATTAGATGCATAGGGGCTTCGTGACTTCCTTATGACCCCCAAAATTTCTATTTCTCTCAAATGGTCTCACACTTCCTCAAACATCATTGGTGGAATTGGTCTTACCTTTTCCTTAACTATGGTGTCATCCTTTAATCTAATACGATGGACAGCCTGATCATTGAAACCCAAATCCAAGTCATGTTGATAAAAAACAGTTGGCAATTTTCTTAGTACTCCAAGTACCTCCACCCACTCTTCTAATTTCTAGTTTCTTTGAGGTGCTCAAAGTGGTTCAAAAAGGAAGAATCACCCTTGGAAGTGGTATTAGAAACACCTGTATTCTGCTGATCCAATGTGATGACATCATTTGTGCTGTAAAGATCACATATTTAGGACTTAGCTGGAATTGTAACAGCTTGTTGCATATGATTCACAATCTCCACAGGCAGCTTTGTGGTTGATGTATCTGGCTCGAGATAACCAATTAACACTTGGTGATATGACTACACCCCTAAACAAACTAGTTACTTTGAATTCATCCATACAAAGGGCTTTCACGTGTGTTTGACCTTTGATAATCGTCTGCCCATTTGGAGGTATGGTCAATGCTTTTGTGGTCCTCAGAGCTCCAAGTTAGCCTTCATTCTTTAGCATCACTTGCTGTTGTAAACTGGATTCTGTGCAGACTGTCAGTCTATCAGAAGGCATAAGATATTGATCCCCAAAAGTACTGGAACTCTGTCATGATACACTCACACAAAATCTCGGCCTAATATTTTGCTTGTTAAAAGTGGTGCCTAAGACGACAAGGATTTAGTTAGTCGAGATGACTAATGAAATACTGTTATGTATGAACAGTGAAATGGTGGCAATACCTGGATTATTCTCTTGTCCTTGACCAATAATATGACCAATATATTTCTTGATTTGTGACCAATGTTATAGTTGTCATGTGTATAAAAGTTTGTCATGGTGACCAGCAATATGTTAATAAAATGAGGATAATGCTTGTAAAATTGACCATAATCTCAAGTGGTGCCTAAGACGACAAGTATTTTGTGGGACCAGTATTTTACTTGGATTACTGACAAGAACAATTTTTCCACTTAAATAATGGTCAAATTTTTCTAGCACTTTTCCGTTCACACAAGAACAAGTTTTTTCCAGTTTAATAGTAGTCAAATTTGACTAACTTTTTAATGTTCATACATTTGAGAACATATTACCGTTATTCTACTTGTACTTTATACAGTCAGGGATTCAGGAATAAATCATTATAATTAACAGAAAAAGTAAGGTTTAAACTTTATTATGATGAAACAAAAACATAATTACACAAAATTACAAAAATAAAAATTACTTGTATACTGTACAGAAAAGTGTAAACCAAAATTGTTGCACTGACATTAAAAATGAAGTATATTTTGTTGCATAAATTGTGCTCAAGAATATAATTTTGATTAAAATGTTTGAGCTCTGCGTGTTCACAATGTTTGAGTTACATGTCAACTCAGTTTTAGTACTCCCTTACCTTTTTTCAAGTCAGCACTATGCAACATTAGTCTGGCATCTTTTGAGTCTCTGTAACTAATTTGTTTCCTTATATACTTTGATTTGTGCCATCAAGCAAGGTTCAAAATTAGTAGTACTATTATCTAGTCCAAAACTAAACAACATCTATAGTAACACTAACAAGTGCCTGTGCATTGGTTGTGCAAATAGCTGTCTGTACTGTTATAGTAACAGCAAAACTCTATATCTTAAAAATAATACTACATCTCGCAACTTAACACATACTGAGTTTTAGCTGTGTACCCAAGTTGAAGCCTCATCAATAAGAATCCAGGGCAAAACCCCACTCAGACCAAACCCCACAGGGCAAAACCCCACTCAGACACAACCCCACTCACTTTTTGAAATTTCAGGACAAAACCCCACTCTAATCATATTTTTAAAATTTTGAAGTTTTTTTTAATTAAGTTAAGTCTTAAATTTTAAATGGACTTTATGTTTAACTGTACTAGTTGCTCAGTTTTTAATGATCAAAGGGAAACTTTTATCTGCTAGTATTTGAAGTGGGCTTTGTGTTCAGTGGCAGTAGTTACTCAGGCTAATTGCCTATGACTTTCCCCCATTGAACTCCTCCCCCAGCATTCACTTTGTGTTAATAATGAAATAGAAACATTAATCTGGTCATGCTAAAAGAAGCCATGATGTATTTTCCAAACATAAGAGGGTTGGTTGTAACAAGAAGCCACAGTTTATGGTTTTCATAAACTGGCAGGAGTCCCTAATTTCAATCAGTTTTAAGGTTTGATCTTCAAATGATTTTTATGAAATTATATCAAATGTCAAATAATATTTTTGTTGGGTCCAAAGTATCTTTTGTTATGTATATTTCTATAATTATATCTGTATCATGGCTGTATATTTTTATCAATAAAAATTGTAGCACAATAAATGAATGTTTTCTACATGATGAGTGGGGTTTTGTCCTCACTTTTATAGATCTGAGTGGGGTTGTGTCTGAGCGGGGTTTTGCCCTCCCCTGTAAATATGAGTGGGGTTTTGTCTGAGTGGGGTTTTGCCCGTTTACCCATCAATAATACTCAAATATATCAGATAAAATATGTCACATAAAATTGAATAGAATTTAAAACTTAAAAATTGAACCACATGTATATTCATTACACATTCTCTGTACTTAAACATGTAAAGCAATAATTACTCGAATATTTATTTTAGAAATGAGTACATATCATGTGAACTGGAAAAGTTTTTCCAGATTTAACAATGCATTCCTTACAAACAGTGTCTCAACACATCACCTGAACATTCCTGATTGTAAAATGTAATACAACTGAAAAAATTACAAAGAATAAGTTTTCAAATAATGAACAATCATTACTATATAAAATCTCAACACTTTCAATGGATTTGGTGTCCATTAAA
The DNA here is from genome assembly GCA_964017235.1 of Sabellastarte sp. h YS-2021. Taxonomy (NCBI): domain Eukaryota; kingdom Metazoa; phylum Annelida; class Polychaeta; order Sabellida; family Sabellidae; genus Sabellastarte; species Sabellastarte sp. h YS-2021. The sequence continues at coordinate 24,002,046 of OZ024928.1, forward strand.
CATAAAAAATCAAATATTTAATGTCGCTAAATGTCAATATGCATATATAAATGATATAGTATGGTAAACTATTCAGCATATCTGAAGAAAATTACAAAGAATAAAAAAATAGCGTTAACAGGTATGCCATCCACAATGAAAACAAAGATGATACAGGCAAAAATAATTATTATGCATTTTACTAAATAAGCAATTCTCTTAGGCACATCACCAATTTAATAGTTCGCTCAAAGCCAGGTAATTGTAATTCCTTTTATGCAAAATAAATGTTTGCAAACAAAAACCTTTTTAATGCCACCATTATCAATAAGACTTAATGGCCAACCTTTTCAGGTTTTCCTTGACAAGGAGAGGAGACAGTAAAAATAAACCTCAAACAGAAGTAGATAGGCTCAATATCAGTGTTGGTTGTATATTCAAAATCTGCTCAATTTCAAAATTGTGTATGCATGATTTCTGGATCTTAAATTTCTGAGGCAACATGAAATTGTTAAAACAATTTCAAATTATTCAGCACAATTTCAAAATTTCTCTCAAGAAACATGTTAACTTTCTTTAAACAGCTTAATCTAATGTGCAAATTAAGAAAGATAATCAAAGGCTTAATTTAACAGCAAATCCTGTTTTTGGTAAAAAAGAACACCATGTAAATAAGAATATGCTTAATGACACCAAAGAGTACTAAATTCATGATAAACTGTTATGTATGGTACTTTTATACACTGGAATTTTATATTCCGACATTAAGGTTGTCATTGGGCGTACTCCACACACTCAAATCCGACTAATCTGAATCCAAAAGATTGACAGATTACGTTAATTCGGACGGATTCTGAATCTAATTTGAACTCTAATAGTGTGCACACCTGAAGAATAAGTGAAAGACTCGGATTAATCTAAATCCCTCGGATTAACAGATTCGAGTGTGTGGAGTACACCCTTTAAGATCCCGCTAAGTGCAATCAACCAGCACAATGATTTTTATTTCAATACATGTTGCCTCTCTGTCATAAGCCACATACAATTGACTACGAAGTCAAAATAGGTGGGCCTGATTCATGATTGCTATTTGAACAAAATACCTTGACATGATGTTGTTTTATATTTACCATGAAATTGATAATATAGGGATGGCGTAACATGGCAGTATAATTTAAGAAAACTGTATATCATAGTCAAATTTATGAATAGAAAAATCAGTTCCTGGAGTTCCTGGAAAAAAATAAATCAGCAAACGAATCAAATGTGAGAAAATATTCTTAAATTTTGCACAATTGCCACTTATATTTAAATCCCGAATTTGCACAAGCACAATTTTGAGATTATGCATATTTTAAAAGTGTGCCAAACATCAGCATCAACCAGTTCCATTTTCAAGTAAATTTTACAAATTGACTAAAAGTTTTACAAGAATGTAATCCTTATGATACATTTATTTACCATTTACCACACAACTGAGCAGCTTTGAAAGGTTTTATAATTGACAATTTCTTTCTTCAATTGTAATATCAAATATTTTAATGCTTCGTTATTAATCATTTTCACTCACAATGGTATTTGCACTGTAATACCGCTCGATGTTCATATAACCAAAAATAAAAACAAGATGCAAAACAAAAATTGTTTATAGCATCAAATTCAGGTATTTTGCAAAATGCCTTCATCTCCAAAGCAAAATGTTTGGAAGTTTTTATCATTTGGTAAATTGCTAAATGGATAATCACACATAGAGAAACTTTAAAGATAATTTTTGTAAATTACGCAAAACAGAGGGATTCTTCTGTGTATTTTCAATGCCTACAACATTGTTCCACATGTTTTTGACAGAAACAAAATCTTAACAAAATATTTAGGTTTTAACACCAAATAAAAAGAATAACTGTCTAACATCATTTTCAACAAAAGCAGAATGTAACAAAATATTTAGGTTTCACACCAAATTAGAAATTACTGTCTTATATTAATTTCAAAAGACTTTGTGCTTTTTTGCTGAGCTTTTGACCATGCTTGAAGTCCAGCAGTCCAACCTCCAGAAAGTTAAATGTTTCTTGCAGCCCATCAGGGTACTTGAGATTAAAAAGATAGGTTGCTGCAATTACTACAGCAACAGCCTCGAAGATGTTCGAGCATCTTATGCTCACATTTTCCAAGTTCACGAATGATTCTTTAAATGGGATGTTACTTTTAAAGCTTATCAGTGCCTTCTGTGAGTCCTCCTGAAAAATAGGGTAAAACAAAATTAAACCAATTCAAACAGGTATAAACCTTACACACGGTCAAAAATCTTATGAATATGTTAAGTTTACCAAAAAATAGTAAACCAAGATCACAATATTACAAGAAATCAGTGGCCATAGAATGGCCTATGCATCAGCTGACATTTAGAGTGCTTTAAGTAGCAAGAATGAAAGTTCAGGTGATTTGAGGTAAGGGTAACAGAGCGTATTAAGTTACATCCGTGGTGACTTTAAAAGGTCAGTAAAATTGCAAATATTTTGGAACTAATTTTTTTTAAAAAACAATCCTGTAGTTAACTTGAATCAGATAGAAGAACAAGTTTGCTACCATTTGTTCACAGTGGCAAATTTTAAAACTGGCACTAATTTAGATGGTAATCCTAGCCTACAACTCTGTTAAATATGTAATTAACTGGTAAAGGCAGAGCCAAGAGTTCCGAAAAAGAGTTTAAAGATGCCAGCCATTTTGCAATACATCTATTTCACAGATTTGAAATTCATTCAAACCTGCTCTATTTTGTAATTGAGATTCTTTATTGGCAGAGATAAAATTCTACTAAGTTTATATTACATTTTAAGATACTAAATTTACAACTGCTGTCCAAAATTAATTTAAAGTCACTCTAATTTTCAATTTAAGCTGTATAAAAATAGCTTATTACATTACATGGTGCTATGTTCATTGTGCTTTATACCATATGCATTCAAAGACTTATCAAATTAGTTATATGTGCCACCCTTAATATTTCCTCCTTGCAAAGCTTAGACTTTATTCAAATTTAACATTACATTTTATGGTACTGTATTTTTATCATGCTTGATATAAGTGTTTCAATGGCTAACAATTATCCAGCATTAATTCTGATTCAGGGTAATATATTGGCTTAGGTGGTACATGTAATTTAAAAGTACTCATCCCATGCTAAATCGCCTCATTTATATCCTATTCATATTACAAAATAAACAAGCCCTGGAAAGGTTGATAAATAATGAAAATGATAGAACTTACCATTTCTTTTGCAAACAAAAGTTCTGGGCACTCGTCTAGAAGATGTGGGAGGCACAACAATGCTGTACAACCACGGACCACTGAATAATTAAAAAATTACATTAGTTTCACATGTTTACTTTTCAATAAGATACAACGATAGTCTACATTCTAGTGTTACAACTAGGGGTGAGAGGAGACAAGTAATATGGTCTCGGAAACCAGTTGGACAAAAACCTGACCAGTGTCGGGTAACCAGGACATACATACAAGTGTGTAAAATTGAAGGAAAATTTCACTTAACTACTCAAAGTAACATGTTATTTAACATACCCTCAATAATCATATATAGATATGTCCATTTGTATTTAAAAAATGTTTGTTTACATGAGGGTAGGAAATAAAAGATGCGAATTGAAAGTGAGGCTGTGGTGATTACTAGTGCTGTTTTGCTAACACGATAAATTTTTGGGTTCTTGACATTCATTATTAGACCCCGGAACACTGCTGGACCCAACCAATCTTGGGTTTTCAGGTACCATGTCTCACCCCAGTTTCAATAGGAAGAAATACACAAAAATTTACTCCAAGGCCAGTTGCAAATCTGAACTGAAACTTTTGTGACATTGTGATTATTGGGATTTCTACCATAAAACTCTTCAAAATTCAAAAAAGATCACAAAAAAGAAAAAAAATCAATAGAAACAATCAAACAATGTTTAAAACTAATTTACTTTCCTTTTAAAATGCACAAGCATTTATACTTTAACATAGATTCCTCTCAAAATTCTTTGTATAATACTGGTTTGTGTAAAACCAAAGTCCAAAATTACATTCTTATATAATTAATTAACCACAAAAGAAACAAACTTTAGTACTGTATTCTGTCGGCAACTCTTTTACATTTTAAGACTTTTTAAAAACTACAATTGCACTCTTTACTTGTGAAAGAGAATTCATATATGGCAACAAATTATAAGTCGATGGTAACATTTTTACTGACAATATTATAGAAATGCCAAAAAGAAAATTTTTTTTTCAGAATGACATTTGAGGAGAAAAATTCTTACAAACCTTTTCGCTCTTGTTGGTCCACTGTGATGTTTTGTAATGCATTAAGAAGACTGTTGCCCCGACCTGACACGGCATCCAGGAGGGCTCTTTCATTGGAAATAAGTGCCTCAGTAACAACTGATGTAACATCGTTGGATAATCTTCCGTGTGGCTTTAGTCTTCGAAAGTCTTTGATGAGCTGTATAAAAATGTAATTGATAAAAATTCATAGATTAGTGATGTGCTACATTATAATCGGGTATGAGAGAGGGCATCAGAAGCAACTGGGGCATAGAACAAGTTTCATAAGCAAGAAAAAAGTTATAAGCACTTTTAAGTTTGGCTATACTCGTTTAACCTTGAATGAGGGGCACAAGGTCAAATCTGACCACACCAGAAGATTCCCAGCACATGATTTCCTACATGTTGGTATACCATCCCAATCCTCTAGGACCAATAATAAGCGAGTTATAAGCACTTTTAAGTTTGGCTATGCCTGTTTGACCTTGAACGAGAGACCCAAGGCCAAATCCGACCACACCAGAAGATTCCCAGCACACGATTTCCTATATGCTGGTATCCCATCCCAAAGCTCTAGGACCAATAATAAGCGAGTTATAAGCACTTTTATGTTTGGCTATCCTCGTTTGACCTTGAAGAAGAAGCCCAAGCTCAAATCTGACAACACCAAAAGATTCCCAGCCCATGATTTCCTACATGTTGGTATACCATCACAAACCTCTAGGACCAATAATAAGCGAGTTATAAGCACTTTTCAGTTTGGTAATCCTTGTTTGACCTTAAACGAGGGGTCAAAGGTCAAATCCGACCACACCAGAAGATTCCCAGCACATGATTTCCTATATGCTGGCATACCATCCCAAAACTCTAGGAACAATAATAAGCGAGTTATAAGCACTTTAAACTTGGCCTATCCTCGTTTGACCTTGAACGAGGGGCCCAAGGTCAAATCCGACCACACCAAAAGATTCCCAGCACATGATTTCCTACATGTTGCTTTACCATCCCAAAGCTCTAGGACCAATAATAAGCGAGTTATAAGCATTTTTATGTTTGGCTATCCTTGTTTGACCTTGAAGGAGAGGCCCAAGGTCAAATCCGACCACACCAAAAGATTCCCAGCCCATGATTTCCTACATGTTGGTATACCATTCCAAAGCTCTAGGACCAATAATAAGCGAGTTATAAGAACTTAAAAGTTTAGCTATGCTCGTTTGACCTTGAAGGAGGGGCCCAAGGTCAAATCTGACCACACCAGAAGATTCCCAGCCCATGATTTCCTATATGCTGGCATACCATCCCAAACCTCTAGGACCAATAATAAGCGAGGTATAAGCACTTTTAAGTTTGGTTATGCTCTTTTGACCTTGAAGGGGAGGCCCGAGGTCAAATCCGACCACACCAGAAGATTCCCAGCACATGATTTCCTACATGTTGCTTTACCATCCCAAAGCTCTAGTACCAATAATAAGCGAGTTATAAGCATTTTTATGTTTGGCTATCCTTGTTTGACCTTGAAGGAGAGGCCCAAGGTCAAATCCGACCACACCAAAAGATTCCCAGCCCATGATTTCCTACATGTTGGTATACCATTCCAAAGCTCTAGGACCAATAATAAGCGAGTTATAAGAACTTAAAAGTTTAGCTATGCTCGTTTGACCTTGAAGGAGGGGCCCAAGGTCAAATCTGACCACACCAGAAGATTCCCAGCCCATGATTTCCTATATGTTGGTATACCATCACAAACCTCTAGGACCACTAATAAGCGAGTTATAAGCACTTTTAAGTTTGGCTATGCTCGTTTGACCTTGAAGGATGGGTCAAAGGTCAAATCTGACCACACCAGAAGATTCCCAGCACATGATTTCCTATATGTTGGTATACCATCGCAAACCTCTAGGACCACTAATAAGCGAGTTATAAGCACTTTTAAGTTTGGCTATGTTCGTTTGACCTTGAAGGAGAGGGCCTAGGTCAAATCTGACCACACCAGAAGATTCCCAGCCCATGATTTCCTATATCCTGGCATACCTTCCCAAACCTCTAGGACCAATAATAAGCGAGGTATAAGCACTTGTAAGTTTGGTTATGCTCTTTTGACCTTGAAGGGGAGGCCCGAGGTCAAATCCGACCACACCAGAAGATTCCCAGCACATGATTTCCTACATGTTGCTTTACCATCCCAAAGCTCTAGTACCAATAATAAGCGAGTTATAAGCATTTTTATGTTTGGCTATCCTTGTTTGACCTTGAAGGAGAGGCCCAAGGTCAAATCCGACCACACCAAAAGATTCCTAGCCCATGATTTCCTACATGTTGGTATACCATTCCAAAGCTCTAGGACCAATAATAAGCGAGTTATAAGAACTTAAAAGTTTAGCTATGCTCGTTTGACCTTGAAGGAGGGGCCCAAGGTCAAATCTGACCACACCAGAAGATTCCCAGCCCATGATTTCCTATATGTTGGTATACCATCACAAACCTCTAGGACCACTAATAAGCGAGTTATAAGCACTTTTAAGTTGGGCTATGCTCGTTTGACCTTGAAGGATGGGTCAAAGGTCAAATCTGACCACACCAGAAGATTCCCAGCACATGATTTCCTATATGTTGGTATACCATCGCAAACCTCTAGGACCACTAATAAGCGAGTTATAAGCACTTTTAAGTTTGGCTATGCTCGTTTGACCTTGAAGGAGAGGGCCTAGGTCAAATCTGACCACACCAGAAGATTCCCAGCACATGATTTCCTATATGTTGCTATACCATTGCAAACCTCTAGGACCAATAATAAGCGAGTTATAAGCACTTTTAAGTTTGGCTATGCTCGTTTGACCTTGAAGGGGGGGCCCAAGGTCAAATCTGACCACACCAGAAGATTCCCAGCACATGATTTCCTATATGTTGGTATACCATCCCAAACCTCTAGGACCAATAATAAGCGAGTTCAAGGCTTAATCTTAGCAAAATTTTATGAACTTATAATCAATCGCCCGTCAATCGGTCAATTATGGCCCGATTGATCCCAATATCGACTGGGCCCTAGATTCTTCCCTCAGGACTGTACATACCAAATTTGGTTGACCCACACCCAGTACTTTCTGAGGAAATCTAGTGAAAAGGAAGTAAATTTTTTTTTGAATTTTTGATGTGACCTTGATAAAGGTCAAAGGTCAAATTTATGACTGTCAAAAAATTTTCCCACGCCTATAGAAGAACACTGCCAAATATCATTTGGATATGCCTAATAACAAGGGAGATATTCAAGGGAGGTGATAATGCGGCGGCGGCGGCGGCTGACTGAAAACCAGGGGTGAAACCAATAAGCGTCCCCTTTTCAAGGGATGCTTAATTACTGGAAATCTATTTTCTTTACAATGTAATTAAATAATTTTTTTTTTTTTTTACTGACAAATTAATTTACTTGAACAAACAAATCTGGCAAAATTCCAAATATTGCCAATTATATCAGTTTCCACCAAATTTTACTATTATTCAGTGAAAAGTCAACTACAGAAACTCGTAATACAAGTCAAAATATAATTTTTCACAAATAATATTCTCTGCCGTCAGTCAATATTTCACTTCAACATATAATATTAAAAATTTAAAATTGACATTTACAACAGTATTGCTGACTGTCGTCACCGTCAATTTTCAGTACATTAATTCAATCAAAAAGAAATTTCACCGGTAACACTCACTGGCGTCACCGTCAAAATTCAGTGAATAAATTCAATGAAAATTATAGTTCACCAGTAACATTCACTGGCGTCACCGTCAAATTTCAGTGCATAAATTCAATGAAAATTATAGTTCACCAGTAACATTCACTGGCGTCACCGTCAAATTTCAGTGCATAAATATAATGAAAAATTGAATTTCATCAATATCATTCACTGGCGTAAGTGTCAAAATTTAGTGCATTAAATATGTATCAAAATTCAAATTAATACACTATGAAATATTCACCAGTATATTTAAATTTCAACATAAAATACACACTGGATGTTAAATATTCACTGGTGTATTCCAATATTAATTATACCAATAGTGCAGTGAATGTTAAAATATTATTCACCAATCAAAGTCCAATGCACGTCAGTACTATTATGGTGAACACGAAATATTATTCACTAACAAAAATATATCACAAATTCAAAATTATTTCAAATTATAATTTTTCAATCAAAATATATCACAAATTCAAAATTCTTTCAAATTAATTTTTTGAAAGACAAATGCACTGTTTTAATCAGAATATTTAAATTATCCGCTAATTCTGACAACAGTGGACCAGCAGTACACAGTCCAATTCAACTTGTCGAAGCCTCATACACTGTATAATGCAGCAATTTACCTCAAAAATCAGTTAAAACAACAAATATGAGGTCAATAACTGATTAATATTCCATTAATAGCAATTTGGAGTCAAATAACAGTGAATTTAATGCTCAAAAATCGGCAAATTCACCTTCAAAAATCGGCGATTTTGCATTAATTACATGCTCGAAATTGCCGTGAATTTATACTCAAATGAACCAAAAAACAGTGTATAAACTCTCAACATATCACAGAATTGAATATAAATAAAATTATTGGCACCAAGTAACAGAAATGTGAGTTTTTCACACACTTCTGGTACCAATAAAGTGTTTACTTTATTTGTTTCACTGATCTAAACCTAATTGCACTAAATTTTAACACATGAAATATGGTCCTACAAATGCTAGAACAATAAATTGTTAATGTTACATAGTAAATAAAAGATGATGGCTTGTATATATTTTGATACAAATGGATTTACCTGGTAAAACTGATGAACACACATTCATCTAAAAATGGCGTTACAGGTGACATGTGACGTCACACTGTTGAATGCTGGGAAAATTCAAGAAATAACATTGTGAAATGACAACTAAAATACTGGTACTTAAAGAGATTGAGAAGACAAGCAAAATACTAGTAAAATGTTGAACATTACAGACATTTTGTCAAGCATTTCCAGTGGTAAACTTCGCAATAATTTGACCAGGAATTTGCTTGTTAAAAAAGTCAATATTTTTCAGCCGTTAAAATACTGATCAACCAGAAAAATAGTTGTTAAAATACTCGCCCGGATTTTGTGTGCTGTATCTGGTATAGTATCAACATATTAACCAATAAATTTTCCATATCAATATCACGGCAGGTAATTACTACTTCAACATATCCAAGATATGACAATTCATGTCCTCCTGCTCCTTCAGCAGATGCTCCAAAGGCTGAATGTTCAAATGATCTACTTAGATTCACAGATATGGTACTTACCATAGAACCTTTGTTCAGCAAAGCAGTAACATGCTGCCTATGGATAATCAGTGAAACTGCATTGGCTTTGTAAATGAGTTTTTTCAAATAAGGAGCATTGTTTCACTGGTTCGAACTACTCTCGCCATCCAACTGATTCGAGTTCAAAGGACAGTAGTTTTTAACATTACATTTCCAACAGTTGATGTTGGATGATTTCCCTTCTTTAATCCACCTGAGGTATGAATTGGCAGAACATGACCTTGACTTCTCCTGATTATTTGAACCGACTGATTTGAAATACTCTCCAAAGTTGATAGTTGATCCAGGATAGAATCCAAGTTTTGTTTGAACCATGGAGGTGGTTTTGAATTTTATTGGTGAACCTTGGCTGTCCTTGCAGCAAACTCAAACTTAACTTTCCTTGCCTCCAAAACAAATTGGGAATGATCTGCCATAGCATTAAACTTATGCCTGAGAGCATTTTTCATATGCTCAAAGCTAAGTATTGACAAATATGTCATAGTTATCAGGTGTGAAAATGGAAGTGTCTTTCCTAATAATCCTGCTAACCAGGTCTTCCAACTTTGCGTACCATGCTGGCATGCTGTTCAGCTGCATAAAACTTCAACAAAACATGTGAAGGGTTGACATCTCTGAACATCATTTCAAAAAGGTCTAACAGAATGCTTCCTCCCCATGTGCAGAAGGATCTCCTGAACCTGGTCCTTGATAGATCTGCAAATAACCATTTGAAATGTGTCCTTCAGGTCATCCCTGCTTCACAAGACTCTGCACTTCATAATGAAACTGTTCAAAAGAAAAATCCTTCGACCACTCAGAATATGTACTAACCCTGATACTATTTATGCCAGAATTCCCAAACTGGAAGGACTGTTTTGGTATTGGAGAGCTGTTTATTTGTAGTCACCCCTTGCTTCATATGACCAGAAGGATACGGCCTACTGGAAATCATTGGCCCATGCAATGCTGAGGGTGGATGAACAGGTTTCAGCTGAAGAGAAGCTTTCAGCTACAACTGTTGCTCCATTGGCAAACTGTCAAATACTTCCAAGATAATACCAAGACCAGCCAGAGGCCTTTTTGAGCTGTCTGCTGAATCCTAGTAAAAGATTGGGCCAGAGAATAAGATCCCATAGCCTTAGCTTGACCTAATCCGCCAGGGACTCCCTTACAGCTAATCAATATCAGCTGGTTTTAAGACCTTCACCAACTCAGGTGTAAGTCTTGAAACACAGACTACGGAACCCATGCAGTAATTGCTTCCCATTGAACTCAATGCTTTAGTCCCCAAACTGTACATCTGTGAGGACAAGAATATATGTATTGTCTTTTTGTTATGTATGGCATAGTCACAAATAATCTCATCTCTATTACCATCCAAATCAAGTTTGTTTTACAAATCAATATAATCAAAATCTGGTTTTAGTCAGTTGATATATATTACATCCTCAAACATGTTTTTGCCTCAAGACTCACTTAACAATGTTAAACTACGCATCACAGCAACACTATATATTTGAGGTATGATTAGGGCTGTTTCATTAACTCAAAGTCTAATTGATCAATCAATGCTGAGAAACTGAGTATGGCTAGTATTTTGAAACTGTATTATGTAACATTTTCATAGGTTTAGTGGCATTTAGTTGCCCTATCCAACAATGGCATGGATATTGGATAACAGGATCAAGTAATAGTCCTTCGATTGACAATGAACACATGCACTGGAAATAGTTCTGGACATCTTTTATTGTTTATAATCCAATCTGATGAATTCAATGTTTCAATCATACAATTACAATTCACACAAGTAAAGTATCTGTTTCCTAGATAATTCATTCTTTATATTTCAATTAAAACTTTGATTTATATATTAAACTCTTAAACACCCAAGTATAAATACTCTTTTTGAAATGTAAATGCAAATTTAGTATCGAATAATTATTTATATATTTTAAATAATAATGTTTGAATTGAAATAATAAATAAACTTTCAAATTATGGAGGCTGAATTATTCCAAATAATGAATATTTATTAATTTGAGAATAGGAAGTTAGAATTGAATTTAGATACAGACAAATAGAATTGTGATGTTGCTAGTTCTGATGTAAATCCTAATCTGCCCTTCAAGTATGTGTGACTAGCCTAGAAAATAAAAGCTAAGCTGATGAGCTTGCATTTTGTGATTGGTTAAAATATTCATGTGATGTTTGGAAAGACTAGATGTGTTGGGTGGAAAAAAGAGAAAGACCTGTGCTTAATTAATTCTGCTCTAGTGTGTGACTTTTGTAATGATTTTGGGGAGGGAATAGTACAATATTACAAAGCGCAGTAAAATTAGTATTACCTTGAAAAGCAAATAAAATTCCAGGAAAACACACCCAACATTTTATCCATTTCACATCAGTCAGCACCCAAACAGCATCTCTCAGCCACTTCAACTATCCACAGTCGACTACCTCTCAGAATACTCTCAATCAGTCAACTTTTACCAAAAAGAAACTCAAATGAACATTCAAAAACCATTCAGCTTCAAAATACTGTCACTACTATTAAGTGTAGCTTAAATACTAATTAGTAAATTCCAAGACATAGTAGTGTAATACTAAGTGATAGAAGCTTTCCCCAAAAAAATAAAACAAACAGAAAAAAAAACATTTACACATTATACCCCACAATTAATGCATCACTTTTAAATCTGGCATATATAAGTTAAAAGTGCCTTAGCAAAGAACAATCGCCCATACAAAGATTTTGAGTGGCTATGTCAGCTTGATGAGGCCAAAGGGGTGGATATTGGCACAAGCTATCGGACAGATAAAAAGGCAGCTGAGTTCATACATGCATGGCATAAGATGCAAGAAACAAAATCAAAGAAGAATTTTAAGAATCCAACTTTTTTTCTGTCATACTGGATGGAGCAACTGACACATCAAGCCAAGAAGCAGAAATTTGCTACATACAACTTTGCAAAAGAGGAAATATTAAGGTATTTTTCCTGGGCATAACAAATGTTGGAAAACCCAATGCAGAGAACATTTTACGTGTTACAACCAGCATGCTTAACCAGTATTTTGGACAGACTTGGATGTCAAAAATTGTGGGAACAGGGACAGATGGGGCATCTGTTATGTTGGGTTGTAGAAATGGCTTTGTTATGCAACTGAAAAACCACACTGAGTGCAATTTCATATTTTCAATGCATTGTTCTGCTCACAGATTGGAGCTTGCTTATAAAGAATCATGCAAAAAGGTCCCCCTTTTCAAGATCTTTGAGACTTTGATGCTAAACCTGTATTTCTTTTGTAGAAACAGCCCTTTAAATCATCTCAACTTAAAGGAGGCATTCAAAACATTCAACAGGGAGCCACTGATGCCAGTGAGAGCTAGTGGGACAAGGTGGCTGGCCCACATGAAGAAAGCCATAGATAACATCCTCAAGGGATATGGTCCTATCATGTTGCACCTGGTGCAGGTAAAGGCAGTCAAAAGTAATAAAAATACTTCGGAATTAATTGTGGCTCCATAAAATTTTGGGCAAGTTGTCATCGACAGCCTTAACAAATTTTGATCCAATTTGACCTGAAAAGCATATACCCCAGATTTTTAAAACTAAATCACTTTGCTTAAGTGAAGCCCAAGATATCCATTGGCATTAGTTTTAGATAACAACTGAAATTCTTAAACAGTAATCAGTGGTTTCAGGAGCCAACTTAAAACCTCGGTGTTGTACTCAGCTCAATATCTCCACATACTACAGGACTCAATGCACCATTTGACTAAACTGACTGCACAAATACAGTCCAAGCTCTCAAGTAACTGACATTCTCCAAACTAAAAGACAGAGGCTCAAGAATGACCATTTATCAACGTCCTTGAAGTTCTTTAGCCTGCCACTGGGAATAGGACCCAAAGACAGAGGGCCTCCATTTTAAGTGGTCATCCGAGCCACAATGTATATGTCTGTACCTGGGTTTAAACACACATCCTCTGTGGTCCTAGGCAAGTGTTTTACTCACTAGGCTACAGTGGCAGATGTGTTACTATGTTGTACTTTAATTATATATTATAACTATAGATTCAGAATCCAGACGATTCTTCTGTCAGGAGTAAACAAACTGCAAAAGCGAGGAACTTCATAAAGAACCTGCAGCAGGAGGACATGGTGATGTTCCTACACTTCATCCTTGAAGTCATAAATTGTTTGGACCATGTTTCTCTTGTTTTTCAAAAGAGAGAAACAGCTTTTTGTGACATCTTTAATGAACTGGAGGCAGCCAAAGCTGTACTACTAACATACAAAGAAAGGTAAACATTTGTTTCACTGCAACACTTGTGGGACACAGGGTCCTTAGTGGCCTAATGGTTGGCAAGTTTGGCACCTAATCCTAGGTTGTCACCTCTGCCTGGGTAAGACCCCAGCAATGGCAAGACTGAAGATCTTTCCCAATATGACAATGGCTGTTGAACAGGATGTAAAACCCCAACTTTGACCTTTGTTATGGGACACTTTTCAAACATTGTGTATATCATATATGTAATTTAAGAAAATACATTTATATTCAACTGTAATTTGTAAACACAGTGTATATCGTACAATAACATATTATAAATAATTTTTAAAATGCACAGTAAACACATATAGATATAGCTGATATATTTTGATCATAACATCTTGAATGACTTAAAATATTTTCAGAGATGGACCAAAGCTTTCTTTGGTACATTCCAACAATGCTTATGATGGAGAAGCCCTGAAAGGTGATTGCACAAGGTTTGATTCTGCTAGGATCAAAGTCATAGACCACCTGATGAAAAACCTGGACAAGTGATTTGACACAAAGAAGGTCATTGCTGCAACATCTGTTGTTGTGCTGAAAAAAATATCCCACAAAGTTGAACCAGCAGCCAGGTGGAAAGATTATTTGTTTTATGATATATCACAACTTGTAATTCACTTTCATGTAACTATATTTGCTTATAATTTATAAAATGTAAATGTATTTGAATTATCTGACGATTTAAAATAAGTGACATATTGCCCTAAACATTTGGTGTTACACACTGTAGATGACATTTAACATAAATTTGGAATTTTGACACATAATGACAATTTGTTTTAAAATAGATTTTGGTGATCAACATGTCCAGGTACTGGTGGAGGATTTTGGTCCTGCTCTAGCAGCTGCAGGTGTTAACCCAGAGAGCATCTGTCCTCCCTGCACACAGTTCAAAGTCTCGCTCTACAACAGGTAATTTTCCTTTCAATGTTGGGGGTTTAACATAATTACAATCATCTCATGAAACCCATGTTCAATTTCTGCCTGACCAACTCTGAAAATATTGAGATAATAATGACCTTGGTTCCTGATATATTTTCATGATTTCTTTGTATACCTTCATTTTCACTTACTTACACATAACTTCTTCATATAAAACATAACAGTAACAATAACAACAATAACAGGATAACAATAACATATATAAACAAGCAAATGTTTATTGCAGCTTTGACATTGTTCCTGAAACATGCTGGCAAGATATAAACTCAAAGCTTGCTCATCTGTTCCCTGAAGTCACCCATCTAGCTGACTTGATTCTTTCACTACCATGCAGTTCTAATGAGGCAGAGAGAGGCTTCTCTAAAATGAAACTAGTGAAAACAGACTGGAGGAGTAAGCTAAAGGATAAACAACTCGGTGATCTCATGACTGTCTTGCTGGAAACACCTGGTTTGTAAATTTTACTTGGTTTCTGAAATCGTAAATATGGTATACAAAGAAATGGTAACACTTCAGTGGTTTAGTTTTATCCTATAGGTTATAGCATTAGTTACAATTATTATTATTAAATAGCACTGGTGCTAAGCAGGAGTGAATATGAAAACATGCAAATTTCCAAATACTGGAGTGACATTAATTTATCGTGGCACATTGCTACTAGCTAAAAGCAAATAACATTACATATTACATTGTTTATAATAATTAATTATACATAATAATTATACAAACACCATTTTGATCAGACAAATAATTGTTGTGACACTGTGAATACACTTTAAAGAAATTTTTAATTTTCCAGAAGTTGAGAGTTATGACCCACAGTCCACAATATCACTATGGTACATGCCAAAGTGTAAAGTTGTCAGAAAGCCAGTTCAAAGTGTGAGAATCCTGCAAAAACACAGGCCTCTCCTTCAGCTACAGGAAACAGTAAGGAATGCAACAGACGTTGTAAAGGAAAGAGATGGAGGAATCTTGGAAGAGGAAACAAGTGATCAGGATAAAAAAGCTGTTAAAGAAAAGCACACAGATCAAAGTGAGCATAATAATGAGCCTGAAGTGTTAGAAGACAGTGATAACAATGGACAACCAGAGTTGGATGCTGGCTACAAAAGTAACACAGAGTCAGAATTGTCCGATTACTATTCGGATGAGAACTTAGACAGCAATAACAATTTAATAGGAGAGGAGGCCAGGGCCTACAGTGCTTTACAAGATTTTATGGTATAGTCAAGTTAGTCAAGTTTAACTGGAATTAGGAATTTTATTGACATTGGTGTAATCTTAGTTAAGAGTTAATGGTTTGTGTAATTGCAAAAACAAGTGATTCAGATGGTTAACATACTTATTATGACATGTTTATTTGCAGCCTGGATGAGAACAGTTCATCATAAAATATTTTGGGCTCTTCCTTTGGCCAATGTGTTGCCTAACGCCAACTGTAGGCAGCCCAGTGGGCTGCCAGACAATTTTTCGTAATATCTTGCCCTGTCATGCAGGTGTTGTTTTACATCTTAGGCCATGTCAATATCTCATTGGGGGCTCAATGTTGCAGTTGCCTTTTCCCAGATTTTGAGATGATTGCAAAACGATGGGCATACCAAGAACATGAGACGTAAAGAAAACGCTTATATAAAACTTAACTAGACTTATTGACTACAGGTGGTCAAACTGTGGTATAGTTCCAAAACATCAGTGACAATCTGTTATCTACTTGCTCCACAAAAAACACCTGGAAAACATTAGATTCATGATCAGAACCGCAGCAGCACTAAATCACCTTTACACAATTCATAAGTCAAATTTAATATTTATTTACATTGATTCACAGATATACGAGATAGTGCATGCAGAGTAAAGGCTTTACCACCATAGAAAATAAACTAGAAAATAAAACCTTACGATAAAATATGTTACCTAAACCCCTGAAAACTACAATGTTAGCATGTAACTGAGAAATAACTGGCAACTACAAGCTCATGCAGAAATATATATATTCAGGACTATCACAGTTATGTTTTTGCTTTGAAATGAATAAACTAAAATATCAAGTAACCAAGCCTTTAGCTCAACATTCAGTTTTACAAATATTATAATATAAGCATATGGATTATGTTCAATTATTAACGAGCATAAAACAACTGTTTACAATCACTGAATCAAATACATACAAACACCATACAATGTAACATCTCTCACCTGTATATCTCCAAAAGCAACCAAAACACCTTCACAGACAGCTGAATACAAGCAAACCCAATCACTGTTCACACATCTTCCCTGATGACCAACATTTTACATAGTTTACTCACTCTATTAGCTGACAGCCAAAACTGGATTAACAGCTGTTTATTTTATAGCCACTCATTTACAATGAAGACAACTCTTTCCAGAAGTACTGGATATAGCTGGCCAAAATTTAAATTAATTCAGTTCCTCTTTATGGACCGTAAAGTTCACAAATCATACAAATATTTCTCCAGCTGCTTCGGCCTATATGCACCAGACTTTTGGAACTCTTCCATGGGCTCTGGTGCCACAGTGGTATAACACACTCGCCTCACTCCTCAGAGTTCAAATACCTACCTGACCTCAAGTGGATAAACTGGTAGTTGTTGGCTGTTGGTCAGCTGTTTACAGTACAGAACCTGGACCAACTGTATATACTGGTTTCTCCTGCCCTTCCAACTACCCATAAAATATATCCAATAAGGTAGTAGGGATGATGTAAAACACTAAACAAATACATACATCTAGAACTCTTCCTTTTCTCATAATAAAAAGTCCTTAAGAAGATCTTTAAATTATCTTTTTCAACTGAAGCTTCCCCACTTAGTATGGTTCACTCCATTGGTGTAGTGGGTAACACATTCACCTCCCCCTTCTGAGATTGTGGTTTGAACTTGGGACAAGACCATATGTGGGAAAGTTGGTAGTTGCTTATATAACAATGCCCAGCAGTTTACAGGACAGATTTTTGACCGATTAGTATGTTCCGGATTCTTCTGCATTTGTTTAAGGCAGAGGATATTTACACCACCGCTGTGTACGCAATGCCGAAAAGTCGTCTTATGTACACCACCGCTGTGTACATAAGCTAGATATGGTTTCTTATGTGCACCACCGTTGTGTATATTAGGCAGATAATGTCTCTTATGTACACCACCGTTGTGTATATTAGCCAGATAATGTCCCTTATGTACACCACCGCTGTTTATGTAAGCTAGATTGAATATCTTGTGTACATATGCAAGATATTTGGGATATTTTGTGTACCACTAAAATGTAGGTAAGCTAATGTACATGGTCTTCTACACCACCTTATTGTGCATGCTATGTCAGTCCCCCTAGAAATGGGATGATTAGTCTTCCCACTGTTGTAATGTGGAAACTAAATTAAATTTCTTATACACACCTTGTTGTGTACCCAGCCAGGTAAAATTTGTTACATAATTAGCCTTTTGATCCCCACAGGTCGAATAGTTGTGGCTTAACTTGGGTTGGATGACACTTAGATGACAAAGACAGTGAAGATGTGATTTTTTATTGTTTCATTATTTATTCATTATACACATGGAACAAGAATCATACAAGTAACATACATTACAAATGTACCAGGTTCTAATGGCATGAAAGCCTCTACACACAGTAAATGGCGCCAAAACAAGAGAGATGTAAAACCCATTCTGATTGGTCGACAGCCGTGGTGTACATAAAGAACTGAAATACCCTTATGTACACAGCCGTGGTGTAAATAACCAGTTCGTTTGTTTGAAGGTACCTGCCATGTTATGACCTGTTGACGGCAACATTAAATGCAAATAAATCAAATCAAACCTAGGTCGTCCCTTGACTACTATATTCCTTTTGAAAATTCTTTTGCTGATTTAGCACGCTAAATTACCCATTGTGCGGGATGTAGGGAACATTTTGCACCTGCAAGGTGGAGGGCTGGTTCAGATTATATTTGGGAAGTTTTTTTTTTTTTGTTTTGTTTTTGTTTTTTGACGGGGTCTGCGTACAGATGGGAATGGTTTTCGTATGCTTTGGCACCATTGTATTTCTTGGTTTAGAAACAACCAAAATGGAAAAGCTCTTGTTTGCCGCTTAGTTTGCCGTTTATCTTGTTTCATGTTGCATAAACAGAACTGGTCTAGTAAGTTTGTAACATAAGTAATTTTTTTAGAGGTCCATCCTTTTGAAATGCTCCCTTCCGTCGATTGACATAGCTGCAATATTGTTCTCTGGGTGCTGCCAGATCATGACAAACGTACTGCTTCCCTGCATAAGTTGGCCGCGGGTCGTAAGTTGGCTTTTTATTTGGGGTTTTACGTCGCTTTCAACACTGTACAGGTCATATCACGACGGGTAGTTGGAAGGGCAGAGGAAACCAGTACATATAGTTCGCTAGGGTTCTGTACTGTAAACTGCCGACCAACGGCAAGCAACTACCACCTTTCCCACTTACGGTCATGACGGGGATCGAACCCCGGCCGCAGAGGTGGGAGGCGAGATAGTTAAGATTAAAGTTGGCCGCCACTCATTTAAATGTATCAAACAGACAAATGTGTGGTTGCACAGGTTTTAAAAGTGGTAGTTGTAATAAATTTTATCATAATGGACCATTCAAGAATGATACAGGCCTTTAGATTTATAGAAATTTCAAAATATGGTGATGGCGGCCAACTTACGACCCACGGCCAACTTATGCAGGGAAGCAGTACTGTACGTACACGGGTGGACACGAAGATATAAAATTAACGGTCTTCAGAGTTTGGTAGTCACTATATCTTAGTGGTATAAATAACTAAATTGCATAAAATAAATAAGAATTAAATGTCTTGACAAGCTTTGTTTTAGCGTATGTTACTTTGTGCAGTTTTGTTGCTTACTGCTCAGCCAGTGAAGTTCGTCACCGGCATTTTATGACAATATTTAAAGAGTTTTTACTGTCCAGTTACGGCATATATGTATACCTTGCCGTTGGAAGAAGCTATTCAATTTATTTAAATGTAAATATTGCCTGTCCTTGAGCGTTTTTACGACAGGTGACGAACTTCACTGGGGTGACGAAATTCACTGGCCGACCAGTACACCACTTAAATTTGAAAAATCTTGAGGACCGTTAATTTGTCTTTGTGTCCGTTTACCTTTGTGTCCACCCGTGTATGGAGCGTTTTATGGACAACTCAGCCCACTTCAAACTTGGCCCATTTTAAAGTCGGCCCGTTTCAAAGTCGGCCCCCTACAAAGTGGATATGAGAACAACTCATTAATATTCATATTTATGTATAAAATATGAAATCACAGTATTCTTTGGGATTCTCTGACAATATGTTATAAAAATGCTGCCTGAAGATCAAGTATGTTACCTGGACACATGTTTTTAGCTGAAGATTCAACATTTCAAATTTGTGGACTAAGGCTGGAAATACACCTGTCCTTAATCTCGTCCGTACCCGCATCCGCATTCATATCCGCACCTGTAGTACCCTAGATATTTTGGTATAATACAGTGAACTTCCATCCGTATCCGCAAAAAAAGGGTCAAGTTTGTTATTTTGCAGATGCGGACAGTAACTCACTGTTTTATACCAAAATATCCAGGGTATCACGGATACGGACAATTACGGATGCGGATACGGAAGGGTAAATAAGGACAGGTGTATTTTGCGAGTTACACATTTCATTTATATTCATGTATACACAGAAAAATATGAGGTCA
The DNA here is from genome assembly GCA_964017235.1 of Sabellastarte sp. h YS-2021. NCBI lineage: Eukaryota > Metazoa > Annelida > Polychaeta > Sabellida > Sabellidae > Sabellastarte > Sabellastarte sp. h YS-2021. The sequence goes on from OZ024928.1 coordinate 24,022,663, forward strand.
CAGAACTCCGTGGGGTTTCCTATCAATATTTTATTAATAGAAATGTTGCTTAAAAATCCAGTATTTTACGTGAAACTTTGTTTAACCCGACTACCTTAAACAGGCCTATACTTTGGAGGGGGCCGAGCTTGTAGGGGGCCAACTTTGAAATGGGCTGAGATGACCAGATTCCTATGGAGTGGAGCGTATTTGGGTACTTAAGGAAAGGACTGTAGGCCTTGGCGATAAAATAGACTGGCATGGTACTGTACTGCTTCCCTGCATAAGTTGGCCGCGGGTCGTAAGTTGGCCGCCATCATCATATTTTGAAATTTCTATAATTCTAAAGGCCTGTATCATTCTTGAATGGTCTATTACAATAAGATTTATTATAACTACCACTTTTAAAACCTGTGCAACCACACATTTGTCTGTTTATTACATTTAAATGAGTGGTGGCCAACTTACGACCCGCGGCCAACTTATGCACGGAAGCAGTACAGTTACTACAGTATAATGTACACTGGTGGACAGAAGGATAACAGGACACGAAGATAAATGGTGTTTTAACACCCTTCAGATCCAAGTGGTTTAACAAAATCACACACTGTAGTTCTAAAATAGACATAAAAAAAGCATGACATTTGTTATTTAGTTTGTGTCATTTTGTCGTTAAAACCACAGACATTTATCAGCAGATGTGTTATTTTATTACAAGCTGAAATTGCAACTAAATGTTGCATTTAGTAAATTTTGTTTACATATGTTATTCACCTACCTTCGGTCAGCTATAACATGTATCTCATGGCATAGCTGAGCAATAGCTACTTTCAGATTCTCACTGTTGAGTAAATCAGTTGCAACTTGAACACCATTGCATTTACAATGTTTTCTTTAAGTATGTTATTCACGTACTTCTCATTCAGCTATAACATACTGCAATTGCAGACCTGTAGCTCAGCATGGCTGAGTAATAGCTACTTTGGGGTTCTCACTGTTGAGTAAATGAGTTGTAACTTGAAAACTATTGCATTTAGAGTATTGTGTTTAAATACGTTATTCACCTACTTTTGGGTCAGCTATACAATGGTGAAATTGTAGACCTGTATGTGGCAGGACGGGCCCCCACCCCCTGTGTAACCCCTAGAGGGTCGAGCCCCAGGTCCCATCACCGTATTCCCATGGACCCATTGATCTGCCCTGCATGGGTGCCTTATGGACAGGGACCCTCGTGAAAGTAGAGATACCCCTTAAATGAGTGCCTTGTGGATAGGGATCCATCCTTTATGGATGCATTATGGACAGGGACCCACCCTTGCCACCATAAACCTACATAGAGGGGTGAGTTTTACCACCTACCACCCGCCCCGGGAACCACTGGGGTGACATGTCCCACAACCAGAGGGTACAACCCCTGTCAGGTAAAGAGGCTGACGGCACCCCAGCAGTCTACAGACCTGGGGCGCCCGTTCTCAAGCGACCCAAAGGTGCGACCCCGCTTATATACTGTGCGGACCGCCTCCCTGCTCACCCACCAACTGTGCAGATTTGAACCCATAACCCCTCGGACTGTTCACAAAAGGACCTGGGTTCCACCCACCTAACCCGGAGAGTGGTCAAATCTCACCAACTTAATCCTGAGCGGGAGAGTGGATGTGTCCTGGTTTTTCCCTGAACCCTGAAAAACACTGGTAACCTGTCAAAATTGCCTTGTTTTACTAATTAACTTATCTCAAAGTATTATAAAATCTAACCATAATCCCAATTTACTTATGCTGCCACCAGGTCATTTTGAGGTTGACCAACCTATAATATTGTTTTCAACTCTTGGTATTGTGACCTAAACTGTAGAGTAGGAGAACGTGAATAAGATGACTTATTGTGATCGGAGTGCTCTAGGTATCAAGAATTTCAAGATGTTACTCATTTCAACTTTAAAGTACTATGATTCATTTAACTAAGATGACCAAAACTCAAGGATGTCATTACTCTGGTGAAGATGTGGACTAAAGTATCATGAGGTCTGAAACTCTCAATGTCGGGTGCTTTTAACTAATCCCAATATGACCATTGTGCTGTTGATGTTACTATTCACCGACATGATATAACCATGTATCATCAATAAGGTGCAATATAATCATAAGGTTGTAAAGTCCAATCCAGGTAAGTTATCAGTCAAGTTCCTACTTTTCTCTCCAAAGTTCACATATGGACAAGATCAATCAGTTTCAAAAAAGTAAAGTCAAAGTTCAGAATGTAAAGTAAACAAAGTAAAAACACAAGTATTGAAATTCATGATATATATTGACAACAAAAAGAAATAGTAACAAGGTAAAAATATGTGTGTGTAAACAGAATATTGCAGGGAAATAGATCAGTTAACAAGTTATTAAATTTTAAAAGAAGGTAGATGTTTTAAAGTTTATGAAAGTAACACTCAAATGTACACAAGTATAGAGTTAAAGATTATTTGAGAAATTAAATAGTTAGAGACTAAAGAAAGGCTAAATTTAGTTACAAACCAGAAACCCAATAATTAAAATTAAAAAAAAAAAGACTTAAGGAAGGCTAAATTTAGTTAAGATCCAGAACCTGAATAATTAAATTTATAGGAGACTTAAGCAAGGCTATTATATCAAAACACCAAAATTAAAAGGAGTATTTACAATTAACATTTCATAAAAAGGGGGTACTAAATTTTAATAGTTAAACAGATTACAAAAAATGGCACTCAAATACCTGTAAACCCAAATTAAAGTGACAACACACATGACATTTAAATAACATGACATTGAGCAACATGACATTTAGCCTGGATCAATCAATCGGTGCACACAACAGCAAGCTTATGCAACACCATAAAAAAACCCACAAAGGCATCAGGCATAAAATCAAAGCATAAATGAATCATTGAGGGTGTAAAATATAATGTAGAAATAATTGCACAGAGCCAAAGTAAAAGAGGGAAGGCTAGTAATTTTGAAAAGAAATAGAAATGACAGGTGAACATTACAATCAAAGCTGGCCTTATAAAAAAATTCACCGAAAGGTTAATTTGGAGGAGCAACTGGCTGTCATTTTAAGTTAAACAATGCTTTTCCAGAAAATTTTGAATATGATTTTGAAAGGCTAATGATTTAAGACAGGCTACATGGGCAAACACATGAAGTAGCCATTAGAAATATTTTGAATGGATAAACAGAAGAATTGTTTTCAAAGCAGAAAATATTTAAATGTAAAGCCTAAGGCAAGGCTAGGAATATTGCATAATAATTAACAACAACAAAAAATAATTTGAACAGAACATACTATGGGAAATTTGAATTAATTTATTTATTATAATTTTACTGTAAGACCAAGGAGCCACTGGAAAGGCTAATGTACCAGGATAAAAGAGGGAGGAAAAAAAACAGTTTGACAGCTACTTGTGGACCAGTTAAAATGAAAAGGGAAGACCAACAGAACATAATCAAAATACACACAGCAAAAGGCAAATTAGCCAAGCATCTCAAATTATAGAAATATGCATTACTTATAAAACAAAAGGGTGTTTGCTTTTAAAATTCAGATAATACTTTACCAGAAATTTATTACTTATAACTGCTTTTAGATACTCAAATATTTATATGCCAGAAATTTTTCACTTAGAACTAAAATAAAACGTTTAAATGACTCTCTTCAGTATGAGAGAAATTACTCCACTTTATCTTTAAAATTCTGTTATAACAGGCATATGTCTGCCTCAAAGGTACTTTTAAATTTAAACAATACACAGCATAATATACAGGAGTTATCTCCAAAAGTTACCAATTTAACCCCAAAATAACATCTGACCCATTAACCCAATGTTTCTACCCATACCATACCAAAGGGCCCCGCTCTGTTCTGGACCATGTGACTGCACATGTTTGGGAGGGGGATCTCCCCGAAAGTGTCTGGAAACCAGACCCGATCCAGGAGAGCTCCTCTACCCAAAGAGGAAAAGACTGTGTGTTTGTGAAAGGATTTAAAGGGCAAATAAATAAAAACCCTACAAGCCCTGATGATTGATGACCCATGATTAACATTTGGGTAGGTGCATTCACCCGCCAGGGAGTCCTCCTGGTATCTACTATACCTTGACTCCCAATGAATGACATCTGCTTCTACTAAGATGCATTTACCCCTAGGTTGTTAAAGACCCATTTTATTACGCTACAATAGCTTACCATGTGGGACTTAATGCTGATCTCGGGTTGCCACACCCGGGGCCAACGTCTTAGAAAAAAAGATCGTTCTTGTTAGCCACCGGATATACTGGTAGTTGTTGTCACGTGATAACTTCTGACCAATCGTCCTACTTTCTCGTTGGCCACGATTGACTGGTAGCAGTTTGTAAATATACAGACATTTTCATTTATTTCTCAGACTTTACTTATTGTTGGAGGCTAATATTTGCATATTTCTTGTAATATATATCATAGATCATTCTGTAAAATTTTAATTTTCACAGGATAAGTATTTTGTTTTCAGTCGCGTGTTTTGAGTTTTCCTCGGTTCAGGCAAATACATTGTACGTCTTTTATTGCGTATAAAATGTCGTCTCATCAAGCAAATAAAGACAAACCAAGAGCGCAGAAATGCCGCCATTTCTGCTTTAGTTTTGATACACATAATTTCTGCCCTACCTGTAGGGAGGCTGGCAAGGGAGATGACCCCTGTGTCACCTTTGAAACCCCTTGTGAAATTTGCACGTCTTTCACAGATGAGCAACTACAGAAAATCCAAAACCGGAAACGGTATTTGAAAAAGCAGAAAGCGACAACTAGTTCCAAAGATGAACTAGATCTTTTGGGTGAAGGCGACGGGGACTCTTTCACTGGGTCCAATGCAGACCTCGAGTGTGCTGCTGATAGCCTTTTTACCTCACCCCCCCCGTCCTCAACCTCTTGCTTTCAGTTCACTGTCCTTGAAAACGCCAGCCAAGACTATTCCACCCACCCCTGGTACGGCTTTGCAAAATAAAATCCAGAAAAACCTAGAGAAATCACTCGGTGATTCCTTAAATATACATTTACAGCAGCAAATGGGTACCTTCCAGGCATCCATGTTGGAAGCTTTTCAGTCACTCCGAGAGGAGTTGGCTGCAAAACAGAAAGTCGAGGTAGAGTCTTCTCTTCCTGCTTCAAAACCTGGCTTGTCCAGTACTACTGCTGCCCCTCTGGATTTGCCCCCTCCGAGATCTGGTTCTAACATCCCAAGCGAGGATATGGATGTGGACTTCGGCCCAGCACTTCCTCCGCGTTTACTATCTACTCAACCTTCCTCGGATCAGTACGTTGCCCCCTCTGAAGGTCACCCCGAAGAGGTCTCGTACTCTCACAAAAAGCAAAGCCATAGGCAGCCAGTTGACCCGAGCTCTGCCTCGGACCAACTAAATGAGGATTCCGATGAACCTCGGATCCCTTCTTCTAGATCCAAAAAACACTCTGACAAGAGCAAACATAAATCAAGATCTAGATACGTGTCATTTACCTCAGAGGAGGAGCACTCCCCTGAAACCAGACACAGGTCTTCTAAGCCCTCTAGGGCTCAGCCCTCAGGAGTAGCTTCTGATCAAGACCTCCCACAACATGATCCAGACCCCCCTTATTATAGGGAAGTAGCTTTGTCTGACATGCCCTCACAATACTCTGAAGAAGTGGACACCTTCAGGCGTATTTTGTCTCTCCCTGACCCCAGGGAATCTATGCCCAGGTCGTCCACCTCAGTGTTGGGTCTGGATGATGAAAAAGGCCGTCAAGAGCTCAGACCTAGAGGTCCCTCCTCTATTCTTCCACTTAGCTCAGTTATCAAGGACGCCTTTGATAAATTCCAACATGACTTTAAGGCTGCCAACTTATCTGAGGGAAAATATGTCAGGCCTCCTCCCTCAACTTCAAAGTGGTACAAGGTGGGACAACCAACTTTTCAGGACAAAATTCAGGAGTTGAATACGGACTTTGCTAAGATCTGTATTACTCCTAGACCTTCTGGGCCCCCAGTATCCAGAGTTCCCCTGCCAGTTCTCAAGGAGCTAGAACTTCAGGCTAGACAAAACATCTCTACCCTCAACTTCACCGCTGCATTTGCCAAAACCTCCTCTTCTTGCAATGCTTCATTGGAAAAATGCCAACATAGCATCAAGTCTACGGTCAAGAAGATAAAGTCTCAGATTCAGAAAGGTGCCAATCCTGAGAAAGCGGCAAAGCGCGGATATGAGGAAGTAGCTGACTACTTAGATTTTTGGAACAAGACAGTACTTGTTCAACACAGGGCCCTCACTTGTCTCAGCAAATCTCTAGCCCATATTTTGCAGAGGGAATTATACTCTATGGCTAATACCGGCTTGCTCAGGCGCGAAGCCGAAATGACTCTATTACATCCACAATTAGGAGAAACGAGACGTCAAGAACTCAGGAACTCGTCCTTTTGGGGCCCTTCCTTGTTCGAGTCTCAATTAGTGAAGGAAGGTGAGGACTTCCTTCTCAAAAAAGGCACCTCAAAAGATTCTCAGGGTTTTGCACCCTACCAGAATAAGCCCTTTCGTGGTCCCCACAAGAAAAGAGGCTCCTACAGGAAACGCCCCTATGGGGGCAATACCTCTCAAAGCAGTAACCAGTCCTTTCCCTCGGGAAGAGGAAAATCCAACTTCAGAGGCTTCAGGGGTCGTTTTCGACCCCACAATAGAGGAAGGGGGCGTGGAAACCCCCCTCCCCAATGACTCCTCCAAAGCCTCACTCAGTCCACCAGTAGGAGGTCGCCTCCGTTCTTTCAGGAGAGACTGGCTCACAAACAAATGTTCTCAAAATGTGTTAAACATTATCACCAATGGCTACGTTCTGCCATTCCGTTCAAAGCCAAACTTGATCAGATTTCCTCTGATTCTGTCAGAGTACAAGGCCCAACAAAAAGACCAAGCCTTGGCTACTTGTATCCAGTCCCTCCTGTCAAAGAACGCTATCGAAAGGGTAGACAATGTAAAATCTCTCGGGTTTTACAGTCGCCTGTTCCTAGTACCCAAGCCTCACCAAAGGTGGAGGCCAGTCATAGACTTAAGCAGGCTCAACACTTTTCTACACGTAGAAAAGTTCAAAATGGAAACTCCAGAGTCCATCAGGACCTCCCTGATTCCAGGGGAGTGGGTAGCGTCGATAGACCTGTCGGACGCCTACCTGCATATCCCCATCCACCCAAGCTCAAGGAAATACCTAAGGTTTTGCTACAAGGCTCAGGTGTTCCAGTTCACCTCCCTCCCGTTCGGACTAGCCACAGCCCCCCAGGTCTTTACCATGATCGTAAAGGAGGTGAAACTAATGGCCCTCTCAAGAGGACTCAGAATTCACCAATACCTGGACGACTGGCTGATCAGGTCCCAGTCTCAGGTGGAAGCCCAAGTGAACACTCAGGCAGTAGTAGAACTGACTCAGTCCTTGGGGTGGATAATAAATCAGGAAAAATCAGAACTGAAACCTACACAGGTGTTCTCGTTCGTGGGCTACGAATACCACCTAGATTCAGCCCTTGTAAAACCCACTCAAGAGAGATGGCTCAAACTTCAGGATTTGATCCTACAACTCAAGTCAAAACGTGTTTTGACTGCAAGATGTTTGATGTCTCTAATTGGGTTGCTAGCCTCAACGGAGAAAATGGTCCCGGAGGGACGTCTTCACATGAGGCCCTTTCAGTTTCACCTCAAGGAGCACTGGAGATATCCTCAGTCGCTGGACAACCTCCTTCCCTGGACAGAAGCCATTGCAGCCCACCTAGATTGGTGGCAAAATCCCTCCAATGTGATGAAAGGTGCAGACCTTCATCCCAAAGACCACAGTATCCAACTCTTTACCGACGCCTCAAACGAAGGTTGGGGCGCTCACTTAGACCAAAATTTTACAAAGGGTCTGTGGTCAGATCGGGAAAAAAGGCTTCACATAAATGTCCTAGAATTGAAGGCGGTCTCCCTGGCCCTTCGAGACTTCAAGGACCAGTGCCAGAATCAAACAGTGTTGGTTGCGACGGACAACTCAACAGTGGTAGCCTACATCAACAAACAAGGAGGAACACACTCGGCAGAGATGTGTGCTCTCCTGTGGAAGATCATGACCTGGTGCCATCACTATCACATAACATTGAAAGCCAGGCACATTCCAGGGTGCCTGAATGTGATGGCCGACCTGCTATCCAGGTCCAACCAAGTGCAGTCAACCGAATGGTCTCTGCACCCACAGGTCTTCAAACAGATCTGCCAGAAGTGGTTCACACCTCATGTAGACTTATTTGCCACTCACCTGAACCACAAACTCCCTCTATACGTGTCTCCTATCCCAGACCCAAGGGCCTGGGACATAGATGCTCTGAACATAAACTGGACCAACCTCACAGCATGTGCGTACCCTCCTACGGCTCTCCTTCACAAGGTGATCCAAAAGATCAGGCAATGCCAGTGCCTGATCATCGTAATAGCCCCAGGCTGGCCAGGGATGCCCTGGTTTTGGGACCTAGTACAGCTCTCAACAGAGATCCCACTGCAACTCCCAGTGTCAACAACCCTACTCAAACAGTCCCACAAGCTGGTGTTCCACAACAACCCCCAGCACCTGAACCTCCACGCCTGGTGTCTAGGAGCGGACAACTCCAAGAACAAGGCTTCTCTGTGGAGGTGGCAGAGAGAATTGCTGCCCCTCAGCGGTCATCAACAAGGACCATCTACAAGTCAAAGTGGGCCCTATTTGAAAAATGGTGCAGAGAAAATTCGGTGGATTTCTCCACTCCATCTGTGAAACAAATCTCAGATTTTTTCATGTACCTGTACCAAGACTTAAACAGGCGCCCCTCGACCATTGATGGTTACAGGACTGCAATCGTTGACACTTTGGGCCCAACGGCCCAACATATTGCACACAATGCAGACCTTCATAGGTTACTCTCCAGTTTTCACAGGGATCGTCCTAAAAGTTCCAGAAACTTACCCAAGTGGAACCTTTCTGTTGTCCTTAACGAGCTCACCAAAGCACCATTTGAGCCCATGAAAGACACAGACCTCAAACATCTCACTTTAAAAACTGCTTTCTTGCTAGCCTTGGCCTCCGGCAAGTGCCGCAGCGAAATCCATGCCTGGGTCGCTAACAAAGTAGCTAATTTAGGCCAATGGGAAAAGGTCGCCTTGTTCCCTTCTTCTGATTTCATAGCCAAAAACCAACTAGCAAGAGAAGGTTCTCAAAGTGTGTCACCAGTGACTATTCCTGCTCTGACTACCATTGTAGATAGACAGTTTAAAGAAGACAGGACCCTGTGTCCCGTGCGGGCCCTGAGGTTCTATTTGGACCGAACTAAAGACCTGAGAGGGTCTCGTTCTCTCCTTTTCATCTCCTTTAAGAAAGGACATACCTCAGACATCAGACCCGCTACACTCTCTTCATGGTTGAAACAAACCATTTTACTTTGTTACAAACAAGCAGATCAACAAGCCTTGGACTTGGTCCAAGTCAAAGCGCATGACATCCGGGCTTTCGCGGCCTCTAAGGCCTTTTACGGTGGGGTATCGGTGGACCAAATCATGCAAGCCTGTCACTGGAAAGCTCACAACACATTTACAAATTTTTACATAAAAGACCTTACTTGGTCGGACACCGACAACAATTTGTACCTGGGACCTGTAGTGGCTGCACAACAAGTCCTAGATCCTTCCCCTCAGACCAGTTGTCCTCGGAAAGAAAAAAGGGGGGGGGGGCACATCCGCTACAACCAAGTCTTCAGGAGTCTTTCCCAGGATCTAGGTATTCCTTTACCTTCAAGATGTTACGGGTAAGGTCATTTTATCCTTTAATTATCAAGTAATTTCTATTAAGGACTTATTTAGTTGTCATTAATCTCATTTTCAGGTTGTAAAAATTTTATGAGATTCCCAACCACTGGGTTGGTCAGTCATACGTGAAGGGCCCTTTTGGACCCTCAGACCTCGGAGTGAGCACTGCTGCACTTCCGTCCTACAATAAAACATCTAGACAGTTTTAGCACTGTCTCTCTTTTCTTAGGTTTTTGGCTCGTTACAGGCCCGGCCTTCGGGATCGGGGCACTGTAAATGGGACTCAGACTGGTATTTCTGGCACTATTCTATACGTTTAATTCAAAATCTTAGAAAAAAATGACATACCTTCCAGTCTCAGCTGTAATCCCGCCACCGGGCGGTTGAATTCAGCATTAAGTCCCACATGGTAAGCTATTGTAGCGTAATAAAATTGGAAATTTTAATTACTTAAATGTAGCTTTTATAAGCTACAAGCTTACCATGTGGGACTTAGAAGAGTCCCACCCTGCCTCCCCGCTGTTTACAGCTGAGGGGTAGGTTTAAAAAATTTCAACGAGAAAGTAGGACGATTGGTCAGAAGTTATCACGTGACAACAACTACCAGTATATCCGGTGGCTAACAAGAACGATCTTTTTTTCTAAGACGTTGGCCCCGGGTGTGGCAACCCGAGATCAGCATTAAGTCCCACATGGTAAGCTTGTAGCTTATAAAAGCTACATTTAAGTAATTAAAATTTCCAAATTTACTTGTAATGGTACTACCCTACCTTTTATCCAGGTAACCGGGGCCCCCCCAATGACTGCCAACTCATAGTAGAAAGATTGAGTGTCTGGCTCAACTCTCAAAGTACCACCCCAAAATGATATGAATGAAACTATTGATGGGAAAGATGAATGGATTTTAGGAAAAATAATTTACAGTGGCCACTATATAAAAATATAACCCAAATCTCTACTTACAGTTCAAAATAAAACTCAATACTATTTAGGTCAAAATTATGAGTAATAAATCTACATCAAATTTGGTAGATATTTTCCCTGGATCCCCCCTACCCCAACAAATATGTCACTAAAATAAATGAGATCAAACCATACCTTTAACAAATGAAATTTTCCCACAAAAATAACTACAAAAATCCACATACATAAAAAACAGGTCTTACTCCTCTGGTGTCCAGAACAAAAGAGACTGATCCCAAGCCAAACCCAAGCCAGGAGGACGTGTCCAGCTTCCTTATCTAGGGTTGTGATTGGACAGGATGCCTCAGGCAAAGGTCACCCCATAATCTGAGGGAGGGGATTGGATAAGGGAGATGCATGCTGCATCCACATGCTTATCTATTTGGCGCTAATTCTATTTTAAGGTTTAATGCTGATGTCAGTTTGTTTACATCCTGGAGGAAGCACATGGATGAATACTGAACTTATAAGATAAATACTGAAAAAATTTACTGTATTTCATGCTTGAAAATACCGCAAAATAGTATAAAATATACCAGAAAAATTGGCAATTTCAGCCGAGAATTGACAGGAAAAGCTCATTAAAAACGGGAAATTCGGACGGAAATATCGCTCATTAGTGGACAAACAACCAACAGAGATAAAATAAACAGGGCCCCTTCAGAAGTAAAAAGCCGCAACAATCGTCACGTGTAGCTCATGACATAGCTGAGTAATAGGTACTTTGAGGTTCGACTGTTGAGTAAATCAGTTGTAACTTGTAAATGATTGCATTTACAGTATTTTGGTGATATTATTCACCTACTTTAGTCAGCTACAACATAGTAAAATTGTAGACCTGTAGTTCATTGCACAGCTGACCAAAAGCTACTTTGAGATTCTCACTGTTGAGTAAATCAGTTGTAGCTCATCTCAAAAACTATTGTATTTACGGTATTTTGTTTAAATATGTTATTCACCTACATTTTGCACCTTAACAGTAAACTTGGTACTTCTGAATGCTATTTGCAGAGGGGTGTTGCATGATAACATGGCCCAAAATGGTTTCCTGGAGGTGAAATTTTAAAGTCTTCAGGAATTAAACCTAACTGTTTATTTAGATACTACTCTGACCCTAGTATCTACATCCAATAATGAAAAGATATCTTTTTGCAGTTTTGTATATTTTAACTTTAAGAATATAAAAGTGTGTCTGAAAACTCTTCAGATGTTACACAATATGAAAATCTCATTTTAAATAATTTTTACCCCACAGCCCTTAAGGGCTGTTGGGGTATTATTTTCACCCATGGTGTCCGGATGGGCAGACGGGTGGGCGGGCTTTGGGAAAAAGTTTGTCCGGGCTGTATCTCAGAAACCATAAGGTGTAGGAAGTTGACACTTGGTAGGGACATTGGTTAGGATGTGTAGGTGTGCAACGTCATGGTCTAACCTTGATTTGAGCTTTGACCTTGCTGTAGTGACCTTGACCTATAAAATCTTGACCGGGCTATATCTTGGAAACCGTAAGGTGTAGGAAGTTGATATTTGGTAGGGACATTGGTTAGGATGTGTAGGTGTGCAACATCATGGTCTGACCTTGATTTGAGCTTTGACCTTGCTGTAGTGACCTTGACCTATAAAATCTTGTCTGGGCTGTATCTCGGAAACTGTAAGGTGTAGGAAGTTGATACTTGTTTGGGACATTGGTTAGGGGGTGTAGGTGTGCAGTGTCATGGTCTGACCTTGATTTGACCTTTGACCTTGTCGTAGTGACCTTGATCTTTAAAATCTTGTTGCACCTTTGGGTCTGTCTTTTGATGCAGATTAAACACTGTTAAAGTCATATTAGAATTCATTAAGAATTTTACTTTTACAACTTCCCATTGTAACAGATGGAATTTCATCAAGTGAGCCACAGATTTTGCTCCAACACCACACATAAGCATTCATTGAATGTATTACCATTTCTGTATGCATGGTAATATTCAAAACATACAAACCATAATTCGGCCATGTCAGATGTAGATAAAGAGTGTCGTAATGTTTAGTGTACTGATTAATACTGCCATCTTGTTATTGAATTGTCTTGTTTTAATACTTCATCTTTACATGCATTATCTTTCTCTAAGACATTATTTTCTCTATTTAAACATTGTTTGGACCTTCATACAACTGACAATGCTCTGAAAGTATCCTGAACTTTGTACTGATACAGTACTTATATATCTCATGGTGTTAAAAATATTTCCCTAGGCTGTGGGGTACGGACATCTCTGATGCTATTTTTTGAACTTAAAAACCAAGCATGTTTTGTGTTCTGTCAACAATATATTGAGCACCCTAATATGTATGAATGAAGTTAACAATGCATGGGAACTTGGTCATTCACTAAGTGAAGTGGCGTACTTACTTCCTGTCTAGTCAGTGTGACGTCATACCATCTTTTTTGTGTGGTGCGTGTACTGTGCAGATGTGTTTCACAGCTTTCTATTTTTGCATATTTGGCACCTATTGAAAAAAGACATTTTATTTCTCGTAAAAAGAAAAGTACTATATCAAAAAATTGTGCACATGTAGGTCTCCAAATTCTTCAGATGTGACACATGCTCTTTAGATGTGACTTATAGCTCTTCAGGCCTCCCACCTCTGAGGCCGGGGTTCGGTTCACGACTCTACCTCAAGTGGGAAAGCTGGTAGTTGCTTGCCATTGGTCGGCAGTTTACAGTACAGAACCTTGACCAACTGTATGTACTGGTTTCCTCTGCCCTTCCAACTACCCGTCGTGATATGACCTGTACAGTGTTGAAAGCGACGTAAAACCCCAAATAAATAAATATAGGTCTTCAGATGTGACTTTTAATTTTAGTGTTTATTTTATTTTTAAAGCTTAGAAATGTTTAAATTGCACAAAGAAAGTAATAAATAATTAGAACTGGCAATGTGTATACCATGTTTAGATATAAATAAAAGTGGCTTTTCAGATCTGACTCTTGCTCTTCAGATGTGATAATTTACTCTTCAGATGTGAGATTTTTCAACATGATAATTAATTTCTGACATATTTTACAACTATTAGTTTTTATTATGTTAATGCATCTTACCCAATGGACAATTGCTAATCTGGTCGGAGCAGACTGGCCTGCCAAACGACAGAAAAAGCCATTCTGTGTTTCCACTGGCAGCACTGGTCTAGAACTGTGCATTCACTAAGTGGAGTGGCGTACTTACTTCCTGTCTAGTCAGTGTGAAGTCATACCATCTTTTTCGTGTGGTGCATGTACTGTGCAGATGTCTTTTTGGGAAGCTTTCAGAAGTTAAAAAATTTGTTGATTGTTTGCGGATTTGAACTTTATTTTCATATTTTCTACATATTGTGATTGTTACTACACAACATGGCATCACCAGGACAGAAGAGAGGGGCTTGCGGCCATTTAATAGCAGCCTTTGACAGTCACAACCCACTGTGCACGTTGTTGTAACAAGGGTAGGCGCAGCAACCCCCATGTTTTGAAAGAAGGCTATTCTCACTGTAATGTCCTAACTACGGATCAGCGAGCATAACTGGCCACACCATCTTACAAACTGAAGAAAGAAAAACGAGATGGCAAGTCTGACACTTCTGCTGATGATACTAGTTCCACCCTAATAGATCCAACTGTAGTCTCAGTTTTAGGGCCTGTGAACTAACAGAAGAAGCAGAAATCACCTGAGAAGAGAGTGGTAAAAGACAAGGGTAAGGTCATGAGGCATTCTAGCCATTCCAAGTCTTCAAAGATGTCAACTGACAGTAAATAAGAAGCTCTAGATCAGAAATGGTCACAAAGTTTATCAAGGCTGGAGGCAGTGCTGTTGGCCAGAAGCTTTTACAGAAACAGACCTTCCAGACTGTGACAGTGACAGTGACAAGGGCTCCACCAACTGGTAGAGTGAAGGCAGCTGACCCTTTTATAACACTGACCCAGCCTGTTGACCGACCAAGCCAGCACCAACCAGGTCCCTGCTTTGCAGCGACAGGTACCAGTATGTCAGTTACAGGGGCAGCCAGGCAGCTTACCGAGATGGACACTGATTCGGATGTTTACCTCAATGACCGACCACACACTATTTGCCAAGCATAGAGGAAGGGGAGCTGTCCAATCTAGATCAGGATCTAACTTCAGCTGACATTGACCAAGCTCTTTCAGAGGAGTAGACCTAAAGAGAGACAATGAAAAGCATTAGATCCTTTATGGGTTGGAAGCACATCCCGACCTGGATACAGCCACTTCAGAGGCTGATGACATCCCTTTTGCCGGGTCAAAAAAGCAACCAGTCGGTAAGATTTCAGTCAACTTACCGACAGATGACTGGTTGTGTAAGAAGTTGGATAAAATCAATCTCATACCAGTTGAAGGCTACCCTTCTAGAAGTTCGGAGGCTGCAGGTTTGCAACGCAACCAGTATATCGAGACTGCAAAATCTCAGAATTGGGTATAGTGTACACACCAGCCTAGAACAAGGCTTCCAGTTCAGTTTCCTGTTGGTATAACAAATTTGCCAGACTGAACATTTTCACTTCCAGGCTTAGTCCCACCAATTCAAAGCACTACCATTTGGTTTGTCCACAACATCCATGGAATTTACGGTAGTGACGATGGAGGTCAAACTGATGGCTTTACATGAGGGTATAAGAATCCACCAGTACTTAGACAACTCGTTAGTCAGAGCCAGATTCCACCAAATCTGTCTCCAGCATACACAAACTCTAGTAGCTAAGTGTCAGGAATTAGGTTCTATGGTAAACAGGGAAAAATCAGAATTAGACCCCAAACAAGTCTTCGACTTCCCAGGGTACCAGTTCAATCTCAATAAGGGCAAGGACAGACCCTGTCACCCACCCTAGATTGCTAGCAAACCTTGAATGCTAAGATTCAGGAAATGCTCTCAGAACCAACCTGGTCACACAGCTGATATCCCTGACAGCTACAGAAAAATCAGGGCCACCTGGACCAGCTACTAGTGCTGGAATTGTTTATCGATATTGAAATATTTATCAGTTCTTGCTAAATATGCCAATATCGATAATGTAGAGTACAATATCAATATAAGAACATACTACAAAATAGATGCATCTCTGCTGTCTTATATTAATATAAAGTAGAAAAATTAAAGATTATATTGATTTTCATATCATTTTTGGTCACTTTTACTTACCGCGAAAACGGAACTGCCATATCTGTTTACGTTTCAGGACACTACTAAACCTCACAAAAGAATTTGAAAGGTCTCCCCCAGGAAAGCATCTCATGCCCCGATATTTCAATATCGATCGATACGGAAGGTAAAAATATGGTTTGATATCGATATACATATTTTTATTTGATACCAACACTACCGGCTACATATGATATGACACCTATATAGTGGCACCTGAAAAGTAATTGGAGGGTTCCAGAATCAATAGAAAAGGTGATCCCTATCCTCAAGTCACTCTATTCTCACCTAAAGTGATGGCTACAGGAAGAAAATGTTCTTCAAGGTCAATCACTGCATTCACTTAGGCATGCTCTGCAAATCATTACAGATGCATCAAAAGAAGGGTAGGGCGCTGACTTAGGAGAGCACACTGATTTCTCCAGGGTGCCCCAACATCCATTGGTTTTGGGACCTAGTGACCATGTCGGGTTAAGTCCCACTGTGCCTGCCCAACCTGCTAACCCAGCCATTCAGTCAGATCACTTACAGAAATCTACCAAACCTAAATCTCCATGCCTGACTCCCAGAACCTCAGCTATGCAGGAGCAAGGTTTCTCTGAGGCAGTGGCAGCACGAATTGAGGCTCCTCAGAGAGTCTCAACCAGATCAGTCTGAGCCAAAGTGGACCATTTTTACAAAGTGATGCCATAGTAATCAGGTGGACTTCAGGGCAAAGGCCATAGCCGACTTCCTGCTGAATCTGTTCCAGGACAGGAAGTTGCAGCCAAGTACAATTGATGGCTACAGGTCAGCCATGGCTGACAAACTGGGAAATTCACGCATCAATGTTAGCAAAGATGAGAATCTCACTTGTCTCTTGGATAGTTTCCACAGAGACAGACCTAAGGGTCAGAGAGGCATCCCCTCCTGGAACCTCTCTCTGGTATAGCATATAAGTTAATACTTTACTCAATAAATAGGTAAGGCTCTCCCAACCAACCCTGCTATCAGCTTACCAGGGGTCTAATTCTAATTCGACATTTGTAGCGCTTAATCTCCACTAAGTGGTGGACTCTAAGGCGCAACAACACAATAGCAATATCCAATTCAAAGTCCAGGGACAGAAATAGGTCAGCACCATGGAGAAGCTATAAGAGAAAATGAGCTACAGAGGATATGCCTTTGCGTTGAGATAGGTTTTGAGCTTCTTTCTAACAGAGACAATAGTGGGTGATGCACGAATGTCTTCAGGAAGTGAATTCCAAACAGTGGGAGCATCTAATGCAAAACTGAAGCCAAACTGCTTGGTAGACTTGCGAATTGTAGGTTGAAATTTTGGTACTTTAAGGAAATTGGCAACACTCTGACTACGTCTAGTATTGTAAGTAGTGCAGTATATGGATAGGTGTGGAGCAAAATATTTAGGGAAACCAGTATGAATAAACTTGTACACCAGGGTAGCCAGTTTGAACACTGAGCGAAACTGAATAGGGAGCCAATGGAGTTTCCTGAGTACCAGAGTTATCTGAGTGAATTTACTCGAATTTGTAACAATTCTAGCTGCACTGTTTTGTATAAACTGTAATCTGTGAAGATTGAATTTGGAGCGACTCCTGAAAAGTGAGTTACAGTAGTCCAACTGACTACTAACAAAAGCATTGGCAACCGACACAGATGCATCATGAGTCAAGATGTGCCTAATACTTCTAAAATCTCTCAGTTGAATGAAGCAGCCTTTACAAACATTCTGGACATATTTATAGAAGGAAAAAATCAGAGTCAAACCACACATAGAAATGGAAGTTTACACCTTTGTGCTTACCAATCACTCGGGCAATCAGTGTACTAAGGAGAGATGTGTACAGAGAGAAAAGCAAATAGATTTAGACATTGAAAAAGATGTTATGATGTCGTGCTGTCTAGACATGAAGGAAGTATGCTATGCCACTTAGCGAATACACAGTACTAAACTGGTCCTGTCGGTGGATCTTTAGGCGGGTTGCGTGTAACCAACCCGCCTATTAGATTGATGGGTCCGACATCCGTCTATCTGTCCGTCCACATTTTCGTTTCCGGATTCTAACTCGAAAATGCTTTGTCCGATCGAATTCAAACTTGACAGGGAGATAGATCACCATCACAGCTAGGTTCCTTTTGAAATTGGTGTAATTCCGTCCGTTCGTTTGTTCGTGTGTCTGTCCGTCAAAATTTTCGTTTCCGGACTCTAACTCGAAAACGGTTTCTCCAATCGAATTCAAACTTGACAGGGAGATAGATCACCATCATAGCTACATTCCTCTTGAAATTGGTGTAATTCCGTCCGTTCGTTTGTCCGTCAACATTTCCGTTTCTGGACTCTAACTCGAAAACGGTTTGTCCAATTGAATTCAAACTTGACAGGGAGATAGATCACCATCATAGCTAGGTTCCTTTTGAAAGTGGTGTAATTCCGTCCGTTCGTTTGTCCATCAACATTTCCGTTTCCGGACTCTAACTCAAAAACACTTTGTCCAATCGAATTCAAACTTGACAGGGAGATACATCACCATCATAGCTAAGTTGCTTTCGAAATTGGTGTAATTCCGTCCTTTCGTTTGTCCGTTCATAGCATAGATACAATTATGTAACCTAGATTACAAGTTTTACATTTCTTAGCACGTCTAACACATTCACCTTAACTGGGTGACCTAACATTTCTTTCCTTGTTTCTAAATGTAATTACAGCAGTCGCTAACCTTATTGCTGCCTCCGCAACCCGCCTTTTGGGGCATCTTTGACCCTCTTGTTTTTATTCTAAAATGTGACAACATACTGGAAATTGTGGACCTTTGTTACAAGGATTTGCACAAGGTAAAGAATGGGGAAAATGTTGAGACAAAACTATTTATATGAAGAGCATTTGGTCACATCTAAAGAGTTCCATTGGTGTCGAACTAATCCAGAAGTGATCTTCCAACAGCCTGTTTTTTTTAACTGGATTGCCACAAAGTGCATTTGATTATCATGATGAATCATAATGATGATCATTGAATTCATCTATCCATGTCACCGGAAGTGAAATTTACATTTTGTGATAAAAATGTAAATTTTTAAAAGTAGGCATCATCATTTGTATGTTAGGGACTTTTTCTGATGAACTTCCATGTCTGTACACAGTTTCATATTCCCTGAAACAAAATAATATAAAATAAATCCAAAATATTGCTTATAAAACTATCTTTCATGACAATACATCTTCATAGGTTAAAATAAACCTCTTCAGATGTGACATTTTCTGTTTTGGACAGAAACTTTTGCCTGTCATTCTTTTGCAAAAAAATGATTAAAGGTTTATATTTTCAGACATTATAGTGCACATATTGTTCCTTTTAAACAGCAACTTTATCTGGTTCTGTAGCTCCTGTTTTGACCTCCCGCCCGGCATGCTGGCGGGAGATTATAATTTGCACCATGTGTGTGTGTATGTGCGTGCTTTCGTGTGTGATTGTGTCACACAGTTTTCTCTGAAACTACCACAGTTACTCATTTTTACCCCACAGACAGTCAGGGTATTGTTTTCACCGGATGGGCAGGCAGGCGGGCGGGCAGCGGGAAAAAGTTTATCTGGCCTGTATCTCAGAACCGTAAGGTGTAGGAAGTTGATACTTGGTAGGGACATTGGTTAGGGGGTGTAGGTGTGCAACGTCATGGTCTGACATTGATTTGACCTTTGACCTTGCCGTAGTGACCTTGAGTTTGAAAATCTTGTCCGGGCTATATCTCAAAAACCGTAAGGTGTAGGAAGTTGATATTTGGTAGGGACATTAGTTGGGGGGTGTAGGTGTGCAACGTCGTGGTGTGACCTTGATTTGACATTTAACCTTGCCATACTGACCTTGACCTTTAAAATCTTATGCGGGGTATATCTCGGAAACCATAAGGTGTAGGAAGTTGATACTTGGTATGGACATTGGTTAGGGGGTGTAGGTGTGCAACATCATGATGTGACCTTGATTTGACCTTTGACCTTACCGTAGTGACCTTAACCTATAAAAGCTTGTCCGGGCTATATCTCAGAAACCGTAAGGTGTAGGAAGTTGATACTTGGTAGGGACATTGGTTAGGGGGTGTAGGTGTGCAGTGTCATGGTGTGACCTTGATTTGACCTTCGACCTTGCCGTAGTGACCTTGACCTATAAAATCTTGTCCGGGCTGTATCTTGGAAACCGTAAGGTGTAGGAAGTTGATACTTGGTAGGGACATTGGTTAGGGGGTGTAGGTGTGCAACATCATGGTGTGACCTTGATTTGACCTTTGACCTTGCCGTAGTGACCTTGACCTATAAAATCTTGTCCGGGCTATATCTTGGAAACCGTAAGGTGTAGGAAGTTGATACTTGGTAGGGACATTGGTTAGGGGGTGTAGGTGTGCAACATAATGGTGTGACCTTGATTTGACCTTTGACCTTGCTGTAGTGACCTTGACCTATAAAATCTTGTCCAGGCTATATCTCAGAAACCGTAAGGTGTAGGAAGTTGATACTTGGTAGGGACATTGGTTAGGGGGTGTAGGTGTGCAACGTCATAGTGTGACCTTGATTTGACCTTGCCGTAGTGACCTTGACCTATAAAATCTTGTCTGGGCTATATCTCGGAAACCGTAAGGTGTAGGAAGTTAATATTTAGTAGGGAGATTGGTTAGGGGGTTTAGGTGTACAACGTCATGGTGTGACCTTGATTTGACCTTTGACCTTGTCGTAGTGACCTTGACCTATAAAATCTTGTCCGGGCTATATCTCGGCAACCATAAGGTGTAAGAAATTGATACTTGGTAGAGACATTGGTTAGGGGTTGTAGGTGTGCAACATCATGGTGTGACCTTGATTTGACCTTTGACCTTGCTGTAGTAATGACCTATAAAATCTTGTCCGGGCTATATCTCGGCAACCATAAGATGTAGGAAGTTGATACTTGGTAGGTACATTGGTTAGGCGGTGTAGGTGTGCAACGTCATGGCATGACCTTGATTTGACCTTACCGTAGTGACCTTGACCTATAAAATCTGGTCCAGGGTATATCTCGGAAACCGTAAGGTGTGGGAAGTAAGGTGTGGGGTTATAAGTGTGCAACGTCATGATGTGACCTGGATTTGACCTTTGATCTTGCATGTCCAATGCTATTGTATCTCTCTACAGGGATATGTGATACTATTTTATCTCTCTTGTATATCTCATATCTTTTTACTTGAATCTTGGTTGTTGCACCTATAGGTGTCTTTTGATGTAGATTAAGCACTGTTAAAGTCATAATAGAATTCATTAAGGGTTTTACTTTTGCAACTTCCCATTGTAACAGCTGGGTTTGCATCAAGTGAGTCACAGATTTTGCCCCAACTCCACATATAAGCATGTATTGCCACATCTGTATGTATGTGTAATGTTCAAAACATTCAAACCATAATTCGACCATACATAATTGTGATATTTTCATTGACAGCTATTCTCCAGTTAAGAAATTTTACAGCTTCATAACTTTTAGTATACTGAATTGTCTTGTTTTAATACTTAATCTTTACATGCAGTGCTCTGAAAGTATCCCAATCTGTGTACTGTTTCACTACTTCTCATGGTGCTTGAAAAATATTTCTCCAGGCTGTGGGGTACAGGCTACATCTCATGGTGTTTGAAAAATATTTCTCCAGGCTGTGGGGTACAGGCATCTCTGATGCTATTTTTGGTAAATTACTTGTCCTAATGAATTTTTACGCCCTTTAATATTTTTGGGTTTTGTGAACTTTTGAGTGAGTAATAGCACTTTTACCTAATATAATTATGACTTATAACTTTCAAACTATTGCATTTAGAGTATTTTGTTCAAATATGTTGTTCAGATACTTTCTCCACAGCTACAACATGGTCCATAGTTGGGAAGTGTATCTCCATAGCTAAGTGAGTAATAGCTACTTTGTCAATTTTTACTGGGAACCATAATGAGTAAATGGGCTTATATCTTCATAAGTATTGCCGCTACACAATTTCTCTCAAATGTGTTCTTCATCTACTTTTTTGTGAACTGTAACATATTGAAGTTTCCCACTTGTTGCTCAATGTACATGTGAGTAATGGCTACTTTATTGGTACTTTTAGTGAAAATGTGAAAAATCATAAATATCTCGAAAACCGTAAGAGATAGAGCGATTTTGAGCGAATTTTTGACCCATAGGGTAGTACAAGTGTATCCTGTGGAAAGGGGAAAAATACCAATTTTCGCCACTTTTGGTGGCCATCTTGAATTTTAGCAGAAAATAAAAAAAATTGAAAATATTTCGGAAACCGTAAGAGATAAAGCGATTTTAAGCGAATTTTTTACCCTTAGGGTACTACAGGAATATCCTCTACAAAGGGGAAAAAAATCAATTTTCGCCACTTTTAGCTGCCATCTTAGATTTTAGTGGTAAATAAAAAATTGTAAATATCTCGGAAACTGTAAGAGATAGAGCGATTTCGAGCAAATTTTTGACCCGTAGGATAGTAGAGGAGTATTCTGTATTAAAGGGAAAAATTTCAATTTTCGCCACTTTTGGTGGCCATCTTGAATTTTAGCGGAAAATAAAACATTGAAAATATCTCGGAAACTGTAAGAGATGGAGTGATTTTGAGCGAATTTTTGACGCATAGTGTACTACAGGAGCATCTTGTACAACAGGGAAAAATTTCAATTTTCACCACTTTTGGCGGTCATCTTGAAATTTAGCGGAAAATTAAACATTAAAAATATCTCCGAAATCATAAGAGATTTCGAGTGAATTTGTTACCCACAGAGTATCCTCTACAAAGGGTAAAAATTTTAATTTTTGCCACTTTTGGCAGCCATCTTGGATTTTGGCAAAAAATAAAAAATTGTAAATATCTCGGAAACTGCAAGAGATAGAGCGATTTCGAGCAAATTTTTGACCCGTAGGATAGTAGAGGAGTATTCTGTATTAAAGGGAAAAATTTCAATTTTCGCCACTTTTGGTGGCCATCTTGAATTTTAGCAAAAAAGAAAAAATTGGAAATATATCGGAAACTGTAAGAGATAGAGCGAGTTTCAGCGAATTTTCGCCCCGTAGGGTAGTACAAGAATATCTTGTCCAAAAGTGAAAAATTTTAATTTTTGCAACTTCTGGCAACCATCTTGGATTTTAGCCAAAACCAAAACCTGTAAATATCTTGGAAACCATATAACAGAGACTTGTACTCAGTATCATGGGTGGGCATTACACATGATAGCGTATTTTCCTGTATGCTATCCACTAATTTCTCTATTCATCCAGCTACTTTTTTACAGGGCTTTGTATTTCTATGGGGTCTATGGGGTCAATTGTTTGCTTGCTTGGTATAGTTGTCGATGGTAATAGCTTTAACCTCC
The DNA here is from genome assembly GCA_964017235.1 of Sabellastarte sp. h YS-2021. Classification (NCBI taxonomy): domain Eukaryota; kingdom Metazoa; phylum Annelida; class Polychaeta; order Sabellida; family Sabellidae; genus Sabellastarte; species Sabellastarte sp. h YS-2021. Next base: position 24,045,973 of record OZ024928.1, read on the forward strand.
TTAGTAATAGCTACATAGCAAAAAACATACATATGTCTATCTCCTAAACTGTGCGAGATAGAGAGATTTCGTCAAAATTTTCAAAAAAAAATGCAAAAAAAATTTTCCTCTCCCCAAAAATGGCGGCCATTTTGAATTTTTGAATTGTTTCGAAAAATGCAAAAGCACAAATTTGCTTCTATCTCCTTAACCGTGCGAGATAGAGTGATTTCGTCAAAATTTTTGACCCCCAGAGTATCTTAAAAATATACTCTTTCGGCGAAATTATCTCAGCAATCTACTCGTGCCAATTTTCAAAAGATTTTCCTCTCTAAAAATGACGGCCATTTTGAATTTTCGCTGAAAATGGAAAAACACAAATTGGCTTCTATCTCGTTAACCGTGCGAGTTAGATGGATTTCGTTGAAATTTTCGACCCCCAGGGTGTCCAGAGTGTACTGGTGACTTTTCACAAAAATCACTTTCCCACCACTTTTGGTGGCCATCGTGAATTTCTGCGTGAAACTTTAAAAACACTTATCTCGGAAACGGTGCGAGATAGAGCAATTTCGACAAAATTTATGGCCCACAGGGTATATGAAAAGTCTACTGGCGACTTGATCTAAAAATCGCTATCCCACCACTTTCAGAGGCAATCTTGAATTTCTTCATAAAATGCAAAAGCGCATTTATCTCAGAAACGGTGCGAGATAGAGTGTTTTCGGTGAAAGTTTTGACCCACAGGGTATATGCAGAGTCTACTAGCGACTTTTTGCAAAAATTGCTTTCCAGCCACTTTTGGCAGCCATCTTGAATTTCTGTGTAAAGCGCAAAAGCGCATTTATCTTGGAAACGGTGTGAGAAAGAGCGATTTCCACAAAATTTTGGACCCACAGGGTATCTGCAGAGTGTACTGGTGACGCAAAACACATTTATCTAGAGTGATTTCGACGAAATTTCTGACCTGCAGGTTATCTGCAGAGTTTACTGGCGACTTTTCACAAAAATCACTTTCCTGCCATTTTTGGCAGCCATCTTGAATTTCTGCCTAAAATGCAAAAATGCATTTGATTTATACATATTTTATTAGCAATTAGGCAACAATCGTAAAAGATACAGTTATTTTAAGCCCTCTTGCAGGGTGAAGTATTTACAGATGATGTGAAGATGAGGCTGCACAAAAGGGTCACTGCTGGCAATTAAAGAATCAAAAGCGTTTAGACTTGACAATATATCTATGGACTGCTTCAAAAATTTTAATATCATCAAAACATAAGTTTTGGTTTCCAAAGAGAATCTGGTCAAGAATTACTGAGTTATCAGACAGGGGTAATGATCGCAACAGTTCATCTCTGATATTTGTATATAGGGGGCAAGAAAGGAAAAAGTGTGATGTGTCTTCATTTGGGTAATTGCAGGCGCAAGATGAGTCATCAGTTACATGCAGGTTCTCTTTTAAATGGTGATTAAGCTTACTACAACCTAACCGTAAGCAGGTATGCTGAATATTAACCAATCGGCTCCCAAAATGATAAAGTTTTTACCCCACAGCCCTTAAGGGCTGTCGGGGTATTGTTTTCACACATGGTGTCCGGATGGGCGGGCGGGCGGGTGGCGGGAAATAGTTTGTCCGGGCTGTATTTCAGAAACCGTAAGGTGTAGGAAGTTCATACTTGGCAGGGACATTGGTTGGGGGGTGTAGGTGTGCAACGTCATGGTCTGACCTTGATTTGACCTTTGACCTTGCCGCAGTGACCTTGAGTTTGAAAATCTTGTCCGGGCTATATCTCAGCAACCATAAGGTGTAGGAAGTTGATACATGGCAGGGACATTAGTTAGGGGTTGTAGGTGTGCAACGTCATGGTCTGACCTTGATTTGACCTTTCACCTTGCCGTAGTGACCTTGACCTATAAAATCTTGTCCGGGCTATATCTCGGAAACCGTAAGGTGTAGGAAGTTGATACTTGGTAGGGACATTGGTTAGGGGGTGTAGGTGTGCAACGTCATGGTCTGACCTTGATTTGACCTTGCTGTAGTGACCTTGACCTATAAAATCTTGTCCGGGCTATATCTCGGAAACCGTAAGGTGTAGGAAGATGATACTTGGTAGGAACATTGGTTAGGAGTTGTAGGTGTGCAACATCATGGTCTGACCTTGATGTGACCTTTGACCTTGCCGTAGTGACCTTGACCTATAAAATCTTGTCCGGGCTATATCTCAGCAACTGTAAGGTGTAGGAAGTTGATACTTGGTAGGGACATTGGTTAGGGGGTGTAGATGTGCAACGTCATAGTGTGACCTTGATTTGACCTTTGACCTTTGCCGTACTGACCTTGACCTGTAAAATCTTGTCTGGGCTATATATCGGAAACTGTAAAGTGTAGGAAGGTGATACTTGGTGAGGACATTGGTTGGGGGTAGTAGGTGTGCAACGTCATGGTGTGATCTTGATTTGACCTTTGACCTTGCCGTAGTGAACTTGACCTATAAAATCTTGTCCAGGCTATATCTCAGAGACTGTAAGGTGTAGGAAGTTTATACTTGGTAGGGACATTGGTTGAGGGTTTTAGGTGTGCCACGTCATGGTGTGACACTGATTGACCTTTGACCTTGCTGTATTGACCTTTAAAATCTTGTTGCACCTTTGGGTCTGTCTGTTGATGCAGATTAAGCACTGTTAAAGTCATATTAGAATTCATTAAGAATTTTCTTTTGCAATTTCCCGTTGTAACAGATGGAATTTCATCAAGTGAGCCACAGGCTTTTCTCCAACACCACACATAAGCATTCATTGAATGTATTGCCACTTCTGTATGCATGGGTAATATTCAAAACATCCAAACCATAATTCGGCCATTTTTGGTTTACTGATAAATGCTGTCATTTTATTATTGAATTGTCTTGTTTTAATACTTCATCTTTACATACATTTCTTTTCCTTAGATATTATTTTCTCTACTTAAGCATTATTTGGACCTTAATATAACTGACACTGCTCTGAAAGTATCTTGAACTTTGTACTGTTACACTACTTCTATATCTCATGGTGTTGAAAAATATTTCCCTAGGCTGTGGGGTACGGGCATCTCTGATGCTATTTTTTTGTTTCTTTTTGAAGAAAGTCACTTGGAAATATCTTGCAAATGCATTTATCATGAAAATGGTTCGAGAGCAATTTTGATGAAATTTTTAACCCACAGGGTATCTGCAGAGTATCTTGAATTTTGGCGGAAATTGAAAATGTCATTTATCTCAAAAACCCTTAGAGATAAAGTGATTTCGAGCAGCGTTTGGACCCTTTGTGTTCTATAGACCTTAGATATAGTGCCTGTGTAAAAATTTGAATTTCCAGAATTTTGTCTGCCATCTTGATTTTGGGCGGAAATTGAAAATGTCATTTATCTCGAAACCATAAGGGATAGAGTAATTTCAAGCTAATTTTTGACCATTTGGATATTGGTATATTGCCAAATTTCGCTCACCATCTTCAATTTTATCGGAAATCGAAAATGTTGGTTATTCAAAAACCTTTAGAGACGGTGATTTTGAGCAAATTTTGAACCAATGCAAAAAGGCATGAAGCTGAAATAATTTACATGTATACTAATAAATATTTAAGCATCATTGATATATTTTACAAATAAAACAGGGTCTTGTAAGACTACTGTACAATTTTTGCAAAAGGTTCATGGGGTGGACATTACACATGATAATGTGTGTTCTTCTATGCTATCCTGTTTCTATTCATATGTCGCAGCTACTATCAACAGGGCGTCCTATTTCTAGTTGGTCTTAGGGATCTGAAATTTGACCTTTGATCCCTGCTTCAAGGTTGATTTGGATCATCATACTTAAAAGGTGTTATATCTCCCATATTATTGGTTCTAGGGCTCCAAAATGTGAAAAAGTGTAGTTTTTTGGCCTCATTTTTGACTTCATTTTAAAAACAAAATGTCTGCCATAGCCAAAGTCTGGAAATTATATTTGGGTCTATTTGGGTTATTTTACTAAAAGGTTCTCATATCTCCCTTATTTTTTGTCATTGGAACTTCAAGGTTTCACTACCATTTTTGCTTGGTACTCAGCAGGAGGTAACCACCGCAGAAGTGGTCTTGTCATGTGTATATCATTGCTAGAGAAAATGTTGCTTCATAACAGGATTCCATCTAAAGTGATAGATGCCTTCCTTTCATAAAAAGAAACCCCTCACATCATGAATAAATAAAAACTCTAAGTTGTATTCTAATTGTAATAGTACTTTTATAGTGCCTAATCTCCTTCTAAAGACAGACTCTAGGTGCATAATACAGAAAAGTGAAAATCATAATCATATAATCAGACATAGCAGGGGCAAGAAACTCGGGCGGCTATGCTTTTGCAAAGAGATAGGTTTTCAACTTCTTTCTGAATGAGTAGAGAGAAGTGGCTGAACATTAATCATCAGGCAAATCATTCCAAAACTTTGGAGCAACACATGCTAAGCTAAGACCGAAATGTGTAATAGAGTTATATACTGATGAGGCAAAGTGTGGAACCATCAGCTTGACTTTTATGTGTATTGTACGCATTATATGTAGATTTAAGGTTCAATATGTTTGGGAAAATCACTTTGTAGGAACTTCTGTACCAGTAAGGCAGTCTAACAGGAGTGATGTGTGAGAGCTTGGTGGAACACATTGTAGCTTACGAATATCAAGAGCAGAGAGACTCCAAAATGAGGAATTACAAATCATTACAAACCAAATCATTTGCAGCCATAAGAGCAGCATTATGTGTGAGATAGCCTTTCAGATGCTTAAGATTCTGGATTTGACCAAACATGTCTTGCAGGTGTTCTGAATATACCTCGAGAATTGAAGCATATTGTTTTCACCGATGGTGTCCAGCAGGGCAGGTGGGTGGCGGAATATATCTTGTCTGGACTGTAGGCGGGTGGATGGGGGAAAATATCTTGTCTGTGCTATATCTAATCTAATCTACTGCTTTGCAGGCGCAATATCTTCCCCACAAAGGGGAACTCTGTGCGCTGACTTAACAAAATCATTATCATAAGGAAAGTCAAGGGGGCGTTCAAGGTCAGTAATCCGGGGTTGTGGGTGTGACCAAGAGGGAAGGAAACTAAGTTGGGAAACTGGAATTAAAGAGGTGGGTTTTGAGGTGTTTCCTGAAAGATGCAACAGAGGGGCTATTTCTTATTTGGAAGGGGAAGGAGTTCCAAAGAACCGGGGGGCATAGTGACAGAAAGAATGGGAGAAAAGTTTGACTGATTTATGAACCTTACGGTCAAAAGTGGGGGTGTGAAGGAACTTGAGTTTTGGGGTACTTTGCCTTGTATTCCTGGAAGAGGTGTAGGGATGAATTAATTCTCTTAGGTAAACTGGTTGACCCTGGTTGAGAATTTTGTATGTAATGAGACCAGTTTTGAATTGTATTCTATATTTGATAGGGAGCCAATGGAGTTTTTTCAGTTGAGGGGTAATGTGAGAGTATTTCGTGGACCGGGTGACAACCCTACAGAGTGAGTTTTGGACTAACTGCAATCTTCTTAACTCAAAATCTGTAAGCGATAAGAATAAGGAATTGCAGTAGTCCAGTCTGCTGCTCACCAGAGCATTTGCTAAAAGAACTGATGTGTTAAGGTCTAGAAGGGGACGAATTCTATAGAGGTCTCTCGCATGAACTCTGGTGGACTCTATGACCTGTGACACATTGTCTGAGAATGAGAAATTGGAGTCGAACACCACTCCGAGGTTCCTAACACTTTGTGCTGGTGAGACCTGATTGCCGAGAATATTTATCGGAAAGTGAGGAAAGAGTTGTTTACAGTTATTTTTAGAGCCTATCAGAATAAACTCAGTTTTTTCAGGATTGAGTTTTAATTTGTTTGCAGACATGAAATTTTGAATGTCGCTTAGGCAGTTTTTTAGTTTTTGTATAGAGCGAGAGAAATTTGTTGGTGTTAGTGTTATGTATAGCTGAGTGTCGTCGGCGTAGAAATGGTGGTTTATACTACTGTGAGAGGGAAAAAAGAATTGGACCAAGGACGGAGCCCTGGGGGATCCCATACTGGAGCGCAGCAGGATGAGACAGTGTGTTACCTACCTTGACCGAGTGTGTCCTCCCTGACAGGTATGATTTGAACCAGCCAAGTGCTAGTTCACTGATACCATAGTAAACTTTAAGTCTGTCCAGGAGAATGGTGTGGTTAATGGTATCGAACGCGGCTGATAGATCCAAAAGGGTAAGGGCTGTAACAGACCCTTTGGCCATATTGAGGAGAATGTCATTGTGAATATTAAGGAGAGCACTTTCGGTTGAATGGTGTTTTCTATATGCCGATTGATAGGCAGTCATAAGGCCAGCTTCGTCGAGGTGAGTTTGTAGCTGGACTGCCACTACCCTTTCAAGTATCTTTGAAATGAAGTTCAGATTGGAGACAGGCCTATAGTTTTTGAAGATTTCTTTGTCTAAGGATGATTTTTTGAGGATGGGGGTAACATGGGCCTGCTTGAAGAAATTAGGACACTTCCCTTGTTCAAGGGAAGCATTAATTTTTGAAGTAATGGGAGTGATGAGAATATCCAGATAATCAAGAACAAGAAAAGTGGGTCAAGGGAACATGATTTACTTGGAGATTTCATAATGATTTTGGTTACTTGATCCTTCGTTACAGTAGAGAAAGTGGAAAACACTGGGGGAGGAGAGTCTGGGGCAATGTGTTGTGACTTCAGGGAAGTAGGAAAAGTTGAACATATTTTTTCTGTGAAGAACTCCACAAATCTGTCAGCCAGGAGCCGAGGGGGATTTATCAATGGAAGCATCTTGGCTGGGAGTCTGTGTAACACATCGCGAAGGACTCGCCATAATTTTTGGGGGTCATGATGGTTATCCTGAATTTTTGCTTTAAGAAATTCGGATTTGGCCTGCATGCAGATTCTGTTGTATTGATGGACTTTTTGCATGTATTGAGATCTGTTAACGTGAGATTTATTTCTACGCCAAATCCTTTCGAATAGACGTTTGGTCTCTTTTGCCGCAATTACAGCTTTGTTAACCCATCCTGGGATGTACTTCGCCTTGGTATGTTTGGTATGAAGTGATGCATGTTTGTCAATAAGGGTGGTCAAGGTGGTGTGATATTGTTTGTAGAGAGTATCAGCATCTTTGGACGGGTTGTTGATTAGATCAGAAGCTATGAGATCTGTTTTCATTTTCTCCTTATTGATTTTATGATATTTACGAAAGGAAACAGTAGCATTGATTTGGGATCTAGGAGTTGGGAGATGTAGTGCGTGTGTCCGTAAATATGAGTGGGGAAGTTTACTTTCTGAGTTAAATCAAAGGAGTCAATCAATGAATTGAAGGTTTTTGAATTTGAGGATGTTGATTCAAGGTGAAAATTAAAGTCGCCAATGATCACCAGATTTTCAGTGGTGTGATGAATATCCTCCAGAAGTGACTGAAACTGTTCAAAAAACGTTGAAGTACTGGAGGATGGTGGTCTGTAAATATTCAAAAAGTAAAAAGATTCATGTGTAGGGATATCTTGATGAGAAAATTTTCAAAGGTAGTGCAGGTCTTTGTGGGAACAACGGAATAGTCCAAGCCATCTTTTACAAAAAAAACCCAGTCCTCCACCGCTGCGGCCCCTCACATGGCTGTTGATGAAGATTGTGACCTGGTGGGGTGATTTCAGACAGGTTGGCACTTGTGGTGCCAGGTCTAATCCAGGTCTCGGACATGGCGAAGAGATCAGTGTCGTTGTCAAAAATAAATTTTGCAATGGCCGGGTATTTGTTATTAATGGATCTGATGTTTGCGTAAGTGACATTCAGACAGTTGGGTGGTCCTGGATTTGGGTTGATATCACCAGCAAGCAGGAGTAGGATGAAGAGACGGGAAGGTGACAGAGCTGGTGGGATTAATATTGAAGACTTGATGCTGAAGTGTAGACAGAAGGTGGTAGTAGGGGGTTTAAAGGGACAGAAACTAACAATATCAGGACATTGAATGCTTGAGTTGATGTGGTGCTGATATGCAGCTATGACTGGTTGGATTGTGAGTAGGATATGGAAGAAAATCATTTTAAGAACTGGGAGGGGGGTTATATTTGGAACTGACATAAAATTTGGGATATTGTATGATTAGTGGGTGTATATTGTGAGATTGATAGTCCCCAATAACGGGGATATCAGAGAAACCGTATGGTGTAGGAATTTGATACTTGGTAGGGACATTGGTTCAGGTGTGTAGGTGTGCAACGTCAAGGTGTGACCTTAATTTGAGATTATGTAGTGACAGGCCTTGACCTTAAATAACTTGTCTGGGCTTTATCAGAAACTGTAAGGAATAGAAAAGTGATACATGGTAAGGATATTGGTTAGAAGGTATAGGTCTGCAACGTTATGTTGTGACATTGGTGAAATGTCTGACTTTGGCTTTGCCAAAATGTCTTCTGCTGCCATATTTAAGACATATTTCCATCAAATATATATGTATTGCTGCAACTGATTACTACATGTACTTTTACCTCATTGTACTCCTTTGACAGCTATACTTAAGAAATTTTAATGAAAGTCTTTGTACTCTTTCATGTCTTCTATATCTCATGGTGTTCAATACTATTTCTCTGGACTGTGGGGTACCAGGCATATTGGATGCTATTTTTAACTATCTTTAACTACAGGAAAGTTCTGAAGATTCTGATAGCATCTTGTGGGTTCTGTACGTTTCTTACATTTAAATTTGTTCCTCAGATTGTCCCAAATCTCAGTGTTGTTGCCCATTTACTTATACTTGCAGACTTGGGTTCCAGTTTGTTTTTATACTTTATGATATTTTTATAGTGTTTCAAGTTTTGATATTTTTATAGTGTTTCAAGTTATGAGCATCATCATGCAGTATCATACATAAAAATAATTTTAAAAAGTGTGAATCTTTTTTCATAAGAAAACCATTGGTGTTTTGTTCCTACTCTGTATAATACTTGTTCTTTATACATCTTTCTCCAGCATCTTTTTATTCTTTGGAATCTTTAGTAACATGAGTGAGAAGAGGATGAAGCGTGCAGTTAAACTGGGAACATCTACACAAGTCAGTTTGAAGTTATGGACTTCCAACAAAAATACCACCAAGAAGCCTCTAACTCTTATCAAAAATATGACCAGTGTGTTCAAAGAAGCAGATAATAAGACAAAAGCAGAGAAAATGAAGAAGTATGTTAGAGATCAGTTTGAATTCTTTGGTATTCCTGCCCCAGAAAGAAGAAGTCTGAGCAAAGAGGTAACTGAGTAAGAACTTTATACAGACTTTGCCACTGGGGAAGCTCAATTTATTTCATTCAGTGACTTAAAGGATATTGCTATTAAATTTATGATTATCTAATCTTTAAACCATTAATCAATAATGGAAAGATATGTGTGAATTATGAATGTCCCCTTGGTGAATGTCACATGTTGTGTTGGACGTTCTTGTTCTAATATGTGTAACAGTATCGGACAGTATTTACAGCCCTCTGGTCTCATGAATATTTGTTTAAATTTGCAAACTTGACTTTGTAAATTCAGAAGTAAACTCATGACATAATGTTTCTGATGGATACATTAGATCGCGCTTTACTACACCAACATCACTAAAGTGTGTAGTGGTATTTTCTCATTATTGTGGTCTCAGAAAAAGTTGTACACCTGGGCTTGCGGGCATTATTTTCACCCATGGCATCCGGCTAGATGAGTGGGTAGCAGGAAAATACTTGCCTGGGCTATATCTTGGAAAGAAAAAGGTGTGGGATGTTGATACTTGGTAGAGACATCGGTTTGGGGGTTTAACATCATAGATTGACCTTGGTGTGTTGTTTCAGCTCAGCCCTGCCAGAATGTTTCCTACTGCCACATTTGAGACATTTTTCTCTTATCACTAAGATATGTGGATCACTGCAAATGATTCATGTACTTTCACCTAATTGTGCTCTCTCCATTGACAGCTGTGCATCAGTTAATAAATTTTACAGCTTCATGACTTTTAATTTACTAAATTTACCCCAGCCCATAAAGGTTGGGGTTATAGTCGTCCCCTGTACTGTCTGGGTTGCTGTGGCGGCGTCGGGCATAAAGCCTGTGGGTGTTCCACAGCCTGAACCCATGCACAGATTTTCACCAAATTTTCAGAATATGTTTACCCCAAGAGGATCAAGAGCTGATTGGGTTTTGGGGGTATCTGGTAACAGCTGTTGCCATGGCAACACTTTTAACATTTTTGGGTCTTGAACTTTGTGGGTGTTCCACACTTAAGCCTATGCATGGATTTTCACCAAATTTTCAAGATATTTTTAACCCCAAGGGGATCTAAAGCTTATTAAGCTTTTGGAGGGTATCTGGCAACAGCTGTTGCCATAGCAACACTTTAAATACTTTTTGGTCGTAAAAGTCTTAATTGAAAAAGTGGCACTATTCAACTGATGTTACTACAGTTGCATTTTTATCTTCCACCGTTCAGAGTTAGGACATTTTAAAACATCTTCCAAGTGTGCATGCGTGCATGTATTGCATTTGTCACATTTTTACATCAACCTTTATATCTTATTCATTTTTGAAGATATCTTCAGCAAATTTGCGGAGAATGTTTATGACTGTGAAAACACATCTGTAATTTTTTTATTTTAAAAATCATGGCCGCCATAGCCAATTGTTCAAAAATCATTAATATGTTCTATAATTTGAAATATTGCAGCTAGCATAATCAGATTTGCACAAAATGAAAATGGCTAGGAAAGTTTGCCTGAGAGTAATTTTGGTCTTATAGGTTATTTTTAAAACAAAATGGCTGCCATATGACATCTTTAATGTCAAATAGAGGGGTGGGTGGGGTCATCATATCAAAAAGGCCTGATACCTACCTTATTATTTGTCCCAGGGGTTCGGAATGAGAAAACAACTTATAGGAAATCATAGCCTGCAAATCTTTTACAAGAGTCAAATTTGACCTCTGACGCCTGCTTCAAGGTTAAGTGAGGTGTCATACGAAATAGCTGTTATATCTCCCTTATTTTGGTTCTAGGGCTTCCAAATATGAAAACAACTTGTATTAAATCACGGCCTGCGAATCTTACATCTGACAACATCTTGTGGGTTCTGTAAACTTCTATTCCTAAGATTTTCCCAAATCTCAATGTTGTTGCCCATTTAGTTGTACTTGTTGGCTGGTGTTCTTGCCTGCCAAGGCTGGATATTTTTAATGCTGTTGTCTTGCTATTGATTTGTCTTGTCTTTGTATTTTCCCTCACTGAAGATTCATTTCTCCTGCATCTTTACATAATTTACACTGTCTGTTCTGAAAGTCTCCTGATCTTTGTACTGTTTCACTTTTTTACCCCACAGCCCTTGAGGGCTGTCAGGGTATTGTTTTCACCCATGGTGTCCAGATGACCGGGTGGGTGGTGCAGGTGGCAGCAGGACAAGCTTATCCAGGGTGTATCCCAGAAACCATAAGGTGTAGGAAGTCTGTACTTGACTTGGTAGAGACAATGGTTAGGGGGTGTAGGTGCGCAATGTCATGGTGTGACCTTGATTTGACCTTTAAACTTACCACATTGACAGAGTTTGAAATTCTTGTCCGGGCTATATCTCGTAAACTGTAAGAGGTAGGAATTTGATACTTGGTAGAACCATTGGATAGGGGCTGTAGGTGTGCAGCATAATGGTGTGACCTTGATTTGACTTTTGACCTTGCTGTAGTGACCTTGACCTTTAAACTCTTGTGCAGGCCATATCTCAGAAACTGTAAGATGTAGGAAGGGACAGTAGTTTGGGGGTGTAGGTGTACTTTGTCATGGTGTGACCTTTAACCTTGGCTCTGCCAAAGTTTGTTTACCTGCCATATTTGAGACATATTTGTCTTATCGCAAAGATATGTGGATTGCTGCAGCTGATTGTTATAATGGTATGTACTTTGACCTAATAGTACCATTGAGTTAATAAATTTTACAGATTTGTAATCTTTAGTTTACTGATTAATGCGATCATCATACTATTGACTTTTTATTTTAATACTGTATATTTGCATACATTTTGTCTCTCTTAAACATTAATTTCTGTACTCTATGGACCTTTAAAAAGCTGACACTCTTTACTTATTCTGTATCTCATGGTGTTAAAAACTATTTTCCCAGGATTGGGGGTATGGGCATCTCCGATGCTATTTTAAAGAGCTCTTTGATTACTCCTAGAAGTCCCGGTTTTTCGAGGGTTTTTCATTGACAATGGGACAGCATGAGGGAGATTTTCCTCTTTCAACTCTTCACCAATATTTTTTCCCTGACTTGATTTGTGTGTCCACAGTTTATGAGGAATGACTTACACCAGACTTGATTTGTTTGTTTACGGTTTATGGAAAAGATTTATACCAAGGTTCCTTTGGGCATTACCTGTAAGGACAGACTCATTGCAGGCTTAATTTGTATGTTGACACTTTATGGAGAAAAACTTATCCGGGGATTGATTTATGTGTTGACAGATTATAAAGACAAAATTATGCAGGGATTGCTTTGTGTATTGACAGTTTATGACGGTAGACTTATCACAAGGGGAAGTGTATACACTGGTCTCTTTGTGTTGGGAGAAAACAGAGCGAGAGTTTCAGTACTATGCATCAGATCTTCTGCAAAAGAGGTTTGTCCATAAAGTTTCTCAGGTAAAGCAGTAATGCGGTTCTGAAGTTTGAAATGTGGAAGTTAAAATGTTGTCATGAAGTCGCCTATGAAAAATTACATGTATCGAAAATTAATTGAGATTATTGATTTCACTTTTTTAGAAATGGTGATTCAGGGTTTTCAGATGATTTGTTGATCTTTTTAGATATACATTTTTCATGTATCACTTCTTGTAAGAGGTTAACCGAAAAAATATTATATATACTAAATATACGTATGAAATACGTGGCTAAATCGTAGTATTCCATCAGATTTCTCTAACTGGCACAAGTTTTTTTTCACACAAGTTTCCTTATTTACACAGATAATTGTATCCACCGGAGGCAAACTACATCAGCTAGGTTCACCAAATTTGCAGGATATCTTCATTGGGGGGTAAGCTTCTCTGGGAAGGAAATAAGCCTCATTCTAAAAAACAAGATGGCTGCTGCGGGCTGTTTCTCATAGGTAGAAGGTTGAATGTCTTCATCGGTGATACGTATAACAGATATATATGTCCTCTACAACCTTGCAGACATATGACCTTGAAGCTCTTAATTCAAGGTCATCCACGGAGTGCCAAAGTAACCCATTTAGCGGATTTTAAAAGTGCTTATATCTTCCTTATTATTGGTCCTAGAGGTTTGCAATGTAAAACCAACCTATAGGAAATCGTGTGCTGCGAATCTTTTGATGTGGTCAGATTTGACCTTGGACCCCTCCTTCAAGGTCGAACGAGGATAACCAAACTTAAAAGTGCTTATAACTCGCTTATTATTGGTCCTGAGGTTTGAGATGGTAAACCAACCTATAGGAAATCATGGGCTGGGAATCTTCTGGTGTAGTCGGATTTGACCTTGGACCCCTCCTTCAAGGTCAAACGAGGATAGCCAAAGTTAAAAGTGCTTATAACTCGCTTATTATTGGTTCAAGACGTTTGGGATGGTAAACCAACCTATAGGAAATCACAAGCTGGGAATCTTCTGTTGTGGTCGGATTTGACCTTGGGCCCCTCCTTCAAGGTCAAACAAGGATAGCCAAACTTAAAATTGCTTATAACTCGCATTGGTCCTAGAGGTTTGGGATGGTAAACCAACTTATAGGAAGTCATGGGCTGGGAATCTTTTGATGTGGTCAGATTTGACTTTGGACCCCTCCTTCAAGGTCCTACGAGGATAGCCAAATTTAAAAGTGCTTATAGCTTGCTTATTATTGGCCCTAGAGGTTTGCAATGTGAAACCACCTTATAGGAAATCATGGGCTGGAAATCTTCTGATGTGGTCAGATTTGACCATGAGCCCCTCCTTCAAGGTCAAACGAGGACAGCCAAACTTAAAAGGGTTTATGACTCGTTTATTATTGATCCTAGAGGTTTGCAATGTGAAACCAACTTGCACAATATTGTGGGCTGGGAATCTTCTGATGTCAGATTTGACCTTTACCCCCTCCTTCAAGGTTAAACGAGGATAGCCAAAGTTAAAAGTGCTTATAACTCGCTTATTATTGGTTCAAGACGTTTGGGATGGTAAACCAACCTATAGGAAATCATAAGCTGGGAATCTTCTGTTGTGGTCGGATTTGACCTTGGGCCCCTCCTTCAAGGTCAAACAGGGATAGCCAAACTTAAAAGTGCTTATAACTCGCATTGGTCCTAGAGGTTTGGGATGGTAAACCAACTTATAGAAAATCATGGGCTGGGAATCTTTTGATGTGGTCAGATTTGACCTTGGACCCCTCCTTCAAGGTCATACGAGGATAGCCAAATTTAAAAGTGCTTATAACTTGCTTATTATTGGTCCTAGAGGTTTGCAATGTGAAACCACCTTATAGGAAATCATGGGCTGGGAATCTTCTGATGTGGTCAGATTTGACCATGAGCCCCTCCTTCAAGGTCAAACGAGGACAGCCAAACTTAAAAGGGTTTATAACTCGTTTATTATTGATCCTAGAGGTTTGCAATGTGAAACCAACTTGCACGATATTGTGGGCTGGGAATCTTCTGATGTCAGATTTGACCTTGGGCCCCTCCTTCAAGGTCAAATGATGGTTCACTGGCTTTGGTGAGTTGTCTTTCCGGTGGATACAGATTTGCATCGGTTCTCTGATGCGTAGGTCTAGTTAACATTATTTTATATAACATTTTATTGCGTTAATACATCCTATCCAATGGACAATTGCTAAACCGGTCGGCGCAGACCGGCCCGCCAAACGCCAGAAAAAGACGTCCTGTGTTTCCACCGGCTGGCCGGTCCCAGTACTGTGCATTCGCAAGGTGGCGCATGGTATTTACTTCCTGTCTAGACAACATGACGTCATAGCATCTTTTTCGTTTGGCGCGTGTACTGTGCAGACGTGTTTTCATCATCTCCAGATATTTTAAGGAAAAGTGTGCATTATAACGGATTTTCAACCTTATATGTGGATGTTTTCAGTGTAGAAGTTTTATCTTCTTATCAAGCACGGATATACAGTTAGAAATCTGCTGGAAACGCTCCCTAGTTGACTCAATTTTATTTTGATGATAGGGCAGTAATCGACGAGAATTATGAAGGCAGCCATTTTTGCTAGTTTCCTCCCATTCAACCATTGTGTTGTTAGGGGCAGATCGACTTATTGAGGAATTATGGATTTACTATTTGCAGGTATTTTTATCCGTGTCTTTGTTTAAATGTTCAATCTATAACCTTCCAGCTACTATCACCATAGTAACGTCTTAGAAATCACGGAAACCTCAGTCTATGTAGTTTTGAGCACTGTAAATAGAAGGAATTCCCCAAGGTGCATTCTTCATCAGAGCGCACTGGTACAGACTTCTCTGCTGTAAAGCATCAGTCACACCAGCCCAGCTCGAGTATTTTTCATCAGAAGCAAGAGATGAATTCTTCAGATTTCTTCAGAGGAAGAGCATGAAGTCTACTATTGTGATATCAGTCCCTCCCTTGCGGACCCGGCTTGTTGTCGGTAGTGAGGGTTGTGGATGGCCAGTTCACTGGTTTTATCACGAAAGGAAGAAGGAATTTCATCTACAAATCTTCAGAGCGCACTGGTCCAGGCTCCCCTGCTTTCAAAGCATCAGCCGGCCGGCCAGCTTAAAAGAACGCGACCTCTGACGTCATATCCAGTTAGCCAATCGCGTTCCTTCCTTTCATCTCACGAAGCTGGTCACGTGTTTTCACCGACCAGGAAGGTCGGAAGTGCGTTCTTCAGAACTCACGGCTACTGTGACTACAGTCCCTGCTTTGCAGACCCGGCCTGGTTGTCGGTAGTGGGGTTTTGTGGACTGTAAAGTTGCCGGTAAAGCATCACACAAAGAACGCGAATACTGACGTCATCCCCAGTCAGCCAATCGCGTGTCCTTCCGAACAATCACGAAGCAGGTCACGTGTTTTCACCGACCAGGAAGGTCGGAAGTGCGTTCTTCAGAACTCACGTCTTTTGTGATTCCAGTCCCTGCCTTGCAGACCCGGCTTCGTTGTCGGTAGTGGGGTTGGTGGATGAACAGAATACTGCGCATTTGCATGTATAAGTATCACAAAAGAACGTCACAACTGACGAACTCCAATCAGCCAATCGCGTGTCTTCCGACCAGCAAGCTGGTCATGTGACACACCGAACAACAAGTGTTTCTAAAAATAGTTCACAAGGGCTTCCCCAGCAACTGTCAAATCTACAAATAAGACGTGCGATTAAAGAAATTCTTTAATTAATGGAGGAAACCTACAGCAAGCTGAATTCAACACACAAGATAGTTGTAACAATGCTTCAACAACTGGTTACAGAGTGTTCCGGGCTGGTACTGGCTACACAGCCTTGTACACTTGCTTCAACAACTGGTTACAGAGTGTACCGACTGGTACTTGCTACACAGCCTTGTACACTTGCTTCAACAACTGGTTACAGAGTGTACCGGCTGTTACTGACTGCACAGCCTTGTACACTTGCTTTAACAACTGGTTACAGAGTGTACCGACTGGTACTGGCTACACAGTCTTATACACTTGCTTCAACCTACTGGTTACAAAGTTTACTAACAGGGTGTTGGCTACACAGTCCTTACTTACTGTACAGTGCTTCAACCCAACTGGTTACAAAAAAAAAAAAAAAAAAAAAAAAGCTGGCTAAATATAGACCAGTAGCTGTCAAAATTTATGGATGACCCCAGCCTGCCAGTTTTTTGTTACAGAGAATTACTAGTTACAGTAAGGTACCGAGTATGGAGCCCGGGTACCGGACAGAGTTACCTCAGGTTTATTTGGTTACAGAGAATTCTTAGACCAGTCAGTGGTCTTGGTGATATGACAGTGTCCCTTATCACACCTCTCAACAACCTGTTATCGGTGCTGGACTTGACTGGAGAGATAATAAATTTTGTCATCATGTCCGGCCAGGGGTCAGACATCTCACAAATGACAATTGCTCTGTAAATACTGCACCTTGCAGGCTGCTGGCCCGGGGCGAAGAGTCTATTAATGTGAAAAGTTGTGTCAGCCCCACTGGACCACAATAAGAACAGAGAGACTGTTAACCTGGATCATTGTCACCAGACCGGACCAGTGTCCGGAGGGACAGAAAATGTTGATCAGAATACCAAATGTCCCAAATGTGGCACACAGTCTTCCTTTAGGTTCCAGACTAACCCCTTTTTGGGAACGTAGGAAGCCTTGGGGGGCTGGACCCTAGGTAGTACAACTGTTGAAGGAGGGATACCTATGTCCATATACCTATACAAGAACAATCCAGGAAATGCCTGAGATTTCACATCCAAGGTCGGACATACCAGTTCAAGGCCCTGCCATTCAGTTGGTCCACAGCACCTTTGGAGTTCACCGTGATACCAAAGCAGGTGAAATGGATAGCCATACACAAGGATTTAAGAAGCCACCTGTACCTAGATGACTGGTTGGTGAGAGCCAGATCCCACATACACAGGAACTAGTACATAATGTGTCAGCAAATGGGTTGGCTGATGAACTTAGAGAAATCAGAGCTGGAGCCCAAACAAGACTTCGATTTTGTAGGCTACCAGTTCGACTTCAGTTCTGATCGGTTCCGACCGACTCTGGACTGGTGACAGAACCTTCAAGAGACTGTTAAAACTGCTATCCCTACCGGCTTGCCCGGTCCGGGAATTCAGGTCCTTGATAGGTTACTAACATCTACAGAAAGCATGTTAATCTAGGCAGACTTCATATGAGACCCATACAGTGGCATCTCAAAAACAACTGGAGGGTATCCAGAATCACTGCAAAAGGTGATCCAAGTCCCCAGGTCCCTGCACCCCCATTTACAATGGCGGCTGAAGGAAGACAATGCACTTACAGGCCAACCATTACACCCAATAAACATGCTCTGCAAATATTTACAGACGCATCAATAGAAGGGTGGGGCGCTCACTCAGATGAGCACTTGCAAGAGCAACCTGGTCCCCTCCGGGAAGCAAGTTGTATATGAACTTTCTAGAACTTAAAGCAGCCTTTCTGGCTTTAAAAGAGTTCCAAGACCTTTGCTCAACAAGATAGTACTTGTAGTACTTGTAGCAACTGACAACACCACAGTAGTGTCATACATAAAGGAAGGAGGAATGAGGTTGGGCCCACTTTGTGCCCTACTATGGAGAATCTTGACCTGGTGTACCAGGAAACAAGTGACTCTAAAGCACGACACATTCCAGGCCAGCCTAATGTGGTAGCAGACAGGCTGTCCAGGCTAGGCCAGACCATCCCAACAGTGGTTTCTCCTTCCAGAGGTCTTCCACTCTATGCAGTAGGTGGCACCGGCCCAAAATAAACTTGTTTGCCACGAGGTTCAACAACAAGTCACCTCTGTTTTGTGTCACCGGTACCGGATCCCCTGGCCACAGCAGTGGATGTGCTCAGTCGGCCATGGTAGGATCTAAAAGCATACACCTCACCATCAGCCATATTGGGCAAAGTGGTGAAATTGCAAGACTCCCCATGTAAGAGAATCATTCTGATTGCTCCGGGGTGGCCCAACATGCCTTGGTTTTGGGATCTAGTGGCCATGTCCAGCCACATCCCGCTGAGCCTGCCCAATCTGTCCAGCCTGTTCGCAGCCATTCGATCAGATCCCTCACAGAAATCTGACAAATCTTAATCTCCATGCAGGGCTCTTAGAGCCTCAGCAATCGAGGAGCAGGACTTGTCTGAGGCTGTGGCAGCAAGAATTGAGGCTCCTCAAAGAGGGGTCAATCAGATCAGTCTATGAGGCAAATGGGTCATTTTTACCAAGTGATGTATCATTCATCAGGTGGACTTCGGGCACCACCTGTAAAGTCAGTTGTTTACTTCCTTAGGTACCTGTTTCAGGACAGGAAGTTGCAGCCCAGTACCATTGATGGTTACAGGTCAGCCATTGCTGCTGGTCTAGAAATTGCCCATCAATTTTAGTCAGGATGAACATCTCACTCGTCTCCTGGATAGCTTCCACTGAGACAGACCCAAAGGCCGGAGGGTAACCCCTTCCTGGAACCTCTCCCTGGTTTTTGCACCAGCTGACAAGGTTCATTTTGAACCAATTAAAGGCCTCCTTGAAGCATTTGACCTTCAGTTTTCCTCTTGGCCCTGGGTTCGGGCAAGCGTAGAAGTGAGATACATGCTTGGCAAACAGCCCAACACCATTGATGGTTATAGGTCACTCATTGTTGATAAACTTGCAAATTTAATAAGTAAATTAAATTTTTATAAGTTAATACCCTATCCAATGGACAATTGCTAAACCGGTCGGTGGAGACCGGCCCGCCAAACGCCAGAAAAAGACGTCCTGTGTTTCCACCGGCTGGCCGGTCCCAGTACTGTGCATTCGCAAGGTGGCGCATGGTATTTACTTCCTGTCTAGACAACATGACGTCATAGCATCTTTTTCGTTGTCTAAAACTATTAGACCCCTAGTAAGCTGATAGCGGGGTCGGTGGGAGGGTCTTGTGTGTCCATTGGATAGGGTATTAACTTATAAAAATTTAATTTACTTATTAAATTTGCAATTTTATTGCGTTAATACATCCTATCCAATGGACAATTGCTGAATAACTACCGCTTGGTCGGCGGGTAAGTTACTAGGGACTTATGTGAACTCACAAGTAATAGCAAATTTTAACCTACGGTCTAGGCTGACTTCGTCAGGAGACCTATAGGTCCAGGCCTGGGTTGACTTTAAGGTCAGGAAACCCTGCAAGGCCATGGTCGGTTGCCAGCAGCCGGTTACCCGGGGCTATACCGCCGTCGCCCCCCCCCCTTTTTTGCAGACCTGCTCTGAGGTAGGGGAAGAGAGGGATGAGTTCAGTCCCAGAATGCAAATAAACCTCCCAAAGGAAGCACGCCACACGTAATTCTTGTGTACATGAAGAAACTGTTTATACATATATACAAATCTCCTCAATCTAAGGGCCACTTGTGGATCTGCTGAGCAGCCACTACCGAGCCCAATTGGTAAAGCTCTGAATCAGCCCAAGCCCCGCCCTTCATATAGAACTGTGTGAAGGTATTGTTACTTCAGTGGCAGGCTGACAAGATTGGATCTAAGGAGACTCCCGACTGGAAGGCCTTAGAAGCAGCAAAGGCCCTGACATCATGGGCTTTAACCTGATGTTAAATGTGGGCCTCCTGGTCAGAGAGCTCATAACATAGGACCACAGTCCGCTTGATCCAAGAGGAGATAGTGGCAGGTGAGATGTCTTTGTTGAAACCTTTCTTAAAGGAGACAAACACCACCTCCTTATTCTGCCTGATGTCTGAGGTCCTGTCCAAATAGTAGCATAATGCTCTGACCGGACAGAGGGACCTGTCAGACTTGAGGGATCTATCCAGAGTCGAGGCCAGGGCTGTTATAACCCCAGGGGCCACCCTGGACACTCTATGGCCAGCTGATTCTAGGATAGAAAGCTGGGTGATGGATACAGGGACACCTTGACCAATCGGATTGGTGTCCAATACATCAGTTTGCCAGGCATGAATCTCACTTTTGCACTTGCCCGACCCAAGGGCCAAGAGGAATACCGTCTTGAAGGTCAAATGCTTCAAGGGGGCCTCCTTGATTGGATCAAAAGGAGTCTCAGCTGGTGCACGGCCAGTGAGAAGTTCCAGGAGGGTATGCCACTCCTGCCTCTGGGTCTGTCTCTGAGGAAACTATCCAGGAGACGAGCGAGATTTTCGTCCTTACTGATGTTAAAGGGTGAATTTCCAGTTTATCAACAATGAGTGACCTATAACCATCAATGGTGTTGGGCTGTTTGCCAAGCATGTATCTCACTTCTACGCTTGCCCGAACCCAGGGCCAAGAGGAAAACTGAAGGTCAAATGCTTCAAGGAGGCCTTTAATTGGTTCAAAATGAACCTTGTCAGCTGGTGCAAAAACCAGGGAGAGGTTCCAGGAAGGGGTTACCCTCCGGCCTTTGGGTCTGTCTCAGTGGAAGCTATCCAGGAGACGAGTGAGATGTTCATCCTGACTAAAATTGATGGGCAATTTCTAGACCAGCAGCAATGGCTGACCTGTAACCATCAATGGTACTGGGCTGCAACTTCCTGTCCTGAAACAGGTACCTAAGGAAGTAAACAACTGACTTTACAGGTGGTGCCCGAAGTCCACCTGATGAATGATACATCACTTGGTAAAAATGACCCATTTGCCTCATAGACTGATCTGATTGACCCCTCTTTGAGGAGCCTCAATTCTTGCTGCCACAGCCTCAGACAAGTCCTGCTCCTCGATTGCTGAGGCTCTAAGAGCCCTGCATGGAGATTAAGATTTGTCAGATTTCTGTGAGGGATCTGATCGAATGGCTGCGAACAGGCTGGACAGATTGGGCAGGCTCAGCGGGATGTGGCTGGACATGGCCACTAGATCCCAAAACCAAGGCATGTTGGGCCACCCCGGAGCAATCAGAATGATTCTCTTACATGGGGAGTCTTGCAATTTCACCACTTTGCCCAATATGGCTGATGGTGAGGTGTATGCTTTTAGATCCTACCATGGCCGACTGAGCACATCCACTGCTGTGGCCAGGGGATCCGGTACCGGTGACACAAAACAGAGGTGACTTGTTGTTGAACCTCGTGGCAAACAAGTTTATTTTTGGCCGGTGCCACCTACTGCATAGAGTGGAAGACCTCTGGAAGGAGAAACCACTGTTGGGATGGTCTGGCCTAGCCTGGACAGCCTGTCTGCTACCACATTAGGCTGGCCTGGAATGTGTCGTGCTTTAGAGTCACTTGTTTCCTGGTACACCAGGTCAAGATTCTCCATAGTAGGGCACAAAGTGGGCCCAACCTCATTCCTCCTTCCTTTATGTATGACACTACTGTGGTGTTGTCAGTTGCTACAAGTACTACAAGTACTATCTTGTTGAGCAAAGGTCTTGGAACTCTTTTAAAGCCAGAAAGGCTGCTTTAAGTTCTAGAAAGTTCATATACAACTTGCTTCCCGGAGGGGACCAGGTTGCTCTTGCAAGTGCTCATCTGAGTGAGCGCCCCACCCTTCTATTGATGCGTCTGTAAATATTTGCAGAGCATGTTTATTGGGTGTAATGGTTGGCCTGTAAGTGCATTGTCTTCCTTCAGCCGCCATTGTAAATGGGGGTGCAGGGACCTGGGGACTTGGATCACCTTTTGCAGTGATTCTGGATACCCTCCAGTTGTTTTTGAGATGCCACTGTATGGGTCTCATATGAAGTCTGCCTAGATTAACATGCTTTCTGTAGATGTTAGTAACCTATCAAGGACCTGAATTCCCGGACCGGGCAAGCCGGTAGGGATAGCAGTTTTAACAGTCTCTTGAAGGTTCTGTCACCAGTCCAGAGTCGGTCGGAACCGATCAGAACTGAAGTCGAACTGGTAGCCTACAAAATCGAAGTCTTGTTTGGGCTCCAGCTCTGATTTCTCTAAGTTCATCAGCCAACCCATTTGCTGACACATTATGTACTAGTTCCTGTGTATGTGGG
The DNA here is from genome assembly GCA_964017235.1 of Sabellastarte sp. h YS-2021. Classification (NCBI taxonomy): domain Eukaryota; kingdom Metazoa; phylum Annelida; class Polychaeta; order Sabellida; family Sabellidae; genus Sabellastarte; species Sabellastarte sp. h YS-2021. The sequence continues at coordinate 24,068,591 of OZ024928.1, forward strand.
ATCTGGCTCTCACCAACCAGTCATCTAGGTACAGGTGGCTTCTTAAATCCTTGTGTATGGCTATCCATTTCACCTGCTTTGGTATCACGGTGAACTCCAAAGGTGCTGTGGACCAACTGAATGGCAGGGCCTTGAACTGGTATGTCCGACCTTGGATGTGAAATCTCAGGCATTTCCTGGATTGTTCTTGTATAGGTATATGGACATAGGTATCCCTCCTTCAACAGTTGTACTACCTAGGGTCCAGCCCCCCAAGGCTTCCTACGTTCCCAAAAAGGGGTTAGTCTGGAACCTAAAGGAAGACTGTGTGCCACATTTGGGACATTTGGTATTCTGATCAACATTTTCTGTCCCTCCGGACACTGGTCCGGTCTGGTGACAATGATCCAGGTTAACAGTCTCTCTGTTCTTATTGTGGTCCAGTGGGGCTGACACAACTTTTCACATTAATAGACTCTTCGCCCCGGGCCAGCAGCCTGCAAGGTGCAGTATTTACAGAGCAATTGTCATTTGTGAGATGTCTGACCCCTGGCCGGACATGATGACAAAATTTATTATCTCTCCAGTCAAGTCCAGCACCGATAACAGGTTGTTGAGAGGTGTGATAAGGGACACTGTCATATCACCAAGACCACTGACTGGTCTAAGAATTCTCTGTAACCAAATAAACCTGAGGTAACTCTGTCCGGTACCCGGGCTCCATACTCGGTACCTTACTGTAACTAGTAATTCTCTGTAACAAAAAACTGGCAGGCTGGGGTCATCCATAAATTTTGACAGCTACTGGTCTATATTTAGCCAGCTTTTTTTTTTTTTTTTTTTTTTTTTGTAACCAGTTGGGTTGAAGCACTGTACAGTAAGTAAGGACTGTGTAGCCAACACCCTGTTAGTAAACTTTGTAACCAGTAGGTTGAAGCAAGTGTATAAGACTGTGTAGCCAGTACCAGTCGGTACACTCTGTAACCAGTTGTTAAAGCAAGTGTACAAGGCTGTGCAGTCAGTAACAGCCGGTACACTCTGTAACCAGTTGTTGAAGCAAGTGTACAAGGCTGTGTAGCAAGTACCAGTCGGTACACTCTGTAACCAGTTGTTGAAGCAAGTGTACAAGGCTGTGTAGCCAGTACCAGCCCGGAACACTCTGTAACCAGTTGTTGAAGCATTGTTACAACTATCTTGTGTGTTGAATTCAGCTTGCTGTAGGTTTCCTCCATTAATTAAAGAATTTCTTTAATCGCACATCTTATTTGTAGATTTGACAGTTGCTGGGGAAGCCCTTGTGAACTATTTTTAGAAACACTTGTTGTTCGGTGTGTCACGTGACCAGCTTGCTGGTCGGAAGACACGCGATTGGCTGATTGGAGTTCGTCAGTTGTGACGTTCTTTTGTGATACTTATACATGCAAATGCGCAGTATTCTGTTCATCCACCAACCCCACTACCGACAACGAAGCCGGGTCTGCAAGGCAGGGACTGGAATCACAAAAGACGTGAGTTCTGAAGAACGCACTTCCGACCTTCCTGGTCGGTGAAAACACGTGACCTGCTTCGTGATTGTTCGGAAGGACACGCGATTGGCTGACTGGGGATGACGTCAGTATTCGCGTTCTTTGTGTGATGCTTTACCGGCAACTTTACAGTCCACAAAACCCCACTACCGACAACCAGGCCGGGTCTGCAAAGCAGGGACTGTAGTCACAGTAGCCGTGAGTTCTGAAGAACGCACTTCCGACCTTCCTGGTCGGTGAAAACACGTGACCAGCTTCGTGAGATGAAAGGAAGGAACGCGATTGGCTAACTGGATATGACGTCAGAGGTCGCGTTCTTTTAAGCTGGCCGGCCGGCTGATGCTTTGAAAGCAGGGGAGCCTGGACCAGTGCGCTCTGAAGATTTGTAGATGAAATTCCTTCTTCCTTTCGTGATAAAACCAGTGAACTGGCCATCCACAACCCTCACTACCGACAACAAGCCGGGTCCGCAAGGGAGGGACTGATATCACAATAGTAGACTTCATGCTCTTCCTCTGAAGAAATCTGAAGAATTCATCTCTTGCTTCTGATGAAAAATACTCGAGCTGGGCTGGTGTGACTGATGCTTTACAGCAGAGAAGTCTGTACCAGTGCGCTCTGATGAAGAATGCACCTTGGGGAATTCCTTCTATTTACAGTGCTCAAAACTACATAGACTGAGGTTTCCGTGATTTCTAAGACGTTACTATGGTGATAGTAGCTGGAAGGTTATAGATTGAACATTTAAACAAAGACACGGATAAAAATACCTGCAAATAGTAAATCCATAATTCCTCAATAAGTCGATCTGCCCCTAACAACACAATGGTTGAATGGGAGGAAACTAGCAAAAATGGCTGCCTTCATAATTCTCGTCGATTACTGCCCTATCATCAAAATAAAATTGAGTCAACTAGGGAGCGTTTCCAGCAGATTTCTAACTGTATATCCGTGCTTGATAAGAAGATAAAACTTCTACACTGAAAACATCCACATATAAGGTTGAAAATCCGTTATAATGCACACTTTTCCTTAAAATATCTGGAGATGATGAAAACACGTCTGCACAGTACACGCGCCAAACGAAAAAGATGCTATGACGTCATGTTGTCTAGACAGGAAGTAAATACCATGCGCCACCTTGCGAATGCACAGTACTGGGACCGGCCAGCCGGTGGAAACACAGGACGTCTTTTTCTGGCGTTTGGCGGGCCGGTCTGCGCCGACCGGTTTAGCAATTGTCCATTGGATAGGATGTATTAACGCAATAAAATGGAAATTCACCCTTTAACATCAGTAAGGACGAAAATCTCGCTCGTCTCCTGGATAGTTTCCTCAGAGACAGACCCAGAGGCAGGAGTGGCATACCCTCCTGGAACTTCTCACTGGCCGTGCACCAGCTGAGACTCCTTTTGATCCAATCAAGGAGGCCCCCTTGAAGCATTTGACCTTCAAGACGGTATTCCTCTTGGCCCTTGGGTCGGGCAAGTGCAAAAGTGAGATTCATGCCTGGCAAACTGATGTATTGGACACCAATCCGATTGGTCAAGGTGTCCCTGTATCCATCACCCAGCTTTCTATCCTAGAATCAGCTGGCCATAGAGTGTCCAGGGTGGCCCCTGGGGTTATAACAGCCCTGGCCTCGACTCTGGATAGATCCCTCAAGTCTGACAGGTCCCTCTGTCCGGTCAGAGCATTATGCTACTATTTGGACAGGACCTCAGACATCAGGCAGAATAAGGAGGTGGTGTTTGTCTCCTTTAAGAAAGGTTTCAACAAAGACATCTCACCTGCCACTATCTCCTCTTGGATCAAGCGGACTGTGGTCCTATGTTATGAGCTCTCTGACCAGGAGGCCCACATTTAACATCAGGTTAAAGCCCATGATGTCAGGGCCTTTGCTGCTTCTAAGGCCTTCCAGTCGGGAGTCTCCTTAGATCCAATCTTGTCAGCCTGCCACTGAAGTAAAAATACCTTCACACAGTTCTATATGAAGGGCGGGGCTTGGGCTGATTCAGAGCTTTACCAATTGGGCTCGGTAGTGGCTGCTCAGCAGATCCACAAGTGGCCCTTAGATTGAGGAGATTTGTATATATGTATAAACAGTTTCTTCATGTACACAAGAATTACGTGTGGCGTGCTTCCTTCGGGAGGTTTATTTGCATTCTGGGACTGAACTCATCCCTCTCTTCCCCTACCTCAGAGCAGGTCTGCAAAAAGGGGGGGGGGGCGACGGCGGTATAGCCCCGGGTAACCGGCTGCTGGCAACCGACCATGGCCTTGCAGGGTTTCCTGACCTTAAAGTCAACCCAGGCCTGGACCTATAGGTCTCCTGACGAAGTCAGCCTAGACCGTAGGTTAAAATTTGCTATTACTTGTGAGTTCACATAAGTCCCTAGTAACTTACCCGCCGACCAAGCGGTAGTTATTCAGCAATTGTCCATTGGATAGGATGTATTAACGCAATAAAATTGCAAATTTAATAAGTAAATTAAATTTTTATAAGTTAATACCCTATCCAATGGACACACAAGACCCTCCCACCGACCCCGCTATCAGCTTACTAGGGGTCTAATAGTTTTAGACAACGAAAAAGATGCTATGACGTCATGTTGTCTAGACAGGAAGTAAATACCATGCGCCACCTTGCGAATGCACAGTACTGGGACCGGCCAGCCGGTGGAAACACAGGACGTCTTTTTCTGGCGTTTGGCGGGCCGGTCTGCGCCGACCGGTTTAGCAATTGTCCATTGGATAGGGTATTAACTTATAAAAATTTAATTTACTTATTAAATTTGCAATTTTATTGCGTTAATATATCTTACCTAGTGGACCAGTGCATTTGTCCGGCGCGCAGCCGGTCCCGCCAAACGTTAGACAAAAACGTCCTGAGCTGGGCTCTGGCCGGGACCGGTAGTGTACTCCTCATTCGCCAGGTGTCGTGACTGCACCCAGCTCCCCTACTGCGCGTGCGCGCGCATGCGTACTTCCTCTTTTTGTTTGGCGCCATAGTGTGTTAGCGGATAAATTTCAGTAAAATAAACTTTGAATTATATTATTGATTTGCAAACGTGTTAGAAGAAAAGCTTTGGATATTGCAAAATATATTTATCATGGCATCACCAGGACAGAGGCGTGGTAGTTGTGGCCATGTTATGGCAGGGTTTGACCTACATAAAAAGTGTGCCCGCTGCAGGGACAAAAAGGTGGGAGATGACCCTTGTGTCAAAGGTCAGGATTGTGATTTGTGTGATAAACTGTCTGACTCTCAGAAAGGTATGTTAGCAACTCCACAATATCAAATACGAAAAGACAAAAAAGCAGGGATTTTAATTTCTCCCAGTAAAGTTACTGTTGTGGGTCCGGTGGAGGACCAAGATGAAGTTGAGATGTCTCCGGTCACTGCGCATGCGCAGGGACGGATGGTTACCGGTACCTTCCCGGTTTCTGACCAGGCAAGCACAGGAGACTTTGTCTCCCGTCAGGATTTTGAACTATTAAATAATCAATTGGAGGAAAAATTCGCCCGTTTTGAGGCTCTCCTTACTAGAACCAACATATTTTCCACTCCAAAGATGCCTGTTCCAACGGGTCAAGCCCATATCTCTGATACGCCTTTTATCAATCCCTCTCCTGATCCCAGAGCCACCGGTTCGGTGAGGCCTCCGGATCAGGACGTAGAGGATTCTGCTACTTCTGTTAAAAAACAGAAAGGAAAATCAAAACATAAGAAGTCTGTCAAACCGGCCGCTGCTGCCGGTTCTGCAAGTCAGGTTGCTAGGGACCCTATTCCTCCCAAGACAGTGGTACCCGGTCCGGGTTTACAAGTTCTTGGTGAACCGGAGGAAACTGTGCCTGCTATCACCAGTGTCTCTTCCTTAGGGTCCTCCTCTCAACCGGTTATTACCGGTCCACAGTATACCAGTACTTCTGCTTCCTTTGCACCGGATAGTTTCACTCAGCCGGATCCGGCTCTGTCAAACGGGGAACCCCTTCCGGACCGGTCAGATAAGGAATCTGGTGAGGAGGGTGAACTTTCAGATACTGAAATCAATGAGAAAAACGAGGAAATGAATTACAGAGAAACGGTCCGGTCGGTCCGTTCCTTTCTTGGCTGGTCTCACATACCAGATTTTGAGGCTTCAGCAAGTGATGCAGACAACCGTTCTGACAACCCTTGGAAAGGAAAACATCCTCGTCGCTCAGGCAAAGTTTCAGTGGAGTTACCAGCTGACGACTGGCTTTGCTACAAAATGGAAAAACTGAACACTCGTGTTGCAGAAGGTTACCCTTCTCGTTCCCAAGAAGCCGCAGGTCTGAAACAAGACCAGTTTGTCAGAACACCCAAAAGCCAGGCAAAGTGGTATACACAGTCACGACTCAAACAGGATATAAATCAAAGACCTGGACGTACAATCTTTGGCTGGTCGGGTTCCGAAGCACGCCTGAACTCTCAATTCTCCCGTATTGCCAAGACTTCCTCATATCCATCTTCAGGACCAGCATCTAGGCCTATCCCTCAGGAGACTCTTAGAAGGTGGGAGCAATGTGCTAAGGAAGGCTCTTTGATTACCAATCACGCAGCAGGATTCAACAGGTGCGTTAGTGAAATTCAGGACAAAATGAATCAACATATTTCATTTTTAAACGCTACCATTGTTCAGGGCAAGGCCCCTAAGGAGGTCACCGACGCCATCAAGGACTTGAAAGACTTGTCAGCTTTCCACAGTAGTGTTTCTGTTGCCTTAGGTACTGCCTTCCAGCACCTCGCAGACAGCTTATTTGTTCAGCTAGCCAACTTCATTTTGTTGAGGAGAGATTCTTATCTCGAGTACGTTAAACCAGGCCTGAAACCTGATACCTGGAATAAGCTACGAAATGCTCCTCTGTTCACTTACGGGCTATTCCCGGATGATGTACTGGCAGTAGCGGAGCAGGATATTCAAAAGTATGAGTCAAACAAGAGTGCTACTGGTCCCGGCCCGGGCACATATCAGCACTCAAAGAAGCATCAATTCCGGTACCAACCATATGAAAAGAAAGAGAGTCGTCAATCCGGCTTCTCCTCTTCCCAAACTCAACAACCTTGGAGGCAATTCTCAGGCAGAGGCAGGGGTAGGGGTCGTGGTAGAGGTGGATCTGGCTCTACATACTACTCCAAGCCTGCCCGTGGTACCAAACCATATAAATGACAATCAATATCATCTGAGTCCCCCAGTTGTGTTAAGTTCAAGTTTAGGGGATCTCAATCTAGTGTCATCAGCAAACAAAGAGACTGTAAATTTGCATGTTGTTCTTCCTGCACCTTCTGTAAAAGGGCTGTTACAAAAGAAAAACGTAAGACCCTCTCATTCTCAAATAGAAATAAAATCTGTGAACAGTGCTTTGTCTGTAAATCAGTGTCTTTTTGCCCCAAATGTAACAAATGCCCCATGTGTTGCAAAAGTTCCACCTGTGGGAGGCCGTCTGCAACTGTTTTGGCAGGTTTGGCTCTCCCTGGGTTCAAATCCAAGGGTAGTCTCCATCCTCAGGGAAGGGTATCAACTACCCTTCAAGGAGAGACCACCTCTGGCAAGATTTCCTGTGATAATCAGTGGTTCATCAAATCCCTCTCGAAACAAAAGTCTGAACGAGGCATTGCATTCCCTAGGTCGAAAACAGACTATCGAAAAGGTGTCCGTTCAGTCATCTCTGGGTTTCTACAACCGGTTGTTCCTGGTGCCAAAACCCAACGGGAAATGGAGACCCATTCTAGATCTAAGCCAACTGAACCTTTACCTTGCCCCAGCAACGTTCAAGATGGAAACTCCGGAGACCATCAGACTCTCCCTGCAACAGGGGGAGTGGGTCACTTCGCTGGATTTCAGCGACGCTTATTTTCACATTCCCATAAACCACAGGTCCCGAAAATATCTCCGGTTCCACTTAAAAGGTCAGACCTTTCAGTTCACAGCACTTCCCTTTGGCCTGTCGACGGCTCCGTTGGAGTTCACAAAGGTGGTCAAGGAGGTAAAACTCATGGCTCAATCGAGGGGTATTCGAATCCACCAATACCTAGACGATTGGTTACTGAGAGCCCCATGCCGGGAAATTTGCCTACGTCATACCCAGATCCTTTTGGACCTTTGCCGTTCACTAGGTTGGGTAGTCAACATGGACAAGTCAGAGCTGGTTCCCCAACAAACCTTCGACTTCGTAGGCTATCATTTCGACCTATCTCAGGGGTTAGTCAAACCAACTCAGGACAGGTGGAGGAGTCTATCTCAGAAGCTCAACCTTCTCCTGGGACTGGAATGTTGCACAGTCAGGCAGTTCATGTCTTTAATCGGCCTTCTGACAGCAACAGAAAAACAAGTAGTGTCGGGGCGGCTGCATATGAGGCCCATTCAGTGGCACCTAAAAAAGCATTGGCATGCCCCAGAATCGCTGGAAAAGGTCATCCCAATTCCTTCATCTCTCCATGTACATCTAAGGTGGTGGTTGGACCCGGCCAAGGTGCTCTCCGGTCAACCCTTACACCCTCTTCGACACGCCCTTCAACTGTTTACAGACGCCTCAAACGAAGGTTGGGGCGCTCACTTAGGCGATTACATGGCAAAAGGAGTCTGGTTAGAGTCAGAAAGCGCCTTGCACATAAATTTGTTGGAGCTCAAGGCGGTCCTGCTGGCCTTAAAACGGTTCGAGCGGTTATGTTGCAACCAGATAGTCCTTGTTTGTACAGACAACACCACTGTGGTCTCTTACATCAACAAGGAAGGGGGTATGAGATCAGGCTCACTCTGTGCCCTCCTTTGGAGACTGATGCTTTGGTGCAATCAAAGGCAGATTGTCCTGAGGGCCAGGCATATTCCGGGTCACCTGAACGTCATAGCCGACAAGCTGTCCCGACTCAATCAGGTGATCCAAACAGAATGGTCCCTCCTTCCGGAGGTGTTTGCTCAAATATGCCGGCGTTGGCACCGCCCGTCTGTGGACCTGTTTGCCACCCGGTTCAATCACAAACTTCCCCGGTTTGTATCCCCGGTTCCAGACCAATCAGCGTGGGAAGTGGATGCCTTAAGTCTCCCTTGGGAGGACCTGGACGCTTATGCCTTTCCACCGACGGCCCTTCTTCATCAGGTGGTAACGAAACTCTTGGACCACGGATTCCGTCGTCTCATTCTGATAGCACCAGGTTGGCCCAACATGCCTTGGTTTTGGGACCTGGTCAACATGTCAGCTCAAATTCCCCTCCTGCTCCCTCAGGTGTCGAATTTGATCACTCAACCGTTCAATCAGTGTCCTCACCGGGACCTTCCCAATCTGAACCTTCATGCTTGGCTCCTAGAGCCTCTGCCATCCAGCAAGCCGGGTTCTCGGCAGAAGTGGCAACAAGAATTGAGGCTCCTCAAAGACGCTCTACCAGAGCCATTTATGAATCAAAGTGGTCCGTTTTTGTCAGATGGTGTGAGAAAAATCAGGTGGACTTCAGAACTCCTTCTATAGAGCAAATTGCGGATTTTCTCCTGTCCCTTTTTCAGGAAAAACATCTCCAACCTAGTACCATAGAGGGCTATAGGACTGCCATAGCCGACAAAGTGGGGAACTCTAGAATTAACATCAGCAAGGATGAAAACTTGTCCAGGTTGTTGGACAGTTTTCATAGGGACAAACCAAAAGGCAGGCGTGGGGTTCCTACGTGGAATTTGTCTTTGGTCCTTCACCAACTTACACAACCTCCTTTTGAACCTCTCAGGAAGGCTTCGCTGAAGTACCTCACCTTTAAGACTGTTTTCCTTCTAGCCTTGGGCTCTGGGAAACGGAGGAGTGAAATTCATGCTTGGGTCCACAGGAACATTAGGCACCAAGAGGATTGGTCGAATGTTTCATTATCGCCTTCTCCTAGTTTCATCTCTAAGAACCACCTGGCTAAAGAGGGTCCCGCTTGCGTGGCCCCTGTTATCATTCCAGCCTTGGCTCCTTCATTGGACAAATCCCTCAAGGAGGATAGGAGTCTGTGCCCGGTCCGGGCACTACGTTATTACTTGGACAAAACCAAAGATCTCCGTTCAGGCAAGGAATTGGTTTTTGTTTCCTTTAGGAAGAGTTTCCAGAAGGATATTGTCCCTGCTACCGTTTCCTCCTGGATCAAACAAACCATAGTCCTTTGTTACCAGATGTCAGACCAACAGGCTCAACAGTTGCATCAGGTTCGGGCTCATGACGTTCGCGCGTTCGCGGCGTCCAAAGCCTTTCAGGGGGGTGTTCCCTTAGACCAGATTTTGGCAGCCTGTCACTGGAAATCTCATAACACCTTCACCCAATTTTACTTGAAGGACTTGGCATGGGCAGACTCGGATGTGTACCATTTGGGTCCTGTGGTAGCTGCCCAACAAATTAGGGACTAAGTAGAGGCTCCCATGTATATAGTGTATAGTGATGTATATATGTATTCATACATGTACATAATAAAAAAAAAAAAAAAAAAAAAAAAAAAAAAAAAAAAAAAAAAAAAAAAAAAAAAAAAAACGTCCCTGCAGTCTGTCTTGCGTTGCAAGAAGATGGGGGACCATCTTAATCTTCAATTCCCCTTCTTCACTTCCTCGGGAACTCGTCAGCTACAAAACAAAAGGGGGGGGGAGAGAGACTGTACCTATCCAGGGTAGTTAGAAACCCTTCCCGGGTGTTTTCCTCTGGATTTACGGGGTATATATGTGGATTTTAGAGTCTCGGTCTCCCCTTTGTCCATAGCTACCCTCCAACCACTGGGTAGTTATTCTGCACTGGTCCACTAGGTAAGATATATTAACGCAATAAAATGGAAAATTTAATGGTTAAATTAAATTTTTATTAGTTAATATCTTACCTAGTGGACCAAGAGAGTCCCACCCTACCTGCCCCGCAATAGCTCAAAGGGGGACATTCTTAGGTAGGCCACAAAAAGAGGAAGTACGCATGCGCGCGCACGCGCAGTAGGGGAGCTGGGTGCAGTCACGACACCTGGCGAATGAGGAGTACACTACCGGTCCCGGCCAGAGCCCAGCTCAGGACGTTTTTGTCTAACGTTTGGCGGGACCGGCTGCGCGCCGGACAAATGCACTGGTCCACTAGGTAAGATATTAACTAATAAAAATTTAATTTAACCATTAAATTTTCCATTTTGTTTACATCATCAGCCATGTTTGATTCTCTGATACTTCCACTGGGTGATAACTAAAACACGGTTACCCAAATTCGGATCGGTTCTTTCCAGACGAATAACCGGGGTCATTTTTCTAACAAAGTCACATTTTTATTACAAATCCATGTAAATCGAATTATATATTTCTTTTAACTGATCGATGTCTGTTGACCTTTTCTCAATGCCTAAACACCCAGGTGAAATTTGCTTTTGCATTTTTCCAGGCCAGAGCTATTACTTCCCCAGACTGACATCTATGACCCGATGCAGTTGGTGAAAGCAATAGTGGTACACAAGAGCTGGTGGGATACTGTAGACATCTTAGCCTGCAATGGTACAGATTTACTTGTAAAAAAATGGAAAGCTGAAAAGCAATTAAATATAACAGGATAATTATCAGAGTAGTGCATGTATTTGAATTTTAAATCACAAGAGCAGACAAATCAATATAGAATTAAGGATGAAGACTGTGTTTTGATGACATTAAACTAGAACATGTAATCACTTTTATAAATGAAAACACACTGTGTACACCATTATGAAGAGAGTAGTTGTCAATGAACATGTGGAAATTGGTTTGAAGATGGTGGCCAACTTATTTTTTTCATAATGGGCCTGAAACTAAATACTGAGCAGGCTATTGAAAAAAATAAGGCATAAATATTTCAGTTTTTGTCATGATAGATAATAGATTTCCATTAAATGAGTGAAAACTGATTGCAAGGTGGTTGCTCTTGCTTTCATGACGAACATATTGTGAAATTTTAGAGAAGTCAGCTGGAATCGTCCCTTCACATTGCAGTGGCAGCAGCTGTACAATGTGTAGTCCAGTGTACTATCAGGAGTCATCAGAGAAATACTATAAACTTGTAATAGATCACTGTGAGATCAAACTTAGATGTATTGTGTTCCATTTCTCAGTTCTAGGACATCTTGCTGTGGTAGACAGGGATCACACACTGAGTGTTTTGGAGGAGTGGATTCAGGATGAGAACATGTGGCTAAAACGCTGTGTAATACTCTACCAGCTCAAGTACAAGAAAAACACCGACCAAAAGAAGCTTTTCAGGTTTGCATCAGATTAAATTATATGAATACCTGCATTGAGTGATAAGGTTTTAATAGGGTTTCAACACATAATATAAGTCATATAATAGAAAGAAGTGTGGGCGGCTGACAGAAGCAGGAGTGCCAGCTTTTGCTGGTTGGTGACTGGTCATACTGGTCAACTCCTTTCAAAACCCAAGGTTGAGGCCTGGGTTTAGTCCATGATCTTAGAGAGGAATGCAGCAGTGTTAACTACTATAACTGCATGCATCTCCTTTCAGTAATATTAAAATAATTATCAATATCATAAGCTTTAATAACTGCTGGAATTGTTTTATGTTGTGTCTTGGGTAGTACCATTGTAGTATTGAGTACCATATTGGTGTTGATTGGGTGTTCCATTTTTGGTGTTACATGGAGAATGTGATCATATGCAAACTATTGATGTAGTTTATAATTATATGGATGCTTTGCTTCAATTAAGTGAAAATTCCCATTACATACCAAAGTCCTACCCTCACTTTATATGCTTAGAACTCATTTAAACTTGTTGAGATGCATGATCTAGATGCAACTGTCTTACAATGAGAATTTTATTACGCTACAATAGCTTACCATGTGGGACTTAATGCTGTTCTCGGGTTGCCACACCCGGGGCCAACGTCTTAGAAAAAAAGACAGTTCTTGTTAGCCACCGGATATACTGGTAGTTGTCGTCACGTGATAACTTCTGACCAATCGTCCTACTTTCTCGTTGGCCACGATTGACTGGTAGCAGTTTGTAAATATACAGACATTTTCATTTATTTCTCAGACTTTACTTATTGTTGGAGGCTAATATTTGCATATTTCTTGTAATATATATCATAGATCATTCTGTAAAAGTTTAATTTTCACAGGATAAGTATTTTTATTGCTGCCGCGTGTTTTGAGTTTTCCTCGGTTCAGGCTAGTACATTGTACGTCTTTTATTGCGTATAAAATGTCGACACATCAAGCAAATAAAGACAAACCGAGAGCGCAGAAATGCCGCCATTTCTGCTTTAGTTTTGATACACATAATTTTTGCCCTACCTGTAGGGAGGCTGGCAAGGGAGATGACCCCTGTGTCACCTTTGAAACCCCTTGTGAAATTTGCACGTCTTTCACAGATGAGCAATTACAGAAAATTCAAAACCGGAAGCGGTATCTGAAAAAGCAAAAAGCTACAACTAGTTCCAAAGATGAACTAGATCTTTTGGGTGAAGGCGACGGGGATTCCTTCACTGGATCCAATGCAGATCTCGAGTGTGCTGCTGATAGCCTTTTTACCTCACCCCCCCGTCCACAACCTCTTGCCTTCAGTTCCCTGTCCTTGAAAACGCCAGCCAAAACGATTCCACCCACCCCTGGTACAGCTTTGCAAAATAAAATCCAGCAAAATATAGAGAAATCACTCGGTGATTCCTTAAATATACATTTACAGCAGCAAATGGGTTCCTTCCAGGCATCCATGTTGGAAGCTTTTCAGTCACTCCGAGAGGAGTTGGCTGTAAAACAGAAAGTCGAGGTACAGTCCTCGATTCTTGCTTCAAAACCTGGCTTGTCCAGTAATTCTGCTGCCCCTCTGGATTTGCCCCCTCCGAGATCTGGTACTAACATTCCAAGCGAGGATATGGATGTGGACTACGGTCCAGCTCTTCCTCCTCGTCTAGTATCTACTCAACCTTCCTCGGATCAGTACGTTGCCCCCTCTGAAGGTCATCCCGAAGAGGTTTCGTACTCTCACAAAAAGCAAAGCCATAGGCAGCCAGTTGACCCGAGCTCTGCCTCGGACCAACTAAATGAGGATTCCGATGAACCTCGGATCCCTTCTTCTAGATCCAAGAAACACTCTGACAAGAGCAAACATAAATCAAGATCTAGATACGTGTCATTTACCTCAGAGGAGGATCACTCCCCTGTAGCCAGACACAGGTCTTCTAAGCCCTCTAGGGCTCAGTCCTCAGGAGTAGCTTCTGATCAAGACCTCCCACAACATGATCCAGAACCCCCTTATTATAGGGCAGTAGCTTTGTCTGACATGCCCTCACAATACTCTGAAGAAGTGGATACCTTCAGGCGTATTTTGTCTCTCCCTGACCCCAGGAAATCTATGCCCAGGTCTTCCACCTCAGTGTTGGGTCTGGATGATGAAAAAGGCCGTCAAGAGCTCAGACCTAGAGGTCCCTCCTCTATTCTTCCACTTAGCTCAGTTATCAAGGACGCCTTTGATAAATTCCAACATGACTTTAAGGCTACCAACTTATCTGAGGGAAAATATGTCAAGCCTCCTCCCTCAACTTCAAAGTGGTACAAGGTGGGACAACCAACTTTTCAGGACAAAATTCAGGAGTTGAATACGGACTTTGCTAAGATCTGTATTACTCCTAGACCTTCTGGGTCTCCAGTAGCCAGAGTTCCCCTGCCAGTTCTCAAGGAGCTGGAACTTCAGGCTAGACAAAACATCTCTACCCTCAACTTCACCGCTGCTTTTGCCAAAACCTCCTCTTCTTGCAATGCTTCATTGGAAAAATGCCAACATAGCATCAAGTCTACGGTCAAGAAGATAAAATCTCAGATTCAAAAAGGTGCCAATCCTGAGAAAGCGGCAAAGCGCGGATATGAGGAAGTAGCTGACTACTTAGATTTTTGGAACAAGACAGTACTTGTTCAACACAGGGCCCTCACTTGTCTCAGCAAATCTCTAGCCCATATTTTGCAGAGGGAATTATACTCTATGGCTAATACCGGCTTGCTCAGGCGCGAAGCCGAGATGACTCTATTACATCCACAATTAGGAGAAACGAGACGTCAAGAACTCAGGAACTCGTCCTTTTGGGACCCTTCCTTGTTCGAGTCTCAATTAGTGAAGGAAGGTGAGGACTTCCTTCTCAAAAAAGGCACCTCAAAAGATTCTCAGGGTTTTGCACCCTACCAGAATAAGCCCTTTCGTGGTCCCCACAAGAAAAGAGGCTCCTACAGGAAACGCCCCTATGGGGGCAATACCTCTCAAAGCAGTAACCAGTCCTTTCCTTCGGGAAGAGGAAAATCCAACTTCAGAGGCTCCAGGGGTCGTTTTCGACCCCACAATAGAGGAAGGGGGCGTGGAAACCCCCCTCCCCAATGACTCCTCCAAAGCCTCACTCAGTCCACCAGTAGGAGGTCGCCTCCGTTCTTTCAGGAGAGACTGGCTCACAAACAAATGTTCTCAAAACGTGTTAAACATTATCACCAATGGCTACGTTCTGCCATTCCGTTCAAAGCCAAACTTGATCAGATTTCCTCTGATTCTGTCAGAGTACAAGGCCCAACAAAAAGACCAAGCCTTGGCTACTTGTATCCAGTCTCTCCTGTCAAAGAACGCTATCGAAAGGGTAGACAATGTAAAATCTCTCGGGTTTTACAGTCGCCTGTTCCTAGTACCCAAGCCTCACCAAAGGTGGAGGCCAGTCATAGACTTAAGCAGGCTCAATACTTTTCTACACGTAGAAAAGTTCAAAATGGAAACTCCAGAGTCCATCAGGACCTCCCTGATTCCAGGGGAGTGGGTATCGTCGATAGATCTGTCGGACGCCTACCTGCATATCCCCATCCACCCAAGCTCAAGGAAATACCTAAGGTTTTGCTACAAGGCTCAGGTGTTCCAATTCACCTCCCTCCCGTTCGGACTAGCCACAGCCCCCCAGGTCTTTACAATGATCGTAAAGGAAGTGAAACTAATGGCCCTCTCAAGAGGACTCAGAATTCACCAATACCTGGACGACTGGCTGATCAGGTCCCAGTCTCAGGAGGAAGCCCAAGTGAACACTCAGGCAGTAGTAGAACTGACTCAGTCCTTGGGATGGATAATAAATCAGGAAAAATCAGAACTGAAACCTACACAGGTGTTTTCGTTCGTGGGCTACGAATACCACCTAGATTCAGCCCTTGTAAAACCCACTCAAGAGAGATGGCTCAAACTTCAGGATTTGATCCTACGACTCAAGTCAAAACGTGTTTTGACTGCAAGATGTTTGATGTCTCTAATTGGGTTGCTAGCCTCAACGGAGAAAATGGTCCCGGAGGGACGCCTTCACATGAGGCCCTTTCAGTTTCATCTCAAGGAGCACTGGAGATATCCTCAGTCGCTGGACAACCTCCTTCCCTGGACAGAAGCCATTGCAGCCCACCTAGATTGGTGGCAAAATCCCTCCAAGGTGATGAAAGGTGCAGACCTTCATCCCAAAGACCACAGTATCCAACTCTTTACCGACGCCTCAAACGAAGGTTGGGGCGCTCACTTAGACCAAAATTTTACCAAGGGTCTGTGGTCAGATCGGGAAAAAAGGCTTCACATAAATGTCCTAGAATTGAAGGCGGTCTCCCTGGCCCTTCGAGACTTCAAGGACCAGTGCCAGAATCAAACAGTGTTGGTTGCGACGGACAACTCAACAGTGGTAGCCTACATCAACAAACAAGGAGGAACACACTCGGCAGAGATGTGTGCTCTCCTGTGGAAGATCATGACCTGGTGCCATCACTATCACATAACATTGAAAGCCAGGCACATTCCAGGGTGCCTGAATGTGATGGCCGACCTGCTATCCAGGTCCAACCAAGTGCAGTCAACCGAATGGTCTCTGCACCCACAGGTCTTCAAACAGATCTGCCAGAAGTGGTTCACCCCTCATGTAGACTTGTTTGCCACTCACCTGAACCACAAGCTCCCTCTATACGTGTCTCCTATCCCAGACCCAAAGGCCTGGGACATAGATGCTCTGAACATAAACTGGACCAACCTCACAGCATATGCGTACCCTCCTACGGCTCTCCTTCACAAGGTGATCCAAAAGATCAGGCAATGCCAGTGCCTGATCATCATAATAGCCCCAGGCTGGCCAGGGATGCCCTGGTTTTGGGACCTAGTGCAGCTTTCAACAGAGATCCCACTGCAACTCCCAGTGTCAACAACCCTACTCAAACAGTCCCACAAGCTGGTGTTCCACAACAACCCCCAGCACCTGAACCTCCACGCCTGGTGTCTAGGAGCGGACAACTCCAAGAACAAGGCTTCTCTGTGGAGGTGGCAGAGAGAATTGCTGCCCCTCAGCGGTCATCAACAAGGACCATCTACAAGTCAAAGTGGGCCCTATTTGAAAAATGGTGCAGAGAAAATTCGGTGGATTTCTCCACTCCATCTGTGAAACAAATCTCAGATTTCTTCATGTACCTGTACCAAGACCTAAACAGGCGCCCCTCGACCATTGATGGTTACAGGACTGCAATCGTTGACACTTTGGGCCCAACGGCCCAACATATTGCACACAATGCAGACCTTCATAGGTTACTCTCCAGTTTTCACAGGGATCGTCCTAAAAGTTCCAGAAACTTACCCAAGTGGAACCTTTCTGTTGTCCTTAACGAGCTCACCAAAGCACCTTTTGAGCCCATGAAAAACTGAGACCTCAAACATCTCACTTTAAAAACTGCTTTCTTGCTAGCCTTGGCCTCCGGCAAGCGCCGCAGCGAAATCCATGCCTGGGTCGCTAACAAAGTATCTAATTTAGGCCAATGGGAAAAGGTTGCCTTGTTCCCTTCTTCTGATTTCATAGCCAAAAACCAACTAGCAAGAGAAGGTTCTCAAAGTGTGTCTCCGGTGACTATCCCTGCTCTGACTACCATTGTAGATAGACAGTTTAAAGAAGACAGGACCCTGTGTCCCGTGCGGGCCCTGAGGTTTTATTTGGACCGAACTAAAGACCTGAGAGGGTCTCGTTCTCTCCTTTTCATCTCCTTTAAGAAAGGACATACCTCAGACATCAGACCCGCTACACTCTCTTCATGGTTGAAACAAACCATTTTACTTTGTTACAAACAAGCAGATCAACAAGCCTTGGACTTGGTCCAAGTCAAAGCGCATGACATCCGGGCCTTCGCGGCCTCTAAGGCCTTTTACGGTGGGGTATCGGTGGACGAAATCATGCAAGCCTGTCACTGGAAAGCTCACAACACATTTACAAATTTTTACCTAAAAGACCTTACTTGGTCGGACACCGACAACAATTTGTACCTGGGACCCGTAGTGGCTGCACAACAAGTCCTAGATCCTTCCCCTCAGACCAGTTGTCCTCGGAAAGAAAAAAAGGGGGGGGGGGGGCACATCCGCTACAACCAAGTCTTCAGGAGTCTTTCCCAGGATCTAGGTATTCCTTTACCTTCAAGATGTTACGGGTAAGGTCATTTTATCCTTTAATTATCAAGTAATTTCTATTAAGGACTTATTTAGTTGTCATTAATTCAGGTTGTAAAAATTTTATGAGATGCCCAACCACTGGGTTGGTCAGTCATACGTGAAGGGCCCTTTTTGGGACCCTTAGACCTCGGAGTGAGCACTGCTGCACTTCCGTCCTACAATAAAACATCTAGACAGTTTTAGCACTGTCTCTCATTTACTTAGGTTTTTGGCTCGTTACAGGCCCGGCCTTCGGGATCGGGGCACTGTAAATGGGACTCAGACTGGTATTTCTGGCACTATTCTATACATATTAATTCAAAATCTTAGAAAAAATGACATACCTTCCAGTCTCAGCTGTAATCCCGCCACCGGGCGGTTGAATTCAGCATTAAGTCCCACATGGTAAGCTATTGTAGCGTAATAAAATTGGAAATTTTAATTACTTAAATGTAGCTTTTATAAGCTACAAGCTTACCATGTGGGACTTAGAAGAGTCCCACCCTGCCTCCCCGCTGTTTACAGCTGAGGGGTAGGTTTAAAAAAATTTTCAACGAGAAAGTAGGACGATTGGTCAGAAGTTATCACGTGACGACAACTACCAGTATATCCGGTGGCTAACAAGAACTGTCTTTTTTTCTAAGACGTTGGCCCCGGGTGTGGCAACCCGAGAACAGCATTAAGTCCCACATGGTAAGCTTGTAGCTTATAAAAGCTACATTTAAGTAATTAAAATTTCCAATTTAATGGGACTGAAACTGATGAGCAGCTACTTGATAACCGAATCACCTGCCTGGTTTAGCTAAAGCTTTTTTACCATTAGCATTCCTGTAAACACGATGTTCACAATAATTTTGTTGCTGTACTTTTCTGTTTCATGAATATCTGTGATGTATGAATAGTATTTGTATTACAGGTACTGCCTGCTGTGTTGTGACCACAAAGATTTCTTCATACAGAAAGCCATAGGCTGGGCTTTGCGAGAATATGCCAAAACCAGCCCTAAAGCTGTGCAGCAGTTTGTGAAAGAAAACAAAAAGAAGTTGGCACCTCTGAGTGTGAGAGAGGCTTTAAAACACTTCAGATAGAGGCCAAAGGATTGGAGATTAGAAAATTTGGTTTTCGATAAAGATTCACAGTAAACTTCCCATTGCATTACTAAAAATGATGGGCATCTACTGTTAATGTCTAAATGCTGATAGTCCTTTACACATTCTTGTTAATGATTTAGTTTCAATTGAATGACTACTGTGTCCTCTCTGAGGTAAACAGACAATAAAATTGAATTGGTTTAAGCCAAAGTAATAATGTAAGCAGTAAACTTGTATTTCATTTAACGGGACCATAGGAGAAACAGTCTCTGGAATGCGCCTTAGAGTCTGTCATTGATGGAGATTTAGTGCTTTTTAAAAAAAAAAAAGTCATTAGATCATCAGTGTTACTAGAAATGTACCAGCTGCTTAATGTATATGTTTTCAAGGTAAACACAGAAACCTGATGGAGACAACACTATCCTATCAACAGTGCATGCAATGCAGCTTCTGGTATTCTACTAAATGAATATTTTCTTTTGCAAGCTCAAACATTGGTGAAAAAAGTCAGGGATTAGTATTCTATGTTATATAATTTTATGTTTACAAAGTCATAGATAAAATATTGACTGTATATAATATTTTTGCCTTTATTTATCCTTGTTTTTCATTTGTAAATCTGGCTTCTTAAAAGAATAGTGCAATAAAACTCCTTATATGAAGTTGCTTTGTATCTCTTCTGAAACCTTTATTTGGGAAAGCTGAAATTAATCAGCGATTACCTTTCACTGGTTACCAATGCTGGACAATTGCCCCTCGTCATATGATCACTTAATATGCCAAAACTAAGATTTTGTTTCATAGACAATCAGGGATGTGAATTTATTGTACCCTTTTAAAGCAAGCATTTAGATAAAAGGAGATTGTTAAAACAGTAATCCAGAATAGCACAGGCACTGAAAAGATAAACTGGAGATATTTGACATAACTGACCTTGTAATAATGGTTGCGATTGGCTCCTCTTGGTGGGAGAGTTTTATTATGTCCACCCCACTGATAAATGATAAATGCGAAATTGTACAACTTGGGCCAATGGCATTGACAACAGCAGGATTATCAAGCGAGCTTTCAAATTTTAAAATTAATAATGGCCCTTTTAAAACATTAGGGGTGTGGTTTTCGTCAGACTTGAACGAAAGCAGTAAATTGAATTATGATGAGCATCATAAAATAAATAAAATCTTACAAATATGGAGCCAAAGAAGCCCATCTTGGAAAGGACGCATCATGATAATCAAGACACTAATACTAGCCCAGGTTGTACACTTATTTGCGACAACTTTTACACAAAGAGAATTTTTAGTGCAGCTAGACAAAATAATTTTTTATGGAACAAAAAACCTGTTAGGATCAAAAGAGAAACTATAATTGCACCCATGGAAAGTGGGCACAAAAAATAGCCTTCATGAAGGACTTATTTGTAGAATATGGTAAAATCTTAAACCTCTTTTTAAAAGTCTGTAACTTTAAAAAAGTCATGTGAGACCATAACTACCCAGCAGTGTTATGAATAATTCCAATACAAATTCCATCTCCAGACTTTACAGGCATGGTTCAAAGTTAAAAATAATCCCCCTGAAGACTTACAAAACATTTTGAATGAATATATCTTAAAGATTTAGGATTAGATAGTGATTTACTTGATCTAAAAATTGTAGACCTTTTAAATTAAGACAAAAAATTTATCACAGCTGGGGAGTTAAGGGTAAGGCCGGAATGGAGTATTAATATTATAAATTTATACTCCTTGCTGGATGCTATTCCAAAACAGTGGAAATCTATAATAAATAATGAAGTATATAAATACACTCCACACCCAAAATTTAGTATATCATTAAAACCCAGAATAACGGAACTTAAGAAAATTACAAGCAAGAACGTTTATTCAGAACTAATCAGACATGTAGTTAAAGCACCAATAGCAATAGAAACATGGTTAAATTTATTTCCCTTTCTAGAACAAATAGAATGGAACTCTGTGTTCATACTAGTATACAAAATAACCATATCTACAATCATTCCAGTATAAGTTTTGAATAGAACTCTTAACTGCTGCTATAATCTCTACAAATGGAAGATATCTTCCTCCCCTACCTGCATTTATTGCACTCAGACTGATACTATAGAGCATCACCTTTACCACTGCAATGTGACAATTTCTGGAAGGAAGTTAGCACATGGCTTTATAAGGTAAATTTGATTAAGCTCTCTCTCTGTGTGTGACGTAATTTTTGGTCTTTGTGCTGCTTTCCCTACTGGTGGGTGTATGGACTTTGTATTTAACTACATTATATTGTTAGGAAAATGGTACATTAATAAAAGTCGTTCTAACAATCGGTGAATAACCTTTTCCAACTTTTCTTTTCTAGTAAAAGAAAGGTTAGAAATTTTGAGAATGAGTTATATGCTAAATGAAAATCTAGAGACCTTTGATAAGCTCTTTGGCAACTTGTATAGCTATTTTAATTAATGAATATTCAGTTAGATGTAGACTCAATAATAATGATGTATCATGCTAGAGTTCGCAAAACAACAAATTTAAATGGTATTCCATGACTTTTAAGAACTAGTATTATTCTCTACAACTGAAAGCTGTGTATATATAATGTAATGGGTAAACCAAAAAAAAAGAAACTTTTATATTAAAATAACTTATTGTTACAGTAATGGAAAACATATTCATGTTGTATATGGACTATTTTGATATTGCTTGCTACAGTTTTGCTTTATTTAATCATACAAGGGAGGCAATAAAATATTAAAAAAAAAAAAAAATTTTTTTTTGCATTTTCCGGCGTCCGTCAACACACATGGTTTCCAGTCATTTCAAGGAAAAGTATTTATCCTATCTTTACCAAATTTGGTATGGGTGTTTATTGGGTTAATAGCTTGTATGGGATTGCTTTTGGTGAAGATAGCTCTATAGCTGAGTAATAGCTACTTTTGTGTACTTTTTTGTTTCCGGGCATTTTAAGGAAAAATATTGGATATATCTTTACCAAATTTGGTATGAGCACTAGTTAGGTCAATAGCTTGCTTGGGATTGCTTTTAGTGATAATAGCTATATAACTGACTGTGTAATAGCTACTTAGCTACTCAAAAAAGTAGCTTTTTTATTTTAAACATTTTAAAGGAAAAGTATTTCACCTATGTTCACAAAATTTTGGATGGAGGATTATTGGAGCAGTAGCTTGCTTGGGATTGCTTTTGGTGATAATACCTTTATAGCTGAGTAATAGCTACTGTGCTATATAGCTATTGTGGTAGTTTGAGTTGACTTTCTTCTGGACATTTTAATGAAACAATGTTTTCTATCTTCACAAAAATTTATATGAAGGATAATTGGGTCAATAGTTTGGCCAGGATAGCTTTTGTAGCTATCTGAGTAATAACTGCTTTGCTACTTTGAGCCTACTCTGAATTGCATTTCTCTTTTCACTCTTTTAAAGGCAACATATTTAACTCATCTTTGTAAAATTTGGTGTGAAGGTTTATAGGGTCAATTGTTTGCTTGGTATTGTTGTTGATGGTAATAGCTTTAACCTCCTGAGTAATAGAGTAACAGCTACATAGCCAAAAACATAAATATGTCCATCTCCTAAACCGTGCGATATAAAGCAATTTCATCGAAATTTTCCACCCACAGGGTATCTAGCCAATGTACTCTTGGCAATTTTCAGAAAATTTTCCTCTACCCAAAAATGGCGGACATTTTGAATTTTCACCAAAAACACTAATTTCCTTGGAGCTCCATAACCGTGCAAGATAGAGCGATTTCATCGAAATTTTTGACCCACAGGGTATCTTATCAAACTACTCTTTACAATTTTCAAAAAGTTTTACTCTCTTTAAAAACGGCAGCCATTTTGAATTTTTGCCAAAAATGCAAAAAACACAAATTTGCTTCTATCTCCTTAACCATGCGGGATAGAGCGATTTCGTCAAAATTTTCGACCAATAGGGATATCTCAGCAATCTACTCTTGCCAATTTTGAAAAGACTTTCCTCTCCCTAAAATTGATGGCCATTTTGAAATTTCGCCGAAAATGGAAAAACACAAATTTGCTTCTATCTCCTTAACTGTGCCAGATAGAGGAATTTCGTCAAAATTCCCTCCCCCCGGGTGTTCAGAGTGTATTGGCGACTTTTCACAAATATCACTTTCCCGTCACTTTTGGCGGCCATCTTGAATTTCTGCGTGAAATGTAAAAACACTTATCTCGGAAGTTGTGCGGGAGAGAGCGATTTCGATGAAATTTTTGGCCCACAGGGTATAGGAAGAGTCTACTGGTGACTTTAAGCAAAAATCGCTTTCCCGCCACTTTTGGCGGCCATCTTGAATTTCTGTGTAAAGCGCAAAAGTGCATTTATCTCGGAAATGGTGTAAGATAGAGCTATTTCAACAAAATTTTGGACCCGCAGGGTATCTGCAGAGTGTACTGGCGTCATTTTGCAAAAATCACTTTCCTGCCATATTTTGGTGGTCATCTTGAATTTCTGCATAAAATACAAAGCACAATTATCAGGGTAACCATTTGAGGTAGAGTAATTTTGACGAATTTTCTGACCTGCAGGTTATCTGCAGAGTCGTCTACTGGCGACTTTTCACAAAAATCACTTTCCCGCCATTTTTGGCGGCCATCTTGAATTTCTGCGTAAAACGCAAAATCGCATTTATCTAGGAAACGGTTCGAGATAAGGTGATTTTGATGAAATTTTTAACCCGCCGGGTATCTGCAGAGTGTACTGTGACATTTCACAAAAATAGCATCAGAGATGCCCGTACCCCACAGCCTAGGGAAATATTTTTAACACCATGAGATATAGAAGTACTGTATCAGTACAAAGTTCAGGATACTTTCAGAGCACTGTCAGTTATATAAAGGTTCAAACAATGTTTAAACAAAGAAAATAATGTCTAAGAGAAAGATAATGCATGTACTAAACATCTGGCATGGCCGAATTATGGTTTAGATTTTTTGAATATTACAATACATACAGAAGTGGTAATACATTCAATGAATGCTTATGTGTGGTGTTGGTGCAAAATTTGTAGCTCACTTGATGAATTTCCATCTGTTACAATGGGAAGTTGTGAAAGTAAAATTTTTAATGAATTCTAATATGACTTTAACAGTGCTTAATCTGCATCAAAAGACAGACCCAAAGGTGCAACAAGATTTCAAAGGTCAAGGTCACACCATGATGCTGCACACCTACAACCCCTAACCCTGTCTGTAACAAGCATCAACTTCCTACACCTTACAGTTTCCGAGATATAGCCCGGACAAGATTTTATAGGTCAAGGTCACTACAGCAAGGTCTAATCTAATCTAATGTGGACTTTTATAGTGCTTAATCTCCATCACCGTGACATTAATCCGAGGACATAGCCAGGTCATACCAAGGAGACACAGGGTGACAGGAGAGGCTATGGGGGATATGCTTTTGCAAACAGGTATGTTTTAAGCTTCTTTCTGAAGGAGGCAACTGATGCTGCACTGCGCACATCATGAGGGAGTTCATTCCAGATCTTAGGAGCATCAAAGGCAAAGCTGTGATCAAAATGTTTGACTGACTTGAAGACTGATGAGCGGAAAGGTATCGATGATCTGGGTGACTACGCCTGGTACTATAGGAACAACTGCTGAGTGACAATAATGGTTGAAAATAGGAAGGAGAACCACTATGTAAAAATTTATAGACTAGTGTTGCAGTTTTACATCTATACTTAACAGGGAGCCAGTGGAGTTGCTTCAGAATGGGTGTAACATGAGCATACTTTCTATGATTTGTAACAATCCGAGCGAGGGTATTCTGAATACTTTGCAATTTGTGCTGATTGAAACATGACAAACCCCTAAACAGAGAGTTGCAGTAGTCTAGACGACTACTAACCAAGGCATTTGCAGCAAGGACTGCCACTTCTGGAGTAAGATACTGTCTTATTCTACGAAGGTCGTGCATCTGAAGAAAGCACGCTTTGCAAGTCCTCTTGACATGTTCAATGAAGGAGAATTTCGCATCAAACCACACACCTAGATTTCTGACCGGGTCAACCGGATGAAGAAGGCTACCAAGAATACTAACAGGAAAATGGGAGGAAATCTTCCGACGCTGAGCCTTAGAGCCAAAGACAATAAATTCAGTTTTTTCTGGGTTAAGCTTCAGTTTACTAAGAGACATTCATCGTTGCACATCATGAAGGCAGGCATTTAGCTTGCAAAAGCAGCAGAGGCATTCTTATGGGAGAGATGGATGTATAGCTGTGTATCGTCTACATAGAAGTGGAATTTAATATGCGGATGAAGGCGGATGATTTTGCTAAGTGGTGTAGTATAAAGTGAAAACAGCAATGGACCCAGAACAGAACCTTGGGGAACGCCATAGATGAGCTTGCTTAATTCAGATAGTGTGGAGCCTATCTTGATGGTCTGGCATCGATCACTCAAGTAGGAAGCAAACCACTTTAGAACAGTTCCACCAAGACCAAACCAGGATTTCAGGTAACCGAGGAGAATATTATGATCTATGGTGTCAAACGCGGCTGATAAATCAAGAAGAACTAGAGCCGTAGGTTCGCCGTGTGCCAGAGAGAGATGGACCTCATTTTTTATTGACAATAAAGCTGTTTCAGTGGAGTGTCCTGGCTTATAAGCTGACTGATGTCGATTGTCCAGTTTGTTATTATTGATGTGTGATGTAAGTTGCTTAGCAACAACTCGCTTCGACAGGAAACAAAGACCAGACACTGGGCGATAGTTCTTGAGGTCGTTTCCGGGCAGAGAAGCCTTTTTAATGAGGGGGGTGACAACTTGCAAATTTAATAAGTAAATTAAATTTTTATAAGTTAATACCCTATCCAATGGACAATAGCTTATCCGGTCGGCGCAGACCGGCCCGCCAAACGTCAGAAAAAGACGTCCTGTGTTTCCACCAGCAGGTCGGTCCATAGTACTAGTGCACTCGCCAGATGGCGTGTCGTACTTCCTTCCTGTCTAGACAGCATGACGTCATAGCATCTTTTTCGTTGTCTAAACCAATTAGACCCCTAGTAAGTTGAAAGCGGGGTCGGTGGGAGGGTCTTGTGTGTCCATTGGATAGGGTATTAACTTATAAAAATTTAATTTACTTATTAAATTTGCAATTTTATTGCGTTAATACATCCTATCCAATGGACAATAGCTGAATAACTACCGCTTGGAGGGCGGGTAAGTTACTAGGGACTTAGATGAACTCAGAAAAGAACTAACAAAACTCTTCAAGCCTGGGTTGACCTTGCGGTCAGGAAACCCTTAAGGCTATAGTCGGTCAACACAGGCCAGATAACCGGTCCAAACCGACTCCCCCCCCCCCTTTTTTAACAGACCTGCTCTGAGGTAGGGGAACAGAGGGCTGAGTTCAGTCCCATGAAGGAAAATAAACCTCCCGAAGGAAGCACGTCTGATTTTTTTTTTGATGCTTCTTAACTGTATATACACTATTTACATATTTACAAATCTCCTCTAGGTCCCGTTTATTGGTGAATCTGCTGAGCAGCCACTACAGGACCCAAATGGAAGAGCTCTGAGTCAGCCCAGGCCACATCCTTCAGATAAAATTGTGTGAAGGTATTGTGAGGCTTCCAGTGGCAGGCTGCTAGGATCTGATCTAAGGAAACTCCCGACTGGAAGGCTTTAGAGGCAGCAAAGGCCCTGACATCATGAGCTTTAACTTCATGTAGGGTGTGGGCTTGATGATCAGAAAGCTCATAGCATAGGATCACAGTCTGTTTGATTCAAGAGGAGATAGTGGGGAGATGTCTTTGTCAAAACCTTTCTTGAAGGAGACAAAAACCAACTCCTTATTCTGCCTTAGATCTGAGGTCCTGTCCAAATAGTAGCGCAAGGCTCTGACTGGACATAGGGATCTGTCAGACCGGAGGGACTTATCCAGAGTAGGAGCCAGGGCTGGTATGACCACTGGGGCTACATTTCCCGGACCTTCTTTGGCCAGCTGGTTCTTGGAAAGAAAGCTGGGGGATGGATACAGAGACACCTTAGACCAATCAGTTTGGTGTCTGATGTTTTTGTGTTGCCATGCATGGATCTCACTCCTCCTTTTGCCGGAGCCCAGTGCCAATAGGAAGGTGGTTTTGAAGGTCAAATGTTTCAAAGATGCCTCCCTAAGGGGTTCGAATGGAGCCTTTGTCAGCTGGTGTAATACCAGAGAGAGGTTCCAGGAGGGTATTCCTCTCCGACCTTTAGGTCTATCTCTATGGAAACTTTCCAAGAGACGAGTGAGATTATCGTCCTTGCTGATATTGATTCTTGCATTACCTAGTTTATCAGCAATGGCAGACCTGTAACCATCAATGGTACTGGGTTGTAACTTCTTGTCCTCAAAGAGGACTTAACTTAGAGAAAAAACTGAATTTATTGTCTTTGGCTCTAAGGCTCAGTGTCGGAAGATTTCCTCCCATTTTCCTGTAGGAAGTCAGCAACCGACTTTATAGGTGGTGACCTGAAGTCCACCTGATGAGTGATGCACCACTTTGTAAAAATGGTCCACTTTGCCTCATAGACTGATCTGGTTGATCTTCTTTGAGGAGCCTCAACTCGTGACGCCACTGCCTCAGAGAAGCCCCGTTCCTTGATTGCTGTGGCTCTAGGAGCAAGGCATGGAGATTTAGATTTGTCAGATTTCTGTGAGGGATCTGATTGAAGGGCTGTGTCAACAGGTTGGTCATGTTGGGCAGGCTGAGAGGGATCTGACTTGACATGGTCACCAAATCCCAGAACCAAGGCATGTTGGGCCACCCCGGTGCAATCAGAATGAGTCTCCTGCACGGGGAACCCTGCAATTTCTCCACCACTTTGCCCAATATGGCGGTCGGTGGGAAGGCATATGCATCCAGATCTTCCCAAGTGAGAGTGAGGGCATCCACTGCTACAGCTAGGGAGTCCGGCACTGGAGACACAAATTGAGGTAACTTGTGGTTGAACCTCGTGGCAAATAGGTGAGGTCAGTGCCATTTTCTGCACAACCTTTGAAAAACTTCCGGAAGGAGAGACCATTCGGTCTGGATGGTTTGACCCAGCCTGGATAACTTGTCCGCTATCACATTTAGATGGCCTGGGATGTGTCGGGCTTTTAGCGTTACCTGGTGGTTGGTACACCAGGTCAAGATTCTCCATAGAAGGGCACAAAGTGGGCCTGACCTCATACCTCCCTCCTTGTTTATGTAGGCTACTACTGCTGTATTGTCTGTGGCCACTAGGACAATTTTGGCCGTACAGAGATCTTGGAACTCTTTTAGAGCTAGAAAGACTGCTTTTAGTTCCAGATAGTTTATGTGAAGTTTGCTTTCGGGTACTGACCAGGAACATCTTGCGGTATGTTCGCCAAGGTGAGCACCCCACCCTTCTTTTGAGGCGTCTGTAAAGATCTGCAGTGCGTGTTTTAACGGATGCAGTGGCTGACCTTGAAGTACATTGCGTTCGTCCAACCACCATTCCAAATGAGGGTGAAGGGATCTGGGTACCGGAATGACCTTCTCCAGTGCTTCCGGCACTCTCCAGTTGTTTTTGAGATGCCACTGTATGGGTCTCATGTGAAGCCGGCCGAGATAAACCTGCTTTTCTGTGGCTGTTAGTAGACCAATCAGGGACATGAACTGCCGGACCGGACAGGCCGGTAGAGACAGGATTTCTGAGATTTTCTCTTGGAGGATCTGCCACCGGTCCGGTGTAGGCCGGACCCGACCGGCCTTCAGGTCGAACTGGTAACCTACAAAACTGAAGATTTGTTTGGGCTCCAGTTCCGATTTTTCCAAGTTTACTAGCCAGCCTAACTTTTGGCATATCTGTACCAGCTCTTGAGTGTGTTGGAGATGGATGGGATCCGGCTCTCACCAACCAGTCGTCTAGGTACTGGTGGATCCTTATACCCTTGTGTATAGCCATCAGTTTGACCTCCTTTGCTACTACAGTGAACTCCAGTGGTGCTGTCGAAAGTCCGAATGGTAGGGCTTTGAATTGGTATGTTTGTCCTTGGACATGAAATCTCAGATATTTCCTGGACTGTTCCTGTATTGGGATGTGGAAGTATGCATCCTTGAAGTCTATGGAGGTGATCCACTCCCCTTGTTGGAGTGATGTCCTGATGGTTTCCGGAGTCTCCATCTTGAATTTCTCCGCCTTGAGGAAGAAATTCAGGTTGCTCAGATCCAAGATAGGTCTCCACCGATTGTTTGGTTTTGGGACTAGAAACAATCCGTTGAAAAAGCTCAGAGAGGTTTGGTTTCTTACTATCTCGACTGCATTTTTGTCTATAAGCTGATGTAATGCCTCCAGTAGGTAGCTGTTCCTCTGAGGATTGACATAGCAGCTTATGACGGTCGGAAACCTTACTAGTTTTGGTCGGATCGGAAAGGGGAGGGTGTAGCCCTCTTTGAGGATTTGAACTACCTTTGGACCGGCGCCCAGATCCAGCCAAGTTTTCCAAAAGCTCTGAAGTCTGGCCCCTACAGATAGATTGAAGGCAACATTTGGTACATTTGTAACAGGATTGACACAAGACAATTGAGTGACACAAGAAACACTTTTCACAGATTTTAATTTGCATTCTTTGTACTGACAATTTACTGGCCCAGGACTTAAATCTTTCTTTTGTGATTGCCCGGGCGCAGTAGTGACAAGAGGAACAACAGGAAGCTTTACATTTAAAGTGTCTTTTGTCTGTATGAGAATGTTGCTCCGGGCCAGCAGTCGTGTATGGAGCTTGGTTATACAGTAACTGTCATTTATATGACTGCTGGCCCTTGGCAGGTCGGGATGAAAATGAGGCAGAACGACCCTTCCCTTTCCTGTCTCTTCCCGATGGTTTTCCATGCAGGTTTGTCCAGTCGTGAGTCTTTGTTGCCTGATTTCTTATCTGGACGTTCGTAAGGGTGGTACCGACCCTTGCTGTGACCAGAAGTAGAGTGACCTTTCGATTCAAACTGAGCTATGTCTTCCTCTGCTCGTTTGATGGTGGCATCCGGGAAGAGGGTTGGAAGGTGAAGAGGAGCCGTTCGCAATGCTGTGAGAGTGTCCTGTTTTATTCCTGTTCTGAGATGACTGAGATATGCGTCACGGCGGACTAGGGTAAGATTTCCCATTGTGATGAAGACAAAGTCGGATAGGTGCTCCATCGACTTGGCAGCCGCCTGTGAAATGCTTGCATTGAAATCTAGCAAATAGTGAAGCTCATCAACAGCAGGTGAAACCTTTGCCGACCCTTTTCCCTTATATTCTGCTTTCAGCACTTTGAGTTGTTCTTTCATATTTTGCTGAACTCTTACAAGGCAGCGATTAAAACTAGCCGTCTGGTTACATATGACTGAGGCCTCTCTGGCTGACCTTTCCCATCTGCGTAAAGTCTCTTGAGAGATTCTACGGGAAGCAGGAGGGGTGGATCCAAGGCCCGTATATCTGGCTATGCAACTGTAACTGCTGTTCAGCTTAACCGCGTCGGTGTGCCATGTGGAGACTTTTGAAGGATCAGGTTTCTGGTTGGTGTGGAGCCCATACCACTTTGATTGAGAACATGGTGGTCGGAGGAAAACGTCCTTGGCCAGTCCACCAGCCTCCGACCCCCTGGAAGGGTAACCCTCAGCTATGGTTAGGTTGAGCTTCCCAAGCGTTTTACAGAGCCACTCCTCTGTAGGCATTCTGACAGATACCTTGCCCGGAGTAACAGTCTTTGGTCCGACGAAAGGGTTGTCATCTGATGTGGCAGTTGTATTGTCGACCTCAGGGATATGGGACCAGCCCATATAAGAGCGGATACCTTGCATAGTGTCCCGGTAGTTTTGCTCTTCAGAGACCAGTTGGTCCTGGTCAGCTACAGAATGTTCCTCAGACCATTCTCCCTCTTCGGCATATAAATCCAAGGGGGACCTGTCTGACAGTTCACTACCATCATTTGAGGAGAGGCTTGAAAAACTGTCCTGTCTAGACCTATGTAATGCCGGGGAGCCCGAGTCTGCTGTATCAGAGGGCATAGGTCGGTTGGTAGTTGGTGGTCGGTGAGTGCCATGCTGAGTTAGAGATGTCGGGTTGGTACCAATATCCCCAGCCGGGGTAGGTCGGTCGGTCTTGGTTGAGGAAGTAGGTCGGCTGGTTCTAGTTTGACTGGCCAGCTGATGCTTACTAGCAGAGGAGCCCATACCAGGAAACTTGCTGCATGAAGACTGCTGACTGGTCAATGCTTTACTGGTCAGCTGATGCTTTTCAGCAGAGAAGCCAGTTCCAGGAAGCGCAGCAGATGATGAAGGTCGGATGAATGGATCAGATACATGTTCTACAGAAGATGGAGGTGAATGGGTCGGAGTGACTTTAACATTTGCAGAAAACTGTGGTTCGAAGTTCTTAGTCAATATCAAGGCTTCTAGCCGGTTGAAACGCTCCGCCCATTTTGAATCTAAGTCTGCTATCTTGTCATCAGCAGAAGATGGAGGAGGCTTTGAGACAGTAGCAGTGGGAGACTTATCTTTCTTACCGACCTTCCTAGAGTCCTTCTTAACTTTCTTATCAGGCGGAGGGGCCTCCACAGTAGGTTTGGAAGTACTTGGTTTCTCTACAGGCCCAATAACAGACACGCTAGATGGGTCAATTAAATCCTCACTGTCTTTAGTAGGAGTTGCTTCCAGTTTCTTCGCCTCCCTTTTTTCTTTTTTAATTCTATACGAGGGAGTGGCTAGTTGAAGGCGTTGTTCTTCAGAGAAGGCATTACAGATTTTGCAATCAGAAGTTTGGTTTTTTTTACACAATCGTCCGTCCCCTTACCCTTCTCGAGACATCTTGCACAAAATGCATGAGAGTCAAAATTCGCCATAGCATGTCCACAACCGCCTCTGCGTTGGCCAGGAGACGACATGATAGTCCTGGTATATGATGAACACAAATAATAATGAAGAAAAAACAAAATGGTAGCAGGAAATCTCAGAAAACTTCTTTGAATAAAATTCCTTGTGCACTAGCACGCGCCAAACGAAAAAGATGCTATGACATCATGCTGTCTAGACATGAAGGCAGTACGACACCTGGCGAGTGCACTAGTACTACGGACCGACCTGCTGGTGGAAACACAGGACGTCTTTTTCTGACGTTTCGCGGGCCGGTCTGCGCCGACCGGATAAGCTATTGTCCATTGGATAGGATGTATTAACGCAATAAAATGCTCTTTTGAAAGCACTTGGGAAAGAGCCATTAATGAGAGAGTAATTTACCAACTTGGTAATAGACAGGAGTATATCAAGACAATCCTTAAGGAGGAATGTTGGTATGGGGTCCAATGGGCAAGGTTTAGTAGGAGACTCTTTGATGTACTTACTGACCTCGTCTTCAGCTACAGGCTTAAAGGTATTGAAAGCAGGGGGCACCGATTCAGGCGCATCATTGAACGAACCAGAAGTAGGGAAAGTGTCCCTGATTTTGCTGATTTTATTGGTGAAGAAAGAAGCAAACGTGTCCGCAAGGCTTTTTTCTGAGGAATGAGCCGGCAGAACAGTTTCAGAGGTGCGATGCAATACCTTCCTCAATGACTGCCAGAGCTTCTTGGGGTCATCACTATTCGCAGTTATAAGATTGGTAAAGTAGGAACCCTTGTCTTTATTGGCCAGTAGATTGCACCAGGCAATTTGCTTGCAGAGCCTAGACCTGTTCAACTGTGTCTTGTGTTTCCTCCACATTCGTTCAAATTGCCGCCTTAGAGAGCGAGCCATGCGATACGAATCAGACAGCCACTCATCTGACTGCCGTTTTGTCATGCGTGAAATGATAGGAGCATGCTTGTCAAGTACCTGGGTAACACCAACCAAAGACTGGTCATACAGTTCTGGTGCAGTTCCTCCTGGGGACAGTACAAATGGTATATTACTCAGGTCATTGCGGAACTGGTCAATATCAATTCTAGGATACCTACGATAAGAGACTATTTTTTCAATGCAGGTTGTTGGGTGGGAAAAGTCGAGTTGGCATCGTATAGCAGCATGGTCAGAGATAAAGTCTCCAACATGAACATTACGGACAAACTCAAGAGTCACAAGGAGATATCAAAACGTCCAGAGTGTGACCCAGTATGTGAGTCGTGCCACTGACACGTTGACTCAAACTGCAGCACTGAAGGATGTCGTTAAACCTAGACCTATCACCACACTCAACATCCAGATGAACAGTTATGTCACCACAAATGATGAAATTGGAACCAATTGAAGACAGAATGCCAGAAAGAGCCAGAAAATCTTCCAGAAATTGAGTAGTACAAGAACCGGGAGGATGATACACACAAGCAGCAACAAAGCTATTGTAGCCAGACCTAAAAGATAGTATAATGATTTCAAATGATCTAAAAACCGGTGAAGAGACAATACTGGGAGAGAAGGATTTTCTACACAGAAAGCCAACACCACCATCCAATCCATACACCTAGGTTTTTGGATTAAGTTATAATTTAATGGTGTGAGGGAGTTTAGGAGACCATCAGTGTCGGTTAGTCTGATAGGAGTCTCAACCAGGCCCAGGATATCCAAGTCACTGCATTGTATAAGGTCATGCAGGAGAGGGCCTTTATTGCGAAGGGATCTACAGTTGACGAATCCAGAATTGGTTGGGCCAGGGTTTACAGCAACATCACCACACAAGAGGAGTAGGAGTAGGTTTTTTAGTTTCAATTGAGGAGGAACCTGTTTTGAGTTGCCAAGGTAGCAATATTTACGGAACACAACAGGGAGCGAAAAAATAGATGGGATACTTCTGTCAACTTTTTCACAATTCTGACCCTTGTCAGCATTAAGCCAGTTCCAGGAGAAACCAACACATAGGAAACATATATATGGAGTTGCTTTTACAACTAACATGGCCAAGAACACACTACTGAATCCAAAAAAACAAGATGAAACAAGGACTGTGACATAAATAACTATGACATGAAACAGAAATGGGAAAAGATCACAAAAGCCTACGGGTTAACAAACCATAAAAGCAGAGAGACCCATGAATTACAATCAATCAAAGCACGAGTTAGAAACACCATGTACAAGTATAAAGTTAACATAAAAAAACCATTAAAGACCATAAAATAGACACTGGGACAAGAAAAACCATAGAGTAATCACTGGGACATATCAGGTGATAACAGGGAATGTGAATCACATCAACAAAGGGTTGAATAAATACTACACGATAACGGGGAATGTGGGCGATAATGGGGTATTTCAATAATTGTGGAAAAATGAAGCAGATTTAACCAATATTGTAAATAGATTAATGGTAAGGGTAATATGTATAAGATAAAAACAGCAATAAGGAACTTGTCAGACCAGCAAGTAGCATGATTCGTACGTTTAATTCTCGGATCGTTGAAAAGCAATACCCACCACGGCCTCACGCCACACTGTCAAGGTCAAATCAAGGTCACACCATGACGTTGCACACCCACACCCCCTAACCAATGTCCCTACCAAGTGTCAACTTCCTACACCTTACGGTTTCCTAGATATAGCCCGGACAAGATTTTATAGGTCAAGGTCACTACGACAAGGTCAAAGGTCAAATCAAGGTTAGACCATGACGTTGCACACCTACACCCCCTAACCAATGTCCCTACCAAGTATCAACTTCCTACACCTTACAGTTTCCGAGATATAGCCTGGACAATATTTTATAGGTCAAGGTCACTTCAGCAAGGTCAAAGATCAAATCAAGGTCAGACCATGATGTTGCACACCTACACCCCCTAACCAATGTCCCTACCAAGTATCAACTTCCTACACCTTGCGGTTTCTGAGATATAGCCTGGACAAGATTTTCAAACTCAAGGTCAAATCAAGGTCAGACCATGATGTTGCGCACCTACACATCCTAACCAATGTCCCTACCAAGTATCAACTTTCTACACCTTACGGTTTCCGAGATACAGCCCGGACAAACTTTTTCCCGCCGCCGGCCCACCCATCCGGACGCCATGGGTGAAAACAATATCCCGACAGCCCTTCAGGGCTGTGGGGTAAAAATTGCTTTGCCGCCATTTTTGGCAGCCATCTTGAATTTCTGCGTAAAATGCAAAAATTCATTTATCTTGGGAACAAAATTCTGGCTGCCATCTTGAATTTTGGCGGAAATTGAAAATCTCAAAAACCCTTAGAGACAAAGTGATTTCGAGCAATGTTTGCACCCTTTGGGTACTAAAGACCTTAGATATAGTGCTTGTAAAAAAAAGTTGAATTTCCAGAATTTTGTCCGCCATCTTGAATTTTGGCGGAAATTAAAAATATCGTTTATCTCGAAAACTGTAAGGGATATAGCAATTTCAAGCTAATTTTTGACCATTTGGATATTAGATATCTTTGGTATATTGCTTCTGAAAAATGTCAAATTTCGCCCACCATCTTCAATTTTATCGGAAATCGAAAATGTTGGTTATCTCAAAAACCTTAAGAGACAGAGTGATTTTGAGCAAATTTTGAACCAATGCAAAAGGGCATGAAGCTGAAATAATTTACATGTATACTAATAAATATTTAAGCATCGTTGATATATTTTACAAATGAAATTGCAAATTTAATAAGTAAATTAAATTTTTATAAGTTAATACCCTATCCAATGGACAATATGCTAAACCGGTCGGCGCAGACCGGCCCGCCAAACGTCAGAAAAAAACGTCCTGTGTTTCCACTGGCTGGCCGGTCCTCACACTGCACTCGCCAGGTGGCGTGTCGTACTTCCTTCCTGTCTAGACAAGCTGACGTTGGTTAGGGGGTGTAGGTGTGCAACGTCATGGTCTAACCTTGATTTGACCTTTGACTTTGTTTAATAAGTAAATTAAATTTTTATAAGTTAATACCCTATCCAATGGACAATATGCTAAACCGGTCGGCGCAGACCGGCCCGCCAAACGTCAGAAAAAAACGTCCTGTGTTTCCACTGGCTGGCCGGTCCTCACACTGCACTCGCCAGGTGGCGTGTCGTACTTCCTTCCTGTCTAGACAAGCTGACGTCATAGCATCTTTTTCGTTGTCTAAACACTATTAGACCCCTAGTAAACTGATAGCGGGGTCGGTGGGAGGGTCTTGTGTGTCCATTGGATAGGGTATTAACTTATAAAAATTTAATTTACTTATTAAATTTGCAATTTTATTGCGTTAATACATCCTATCCAATGGACAATATGCTGAATAACTACCGCTTGGTCGGCGGGTAAGGTACTAGGGACTTATACGAACTCAGAAAATAACTAACAACTTAAGCCTGGGTCGATCTAAGATTATCAAGACCTTTAAGGCTATGGTCGGTCAACAGAAACCGCTTAACCGGTCCAAACCGACTCGCCTCTCCCCCCCCCTTTTTTAACAGACCTGCTCTGAGGTAGGGGAAGAGAGGTATGAGTTCAGTCCCAAGAAATAAACCTCCCGAAGGAAGCACGTCTGATTTTTTTTTTTTTTGATGCTTCTTAACTATATATACACTATATACATATGTACAAATCTCATTGGCCTGGGTTATTTGTGGATCTGCTGAGCAGCCACTACAGGACCCAGGTGGTAAAGCTCAGAATCTGCCCATGCCACATCCTTCAAATAGAATTGGGTGAAGGTGTTATGTGACTTCCAGTGGCATGCTGCTAATATTTGTTCCAAAGAGACCCCCGACTGGAAGGCCTTTGAAGCAGCGAAGGCCCTGACATCATGGGCTTTAACCTGATGTAACTGGTGGGCCTCTTGGTCTGAGAGCTCATAACACAGGATCACAGTTTGTTTGATCCAAGAGGAGATAGTGCCAGGTGAGATGTCCTTGTCGAAGCCTTTTTTGAAGGAGACAAAAACCAACTCCTTATTCTGCCTGAAGTCTGAAGTCCTGTCCAAATAGTAACGCAAGGCTCTAACCGGACAGAGGGACCTGTCAGACTTGAGGGACCTATCCAGAGTTGGGGCCAGGGCTGGGATAACCACTGGGGCCACACTGTCTGGACCCTCTTTAGCCAGCTGATTTTTGGAGAGGAAGCTGGGAGACGGGTACAGGGATATCTTAGTCCAATCAGACTGGTGTCTGATGTTCTTATGTTGCCAAGCATGAATCTCACTTCTGCGTTTGCCTGATCCCAAGGCTAAGAGGAAAACTGTCTTGAAGGTCAAGTGCTTCAAGGATGCCTCCTTAATTGGTTCAAAGGGAGCCTTTGTTAACTGGTGTAAAACCAGAGATAGGTTCCAGGAGGGGATACCTCTTCTGCCCTTGGGTCTGTCTCTGTGGAAGCTTTCCAAGAGACGGGTGAGATTTTCATCTTTGCTAATGTTGAGAGTTGAACTTCCCAATTTATCAGCAATGGCAGACCTGTAGCCATCAATGGTACTGGGCTGTAATTTCCTTTCCTCAAAAAGGTACATGAGGAAATCAGCAACCGACTTTACAGGGGGTGTCCTGAAGTCCACCTGATTTGTGATGCACCACTTTGTAAAAATGGCCCACTTTGCCTCATAGACGGATCTGGTTGATCCTCTCTGAGGAGCTTCAATTCTTGTTGCCACTGCCTCAGAGAAACCTTGCTCCTTGATAGCTGTGGCTCTAGGAGCCATGCGTGGAGATTTAGGTTTGTCAGACTCCTGTGAGGGGTCTGATTGAAGGGCTGAGTCAGTAGGTTTGGCAATTGAGGTAGAAGTAATGGGATTTGGCTGGACATTTCCACTAGGTCCCAAAACCATGCCATGTTGGGCCACCCCGGGGCAATAATGATCAACCTCCGGTACGGGGAGTCTTGCAACTTCTCCACCACTTTGCCCAATATGGCTGTCGGTGGAAAGGCGTATGCGTCCAGGTCCTCCCATGACAAACTGAGTGCATCAACTGCAGTGGCCCTGGGGTCCGGAACCGGTGATACGAACAGGGGTAGTTTGTTGTTGAACCTCGTCGCAAAGAGATCTATTTGAGGCTGGTGCCACCTGTCGCATATGGCTTGGAAGATTTCTGGCAAGAGGGACCATTCGTTCTGAATGGTCTGACCTAATCTGGACAGTTTGTCTGCCACTACATTCAGGTGGCCTGGAATGTGTCGTGCCCTCAGAGTTACTTGCTTCCTGGTGCACCAGGTCAAGATTCTCCAGAGTAGAGCACACAGTGGGCCTGACCTCATGCCTCCTTCCTTGTTGATATAGGCCACTACGGTGGTATTGTCGGTTGCAACCAACACCATTTTGCCTATGCATAGTTTGTGGAACTCTTTTAGAGCCAGAAAGACTGCTTTTAGTTCCAAATAATTTATGTGCAATTTGCTTTCCGGAAGGGACCAAGTTCCTCTGGCAATACACTCGTTTAAGTGAGCGCCCCACCCTTCTTTTGATGCGTCTGTAAAGATTTGCAGAGCATGCTGTAGAGGGTGTAGTGGCTGGCCTGTGAGAACGTTGTCTTCCTGCAGCCACCATTGTAAGTGAGGGTGCAGAGATCTGGGCAGTGGGATCCGTTTGTGTAAGGATTCCGGTATTCTCCAATTTCTTTTGAGATGCCACTGAATGGGCCTCATGTGAAGTCT
Organism: Sabellastarte sp. h YS-2021; assembly: GCA_964017235.1. Classification (NCBI taxonomy): domain Eukaryota; kingdom Metazoa; phylum Annelida; class Polychaeta; order Sabellida; family Sabellidae; genus Sabellastarte; species Sabellastarte sp. h YS-2021. The sequence goes on from OZ024928.1 coordinate 24,107,169, forward strand.
GCCGAGGTGGACTTGTTTCTCCGTCGCGGTTAGCAGTCCTATTAAGGACATCAGTTCCCGCACTGAACAAGCCGGTCGGGAGATGAGTTCTAGTATCTTTTCCTGTAGGCTTTGCCACCTGTCCGGTGTCGGTCGGACCCGACCGGACTGGAGGTCGAATTGGTAACCTACGAAATTGAAAATTTGTTTGGGTTCCAATTCCGACTTTTCTATGTTCACCAGCACAGGAAACACAGGACGTCTTTTTCTGACGTTTCGCGGGCCGGTCTGCGCCGACCGGATAAGCTATTGTCCATTGGATAGGATGTATTAACGCAATAAAATGCTCTTTTGAAAGCACTTGGGAAAGAGCCATTAATGAGAGAGTAATTTACCAACTTGGTAATAGACAGGAGTATATCAAGACAATCCTTAAGGAGGAATGTTGGTATGGGGTCCAATGGGCAAGGTTTAGTAGGAGACTCTTTGATGTACTTACTGACCTCGTCTTCAGCTACAGGCTTAAAGGTATTGAAAGCAGGGGGCACCGATTCAGGCGCATCATTGAACGAACCAGAAGTAGGGAAAGTGTCCCTGATTTTGCTGATTTTATTGGTGAAGAAAGAAGCAAACGTGTCCGCAAGGCTTTTTTCTGAGGAATGAGCCGGCAGAACAGTTTCAGAGGTGCGATGCAATACCTTCCTCAATGACTGCCAGAGCTTCTTGGGGTCATCACTATTCGCAGTTATAAGATTGGTAAAGTAGGAACCCTTGTCTTTATTGGCCAGTAGATTGCACCAGGCAATTTGCTTGCAGAGCCTAGACCTGTTCAACTGTGTCTTGTGTTTCCTCCACATTCGTTCAAATTGCCGCCTTAGAGAGCGAGCCATGCGATACGAATCAGACAGCCACTCATCTGACTGCCGTTTTGTCATGCGTGAAATGATAGGAGCATGCTTGTCAAGTACCTGGGTAACACCAACCAAAGACTGGTCATACAGTTCTGGTGCAGTTCCTCCTGGGGACAGTACAAATGGTATATTACTCAGGTCATTGCGGAACTGGTCAATATCAATTCTAGGATACCTACGATAAGAGACTATTTTTTCAATGCAGGTTGTTGGGTGGGAAAAGTCGAGTTGGCATCGTATAGCAGCATGGTCAGAGATAAAGTCTCCAACATGAACATTACGGACAAACTCAAGAGTCACAAGGAGATATCAAAACGTCCAGAGTGTGACCCAGTATGTGAGTCGTGCCACTGACACGTTGACTCAAACTGCAGCACTGAAGGATGTCGTTAAACCTAGACCTATCACCACACTCAACATCCAGATGAACAGTTATGTCACCACAAATGATGAAATTGGAACCAATTGAAGACAGAATGCCAGAAAGAGCCAGAAAATCTTCCAGAAATTGAGTAGTACAAGAACCGGGAGGATGATACACACAAGCAGCAACAAAGCTATTGTAGCCAGACCTAAAAGATAGTATAATGATTTCAAATGATCTAAAAACCGGTGAAGAGACAATACTGGGAGAGAAGGATTTTCTACACAGAAAGCCAACACCACCATCCAATCCATACACCTAGGTTTTTGGATTAAGTTATAATTTAATGGTGTGAGGGAGTTTAGGAGACCATCAGTGTCGGTTAGTCTGATAGGAGTCTCAACCAGGCCCAGGATATCCAAGTCACTGCATTGTATAAGGTCATGCAGGAGAGGGCCTTTATTGCGAAGGGATCTACAGTTGACGAATCCAGAATTGGTTGGGCCAGGGTTTACAGCAACATCACCACACAAGAGGAGTAGGAGTAGGTTTTTTAGTTTCAATTGAGGAGGAACCTGTTTTGAGTTGCCAAGGTAGCAATATTTACGGAACACAACAGGGAGCGAAAAAATAGATGGGATACTTCTGTCAACTTTTTCACAATTCTGACCCTTGTCAGCATTAAGCCAGTTCCAGGAGAAACCAACACATAGGAAACATATATATGGAGTTGCTTTTACAACTAACATGGCCAAGAACACACTACTGAATCCAAAAAAACAAGATGAAACAAGGACTGTGACATAAATAACTATGACATGAAACAGAAATGGGAAAAGATCACAAAAGCCTACGGGTTAACAAACCATAAAAGCAGAGAGACCCATGAATTACAATCAATCAAAGCACGAGTTAGAAACACCATGTACAAGTATAAAGTTAACATAAAAAAACCATTAAAGACCATAAAATAGACACTGGGACAAGAAAAACCATAGAGTAATCACTGGGACATATCAGGTGATAACAGGGAATGTGAATCACATCAACAAAGGGTTGAATAAATACTACACGATAACGGGGAATGTGGGCGATAATGGGGTATTTCAATAATTGTGGAAAAATGAAGCAGATTTAACCAATATTGTAAATAGATTAATGGTAAGGGTAATATGTATAAGATAAAAACAGCAATAAGGAACTTGTCAGACCAGCAAGTAGCATGATTCGTACGTTTAATTCTCGGATCGTTGAAAAGCAATACCCACCACGGCCTCACGCCACACTGTCAAGGTCAAATCAAGGTCACACCATGACGTTGCACACCCACACCCCCTAACCAATGTCCCTACCAAGTGTCAACTTCCTACACCTTACGGTTTCCTAGATATAGCCCGGACAAGATTTTATAGGTCAAGGTCACTACGACAAGGTCAAAGGTCAAATCAAGGTTAGACCATGACGTTGCACACCTACACCCCCTAACCAATGTCCCTACCAAGTATCAACTTCCTACACCTTACAGTTTCCGAGATATAGCCTGGACAATATTTTATAGGTCAAGGTCACTTCAGCAAGGTCAAAGATCAAATCAAGGTCAGACCATGATGTTGCACACCTACACCCCCTAACCAATGTCCCTACCAAGTATCAACTTCCTACACCTTGCGGTTTCTGAGATATAGCCTGGACAAGATTTTCAAACTCAAGGTCAGACCATGATGTTGCGCACCTACACATCCTAACCAATGTCCCTACCAAGTATCAACTTTCTACACCTTACGGTTTCCGAGATACAGCCCGGACAAACTTTTTCCCGCCGCCGGCCCACCCATCCGGACGCCATGGGTGAAAACAATATCCCGACAGCCCTTCAGGGCTGTGGGGTAAAAATTGCTTTGCCGCCATTTTTGGCAGCCATCTTGAATTTCTGCGTAAAATGCAAAAATTCATTTATCTTGGGAACAAAATTCTGGCTGCCATCTTGAATTTTGGCGGAAATTGAAAATCTCAAAAACCCTTAGAGACAAAGTGATTTCGAGCAATGTTTGCACCCTTTGGGTACTAAAGACCTTAGATATAGTGCTTGTAAAAAAAAGTTGAATTTCCAGAATTTTGTCCGCCATCTTGAATTTTGGCGGAAATTAAAAATATCGTTTATCTCGAAAACTGTAAGGGATATAGCAATTTCAAGCTAATTTTTGACCATTTGGATATTAGATATCTTTGGTATATTGCTTCTGAAAAATGTCAAATTTCGCCCACCATCTTCAATTTTATCGGAAATCGAAAATGTTGGTTATCTCAAAAACCTTAAGAGACAGAGTGATTTTGAGCAAATTTTGAACCAATGCAAAAGGGCATGAAGCTGAAATAATTTACATGTATACTAATAAATATTTAAGCATCGTTGATATATTTTACAAATGAAATTGCAAATTTAATAAGTAAATTAAATTTTTATAAGTTAATACCCTATCCAATGGACAATATGCTAAACCGGTCGGCGCAGACCGGCCCGCCAAACGTCAGAAAAAAACGTCCTGTGTTTCCACTGGCTGGCCGGTCCTCACACTGCACTCGCCAGGTGGCGTGTCGTACTTCCTTCCTGTCTAGACAAGCTGACGTTGGTTAGGGGGTGTAGGTGTGCAACGTCATGGTCTAACCTTGATTTGACCTTTGACTTTGTTTAATAAGTAAATTAAATTTTTATAAGTTAATACCCTATCCAATGGACAATATGCTAAACCGGTCGGCGCAGACCGGCCCGCCAAACGTCAGAAAAAAACGTCCTGTGTTTCCACTGGCTGGCCGGTCCTCACACTGCACTCGCCAGGTGGCGTGTCGTACTTCCTTCCTGTCTAGACAAGCTGACGTCATAGCATCTTTTTCGTTGTCTAAACACTATTAGACCCCTAGTAAACTGATAGCGGGGTCGGTGGGAGGGTCTTGTGTGTCCATTGGATAGGGTATTAACTTATAAAAATTTAATTTACTTATTAAATTTGCAATTTTATTGCGTTAATACATCCTATCCAATGGACAATATGCTGAATAACTACCGCTTGGTCGGCGGGTAAGGTACTAGGGACTTATACGAACTCAGAAAATAACTAACAACTTAAGCCTGGGTCGATCTAAGACTATCAAGACCTTTAAGGCTATGGTCGGTCAACAGAAACCGCTTAACCGGTCCAAACCGACTCGCCTCTCCCCCCCCCTTTTTTAACAGACCTGCTCTGAGGTAGGGGAAGAGAGGTATGAGTTCAGTCCCAAGAAATAAACCTCCCGAAGGAAGCACGTCTGATTTTTTTTTTTTTTGATGCTTCTTAACTATATATACACTATATACATATGTACAAATCTCATTGGCCTGGGTTATTTGTGGATCTGCTGAGCAGCCACTACAGGACCCAGGTGGTAAAGCTCAGAATCTGCCCATGCCACATCCTTCAAATAGAATTGGGTGAAGGTGTTATGTGACTTCCAGTGGCATGCTGCTAATATTTGTTCCAAAGAGACCCCCGACTGGAAGGCCTTTGAAGCAGCGAAGGCCCTGACATCATGGGCTTTAACCTGATGTAACTGGTGGGCCTCTTGGTCTGAGAGCTCATAACACAGGATCACAGTTTGTTTGATCCAAGAGGAGATAGTGCCAGGTGAGATGTCCTTGTCGAAGCCTTTTTTGAAGGAGACAAAAACCAACTCCTTATTCTGCCTGAAGTCTGAAGTCCTGTCCAAATAGTAACGCAAGGCTCTAACCGGACAGAGGGACCTGTCAGACTTGAGGGACCTATCCAGAGTTGGGGCCAGGGCTGGGATAACCACTGGGGCCACACTGTCTGGACCCTCTTTAGCCAGCTGATTTTTGGAGAGGAAGCTGGGAGACGGGTACAGGGATATCTTAGTCCAATCAGACTGGTGTCTGATGTTCTTATGTTGCCAAGCATGAATCTCACTTCTGCGTTTGCCTGATCCCAAGGCTAAGAGGAAAACTGTCTTGAAGGTCAAGTGCTTCAAGGATGCCTCCTTAATTGGTTCAAAGGGAGCCTTTGTTAACTGGTGTAAAACCAGAGATAGGTTCCAGGAGGGGATACCTCTTCTGCCCTTGGGTCTGTCTCTGTGGAAGCTTTCCAAGAGACGGGTGAGATTTTCATCTTTGCTAATGTTGAGAGTTGAACTTCCCAATTTATCAGCAATGGCAGACCTGTAGCCATCAATGGTACTGGGCTGTAATTTCCTTTCCTCAAAAAGGTACATGAGGAAATCAGCAACCGACTTTACAGGGGGTGTCCTGAAGTCCACCTGATTTGTGATGCACCACTTTGTAAAAATGGCCCACTTTGCCTCATAGACGGATCTGGTTGATCCTCTCTGAGGAGCTTCAATTCTTGTTGCCACTGCCTCAGAGAAACCTTGCTCCTTGATAGCTGTGGCTCTAGGAGCCATGCGTGGAGATTTAGGTTTGTCAGACTCCTGTGAGGGGTCTGATTGAAGGGCTGAGTCAGTAGGTTTGGCAATTGAGGTAGAAGTAATGGGATTTGGCTGGACATTTCCACTAGGTCCCAAAACCATGCCATGTTGGGCCACCCCGGGGCAATAATGATCAACCTCCGGTACGGGGAGTCTTGCAACTTCTCCACCACTTTGCCCAATATGGCTGTCGGTGGAAAGGCGTATGCGTCCAGGTCCTCCCATGACAAACTGAGTGCATCAACTGCAGTGGCCCTGGGGTCCGGAACCGGTGATACGAACAGGGGTAGTTTGTTGTTGAACCTCGTCGCAAAGAGATCTATTTGAGGCTGGTGCCACCTGTCGCATATGGCTTGGAAGATTTCTGGCAAGAGGGACCATTCGTTCTGAATGGTCTGACCTAATCTGGACAGTTTGTCTGCCACTACATTCAGGTGGCCTGGAATGTGTCGTGCCCTCAGAGTTACTTGCTTCCTGGTGCACCAGGTCAAGATTCTCCAGAGTAGAGCACACAGTGGGCCTGACCTCATGCCTCCTTCCTTGTTGATATAGGCCACTACGGTGGTATTGTCGGTTGCAACCAACACCATTTTGCCTATGCATAGTTTGTGGAACTCTTTTAGAGCCAGAAAGACTGCTTTTAGTTCCAAATAATTTATGTGCAATTTGCTTTCCGGAAGGGACCAAGTTCCTCTGGCAATACACTCGTTTAAGTGAGCGCCCCACCCTTCTTTTGATGCGTCTGTAAAGATTTGCAGAGCATGCTGTAGAGGGTGTAGTGGCTGGCCTGTGAGAACGTTGTCTTCCTGCAGCCACCATTGTAAGTGAGGGTGCAGAGATCTGGGCAGTGGGATCCGTTTGTGTAAGGATTCCGGTATTCTCCAATTTCTTTTGAGATGCCACTGAATGGGCCTCATGTGAAGTCTGCCGAGGTGGACTTGTTTCTCCGTCGCGGTTAGCAGTCCTATTAAGGACATCAGTTCCCGCACTGAACAAGCCGGTCGGGAGATGAGTTCTAGTATCTTTTCCTGTAGGCTTTGCCACCTGTCCGGTGTCGGTCGGACCCGACCGGACTGGAGGTCGAATTGGTAACCTACGAAATTGAAAATTTGTTTGGGTTCCAATTCCGACTTTTCTATGTTCACCAGCACAGGAAACACAGGACGTCTTTTTCTGACGTTTCGCGGGCCGGTCTGCGCCGACCGGATAAGCTATTGTCCATTGGATAGGATGTATTAACGCAATAAAATGCTCTTTTGAAAGCACTTGGGAAAGAGCCATTAATGAGAGAGTAATTTACCAACTTGGTAATAGACAGGAGTATATCAAGACAATCCTTAAGGAGGAATGTTGGTATGGGGTCCAATGGGCAAGGTTTAGTAGGAGACTCTTTGATGTACTTACTGACCTCGTCTTCAGCTACAGGCTTAAAGGTATTGAAAGCAGGGGGCACCGATTCAGGCGCATCATTGAACGAACCAGAAGTAGGGAAAGTGTCCCTGATTTTGCTGATTTTATTGGTGAAGAAAGAAGCAAACGTGTCCGCAAGGCTTTTTTCTGAGGAATGAGCCGGCAGAACAGTTTCAGAGGTGCGATGCAATACCTTCCTCAATGACTGCCAGAGCTTCTTGGGGTCATCACTATTCGCAGTTATAAGATTGGTAAAGTAGGAACCCTTGTCTTTATTGGCCAGTAGATTGCACCAGGCAATTTGCTTGCAGAGCCTAGACCTGTTCAACTGTGTCTTGTGTTTCCTCCACATTCGTTCAAATTGCCGCCTTAGAGAGCGAGCCATGCGATACGAATCAGACAGCCACTCATCTGACTGCCGTTTTGTCATGCGTGAAATGATAGGAGCATGCTTGTCAAGTACCTGGGTAACACCAACCAAAGACTGGTCATACAGTTCTGGTGCAGTTCCTCCTGGGGACAGTACAAATGGTATATTACTCAGGTCATTGCGGAACTGGTCAATATCAATTCTAGGATACCTACGATAAGAGACTATTTTTTCAATGCAGGTTGTTGGGTGGGAAAAGTCGAGTTGGCATCGTATAGCAGCATGGTCAGAGATAAAGTCTCCAACATGAACATTACGGACAAACTCAAGAGTCACAAGGAGATATCAAAACGTCCAGAGTGTGACCCAGTATGTGAGTCGTGCCACTGACACGTTGACTCAAACTGCAGCACTGAAGGATGTCGTTAAACCTAGACCTATCACCACACTCAACATCCAGATGAACAGTTATGTCACCACAAATGATGAAATTGGAACCAATTGAAGACAGAATGCCAGAAAGAGCCAGAAAATCTTCCAGAAATTGAGTAGTACAAGAACCGGGAGGATGATACACACAAGCAGCAACAAAGCTATTGTAGCCAGACCTAAAAGATAGTATAATGATTTCAAATGATCTAAAAACCGGTGAAGAGACAATACTGGGAGAGAAGGATTTTCTACACAGAAAGCCAACACCACCATCCAATCCATACACCTAGGTTTTTGGATTAAGTTATAATTTAATGGTGTGAGGGAGTTTAGGAGACCATCAGTGTCGGTTAGTCTGATAGGAGTCTCAACCAGGCCCAGGATATCCAAGTCACTGCATTGTATAAGGTCATGCAGGAGAGGGCCTTTATTGCGAAGGGATCTACAGTTGACGAATCCAGAATTGGTTGGGCCAGGGTTTACAGCAACATCACCACACAAGAGGAGTAGGAGTAGGTTTTTTAGTTTCAATTGAGGAGGAACCTGTTTTGAGTTGCCAAGGTAGCAATATTTACGGAACACAACAGGGAGCGAAAAAATAGATGGGATACTTCTGTCAACTTTTTCACAATTCTGACCCTTGTCAGCATTAAGCCAGTTCCAGGAGAAACCAACACATAGGAAACATATATATGGAGTTGCTTTTACAACTAACATGGCCAAGAACACACTACTGAATCCAAAAAAACAAGATGAAACAAGGACTGTGACATAAATAACTATGACATGAAACAGAAATGGGAAAAGATCACAAAAGCCTACGGGTTAACAAACCATAAAAGCAGAGAGACCCATGAATTACAATCAATCAAAGCACGAGTTAGAAACACCATGTACAAGTATAAAGTTAACATAAAAAAACCATTAAAGACCATAAAATAGACACTGGGACAAGAAAAACCATAGAGTAATCACTGGGACATATCAGGTGATAACAGGGAATGTGAATCACATCAACAAAGGGTTGAATAAATACTACACGATAACGGGGAATGTGGGCGATAATGGGGTATTTCAATAATTGTGGAAAAATGAAGCAGATTTAACCAATATTGTAAATAGATTAATGGTAAGGGTAATATGTATAAGATAAAAACAGCAATAAGGAACTTGTCAGACCAGCAAGTAGCATGATTCGTACGTTTAATTCTCGGATCGTTGAAAAGCAATACCCACCACGGCCTCACGCCACACTGTCAAGGTCAAATCAAGGTCACACCATGACGTTGCACACCCACACCCCCTAACCAATGTCCCTACCAAGTGTCAACTTCCTACACCTTACGGTTTCCTAGATATAGCCCGGACAAGATTTTATAGGTCAAGGTCACTACGACAAGGTCAAAGGTCAAATCAAGGTTAGACCATGACGTTGCACACCTACACCCCCTAACCAATGTCCCTACCAAGTATCAACTTCCTACACCTTACAGTTTCCGAGATATAGCCTGGACAATATTTTATAGGTCAAGGTCACTTCAGCAAGGTCAAAGATCAAATCAAGGTCAGACCATGATGTTGCACACCTACACCCCCTAACCAATGTCCCTACCAAGTATCAACTTCCTACACCTTGCGGTTTCTGAGATATAGCCTGGACAAGATTTTCAAACTCAAGGTCAAATCAAGGTCAGACCATGATGTTGCGCACCTACACATCCTAACCAATGTCCCTACCAAGTATCAACTTTCTACACCTTACGGTTTCCGAGATACAGCCCGGACAAACTTTTTCCCGCCGCCGGCCCACCCATCCGGACGCCATGGGTGAAAACAATATCCCGACAGCCCTTCAGGGCTGTGGGGTAAAAATTGCTTTGCCGCCATTTTTGGCAGCCATCTTGAATTTCTGCGTAAAATGCAAAAATTCATTTATCTTGGGAACAAAATTCTGGCTGCCATCTTGAATTTTGGCGGAAATTGAAAATCTCAAAAACCCTTAGAGACAAAGTGATTTCGAGCAATGTTTGCACCCTTTGGGTACTAAAGACCTTAGATATAGTGCTTGTAAAAAAAAGTTGAATTTCCAGAATTTTGTCCGCCATCTTGAATTTTGGCGGAAATTAAAAATATCGTTTATCTCGAAAACTGTAAGGGATATAGCAATTTCAAGCTAATTTTTGACCATTTGGATATTAGATATCTTTGGTATATTGCTTCTGAAAAATGTCAAATTTCGCCCACCATCTTCAATTTTATCGGAAATCGAAAATGTTGGTTATCTCAAAAACCTTAAGAGACAGAGTGATTTTGAGCAAATTTTGAACCAATGCAAAAGGGCATGAAGCTGAAATAATTTACATGTATACTAATAAATATTTAAGCATCGTTGATATATTTTACAAATGAAATTGCAAATTTAATAAGTAAATTAAATTTTTATAAGTTAATACCCTATCCAATGGACAATATGCTAAACCGGTCGGCGCAGACCGGCCCGCCAAACGTCAGAAAAAAACGTCCTGTGTTTCCACTGGCTGGCCGGTCCTCACACTGCACTCGCCAGGTGGCGTGTCGTACTTCCTTCCTGTCTAGACAAGCTGACGTTGGTTAGGGGGTGTAGGTGTGCAACGTCATGGTCTAACCTTGATTTGACCTTTGACTTTGTTTAATAAGTAAATTAAATTTTTATAAGTTAATACCCTATCCAATGGACAATATGCTAAACCGGTCGGCGCAGACCGGCCCGCCAAACGTCAGAAAAAAACGTCCTGTGTTTCCACTGGCTGGCCGGTCCTCACACTGCACTCGCCAGGTGGCGTGTCGTACTTCCTTCCTGTCTAGACAAGCTGACGTCATAGCATCTTTTTCGTTGTCTAAACACTATTAGACCCCTAGTAAACTGATAGCGGGGTCGGTGGGAGGGTCTTGTGTGTCCATTGGATAGGGTATTAACTTATAAAAATTTAATTTACTTATTAAATTTGCAATTTTATTGCGTTAATACATCCTATCCAATGGACAATATGCTGAATAACTACCGCTTGGTCGGCGGGTAAGGTACTAGGGACTTATACGAACTCAGAAAATAACTAACAACTTAAGCCTGGGTCGATCTAAGATTATCAAGACCTTTAAGGCTATGGTCGGTCAACAGAAACCGCTTAACCGGTCCAAACCGACTCGCCTCTCCCCCCCCCTTTTTTAACAGACCTGCTCTGAGGTAGGGGAAGAGAGGTATGAGTTCAGTCCCAAGAAATAAACCTCCCGAAGGAAGCACGTCTGATTTTTTTTTTTTTTGATGCTTCTTAACTATATATACACTATATACATATGTACAAATCTCATTGGCCTGGGTTATTTGTGGATCTGCTGAGCAGCCACTACAGGACCCAGGTGGTAAAGCTCAGAATCTGCCCATGCCACATCCTTCAAATAGAATTGGGTGAAGGTGTTATGTGACTTCCAGTGGCATGCTGCTAATATTTGTTCCAAAGAGACCCCCGACTGGAAGGCCTTTGAAGCAGCGAAGGCCCTGACATCATGGGCTTTAACCTGATGTAACTGGTGGGCCTCTTGGTCTGAGAGCTCATAACACAGGATCACAGTTTGTTTGATCCAAGAGGAGATAGTGCCAGGTGAGATGTCCTTGTCGAAGCCTTTTTTGAAGGAGACAAAAACCAACTCCTTATTCTGCCTGAAGTCTGAAGTCCTGTCCAAATAGTAACGCAAGGCTCTAACCGGACAGAGGGACCTGTCAGACTTGAGGGACCTATCCAGAGTTGGGGCCAGGGCTGGGATAACCACTGGGGCCACACTGTCTGGACCCTCTTTAGCCAGCTGATTTTTGGAGAGGAAGCTGGGAGACGGGTACAGGGATATCTTAGTCCAATCAGACTGGTGTCTGATGTTCTTATGTTGCCAAGCATGAATCTCACTTCTGCGTTTGCCTGATCCCAAGGCTAAGAGGAAAACTGTCTTGAAGGTCAAGTGCTTCAAGGATGCCTCCTTAATTGGTTCAAAGGGAGCCTTTGTTAACTGGTGTAAAACCAGAGATAGGTTCCAGGAGGGGATACCTCTTCTGCCCTTGGGTCTGTCTCTGTGGAAGCTTTCCAAGAGACGGGTGAGATTTTCATCTTTGCTAATGTTGAGAGTTGAACTTCCCAATTTATCAGCAATGGCAGACCTGTAGCCATCAATGGTACTGGGCTGTAATTTCCTTTCCTCAAAAAGGTACATGAGGAAATCAGCAACCGACTTTACAGGGGGTGTCCTGAAGTCCACCTGATTTGTGATGCACCACTTTGTAAAAATGGCCCACTTTGCCTCATAGACGGATCTGGTTGATCCTCTCTGAGGAGCTTCAATTCTTGTTGCCACTGCCTCAGAGAAACCTTGCTCCTTGATAGCTGTGGCTCTAGGAGCCATGCGTGGAGATTTAGGTTTGTCAGACTCCTGTGAGGGGTCTGATTGAAGGGCTGAGTCAGTAGGTTTGGCAATTGAGGTAGAAGTAATGGGATTTGGCTGGACATTTCCACTAGGTCCCAAAACCATGCCATGTTGGGCCACCCCGGGGCAATAATGATCAACCTCCGGTACGGGGAGTCTTGCAACTTCTCCACCACTTTGCCCAATATGGCTGTCGGTGGAAAGGCGTATGCGTCCAGGTCCTCCCATGACAAACTGAGTGCATCAACTGCAGTGGCCCTGGGGTCCGGAACCGGTGATACGAACAGGGGTAGTTTGTTGTTGAACCTCGTCGCAAAGAGATCTATTTGAGGCTGGTGCCACCTGTCGCATATGGCTTGGAAGATTTCTGGCAAGAGGGACCATTCGTTCTGAATGGTCTGACCTAATCTGGACAGTTTGTCTGCCACTACATTCAGGTGGCCTGGAATGTGTCGTGCCCTCAGAGTTACTTGCTTCCTGGTGCACCAGGTCAAGATTCTCCAGAGTAGAGCACACAGTGGGCCTGACCTCATGCCTCCTTCCTTGTTGATATAGGCCACTACGGTGGTATTGTCGGTTGCAACCAACACCATTTTGCCTATGCATAGTTTGTGGAACTCTTTTAGAGCCAGAAAGACTGCTTTTAGTTCCAAATAATTTATGTGCAATTTGCTTTCCGGAAGGGACCAAGTTCCTCTGGCAATACACTCGTTTAAGTGAGCGCCCCACCCTTCTTTTGATGCGTCTGTAAAGATTTGCAGAGCATGCTGTAGAGGGTGTAGTGGCTGGCCTGTGAGAACGTTGTCTTCCTGCAGCCACCATTGTAAGTGAGGGTGCAGAGATCTGGGCAGTGGGATCCGTTTGTGTAAGGATTCCGGTATTCTCCAATTTCTTTTGAGATGCCACTGAATGGGCCTCATGTGAAGTCTGCCGAGGTGGACTTGTTTCTCCGTCGCGGTTAGCAGTCCTATTAAGGACATCAGTTCCCGCACTGAACAAGCCGGTCGGGAGATGAGTTCTAGTATCTTTTCCTGTAGGCTTTGCCACCTGTCCGGTGTCGGTCGGACCCGACCGGACTGGAGGTCGAATTGGTAACCTACGAAATTGAAAATTTGTTTGGGTTCCAATTCCGACTTTTCTATGTTCACCAGCACAGGAAACACAGGACGTCTTTTTCTGACGTTTCGCGGGCCGGTCTGCGCCGACCGGATAAGCTATTGTCCATTGGATAGGATGTATTAACGCAATAAAATGCTCTTTTGAAAGCACTTGGGAAAGAGCCATTAATGAGAGAGTAATTTACCAACTTGGTAATAGACAGGAGTATATCAAGACAATCCTTAAGGAGGAATGTTGGTATGGGGTCCAATGGGCAAGGTTTAGTAGGAGACTCTTTGATGTACTTACTGACCTCGTCTTCAGCTACAGGCTTAAAGGTATTGAAAGCAGGGGGCACCGATTCAGGCGCATCATTGAACGAACCAGAAGTAGGGAAAGTGTCCCTGATTTTGCTGATTTTATTGGTGAAGAAAGAAGCAAACGTGTCCGCAAGGCTTTTTTCTGAGGAATGAGCCGGCAGAACAGTTTCAGAGGTGCGATGCAATACCTTCCTCAATGACTGCCAGAGCTTCTTGGGGTCATCACTATTCGCAGTTATAAGATTGGTAAAGTAGGAACCCTTGTCTTTATTGGCCAGTAGATTGCACCAGGCAATTTGCTTGCAGAGCCTAGACCTGTTCAACTGTGTCTTGTGTTTCCTCCACATTCGTTCAAATTGCCGCCTTAGAGAGCGAGCCATGCGATACGAATCAGACAGCCACTCATCTGACTGCCGTTTTGTCATGCGTGAAATGATAGGAGCATGCTTGTCAAGTACCTGGGTAACACCAACCAAAGACTGGTCATACAGTTCTGGTGCAGTTCCTCCTGGGGACAGTACAAATGGTATATTACTCAGGTCATTGCGGAACTGGTCAATATCAATTCTAGGATACCTACGATAAGAGACTATTTTTTCAATGCAGGTTGTTGGGTGGGAAAAGTCGAGTTGGCATCGTATAGCAGCATGGTCAGAGATAAAGTCTCCAACATGAACATTACGGACAAACTCAAGAGTCACAAGGAGATATCAAAACGTCCAGAGTGTGACCCAGTATGTGAGTCGTGCCACTGACACGTTGACTCAAACTGCAGCACTGAAGGATGTCGTTAAACCTAGACCTATCACCACACTCAACATCCAGATGAACAGTTATGTCACCACAAATGATGAAATTGGAACCAATTGAAGACAGAATGCCAGAAAGAGCCAGAAAATCTTCCAGAAATTGAGTAGTACAAGAACCGGGAGGATGATACACACAAGCAGCAACAAAGCTATTGTAGCCAGACCTAAAAGATAGTATAATGATTTCAAATGATCTAAAAACCGGTGAAGAGACAATACTGGGAGAGAAGGATTTTCTACACAGAAAGCCAACACCACCATCCAATCCATACACCTAGGTTTTTGGATTAAGTTATAATTTAATGGTGTGAGGGAGTTTAGGAGACCATCAGTGTCGGTTAGTCTGATAGGAGTCTCAACCAGGCCCAGGATATCCAAGTCACTGCATTGTATAAGGTCATGCAGGAGAGGGCCTTTATTGCGAAGGGATCTACAGTTGACGAATCCAGAATTGGTTGGGCCAGGGTTTACAGCAACATCACCACACAAGAGGAGTAGGAGTAGGTTTTTTAGTTTCAATTGAGGAGGAACCTGTTTTGAGTTGCCAAGGTAGCAATATTTACGGAACACAACAGGGAGCGAAAAAATAGATGGGATACTTCTGTCAACTTTTTCACAATTCTGACCCTTGTCAGCATTAAGCCAGTTCCAGGAGAAACCAACACATAGGAAACATATATATGGAGTTGCTTTTACAACTAACATGGCCAAGAACACACTACTGAATCCAAAAAAACAAGATGAAACAAGGACTGTGACATAAATAACTATGACATGAAACAGAAATGGGAAAAGATCACAAAAGCCTACGGGTTAACAAACCATAAAAGCAGAGAGACCCATGAATTACAATCAATCAAAGCACGAGTTAGAAACACCATGTACAAGTATAAAGTTAACATAAAAAAACCATTAAAGACCATAAAATAGACACTGGGACAAGAAAAACCATAGAGTAATCACTGGGACATATCAGGTGATAACAGGGAATGTGAATCACATCAACAAAGGGTTGAATAAATACTACACGATAACGGGGAATGTGGGCGATAATGGGGTATTTCAATAATTGTGGAAAAATGAAGCAGATTTAACCAATATTGTAAATAGATTAATGGTAAGGGTAATATGTATAAGATAAAAACAGCAATAAGGAACTTGTCAGACCAGCAAGTAGCATGATTCGTACGTTTAATTCTCGGATCGTTGAAAAGCAATACCCACCACGGCCTCACGCCACACTGTCAAGGTCAAATCAAGGTCACACCATGACGTTGCACACCCACACCCCCTAACCAATGTCCCTACCAAGTGTCAACTTCCTACACCTTACGGTTTCCTAGATATAGCCCGGACAAGATTTTATAGGTCAAGGTCACTACGACAAGGTCAAAGGTCAAATCAAGGTTAGACCATGACGTTGCACACCTACACCCCCTAACCAATGTCCCTACCAAGTATCAACTTCCTACACCTTACAGTTTCCGAGATATAGCCTGGACAATATTTTATAGGTCAAGGTCACTTCAGCAAGGTCAAAGATCAAATCAAGGTCAGACCATGATGTTGCACACCTACACCCCCTAACCAATGTCCCTACCAAGTATCAACTTCCTACACCTTGCGGTTTCTGAGATATAGCCTGGACAAGATTTTCAAACTCAAGGTCAAATCAAGGTCAGACCATGATGTTGCGCACCTACACATCCTAACCAATGTCCCTACCAAGTATCAACTTTCTACACCTTACGGTTTCCGAGATACAGCCCGGACAAACTTTTTCCCGCCGCCGGCCCACCCATCCGGACGCCATGGGTGAAAACAATATCCCGACAGCCCTTCAGGGCTGTGGGGTAAAAATTGCTTTGCCGCCATTTTTGGCAGCCATCTTGAATTTCTGCGTAAAATGCAAAAATTCATTTATCTTGGGAACAAAATTCTGGCTGCCATCTTGAATTTTGGCGGAAATTGAAAATCTCAAAAACCCTTAGAGACAAAGTGATTTCGAGCAATGTTTGCACCCTTTGGGTACTAAAGACCTTAGATATAGTGCTTGTAAAAAAAAGTTGAATTTCCAGAATTTTGTCCGCCATCTTGAATTTTGGCGGAAATTAAAAATATCGTTTATCTCGAAAACTGTAAGGGATATAGCAATTTCAAGCTAATTTTTGACCATTTGGATATTAGATATCTTTGGTATATTGCTTCTGAAAAATGTCAAATTTCGCCCACCATCTTCAATTTTATCGGAAATCGAAAATGTTGGTTATCTCAAAAACCTTAAGAGACAGAGTGATTTTGAGCAAATTTTGAACCAATGCAAAAGGGCATGAAGCTGAAATAATTTACATGTATACTAATAAATATTTAAGCATCGTTGATATATTTTACAAATGAAATTGCAAATTTAATAAGTAAATTAAATTTTTATAAGTTAATACCCTATCCAATGGACAATATGCTAAACCGGTCGGCGCAGACCGGCCCGCCAAACGTCAGAAAAAAACGTCCTGTGTTTCCACTGGCTGGCCGGTCCTCACACTGCACTCGCCAGGTGGCGTGTCGTACTTCCTTCCTGTCTAGACAAGCTGACGTCATAGCATCTTTTTCGTTGTCAAAACACTATTAGACCCCTAGTAAACTGATAGCGGGGTCGGTGGGAGGGTCTTGTGTGTCCATTGGATAGGGTATTAACTTATAAAAATTTAATTTACTTATTAAATTTGCAATTTTATTGCGTTAATACATCCTATCCAATGGACAATATGCTGAATAACTACCGCTTGGTCGGCGGGTAAGGTACTAGGGACTTATACGAACTCAGAAAATAACTAACAACTTAAGCCTGGGTCGATCTAAGATTATCAAGACCTTTAAGGCTATGGTCGGTCAACAGAAACCGCTTAACCGGTCCAAACCGACTCGCCTCTCCCCCCCCCTTTTTTAACAGACCTGCTCTGAGGTAGGGGAAGAGAGGTATGAGTTCAGTCCCAAGAAATAAACCTCCCGAAGGAAGCACGTCTGATTTTTTTTTTTTTTGATGCTTCTTAACTATATATACACTATATACATATGTACAAATCTCATTGGCCTGGGTTATTTGTGGATCTGCTGAGCAGCCACTACAGGACCCAGGTGGTAAAGCTCAGAATCTGCCCATGCCACATCCTTCAAATAGAATTGGGTGAAGGTGTTATGTGACTTCCAGTGGCATGCTGCTAATATTTGTTCCAAAGAGACCCCCGACTGGAAGGCCTTTGAAGCAGCGAAGGCCCTGACATCATGGGCTTTAACCTGATGTAACTGGTGGGCCTCTTGGTCTGAGAGCTCATAACACAGGATCACAGTTTGTTTGATCCAAGAGGAGATAGTGCCAGGTGAGATGTCCTTGTCGAAGCCTTTTTTGAAGGAGACAAAAACCAACTCCTTATTCTGCCTGAAGTCTGAAGTCCTGTCCAAATAGTAACGCAAGGCTCTAACCGGACAGAGGGACCTGTCAGACTTGAGGGACCTATCCAGAGTTGGGGCCAGGGCTGGGATAACCACTGGGGCCACACTGTCTGGACCCTCTTTAGCCAGCTGATTTTTGGAGAGGAAGCTGGGAGACGGGTACAGGGATATCTTAGTCCAATCAGACTGGTGTCTGATGTTCTTATGTTGCCAAGCATGAATCTCACTTCTGCGTTTGCCTGATCCCAAGGCTAAGAGGAAAACTGTCTTGAAGGTCAAGTGCTTCAAGGATGCCTCCTTAATTGGTTCAAAGGGAGCCTTTGTTAACTGGTGTAAAACCAGAGATAGGTTCCAGGAGGGGATACCTCTTCTGCCCTTGGGTCTGTCTCTGTGGAAGCTTTCCAAGAGACGGGTGAGATTTTCATCTTTGCTAATGTTGAGAGTTGAACTTCCCAATTTATCAGCAATGGCAGACCTGTAGCCATCAATGGTACTGGGCTGTAATTTCCTTTCCTCAAAAAGGTACATGAGGAAATCAGCAACCGACTTTACAGGGGGTGTCCTGAAGTCCACCTGATTTGTGATGCACCACTTTGTAAAAATGGCCCACTTTGCCTCATAGACGGATCTGGTTGATCCTCTCTGAGGAGCTTCAATTCTTGTTGCCACTGCCTCAGAGAAACCTTGCTCCTTGATAGCTGTGGCTCTAGGAGCCATGCGTGGAGATTTAGGTTTGTCAGACTCCTGTGAGGGGTCTGATTGAAGGGCTGAGTCAGTAGGTTTGGCAATTGAGGTAGAAGTAATGGGATTTGGCTGGACATTTCCACTAGGTCCCAAAACCATGCCATGTTGGGCCACCCCGGGGCAATAATGATCAACCTCCGGTACGGGGAGTCTTGCAACTTCTCCACCACTTTGCCCAATATGGCTGTCGGTGGAAAGGCGTATGCGTCCAGGTCCTCCCATGACAAACTGAGTGCATCAACTGCAGTGGCCCTGGGGTCCGGAACCGGTGATACGAACAGGGGTAGTTTGTTGTTGAACCTCGTCGCAAAGAGATCTATTTGAGGCTGGTGCCACCTGTCGCATATGGCTTGGAAGATTTCTGGCAAGAGGGACCATTCGTTCTGAATGGTCTGACCTAATCTGGACAGTTTGTCTGCCACTACATTCAGGTGGCCTGGAATGTGTCGTGCCCTCAGAGTTACTTGCTTCCTGGTGCACCAGGTCAAGATTCTCCAGAGTAGAGCACACAGTGGGCCTGACCTCATGCCTCCTTCCTTGTTGATATAGGCCACTACGGTGGTATTGTCGGTTGCAACCAACACCATTTTGCCTATGCATAGTTTGTGGAACTCTTTTAGAGCCAGAAAGACTGCTTTTAGTTCCAAATAATTTATGTGCAATTTGCTTTCCGGAAGGGACCAAGTTCCTCTGGCAATACACTCGTTTAAGTGAGCGCCCCACCCTTCTTTTGATGCGTCTGTAAAGATTTGCAGAGCATGCTGTAGAGGGTGTAGTGGCTGGCCTGTGAGAACGTTGTCTTCCTGCAGCCACCATTGTAAGTGAGGGTGCAGAGATCTGGGCAGTGGGATCCGTTTGTGTAAGGATTCCGGTATTCTCCAATTTCTTTTGAGATGCCACTGAATGGGCCTCATGTGAAGTCTGCCGAGGTGGACTTGTTTCTCCGTCGCGGTTAGCAGTCCTATTAAGGACATCAGTTCCCGCACTGAACAAGCCGGTCGGGAGATGAGTTCTAGTATCTTTTCCTGTAGGCTTTGCCACCTGTCCGGTGTCGGTCGGACCCGACCGGACTGGAGGTCGAATTGGTAACCTACGAAATTGAAAATTTGTTTGGGTTCCAATTCCGACTTTTCTATGTTCACCAGCACAGGAAACACAGGACGTCTTTTTCTGACGTTTCGCGGGCCGGTCTGCGCCGACCGGATAAGCTATTGTCCATTGGATAGGATGTATTAACGCAATAAAATGCTCTTTTGAAAGCACTTGGGAAAGAGCCATTAATGAGAGAGTAATTTACCAACTTGGTAATAGACAGGAGTATATCAAGACAATCCTTAAGGAGGAATGTTGGTATGGGGTCCAATGGGCAAGGTTTAGTAGGAGACTCTTTGATGTACTTACTGACCTCGTCTTCAGCTACAGGCTTAAAGGTATTGAAAGCAGGGGGCACCGATTCAGGCGCATCATTGAACGAACCAGAAGTAGGGAAAGTGTCCCTGATTTTGCTGATTTTATTGGTGAAGAAAGAAGCAAACGTGTCCGCAAGGCTTTTTTCTGAGGAATGAGCCGGCAGAACAGTTTCAGAGGTGCGATGCAATACCTTCCTCAATGACTGCCAGAGCTTCTTGGGGTCATCACTATTCGCAGTTATAAGATTGGTAAAGTAGGAACCCTTGTCTTTATTGGCCAGTAGATTGCACCAGGCAATTTGCTTGCAGAGCCTAGACCTGTTCAACTGTGTCTTGTGTTTCCTCCACATTCGTTCAAATTGCCGCCTTAGAGAGCGAGCCATGCGATACGAATCAGACAGCCACTCATCTGACTGCCGTTTTGTCATGCGTGAAATGATAGGAGCATGCTTGTCAAGTACCTGGGTAACACCAACCAAAGACTGGTCATACAGTTCTGGTGCAGTTCCTCCTGGGGACAGTACAAATGGTATATTACTCAGGTCATTGCGGAACTGGTCAATATCAATTCTAGGATACCTACGATAAGAGACTATTTTTTCAATGCAGGTTGTTGGGTGGGAAAAGTCGAGTTGGCATCGTATAGCAGCATGGTCAGAGATAAAGTCTCCAACATGAACATTACGGACAAACTCAAGAGTCACAAGGAGATATCAAAACGTCCAGAGTGTGACCCAGTATGTGAGTCGTGCCACTGACACGTTGACTCAAACTGCAGCACTGAAGGATGTCGTTAAACCTAGACCTATCACCACACTCAACATCCAGATGAACAGTTATGTCACCACAAATGATGAAATTGGAACCAATTGAAGACAGAATGCCAGAAAGAGCCAGAAAATCTTCCAGAAATTGAGTAGTACAAGAACCGGGAGGATGATACACACAAGCAGCAACAAAGCTATTGTAGCCAGACCTAAAAGATAGTATAATGATTTCAAATGATCTAAAAACCGGTGAAGAGACAATACTGGGAGAGAAGGATTTTCTACACAGAAAGCCAACACCACCATCCAATCCATACACCTAGGTTTTTGGATTAAGTTATAATTTAATGGTGTGAGGGAGTTTAGGAGACCATCAGTGTCGGTTAGTCTGATAGGAGTCTCAACCAGGCCCAGGATATCCAAGTCACTGCATTGTATAAGGTCATGCAGGAGAGGGCCTTTATTGCGAAGGGATCTACAGTTGACGAATCCAGAATTGGTTGGGCCAGGGTTTACAGCAACATCACCACACAAGAGGAGTAGGAGTAGGTTTTTTAGTTTCAATTGAGGAGGAACCTGTTTTGAGTTGCCAAGGTAGCAATATTTACGGAACACAACAGGGAGCGAAAAAATAGATGGGATACTTCTGTCAACTTTTTCACAATTCTGACCCTTGTCAGCATTAAGCCAGTTCCAGGAGAAACCAACACATAGGAAACATATATATGGAGTTGCTTTTACAACTAACATGGCCAAGAACACACTACTGAATCCAAAAAAACAAGATGAAACAAGGACTGTGACATAAATAACTATGACATGAAACAGAAATGGGAAAAGATCACAAAAGCCTACGGGTTAACAAACCATAAAAGCAGAGAGACCCATGAATTACAATCAATCAAAGCACGAGTTAGAAACACCATGTACAAGTATAAAGTTAACATAAAAAAACCATTAAAGACCATAAAATAGACACTGGGACAAGAAAAACCATAGAGTAATCACTGGGACATATCAGGTGATAACAGGGAATGTGAATCACATCAACAAAGGGTTGAATAAATACTACACGATAACGGGGAATGTGGGCGATAATGGGGTATTTCAATAATTGTGGAAAAATGAAGCAGATTTAACCAATATTGTAAATAGATTAATGGTAAGGGTAATATGTATAAGATAAAAACAGCAATAAGGAACTTGTCAGACCAGCAAGTAGCATGATTCGTACGTTTAATTCTCGGATCGTTGAAAAGCAATACCCACCACGGCCTCACGCCACACTGTCAAGGTCAAATCAAGGTCACACCATGACGTTGCACACCCACACCCCCTAACCAATGTCCCTACCAAGTGTCAACTTCCTACACCTTACGGTTTCCTAGATATAGCCCGGACAAGATTTTATAGGTCAAGGTCACTACGACAAGGTCAAAGGTCAAATCAAGGTTAGACCATGACGTTGCACACCTACACCCCCTAACCAATGTCCCTACCAAGTATCAACTTCCTACACCTTACAGTTTCCGAGATATAGCCTGGACAATATTTTATAGGTCAAGGTCACTTCAGCAAGGTCAAAGATCAAATCAAGGTCAGACCATGATGTTGCACACCTACACCCCCTAACCAATGTCCCTACCAAGTATCAACTTCCTACACCTTGCGGTTTCTGAGATATAGCCTGGACAAGATTTTCAAACTCAAGGTCAAATCAAGGTCAGACCATGATGTTGCGCACCTACACATCCTAACCAATGTCCCTACCAAGTATCAACTTTCTACACCTTACGGTTTCCGAGATACAGCCCGGACAAACTTTTTCCCGCCGCCGGCCCACCCATCCGGACGCCATGGGTGAAAACAATATCCCGACAGCCCTTCAGGGCTGTGGGGTAAAAATTGCTTTGCCGCCATTTTTGGCAGCCATCTTGAATTTCTGCGTAAAATGCAAAAATTCATTTATCTTGGGAACAAAATTCTGGCTGCCATCTTGAATTTTGGCGGAAATTGAAAATCTCAAAAACCCTTAGAGACAAAGTGATTTCGAGCAATGTTTGCACCCTTTGGGTACTAAAGACCTTAGATATAGTGCTTGTAAAAAAAAGTTGAATTTCCAGAATTTTGTCCGCCATCTTGAATTTTGGCGGAAATTAAAAATATCGTTTATCTCGAAAACTGTAAGGGATATAGCAATTTCAAGCTAATTTTTGACCATTTGGATATTAGATATCTTTGGTATATTGCTTCTGAAAAATGTCAAATTTCGCCCACCATCTTCAATTTTATCGGAAATCGAAAATGTTGGTTATCTCAAAAACCTTAAGAGACAGAGTGATTTTGAGCAAATTTTGAACCAATGCAAAAGGGCATGAAGCTGAAATAATTTACATGTATACTAATAAATATTTAAGCATCGTTGATATATTTTACAAATGAAATTGCAAATTTAATAAGTAAATTAAATTTTTATAAGTTAATACCCTATCCAATGGACAATATGCTAAACCGGTCGGCGCAGACCGGCCCGCCAAACGTCAGAAAAAAACGTCCTGTGTTTCCACTGGCTGGCCGGTCCTCACACTGCACTCGCCAGGTGGCGTGTCGTACTTCCTTCCTGTCTAGACAAGCTGACGTCATAGCATCTTTTTCGTTGTCTAAACACTATTAGACCCCTAGTAAACTGATAGCGGGGTCGGTGGGAGGGTCTTGTGTGTCCATTGGATAGGGTATTAACTTATAAAAATTTAATTTACTTATTAAATTTGCAATTTTATTGCGTTAATACATCCTATCCAATGGACAATATGCTGAATAACTACCGCTTGGTCGGCGGGTAAGGTACTAGGGACTTATACGAACTCAGAAAATAACTAACAACTTAAGCCTGGGTCGATCTAAGATTATCAAGACCTTTAAGGCTATGGTCGGTCAACAGAAACCGCTTAACCGGTCCAAACCGACTCGCCTCTCCCCCCCCCTTTTTTAACAGACCTGCTCTGAGGTAGGGGAAGAGAGGTATGAGTTCAGTCCCAAGAAATAAACCTCCCGAAGGAAGCACGTCTGATTTTTTTTTTTTTTGATGCTTCTTAACTATATATACACTATATACATATGTACAAATCTCATTGGCCTGGGTTATTTGTGGATCTGCTGAGCAGCCACTACAGGACCCAGGTGGTAAAGCTCAGAATCTGCCCATGCCACATCCTTCAAATAGAATTGGGTGAAGGTGTTATGTGACTTCCAGTGGCATGCTGCTAATATTTGTTCCAAAGAGACCCCCGACTGGAAGGCCTTTGAAGCAGCGAAGGCCCTGACATCATGGGCTTTAACCTGATGTAACTGGTGGGCCTCTTGGTGTGAGAGCTCATAACACAGGATCACAGTTTGTTTGATCCAAGAGGAGATAGTGCCAGGTGAGATGTCCTTGTCGAAGCCTTTTTTGAAGGAGACAAAAACCAACTCCTTATTCTGCCTGAAGTCTGAAGTCCTGTCCAAATAGTAACGCAAGGCTCTAACCGGACAGAGGGACCTGTCAGACTTGAGGGACCTATCCAGAGTTGGGGCCAGGGTTGGGATAACCACTGGGGCCACACTGTCTGGACCCTCTTTAGCCAGCTGATTTTTGGAGAGGAAGCTGGGAGACGGGTACAGGGATATCTTAGTCCAATCAGACTGGTGTCTGATGTTCTTATGTTGCCAAGCATGAATCTCACTTCTGCGTTTGCCTGATCCCAAGGCTAAGAGGAAAACTGTCTTGAAGGTCAAGTGCTTCAAGGATGCCTCCTTAATTGGTTCAAAGGGAGCCTTTGTTAACTGGTGTAAAACCAGAGATAGGTTCCAGGAGGGGATACCTCTTCTGCCCTTGGGTCTGTCTCTGTGGAAGCTTTCCAAGAGACGGGTGAGATTTTCATCTTTGCTAATGTTGAGAGTTGAACTTCCCAATTTATCAGCAATGGCAGACCTGTAGCCATCAATGGTACTGGGCTGTAATTTCCTTTCCTCAAAAAGGTACATGAGGAAATCAGCAACCGACTTTACAGGGGGTGTCCTGAAGTCCACCTGATTTGTGATGCACCACTTTGTAAAAATGGCCCACTTTGCCTCATAGACGGATCTGGTTGATCCTCTCTGAGGAGCTTCAATTCTTGTTGCCACTGCCTCAGAGAAACCTTGCTCCTTGATAGCTGTGGCTCTAGGAGCCATGCGTGGAGATTTAGGTTTGTCAGACTCCTGTGAGGGGTCTGATTGAAGGGCTGAGTCAGTAGGTTTGGCAATTGAGGTAGAAGTAATGGGATTTGGCTGGACATTTCCACTAGGTCCCAAAACCATGCCATGTTGGGCCACCCCGGGGCAATAATGATCAACCTCCGGTACGGGGAGTCTTGCAACTTCTCCACCACTTTGCCCAATATGGCTGTCGGTGGAAAGGCGTATGCGTCCAGGTCCTCCCATGACAAACTGAGTGCATCAACTGCAGTGGCCCTGGGGTCCGGAACCGGTGATACGAACAGGGGTAGTTTGTTGTTGAACCTCGTCGCAAAGAGATCTATTTGAGGCTGGTGCCACCTGTCGCATATGGCTTGGAAGATTTCTGGCAAGAGGGACCATTCGTTCTGAATGGTCTGACCTAATCTGGACAGTTTGTCTGCCACTACATTCAGGTGGCCTGGAATGTGTCGTGCCCTCAGAGTTACTTGCTTCCTGGTGCACCAGGTCAAGATTCTCCAGAGTAGAGCACACAGTGGGCCTGACCTCATGCCTCCTTCCTTGTTGATATAGGCCACTACGGTGGTATTGTCGGTTGCAACCAACACCATTTTGCCTATGCATAGTTTGTGGAACTCTTTTAGAGCCAGAAAGACTGCTTTTAGTTCCAAATAATTTATGTGCAATTTGCTTTCCGGAAGGGACCAAGTTCCTCTGGCAATACACTCGTTTAAGTGAGCGCCCCACCCTTCTTTTGATGCGTCTGTAAAGATTTGCAGAGCATGCTGTAGAGGGTGTAGTGGCTGGCCTGTGAGAACGTTGTCTTCCTGCAGCCACCATTGTAAGTGAGGGTGCAGAGATCTGGGCAGTGGGATCCGTTTGTGTAAGGATTCCGGTATTCTCCAATTTCTTTTGAGATGCCACTGAATGGGCCTCATGTGAAGTCTGCCGAGGTGGACTTGTTTCTCCGTCGCGGTTAGCAGTCCTATTAAGGACATCAGTTCCCGCACTGAACAAGCCGGTCGGGAGATGAGTTCTAGTATCTTTTCCTGTAGGCTTTGCCACCTGTCCGGTGTCGGTCGGACCCGACCGGACTGGAGGTCGAATTGGTAACCTACGAAATTGAAAATTTGTTTGGGTTCCAATTCCGACTTTTCTATGTTCACCAGCCAACCTAAATCTCTGCACATTTGTACTAGGACCTGTGTATGCTGGAGACAGGCCCGGTGGGATGTGGCTCTCACCAACCAATCGTCTAGGTATTGGTGGAGTCTTATACCCTTCTGAGTGGCCATAAGTTTTACTTCCTTTGCTATAACAGTGAACTCCATGGGAGCTGTGGATAGTCCGAAGGGGAGAGCTTTGAACTGAAAGGTCTGTCCCTGGACGTGAAATCTCAAGAATTTCCTTGACTGTTCCTGTATGGGAACGTGGAAATATGCATCCTTGAAGTCCCACTGTCCTTGTTGGAGAGAGGTTCGGATGGTTTCCGGAGTCTCCATCTTGAACTTCTCGGTTTTGAGAAAGGGATTTAGATTGCTCAAATCCAGGATTGGTCTCCAGTTGTTGTTGGGTTTGGGAACCAGGAATAGTCGGTTGAAGAACCCTAGGGAGGTCTGTTTGTTTACCAGTTCTATAGCATTTTTTGCTGTAAGCTGATGTAATGCCTCTAACAGTTTGAGGTTCCTGCGAGGATTGCCATAACAGCTTACAACTGTGGGAACTCTTGATAATTTTGGCCTGGTCCGGAAGGGGAGGGTATAACCCTCTCTCAGGATTTGAACTACTTTCGGACCGGCGCCCAGATCCAGCCACTTTTGCCAAAACTTTTGAAGTCTGGCCCCTACAGGAAGATTTGAGACAACATTGGGAGCATTTCTTACAACATTTACATAAGACAATGGAATGACACAAGAAGCACTGTTCACATATTTTAATTTGTGACTGTATAGATGACAAACTGCTGCCCCGGGACTTATTTCCTTCTTTTGAGAATGCCCGGGCGCAGTAGGTACAGAATTTACAACATCTAGATTTACAGTACAAGTGTCTTTTGTCTCTAAGGTAGGGCTCCCGGCCAGCAGCAGTGAGTTTAACTGAGTTACATATTGATTGTCATTTGTACTGCTGCTGACCCTTGGCCGGTCGGGAGGAATACTGTGACTGTTTCCTCTGCTTTCTACGTTGAGTGCGTGAAAGATTTTTCCATGCCGGTCTTTCCTGTTGTTTGTCCGACTTCTGGTCATGGTGTTCATAAGGATGGAATCTCCTGCCTTTATAGGAAGATGAGCCGGACCGACCCTTGTCAAAACTGGTGATATCCTCCTCTGCTCTTTTTATTATACTGTCTGGGAACAAGGTGTCCAGATGGAGTGGGGCTGAGCATAGAGCATTAAGTGTGTCAGCCTTAATACCTGCCTTGAGGTAGGCGAGGTAGGAATCCCGTCTGAGAAGCGTGGTATTGGCCATGTTAACAAATATGAATTCTGTGAGGTGTTCCATGGCCTTTGCCATTGCCTGGCAAATACTAGAATTGAAGTCCAACAGGAACTGGAGTTCGTTGACTGCGTCTGTAACCTTTGCTGCAGCCTTGCCCTTAGACTCTATCCTGACCGCTTTGAGCTGAGAGTTCATATTTTGTTGTACTTTCAGTAAACACCGGTTGAAGCTGGCCGCGTGGTTACATATGACGGTAGATTCCCGGGCTGATCTCTCCCACTTGCGCAATGTCTCTTGGGATATAGGGCGCGACATGGGAGGCTGGGAGGCAATACCGGCTTGTTTTGCAATCCTAAGGTAGGTGCTATTTAGCTTCGAAGAACTGGTATGCCAAGATGAAACAGACTGTTCAGTGTCAGGGTTGGAGTGGAACCCGTACCATTTCTGCTGGGATTTTGGTGGTCGGACAAATTGATCTCTCTGAAGTCCACCGGCTTCGGAAGTTCTGGACGGGTAGCCCTGGGTGAGGGTAATGTTTAACTTGGCCATCTTCCGGCACAGCCACTCGTCAGTGGGGAGGTTGATAGAGACTTTACCAGGTGCATGTGGCTTGGGGCCTGCAAAGGGATTATCCTCCGAGGTGGTGGTCCTGAGTCAATATCTGGTATATGATCCCACCCCATATAGGATCTAATGCCCCGCATCGTCTCCCGGTAGGACTGCTCCTCCGACAGGGACTGTTCTTGATCAGAGAAGTTTGCCTCCAGTTCGTCCGACAATTCTCCCTCTTCTGGCAGGATATCCAGTAGGGGTTGATCTGAGGATGAGTCGGAGTCGGAATCACTTGAAGAGGATTCTTTGCGGGAGACGTCAAAGGCAGCTGACAAATGTCTTTTAACAGTAGCTGAGGCCGGAGGGTCCGGTTGAGCAGATGATGTTTTAACGTCCGACTTGTGGAGGGAAGAGTCGGTGGCTGAATCTCCAGCAGGGTCGGTCGGTTGAGAGATCTGGGGCTGAGGTTTAATGAACGGGTCAGTTCGGACCACATTGGCAGGTGGAGTGTGTGCTGGCGTCACCTTGAAAGTGCTGAATACTGGGTCCCTAGGTGGATCAACAGTTTTGGCTAAAAACAAAGCCTCCAGCCTGTTAAACCTTTCAGTCCACTTTTTGTCCATGTCGAGTAGCTTAGTGTCGGTAGATGAGCTAGAAGGCTTAGATTCAGATGAAGTGGTAGCCGGTCGGTTGGATGACTGTTTAACTGACTTCTCCGACTTGGAGGACTTGGAATGTTTAGGATCAGTTTTCTTCTTCTTCTCTACCGGCTCACTTGATGCAGAAGCACCTGGAGTGCTTTGATTATCCACAACAGCCAAGACAGAGACCAAGGCCGGGTCTACAAGGGTGGAATTGTCTGAATCTTTAGCCGGAGTTGACTTGGCATCCTTCTTTTCCTTCTTTAACTTATAAGAGGGAGTTGCAATCTGGGTTCTCTGCTCTGGTGTAAAGGCGTCACAGTGTTGACAGTCTTCAGGTGGAGATTTAGTACAGGGATCAGAGCCCTTCTTCTTATCTCTACACCTTGCGCAGACAGAGTGTAGGTCGAACCCCGCCATCATGTGGCCGCAGCCCCCTCGACGTTGACTGGGAGAAGCCATGACACAAGCGAAAAGTGAGGAAGTGATACGTGAAGGTTATAAAAACCGCACTTCTTAACTCACGAAAAGGCTCCAAGTTTGAAAATGTTGACAAATAAGGTCTATAACCTGTGAGGAAGTGATACACAACTTAAGAAAGTCCCGCACTTCAAATACTCACATAAAAATTAAATATTCCAAGAATTGTAAAAGTTCGTTCAAGCAGTGCATGCGCCAAACGAAAAAGATGCTATGACGTCAGCTTGTCTAGACAGGAAGGAAGTACGACACGCCACCTGGCGAGTGCAGTGTGAGGACCGGCCAGCCGGTGGAAACACAGGACGTTTTTTTCTGACGTTTGGCGGGCCGGTCTGCGCCGACCGGTTTAGCATATTGTCCATTGGATAGGATGTATTAACGCAATAAAACAGGGTCTTGTAAGACTACTGTACAACTGTTGCAAAACATTCATGGGGTGGACATTACACAAGATAATGTGTGTTCTTCTATGCTATCATGTTTCTTTTCAGATATTGCAGCTACTCTTAACACGGCGTCCCATTTCTAGTTGTAAGCAATAAGCTGTGTAACTACCAAGACAACACTTCAGTACATAGGTATGCCACCACTGTAAGTGCATTCTGTTTAACCAATTCATAAAGTTGGGCATTTTATGTCTAGGTGGCTAATTAGCCAGAGTGAAAGCCAAACATAGCATTGGTATTTTACACAGACTGTTGTGAAGTGGATTGTTACCACGACAACAGATGTGAGTGTTCAGTGATCATTTGACAAACATGATGACCATAACCATGAAGGTAACTTTATACCATATGATACCGTTCTTTCCAACTTTTTTCAAAGTAGTAGATAACCAAAAGAGGGGATATGAAATTAAAACACAGTAGACTGAACTTGTATCTCTTAATTATTATGAAATATTAAAACTTCTTAGGAACATCATTACATCTTTCAACCTGAATTGTGTACAATCAGTTAACACTAAAGAATTGTTACTTGTTTGATACAATGGGTCCGTATTTCCAAAAACATTTTATTCTATGACAATACAGAATAATTAAACAAACATATGAACAACTAAAATGAAGACAATTTCTGTGGTAAATTTTACCCTGTGTCCACAAATGAAATCTCAAAAATACAAATCACATTTTTTCAAATCACAGTAATCCTTAGATGAATATTTTACAAAATTTTGCAAATAATTGGAAAATATGAAGAGATCTCTCTTCTGAATATTGATGTTTCAACAGATTGTGTCAAAAACTGTCAAATACCAGAACACAATTCTGAATACCGAGATCAGATATACACAACTCCAAATTTTTCACTTCAATAACATACCCATAACCCTAGCTTATTGTGTTGATTGTAATAATTTTCACAATGAACTATACAGTTGTAGTCCTCTTTATTACCTCTACCAAGGCAAGATGTTTGGTGGCACGTAACTGATTGTTTTTTAATATTAAACTGAAAATTATGGACATATTTTGATGCAAATTTCAGGAAATGTTGACCGAGGCTCAAGGGATACATGCTTCATTTTTGATGGTGTTCCAGATCACCATCTCGATCATGGGATTTTTAAAAGCTTTATTATTATTGCAAAAAATCAACAAGGGTCTTGCCTACTTTACAATCAATAAACACAGCCAATTAAAATTTGGTTCCACCTCAAAAGAAGGCTTGTGAATACAGTATTATAAGGAAAATAGCATCAGAGATGCCCGTACCCCACAGCCTGGGGAAATAGTTTTCAACACCATGTGATATAGAAGTAGTGAAACAGGTCTTAGATCTGGATACTTTCAGAGCAGTGTCAGTTATATAAAAGCTCCACATAAAGCTCCTGGTGGTTTTTGAGATATAGCCCTGGCAAGATTTTACAGGTCAAGGTCACTACAGCAAGGTTAAAGGTCCAATAAAGGTCACACCATGATGTTGCACACCTACAACCCCTAACTAATGTCCCTACCAAGTATCTCAACTTCCTACACATTACGGTTGCCGAGATATAGCCCAGACAAGATTTTATAGGTCAAGGTCACTATGGCAGGGTCAAAGGTCAAATCAAGGTCAGACTATCACATTACACACCTACACCCCCTAACCAATGTCCCTACCAAGTATCAACTTACTACATCTCACAGTTTCCGAGATATAGTCCGGACAAGATTTTATAGGTCAAGGTCACTACGGCAAGGTTAAATCAAGGTCAGACCATCACGTTGCACACCTACACATCCTAACCAATGTCCCTACCAAATATCAACTTCCTACACCTTACGGTTTCTGAGATACAGCCCGGACAAACTTTTTTCCTGCCGCCCGCCTGCCCGACCACCCATCCGGACACCATGGGTGAAAACAATACCCCGACAGCCCTTAAGGTCTGTGGGGTAATAAAAATCACTTTGCTGCCATTTCTGGCGGCCATCTTGAATTTCTGCATACAATGCAAAAATGCAGTTATCTTGGGAACGAGATTTTGGCTGCCATCTTGAATTTTGGCGGAAATTGAAAATCTCAAAAACCCTTAGAGATAAAGTGATTTCGAGCAATGTTTGGACCCTTTGGGTACTAGAGACCTTAGATATAGTGCTTGTGAAAAAAGTTTAATTTCTATAATTTTGTCCGCCATCTTGAATTTTGGCGAAAATTGAAAATGTTGTTTATTTCGAAAACCGTAAGGGATTGAGCAATTTCAAGCTAATTTTTCACCATTTAGATATTAGAGATCTTTGGTATATTGCCTCTGAAAAATGTCAAATTTTGCCCACCATCTTCAATTTTATCAGAAATCGAAAATGTTGGTTATCTCAAAAACCTTTAGAGACTGAGTAATTTTGAGCAAAGTTTGAACCAATGCAAAAAGGCATGAAGCTGAAATAATTTACATGTATACTAATAAATATTTAAGCATCATTAATATATTTTGCAAATGAAACAGGGTCTTTAAGACTACTGTACAACTGTTGCAAAACATTCATGGGGTGGACATTACACAAGATAATGTGTGTTCTTCTATGCTATCATGTTTCTTTTCAGATATTGCAGCTACTCTTAACAGGGCGTCCTATTTCTAGTTGTAAGCGATAAGCTGTGTAACTACCAAGACAACACTTCAGTACATAGGCATGTCACCACTGTAAGTGCATTCTGTTTAACCAATTCATAAAGTTGGGCATTTTATGTCTAGGTGGCTAATTAGCCAGAGTGAAAGCCAAACATAGCATTGGTATTTTACACAGACTGTTGTGAAGTGGATTGTTACCACGGCAACAGATGTGAGTGTTCAGTGATCATTTGACAAACATGATGACCATAACCATGAAGGTAACTTTATACCATATGATACCGTTCTTTCCAACTTTTTTCAAAGTAGTAGATAACCAAAAGAGGGGATATGAAATTAAAACACAGTAGACTGAACTTGTATCTCTTAATTATTATGAAATATTAAAACTTCTTAGGAACATCATTACATCTTTCAACCTGAATTGTGTACAATCAGTTAACACTAAAGAATTGTTACTTGTTTGATACAATGGGTCCATATTTCCAAAAACATTTTATTCTATGACAATACAGAATAATTAAACAAACATATGAATAACTAAAATGAAGACAATTTCTGTGGTAAATTTTACCCTGTGTCCACAAATGAAATCTCAAAAAAACAAATCACATTTTTTCAAATCACAGTAATCCTTAGATGAATATTTTACAAAATTTTGCAAATAATTGGAAAATATGAAGAGATCTCTCTTCTGAATATTGATGTTTCAATAGATTGTGTCAAAAACTGTCAAATACCATAACACAATTCTGAATACCGAGATCAGATATACACAACTCCAAATTTTTCACTTCAATAACATACCCATAACCCTACCTTATTGTGTTGATTGTAATACTTTTCACAATGAACTATACAGTTGTAGTCCTCTTTATTCCCTCTACCAAGGCAAGATCTTTGGTGGCACGTAACTGACTGTTTAATATTAAACTGAAAAATTATGGACAGATTTTGATGCAAATTTCAGGAAATGTTGACCGAGGCTCAAGGGATACATGCTTCATTTGGATCAGGGAAGTTTTAAAAGCTTTATTATTATTGCAAAAAAATCAACAAGGGTCTTGCCTACTTTACATTCAATAAACACAGCCGATTAACAAAATTTGGTTCCACCTCAAAAGAAGGCTTGTGAATACAGTATTATAAGGAAAATAGTATCGGAGATGCCCCATATCTCACAGCCTGGGGAAATAGTTTTCAACACCATGCGATATAGAAGTAGTGAAACAGGTCTTAGATCTGGATACTTTCAGAGCAGTGTCAGTTATATAAAAGCTCCACATAAAGCTCCTGGTGGTTTTTGAGATATAGCCCTGAAAAGATTTTATAGATCACGGTTACTACAGAAAGGTCAAAGGTCAAATCAAGGTCACGCCATGACATTTCACACCTACACCCCCTAACCAATGTCCCTACCAAGTAACAACTTCCTATACCTTACAGTTGCCAAAATATAGCCCAGACAAGATTTTATAGGTCAAGGTCATTACAGCAAGGTTAAAGGTCCAATCAAGGTCAGACCATGATGTTGCACACCTACAACCTCTAACTAATGTCCCTACCAAGTATCTCAACTTCCTACACATTATGGTTGCCGAGATATAGCCCAGACAAGATTTTATAGGTCAAGGTCACTACGGCAGGGTCAAAGGTCAAATCAAGGTCACACTATCACATTACACACCTACACCCCCAACCAATGTCCCTACCAAGTATAAAGTTACTACATCTTACGGTTTCCGAGATATAGTCAGAACAAGATTTTATAGGTCAAGGTCACTACGGCAAGGTCAAAGATCAAATCAAGGTCACAGCATGATGTTGCACACCTACACCCCCTAACCAATGTCCCTACCAAGTATCAACTTCCTACACCTTACAGTTTCCGAGATATAACCCGGACAAGATTTTATAGGTCAAGGTCACTACGGCAAGGTCAAATCATGGTCATTCCATGACGTTGCACACCTACAACCTCTAACGAATGTCTCTACCATGTATCAACTTCCTACACTTTACGGTTGTCAAAATATAGCCCGGACAAGATTTTCCAACTCAAGGTCACTGTGGCAAGGTCAAATCAAGGTTACATCATGACCTTGTACACCTACACCCCCTAACCAATGTTCCTACCAAGTATTAACTTCCTACACCTTACGGTTTCTGAGATACAGCCCGGTCAAACTTTTTCCCGCCACCCAAACGCCCACCTGCCCATCCGGACACCATGGGTGAAAACAATACCCTGACAGCCCTTAAGGGCTGTGGGGTAAAAATAAAAGGGTGTTCTGAATGTGAAAGAACACAAAAATAAACCCTCATTTACATAAAATGGTTAATGCCTATTCGATGTATTGCTCCACTTTTCCACATCTTATGCCTTTATTTTTCTATGATCAGAATGAATCCCGTGAAATGTTTGAAGACTGGTGTGATTCTGCAATCCTTTGGTTTGGACACAGATAATCAATTCATAGATTCTTTTCCTGAATAGACTCCTTGTCTCGCCCACATAATATTTACCACATTCTTACGTGTGATGTGGTAAATTATTTCCCTGATTTTGTAAGTGATATGTGATACAGTTTAAAAATTTAACAGAGTAGCATTACCATAAATTATGGAAGATTGTGATAATTGTCACAATAAAGGAAGCAGCAACATCTGCCTATTGTAGCACTTATTTACATCACATCGCTTAACACAAAAGATACCCGAGATGCAATGCATCATTGCAAAACACAGGTGCAATTTCATTTCCCCCAAAAATACTTCGGGGTACTGTATGTTATACTTAAAAACTCCAGCCTCTGATGAGACGGTTCACACAATAGTCAAATACAGTTGGGACCATACATTCACAATAGTATACGGCTATATTAGATTGAGTTTCTTATAAAAAGTAAACCATTTACTCATTTTACTATGACTTAGAAAGGCTTCTGCTCTATTTAACTTTGTTCTGAATACAAATATTACAGATATATGGATACAACATGTACCATAATAATAATCCTGATACCATAAATAATATGGGTGGTTACTGATTGGTATCGCTTGAGTGAAACAATTGTTGAGTTTTTGACTGGATTGAAACGGTCCTTTTTCTACTAGAGTACTCTTGCCACTAATCATTAACCAGTAATCCGGTTTTTTTCTTTTTTTTGGCACTAGTGACAATATGCATGATTGGCTTTCAAAAATTGAACAAAATCACCCATTTGTGCCCAAATTTATGATATTTGCAAAATGACTGATATAGAATAAGAAAAGAGGTACTGTTTTCTTGATTTGTACTTGAGTAGCGAGTTCTTATGTCGGACTTTCAAGCCTTCACAGGTGCATACTGACTTGCTCCAACACCTTTACCATGGATAAAGGTCACAACTATAGGATTTTATCCCTTTCAACATACAAGATAAATATCAGGTTACAACAGCTGTGAATTCAACTTTTGTACGAGTTGGGGGCGAATGCCCACCCACAGAATCTTTGTCATGGACCATGCCAATTGGAATCGGTTGCAACATTGTGAGCTCTACATGGATCCAAATCCGGCAACTTGTGTTTCATTACTTTTCTAATAACACAGATAAACTGCCACCCATGCATAAACTGGTGAAAACATATCATCAACAAACGTATGCAGTAGTCTCTTCAGAACTGGAAGTCCCAATATCTACAGGATTTGGTTCCAGGATGGATCAATATCTTGCAGTCAAAACTATTTAAAATTAATGCTTAAAAGGAATACCTGTAACCAGTATTTTGGCTTTTAGCACCAAAAAAAAAAAAAAAAAAAAAAAAATGTGGAGATAATTGAAAATACTAGACATAGACAATCAATTCGAAGAAATTACACTGTACTCTATTACACCGCATTACAATGTTTTACTGTATATTTCTGTTATTTTCAAGAGATTATTTTGTTTTTATTGACTCCACTTCCTGTTAACAGGGATAATACTATAAATTTTCAGTTTTGCATAATCAGAATGTATCATACTGATAACCTATCCCCAGTTCTGGTAAAAGCTAATTTTCCAAGCCACAAAAAAGTAATATTTTCAAATATTGGGACATCAAGACTTGTTCTACTAAAGACTAAGTTTGACTTGTACTAGTTCAATAATACAGAGTCTGCTGGTGTTTAACATTAAAAATTGTAGAGTATCTTTTAACATTAGCTGTTTATTGAAATTAAGTCAACCCTGATTCACTTGTTGAAATGTATTGTTAAACCAGAAACGGATTTAAACAATTTTTATCAAATCTCCATATACATTAATGTCTTGGCTTTGACTGGTGGATTTTCATTTGTCAATAATTTTTAAGAAAGTTTCCCTTTTAAAACAATTCCTGTTTGCCATTTCTTATTCTTAGAATGGTATTACATGTTGTGTATACCATCATTATATCAAATACCACGCAGTTATATCCTCAGATATTTAAAATTTTAGAAAAATAATCCAAATTAAGTTTTCTACATTCTATGTCTACAGTATTAGCAGATATGGGTAAAAATGCAGTTATATTATTAAAGATCGTCAAAAACTGAAAAATGCTAAATAATAATAGCTGCTGAAATGAACTTTATATCACAAAAAAATCCATGAAGTCTTCTATCAAACACAGTTTATAAATACATACAAATATTATATCACCCTTTGATACTTAAAAAAATACATGTATATTTAATAATTACAAAAAACACAATCGTGTAAATCAAAACTCTATTACAAGAGTACTGAATAAGTAAAATCAATAAAGCACAGGACCAATCACTATAAACGTTAAATGCAACACACATGTATATAAAAAAATAAACCTTAAAACCTTAGTTAATACTTCTCATTTACAGAAACAAACAAAAAATTCTAAACACACATATATATATAGAATGTCTTCAAAACAGGCCTTTCACGTCTCCTGTATCTAGGTCAAGGTCAATGTCATAGATACAAGGCCTTGTGGGTAGTCCAGGCATGGTGCTCATCTGCAAGTGAAAACACAACTTCAGCTTTCCAAATGTTATGCTTTTGAAGTTGTGCAATAGAACAACAAATGTAAGATTCACCACAGTATGTGAAATTTCCCACAAGGAAACAGAAGCAAGCTGACAATTTATTATGCGGCAAGAAATTAATCCTTGTAGCTGTACTGTTGCATCTCACAGTTTTTAGGTGTTACATACCATTACTAACAAAACAATCCTTGTTTGCACCTCCATCCCCCAGCATATATATATATAGCTGCTGGTGACACAAAAATAGTCACTTGGGACATCAAAAGAACAATATTCAACCCTTATAGAAGACACTTCTGGGTTAGATAATTTACAAAGATTTTAAGTCAGTAAAAGGTAATGTTTCATGTATGATTTCTTAAACAATAAATTCCAATACAGTTTTTAGAAATAGTCAAGAGGGTTGAGACAGTTTTAACAGACTACTTTAAAACAGGCTAATGTTTTATTTATTTGGGTTCAAACCACCGACCTCAGGGTTGGGAGGCGGGTGTATTATCCACTACCAACAAGCCGCCTAACAGGCTGTGTTGAGAACTAGAGTATAAACCAGTAAAACAGGTACTTTAAACAGTATTAACATTTATTTGCACAAATAACAGATGAAACCTAAATTCAGTTCAATCAATATCAAAATTTCACATAATTTTCCTTATACTTGACATTTTAGTTGTAATAAGTTTGTTTATACAAACACCATCAAAATTGAAATTAGACCCAATTTTATGGAGGGTTTATAACTCTGTGAAAAAGTCCACAAAAAGGTTCAGATTTCCTGACATTTAAAACAGATGGAATACGTAAAATAAACATGCGTCTGGTGCATGTGATAGGCATGAAAACTTTGCTTCTCACTAAAAAACCTGGGGAGTACCTGAGATACTGAAAGCCATAATCCCACGATGGATTTTGTTCACACACTTACCGTGCCAACAAGTGGGAAGATGAATCCAGCGCCCACACTTGCCCGTACATCTCTGATGGGCAGGGTGAAGCCTGTGGGTGCACCTTTTCTGCTAGGCTCATGTGTCAGGGACAGGTGGGTCTTTGCCATGCAGATCGGGAGGTCATTGAAACCCTACATGTGAAAAACCAGAAGTAGCAACAGAACTTCTGTTATCAGATCTAAGATTTCCTTTGATGAGTATGTTTTCACTCTTCCAAATTTCCATTTTTCCTGAAATATTTCTTTATGACTTTTCTATAATTCAATCACAATGTCAAGTCCTCAGTGGCCTAGTGGATTAGATGTTTGTCCTCCAATCACAGGCTGTTACCTCTATGTGGGTTCGACTACCACAAGTGATAAAGCTGAGGACCCGTCCTAATATGACCCTGGCTGTTGAATGGGATGTAAAAGCCCAACTGACCAAATCTGGTCAATTACGTGTACATCACTGTCCCAGCATGGTCGGATGACAGAGGTTTTACTGTATTTAAGGAGTTAAAGGCAATACATCAGTGGTTCTTGCCTTTAAAATATGGAATTCATATACAGCATGTGTGAAAAAGATGAAGCAACATTACCAAGAAATATTTTAAGCGTTGTGGGTCCTGAAAGCAACTCTTTTATAGAAAATGGTTGCAGGAAAAAATAACATTAACAAGCACATGGGAGACTGAATGACTATACATCAATGGTTTGGACTTTCAACACTGAAAACAACTTGGATAGCAAGGATGTTACAGCCCTTCATATAAAAGAAGGATTTACACCATTTTTCTGTAAATAACAATGTTACAATGTGTATTTTATGATTATGGCCAGTTCAACATTCTGAAAATTTCATTGTTAATGTTTTACGATTTTTAAGAGACCGTAGAATGAAGAACACTGTACTGCAGTTAACTTGTTTTTTTTTTAGTTCCAAATAATACAGTGTCATTTAAATGGGAGTTACCTGTTTCTGAAAGAGCTGCAGCCTCTTTTTGGCATCCTCTGAGAGCTCAATTCCATCTGCCCCATAGATTTCCCGAGCTATCTGTTCAATCTTCTGCTCCAGTGGAAGCTATTGGGAAAATGACGAGTCAATGTATTATTACTGATCATATATTTGTAAATTTATACATATCTTCAACAGTGCTTTCATTTCATCAGACACTAAACAGCAGCAGATGTTCTTGCCATAGGTAACTGTATGTGAACACCTTGACACAGACTATGAAGAAATTAAATCTTGGCCCTTCTCATCAACTATCTGATCAGTAAAAAATGACAGCCTTATGGGACAAGCACTTAATACATTAGTAACCTAGAAAGATGATCTTTTAACAGGACACAAACTATATTCTAGCTGAACAAGAAGCAACTGCCATATTTATGGATCCCACACAATGTCACAATTTTCAGTCTCTAACCATGAGATTTTAGTTCAGCACAACTTTAAGTCAGAAGAACATGTTCACAAAGCCTTCATGATTTGTCACTGAATGGGTTATTGTGGTGTTATTTACTGGAGTGTCAGAACCCCTGCTGTTATTTTATTTTTCCCAAATAACCACAAGACTTTCACTTTTTTAGCCCTGGGTTCAAATTCAGCACACGAAAATACTTGAGAAAGATTGAGGTTATAATATGACACTGGCCATTATAATGAACATAAAACCCAACTTGGGCTTGAAAAAACTCACATGCAGTTCATACAGGAACTGGAAGTCAGACTTCTGAGTGGAGGCACGAGACACAGCCTCTGCAAGTGCCACTGCACCGGCGCCACCTTGTGCCCAGTGAGAACAAATGACTGCATCATATGCGCCCGCCGCAAGTGCCTTCTGTTGTACTGCCTCTAACTCGGCAGCAGTGTCTGTGCTGGTTATTACAAAAATACAGAACCATGTATGCATTTGAATTTGTCATGTTTAATGTTGTTTTCCACACTTTGTATATATCAGTACGGGCTGGTAGTTTTAAGGGTCATCAAATGCAGTACAACCTTCTGCTGTACTGTCTTTAATTTAGCGGGTGTATCTGTGCTGTCAACAGTGAAGATATGCAGGGTTCTTATGCATGCATTTGCTTGGGTTTATTATCTCTTTCAATTTATTGTACAGAGTGATGGTGAAGTGGCAACACACAATAGTATTATTTGCCCTGGCATCCCTTCTTTTACTTAAAAGTATCTAAGTCCCGTCATACTCGGTCCTTTCTGTTGTTATGCATGTGAAGACTCATTGTCGACTTCGAAAAGCAACAAAGGTGACAACAAACTAGAATATGCAACCACTAAGGAGTTATTAAAGATGCTGTACCTTTCGCTGACTTTTTAAAAGTTCAAAGTTGGGGTTTCACATCCCGTTGAACAACCAGGGTCATACTGGGACAGGTCCCTAACATTGTCACTTGTAGGAGTCGAACCCTCACAAAGGTGTCTGCCTGTGATAAGATGCCAACTCTGCTAACCACTAGGCCACTGAGGACCTTTTCATTGATTTTTTTAGACCAGCTGGGTAAGGCATTTCACTTGTATTTTTTTCAATTGTAACCAAGAGCAGACACATCGGCTTTAATTAACAGGCACGTAACTGTTAATGTTTCATTTTAAGCTACTTTTAACAAATTACAATTTAAGTTCGCTGAATACTTACGCAAATGAATTTACTGCCACCACGACTGGAATTCCAAACTTTCTGGCATTCTCTATCTGTTTACACAGGTTTGAACAGCCCTGAGAAACTAGGTCAATATTCTGAAAATACAGTTCAATATATTTGGGTTTTATTTCCATTCAACAAGTTGTACAGGCAATATATCATTGGTTAATGTCAGGTACAGATTCGGATATGAAGAGGGACAGAGATTCAGAAAGTAGATGCACAATGGCAAATAACTTTGAAAGATGTACGCGGGATTTATTAACTTTATAGTCAGAAGAGGGCAACCGTGTCTTTAATTTCCAGGTAACTAATTTTGGTTGGCCCAGTTATAAATCTTTCAATGTGATCAGCCCAATTTTGAACAGTACTCTTTGTTTACTAGCAGATACTGGAGTTATTCCAATGGTGAGGTAATGGGGGAAAACTTAAATATCAAGTCACTTTCCCAGCAATAATTAACTTCAAACAGACCACTGTCTCATGAATTAAAACCAGTGAGTCAAAGAAGGAATTGCAGTAGTCCCATCAGTTGCTTAATAGAGCATTTGCACATAGGACGGCTGTGTTGTATTTGTGCAAGTGGCAAATACTAACACACATACATAATGCACACATACCTCCTCTACATATGCAGAGGGAAGGGGCACACCCGCCGTCACAGTGGGACCTCCTCCATGCATCTTCAGAGCTCTCACAGTGGCCACCAGCACCACAGCATTGGGAACCAGGCCAGAGTAGCGGCACTTGATGTTGAAGAACTTCTCCATTCCAATGTCTGCTCCAAATCCTGCCTCAGTCACTGGTAAAGTGGTAGGAAAATGTTGAATAGTGCCAAAATATCCACCAATTCATGGAATACTGTCCTTTTATCTATATTTTGCCAACAATTTATAAGTCTCACCTCTACTTTAGTATTTCAACATTGACCTTTTCAGGAACATTTAGAACTAGAAATTGGATGCATTAGCATGCGTAATGTCCACCCAAAGGGAAGCATGAGTTTTGCTCTAAAACTTGGACTGATACATTGTCTTTGGGCCATGAGGAATTGGTAGCTCTATTCATTGAAAATCCTCAGATTGGAGATGTTCAGATTGAAAATTCTCAGACGGTAACAAATCTTTTGAAAACCCTGAGGTGGGGCCTTGAAAATCCTTAAATGTAAAAAACTCTATTGCAAAGACTTTTATAATTATTAATTACAATTAGTTATAATTGTTATTGTAATGAATAGTTTGGATAAACTAAAGGTTACTTTAATTCAGGTCAATTGAAATTGTCATTTCTGCTGTAAGGTTTCATTTGTTTCAGGTATAAAAGGCTTGCTTAACTTTCTTCGCATCATTACAATAAAACATTAAAAAGTTACACAATAATATAAATGGAAGGGGGGCTTTTGTCCTAATGGAGGGGGCTTTTGTTGGGGGTGGGGTGGGGTGGGGGGGTTAATCATCCTATGTCAGACCAGGTGGGGCTTGTGTTAGGGTGGGCTTTTGTCCTGGAATCTAGAAGACTGGCCTACTAACAGGTGCTAGCTATTAATAGGTTTTTCGCAAAAGATTTTAAAATTCCAAAAGACAGCCATTTTTAGAGAGGGGAAAATTTTTTGAAAATTCGTGAGAGTAGACTGCTTAGATACCCCATGGGTCGACAATTTCAAAAAAATCACTCTATCTTGCACAGTTAAGGAGATAGAAGCCAATTTGTGTTTTTCCATTTTCGGCGAAAATTCGAAAATGGCTGTCATTTTTAGGGAGAGGAAAATCATTTGAAAATTGGCAATAGTAGTTTACTGAGATGCCCTGTGGGTTGAAAATTTTTCAACGAAATCGCTCGATCTCACACGGTTTAGGAGATAGACATATTTATGTTTTTTGCTATGTAGCTATTACTCAAGAGGTTAAAGCTATTACCACCAACAACAATACCAAGCAAGCAATTGACCCTATAAACCTTTACACCAAATTTTACAAAGATGAGTTAAATATGTTTCCTTTAAAAGAGTGAAAACAGAAATGCAATTCAGAGTAGGCTCAAAATAGCAAAGCAGCTATTACTCAGATAGCTACAAAGCTATCATCGACCAAAACC
The DNA here is from genome assembly GCA_964017235.1 of Sabellastarte sp. h YS-2021. Taxonomy (NCBI): domain Eukaryota; kingdom Metazoa; phylum Annelida; class Polychaeta; order Sabellida; family Sabellidae; genus Sabellastarte; species Sabellastarte sp. h YS-2021. Next base: position 24,150,256 of record OZ024928.1, read on the forward strand.
TATCCTGGCCAAACTATTGACCCAATTATCCTCCATATAAATTTTTGTGAAGATAGAAAACATTGTTTCATTAAAATGTCCAGAAAAAGTCAACTCAAACTACCACAATAGCTATATAGCTATTACTCAGTTAGCTATACATGTATTATCACCAAAAGCAATCCCAAGCAAGCTACTGATCCAATAATCCTCCATCCCAAATTTTGAAAACATAGGTGAAATACTTTTCCTTTAAAATGCTTAAAATACAAAAGCTACTCAAAGTAGCCAAGTAGCTATCACTCAGTCAGTTATATAGCTATTATCACTAAAAGCAATCCCAAGCAAGCTATTGACCTAAATATTGCTCATACCAAATTTGGTAAAGATATGTCAAATATTTTTCCTTAAAATGCCCAGAAACAAAAGAAGTACACAAAAGTAGCTAAGTAGCTATTACTCAGTTAGCTATAGAGCTATCTTCACCAAAAGCAATCCCATGCAAGCCATTAACCCAATACACATCCTTACCATATTTGGTAAAGATAGGATAAATACTTTTCCTTGAAATGACCGGAAACCAAGAGTGACGATGGACGGCGGACGCCGGAAAAAGCAAACATAATATGTTTTTTGGACAGAATTCTTAACAAAATGATTCAGAGTTTCAATTAACCCCATAGATATCATCTCTCTGGAGTCTATGTTTTCAAAAGGGAAATGTTTTAAATTTAGTTTAACATTAGCTCACTGGCTATTTGAGCATTTTTGTTTTTATGCATTTTATCACCATAACTTTTGCCTCTCATTGTTCCTAATTGACACCATCTTTTCAAACAGATTTTCCTATTTTGGTTTAAATGTGCAGGCATTTCATCAAACTATTCTCTACACTGACACAACACTACTTACCCACTACTCCGTCTTTCCCAACCAGTTTTAGAGCTATTTTATCTGCTAGTATGGACGAGTTTCCATGGGCAATATTTGCAAATGGCCCAGCATGCACAAATACGGGTGTTCCTTCCAGAGTCTGCATCAGGTTGGGACGGATAGCATCTTTCATCAACACAGCAAGGGCACCTCCACAACCCTGTATAGACAAGCACACAGTTCAAGGTAAACAAGATTCATTAGAATCAATGTCACATGACTAGCTGTACCCAAACTCCTTCACTACTTTGACTGGATTGTATAGTAAATGGTGTGTTTTGGTACTCTTCAACTATCTTTCAGTGTAAAAACAGCCAAATTTTGTACAATTTTATTGTAAAGCTACAATAAATGACTCACTTAAAGGTCAATTTTATGAGACTGTTTGAAAAAAAAATGCTTATATCAAACGAGCAAACACCAGTCTTTTTTCTGATATAAAAATTATTTTACTGTAAATATTTTATTATTCTGTTTTTCAACAAATGCTGAAATACTTTTTACAATCCACAGGCCATCAACAGAGACTTCCTAGGGATACAGCGATGTAGTGACAACAATTACTTTCCCATCATCGTGTAGAGTAAAAAATCTAAAATTCGCCAGGAATGTAAAATTTGCCACCTCTAAAACCTTAGTTAATTTTATGAAGAAAATTATGTTTTTGTCTAAAAATTGGTATTTTTCAGTTCAAAAAACCTTAATTTACTATACAGTCAACAAATTTCACCACAATTAATTTATTTTATTAGTATTTTGACATGTGGCCAATTTCAGATATGTGGCGAATTTTAGATTTCTTACTCTAATAAACAGCAATAAAGGCTGTTTTCTCTGTATTGAATTCCACATCTTCTTTCTGACTCACCAGGTCATCAGCAGTGATAGGGAGTCCGTGTTTACTGCTGGCCACCACAATGTTACCCAGCCTCTCCCTCATGTCCCTCACACTGGTGGTCAGAGCCAGGATAGCCATGATCTCACTGGCCACTGTGATGTCAAACTGGCACTGTTATATACACAGATAATGTGCTGTCAAATCACAGTGTCAAATATACTGATAACCAGACTGTAATGTCAAACCGACAGAGTTAAACATGCCGATAACTGGACTGTCATGTCAAACTGACATAGTTAAACATGCTGATAACCAGACTGTCATGTCAAACTGGTATGTCAAAGTGACACTATTACAAACACAGAACTAGAAATAGGACGCCCTGTTGATAGTAGCTGCGACATATGAATAGAAACAGGATAGCATAGAAGAACACACATTATCATGTGTAATGTCCACCCCATGAATCTTTTGCAAAAATTGTACAGTAGTCTTACAAGACCCCGTTTCATTTGTAAAATATATCAATGATGCTTAAATATTTATTAGTATACATGTAAATTAATTCAGCTTCATGCCTTTTTGCATTTGTTGGGTCAAAAATTTTGACAAAATCACTCTATCTTGCACGGTTAAGGAGAAAGAAGGAAATTTCTGTTTTTCAATTTTTGGCAAAAATTCGAAAATTCAAAATGGCCGTCATTTTTGGGAAGAGGAAATTTTTTTTAATTGCCAAGAGTACATTGCTTAGCTACCCTGTGGGTCGAAAATTTCGACGAAATCGTTCTATCTCGCACGGTTAAGGAGATAGAAGCAAATTTGTTTGTTTCCCATTTTTGACAAAAATTCGAAAATTCACAATGGCCGCCATATGTGGGAAGAGGAAAATTTTTTGAAAATTGCCAAGAGTACATTTCTCACATACCCTGTGGATCGAAAATTTTGATGAAATTGCTCTATCTCGCACGGTTAAGGAGATAGAAGTAAATTTGTGTTTTGCTACTTTTGGCAAAAATTCGAAAATTCAAAATGGCCGCCATTTTTGGGAAGAGGAAAATTTTTTTGAAAATTGCCAAGAGTACATTTCTCAGATACCCTGTGGGTAGAAAATTTCGACGAAATCGCTCTATCTCGCACGGTTAAGGAGATAGAAGGAAATTCAAAATGGCCGCCATATTTGGGGAGGGGAAAATTTTTTGAAAATTACCAAGATGACATTTCTCACATACCCTGTGGGTCGAAAATTTCGACAAAATCGCTCTATCTCACACGGTTAAGGAGATAGAAGGAAATTTGTGTTTTGCCATTTTTGGCAAACATTCAAAAATTCAAAATGGCCGCCATTTTTGGGGAGGGGAAAATTTTTTGAAAATTACCAAGATGACATTTCTCAGATACCCTGTGGGTCGAAAATTTCGACGAAATCGCTCTACCTTGCACGGTTAAGGAGATAGAAGTAAATTTGTTTTTTTTCCCATTTTTGACAAAAATACGAAAATTCAAAATGGCCGCCATATATGGGAAGATGAAAATTTTTTTGAAAATTGCCAAGAGTACATTTCTCAGATACCCTGTGGGTCGAAAATTTCGACGAAATCGCTCTATCTCGCACGGTTAAGGAGATAGAAGGAAATTTGCAAATTTTAATTAGTAAATTAAATTATTATTAGTTAATACCTTACCTACCAGACGATAGCTATAGTCCGGCGCCAGCCGGTCCCGCCAAACGAAAGAAAAAGACGTCCCGGGTTTCACCCCCGGCAGGACCGGCACACTACAATCCACTCGCCAGGTGGCCTAGTTCCTGCCTCACTCGCCAGAGGGACGTGACGTCATAGCATCTTTTTCGTTTGGCGCGGATTGAATGATGAAGGCTGGAAGCGGGGAAGGCCGGGTGGGAATTTCCCGTCTGGTAGGTAAGGTATTAACTAATAAAAATTTAATTTACTAATTAAAATTTGCAATTTCATTGCGTTAATACATCTTACCTACCAGACGATAGCTAGAATAACTACCCAGTGGAAGGAGGGCAGCCTTCTGAGGATTGGAGAGAACTCTTATATTATACCTAGGTGTGAGGTTCTAGTCCTTTGAGGAGACATGTTAGTCTCAAGGGTATCTAGACCTACCTGCCCCCCCCCCCCCTTTTTTGACTGCTCTGAGGGGAGGAAGAGAGCAAGAGTTCAAGTCCATGATTCCCACGGTTAACCTGGAAGAGTAGGGAAAGTCCTATACCCAGAGAATTACTCTGAAGTAAAAAACTTTGAGAAGCCAAGGCAAAGGCTAAAAGTGAGCCTGCACCTAAACTAACTAGTATGTACACTATATATAATTATATACAAAGAAGCTTAGGGGACTAGTGGTGGATCTGCTGGGCCGCCACCACAGGACCCAAGTGAAAAAGCTCCTTATCTGCCCAGGCAACATCCTTAAGGTAAAACTGTGTAAAGGTGTTGTGGGACTTCCAGTGGCATGCTGCTAGAATCTGGTCCAGAGATATGCCACCTTGAAAAGCTTTGGAGGCCGCAAAGGCCCTAACATCATGGGCCTTGACCTGATGTAAGGTCAAGGACTCTTGGTCAGAGAGATCATAACACAACACTACTGTTTGTTTGATCCAGGACGAGATAGTGGCAGGAGAGATGTCCCTGTCAAAACCTTGTTTGAATGAAACAAAAACTAACTCCTTTCCCGTTCTTAGGTCCTGTGTTTTGTCCAGGTAGTAGCGAAGAGCCCGAACGGGGCAAAGGGATCTGTCTTCCTTTAAAGACTTATCCAGAGTGGGGGCTAAGGCCGGGATGACCACAGGGGCCACGCACTCTGGTCCCTCTTTTGCCAAGTGATTTTTCGCCAAGAAGCTTGGTGATGGGTAGAGGGAAACTTTGGACCAATCAGCTTGGTGTCTGATATTTTTGTTTAACCAAGCGTGTATCTCACTTCTGCGTTTTCCTGAAGCCAGGGCTAGGAGAAAAACAGGTTTGAAAGTAAGGTGTTTCAGAGAAGCCTTTCTGAGGGGTTCAAACGGTGCTTTTGTAAGCTGGTGTAAAACTAGGGAGAGGTTCCAAGCAGGAACCCCCCTGCGTCCTTTGGGTCTATCCCTGTGAAAACTGTCTAACAGTCTAGTCAAATTGTCATCCTTGCCGACATTAATCGAGGTATTTCCCAGTTTGTCTGCAATGGCTGACCTATAACCGTCAATAGTGCTGGGCTTGAGATTTTTCTCCTGGAAAAGGTGCAGGAGGAAATCTGCTATTTGTTTTATAGATGGGTTCCTGAAGTCCACCTGACTTGTTTCGCACCATCTGATAAAAACGGCCCACTTCGCTTCGTAGACTGTTCTGGTTGAACGTCTTTGAGGCGCCTCAATTCTTGATGCCACTGGGCTAGAGAACCCTTGCTCCTTGATTGTCTGGGCTCTAGGAGCCAGGCATGGAGATTTAGGTTTGTCAGATCCCTGTGACGTGCCTTGTTGAAAGGTTGGATCACTAGATCTGGGTGGTGTGGAAGACAAAGAGGAACCCTCGCAGATAGCTCCACTAGGTCCCAAAACCAAGGCATGTTGGGCCATCCCGGGGCAATCAGGATTGCTCTGCGATACCAGTGATCTGACAGCTTGCTGACCACCTTCCCCATCAGAGACACTGGGGGGAAGAGGTACATGTCCAGGTCCTCCCAGGACAATGTCAGAGCATCCACTGACCAGGCCTTTGGGTCTGGAATTGGGGACACAAATTGAACTAGTTTGCAGTTGTACCTTGTTGCAAACATGTCCACTCGGGGATAATGTCAGGTTTGACAAAGGAGGTCGAAGGTCTCTTGATGGAGGGACCACTCCGTCTGAATGACCTGCCTTTGGCGAGACAATTTGTCTGCAATTACATTCAGACGGCCTGGAATGTGTCTGGCCTTCAGTACTATTTGATTGAGGCTGCACCAACATAGGAGCCGCCAAAGAAGGGCACAGAGTGAGCCTGACCTCATACCTCCTTCCTTGTTGATGTATGCTACAACCGTAGTGTTGTCTGTGGCAATCAGGACGACCTTTCCTTGCACTAAATGTTGGAATCTTTTTAGTGCTAACAACACGGCTTTTAGTTCTAAGAAGTTTATGTGCAACTTGCTTTCGGGTACTGACCAAGTACCGCTTGCTGTGAAGTCGCCTAAGTGAGCACCCCAGCCTTCTTTTGAGGCGTCTGTAAAGATTTGAACTGCGTGTCGCAGGGGGTGTAAGGGCTGACCCTTTAGGACATTTTCCTCTTGGGTCCACCACTGCAGGTACTGATGGAGAGACCTCGGAATTGGGATCTCCTTTTCCAGAGATTCTGGGACTCTCCAGTGCTTCTTGAGGTGCCACTGAATAGGTCTCATGTGCAGTCTGCCTAGGGTCACCTGTTTTTCTGTCGCAGTGAGAAGACCTATAAGAGACATGAAAGTTCTCACTCGGCAAAATCTGTTCTGTAAAAGCACTGTTATTTTTTGTTGAAGGGCTTCCCAACGGTTTTGAGTAGGTCTGACTACTCCGTTGAGCAGGTCGTACTGGTAGCCTACGAAGTCGAAGACTTGTTGGGGTTCCAGTTCTGACTTTTGCATGTTTACCATCCAGCCCAACTCCTGGCAAAGGGCTAGGAGGGACTTGGTTCCCTGGTGGCAAGATTCTTTGGTAGGGGCTCGAATCAACCAGTCGTCTAGGTACTGGTGGATTCTTATACCCTGTGACTGAGCCATTAACTTGACCTCTTTGACCACACCAGTGAACTCCATGGGAGCTGTTGACAGGCCAAAGGGAAATGCCCGAAACTGGTACAACTGGTTCTGAAAGTGGAACCTGAGGAATTTTTGGGACGTGAAGTGAATTGGAATGTGGAAGTAGGCGTCGCTGAAGTCTAGCGATGTCACCCACTCCTCTTGTTGTAGAGAGGTCCGGATTGTCTCTGGAGTCTCCATTTTGAATGTTTTTACGCATAAAAACTGATTTAGAGTACTGAGATCCAAGATTGGCCGCCACTTGTGGTTCGGCTTTGGGACAATGAACAGTCTGTTGAAAAAGGCTAGTGAGGTTTGAACCCTGACCCTCTCTATTGCCTTTTTCTCGATCAGAGCTTGTACAGCTTCTTGCAAGTGGGAGTCTCTGATGGGGTTTGCATAGCCACTTACTATCAGGGGATCCCTTACCAAGGGAGGTCTGACTTTGAAGGGGAGAACATAACCCTCCTTTAATATGGACACTACTTTTGGGTTTGCACCTTTGTGAGCCCATATTTCCCAAAAACTCTGAAGACGTCCCCCCACTGGTTGGACACTTGCAACATTGGGGACATTTGGAACATTTGGAGCAGAAACAAAGTGACCGACAAAAGAAGCACTTTTCACACACTTTATTTGACTTTTGATCTTTGATTTTGGCCTTACGTCTTTCTTTTGCGACTGCCACCTTGTTACAGTAGGTACACGACATACAACATGATAAGAAACATTTGTTGGAACAGTTACAAAAGAGTTTCTTGTTATGACACTTTGTACAGAACTGACTGGCCGGGCCACCGGCACCGGACTTGACTTGCAGTAATTGTCATTTATACTGTGTCTTCTCATGAGCCATCTTGGTACCACGTCCGGGCTGACCACCCCGGCCTCTGCCCCGGCCTCTATTGCGGGAACCAAACGCTTTCCAAGCTGGTAGTTCTTTTCCGGCCTGAGAGGTTGATTTAGCAGTGTCTTGAGGTTTCCAACCAGTACTGTAGGGTTGGTATCTCTGCTTTCTGCCTCTACCGGCGAACCCCCCGCGGCCCGGGCCGGGCTGGGAAGTACGTCGGGAAGCTTCTAACTGGTTGATTTCATCCTCAGCTTTTCTAATAGCAGCATCTGGAAATAACCCATATCCATTCAGGGGACAATTTCTCAAGGAATTGAAAGTATCTGGTTTAATCCCCGGTTTTACAGCTTCCAAGTATGAGTCCCTACGGAGTAGGGTCAAATTCGCCATCTGCACAAATGTAAAGTCTGCTAAATGTTGTAAAGATTTCCCCATGGCGAAACTGACATTCTGGTTAAATGAGGATAAGTATAAAAGTTCATCCAATGCACCTTGAGACTTGACAGAGGACTTGCCTTTCTTAAGTTCACTTTGTAAAATATCCAATTGTTCTTGGAAGGCATCCTGTATTTTGGTGATACAGCGATTAAACCCCGCTGACTGGTTGCAAATATATGAAGACTCTTTTGCTGCTTTCTTCCACTTACGCATAGTGTCTTGTGATAGTGGGCGGGATGGAGGCTGAGGAGATGTAGAAGATATGGTTGAAATCCTGGGGAATGAACTGTTGATCTTCGCCGCATCATTTGGCCAAGAATTCACAGATTTACCCGGCCTAGTTGGATCTGTAGGTTCCGCCGGGTGTATCCCATACCATCTGTTCTGGGATTTTGGGGGTCTGAGGAACTGGTCCACATGCAGGCCACCTGGATCACTAGATTTTGAAGGATATCCTTCTATCAGTACAAGGTTTAGAGTTTCTAGTTTTCGGCACAACCAATCTTCCGGTGGAAGATCCACAGAAATCTTGCCCACAGGCTGAGAACGGTGACCTGCCCAAGGATTATCAGTGCGGGATTGGGGAGAAAACTCCAGGTCAGGAATGTGTGTCCATCCCATAAACGCGCGGACGCCTCTCACAGTCTCGCGGTAATTTTGATCTTCACTGAGGACCCGGTCCGGGTCTGAGGTTTCCAAGTCTGGGGATTCCTCTGCGTCAGATAACTCACCCTCTTCAAATGTTTCCTGAGGATTGACATCGCGGAAGGTGACCGGCCCGGAGCCGGAAGAAGGTTGTTGAAATGAAGATTGAGAGGAAGCAGACATAGCCGCTGACGACACAGTAGCCACCGGAGCAGGGTGTTTAAACAAAGGTTCTGCTTCCGGGTAGAGGTTTTGAAGTGGAGATTGTCTGTCAGCAAAGGAAACATCCTGATCTCTAGCCTCATCCGGGCCAACAGCCGGGCCGGCTGGGCCGGAAGAAGCCGAAGTAGTGACAAAAAAGGGTGTCTGGGAAAGAGCACCTGCTGGAGCAGCATGAGAGACCGGTACTTTGACCGGAGAAAATGACGGATTTTGTTGCACAGAAGGTGAGGGGCGATGCCCTAAAGTAATAAGTGCCTCAAGCCTGGCCATACGAGTGGCCCACTTTTCGTCCAGTTCTTGAAGATCTTTCTTAAACTGAGGCACAGGAAGGGACAAATCCGGAGCAGAAGACAAAGAAACATCAGGTTCTTGTTCTGGCTGGGTATCAAGTACTACCACAGTAGACGGATCGACTAACAACTCCTTTGCTTTAGCCTTTTCCTTTCTGAGTTTATAGGTAGGAGTACTTAACTTGAGCACTTGCTCCGGGGTAAGGACACTGCAAAAGTCACACTGCAGATTTTGAACACAAGGGTCATCACCCTGTCCTTTCTCGCGACAACGCGCACACCTACTATGTTTGTCAAATGAAGCCATAATATGGCCACACGCACCCTTTTTCTGTCCTGGAGATGCCATGATAGAAAAGTCAACTAATGGCAACTATTCCGACACAAATTAAACAGAATAACACAAATATAAAACCAAAAAGGTTCACAGAAAAAAATCCACAACTTTAAATATCGCGCCAAACGAAAAAGATGCTATGACGTCACGTCCCTCTGGCGAGTGAGGCAGGAACTAGGCCACCTGGCGAGTGGATTGTAGTGTGCCGGTCCTGCCGGGGGTGAAACCCGGGACGTCTTATTCTTTCGTTTGGCGGGACCGGCTGGCGCCGGACTATAGCTATCGTCTGGTAGGTAAGATGTATTAACGCAATGAAATTGTGTTTTGCCATTTTTGGCAAACATTCAAAAATTCAAAATGGCCGCCATTTTTGGGGAAGGGAAAACTTTTTGAAAATTACCAAGATGACATTTTGAAAATTGCCAAGAGGACATTTCTCAGATACCCTGGGGGGTGAAAATTTCGACGAAATCGCTCTATCTCACAAGGTTAAGGCGATAGAAGCAAATTTGTGTTTTGCCATTTTTGGCAAAAATTGCTCAGATACCCTGTGGGTCGAAAATTTCGACGAAATCGCTCTATCTCGTACGGTTAAGGAGATAGAAGCAAATTTGTGTTTTGCCATTTTTGGTAAAGTAGCTAAGTAGCTATTACTCAGTCAGTTATATAGCTATTATCACTAAAACCAATCCCAAGCAAGCTATCGACCTAACCAATGCTCATACTAAATTTGGTAAAGATATGTCAAATATTTTTCCTTAAAATGGCCGGAAACAAAAGAAGTACACAAAAGTAGCTAAGTAGCTATTACTCAGTTAGCTATAGACCTATCTTCACCAAAAGCAATCCCATGCAAGCTATTAACCCAATAAACAACCATGCCAAATTTGGTAAAGATAGGATAAATACTTTTCCTTTAAATGAGCGGAAACCAAGCGTCTGGAAGCCGGACGACGGACACCGGACGCCGGAAAAAGCAAAAATAATATGTCCACCCCCCACTGGGATGGACATGATAATTAGCTGTCAAACTGACAATGTCAAGACATACTTATAACCAGGCTGTGATGTCAAACTGACACTGTCAAATACATATATAACAATGTGATATCAAAATGAAACCTATAAATGGACAGATGGTGCTATTAAATTGACACTGTCAAATATGCCGATAACAAGACTATGACATCTAACGGACACCAAGAAATACACTGATAGCAATGTGATGTCAATATGACATATTTAAATATACAGATAATAATGCTATCTTTAATTGCACACTTCTTACGTATATCATCTTCAATGACTATTCATGTTTGAACATTATTGTGTGTCTAAGTTCTACAAAAACCTACCCTTATTTGATTGATCCCTTTATGAAAACCTACCTTATATATTTAATCTCATTTGCATAAATTCACTATAATTACCTTATTTGTACAATTATATCCACCCACCTCCCTAGTGTGGCCCTTTTCAGTAGGTGATTGTCCCACTGTGATCTTCCTGAGAAACCTGTCGTTGGTGTCAATTACGCGTTGCCAGGTGATGGTATCTGGATCCATGTCCAGACGTACAAACCGACCAATCTCCTCCTCAGTCAGGGCACCAGGGTCGGTCTTATTGATGCCTAATTTCTGAAAGTGAAAAAAATATTTATTAAGATCTTTCTAATATTCAATTTAATGTCCAGTTTCTGACAAAGTGAAGGAATTATCAGCACAAAGTGTTCACTGTTCTGCACAGAGTTTTAGAAAAAAATCCCTCCCACCCCTCACACACCACCTAGCCATCATTCACCTATGGCCAACCCTCCCCTCATTTCAACCCCTACTTTTAGCATAGTGATTTCTTACCTCTGATACAGACATCCTTCTCCTCTTGTCTGGCCATCCTTTTACTTACAGCCTAACAACTCTTAACTTTGGTCTAACAATCCCTTAGCTCTAGCCTAACCAACCACAACTTTTGCCAAACTGTCCCTAACTTGTGGGATATTCATCCATTACCTTTAGCATAGTCATCAAGTATTTTTAGCCCAGCCACCATTCACCATTATCCCAGGCACCAACTATCTTTAGCTGAGTCAACCCTCACCTTTAGCCTGGTCTGTTGTACAGCAGAGAATTCCCGTTTGCCCTTCTTTTCTGGTACCAGACGTCCATACAGCGCCTGGTCAGTTTGGGTTAGTTCGTGGAAGCGCCGTGCCTCTATCTGTGCTGCCAGTAAGTTATTGGCTGCGGTGATGGCATGGATGTCACCTGTCAAGTGCAGGTTGAACTCGTCCATTGGGATGACCTGAGAGTATCCACCACCTGCAGCGCCACCTATGTTAGTGTAATAAAGATTCATAGACAATCTCATGTAAAAGGCACAAATATTGTGTATAAATATGATAATGAAATGCATGTTAGCCTAACCAGTTACACACATTTATTGAAAAAAAAATTTTTTTTTTTCACTAAAATTTCCAACCAAAGCAGAAGGGGGGATGTCCTAGTAACACACATGCCCGACCTCAAGTGGTAAAGTTGGTATTTCTTCACTGTTGACTGGCAGTTAACAGTACAGCAACTTGACCAACTGTACATACAGTAGATTTGGTAGAAGTAGAACTGCCATATGTAGAATATGCCATAATTAGTAGTTTCTAAGTCCCAACAATTATTAGTGCAAAATATAAGGCTCACTGGATGATATTCCACTAACCGAAAGTGGCCATAAACTAGAACCTAATTTGATGCACAAAGTGTTACTTTCCAATGGGAATAACAAAGTATAAGAAGAACCTAGAAATCTTGTGTGTACAGAAGAGTCAATATCCAAGAAAGAGGTGACAAAATAGTACCATTGTGACACTTTGTACCTGATTAATCACTTTTGTATAATTAAGTCTGAACACCAAACAAATAAACTTCAAAGTAGAGTGATCACACAAGTGTTAATTATTGCAAGAGAGTTAAACTACATAGCATCTTTAGTACTTCATATATTTCTCAAAGTGGGTATAACTAGAAGTTGCAATACGTAGAAATAAATGACTGACATTTTGCAACTTTGACTGAGACCAAATCCACTGTGCTGACTTCTTCCATCCATCAAACAACCCCTTTACAATATAAACTATACTAGGTGTGTTGTAAACCACCAAATAAATTGAATTACACCCTCCTGATGCAGGATCTCGATAGTTCAATGATGGTACAGATTTAGATAAAATAAGTTGATAAACCGGAAGACCTACAACATTAAGTAAAGAACAACTTTCTTTTTACTACATTTTTCTACTAACGCAGAACTTCAGTAATACAATGATTGCAAGAGTGTAGATAAAACCATGCCTGGTAAAACTGTAGACTTGAGCTAACTACCAACTCGGACAACTTTCTTTTCATTATCTATACTTGTTAAGCAAAAACCTCTTCCAATGGTGGTAAATGAAAATTATTAAAAAAGAAGGTGGGTGAAAGATTGGCTACTGAGAAAATAGAAATAAAAGAGCTGAACAATTCCTTTGTAAAACATAGTTTTTAGATTGCAGAAGCTTGGCTAGTCGGGATGCTAGTGTACCTTTAATTCCAAAAGTGGGACCCTGGGAAGGCTGCCTAACACAAGCAAACACATTCTTCTTCACATGCGCCCCCAAAGCTTGTGCCAGACCAATGGTGGTGGTGCTTTTACCCTCCCCAAGTGGAGTTGGGGTGATTCTGAAATTGTAATTCACATCCATCACTTTCTCATTTTGTTGAATTTCAAAAGCTACACAAATCAGCATAAACGAAGAAGAAACACATGTCTGTAGTGTTGGTATCAAACGAAAGTATGTATATCAATATCCAACCATATTTTTACCTTCCATATCGATCGATATTGAAATATCGGGGCATGAGATGCTTTACTGTGGGAGACCTTCCAAACTCTTTTGTGAGATTTATTAGTGTCCCGAAACATAAACAAATATGGCAGTTCTGTTTTCGTGGTTAGTAAAAGTTACGAAAAATGACATGAAAATCAATATAATCTTTAAATTTTGTACTTTATATTAATGGAAGACAGAAGAGGTGCATCTATTTTGTAGTATGTTCTGATATCAATATTGTACCCTACATAATCAATATCGGAATATTTAGCAAGAATTGATAAATATTTCAATATTGATAAACAATACCAGCACTACATGTCTGGCTATTAGGCTCCTTGCAAGAACAAGAGGAGAGTGCCCGTGAACGGGCACTGTGTCAGCTGACTGAATGTTTTTGATTTGTGATGGTGATAATGAGAGGAAAGCATAATTATCAGGGAAAGGGCTGTACAGAAATACAGTAAATGGCAACTGAACAGCATGTTCGAAAGATATTCCGAAGCTGACAGAAGAAAAGGACAAAAAAGTTGTGCCCTGCAAATGGTATTATGAAATAAAGTAACAAGGTAATTGTTTAAGTGTAAAAAGTAGGTTAAAAATATTTAAAGAAATACTATAAATGCAATATCCTCGTTCGACCATGAAGGGATCCAAAGGTCAAATCTGACCATACCAAAAGATTCCCAGCCAAAGAATTTAGGATGGTTTACCATCACAAACCTGTCGGACCAATAATAAGTGAGTCATAGGCACTTTTTAAGTTTGGCTATCCTTGTTTGACCTTGACGGAGGGGTCTAAGGTCAAATCCGACCACACAAAAAAATTCCCAGCCCATGATTTCCTGTAGCTTGTTTACCATCCCAAACTTGTAGGACCAATAATAAGTGAGTTATAAGCAATTGTAAGTTTGGCTATCCTCAATTGACCTTGAAGGAGGGGTCCCTGGTCAAATCTGACCACACCAAAAGAATCCCAGCCCATGATTTCCTATATGTTGGTTTACCATCCCAAACCTCCAAGACCAATAATATGCGAGTTATAAGCACTTTAAGTTTGGCTATCTTCGTTTGACCTGGAAGGAGGGGTCTAAGGTGAAATCCGACCACACCAAAAGATTCCCAGCCCATGATTTTCTATAGGTTGGTTTTCCATTCCAAACCTCTAGGACCAATAATAAGCGAGTTATAAGCACTTTTAAGTTTGGCTATCCTCATTTGACCTTGAAGGAGGGGTCCAAGGTGAAGTCCGACCACACCAAAGAATTCCCAGCTCATGATTTTCTATAGGTTGGTTTTCATTCCAAACCTCTAGGACCAATAATAAGCGAGTTATAAGCACTTTTATGTTTGGCTATCCTCATTTGACCTTGAAGGAGGGTTCCAAGGTCAAATCGGACCATATTAACAGATTCCCAGCCCATGATTTCCTACAGGTTGGGTACAATGATTTACTCAACAGTGAGAACCTGAAAGAAGCTTTGCTCAGCTATGCCATGACATAGAGGTCTGCAATTTCACTATGTTATAGCTGACCAAAACGTCTGTGAATAACATATTTAACAAAATACTCTAAATGTAATAGTTTTCAAGTTACAACTGATTTACTCAACAGTGAGAACCTCAAAGGAACTATTACTCAGCTATGCAATGAGCTACATGTCTGAATTTTTGCTCTGTTATAGCTGACCTAAAAGTAGGTGAACAACATATTTAAGCAAAATACTGTAAATGCAATAGTTTTCAAGTTACAACTGATTTACTCAATAGTGAGAACCTGAAAATAGCTATTGCTACGCTATGCCATGAGCTATAGGTCTGTAATTTCACTATGTTATAGCTAACCCAAAAGTAGGTGAACAATATATTTTAACAAAATACTCCAAATGCAATATTTTTCAAGTTATAGCCGATTTACTCAACAGTCAGTGCCCGAGAATAGCTATTGCTCAGTTGTGCCATGAGCTACAGGTCTGTAATTTCACTATGTTATAGCTGACCCAAAAGTAGCTGAATAACATATTTGCACAAATTTCTGTAAAGGCAATAGTTTTCCAATTACAACTGATTTACTCAACAGTGAGAACTTCAAAGTAGCTATTACTCAGCTATCCAATGAGCCACAGGTCTGGAACTTCACTATGTTATAGCTGACCCCAAAATAGGTGAATAACATATTGCAACAAAATACTCTAAATGCAATAGTTTGCAAGTTATAAGTGATTTACTCAATAGTGATGACTTAAAAGTAGCTATTACTCAGCTATGCCATGAGCTACAGGTCTGAAATTTTACTATGTTATAGCTGACCCAAAAGTAGCTGAATAACATATTTATACTAAATTCTCTAAATGCAATAGTTTTCAAATTATAAGTGATTTACTCAACACTGAGAACTTCAAAGTAGCTATTACTCAGCTATGCAATGAGTCACAGGTCTGGAACTTCACTATGTTATAGCTGACCCCAAAATAGGTGAATAACATATTGAAACAAAATACTCTAAATGCAATAATTTCCAAGTTATAAGCAATTTACTCAACAGTGATAACCTCAAAGTAGCTATTACTCAGCTATGCCATGAGCTACAGGTCTGAAATTTTACTATGTTATAGCTGACCCAAAAGTAGGTGAACAACATATTTAAGCAAAATACTGTACATGCAATAGTTTTCAAGTTACAACTGATTTACTCAATAGTGATGACCTAAAAGTAGCTATTACTCAGCTATGCCATGAGCTACAGGTCTGAAATTTTACTATGTTATAGCTGACCCAAAAGTAGCTGAATAACATATTTATACTAAATTCTCTAAATGCAATAGTTTTGCAATTACAACTGATTTACTCAATAGTGAGAACATCAAAGTAGTTATTACTCAGCTATGCAATGAGCTACAGGTCTGAAATTTCACTATGTTATAGCTGACTCAAAAGTAGGTGAACAACATATTTAAGCAAAATACTGTACATGCAATAGTTTTCAAGTTACAACTGATTTACTCAATAGTGATGACCTAAAAGTAGCTATTACTCAGCTATGCCATGAGCTACAGGTCTGAAATTTTACTATGTTATAGCTGACCCAAAAGTAGCTGAATAACATATTTATACTAAATTCTCTAAATGTAATAGTTTTGCAATTACAACTGATTTACTCAATAGTGAGAACCTCAAAGTAGTTATTACTCAGCTATGCAATGAGCTACAGGTCTGAAATTTCACTATGTTATAGCTGACCCAAAAGTAGGTGAATAACATATTCAAGCAAAATACTGTAAATGCAATAGTTTTGAAGTTACAACTGATTTACTCAATAGTGATGACCTAAAAGTAGCTATTACTCAGCTATGCCATGAGCTACAGGTCTGAAATTTTACTATGTTATAGCTGACCCAAAAGTAGCTGAATAACATATTTATACGAAATTCTCTAAATGCAATAGTTTTCCAATTACAACTGATTTACTCAATAGTGAGAACTTTAAAGTAGCTATTACTCAGCTATGCAATGAGCCACAGATCTGAAACTTCACTATGTTATAGCTGATCCCAAAATAGGTGAATAATATATTGCAACAAAATACTCTAAATGCAATAGTTTCCAAGTTATAAGCGATTTACTCAACAGTGATAACCTAAAAGTAGCTATTACTCAGCTATGCCATGAGCTACAGGTCTGAAATTTTACTATGTTATAGCTGACCCAAAAGTAGCTGAATAACATATTTATATGAAATTCTCTAAATGCAATAGTTTTGAAGTTATAAGCGATTTACTCAATAGTGATAACCTAAAAGTAGCTATTACTCAGCTATGCCATGAGCTACAGGTCTAAAATTTTACTATGTTATAGCTGACCCAAAAGTAGCTGAATAACATATTTATACGAAATTCTGTAAATGCAATAGTTTTTCAGTTACAAGTGATTCTACTCATGATGGAAGTTACTGAAAAGCCCAAAAGTAGCTATTACTCACTTAGCTATTGAGACAGGCACCCAACTTACTCACCATATTGTAGCTATGAAAAAAGTAGCTGAATAACATATTTTAACAAAATGCTCTAAATGCAACACTTTTCAAGTTATAAATGATTTTGTGCATGATTTCATGAATTTTAATGCATTAAAAATTATTAAAAAAATTTATTAAAAAAAAAGTAAGACAGATCCAGGTCTCATACTCACACAAGAGAATCTACCTGTGGCCTAGTACATATATGCAAGATATGATAGAAATCCCTGCAATAGTCACTGAGAAAATTGTGATTAAGTGTTGAAATTTTCACACTTTTGGTGGGGGTACCCCCCTTGTAATGTCTCTAGCAAACAGACGAACAGACAGATTTGCATGCCTTGAACAATTTTTCATCCTCGATAGATAAGGTATCTTTTAAAAAAAACAGCACGTCTCTAGGCCTTGTAGTTTTGGAGGAGAAGTTGTTCACGCGGACGCGTACGCGTACGCCCACGCCGCAGAGTGACGACATAATGTCAGCTGACTGACAAGTCAGCTGACATAAAAACTAATTTTATTCATAACTTCACAGATTATTTTTCGTCATATTTCACATAACATAGCATCTGTAATATATAATTCTATGAAATTGTCTTAGAATTTAGGGTTCGATGTTTGGTATCTCTACTAGCAAGTGAACTTCGATCTAGTTCAATAATCAAATAAACATTTTCAAAACCAGTAAAAACAAAGAAATGTAACATAAAATCATGTCACTTTGTTGAAAATATGGTAACATATAAAATCCATAGATATTTTGGATAAATTTCACCAATTCTCAATAAAACGCAAGTTGAGGAAAAATAGGATCCTTTCGATGTGGTGTGATATCGGTGATTTCTAAATGTTGTGCCAAGTCCGACTTTCAGACTTGAACCAAACTTTGATTTCAGGGCAGTGTACGCGAGGGGATTACCCAGCCTGCCCAGCACAAAGAGACCTCTACCTCTAAGTAACTTTAACACAAAAAACCTTAATACTCACCCAGTGACCACCACATATTTGCCGTTGCTCTGATGACCCAGTCTGTCTATCACACTGAGGCTGACCTTGGCTTTCTTCTTGCCATACAAATCCACTTCACTGGAGAGAAGCCCCACTTCGCGTGCCACTTCTGAGATGTCCTTCGGAGTCTGTGCCACTGCTATATCTATGTCACTGAGGGTGGAGAGAGTGATTAGACCTTATCATATATATACCTTATGTCTTTAATTTGAAGGCAAATGCATCATTCTTATGTCCTTACACTGGATTTACATTTACTATGAAAAAACTGCCAGTGTCAAGGACAAAGAAACTTGTCAACTGAGTTCAACACTTTCTTGGCCTATGACTACTTTTAAGTCAGTTCAGCATTTGTTTTATGGTAATAATAAAGTGGTGTAAGTCAGGAAATACCATGAGCAATGACGTAAACTGAATAAATGTTTCCAAAATTTTGTCTCATTTAATCTATTGCTTTGGAGACTGAATATTTACCACACAAGGAGAAAATACTAGGTACAAATCATCTGTTCAGATATTGTGTACTGAAGTAAGGTTTGGAAATCAGCTTTGGTTAAAGTTGTAATTGCTGAGAACATTCCTAATACCAACAAATAACACCACACATTTCAAGGGACTGTAGGATTTTATTGTGCATACCTCGGTACTGGAGTTTTTAGCTGCAATGGAAGGATTCTGAGTTTCCAGCCAGCTGGCTCCATGGTGAGAGTTTTCTTTGCAGAATCCACTGTGTTGCTTAGCAACATAGCCACAGTCATGGGTCCCACCCCTCCTGGTACTGGAGTGATCCATGACGCACGTGTCTTAGCGGCTTCAAATTCCACATCACCCACCAGACGCTTACCAGACTTCTTACTGGAGTCTGCAAGGTCAAGACTGGTAACTTATTTACAGTGAAATTTTCAAAAGTAGAATTCTAACAACTTTTAACAAGTAGAAGATTCTGTCAGTGGAATCTACAGTAGAAGATGAATTTGTGAGACAAGTTTGCCCTGTCACCACACAGCTTTACAGAACACACAATAACAGGCAATTTAAACATATTAACTAAGAGCCGTAATATAAGAAACATAACACTTTTTGAATTATCACTTGAGATTGGCAAGTTTACATGTGCAAGATATCTAAGTTACAATAATATCTGCAAATATAAATCAATGAATAATATATAGAGTGAATAACAGAGAAAAAAACAATGAAAACATCTTTCATGGAAAACTCCTGCTACCATCATGTTAAAACATATTTTTTCTGACCATCTAAAACACATCAGAAACAAGAGTTAACTAGAGGATCGCTCGCAAAAAAAAAGATAATGTTTTTGCATAGCAAAAACAAAGCGTCCCGAAAAGAATATAAAGGTGAGTGCTAAAGTATTAAGAAAATGCTTCGTTTCTAGCCTTATACTGTTGTGGCAACCAAAGTCAGCGCAGTCTGCTCTATCTAGCACGGTTTTCAAGATATAAGCATTTTTGTGTTTTGCAAAAAATTCGAAAATTCAAAATGTCCGCTATATTTGGCGAGACAAAAATATTTTGAAAATTGGCATGGCTACTCTACAGAGATACCCAGCAGGTCAAAAATTTTGTCGAGTTCACTCCATGTAGCACGGTTTTCGAGATATAAGCATTTTTGTGTTTTTCAAAAACTTTGAAAATTCAAAATGGCCACCATTTTTGGGGAGACAAAAATTTTTGACAAGACCACTGCCGCGGTGTGTATTTCCCGCCGAGCATTAAAGGAGAAGAAATAGCTTTTCCGAGATATTCACAATTTTTTATTTTCGTGTGTGAAAGCTCTTCCAAACGTAGGTGAATGAGTTATTTGAGAAAAATTGGCTATCTGCAATACTATTAAGAGATAATTCACATTTACTCCTTTTGATTAGGTGAGTCATTACCTACGGGTCTGGAACTTCACCAAGTGAAAGTTCTCCCAAAAGTAGGTGAATGAGTTATTTGAGAAAAATTGGCTATCTGCAATACTTTTACAGATAATTCGCATTTACTCATTTTGAGTAGGTGAGTAATTAGCTATGGGTCTGAAACTTCACCATGTGAAAGCTCTCCCACAAATAGATGAATGAGTTATTTGATAAAAATTGGGTATCCGCAATACTTTTACAGTTGCATTTACTCATTTTGAGTAGGCGAGTAATTAGCTATGGGTCTGAAACTTCACGGAGTGAAAGCTCTCCCAAAAGTAGGTGAATGAGTTATTTGAGAAAAATTGGCTATCTGCAATACTTTTAGAGATAATTCGCATTTACTCATTTTGAGTAGGTGAGTAATTAGCTACGGGTCTGAAACTTCACCATGTGAAAGCTCTTCCAAAAGTAGGTGAATGAGTTATTTGAGAAAAAGTGGCTATCTGCAATACTTTTAAGAGATAATTCGCATTTACTCATTTTGAGTAGGTGAGTAATTATCTACGGGTCTGAAACTTCACCATGTGAAAGCTCTCCCAAAAGTACATGAGTTATTTGATAAAAATTGGGTATCCGCAATAGTTTTAGAGATAATTAGCATTTACTCATTTTGAGTAGGTGAGTAATTAGCTACGGGTCTGAAACTTCATCGAGTGAAAGCTCTCCCAAAAGTAGGTGAATGAGTTATTTGAGAAAAATTGGCAATCTGCAATACTTTTAGAGGTAATTCGCATTTACTCATTTTGAGTAGGTGAGTAATTAGCTATGGGTCTGAAACTTCACCATGTGAAAGCTCTTCCAAAAGTAGATGAATGAGTTATTTGAAAAAAATTGGCTATCTGCAATACTTTTAAGAGATAATTCGCATTTACTCATTTTGAGTAGGTGAGTAATTATCTACGGGTCTGAAACTTCACCATGTGAAAGCTCTCCCAAAAGTAGATGAATGAGTTATTTGATAAAAATTGGGTATCCGCAATAGTTTTAGAGATAATTAGCATTTACTCATTTTGAGTAGGTGAATAATTAGCTACGGGTCTGAAACTTCACTGAGTGAAAGCTCTTTGGGATAGCTGCTCTGCAGAGATACCCTGAAGATCAAAAATTTCATCGAAATCGCTCTATGTAGCACGGTTTTCGAGATATTAGCATTTTTGTGTTTTGCAATTTTTGCGCAAAAACTCCAAAATTCAAAATGGCCGCCATTTTTGGCAAGACAAAATTTTTTGGAAAATTGGCATGTCTACTCTGCAGAGATACCCTGTGGGTCAAATATTTCGTCGAAATCACTCTATCTAGCACAGTTTTCGAGATATAAGCACTTTTATGTTTTGCAATTTTGCGAAAAATTCGAAAATTCAAAATGGCCGCCATTTTTTGCGAGAAATTTTTTTTTGAAAATTGGCATGGCTACTCTGCAGAGATACCCTGTGGGTAAAAAATTTCGTCGAAATCACTATCTAGCACGGTTTTCGAGATATAAGCATTTTTATGTTTTGCAATTTTTGCGAAAAATTCAAAAATTCAAAATGGCCACCATTTTTGGCGAGACAAAAATTTTTTTGAAAATTGGCATGGCTACTCTGCAGAGATACCCTATGGGTCAAAAATTTCGTCAAAATCGCTCTATCTAGCACGGTTTTCGAGATATAAGCATTTTTATGTTTTGCAATTTTTGCGAAAAATTCGAAAATTCAAAATGGCCGCCATTTTTGGCGAGACAAAAATTTTTTGAAAATTGGGATATCTACTCTGCAGAGATACCCTGTGGGTCAAAAATTTCGTCGAAATCGCTCTATCTAGCACGGTTTTCGAGATATAAGCATTTTTGTGTTTTCCTTATTTGGAAAATTCATAATGATTAATTAATCATTAATTGCTCGGCCATTTCTTAACCAATCAATGCCAAAATCTAATGATTTCCAGATTTTAATAGAATGAATGTATTTGCCAAGTTTCAGGTGAATTGATAAAATTCCTTTAAAGTTATCATCCGGACAAGCTTCCCCATCGAAAAAAGACATTTTTGGTCATGTGACCTCTGATTGGTTGAAATGTCACTGCAGCATATTCAAAAAAATTCCCCAAGGCTACTGCCTAAACCTGCCAAATTTGAAAAGAATCCGCCTAACAGTTACAAAGTTATAAGGAAAACAAAATGCGGAGCCGGCGGAGCCTGAAGGTCTCCCATACACAAACAAGCGTCCCTTGGGGGACGCTTAATAATTCCCCATAACATATTCAATCATTGTGTTAGTACAGTTTAACACATGCATAAATTATCATATTTACTAGACAAGAACTAACCATATAAGAATTAAAACACCACAAACTATTGTCTCACCTGTTATAATTAACAAATAATAATATTTATTATTCTGACCAATTTTTATTCATTGTGATTATGTTGGCCATATGTTAATATTTTACCAACAACATTGATACCACAACCATTTTTTTTCTAGACTTGGTTTAGTCATGCAAATTTTAAAGTCAATTTATAACAATAAAGTACACAACACTAACTGATGTTATTTTATATACAAAACTGGGTGTAACTGATAATCTGTGTTTGCTTTTTCACAAGTGTACTACTCCCTGCCGTAACTTGGCACAACCTGGACACAAAACCTATTTTTCCTAGTTTTAAGTGCACTTAAGTGGTTGTAAATAGATATCTTCCACAAAAAGGTTCCAAAAAGAAAGGAAATTTCTTTATATGCTTGTTGGCTTTTTGTCACTAATCTGTCACTCACCACACTTAAACAAATGGAAAGGTAGACAAGTTAGAAAAGTCTATAGTTCCAAAACAATAGCATATCAGCAAGATGAGCATACTTCATAATGAAACAGAGTAAAACTAGGCCTACATATCGCAGAACCGATGCAAATTTGTATCCACCAGAAAGACAACTCACCAAAACCAGTGAACCATCATATGACCTTCAACGAGGGGCCCAAGGTCAAAGCTGACCACATCAGATCACATCATTCCTAGCCCATGATTTCCTATAAGTTGGTTTCACATGCCAAACCTCTAGGACCAATAATATGGGAGATGTAGGCACTTTTAAAGTCCGCTACATGGGGTACTTTGGCATTCCCTGGATGACCCAGAATGAGAAGCTTCAAGGTCAAATGTGTGCAAGGTTGTAGAGGACATGTGTATCTGTTATACACATCAACTATGAACAGATGCAACCTTCTACATACGAGAACCAGCCAGTAGAAAACGGCAAATAATTTTCAAAGAAATGCTCGCAGAGGTCATCTTGTTTTTCAGAATGAGGCTAATTTCAGTCCCAGAGACGCTTAACTCCCAATGAAGATATCCAGCAAATTTGGTGGGGCTAGCTGGTGGTTTACCTCTGAGAGCGTTAACGTCAAAAATCTCTCTACACGCGGCGGCAGTGGAGTAGCGAACGCTAAACCGGATGCCTCCATTAGATACAATAATGGTAGTTGCAACAAAAAAGTAATGGTAGATGCAAAAAGGAAGTAAAGGTAGTTGTAAGAGCAAATTATGCAGAAAATGTGAAATGACTTTATAACAGCAATTACATTTTCATTTTGCAAGCCTTAAAGTTTTTGAACCTGTAAATAAATCTCATACTCCTCTGAATATACGTTGCTTTTGATTAATTGATCTCCTGAGATTTTATTTTTATTCCATTTTTTAATCTATCAAGAAGACTTACTTTAAATACAAACGACTAAAGTGACATTGTAATAATTGTGCAGTCTAGAAGAAAAAAAGCAGCCTTTTCAAATGTCACAAGTTCCTTTCATTTTAAATTAACAGGAAACATGTGAAAACTTTTCCTCCTGTCTGCAACACATAATAAGTTTTCACGAAAAGTAGCAAAATGTACATTTTATTCAACTTTCACAGATATACTCCGGCAAACAGTACAACATTTCACCTACATTTATTTATTTATTATTATCTACATTTCTTTATTATTATTAGTACTTTTTGTATACCTTCAATTTGTGAGGGCATCATCAATGATAACAGGCTATAATAATAATAATAATAATAGTAGGATTTATACAGCGCAAAATTGATACAAATCCTCTAATGCGCTTGAGTCCAAGAAGGGAGAGTCCAGGGACAGGCATGGGTCGACATCTAAAAAGCGCCCGCCAGGGTATAACTAAGGTGGGGGGTATGCCAGCCTAAACAAGTAGGTCTTTAGCTGGCTTCTGAAACCATCTATTGTTTGCTGAGATCTGACAGTCTGTGGCAGCTTGTTCCATTTGGCTGGTGCAGCTACTGCAAAGCCACGCCTTCCTATGTGCTTATTAGGGCGGGTTGAGGAGATAGATAGCCTGTTGCCATGAGTGAGACTGCTCGATCTTATTAAAGCTGAAAGATATGGGGGCTGTGAAAGATTAATAGCCTTGAATACCAAAAGGTTGTACTTAAACAGGATGTGATGTTGAATTGGGAGCCAGTGGATTTTTTTCAACAAGAGGAGAGTGCCCGTGAACGGGCACTGTGTCAGCTGACTGAGTGTTTTTGATTTGTGAAGGTGATTAGAGGACAGAATAATTATCAGGAAAAGGGCTGTACAGAAATACAGTAAATGGTAAGTGAACAGCAAGTTCGAAAGAAATTCCAAAGTTGACAGAAGAAAAGGATAAAAAAGTTGTGCCCTGTAAATGGTATTATGAAGGAAAATAACAAGGTAATTGTTTAAGTGTAAAAAATAGGTTAAAACATATTTAAAGAAATACTACAAATGCAATATCCTCGTTGGACCTTGAAGAAGGGGTCCAAGGTCAAATCTAACCACACAAATACATTCCCAGCCCATGATTTCCTATGGTTTACCATTCCAAACCTGTAGGACCAATTATAAATGAGTTATAAGCACTTTTAAGCTTGGCTGTCCTCATTTGACCTTGAAGGAGGGGTCCAAAGGTCAAATCTGACCATACCAAAAGATTCCGAGCCAATGATTTCCTATGGGATGGTTTACCATCCCAAATCTCTGTCACCAATAATAAGCGAGTTGTAGGCACTTTCAATTTTCGCTATCCTCATTTGACCTTGAAGGAGGGTTCCAAGGTCAAATCGGACCATATCAACAGATTCACAGCCCATGATTTCCTGTCTGTTTACCATCCCAAACCTCTGGGACCAATAATAAGCGAGTTATAAGCACTTTTAAGTTTGGCTATCCTTGTTTGACCTTGAAGGAGGGGTCATTGAAGGTCAAATCTGACCACACCAAAAGATTCCCACCCCATGATTTCCTACAGGTTGGTTTATCATCCCAAACCTCTAGGATCAATAATAAGGGAGATATAAGCACTTTTCATGACTGACAAAAAACACCTGTGGCGGCCATCTTGTTTCTCAAAATGAGGCCAAAAATATTCCCAGACAACATTTTATGGTTATTAATATATACTGCAAACTTAAGAAAGCTAGCTATAATATTTTTTTTCATCAGAGCAGTAATGGTGAAATCTCTCTCTACACACTGCGACTATCCAGTGGATACAATGATTTACTCAACAGTGAGAACCTGAAAGTAGCTATTGCTCAGCTATGCCATGACATAGAGGTCTGCAATTTGACTATGTTATAGCTGACCAAAAATTCTGTGAATAACATATTTAACAAATTACTCTAAATGTAATAGTTTTCAAGTTACAACTGATTTACTCAACAGTGAGAACCTCAAAGGAACTATTACTCAGCTATGCAATGAGCTACATGTCTGAAATTTTACTATGTTATAGCTAACCCAAAAGTAGGTGAACAACATATTTAAGCAAACTACTGTAAATGCAATAGTTTTCAAGCTACAACTGATTTACTCAATAGTGAGAACCTGAAAATAGCTATTGCTCCGCTATGCCATGAGCTATAGGTCTGTAATTTCACTATGTTATAGCTGGCCCAAAAGTAGCTGAATAACATATTTATACGAAATTCTCTAAATGCAATAGTTTTTAAGTTACAAGTGATTTTACTCATGATGGAAGTTACTGAAAAGCCCAAAAGTAGCTATTACTCACTTAGCTATTGAGACAGACACCCAACTTACTCACCATATTGTAGCTATGAAAAAAGTAGCTGAATAACATATTTTAACAAAATGCTCTAAATGCAACACTTTTCAAGTTATAAGTGATTTACTCAACAGTGATAACCTAAAAGTAGCTATTACTCAGCTATGCCATGAGCTATAGGTCTGTAATTTCACTATGTTATAGCTGACCCAAAAGTAGGTGAACAATATATTTTAACAAAATACTCCAAATGCAATATTTTTCAAGTTATAGCTGATGTACTCAACAGTCAGTACCTGAGAATAGCTATTGCTCAGTTGTGCCATGAGCTATAGGTCTATAATTTCACTATGTTATAGCTGACCCAAAAGTAGCTGAATAACATATTTGCACAAATTTCTGTAAATGCAATAGTTTTCCAATTATAACTGATTTACTCAACAGTGAGAACTTCAAAGTAGCTATTACTCAGCTATGAAATGAGCCACAGGTCTGAAACTTCACTATGTTATAGCTGACCCCAAAATAGGTGAATAACATATTGAAACAAAATACTCTAAATGCAATAGTTTTCAAGTTATAAGTGATTTACTCAACAGTGATAACCTAAAAGTAGCTATTACTCAGCTATGCCATGAGCTACAGGTCTGAAATTTTACTATGTTATAGCTGGCCCAAAAGTAGCTGAATAACATATTTATACGAAATTCTCTAAATGCAATAGTTTTTAAGTTACAAGTGATTTTACTCATGATGGAAGTTACTGAAAAGCCCAAAAGTAGCCATTACTCACTTAGCTATTGAGACAGACACCCAACTTACTCACCATATTGTAGCTATGAAAAAAGTAGCTGAATAACATATTTTAACAAAATGCTCTAAATGCAACACTTTTCAAGTTATAAGTGATTTACTCAACAGTGATAACCTAAAAGTAGCTATTACTCAGCTATGCCATGAGCTACAGGTCTGAAATTTTACTATGTTATAGCTGACCCAAAAGTAGCTGAATAACATATTTATACGAAATCTCTAAATGCAATAGTTTTCAAGTTATAAGCGATTTACTCAACAGTGATAACCTAAAAGTAGCTATTACTCAGCTATGCCATGAGCTACAGGTCTGAAATTTCACTATGTTATAGCTGGCCCAAAAGTAGCTGAATAACATATTTATACGAAATTCTCTAAATGCAATAGTTTTTAAGTTACAAGTGATTTTACTCATAATGGAAGTTACTGAAAAGCCCAAAAGTAGCTATTACTCACTTAGCTATTGAGACAGACACCCAACTTACTCACCATATTGTAGCTATGAAAAAAGTAGCTGAACAACATATTTTCACAAAATGCTGTAAATGCAACACTTTTGAAGTTATAAGTGATTTAGTGCATGATTTCATGAATTTTAATGCATTAAAAATTATTAAAAAAATTTATTAAAAAAAAAGTAAGACAGATCCAGGTCTCATACTCACACAAGGGAAGCTACCTCTGGCCTAGTACATATATGCAAGATATGAGAGAAATCCCTTCAATAGTCACTGAGAAAATTGGGATAAAAAGTTGAAATTTTCACACTTTTGGTGGGGGTACCCCTCTTGTAATGTCTCTAGCAAACAGACGAACAGACAGATTTGCATGCCTTGAACAATTTTTCATCCTCGATAGATAAGGTATCTTTTAAAAAAAACAGCATGTCTCTAGGCCTTGTAGTTTTGGAGAAGAAGTTGTTCACGCGGACGCGTACGCCCACGCCGCAGAGTGGTGACATAATGTCAGCTGACTGACAAGTCAGCTGACATAAAAAGGGTGTAACATGACTCATTTTGTCAAGTCTGAAGATGATGTGACAAAGAGCATTCTGGACTCTCTGTAGTTTGGCTATGTTGAACTTGCTTACCCATAGAGTAAAGAGTTACAGTAGTCTAGACGACTACTGACCATAGCGTTTGCCAGAAGTATTGCTGTCTCAACTCCAAGGAATTTGCGAATTCGTCGCAAATCACGAAGATGATAGTAACATGCTCTGCAAACCTTGGCAACATGATTGTCAAAGGAGTTGTCTGAGTCGAAAATAACACCCAGGTTTTTTACTTCCACTGACGGAGAGATATTGTTTTGGAGGAGTGGAACAGGAAAATTTGGTGCAAGTGACTCTCTGATGGCTTTTTGACCTATAATGATAAATTCGTTTTTTTCTGGGTTTAGTTTTAGTTTGACACCGTCCATCCATTCCTGTACAGACTTGAGACACTCGGTCAGCTCTTCCATGCTAGAGTCAAAATTGGAGTCAACTGCTAGGTAGATCTGGGTGTCATCGGCATATAGGTGATGAGTAACATTGAATTTTGAAATAACTTGACTGAGGGGACTAGTGTAGAGGGTGAAAAGGAGAGGACCCAGTACAGAGCCTTGGGGGACTCCGAAAGGGAGAATTACCGCCTCAGAGAAACTATCCCCTATTTTAATTTTTTGTTTACGGTTTGAAAGATACGATTTGATCCATGACAAAACAGTACCATCTAGACCAAACCAGTCATGCAAGCAGTCATATAAAAGAGAGTGATCAATTATATCAAACGCTGCTGATAGGTCTAATAATGTCGGGGCCACTGCCTTTCCTGAGTCCACTGAGAGAGCAAAATCATTTTGAATCTTCAACAATGCGGTTTCAGTGGAGTGAGAACTCTTATAAGCAGACTGGTTGACATTTAAGAGCCCCTCGTGCCAAATAAATTCATTTAGCTGCTTTGCCACCACCTTCTCAATAAGTTTTGATATAAAGCTGAGGTTTGACACAGGCCTGTAGTTTTTGAGGATATTTCTATCAAGGCTCGGCTTCTTTTGAAGGGGGGTGACATATGCCATCTTAAAACAGTTGGGGAAACTACCTTCTGTGATTGAGTAATTTACCATTTTAGTGATGGGGGTGATGAGAATATCAGCACACTCCTTGACCAGTGACATCGGAATCGGGTCAAGGTCACATGATTTGGACGGTGAGGACTTTAGAATTTTGAGTAGTTCTTCCTCGGACACAGGTGTGAAAGAGGACAGAGTAATTTTAGTGGGGTTGGGTCTAGTAACTAAAGATGGTATTGATGACTGCAGTGTGGATCTTATCTTGAGGATTTTGTCATAGAAGAACTTGCAGAAAGTATTCACAAGGTCAGTTTTATTTGTGTAGTCTGGTAGAACAGCAGCAGAGGACCTGTGTAAGATCTTTTTGAAACAGTTCCACAGAGCCTTGGGATTTCCTTGGTTTTCAGCCACAATGTTGGAATAATGATTGCATTTGGACTTCTCTAGCAGGAAATTATAGTGGTTGATTGCAGCCCGGTATCGGCTATGATTACTGGCTGAGTTTTCACGATGCCATGCCCGCTCATATTTCCTCTTGAGTCGTTTTGCTTTGAGGATGTCACAGTTCATGAAACCAGTCTCGGCATGTCTCGGTATATTTTTCTTCATGATTGGGGCGTGCTTGTCAAGAAGGCTTCTCAAAGTATTAAAGTATTGATGACTAAGAAGACTGGCAGTTTTGTACGGGCATCTAATGAGGTCGGATTTCAGGATATCCATTCTAAAATCTGTAATATTTATCTTGTGAATTTTACGGATGGGAACACATTGAAACTTACAGGATTCCCTGACAGGGAAGATAAAGCTGAATATGATTGCCTGGTGGTCTGATAGTCCCCCAATAACTTTGGGACTAATGGCCCAGGAGAAGGAATCCCTCACACATAGAGCATCCAAAATATGACCCTGAATATGTGTGGGTGTATTGACAAGTTGTGTAAAACTGAATTGCTCAAGGATATCATAAAATTTCAATGTCCAGGTGTCATGTTTATCCAAATGAAAATTAAGATCACCAAGGAGAATATTTTCATAGCCTGATAAAGCAGCACCTTCGAGGAACATGCCAAATTCGTCCAGGAACTGCGACTTTGAGAGATTTGGGGGCCTATAGACTACATGAAATATAACATCTTTAGCACCCTCAGTGCTAATCTGAATGGACATAATTTCAAAAGCCTGATAACTGTTTTTTGAAACTTGCTCAAAACTCAGGTCCTCCTTGATGAAAAAGCCAACTCCGCCCCCTTTCTTGACATTTCGAGGTACATAAGTGAACTTATAACCAGGAGGTGTGATACTAGAGATAAACTTTCAGTATCCTCTGGCCTAAGCCATGTCTCAGTGACAGCTATAAGATCAGCATTGTTATCTTTGACGAACTCCAGAAAGGAAGCCGATTTATTTCTGATAGATCTAACGTTGAGAAGACAACCACTAAGAGATCTAGAACCAGGGCCTGGATTGAGACTAATATCACCCGAAAGAGCTAGGAGCAATGATGTCCACGGACTTACATTCCGGAAACTATGTGTCACCCTTCGACAGTGACCCTGGAAAGCCAGATAGGCAAAATTGATGCTATCTACACATGGGTGAATCCCCGACTCAATGATCACATGATGACCTGAGTGCATGGTAGGTTCAGATGAGTCACAGACTCTGATGCCAGTCAATATGAGGTAAACGGCAAAATGCAAGAGGTGCATTTTGGAGAATATTTTAGGAAATATAAGTATGGCAAAAAATGTATCACTAAGACAGAATATGAAATGATGACAATCTACTTTATGGATTAGTTGAACAAGAAGTGCATTGCCAGACCAACAGAGGCCAAAAATTAAAATTTAGAAAAGGTGCACTTACTTTCCCTATGTACAAACCTGTCTTTCCCAATGGAACCAAAAGAAAAAGGTTGTAATAGATTGTGAAGGTAGGAAAAGATTAGTGCATATCTATGGAGTAGGTGAAATAAAAATTTGGTGAAACCAAATTTTGATATGGATGGTCAATCACGGCTATAGTTTGGTTATTGTATTTCGGCTATCACAAGTCCCTAGAAATTGTGACACCGTTTACCATTTAAATATTGTGGATACACAAAATGTTCCATATTTTTGGCTAAACAAAAGCACTTGGAGAGAACAGACCTCTGCCTCTGCATGAAATAAAAATAGCATCAGAGATGCCCGTACCCGACAGCCTGGGGAAATATTTTTAACACCATGAGATATAGAAGTACTGTATCAGTACAAAGTTCCGGATACTTTCAGAGCACTGTTGGTTATATGAAGGTCCAAACAATGTTTAAATAAAGAAAATAATGTCTAAGACAAAGATAATGCATGTACTCGTTATCTACAACTGGCATGGCCGAATTATGGTTCAGATGTTTTGAATATTACCATGCATACAGAAGTGGTAATAGATTCAATGAATGCTTATGTTGTAAAAGTTGTAAAAGTAAAATTCTTAATGAATGCTAATATGACTTTAACAGTGCTTTATCTGCATCAAAAGACAGACCCAAAGGTGCAACAAGATTTTAAAGGTCAAGGTCACTATGACAAGGTCAAAGGTCAAATCAAGGTCACACCATGATGCTGCACACCTACAACCTCTAACCAATGTCCCTACCGAGCATCAACTTCCTACACCTTACGGTTTCCGAGATAGAGCCCGGACAAAATTTTATAGGTCAAGGTCACTACGGCAAGGTCAAAGGTCAAATCAAATGACGTTGCACACCTACACCCTCTAACCAATGTCCCTACCAAGAATCAACTTCCTAAACCTTACAGTTTCCGAGATATAGCCCGGACAAGATTTTATAGGTCAAGGTCACTACAGCAAGGTCAAAGGTCAAATCAAGGTCAGACCATTATTATTATTATGTATTTATACTCAGCGCAATATCTCCATATACTACAAGACTCAAAGCGCTATTTAACCAATCCGACTGTACAGGTACAGCCCCAACTCACAACTCACTCACATTCCCCTAACTTGAAGATAGAGGCTCAAGGATGACCATTTATCAACGTCCTTGATGTTCTTTAACCTGCCACTGGGGATAGGACCCAATGACAGAGGACCGCCATTTTAAGTGGTCATCCGAGTCACTATGTATCTGTCTGTACCTGGGATTGAACCCACGTTCTCTGAGTTCCTAGACAAGTGTGTTACCCGCTAGGCCACAGTGGTAGATGCACCATGACGCTGCACACCTACACCCCCAAACCAATGTCCCTACCAAATACCCACTTCTTACACCTTACAGTTTCCAAGGTAAAGCCCGAACAAGATTTTATAGGTCAAGGTCACTACGGCAAGGTCAAATCAAGGAAAGACCATGACGTTGCACACCAAGACATCCTAACTAATGTCCCTACCAAGTATCAACTTCCTACACCTTACGGTTTCTGAGATACAGCGCAGACAAACATTTTCCCACTGCCCGCTTGCCCAGCCCTTAAGTGCTGTGGAGTAAAAATGAGAATGAAATAGCAATCTAATCAGTTTCTACACAAAATGATACATCTGATGTGACAAAGCAAACACTGACACATGTAGCTGTAGCCATAACCACTTATATGGAGACATTCCCTTTGTTAGTTTGTGTAAATTACAGTGTTGACCCTAGAAATTTCAATAAATGGATCCCAGTTAGTGCAGGCCATTTTCCAGCACTACACAAAAAAATTGGGATGAGCTGAAAATACTTGGGATGATTTTTCAACTGTTCAAAGATTATGATTTTATGTCCCATTCAAAAGCCCGAGTCACATCAGGACAGGCTATCGACATTAACAGTTGAATTAGTTGAAAGCACACTTTGGTGACATCAAAATTAACAAAACAAAGGATGTACTGTGGCCAGATGCAAGATGTATCCAAAGGAAGGGCAGAACCAATACTGAAGTATTGCTTTCTGAAAGGAAGACAATTTGTTCTTGCACGGCAAAAACAAAGCATCCCAAGATAAATGTGTTTTTTTGTTTTTTGCAGAATTTCAAGATGGCCGCCAAAAATGGCAGGAGGACAATTTTTGAAAAAGTCTATATATGACTCTGCTACAGCCCTCTGGCCTAAAAATTAAACCAAAATCGTTCTATCCCACATTATTTCTGAGATATTAAGGATTTTTTTTATTTTTATCATTATGCAACATTTTAAGAAGGCTGCCAAAATATCGGGACAAAGATTTATTTTGAAAAATGGGAAGACATCTTTAAATATACTCTCTGACCTAGCATCTGGCTGAAAAATGCTCTATCTTGCACCACTTCCAAGACAAATATGTTTTAAGCAGAAATTCAAGATAGCCGCCAAAAATGGCAGGACAACAAAGTTTTGGAAAAAACAGAAGATGTCTTTGTAGATACTCTCCAGGCCAAAAATGTGGCTGTAATTGCAATTTCACACACCATTTCCGCGGTAAAAGCATTTTTCTGGCAAAGAAGTACATGGTCCCATAATAAGAGCATTCTGGAAGCAACACTGAAGTCACACCAGTACAAAAGTCAAATTTAAATAGACCTTCTACGGAGGTCACACAATTAGAAACAGTTACAATTTGTGTAAGTATCAGAGCGTTTTAATAAATGAAAGCCCACAGTATACAACCCAGTGCAGTAATCAAATGT
The DNA here is from genome assembly GCA_964017235.1 of Sabellastarte sp. h YS-2021. Classification (NCBI taxonomy): domain Eukaryota; kingdom Metazoa; phylum Annelida; class Polychaeta; order Sabellida; family Sabellidae; genus Sabellastarte; species Sabellastarte sp. h YS-2021. The sequence continues at coordinate 24,183,878 of OZ024928.1, forward strand.
TAAACCACATAAACTTCCATTACTTCAACATAAACACTCTATACATCAATGAATGCTTGCCTGTCTCAAAAAACTCAAGCATTGGTGATCGAGAACCACCTGTAAAATCATCTACAAAAACAAAAGATGTTCAAAGTAATTACTATACACTAAAGAGTAAAGAAGTCACTAAAAGGGCACAGGCAAGCAAAATGAGAACTCTGACCTCTACAAACTGAGCTAAAAAGTACCCCCCCCCCCCCCCCCTCCCCACCCTGTATAATTCCCTTTACTTAAAAGTAAGGCTCAGTCCTTTAAAGGATGGCTATACAGGCTATATCCACTGTAATCTAGTGCTCCTAGTTAAGTTGAAGTGTTTTTCTGTTCTCTCGAATTTTGGATTTCTTTGTAGCAATGTTTTGTGTTTACATATAATATATTACAAATACTGTACCAGACAAACCTCTACGATTTACATCAACATCCCACTTAATTTGAAAGTTTTACAGGATGCAGTAAATTCCCGGCAAACTCATTTACTTTACAGTGGCATTCTGTTCCTTTCATATACTTTTAATCTGTATATATCAAATCACATTACTTGTGACTGAGTTTTCATTTCCCTACCTCTGTTTTATTTGTTATGTTGACATATCCAAAGGCATCACATACCTGGGATTGAGTTGATTCCACAGTCAATGACAACAGCACCCTCTTTGATCCAGTCCCCTTTCACAAACTGTGGGCGACCAATGGCTACTACCAATATGTCTGCCTCCCTCACCTGGAACAATAACAATGACAATCATGTGTAATAACCTTCTTTAACAATGTAACCATAAATAACAAAAGGTTTGTTTTCTCAACTTTCATCTAGGTTGAACCCAGTAATCTTAGAGTTAAAGACAAATTTAAAAGAAAAGTTAGGCCAGCTAGGGTAACAAAAAAGGTCATGCATTGGATCCAGTAATCTTGCAAAGGGCTAAATATCACATCTGTGTGCAGAAAATGTTTCCCCTGGGGCAAATCTTAAAATCAAGAACTAAATTATATCAGTCTGACTAAACTATCTAATTTGATTTACCGCAGATGACACAGATAAATTTTACCTGCTGTGTACCTGTGAAATCCTAATGTAACAACCATACTAACTTTAGTGGTCTGCTATGCATATATATATGCCATCGATGAAGCTAAGGGAATCTTATATTTTACTCTGAATTTTCACAACAGTTTCAATTGAAATGAATTTTAAATGAAATTTTGTCTTTCAAATAAAACTGAAACACGTAATCGTACTAATCGATTATAAGTTATGGAACCAATAGTCAACTAGATTGGGCCAACTCGGCGCCAACATATCCCCAGACAGGTCATCACTCACGCCACAGGTTTTGATCGGGAATTTTTTAAAACATAATTACCCATTATTATATGAACTTCAGCACATCAATCTACTCTGTTTATATCTCCCCAAGGAAGATGGTGTATCCCCAGACGCCGAATACATAACTCAAATTATATTTTCAATCTTCCTGCAATGATAACTCTAAACCTATTTTCAAAGTATTTAAATGATTGATGATTGAATGTCCATTCTAAAATAATAATCCCAAAAGAGCATATCTGTTTCTATATTTATTTGTTGACAAATAAAATATTATTTTTAACTCAACTCATCATATTTTTCAATCTTCCTTCAAAGTATTTAAATGATTGATGATTCAATGTCCATTCTAAAATTCATAATCCCAAAAGCGCATATCTGTTTCTATATTTGTTCACAAATAAAATATTATTTAAAAAAAAATTATTTATATTATTATTTTATTATATTATTTTTAGAATTTGCAAATTGTTTTCAGTTATTCATTTCCTCTATACCTATATATGTGGTCCATATATATGCAACCTAAATATGTGACACAATCTCAGTTCTGACTCCCCTTTGTGTTATATGTAATGAAGCCCACCACCTCCCACCCCCACCCCTCTCCCCTTCTCCACACCTCTCTCACTATTACACAAGATCTGCAACCCCATTGAGTTCTTTGTTTCTCATCTGATATCATTAAATACCTTTGTTTATTTAGTGTCACTCAATATAACTGGAGGTCCCAGAGGTGGGTGGGGGGAATCCGGGTGGGGGATGTGGGTTGAGCATAAATGGTAAACAAACAATCTATATAAAAGGGGTACTCAAATACAAAAAAAATTGAGAATTTTAAGTATGTGATTATCAACTGAAATGAGTTCATAACTGTAGGAGCTGTGCCAAAATTAACTGAGGCAAGTTGAATAAAACTGGGCTAGTTGAGGGTTAAAAATCCCCTAGTTTTACTACATAAGGATATAATTTCATTAATATTGGGACTTAAAGCTCATTTAAAGTGTCCATTTTGTCTATGCAAAGATTTCAGCTCTATAACCCACATAGTTTGACAGTTACTGGGCTTTAAAGTGGCATAATATCCATAAATTGGGTTTCTGTGGGCATTTTACAATTGTTAAAGAGACCTTAGCAATTAAACTACAGATCTGAAACTTTTTGGGGGGACATACATAACAAACAAAAATCATATATAATACAGTTTAAGACTTGTCACACTAAGCATTTCCAAATAACAGGGCAAAATACGGAAAAAATGTCAAAAAAGGCACTTGGGCGAGTGTCTATGGCCCTCATACACAGGTTAAATGTCTACTAAAAACCTTGATTTTCGGCATATGTAAAAAGGACATAATAATGCATTCCCAGATGGGATTTCAGCTCCATCAATCACATAGTTTAACAGTTACAGGGCTTAAAGGTGGTAAAAAGTCCAAATATTGGGTCATTGTGGGCCTTTTAGAGATCTCGATGTGGCTTTCAAATTAAAGCTTCAGACTTAAAATTTGTTACATACTAAGATTACACATAGAATATGTATCTAATAAAGTTTGAAACTTCTCAGACTTACCATTTCCAAGTTACAGAGCAAAATATGTGAAAAATGTCTTAAAAGGGTCACTCAGGTGGGTGTTAAAGGTCCTCATACACAGGTTAAATGTCTACTTGAAGCCTTGATTTTTGGCACATGTAAAAAGAACATAATAATGTATTCCCAGATGAGATTTCAGCTCTATCAGTCACATAGTTAAACAGTCACAGGCCTTAAAATTGGCAAAAAGTCCAAATACTGGGTCTTTATGGGGCCTTCTAGAGACCTAAATGTGGCCTTCAAATTAAAGCTTCAGACTTAAAATTTGTCACATACTAAGATTACACATAGAATATGCATCTAATACAGTTTGAAACTTCTTAGACTTACCATTTCCAAGTTACAGGGAAAAATATGTGAAAAATGTCTAAAAATGGTCACTCGGGTGGGAATTTATGGTCCTCATACACAGGTTAAATGTCTTCTTAAAGCCTTAATTTTTGGCACATATAAAAATAACATACTAATATCTTCTCAGATAGGATTTGAGCTCTATCAGTCACATAGTTTGACAGTCACAGGGCTTAAAAGTAGCAAAAAGTCCAAATATTGGGTCTTTGGGAGCCTTTTAGAGACCTCAATTTGACCTTCAAAATTAAAGCTTCAGACTTAAAATCTGTTACATACTAAGATTACACACAGAATATATATCTAATACAGTTTGAAACTTCTCAGACTTACCATTTCCAAGTTACAGGGAAAAAGATGTGAAAAATGTCTTATAAGGGTCACTCGGGTGGGTGTTTATGGTCCTGATACACAGGTTAACTGTCTATTAAAGGCCTAAATGTTGGGGCACATATAAGAAAACACATAGATATATTCCCAGATGATATTTAACTTAGATGAGAGACATAGTTTGAAAGCTACAGTGCTTGAAAGTGGCAAAAAGTGCATAAATTGGGTCTCTGTGGGCACTTTTGAGACCTTAAGTCGACCCCTTTGGGTAAACCTACAGCCCTAAAATTTTCTACAGACAAGGATTACATATCAAAGTTATACCTAGCGCAGTTTGAGACTCATCAGAATTATCACTTCCAAATTATAGGGCAAAATATGTGTAAAGTATAGCAAAAAATCCCTAAGTGGGGGTATTTATGGGCCTCAAACACAATTTTCTCCTCAACTTAAAGTCATGATTTTCGGCACATGTACTAAGAACATATTAATGTGTTGTCAGGTAAAATTTCAGCCAGCTGAGCATCATAGTTTGTGACCTACAGGGCTCTAAGTGGCCAAAAGTGCAATTTCTGACCTTAAGGTGGCCATAAGTTCTTTTTTACTGGGAGTTTAAGGTCACCTTAAAATAGGGATCTTCCTTTGGGCACCCTTAACATGTGTACCAAGTTTGAAAAAAAAATATTAATTTGTTTTTGAGTTATCGCGTCCACAAGGAAATTTCTACGGCGGTGGCGGCGGCGGCGGCGGCGGCGCGACGGACCTGAATCCAATATATCCCCGACTTTCGTCTGGGGATATAATGACAATAATGCTAAACCAGTTAATTGTTTCCTTATGTATTTAACCCCTTATGGGATTTTACACGATTGTTAAAACTATGAATATTTCGAGTTAAGACCTTAAATGTTTCAAATTAAAGCATTTAATCTGTATTTTATTTTTAAAATATCAAGTCACTATATCATTAGCTAATTAATCAACAATCTGGTGAAGTTATGCTTTTCAAACATCTCACCATCCGCCATTTTGTTTGTTTACATCCAGAACACATGACCATGTGACATTTTTGGTATTTCTCAAACATGCTACACCTCAGAAACAGTTAATCGGTTAGTCGACGATTAATGTAAATGACTACCCAGCTAGCAAATATTGCTAATCATTTCAGCCTCACTTTCAAATCTTATGTTTGAGGGCTTATACCACAAAACATATTCAAATCCAGAAGGGTTGATTCAATTTGGCCTAGATTCAGAGGCATCAAGACAAAGACTGAATAAGTTATTTTATGTTGCATTCAAGCAAAGAAATGTGACTGGGGCTTTACTGAAGCCACATTTCATGTTGTTAAATCAGATTGAGTGATTAAGTGTGCAACTAGTATGCAAGTGATTTAATTTGCAGTTGATTTGTAGGGAAAACACAAATACCTACCACATTAGCAAGGTTCTTTGTCCTGGAGTGACACACAGTCACAGTAGCATGATTCCAGGTGAGAAGACTGGCCATAGGAGAGCCCACAATTTTACTGCGGCCAACAACTACTGCCCTGGCACCAGATATCTCCACACCTACAGCCAAAAACAGTTAACGGATTAAAATCCTGCATCTTACTGTGGCCTACAGTCAATGCCCTGGTGTGCAACAATTCTACAGTCATAACTAAACTAACGTTCCTATTCTACATTATACACAATGAAAGGATGACACATTTCCGGGTTAATTGAAGAACATTTCTTATTAATTTAATCAGTGTTAACGGATAAATATTTCAGCCATAATGGATGAATTATTCAGTATTATCATGAACATTGATGAACATTTCACAATTAATGTGCACTTAAGTATTAATTGCTGGACATTGCAGTATCAGTTGATAAACATTTCAGTAGTTATGGATAAATGTTCATCATCTTAACACAAGCATCACCCCTAAATGTCCACACATAAAGCAAAAATAAACTGCCAAAAGTGACTAACTATATGCCATAAATTAGAGGTATTACCAAGAGTCTTTAATCTTAGAGCTATTGATACTTTCTGTAACAAATAAGTACAGGGCAAAATGAATCCCACACCATTTATTATCACCAAATGGAGTTCTCGATTTTACTTTTGATAAGACCGTGTTTACTACAGGCAATAAAATGTTTAAATTTGTACATGGGTGAGAGACTGGGTATAATGCAACTTTAATAATGTTTTGGCAGATTTTTTAAGGATACTTCTTTTAATTTATGAGGAATAAATAAGTTTCCAAATATATCACACTCACAAAGAAATCTCTTCTATTTACCGGTGTAAAAGGGGGGGGGGGAAGGTTTACTTTTATACTGGTGCTTTCTGTTGAATGAGACTTTTATTTAAAATAACTTAATTACTGATATGCTTTATGCAAGTTATATTCTAAATATCAGACACTTATGTATAGTAATGCCTCATATATATTATCTCATACTGATGAATGAAGTTAGACAAATATGAACAAACATCCCAGTTAAACTGTCACAACAATGTCTATTTACCATGTTCATCCACATTCACTCCATTTGATGAACAAATTCATTATCTAGATTTTCTGCAACTTAGCTATTAATTAATGTTCAATTTTATCATTTTAAGATATGAAAATTGGGAGTGATTGTTGCAGGCATGAAAAGCAATGTGGCTAAAAGATTATTACACTTGTATTTCTTTTCATCTTTATGTTACTTTTTATACTATTACACCATAGGCTCTTTTCACATGCCTCACATTAGATCTTGGATGCTGGATTCTTATTAAACTTATAAGAACACTTGATTCAGTTCACTACAAGTAGTACAGTGTAGAGTCAAAGAATAATACACAAGACAAAAACAGATAAAAATAGACTGCCACACTCGTCACACAATATCACCCCTCTATATAAATAATACTTCAAAAACTCTTGAAACTCCCATCATAAAAATAGTAACAGTATTGATGAATGAAGAAATGGTTCACCACTTGATGAAATCCTAAGAGCAGAAACCAAATGTCAGTAAAAACAATGAGATTTAAATAACTTTGATCATATAACTCTGATCATTTTTTTGAGCAAAAAAATTTTAACAAAAGTAACCATAAAAAATCCACCAGTTCTGAAATGCTGTGATTGTAAGATATTTGTATTTTCAATAAATACTATGTCAAATGTAAACCCCGAACACAAAGCCTGAGAATCGAGGACACATCATTGCCATGTTAGAATTCTAATTAACTCTATGATATTTGTCACTGATGTAGACAATTATTTGATACACAATTTTTGCAAACTTGCTACTTTTTTTCCTTTTTTTTTTTTTTTTGCAGGGAATAGAGTCTCCTGCTTGGAACTGCACACTTGACCGTATTACCTGTACGTTTGATGAGCTCCAGACAGCCTCTGGGTGTACAGGGGACAATGCAGTCATCCAACTCACCACGACACAACTTCCCCGCATTCTCGCCATGCAGCCTGTTATGAGAACAGGAGTCACCGAATATCTCAAGAGGATCTTACAATACTTTTACACACTTGTTTGTTCATTTATTAAGTAAACGGGTACAGTGTCTTAAGATCTGTTCAAATTAATACTTCCAATAATATGCAAAACTTTCAAACTGCCTGATGTCTATGTAGCATTTTCATTAAAAATGCCATTGTATTCCCAACTACAGGATAGGTAGAGGTTTCAATAAGTTCAACATCAGAAGATCAGGCATTTATTTGAAATGCTGGTGAACTCTAACCCAGATATATAATAGAAAATTACAAGTCTTTTAACAATTAATTTTTGGGTGACGTTGAATCTGGGCATAAATAATTATTAAAAAAATGAACTAGAAATAGGACGCCCTGTTGATAGTAGTTGCGACATATGAATAGAAACAGGATAGCATAGAAGAACACACATTATCATGTGTAATGTCCACCCCATGAACCTTTTGCCAACATTGTTCAGTAGTCTTACAAGACCCTGTTTCATTTGTGAAATATATCAATGATGGTTAAATATTTATTAGTGTACATGTAAATTATTTCAGCTTCATGCGTTTTTGCATTGGTTGGGTCGAAAATGTTGACGAAATCACTCTATCTTGCACGGTTAAGAAGACAGAAGCAAATTTCTGTTTTTCTATTTTTGGCAAAAATTTGAAAATTCAATATGGCCGCCATTTTTGGGAAGAGGAAAATTTTTTGAAAATTACCAAGAGTACATTTCTTAGATACCCTATGGGTCGAAAATTTCACCGAAATAACTCTATATTGCACGGTTAAGGCAAATTTGTGTTTTGCCATTTTTGGGAAAAATTCGAAAACTCAAAATGGCCGCCATTTTTGGGGAGGGGAAATTTTTTTGAAAATTGCAAAGATTACATTCCTTAGATACCCTGTGGGTCGAAAATTTCGACGAAATCGCTCTATCTCGCACAGTTAAGGAGATAGAAGCAAATTTGTGTTTTGCCATTTTTGGCAAATATTCGAAAATTCAAAATGGCCGCCATTTTTGGGGAGGGGAAAATTTTTTGAAAACTGCAAAGATTAGATTCCTTGTAAACCCTGTGGATTGAAAATTTCGACGAAATCGCTCTATCTCGCATGGTTAAGGAGATAGAAGCAAATTTGTGTTTTGCCATTTTTGGCAAAAATTCGAAAATTTAAAATGGCCACCATTTTTGGGAAGGGGAATTTTTTTTGCAAATTGCAAAGATTACATTCCTTAGATACCCTGTGGGTCGAAAATTTCGACGAAATCGCTCTGTGTCACACGGTTAAGGAGATAGAAGCAAATTCGTGTTTTGCCATTTTTGGCAAAAATTCGAAAATTCAAAATGGCCGCCATTTTTGGGGAGGGGAAAATTTTTTGAAATTGCCAAGAGTACATTGCTCAGACACCCTGTGGGTCAAAAATTTTGACGAAATCACTCTGTGTCACACGGTTAAGGAGATAGAAGCAAATTCGTGTTTTGCCATTTTTGGCAAAAATTCGAAAATTCAAAATGGCCGGCATTTTTGGGGAGGGGAAACTTTTTTGAAAATTGCCAAGAGTACATTGCTCAGACACCCTGTGGGTCAAAAATTTCGACGAAATCGCTCTGTGTCACACGGTTAAGGAGATAGAAGCAAACTTGTGTTTTGCCATTTTTGGGAAAAATTCGAAAATTCAAAATGGCCGGCATTTTTGGGGAGGGGAAACTTTTTTGAAAATTGCCAAGAGTACATTTCTCAGATACCCTGTGGGTTGAAAATTTCGACGAAATCGCTCTATCTCACACGGTTAAGGAGATAGAAGCAAACTTGTGTTTTGCCATTTTTGGGAAAAATTCGAAAATTCAAAATGGCCGCCATTTTTGGGGAGGGGAAAATTTTCTAAAAATTGCCAAGAGTACGATGCTCAGATATCCTGTGGGTCGAAAATTTCGACGAAATCGCTCTATCTGGCACGGTCAAGAAGGTAGAAGCAAATTTGTGTTTTGCCATTTTTGAAAAAAATTCGAAAATTCAAAATGGACGCCATTTTTGGGGAGGGGAAATTTTTTTTGAAAATTGCAAAGATTACATTCCTTAGATACCCTGTGGGTCGAAAATTTCGACGAAATCACTCTATCTCGCATGGTTTAGGAGATATGAGCACATTTGCCTTTTTCAGTATTCAAAATAGCCAATTACTCATTTATTTAATTAATTACTCGCTCATCTATGAAGCAATTACCCCCAAAAGCAATCCCATACAAGCTATTAACCCAATGAACCTCCATACCAAATTTCAGAAAGCTAGGCTTATTAGCATTCCTTAAAATGTCTGGAAACCAAAGAGATACTCAAAAGTTGCAAAGTAGCTATTACTCAGTTAGCTATAGAGCTATCATCACCAAAAGCAATCCCATACAAGCTATTAACCCAATAAACCTGCATGCCAAATTTGGTAAAGATAGGATAAGAACTGTTGCCTAAAATGTCTGGAAACCAAGTGGGACGCCAGACGGCGGACGGCAGAAAAAGCAAAAATAATATGTCCACCCCCCAGTGGGTGGACATAATTCTGATAACCAGACAATACATTGTTGTCATACACATATTAATACTTAGGTGCTGATATTGATGTCCAATATGCAATATTATTTTGAACTTGAGAAAACAATCATTAACAAATGAAAAAAAATCAATGTAAATATCTATTTATTACTAGTTTTCTTCTCTACACCACTAAAAATGTGTATATATGATCTTAACTATGTAAATATTTTCAAAAAAAAAAAAAAATAGGGTCTGCTTATTCTTCTTCAGTAGTCTGGTTTGGCCATAAATGATTCATGCATTCATGTGAAATAAAACCAGACTCACCTGACAATGTATTTCGTAAAGTTAAAAAAAAATAATGAATTCTTTTGTTTAAAGTCTATCAGCCACAGAATTTTTTATCAGCACTAGTCAAAGTGTAGAACAAAATCCTTTTTTCACAGAAATACATATTTCCTCACAACTTTGCCTCCTTTGAAAAATTATAGCTACAGGATCAACACACAAAATACTTTGAATACAGAAATTTGTTGATTTGACATGTTTGGCTGCAATGGCAAACTTACCCATCCACATCTTTTTCTGGACAAATTGTATTGAGAACTCGATCAGTATCAACAACATTTGTTGTATCCAAGGGCAGCTAAAAACAACATGTTTCCCAGTGACATTTAACATAGGTCCATCTGTTTTAAGTTTAATTTGAAGGGATTACAAAAACATTTCTATATGACAAGGTGGAAAGGAAAATACTGAATGGTTACAACATCAGAGCCTGGATTCATAAAGCCAAGAGATAAATCCATAACCTTAAATTCCTCATGCCGTTAAACTCCTTTGAAATCTTGTCTGTGTTATATCTCAGAAACTGTTAGGTGTAGAAGATGATATCAAAAGTCACAGTTGGGGTTGTACATCCCATTCAATAGACAGGGTTATATTGGCACAGATCCTCTGCATTGTTCTTGTGGGAGTCGAACTGATGCTTGGTAGGAACAATGGTTGGGGGTGTAGATGTACAATGTCATAGTGTATATTGATTTGATCTTTAATTTTGCTGAAGTGACCTTAAAACCTTTACGTTTTGTCTGGGCTGTATCTATGAAACCATAAGGTGCAGGACGTTGACAACCACAAGGGACATTGATTAGGAGTACAGGTGTGCAACACCATGGTGTGACCTTGACTTGACCTTTAACCTTGCGGTGGTGACCACAACCTTTAAAATTTTGTTGCATGGCTATATCTTGGAAACCTTAAGGTGCAGGACACTGATACTTGACAGAGACATTGAGTTGGGAGTCTAGGTGTCCAATATCACCGTGTGACCTTTATTTGAACTTTGACCTTGCTATAGTCACCATGGACTCTTGTGCAAGCTGTATCTCGGAAACCATAAGGTGTAAGAGATTGTTACATCATAGGTATACTGGCTGGGGCTTAGTGTAGGGATCGAGTGCCATGTTGAGGATCGATATCGAATGAAAATTTAGGGTGGTGCATCGACTGATATTTCAATATTGGGACCATTAACGTAAGCTATGGGCGATAATACAGGTTCATTGAAAACTTGGACATATTAATTCACGAAAATTAACAAAACACACTATTTATGCACCAAAATTGCAAATTTAATAAGTAAATTAAATTTTTATAAGTTAATACCCTATCCAATGGACAATTGCTAATCCGGTTGGCGCAGACCGGCCCGCCAAACGCCAGAAAAAGACGTCCTGTGTTTCCACCGGCTGGCCGGTCCCAGTACTGTGCATTCGCCAGGTGGCGCATGGTATTTACTTCCTGTCTAGACAACATGACGTCATAGCATCTTTTTCGTTGTCTAAACCTATTAGACCCCTAGTAAGCTGATAGCGGGGTCGGTGGGAGGGTCTTGTGTGTCCATTGGATAGGGTATTAACTTATAAAAATTTAATTTACTTATTAAATTTGCAATTTTATTGCGTTAATACATCCTATCCAATGGACAATTGCTGAATAACTACCGCTTGGTCGGCGGGTAAGTTACTAGGGACTTATGTGAACTCACAAGTAATAGCAAATTTTAACCTACGGTCTAGGCTGACTTCATCAGGAGACCTATAGGTCCAGGCCAGGGTTGACTTTAAGGTCAGGAAACCCTGCAAGGCCATGGTCGGTTGCCAGCAGCCGGTTACCCGGGGCTATACCGCCGTCGCCCCCCCCCCCTTTTTGCAGACCTGCTCTGAGGTAGGGGAAGAGAGGGATGAGTTCAGTCCCAGAATGCAAATAAACCTCCCGAAGGAAGCACGCCACACTTAATTCTTATGTACATGAAGAACTGTTATGCACATATACAAATCTCCTCAATCTAAGGGCCACTTGTGGATCTGCTGAGCAGCCACTGCCTAGCCCAATTGGTAAAGCTCTGAATCAGCCCAAGCCCCGCCCTTCATATAGAACTGTGTGAAGGTATTGCGACTTCAGTGGCGGGCTGACAAGATTGGATGTAAGGAGACTCCCGACTGGAAGATCTTAGAAGCAGCAAAGGCCCTGACATCATGGGCTTTAACCTGATGTTAAAAGTGGGCCTCCTTGTCAGAGAGCTCATAACATAGGATCACAGTCTGCTTGATCCAAGAGGAGATAGTGGCAGGTGAGATGTCTTTGTTGAAACCTTTCTTACAGGAGACAAAAACCACCTCCTTATTCTGCCTGATGTCTGAGGTCCTGTCCAAATAGTAGCACAATGCTCTGACCGGACAGAGGGACCTGTCAGACTTGAGGAATCTATCCAGAGTCGGGGCCAGGGCTGTTATAACCCCAGGGGCCACACTGGACACTCTATGGCCAGCTGATTCTAGGATAGAAAGCTGGGTGATGGATACAGGGACACCTTGGACCAATCGGATTGGTGTCCAATATATCAGTTTTGCCAGGCATGAATCTCACTTTGCACTTGCCCGACCCAAGGGCCAAGAGGAATACCGTCTTGAAGGTCAAATGCTTCAAGGGGGCCTCCTTGACTGGATCAAATGGAGTCTTAGCTGGTGCACGGCCAGTAAGAAGTTCCAGGAGGGTATGCCACTCCTGCCTTTGGGTCTGTCTCTGAGGAAACTATCCAGGAGACGAGCGAGATTTCCGTTCTTACTGATGTTGAAGGGTGAATTTCCCAGTTTATCAACAATGGGTGACCTATAACCATCAATGGTGCTGGGCTGTTTGCCAAGCATGTATCTCACTTCTACGCTTGCCCGAACCCAGGGCCAAGAGGAAAACTGCCTTGAAGGTCAAATGCTTCAAGGAGGCCTTTAATTGGTTCAAAATGAACCTTGTCAGCTGGTGCAAAAACCAGGGAGAGGTTCCAGGAGGGGGTTCCCCTCCGGCCTTTGGGTCTGTCTCAGTGGAAGTTATCCAGGAGACGAGTGAGATTTTCATCCTTACTAACATTGATGAGCAAATTTTCCAGACTATCAGCAATGGCTGACCTGTAACCATCAATGGTACTGGGCTGCAACTTCCTGTCCTGAAGCAGGTACCTAAGGAAGTCAGCAACTGACTTTACAGGTGGTGCCCAAAGTCCACCTGATGAATGATACATCACTTGGTAAAAAATGACCCATTTGCCTCATACACTGATATGACTAACCCCCCTTTGAGGAGCCTCAATTCTTGCTGCCACTGCCTCAGACAAGTCCTGCTCCTCGATTGCTGAGGCTCTAGGAGCCCTGCATGGAGATTAAGATTTGTCAGATTTTTGTGAGGGATCTGATCGAATGGCTGTGAACAGGCTGGGCAGATTGGGCAGGCTCAGAGGGATGTGGATGGACATGACCACTAGATCCCAAAACCAAGGCATGTTGGGCCACCCCGGAGCAATCAGAATGATTCTCTTACATGGGGAGTCTTGCAACTTCTCCACCACTTTGCCCAATATGGCTGATGGTGAGAAGGTTTAAGCTTTAAGATCCTACCATGGCCGACTGAGCACATCCACTGCTGTGGCCAGGGGATCCGGTACCGGTGACACAAAACAGAGGCGACTTGTTGTTGAACCTCGTGGCAAATAAGTCTATTTTGGGCCGGTGCCACCTACTGCATAGAGTGGAAGACCTCTGGAAGGAGAAACCACTGTTTGGATGGTCTGGCCTAGCCTGGACAGCCTGTCTGCTACCACATTAGGCCGGCCTGGAATGTGTCGTGCTTTAGAGTCACTGGTTTCCTGGTACACCAGGTCAAGATTCTCCATAGTAGGGCACAAAGTGGGCCCGCCCTCATTCCTCCGTCCTTTATGTATGACACTACTGTGGTGTTGTCAGTTGCTACAAGTACTATCTTGTTTGAGCAAAGGTCTCAGAACTCTTTAAAGTCAGAAAAACTGCTTAAAGTTCTAGATAATTTATATATACAACTTGCTTCCCAGAGGGGACCAGGTTGCTCTTGCAAAGTGCTCATCTAAGTGAGCGCCGCACCCTTCTATTGATGCGTCTGTAAATATTTGCAGAGCATGTTTTATTGGGTGTAATGGTTGGCCTGTAAGTGCATTGTCTTCCTTCAGCCACCATTGTAAATGGGGGAGCAGGGACCTGGGGACTTGGATCACCTTTGCAGGGGTTCTGGTACCCTCCAGTTGTTTTTGAGATGCCACTGTATGGGTCTCATATGAAGTCTGCCTAGATTAACATGCTTTTCTGTAGATGTTAGTAACCTATCAAGGACATGAATTCCCGGACCGGTTAAGCCGGTAGGGATAGCAGTTTTAACAGTCTCTTGAAGGTTCTGTCACCAGTCCAGAGTCGGTCGGAACCGATCAGATCTGAAGTCGAACTGGTAGCCTACAAAGTAGAAGTCTTGTTTGGGCTCCAGCTCTGATTTCTCTAAGTTCCTCAGCCAACCCAGTTGTTGACACATTATTTACTAGTTCCTGTGTATGTTGGAGACAAGCCTGGTGGGATCTGGCTCTCACCAACCAGTCGTCTAGGTACTGGTGGCTTCTTAAATCCTTGTGTATGGCCATCAATTTCACCTGCTTTGGTATCATGGTGGACTCCAAAGGTGCTGTGGACAAACCGAATGGCAGGGCCTTGAACTGGTATGCCCGACCTTGGATGTGAAACCTCAGGCATTTCCTGGATTGTTCTTGAATTGGTATATGGACATAGGTATCCCTCCTTCAACAGTTGTACTACCTAGGGCCCAGCCCCCAAGGCTTCCTACACGTTCCCAAAAGGGCTTAGTCTGGACCCTATAGGCAGACTGTGTGCCACATTTGGGACATTTGGTATTCTGACAAACATTTTCTGTCCCTCCAGACACTGGTCCGGCCTGGTGACAATGATCCAGGTTAACAGTCTCTCTGTTCTTATTGTGGTCTGGTGGGGCTGACACAACTTTTCATATTAGTAGACTCTTTGCCCCGGGCCAGCAGCCTGCAAGGTGCAGCATTTACAGAGCAATTGTCATTTGTGAGATGTCTGACCCCTGGCCGGACGTGATGACAAAATTTATTATCTCTCCAGTCAAGTCCAGCACCGATAACAGGTTGTTGAGAGGTGTGATAAGGGAAGGTTGCCTGGCAGTAGCTTGGGAAACTGTCATATCACCGAGCCCCCTGGCTGGTCTAAGACTTCTCTGTAACCAAATTTACCTTAGGCAACTCTGTCCGGTACCAGGACTTCATACCCGGTATTTTACTGTAACCAGTAATTTTCTGTAACCGGCAAAAAACTGGCAGGCTGGGTTCACCTCACCAATATGTTTGACAGCTACTGGTCTATATATATTTTTTTTTTTTTTTTTTTTTATGTAACCAGTTGGGTTGAGGCACTGTACAGTAAGGACTGTGTAGGCAGCACCCTGTTAGTAAACTTGTAACCGGTAGGTTGAAGCAAGTGTACAAGGCTGTGTAGCCAGTACCAGCCGGTACACTCTGTAACCAATTGTTGAAGCCAGTGTACAAGGCTGTGTAGCCGGTACACTGCAACCAGTTGAGGCTACTGTATAAGGCTGTGAAGCCGGTAGCCGGTCGGTACATACTGTAACCAGTTATTGAAGTAACTGTACAAGGCTGTTTAGCCGGTAGTCGGTCGGTACACTCTGTAACCAGTTGTTGAGGTAAGTGTACAAGGCTGTGTACCCAGTACCCGGTCGGTACCCTGTAGCCAGTTGTTGAAGTAACTGTACAAGGCTGTGTAGCCTGTAGGTACACTCTGTAACCAGTTGCTGAATGAAGTTTACAACTATCTTGTGTTGAATTCAGTTTCCTCCATTAATTAAAAAACTTCCTTTACAAGGTAGTATACAAGACTGTGTTTCTTTGAACGCACGTCTTATTTGTAGATTTGACAGTTGCTGGGAAAGCCCTTGTGAGCTATAAATAGAAACAAGTGTTGGTCGGTGCGTCACGTGACCAGCTTGCTGGTCGGACGGCAACGTGATTGGCTGATTGGAGATGACGATCAGCTTCGTGACCTGGTCGGTGAATCACGTGACCAACTTCGGGGAGATGCCCTCCCTGGACGCGTTCTTTCCTTATATCACAGTAAACATGAGGTGACTGGTCGATTGATGCCTGTAGCAGAGAAGTCTGTACCAGTGCACTGGAGGTGAATTTCAGGAACTAAAAACTGGAGTCACAGTAGACGTGAGTGCAAAGAATGTACTTCCGACCTTCTTGTTCGGTGAATCACGTGATTAACTTCGTGACTAGTCGGTGAATCACGTGACCAGCTTCGTGATTCGGTAGGAAGGGCACGCGATTGGCTGGCTGGATATGACGTCAGAGGTCGCGTTCTTTTCCAGCTGGCCGGCCGGCTGATGCTTTTAAAGCAGAGAAGTCTGGACCGGTGCACTCTGTAGATGAAATTCATTCCTTCTTTCGTGATAAAACCAGTGAACTGGCCATCCACAACCCTCACTACCGACAACAAAGCCGGGTCTGCAAGGGAGGGACTGATATCACCTTCTATTGTGAAGTCAGTTGAACTGGAGCTTGCGCTCTGTAGATGAAATTCCTGGCCGGTCTGAAGTGGTTCTTCTTCTCAGCCGGCTGTACACTCAAACCAGTTTCCTGGCCATCCACTGTCCTTATTACCGACACAAGTGCCGGGTCCACAAGGGTGGGACTGAGAGTGAAAAGGTTCTTTCTATGTAGAGGTCGGTTGAAGAAATCTGAAGAATTCACCTCCTGCTTCTCATGAAAATATACTCGAGCTAGGCTGGTGTGACTGATGCTTTACAGCAGAGAAGTCTGTACCAGTGCGCTCTGATGAAGAATGCACCTTTCATAAGGGGAATTCCCTCTATATACAGAGATCAAAACTACGTAGACTGAAGTTTCCCGTGATTTGCATTTGTAGTACTAGACGTTTCTATGGTGACTGTAGCTGGAAGGTTACAGAAGGTACATTCAAAAAGACACGGATAAAAATACCTTGTAAGTAGTATATCCATTATTTCCTTTAATATTGTCGATCTGCCCCTAACAACACAATGGTTAAAGGGAAGAAACTAGCAAATGGCTGCCTTCATAATTCATATTTCTCGTCGCTTACTGCCCTATCATCAACACTAAATTGAGTCAGCTAGGGAGCGTTTCCAGCAGATTTCTTGATGTATATCCGTGCTTGATATGTAGGTAACACTTTTACAATAAATTATTCGCAAATGAGGTAGTAAATCTGTCATAATGCACACTTTCTTTAAAATATCTGGAGATTGTTGAAAACACGTCTGCACAGTACACGCGCCAAACGAAAAAGATGCTATGACGTCATGTTGTCTAGACAGGAAGTAAATACCATGCGCCACCTGGCGAATGCACAGTACTGGGACCGGCCAGCCGGTGGAAACACAGGACGTCTTTTTCTGGCGTTTGGCGGGCCGGTCTGCGCCGACCGGATTAGCAATTGTCCATTGGATAGGATGTATTAACGCAATAAAAATACATTTCTGCAATGTAAAATAAAATGAACAAAAATCAAATCAAACAAGAGTTTTCATTCTTTCCTGTGTACTAGCTGTCAGGTTTTGTATCTCTTCCGTGAAACTGGAAGTTGTCAGTGACAATGTAAACAAAGATGGCGCCAGACTTGAACCAGTTTTTTTTGTTGTGTGCTTTTTAAGGCGTTTATATAATAAATGTTTATTTAAGCACTAAAATAACTCTGTTTTATTTTTGTCTCTTTATTATATGTGGTTTCGATATTGAAATCCTGGTGGTACCGGGGTATGTGTGGATATCTACAGCTCCGTGGGATGATCGATTGATATTGAAAGATCGAGCACCAATCCCTCTACTACTGGGGTTTTAGGTGTGCAATGTCATAGTGACCTTGGTGTGCCTTTGACCCTGGGTCTGCCAGAATGTTTTCTACTTTTCTACAATTTCATATACACAGTTGGTTAAAATAAATGAATGACAGTTGCTTCACATTGATAGATATTTTAAAATTTTCTGTAAAAGAAAAAATTCTTGCTCTATTTTAATGCCAAAATACACTAAACAGGCTGAACATATGAGCTAGGCCGAATGTACGAGGATTAACCATACTTTTTAAATTTACTTGTGCTGTATCCATTGGCAGCCATACTTCAAGTATAAATAGATCAATTAAAACATTTTTACAGCTTTTTTAACTTTAAGGTTACAAAAAAATGCTGTTATCTTACTATTAAATTGTCCTATGTTCATACTTTTTCTTTTTACACATTTTCTAGAGTTATTTCTCCTGCACCTTTACAAGGTTTACACTGTTAAAAATAGACTCCTGGGGTGGTATTCACTAACAAGGATTAAGATCAGATCAAGATCAGATCAAATTTGAGAAAAAAGTTTCAAGTGAGCCATGGGATCAAATAGCTATTCAGAAACCATGGATCACTTGAACTGAAAAGATGAAATATTTGATCTGATTTTGTATGAATTTCACACAATTTTAAAAGGTTTATTCAGTTGTGAAATACTATCTGCCCCTATAATAACTGATTAGAATATTCATCTTCCCTGAGAAATAAATCTTCTATCACTTATTTTTGATCTGTCTTGATCCAAAAGTTAATCCATCAAAGAGCATTGATCATAGTTAATCCAAAATTTGATCAAAATATCAGATCAAATGTTTCATGAATACCAATCTGAGCTGATCCAAAAATCCGATCAAAAAGTGATCATTTTTGTTCAAATTTGATCTGATCTTTACTAATCCATGTTAGTGAATACCACCCCATACCTACAATTTTTTTCACTTCTACATTCATGGTGTTCAATGTTTTTTCCTTAGTTTTTGTTCTTACTATTCCAGTCAAGGTTTTATTGTGCTTTATGTCTGCACTCAAAAATTCTACGACACAAAGACAAAAATCCTTTATGAAATTATAGTACTCGAGCATCTGTTGTCATTTGACTTCATAACTCACCTGAACTATCATGCCATGAACACTGGGATCCTGGTTCAATTTCTCTACTTCTGAAATTAACTGAAAAATATGGCATCGGTCAATTTCAGCAGCTTTTAAATATTAACGGGTTAATTTGAACACCTGAACACATCACAATATTAAACATTACTTTAGTGATTATACCTGCACTAATCAACACAATAAATATACAGAACCTCCATTATCCGACCCTCTTGGGAGAGTAACAATTAGGTCGGATAATAGAAAAGTCAGATAATAGAAAGCCTAAAATAACAGGTTTAAATGGAGTTGGGAGACTGGATTGGAGGTCGGATAACTGAAAATTTCGATAATAGAGGGTTCCATTGTACTTAACAGCCATACTTGGTAGCCGTTCAGCATAACAATCAACAAGTCCAAAACCAAAGTTACATGATAAATCAGACTGACTTAGCTATGGTCAAAACTCTTACTTTCTACAATAAAGAAAACAATGTGTTTTATCCACATACAATGATGCACAACACTCCTAATAATTAACAAATAAACCCTTTAAACAGACACACTACACAGGCTTTCAGATTCGGGTCAACCAGTTTCTAGGCAAAAAGTAATGAATAAAACATGAGTGAATTAACTATTTTCTAAGGCCTTTAAAGAATATTAGACTATTGGGAGTACAATTCAGCAAAAGAGAACTTTTTTCTATGTACACATGGGGGCTTGGTGGTGTAGCAGTTAGAGTGCTCGTCTTCAACCTCTGAGGTCGCCGGTTCAAATCTCGGCCCAGGCACTTCATGTTGGAAAGTTGGTAATTACTTGCCGATGTCCCAGGCTTTACAGTACAGAATCTTGACCAACTAGTATACACTGGTTCCTCCACCCATAAACTATCGATCGCAATAAGACCCTGGCTGTTGAATGTAACGTAAAACAAAAAATAAATCTACCTAAACCTAGTGCATTGGAGAACCGATGCAAATTATATCCACCAGAAAGACAACTCACCCAAGCCAATCAATCATCGCTTAACCTTGAAGGAGGAACCCAGGGTCAAATCTGACCACATCAAAAGATTCCTAGCCCATGATTTCCTATAGGTTGGTGTCACATTGCAAACACTAGTTTGACCTTGAAGGAGGGACCCAAGGTCAAATCAGACCACATTAAATGATTCCCAGCCCATGATTTCCTATAAGTTGGTTTCACATTGCAAACCTCTAGGACCAGTAATAAGTGATTTATAAGCACTTTTAATTTTGACTATCCTCATTTGACTTTGAAGGAAGGATCCAAGGTCAAATCTGACCACATCAAAAGATTCCTAGCCCATAATTTCCTATAGATTGGTTTCAAATTACAAACCTGTAAGACCAATATAAGCACTTATATATCCTTCTTTGACCTTGAAGGAGGGGCCCAAGGTCAAATCTGACCACATCAGAAGATTCCCAGCCCATGATTTCCTATAGCTTGGCTTCACATTACAAACCTCTCATACCAAGAATAAGCGAGTCATAAGCACTTTTAATTTTGGCTATCCTCGTTTGACCTTGAAGGAGGGGCCCAAGATCAAATCTGACCACATCAGAAGATTCCCAGCCCACGATTTCTTCTCGGTTGGTTTCACAAACCAAGCCTCTAAGACCAATAATGAGGGAGATATAATAAACACCCGCAGTGGCCAACTTGTTTTTCAAAATGAGGCCAAAAATATTCCCAGGCAAGGTTTTATGGTTATGAATATAATAAATTATATATATCCTCCGATTTTTTTTTCCGTTAGAGCGGTAATGGTGAAATCTCTCTACAGGGTTCCCACTGACTTTTGATATCTGGATTCAAGGGCTTTTTAAGGATTTTCAAGGTCAACAACAACAATTCTCAAGGATATGCTAGTTAACATATCTAATAATATTTTAACATAAATTTTGTTCAGACTAGACAGTCTGAGTTTGCCATAGCTGTAAAACTAGATGATGCACAGGCAGAAGTAGGGCAATAACAAATTCAAGGACTTTTCAAGGATTTTATTCAATTTTGGCCAAATTCAAGGACTTTCAAGGCCTTGAACATGAAGCAATTTTTTTCACAGATTTTAAAGGATGTGGGAACCCTGCTCTACACACTATGGCGGTGGGATAACAAAGTTAAATCCATAATATCCACCGGATGCTATACGGTGGACACAATTCTACATACGCATGTGAAATTTTCTAAATATTTACATAAAATTTTCAAAATGATCAATGTCCATTATTTTCTAAACAAATTGGTCCACTTTAAGTGATGCTATGATAGAAAAAAATAGCATCAGAGATGCCCGTACCCCACAGCCTAGGGAAATATTTTCAATACCATGAGATATAGAAGTACTGTACCAGTACAAAGTTCAGGATACTTTCAGAGCACTGTCAGTTATATAAAGGTCCAAACAATGTTTAAATGAGAAAATAATGTTTAAAAGAAAGATAATGCATGTAAAGATGAAGTATTAAAACAAGATAATTCAATAACAAGATGACAGCATTAATCAGTAAGCTAAAATTCAACACTCTTTATCTACATCTGCATGGCCGAATTATGGTTTAGATGTTTTGAATATTACCATGCATACAGAAGTGGTAATACATTTAATGAATGCTTATGTGTGATGTTGGAGCAAAATCTGTGGCTCACTTGATGAAATTCTATCTCTTACAATGGGAAGTTATGAAAGTAAAATTCTTAATAAATTCTAATATGAATTAACAGTGCTTAATCTGCATCAAAAGACAGACCCAAAGGTGCAACAAGATTTTGAAGGTCAAGGTCACTACGACAAGGTCAAAGATCAAATTAAAGTCAGACCATGATAATACACACCTATAGCCGATAACCAATGTCCCTACCAAGTATCAACTTCCTACACCTTATGGTTTCCGAGATATAGACCAGACAAGATTTTATAGGTCAAGGTCACTATGGCAAGGTCAAAGGTCAAATCAAGGTCACACCATGACGTTGCACACTTACACCCCCTAACCAATGTCCCTACCAAGTATCAACTTCCTACACCTTACGGTTTCTGAGATATAGCCCGGACAAGATTTTATAGGTCAAGGTCACTACGGCAAGGTCAAAGGTCAAATCAAGGTCACACCATGACGTTGCACACCTACACACCCTAACCAATGTACCTACCAAATATCAACTTCCTACACCTTACGGTTTCCGAGATATAGCCCGGACAAGATTTTATAGGTCAAGGCCACTACAGCAAGGTCAAAGGTCAAATCAAGGTCACACCATGACGTTGCACACCTACACCCCCTAACCAATGTCCCTACCAAGTATCAACTTCCTACACCTTACGGTTTCTGAGATACAGCCCGGACAAACTTTTTCCCGACACCCACCCGCCAGGACGCCCGCCCGCCCATCCGGACACCATGGGTGAAAAAAATACCCCTATGTGCGGTAACAATACTCATTAAAGAACAGAGCATTGATAAAGGAGTATCTGAGTACAGGAATGACTACTTGTAGCAGCCCTATAATTTTTAAATGCCTTCAAACTCTTAAACACCGAATACCAATTCTATTCTATTTTGTATAACTTTTGTGGAGCTTAATCTCTGCCAAGGCACACTCCAAGACACAACACCAGAGGTACATGTGCCAATGTGCTTTATGTAGATATAATTAAGCACTGCATGTAATTAACAGAAAATGAAGCCATTCCAGTACAACTGACAACTAATAAGTTTTATCCACCTGAAAGGTCAGCCCACACCCCCCACCCATGGCCTGAACATACCTGTTCTTGTGTGGTATCAGAAGGTAAGTTCACATGTCTGGCGTTGATTCCCACCTCAGCTGCTGCTTTCAATTTCATGCGTATGTACACATTGGAATCTTCTCGCCCACCTACCTGTCAATGGTTATATTTTTTATTGTTAAACTTGGAAAATCAAAACTATACTTCTATTTCAGTAGCAATTTCAGATAACAAAAGTCAAAGTTAGGGTTTTATGACTTACTTAAGGAATCAGGCACATAAGGATTCTAAATTTATTTTTACTCATAACAAAATTATAAAATAAAAGCAAAAAAGCACTTTTGAAAGTGGTATTTTCTGTAAAGTATGGCCACATCTGACCATCCAATGGACAAAGATTTAGCAGTCCAACAAGGCTGACCTATCAGTCTGGTTGATTAAATAACAATTATTTATATTTGTGAAGCAACTTGGAAATGTAAAAGTAAGTTATTGGTAAATACCTGCACTATGGCTAAACCTGGTGTAAACTTTGGATTATCTATCTGCACAGTTTTTATGTCAGCTTTCAGTTGTTCCCTTATACCACTGAAAAAGTGAAAAATAACAATGGAACACATGGTACTGCAACAATTCTATTAAAGCAAAGTCTGAGTGTGTGGTCATTTGAAAGTGGGAATTTTCCCTATGTTTTATGCTAAGGGAGTGTCCAGTTATTTTCAACCAACCGAGTCTGGGGGTCAAAGGGATCATGATTGGAGTCAGTGATTCTACTGCTGTCGGATTCCTGTCAAAAATCAAATCAAAGGTATCAATGCAGCAAAATATATCTGGGTTAAGAGTCTATAAAAACTCATACAAATACTGTCATATTTGTCACATATGCTGTCACAAATTACTTAAATCGACACAAATCTACCATTATCAAAAAGGTGGTCATATAATAATAGCATAATAACTTTTGTCATGACAATAATTACTGGGAGGCAGCAATTTTTTTCCACTTGTCTCCATTCCAATGTCCAACTTTACAGTTGAAAATACCAGCCTATCAGTAAACACCCTCCTTATATACCTTTGTAACAGGTCAAAGACAAATGTTTCTGTATGTAAGTTCAGTATAATCTAAAGTTTATTAACAGATTAAAATCAAAATAATAATCATAGCATGGGCATTCACCAGGCTTTATGAGCAGCTTCTTACCACAGAAACTCGCCTACCATCAAATCACCCACAGAACTGTGGAAAATTCACCTTTCCTATTTTAAAGTGGGATAGAAATTCTTTCTTTACACACAATTCACTATCACATACATCGACTGTCTGAATTACAGGGACCATATTCAAGAACAATACTTAGACCATTCTTAACTTACCTTTTAAGTATTACTTTGATTTCAAGTGAAAAATTAGAGAACTATATTCATGAATAACTCTAAATGTTGAAAATGGGTAAATACCATTTATTTTCACTCAGTTTTGTTTGTAAGTAGAAGGGGAATATAATAAAGTAACTGGAGAAATACTTGGGTGAATACATTTGTAAGTATTTGTATTTGAAGCAAATCTCCAGTTTTATGTGGGGTTATGCCACAGCTTTATACACAAGGGGGTGTTCCACAGAAAGTGACGTAACCGACTCAATAGTCAGGGAATCAGGGATGAAAACCACAACAAAGCACGCGAAAATGCTGTGTCGGTTACATCTCCCTGACAAGACGTAGCACATACTGGCTTGGCTTGTCTGGATCCAGATCCTGACCTGACTTTAAGTTGGGATCATTTTCTTCATGACAAGATGGGAAAGTACGGTGACAAGCCATAAACCCCTAACAGACAAGCCATAGCAAGCCCCAACAAGCTAGACACAGACACACAGACAGGACTTGAGCATTTTCCTGACATACCCCGACTGGACTGATTAAATCCTGGAGTAAGGACCCGGAGTAAACATTGATCCAACATTATATAAACCCCCTCTGGCTGACAAAAAAACATCATTTGTCACTGCAAAGATGCCAGCTACACATCAGAGAGACTTTCTACATAAGCTTAGGGCACTTTTGGTTTTTACTGAGTTAACTATTTTGATTTGCATCATAATTGGCAGATTGAGGACACATCTGAACCTAGCACCACCACCACAGCAACAGCCCCAGCCAGCCCCCATTGGTCATGCCCTGGATACTTCAAAGATAAGAAAAAGGATGCTACACCAACCTCCTGGCCAACTTAATGCACACTGACATACCAGGATACCAGAATTTTGTCAGGATGCCACCTGCCTTTTTAAATCATATCGAAGAAACCATACACCACCACAAGAAATCAGACACCAATTTCAACAAGCCATAAGATGTTGGACTGAAACTGGCAATAACACTGAGACACCTGGCCACAAGAGACACCTACACCTCCTTGCAGTATCACTGGCTGGTTGGCCGAACCACCATCTGCAAATTCGTCCCCAAAGTCTGCAGAGCCATCCTTGCTGAATGCCAGGACGAATATTTGGGCTACCTTGATAGCCCTATGAGTGGAAAGGGGTGGAGAAGTTCAGAACCAGTTCCCTCAGGAATGTTCCCCATGCTGTTGGGGGAATAGATGGGGAGCACATTGCCATGAGGAAGCCAAAGAAATCAGTGACTATTACTACTACAAGTGCTGCTAGCCCTGGTCGGTGCAGAATACAGATTCCTGTGGATAAACTGTGGGTAGTGTGGGTCAAGTGGTTCTTGGTCAGATGCACAGATTTTCAACAGAAGCAATTTGAGGGAGAAGACCGAGGATGGCAGTTTGGGGCTTCCAGCACCTCAACTGCTGGGGGACTCTGGAAATGGATTGGATTTTGTTTGGTGTTGCCCAAATTTCCAAACAAAATCCAATCCATTTCCAACAAGTTTCAAATGTTTTTTCAAACCAAGTCACAAGTCCCCGTTTAAAACATTGAACCCAAGATATGTAAAAATGACATTAAACAAAAATTTTGTTTCTAAGTTCAAAATCATTTAAGATAATTTTTTTTTTAAAAAAACATAAAGTTTTTTTAACTTCAAATTTTTTCTCCAATCACACACTCATTCATTCATTCAATTTTTTTTTCTGTGTTTGGGGCCAAAGTGTTTTGTGTGGGGTAGTGTAATGCTTCTTGTTTGGGATTAACAGCAGCTATTATTTGTTTTTGGAAGATTTGGGTGGTCCTGAAAAGGACCTTTAAATTGTTTACAGCAGTTGTCCTGAAAAGGACCAATTGGAGGCAATGGCAGTGGTTCTACTGCTGCTGCTGTTTGGTGTTGGGTGACTGCAGAGGAGGCTGAGGCTGGGCTGGTGGCTGCTTATGTTCTTGCTCTGAGGCGGTGGTGGTTGAGGAGAGGTGGCTGGTGGTTTTTGTGTCAGCTGGTGGAAACGGCTGCAGTGTGTCAATCTGCTAGTAGTTCAGCACTGAGGGTATATTTCCCAAGAAGCTTGAGAGTCCTGATATACTGTGTTGACTTTCTCACCTTTAGCAGAGGCAACTAATGGAGGGTTGAAGTGCTTCATTGGTGTCAATATGAAGGTAAGTGGTCTTGAAGGTCCAGTCTGTTAGTCTGCCAATGACAAGGAAGGAAGTCGGCTGCCCTCTGGATTACCGCTGCTGTCCTTTGGTTGTCACTTAGCTCTGCTGATTAGGTTGGATGACCTGGCTTGCAGGTATCTGAGTCTCTGGGATGGTTAAGATGTATTCCCCTTGTGGCTGGTGCTGGCTGCTGTGGTGGTTGAAATGTCTGTGGCACAAAAGTTGAAGTTGCACTTGAGTTTAAAAGTGTCTGTTGCTGTGGTTGCTGGGGCTGACGACCGAGTTCTTCTGCCCTGCTTTGAATGCTGATAAGAAGCTTCACAGCCTCATTTCTAAATGTCTGAAAGTCTTTCTCTTCTAATCCCTCCATCTCCCACACCAGGTTATTGCAGAAGGCTGTATGTGTTGTTTCCTGCTTTTGCCCAAGGAATGATGACAAATGGTTCTCATCTGTGTCACCTGCTGGTCGACCAAAGAACACTCTGAAGCTGCAATCCTCAGGCCTAGGACTTGAAGACTGATTTGCTGAGTCCATTGCATCTAATGTGTTACCTCAGGTTCCGTCATCTCTTTCGGGGCCTGATTAATGACAGACTTTGATCGTGTGTGCTTCTCGTCATATAATGTCCTTTGTGATTCAGCTTGTGACTGTTGGTGAACCTTTCCCAGAGACACTCCTTCCTTGCTTTGTCCTTGAAATGTTCATTAGTCTTGTCGTACAACTCGGGTCAACTTGTGGTCCTTCAGAAAGTCCACAATAGCCTCCCCATCTGAGTCCATCAGGTATATGTTGGTCATGTGCCCCTTCTTGTATTGTGACTGTGATGTTTCCGCCTCTCCTCCAGCCTCTGTTTCTGTGTCACTTTTGGCTGTACTTGCATGCTTTTCTGCCACTCCCTCCTCTTTTGTGTTTCTTCTCTCCTGGCCTCCTCCTCCCTGTATCTGTGCCTTTCGCTTGCCTCCCTCTCCTGCCTCATCTGCTGAATATCTGCCACTGTGTCCCCCAGCTCAACTTGTATCTTCCTCGCTCCTATACTTGAAACACTGCCAGATGTAATCCATCAGATGCCAGATTCCAAATGATGCATTGGGCAAACCCACTCACCTTATATAGACAGAGATTTCATCAGCAGACAAGCCTTGGGTCGTGAAAATGAAGCCCGCTTGTCTGAGACAATTCCCTGTTTGTCTGTTGTGTAACCGCCTTGTTGACTGTGGGATCAAGTGAACTTGCAGGCGCCGTTTCTCGTAGACGAGAAATGCACATTTCTTGTGTTGAAGAAATGTCGAGCAATATAAACCTATAGTAGAGAGAAGAAATGTCGAGGAATATAAACCTATAGTAGAGAAGGGTTATCTTTTATTCAAAACATATAACAGGTTAACTGGATTTACAAGAATATAAAGCATCATACAGGTAAGCTGGAAAAAATGGAATATAAAGCATTATACAGGTACACTGGAAAAAAGTTTTTCTATACATTAATACAAAGCATCATAAAGCTAAGCTGGAAAACAAGTATTTCTATACATTAATATAAAGCATCATAAAGGTAAAAAAGGTAAAATAAATGGGATATTGCTGACTTATGTGTTTGATTATGTTCTGGTATGCTGTGGCAGTGGTCGCTCCAAATCTGTCTCTCCACATCCTCTCATCTAAGTAAGATGGCAACTGTTCCGATGAAACATCCTTCATTTTTTTAAATTTCAGTTTGGCCTTAGACCAGTACGACTCAATAGCCTGGGTGTGCACTCCTGTCTCTGGGTCTACAAAATTCTCCGAGTGATTCACCGCTTGGTATGTGTAATTTGGGTGGTTATGTAACTGGCGATAGGCAGCCCACTGATCCGAATGTATGATGCTGCCCTTCCTAACCACCCTTTCAATAATGGGTATCAGAGTATCTGCTTTTCTGTCTTCCACCAGTTGCATGTAGACTGTACATGGATGAGTTGAAGTATCAGCTAATCCAAAAACCCACTGCTCTGAAGTTGGTCCCCTTTCTCTATGGTACTTTGCCTTGTGCCGAAAAAGGCTCTCATCTATCTGGACAACTACGCCTTGTCCTCCCAGCTGTGTTTGATTTTGTAGCAACTCTGATGTGCAGACTTCCCTGAGGAACTGCAAGTGTTGCATAGTTGATTTTCCAGATATCCCCAAGGTTTCTGCAACATCCTTGCTCTGGATGTCTTGGCTCCATAGATAAAAAAGACGAATGTATTTATCTAGGGGCAGCTTGCTTTTGCTGAAATAGCTCCCTTCACGCACTGAGTGGTATGACCTTGAGCCACATTTTGACTTGACACAATGCCAAGCAAATCCATCACTAAGTTGCTTCCTCTGCCCCAGAACCATCTCAAGTGAACAAGTAGGACAGCTCCAAGACTTTGCTAAAAGTCCTACACTCATTAAATAGTTGATTACATCCATCCTTTTTTTCAGGTGTATCCTGGTATACCGGTCAGAAGTCAATGATTTGGCATCTGGCATTTTGGTGTACCAGGACTGGACACTTTAGCACTTAACTAATACAGTTTATATATAATACACATGAAAACAAAATACTTTATTATAGCATAATGTATATTAATCTATTTTTCACAACATCCAACATTCTTATATTTCAAAGAAACAGATATTTTTAGAGTTAATACATAGCAAAAATTTTACTAACATTATACATTTAAATTCACATTGGTTTTACAGCATATTAGTTTTTACACAATATCAAGATTGTTTCTCTCAGTATTACTTCACATCATAATATAACACATTTTTATCAAGAAGATTTAATTATATAGTTTTAGAAATTACAGATTATTGTCTTGTTTCATTCAGTTTCGTTTTTTCAGTTCTTATATCATATATATTTCACATATAGTTATAATTTTGGAGTCTTAAGTTTCTGTTTCCTACTCTAGTGCTATGAATAAAGCCAATTTAGAAATTTGGAAGGAGACTTGTCCATGTTTAATCTAGGGGAGCAGAGTCCATCATCATATTAATTCATGATTTCGATCCCCACTCCTCATTTTCTCCTTGGGGAGTTTTTGAATGTTAAGGGTGTGTTAGTTAGCCAAATTATAAGGATTTTATTAGTCCATTTATTAGTAGTGCACCCTAAGCTCCATTAGTCTTGCTTACATTTTGAAGTCGTCGGAAGCTGTAGTTCCTCTTGTGAGTTCTTCTTACTTGTGTTGTCAGGTTCCTGCTTATCCAGGTGGGCATTTCCTCTGGATATCGCAGGTACAAACATTCAGCTAGTTATTCACTTGTTGGTCATCATACTCTTTTTGTGTCTAACTTACCTAGATAGGCTTATCGCTTCTAGGTATCATTATCTACTTTTCGAGCACTGAAATAGCCATTTGTATCTGTTGTTTTAAACGATCTGTTCCAAGCCTACTGAGATGGAGGCCTTCTCTGGCGAATAGTTCAGTTTTGATTGTTGGGGTTTCTCGATATTTTCTTTTGTTGATAAAAGCTTTTTGTGTCTTCCAAAAAATATATTGCCCTTGATGTTTGTTTTCCCTTCTAGCTAACCATTCATTCAGTTGGGATATTTTTTCCCATGTTTTCTCGTGATCTTATGGACGGGGCAGGAGTCCTAATATCATTACATTTTTTACTTTTGGGATTTTTTTGAGTGTATCTATGATGGAGGCTATTATGCCTTGTATTTGCGACCTTGGGGTCGATTCTATATCATTTGTTCCGATTAGAAAGATAATATTCTCCTCTATTTTGACCTTATTGTTCATTATCTTATGAAGTAATCTTAGGCATGTACAGCCACTGAATGATTGAGTTGTTACTTTTATTTTTGAGTTCTCTCTTTCCGTTTCCCATTCTTCTATGTATTTAATTAAGCTGTCTCCAAAGATGATATATCTGGTTGAATTCATCTACAAAATTAAATTAGTGGGATTATTTTAGAAGTTGTTGGTTTTAATTTTGTTCATACTAATGTTTTATCATATGATTGGTATATTTTTATTTTATTCATGTTTTTGGATTTATCCAGTTAGGCATGGCCTCTGGATATCATCCAATTTGAATTAGTAGATCTCTATGTTCCTCCGTTAGGCTATATTTTTGTAAAGTTTGCTTATAATAATCTAAATCTAAATCTACTGCTTTGCAGGCGCAATATCTTCCCCAAGGGGAACTCAGTGCGCTAACTAATCATGTATAATTTCCAAGTCATAGTGGGGGACGAGTCCAGATCTGTATTCCGATGGTTGTGGGTGTGAACGTGGGGAAGAATCTAGGTCAGAAAAGCAGATTTAAAAAGGTGAGTTTTCAGGTGCTTCCATTGTATTAGTACCTTTGTTCTCTCCTATGCGGTAAGATATGCTGGCTTTTTGGTAGCATAGCACCACAAATCTATTTAAATTTTCATTCGGTATCTTTTCGTATGATGCTATTCCCCTTGTACAAAGTTGTATAATGTCTCTTAAAGGTTCGGTGGTTTGACAATTGGTTAATATATGCGTTTGGGTCTGGGGTGTTTGACACGTTGGACAGTTCGGATTGTTGTCACCTATTCTTTTGAATTTCCTGGTGTAAAGCCAATGACGGGTTGGGTGTGCATTATGTAGGCTTTTGAAGCCAATTTCTTTTAATTTTGAGGTTTTTTCTTTTTGTAGACTTTCAAAATCTGCTGTGTTTTCTAGGTTGTGGTCATATTCTTCCTTGAGAAGGTTTTGATATATATGTTTGGTTTACCCTATTATTTGGTCACAAGCCGTTATCTGCGTACGTATATAATTTATTTTTTCATTTGTGACCTGTCTATAGCTAATGTTGGGGTTTTTTTCTAGGAGATTTAAGAGTTGCGGGTAGGGCCCTATTCTGGACAGTAATAAAATATTGTGGTCTTCTTCGGGGTCGTTTATTAGCTCTACTAGCTTTCTGTTAAAGAATGCTTTCTGTCTTAAGGATGGGTTATGTAAAAATAAACCACCAGATTTTTTTTCTATGTATAGTTTTTCCCGCTTAATGGTTTCTAATCTGTCTCCCCATATAAACGATATCTGTTCTATCTTTTTTAGGGTCTCATTAGGGATTTTAATATTTTGTGCTCTATGATAGAGTTTTGGGTAGGCGTATATATTTAGTAAGGTTGCTCTTCCTTCCAAGGTGTGGTTTCTTTTGCTCCAAATTTCAGTTTTGGTTTTAAAGAATTCGATAAAATCTTCAAAGTTTTTTTTTTTGCCATATTTTGTAATGAGAAGATTTGACCCAAGATTTTGAGTTCTTTCTTTTCCCAGCCTAGGATTTCCTTGATGTGTATTTCTTTCCATTTGCCTAATCGTATTGCTTCTGTTTTGTTTTTATTTATTTTAGCCCCAGATGATAGGTTATATTTGTCAAAAGTTGTAAAGATTTCTGGGACCGATTGCTCATTACTTAAGATTAGGGTGATATCATCTGCATACGCAATCAATTTTTTTTTCCTTACCATTTGGAAGATTATAACCCTTTATTTTATCATTTTTTCTTATCATTTCGTTACAATTTTCTGTGCCTATTATGAAAAGCTGCATTGATAGAGGACAGCCCTGTCTAACCGATCTCGTAATTGGAAAGGGGTCTGTTATTAGTCCATTAATACATAATTGACTTTTTATATTGTTGTACATTATTTTTATCCAATCTTTAAACATTGGGCCAAAATTTAAGTGTTGCAGACTTTTTAGAATATGGTTATGTTCTATTTTATCAAACGCTTTTTCCTGATCAATCGATAAGAAGATGAGTTTACCTCTTGGTTGAATCGGGTCGTTTACAATATCCCAGATGTCGTTCAGGATGTTTAGACTATGCGTTATTTTTCTTCCGGGTGTCCCGCAGGTTTGATCCGGGTGTATGATTTTTGGCATTATTTTGGCTAGTCTGTTTGATAGAGCTTTGGATAGTATCTTATAATCTACATTTAGTAAACTTATGGGTCTCCAATTTTTTATGTTATGTGGGTCGTTTTTTTTTGTATAGGAGTTTTATTGTGGCATTTTTTGGGGATTCTGTTAGTTTTCCTAATAAGAAGGTGTTTATGTATAATTCTACCAAATGATGTTTTAAATCTTTCCAGAAGTGTTGATAAAATTCTTGTGGTAGACCATCATGTCCCGGGCTTCTATTTTTATTAAGCTGTTTTATTGCTTCTTTTATTTCCTTGTGTTCAATAAACCCTTCACAGAAGGTTTGGGTTGTTGTGTTTATTGCCTTGTTTTTAGAATATTTGTGGTATTCTCTATATCTTCCTGTTTGGGATTGGTGGATGTATAGAGTTTTTTATAGAAACTTGTTATTGTTTCAACTATTTCCTGTTTACTTTCTTTTAGATTTCCTTGTTCATCTAATATCTTTGTTACATTTTGACTTTTTGCTCTTATTTTCTCTAAGGCATATAAGAAATCTGTTGGTTTATCCAGATTTACTAATTCATCCGTTCGTGCTCTTATTTCAGCACCTCGGATTTTTGTTCGTTCGATTTCTCTCAGTTCATGATCTATTTTGTAGATTTTTTCTTGGTTTATAGGTTGTTGTTTTCTCAGTGTACTTATCTCTTGTTCCAGATTTTTTGGTTTTTCATTTAGTCTTTTTTTATTTTGTATTCCTATTTCTATAAACTTTTTTTTTATTTTGTGTTTCAGTGTATCCCACCACGTTAGGGGATCCATTTTTTGTTTTTCTAATTGGTGTTGCTGAATGGTTTGTCTTATTTGAGTGTCACTCTCAGGTAGGCTTAATAGTGAGGTATTCAGTTTCCAGTAGCCCTTCCCCCATCATTCATTGCTTTTAACCTCCAAAATAAGTCCTTTGTGGTCGTAAGGGCCTAAGTATTTTAAGGTTATTGAGGATTTGGGAAGGAGTTCCGCAGATACATGAATTTGATCTATTCTTGTTGCATTGGTTTTTGAAAAATGTGTAAAACCTGGGTCATCCTTTTGAGTGCTTAACCATAGATCTTTTGTGTTGGTTTTTTTAAAGAATGGTTCTAATGAATTTTTGTACTTGCAAATCTGTTTATCTTGCATAGAAGTTTTATATAGAATATCTTCTTTTCTTTTGAAGCAATTTAGATCTCCTCCAATTATTATAGGATTAGTGTCAGTTAGTTTTGAGCTTATTTTTCGCAGTGTATTGTTGATTTCTCTCTGGTTGTCGAATCCGGGGTTGATATAGAGTCCTACTATTTGGTATATTTCACCATGTTCGATTACATTCAAGATTAAGTAATTTCTGTTGGTATCTACATCAACAATATTTATATTAAGATTCCAATTGTAGAGTATCACTACCCCTTTGGAGTTTCTAGTTCCTTGGGTGAAAGTGTATTTATATTGGGCCTTCTGTTCTATAATCTTTTGTTTCTTTTCTGTAATATAATGTGTTTCCGTTAGGATTGCTATATCTGAGTCTGGCAGATAAATTATTTTGCTGGCTATTCCATTTGTGTTTTGAAATATTATTTTCATATTATTTAGTTAGAAGGGATTTTTCGTTCTTTTATAGTTTATTCCTTGTAGTTGTGTTTATCATCGTCAATTTCACCTAGTTCTTTTGCAGTTTTTGAATCTATCAGCTTTCTGGGTTGGGTTGGTAGGGTGGGGCTAAAGTTTGTTTTTGTCAGGTTGCTACTTTTCCTTCTGCAATCAGGGTCGGTTGGCGGAGTAGTACGTTGTCTCTTTTTGGTTTTCTTGTATTTTTTCTTTTTCTTTGAGTCCAATTCTTCTTGGTTTTGTTGTGGAACTTTTACTTCTTCTTTTTCTTTTTTGGTGTCATGTTGATTGTTTGATATGTTTTCTGTTTCATCTGTTCGTTGGTCTTCCTTATTTATGTTTTTATGATCTTTGTTGGGGTATTGAGACTTTTTTGTGTTGTCCATAATCTCTCTATTCAGTTCTTTGTTGTTTTTGTTATTTGGGTCTGTGTCAGTGTTCGGGTTATCCGTAGTTTCCATCTGCATCTGTTGTTGTTTGTAAGTTTTTGAGATCGCTCCTGTTTCTATCATTTTTTTCCGTTCTACTTTCTGTGCTTGAATGGGTGTTGATGTTGCTATGTCTGCAATTTGCTTAGGGGTTGTGGTGGGTTTAATTGAGTTACATTGTTTCTCAAAGTGGACCATAGTGGGAGGTGGTAATTTTGTTGGCAGGGTTAGGAAGGGATCCTCAGAAGTGTTGCTTGCAGCAGTGTTGTCCGGCTGAATTTTGGGAATATCATCAAAGTATGATTCACCCAAGGATGAAAAGGAATTATGGGTAGAATAAAGTATGGGGGGGTTGCATACTTTTCTGTTTTTTGTTTGAGGAGTTCCAATGCTGCCTCAATATTGTCTGGGTGGAGCCATGAGGAGGTGTTTATCGTGCTTGAGTTGTTCTTTTTGTGTGATACAACTTGCCATTCAAGTTCTTTGGGGGGGTGCTCCAATGGGCTTGCTTCATGGATTATTATTTCTGGTGGGTCCTGTGAAGCTTGTTTGGGTCGGTTAGCCAAAATTTGGGTTGGGGTTGGGTTTGGTGGTTCTACAGACACTTGGGATGTTTCAACTTGATTTTGGGGTGTCTTCAATGTGGTTCCTTCTGATTCTGTTGGGTTTGTAGGATTGGTTTTGGGTACAGTGTTGATTTACATTGATGAGGTTTGTTGCTGATTGCTTTCTGTGTTTTTTGGGGGTCCAATTGCCTCGGTGTTGTTTTGTGTTGTTTCTTGCTTTTTTGTTTGTTCTATTTCTTTTTCAAGAGTTTGCATATTGTTTTCATTCTCTTTGTCTTTGTTTTGGGTGGTTATTTGGGTTTGGGTCTCATCCGTCTTTGTGCATTTTGCGGTTAAGTGGTTTTCGCCGCATTTTTTGCATTGAAGTACGATATTCTGTTGAATTTGCACTGTATCAGAATCATCGGAGAAGAGAATGCAGTCTCTGGCTTGCGTTGTTATTTACCAACTGTAAGAAACACACGAATGCACGTTTGGAGATTTATTTCTATAACACATTTATTGTTAGTAGCACACTTTAAGTAACTCTAACTTCAGTTTACATTTACTTTTCTTTATTTAAGGTCACCTCAAGTTGTACTGACTATGTTATTCTAGGTTTAAGGTTAGTTTACGACTATGTTAGGTCTACACACTACTACTTATGTATATTTACAAAATATTGACACAAGTTTAAGTACTACAGTCAACAACCACTGCTAAAATGACATAGGTGTGCTACCATGTACATCGCGCTTGGTGTGCAACACCAGTAAAAAACTAAAAAGCCTCATTAAGGCTGTTACATCAAGATCCCAGTTGTGGGGTGGGTGGAGGCAACAAGACTTTAATTTCAGTTCTTTTCACTGTTGTTCCCTCCACTTAAAATTCAAATCTGAAGCTTATGGTTATTGGCTGGCCTCAATAATGAGGCCCTTATTGGGGAATGCTAAGCTACGTTTAAGGTACCCTCTAACAATTGCTCGCATAGACTGAGGGATGGTGCTAGTAACCTTCTCACCACATCATTTTGCATATTTGGGTTGTTTGTGTTTGTTGTGATTGG
This sequence comes from Sabellastarte sp. h YS-2021, assembly GCA_964017235.1. Classification (NCBI taxonomy): domain Eukaryota; kingdom Metazoa; phylum Annelida; class Polychaeta; order Sabellida; family Sabellidae; genus Sabellastarte; species Sabellastarte sp. h YS-2021. Next base: position 24,219,787 of record OZ024928.1, read on the forward strand.
ACAATTCCTTACCAGGTGATCTCCTCCACAGCCATAACATTTTGGACCTGAGGCAGTGTCATCATTGTTTTTGATGATTATTCTGAAACCTTCAGGAAGGGTGGCAAATCTTGGGATGGGTTTATATATCTTTTGTAGTGGATATGTAAAACTCCATTTCTCACTTGGGGGAAATCTTTGTAGGTGCCCCTGTTTTATTCTGATGATGTCAACATATTGGTTCATGACAGATCGGATTTTGTAGGGCGGGTATTCGTCTGGACATCCCAGAACAGTTAAACTGCCACCTATGATGTCGGCCGAACTGGTTTTGTAATTGAAGCTACCTAGGGTTTTCTGGTTATTCAGTTTGTTTTCAAATACCAGTCTATCTTGTCTTGTTTTCAATGTTATTGTAAAGGTGTCGTTTCCATTTTTTTGAAAGGCTTGTATGGGCATGTTTGGGTCAACTGCTGATTTTCCACTAGTTGTAATCAGATCTCGTAGAATTTCAACTCGTTTCAAGGGTGCTTCTATGTTTGTTTTGTGTCTGACCTCCACCTCTATCCTGTCATCACTACAAATAAGCCTTTTCAGCTGATCTTGATATAAATTCATCTTGCTCTACTGTTTAAAACTGTAAAAATGTTTTCCTTCCATGAAATGAGCAGATTATATAGACAGAAGAGAAGGCATAAATCCAATCAACAATATTTGGGAAGACCAATGAAAGTAAAGCAATATCAATCAGCCAATACAAGCAGGGAACATGCACACAGCAATTGCAATCAAGGCGATCTTCCAGACTGTGCAGTTCTCACTCTCATTCCACTAAGCAAAATAATTTTAAAATTCTATTAATTGGACCTTATTTAGTTGAAGATTTCTTGAAAACTGCTACATACTTGTGTAATACACCATCGGAAAGCTACTGACACAGCGCTTCATGTGCAGTTTATTTGATTAAAATCCATCCACTAATGGGGGAGAAATGACTTTTTGAAAATTCTATTAATTGGACCTTAATTAGTGTATTAGTCTTTATAAGTAACAGACTCCTTTCAGTCCCCCTCATCATAGAAAGTCAGTACCTGTTTAATCAACCAATCAGGAGCATGAGTGCACAAACTGCTGTGGGGGGTGGAGGGTAGTTATATATGTATACAGGATGAGGTTGGTCATTGGGTGTTTTTTTATGTTTCCCAGTGAATAGAATTCAAGGGTACACAGGCAATAACACATGATTAGCTTATAATTCAGTCCCATATATTACACCTGCCCTGTTTATTGCCTATTACAGGGCACACTATCAGGTCCAATAAGAATCCATCATAATTGATTACCCCTAATAATTCTTATGTATGGGAATCCATGCCAGTTATTAACAGCAACAACTATAGTATAGGAAGCCACATTTATGGCCAATGTAGAAGCCACATGTGTATGAAACACTCTTTCAGTATAAATGTTGGAGCCATACTTAAGGTCTCGCCAATCTTAAGATTGTCGCTAGCCCATTTTAGGATCCTAAGTTTGGCTGACAATCTTAAGATTGGCCGGCCAATCTTAAGATGGGCTGACCTGTCCCAGCCCATCTTAAGATTGGCTGGCCAATCTTAAGATTTGACATTTTACCAGCACATTTTAATTATGTTTTACAGAAGAAAACTATATTGGAAGATTTATAGTAAATGTTTTGATTATATTTTGCTTGTACATGTAATGAATATGCAATATATGAGTGTATTCAATCCAATTATGTATGTGTGTAATTAAATATTAATTATGTATTTGCTTTAATGAGTCATATTAGATCATATTATTTACCCCTCTATTGTTATGACAAATACTGACTGATCAGAGTCTATTCAAGGTTAAAAATAATCAGTTGACAAACAAATCAAATAAAGGGCATGGATTCCTATTAAAAGGCAGAAGAGGGTCCAGTAACATAAAGTCTAGGTAAATCCAATTAACTAATCATCCTGCTAAAGTATTACTCCCCCACCCACCCCATCTGTTAATACCAAAGCCCCACTTAAACCAATTGTAGAGAATGACTTTCTGAACAGAATCCAGATGGATCTGATTGACATGAGAAACTCACCAGATGGAGAATATCACCACATTGGACATGTAATGGATCATTTTTCAAAGTTCCATATCCTGTTTCCTCTTAAGACTAAAACAGCAGATGAAGTGGCAAACTTGTTCAAAGAGAGGGTCTTAGCTATGTTGGAGCACCACATATCTTTCAGAGTGATAATGGGCTCGAATTTTGCAATCAGGTTCTCCGAAATCTGATAAAGAACTGGTCATACAATGTAACCTTTGTAAATGGCAGACCAAGACATTCACAGTCTCAAGGTCTAGTAGAAAGGGGCAACCGAGCTGTAGAAGATAAAATATCTAAAATAAAAGCTGAGATGGGAATGACTGACCAGGTACCTTGGGCATCATGGCTACCAGACATTATGTATGCTTTAAACACTGAAAAACATAAAACTATGAAGGATATGCCTTACAGAGTAGTGTTTTGGAGAGTACCTCCAGCTCCATTATTACCACAAGCCGAATCACAGGTTATTGATGACACTGAAAATAAAGTGGTCCCAGCTGTCGATCTAGTTGAGCCAGATGAGAGGCTATCATCTTCATCCACCTCATTACCTCAGACTGAAAAATTGGTCACACCTCCATCTCCAGTGCTATCTCCATCAACCTTCATACCTCAGGGTGAGCTATCGATTACCGCTCACAGAGTTGATGATGATGATGATGATGATTTTGAAATCAAGCCATTGTGTGTTGGGATGCTATTGCAGAGGTATCCCAGGCTTTCCCACAGTTCAGTGCAAAATGAGTACCTTAAAATGTCATGTGTCATGTGTTACTGGTTCCAAAAATCCACGCAAATGGCTGTGTCAGTTGTGCAGACAATTCAAGTAAGAGACAATATATGGAATGACACTTTAGAATGCACAGACTACAAAAATATCATTTTTTTTAAATTCAGACGACTTTTGTCATTAAATTTTTTTTTTAATTTTAATTACTTTATTATTTGTGTAAATGTATTGTAATATTGTAAATGTATTTCAGTTATGATGTGGTTGTATTTTTTTAAATCAGGTGGTGGGTCAAAGTTTTAATAAAGTTTTTGGAAACTCAGTTTTATATACTACATTCCACTCTGACATCAAAAAGAAAAGATCCCACATCAAAGACAATAATCACTCCAGTAGACAAAAGGAATAATTCTATGGAGTGATGATTAGTTAATTAGATTTACCAAGGCTTTATATCCCATGTTAATAGGAAGCCATTTCTTTCATACTGATTACCTACTGGTTAGCTATTCTCTACAATGATGATTAGTTAATTAGGTTTAGCCAGGCCTTATTTCCCATGTTAATAGGAAGCCATTCATTTCATTTTGATCAGCTACTGGTGATAGCTTGATTGCATTTAACCCCCTGTATATGTTGGCTTAGGGCAGAACAATAGCTTATACTACAACACATTAAGCACATTTGTCTTCTCCCCAGTAAAATATTGTACATGGAAGTGAATACAACATGCACATCCTGTTGAATTTACTCATATGTTGAATGTTAATTACATATGTAAACATCCAAAGATTTACTATCAACTACTATATAAATTCAAATGTTGCATCTAGTTCCTCATAGATGATAAAGATTGTGAATTTACCCATCTTAAGATGGGCTGGGACAGGCCAGCCCATCTTAAGATTGGCCGGCCAATTTTAAGATTGTCAGCCAAACTTAGGATCCTAAAATGGACTAGCGACAATCTTAAGATTGGCGAGATCTCAAGTTTGGCTCCAACACAAATACAGGTCAGCATTAGCTAGTAGTCATTACCAAAGTCTTGATGTGGTGTGTCTGTAAGAATAACAATGGCTATTTTCAAGGCACTGGGTAACAGTATGTCAGTTGAGGAGGTGACAGTGTTAGTGAGGAAACATGAACACAATTATTTTGTGGGAATGTCAGCAGATCAACTGCAGGCATTTACTGAGGATGTCCGACCAACCAAGCCCATCCAGGAACAAGATTTAACACTTTCCAAGAATGAGAGACTACTCATTAAGAAATTAGCCTGGGTGTGGGGCAGTGATACTGAAGTGTGCCAGGCATTTAAGGATCAAGTCCGTTCAGGAGAAATTAAGAGTATCACCATGGCAAAAGAAGAGGCTGCCAAGTTATGGAAGACTAACTCTAGTCTTTATGATGCAAGTAGGGCCACTCATGCACCTGGCACAGACAACAATCCAAGAGGGGTGAAAAGAATAAGACTTAGTGGGGAAACTGACTATCAATACAGGAAGAGAAGGATGGCAGCCATTAGATCTGAGGGGGCTGAAATAGCTGTGGCTGTCCCTGTCATTCAAAGTGAGGACCAGGGGCCGTATTCACGAAAGGTCTTAGCCAAGTCTTAGGCTTAACTTTTGTACAAAAATACAACCAACTTAAGCCTGAGACTTGGCTAAGACCTTTCGTGAATACAGCCCCAGGAGCAGGAAAGTGTGAGCCATTACCGGTGTAACGCCATAGTTTACACCCCTGCCATATTTTACACCCTCTGTTTGATCTTTTAGGGGGTGCATTATATGGCAATCATATTTTACACCTCTAACAATAGGGGATTTAGGGGGTGTAAAATATTGCTGCCATATTTTACACCCCATCAAAAGTTACACCCCCTACTGGGCCATACAGAGCAAATCAATTGGGGATTAAGAGCAAACCTTTTATTGGTTAGATTGCAATTGAGATTGTAATTGTCTAACCACTGCATAGAACTTGATTTGTTTTACTTCTGGGGTGTGACAGAAACTGGATTACATTATGATATGTCTATTGTTACAAGACTCTTTAAGTTGATTTGTTTGGTTATGTACGTGACTTGGTAAATGGATTAGTTTTAGATTTGTCTTTTGTTCTGGCATTCTTTTGAAGTTGATTTGTTTCACTTGTGGTTAAGTGACTAGCTAAGCTAACAGGATTAATTGGTATTGTTGAAAAACTCTTTTTAAGGTATTTTTGGGAGATACTTCTCCTCCCTGATAATGTAACATAAATTTCTTCATTTACATATGCTTGTATGGTTTATATTATATTCAGAGTAAAAATCTTTCTTGAAGAACTTTATTATTACATTATTATTATTATGTAGAAAACTGTAAAATACCATTAATAAAATACTGTGATATGCAATAACATCCAAGTTGTTCAGATATCATAAAATATATTTCAATATTCATGGATATCAATAACATTCTAACATTCTAATTGGACTTTTATAGCGCTTAATCTCCCCAAACAAGAGGACTCTAAGGCGCAACAAAACAAAAAGCAGTCAACAAAATTCTGTGTCCAGGGACATAACAGGGGTCGAACACCACGGAGAACGCCAGGAGGATGATTCAGGCTAGGGTGGATATGCTTTGGTGTACAGGTAGGTTTTAAGCTGTTTTCTGAAGGAGGCCAGGGATGGAGAGGCACGAATCACATCAGGGAGAGTATTCCACACAGTAGGAGCATCAAACGCAAAACTATTACCAAACTGTTTGACAGATTTATGAACAGAGGGGCAGAACTTTGGAATAACTAGGAAATTACCACCACTTTGACTGCGCCTGGTACTATAAGAACTGCTGTAGGAAGAAAGATGTGGTGAAAAATACCTGGGAAAACCTGTGTGAAGATACTTATAAACAAGTGTGACTGTCTTGAACACAATGCGCTGTTCAACAGGAAGCCAATGCAGTTTCTTTAGCACAGGAGTTATGCTGGTGTATCGACTGGTGTTTGATACAATTCTAGCTGCACTATTTTGGATGCACTGTAATTTGCGTAGATTGAACTTGGACAGGCTCCTGAAAAGTGAGTTGCAGTAATCCAACCGACTACTAACAAGAGCGTTGGCTACAAGCACAGAAACATCATGAGTAAGAAACCGCCTGACATGTCTGAAGTCACGGATTTTAACAAAACAACTTTTGCAGACATTAATATATATATTACAATTCACTTAATATATGTACATATGTCATTTTTGCTTGTTCATGGTTTCTAGATGAGAAGCCAGAGCTAAGTTGGTCAATGGACCCATTTTGTTCATTATGTGATGTAAATCCAACCAAAAGAAACAATGCATAGATTATCTAATTAACTACTCACTCACTTATCATAGAACAATAACCTATGTATCACCTATTACTGCAAGTCTTTTTAAAGTCAATAAAAGAAAACACTAACAGTTCATAAACAAGAACCCCCAGGTGAGAAGCCATAGAAGCTTAAAGCCTTGCATATAGTTGCAGGTCTAGTAGCAAGATTTCAATCAAAGGGCTGTGGTGACTTAAGGCAACATTAGGGATATTTTCAATTAGGGACTAGCCTAGTGAATACAAATCAACGACAGTGGGTTGGCCTCTCACTTCAAAGGAAAATATATAGAAAGGATTTTGTCCCACTGTATTAACATTCATTCATTCATTTTATTTTATTATAGTGACATGTATTATACTGTAACAAAAAGTATTACAAAACATAAACAAAAGGAAATACCCAGCCCTCTTTTGGGCTTATAAGTCACTTTAAATATAAAAGTTCAAAGTATGATTGGTTTGATTAGTTTAAACTAGGAATTTATATTAAAGTATGAAGATAAATGATAATAACTACAGATACAAAATTACAATCCAAAAAAATGTATCATAAAAATGTAACACTTACAAAAACAAACTTAACTTAAAACAATGTTTTTTCGTATGTTCCATATTTTCTCAACAAATTTAGCAAGGTAGTTTGTATCAAATGACATAACGGCAATAAATTTTTCATTCAAATTCCAAGAATCAAAATTTGGGTAAACAGTTTTTAATTTTCTGTACAACTGTTCTCTTTCTGAATTATATGCTGTACAGCAACAAAGAAAGTAACATTCGTCTTCAATGACATAATCAGAACAATAAAGGCAAATTCGTTCTTGTAACGGTTTTCTATAGTATCGGCCAGTTTCAATATGTAAGGGTAATATTCCCATCCTTAATTGTGCCAAAAGTGATCTTTGTGACCTTGTCATAGAGAATTTAACATATTTTTCTACATCAACATCTTGTTTAATCTGTGTATAATAGCGCAGCTTTGGCTTAAAGCCAACATTATTTGACCATTCCATATGCATTAAATCAAAAAAGTCATCGATTATGTCAGTCATGTTTAAATTAGAGCCTGAGCTTGTAATCTCTGTTCTGTTGATTTCATCCATTATTTTATATATTTCACCACACCAATTATAATCACTCAAATTTACCAATTGGTGTTCAAAAAGCTGTCGTGTTAATCGCTCAGTATCCATTTGTAGAAGTCTGTTCCAATATCTAATAGCACAAACATGGTAATGATATTTAACATTTAACCATCCCATGTCTGCCTGCACAGCCAAATTTGGTGCATTCTTATGTACACCTAAAAAGTATTTAATTGCCCTGTTCTGAATCTGTTGTCCAAATTTATGATTTGAAAAACCCCACACAGATGCCCCATAATCTAAAATAGTGTTAACCCCAGCATAATACAATTTAGTAAATGTGTTAAAACCAATATTTCTAAATCTTTTGAATTTTGATATAACAGCACTTAATGCCCTTCCTGCCGAATCACTGAGTGTTTTAGCACACTTTTCACTCTGTGGACCAGAGTGAAATTGTTGAGAATGCTGTGAACCATTTAAGGCTGGGTGTGGAGTTATTTGATTTGTACCTCGAGGATTAAATGCTGGAGACTGACCAATATTCTGACTGATCGCTGGGGACTGTCCAATATTCTGGTACATCATAGGTTGGTCATGATTGACATAAGGGGTCTGTTGAGGAGATTTATGTAGCACCTTGCTGTAAAGTGGCATGGAGGTAGCATTGCTTGTTGCCATTCCCTGGTTTTTGACAGTGGAGACTGATGTGTGGGATCTAGAGCCAGTACCTGGAGACAGTGTGGATCTTTGATTCTCAGCTAAGGCAGCTGATATTGTTCCATTACCAACTGAGCCTTGTTTATCTACTACTGCCTTTCCTTGTGTGATGCCCTGATCCTTTTTTTTAATCAGCCGACCACTACCTGTTATCTTGTATCCATCACCATTCGGAATTTCCTGCAACAAAGTTTTAAAGTTCAGTTGTTGAAGCCTTTCATTATGGCTCATTGATGATCTCAGATACACTCTCTGAAATTCACGGGAATGTTTGAGACTGGCTTTACAACGTAACACATCAATTTTATCTTGTTTACTGCAGAGTTCTATTTTGAAAACACCTTTTCTATTCTGATGTTGAGGCGTACGCATAACTCCCACAATGCATTTGTCACCGCATCCCATAGCACTAAGGAGTCTTTTGGCTAGCCATGAGTCATCCTCACTAGGATAATTTGGCACGTTAATTGCCACGAGGGTGACATCTGGATTGAAGCGAATATCCACAATTTCATCAATGTGGTTGATCTTTTCACCCATCTGATCCTGAAGTTTTTGAAGATGTTGTATTTCTTTATTATGATTTACAACCTGATTTTCTACTTTCTGTATTCTTTTTATGATCATATCTTGTTTTCTGTTAACCTGGTGTAGCTCCATAGTTATACTTGAAAGCTTACTACATATTACTTCGAGTAACTGCCTATCACTTTTACCTTCAGTTTGAATTGGCCCAAGGGATTCTTCACTGAAATATATTTTATTTCATTCAGTTTGCTATTCTTAGACAATTAACAATTTGTAAGCAAATGAATTATTGTCTTTGAGTTTTAATGCTTAATTTGTGGATGTTTATAGCTGTTGAACTTCACTTATTTCATAATATAACAACTGTAAAGAAATCCACCAAGGGGTGTAAAATATAGCAGGGGGTGTAGAATATGGCAAGGGGGTGTAAAATATGGCAAATGAACTGCCATATATTACACCCCCATGCATTTTATGTGGGGTGTAAAATCTGGCGCTACACCTGTGTAACATCAAATTGTGTATCCCCATCAAATTATGTATCCCTTCTTTGATCTTTTAGGGGATACAGAATGTTTTGTATCCCCAACAATAGAGGGATTAAGGGGGTGCACAATTTGACAATCAAATAATGTACCCCCATCAAAACCTGTATCCCTTTGAAGTGGCCTTTGGGGAGGGAGATTAAGACAAGTTACATTAAGCCCAATTGTATGAAAACAAGATATAATCATTGAGTTGTTCTACAACATGCTGCTCTTAAAATAGAATTTAATAACGTGTTGTACAAGCTTTTTATGCAACAAGACCCAAACAAGTTAAACACATTGTTTAAAAGAAACTATAGATGTTGGAGCCCAACTTAAGAATCTGCTTATCTTAAGATGGGGGAACTTAAGTTCATATCAGGCCAACTTAAGTTGATAAAATTCAATAATGAATTTTATACTGAATATAATAAAATCTATTAGCAAGCATGTGCAAATAAAAGAAAATTACATGACATTTTCATGACAAAGATAGCATAAATACTGATCAACTTAACTGACCTTTAGACAGAAGCTTTACTTTGAGCATTCTTTTTTTATTTCATGTAGATATGTTAAATTTAACTGGCCTCAACAAATAGTGTTGAATTGCAGAAATTAAAATGAATTATGTATCCTGAGTCCCGAGAAGTATTAAAATATTCCTTTGATGTTGATTTATTTGTCATTCATTGAGATGATTTCTTAATTGGATTTGTGTCTATTGTCTCAATATTCTGTTGGTGTTGACTTGTTTCACTTAGGGTGGGTGAAGTACACAATTGGGAATACCCCTAATCATAAAGTGAAACAAATCAACATCAAAGTAATCTTTAAGTAAAATGAGGCTTAATTCAAACCTTTAAGGGGTAAAATGCATATGGGGCCACACAAATATGTAGTATGATTTTATGGGTAAGCCTGATTATAAAATTTAACAAAGAATTATAAACTTACCTTTATTTTTGGAAAATGTAAACAAATCAAACAAGTTATTTGGATGAATTTGTGTCATATGAACATAAAAATGAAGTTTTCTGTAAGGTTATATGAATACAAATTTACTGGACCCACCCCTGATGGGTAATTGTCTAATAAGTGTCTATTTAAGAACATTTGAAAATTATGATTAAATTAATCCCTGTTTTTATCAATAAACATGTAAAGTATCACCCAGAAAACACATTTATTTAAAGAGTCTCACATCAATGCCCAATTAATCCTGTTAGCTAGCTTGTCACTCAACCAGAGGTTAAGAACCAGATGCTAGAACAATACATCATACAGGCACAACATACCTCATATTTGTTGATCACAAAGTAAAGAAAACAGCATGCACATGTGACTTAAATACCAATAGCTCTAGCCCCACTTCAGGGGATACAAAATATGACAAGGGGATACAGAATTTAACAGGGGATACAGAATCTGACAGCCCCACCTGTCATATTCTGTATCCCCACACACTTTTTGAGGGATACATCATCTGATGCTACACAGGATCATCCAAAATGTGCTAGGAAACAGGGATGAATTTCTCAGGATTTTGAGACTGAGAACTCCAAGAAATGAACTGAGAGACAAACAAGGAGTTTTACTGGAACATGAGCCCAGGACATGACGGGAAGTGTGACCGACAAGCCAGAGAGATCCATGATAGGACAGTTTCCAGGAGGGCGGAGCCACAGTCCAGATACAGAGTCGTGGAGGGTCGGTGAAACATGTTTCATTTTTTTGCCAATCCACTGCAACAAGCCAGTGTAGCGCAAGATAATGACTCCCGCTATATTTTGCACCGCCTTCTTTGATCTTTAGGGGAGTAATTATCTTGCAAGCAATATTTTGCACCCCCAAACAAAAGAAGGATTAGGGGGGTCAAAACATAGCAGGCAATGCTGCAAGATAATCACCCCCTGCTAGATATTTACTCCCCTCTCTGTTAAAAGAGACAATGGGACAATACACAATTGGATAGTTGTCAATACATGTATATCAGTAACAATGCCTAAGACTCTTTTGGGGTGACACTTTATATATTTTCATATGCATAAACAAAATGATCAACTTAGTCACAAATTTTAAGTGTTTACATGCTAAGTTCTTAGTCAATTACCCATATAACCTAGGAAAAAGTCACAATTGTAAGTGCATATCAGAGTGTTGTATCACCAAATTCATCAGATTGATTTCTATGATTTAATTACACTTTCATATTAATTTGCATTGACTTATGAAAATATTGTTATTTTAATAATTCTTTGTAAATTAAATAATAAGGCTCAATCATAAAACCACCATTATATATGTTTGCGCCTTTAATTTGTGTAAGTCTGATAATAATAATATAATAAATGATGTGAATATTATTATTAATGTCAAAAGAAATCTCAAACAAAAAGGCACATTTTTGTATAAGATTTGATACAATAATTATTTTGTTAATCATGCAAGAATATAAAATCAACATAAATAAATAACAAATAAATAGAATGCATGTGCTTTGCTTTGACTCATATCAGTATTAAATAGAAGACAAGTGTTCCACTGCAAGTTAATCCCCAGCACAATAGTAATCACCACTTTGGGGAGGGATTCCAAATCTTGCAAGGGGAGTCAATATATTTCAACCCCCTTTGAAATATTTTACTACCCCCCTAGTGACAAATATAGGGGAGTCATTATCTCGCGCTACACCGGGGAAACTACAACCGACCCTAAACGACTCCGTAAACATTGCTCCCAACCCTCGAAAAATACCCAGTTACCGACAAGTCAGCTACTGTACAGTGGAACACCCCCATAAGGTGGAGCCGAGGTAGCCACGTCTGCGTACTCTACTGTACAATGACATTTATATACATTGTCAGTTTTGTATTACAACTTCAAATTATCAAAACACTATTTTCCTACCTTGCAATATCAGTTCCACTGAGAATGGCTGCCATTTTCTGCTTAAATGTTAAAACTTTGCAAGCAGACAGGGAGTCTCGAAAAATCAAACAAAACCAAAACACCACACGTGAGACCTTGAACTTTGAATGTAGTTGGACTAAATTAGAAAATAACAATAATTTGCCGTACATCTAGAACATGAACATTTTTTTGTCGTTTGAATTAATTGGTTTGGTTTACATTCATTAGAGTAGACAGGCAAATAAATTCATTTTCATAATTGCTCAGTAGAATATTTATACGAAACATTACAATAGAAACACACACTGGGCTCCTAGAATAATGCTAATTATTTCAGTTATTTACTGTATCACACACATATTGCAATCAAAGATTACAATTATATCCACAAGTGAGAAAATGTTTGTACATATCCTTACTGTAAGTGCATTATTGTCAAGTATGCAGAAAGGAATCCATATCTCTTCTCTGTTTGTGTTAGTCAAATGGCGTATCTGAATATTGTGCCATATCTGACTGAATTAATAAAATTATTCCCATTATCATATTTTAGATTTACTGTAGTGGTGGTGATAGATATCAAGTGATAACTGTAGTGGTAGTGATAAGATATCAAATTTTGGGCAATAGTTTTTGTAGTGTAAAGTCTTTATAGTATACCAGGAAGTTGATATTTTATTTCATTTACTTTAAAATGAGAACCAATTTAGATTTACACCAGAAACTTAAAAACATTGGTAGTACTAATTTGTCATACAGTGTAAAGTACAGACTGAAATGAAAAATTAAAATGAATTTCCATCAAATATTAAGTAAGGGAATTTATATTAAAAAAATGGGGAGTTGTTGGACTGAGTGCATAGCTGAACTAAATTAAGCCATAGATTCAGACATGTTGTTGATGACCTAGTGGTTAAAATTTCCCCTGATGATGTGACCACAATTAATAGGTCAAAATAGAATTAGCACATACCAAAGCTATATTATTATATAAGGCATTATCTCTCACTACTGTGCAGGAAGTCATATATGCAATAATGGACATTTATATTTATCTAGTGCCTTTGAATCATGCATGCCTTACATATGCTACATATTCTACATATGCTATCGGTAATATATAATAAAACATATGTGTTAGACATACAATGTTCACTATTTGTATATGTTACAGCCAATCTGTGTAAGCAGGCAATACGTGTAGTGACTGAACATTTCAGTCATTTTGCGAAATGTCTAAACAATTCAGGCATTTCGCGAAATGCCTAGGAATTTCACATAATGGCTAAATATGAGCTCTAGGCATTTCGCGTAATGCCAGAACATGGTTTTTTTATCATGTTTGATGATTATTCATGAATTATTTTGATATTATATAGTTTTAGTATGGACCCATCACGGAGACGCCGAAAATTTAAATAGCGATTTTTATTTGTTTTCTATTGTCACTATACACATATATTTCATATATTACTGTGGTTCAGTTGTTTCAACTGATTTCAGTTTGATGTTATTGGGATCATACCTCTGTGAATTAACTTATGTAGCAATTGACTGTGAATTTGGTATTTGGCTAATTGTTGAAGTTTTACTATATTTTAGTTATGTTGGTCCTAGTATATGGACATGTGAGTTGTTAATGTTGGTGACCTGGCCACCCTTGGTGCACTCATGAGTGATTTTATGCAAATTAGGTGGATGTGAAGGTTGATTGAAAGTGAGTGATTTTATGTCAAAAACTCAGTTATATTTAGAATGCAGGCCTTGGTGCTGTCTGGGCTAGTGTATAAAAGTTGGTGTAGTTTTTAAAATATTGTGCCTTTCTGATATATGAGCGATGATTATGCTGGGAACCTCTCCCGTGTATCTGAGAGACTAACTGGTAACAGGGTGGATCGAGACATTGTTGTGTGGGTTCGAACAGCTGCGGTTGCTGTTCTAATGGCTTTGCACTGATACTTGGGGACAACTGACCAGTGTGGTTGTCAGATTGTGTTTCTAGATTGACAAGCGGTTTGTCAATAGTGGTGATGCAGTTGACACATGTAACTGTTGGTGCCCGTGGTGAGGGGACACTTATGTGTCAACGTTGAAGCAGTTGGCCAATGCAACTGTTGTGTGAATACCTTTGCTATCAGTGATACAGGCTAGCTGGGGCACTAGCTGTGTGAGTAGCCATTTGTGTCAGTGCATTGCTTTGAGTCGAGATCAGTGTTCACCTTACTAGTTGGTTTGTGGTGCATAGTCACCTGGGTTTTTTTATTAGTTTTTAGGCAATAGTATGAGACACTTACCTCATAGAAGAGCTAAAGACTTTGCTTTTTGCTTTAAATGTAACCAGTCCCACGAGTTACCAGTGGGTAGACTGTGCCAAGTATTTGCATTGACGTTGAGTACCAATATGGCTGAGACAGCGTCCAATTCCTCCACTTCATCCATTCCATTGGGGCAGACTGCTGTTGAATCTCCCCCTAGGCCACAATCCCTTGCTAATGGCCCTGATGATAACACTCCTGATAAGCTGGATGCGATCTTGCAGCATTTGAAACACTTGGATGAGGAACTTAAGAAGGTGAAGAAGTCACAACAGCAGGGACATTCAGATGATGTTGGCCAGTCGTCTTCCCCACCCAGGCAGGGGTATGTTCCACCCCCTACGACAAGGAAGCAGGTGCAGGGTTCAAGCACTGATATCTGGGCGCCCGTCACGCAGACCACAGAGGATGTCGCGGAGGATCTGGTCTTGCCTTCTACCCAATTTTTAAGGACCAATGGACCATTGAGACGTCAGGTGGACAAGAGGCTTCAGGAGTTGGATCAGGATGACAGAACTGAGTTGCAAGGTAAACGGTTTAAGTCTGGTTTAGTGAAACATCAAGAAAATCATGTAAGAGTTGATATTAACTGGCCACATGAATTTTGTTACTCTGCTGATAGATCATGTCCATCATATGACGACCTCACTGTTATGCAGTTTAGCCAGGGTTTTATAGGTTGTATATTGGAAGAGGAAAATTCAAAAATTAGACAAAACATGCTGATGTACTTACAGCAATTGTACAAAGATGCGCAAGAAACTAATTGGTACACAGCCAAATCTGCCCATAAAATTCTTTTGCTTGAAATGGAAAGAGGTAAACTTACATGGAAAGATAACAGTAGGGTCCATCAGATAAGGGCTAGGTACACACAACGGCCAATACATCCATCACAAACTGACAAGAAGGGTGGTACTTCAAAACCAGCTGTCCCTTGTAAATTTTATAACAATGGCAACTGCATACATGAGGGCGAGCATATGGATGGGCATGTTTTGCAAAAACATGCATGTGCATATTGTTACAGGATGGTCAAAAGATTTTGTTATCATTCAGAGTCCTCTTGTAATAGAAAACAAATGAAAGGAAAAAACGATCAGTAGGCACAGACTCAGATAGCTTTGACAGCCAGGGCGACTGTACTTTAACTAAAATTTTCTTTCATTCTAAATTCAAAGGTACTGTTCCTGTAATTGGAGATAAAACCAGGTCGAAAATTGCTCAGAGAGATAAACCTCTGGCTGTCAGATCTAGAGTTTTTCATTGTAATGAATCTAGGGCCCAGCAGAGTAAATTTTGTAGTGATACTAATGATACTATTGTTTGTGTTTCAAATGTTGATAACATGCAAAATATTGCTGGTACTGTAAACCATGATGTATCTGATTGCTCAGCCAGTTGTACTTCTGCAGATAATTCAAACGTGTGTGTATTACAAGAGCAAGGTTTTAATGGCGTAAATGTAGGGTGCTTGAATAGACAAGATACGCTTCAAAAAAGTATGCTCAGTAAAAATATTATACACAGTGTTGAATCCACAAATTCTGTCAGTACTAATGACACTAGCTCAGCTACAGGTCCAGCTATTGGCTATTGTTGCCTCCAACCGTTTGGCTTCATAAAAAGGGTTGAAAACATATCAAAGTATCACCTCAATGATTTCTCTAGGTCTGTGGTTGCGGGTTCAAATAAAGAATGGGTGCAAAAAGCACACAAAATCGTTGTTGATTCTGGTACTAGTAACTACAAAAGTGCTCGAATTTTAGTTAAAACTGATTTAAATCTTAAACTATGGGCGGAAATACTCAAATATTATCATGATCCACAATTGCTGGACTGGTGGGGCCATTTATTACTACCAAACATTTATTAGTAATTTTAGTAACAACAATACACAACAAGGTAGAAATAAAGGGTACAAGCCCCCTACACAGACAATCAAATAGAAATAATGAATGAAGGTAGTACATAAATGGGCTGGGACCCATATTATTTAAAAGAGGGTATGGGTGGGCGGGTAATCATCGCCCATATATCAGAAAGGCACAATATTTTAAAAACTACACCAACTTTTATACACTAGCCCAGACAGCACCAAGGCCTGCATTCTAAATATAACTGAATTTTTGACATAAAATCACTCACTTTCAATCAACCTTCACATCCACCTAATTTGCATAAAATCACTCATGAGTGCACCAAGGGTGGCCAGGTCACCCACATTAACAACTCACATGTCCATATACTAGGACCAACATAACTAAAATACAGTAAAACTTCAACAATTAGCCAAATACCAAATTCACAGTCAATTGCTACATAAGTTAATTCACAGAGGTATGATCCCAATAACATCAAACTGAAATCAGTTGAAACAACTGAACCACAGTCCTACATGTTTTTGGTCAGACTTGACCCCATATTAGTGATATACTTAAACTCAATGCAGAGAATAGGCAAGACAATTGTGGAGTTGAACCCAACCCCTATGGCCATTGATTCAGTATATGGGCTAATGATAATAATGGAGTTAAACATGCACCTGCATTTAGATGCATAATGAAATGGTGGAAAGATTCCAGCACTGAACTACAGTGAAGAATCTTGAAACAAAACTCGCCTCTTACATGGCCATCCCATGAAAGGTCAAATACAGGTCAAGGTGACTACTAATTAGAACTTGAAGGGAAGGAGTAAGATAGAGTGATGGCAGCCAAACCAAAGCAACCCCAAGAGTCAATTCACAAAAACAAGATCATATATTTTGGGCCATTTATTAGTACCAAACATTTTTTAGTAATTTTAGTAACAACAATACACAACAAGGTAGAAATAAAGGGTACAAGCCCCATCCCTTCAAGTTCTAATTAGTAGTCACCTTGACCTGTATTTGACCTTTCATGGGATGGCCATGTAAGAGGCGAGTTTTGTTTTGGGCTTGGGGCTTGTACCCTTTATTTCTACCTTGTTGTGTATTGTTGTTACTAAAATTACTAATAAATGTTTGGTAGTAATAAATGGCCCAAAATATATGATCTTGTTTTTGTGAATTGACTCTTGGGGATGCTTTGGTTTGGCTCACATCACTCTATCTTACTCTTTCCCTTCAACTTCTAATTAGTAGTCACCTTGACCTGTATTTGACCTTTCATGGGATGGCCATGTAAGAGGCGAGTTTTGTTTCAAGATTCTTCACTGTAGTTCAGTGCTGAAATCTTTCCACCATTTCATTATGCATCTAAATGCAGGTGCATGTTTAACTCCATTATTTTCATTAGCCCATATACTGAATCAATGGCCATAGGGGTTGGGTTCAACTCCACAATTGTCTTGCCTATTCTCTGCATTGAGTTTAAGTATATCACTAATATGGGGTCAAGTCTGACCAAGAACATGTAGGACTGTGGTTCAGTTGTTTCAACTGATTTCAGTTTGATGTTATTGGGATCATACCTCTGTGAATTAACTTATGTAGCAACTGACTGTGAATTTGGTATTTGGCTAATTGTTGAAGTTTTACTGTATTTTAGTTATGTTGGTCCTAGTATATGGACATGTGAGTTGTTAATGTGGGTGACCTGGCCACCCTTGGTGCACTCATGAGTGATTTTATGCAAATTAGGTGGATGTGAAGGTTGATTGAAAGTGAGTGATTTTATGTCAAAAATTCAGTTATATTTAGAATGCAGGCCTTGGTGCTGTCTGGGCTAGTGTATAAAAGTTGGTGTAGTTTTTAAAATATTGTGCCTTTCTGATATATGGGCGATGATTACCCGCCCACCCATACCCTCTTTTAAAAAATATGGGTCCGTCACTTTGGCAGAGATTAAGCGCTATTAAAGTTGAATTGGAATTGGAATCCCTGCTTGTTGTTTACTTAGATAATTTATTTTTACTGTCCAATCATGAACAACTATAATGAAAATGGTATTATGATTAAAAATATCTAATTTTTTTAAAACTACTGGAACTGTTTTTTAGCACTATCCATACAAAGTATACAGAAAACATAATAATACATAATTACAAATACTATAGAATGTTAGCTGTAAGGTTATGAAAAAGTGACAAAATTGAGCAAGACATATTCTACATATTGTGTTTTCTATAGCTCAGTTTTAAATTGCTCTTCAAAAGTTGTGCTGAGAAATATATTAGTAACCTGTCTTGTCAAGAAATTATATAATTTATTTAAAGCTAAAAAATTGCTCACAAGTGAGTTGCACCTTGGATTTTTTCACATAAAATATTTTGTCACTGTCATATATCAAAACTGCTGGTACCTTTCATTGGGGGACCAAATAGTGTGCAAAATGCTCGCTTAGTTCAAATTAGCTCAGACTAAGTGATTGGACGCTAAAAAAGTTGGAGAGTCCTAATTGCAGTTAAGTTTGTCTCATCATATAGGATTTACATCAAAATTTTCAGTATTTGTTTCATATAATTAATGAAGCACCCCACCCACCCCACACACAATACATAAGACCAGAAAACATACTCTTTTGAAAAAAAATAAAAATAAATGGACATTCTGCCATTCTTATAACTCAATTAAAAGAGATGTGGAATATATAACTATTATTGGTCACACTGTAAAACTGTTTATTTATTTAAAAGTATGAGAGATACCAAAATGTGCCTTAATTAATTGTCATACAGTTAAAAGTACAACTTGAATTGCTTCCATCAGCAATAAATAACGAATCCAATCAATAAAACTTTAAAAGATGGTCACACAAACTGCTTGAAGTCTCAAACCAAAGTTTTTAAGTATTTGGTATAATTAAAGAAGTGCCAGCCCACATTATTTTGACATAGTACCCTACTTACAAGTAAAATGAGAACAAGTATGAAATGTATTATTGTTAATGATTCTGTAATAAAACTGTTTATTTACTCATTTATGCAAATATATGAGATATGTCGAAATGTATTTTCATTAATTGTCATGTAGTTCAAACTACATCTTGAATTGCAATAAGCAAGAAATTATCATATTGTATCAAAAAGATACTTAAAACAGATGATTACTTGTTTAGGTAATCTGTGTAACACTGAATCTTATATTTCAGCTATTACGTGAAATGTCTAGGCATTTTGAGAAATGCCTGAATTGTTTAGGCATTTCACGAAATGACTGAAATATCATTACACATAATGTCTGGTTACTCAGATTGCCTGTAACATATACACATAAAAATGAGTCAAGTCCACTAAGCAGTTTGGCTTCAGTTTTGCCTTTGATGCCCCCCACTGTTTGGAATTCACTCCCTGAAGACATCCGTGCATCACCCACTGTGGCCTCTTTTAGAAAGAAGCTCAAAACCTATCTCTACACAAAGGCATATCCTCCTTAGCTCACTTTTTTATGGCTTCTCTGTGGTGCCGACCTGTTTTTTGTCCCTGGACTTTGAATTTGCCTATTGCTATGGTCTTGTTGCGCCTTAGAGTCCACTACTCAGTGGAGATTAAGCGCTATAAAAATCAAATTAGAATTAGACATAAACACAATAAAATACTTCTCCAACGAAGGGGAAACCTACACAGTAAATAAAAATGGTACACAAAAGGTGAACGAACCATTTTTGGTACAACTTTGGTACTCCAGAAAGGCTAGGAGAATTTGAGAGATTAGTTTCTGATGATACCTCACTTGTTTGAAAAGTAAAATTACAACAGTGTCTTTATCTTACGCATTTATACTGAAACATCCTATACAAATTGTTTGTCAATTTTAAATTCATGGAAAATAAAAATTTACAAAGAAGACAAAAAAAAATGGCAGCAATAATACTTAGAGAGAGAAAAAGTATGTAAAGACAAATTGACAACATCAATGAATAAATTAAAAGTTAGGAAGCTGTAAAATTTATTAATTGAAGTATATAAGTCAATGGAGACAGCAAAATAAGCTTAACTACATATAATAACCAGTTGTAGTAATCCATACATCTTTGTGACAGGAGGAATATGTCTTCAATATGGCAGTAGAAACATTCTGACAGAGCAAAAGTTAAAGGTTACAATGAGGTTGCACCATGATGTTGCATACATACTCCTCCAGCCAATGCCTACTAAGTATAAAAATTCAGCACATATGGTTTCTGAGATATCGCCCAGACAAGATTTTTCCCACCACCAAGCCAAAGGGCCAACAATTAACCCAACCATCTGGTCAAAGGTCGTAAGGTTGGGCTTTATGTGGGTGTTCCACCCCATGGCTAAGCTTCCCGATTAAGGGTTTTTTGTAGTCGATTTCAAAAATTTGCTTAGTCCCATGTGTTCTGTATGGATCGGTAGTTCTCGGTTGGGGCCGATTCTTATTTCCCGCCGTCAACAAAATGTCCAGTCTCAGGCTTCCTCAGGCCTCCTCAGACCCAAATTTACACAGTCCTATGTTGTCTCAGGCCTCCTGTGACCTTTAGTCCCAGGCGTCCCTAGCTTAGTCCCAGGAAGCCTGTTGTCAGTCCTCGACTCATAACAGATCTTTGAAGTGTCATGTGTGTGAAAATGAATTGGTTTCATTAGTCCCAGGAAGCCTCAGACCGTCTCAGGTGTCCTGGGACTAAGAAATCTGGGTCTGGGACTAAGCCCCGACTAAGAGAAGCCGATCCAAACTGATCCAAGCCGGCCTCCTCAGGCCACCTGGGACCATACAAATTTAGTCTGCGACGGTCTGAGGACGCCCCAGGTTGCCTGGGACTAAGTACCGATTAAGTACAGACTCTTTTCCGCGTGCTAGAAACCAAAAAGAGGGGTCTGGGACTATATAAGTGATCGCGCACACGCTTTCTGTGTTTAGACTGGTTGGCTACTGAGAGACTTTCTGTCACTTTCTGTTAGGGGTTTTCGGTTTTTTTATATTTTACATTTTACTTGAGCTTAGGGCCAAGTTAACAGTTAGGAGATACATTTTAGTTTTTTGACTTTTTTTATATTCACTGGAGTTATGAGGAAAGAGAAAGGAGGAAAGAGAGGAAAGAAAAAGATGGAGGAGAGGCAAGAGGAGAAGGAAAAGGAAGGTGGAGAGTTGGAGGAGAGGATAGAGGAAAGGACAGAGGAGAGGACAGAGGAGGGGACAGAAAAGACAGAATAGAGGATAGATGATACAGAGGAAGGTTTAGAAGTTACTGAGGAAGCTTGCGAAGAAGATGAGAGGTGTGAGGGAGAATCAGAGTGCCGCTCAGCAGCCAAGAGAGCCAGGGTTTGTGCTACATTCACTGACAGCCAAGAAAATGCCATTGTAGAGTTTGTGAAGGAGCACCCAGAGCTGTATGACAAGGAGCATGGACATTTCCACGACAAACAGAGGAAGGAGGCTCTCTGGGCAGAAATCTCTGCAGAACTGAAGCTCCAGCCCTTTGATGTCAGAAGGTGGTTTGAGTCCCAGAGAACTCGTTATGGCAAGCTCTCCAAGCTACAGTCTGGACAAGCCCTAAGGGAGATGACCAAGAGACAGTCCTGGGTCTACCAGCAGATGGGTTTCCTTAAGACCCACATCAGATGCAAGGGGAAAAACAGAAGCTCTGGGTTCGAGGCCAGTCCCAACACCAGCAGGCATGAAGAATCACGTGGATCTACTACTGATACAGAACATCTTGAGTCCATGTCCTGAGAGAGAGTAGGAGTCAACCAATACTTACATCTACACCAGTTTCTACAGATTCCAAGATACTCAAGCACTTTGACTAGATGAGGACACTGATCTCAGGTTTCCTGCAGAAGAAGTCAGACAGGCAGCCCTTCTTTGACTATGTGGCATCAGGGGCTGAAAAGATGACCCAAGTGGAGTTTGAGGACCTCAAGGGCGGGAATTTTAGAGACATTGAAGCAGTAAAGAACACTCATAGACGTCAAGTACTACCCAAGAGATCAGCCACTATTACCAGAGAGTCACAGAGGGCCAGGATACTGCCAACAACCACTCAACAGGCGTCTAGTTCCACCCAGGCAGCAGCAGGCAGCAGTTCCAGCAGTTACATCTACTACACACCCAGCCCCATTGGCTTTGGAAACCCTCCATCAGTGGTCACAGTACAGGATGAGGGCAGCAGACACAACTTACGTGGAATACTAAGCCAGCTACCAGATCTAACAACACAGATCATTGAGCAGCCTCAGCAGCCACAGCAGCAGCTCTACACCATCACCACCACAGCACTGCCTCAACAGCAGCAGCCACCTCAGTAGCCAGCCAGTTCGGATGGGTCTCTGACCCCCCATAGGCCCTTTTCAGGGCCGCCCAAATATTCCAAAAACAATTAATAGCTGCAAGTTGTTCAAATTCCCCTCCCAAAACGTAACAGTTCAGTACAAATGCTTATCTCAAAAAAAGCCCACACCACCCCAAACATGAAACAAATAACTCATGGTAATACACATAACAACAGAAGGCCACATAAAAAAATAGATAAATGAACTCCAAATATGGCCAATAATCGGCCCATTTGTAGCCTAAAATCCATGGGATTGGTTTAAATTTGTAATAAAAAAGTCCAACACTGACACCATCCCTAGAGTTAAAGATATTATGCTATCACATAGCCACCAACCAACAAACAGACAAACCCAATACCAACCAATACCCCCAACCAACGGACTGACAAACCAATTTGCAAACATAAGTTCCCACAACCAACAGACAGATAAACCATACTCTAAAGAGAATCATTTGGGTGGTTATATTTTCTAAATTTTCTTGAAGTGGAAGAAAAAAAATTTATTTTGAGATTCGCAATAAAGGAAAAACTTGTAGTTTCAGTTATTTTTCCAGAAGACAAGAAAAATGTAAGTTAAATTAGGGTGTAGCAATATTCATTCCATTTAGCAAGTTATGTTGTGCATTGGGTTTGTCTGTTTCTTGGTTGGGGGACTTATGTTTGGCATTGCGTTTGTCTGTTTTTTGTGGGAGTTATGTTGGGCACTGGGTTTGTCTGTTACTTTGTTGGGGGACTTAGGTTTGGAAATGGTTGTGTTATTTGGAAAAAGCACAGCTGATTAATTGTTTTTGGAATATTTGGTAGTCCTGAAAAGGACTGGTTAATGCAGTAGCAGTTATATTCTGCCATCTTGCCAGGCCACTGGTCCCTCATTATTGAAGTAGTCCTTGAGGTAATCCCTCAGTCTTTTGGCTTCTCTGGCAGGGTTTCTGTCGTGGCCACAATCAGCAGCACCACCAATCAAGCAACCATCACCAGACACTTCATCATCATCATCACCATGTTGACCTTGACACTGGCTTCTCAGTATGTTGTGCAGAACCACATAGGTCAAGACCACATCCCTGACTGTTTCTGGGGGTAGTTCAATAGTGGTCATCATGACTCTAAATCTTGAAACCAGGATGCCAAAAGCATTCTCAACAACTCTCCTGCCCCTTGATATTCTGTAGTTGGCAATCCTTTCCTCTCTGGTTAACATCCTTCTGCCATAGGGTTTCATCAGCCAGGTCTTCAGGGCAAACGCATCATCTACCAGAAAGAAGTAGGGGACATCTCGACCACCCTGGGTTATAAGTGTTAGGTCAGGGAAGCCTATGCTGCCATCATCAATCTTCCTCTTCAGGTGACAGGTATAAAATACCTGGGCATCTGAGCAAGATCCAGCTGTACCCACATCCACCCATCTGAACTTGTACTGTCTTGAAAAGAATCCCTTATAGTTGTGATACAGGGATCCAGAGTTCCTGGGTTTCTTCAGGGCCACATGCTTGCCATCAAGGGTTCCCAGGGCATGTGGAATGTTCCACCTGATCCTGAATTCCATTGCCAGTTCTTTCCACTCATCTGGAGTAGTAGGACATCTAAGGTACTCTCTGGTGAACTCATCCTGGATTGCCCTGCAGACCTCTGGTAGAAACTTGGAAATGGATCTGCCAACCCTGAACTGACAGGATAATGATGTGTATGACTCTCCAGTAGAGAGATATCTGATGGTGAGGGATAACTTTTCCCCAACACTGATTGCAGCTCTGTAGTTGGCCTGCCTGGCTAGACGTGGTTCCAGTCTGGTCTTTATCATTTCAAAGAATTCTGGGGTCATCCGCATGAAATTGGTGAATCTTGGAATGTCTGTGGCTCATAGTTCAGCCATAATGTTGTGGTAGGCCCCCCTCTCCTCTCTCTGTAGTAGCCATGGCCTTACCCATATGTTGTGCCTTCTTCTTGGTCTCTGTCTGGCTGGTGGTGGTGGAGGTGCTGCTGCTGGTGGTGCTGGTGGTGGTTGCTTTTGGTAGATGTAGAAATAGCAAATACATCAGTATATGTAACTGCATAAACACTAAAAAGCCCTAAATTGTTGCTGAAGCTGTCTTCCATTGAAAGGTGGCATCCTGCTGTGTTCCTAGAAAAGAAATGATAATTACATCCCCGAATTTATATATATACCCAGAAAATCCATTTTTTTTTGCAAAACAAGAATTGGACATCTTGGTCTGAGGAACACTGAGGAGGCCTCAAGATGCCTGAGGAAGCCGGGACTTAGTCGAGGGTTAGTCGGGGCTTAGTCCCAGGAGGCCTGAGGCGTCCTGGGACCCAGTCGGTATGTCTACAAGATTGTGGTTCATACCGACCAGAAAAATGGCTTAATTGGTTCTTAGTCACAGAACAGTCAGGGACTGTGTGGGGACACCTGGGGCCTCCTCAGGCTTCCTGAGGTCGATCTGAACTTAATCCCAGGCTTTAATACCGATTCAGTATTCCCGCCCATTTTACCTTTTTTTTCACCGATTGTCCACGATTAAGGGTCGCGGACAGGATCGGGGCTTAGCCCTTTGGTGGAACAGGGGCATTACATCCTGCTCAACAGCCAGGGTAAGATTGGGACAGGTCATCACCATTGTTACCACTTGTGAGAGTCAAACTCGCTCAGAGATGTCAGTCAATGAATAGATGCCAAACCTGCCAAACCACTAGGCCACTGAGAACATCTCCACCCATCTGGACGCTGTGGGTGAAAATAGCCAAACCGCCTGTGTGGGATAAAAGTTAGACAATTGCAAGGAAAATATTTAAATCACAATTAATTATTTAGCTCATATTTTACCAATATTTCTAAATTATGTATAACAAACTCAAAAATGTCATCACTGTAAATGAGATGTACCTTAATTTTTCATGGTTGAAGTCACCACCAATTAATATGTACTCTCTAACTTAGTCTGGTACATGTAATGTTATAACTGTATGGCAATTAAAGATAGTTTTAACGTTCATCATAAGGAGTTATTTTTCACTTAAAACATTAAAGAGCACCCTCTTTTATCTAAAATTGTGTCATTGAGAAGACAGTGTCCAATTAATTGATTTTTTTAACAAAAATAAGAAACCAGGTTCATGGATTCAAATGATATTTGAATGACAAGAGTTTCAATAGTACAGCCTTTCTACTAAAATCCTGTTGCAATATTTTCTTACAAATGCCAACAGGTGCTTAACTTATTTTGTAAAGAATTTATTTTGCTTAAAATATCTCTGTAAATAATCAATTTTACCAAAAGTATCAAGTTTACAGGCCAGAACAGTTTTATGTACGGTACTAAATTTCAACATATTCAAAGTGCATTTCCCACAGTTTTACATTGATTATGCACCGATTGACTTTATATTCAGTGGCCAGGGCCATATTCTGACAGGTCCAAGAATTACCACTTGTGGGAGATGAATCCACAACGATATGACGGCGTGTAATTAGATTCCAAACTTGTTAACTACTAGGTCACTGAGGACCTCTTGCCTTCATGGATTTTTTTTATAGTTTAGGGGTTACAACAAAACGTGCATCTGTCGTCGGAATATAACTTCATTTTATTCAATTTAGAAAAACATAACCATTGAAACAAAACAGGACTATTGTCACACATAATGGTTTAGACACTGTAAAAGATGATTGGCCGAAATAAAGTAAAAATTAAATCTTCCTGTGCATGTCTTCTTCAGAAACTCTTCATTGTGTGCTGTACAGTCCAATGATTAGTCAAAACCACAGTGTTATATTGAAGATAAGAGAAAATGCTAGCTTTATGAGGTCTTGTGTAATTAGTTTAACCAGTAAACAACCCTCAAACTTTGGATTTTCTTCATTTGGGATATTGTCTTCTATATTTAAGTCATTACGCCCACTCAACTGAATCATCATGGATGAATATCTTTCACATAAAAAAGCTTTTCGGTCAGTTTCACATGATCAAGAGACCTGACCATGCAATTATATATAGACTTGTAACCTTGCTATGTGTGGGAAAATGGCAAGGGAAACTGTGATCTTAACTTTCAAGTAAAAACGCATGTTGGCTTACAACTGAGAAGATAAGTCTTATAACCAAAAAGATAAGTCCCAAATAATAATAATAATAATAATTAAGTTTTAGGTTAAATTCTACATCCACTTATCACGCTTTAAAAAAAAAGTTACCCATGTTACCGTGTCAAGTCACAATCTCAATAAAGCTATAAGAAGCCTTAAATATATCACTTCATGTACCGTTTGTATTAAACTGTGATGTGGACTAGGAAAAGGTGGTACAGGGACACCATTCAGAGCAATATTATTAGATTCTACACAAATTGGTTAATGCCAATAGGGCACTGGTGGGGATGTCTCAAATAAACTCCAGTTCTTTTGTTCTACTGCTTGATTGAGTTCTGTGGTCAGTTTGGTTTCTCAACCATTGTATTTACACCGATTTTTTTTGGAGAGAATGGCCTTCTAAGTTTATATGGGATTAGATACTGGTATTGATTTAGTATAATTAAGCCTTTTAATACTGACAATATGTTCATACATTCTGTGTCTTAAAGCTCCACCAATGTATTGTTTGCCACATAATTAGCAGATAATTATAAACAATAATATATAATGTTCTGTAGTTCGCGTGTGTGGTAGGGTTTACTTGTCAATTTACACATTTGGGCACTTTTAGTATGATGACTATTGAATGTGTTTAGTTTATGCAGTAGGTGGTAATAGGTACATTCTCCCAGTCTGGTACAGGCAGTGGTTTGTAAGTTGTGGTGCTTTGTGGTTTGGATGGGCATGATATTTGTGAGAAAATCCCTTATACCCTGGTCACATTACAGGCGATATTGCTTGAGTTTGTAGACATCCACAACCCCTGAAACTCGTGGAGGCGGAAATTCTGAACATTTCAAAATTTCTGTGTGTATTGACAGGTTAGGCAAGGAAAGCAAGAGTTTCTCAAGTTCACAATCAGAAGTGTATCAGTAAATACAGGAATATGAGGCACCAAACGCCTACACACGTAGGCAATACCGCCTCTAGTGTGACCGGGGTATTGGGTTGGGGTGTGTTCTGATCCAAAGATGGGTTTGTGTGGGAATATTTTCAATTTTTGTAGTTCATCTATATATTCAATGATTTTCCAATTTAACATAATGGATTTTTTAATGTTCGGATTTCTTGGATTAAATTTGATTATCACTACTGGAGTTGCCAACTTGGTTGGTTCGTGTTGTTATAGTAGATCACTTTGACTGAACTTGTTTGCTTTTTCAAAGTGTTTCTTGGGCTCTTTGGCTGGGTACCCTCTTTGGATATAATAATAATAAGTTAGTTAATGAGCACTTTCATAGAAGCCCTCATGTAAAGTGCATGCATTTATGCGCCTCTATCTCAAATATTGACCAAATGAGCCTTTTCTAGTGACAGTTACAGGCTGAGCACTTGTGTAATCTAGGTATAAAGGGGTGTCAGTAGTTGTAATTGTTGCAATTAGCTAGTGATTTTGTTCACTGCCGTTTTGACCCCCAAGCCGTTTAAAACGGTGGGGCCCGCCATTTTAAATGGCAGGCCCTGCCATTTATATTCACTAGGTTTAAATAAGGGTTCTAAATGGCTGAGCCATTTAAAACGGCGGACTCCAGCAACCAGCCATTTTAACTTTTTTCTTCCTATAACTATTTGTTAGTTATTTGATTATTGTTTGTGTTCTGTGGGATATATGTTTAATGTTTCATGATAATTATTTAATTTCCTTCCATTATTTGTCATTGAGGCTGATGAACTAAAAAAAATGAAATATTAAATAGCAAAACAATGATATCAATATGTAGTAGTTATTTTCAAATAACTTTAACACTACCAAGTCAATTGTTTCTATTGAAATAATGTATAAAGGAGGGGTTATTAATTGCAATTACATCAATCATATTGAATGCTTGTCCCAGGTCCCATCCATTTTAACTTTTTTCTAGCTACAACTGTTTAGGACAAGTCAAATTAAGTGATCACTAAAATAATGGCAAACAAATCAACAAAATAGGGATGACATCCATACTGTTAGGAAAAGACTGGTCTGTGGAAAGCTATTCATTCAAGTAGAATTAGTTTCTGATGTATTGTCTAATATGTAGGCTGGATTTAACATAGTGGATTGAATTAGTGGAAGCCATGCCTTTTTCTAGTGATTAGTTCACAGGGAAAAGTAATCGGTTTATAAGATTTACCCCTTTGATGTGCAGATCATAGGTCAATTCTTAAAAGGAGGAATTTAAAACACCAGAGTAGGTATACTTCAAACACCAAAGCAGGTACACAAGTTAAATGTATAAATGTTTGGTTATGTCTGAAATATGTATCTGTTAACAAATAAACTAATGTCAATGATTTTGGTTGTTACCAAATATATGTGTCTTCTGAATATATTATTTCATATTTGTACAAAACGAGAGACATAAAACATAATAAAACTTATGTCTGATGTTGACTGTGTTTCTCTCATCTAATTGGCTGGGCCGTTTAAAACGGCAGCCCGCTATTTAAAACGGCGGATGGGGTCAAAATGGCATGTAACAATGTTATTTCAAATTTATTGAATTCTCAAATTCAGATTTTACTGTCATGCGGACAAAATGATTCCCATTGATGAAAGACCAGAGTAATTCATCACTTCTCTTTCAAGTTAAATGGGAGAAATATTTTCACTGACTAAATTACATGAAATAACAATGTACACTAAGTGATCACATATCTGGCAAAAACCAAAAATGCATCTTACTACACCCAAATGGTCTAACGAGACATAAAAATAAGTATTATTATAAGTATTATTCCCTTTTATTTAAAAAGCGTGAATTTGTCATTTCTGACTTTTGTGAACAGTGCATGGACATTTTTAAGTAATGAATTTATGTAAAACAAGATGAGAATAAGAAAGAGGTGAAATGAATGGTGGTCTTGGTATTCAGTATTATAGTGGATTTTAAATTATTATTCCAAAATGATTCAAATTCAAATTCTTTGTGCAATTTAATTACCACATAAAATTCCCTCTGTTGCATCTTTTAGGAAACACCTCAAAACCCACCTCTTCAACTATGCAACTCCTGTATATTTTTTATGTATAATTTTGTTTCTTTTTTCATCTGTATTACTGTGTGGGTTTTTTTCATTTGTTCTTCTTTTTGTAATTAAGCAACATCTATCAACTTTGTGCTTTGTATGCACGAGAAATAAATAAATCAATACACAAATAAATCTGTCCTCAGACCATATCAGAAGAAAATCGGTCTTTTATTCAAGAATGGACGCAGAAGAGCAATTCCATTTCATTTTTCGGCAGGACGATTGCCATTCCTTGTTCAGTGGGGCCGCATTCTCTAGCGTGATCTACTGAGGATTTATGATTAATGGGTCATAATTTTATGTAACTTCATGTAGAATAATAGACAATCATAAAACAGGAAAAATGGTTATGTAATTGTTTGTAGTTACAGCTAGCTTTTCTGAATGCTGTCATCTTGATATAATGATTCTAAGTGGTCTTCATATATACTTCTTCACAAATACAGCGCCCAATTACAGTCTCATTATCACAACAGCATGAATACCTTGATGACATCTGTTTCATGTGCCTTAAAGCTGCTTCTGGCAAGAAATGATCAAGAAAACAATTGGAACCATTTCATTCTTGCAAGCTCTCAACTGAACACACAACTTGCAAATAAATACTGCTGAAGGATACTATGGCGGTTTGTTTTATTATTCTTTCTAATCTCTTTGATTTAATTTTATTGACTCACACCTTTGAGATAACAACTAATGCAGAAATTAAACTAAATGATGATGTTGAAATTGTCCATTCACTTTCAAGAGGATCAAGAAACTGGCCACGGGCAAATGCAGATGACAGTTCTGTAGAAAAATTTGTGAACACTATGCAAAACAAGGGTTTAAAGCTATACAACCAAGATCATGGGATTATTACCAAACCAAATGTACCAGTTCTAAAGAACGTAGGACTTCCACGGATGTTATCTTTCAAAGGAAACTATTCAAAGGAAAGAGTTGGTTACAAAGTGGGCCCATGGTCAAAACAAACAATTCAAAGGCTAGTCAAAAACCTTAAAAATACAATTCCATCTGATACATACCAGGACAGTGCAAAAACCAGTGTGGTGAGGTTGTTACCAAAAGTGATAGGGTTAGAATATGAAAACCGAGTGAATAAACCCCTAGAAATGTATAGGATAACAAATGAGGATTTACATGGAATTACTAATACAGGCAACAGGAATAACAAAGCATCTCAAGCACAGCTTTCTAATAGTGGAACTGGCGATATTAAAGAAATTGAAATAACAACGAATATAAAATATTACAGTAATTCAGAGAGTTATGAAAATACAAGCTCATTTCTTCTGGACATTTCTCAGGTGAACTGTTCTCAAACGTCGTGCTCACCAGAAAAGGCAGAGACCTTTTGGACAAAGCTGTATAATTCACTGTCAAAACTTCGCTTCAGCTGGCTGGATGTTATGATTACTATTGGAATAACTACAGCATTCATTGTTCTTGTGATTAATGTGACTGTTTTCATTCAGCACTGCCTTACACAAACGCAGAAAAGAAGGTACTCCCCCTCCCAAAATGAACACTGCATTTATGGCTATGGGAATGTGAAACTGGCAAAATCTTCAAAGAACAAACTGATACCGTGCTGCTATAGTTTTGATTCTCAGAGTAACAATGCTAGTATTCACAGTACGGACATCAGCACTGTTTCTGGGATGATGGAAATGGGGACGCAGTATGAAAATTCTGATGTGATGATTCCCTCATTTGTAACGGAGGATCTCATTGGTGAGCTGAATGATCGTGACAGCACATGCACATCAATCAGTGATGGCTTTACATATGCCAGAGATTTCAGTACAGAAACAAGGGAATACAAAGTTGGAATAACAGAGTTGTAACAATCACCTTTTCCTCATCTTTTCACATTTGTAGATTATGTCAAGCTTTTGTTTGTGAAATGTTCAGGTTTGTGTGTAAAAATATGTTAAGTATGTCTGTGTATTATTTTTTACTTATATGCTACATTTCGCTATGTAAATTTTAATAAAATTTATGCAACAATAAAACATGTTCAGCTATATTTTGGTTTTGAATGCAAGTTTCTTGCATGATGTTGCAGAAACAAAAAAACAAGGCCACTGCCATGACAATTATCTCCCCCAGTGTGGTAGCTCCAGGTACATAATGGGCATAAACTATAGGAATTCAATAGCCCAACAAGAGTAATTTACACACCTTTTAAGCTCAGCCACAATCCGGTGACCTTAAATCAGGAGACCAAGGTCAGAGCAGACCCCTTAGTCCTTAACCATTATTTTTTTGACAGGTTGAAGCTGAACAGGTTTGACAAAAAATATTGTAACCATAATGGTTAATGAAAATAAAAGCCGTTTACTCATATTGCTCAATGTTAAAATGATACACGTGATTTAGTCAATGATGGACCTATGTCTGTGAAAAATGGCCATGACTCTTTACACAAAAGTATATGTAATAATTATTGCACAAAAATGCTCTAAATTCAATAGTTTTGAGTTATAAGTGATTTTTTCAATGGTGAACTATCAAAGTACACCTTACTAAGCGAGTTATGTAACTACTGCTGCAAACATTTGCTGTGACACAGATCATCAAAAAGTAGTTTGGCAATTTATTTCAACAAATACACTTAGTTTAAAACTTTGCCAGTTATAAGTGATTTATTCAATGGGGAAGTATCAAAATAGCGATTGCTCAGTCATGGAAAATTGTCCTTGACACTTTACATCCAAAAGTAGGCAAACAACCTATTTCACAGATTGACTCTAAATTCAATAGTGTTGTAGTTACAAGTGATTTACTCAAAGATAAACCATCAAAGTAGCTATTACTGAGTTAGCCATATACGGAGCTATAGCACTGAAAATATTCTGTGACGCAGATCATCAAGAAGTAGGTGAACAACACATCTGATAACATCCTCCAAATTCAATAGCAAGTTACAAGGGATTTACTCATTTGCAAAATGTCATCTTAGTTATTACTCAGCAATGACACAAAACATTTAAAATAGCATCAGAGATGCCTGTACCCCACAGCCTGGGGAAATAGTTTTCAACACCATGAGATACAGAAGTAGTGAAACAGTACAAAGATCGGGATACTTTCAGAGCAATGTCAGTTATATTAAGCTCTAAATGATGTTTAAGCAGAGAAAATAACATCTAAGAGAAACAAAATGTATGCAAAGATAAAGTATTAAAACAAGACAATTCAATAGCAACATGACGGCATTAATCAGTAAACTAAAAACTATGATGCACACCTACAACCCCTAAGCAATGTCCCTACCAAGTGTTTCCAAGATATAGCCTGGACAAGATTTTATAGGTCAAGGTCACTACGGCAAGGTCAACAGTCAAATCAAGGTCACACCATGACGTTGCACACCTACACCCTCTAACCAATGTCCCTACCAAGTATTAACTTCCTACACCTTATGGTTTCCGAGATATAGCCCGGACAAGATTTTAAAGGTCAAGGTCACTACGGCAAGGTCAAATCAAGGTCACACCATGACGTTGCACACCTACACCCCCTAACCAATGTCCCTACCACGTATTAACTTCCTACACCTTACGGTTTCCGAGATATAGCCCGGACAAGATTTTACAGGTCAAGGTCACTACGGCAAGGTCAAAGGTCAAATCAAGGTCACACCATGATGTTTCACACCTACAACTCCTAACCAATGTTCCTACCAAGTATCAACTTCCTACACCTTACAGTTTCCGAGATATAACCCGGACAAGATTTTATACGTCAAGGTCACTACAGCAAGGTCAAAGGTAAAATCAAGGTCAGACCATGACGTTGCACACCTACACCCCCTAACCAATATCCCTACCAAGTATCAACTTCCTACACCTTACGGTTTCCGAGATATAGCCCGGACAAGATTTTAAAGGTCAAGGTCACTACGGCAAGGTCAAATCAAGGTCAGACCATGACATTGCACACCTACAACCCCTAACTAATGTCCCTGCCAAGTATCAACTTCCTACACCTTATGGTTGCCGAGATGTAGCCCGGACAAGATTTTCAAACTCAAGGTCACTACGGCAAGGTCAAAGGTCAAATCAAGGTCAGACCATGATGTTGCACACCTACACCCCCCAACTAATGTCCCTGCCAAGTATGAACTTCCTACACCTTACAGATTCTGAGATACAGCCTGGACAAACTATTTCCCGCCGCCCGCCCGCCCATCCGGACACCATGGGTGAAAACAATACCCCGACATGGGGTGGTAAAAATGGGTACCATCTTGTTTAAGTACAGAGAAAACAGCTGAAAAAAATATTTTTTTCAAAATGCATGAAATAAAGTCATTTTAGAGTAACAAGCAATTTACTCAAAGTGACTATGGGATACATTACTCACTTAGCTATGGATCTAGAGCTGCAAATGCACCAAATATGGACGTCATGAGAAACTAAGCACAAATTATGCAAGCAAAAGGTCCCACAACCCTTCACTTTAGAGAACACTGTGCAACACACATTCATACACAAGAGGCACTTATTATCCCCCCCCCCCCCCCCCCCCCTCACTAGCTGGAGGGAGATATAAAAACACCAATTCTGTAGTTATACCATTTATTAAATTATTAAAGAATTACCAATACACAAAACCCTATGTAAAAGCTAAAAAAGACATCTTAATTTTTGCATTATATGAGTATCAAAATATTTTAAATAAACTAGTTGGAATATTATTTAAATTATGAAGATTTCTGGCAAATAGTATTTAAAATATCATAAATACCACACTGGTGGTAAAATTAACACTTTCTGTTTAAGGATAAATCTAGCTAAAAAGGACAAATGCAAAAATGAGGTTAACTTTGATTTTTTCCAAAAAACACAAACTGAGACAAAAATACTGACAATCATTACACATACATCAAATATGTTATATCTTTCTGGGTGCATTTTTAAATATATTTTATAGAATTTAATCAAATCTTTCCGTGATGAATTTTTGTTAAACAGACAATAAAACATAGTTTCCCCACAAAACATGCATAAAATCAAGACTCACACAGAACAAAATGCAGCCCACATATTATATAAATGTGACAAACTGATTCTGTAAATGCAGACTTTCATATTCTATAAAGATTGCAACATGGCTACTTATAAAGATCAAAAATGTTTTTTAATCCTAATATCATTACCTATTTCCTATAAGATTTTTTTGGCTAATATTACAACATTCTTCAGTCACTATACAGTTATACCTCCATAACCCTAGCTTTTATTATGTGTACATTCAATTATCTTTTCATTATCTTCTCACTTCCAATCTCCTCAATTTACAAAATCTTTTACTATCCAACCACTATCTTCTCTCTTCCACCACAGCTGTACAGTAGATGTGATACTGTATTAACACACCAATTTAACACATGACACTGTAGATCTAGAGACAGAGTCTTTTATTCAAGTTGTTTACATATCTCACAAGCCCTCAGGTTCTAATCATCCTTCTTTTCTTGCGGAGGTTTGGGTGACTCACTGACGGATGGTGCCTCAGTGATGGCCGCTGGTGTTCCATTGGCTGCTTGCTGACCTTCACCTTCAGTCTTCTTATCTTCTGCCTCTTCCAAGGCCTCTCCACTCACACCTGAACAAATATTTAAAGTCAAAAATGGCTGTCAGTTAGTGTTATCAATATTTCAATATTGACGGGTAATGACCCAACTTTCAGCATCGATACTAAAATATAAATTAAATATTACTTCCAAGGAATCAGTAATTTTCTTTAACTCACATCTACTGAACATTAAACTTCTTATAGTTCATAAGACTTTGCTTTAAGACATAACCTGATGTTTCAAATGCTATTGCAATGTTTTATGAAAGATATAATTCTTTTAAATGTGCTTTTAAATGTGCTACATTTAATGTGCTTTATTTTAGTGACAAAATGCTCACTTGATAAGATTTTAATAAATATTTCAATTTCCACCCATACCAAATGGCCAACAGAAATTTGTTATCAATATTGATTTTTCAATTCAATACCAACAGCACTGTCAATGTATTTTTAACAACACATCCCAACAGACAGTTACTGGTCGCAATTTAACACGTTTGAGGATTGGGTTTCAAAATATACACTTTAATGTTTTATCTCTACTTCAACAGCTATGGTCATAGTGAGCTACATTTATAGTGGAAATTCACGCACAGGGTACTTGTGGAAGCTTTAATTTCAAGTCTTTAAGCAATAATCAGACCTTTCACTAGGACAAGCAACAATTTATTTAAAATCTACATTTCTGCAACTCGTTATTTAAAATGGAATTATTATTTTTTTTAAATCAAATACATACACCGATTCCTTATTAAACGTCATACTAAAATGTATGTACTATTCTTCAAATAGCGTAATAATAATGACATGGGACAGTGTTTTGTGAAATTATTTTAATCGCAAGCACAAATACAACTATATGTACCTGTCTCTTTTTTAAATGATAAAAAATAACATTAACAGCCAATGAAGAAATCATAAATACATAAATAACTTACCAAATTCATTCACCCTGGATTTATCAACTGGATATATCCACTTCTGGTAAAGGAATATTATAAACACAATATCTGCAAAAAAGAAACAAAACAGAAATTCATAAGGGGTTACCCTACAATATACCACATTGCATCTGACAATTGGCAAATTAAAAATGATTCACTCCTTTAAAGAAAACATTACTAACAAACTTAAGAGACTTGAACACAATGAAGTTTAATTATACCATTATACAAAAGAAATTTTTACACAATAAGAAACATGGACCAAATCAAATGCTCACACCAATTTTAAAATCCCTTTCAATATTATTTGGCAGACTTAACAGGACAATATCTGCATATTGTGTGTACCCAAGGTATATTTGCAATCTCAGAGCCTCATCACACTTTTACATTATAAAAGGCTCAGCACAAATTTTCTGTGGCTTGTTATAGGCTTAAATGTATTATCAACAAAAATGATTTTTAAAGTACCAGATAGACAAAAACATTAAACATAACAACCAATAATTTTATATACCAAGATACACTTTACAGTAACTACCACTAAAAGTGCTCATAAAAGCATCCTATTAAACACTGATCATTAGACAGCTGGAAAAGATCCACAGGCAACACATATACTGCAGAATATTAGCTGGCACTTAAATTGTAAACAACTGTCAGCATGAATAGTTCTGCCTGCTTGAGAATTTTCTGTATACCACTTTTCAGCTTTGATTTTCATCATCAAATGGTTGTATTTTTTTTTTATCTATTTTTTTTTTTTTTTTTTGCTATACTACGTGAAACACATCACATAAGTACTAAATCATATGACTCTTTATAACTGACACTAATAGTGCAAATAACAATCCTTACTGAAACAAATGACCCACTTATGGTGCAGACAGTACAGTCAATTTCTTGCATGCATTTTAAGACATTCTCATCTTAAACCTCGAGTCACTGTATATCTGTGTACAGACAACATATTCAACTTACACTTTTGTACAGAAAGTCAAAGTTAAAGCTTCTGCTGAAGTAAATCATTACAGTATACATTACGTTAATACACAGATTCTCTGGTGCCTGACTTTGAGTGTAACTTAAACATTTGTTTCTTAGTTCCCTTTTATGACATAAATGTTTTATACAACAGGTGTGACAAAACAATCCACTGTTATCAATTCAACAATATACTAATGACCACTGACCATCTCTGAAGCAGCCAATACGGTAGAGAATGGGCATCTTGATGACAAATGCAAAGAGATCATCGATGAAGGTGTTAAGTGCCTTGTAAGTCATCATCCTCCAGGGCAGGTGTGCCACCGACTTCAGCTTGTAGTTAATAAACAGCTGTGGGGTCATCATGATGAACCCTTAAAAGAACAAACATACAAATTTAGATTTATACAGTTGAACCTAAAAGAATGCCACATGTCAAGGGAGTGAAGGAATCAATGAAGTTACCAGGAATTTCTGGTAATGAGGTAAATCGAAAAAGAACAGGCTCTCTTAGTATCTAATAATTGTTTCTATTTAGAGAGCCTTTACTAACATGAAAATGTAAAACATATAGGGGGTATAGGGGCAGTAACTCTACATTTATAGGAACATTACTACACTAATAAGTTCATCCGGGTAAATGGTTGAAAAATCCTAGATGAAATGCAGTTATTTGACTGAACGCCTATTTTTGGTGTTAGACTTTGTTGTATTCCCTAACCATTATATTACACTGAATCTCATAACTTTGTGAGAATATGGTTTTGGGCACAGTGGTGCCCAAGGTAGGTATATCAGTGGTAGACTTTACCCCTAATGTTTCTGTGGTAGTGATAGTGTTTCTTGGCTTGAACTTACAGACAAAGTGGTGCCCAATATATATAAACCTACTGCAGGGTCTTGCCACAATGGAATTCTACTATGTCAGATGCTGTCAAGTGATTGTTGCACAGTGTATGAGAACTATCTTTAAGCTATCACAAGCATGAGGGCAGGATACAGGAGGTCTTTACTTAAAGGGGAAAGTTTTCGTCCTAGGACGAAAATCTCCTTAAATTACAAAGATCATACATTTGCAGCACTGATAAACTCTTTCTTCCAGACTAAAAGGGCATAAGTCCTCAAGGTATTTTAGTATTTGATGCAGTTTTTTAACTGTTTTAAAGTACACAAACTTTATTTAAATTTTCAACAGCAGATTCCTACATAAGTCACTCTGTATAGTGTACACGGCAGTTGTTAACTAGAGATTGCATCTCAATGCAGTGTATCCCCAGATGGGACATGGTTGAAGCGTGACATACAGAATATTATGTCAAATGTGACCCCCACCAAAAGATTCGTCTTCACATCCAAAACCTCTACGAACAATAATAAGGGAGATATAGACCATTAGAGGTATCAAGGACCACATTCGACCTTGAAGGAGGGATCTAAGGTCAACCTCAGCCCACCGAAAGACTTGGGGCACATGATTTCCTATAGCTTGTCTTCACATCCAAAACCTCTACGACCAATAACAACGGAGATATAGGCCATTATAGGTATGAAGAACCACATTTGACCTTGAAGGAAGGGTCCAAGGTCTAATCTGAAACCAGCAAAAGATTTGGGGCACATGATTTCCTAGAAGTTGTCTTCACATCCAAAACCTCTATGACCAATCATAAGGGAGATATAGGCTCCTTTAAGTTTGGTCACCTCAGATTTTCAAATTCGTTGCCATAGCAACCAACCAAATTGAACAAACTGGACCAAATGTTAGCCAGGCAAGATTTCATCGCAGGGAAGATATCTTGAAACCTTGTTAAGGATAGGTGCAACAGATTTCCAGCTATAAGTGATTTACTCAATGGTGAACTGTCAAAGTAGCTATTACTCAGCTATGGACCTACAGCTCTGAAATTTGCCATGACAGAGCACATTCAAAAGTACATGAACAACACACTTGACAAAAAAAACCCTCTAAATTTAATAGGTTTGCAGATATAAGTGATTTACTCAACGGTGAACTATCAAGGTAGCTATTACTCAGTCAGCTATGAACCTACAGCTCTGGAAATTTGCCATGACACTGTGCATCAAAAAGTAGCTAAACAACATATTTGACAAAATTATTGTAACTCTAACAGTTATGAAGAAAAATATCATTTACTCATTTTGGTCATGGTTAAAAATAGCCAGCCTCGGCAGGCAAGAACCCCAGCCCGCAGGTACAGCTAAATTGCCAACAACATTGAGATTTGGGAAAATCTGTTGTAAGAAGTATAGAGAACCCACAAGATGTTCTACAAAAGATTCACAGGCCATGATTTCTTTCAAGTAGTTTGCATATTTTGAAGCTAAAGATACAATTATAAGGGAGATATAAGGCCTTTTTGATATGATGACCCTCCTATTTGGCATTAAAGATGTGATGTGGCGGCCATTTTGTTTCCAAAACAAGGACACAATTACTCTTGGGCAAGCTTTCCTATCCATTTACATTTTGTGCAAATCTGATGAAGCTAGCTGAAATATTTTAGGTTACAGAAAACATTAAAGATTTTAAAACAAACTTTAAGACCCGAAAATTTTATAAGTGTTGCCATGGCAGGGGTTTAGGCTGTGGAACACCCACAAACTTTAAGACCCGAAAATCTTTAAAGTGTTACCACGGCAACAGTGATATGCAGATACCCACCAAAACTTAATCAGCTGTAGATCCTCTTGGGGTAAACATGTCCTGAAAATTTGGTGAAAATTCATGCAGGGGTTTAGGGTGTGGAACATCCACAACTTTAAGACCTGAAAATCTTAAAAGTGTTGCCATGGCAACATTGGTAGCCAGATACCCACCAAAACCTTATCAGCTCTAGATCCTCTTAAGGTAAACATACCCTGAAATTTTGGTGAAAATCCATGGAGGGTTATGTCTGTGGAACACCCACAATCTTTAAGACTTGAAAATCTTAAAAGTGTTGCCATGGCAACAGTTATTACCGAATAACCCAAAACCTAATCAGCTCTAGATCCTCTTGGGGTAAACATCCCCTGAAAATTTGGTAAAAATCCGTGCAGGGGTTTAGGCTGTGAAACACCCACAAGCTTCATGTCTCACAGTCATAAGTTATATGAGGCATATATATGCAGTAAAAGGTACAACTTTGAGTCATTTTAGCAGGCCTAAGGTGACCTTGACAACAATAGCAAATGCAATGTAGTCAGCATTAAGTGTGAAAATATCTCCAAAAAGGCCAAAAATGGCCCCGGTGAAGTACTTTGATGGTCTGTGGATGACCTTCAATGAAGAGCTTCAAGGTTAAATTTCTGCATGCTTACAGAGGACATATATATGTATTATATACACCAACCATAGGATGATCTAACTTTCTGTATATGAGAACTGGGCCAAAATGTGGAAAAGGCCAAAATCTGACCTTAACGAGGCCACTAATGACCTTGAAATTGAAGGTCAAGGTCACAAAATAATAGCGTTCGTAGCATTGCCCATATATACCCACATACCAAATTTGAAAGGTCTAACTAAAATATTTTTTTAAGTTATCGCGTCCGAAAGGAAATCTCTGCGGCGGCATGAAGGTTCTTAAATGCTCTTTGACCCCTCAACTTTGGACTTTAAAAGCATACAGAGGACATCAGGATAGAACTCAAGTCACTGCTACCTACTATTACAAAGAAGGATCAGTGTGCATGTTTTTAACTTTTATTTGTTTTTGGCTGTTAGAATATCAAATCATTCCAGGACAGACCTACTGATGCGTATATATTATAAACAGCTGTCACATTGTTCACGCTATGATGTACAGACTAACTGAAATCTGATCCATACTGTGCATTACTCCATTGTTCTGATAGATCTTTTGGACTATCAATGTTTCAAAAGATCAAAAAAAAAAAAAAATTTATTTTAAAGATTTTAGAAACTATAAGATCATCATCCCTGACCTCTGGAAAACATAAAAAGTAAGACACTTAAAAGTCTTAGACATTATAGTACTGTTAAACAGAGACAAAAAAGTTATGTCAAAATGAAGTGAATGTCATATACAAGTATTGCCCCAGGCAACACTATCAGTGATAACATCTGTTAAATAATTTGGACAATATACACACAGTATTGACAATTAAAAGACCGTAGAATTTTCAATTTTTAACCTCCAGTCTATAGTGTGCAGTAAAATTAGCAAAGAAAACAAAAAGAACTAGAGGATTGCTTGCAAAACAAAGCGATTGTTTTTGCCATGCAAAAACAAAGCATCCCGAAAAGGAAAAATAATGGCAGCTTAATCATGTAAGAAAGTTCTGCTTATAGCTCAACACAGCCAGAATATAGGAAAAGTGGTTCTTGGGCAGGGAAGTTATCTTGGATAGTGTGTTTCAAAAATTTTGATGAAATTGCTCTATCTTGCACATTTAAGGAGGCAGAGGCAATTTGGTGTTTTGCACTTTTTGTCACAAATTTGAAAATTGACATTGACCCCCATTTTTGGGAAGGGTCAATTTTTTTGGAAAACTGGGAAGAGTAAAATTAAACTGGAAAATTCAAAATGGCCGCCATTTTTCCCGAGTGAAATATTTGTTGAAACTTGGAAAGGTGCAGTCTTCACAGATACCCTGTGGGTAAAAATTTTTGCTGAAATCACTCTATCTCGCACGGTTTTCGAGATAGAAGCATTTTTGTGTTTTGCAGTTTTGACAGTGAAAAATTCTTTAAAACTTGGAAAGGCTACTCTTCACAGACCCCCTGTGGCAAAAACATTCTATGTCACACTGTTTTCGATCTACAAGCATTTCTGTGTTTTGCAATTTTTGTAAAAAATTCAAAATGGCCACCATTTTTGACGGGACAAAATGTTTTTGAAAACTGGATCAGCTACTCAGCAGAGTTACCCTGTGGGTTAAAAGTGTAATATTCATTGAAACTTGGAAAGGGTAGTCTTCACAGATACCCTGTGGGACAAAAATTTTGCCGAAATTGATCTATCTCGCACGGTTTTCAAGATACAAACATTTTTGTGTTTTATGATTTTTGTGAAAAATTCAAAATGGCCGACAAATTTTTTTTTGAAAACCGGTTCACCTACTCAGGCGAGTAAACCTGTGGTTCAAAAATTTCGTCGAAATCACTCTATCCAGCACGGTTTTCGAGATACAAGCATTTTTGTGTTATGCATTTTTGAAAATAATTTGAAAATTCAAAATGGCCGCCATTTTGGGCAAGTGAAATATTTGTTGAAACTTGGAAAGGCTAGTCCTCACAGATACCCTGTGTGTCAAAAATTTTGCCGAAATCCCACTAATTAATTTTTATTTTATGAAGAAAATGGTTTCAAAAAGTACTCATATCACTTAGTATTGTTCTATATGTGTACCTTATGAGCCTATATTTCCAATTTTGTGTTTTGCATTTTCTATCAAAAATTTGAAAATTGAATATGACCCCCATTTTTGGGGAAGGAGAAATTTTTTGGAAAATTGGAGAGAGTAGTTTGTTTAGATACCCTCTGGATCGAAAATTTTGACGAAATCACTATCTCGCACAGTCAAGGAGATACAAGCAGTTTTGTGTTTTACTCGTTAAGAAAACTGTTAATGCTTAATTAATCAATAACTCAGTCATTTCTTAACCTATCCCTGCCAAAATTTAATATCGCCCAGATCTTTATATGAGGAAGGTATTTGCTAAATTTCAGGTGGATAGATAAAATGCTTCATACGTTATCATCCGGACAAGGACGCCCTTCCAAAGAACGAATTTTTGGTCATGTGAACTCTCTGATTGGTGAAAATGTCATCGCAGCATATTCAGAAAAATTTCCCAGGGCTACTGTATACACCTGCCAAATATGAAAAGAATCCGCCTTATGGCTGCGAAGCTATTGTGAAAAGAAAATGCGGATCTGGCTGAGTCGCTTAACCCACATACAAACAAGCGTCCCTCACGGGATGCTTAATTACCATTGGTTATTTATTGACTGTCATGTATTATTTCAACGAAATTGTAACTGATATTTCTGGCTAACATTTCCTTCTACACATTTCTTTCAACGCAATATATGAAAGGCAGTTTTAGTGGCAAAGGAAGGTATCATGTTTTGTGTGGTCAGGATCCTGCCCCAAACATGACTGAGCACTGACCAGTAACTGTCTTCTCTCTCATTCCCTGGAAATTTCGAAAACATCTACTTATGATGCTGCATTTATATATATTTAAACATGTTGGGATGAGTGCCTTCAGAACTGTTCTTTCAAAATAAAGGAAACCTGGACAAATGGGTTCAAGACATGAAAGAACTTCACTGATAAATTATTTTCACTCAGCTTCTGTTTTTTTTATAATTAAATTACAGCAGAAAAGCTCTGGCTCTTCATGGAAATATTAGAGCATATTTGAATAAATGGTAGTGATTGTTCAAACATCCACATATTAAGAAAATATCACAAGTGAATGTGACTGACGCCTACAAAACAATGGATTTCATTTAGACACAACTACAGCAGTTTTATTTAACCACATCAATGATACTTATTAATACAAATGGACAAAATGTTTCAGTTTTGGCTTTCTTGCTTTTGTCATCACACCACATCCCAAAGGATCCTATTTTTGGCCATCTATAAAACTTGCGTTAGTTGCGTTGTATCAAAACTATGGTAAGATTCATTTAAAACAGATATGGATTTTATATTTTAACCACAGTTTCCAACAAGTGACAAAACTGTATGTCAAATTTCTGTATTTTTACTGGTTTGAAAATGTTGTTTCGACAGTCAAACTAGATCTGAGCTGGCTGGCTTGTACACATACCAAAAACATAAAAACTCAGAATTCTTAATGATTTCACAGCACTAAATATTATACGAGTGTGTAGCATAGCACCGATTTTATGCAACAAACATGAGCAGAAGTGCCGTAAAAAGGCATATCTAGTTTCTAATGATATATACTCTATATTTGTAGGTCACATAGTTCCCGAGATATTAATAGGCATTTGTTAACACTAATTATCCATGGTAAGGGGGTGTCGCTGTATACAAAATATATATATATATTCCACTCGGTATATTCCCCTAAACTTTTTATATATCGCTTGTGGTGGATAATAAAAATTCTTATCAGTTAAAGGCTAAAAGACAATAGTGGTCAGAATAAACCTTTCACATGCTGCAGTTCACCTGCACAACAGAACTGTAGGAGCCTTTAGTGGTATTGTATAACCAGCATGATATGAAAGCTTTGAAGTCAACAATGTTAAAAAAATAATAACTAGTAAAAGCAATATTACAAATTTGAAAATTTTAATTACTTAAATGTAGCTTTTATAAGCTACAAGCTTACCATGTGGGACTTAATGCTGATCTCGGGTTGCCACACCCGGGGCCAACGTCTTAGAAAAAAAGACAGTTCTTGTTAGCCACCGGATATACTGGTAGTTGTCGTCACGTGATAACTTCTGACCAATCGTCCTACTTTCTCGTTGAAATTTTTTTAAACCTACCCCTCAGCTGTAAACAGCGGGGAGGCAGGGTGGGACTCTTCTAAGTCCCACATGGTAAGCTTGTAGCTTATAAAAGCTACATTTAAGTAATTAA
Source organism: Sabellastarte sp. h YS-2021 (assembly GCA_964017235.1). Lineage (NCBI taxonomy): Eukaryota > Metazoa > Annelida > Polychaeta > Sabellida > Sabellidae > Sabellastarte > Sabellastarte sp. h YS-2021. The sequence goes on from OZ024928.1 coordinate 24,264,535, forward strand.
AATTTTCAATTTTATTACGCTACAATAGCTTACCATGTGGGACTTAATGCTGAATTCAACCGCCCGGTGGCGGGATTACAGCTGAGACTGGAAGGTATGTCATTTTTTCTAAGATTTTGAATTAATATGTATAGAATAGTGCCAGAAATACCAGTCTGAGTCCCATTTACAGTGCCCCTATCCCGAAGGCCGGGCCTGTAACGAGCCAAAAACCTAAGTAAATGAGAGACAGTGCTAAAACTGTCTAGATGTTTTATTGTAGGACGGAAGTGCAGCAGAGCTCACTCCGAGGTCTGAGGGTCCAAAAGGGCCCTTCACGTATGACTGACCAACCCAGTGGTTGGGCATCTCATAAAATTTTTACAACCTGAAAATGAGATTAATGACAACTAAATAAGTCCTTAATAGAAATTACTTGATAATTGAAGGATAAAATGACCTTACCCGTAACATCTTGAAGGTAAAGGAATACCTAGATCCTGGGAAAGACTCCTGAAGACTTGGTTGTAGCGGATGTGCCCCCCCCCCCCCCCTTTTTTCTTTCCGAGGACAACTGGTCTGAGGGGAAGGATCTAGGACTTGTTGTGCAGCCACTACGGGTCCCAGGTACAAATTGTTGTCGGTGTCCGACCAAGTAAGGTCTTTTAGGTAAAAATTTGTAAATGTGTTGTGAGCTTTCCAGTGACAGGCTTGCATGATTTGGTCCACCGATACCCCACCGTAAAAGGCCTTAGAGGCCGCGAAGGCCCGGATGTCATGCGCTTTGACTTGGACCAAGTCCAAGGCTTGTTGATCTGCTTGTTTGTAACAAAGTAAAATGGTTTGTTTCAACCATGAAGAGAGTGTAGCGGGTCTGATGTCTGAGGTATGTCCTTTCTTAAAGGAGATGAAAAGGAGAGAACGAGACCCTCTCAGGTCTTTAGTTCGGTCCAAATAAAACCTCAGGGCCCGTACGGGACACAGGGTCCTGTCTTCTTTAAATTGTCTATCCACAATGGTAGTCAGAGCAGGGATAGTCACCGGAGACACACTTTGAGAACCTTCTCTTGCTAGTTGGTTTTTGGCTATGAAATCAGAAGAAGGGAACAAGGCAACCTTTTCCCATTGGCCTAAATTAGATACTTTGTTAGCGACCCAGGCATGGATTTCGCTGCGGCGCTTGCCGGAGGCCAAGGCTAGCAAGAAAGCAGTTTTTAAAGTGAGATGTTTGAGGTCTGAGTCTTTCATGGGCTCAAAAGGTGCTTTGGTGAGCTCGTTAAGGACAACAGAAAGGTTCCACTTGGGTAAGTTTCTGGAACTTTTGGGACGATCCCTGTGAAAACTGGAGAGTAACCTATGAAGGTCTGCATTGTGTGCAATATGTTGGGCTGTTGGGCCCAAAGTGTCAACGATTGCAGTCCTGTAACCATCAATGGTCGAGGGGCGCCTGTTTAAGTCTTGGTACAGGTACATGAAAAAATCTGAGATTTGTTTCACAGATGGAGTGGAGAAATCCACCGAATTTTCTCTGCACCATTTTTCAAATAGGGCCCACTTTGACTTGTAGATGGTCCTTGTTGATGACCGCTGAGGGGCAGCAATTCTCTCTGCCACCTCCACAGAGAAGCCTTGTTCTTGGAGTTGTCCGCTCCTAGACACCAGGCGTGGAGGTTCAGGTGCTGGGGGTTGTTGTGGAACACCAGCTTGTGGGACTGTTTGAGTAGGGTTGTTGACACTGGGAGTTGCAGTGGGATCTCTGTTGAGAGCTGCACTAGGTCCCAAAACCAGGGCATCCCTGGCCAGCCTGGGGCTATTACGATGATCAGGCACTGGCATTGCCTGATCTTTTGGATCACCTTGTGAAGGAGAGCCGTAGGAGGGTACGCATATGCTGTGAGGTTGGTCCAGTTTATGTTCAGAGCATCTATGTCCCAGGCCTTTGGGTCTGGGATAGGAGACACGTATAGAGGGAGTTTGTGGTTCAGGTGAGTGGCAAATAGGTCTACATGAGGTGTGAACCACTTCTGGCAGATCTGTTTGAAGACCTGTGGGTGCAGAGACCATTCTGTTGACTGCACTTGGTTGGACCTGGATAGCAGGTCGGCCATCACATTCAGGCACCCTGGAATGTGCCTGGCTTTCAATGTTATGTGGTAGTGATGGCACCAGGTCATGATCTTCCACAGGAGAGCACACATCTCTGCCGAGTGTGTTCCTCCTTGTTTGTTGATGTAGGCTACCACTGTTGAGTTGTCCGTCGCAACCAACACTGTTTGATTCTGGCACTGGTCCTTGAAGTCTCGAAGGGCCAGGGAGACCGCCTTCAATTCTAGGACATTTATGTGAAGCCTTTTTTCCCGATCTGACCACAGACCCTTGGTAAAATTTTGGTCTAAGTGAGCGCCCCAACCTTCGTTTGAGGCGTCGGTAAAGAGTTGGATACTGTGGTCTTTGGGATGAAGGTCTGCACCTTTCATCACCTTGGAGGGATTTTGCCACCAATCTAGGTGGGCTGCAATGGCTTCTGTCCAGGGAAGGAGGTTGTCCAGCGACTGAGGATATCTCCAGTGCTCCTTGAGATGAAACTGAAAGGGCCTCATGTGAAGGCGTCCCTCCGGGACCATTTTCTCCGTTGAGGCTAGCAACCCAATTAGAGACATCAAACATCTTGCAGTCAAAACACGTTTTGACTTGAGTCGTAGGATCAAATCCTGGAGTTTGAGCCATCTCTCTTGAGTGGGTTTTACAAGGGCTGAATCTAGGTGGTATTCGTAGCCCACGAACGAAAACACCTGTGTAGGTTTCAGTTCTGATTTTTCCTGATTTATTATCCATCCCAAGGACTGAGTCAGTTCTACTACTGCCTGAGTGTTCACTTGTGCTTCCTCCTGAGACTGGGACCTGATCAGCCAGTCGTCCAGGTATTGGTGAATTCTGAGTCCTCTTGAGAGGGCCATTAGTTTCACTTCCTTTACGATCATTGTAAAGACCTGGGGGGCTGTGGCCAGTCCGAACGGGAGGGAGGTGAATTGGAACACCTGAGCCTTGTAGCAAAACCTTAGGTATTTCCTTGAGCTTGGGTGGATGGGGATATGCAGGTAGGCGTCTGACAGATCTATCGACGATACCCACTCCCCTGGAATCAGGGAGGTCCTGATGGACTCTGGAGTTTCCATTTTGAACTTTTCTACGTGTAGAAAAGTATTGAGCCTGCTTAAGTCTATAACTGGCCTCCACCTTTGGTGAGGCTTGGGTACTAGGAACAGGCGACTGTAAAACCCGAGAGATTTTACATTGTCTACCCTTTCGATAGCGTTCTTTGACAGGAGAGACTGGATACAAGTAGCCAAGGCTTGGTCTTTTTGTTGGGCCTTGTACTCTGACAGAATCAGAGGAAATCTGATCAAGTTTGGCTTTGAACGGAATGGCAGAACGTAGCCATTGGTGATAATGTTTAACACGTTTTGAGAACATTTGTTTGTGAGCCAGTCTCTCCTGAAAGAACGGAGGCGACCTCCTACTGGTGGACTGAGTGAGGCTTTGGAGGAGTCATTGGGGAGGGGGGTTTCCACGCCCCCTTCCTCTATTGTGGGGTCGAAAACGACCCCTGAAGCCTCTGAAGTTGGATTTTCCTCTTCCCGAAGGAAAGGACTGGTTACTGCTTTGAGAGGTATTGCCCCCATAGGGGCGTTTCCTGTAGGAGCCTCTTTTCTTGTGGGGACCACGAAAGGGCTTATTCTGGTAGGGTGGAAAACCCTGAGAATCTTTTGAGGTGCCTTTTTTGAGAAGGAAGTCCTCACCTTCCTTCACTAATTGAGACTCGAACAAGGAAGCGTCCCAAAAGGACGAGTTCCTGAGTTCTTGACGTCTCGTTTCTCCTAATTGTGGATGTAATAGAGTCATCTCGGCTTCGCGCCTAAGCAAGCCGGTATTAGCCATAGAGTATAATTCCCTCTGCAAAATATGGGCTAGAGATTTGCTGAGACAAGTGAGGGCGCTGTGTTGAACAAGTACTGTCTTGTTCCAAAAATCTAAGTAGTCAGCTACTTCCTCATATCCGCGCTTTGCTGCTCTCTCAGGATCGGCACCTTTTTGAATCTGAGATTTAATCTTCTTGACCGTAGACTTGATGCTATGTTGACATTTTTCCAATGAAGCATTGCAAGAAGAGGAGGTCTTGGCAAAAGCAGCGGTGAAGTTGAGGGTAGAGATATTTTGTCTAGCCTGAAGTTCTAGCTCCTTGAGAACTGGCAGGGGAACTCTGGCTACTGGGGGCCCAGAAGGTCTAGGAGTAATACAGATCTTAGCAAAGTCTGTATTCAACTCCTGGATTTTGTCTTGAAAAGTTGGTTGTCCCACCTTGTACCACTTTGAAGTTGAGGGAGGAGGCTTGACATATTTTCCCTCAGATAAGTTGGCAGCCTTAAAGTCATGTTGGAATTTATCAAAGGCGTCCTTGATAACTGAGCTAAGTGGAAGAATAGAGGAGGGACCTCTAGGTCTGAGCTCTTGATGGCCTTTTTCATCATCCAGACCCAAGACCGAGGTGGAAGACCTGGGCATAGATTCCCTGGGGTCAGGGAGAGACAAAATACGCCTGAAGGTATCAACTTCCTCAGAGTATTGTGAGGGCATGTCAGACAAAGCTACTGCCCTATAATAAGGGGGGTCTGGATCATGTTGTGGGAGGTCTTGATCAGAAGCAACTCCTGAGGGCTGGGCCCTAGAGGGCTTAGAAGACCTGTGTCTGGCTACAGGGGAGTGATCCTCCTCTGAGGTAAAAGACACGTATCTAGATCTTGATTTATGTTTGCTCTTGTCAGAGTGCTTTTTAGATCTAGAAGAAGGGATCCGAGGTTCATCGGAATCCTCATTTAGTTGGTCCGAGGCAGAGCTCGGGTCAACTGGCTGCCTATGGCTTTGCTTTTTGTGAGAGTACGAAACCTCTTCGGGATGACCTTCAGAGGGGGCAACGTACTGATCCGAGGAAGGTTGAGTAGATACTAAACGAGGAGGAAGAGTTGGACCATAGTCCACATCCATATCCTCGCTTGCAATGTTAGTACCAGATCTCGGAGGGGGCAAATCCAGAGGGGCAGCAGAAGAACTGGACAAGCCAGGTTTTGAAGCAAGAGTCGAGGACTGAGCCTCGACTTTCTGTTTTACAGTCAACTCCTCTCGGAGTGACTTAAAAGCTTCCAACATGGATGCCTGAAAGGAACCCATTTGCTGCTGTAAATGTATATTTAAGGAATCACCGAGTGATTTCTCTAAATTTGACTGGATTTTATTTTGCAAAGCTGTACCAGGGGTGGGTGGAGCGGTTTTTGCTGGCGTTTTCAAAGACAGGGAACTGAAGGCAAGAGGTTGTGGACGGGGGGGTGAGGTAAAAAGGCTATCAGCCGCACACTCGAGGTCTGCATTAGACCCAGTGAAGGAATCCCCGTCGCCTTCACCCAAAAGATCTAGTTCATCTTTGGAACTAGTTGTCGCTTTCTGCTTTTTCAAATACCGTTTCCGGTTTTGGATTTTCTGAAGTTGCTCATCTGTAAAAGACGTGCAAACTTCGCAAGGGGTTTCAAAGGTGACACAGGGGTCATCTCCCTTGCCAGCCTCCCTACAAGTAGGGCAGAAATTATGTGTATCAAAACTAAAGCAGAAATGGCGGCATTTCTGCGCTCTCGGTTTGTCTTTATTTGCTTGATGTGTAGACATTTTGTACGCAATAAAAGACGTAGAAAGAATTAGCCTGAACCGAGGAAAACTCAAAACACGCGACTGCAATAAAAATACTTATCCTGTGGAAATGAAACTTTTACAGAATAATCTATGATATATATTACAAGAAATATGCAAATATTAGCCTCCAACAATAAGTAAAGTCTGAGAAATAAATGAAAATGTCTGTATATTTACAAACTGCTACCAGTCAATCGTGGCCAACGAGAAAGTAGGACGATTGGTCAGAAGTTATCACGTGACGACAACTACCAGTATATCCGGTGGCTAACAAGAACTGTCTTTTTTTCTAAGACGTTGGCCCCGGGTGTGGCAACCCGAGATCAGCATTAAGTCCCACATGGTAAGCTATTGTAGCGTAATAAAATTACTTGTGCATTATTGTGTCATCTATTGAGCCATATTACAAGTTACTGAGAGCTTACTGGGGTACCTAACCTGATAAGGGATATAATAGCACTGGCTAGTTTTCTTCATTTATTGTGGATGATATAAATTGACTTTAGAAGTTTAAAACCACTGTTTGGTAATGTTGTTAATGTTTTAAATCTCTGTCAAAAGTCGGGGTAACTACCGAGTTGTCTGTACTAAACAAATATGTGTCCAACTTAATAGGAGTGACAAGTATGTTTACATAATGAAATCAAAAGAAGTGTTGTCCAGCCTCAGTAAGGTCCTTACGCATTGACAAAGCGGGTTTCTGTGAACCATACATGCATTTAGTTTTCTTTTAAAACCTTACCATCATGTTTTTTTAGCATTTTGATTGTATACAAGTTGTATAGATATTTCTATTGTTTTGGTGAAGTGTCAGCCTTAGATGATGAAAATATATACGTTTTCAAAAACTCGAGTTTCACTTGCGCAGATCGATGTGACCCCCAATTATCGCCCATCGAGTTGTAACTCAAGTTTCCGTCAACTCGTCCCAGCACTATATACAACACTAAACAACAGTAGTTTAACCAACAATTGGCTAAGATCGTTCAAGTTCAATTAATGTTCTCGTGCAAATTCAGTACATACTGCCAATATCAACTTTAATATTCATAAGAAAAAATGAATCGATGAACAAGGATTTACTATTCCTGCTTTACAGGAACCTATCTATTTACTTGAACCACATATATGGTTAGAATATATTTAGTTCACATGATGCTCATCCTTTTTGTTTGGAATGTTGTCAAACTTTTAAAGTTCAAGGGAAAATACTTAAATGAATCTTTACAAAAAGACTGAGTAAAAAGCATGGCATTCCTCACATTATGTGAATTCTGTCAGTGAATTCTGTTACTGAACAAACACCCACAGTTTATTAGAAATTCTAACATGACAAGCTTGTGTCCATGATTCTGCTTGGTCAATCATCGCTGTAAAACTGAGCTTAACCTCATGCCCAGTTTTAGATAGGTGGGCGATAATCCCAATTCACTTTTTAAAATTTATGAAAAATATGCACTACAAATGTTCAACAAAACAGTAAGAAGACAAGGAATAAATGTGAAAAATATGAAATGTCATGTTAGAATTGGAATAACACACTCTTAGCGTGGGGTTATGCAAGGTTTTACAACTCATAGCTCATTAGAAACACTCCGGCTTCGACTTCATGTTACTAATATCGCTATTCGTTGTAAAACCCTACATAACCCCACATATTTGGTAAAATACTTCTATAATTTGTACTCACCAAACATGAGTAGGAATCCATAGAGAATACTGAGTACCCAGGAATACCAGCCCTTGTGTTCATTGTAAATCACAGAGTACACAGCGTAACAGGCCAGCAGTGGAAACAGCACCCACGACAGGTACCGAAAGGCCATCTGAAGTATGAACAACGAGGCTTTAATACAGTGTAAACAATAGGTACCGAAACGCCATCTGAAGAGTGAACAAACAGGCTTCAATACAATGTGACAGGTACCAAAACACCATCTGAAGGGTGAACAAACAGGCTTCGATACAATGTGACAGGTACCGAAACGCCATCTGAAGGGTGAACAAACAGGCTTCAATACAATGTGACAGGTACCGAAACACCATCTGAAGGGTGAACAAACAGGCTTCAATACAATGTGAAAGGTACCGCAACACCATCTGAAGGGTGAACAAACAGGCTTCAATACAATGTGACAGGTACCGAAACGCCATCTGAAGGGTGAACAAACAGGCTTCAATACAATGTGACAGGTACCAAAACACCATCTGAAGAGTGAACAAACAGGCTTCGATACAATGTGACAGGTACCGAAACACCATCTGAAGGGTGAACAAACAGGCTTCAATACAATGTGACAGGTACCGAAACACCATCTGAAGGGTGAACAAACAGGCTTCAATACAATGTGACAGGTACCGAAACACCATCTGAAGGGTGAACAAACAGGCTTCAATACAATTGGACAGGTACCGCAACACCATCTGAAGGGTGAACAAACAGGCTTCAATACAATGTGACAGGTACCGAAACACCATCTGAAGAGTGAACAAACAGGCTTCAATACAATGTGACAGGTACCGAAACACCATCTGAAGGGTGAACAAACAGGCTTCAATACAATGTGACAGGTACCGAAACACCATCTGAAGGGTGAACAAACAGGCTTCAATACAATGTGACAGGTACCGAAACACCATCTGAAGGGTGAACAAACAGGCTTCAATACAATGTGAAAGGTACCGCAACACCATCTGAAGGGTGAACAAACAGGCTTCAATACAATGTGACAGGTACCGAAACGCCATCTGAAGGGTGAACAAACAGGCTTCAATACAATGTGACAGGTACCAAAACACCATCTGAAGAGTGAACAAACAGGCTTCGATACAATGTGACAGGTACCGAAACACCATCTGAAGGGTGAACAAACAGGCTTCAATACAATGTGACAGGTACCGAAACACCATCTGAAGGGTGAACAAACAGGCTTCAATACAATGTGACAGGTACCGAAACACCATCTGAAGGGTGAACAAACAGGCTTCAATACAATGTGAAAGGTACCGAAACACCATCTGAAGAGTGAACAAACAGGCTTCAATACAATGTGACAGGTACCGCAACACCATCTGAAGGGTGAACAAACAGGCTTCAATACAATGTGACAGGTACCGAAACACCATCTGAAGGGTGAACAAACAGGCTTCAATACAATGTGACAGGTACCGAAACACCATCTGAAGGGTGAACAAACAGGCTTCAATACAATGTGACAGGTATGAAACACCATCTGAAGGGTGAACAAACAGGCTTCAATACAATGTGACAGGTACCAAAACACCATCTGAAGGGTGAACAAACAGGCTTCAATACAATGTGACAGGTACCGAAACACCATCTGAAGGGTGAACAAACAGGCTTCAATACAATGTGACAGGTACCGCAACACCATCTGAAGGGTGAACAAACAGGCTTCAATACAATGTGACAGGTACCGAAACACCATCTGAAGGGTGAACAAACAGGCTTCAATACAATGTGACAGGTACCGAAACACCATCTGAAGGGTGAACAAACAGGCTTCAATACAATGTGACAGGTACCGCAACACCATCTGAAGGGTGAACAAACAGGCTTCAATACAATGTGACAGGTACCGAAACACCATCTGAAGGGTGAACAAACAGGCTTCAATACAATGTGACAGGTACCGAAACACCATCTGAAGGGTGAACAAACAGGCTTCAATACAATGTGACAGGTACCGAAACACCATCTGAAGGGTGAACAAACAGGCTTCAATACAATGTGACAGGTACCAAAACACCATCTGAAGGGTGAACAAACAGGCTTCAATACAATGTGACAGGTACCGCAACACCATCTGAAGGGTGAACAAACAGGCTTCAATACAATGTGACAGGTACCGAAACACCATCTGAAGGGTGAACAAACAGGCTTCAATACAATGTGACAGGTACCAAAACACCATCTGAAGGGTGAACAAACAGGCTTCAATACAATGTGACAGGTACCAAAACACCATCTGAAGAGTGAACAAACAGGTTTCAATACAATGTGAAAGGTACCGAAATGCCATCTGAAGTGTGGACAGGCTTTAATATAATTAAAACTGTGGTCATGACAGGTACCAGAACAACACCCGAAAAAGGAACAAGCAGGTGCCATGACAGTGTTAAAAGTAAGTCATAGACGTAATTAGAGAAACTTAGAAAACTTGTGACAGATGCAAAGTTGCAGCCTTTGTGAAAATCTTTACATAACTTGGCTTGAACTTTGTCAGTGTTTTCAGCTTATCTGAGAGCACAAGGGATATGAAGCAGTAAAAATTTGGGGTTAATCAGTTTTAAAATGTCCCCTTGATATCACAATAGTAAATTAATTTTATTACATACAATCACATAGTCATCCCATAATTATGGAAAAACTAAAATTTTAATTTAACAATTATCACACTGTCTTTCCCATGTACTTATCATAAATAAATCTTAAAATTTGCTGTAAAAATCATCCCTGCAAACTTTAGCTATGGTCAGTAATAATGCTCAAACTTTTTAATTTAATTTTTCAACTGAAAATTCCCTACTTTCAACTGATAGTTGTTTAGCAACAGTTCTTAGCAGCACCAAATATCACTATTTTCTAATACATAATAAACAAGTTCAGGTTTACTGCCTACCTGGTCATACTGCCGTGTCTGTGACTGCACATATGTGGACTTGTCAGCGATGCGTGGTCTGGGTAAGAAACCAAGTAACTTTACCTCTCTGTCCAACTGAAAGGTTTCGAGACAAAACTTAAAGGTAATTGTATAAATTTCTTGTGAAGGAATTTTTTTTCTTATTATTATTTGTTGGAAATCTTTCTACACCAATTAAAAGATAAAAACAACTAAATTATTAAAACTGGAGCCAAAGATATTGTAAATTCAGAATAAATCAAGCAGGTCTCCAAAACTACAATTTAACAGACTTATAACTCATTAGGAGAAAACAATTAACAATTTAGCATTTCACTTTCTCTGGCATGAATAAACATGAAGAAATAGTGGGCTGATAATTACGATCAAGATATACTTTGTTGACTCAATTCTATGACTTATTCTTACTAGAGCTGAAACGATTATTTGTACTAATCGATTAGTAGGTTATTAAAGCACTAGTCAACGCCAATATTATGAAATCGGTTAATTGTTTTCTTATGTATATCACCACATAGCAGATTTTACGTGATCGTTGGAACTAGGAGTATCTCGAGTTAAGGCCTTAAAACGTATCATTTTAAAGCATTTTATATGCATTTTATTTTTAAAATATCAAAATATTACATTATTGGCCAATTTACCCAATAATCTGGTTAATTATCTGCTTTTCAGCATCTTTTCTTTCGATCCGCCATTTTTTTTGTTTACATCCGGAACACACACATTTTCAGTATTTCTCATACATGCTAAACGTCAGAAACAATTAATCGTTCAGTCGACGGTTAATGCAAGCAACTACCCGGCTACCAAATTTTGCTAATCGTTTCAGCTCTAATTCTTACATGTTGACTCAATTCTATGACTTATTCTTAGATATTGACTCAATTCTGTGACTTATTCTTACATGACAGTCTTGTTTCACTAAAGTTGACCGTGAACACCTTTAAATGTATAGTCAGTTACTCTGAGCACAGATTTCTATGGGAAAGAACTAAATGGCTTATTAATGACACTTTTACTGATGGCCTCAAAATAACCTGACATCACATTTTTTTGCATATACAACTAGAGGATCGCTCGCAAAAAAAAAAGATAATGTTTTTGCATAGCAAAAACAAAGCGTCCCGAAAAGGATATAAAGGTGAGTGCTAAAGTATTAAGAAAATGCTTCGTTTCTAGCCTTATACTGTTGTGGCAACCAAAGTCAGCGCAGTCTGCTCTATCTAGCACGGTTTTCAAGATATAAGCATTTTTGTGTTTTGCAAAAAATAAAAAAATTTAAAATGTCTGCTATATTTGGCGAGACAAAAATATTTTGAAAATTGGAGATACCCAGCAGGTCCAAATTTTTGTTGAGTTCGCTCCATATAGCACGGTTTTCGAGATATAAGCATTTTTGTGTTTTGCAAAAACTTTGAAAATTCAAAATGGCCACCATTTTTGGGGAGACAAAAATTTTTGTCAAGACCACTGCCGCGGTGTGTATCTCCCGCCGAGCATTAAAGCAGAAGAAATAGCTTTTCCGAGATATTCACAATTTTTCATTTTCGTGTGTGAAAGCTCTTCCAAAAGTAGGTGAATGAGTTATTTGAGAAAAATTGGCTATCTGCAATACTATTAAGAGATAATTCACATTTACTCATTTTGAGTAGGTGAATAATTATCTATGGGTCTGAAACTTCACCAAGTGAAAGCTCTGCCAAAAGTAGGTGAATGAGTTATTTGAGAAAAATTGGCTATCTGCAATACTTTTAGAGATAATTCGCATTTACTCATTTTGAGTAGGTGAGTAATTAGCTATGGGTCTGAAACTTCACCATGTGAAAGCTCTCCCACAAGTAGATGAATGAGTATTTGATAAAAATTGGGTATCCGCAATACTTTTACAGATAATTAGCATTTACTCATTTTGAGTAGGTGAATAAATAGCTATGGGTCTGAAACTTCACATAGTGAAAGCTCTCCCAAAAGTAGGTGAATGAGTTATTTGAGAAAAATTGGCTATCTGCAATACTTTTAGAGATAATTCGCATTTACTCATTTTGAGTAGGTGAATAATTAGCTATGGGTCTGAAACTTCACCAAGTGAAAGCTCTGCCAAAAGTAGGTGAATGAGTTATTTGAGAAAAATTGGCTATCTGCAATACTTTTAGAGATAATTCGCATTTACTCATTTTGAGTAGGTGAGTAATTAGCTATGGGTCTGAAACTTCACCAAGTGAAAGCTCTCCCAAAAGTAGGTGAATGAGTTATTTGAGAAAAATTGGCTATCTGCAATACTTTTAGAGATAATTCGCATTTACTCATTTTGAGTAGGTGAGTAATTAGCTATGGGTCTGAAACTTCACCAAGTGAAAGCTCTCCCAAAAGTAGGTGAATGATTAATTTGAGAAAAATTGGCTATCTGCAATACTTTTAGAGATAATTCGCATTTACTCATTTTGAGTAGGTGAGTAATTAGCTATGGGTCTGAAACTTCACAGAGTGAAAGCTCTCCCAAAAGTAGGTGAATGAGTTATTTGAGAAAAATTGGCTATCTGCAATACTTTTAGAGATAATTCGCATTTACTCATTTTGAGTAGGTGAGTAATTAGCTATGGGTCTGAAACTTCACCAAGTGAAAGCTCTCCCAAAAGTAGGTGAATGATTAATTTGACAAAAATTGGCTATCTGCAATACTTTTAGAGATAATTCGCATTTACTCATTTTGAGTAGGTGAGTAATTAGCTATGGGTCTGAAACTTCACCAAGTGAAAGCTCTCCCAAAAGTAGGTGAATGAGTTATTTGAGAAAAATTGGCTATCTGCAATACTTTTAGAGATATTTGGCATTTACTCATTTTGAGTAGGTGAGTAATTAGCTATGGGTCTGAAACTTCACCAAGTGAAAGCTCTGCCAAAAGTAGGTGAATGAGTTATTTGAGAAAAATTGGCTATCTGCAATACTTTTAGAGATAATTCGCATTTACTCATTTTGAGTAGGTGAGTAATTAGCTATGGGTCTGAAACTTCACCAAGTGAAAGCTCTCCCAAAAGTAGGTGAATGAGTTATTTGAGAAAAATTGGCTATCTGCAATACTTTTAGAGATAATTCGCATTTACTCATTTTCAGTAGGTGAGTAATTAGCTATGGGTCTGAAACTTCACCAAGTGAAAGCTCTGCCAAAAGTAGGTGAATGAGTTATTTGAGAAAAATTGGCTATCTGCAATACTTTTAGAGATAATTCGCATTTACTCATTTTGAGTAGGTGAGTAATTAGCTATGGGTCTGAAACTTCACAGAGTGAAAGCTCTCCCAAAAGTAGGTGAATGAGTTATTTGAGAAAAATTGGCTATCTGCAATACTTTTAGAGATAATTCGCATTTACTCATTTTGAGTAGGTGAGTAATTAGCTATGGGTCTGAAACTTCACCAAGTGAAAGCTCTCCCAAAAGTAGGTGAATGATTAATTTGACAAAAATTGGCTATCTGCAATACTTTTAGAGATAATTCGCATTTACTCATTTTGAGTAGGTGAGTAATTAGCTATGGGTCTGAAACTTCACCAAGTGAAAGCTCTCCCAAAAGTAGGTGAATGAGTTATTTGAGAAAAATTGGCTATCTGCAATACTTTTAGAGATAATTCGCATTTACTCATTTTGAGTAGGTGAGTAATTAGCTATGGGTCTGAAACTTCACCAAGTGAAAGCTCTCCCAAAAGTAGGTGAATGATTTATTTGAGAAAAATTGGCTATCTGCAATACTTTTAGAGATAATTCGCATTTACTCATTTTGAGTAGGTGAGTAATTAGCTATGGGTCTGAAAATTCGAAAATTCAAAATGGCCGCCATTTTTTGCGAGAAATTTTTTGTTTGAAAATTGGCATGGCTACTCTGCAGAGATACCCTGCAGGTCAAAAATTTCGTCGAAATCGCTCTATCTAGCAGGGTTTTCGAGATATAAACATTTTTATGTTTTGCAATTTTTGCGAAAAATTCGAAAATTCAAAATGGCCGCCATTTTTGGCGAGACAAATTTTTTTTGAAAATTGGCATGGCTACTCTGCAGATATACCCTGTGGGTCAAAAATTTCGTCGAAATCGCTCTATCTAGCAGGGTTTTCGAGATATAAGCATTTTTATGTTTTGCAATTTTTGCGAAAAATTCGAAAATTCAAAATGGCCGCCATTTTTGGCGAGACAAATTTTTTTTTCAAAATTGGGATAACTACTCTGCAGAGATACCCTGCGGGTCAAAAATTTCGTCGAAATCGCTCTATCTAGCACGGTTTTCGAGATACAAGCATTTTTGTGTTTTGCAATTTTTGCAAAAATTTCGAAAATTCAAAATGGCCGCCATTTTTGGCGAGACAAAAATTTTTTCAAAATTGGGATAACTACTCTGCAGAGATACCCTGCGGGTCAAAAATTTCGTCGAAATCGCTCTATCTAGCACGGTTTTCGAGATATAAGCATTTTTGTGTTTTGCAATTTTTGCGAAAATTTCGAAAATTCAAAATGGCCGCCATTTGGGGCGAGAGAAAAATTTTTTGAAAATTGGGAAAACTACTCTGCAGAGATACCCTGTGGGTCAAAAATTTCGTCGAAATCGCTCTATCTAGCAGGGTTTTCGAGATATAACCATTTTTATGTTTTGCAATTTTTGCGAAAAATTCGAAAATTCAAAATGGCCGCCATTTTTGGCGAGACAAAAATTTTTTCAAAATTGGGATAACTACTCTGCAGAGATACCCTGAGGGTCAAAAATTTCGTCGAAATCGCTCTATCTAGCACGGTTTTCGAGATATAAGCATTTTTGTGTTTTGCAATTTTTGCGAAAATTTCGAAAATTCAAAATGGCCGCCATTTTTGGCGAGACAAAAATTTTTTGAAAATTGGGAAAAGTACTCCGCAGAGATATCCTGCGCGTCAAAAATTTTGTCGAAATTGCTCTATCTAGCACGGTTTTTGAGATATAAGCATTTTTGTGTTTTGCCATTTTTTTCGAAAATTTCGAAAATTCAAAATGGCCGCCATTTTGGGCGAGACAAAAATTTTTTGAAAATTGGGAAAACTACTCCGCAGAGATACCCTGCGGGTCAAAAATTTCGTCGAAATCGCTCTATCTAGCACGGTTTTCGAGATATAAGCATTTTTGTGTTTTCCTTATTTGGAAAATTCGTAATGATTAATTAATCATTAATTACTCGGCCATTTCTTGACCAATCAATGCCAAAATCTAATGATTTCCAGATTTTAATAGAATGAATGTATTTGCCAAGTTTCAGGTGAATTGATAAAATTCCTTTCAAGTTATCATCCGGACAAGCTTCCCCATCGAAAAAAGACATTTTTGGTCATGTGACCTCTCTGATTGGTTGAAATGTCACTGCAGTATATTCAAAAAAATTCCCCAAGGCTACTGCCTAAACCTGCCAAATTTGAAAAGAATCCGCCTAACGGTTACAGAGTTATAAGGAAAACAAAATGCGGAGCCGGCGGAGCCGCCGGAGCCGGCGGAGCCTGAAGCTCTCCCATACACAAACAAGCGTCCCTTGCGGGACGCTTAATGATGATATGTGTTCATTCTTTCAATCAAGTGTAAAGAGAGAATATCATTTAATGGATAGCAGATTATTTTTCATTGGGATTTTCCAGACTTACGTACATGGGAAATGTTTAGATGATATTATACTTATACTTCGTCGAGTACAGCTAAACAATTGGGCATTAGCTGCTAGCTTCTCACCTTGATATCAACGACCTTGGTTATTTTCCAGAGCTCTATGAAGAGTCCTATGCAGACACTGATCCGCACTACAAAGTTTGTTTCATTGTCCATGACGTAGAGCACGACAATCAGTGACTGGAAGACGTTAAAGAACACGGAGCGTACTGACATGCCCTCCAGGGACTTCTTGTTCCTCCAGAACTGGATGTCTGAACATAAAAAAGCAGGTTAGTTAAAGTCAAAGTTGGGGTTTTACATCCTGTTCAACAGTCCAGGTTTATATTGTGACAGATCCTATGCATGGTCACTTGTGGGAGTCCAGCCAACAAAGAGAGGTGACTGCCTGTGATGAGATGCCCAACTTGCTGACCACTAGGCCACTGAGGACCTCAACAAACATGCAGTTTATAACTTAAAGGTACTAGAAAACCTGAATCATCACCCTAGGGTAGCAGTATTAAACCTATGAGGAAGAGATAGATCAAGATATGTTTATACCTGTATAACTCAATTCAGTATCCCTAAGATCAAACTCAATTTTGGATTATTAGAGATAAGATTTACATTTACAGTTTTTAAGTCAGAATTAGTAGTTACTATTACAGTTATTAATTTTTCTTTAAGTTTTACATTAAAGAAAACACAAAAACAAGGATTTACAAGTCCAAATCAAATACTGCCAGTTTGAGTGAGACATCTACAATTACTCAGTAAAACATACCATTCTTGAAAGCCAAGAATTCAAATACACTGTGGACTAGCGACACGATGATGGTGACAGCAAGTAGGTAAGGATTTGTCTCAACTAGGGTGGTCTGAAAAAAAAAAATAATGCACAACACTAGGAAATGTTGACTGGTACATTACTTAATTTACTGACAACTGAATTTTTACCACAGTTCTTATTATTGTGCTACATTACTTTTACCTTGATTTTGCAATCAACCTTTATTTTAGTCTTATTTATTCCAAACTGGGAATACCACATTTCCTATCAGGGATGGGTCTGTAGCATATTTTCTGTTTCAATATCTCACCAGTAGAAAGATTATAAAATTCTGGAGTTAAAGTTCTTATATGCTCGCATATTCCAAATCAAATAGGCCTTCTACCAGGAAGTGAACTTCATGAAACCAAAAAAAAAAATGGCAAAAATGCCAAAATATGGGATAAAAATTTATAATTTCACCATATTTAGAGTTTGTTTTTAAATATTTTACATTTTCCTTCAAATTTACGTAGTAATCAAAATGCCAGTTATAAAGTTTTGTGATAGTATTTCAGTAAAATGATCTTGGTACTAAGATACCCAGGCCACTAAGCCATCTTTATTTCATGTCAACACGAGTGCCACACAACCCTTTGCATAATGATTTGTAATAGGTCGCGCAGGAGGTTAATTTGAGGTCCTTGTGAATAATACAAAAATAAATAAGTTGAATGTTTTTTAGCCAACTAAAAGGAATTGGAATGGCAGATCTTGCAGAACATTAATTTGGGTTCTTGGTTTTCTTAAATAACACAAAAATATACAAGTATATTGCTTTGAGCCGACTGGAAAGAAGAAAGTTTTTAAAAGTTCAATGTCTCAATAGCGCTAACATACACGAGGATATTGCACACCCCCAACATAACCTTGACAGTGACCTTACACTGCACTAACTGGACATGACCTTGCCATGATTTTCACCTTGAGAGAGTCCTGGTCCTCGTCACTCTCCTCCATGAAGTCATCCCCCAGGAAGGAGTACCACTTGCTACGCATCCCCTGCGCCGCATACATCTGCCACTTGAAGAGTGAGATTGGAGAGTATGTCAGGCTCAGGTTTAACACGCTGTGTAAAGAAGACACATATGGGAGTTTGAATTAATATTATCCAAATGCCTAGAAAACTCAATAATATATTTTAACAGGGCAGTTAAAAAGTATTCAGTCCTCATTAAAAATAATATCAGAGATGCCCGTACCCCACAGCCTAGGGAAATATTTTTAACACCATGAGATATAGAAGTAGTGTATCAGTACAAAGCTCAGGATACTTTCAGAGCACTGTCAGTTATATAAAGGTCCAACCAATGTTTAATTACAGAAAATAATGTCTAAGAGAAAGATAATGCATGTAAAGATGAAGTATTAAAACAAGACAATTCAATAACAAGATGACAGCATTAATCAGTAAACTAAACATTACGACACTCTTTATCTACATCTGGCATGGATGAAATTATGGTCTGGATGTTTTGAATATTACCATGCATACAGAAGTCGCAATACATTCAATGAATGCTTATGTGTGGTGTTGGAGCAAAGTCTGTGGCTCACTTGGTGAAATTCCATCTGTTACAATCGAAAGTTGTAAAAGTAAAATTCTTAATGAATTCTAATATGACTTTAACAGTGCTTAATCCGCATAAAAAGACAGACCCAAAGGTGCAACAAGATTTTAAAGGTCAAGGTCACTACAATGTCAAAGGTCAAATCAAGGTCACACCATGATGCTGCACACCTACTACCCCTAACCAATATCCCTACCAAGCATCAACTTCCTACACCTTACGGTTTCCGAGATATAGCCCGGACAAGATTTTATAAGTCAAGGTCACTACGGCAAGGTCAAATCAAGGTCAGACCATGACGTTGCACACCTACAACCCCTAACCAATGTCCCTAATAAGTATCAACTTCCTACTCCTTACTGTTACCAAGATATAGCCCGGATAAGATTTTATAGGTCAAGGTCACTATGGCAAGGTCAAAGGTCAAATCAAGGTCACACCATGACGTTGCACACCTACACCCCCTAACCAATGTCCCTACCAAGTATCAACTTCCTATACCTTACGGTTTCCAAGATATAGCCCAGACAAGGTTTTATAGGTCAAGGTCACTACGACAAGAGCTTAAGGGGTGTGGGTTAAAAAGTAGATTAATGGGTTATATGCAAAATTGAAAAAAAGAATATTGTAGTCTAAAACCCAAACAGAATATCCACAAAAAGGGACAAAAGCGATCAAATCTAAGATAATTTTCAGGGAAAAAATGGCAGATTTTGTTGTATTTATTGCTAAAAGGAGTACTCATTGAACAGTAAATAGTGAATGAGTTCAGAAATTACTACTGGACTACTGGCTGTCCTCCAGTATCTATCCAGCTACAGTTTATACCTTTTTTTTTTCTCTAATGAAAATCGCGGAACACCAGTCCAGCTTATGTTAACCCAGTCTTTTATTTAATTGACTGAAACTGCCTCCCTTATATTAGAATAATTAAAGAGTAGTAAATTATTTTGAGTACAAAATTACTAAAAGAATACTCTTTTTCAAGCATTGGCAGTTTTCAGAATATTCACATAAAAATAGACATAACTGAGCCAACGTGAGTTAATTTAACAGGGAAATGGCACATTTTGTTGCATTGATCACTACAAGAATACTCACTGAATAGCGGAGTATGATGAAAGTACCAGAGTACACAATAGGAAAACTTCCTGAATGACATATACAGAAAAACTATATCATGAATGAAGATAAAATTATATGAATGTGTAGCACAAGTACTTTATGGCCAATCTTCATTTTTCTTGGGGTAAACATATCCTGAAAATTTGGTGAAAATCCATGCATGCGCTTAGGCTGTGGAACACCCACAAGCTTTATGCCACTTCCTGGACGGCATGGGGAACGACTATAAGGGCTGGGGTTAATAAATTCTCATAACTTTGTCACACATAATAATTATATCTTTAATATCTTTACTCTCTACGATCCAAAACCAGTTTCTGTGATCAAACCCAGTATCTTAAATTACAAACATAAGAAGTATATTTCTGGGATGCTTTTCCGAACATTGACAAAAATAAAATAAGAAAGACCAACTTACGGTGTGGTTTCATTGATTGGCATGTAGTGCTGATTTAGGTTCCAGTAATCATTGAAAAACAGGATTGGGTAATACTGGGATCCATCTTTAGTGAACTGGATGACTACAATATAACAATGTCAATTGC
Source organism: Sabellastarte sp. h YS-2021 (assembly GCA_964017235.1). Classification (NCBI taxonomy): domain Eukaryota; kingdom Metazoa; phylum Annelida; class Polychaeta; order Sabellida; family Sabellidae; genus Sabellastarte; species Sabellastarte sp. h YS-2021. The sequence goes on from OZ024928.1 coordinate 24,284,637, forward strand.
AGAATGGATCATGTATCTAAAATGGGCTGTGTCACTAAAACTTCCTATCTCCATAGCATCTGGTTCTAATAATGGCCAACTTTCACTTGAACCTACAAAGTTAGTACATTTTCCAATGATGGCACTTTAAACTAGTTTCATTTCAAAGTAATAGATGAATTAAAAATAGAAAAGTAACAAACTGAAATTATAATTTACCTAAAACCTTAATTCTATTTACACTAATTTTACTTATGCAGAGTTAAATACACAAAGTTCCTTTCTAAAACCAGGCTAAAATTTTCACTTTGAAAACATCATTTGTGTTTAGCCATTCAATGCAACTGATGCAGCTAAGATAGAGTATTTAAATCATACACTGCACTGTGAAAAGATGCAAAGCTCAATGATTTAAAATAAAACTTTAAACAAAATTTAATTCCTGATAATTAAGTGACAAAAAAATGAGACATTCTGTCTTCAACTAAATTTAGCACAACTGTCACTGAAAGTGAATGCAATATTTTAAACAGATACACATTAGAGGGCATCCCTCTCTTACACCAATGTACATCCTCGATAAGTCGTTGCTGTCACTTGTGATTATCCACAATGACACTGCAAATTCACTCAGGAGAGGATTAAATCCCTAGAAAATATAAATTAACTTTGTGCACACTTGTGAAGTGGGGTAGTGCACCGCACAGCCATTGTTTTGTCAGGTCTGATGTGTGATATATTGACAACAAAGTAATACATAAATATATGAAAAGTACTCACACCTGTCAAGGAATGGGGGAAAAAACATACTTTCCTGCCAGTAACTTACACTCATCCAATGGGGCGGGCACACCTCCCTGTTGCCAGGGTGTGAAGTCTTCCACCAGGTTGATGGTGAGGTTGGGGTGCCAGTGAGAAAGGATCTCCACAGTCGTGTCATTTGCACTCTGTAAAACAAAACCACAAGCCATTGTGTGTACAACAGAACCTATATCACCTTGACTTTTTGTATATTCAATTTTATGAACTTAATTCTACTGTTATAAATTTGTACTTCCCAATTATTTTATAGCAATAAACCTCCTTTATTTCAAAAAGCTTCTGTTACCCAGACAAAATATTGTTTTCCCAAAATTATACATTGTAGTGGTTATACTATAAAAGCTTCAGGATACACCTGTCAAAGGAGACACAAAACCAATCTGGTTACGTAAAATGATGTGTGCTATATATATTTTCCATAGAATCAAGAACACGATGATGGCATGTCAAATAATTCTGTACATTCATGATACCACACTCACAACAAAGAAAAATAATTTCATTATTTTTGTTCAAATAAGTATTTGATTCCCGAAGGTAGTATGTATATTGTTTATCAATATTGGTGATATTTACTGTTTTGGGAGAGGGTTGTTGATATCGATATGCAAAGATGTACACCAATATCAGCATCTTATGTAAAACTATAAACTTACATTATAAAAATTTGAAATAAACACTAAATCGTAAGAAACTGTACACTTTTAACTCATATTATTGCAGTTTTTAATGCACTTTTGATTAGAACTGACATGTTTGGTTTCAATTAATTTCACTTGTTTGCATTTGGGGATATGCTAGCACAAAATGTTTTTGGTATCCCAGATTCAGACTTTTTAGTAGCCACAATATCGCAATGCTTTTACATTCAATAATCAAATATCAATGTCCTCACAGCCAAATGATATACCCACTACCTGAGGGGCAACATTTCAGAATTTGGCTATATAATGCTTATTTAATTATAATCAATATAATCTCCAACTGATACTTACTCTAACAAGGTCTGGATGTGCGTCTGTAGTTCCAGTTAGCAGATTCACTGTCGTATGGAACCGACGTTTCTTGTACTTATTTAGCCCTAAATAACACAAGTACACTCTCCATATAAAATATTTTTGCATGTAGTAAATGAAAACATATATACTGAATATTAAACAGATTCATTTATTAGTATCTGGCAAGAAATATAGAAATACAACATTTTCTCTACCATCACAAATTTTATTAATTTAAATATAATTTCTAATCCATTCCACTTTGCCAAACTTATCATTACCTTCACCAGGAAGGTTATGCTTTTGGCAAGGTGCACTTCTCTGTCTGGCAGCAAATTATTCAAAAAGTTAATGATGGCTTTTGATGAGATTTCAGGAAATGTCAACAACAGTACATGGTACACATAATTCAAATTTGGCAGTGATCCATAAATTTTTTAAAGATTTTCTATCACTGACTCATGTCCTAGGTGAAGGTGTACACTCTCTGAGTGCTCTTCTTTCTGCTGTATTTACATTCAAACTCTTGCTCTATGTTTCACCAACCCTTAATCAATGCACAATCTAAGTTTGGGTTTTACGTCCCATTCAACAGCCTGTGTCATATTGGGACAGGTCCTCAGCATTGCAACTTGTGGAAGTCAAACCCACACAGAAGTAACGGTCTGTGATTAGATGCTAATCTTGCTAACTATTAGGCCATCGAGGACCCTCAATCCCACTGTACCATGATGTTACAATTAAATAGGCCACTCTATAAAAACCTAGAGACAAGGCCAGATCTTATTAAAGTGTTTCACAGCATGTCTCCATATTGGCGAACATACTGAACACAAGAAACAATGACACTTTTTCTCCCAGACCTTAAGAACAGAACCAGCAATAGTGCTTACTTTTACTGTTGTAGACTGTGGTACGTTTGTCTGCATTTTCATCTTTAGGGTTTGGGGACTTGCCAGACTTCACAAAATACACATGAAGGTACAGAGAACCATTGTTCATGGTGTTCTGTAAAATAAACACACAAAAACAAAGTTCTATAGAATTCATTAATATCTCATCAAATGTTTTTATAATTCTGTTGTACATGGTCAAAGGGTTCCAAACAATATTCTGTACTGGATTCCAATCTTAATCTTTTCTTAAGTACTGTAAAATTAAATGTCTTGGTATACTGAAATACATTATTTAAAGTATTATATACAAGGGTGTTATGAATGACAAAAAATGCTTGTGGTGTGTGTTTTAGCAACTTCAACTGTCTGTAAGCCAGGGTTGGGGTCAATTGATTGCCTATGATTCTCCCCCCATTAAATTCCTCCCCATTCAATTCCCCCATTTTTTTCTACCAGGCTATGAATTCCCCTCCAATGGGCACTGATTTCCCCCCTTTTATTTTCACAAATAATGCCCTGGGGGTGGAAGTTTCAGGCTGTTTCTATCACAAAAGGCAATGTACTTGGAGGAAAATCCAAAGTCTTGGACTGGTGTCCCACTATGAATAAAATGAAGATTTCAGCATCTTCTGTGGGATGATCGATGGCTTAGCCTTTCTACCAGTGACAAAGGTTCCTGATGGATACAGCCACTTACAGAACATATGTCCACCTGAGGGCCAGGAACTCCTGGACTATGTTGGGGCCACCTATGTAAATGGGAGCTTCAAACCTGCATTGATAGGTGATGTGACAATGCGGGTGAGAAGAGTACCTGCTCCCTTCCCTCCACAAGTTTGGAACGTACATGAAGCTACATTGACAGGAAATGCGAGGACCAATAATTTGTGTGAAGGTTGGAACACAAGATTCCAAAGCCTGGTAGGACATCACCATCCAAGCATTTGGAAGCTCATTATTGCCCTCCAGCAGGAAAATGCTACTGTGTCAATTTCCATTGCCCAGGAAAGGATGGGGAACCCTCCTAACAAACGCACACACCAAGTGTATATCAACCTTCAACAACGCCTACAGAGACTTGTTATTGCCTATGATGAGGGAAACAAAGACATGGTTGATTTCCTTGAAGGTGTTGGAAAAAACTTGCAGAAAACTTAAATTGACAATATGAAATTGTGCTTTCTTTCTGACTTTAGTGCTCAATTGTTGTGACTTACATTTGTATGAAGAATGTGTATTATATGCAATGTTCTGAGTTGTTGTGCCATTTATATGCCTTATGTAATGTGTATTATATTCAATAAAATTATAATGCACATTTTCTTTCTATTTCTGTCACAATTTAATAAAAAATAAAAAGGGACGAAATCAATGCCCCATGGGGAGGAATTTATAGCCTTGTGAAAAAAAAGGGAGGAATTTAATGGGGATGAATTCAATGGGGATAAAATCAACGTACACCGGGGTCAATTACACAAGTAATTGAGTAATTAATTACAAATACTGTGTAATTGTAATTGAGTTTTTCAATGACCGTGTAATTGTAATTGTATTTGAAAAATTTACACTGTAATTGTAATTGAAAATTTTGGATTTCAACTACAATGGATATTTTATTCAGCACTAAAAGTTTATGCTTCAGTTTTCAACATAAATCATCATATTTTAATTTGGGCTTCAAAGTGATGACTTTATGATGTATATAGTAATCCCATCAGTCAGATTTCCTATAGTATACCATGTTAAGCTTTTCACTCCAAATTTAAGTGGGAATACATGTACTTAAAGAAAGGGATATATATAGAGGTATAGTTTAGCTGCATATTTCCCATTGATATAACCTAGTGTGTATAGGATATTTTGGGGGGGGGGGGGGGGCTTAATGACAGCTATGCAATGGGCCATTGTAAAGAGATTAGTGTCACTTCAGAGTAATTCTTTACCCTTTATTATTAATGTTATAGTTGATACAGAAGTATTTAGAACAATACCCCATAGCCATGAATGGCTGAGTGGGGTGAAAATTAAAAACAACATTAAAGGCTAAGAATGTGAAAGATTAAATGACCACAACAAATACATGTACTGAATCCAAGATTAAAAACCTGCACTTGAACATTTTCAAATAGAGATCTAAATATACTTACATCTAAATTATAGATTGTTTGGTATTGAGTGTCAGCTCTTTCCTTTACATAAGATATGATAGTTTTATAGCGAAATACCCTTACCATTTCCTAACAGTAGCTATTTGTTGGAGCCATCCAACCCAATGGCCAACGCAGAGATGCGATTTTAAGGTTATGTAACAACCTTAACCAAGCCATTGGGTTACAGTAGTCCGTCCTCCCGCCAATTAGGTCACATGACCACATTGTTTACTTCATTATTTTTGTTGGCCATCATCAGTAAGGACGTCTTTGGAAATTAGGAGAAGTTTTTGTCAAGGTTTTATTCATTTCTTGAGATTTTACAGTCAATCTCACTTATTATTTTAATGTATATCATACAGAACTTATACCTTTGTTAAATCTTCGAAGGTATGCATTATTTTATGCAAATAAAGGACTTTTGGATGGTGACTTCGAGGTTTCATCGTCTTCAACCTCGAGGAAATACATTAACATAAAGAGGGTCATTATGCAACAATAATATTTTTATTTAGCTTGCCAGTCGTTCGGTTCAGTTTGCTGGACGTTGGAAGCTATAATTTTGCAGCATACATGTTTACAAAGAATGTACTCTTCAATAACAGAAGCGATCTGGAAGACGCCATCTTGGATGAGAATGACAATTCGAGTGGCCGTTATGGCTGTTCACGTCGGGTTCTAATAGCCAGGCATTGAAAGCAGTTTTTTGATCACAATATACATCCCAGTCGAATTGATTGTCGACGAGTCAGTAGAAGGAATCTCCCTTGGGGGCGGCCATTTACGTTGCCATGGACACGGCATCGTGGAGGAGTTTTGAATGCAGGAAATACTACTTCTTCGGAAAACTTTTCCGTCGAGGTCCAGTCAAAACATTCACCAGAGGAAATACCTGTGTGAGGTCATGCACAATCGAGTATTCTATACCTCTCATCAGGTCAGAATTCGGGTTGTCAGATGTCCGGGAGTGTCATTCATATCTACAAGGAGAGGCTTTTGATTCTATGGTTTTGCACAAGAATTTAGTACAATCGGGTTTCTATACCTCTCAAAAGGTTTAGAATTCAGGTTGTCAGGAGATGGTGATTATGATTCATCTCATTACAAGGAATCTATTCCTTATTTTACTTTTGCTTGACTGTTATTGAGTGGCTAGGGATTGATTTAACAGGCACAGTTTCTGTGAATGCTCCTTTGTTTGGTCACATTTACATTCCTTGGGTGAACAGCCAGCATTGGAATGTGGCTTTTATGTTGGGTTTCAAGGAGTTTGAAGCCTCTGATGTTTTAAAGAGCAGCTATGCAGGAAGAAGTTTGCTTGCACTTCCTTACATACATTACTTTCCTGGACAGCTCCTTAGTTACAGCAGGTCTGCAGGAGGAACATGACCTTTCAGACACTTTTCAAACAGGGTCCCTGGTAGGGGACTGTAAGAGAGAAGAAGCGTGTATATTCTCACTCCTTCAGTTCAGGTCATATTTAGAGGATCCTAGGGATCACTATGATATGTTATAGACTTCATTATGCTTTGGACTGGGTGCAATGATGTTTGCATTTCTAGTCCAGTCAACCAGTTGGTGTCCAAATCTTCTTGTTGCAGTTTGCCCATGTCTAAGAACATGTGACTCAACAGGAGGGATGTAATTAGAATGTCTTTAGCAAACCTACAATGCATTTTTCACTCCTAATGATGTTCTCTTGCTGGGCATATTAGATGTTCAGAGGATTTTCATCTAGTGTTTTCATGGAAATAATTAACAAGGATTAGTAACTCTAGAAGTGAGCATGCTTCTAGTTCTGGTCTAATAAACCATGGAATAGAGTTACAAGTGCCTCCTACTCCTCAGCTAGTTAAAAGGGGAGTGGATCTTACTTATACAGGCCTATGGAATCAGGGACGATAGCTGGCTTCCTGTGGTTTCAAGGAACCTTTCTCCAGTTTGGTACTATACAAGTCCTGGGAAAGAAGAATATTCAGCCAGACTTTTTAGAAGTGAGGTTGGCAGAAGTTTAAAAAAAAAAAAAAAAAAAAAAAAAAAAAAAAAAAAAAAAAAAAACGGGAGAAACAGCAATTTTGATAAAAGCTGTTTATGAAATGATCGACAAAAGGGCGATATCACCAGTCACATCGCGGGAAGTTTACAGTTACAGTCTATTTCTTGGGGTTAGTGAAGAAGAAATGACTGTCAGTATACTTAAGGTCAGGTAAACAAGCTTTGCATGTACCTTACTCAATATGAATTGTTTAATATTTGGAATTCGTCTATATAACGAGAGTGGATGACGTCACTCGACTCTTATGGGTACACACTCGTCACCGGTAGACTCAGCTGGAGGCTACAGATTCTACCAGTTCACTGCCTTACCCTGCAATATGGCTACAGTTCCTCTCCAGTTCACCAAGGTAGCAAAAGTGGTGAAGCTGATGGCTCGTGCAGAAGGCATCAGTATTCGCCAGTATATAGACGGTTGGCTAATGAGAACAAATTCAAAACAGTCGACCTCAGGGTAGATAGCAATGCCAAGAAAACATCTATTGGTTGGTGCATCTTGTTGAAAGCTTGGGTTGGATCACAATTTCTAAAGTCAGATTTATTTCCAACTCCAGTAATCGAATTGTTGGTTTACAATTCGACCTCAGGGTAGGGCTAGTCTTCCCAACTCAGAGGAAATCTATTGTCTTCTGGCAAGGACAGTTACCATGTTGGAAGATTCTCGTTTATCTCCAGGGAAGCTCATGTCACTTTGAAAGTATTCAATGGAGAATACCATACCATTGGGTTATCTGAACATGAAGTCATTGCAATGGTATCTGGAAACACTGCTGATATCTTCAGTCTCTGGATGTCCCATTTCTTGGGTTTTTTGGTTCAGGGATCATCTTCAGTGGTGGACCTCTAGTTCAATTTTGAAGGAGGACTCACCACTCCTTCAGGAGCACAGTTTTCTCTCCATTCACAGAAGCTTCCCTAATGGGTTGGGGTGCTTCTTGAGTCATCCACAGCCATTGGTCTGTGGCATCAGGAAGAGTCAAGACTCCACATTACATAACATTGGAAGCAATGTTGTTATTTTAAAAAATGATTCAGAAGTCAGTTTCTGGATTGAAATCAGTTTCATTTTCTCTTGACAATTTATTAGTGGTTGCCTATATGAACAGACAGGGAGGCATCCACTCTTAGGTAACATGTACCTTAATCTGCATAATCATGGTTTAATTAAATGCCAGAATGATTCAGATTCACGAAAGTACATCCTAGGGAATCTAGATGTTCTGCCAGATTCCTTGTCTAGAAGTTTAGTTATTCAAACCAAAGGGGCTATGAGTCGCCAGGTTTTCAATCAATTAGACATGTTTTGCCCAGGGCCTTGGTCCTGCAGGTAATGTAAATGTGTCTGTCTCATGTCCCAGACAGTCGGGCTTGGGGAACAGATGCATTGAATGTCAGGGGGAGGGTCTGGTCAGTTATGTCCAGTGGCCCTCATCCCTCAGGTGATTCAACTAATGACCACCTACAGGTGTAGAATCATCATGATTGGGTGGCCAGGGATATCTTGTTTTTTGTGTCTTATGAATCTGTTCCACAAAGACTCCTAAATGGGTGAATCTGTTAGTTCAATTTTTCAGCAACAGACTTCACAACAATCTAGCCTATTTGAATCTTCATGATTGGCATCTGGAGTCAGGCATGAATATTATGAAAGATTCCCAGAGGAAGTGGTGAAACAATGAAGGAGCACTCCTCAAGGAGAATCTGAGAAGCAATTGTTCTTTTTTGGGAAGTGGTGTGAAGAGAGCCAGGTTTATATCTCAGACCCCACTATTCCACATTGAGCAATTTCCTGAAATTCTAGTTTAAGGAACATACTAATACCATCCTCTATTCTGGGCTATAGAACAGCAATTACGGATGGTTTGGCGCTGAAAGGGTAAAAAGTATCTAAAAGTTGAGCTAATATTAGATTAGCAACTTTTAGAAAGGGACAAACCAATAGTTTTGGATTTTGTCATTGGTCCTTCAGGCTCTTATCAAACAGCCGTTGGGCTTGTGAGGAAGGCTTTTTTGAAGTTATTATCTTTCAAGACGTTTGGTCTTGGTTTCAAGTAAGTAGTGACATTCATGCTTCCCTTACTTGTAGGGAGGATTGGTCACGAGTAACTTTGGTCATTAACTGCCTTTTTTGGCCATGAACCAGTTGGTTTCAGATGGGCCTACTGCAATTACTGCAACTGAGTCAGTGGTTTTTGTCTCTGTGGATTCATGGTAATGGAGTGACATTAATGCTTGGACATATTCCTCCTTTAGTTATAAGGAGAATTGGTCACAAGTAACTCTGGCCCATCAATTGCCAGATCCAGTTTGCTTTGGATGGGCCTACTGCAATTAAGCCTGTGGTCATGCCAGCTCTTAGCCTCTTTGGACATCAGTTTGACTCAATGTGGGTCTGTCTGTTCCTGTTAGGGGTGGTAATCAAAAGGTTTGGGATAGAACAAAATTTTTTGTTTTTACTGCCATTAAGAAAGTTTCTTAATAAGACTTATCTTTTGGCACCTATTTCATCTTGATTGAGTCAAGATTGAGTCACGGAAACTATTGATGTAGGTTTTTGATTGCATCTTTAGTTTATAGGTGATTTCCTTACATGAGTTTCTTGATACATGTTATTGGAAATTGCATTGTATGTATACTAATTTCTATCTGAAAAACCTCTGTTGTCATAGGGTCAGATTTGAAATTGGGTCCTACAGTTGCAGTTACAGTTTTGTTACTTTATAAGTATGTGTTTCATACTTATATTGGTACATTTGCAGTTTGTGGCTGGTATGTCTGCAATGCTGGATGTTTGTAGTTAGATATCAATCTTGCCTAAATCTTTCTTGGGAAGGATTAGGCATTATGCTGATGACACTTTCAGGTTGGTTTGACCTTGTCTTGAGGTCGGATGTTACAATGTAGATGGGATATCTATGTATGACATCCTTCTGCAACACCAACATTGTCAGCAGTTGTGAGAACTACAACTACATACTTTCAGTTTTTTGGGAGTTGTATGTTGTGATTGTTGGAAGTTTATATGTTATTAATGCCTGTAAATTCCATTGTGAAGTTCTCATGTTGTTAAGTTGTAGGTTGGGTAGTGGTTTTTCTTAAAAGAATTCCCTCCATCCTACAAGGCTGAATTCAGCTACTGTTAGGAAATGGTAAGGGTATTTCGCTATAAAATTGGAAAATTTAATAGTAATTTAAATTTTTATTAGAAATACTTACCATTTCCTAACACTCATATTTCCCTCCCGCCTCCCCGCAAGTCATTCTTTTACTTGCAACAAAAATAATGAAGTAAACAATGTGGTCATGTGACCTAATTGGCGGGAGGACGGACTACTGTAACCCAATGGCTTGGTTAAGGTTGTTACATAACCTTAAAATCGCATCTCTGCGTTGGCCATTGGGTTGGATGGCTCCAACAAATAGCTACTGTTAGGAAATGGTAAGTATTTCTAATAAAAATTTAAATTACTATTAAATTTTCCAAATTTATCAGCATAAAAATGATATTCAATATACATGTACATACTTTAAAATTTTGGGAACATACAATGGGCTTTTTATTTAATACTCTTTCTAGTCAGTTCACTACTTAAAATGAGCAACCAGTAGAAGATGAAGATGTAGATCCTCTACAGTACTGGCAGACAAACAGAGAGACATTCCCTCAAAGATGGCAGTACATCATTTGACAGTTGTAGCCTCCTCTGCCCCTGTAGAAAGACTTTTTTCAATAGCTGGAAAAATATTCAAACCAGACAGAGCTCTATTGTCTGACACAAGGTTTGAAGAACTGATGTTTCTTCGATGCAACAGTCATTTGTAAATATTTACTAAATGTGTTGAAACTCTTGCTATGATATTTTGTTTGTAAATGTTTTATGTGTATGTTTATTTCTACTCAATAAAAATTCCAAATACATTTTTGTGTTTTTACTTGTGTTAATACCATCAACTATTTTGCTGTAATTGAACTGTAATTGAACTTTTTTCCTTACTGTAATTGTAATTGAATGAAAGTAATTGTAATTGATTTTTCCAAGTCTATGGTAATTGTAATTGTATTTGCCTATTGGTAATTGGAGAAGTAATTGTAATTGATCAAAGTAATTGACCCCAACCCTGCTGTAAGCTATTCATCCCGGATTTTCTATCAGTACAGTAGAATACTGCTCCCTTGATGGCGAAGGGGTTTAAACACATTTTCATGAAGGGTGATATACTTTTCCTTCACACTTCTTCAAGTGGAAGGGTTTTCCAAAAACAAGTTAACTGGCATAAGAAAAGCAACCTGGAGATTTTTCTCATTTAAGTTAGAATTCTGTCACTCTGTCTCAATATTCCAGGAATAATTTCACTTTAGTTTTTACTCACTTCACTTAAAGTTATCTTTCCAAACTTTTCATAAGAACCATCTCCATTAAATCCAGATGTCCAGTCTCCATAGAACAGATCATCTTCCTGCCAGAAAAGCGCAGCCTTGTTGTCAAAATCAGTGAATACCTCATCTTCTGAGATGTACACATACAAGTCCTGAAACATAAACATTTCATCTGCACAGATACAAAAAGTTGAATAAAAAGCTCCATTAACAACCTATCACAATTTTAGCACCCCATCATCAGAAGTACACACATGCACATTTAGGTAGATTTAGGAGTCAAGGAATAAAAGTATGAGCATCTGCACTAAAGCATACTTGTAATGTTTCATAGTTTAATACATGTATCATGTCATTTTTGACTTTACAAATCTGAGAACATGCAGAGTCCTTTTTATGCTACACAAATTTTTACCTTGAATGAAATACAATGAAAACATTGTTGTTACTGACAGATATTTTTGACAAGTGTCAATATACCCACAGCTTCACAATGTGACTGAAAGGCAACTATCTAAACAATAGCCTACCACTTTCATCATCTTTTGGTAGATATTGAGGGCAGATACAGCAGGTGGTTTTGGCCCACCGGTGACATTGTTGTCGGTTTGGGCAGGTGGGCTTTTTCTAAAGAAACTACTGATCATGTATATGAAGAATACTCGGACAAGCAGAGTCTTCACAATGCTCCATGTTCCTGGTCTTTGTGCAGCCTGGGCCTGGGGTTCGCTTCCCTGCTGTTGGACCTTGGAAAAAAGAAGCAAATTAGAATAAGATTCAATTAAATTTCATTTGTAGATATTGAAATTAATTTTAAGTGTTTTACATCAGATTTTTTATTGGCTGAGCAAACCATACACACTGGATTGTCAATATTTTGAAAATGAAAATTCCAATCTTCTGGAAACAAAAGACAACTAATTGCTATTTTTTTTTCGTTTACCAATGTACTAAACAACCCGAATGAAGTCTGTAATTTACTGATTGCCACTGGGCCATTTAATTTCTGGGTTGTTTTAATGTTGGCAAATTTGTTGGATTTTACTCAACATCAGTGTAGGAAATTTGTTGAAAACTACTGCAGGCCCGCAGGACCTGCTATACCAAAAAGTTTCAGGCCCGGCTTGAAAGTTGCAGGTCCTGCAGTTAATTTAAATAATTTTATATATATTTTTTCTTTTATCAACTTAGATTTGTAGTAATCAGCTCATAGGTGTAAATATTTCACATTGTGAATGGAGAAGCACAGTATGTTTGAGCGAGTTTGGTTTTGCACATCAAATGTGTGAGGTCAAACGACTCAGAATTCTACCGCGAAACACAAAATTTATCTGCGACCGGTGGGTACATTTGGAATTTCAAGATGGTGGTGTAAAAAAGCGGGGTCCAGCACCAGTAAATATCTGGTTAAATAGTCATGTTTATGCATTTTCATATCACCATGAAGAAAAGAACTGCAAAACCCCCCTAACAGAAGTGATTTATGCTAATTATCAGGTCAAATGTCATGTCCTAGTGTTTATAAATATGTATAGAGCCTCATAAATACTTAAAAATAGTGTTGTCAACAGGTAAACAAAATGGACATATTTACTATGTGGTAGAGGTCAACATATGCACAACCAAATATAAGGAACATAAGTCTGAGGTTGACAGGTCGACAAAACCTAGTGTAATGGTAACCCCCCCCATAAATCCCCCCCCCCCCCCCCCCGCCCTCCCCTAGGGGAATACTGAGTATTTTCTAGAAAAGAGTGATGGAAAATAATACCCCCACCCACCTGAAAATATTGCCCTCCACCAACACCAAAGGAACATCTCTGACCAATAACACTGTTGTTTAGTGGGGTTCTTTGTTATTGTTGTTGAAAGTAGTAAATGATAATAATCATTTTACAAATAAAAGTATTTTATAGTTTATAACCTGAAATATAATCATTTGGAAATTAAAATTGCGTCTGAATTTCCATGAATCATAAATAATTGACTTTAATTTGACAAGACAATGGAAAAAGAGTTTCTTCTTTTAAGTAATGTTAAAATAAACAAAGATTTAATGAAAGTTATATTTTTCCACTGTTTTTACAGGTGGAGGGGGGGGGGGGGGGGAGATTTTCATGGTGGGGGAATATATTCTAGAAAATATACTTTGTGGTTACAGGTGAACAACAAAATGAAAGTAACAGAAATCTGTTGACAACACACAGAAAATATTTAGAAATACCCTAATTCTTGCAAGAGTTACCGTTAGCTGGTTTGCATCAATTAAAATAAACTCACTTTCGTGTCTTTCTCACATATTTCTATGAGGAAATATGCACATTGTCACTTCCAATGATAGACAAATTTCTTCGGTCATTGGTTGTTTTGACTGTTTAGACTGGCTAACAAAAAGGACTCCCGGTCCCAGTGGAGACAAATTTTCCCAACCCGAATACATATTTGCCGGCCTCGGTCCACAGCGAATTTCCCACACTGCTCAACATATACACTTGAATAACTCAAGTTGAATAACCTTAACAAAGGAAAGTATAACTCGCCAATGAGTCATCAATCACATTGACAACTGTGACAAAATTTAAATAGCAAGAGCATTTATACAGATATATTTCGTGGTACCACAAAATCAATCAATGGTACCGCACATTTTTCAAAGTTGTTTTTCATTCCATTTATTTAACTATAGATATTACTTTTCTTGAGTAGGATCCTTGGGGGACCTAGTGGTTATCAAATTTTAGCATCTAATCACAGGCTAGCAGCTCTGAGTTCAAATCCCACATGTGGCAATTCTAAAGACCAGTCTTAATACTACCCTGCATGGCTATTAAATGGGATTTAAAAGGGTAAAACCTTAAATTTATTCTGTTCTTGAGGGTTTTCATGGGAGATAAACTTTCCTTGGTTATACACTTTACTGGCCAACAAGTGAATGATACTGCTCGGCCTTAAAAACTATCAAGTACTAGCAATAAGTTTCAGCTACAAATGGAACAAATAAGTGCTTACAAGAGTAATATATAACACTACAATGAAAGTTAATTATGAATAGGTTTTAATAATGTCAAAAAATGCAAGTGATAATTTAATTTGTGGATAGGCTTTTCAGGTCGAGCGGCATAAAAAACGCAAACATTGATCTTCTGTCAAAGCAGAAATGGGTGTCACAGCTATTCTTCATTTGTATGTAGAGCCGTGAAATTACCCCACTTAGAACTAGAGATTCACCTAAAATGCAGATATCCTACATGGCCTACAAATGGAGGAGTATGGAACTGAAAAAAAAAGCACGTTGGAGTGGTATCAAAGCTATTTAGAACTGTAAATAACCTTTAACTATTATATTTTCACAAATTCTGTGTTGCTGTCTTGTGATGTTACACTGTTGCTCTCTCTGAAGCAAGACTGTTAACCTATAAAACGATCAAAAATGAGAATATATTGAAAAAAAAAAATACATCAGCTATCCCTTCAATATTAAATTAATTCAGACAATTTTTGAAATAAACTTTAACACTAATATTAACAAGAGGGTCAAAGATGCCCCAAAAGGCGGGTTGCGCAGGCAGCAATAAGATTAGCAACTGCTGTAATTACATTTGGAAACAAGGAAAGAAATGTGAGGTTACCCAGTTAAGGTGAATGTGTCGGACGTGCTAAGAAACGTAAAACTTGTAATCTAGGTTACATAATTGTATCTATGCTATAAACGGACAAACGAAAGGACGCAATTACACCAATTTCGAAAGCAACTTAGCTATGATGGTGCTGTATCCCCTGCCAAGTTTGAATTCGACTGGACAAACCGTTTTCGAGTTAAGAGTCCGGAAATGGAAATGTTGACGGACAAACAGAATTACACCAATTTCGAAAGGAACCTAGCTATGATGGTGATCTATCTCCCTGTCATGTTTAAATTCGATTGGACAAACCGTTTTCGAGTTAGAGTCCGGAAACGAAAATGTGGACGGATAGACTGATGGACAAACAACGGACAAACGAACAGACAGAATTACACCAATTTCGAAAGCAACCTAGCTATGATGATCATCAAGTTTGAATTCGATTGGACAAACCAATTTTGAGTTAGAGTCCGGAAACGAAAAAGTGGACGGACAGACGGATGGCCAATTTCAAAAGGAACCTAGCTATGATGGTGATCTATCTCCTTGTCAAGTTTGAATTCGATTGGACAAACCGTTTTCGAGTTAGAGTCCGGAAACGAAAATGTGGATGGACAGACGGATAAAAACCGGACAAACGAACAGACGGAATTACACCAATTTCGAAAGGAACCTAGCTATGATGGCGATCTACGTCCCTGTAAAGTATGAATTCGATTGGACAAACCGTTTTTGAGTTAGAGTCCGGAAATGAAAATGTGGACGGACAGACGGATGGACAGACAAAAAACAGACAGACGAAATTACACCAATTTCGAAAGGAACCTAGCTATGATGGTGATCTATGTCCCTGTCAAGTTTGAATTCGATTGGACAAACCGTTTTTGAGTTAGAGTCCGGAAACAAAAATGTGGACAAACAGACGGATGGACAGACAAACCGACAAAAAATGGACAAACGAACAGACGGAATTTCACCAATTTCGAAAGGAACCTAGCTATGATGGTGATCTATCTCCCTGTCAAGTTTGAATTTGATTGGACAAACCGTTTTCAAGTTAGAGTCCGGAAACAAAAAATGTGGATGGACAGACAGACGTCAGACCAGACTTGTAAACAAAGTAATAGAAGTAATGGAAAGGTAATAGATTGGAGTCAACTTCGATGTAATAGTAATAGATTGAAATTTTTCAAATGTAATAGTAATAGTAATAGATTGAAATTCTATCTATTACATCTATTACTTTCTATTATTTTTCTATTACAATTTACCCTTTGCTATTTTTCAGAAGGAGGTTGTAGAAAAATGATCACTTAACATGGACTTTAATTCTGTAATGAATTAGTTTTCATATAAATTAATACTTTAAATGGACTTTGATACAATAATGAATTAATTGTCATAAAATCATCACTTTAAATAAACTTCAAAACAATAATGAATTGATTTTGTAGCACTCATAAGTCAAATTCATTTTAAACTTTCATACATAAACTTTTCAAATAATCAACTTGTCATCAAAGAATACTAAATATAACACACAAATGTTAAAATAAATGACTTTGAAATATCAAGGGACCTTTAATTGTCCCTCTTTGATTGAATGTTCTAAAACAACTGTCTTTGAGGTGGTATTATTAAAGGCTTAAAGAGGCCAATTTAACCTTTGGAAGGATTAACTAAATGTTCCTGAGTAAGGAGAAACTGTGACACATGAAAGGCAATCACACAGGTCACTCTAATAATTGTGTATAATAAGGGCAGCATTGTGGCATGTGTTAGCTCTTTCACTGATTTACATAAAATTACCGGAGTTATTATTTTCAAACATAAATGTCACTCTTGAATCATTTTGAGGTGGGCTCTGCATGCAAAGAATTTGAAAGAAAGGGGTTCTTTGAATGCAGTGTTTTCTTTTTTAAACACTGCTCATCAAGTATTTCTCATTATAATAAGAGTTTTTCAAATCTAATAACTCATCATAAAGTGAATAAATATGAGAATTGTTTTACAACAGTGTATTTTCCCCCAGATAATATTTACTGATAATAACATATTTTTCAGCATTTAAAAAGCTTTGCACGGAATTTGCCAGAAATATACCTCTCATTGCAAAATTTACAGCACTTAAGTGGCTTTGTATAGAATTATCATAAATTCTCCAAGTTGTCAAGTCATTCTTAAAAAGAATAAATACGGGATCTATTTATTTAATTGTAAATATACCAAGTGATATATTTGTGATATTTTATCCTTGTATGGCATAATCTGAAGCATTTTCAATAAAATTAGATGTATAAAGTATCCTGTCAGTTTTATTTCTGTGTTAAAATTACCTCTCAAGTTTGCGCCAAATTGTAATAGAATGTAATAGAAAGTAATAGATGCCAATGTAATAGTAATAGTAATAGATTTAAAATTTTAAAATGTAATAGTAATAGTAATAGATTGAATATTTCCAAATGTAATAGTAATAGTAATAGATTGGCTGTAATAGATTACAAGTCTGCGTCAGACACATCAATCTAATACAATACATCAACACATCAATCGGGTTGGTTACACACAACCTGCCTAAAAATCTGAGCTTTAAATGTACAAAACATGCAAGCTCAGTAAAAAAATTGTGCTGGCCATACTGGGTGTAATGGTCAAAACTGCTTGGCAAGCAGTTCATTCCACCATATTAAGCCATGCAATATATTGCATAAACTGCCAATAGTAGCTTTATTGATTACACAACCCAAAATGCTTTTAAACAACACAAGATAATAACACGAAAATGGTTAAATGACATGTACAGTCGCATACACTTTATGGGGTTCCTATTAATTTCAGTGTAATAAGCAACTTATAATGCATAAATAAACAAGGCCACTGCCGCAGCAGTTATCTCTCGCCGTACTAATAGTGCTAGCTGGAATATTTAAAGATTTAGAGGACCTTTATGATTCTCAAACAATTAGCTATGACAGCCATTTTGTTTTTCAAAATGAGGCTAAAATTTTGCAGAGACAGGTTTTCATAGCCATAAATATCCCCTGCAAATTTGGTGAAGATATCTTTATAAATGAATGAGATATTAAGGTTTATGCAAAAACGTGACAAACTTTAAATATGTGATATGGCTGCCATTTTGTTTTTTGAACTAGTGCCAAAATTACTATCAGGGTAGCTTTTCTAGCCATATAGCTTTTGTGCAAATTTGAAGAAGCTAGCTGGAATATTTAAAGATTTAGAGCACCTTTATGATTTTCAAAGAATTAGCTATTGCGGCCATTTTGTTTTTCAAAATGTGGCTAAAATTTTGCAGAGACAGGTTTTTATAGCCATAAATATCCCCTACAAATTTGGTGAAGATATCTTTATAAATGAATGAGATATTAAGGTTTATGCAAAAACGTGACGAACTTTAAACATGTGATATGGCTGCCATTTTGTTTTTTGAACTAGTGCCAAAATTACTACCAGGGAAGCTTTTCTAGCCATATAGCTTTTGTGCAAATTTGAAGAAGCTAGCTGGAATATTTAAAGATTTAGAGCACCTTTATGATTTTCAAAGAATTAGCCATTGCGGCCATTTTGTTTTTCAAAATGTGGCTAAAATTTTGCAGAGATAGGTTTTCATAGCCATAAACATCCCCTGCAAATTTGGTGAAGATATCTTTATAAATGAATGAGATATTAAGGTTTATGCAAAAACGTGACGAACTTTAAACATGTGATATGGCGCCATAATGGCGGCCATTTTGTTTTTTGAACTAGTGCCAAAATGGACCGTTCCATAGGCCACGCCCACTTCCTGGTTTACGGTATTTTAGTTGTCTCCATGTCAGGCCTTGTCTGACAAACAAATGGCGAAAATGGCGGGAAATCAAACGTAAACATTGAGTATTTTAAGATATACGAGAAATAACATGTATTTTAAATGATTGGATGGAGTATAAAATAAGAAATAATACAATAAAGTATATTTGTTTCATTATGACAAAAATTAGAAAATAAATAAATAAACAATTTATTAATCAAAACAAATCCTCGTGTATTGCAGTAAAATGTAAACAATGGCAGCTTGGGGACATATATATACATTTCAGACATTTTAAAGTAGGTAGGATTGATGATATAATTTTTTTATGAAACTAGAAATAGGCCGCCCTGTTGATAGTAGATGCGAATAGAAACAGGATAGCATACAAGAACACACATTATCATGTGTAATGTCCACCCATGAACCTTTTGCCCAAATTGTACAGTAGTCTTACAAGACCCTGTTTCATTTGTAAAATATATCAATGATGCTTAAATATTTGTTAGTGTAGATGTAAATTATTTCAGCTTCATGCCTTTTTGCATTGGTTGGGTTGAAAATTTTGACGAAATCACTCTATCTTGCACGGTTAAGAAGATAGAAGCAAATTCCTGTTTTTCTATTTTTGGCAAAAATTTGAAAATTCAAAATGGCCGCCATTTTTGGGAAAAGGAAATTTTTTTGAAAATTGCCAAGAGTACATTTCTTAGATACCCTATGGGTCGAAAATTTCAACGAAATAACTCTATTTTGCACGGTTAAGGCCAGTTTGTGTTTTTCCATTTTGGGCAAAAATTCGAAAATTCAAAATGGCTGCCATTTTTGGGGAGGGGAAAATTTTTTGAAAATTGCAAAGATTACATTCCTTAGATACCCCGTGGGTTGAAAATTTCGACGAAATCGCTCTATCTCACATGGTTAAGGAGATAGAAGCAAATTTGTGTTTTGCCATTTTTGGCAAAAATTCGAAAATTCAAAATGGCCGCCATTTTAGGGGAGGGGAAATTTTTTTTTAAATTGCCAAGAATACAATGCTCAAATACCTGTGGGTCGAAAATTTTGACGAAATCGCTCTATCTCGCATGCTTAAGGAGATAGAAGGAAACTTGTGTTTTGCCATTTTTGGCAAAACTTCGAAAATTCAAAATGGCCGCCATTTTTGGGGAGGGGAAAATTTTTTGAAAATTGCAAAGATTGCATTCCTTAGATACCCTATGGGTCGAAAATTTCGACGAAATCGCTCTATCTTGCACGGTTAAGGAGATAGAAGCAAATTTGTGTTTTGCCATTTTTGGCAAAAATTCGAAAATTCAAAGTGGCCGCCATTTTTGGGGAGGGGAAAATTTTTTAAAAATTAACAAGAGTACAATGCTCAGATACCCTGTGGATTGAAAATTTTGACGAAATCGCTCTATCTCGCACGGTTAAGGAGATAGAAGCAAATTTGTGTTTTGCCATTTTTGGCAAAAATTCGAAAATTCAAAATGGCCGCCATTTTTGGGGAGGGGAAAATTTTTTGAAAATTGCAAAGATTGCATTCCTTAGATACCCTGTGGGTCGAAAATTTCGACGAAATCGCTCTATCTCACACGGTTAAGGAGATAGAAGCAAATTAGTGTTTTGCCATTTTTGGCAAAAATTCGAAAATTCAAAATGGCCGCCATTTTTGGGGAGGGGAAAATTTTTTGAAAATTGCAAAGATTGCATTCCTTAGATACCCTGTGGGTCGAAAATTTGGACGACATCGCTCTATCTTGCACGGTTAAGGAGATAGAAGCAAATTTGTGTTTTGCCATTTTTGGCAAAAATTCGAAAATTCAAAGTGGCCGCCATTTTTGGGGAGGGGAAAATTTTTTAAAAATTAACAAGAGTACAATGCTCAGATACCCTGTGGATTGAAAATTTTGACGAAATCGCTCTATCTCGCACGGTTAAGGAGATAGAAGCAAATTTGTGTTTTGCCATTTTTGGCAAAAATTCGAAAATTCAAAATGGCCGCCATTTTTGGGGAGGGGAAAATTTTTTGAAAATTGCAAAGATTGCATTCCTTAGATACCCTGTGGGTCGAAAATTTCGACGAAATCGCTCTATCTCGCACGGTTAAGGAGATAGAAGCAAATTAGTGTTTTGCCATTTTTGGCAAAAATTCGAAAATTCAAAATGGCCGCCATTTTTGGGGAGGGGAAAATTTTTTGAAAATTGCAAAGATTGCATTCCTTAGATACCCTGTGGGTCGAAAATTTGGACGACATCGCTCTATCTCGCACGGTTAAGGAGATAGAAGCAAATTTGTGTTTTGCCATTTTTGGCAAAAATTCGAAAATTCAAAATGGCCGCCATTTTTGGGGAGGGGAAAATTTTTGGAAAATTGCAAAGATTACATTCCTTAGATACCCTGTGGGTCGAAAATTTTGCCGAAATCGCTCTATCTCGCACGGTTAAGGAGATAGAAGGAAATTTGTGTTTTGCCATTTTTAGCAAATATTCGAAAATTCAAAATGGCCGCCATTTTTGGGGAGGGGAAAATTTTTGGAAAATTGCATAGATTGCATTCCTTAGATACCCTGTGGGTCAAAAATTCTGTCGAAATCGCTCTATCTCTTACGGTTTCTGAGATATTAGCAAATTACTCAAAAGTAGTACTGAAAATACACAATGAAGTACCTAAATGGCTATTACTCATGTACTGACAAAGCTATCAGTCCCAAATGCAATACCAAGCGAGCTATGGACATAACAATCTTGTATTCAAAATTGTAGTAAAATATCTTTAACTAGAAATAGGCCGCCCTGTTGATAGTAGATGCGAATAGAAACAGGATAGCATAGAAGAACACACATTATCATGTGTAATGTCCACCCATGAACCTTTTGCCCAAATTGTACAGTAGTCTTACAAGACCCTGTTTCATTTGTAAAATATATCAATGATGCTTAAATATTTGTTAGTGTAGATGTAAATTATTTCAGCTTCATGCCTTTTTGCATTGGTTGGGTTGAAAATTTTGACGAAATCACTCTATCTTGCACGGTTAAGAAGATAGAAGCAAATTCCTGTTTTTCTATTTTGGGCAAAAATTTGAAAATTCAAAATGGCCGCCATTATTGGGAAAAGGAAATTTTTTTGAAAATTGCCAAGAGTACATTTCTTAGATACGGGTCGAAAATTTCAACAAAATAACTCTATTTTGCACGGTTAAGGCCAGTTTGTGTTTTTCCATTTTGGGCAAAAATTCGAAAATTCAAAATGGCTGCCATTTTTGGGGAGGGGAAAATTTTTTGAAAATTGCAAATATTACATTCCTTAGATACCCTGTGGGTCGAAAATTTCGACGAAATCGCTCTATCTCGCACGGTTAAGGAGATAGAAGCAAATTTGTGTTTTGCCATTTTTGGCAAAAATTTGAAAATTCAAAATGGCCGCCATTTTAGGGGAGGGGAAATTTTTTTTTAAATTGCCAAGAGTACAATGCTCAGATACCCTGTGGGTCGAAAATTTTGACGAAATCGCTCTATCTCGCATGGTTAAGGAGATAGAAGGAAATTTGTGTTTTGCCATTTTTGGCAAAACTTCGAAAATTCAAAATGGCCGCCATTTTTGGGGAGGGGAAAATTTTTTGAAAATTGCAAAGATTACATTCCTTAGATACCCTGTGGGTCGAAAATTTCGACGAAATCGCTCTATCTCGCACGGTTAAGGAGATAGAAGCAAATTTGTGTTTTGCCATTTTTGGCAAAAATTCCAAAATTCAAAATGGCCGCCATTTTTGGGGAGGGGAAAATTTTTTGAAAATTGCAAAGATTGGATTGCTTAGATACCCTGTGCGTCGAAAATTTTGCCGAAATCGCTCTATCTCGCACGGTTAAGGAGATAGAAGCAAATTTGTGTTTTGCCATTTTTGGCAAAAATTCGAAAATTCAAAATGGCCGCCATTTTTGGGGAGGGGAAAATTTTTAAAAAATTACCAAGAGTACAATGCTCAGATACCCTGTGGGTCGAAAATTTCGACGAAATCGCTCTATCTCGCATGGTTAAGGAGATAGAAGCAAATTTGTGTTTTGCCATTTTTGGCAAAAATTCGAAAATTCAAAATGGCCGCCATTTTTGGGGAGGGGAAAATTTTTTGAAAATTGCAAATATTACATTCCTTAGATACCCTGTGGGTCGAAAATTTCGACGAAATCGCTGTATCTCGCACGGTTAAGGAGATAGAAGCAAATTTGTGTTTTGCCATTTTTGGCAAAAATTCGAAAATTCAAAATGGCCGCCATTTTTGGGGAGGGGAAATTTTTTTAAAAATTACCAAGAGTACAATGGTCAGATACCCTGTGGGTCGAAAATTTTGACGAAATCGCTCTATCTCGCATGGTTAAGGAGATAGAAGGAAATTTGTGTTTTGCCATTTTTGGCAAAACTTCGAAAATTCAAAATGGCCGCCATTTTTGGGGAGGGGAAAATTTTTTGAAAATTGCAAAGATTACATTCCTTAGATACCCTGTGGGTCGAAAATTTCGACGAAATCGCTCTATCTCGCACGGTTAAGGAGATAGAAGCAAATTTGTGTTTTGCCATTTTTGGCAAAAATTCCAAAATTCAAAATGGCCGCCATTTTTGGGGAGGGGAAAATTTTTTGAAAATTGCAAAGATTGGATTGCTTAGATACCCTGTGCGTCGAAAATTTTGCCGAAATCGCTCTATCTCGCACGGTTAAGGAGATAGAAGCAAATTTGTGTTTTGCCATTTTTGGCAAAAATTCGAAAATTCAAAATGGCCGCCATTTTTGGGGAGGGGAAAATTTTTAAAAAATTACCAAGAGTACAATGCTCAGATACCCTGTGGGTCGAAAATTTCGACGAAATCGCTCTATCTCGCATGGTTAAGGAGATAGAAGCAAATTTGTGTTTTGCCATTTTTGGCAAAAATTCGAAAATTCAAAATGGCCGCCATTTTTGGGGAGGGGAAAATTTTTTGAAAATTGCAAAGAGTACACTCGTCAGATACCCTGTGGGTCGAAAATTTCGACGAAATCGCTCTATCTCGCACGGTTAAGGAGATAGAAGCAAATTTGTGTTTTGCCATTTTTGGCAAAAATTCAAAAATTCAAAATGGCCGCCATTTTTGGGGAGGGGAAAATTTTTTGGAAAATTGCAAAGATTGCATTCCTTAGATACCCTGTGGGTCGAAAATTTCGACGAAATCACTCTATCTCGCACGGTTAAGGAGATAGAAGCAAATTAGTGTTTTGCCATTTTTGGCAAAAATTCGAAAATTCAAAATGGCCGCCATTTTTGGGGAGGGGAAAATTTTTGGAAAATTGCAAAGATTGCATTCCTTAGATCCCCTGTGGATCGAAAATTTCGATGAAATCGCTCTATCTCGCACGGTTAAGGAGATAGAAGCAAATTTGTGTTTTGCCATTTTTGGCAAAAATTCGAAAATTCAAAATGGCCGCCATTTTTGGGGAGGGGAAAATTTTTTGAAAATTGCAAAGAGTACACTCCTCAGATACCCTGCGGGTTGAAAATTTCGACGAAATCGCTCTATCTCGCACGGTTAAGGAGATAGAAGCAAATTTGTGTTTTGCCATTTTTGGCAAAAATTCGAAAATTCAAAATGGCCGCCATTTTTGGGGAGGGGAAAATTTTTTGAAAATTGCAAAGAGTACACTCCTGAGATACCCTGCGGGTCGAAAATTTTGCCGAAATCGCTCTATCTCGCACGGTTAAGGAGATAGAAGCAAATTACTCAAAAGTAGTACTGAAAATACACAATGAAGTACCTAAATGGCTATTACTCATGTACTGACAAAGCTATCAGTCCCAAATGCAATACCAAGCGAGCTATGGACATAACAATCTTGTATTCAAAATTGTAGTAAAATATCTTTAATTATTTTGGCTTAAATGCACGGAAACCAATGGGTACTGAAAATAGCTGTACTTAAGTATTACTCAGTAAGCAAAAGAGGTACAACAGCCAAAAGCAATCCCAAGCAAGCTACTGACCCAATAAGCCTGCATACCAAATTTGGTGACAATAGCTCTAATACTTTTCCTTTAAATGAGCGGAAACCATGCGTGACGCCGGACATCGGACGCCGGACATCGGACGGCGAAAAAAGCAAAAATAATATATCCACCCCCCAGGGGGGTGGACATAATTACACTGTGGTTTCTTTTTGTTCCATTGTCAGAAAGCAATAATATTTACAAATATGTCCCTAAAAATGGCCACGTTTTTGTGATTCAAAATGGCGCCGATGAAAATCGGAGGAAATGATTGGTTGTTGCCATTGTAGTAAACAGGATATATGCCGATTTGCGGTATTTTGATTGACACCGTGGAAAGGTCCATTACTATCAGGCTAGCTTTTCTAGCCATATAGCTTTTGTGCAAATTTGATAAAGCTAGCTGGAATATTTAAAGATTTAGAGCACCTTTATGATTTTCATACAATTGGCTATGGCGGCCATTTTATTTTTCAAAATGAGGCTAAAATTTTGCAGAGACAGGTTTTCATAGCCATAAACATTCCCTGCAAATTTGGTGAAGATATCTTTATAAATGAATGAGATATTAAGGTTTATGCAAAAACGTGACGAACGGACAGATGGACGGACGGAAGGCGTTTTATAATCTCCTAACCTCGGCCTTCGGCCGCAGGCGGGAGATAAATACATGAATATTAAATAAAATGAAGCTACATTATGACACCTCATGCCTTCCCACGTGTTCTGCCAAATATGTAATTTAATGATGCTATTTTTATCACAATTAATAAAACAAGGCCCCTTTTTAATAGGATAACCCTGTTTGACATTAAACATGTGATATGGCGGCCATTTTGTTTTTGAACTAGGTCAAATTTATTATCAGGCTAACTTTTCTAGCCATATAGCTTTTGTGCGAATTTCATGAAGCTAGGTGGAATATTTCAAGATTTAGAGCACCTTTAGGATTTTCAAACAATTAGCTATGGCGGCCATTTTGTTTTTCAAAGTGAGGCTAAAATTTTTCAGAGACAAGTTTTTATAGCCATAAACATTCCCTGCAAATTTGGTGAAGATATGTTCATAAATGAATGAGATATTAAGGTTTATGCAAAAACGTGACGAACGGACGGACGTACGTACGGAAGGCGTTTTATAATCTCCCGACCACGGCCTTCGGCCGGCGGGAGATAATAAAGCCAGTGGTGTCGCACAGCTTAATTATTTAAAACACCGATATAGCTTCAGAGAACATGATGGTTCTCAATACAATAATGATATATATTGAGTACCAGTCTTTTCAGTCATAAGAGTAGAATAGCCCTTGCCCATATACACTCCCAATAAAATCATGGATTTCCTGTCATAACAACTGGAAATAGCAGCCATCAAAAAGCATGTCAAACAATTAAAAAAATATAACAACTTAATCAAAATTATGTGAACACACTGGAATAACAATGACTTATAAAATATATTTAGGATATTACATGATTTTTAGCCATTATAAATTATTTAAAAACATTTTTATTTCTGCGGATACCATAGAAGTACACAAACGCCCGTGTTTAAGATAATATTTAACATTTATATTTGGAATTTTAGTTTATGTTCTTCAACCAAATTGTCAACTGACATTTGAGACAATTAATGCCTTGAATATGCTCGGGAACATTTCTCTGAAAGTGATATATTTTGACAAAACATATCCATTATCGGCCACGTTTACTGGAAATACCAATGAACGTCCGTTTTGTTTGCAAATTGAAGCATTTGTCCTTGACCACTAATAAAGATATATAAGGCGCACGTTCACTGGTAGGTGGGCGTTGACTGGTAGAAAGCCACTACTGGAAGTATTTGAAGAGTATTTGAGATTTTTTTTTTCAAATGCAAATATTTTTCATTTGAGTACACGGTTGTCATTAATGTTAGACAAGTTGTTATTATATTGTCTGGATTTATGTTACTTCCTTAAATTATTAAGAAATAGAATACTGCAGTAAGTAAACCTTTGTTTATATGTGTATCAGTGTATATGTATCACATTAAATGTGTTTAGCTACCTCTTTTATATCATTGTCTAACATTAACGGAGTGACTCCTATTACGGCATCCTGGTTTTAAGTTTTTGTCTAGAGTCACGGCATTGCAAATAATCACATTGATTCACACAAATAAAATCTGTTATGAAACCCCTACAGACTACTGTGACCTCATGAATATTAATAAGTAGTCCACATATTGTGATCTTCAAGTAAAGTATTGTTAAAAATGTCATGGAATCGTCAAATATTTCCTACGCATAATGAGCTGTGAAGTCCATCTAGTATTTGATGCTAAAGCAAAGAAACCACCATGGAAATGGTAAAGCATGAAAATCCATGAGATCATGAATATTAATGAACTGTCTGCGAATTTTGATCTGTAAGTAAAATATTTCTACATACATTGTTGGGAAACCCCACAGAAAATCCTGTGACCTCATTATATTCTACGCAATTGTCAAGCAAAAATACCGCTAATAAATTAACTGAGGTATCGAGACTTGTTGATTTTTAGTGTGATGCCGTGACTTTAGACAAAAAGTTAAAACCACAATGCCATGTCAGGAGTCACTTCGTAACATTAATGACACCGGTGTTCCGTTTTTAACCATCCCATAGTGCACTATCACTGTAGTGCACTATGCCTTTCTACGCTTCTATACAATCCCTCGCCTTGTACACTTTCTAGTACCACCCATTCAGCCAAGCATCATTGCAGTCCATAATTATTAAACTTTGCTTACGTACTGCTCAGCTACTGTACCCAGGTTTGTCGCTAACCCAACCCATCATGTGTCATTCTAAAACTGTGGCCTTCAGAAAGTTCATACATTGCGCTAGATTAACCAAAATTTGGTAATTATCACCTACAAAACAATAAACATATTGGTTAAAAAGTCGTGGGGCATTAGGTATACCTCTCCATTGTCACTTTGTGTGCCAACTACTTGATTTTGATCACTCGGCACTGTCTCAACGTTCTCCATTTTTAAAATTTAATATTCATGTACGCTCTCATGACCATCTCCTCATGACGTGTGGTTTCGCTAAGGTCTTTCCAGAAAAACAAGATTTGCATGAAAATATATGTTGTGTCCAAATGGTATCACAAACTTGACAGTCATAGGATTATAAAATCAAATGTCACAATGTATTAACATTTTAAAATTCTGATTAAAACTAACTGTTGACACCAAAACATTGCACATAATCAAGACATAATTAAGTATCAGCAGCAGTCCCAGCAGCAAATTGAAATCAGGTTGAATCAAATGGTAAAATTTGGTTGGATCCAACCTGTGAAATCATGTTGACACCAACGGGTGAAATCAGGTTGAATAAAATGTGTGAAATCTGGTTGAAATATATGTAGTTTTACCAAACCATTTTTAATTGGAAGTCAATGGATGAAATCAGGTTGAATACAGAAGGTAAAATCTGATTGAAATACACATAGATTTTGCAAACTGTCTTTAGTTGGGTCTAACCATTGAAATCAGATTGAGTCAAATGTGTGATATAATCTTTGAATTTTAATTTTATTTTTAGTTATCAAATGGTGTAATCTATGTTACTCCAACACAGATTTTATTATTTATTTTATGACATCATGGGATTTTTTTTTTAATTTAAATTAATTTTGGTTGTATCAATTTTGTAATCAATGTTGCTGCAAAACAAATTTCTTTTTTTATAGAATCATGGCATCCTTTAAAATAGAGCAGAGCATAATTAGGTAACAAAATAAAGAAAATAAGTAAATAGAAACAAAGTGGGTCCTCTACTGCAAATACTTTAAGCATAAAATGCCTTTTGCAATCTTTAAAATTTGTTCTATAGGGAGCAGTCATGCACCTCCTTTAATATCTACTCACACTTGTCCTTACGTGTCTTGTGATATATTTTCCTAAGGTTTATGTCATCTTGTCATGTGTTCATGTCCTTGTTTGTTTCTGTGTTTTGTGTTTTAGGCACCTTGTGTACTTATGTCCTCTGTGTATTAAATTAATAGATAAAAATATAACCAGCCTAGGCAGGCAAGAACCCCAGTCTGAAGGCATAAGTAATTGGGCATGCAGAACCCACGAAATATTGTCAGGTGTAAGATTCACAGGCATTGATTTCTAACAAGATGTATAAGATATTATACTTAAAACAATAGGGTCATTCGCGTGGGAAAATATGCGGCAAGTAAAATAAGCTCCGCCCACATGCGCAGTAACAACCAGTACTTACTGGAAACTCAACCACAAAAATGAAAAAAGTAAGTACTTCCCCATGATGTCATTTCTTTTAAATCTGATTTGCAGTTATTTTTATAACTGAGGTTGATTCCACGTGGGTATTTGGAGGTATTAGAAATATGTTCTAAACTTTTTATTTATTTCCTTTGCCCATTTTTAATCAATAACTTTACATATAAACTCGCAAATTGTTATGAAAATTGTGTAATTGTAAATTGCATAAACCATTCAATATTAGGGGTGTGCACATAATATATTTTCTGTGTTAAATTTTATTACATTAATTTTGAAGTTTGTTACTTCTGTTTTTTATCAAAGGAAACGAGTTATTTAATCTCAATAAGCGTGATAAAGGTATAAATGCTTTATCTATTTGATATCTGTCCTCTGATATTGTAATAATAAAAAATAAACAACTATTGTGATTTTCAATAACAATTCTACAATAAAATATGTGATTGCTTCCCTTCTACTTTTTTCTATCACGTGACTTACTTACTACAAAATCAGAGGAGATATGTCGATCACTTCAGTACTTACTTGTTTACCCGGAAGCTACCACACAAATAGAAAAAAGTATCTTCTAGTAACTTCTGTTAAGTATAGTAAGTACTGAAACGCCCACCCGAACGTGGGCAATGTGTTAATTCATCAGCATGAAAAGGTTCAAACATAAAGACAAAATTCTTAATTCCTATGATTTTAAGTTTTTTATAGAATATTTCAACTAAATTTGCTTACAGTGTAAGCAATATGAATATACAATTTTGCAATCCAAATACAAAACATGCAGTTTACAAATTAAATGTTCCATATTTCATCATATTTTGAAACCAATTATAAGGACCTGAAATATAAGGCCCTTTTAGCATGATGACCCTACATGACCTTGAAACAGGGGTTAAAGGTCAAATTTGACACTTGAAAAAGATTTTCAGACCACGATTTCCAATAAGTTGTTTTCTCATCCAAAACCCCAAGGACCAATGATAAGGAAGATATTAGGCCTTTTTGATCTGTTCCCCATTTGACATTAAAGATGTGATATGGCGGCCATTTTGTTTTCAAAACAAGGCCAAAATTACTCTCAGGCTTTTCTAGCCATTTACATTTTGTGCAAATCTGACACAGCTAGCTGCAATATTTTAAGTTTAAGAACATATCAATGATTTTTTTAACAGTCAGCTATGTCGGCCATGTTTATTTTTTTAAAATGAGAATAAAATCTTTTACAGACATGTTTTCACAGCCATAAACATTAATAGCAAATTTGGTGAAGATATCTTCACAACTGAATGAGATATAAAGGTTTTTGGTTTAAGACCAAAAAGCATTTAAAACATTGCCGTGGTAACAGGTGTTGCCAGATATCCTGCCAAACAGCTCTAGATCTTTTGGGTAACATATCCTGAAAATTTGGTGAAAATCCATGCATTGGTTTAGGCTGTGGAATACTCACAAACTTGCTACAGCGCTAGCAACACTTGTTGCCCTAAATATATTCAGCTTAGGTCCTCTAGGGTTAACATATCAGTCCAGTATACGTAGGCTGGGATAGTTAATTCTTTAACCATCAGAACAAATAGGAATAATTTCCTCCAAAGCAATGTGTAAGCAAAAGAATCCCTAAAACTGACAAAAAATTGGTGGGGTATTTTTGGGGGCCAATATCTGTAGACTATAGAGGACATACAACTATTAAAATATCTCCTATTAAGAAATTCAACCTTCCTCAGATGAGAACCAGATTCAGATTGTGTAAAATTAATTGTTGACCATCAAGGTTTAGTTAATTATTTAGTGTTTTAGTACCTTATCAGTTATATTGTGACAGGTAGTTGGAAGGACAGAGAAAACCCCAACTTTGACGTTTGACCTTTGGAAGGACAGGGTAAACCAGTACATATAGTTGATCAAGGTTCTGTACTGTTAACTGCTGACCAATGGCAATCAGCTACCAGCTTTCCCACATAAGGTAAGACCAGGATTCGAACTCTGATCTCAGAGGTGGGAGACAAGTGTGTTACCACTGTGGCCCTGACCAAAAAAGTTACAGCTGAGGCAGCCGTCTTGTCTATCTAAAAGAGGCCAAAAATTAAGCTTTTGTAATAAAAAAACATATAGCATATTTTTAATTGTAAAAATTAATATACCTTGTTTGTACTGTTACCCTAATACAGATTTACTGTAAGCACATAACACATAACTTAATGTGAAGAAATCAATATATCTGTTGGGATAAAAAATGGAACTGTGGATTCCTTATACAAATTTAGGTTTAGAGCAGAAACGAGACAGGCAATTGAACCTGTTTATAATTCTGGGGGGGGGGGGGGGGGGGGGGGGTCTGTCTTCCTGTTATCAATACATCCAACAAATCCTTGTATATGGTTTCCTATTAATACGTCCCTTAGACGTCAGTTTGAAAGAACTTGGCGCAGGACCAAGAATCCACTGAATAGAAGTCGGCTTCGTCGCCAAATTGCTCGGTGTAATTCACTGGTTAACAAGGACAAGTCAAACTACTATAGTAAACTTATCTCTGATAATAGTCAAGACCCTAGAAAACTGGCACGCACTGCGGAAAACCCTGGGTAGGATCTCTGACATGATACTTCCACCTCACGATTCTGACAAGTCATTGGCTGACCAGTTTGCCTCCTATTTCCATAATAAAATCAAGACAATTAGAGACACTTTCATCTCCTCTGGTATTGAAAAGGATGTTCATCCTTCTTCCGATCCTCCAAAAATTACTACCTTCACTTAAGTTCCTCAAGATACTGTCGATAAAATCATCAGAAACTCGCCTACGAAATCATGCCTGTTGGACCCCTGGCCTACTTTTCTCATCAAAGAGTGTAGTGACATACTATTACCATCAATAACAAAGTTGGTTAACTGCTCACTCATGGAGGGTTGCGTCCCTGATGGTTTCAAAACTGCTGTAGTTAGTCCCCTTATTAAAAAGGCTACTCTTCCCGCAGACAATTTTAAGAACTATCGTCCTGTATCTGGCCTTAGTTTCATTTCGAAATTAGTTGAACGAGTGGTCGCTAAGCAACTGTTAGAACATATTCATGTTCATAGCTTAGACAATCCATATCAATCGGCATATAAAACAGGCCACTCGACTGAGACAGCTCTTCTTTCTATAAAAAATGAAGTCCATCTATCTCTGTCACGAGGCGAACCAACTGCTCTAATACTGCTTGATCTCTCAGCAGCATTTGATATGATTGATCATTCCACCCTTCTACATTGTCTTCAGACCTGGTTCGGAATTGGTGGTTCTGTTCTTAAATGGTTCACCTCCTACCTATCTGAGCGCTATCAGTCAGTAAAAATTGGCTCTACTCTCTCCGATCTTTGTAAACTCCTGCTTGGTGTGCTCCGAAGCTCTGTCTTGGGTCCTTTATTATTTTCTTTGTATACAACCCCCCTTAGTTTGATTATTGGTAAACACAAAGGAGTAAAGTTTCATTGTTACGCAGATGACACACAAGTCTATATCCATCTATCCCAGAATAATTCATCTGCTGCCTTTGAAAAGTTAAACAGGTGCCTGGACGATATAAAAGAGTGGATGTTAGCCAGTAAACTCAAACTTAATCCAGATAAAACTGAGTTTATTGTATTTGGTTCAAAAAGGCAGAGGGACAAATTGAAAGCATATTTTCCTTCTACCATCTTGGGTAGTCCTCTCTGCCCTGCCGAGTGGGTCAAGAATCTGGGTGTGTGGTTCGATTCTGATTTTTCCTTGTCTAAACATGCTCAGAATGTCTGCAAAAGTTGTTTTGTGCAACTCTGTGATTTTAGACATGTCAGGCGGTTTCTTACTCGTGATGCTTCTATACTTGTGGCCAATGCTCTTGTAAGTAGTCAGTTGGATTACTGTAACTCACTTTTCAGGAGTCTCTCTAAGTTCAATCTTCGCAAATTACAGTGCATCCAAAACAGTGCTGCTAGAAGCGTATCAAATACCAGTAGATACACTAGTATAACCCCTGTTCTTAAGAATCTGCATTGGCTTCCTGTTCAACATCGGTCAGTCTTTAAAACAGCTACCCTTGTCTACAAGTTTCTCCACACTGGTTTTCCCAAGTATTTTGCTCCTTACATCTCCTCCTAGAGCAGCTCCTACAATACCAGCAGGCGCAGTCAGAGTGGTGGTAATTTCCTTGTCATTCCCAAGTTTCAACCCTCAGTCCATAAATCTGTCAAACAGTTTGGT
Organism: Sabellastarte sp. h YS-2021; assembly: GCA_964017235.1. Lineage (NCBI taxonomy): Eukaryota > Metazoa > Annelida > Polychaeta > Sabellida > Sabellidae > Sabellastarte > Sabellastarte sp. h YS-2021. Next base: position 24,317,865 of record OZ024928.1, read on the forward strand.
CATATTTTTGCTTTCGATGCTCCCACTGTCTGGAATGCTCTTCCTGATGAGATTCATGTGTCCCCCTCTCTTGCCTCCTTCAGAAAACGGCTCAAAACCTACTTTTACACCAAGGCATACCCTCCTTAGTTTTACTCACCCTTGTGTTCTCCGTGGTGCTGAACTTTTTTCTGTCCCTGGATATTGAGATTGGTTGCCTGTTTTTGTTTTGTTGCGCCTTAGAGTCCCCTTCGTATTGGGGAGATTAAGCGCTATAAAAGTCCAATTAGAATTAGAATTCTAACATTCTAAAAGCAATAATAAAGTAAGCATAAGCTAAAAATAAAATCTGTGACTTTAGGACTCTAGTTTTACCCAAAAGAGAGGAGGAAATCTGACCTGCTTTTGTTTTGCTCCCTGCATGTGGCTTCTTATTACCTCCTTATATATTATATGACCACAGATTTACTGATAGGCAGGGGCTAAATCTGACTGTTTTTAGACTCTCTGCACATGGTTTCCAATAACTCTAAAACATTTTAAGGCTCTAAATGCAATAGATAAGGAGATTATAGGGGGGCTTTTGAAGAATTTAAGCTTTTTCATTACTACCTGGTATAAAAACGTTAATAAATTGCACAATTTTGGTCTGATTACTGCCAAAATCTGATCAGCTCAAGATATTGATAACATCTCAAATATATGCATGTTTAAAAATTTTCCAACACCTAAGGCATTTATTTACCAAAATGATTAGAAAGCGCCCACTATTAAGGGAGATATTCAAGGGAGACCATAATTCTATTCTGAACTTTTTAGCGCTTAATCTCTGTGCAATACCAGGTATATAATCAATAATCATCATCCTACCTATTTTGAATACACTGCAATTTGCGAATGTTGAAACTGGACATACTTATTTACATACTTAACTGGATTCAATAGTCCAGACGACTGCTCACCAGGACATTTGCCACCAGGACTGCAACCTCATCCGTTAGGTACTGTCTGACCCGCCTGAGATCACGCATTTGAATGAAGCAAGTCTTACAAATATTGTGGACATGATCATTAAAGGAACAAGAATTCAACAGAATTGTACTGTGTCACCAGCTTTGGTTAAAGACTGAAGCGGATGAAATTCGAAAGGACATAACTTATGCCAGATAGACAAAAATAGTCGACGTGCAGCATTTCTGCAAATCCAGACCATCTTTCAGAAGGACTGAGTCATGGTGAAGCCCCACCTTGTTGAAAAATATAACTTAAACTGCTAGTCATATGACCATACAAATTAATGCATTGTGCAAGATGTCCTGTCTTGTCTGCTTCCTCTCTTCATGGAGGAAATAAGGACTTATATTTGTTCACATCCTCTCTTCATGGAGGAAAGAAGGGCTTATATTTGTCCGCCATTTTGTGGGAGAGCAAACAAGCAAGATCATTGTCTATCAATTCTGCACTGATAATCCACTAGTAAAGCACGCTCAGCTAGTCATAATACATGTAAATGCATTGTACAAGATGGGTCATGTCTTGTCTGCCTCGGCTCTTCATATTAAGGAAAGAAGGACTATTTGTCTATTTGTCTATTTGTCCACCATTTTGTGGGACAGCAAATGAGCATTGTCTAATCTTGTGGAGTGTTAGGTCACTTTACCATACAGGTTTCTTCAGGACTTTTTAAATCCACAATGGTTAAACAGAAAAAACTGTTGCCACGGCAACACTAGCTGCCTGATATTGCTGAAAAAGCTAACCAGCTCCTATTCATGCAGGGGTTTGGAATGCAAAAAATCCACAGAAATATAAGTCAAAGAAACAGAAAAAAGTGTTGCCATGGCACTTGTTGCCAGGTGTTACCGAAAAACTAATCATCTGAAATCAATGCAAGGGTTTGGAATGCAAAGATACCCAAGAAAAATTTTTAAGCCCAAGAAACATAAAAAAGTGTTGCCGAAAAACTAATCAGCTCCAATCTGTGCGGGGTATGGAAAACAAAGAACCCATGAAAATATTTGTAAGTTAAAAAAATAGAAAAAAGTGTTGCCATGGCAACATTTGTTGCCAGGTGTTGCCGAAAAGCTAATCAGCTGCAGTCTGTGCAGGGGTATGGAAAGCAAAGAACCCATAAAAATATTTACAAGTCCAAGAAACAAACAAAAAAAGTGTTGCCGTGGCAACACTTGTTGCCAGGTTTGCCAAAAAACTAATCCGCTCCAAACTGTGCAGGGGTATGGAAAGCAAAGAACCCATAAAATATTTATAAGTCCAAGAAACAGAAAAAAGTGTTGCCATGGCAACACTTGTTGCCAGTTATCGTTAAAAAACTAATCAGCTCCAATCCATGCCGGGGTTTGGAATGCTAAGAACTCCCCAAAAGATATTAAAGCCCAAGAAACATGAAAAAGTGTTGGCATGGCACTTGTTGCCAGATATTGCCAAGAAAGCAATCACACACAAACTCTCATGCCATTAAACTTCCACACCAAATTTAGCTGACACATAAAATACTGTACCTGTAAATGAGCAGCAATGAAGGGTGATTCGGATGAAAAATAAAAATAATATCAATGTCCAGCAGGATGGATATAATAATTAAAATAAGTTGTAACCTTAAACTTACTTTTTTAACTTTCAGGTTTTTATGGTAGCATTACATAAAAGATCCTGTTTTGGTCTAGACACATGTACATGTTTAATTTAAATGAAAAACTCTAACCTATCACTTTAATATTGCCAAAACATCACAGAAATTTTTCCTAACCTTAAACTGAATGTAAGTCAATGTAAATGTTAAGAGTTTAAGTTCATGTTAACCATGTAGACTCTGTTCAAGGCTACTTATAGCCAAAATTTAAATGTGCTTAAAATCTATTGCACATAATTTAAGATATTATCCAAAATTTTAAAAGAAAAGTAATTATAATTATGCCATTACTGAGAGTTAAAGGTCACCTCAATGTAGTCTCAGGGCATTTCTGCAACATCAGTTACATGTACCTGTAAAATATAGATCAAATATGTCATGCCATTTTGGTATACTTTGTGGAATCATAGAAAAAGTTGAGCTCAGTAACATTCTTTTACACATGGGAGTTTAAGGTCACCTTAAAATAGGGCACACCTTCAAGACTAGATACATCAACATACCAAATTTAAATTAAATCTGTCATGCAGAATTGAAATACTCTCCAGAAATTGAAAAACTTAAATTCAATATAGTTATATCATCACTAGGAGTTTAAGGTCACCTTAAAGTGCGCCACACCTTGATCAGTTACATCCATGTACCAAATATGATTTGAATCTGTGAAGCCATCTTTAAGCTATTGCCCACAAATCGCAAAAGTAAAATTCAATATTTATAAATAAATTTCAATATATATAAATGGGAGTTTAAGGTAATCTTAAAATAGGGTGCATGTCGATGACCAGCAACACCCACATGCCAAATTTGAATTTCATCCTACTTGCAATTTTTGACATATTTTCCAGAAACAAAGTGTGATGACGATGCTGGTCCTATAGGTGATCCATTACAGCTGAGTGACCCCAAACTATTACAACCTTAAACTCATAAGTTTCTAAAATATCAGCAATTTATTGTAACCTTACATATACATGCAAACTTGAATGAAATTTCTTGAGTTACCTTTAGTATACGCTATGGAAAAGTGAAACAACTTAAACTCAATATAATTCTTTTATACATGGGAGTTTAAGGCCACCTTAAAATAGGACACACCTTCAATACCAGTTACAACCACATACCAAATTTGAATTGAATCCATCAACCAATTTTCGAGATACTGTCTAGAAACTGAAAAACTTAAAATCAATATAAGTATGTTACTAGTGGGAGTTTAAGGTCACCTTAAAACAGGGCACACCTTGAGTACCAGTTACATCCACATGCCAAATTTGAATTTCATCCCTCATGCCATTTCTGAGTTACTGTCTGGAAAGGAAGTGTGATAACAACACTGACAATGTGTTATTACTGGAAGTTTAAGGTCACCTTAATGTGTGACACTTACCTGTGGCCAGTTACATATACATGCAAAACTTGAATGAAATTTCTTGAGTTACCTTCAGTATACTCTATGGTAAAAAAATAGCATCAGAGATGCCCGTACCCCACAGCCTTGGGAAATATTTTCAACACCATGAGATATAGAAGTACTGTACCAGTACAAACTTCAGGATACTTTCAGAGCACTGTCAGTTATATAAAGGTCCAAACAATGTTTAAATGGAGAAATAATGTTTAAAAGAAAGATAATGCGTATAAAGATGAAGTATTAAAACAAGATAATTCAATGACAAGATGACAGCATTAATCAATAAACTAAAATTCAACACTCTTTATATACATCTGCATTTCCGAATTATGGTTTAGATGGTTTGAATATTACCATGCATACAGAAGTGGTAATACATTTAATGAATGCTTATGTGTGGTGTTGGAGTAAAATCTGCGGCTCACTTGATGAAATTCTATCTCTTACAATGGGAAGTTATGAAAGTAAAATTCTTAATAAATTCTAATATGACTTTTGCTTAATCTGCATCAAAAGGCAGACCCAAAGGTGCAACAAGATTTTAAAGGTCAAGGTCACTACGGCAAGGTAAAAGGTCAAATTAAGGACACACCATGATAATACACACCTATAGCCAATAACCAATGTCCCTACCAAGTATCAACTTCCTACACCTTACGGTTTCCGAGATAAAGCCCGGACAATATTTTATAGGTCAAGGTCACTACAGCAAGGTTAAAGGTCAAATCAAGGTCACACCATGACGTTGCACACCTACACCCCATAATCAATATCCCTACCAAGTATCAACTTCCTACACCTTACGGTTTCTGAGATATAGCCCAGACAACATTTTATAGGTCAAGGTCACTACGGCAAGGTCAAAGGTCAAATCAAGGTCAGACCATGACGCTGCACACCTACACCCCCTAAGCAATATCCCTACCAAGTATTAACTTCCTACACCTTACGGTTTCTGAGATATAGCCTGGACAAGATTTTATAGGTCAAGGCCACTACGGCAAGGTCACAGGTCAAATCAAGGTCACACCAAGACGTTGCACACCTACACCCCCTAACGAATATCCGTACCAAGTATGAACTTCCTACACCTTACAGTTTCTGAGATATAGCCCGGACAACATTTTATAGGTCAAGGTCACTACGGCAAGGTCAAAGGTCAAATCAAGGTCACACCATGACGTTGCACACCTACACCCCCTAACCAATGTCGCTACCAAATATCAACTTCCCAAGCCTTACAGTTTCCGAGATATAGCCCGGAAAACATTTTATAGGTCAAGGTCACTACGGCAAGGTCAAAGGTCAAATCAAGGTCAGACCATGACGTTGCACAACTACACCCCCTAACCAATGTCCCTACCAAGTATCAACTTCCTACACTTTACGCTTTCCGAGATATAGCCCGGACAAGATTTGCAAACTCAAGGTCACTACGGCAAGGTCAAACGTCAAATCAAGGTCAGACCATGACGTTGCACAGCTACAGCCCCTAACCAATGTCCCTACCAAGTATCAACTTCCTACACCTTACGGTTTCTGAGATACAGCCTGGACAAACTATTTCCCGCCGCCCGCACACCCGCCCGACCATCCAGACACCATGGGTGAAAACAATACCCCAACAGCCATTAAGGGCTGTGGGGTAAAAACTTAAACTCAATATAATTCTTTTATACATGGGAGTTTAAGGCCACCTTAAAATAGGACACACCATCAATACCAGTTACAACCACATGCCAAATCTGAATTGAATCCATCAACAAATTTTTGAGATACTGTCTGGAAACTGAAAAAGTTAAAATCAATATAAGTATGTTACTAGTGGGAGTTTAAGGTCACCTTAAAATAGGGCACACCTTGAAAACCAGTTACAACCACATGCCAAATTTTAATTGAATTCATCAACCCATTTTTGAGATACTGTCTGGAAACGGAAAACCTTAATCTTGATATAAATATGTTACTACTGGGAGTTTAAGATCACCTTAAAATAGGGCACATCTTGAGGACCAATTACATGCAAATGCCAAATCTGAAGTTAATCCATCATGCCATTTTTGAGATACACTCTGAAAATGAATTGTGGCAACGACGCTGACCATATTTGTCCTCCAACATAGCTGCTAGTGACACCAAGGTAATGCAACCTTAAACTCATAAGTTTATCAAATATCAAGTATTTACTATAACCTTACAAAAGAGATTTTTTCTTGTGTAGACAGATGTACGTGATGAATATCAAAGATTAAAGTCTTAATTAGCACATCAAATATCTTTCAAACACCAAAAATTGTCCCAACCTTAAACTCAAAATTAGTTTGCAGATGTGAGGTAGTTTAAGGGAATCTTTTCCTGTAGCTTTTCTTCATGGTTTGTTACATCCACAACTTGAAAGATGCTTAGAATTGCAGTGTTTGAAATACTGTTGAAAAATTGCCACACTTAAAGTGAATATAATTCTGTTATTACTGGGAGTTTAAGGTCACCTTATTGAAATGCACTTACCTGTGGCCAGTTACATATACATGCAAAATTTTAATGAAATTTCTCAAGTAATTTCCAGTATACTCTATTGAAAAATAATGTTTAAGGTCACCTTAAAGTAGGGCACACCTTGAAAACAAGCACATGCCAAATTTGAATTGAATCCATCAACAATTTTTTGAGATACCATGCGGAAACAAAAAACCTTCAAATCAATATAAGTATCTTACTACTGTGAGTTTAAGGTCACCTTAAATAGGGCACACCTTGAGGAAAAGTTTCATCAATATGCCAAATTGGAATTTAATTCATCAAGACATTTTTGAGATACTCTCTGGAAAGTAAGTGTGAAGACTACTCTGACCATGTATGTCTTCCATCAAAGCTGTTAGTGACACAAATTAATGCAACCTTAAACTCATTAGTTTATAAAATATCAGCAACTTACTATAACCTTACAAAAGAGACCATTTTTGGTGGATATATATGAACATGATGAATATCGATGCAAAAAGACCTAATTAGCATATAAAATATCTTCCAAACACCAAAAATATTGCCCAACCTTAAACTCAAAGTTTGTTTGCACTGCTGTATGTTAGCGAGTTTAAGGTAATCTTTTCTTGAAAGTTCTGTTCAAGGTTTGTTACATCCACAACTGAAACGCCTAGAATTGCACAATATTTGAAATATTGTTCAAAAGTTAGCAAACTTAAAGTGAAATAATTCTCTTATTAATGGGAGTTTAAGGTCACCTTATTGTGTGGCACTTACCTATGGCCAGTTATATATAATTGCAAAAGTTGAATGAAATTTCTGAAGTTACTTTCAGTATACTCCATGGAGAAAGAAAAAACGTAAACTGGACATAAATTTTTTATACAAGGGAGTTTAAGGTCACCTTAAAATAGGACACACCTTCAAAACTAGTTACAACCACATGCCAAATTTGAATTGAATCCATCAAGCCATTTTTGAGATATTCTCCGGAAACGAAAAAACTTAAATTGAGTTTAAGTATTTTACTAGTGGGAGTTTAAGGTCACACTATACTATACACTATACAGCACACCCCCAGGACCAGTTACATCCACATGCCAAATTTGAATTAAATCTGACAAGCCATTTTTGAGATACTGTCCGGAATACAAATTGTGACGACAGACGATGCCGCCGACGCCACAAAATTGGATGACGAAGCGATCCCTATATGCCACTCAGCATAAATGCTGGTGACACAAAAATTAGCGTCAAACCAGACACCCAGGTTCTTTACAACAGCTGATGGATGCAAAAATTTATCAAATATCCTAACAGGAAGGCAAAAATCTAATTTCTATAGTTGAGCAGGAGATCCAAATATAATGAACTCTGTTTTTCAGGGTTTAGTTTAAGCATGCTTGACGACATCCATTCCTGAACATCCTGAAGACAAGAATTCAATGTGGTGGCAGCTGTAAGGAAACTTGACCCCAAAACAAATAAGTGTACTCTCTAATTTTGCCTTTTTAAAGGTACTCTTCATAAGTACACCTGACAGGCCACTTAATTACACTGTTGACATATGAATAGAAACAGGATAGCATAGAAGAACACACATTATCATGTGTAATGTCCACCCCATGAACCTTTTGCAAAAAATGTACAGTAGTTTTACAAGACCCTGTTTAATTTGTAAAATATATCAATGATGCTTAAATATTTATTAGTATACATGTAAATTATTTCAGCTTCATGCCTTTTTGCATTGGTTGGGTCGAAAATTTCGATGAAATCGCTCTATCTCGCACTGTTAAGAAGATAAGCAAATTTGTGTTTTTCCATTTTTGGCAAAAATTCGAAAATTCAAAATGGCCGCCATGTGTGGGAAGAGGAAAATTTTTTGAAAATTGCCAAGAGTACACTGCTCAGATACCCATGGGTCAAAAATTTCGACGAAATCGCTCTATCTCGCACTGTTAAGGAGATAAGCAAATTTGTGATTTTCCACTTTGGGCAAAAATTGGAAAATTCAAAATGGCTGCCATATGTGGGAAGAGGAAAATTTTTTGAAAATTGCCAAGAGTACACTGCTCAGATACCCATGGGTCAAAAATTTCGACGAAATCGCTCTATCTCGCACTGTTAAGGAGATAAGCAAATTTGTGTTTTTCCACTTTTGGCAAAAATTCAAAATGGCCGTCATATGTGGGAAGAGGAAAATATTTTGAAAATTGCCACTAGTACATTTCTTAGATACCCTGTGGGTCGAAAATTTCGACGAAATCGCTCTATCTCGCATGGTTAAGGAGATAGAAGCAAATTTGTGTTTTCCATTTTTGGCAAAAATTTGAAAATTCAAAATGGCCACCATATGTGAGAAGAGGAAATTTTTTTGAAAATTGCCAAGAGTACACTGCTCAGCCTGTAGGTCGAAAATTTCGATGAAATCGCTCTATCTCGCACGGTTAAGGAGATAGAAGCAAATTTGTGTTTTTCCATGTCGGGCAAAAATTCGAAAATTCAAAATGGCCGCCATTTTTGGGGAGAGGAAAATTTTTTTAAATTGCCAATAGTACATTTATTAGATGCTGTGTGGGTCGAAAATTTCGACGAAATCGCTCTATCTCGCACAGTTAAGGAGATAGAGGCAAATTTGTGTTTTTCCATTTTTGGCAAAAATTTGAAAATTCAAAATGGTCACCATATGTGGGAAGAGGAAATTTTTTTGAAAATTGCCAATGGTACATAGATTAGATACCCTTTGGGTCAAAAATTTAGACCAAATCGCTCTATCTCGCACAGTTAAGGAGATAGAAGCAAATTTGTGTTTTTCCATTTTTGCCAATTATTCGAAAATTCAAAATGGTCGCCATTTTTGGGGAGAGTAAAATTTTTTGAAAATTGCCAAGAGTACATTGATTAGATACCCTGTGGGATAGAAGCAAATTTGTGTTTTTCCATTTTTGGCAAAAATTCGAAAATTCAAAATGGCCGCCATATGTGGGAAGAGGAAATTTTTTTTAAATTGCTAAGAGTACATTTCTTAGATACCCTGTGGGTCGAAAATTTCGATGAAATCGCTCTATCTCTCACGGTAAAGGAAATAGAAGCAAATTTGTGTTTTTCCATTGTTGGCAAAGTAGCTAAGTAGCTATTACTCAGTTATATAGCTATTATCACTAAAAGCAATCCCAAGCAAGCTATCGACCTTACTATTGCTCATACCAAATTCGGTAAAGATATGTCAAATATTTTTCCTTAAAATGACCAGAAACAAAATAAGTACACAAACGTAGCTAAGTAGCTATTACTCAGTTATCTGTAGAGCTATCTTCACCAAAAGCAATCCCATGCAAGCTATTAACCCAATAAACACCCATACCAAATTTGCTAAAGATAGGATAAATACTTTTCCTTCAAATGAGCGGAAACCAAGTGTCCGGACGGCGGACAAAGCAAAAATAATATGTCCACCCCCCAGTGGGGTGGACATAACTACCCAAACACTTTTCTGCTAGTTCAAAAATGAATAGTCCCAAGGTAAATAAAGTGTGTAAAGGTAAAAAAGAAAAATAGCATCAGAGATGCTCATACCCCACAGACAGGGGAAATAGTTTTCAACACCATGAAATATTAGAAGTAGTGAAACAGTACAAAGATTTGGATACTTTCAGAGCAGTGTCAGTTATATAAAGTTCCAAATAATGTTTAACTAGAGAAAATAATAGCTAAAAGAAAGAAAAAATATATGTAAAGATAATATATTAAATCAAGACATTTCAATAGCAAGATGATAGCATTAATCAGTAAACTAAAAATTAGAAAAGCTGGAAATTTTATTAATTGGAGTATAGCTGTAAATGGAAATAGCACAATTATACAAAAGTACATCAGTTGCAGCAATCTATATATTTTTGTCATAAGAGAAACATGTCTCAAATCATGCAGGTGAACACACTTTGGCAGAGCCAAAGTTAAAGGTCACACCATGACACACACTTAGAACCCCTAACCAATGTCCCTACCAAGTGTCAACCTTATACACCTTACTGAATCCAATAAATAGCCCAGACAAGATTTCAAACTCATGGTCACAACGACTAGGTCATAGGTCAAATCAAGAATATACCATGACAATGCACACCTACACCCCCTAACCAATGTCCCTTCCAAGTATCAACTTCCTACACCTTATGGTTTCCGAGATATAGCCCAGACACAATTTTATATGTCAAGGTCACTACAGCAAGATCAAAGTTCAAATCAAGGTCACACCATGACATTGCACACATACACCCCCAACCAATGTCCCTACCAAATATCAACTTCCTACACCTTACGGTTTCCGAGATATAGCCCGGACAAGATTTTATAGGCCAAGGTCACTACAGCAAGGTAAAAGGTTAAATCAAGGTCAGACCATGACACTGCACACCTACACCCCCCTAACCAATGTCCCTATCAAGTATGAACTTCCTACAGCTTATGGTTTCCATGATACAGCCTGAACAAACTTTTTCCCGTGGCCCACCTGCGCATCCGGACACCATGGGTGAAAACAATACCCTGACAGCCCTTAAGGGCTGTGGGGTAAAAACTAAAGACAAAGGCAGGTAAAATACATGAAAAATGTAAATTATCTTTTACACAGATGTTTTTGGCTTGAAAAAAGAAAGACAAAGAGAAAAGGTCTTTAAAAATCACATTTTGACTCCAAGGGGACGAAGGGAAAATTCAGTGTTTTATTTTCTTTTTCGGAATCACCTAAAGCATTCCTAAAACAGCTATAATCAAGATAATTAAAAAAATATGAAGCAGTAAGTGAAAATCTAAACTATTTGGGGTCAAAAGGGTGCAAAAAGCCAATACATTCCAAATCTCTAAATCCTAAAATAAAAAGAGATATTTGACATTTTCAAATCTCTTTTAACTGAAAATATCACACCAAAGATACCTGGTTTGGGTGATTTGGAGATAAACTTTTTTTGGAGGCAAACTTAACATGATAATACAACTTTTAAAGCTAAAAACTGGACCAAAATCAGTGAGCTATTGTCATGATATATACCTTTGGTTTATTGTGTTGGCTGAAAATCAATTCCAAACAAGCTCTTAACCACCAAAAATGTGTTTATTACAACCAAGAAAAAGACACGTATACATGCATTTATGGTCAGTTAGTGTATAGTTACAGTAGTGAACATCTCTATTTAGCTTTCTTTGAAAGAGCGAAAAGTATTTCTCTGTTGGTGGCTACAGCAGCCATCTTGTTTTTCGAATGGGCCTTTCAAATATGCCATACATCTCATACCCACGACAAAACTTGTGTATTAAACCTAGTTAAAATATCTGAAATTTCCTTTTCATTTAACAAACTAGAAATTTAGGCAGTTTAGCACTTTTCCTTTGAAGTAATGGAAAATGTTTTCATGATAATGCCTATGGTGTCATTTTGTTGTATTAAAATGGTTCACAAATCAATCCCAAGTAAACAATAATTATGAGAAACCAATGTGCTATGTATTGTTACATATATTGGACACTATATTAGTACATTGTATATTACATATATTAGGCACCATATTAGTGCATTGTTTAATTTAAGCTTTATGTTTATACATTGTCATAAAAGATAATTGTGTTATTGGTTCTTTTTGTGTGTTGACATTTAAAGTAAGGGAGTTATTGATTTTTGTGTTTTAGTGTTTATTGATCTGTTCACAGACTGGGGGAAATCCCCCCCTCAGTGGTTATGTTAGATTTGGGGAAACCCAATTGCCAGTAGTTTCTACAACTTCCTCATTTGGCCTAGATGGCTCAATCTTCTTTTGAGTTGGTTCTGTACAATTCCAGAGGAATCTGTGAATGTATATAAGGAATGTACATCTGACCACAAAAAAACTCTGTATTCGCTGGCTATAAGGAGAGCTATTGTGTTTTGGAATATAATATATGCTTATATTACTGTGAACTTTCACTGGAGTGAACTGAATACATTGTCTGGGTAGATTTATTGTACTTTGGATATTTTGGATATTGTACATTCATATAGCAGAGAGTGAATTTACTGCATTTTGGACATTGTCCACATCTTGGAGCAGACAGTACAGTTGTGTTAACTCTCTAAATATCTCCAGACAGACATTCTGTGTGACTGGATATATAAAGAATAGCAGGACAAGAACCTTTTGTGTTGTTGAGGGTGAGACAGGTCACAAGATATAGATATCCGTGTGTGAGTGAACATTGGACAGATCACAGGACAGACCACAGGACATTGGATAGACCATAGAATATACTACAGGACGGATTACGGAACAGATTGCTGGATACGGCGGATAAACTTAACTCATAATCTCTGTGGTCAGGTCAGCTAGATCTTATTATTGTATTAGTGTGTTTGGTTAAGAGCATACCAGTTGACTGTAATCATTATTGTTGACTATTAAATAAATTTGTTAAGTTTAACTTTTTGCTTTTTCTGTTACAACTTAAAGACAACCGGTAATTGCTACCGTGCTTGCCCGTGACCGTAACAGTATCATATAGACTAGATAATGGCAAAAACCCCACCTGTGGGTGTAAAACAGCAGATGGCAAAGAATACATGATAAAAATAATTCAACGAGGAATTATAATTTAAACAGAGTACAGAGTTGTCAGCCGAAATGCCCAAGAGACTGTATTTTTTATTGTTTCACTTCTGTGTGGAAAACACTAAATATATTTTACAAGTATATTTAATTAAGATATAATACAGACAACACAAAGTTTTTGATCACTATTTTAAATCTCAGTTGTAGTCAAGATTAATATTATGTAGTAAATTGACTTTTAACAGTCTGAAGAATTACAACATTCATTTGTGAAACAACTTTCTAGAACACAGTACTTATGAGCTAAGCTGGGAACTTTTGACTGAGCTGTAGTTTCCAGTGTTGTAGATTCATGGATGAACTAAGAATCATGAAACACTGAATACAAGAAACGTTTACACTTAAGACATAATAATATTCAACTGCAACCATGTTATTGCATCTAATTTCAATAATAAATGCAAGAGCACATTTTAACAATAAACAAGAGCACTTGGAGATTGCACACCTCCACTAAGATATGTAATAAATATGAAAATCTGGATTTTCTTTTTGTATCCAGACGGTGATCCTGATCACTCTCACAATTTAATGAAATCTAAATAAGATCAAGCCCCATCTCCTGATTCTCTTTTTTTTTTTTGTATTCAGATGGTGATCCACATGACTCTCAAAATTTAATTGGAACTAAGTTGGACCAAGCTACAATTTCAGTGTTTTCTTGATGTTCCAATCAGTCATATTTGTGTAATCCTGCTAACTAATGGTGCGTTCAGAAGTAGGTTGTGAGGCCGTGCACATGACCTGTGAGTTGGTACCTACCAGTGGAAAGTTTTGACCGTTCTTAACAATTCACCGCCTGTGTGTTTATGTGTAGATGTAAACAAGCACAAATCACAAAAAGAAAGAAATAAAAGAAGTCACAATGTTTCGCTATCCACCATGCAAAAGATATATATTTTATTTGTTATACGTTTTCTGAGGTTATTTATCAAAATCCCGAGTACCGAAACACTTCATTTAACATGTTTTTTATAACAAAAGCACGTGTATTCTGCATCTTTGTTGTCACTAGAGGTGAAGGTCACAAATTGGAAAGTTTCTGGAGGCACCCAACTCACCAGTCGTAAATACCACCTGTGAGACCGTTCTTGACAAATTTACAGTCTGTGAGGTTGTGTTTACAGCCGGTAAGAACGCTGCATAAGACACAAACGGACAGAAAATAATATCTTCTTGGTGAGATAATAATCTATTATCAACATAATATCATCACATTGATATTAATGAACTCTTTATCAAGCTTACATCATTGATATGAGTCTGTTTTTAATAAATAATTTCAATAATTCCTTAACAGTAACATAGAATATTGGTTAATATAAATGATCAGGAATGGTAGCAATTACTGCAAGAGTTCACTTAAATATTTATTTGATCAATAACTACTCTTCTGTCAATAAAATACATGTTGATTTTTTTATATAATTATACAAAGTTATATATTTTCCTTTGTATTAACAATTATAAACTGCAATATTTTGAATGTTATTCCATAAGACTAATGCTGGAACAGCTTATTATACCTGCATTGCATATTACAGCATTTATTTTATGACTTGCACAAACTCTGGACAATACAACAAGAACTTAGAATGGTGTAATACTGTTATGTAAAATATACAAGTGATTTCTTGAACTCGATTCAGATATTCTACAAAAATCTCATCAAGCAAATGCAGTTTTAAGAAGACAAAGTCTTGAGAAAGCACAATATATTCATAAAAAAAGATACACAAAATGTCACAGTTGCTATTAATGCAGAAGCTGAAACAAAAAGTCTGTACTGAAAATTTAAATTTAGCTCTGAGTATTTAAACCTGGCTTCAGTATTAGTATATTCGGTACATATCTTATTGATTTAAAATATACGCAAAGACTATGTCATATTGCAAGTCAGTACTCAACAGTACTTGTTGCAAATGACAGCCAATTTTTCTACATTTTGAAGAATTTCACTCCCATATCTTTGCAAACCATTGCTCAATAGTTAGAAGTTTTGTTTGACTTAATAAAGTAATACACAAAAATATTAACTAAGAAAAATGCATAAATTAATGTGTAACATGAAAAGTATGGGTTAAATATATGGATGCCAAAATCTGCAGAGGGTGTTTTCTGACCTACACAATTCTTTGAAATGATTGTTGGGTAGCTTAGTATTAATAAATTCTTTTTATCTTACAGAAACCACCTAATTTTAATGTCAGCGTCACTAATAATATTTAACAGAGACTAAATTCAAGCCTAAATCTTTGTAATTTTAAATGCACTGATTGATAATTCAAAAAGTGAAAAACACCACAAAAGAATAGCATACAGCTAATATCATATGCTGCAGCCTTTTGGTGTGTGTGTATCTATCTATCCATGGTACACCTGAAACAAACAGAAGCTATAATTCGGATTGTTCGTGCCCTTGGTCTGATACAAAAACTTTATTGGTTATAAGATACCCAAATAGAATTTTATATTGAATATCTCTTTATTTTTTTTTTATACTTTATTTTCCATGGGCACAGTATCTGTTATTTCATGTGTTACAAAAACCACAAGACATTTGAGGAGCCTATTACGTGTGGTATTATCCACTGTTACACACCTGATGCAGCTGGAAAATTGCCTCAGGTGTGACAGACTTCACTAAACATTTTTTTCTCTCTTTGATTGATGCACATTGAGTAAGGACAACACTGAATAAATATAAATTTTAAGTTACCGTACACACAGAAACTTACAGCACAGCACAGATACAGTGTTTATATATTTACATAATAAAACAATTCTTACTGGACAATATCGTGATTTATGAAGCCCGAGGGCAAGTAATATTGCCCAAGGGCCAATAGGCCCAAGGGCAATATCACTTGGCTAATGGATTCATAATGGACTATAACAATCTTTTCATAAATATATCACATTATTTTATTCATACAAATGACTAGATAATTGTACACGATCATAATGAGATAACACACTATCTGAACACAAGGACACTTGTTATTTATTAAAATTTTCTATTTTCTGTTTTCATTATACTGTCCATGTTTACAATGCCTCCCCTGCTAGAGTAAAATATCTGGTGTAGAGTTCAATAGGTGCAATTTGAGACAGTCTATTTCCAACTGACAAGCTGTCAAATTGCAGTTTGAATAAAATTAACACCTGGTGCATATTCGGGGAAAACATTGTTTTATTATCTCCATCATAAGCTGTATCTCACCCAAACAGTGGATCATACTGAGTGGGACATATTCTCAAGCACCACTTACTGTGGATAACAAGTGCATTAAATCTGTCCACAAGGGTTATTTTTTAGCATTCTGCTGGCAAATATAAAAATATTTTACTTGTTACTTTAGCAATATGGCAGATACTAAAAGTAAAACATCCCTCTTAAGACATGCATAAAAATATATTTCTCATGAAGATGAAAAATACAATACCAGTACAATGCTCTCATATTGTCATCTTTATGAGTTACAGTTTTTATATACCCAGTAGATCATTCAGGATGTTTTCCTTTTTGATCCAAAGTCCGACATACGATATTCACTGATGAAATTAGTGGGTACAATGTTTATCGATATTGACGATAATGTTTTGGGACAGGGTTGCAGATATCAATGTCTAAAGACGTATATCAATATTGCTGTTTTAAGTGAAACTGTAAACTTAAACTGCAATTATTTGAAACAAAGCATAAATCTGAAGAAATTGTACACTTATATCTTGCGTTTTTATCATTTTTGATGGACAAAGTCAAAGTTGGGGTTTTACGTCCCGTTCAACAGCCAGGGTCATATTGGGACAGGTCCTCAGAATTGCCACTTGTGGGACTCGAACCCACAGAGGTGACAGCCTATGATTAGATGCCAAACTTGCTAACCACTAGGCCACTGAGGACCTCATTTTTGATGGAAACTGTCATGTTTTGATTTGGTAAGTTCACTTCCTGTTAGCAGTTGAGGATATGCTAGAACAAAAAACTGATTTGGACTATTTAGTAGACAATCTAAGTCCCCCCCCCCCCCCGATATCAGCTGATATTGAAATATTTTTGCATTCAATATCGATATCCACAAAGCTAAACCATTGAAACAAGATGAAACTAGACCTACACATCGGAGACCCGATGCAAATTTGTATCCAGCAGAAAGACAACTAGAGGATCGCTCGCAAAAAAAAAAGATAATGTTTTTGCATAGCAAAACAAAGCGTCCCGAAAAGGATATAAAGGTGAGTGCTAAAGTATTAAGAAAATGTTCCGTTTCTAGCCTTATACTGTTGTGGCAACCAAAGTCAGCGCAGTCTGCTCTATCTAGCACAGTTTTCAAGATATAAGCATTTTTGTGTTTTGCAATTTTTGCAAAAAATTAAAAAATTCAAAATGGCTGCTATATTTGGCGAGACAAAAATATTTTGAAAATTGGCATGGGTACTCTGCAGAGATATCCAGCAGGTCAAAAATTTTGTTGAATTCGCTCCATCTAGCACAGTTTTCGAGATATAAGCATTTTTGTGTTTTGCAAAAACTTCGAAAATTCAAAATCGCCACCATTTTTGGAGAGACAAAAAATTTTGAAAACAAGACCACTGCTGCGGGGTGTATCTCCCGCCGAGCATTAAAGGAGAAGAAATAGCTTCTCCGAGATATTCACAATTTTTCATTTTCCTGTGTGAAAGCTCTTCCAAACGTAGGTGAATGAGTTATTTGAGAAAAATTGGCTATCTGCAATACTTTTAAGAGATAATTCGCATTTACTCCCAAAAGTAGATGAATGAGTTATTTGATAAAAATTGGGTATCCGCAATACTTTTAGAGATAATTAGCATTTACTCATTTTGAGTAGGTGAATAATTAGCTATGGGTCTGAAACTTCACCAAGTGAAAGCTCTCCCAAAAGTAGGTGAAAGAGTTATTTGAGAAAAATTGGCTATCTGCAATACTTTTAGAGATAATTCGCATTTACTCATTTTGAGTAGGTGAGTAATTAGCTATGGGTCTGAAACTTCACCATGTGAAACTCTTCCAAAAGTAGGTGAATGAGTTATTTGAGAAAAATTGGCTATGTTCAATACTTTTAAGAGATAATTAGCATTTACTCATTTTGAGAAGGTGAGTAATTATCTACGGGTCTGAAACTTCACCATGTGAAAGCTCTTCCAAAAGTAGATGAATGAGTTACTTGATAAAAATTGGGTATCCGCAATAGTTTTAGAGATAATTAGCATTTATTCATTTTGAGTAGGTGAATAATTAGCTACGGGTCTGAAACTTCACCGAGTGAAAGCTCTCCCAAAAGTAGGTGAATGAGTTATTTGAGAAAAATTGGCTATCTGCTATACTTTTAGAGGTAATTCGCATTTACTCATTTTGAGTAGGTGAGTAATTAGTTATGGGTCTGCAACTTCACCATGTGAAAGCTCTCCCAAAAGTAGATGAATGAGTTATTTGAGAGAAATTGGCTATCTGCAATACTTCTAGAGATAATTAGCATTTACTCATTTTGAGTAGGTGAATAATTACCTACGGGTCTGGAACTTCACCATGTGAAAGCTCATAAGTTATTTGACAAAAATTCGCTATCTGCAATACTTTTCGAGATAATTCGCATTTACTCATTTTGAGTAGGCGAGTAATTAGCTATGGGTCTGAAACTTCACCATGTGAAAGCTCTCCCAAAAGTAGGTGAATCATTTATTTGATAAAAATTGGCTATCTGCAATACTTTTATGAGATAATTCGCATTTACTCATTTTGAGTAGGTGAGTAAATATCTACGGGTCTGAAACTTCACCATGTGAAAGCTCTCCCAAAAGTAGATGAATGAGTTATTTGAGAGAAATTGGCTATCTGCAATACTTCTAGAGATAATTCGCATTTACTCATTTTGAGTAGGTGAGTAGGTGAGTAATTACCCGGGTCTGGAACTTCACCATGTGAAAGCTCTCCCAAAAGTAGATGAATAAGTTATTTGATAAAAATTGGGTATCTGCAATACTTTTATGAGATAATTCGCATTTACTCATTTTGAGTAGGTGAGTAAATATCTACGGGTCTGAAACTTCACCATGTGAAAGCTCTCCCCAAAAGTAGATGAATGAGTTATTTGAGAGAAATTGGCTATCTGCAATACTTCTAGAGATAATTAGCATTTACTCATTTTGAGTAGGTGAATAATTACCTACGGGTCTGGAACTTCACCAAGTGAAAGCTCTCCCAAAAGTAGATGAATGAGTTATTTGAGAAAAATTGGCTATCTGCAATACTTTCAGAGATAATTCGCATTTACTCATTTTGAGTAGGTGAGTAATTACCAACGCGTCTGAAACTTCACCATGTCAAAGCTCTCCCAAAAGTAGATGAATGAGTTATTTGAGAAAAATTGGGTATCCGCAATACTTTTACAGATAATTAGCATTTACTCATTTTGAGTAGGTGAATAATTAGCTACAGGTCTGAAACTTCACCAAGTGAAAGCTCTCCCAAAAGTAGATGAATGAGTTATTTGAGAAAAATTGGGTATCTGCAATACTTTTAGAGATAATTCGCATTTACTCATTTTGAGTAGGTGAGTAATTAGCCATGGGTCTGAAACTTCACCATGTGAAAGCTCTTCCAAAAGTAGGTGAATGAATTATTTGATAAAAATTGGCTATCTGCAATACTTTTAAGAGATAATTCGCCATCTAGCACAGTTTTCGAGATATTAGCATTTTTGTGTTTTGCAATTTTTGCGTAAAATTCGAAAATTCAAAATGGCCGCCATTTTTGGTGAGTCAAATTTTTTTTGAAAATTGGCATGGCTACTCTGCAGAGATACCCTGCGGGTCAAAAATTTCGTCGAAAACGCTCTATCTAGCACGGTTTTCGAGATATAAGTATTTTTATGTTTTGCAATTTTTGCGAAAAATTCGAAAATTCAAAATGGCCGCCATTTTTGGCGAGAGAAAATTTTCTTTAAAATTGGGATAGCTACTCTGCAGAGATACCCTGTGGGTCAAAAATTTTGTCGAAATCGCTCTATCTAGCACGGTTTTCGAGTTATAAGCATTTTTGTGTTTTCCTTATTTGGAAAATTCATAATGATTAATTAATCATTAATTACTCGGCGATTTGTTAACCAATCAATGCCAAAATCTAATGATTTCCAGATTTTAATAGAATGAATGTATTTGCCAAGTTTCAGGTGAATTGATAAAATCCCTTTCAAGTTATCATCCGGACAAGCTTCCCCATCGAAAAAAGACATTTTTGGTCATGTGACCTCTCTGATTGGTTGAAATGTCACTGCAGCATATTCAAAAACATTCCCCAAGGCTACTGCATAAACCTGCGAAATTTGAAAAGAATCCGCCCAACGGTTACAGAGTTATAAGGAAAACAAAATGCGGAGCCGGCGGAGCCTGAAGGTCTCCCATACCAAAAGAAGCATCCCTTGCGGGACGCTTAATTCACCAAAGCCAGGAACCATCGCTTGACCTTGAAGGAGGGGCCAAGGGTTAAATCTGACAACATCAGAAGATTCCCAGCCCATGATTTCCTATAAGTTGGTTTCACATTGCAAACCTCTAAGACCAATAATAATCGAGTTATAAGCACTTTTAAGTTTTGCTATCCTCATTTGACCTTGAAGGAGGGGCCCAAGGTCAAATCTGAACAAATCAGGAGATTCCCAGCCCGTAATTGCCTATAAGTTGGTTTCACATTGCAAAAATAGGACTAAAAATAAGCAAGTTATAAGCACTTTTAACTTTGGCTGTCCTCATTTGACCTTGAAAGAGGGGGTCCAAGGTCATATGTGAACACATCAAAATACTCCCAGCCCATGATTTCCTATAGGTTGGTTTCACACTGCAAACCTCTAGGATCAATAATAAGGGAGTTATAAGCACTTTTAAGTTTGGCTATCCTCATTGGACTTTGAAGGAGGGGCCCAAGGTCAAATCTGACCACATCAAAAGATTCCCAGCCCATGATTTCCTATACATTGGTTTCACACTACAAACCTCTAGGATCAATAATAAGGGAGTTATAAGCACTTTTAAGTTTGGCTATCCTCATTTGACTTTGAAGGAGGGGCCCAAGGTCAAATCTGACCACATCAAAAGATTCCCAGCCCATGATTTCCTATACGTTGGTTTCACATTGCAAACCTCTAGGACCAGTAATAAGCGAGTTATAAGCACTTTTTAGTTTGGTTATCCTCGTTTGACCTTGAAGGAGGGGTCCAAGGTCAAATCTGACTACATCACAAGATTCCCAGCCCATGATTTCCTACAAGTTGGTTTCACATTGCAAATCTCTAAAACCAATAATAATCAAGTTATAAGCACTTTTAAGTTTTGCTATCCTCATTTGACCTTGAAGGAGGGGCCCAAGGTCAAATCTGAACAAATCAGGAGATTCCCAGCCCGTAATTTCCTATAAGTTGGTTTCACATTGCAAAAATAGGACTAAAAGTAAGCAAGTTATAAGCACTTTTAACTTTGGCTGTCCTTATTTGACCTTGAAGGAGGGGGTCCAAGGTCATATGTGAACACATCAAAAGACTCCCAGCCCATGATTTCCTATAGGTTGGTTTCACACTGCAAACCTCTAGGATCAATAATAAGGGAGTTATAAGCACTTTTAAGTTTGGCTATCCTCATTGGACTTTGAAGGAGGGGCCCAAGGTCAAATCTGACCACATCAAAAGATTCCCAGCCCATGATTTCCTATACGTTGGTTTCACATTGCAAACCTCTAGGACCAGTAATAAGCGAGTTATAAGGACTTTTTATTTTGGTTATCCTCATTTGACCTTGAAGGAGGGGTCCAAGGTCAAATCTGACTACATCACAAGATTCCCAGCCCATGATTTCCTACAAGTTGGTTTCACATTGCAAACCTCTAGGACCAATAATCCCCCCGTGTGAGTTATAAGCACTTTTAAGTTTGGCTATCCTTGTTTGACCTTGAAGGAGGGGTCCACGATCAAATCTGACTACATCACAAGATTCCCAGCCCATGATTTCCTGTAGGTTGGTTTCACATTGCAAACCTCTAGGACCAATAATAAGGGAGATATAGGCACTTTTAAAGTCCGCTACGTGGGCTACCTTGGCACTCCATGAATGACCTTGAAATAAGAGCTTCAAGGTCAAATGTTAGCAAGGTTGTAGAGGACATCTATATCTGTTATACATATCACCAATGAAGAGATTCAACCTTCTACCTATTAGAACCAGCCAGTAGAAAAAGGTAGATAAGCTTTAAAGAAATGCCATTTCAGTCCCAGAGAAGCTTACCTCCCAATGAAGATATCCTGCAAATTTGGTGAACCTAGCTGGTGTAGTTTTCCTTTGAGAGCATTAACACCGAAAATGTCTCTTTGCGGCACCGTAGCAAACGCTAAACCAAAGTTTCCACCGGATGCCTCCGGTGGATACAATAAACCACAAGACACAGAATTCTCAACAATTTCGCAACAAAGTTGATACATCACAAAAACTTACATATTAAAATACTTGAGAGATGTCCTCCTTAGCAAATTTTACACACTATTTATTTCTTAATCTGCCACATTCTCATTAGACATTTTCATTGGAATAAAAAATGTGCTTTTGATTGTATTTGTCCAGATAAGCCTAAATAAAGGTATCAAATACAAATATGGGGTAGTTGAAAAAGACAAATATAAATGCATATTTTTAACTTTTTAAATAAAAATACACTATTGTCCCAACCCTGTCAACTGGTACAATTTAAGATTTAGGTCACACTTCTACATTTGGATCTGAACCTGGGTGTCCTGCGTCATGAAACTTCTTCTCATTCTTTAGATTGGGCTTTTCAGTTCTTGTGTGCCAAACCAATATCTACAATATTCAAAATAGAGTCTAAACAAGAATATAATAAGTTCTTCAAAGCCCAAAGGGAAACATAACTGATAACTTAAACATAGAATAGTTCAGAAACAAATGCGTTACTAAGTTTTACTGAATTTATACTTTTTCTGACAACATTCCCAAATGATCACTGGCTGAAATATACCTTACAGCATAAGTTAAGATTTTCATCTCATGATCACAAAGTTAAAGTCGCAGCTGAATTTTTGAACTCTGAGTTGATTCATAACTTAAATCAATCTTGGAAGATCAGTACACTTTGAACATTAAGTTGATTCAACTTTGTGCCACTAAAAGCAAAATTTCCATGTTTTGTGACAGATGTGGTTACATGGGCAGACCATCAACACAAAGTGTGTGAACAAAGTTTCTGAACATATTTATTGCAGGACCCATTTTATATTGCAGAATCCCCACAATTCAATCAGTTCTTAACAGGAATTTCACCTCTCCTGAAATTTTAACAATATTGGGTCAAATGCTCTTGAGTAATCCTATTAACACATAGAACAGAGACTGATGAAACTAATACCTTATAATGTTGACAATGGTGTAATTCTAAGATACCACTAGAATTCACATAAATAATTTGCTGAAGAATGAAGAACTCTGTGAAACGATACTGATGCAGACAAACCCACAGATAAGGCAAAGCGTATTGGCCTCTGAACAAGAGTTAATATGCTGACTTAGAACTGATGGCAGACTTAATAGTTTCATTTACCTTGGCAAACAAGAAAATGACATGACATAAAATCTTTTGGTTTAAACAGGTGCCCTTATGCTATCTAAGTGCAGTGCTGATCTCCGTATATCTCAGTAAATGGTTGCTCAATGAAGTAAATAATAGCAAGCCAAATTGATAGGCTTCTAAGCAGAGTCTTTAAGTATTATTCTATTCACAACATGTTAAATATTTTACCTTGGTAAGAACAAACTCAGTATTTATTGGGACTGGGATGAATGTTAAACTTTGCTGATCAGTCTTAGTGCCATGAATAAAACTGATATAGGTCACTCTCCTTTGTAATATGTAAATCCCAGTGTTACCTTAGAACAAGCATCTGCCAAGGGTTCAAGTTGGTCCTGAGTCACAAGCTGCTGTAGTAACACAGACTCCTGGTAACCCCTGCGCACTCGCAAAGCAAACTTCACGTCAGGATGCAGAAAGAACAGCTGCAGGTTGATAGCGAAACCTGCCATGTCCAGAGGGAAAGGTCGCTCGGGCTTCCAGTATGTAAACCACCCTAAAATATGAATACAAAATTTAGTCACCAATATTTTAGACTCCACCCAGGTGGGTCTCAACATCGTGGTTATGGCAACTGGTTCTAGGTGATGCCGACATATGGGATGTACTGAAAACCCGTCCTGTTACCTTACCTGTAGAAACTGGTGCAAAGAAGAAAAAAAAAAAAAATTGACCCAACAGTATCATTAGGTTTTGAAGTGTTTACTTAAACACCAGATTTGTGTATGTTATTATAAAGTGATTTCAAGCAGCCAGTACTAGCCACATAGGATGCCAAGCCCATTCCCTGTCAATGTCTAGTTGACAGTGGATGTTAATTTTTTTAACTCCTGAGTGTACAGAAAGTGTTTGTACTTAGTTCAGTTAACCATCTTGAATCAAGGACAAAACATGAGACCTTTACATTTAAATTCAAATACTCCACAGCAACCACACACACACAGAAGTCTATAATACATACAGTGATGCATTATGTCTTGTTTTGACATTCAGAGCCCCCAAGGATGGATAATAAGTGTGATGGAAGGCATTTTAATATGAAGACCCAGTTGAACTTTGAAGCACGGGTCAGTTGTCCTATAACAAAGGCATTCAAGGTGAAGGCACAATATATCATTATGTTAAGGTTTTTTAGCCTTTAGTACAAATCTAAATGGCTTCCAATCCGAATGGCTTCCATCATTAATTTCCAAAAATATGTGAGGAATGGCTGAAATGGATCTTAAAGGGGGTGCTTTACACTCTCTGGTGAACTAAGAGATTCAAGATAATTTTTTTGTGAGTTTATAGAGATGTATCAATCATACAAATGAAACAAAACATGATCAATGCTACAGTACATTGCAAACGGGCCAAACTGTGAAAAAAAACTTTCATATCAGAAAAAAAAAATGTCAGCAGCTTGATGACGTCAAAGCCAATATGTCTCCTTTTATATATAAGTTCCTTCTTCATCTATTCTTATATTGTTATCGACTTCTTCTACTTTCAGGTTTTCACAATCTGATATCCTTCATTTTGAAAACTCACAATGAGGTCACCGGAAGTTTTGAGATCATATGCACAACTTGACACAATGCACAACAGTTTGTTCACCAAGTCTAATATAGCCCGACTGGATAACACAAATATTTTTCACATCTGAAATGTTAGTATGGAGAATCCTAAAAATAGGTAGAATGAGGCAAAATGATAGTGTCTCAAAATGCGAGTAGGCTGTTGCTTTTCATTTTATTGATCTGAATATACTTTAATGATGTGAAATGGCTTAAAAAGTTGCAAGTAAGGTAGAGAAAGAGTGTACCTGTTACTGCATCTGCTGTGCAGATTGGTCCTTCATATCGCAATCCTCCCACCAAACCAACAGGCCACACAGACACTCGCTTTGTAGATCTCATCTGAAACAGCAAGATAACATGCAGTGTAGAGTACTCACTTCCATACTTAACAGTTTAAAATTTTATCCCAATTCATGTGTGAGAAAATGCCAACAAACAACGTTTTTTTTTAATATTGGCCAAACATGATTTACACAGTCAGTAAATGTAAACATTTCTTCAATTTTCTGAGATTGACGCTGATACAGTAAATAACAGTAATGACAAGCAAACACATGACCAATTGCTGTAAACACTGTACACTGAATCACAAAGGGGCAAAAAAATTACAGAGAAAAAATTATGGAGCTGCTGAGCCTTGGCAGAGGTATACAATCTCCAAGTGCTCTTGCATTTTACCTGTTCAAATAACCTCAGGTCATAAGTGTTGTCATCATCTCCAAAATACACCACACCTTTGGTCTGACTGGGTAAAGAATAAAGCCACTTAATTGCTGCATTACGCTGTAACACTCCCCGTGGTTTTAACCAGTTTGGATCTGTATCTTCTAACTTGTAATGTGGTGGAGTCATCACATTTAGATGTGTATTTTTTATGCCGCAAGTACTTAGAAACTCAGTCACCAGTTCAGTTTTGTGGTCACTGTCTTCCACAATGATCCAGTGTAAATTTACCACATGAAGGAATGTTTGGGAAAGTCTTGTGAGCTCAGCCTTCTGAACAGGCCTGGCATATGTAGGTGTTATTACAAAAATAGTTACTTCAGAAGACCAGATCTGCGAGAAGGCCATTCCAAATGTTTTTCTTAAAACAGCCTCACTCTGGTTTAGCTTCCTTTCCCAAGCCTTGAGAATCGTTTCCCTCTCAGTCAGATTCTTCAGCTTTTCCTGCACAGAATACATGTGGTGAGATTGAGCCAAGGGAAATCTGTTATGCTCAGCCGGAGATTCTGGGCACCAGGTACCTAAAATACGTATAATTACAGGTATATTTACTACAACATGACATATTACAAAAAAAATTTATCTTTCTTGTTTGTTTCTTATATTATTTTTTAATAACATAAGCTCCCATGAAAAAAAAAAAAAAAGCAATCAGTGCCCGTGAACGGGCTCTGTGTCAGCTGACTGTGTGTTTTGAGTTTCAGAGTAGAATTGACAGAAGAAAAGGTCACAAAAGTTGTGCCCTGCAAATGGTATTCAGAAGGAAAGTAACTTGGGTAACTATTTAGGTGTAAAAAGTAGGTTAAAAACATATTTGATGAAAATACTACAAATGCAATAGTTTTTGAGTTACAACTGATTTACTCAACAGCTTTTGGTCAGCTATGCAATCAGTTAAAGGGCTGCAATTTTAATATGGTATAGCTCACACAAAAGTAGGTGAATAACATATTTATAGAAAATACTTTACTATTACTGAGATACGCAAGTAGCCACAGGTCTGCAATTTCACTATTTTATAGCTGACCCAAAAGTAGATGAATAACATATTTAAACAAAATTCTCTAAATGCAATAGTTTTAATTTACAACTGATTAACTCAACAGTGAAACTCTAAAAGTAGCTAATGCTCAGCTATGCCATGACATACACGTCTGCAATTTCACTATGATATAGCTAACTCAAAAGTAGGTGAACAACATATTCAAAACAAAATACTCTAATATTTTTCCACTTACAACTGATTTATTTAACAGTGAGAACCTGAGAATAGCTATTACTCAGTTATGCCTAGGGCTGCAAGCGAGCCCGAAAATGCGCCTCGATTCCTCGTTTTATAAGAATCGACTCGGACTCGGTTAATCGCTTGATTATCGCCCACGAAATAAACTGCTTCATATTTTGACATACCATGCCTTATTAAATGGTTACAAACCACACAAC
Organism: Sabellastarte sp. h YS-2021; assembly: GCA_964017235.1. Classification (NCBI taxonomy): domain Eukaryota; kingdom Metazoa; phylum Annelida; class Polychaeta; order Sabellida; family Sabellidae; genus Sabellastarte; species Sabellastarte sp. h YS-2021. Next base: position 24,345,403 of record OZ024928.1, read on the forward strand.
AGTAAATAATTTTGATAATTTATTGAATTTTGGGGAAAAGACGCATTTATAATGCAAAATATAAGAAACTTTAACCATCTTTATATTGCGAGATTTGAGGCGTCTTTGAAATACGTTAGAATAAAATGCCGTCTTATAAAACGTTGTTACACAAAGAACTAAAGTTTGCAAATAGTTAAAATATAAAATACTGAAATGGAAGTGCCTTATATTAGTAAAATATATAAATATATTAATATATTTAAAGAAAAAAATTGAATTTTGTAGTAGATTTTACTTCTACGTTTAGTTGTTTTCGAAGACCCGGTTCACTTTTCTTGCCTCGAGTATTGAACTGAATCGTTTCGTTTCCGAGTAACCGAAGAATCGTTGCAGCCTTAGTTATGCCATGAGCTACACATCTGCAATTTTACTAAGTCATAGCTAATTCAAAAGTAAATGAATAAGATAGTTTTCAAGTTACAACAGATTTACTCAACAGAGAAAATCTCAAAGTAGCTCTTGCTCAGCTATGCCATGACATACAGGTCTGCAAATTCACTATGCTATAGCTGACCCAAAGTAGGTGAACAACATATTTATACAAAATACTTTAAATACAATATTTTTCAAGTTACAACTGATTTACTCAACAATGAGTACCTCAGAATAGCTATTACACAGCTATGCCATGAGCTATACATCTCCAATTTTACAATGTTATAGCTAATTCAAAAGTACATGAATAGCATATTTAAACAAAATTCTCTAAAAGCAATAGTTTTCAAGTAACAACTGATTTACTCAACAGAGAAAACCTCGTTGTAGCTATTGCTCAGCTATGTAATGAGCTACAGGTCTGCAACTTTACTGTTATAGCTGACACAAAAGTAGGTGAACAACATATCTAAACAAAATACTCTAAATGCAATAGTTTTCAAGATACAACTGATTTACTCAACAGTGAGAACCTGAAAGTAGTTATTGCTCAGCTAGGCCATGACATACACGTCTGCAAATTCACTATGTTATAGCTGACCCAAAAGTAGGTGAACAACATATATATAGAAACTAGAGATTGTGTCTCGACGCAGTGTATCCCCGGACGGGACATAGTTAAGGCGTGAATATGTCGGTCTTGAGCCTGTTTCCTGGAGCACCAGGTCAGGATTCTCCATAGTACCAGATTACTCCCAAAAGCTAATCACTAGTTCTTTCACTTATATCTGCAGTGTTCGCTCTCGTCAAAAATGAATACGAGACAGACTGTCTCCCTTCACTTGAAAAGGCGAGACAACTGTGAAAAAATGTGAGACATGTTTTGCGTCAAGATATTTTGAAATATTTAGTTCCAATTTGGGACTGCATAAAATCTTCTTTATTTAAATTATAAGAAATAGATGCTAAACTAAAAGTTCAAATAAATAAACTATTTAATGCTGTTTTTATTTGTCTTTTATTTTTTTTAAAATTTCACTTTTAAACCACATCTTAATGGCTTAATGGCTGGGTGCTATTGGGTGGTTTTTTTAATTTTAATTTTTTATTTATTTTACTATTATCTGGATTCATCAAATAAATAAATAAATTGCATTTCTTTTCTTTTCTTTGAAGAAATATATATTTTGTCTCTTCCGACAATAGACGAATTTCTTTGGTCAGTAGTTGCTTCGACTGTTTCGCCTGTGACACAATATGCAGAAGACGAGTTAAAAATTAGACATAAAGCATGGAAATCTCGTGAGAATACTCGAATTCTCGCGTGAATTACTGTTAGCTGGGTGTATCAAATAAAATAAACTCTCTTTCATGTCTTTCTCACCTATTTCTATGGGGAAATATGTACGTCGTTGCTTCTGATAATAGACAAATTTCTTTGGTCAGTAGTTTCGACTGTTTCGCCTGTGACACTATACGCAGAAGACGAGTTTAAAAATCAACAAAAAGCACGGAAATCTCGCGAGAATACCCATATTCTCATGTGAATTACTGTTAGCTGAATATATAAAATAGAATAAACTGCTTTTCTCACCCATTTCTATGAGGAAATATGTAGGTCGTCGCTTCCAATAATAGACGAATTTCTTCCGTCAGTTTTGAGTGTTTCGCCTGGTAGCGACAGCACAGACGTGTTGGTGAGTTGGTTTTGCGACAACTTGCCCCAGAGTGTGTACGAAATCGCGCTCGAGAGCGAACACTGTATCTGTCTTTAAAAATTACATTTTATGGATCCAGAAGATCCATATAGTGATCCGGATCATTTCCAAAATTCAATCATTTCATCCTTTTACCTTTTCAGACATTTTCTAAAAATTTCATCAAAATCCATCCATAAGTTTTTTAGTTATCTTGTACACAAACACATCTGGCAGCCTGGATCCACATGATCCAGACAGTGATCCAGATTACTCCCAAAAACTAATCACTTGTTCTTTGTCCCATTTAAGACATTTCCTGAAAATTTCATAAAAATCCATCCATGACTTTTTGAGCTATTTGTCTTTAAAAATTATATTTCTTGGATCCAGAAGATCCAGATAGTGGTCCAGATCACTCGCAAAATTGAATCATTTCTTCCTTTTACCACTTCTTCCTTTTACCATTTGTAACATATCCTAAAAATATCAAAGTCCATCCCAAGATTATGTGGCAGCCTGGATTCAGATGATCCAGACAGTGATCCAGATCACTCCAAAAATGTAATCACTTGTTCCTTGTACCATTTAGGTCATTTGCTGAAAATGTCATCACAAGCCATCCATTATCTGTCTTTAAAAATTACATTTCATGGATCCAGAAGATCCATATAGTGATCCGGATCCCTTCCAAAATTCAACCATTTCATCCTTTTACCTTTTCAGACATATCCTGAAAATTTCATCAAAATCCATCCATAAGTTTTTGAGCTATATTGTACACAAACACATCTGGCAGGATGGATCCGGATGATCCAGACAGTGATCCAGATCACTTCCAAAATCTAATCACTTGTTCGTCGTCCCATTAAGGACATTTCCTGAAAATTTCATCAAAATTCACCCATAAGTTTTTGAGTTATCTGTCTTTAAAAATTAAATTTCATGGATCCAAAAGATCCAGACAGTGATCCGGATCACTCCCAAAATTTAATCATATCTTCCTTTTACCATTTTGGACATATCCTGAAAATTTTATCAAAATCCATCTGTCAGTTTTTGAGTTATCTTGTTCACAAACAAACAAACAAATAGAGGGCCAAAAATGACCCTCGGTCAGGTACTTTGGCAGTCAGTGGATGACTTTAAATGAAGATCTGTAACCGGTAAGCCTGGATGCTGGTACTCCATCATGTACTCAACCTCCAAAGCCATTTTCAATAGTTTCCATGCAATGTAGTCAGCATTAAGTGTGAAAATATCTCCATATTTGCCAAAAATGACCCTTGGTCAGGTACTTTGGCGGTCAGTGGATGACCTTAAATGAAGATCTGTAACCAGTAAGCCTGGATGGTAGAAGTCTATCATGTACTAAACCTCCAAAGCCATTTTCAATAGTTTCCATGCAATATAGTCAGCATTAAGTGTGAAAATATCTCCAAAAAGGCCAAAAATGACCCTCGGTCAGGTACTTTGGCGGTCAGTGGATGACCTTCAATGAAGAGCTTTAAGGTCAAATTTCTGCATGCTTACAGAGGACATATGTATATGTCACAGTGGAAACTCCAATCCAGTGCCATTTCTAATTCCCCTAGTGGTAGTTCCAATTGGAACTACCACTAGTGCTACTTCCAATTGGAACTACCACTAGTGCCATTTCTAATCCTTTGCTGATAAACAACCATTAGAAGTAGCACTAGTGCTAGTTCCAATTGGAACTACCACTAGAGGAATTAGAAATGGCACTAGTGGTAGTTCCAATTAGAACTACCACTAGGGGAATTAGAAATGGCCCGGACTCTTGATATGACTTCTCATGAAGAAGTTCATCATTGATCACAAACTGTTTATTTACATACAGTAAATGATAATACATACAGTATTCACATACAGTAAATGACAATACATACAATACACAATATGGCGTCATTTCACAAGTTTTAATGTTTTATATCACTTGAGGAACCACTGGATTGGAAGTCTTCAGACAGTATAGCACATTTCTGGCACTAAGTTTTTGTACTTTAAAGTTTTTTGAAACCCAGTACTTAAAGAAGCTACAACTTGGTCATATTTGTGAAACTTTAGTTAATAACTATTCACTGTTGTTTCCAAAAGTTAAACTGACCATTGCCTAGATGGGCTGGTCTTATATAGACACAGTAGCACAGTTAATTACAGAAATGTATTCCTTTGATGGGCCCCTTTTATGTGTTCTAAAGAAAGATAGATCAAAATGATAACATGGATTACCTGCATAACTATAATGTAGAATATTAAAGCAAATTGCTGCTCTGGTGAGAGCTGCTCATCTGAGCAGATATCACAATTAAAGGGACAAAATGGGGTAATTGCAATTCAGATTAGAAATTAGTGTTGTCACAAAAATGTTGATTGATGATTTTAGAAATTACACCTTTCAAAGATTTAGTGCCATTTCTAATTCCCCTAGTGGTAGTTCCAATTGGAACTACCACTAGTGCTATTTCTAACTCCCCTAGTGCTGCTTCCAATTAGAAGTACAACTAGTGGTAGTTCCAATTGGAAGCAGCACTAGGGGAATTAGAAATGACACTAGTGGTAGTTCCAATTGGAAGTAGCACTAGTGGTAGTTCCAATTGGAACTACCACCAGGGGAATTAGAAATGGCACTGGATTGGAGTTTCCACTGTGACATATATATTATATATACCAGCCATAGGATGATCTGACTTTCTGTATAGGAGAACTGGGCCAAAAAGTGAAAAAATGGCCAAAATCTGACCTTTAAGATGCCACCAGTGACCTTGAGATTGAAGGTCAAGGTCACAAAACAATAGTGTTCGTGGCATTGCCCATATATACCCACATACCAAATTTGAAAGTTCTAACTAAAATATTTTTTAAGTTATCGTGCCCAAAAGGAAATCTCTGCGGCGGCGTGATCAGACTTTCGTCCGGAGATACAAATAGATTAAATGCAGCCTCAGAATAGCTATTACACAGCTATGCCATGAGCTACACATCTGCAATTTTACAATGTTATAGCTAATTCACAAGTAGATGAATAACATATTTAAACAAAATTCTCTAAATGCAATAGTTTTCAAATTACAACTGATTTACTCAACAGAGAAAACCTCAAAGTAGCTATTGCTCATCTAGGCAGTAACCTACAGGTCTGCAACTTTACTATGTTATAGCTGACCCAAAAGTAGGTGAACGACATATTTACACAAAATACTGTAAATGCAATAGTTTTCAAGTTACAACTGATTTATTCAACAGTGATAACCTGAGAATAGCTATTACTCAGCTATGCCATGACATACAGGTCTGCAATTTCACTATGTTATAGCTGACCCAAAAGTAGGTGAACAACATATTTAAAAAAAAACATTCTCTAAATGCAATAGTTTTCAAGTTACAACTGGTTTACTCAACAGTGAGAACCTGAAAGTAGCTATTGCTCAGCTATGCCATGACATACAGGTCTGAAATTTCACTATGTTAGTACTTAGTAGAACCAATTTTTATTGACTGATAACGGTCTGTTAGGTAGGACCTCTGTTGGGCCAGCAGTGGACCAATGTTGAAATACTCTCTGGGTATTTGCTTGTTTATTGTGGTGCAGCTTGGCCAGTACCTATCTGACCACTGAAATTAAGAAGCACTGGGCTTGGTTAGTTCTTGCATGGGTAATCATGTGAGTTGAGTTTTGGCTCAGATATGGGCAGATACATAGTGAATCAGATGATCACTAAATCATGACCATGTCGCAATATTTTTTGGTTACTAGAATATGAAAAAATAAAAACATTCTTTTATGATATTAATACAATTTCCCTTCAGCAATCTCTCTCATCCAGTAGGTATTTTTTATTTATTGTACTGGTATTCAAAGCCACCGAGTACCTCATTTGATGTATACGAGTACACATGGAACAAGTATTCACAATCTGCCAGAGTAACAGAGTAAAAATAACTTCAAAAATCAAGATTTTATGTCTTTTATCATCAAATAAATAAATTATTGTCCATTTTCTATAAACATATATGAGAAAATCCCTAGAAATTTACATCAGTTGTTTTGTGTTTGAGGACTTCGAAGCCCATATTTAAAGTATATATAGGGGCATCAAGGAATATTTAAAAATCTAGTTTTTATATTTTAACTTGCGATTTCGCCGTCATTTCTGCATGGATTTTAATGCAACAAAAATGAGCAGAAAGTCTGTTAAAATATCTTTCTAATGATGTATGTATCATATTTTTACGTTCAACATGTTGCATACTTTTCATAAAATATAACTAGCATAAAACCGGCACTTGTCAATGCATTTGTGATACTGTTGATATCCCCTAATTACGCCTACCTAAAAAGGGTAAAAACAACATTTTAAAATAGTGTTACGATCGAAAGTAAATATGGAAACCGGGTCCCGAAAACAAAAATTCGGTTAAAACCGGATTCGTTCGAATTAGTATACACCCAACTGTAGTCAAGCTGTAAAACTTTCGGTGCGTGTACATGAACCATTATTTCAACTAAGATGTGGTTTATTTGATGATAAAACAGACGTTTTGGATATTATTTCATTGTATATTGGGAAAATATTACAGAAGTAAATATTTTTAAACGTTTCTGTGCAATATTTTATAGGTTTTGATGTGAAATATATAACATTTCGGGAACCGGTTCTTGGACTTTTGTCACCGGATTTCGTTTACGTTTATATAAATCGAATAGAAACCAACTATCCGGTTTGCCGTCTTTATCACTATTTTAAAATATTTATCACGAATGAAGTGTCTGTTTTGTACCTGAATATGTATATTTTCAAGTAAAATAAAGTATTATGTGTGTTATGGAAGGAAAGATATACTATTTTTGGCTTTTTCTGGTTCGAATATGGATGTTTGTTTTTACCCACTTGACCTCTCAAGGATGTGTGCTGGAACATGTGTAGACAAAACTGTGATTAGGCTTATAGCTGATGTACGGGTTTTCAATATATTCACATTTTTTATCATTTAAACTATAAGCTCACAGCCTCATTTTTGGATGATGTTTTTATAATATTTTAAAATGTATATTCAATCACACTGAACCAATGACTTTGTAGATTTAATTTTGTTGTAATATTTCTGATAATATTGGTTGCGTTGGTTTTGATACTCGTCATTGTCCATTTACTTTTGTCATAACGAAAACCCATCCATCGAGGATAAAACATGAATACTTGACAGATCACATTAAAGTCCTGAAATGGCCTTGCCATCTTAAGACCAGAGGGCAGTGCTGGTGCTGAACTGCCAGTCTGCCACTCCTCTTAGGAATCAAGAGGTTTTGCGATGGGTAGGTTTCGCGACAGAGGTTTTGTGATAAAACTATATGGAGGTTTCGCGGCATTAATATTCATGAAGAAGGTCACAGATTTCCCCTGGTATTTCCTTGCAACAGTTTATAAAATGAACTCGCCTAAGTCACTATATTCATGAGAAGATATGAGGTCATGGATTTCCCCTGGCATTTCTTTGCAATAGTTTATAAAACGAACTCGCCTAAGTCATTAATATTCGTGAGAAGATTTGAGGTCACGGATTTCCCCTGGCATTTCCTTGCAATATTTTATAAAATTGAAGTATTGACGAACATCAAATTCTTCAAACTACAGAACTCACAGCCATAGCACCCAAGGCATTACATTACATCGAGTTTAAAGCATTTGATCTTCGTGGAGACATCCATTTTATTATATATTGTCAGATATACTGAAATAGTGTCTAAAATATCTAAAATAGTGTCTAAAATATGGATCTCAACTTTTTCATTTGAAGCGAATCTACTTTTATTATTTACCGCGAAACCTCCAAAATATTTGTCGCGAAACCTCCAGTATTCTCCTCTTATGTGCACCTATTTGAAATGGCTCACAGTAGGCTTATTCGATTCACAATGATTTTAGTGTTCCGAAGTGATCTTTTCTATTCGATTGGGTGCCTTATAAAACTCAGAGCTCCAAAGGTGCGGTCGGAGGGGTGCGGTAAAAATATTGTACAATAAAATATTGCTGGATTATATATTTGTAAAATATTGTTAGAAACCCCATCGTAGCCTCACGTTTTCTTCACTCTGTGGGTGTACAAGTACCAGCATTTGATATTTTGTTTTAAATAGTGCTGGACCATAATGCACTCATACAATTCTCATACAATATTTTACAAATATATGATCCAGCAATATTTTGTTGTCGCCGCACCTAATTAATACTGTCTTCTCGCAATATTTAAAACAAATAAAATATCAAATGCTGGTACATGTACACCCACTATAAGTTGCGGTGGCAGTATCAAGACACACAGCCAATCAGAGGAGGGGTGCGGTAAAGCTCCAACTCCAGCTCCGAGTTTTATAACGAGCCATTCGATTGGGGCCTCTCGTGTAACTAAAATCATGACCCAAGTGATCCTACGAGGGAGACTGATCACTTAGATCATGATTCAAGTGAACAAAGTGATCGTGAATCGAATAAACCTAGTGTTGAAACGGCCCGTAAAATAACAACATGGGTGTACTCCCATTTGGGCGATAACATAAGATTGACATGTTGAACAGCTTATACTAGCAAGATCTTACCTAATGTCAATAACGTCATAACAACAACAACAAAGATCATGCAATAATAGAAACATGCAATGCTCCTAGGGCTAATAACGGCCCAATTCTTTTTTTCTATCAACATGTTCGGACTAGGTAGCTTCTAAACCTCGAATTAAAAATCAAATCACATGTATGGTAAAAGCTGGATGAGTGACAAGAGTGATCAGAATTGCTAGATTTCCTGCATTTGGATGGCATTTTATTGGAATATCAATGCATCATTACATGATCACTTTCCTAGTAATCAACATTACTTCTGTCACTTCATATCACAAATTGTTATACCGGTCAGTTAATGTGATGGATTTTGAGTTTAAGCATAAAAATAATTTCCTTTTCAGTCAAGATTTAATTTTAAAAGACTAGTGCTTGATACTATGTGATCATAAAAAGCTTCTCTATTGTAGTGACATGTTAACTAGGTTCTGTCATGTCCTTTACATCCTTAGTTGGGTTATGGATATTATCTTTAGACGTACTTTGCACAAAGTTTTAAAAAACCAACAAAACAATGCAAATATGGCTATTCATTATAAAAATATGAGGTTGGAACACAGGCAAAAGACAGACTGTTGAACTTGTTAATACTGCTACTTCTACGTCAAAGTCAAAGTTGGGGTTTTACATCCTATTTAACAGCCAGGGTCATATTGGAACAGGTCCTCAGCACTGCAACTTGTGGGAGTCGAACCCACACAGGAGGCTTTACACATATGTGTCCCAGTTTGCCCAGGAGTCTGAATGGGTACAGCAGTAGGGAGGTAAACTTGAGATAGGCTGGCATCTTGTCCAGGAGAGAATTAATACTCTAAGTCACTTGATACCACAGGGACTAGAAATCCGCACTAGTCATGTGGAAACTACGCCTGAAGAATGACTTGGTATATCTCTTTTCACCTTTTACCTATATCATTTGTGCATTGTGATCTAAGAGATCACCAATTTCTCTATTTATAAGAGTGAAACCATTTCTCAAACTATAAAATAAAAAGTAATGAAAGTAAGGTTCAAAGATATGAGTTGTTTTGAACAAATAATATTCTGGTGGCATGACATGAATTAGTGCAGAACCCCTATTAGAACATTTTGACAAGTCATGATCACCTGATAACATAGTGATCTACTTGTTTACTTCTGATCACAAGAGAATGTAGTAAAAACTACATAAACTATTGCTCATCAGATGATATCGTACATGAGCACAAGATGATATAGTGATAATAAGCACATCTGAAGTCCATCAGTGCCTTAGAGTCCATCAGTGATGTAGATTAAGCGCTATAAAAGCCCACATTAGATTAGATTAGATCTGAAGATCACAAGAAAATAAGCAGTGCTCACCAAATATACTGGTGCCCATAACTTATTTTGTTGTGTTCCCCAGATGACATGGTGATTATCATACCATCAAGTGAGCGATATAGGACACTGAATTCGTCAAATAATGGAATGGACTTTATACCTGGGGCCATATTCTACACAATTACTTAGATAATTTGTAACTTAGATTTCAAGTAAGAAATGATGAAACTGTATATTCCTAACCATACCTTACTTAAATCTAAGGTCACCTTATCTAAGTATTGTTGTAGAATACTGCCCCAGGCCTATTCAGTGATCAGTGATTGCTTAGATCAAGATGCATAAAGGGAATGACCAGACCTATAATTTATTTGGGGTTTTACGTTGCTTTCAACACTGTTCAGGCCATATCATGACGGGTAATTGGGAGGTGCAGAGGAAACCAGTACATACAGTTGGTCAAGGTTCTGTACTGTAAACTGCCGACCAACGGCAAGCAACTACCAGCTTTCCCACTTGAGGTCGGGCCGGGAACCAAACCCCGTTCTCAGAGTTGGGAGGCGAGAGTGTTACCACTCTGCACCATGGCCCTAACCAGGGGCCGATTTCACAAAGGGACTTAAGTCCAGAATTAGACTTAAATCTAAGACTTCGGTCTTAAATTTTGTCAAAAGAATGTTAAGTCTGTGGTCTTAGACTTAGTGAATTTCACAAAGCAGCTAAGTCCATGAAATTGCTAAGTCAGTGGACTTAATTTTAATTCTGGGAGGTAGTGGGCTTAAATTTTGTAAAGAGGACTTGAATATGGCAGCCATAAACTTTTCTCAACTTCAAAATTTGAAAGGGCTGTAAATAAATTATAATTATACAGAACACCTCACTAAAGTGGTGTTTGGGAAGTTTATATGTGGTAACAAGGTTTTCCATTTCAAAACAGCACTTATCCTTAGATAAAATACATTAAATAAAGAATATGTGGTACCAATATTATATTTTTAATAGATACAAATGGTCACATGACACAGAAAACCACTGTGGTTATTTGATAATCTTGGACTTAGCTAAGTCACCTTTGTGAAATCCATTTTAAGTCCCAGACCTAGCTAAGACCAAAGTCTTAGATTTAAGTCCAAGACTTAGCCAATAAAGGGACTTAGTTTAAGTCCTTTAGTGAAATTGGCCCCTGACCTATAAATAATTAGCCCAATTCTAATAGTATTTTTATAGCGCTTAATTGCATACATCTAAAGACAAACTCTAGGCAAACCAAAAGACAGACTAAGTGCACCAAGCATCTAACCTATCACTAGCACATAAAAACCTTTCTTATCATATATTATTTTGCACCATGCAGTCTTTTCAAAAGAAATGTTTAATAAAAAGGGATTTTTTGTGTGTGCATGTTTGTATGTTCAATTCAAATTTATCTCATTAAGTCTATGTGCATAAAATTAAAATTTATGATTTAAAGTAATGTTGATTATTAGCAAAGTGCTCAGGCGATGTTGTAAGTAATTGTCATTGCACCGAAATTCCACCTGGAAAAAAAAATTGCTTCTAATCGGGAAGTTTCACAAGATCCCCGAATACGTCAACTGCCCAGAGGACCGATTTCGCCTATTCCGACTTTAGTAAGTCCTGAAGTGCATGTGTACTTAAAATCATGGCCAGGTGGATGTTGAATATTTTGTTTTTGTGCGTTTTTGTCCCTGTACTAATCATCGGGGACAGTGATGAGCCGATAAAAGATGAACAGGAACCTGGTGAAGTAAAACCGGAAGTTTTGGAGTATGCCAAAGGGTCACTGTGTGGATACTGCGATTATTGTAAGGTTAGACCACTCAATATCGCCCAGGAAGTATATGCCCAGACAAGATTGAATAATATGCATGTGTCGTCTTCTGATTGGTTAATGCAATGTTTAGCTACTTTGATAAAAAATATTGGGTTCAATATTTTGGAAGAAAAAGAAAGTATTATTTCATTTCAAGAAAAAAAATGGAAAAGACCCTGCTTAAGCAAACTGCGCAGTATTAGTATTTTTTTTTTTTTCGGGGGGGGGGGGGGGGGGGGGGGGGGGGGCACCCCTACTGTCTTGCTACTGATTATCGCCGGGGAACCAATTACCGCCAGACATAATTCAGTTACACATAACTTTTCAAATAGTAGCTTTCAAGTGCAGTGAATAAAGTGTTAATTATTTCCAAACTGATTGGAACAAATAAGCATCAAAAGGCTTTGAAGATGTTTAGGTGATAAATGAAATCTAAACAGTTTATTTCTTGGTGTCGGTAATTGGTACCTGGCGATAATTGGTAGCAAGGCAGTAGTTTTGAAGTACCAATATTTTAATGTTTTTAAATAGAAACTTACTTATACCGTAATCCTTTTCTTTGATTAATAAATTTCACTACACTTTAAAATGTCCAGAATGCCTTTTTCATTTTAGTGCTGTCAATTGTAATATCTTTGATTTGTCACATTTGATCATGTCACATACAGGTATATTGCAAACTTGTGTTGAATGTATGACCATAACATTTTAAACAGCAATACATTCAACAACACCTACATATAAGGAATGGGGACTTCATAGACTCATTTTATTTTTGGGCATGGCTGCAGTATGGCAAACCATTCTGCAGAAAATATGCTACAGTATGGATTGCCGCACTCCAGAACTTTGTCTCAAGAGATGTTTTAGCAACAACAAGAAACAAAGGGGTCTTATGAGTGTGAAGTAAGACCAAAATGCACCTAGTAAGATAAATTAGCTTATTGCCAGTTGTGCCGGTTGCCCCCATATTTTAACATCCACCACTGTACACATTACTCGTGTGATCCTAGTTTGGGAGTTGCTTATTTCAGGGAACCTACACTAATAGGGATCTGGGTATCCATAATAGAGCAACCTTTTATCAAATAAATGTTTGGTTTTGCTGGTATTACTATTATCCTTTATTTATTGTAAAGAGTCTGTGTTCATGGATTTGTGCTCTGAACGCTGTTTAGTGTGCAATAAATGAATACACCCATTTGATGCATGGACTGGGTGTAGTAGGGATTTTCTCTTTTAGGCAAAGGACTATATGCCAATCCCAACTCTAAACCATCAGTTTATAAATCAAGTTTAGAGGTGGCTGTAAACAAAGTAGAGTGACTCACACTTTCAGGGGGCCACACTCAAAGTTAAAAACAAAAGAATAAACTGAAGTGCACTATAAGTCACCAAGTAGAGTTCACAATGGTTAATGTGGTGATATGCCTTACACAATATTTATGTGGTGATAGATTGTGTTTCAAAAGTCATGGGTAGGCTTTATCATCAGAGGCTGGATTTTTAAGGAGCAACTCCTCGCTGAAGTACTAAAAACAGATGCAATTGCACCTGTGCTGCTGCAGCGGTGCAATGCACCGGTGCAGGTATACTCTAACCAAAAAATGGTTATATGGTAAGTATGGATACATGGTTAGTACTTATGTCAGGCTATACTTTATTTGAGTCATTTTAATAAAGCATAAGTGAGGTTTATACAGGCAAGTCTTGATTCACATAACATTCAAACCCATTGCCTCTTAAAGACTTAAGAAGGTTAGGTACTGAGTGCCTGATAGTAAATCCACATCTTAATGTTACTCTTTATAATAATGTCCAGTTAATGTATTTCATATCATGTGGGCCATTATTGCATGTTTAGTTACATCTTATATGATTGGCATACGAACACGGGACTCAAGGTCACTATTACATGTGACAAATGAGATTCTTATTTAACTTCTCATTGCACAGTGTTAAATTTATCCTTTGTATGGACAAAAAACACTAACATGTAATTAGTGCAGGTTGGTTTTTCATATGTAGTTTACAAGTGTAATTTAACAGTTTGTTTATATGTAAAAACTGCCATATTTATTTACAATTGAAACACACGAGGTATATTCATGTTCTTGTATTGAGAGCATGAGCGTGAATAAAGAGGCTAATATTAATTTAATAATATTAATAATGTAAGTGTCAATTATACTAAAATGTGTATAATTGCTAATTATAATGTTTATAAATATAATTATATTATATTATTTATAATTTATAATATTAATGAATAGTAAATGTGTTTATATTTAATAATCAGTGTATATCCACACTAAAAGTTATAAAAAATGGAATCCAGCCTTCACAAAGGTGCAATGTGAACTGGGTAACCTGGTTTGTGATGTCATTAACTATGCTGTTGCGTTGTTATGACGTCAAATTATTATGACATCACAATGCCACATACTGTGAAGGACCAATTTTGGGGCCTTTTTCAACACAGATGTGTGGTGGAGTATGTGTAAAATGGTTTGTAACCATTATTACTCATAATAACTACTTTGATTATTGTGAAGGTTGCGCCCTAACTAATTTATAAATCCCGGACGAGCCCCCAAAAATGTGAAGGTTGCGCCCTACAAGATTTATAACAAATCCCATCTCCGAGCCCCCACCTAACAATTTGTTAGGACAAAACTTTAATCTCCAATATGTTACGCAACAATCTTAAAATTGCCATTGACCTGACTCCTAACGGAGGAAGATTGACCTTAATCTTCGGAAGAGAATAATACCACTAAGATCTTTAGATTTAATGTAACAACTAATTAATAACACCGTATTAATATAAATTTGACATTTATTAAATCTAATATAAAATATCCAGCAATACTAGAGCTGTAATCAACAGTGATTTCTGTAGATCGACGCTCGCTTGTTAGATGTGAGTTGAACTCGAGTTGAACTCGAGTAAATGACACAAATATAAATAAAATAACAATGTCCAAATATTGTCATCAAGGGATCCGCCATTGACGTATTTAGTACCATTTTATTGCAAGGAAATATATTCTGTTGCCGGTTTAATTGTACAGGTATGTATGAGCACATTATGGAACATCCACGTAAATAAGGAAATAAAAAAACGGCCATTGCTCATTGAATTTTTTGTCTTTATGGTTAGATAAATTGTAAAAGTGCTGGTTTTATAACAAGACTAGTATATCATAATTTATTTCTTAAAAACTCGAGTTTAAATTACGTAAATCGATGTGGTCCCAAATATCGCCCACCGAGTTACGACTCGAGTTTCGGTCAACTCGTTACAGCACTAAGCAATACAAATACAATAATACACAGCAAATCTAAATTAAATCGTATTACTGTATTACAGATACGAAATATAAATATTACTAGAAACTAAGTTTCAAACTACAAAATTACTACTGCTAGTGATAATAGTAATAACCTATAAATGCCTGAATATATATATTACCGTTACCGCAATATATTACCGTTATTACAACCTGTTACCGTTATTACAACAATCTGTTGTAATTAAAAACGAACACAATACCTGTGTTCTTGACCCAAGAAACCTGTGTAAATTCTTTACACAAATATTATAAATTAAACCAAATGCTTGGTCTTCAACCGAAATGTGATAGTTACCAGATAAAGTACCACCAATACAACACGGAATGTATTACGACCTATAGTGATAAATATACTGAAACCAATGGTTATCAAACCAATAATTAATCACGTATACCACCGGCACAGTCTCCGACTTTACGGTCTCTGATACCGAACATATAGCCAGTCTCCGACTTTACGGTCTCTGTCTATAAACACCAATATACTGATTAAAACCCTATTAAACAGTATCCGACTTTACGGTTTCTGAATAATACACAATATATTATCACTAAGAATAAACCACAATTCCGGATGTAAAATTACTAACCTAAATCTGGCACTGCACTTCAATCAGCAAAACACCTTCTGGTAAAACACAACTGGTATCACACAAATAATAACAACTCCTAATATAAATATTAACAACCCGGTAAAACACTTCTTGTAACCTTAACATTCGAACCCAAAACTGAGCCTGTTAAAAATATCACTCAAAATAACACTTAGGATTCAAACCCAGCATTAGCATGCTAAAAATACATCTGATCACCTCAAGATTCAAACCCAGACTTAGCTTGCCAAAAACACCTCCTGCCACCCCAAGATTCAAACCCAGACCAATTTTAAAATCAAATCACCCTATGACCTAATCAGGGTTGTTAAGATGCCTGTACCTACAGCTAACAACAACTTGACAACTGATAAACTGTATTATGACATCACAGATTTTAAACCATACAGCTTATAAAAGTGCTGTAATTCACACAACCTGTGTCTGATACTAAACAGTAACAACATTAAGAATGACACATGTAATACATTAAACTAAATGAAGACACATAAAACCCATTATAAAGTACAAAATCCTACCCTTTTTAAGACTCAAAATCACCGTTCAAATCACGTCATCACAACAGGATATGTAGGTAAATGGTTACTGCTAAGTTTCAAACTCCGTAACCGAAAACGGAACTCCCGAAATTCTCCGCGAATCTCATCGAAATGCCGTCATTTCACATTATCCTACTATGTTCATGGATTTGTGCTCTGAACGCTGTTTAGTGTGCAAAACCAAACATTTATTGGATAAAAGGTTGCTCTATTATGGATACCCAGATCCCTATTAGTGTAGGTTCCCTGAAATAAGCAACTCCCAAACTAGGATCACACGAGTAATGTGTACAGTGGTGGATGTTAAAATATGGGGGCAACCGGCACAACTGGCAATAAGCTAATTTATCTTACTAGGTGCATTTTGGTCTTACTTCACACTTATAAGACCCCTTTGTTTCTTGTTGTTTACTTATATGCACATAGTAGGATAATCAAAGTAGTTATTATGAGTAATAATGGTTACAAACCATTTTACACATACTCCACCACACATCTGTGTTGAAAAAGGCCCCAAAATTGGTCCTTCACAGTATGTGGCATTGTGATGTCATAATAATTTGACGTCATGACAACGCAACAGCATAGTTAATGACATCACAAACCAGGTTACCCAGTTCACATTGCACCTTTGTGAAGGCTGGATTCCATTTTTATGTCATCACTCTGCGGCGTGGGCGTCCGCGTCCGTGTGAACAACTTCTTCTCCAAAACTACAAGGCCTAGAGACATGCTGTTTTTTTTAAAAGATACCTTATCTATCGAGGATGAAAAATTGTTCAAGGCATGCAAATCTGTCTGTTCGTCTGTTTGCTAGAGACATTACAAGGGAGGTACCCCCACCAAAAGTGTGAAAATTTCAACTTTTTATCACAATTTTCTCAGTGACTATTGCAGGGATTTCTCTCATATCTTGCATATATGTACTAGGCCAGAGGTAGATTCTCTTGTGTGAGTATGAAACCTGGATCTGTCTTACTTTTTTTTTAATAAATTTTTTTAATAATTTTTAATGCATTAAAATTCATGAAATCATGCACTAAATCACTTATAACTTCAAAAGTGTTGCATTTACAGCATTTTGTGAAAATATGTTGTTCAGCTACTTTTTTCATAGCTACAATATGGTGAGTAAGTTGGGTGTCTGTCTCAATAGCTAAGTGAGTAATAGCTACTTTTGGGCTTTTCAGTAACTTCCATTATGAGTAAAATCACTTGTAACTTAAAAACTATTGCATTTAGAGAATTTCGTATAAATATGTTATTCAGCTACTTTTGGGCCAGCTATAACATAGTGAAATTTCAGACCTGTAGCTCATGGCATAGCTGAGTAATAGCTACTTTTAGGTTATCACTGTTGAGTAAATCGCTTATAACTTGAAAACTATTGCATTTAGAGAATTTCGTATAAATATGTTATTCAGCTACTTTTGGGTCAGCTATAACATAGTAAAATTTCAGACCTGTAGCTCATGGCATAGCTGAGTAATAGCTACTTTTAGGTTATCACTGTTGAGTAAATCACTTATAACTTGAAAAGTGTTGCATTTAGAGCATTTTGTTAAAATATGTTATTCAGCTACTTTTTTCATAGCTACAATATGGTGAGTAAGTTGGGTGTCTGTCTCAATAGCTAAGTGAGTAATAGCTACTTTTGGGCTTTTCAGTAACTTCCATCATGAGTAAAATCACTTGTAACTTAAAAACTATTGCATTTAGAGAATTTCATATAAATATGTTATTCAGCTACTTTTGGGCCAGCTATAACATAGTAAAATTTCAGACCTGTAGCTCATGGCATAGCTGAGTAATAGCTACTTTTAGGTTATCACTGTTGAGTAAATCACTTATAACTTGAAAACTATTGCATTTAGAGTATTTTGTTTCCATATGTTATTCACCTATTTTGGGGTCAGCTATAACATAGTGAAGTTTCAGACCTGTGGCTCATTTCATAGCTGAGTAATAGCTACTTTGAAGTTCTCACTGTTGAGTAAATCAGTTATAATTGGAAAACTATTGCATTTACCAGCAATTTGTGCAAATATGTTATTCAGCTACTTTTGGGTCAGCTATAACATAGTGAAATTATAGACCTATAGCTCATGGCACAACTGAGCAATAGCTATTCTCAGGCACTGACTGTTGAGTAAATCAGCTATAACTTGAAAAATATTGCATTTGGAGTATTTTGTTAAAATATATTGTTCACCTACTTTTGGGTCAGCTATAACATAGTGAAATTACAGACCTATAGCTCATGGCATAGCGGAGCAATAGCTATTTTCAGGTTCTCACTATTGAGTAAATCAGTTGTAGCTTGAAAACTATTGCATTTACAGTAGTTTGCTTAAATATGTTGTTCACCTACTTTTGGGTTAGCTATAACATAGTAAAATTTCAGACATGTAGCTCATTGCATAGCTGAGTAATAGTTCCTTTGAGGTTCTCACTGTTGAGTAAATCAGTTGTAACTTGAAAACTATTACATTTAGAGTAATTTGTTAAATATGTTATTCACAGAATTTTTGGTCAGCTATAACATAGTGAAATTGCAGACCTCTATGTCATGGCATAGCTGAGCAATAGCTACTTTCAGGTTCTCACTGTTGAGTAAATCATTGTATCCACTGGATAGCCGCAGTGTGTAGAGAGAGATTTCACCATTACTGCTCTGATGAAAAAAAATATTATAGCTGGCTTTCTTAAGTTTGCAGTATATATTAATAACCATAAAATGTTGTCTGGGAATATTTTTGGCCTCATTTTGAGAAACAAGATGGCCACCACAGGTGTTTTTTGTCAGTCATGAAAAGTGCTTATATCTCCCTTATTATTGATCCTAGAGGTTTGGGATGATAAACCAACCTGTAGGAAATCATGGGGTGGGAATCTTTTGGTGTGGTCAGATTTGACCTTCAATGACCCCTCCTTCAAGGTCAAACAAGGATAGCCAAACTTAAAAGTGCTTATAACTCACTTATTATTGGTCCCAGAGGTTTGGGATGGTAAACAGACAGGAAATCATGGGCTGTGAATCTGTTGATATGGTCCGATTTGACGTTGGAACCCTCCTTCAAGGTCAAATGAGGATAGCGAAAATTGAAAGTGCCTACAACTCGCTTATTATTGGTAACAGAGATTTGGGATGGTAAACCATCCCATAGGAAATCATTGGCTCGGAATCTTTTGGTATGGTCAGATTTGACCTTTGGACGCCTCCTTCAAGGTCAAATGAGGACAGCCAAGCTTAAAAGTGCTTATAACTCATTTATAATTGGTCCTAGAGGTTTGGAATGGTAAACCATAGGAAATCATCGGCTGGGAATGTATTTGTGTGGTTAGATTTGACCTTGGACCCCTTCTTCAAGGTCGAACGAGGATATTGCATTTGTAGTATTTCTTTAAATATGTTTTAACCTATTTTTTACACTAAACAATTACCTTGTTATTTTCCTTCATAATACCATTTACAGGGCACAACTTTTTTATCCTTTTCTTCTGTCAGCTTCGGAATTTCTTTCGAACTTGCTGTTCAGTTACCAATTACTGTATTTCTGTACAGCCCTTTTCCTGATAATTATTCTGTCCTCTAATCACCTTCACAAATCAAAAACACTCAGTCAGCTGACACAGTGCCCGTTCACGGGCACTCTCCTCTTGTTTATAACTTTTAGTGTGGATATACACTGATTATTAAATATAAACACATTTACTATTCATTAAGTGTCCCGCAAGGGACGCTTGTTTGTGTATGGGAGACCTTCAGGCTCCGCCGGCTCCGCATTTTGTTTTCCTTATAACTCTGTAACCGTTAGGCAGAGTCTTTTCAAATTTGGCAGGTTTAGGCAGTAGCCTTAAGGAATTTTTTTGAAGATGCTGCAGTGACATTTCAACCAATCAGAGAGGTCACATGACCAAAAATGTCTTTTTTGCGATGGGGAAGCTTGTCCGGATGATAACTTGAAAGGAATTTTATCAATTCACCTGAAACTTGGCAAATACATTCATTCTATTAAAATCTGGAAATCATTAGATTTTGGCATTGATTGGTTAAGAAATGGCCGAGTAATTAATGATTAATTAATCATTACGAATTTTCCAAATAAGGAAAGCACAAAAATGCTTATATCTCGAAAACCGTGCTAGATAGAGCGATTTCGACGAAATTTTTGACCCACAGGGTATCTCTGTGGAGTAGTTTTCCCAATTTTCAAAAAAATTTTCTCTCGCCAAAAATGGCGGCCATTTTGAATTTTCGAATTTTTCGCAAAAATTGCAAAACACAAAAATGCTTATATCTCGAAAAACGTGCTGGATAGAGCGATTTCGACGAAATTTTTGACCCGCAGGGTATCTCTGCGGAGTAGTTATCCCAATTTTGAAAAAAATTTTGTCTCGCCAAAAATGGCGGCCATTTTGAATTTTTCGGATTTTTCGCAAAAATTGCAAAACATAAAAATGCTTATATCTCGAAAACCGTGCTAGATAGAGCGAGTTCGACGAAATTTTTGACCCAGAGGGTATCTCTGCAGAGTAGCCATGCCAATTTTCAAAAAAAATTTTGTCTTGCCAAAAATGGTGGCCATTTTGAATTTTCAAATTTTTGCACAAAAATTGCAAAACACAAAAATGCCAATATTTCGAAAACCGTGCTACATAGAGCGATTTGGACGAAATTTTTGATCTTAAGGGTATCTCTGCAGAGCAGCTATCCCAAAGAGCTTTCACTTGGTGAAGTTTCAGACCCATAGCTAATTGCTCACCTACTCAAAATGAGTAAATGCGAATTACCTCTAAAAGTATTGCAGATAGCCAATTTTTCTCAAATAACTCATTCACCTACTTTTGGAAGAGCTTTCACTTGGTGAAGTTTCAGACCCGTAGCTAATTACTCACCTACTCAAAATGAGTAAATGCTAATTATCTCAAAAACTATTGCCGATACCCAATTTTTATCAAATAACTCATTCATGTACTTTTGGAAGAGCTTTCACATGGTGAAGTTTCAGACCCGTTGATAATTACTCACCTACTCAAAATGAGTAAATGCTAATTATCTCTTAAAAGTATTGCAGATAGCCAATTTTTCTCAATTAACTCATTCACCTACTTTTGGAAGAGCTTTCACATGGTGAAGTTTCAGACCCATAGCTAATTACTCACCTACTCAAAATGAGTAAATGCGAATTATCTCTAAAAGTATTGCAGATAGCCAATTTTTCTCAAATAACTCATTCACCTACTTTTGGGAGAGCTTTCACTATGTGAAGTTTCAGACCCATAGCTAATTATTTACCTACTCAAAATGAGTAAATGCGAATTATCTCTAAAAGTATTGCAGATAGCCAATTTTTCTCAAATAACTCATTCATCTACTTTTGGGAGAGCTTTCACTTGGTGAAGTTTCAGACCCATAGCTAATTATTCACCTACTCAAAATGAGTAAATGTGAATTATCTCTTAATAGTATTGCAGATAGCCAATTTTTCTCAAATAACTCATTCACCTACTTTTGGAAGAGCTTTCACACACGAAAATGAAAAATTGTGAGTATCTCGGGAAAAGCTATTTCTTCTCCTTTAATGCTCGGCGGGAGATACACACCGCGGCAGTGGTCTTGACAAAAATTTTTGTCTCCCCAAAAATGGTGGCCATTTTGAATTTTCAAAGTTTTTGCAAAACACAAAAATGCTTATATCTCGAAAACCGTGCTATATGGAGCGAACTGAACAAAATTTGCTGGGTATCTCTGCTGAGTAGCCATGCCAATTTTCAAAATATTTTTGTCTCGCCAAATATAGCGGACATTTTTAATTTTTTAATTTTTTGCAAAACACAAAAATGCTTATATCTTGAAAACCGTGCTAGATAGAGCAGACTGCGCTGACTTTGGTTGCCACAACAGTATAAGGCTAGAAACGAAGCATTTTCTTAATAC
This sequence comes from Sabellastarte sp. h YS-2021, assembly GCA_964017235.1. Lineage (NCBI taxonomy): Eukaryota > Metazoa > Annelida > Polychaeta > Sabellida > Sabellidae > Sabellastarte > Sabellastarte sp. h YS-2021. Next base: position 24,367,746 of record OZ024928.1, read on the forward strand.
TTTAGCACTCACCTTTATATCCTTTTCGGGACGCTTTGTTTTTGCTATGCAAAAACATTATCTTTTTTTTGCGAGCAATCCTCTAGTTAATATTATAAATAATATAATATAATTATAATTAGAAACATTATAATTAGCAATTATACACATTTTAGTATAATTGACACTTACATTATTAATATTATTAAATTAATATTAGCCTCTTTATTCACGCTCATGCTCTCAATACAAGAACATGAATATACCTCATGTGTTTCAATTGTAAATAAATATGGCAGTTTTTACATATAAACAAACTGTTAAATTACACTTGTAAACTACATATGAAAAACCAACCTGCACTAATTACGTGTTAGTGTTTTTTGTCCATACAAAGGATAAATTTAACACTGTGCAATGAGAAGTTAAATAAGAATCTCATTTGTCACATGTAATAGTGAACTTGAGTCCCGTGTTCGTATGCCAATCATATAAGATGTAACTGAACATGCAATAATGGCCCACATGATATGAAATACATTAACTGGACATTATTATAAAGAGTAACATTAAGATGTGGATTTACTATCAGGCACTCAGTACCTAACCTTCTTAAGTCTTTAAGAGGCAATGGGTTTGAATGTTATATGAATCAAGACTTGCCTGTATAAACCTCACTTATGCTTTATTAAAATGACTCAAATAAAGTATAGCCTGACATAAGTACTAACCACATATCCATACTTACCATATAACCATTTTTTGGTTAAAGAGTATACCTGCACCGGTGCATTGCACTGCTGCAGCAGCACAGGTGCAATTGCACCTGTTTTTAGTACTTCAGGGAGGAGTTGCTCCTTAAAAATCCAGCCTCTGATGATAAAGCCCACCCATGACTTTTGAAACACAATCTATCACCACATAAATATTGTGTAAGGCATATCACCACATTAACCATTGTGAACTCTACTTGGTGACTTATAGTGCACTTCAGTATATTCTTTTGATGTTTTAGCAACAATTGTTTTTATTGGTTAACTAAATTAATCATGTTGAAACATAAAAAGTAGACTGGTTGGCAATTGTCTAGGTCTCACACCACTAAATTAAATTCAATTGTTAATTTGACTGGTGAACATTAATTGTAAAAACTTTAAAAAGGCAGGTTATTAAAGCCAATAGGTAGAATTTGCAACTGAATTACTGCAATTGCAATCAAGTGATTCATTTGTGCAATTGTCTTTAGGCCTCATGTACACCACTTACTGAATCTCAATTGCTAGTGTAACAATTGCATCCAATACTTGTAAAAATTTGACATAAAATAGGAAATAAGGAAACACCAAAGTTGAGTTGTCTTTTCCAATTACTGAATTACTTACCTAAGATGAACACAAACTTTCTCCAATAAAAAAATGTCAGAAAGTACAACCATTTACCTTCAGAAGTCTGACATTTTCATATTTGTGGCTTCAATATTTACTCAGTTTTGCAGGTTTAACCATAAAAGTACCTCCTTCAAACCTGGTGTACCCAACCCTTTTTTGATTTTTTTTTTTTAAATTTCAGAACCATTGATATACTTGATTTTGCTGCAAATAATCAGTGACAGAAACTCAAATAATTTGCCTTGAAAATTGTCTAAATAAATTTAATAATACAACCAAGTATATTGACTTTATAAACACTGCACTATTTAATACAATTTTTTAGTCAAGATTCGCACATTTGCAAGATCAAGTCAAAATTAGGATACTACCAGCTGGAGCCATACTGTAGTTAATATACTGGATTATGGCAAATGAATGCTGACATACTTTAGCATTTCTTCTCGAGTGTGGTAAATCCCCATACTCCAGCCACTTCGTTAATTTTTTCTATTGTCCTACAAAAATGTAGTTAAATGTTTTCTAGTTCTGTAAGCTGTGTGATGCTGACTGCCCGTGTGAACCTGGACCCGGAAGACCTAACTGTCACATGTGTAAAGTAAGCATGCAGAGTATCTTTTCACCAATGTCTATTAGTATTTTTAGGTTTTTGTTCCACACATTTATGTAAAAATTCTCATCTCTAGTCTTTGGTTATATTTATTATGCTTAATTATGGTTAATATATCAGTGCCTCTGTCATTATTTAACCTCAAATTGGTTGCATATCTGTTTTGGCAATCCCTTTTGTATAGCATATAGGTACACATACCAACTGCCAGTCTCAGGATATCTTGGGCTTTCATTTGAAAATGTATTAAGCTAATTGAGATGCTATAAACTCAATATTATTCCATTGATACCTCGGTCACCAGGATTTAACAAATTAATTTGTTCAGAATGATCCATTGCATATTCTGCCATCAGAAACTAAGAGATTTATCTATACTGCTCCTGTCATACAATGTTGTGACATCATCAGTCACAATAGTATATTGTGATAGCTTAAAATAAGACAATTGAAATCATGGTATTTTTGTTGCAGTTTCAGTGTGCAATGTTATGGATTTTTAAAGATCTAAAATTGTCCTGTTGAATATCATTCCACTTTCAAAACCCCCTTGTATACAAATACTTCCACACTGGTTTTCCAAAGTATTTCAGCCCCTAGCTTACTTGAACATTGTGTACCTGCAACACCAGCAGTGTTTGCTCTGGCGAAAAATTAAAGCGAGACACACCTGTCTCCCTTCACTTGAAAAAGCGAGACAAATGAAAAAATGTGAGACATAATTTGTGTCAGATATTTTGGAATATTTAGTGCCACTTTGGGATTGCATAAAATCCAGTTTATTTAAAAAATAAGAAATAGATGCTAAATTAAAGTTCAAATAAATTAATTAATGCGGTTTATTTTTGTCATTTTTACCCCACAGCCCTTAAGGGCTGTCGGGGTATTGTTTTCACCCATGGTGTCCGGATGGGCGGGCGTCTGGGCGGGCGGGCGTCTGGGCGGGCGGGCGGGCGGGCGGCGGGAAATAGTTTGTCCGGGCTGTATCTCAGAAACCGTAAGGTGTAGGAAGTTGATACTTGGTAGGGACATTGGTTAGGGGGTGTAGGTGTGCAACGTCATGGTCTGACCTTGATTTGACCTTTGACCTTGCCGTAGTGACCTTGAGTTTGAAAATCTTGTCCGGGCGATATCTCAGAAACCGTAAGGTGTAGGAAGTTGATACTTGGTAGGGACATTGGTTAGGGGGTGTAGTTGTGCAACGTCATGGTCTGACCTTAATTTGACCTTTGACCTTGCTGTAGTGACCTTGACCTATAAAATCTTGTCCGGGCTATATCTCGGAAACCGTAAGGTGTAGGAAGTTGATACTTGGTAGGGATATTGGTTAGGGGGTGTAGGTCTGCAACGTCATGGTCTGACCTTGATTTGACCTTTGACCTTGCCGTAGTGGCCTTGACCTATAAAATCTTGTCCGGGCTATATCTCGGAAACCGTATGGTGTAGGAAGTTGATATTTGGTAGGGACATTTGCTAGGGGGTGTAGGTGTGCAGTGTTATGGTCTGACCTTGATTTGACCTTTGGCCTTGTCGTAGTGGCCTTAACCTATAAAATCTTGTCCGGGCTATATCTCGGAAACCGTAAGGTGTAGAAAGTTGATACTTGGTAGGGACATTGGTTAGGATGTGTAGGTGTGCAACGTCATGGTCTGACCAGGATTTGACCTTTGACCTTGCCGTAGTGACCTTGAGTTCAAAAATCTTGTCTGGGCTATATCTCGGAAACTGTAAGGTGTAGGAAGTTGATACTTGGTAGGGACATTGGTTAGGGGATGTAGTTGTGCAACGTCATGATCTGACCTTGATTTGACCTTTGACCTTGGCGTAGTGACCTTGACCTATAAAATCTTGTCCGGGCTATATCTTGGAAACCGTAAGGTTGAGGAAGTTGATACTTGCTAGGGACATTGGTTAGGGGCTATAGGTGTGTATTATCATGGTGTCACCTTAATTTGACCTTTGACCTTGTCGTAGTGACCTTGACCTATAAAATCTTGTTGCACCTTTGGGTCTCTCTTTTGATGCAGATTAAGCACTATTAAAGTCATATTAGAATTTATTAAGAATTTTACTTTCATAACTTCCCATTGTAAGAGATAGAATTTCATCAAGTGAGCCACAGATTTTGCTCCAACACCACACATAAGCATTCATTAAATGTATTACCACTTCTGTATGCATGGTAATATTCAAACCATCTAAACCATAATTCGGGCCTTGCAGATGTAGATAAAGAGGGTTGAATTTTAGTTTGCTGATTAATGCTGTCATCTTGTTATTGAATTATCTTGTTTTAATACTTCATCTTTATATGCATGATCTTTCTTTTAAACATTATTTCTCCATTTAAACATTGTTTGGACCTTTATATAACTGACAGTGCTCTGAAAGTATCCTGAAGTTTGTACTGATACAGTACTTCTGTATCTCATGGTGTTGAAAATATTTTCCTAGGCTGTGGGGTACGGGCATCTCTGATGCTATTTTTTTAAATTTCATTTCAGAATAAGATCTAAGCCTTAATGGCTGGGTGCTACTATGTTTTTGTTACTGTTATCTGGATTCATAAAATAAAATAAACTGCATTTCTTCTATTTTGGATTGATTTCTTTGGAGAAATATTATTTTGTCTCTTCCGATAATAGACAAATTTCTTTGGTCAGTAGTTGTTTCGCCTGAAAAAATATGTGCAGAAGACGAGAGTAAAAGATTTAACAAAAAACATGGATATTTGCAAGAATATTCTAATTCTTGCAAGAGTTACTGCTACATCGATTCCTCAAATAAAATAAACCCTATTTTGTCTCTTTCTCATCTTATTCATTGGTTTAATATGTATGTCGTCGACAAAAAGCACTGAATTCACGAGAGAATACCTGAATTCTCATGAGAATTACTGCTAGCTGGATTCATCAAATAAAATAAACTCACTTTCATGTCTTTCTCACCTATTTCTATGAAGAAATATGTACATTGTTGCTTCCAATAATAGATGAATTTCTTCAGTTAGTAGTTGTTTTGAGTGTTTCGCCTGGTAGCGACAGTGCAGATGCGTTGGTGAGTTGATATAGCGACAACTCACCCCAGAGTGTGTACAAAATCGCAAAATCACGCTCGACTGCACCAGTCACAGAAAACCTGCCAAAAATTACCTTGTCTCCCTGGTTTCAGTGGTATTGTGACATCGGTCTGCTATATCTCTGGAATTTTATTTTTTTCCTTCTCCCTTTATGGCTCTAGCACCTTAAGGTCTGTCATTACATTTCATTAAACTCTATTTCAAATTTTTGAGGTAGCCTATCCAATGATTTTGTGCAGTGGTGAAAGGTTGCTAACTGCTCCCAATTGTATAAAATATAATTACAGTGTATATTGATTTAAAATATGCATAAATTGTTAAGTGAACAATATTACTGGTATTTTATAGGGCCAATAATTTTTTTAATAAATTAGTGGTGTGGACAGTAAGCAAATATTCTACTTTTGACTTTGTTGGTGGAGAAATGACAAAATCTGCAAAGAAGATTTTAGAACTAGTTATTGATAAAATTATTTTAGGCTTTTTGTGGCTGATACATCATCAAAATGTTAAAAAAATACATAGCCTTGCAGATGCCCATACCCTACAAGCTTGGAAAATAGCATTGGAAACCATGAGTTACAGAAGAGATGAAACAGTACAAAGACCAGGAGACTTTTAGAACAGACAGTGAAAGACATATAAGTGTGTAGGAGAAATAATATTTTAGAGAGAGAAAAGTTAAAGAGATAACTATCAAACAATATTTTCCCACCAACAGCCGAGTCAGATGCCATGGCTGAAAGCATAATTGGCATAGCCTTTAGCTTTGGGGTAAAAATCATTAATGTATGATTGTGGTTATGTTTCAACCTGTTAGTATCATTCAGTGAGAGGTACACACAATACCGGGTTTTATTCGGCATTGAAGTCTGGAAACCAATTTTGTTTTTCAAACAGTTCAGCCAATACTAAGCCACAACTACTTATGTTTGAAATTTGGGTGATATGACAACTTCATTTAGATGAACTGTGCTACAATACCTTGCTGATGCATTTAATGTTTTTTTTTTGTTATTTCAGTACTGTAAATACTGCTATCTCTGTTCATCAGTGTGTGACACTATTTGCCAACCAGGTAAAATATTTACTCACCTTAGAATCCATTAAGTTACAACCCCAGTTAACCAAACATTTCTTGAAAGTGGCTGGATTTGTTATGCTTTATTGCCACCATCACAATTGCTAGTAATTACAAAAAACTGGTCAAAAAAAAAAAAGTCCTTTTAACTCAAAGGTATGGCAGGAATCATGTATTTAAATTGATATATTACTTGAAAGTCCAGGGTAGCCCGTAAATGTTGATTTTCAACAGATTTACTACATTGATACTTGATAGGGAAAAGGGTTTCTAGGTTTTCATGCGAATTTCAGTTGTTTCCAGAGTCCAAACACAATAAACTTCACGCAAATATTGCAGCAAACATGTACAAAGGAAGAAGTTGTGTCAAATTCCTCATGTAAATCAGGGAAACTGTGTCATGTAAAGCTGCTTGGGTAGAGTTGAAAGAGTTATGTTGAATATCATTGCAAAGCACCTATAGGCCAAATATTAAAATAGGTATTCACACAGTTATCAGGAAATGACTATAACAATGCAGTCAAGAATTGAAAAGGGCTTTTATACTGCAGTTCCATCCAAAAGACCTATTTTTCAATGTTTTGAATTGGTGTTAGTATCTTAAATATTTCTTAAAGTTTTATGTTGTGCACTATAAGTAGGGTCTTTTATTGTTACTTTGGAGGCCCAAGATTATTTTTTCTCCGACAAAGATTTGATAAGACATTTTGGAACTTTGTAGTTATTTTATAGCTTTATTGTGAGTTCATAACATACCTTTGTGTATTTCCAGGAGGATTCATTGACAAAGCTTCAGCAGCTATTGTGAAGTAAGTACACTTACAACACCTTGAAGAGTTGTCCATACCATTTCATATGAACTTAAGAAAACTATTGCAAAGTTTATTTGCTAAAAATATAGAAAGTGAAAAAAATTTGATGTTTAGAAACGTATCTTTTATTTGTCAAATATGTAAACAATGTGCTATATTTTGATCCTGTACAGGTAACAATAAAAAAATTCCACATAAAAGACTGGCAAAATTTAATTACCCATGTAGCCACTCTATATCATTTCTTCCCAGCAATGAGAAAGAAGCATATTTATCTTATCAGTAACCTGTCGATGCAAAACTGTTCTAATAGTAAAAGGGTTGTTTTATATTGTTGTTCCACTGAAATATGGTTTTACTGGGAGCCAGTGGTGTTTTTTCAGTTGAGGGGTAATTTGGGGAAAACCTAGAGGATTGAGTGACCACGCTGCAGAGTGAATTTTTTAACAGTTGGAATATGCTGAAAATGTGGATCAGTTTGCTTTTAATATGGTATTGAATAACATCTTCTGCAAATATGTATCACTATGTTATGGCTCTGGCCACTTGCAAAGTGATTTGCTACTGTGTCAACTACCACAGGTATTTTTCTTGACATATATCTATTTTTGCTTTAGCTCATTGCCTGGAGTGAATAGGGAGGAAGTGGACAAAGATTTGAAAACAGTTGAAGACTGGGTAGACAAACTCAAAGATGAGCTGTGATCACGCCAGTAGATCTTTTCTCCTTCCTTCTCTCACAGACCTACAAGACTTCAATCAGAATACCACGTTTAAGTGTTTTAGTTCTAGGACAATTATATTATAGGGTATTTAAATGAATAGCAGTTTTATGTTTTTTTAAAGAAATAGATTTATCCAAGAAACCAAAAAGTAGGTTTCCTTGTCTTTTTGCCTTCTGATTGATCTATAGCTTTTCTGTGGTTATTTCATTCTTTCCTTTGATAACTACGTTTGCTTATGCTCTTGCTTTTGTTGGAACTAGTTAATATATATCAGCATTAAGTGCAAAGCTGTATCTCTGGCTGTTTTATTTAGGGTCTTGTACATGACAAATTACATTTTGATAAACTTACCACATGAAACTATTTAGTAAAATATTTTAGGATATATATGCTGTGAAGCAACACTCAGTTTTAGTGATTGACAAATGACAGTCTGGCTCTTGTGGTATTGTTAGTTTTTTCAAGTACAGTAGACCCTCAATTATCCTGCCCTCTATAATCTGAATCTCTGGATTAACCAAACCAAAATCTTGTCTCCCTACTGGCAGTACATATAATGCACGGTCTAGCGTGAGCGATATTACAGGATTTTACACATTCTCGGGAAACCAACCATTCCAATAATTTATAAAGTGTGCCATTCACAGAAACACCTAACTTTTTTCATCTTTAATGCTATTGTTTCAATTGGGGAGGGATCAATTCATTTACACAACTACACAACTTCTTTGATAAGGCGTTAATCACTGCGTGTTTGATTGGGTTTGCAGTTTATAATGCCCCGGAGTAGGTCGATTCACAGACTGATGTGTATTAAAAGAAAAAAAAAACGTCGACAGGGCATTACAATTCGAATTTACCCAGTCACTGAAGGCGTGTTTGCTTGGGCTTTTACAATTTATAATCTCTCTGAGTTTTTCAATTGACAAAATGTATGACGATGTTTATCGACAATTAAACGTCTTTAATGCATGCACCAAACCGAACATCCCCAACTCAAGCCCACATAATATATGTTGAATAAAGTGTAGTTAATGCTTTAAAATGACAGTGGGAAAATGGAAACACTAAGAAAACTGGTAAGTTATCAAATTATACTGTGATATGATTCCTCATCCCCATTTTTCTGCCAAAACCTATAATTCACCTATTATCGCCCACACTACCCCAGTTTTCGGCCGAACATGACTCCATTTCACCTATACGAACCCCCAACTTATCTTACCTGATTGTATGTCTCCCAGTAGGTTCGGATAATTGAGGTACTACTCTACCTATTTCTAAAGGGAAAAGTATGGCTTGCTTTATGACAAAATTTCAGATTTCAGGGTAAAATCTTTTTTATGAAATGGGAATTTTTCACATTATGCTCTTGGGTGGTAAATAGTTTTGCAATGAGTGTTTGGTTCAGTGAGTTTCAATGTGTGGCTTAATTTGCACCAAGTAAGTAACATGGGCGGACAACGATTTGTGCAGTAAAATATACCATTTTTGCAAAAAAAAAAAAAAAAAAAAAAATAATAATATTAAGTTTAAATAACAAAGAAAATGTCGAAAAATTTTATTAATTTGTTTTATAAATAAAATATTTTTAATAATTAAAACAGTTTTATAATCAAAACATATCTGTATATTCCATTTTTATGATAATCTGTGTTCATGTCAGAAAATATAAAGTTACTTATTGTGCAATATATTTGTAACAACATGTGGATAATTTATATGATACACAGGGCTAATAATAGAATAATAATTGAATGTATAAAGTTTTGTCAGATGTAAACTGTGGCAGTTTAACAGGAATCTATCGGTTGTGCCCCACATCTAAAAACCTGTGCAGTCTGTGATATCATCAGTGTTCATATAAATACAATTATAAGTCTGTATTACTTCGCTTATAAGTCACTGTTGAGGCTCAAAACGTTATGGGAGGGAATTCTATTACTTGTGCGATAGCAGTGTCTAGCGTATATAGATGAAGAAAATTTATGTGACATTTGTGAAAGTTAACTAAAAATTTCGCAAGAGAAGACATAACCTGAAACTGTTACGAAGCAACAAATTTTATAAGAATATTCTATTGTTAAAGTTACTTCACAAATGATTGCAAGTTTCATATTCTGTACATGTATTTATATTGCTCTTTTCAGTTATGATATGTGAAAGTTTATAATAATGGCACTTGTAATTTTCTCAATGGGTAGATGTTATATAACTTTAGATAACTAAATGAACAAGTAACTTTTACAAAAGCGATTAATGTGTGTTATATAGTTTTGTGTTTGTTGTTTTGATGTTTGTATAACCATAGTTCCCAGAATTTTTACAATAATATTACCTAAGATCATATCCTTGGACTAAATCAGCCAAACCAAACTAATTTATTTAAAGTTGACCATTGGTACATTTAAGTAATCCTTGGGCACTAAACAAAATTTATGTGAACTGCTTAAACTGTCCAACCTGTAAATGAACAATGTTATTGGATTCTTCTTTAGACATTAATTTTTTTCTGCATGCATTCCATTCCACAATTTGTGATTTTGTGTAGTGTGTTTTTAATAAACTATTTGTGTTTGTAAAATGGTCTTTTTGTTTCGCAAAGTCACTGAAAAACATTATGAAACACAGATGGCCATCATTTATGTTTACCCTTAATTTCATTCTTTCAAAACTTGTGGCAATTTTACTGTGTTCTCTGTGTCCATTTTTTAACTGAAACTGGCATATGATTCAGCAGCATTATTTTGCTTTTATAATTGTAGGCAAAACATCTCTGAAAAAATGGTCATTGTATCCCCAAATGAAACCAGGGTTACTAAGGTTTAACATGGTCATGCTGCCACCCCCTACATACAGTTTTTCTTGCATGATAATTTCGTGCAGATCCTTCAAATTTAGTATGTGGGTATATATGAGTAAGGCCTCACAGTATTGCTCTGAAACTGTTGCTTCATAATTAGGCTTCCATCAAAACTGACTTTCCTTCCTGTTAAAAGAAAATCCTTACATTATGAACAAATAAACTATGCAAGTTTTCCTCTTCTTCACCTACATGAAAGTTCTTGCATCTGACAACATTGTGTGGGTTCAGTGTACGTCTTACAACTGAAGTTCTTAGATTTTCACAAATCTTGATGTTTTGCCCATTTAGTTGTACCTGTAGGCTGGGGTTTTTGCCTACCGATGGCTGCCAATTTTTTTTCAAGATTCAAGGGTTACATTTAAAAAGCCCTTACATCCTCTTTATGACTGGACTTGGGAATTTGGCATTCACAAAGATTTTGTGGCTCTGTCACCAGTTGTTTTCAGAATGGCTGAATTCTCTGTAAGGTTACACCTGTCATGTTGGCTTTCACATCTTCTATTTCTCAGAACTTGATGCATCATTGAAGTAACAGTCTCTGTCAACATGATAACATGGATGAAATAAAAAATGTAATGGAGATCTTTTGAAGAAAAATAAAGTTTTTGTATCCCAAAATCTGTGGGACTGATCCGTTCTTAGGCTTCAGCCATTTCCACATTCCTCTGATTTAGGACATGGTTAACCATGTGACTAATGTTCATACATTGTAAGTGTGCATTGTGACTGACCTCTGAAACACCTTTCTTGATACAAAACCAGATAGGTATCTACATAGTTTGTAGACTATTTTCCAGAAAGTGTACTTTACTGCAAGTTAATATTTGGAGTATATTTTTATTATGAGGATGGGGTTTTGGATACGTTTGTCTACTACCTTTTATATGAAGTATATCTATATTCTTAGATTGAACCAGACTCACTTTGAACACTGGAAGGCCATATAAAGATGGGTAACTGTGAGGATGGAGAAAATCAGTGCATACCAGTTGTTCAGCTTTTTACACTGTAAACCATCAGCTATTGGCAAGCACATGCAAGGACTCCGCCAGGTTACCACTCTTAAAGCTAGAGTACCTATCAAATACCTGAGCATGAGGAACTGAATTTTTCTAAGTGGAAAACTCTAACTTGAAGATTCATCAACCGATTGATTTGAAATTTGACAGGATGGTAGGACCCAATCTGGGCTAGGTTGCTTTCAAAATTTATGCCAGTCAGTGTGTCTGTCCATGTGTCTGTTCGTCAACATTTTGGTTTTCAAACTTCTCTCAAAGATACTTCTGCTGATCAATTTAAAACTTAACAAGGTGGGAAGCCATCCCCTGAGCTAGGTTTCCTTCAAAATTGGTGTCATTTTAAAAAAACAACATGGCCACCATGGCTGTCATCTTGAAATTCCATTCCCGGACTCCAACTCAAAGACATTTCTGCCTATCAGTTTTAAACTTGACAGAGTGATAGAACAGGATCTCTTTTCATAAACAAATAATAAACTTGAAATTTGTTGTGTTGCAGGCTTGATCAGCTCAATGGGAGTGTGGAATTCATATGATAGAGGAGTCAACATCCACAATTTATATCATATTTATATTCTTTTGATAGTGATGATTAATGTTTGAAAATAAACTCGCTTTTGGAGGAGTTTAATCATAATGTAATAGAGGTACAACCAGGTCAGGCTAGCTGTTTTTATCCCACAGCCCTTAGGGGCTGTTGGGGTATTGCTTTCACCCATGGTGTCCGGATGGGCAGGTGGGCGGCGGGAAAAAGTTTGTCCGGGCTGTATCTCAGAAACCGTAAGGTGTAGGAAGTTGACACTTGGTAGGGACATTAGTTAAGGGTTGTAGGTGTGCAATGTCATGGTGTGACCTTGATTTGACCTTGCCACAGTGACCATGACCTAGAAAATCTTGTCTGGGCTATATCTCGGCAACTGTAAGGTGTAGGAAGTTGATACTTGGTAGGGACATTGGTTAGGGGGTGTAGGTGTGCAATGTCATGGTGTGACCTTGATTTGACCTTGCCATAGTGACCTTGACTTATTAAAATCTTGTCCGGGCTATATCTCGGCAACCATAAGGTGTAGGTAGTTGATACTTGGTAGGGATACTGGTTAGGCGGTGTAGGTGTATCTCTCTACGGGGACATCTGATACTCTTTTATCTCTCTATCTCTCTTATATCTTTTTACTTGAATCTTGGTTGTTGCACCTTTGGGTGTCTTTTGATGTAGATTAAGCACTGTTAAAGTCATATTAGAATTGATTAAGCATTTTACTTTTGCAACTTTCCATTGTAATAGATGGCATTGCATCAAGTGAGCCTCAGGTTTTACCCCAACTCCACATAAAAGCATGTATTGCCACATCTGTATGTATGGATAATATTCAAACCATAATTCGACCGTACAAATGAATATCAAAATGGGAGAAATCTTAAATCTTCAGACAAATCTACGAGGTCACTTTGGTATGGTTGAACAATATCGAAAACATGCAAATCATAATTCAGCTGTGCGAAATGTGCATGTATAACCAAAATTATATACTTTTACATAATTGTGATATTTCCATCTACAGCTCTTCTCCAGTTAATAAATTTCATAGCTTCATAATTTTTAGTTTACTGAATTGTCTTGTTTTAATACTAAATTTTTACATGCAGTTTCTTTCTCTTAGGTGTAATTTAAATTTCTCTGTGTACTGTTTCACTACTTCTCTATCTCATGGTGTTGAAAACTACTTCCCCAGGCTGTGGGGTATGGGTATCTCTGATGCTATTTTTATGTATTTATAAGGGTTATGTTCGTGTTTCCTTGAATGGCTCAATTATACTAGGATATTTAGGTGCGCCCCCCCCCCCCCCCCCCCCCCCCACACACACACACACACACGCTAAATCAAAATAAGTAAATAATTTTGCTGCAAACTCACATAATAACGAATTTACATAGCAAAACTTAAGAAAGGTCAAATATGCACGAGTTTTTAATGTTCACAGAAAAAGTATCGCCTATCAATTGTGCAAAGTGGATATAAACATGGTGAAAATTGTGAAATTTTAATTTGATTGTCTTAACATTTTTATATTTCAGTCGAAAATTAAATTGAAATGAGAATTTAAATGCATGAATATGTTGAGTGAAAAATGCGATGTTTGGATATTTATTTGAATTGATATGAATTGTCATGATGATACACAATATGATTTCTCTTGCATCATCCACGCAACCATAAAATCAACCAAAACACAGGGATCAATACAAGTGTAGCCCAAAGAACAATGAAGCTGAAGGAAAACCAAAGAAAGCGAAAATTAAATTTCATCAACAATTTCTTCTTAGATATGTCATTGCAATGTGCCATTGTTGTACATTTTAATTAAGCATATTTGATAAAATCTAAATTATCATGACAATTCAAAGCACAAAAGCTCATAATTATGTCTAAAAGACAAGCACTTATACAACTAAAGTTTTCGTTAAGTTTTTAGCTCAATGCAATCGACAGCTGTGTTCACCGAGAACATCGAGAAAAACATAAACTATCCTTGACCTCTGTATGATGTATGACTAACTGCACGTTTTCCTTGGCTGTTTACAAGAAGGTGTGACTAGATTCAACCAATCAAATTGCTTGATTTAAAGGCGTTGTCGGAGGCTTGGCCCCCATGTTTGAAAATTTGCAATCTTTTGTCAGAACAGTGAAGAAGGAAAGGAATGTATGGGTCGGTTTGGGGATAAGATATCAGTGATATTTTAAACAGGGACATTTTGTATGGGTTCTGTGAGGTTTTGAAAAGAAAAGCAGGACAACGGAGTAGTATCCGTGGAATAAACGTAAGTAATGCTAATTCATGTACGTGTCATAAAGTTTCCGGGCTATAGGGCGCCGTGTACTCATATAATTCTCTACTCAGTAGACTCGGAAGTGAAGATATTATGGTAGAGGATATTTACCCAACGGCTGTGTACGCTAGATCAGTTTCACTGCTAGCGTACCCAACGGTTGTGTACGCAAGATCTATTTGACTACTAGCGTACCCAACGGTTGGGTACGCTAACAGAGATATTAGTCTAGCGTACCCATAACCCCAGATAGCATTCCGCCGTCGGACCGACGTTGGCTGTTGGTCGCAAGGTCGGCAGATTTTGCCGACGTTGGGCCGACGTTGGCTTGCCAACCCCTACTCAGGTTAGATTTCTCAATATTTTGCCGACGTTGGGCCAACGTTGGGCCAACGGCGGATTTTTGTTCAAGATGGCGGCGAGCAATAATAGGGGATTTGGGGAAACTTAGAAAAAAAATATTTATTATGGTATGTCTAAAAATCATATTTCAGTGAGCCCAAAAATTTTAAGCAACCATTTAATAATTTTAGACATAAAAATAATATTCTCATTATAAATTTGCACTAAAAAAGTTTTTGGTGAACATATCTGATTGGCCGATGCTATACATAGAATATAATTTTTACCGTTGGCTTGCCGACGTTGGGCCAACGTTGGCCCGACGGTCAAAAAGCCGTTGGCCCAACGTCGGCAGCCAACGTCGGACCGACGGATGTGCTGACGTTGGGCCAACGTCGGTCCGACGGCGGAATGCTATCTGGGAACGGCTGTGTACCCAAGATTTATATCAGTGCTAGTGTGCCCAACGGCTGTGTAGATACACTACTGGCATACCCAACTACCCTGCACCCCAGGCATTGAACCCTATGTTCCCAAAGGCTGTGTACACTAGATCAGTTTCACTGCTAGCATAGCCCATGGTTGGGTAAGCTAACAGGGATATCGGTCTATCGTACCCAACGGCTGTGTACGCAAGATTGATATCAGTGCTAGTTTGCCCAACAGCTGTGTATATACACTACTGGCATACCCAACTACCCTGCACCCAAGGCACTGAACCCTATGTTCCCAATGGCTGTGTACACTAGATCAGTTTCACTGCTAGTGTAGCCAATGGTTGGGTGCGCAAGATGTATTACACTGCTAGCATTCCCAACGGTTCTGTGCGCTAGCAGGTATATCAGTCTCAGTCTAGTGTACCCAATGGTTGTGAATGTAAGATCTATTTCACTGCTAGCGTACCCAACGGTTGTGAATGCTAGCAGTGATATTGGTCTAGCATACCCAACGGTTGTGTACGCAAGATTTATATCGCAGCTAGCCTACCCAATGGCTGTATACATACACTACTGGCATACCCAACTACCCTGCACTCAAGGCAGTGAACCCTATGTTCCCAATGGTTGTGCACCCTAGGTCAATATAGCTTTCTTAGCATACCCAAAAGTTGTGTATGCAAGATCTATTTCACTGCTAGCCTACCCAACGGTTGTGTACGTTAGCAGTGATATGGGTCTAGCTTACCCAAAGACTGTGTATGGAAGACCCATATCACTGCTAGATTACCCAACAGCTGTGTATGTACACTAACAGCATACCCAACTATCCTGCAATCAAAGCATGCAGTGAACCCTTTGTTCCCAATGGTTGTGCACCCTACATCAATAGCATTGTTAGTGTACCCAACTGTTGTGTACACAAGATGTATTTCACTGCTAGTGTACCCAATGGTTGTGTACTCTAACTGTGATATCGGTCTAGCCTACCCAACGGTTATGTACACAAGATCTATATCACTGCTAGCATACCCAATGGCTGTGTATGTACACTAATGGCATATGCAACTCTCCTGCATCCAGTTAAAGCACTAATTTCTGATTTCCCAATGGATATGTACGCTAGATTAACGTCATTGATATTTTCTTTTGTTAGTGTAACCAAAAGCTGTTTAAGGTACTGGCATACCCAACTACCCTGTACCCAAGGCAGTAAACTCTGTGTTCCCAATGGTTTTGCACCCAAGATCAGTATCATTGCTGGCATACCCAGTGGCTGTGTACACAAGATCCATATCACTGCTAGCGTACCCAGCAGTTGTGATATTGGTCTAGTGTACCCAGTGGTTGTGCACACAAGATCTATATCGCTGTGTACCCAACAACTCCAAATTTTTCACAGCCTGCCCAATTTTTCATTACCCAAGGTAGTATGCACTCAATTAGTGCTGGTATTGTTTATCGATATTGAAATATTTATCGATCCATGCTAAATATACTGATATCGATAATGTAGGGTACAATATCAATATCGTAACATACTACTAAATAGATGCAATTAAGCTGTTTTCCATGTAAATAAAATATAAAAGTTAAGAAATATATTGGTTTTCCTATCATTTTTTTCTCAAATTTCACTGACCGCTAAACCGGAAGCACCATATTTGTTTACGTTTCGGGAAACTTCTAAAACTCGTGAAAGGGTTTGGAAGCTCTTTCTCGGAAAACACCCATGACCCGATATTTCAATATCGATCGATACAGAAGCAAAAATATGGTTTGATATCGGTATACATATTATTATTTGATACCAACACTACACTTAATGGTTGTGCACTCGATATCAGTACCCTTCATAGCGTACTCAACAGGTCTGTATCCAAGGCATTGTGAAGTAATTAGTTTTTAAGGAATTTTTTGAGTAGTCAGAAATGGGCCAAGGAGCACTCTCTGAATTAGACTTATTCAGCTTATTGTTACATTTTAACAAAGTTAATTTAAGGAAGAAATGATTAAAATATGTGTACACTAGCACTGATCTTGTATACATAGCCGTTGGGTACGCTAGCGATGACATAAATCTTGTATACACAGCCGTTGGGTACGCTAGACCAATATCACAGCTAGTGTACACAGCCGTTGGGTAAATAACCACTCCGATTATATAAAGCATCTGTATTAAGATAAACACATTGAATTTGGTGAAATACAGCAAAAATATTGTGTTTGTCTCACAAAAATACGAGCATGAAAGAGAGCAACATTTACTTTACTTGCCTTCGGTGTACGCGTACATTGGAGATCACAGCAATATACACGAAAAAATCATGCACTTGAATGGTTTGTTCAAATGGACAGCATGCATGGTCATTTCCAAGGGTCAATATGGCATCATGAACCGAAGACTTAAATTTACACAGAAACAGGAAAGCCAAAAATGCATAAATACTGCCTTCAACCATAATACAGCCTTGGTGCCAGTGTTTTGTTTTCCACCTTTGGATAAATGTATTGACCTTTTGGAGGCTAAAGCAAATCTGCCAGTCAAGAAACTGTAACAATTGAATGTAACTGCATGAGTGTATACTTTAACCTGTGAATTAAGCCAATTGTATAGATATGATAGCATCTTATATTTACTAACTGGCCATACCATATTGTCCATATATTGATATTTATGAATATAAAATGATCAATATTTAAATAAACTTAATTAATGAAAAAAAAAAATTAATTGAAATTTACAAAGCGATAAATATATAAAATAAATTTTTCATTTATTTGTAACTTAAAATTTAAAATTTCAAAGCTGTAGCATATTTGAAAAACCTGAATTCAAGACTAGTTTCCTTTCCATCAATAGAGCATCACTTCAGTGAAATTTACTGTGTATCTTATTAGATTCATTTTAAGCCTTTTATGAGGTTATTGGCATGTGATGAACTTGTCTGTATTGATTAGGAAGTTCGGACGCTGCTTGATTAAGGTTCTAATAGCAACAGATTTTTAAGCATTTGTATTATTGATTGCACCCATGCAGAGTCAAGGTTATATATATTGGTAAACTTTCAGTGTAAAATTCCATGTGCAGAAAAATGCAACATATTTTGATTTATTGATTGAGGGATTGTTGCAAATTAAATGAACGGTGTGTTACCTTATATTTAACAATTATGTACACAAAAATTAGGACCCAAAAATATAAAGTTTGCAAAAATTTAAATGATTTTTTATGATGTAATTTGATACTTCTTTTCATATTTTGTCTCATAGCATTTAATAGTTCTATGTGCGTAACCTTTTGTTGTGCCACTTTAATTCTGGAAGTGTGTTCCCATGTTACATGACAGTCTTTCTCATCTTTTATGTTGTTGATGTAATCAAGCAATGAGCTGTTCAGCCTCATCATGTTATAACTAGACTTGCTCCAAGTCTTTGTATTTGTGTCCATCAGTAACCAGAACAGTTAAATTTAAATTGGAAACTTACAGGAGTTCATTATACCACAAGCAATCTGGAGTATGGGGGATAGTCTCTGTCAGGGCTGGTTGTTTCTCCAAAAGTCATACAGTACCCATATATTACATAAAAGACAAAAGGACTTGGTGAGTCTATGTTATAACTAAAAAGAGACATAGCTTCATGCATCACTACAAATTAATATAGGAAAAAGCCCTCCCGGGAAAGGAAGTAATCAAAAAGATTTTGGGTTGTGAGTGATTTTTTTAATATAAATGACAGATAAGGCAGAAGAGGAATATAATAAAAATGAAAACATCTGAGTTAGGGCTGAAGGCTTTTGCCTGCTAACCACAACATAAGTTGAGGGCTTCTGGCCACCATTGTCATTTGAGGGTTTTTCTTGTGGGTTTTTTTCTACTTTCATTTCACTTTAGGGTTTTTTCTGTTCCCCTACAAATGCAAACATGCTTGTGTTCACTGCAAATTGAATGGTCAGTGACCTCAATTATAATGGTCGGTGGCATTGGCCTTGTCAAGAGGTAGAGTTATAAATATGAGACATGTGGCATGTGTGAAGGAAAATTGATAAGTTTATTTTGATAAAGGCCAATAAAGTCAACTTTTGAGACCAGAGAGTTGTACATACCACTTTTGTCAGGACCAAAGGACATATACCAATTTTGATAATTACCCCTGCCAAGGAGGTTATGTTTTCACCTGGGTTTGTTTGTGGGTTTGTTTGTTTGTGAACAAGATAACTCAAAAACTTATGGACGAATTTTGATGAAACTTTCAGGATATGTCTGAAAAGGAAGAAATGATTCAATTTTGGGAGTGATTTGTATCACTGTCTGGATCTTCTGGATCCATGAAATGTAATTTTTAAAGACAGATAACTCAAAAAGTTATGGATGGATTTTGATAATTTTTTCAGGATATGTGCTCCCTTGGCGGATGTCTGTGCTTTCCGAGTGCTCTTGTTCTGTAATGTATCTGCTTTTCTGTAGCTTGGTACAAGTGCAGTTGAGCTTATCAACTTTATTTGTCATAAAATATACTAATGTGTCACTTGGTCCTCTGTAATTAACTAGGAAAACAGCATGTTCATTGTGTTAATAATTACCATTAACTTAGCGTAGTACTGTATTGTAATAATATCTAGACTGGTTTTACTTTGTGACATATCAAACATGCCAAATATACATGTACTCAATACCTGCCTTGAATTAAATTTAGTATTCATTTGTCACTATCTCGGGGTGAAGCTACTGCCTTGGTACTTCTAGATCTTTCGGCTGCCTTTGATACTATTGATCATTCCACTCTCCTTGGGTGTCTTCTGGATTGGTTCAGTGTTGGCGGTTCAGCTTTGAAATGGTTCTCTTCTTATTTGACTGAATGCTATCAGTGTGTAAAGATTGGTTCCACATTGTCTAATTTAAAAAAAACTCCTGTTCAGCATACCTCAAGGTTCTGTTTTGGGTCCTCTCCTATTTTCTCTGTACACATCTCCCCTTAGCACACTGATTGGTAGACACAAAGGTGTAAACTTCCATTTTTATGCCGACGACACACAACCCTATGTCCATCTCTCACACAGGAATGCCTCTGCTGCCTTTGATAAGTTGAATAGATGCCTTCAAGATGTAAAAGAATGGATGTCAGCTAGCAAACTTAAACTCAATCCTGATAAAACTGAGTTCATACTTTTTGGCTCCAAGAAGTAGAGAGAAAGGTTAAGTGCATGTTTCCCAATTGATATCCTGGGCAACCCCCTTCACCCGACCGAGTCTGTCAGGAACCTGGGTGTGTGGTTCGACTCTGATTTTTCCTTCTTAAAACACGTACAGAAAGTTTGTAAAGGCTGCTTTTGTCAACTGAGGGATTTTAGAAATATCGGGCAGTTCTTGACTCAGGATGTAGCTGTGTCGGTTGCCAATGCTTTTGTTAGTAGTCGGCTGGACTACTGTAACTCACTTTTCAGGAGTCTCTCTAAAGCCAGTCTCCATAGATTACAGTCAATCCAAAATTGTGCTGCTAGAATTGTCACAAATGTGTGTAGATACACTTGTATAACACCGGTACTCAGGAAACTCCATGGCTCCCTATTCAGTTTCGCTCAGAGTTCAAACTGGCTACCCTGGTGTACAAGTTTATTCATACTGGTTTCCCTAAATATTTCGCTCCACATCTATCCACATACCGCACTACTTACAATACTAGACGCAGTCAGAGTGTTGCCAATTTCCTCAATGTACCAAAATTTCAACCCACAATTCACAAGTCCACTAAGCAGTTTGGCTTCAGTTTTGCCTTTGATGCCCCCACTGTTTGGAATTCACTCCCTGAAGACATCCGTGCATCACCCACTATGGCCTCTTTTAGAAAGAAGCTCAAAACCTATCTCTACGCAAAGGCTTATCCTCCTTAGCTCACTTTTCTTATCGCTTCTCTGTGGTGCCGACCTGTTTTTGTCCCTGGACTTTGAATTTGCCTATTGCTATGGTCTTGTTGCGCCTTAGAGTCCACTACTCAGTGGAGATTAAGCGCTATAAAAGTCAAATTAGAATTAGTTCAAATTAGTTTTCCCAGATACTTTTTCAGAGTAATTTTTACTGATGATTCTTTGACCTGATTTGAAAGTGGGAATTGAGCCTTCAAAAGAAAGAGTACAGAGTAACAGTTTGTCATTTGTACACTTAACTGCAATAAATTATTTGTCCCAAAGAACTTGAATATTTATTGTTTGTTCAAGGAAATTTGGCCCACAAAACTACTGCAAAGATAAAATATGCACTCACTGGATTGTAACATTCATTTAACATTCACCTGGCTTAAAGCTGAAAGTTTGTCGAAAAGCCCAGTATGGGTGAAAACTATCAATAAATATAAACTGAGCATGGTGTGGGATATGGATTATATTTGCACAATTGATGGCTGAAATAATAAGGATTCACACATGTACTAATACAGATATTTAACCGGTTGGGAGGGGGGGATAGAACAATATTCGTCAGGTATATAGAACATGTAAGAAATAAACACATTCTCATTTAGAATGTACTAACAAAATGGATTTTACATTTTCAGCCTATCCTAAGGCTAAACAGTCCTATAATATCACCTTTTACAACATGCATGTACACCTCTGTTTATCTGTATGTATGAGTGTGTACTTGTATACCTAAAGTCAATGCTACACAAGATAAAATACTACAAATGACAACTTGACAGCACTCCCCAGGTATAAATAGCAAATGCACTCGGCATACTCATGCACATTCATAAACATGATTAGAATAACCACACTTTGCATATGAACTAAAGGAAAATATGGAAAATATTCCCCTTGCACTCGGTATTTTATATCTCTCTTCTTCTTATTTAGGATAACAGAGAGAATCTGCTAGTCCCTGCAAGTGGAAAAATTCCTACAAAACTGATGTGTTGAGAGAGGTGAAGGTCACAATAGTTTGGATCTCTAAATTAAGTAAGTTCTAGATTTATGTATAAAAGCAGCCTTTCTCCTATGGAATAGCCCTTTTTAGTCTGGATGTCCCATAGGCTTGTACAAGTGTGCTGCAAAAGTTTTCTTTTGTAAATTTTACTCATGAAGGTAAAACAATTATTGTTCAATTGATAATAAATTATTAAAATTGAGAAAAAAAGTCATTAAGACACATAGTGGATGTGCATTGATCATAGCTAGTTAATTGTTATTCATCTCCTCAAAAGAGTTTTATTGTCAGTTCCACTACAGGGTTTTCATAATGCAAAATTAGAATTAATTGATAGTAGTTTTATGCATACAGTAGATGCTTGACTGAATGACAAGTTACAGGTGGTTACATTACATGTTTGTTAAAAATACATTGTTATATTTTGGTAAATGTATACTTGAAAATAAAAGTCTGGACACATAACTGTAATACAACTTAGAAAATAAAATTTGATTGGCAATTAATGTGTATATTGTGTCATAACAATAGTATTGGAACATTTACTTCATAAATGTCTAATTATTTAGTATAAACTATAAATGTATATTGAACGAGTCTGCATGATATGATAAGACTATTTGTTACAATATTCATCATAAGTGTCAAAGAAGCCATGAAATACTGTCTAGCTCAAGCTGAAAGGAAAAGATAATTCAGTTTTCTAGTAACAGAGTAAATCTATTAAATCAACTTGTCTGTAGTAAAAGGCTTCCAAAGGTGTGACAATCATTTTTTTTTTAAAATGTTGACAATTTCAGTTCAAAAGTAATTCCTTATACAGTGCATCTTAATCAACTATAAATGTACAACTGTTTTAATGTAGTAAATTTAACTGCAGTCAATTAAAGTTTAAAGCAACACTAAGATGCTTGCTTTTATATTTGTATGTTTTGTCATATTTGTTCCAGATTATGTGCTTGACGTGTCGCATCCATACAGCGGCGTATTGCCCTTGTCATGGCAACCACAATAAGATTGTGGCAGAAGAAACCTTGCCACCTTGTGCCGCAAGCCCAGTTGAGGTGCCAGACACCAGCCCAGTCCACAAAGTGCCTGTACGTCATAACTCGCTCTCTGCTAATGGTCTGGGAGAGTGTGCCGGACTCCAAATCGGACCTTATGAGTCCAAAACAAAGATATTGCATGTCATAAATGGGGGCTCTTTTGGCCACATCTATGTTGGAGAGTGTCTGACCACGTCCAAGCTTGTGGCGGTGAAAGCAGAAAAGCAAGGTACAGGGGCGGAAAAACTTCTACGTGAGGGAAATGTGTACAATAAGTTGATGGGGGGCCCAGGTATCCCCGAGGTTTACTGGTATGGTATGCATGGGTCTGAGTATAACTTCCTGACCATGGAGATACTGGGACCCAGTCTGGAGCATCTGTTTGACCAGTGCAGTCGGAGGTTCTCCCTCGCATCTGTGATTACCTTACTGCTGGATATGCTAGAAATCATCAAGTTTGTGCACGGGCAGAATTTCATCCACAGAGACATCAGCCCCGGTAACTTTGTGGTGTCCAAAGACCTGACAAGCTATAAACTCTATCTTATTGATTATGGATTTGCCAAAAAATGCAATACAGCAGGGCAGCTTGTGCTAAACCCAAAGAGTCGCTACGGCTTTCAGTATTCACGGCCGATGGTGGGAACACCTCGCTTCATGAGCTTAGGCATCCACCAAGGAGCCACCGAAGGTCGACGGGATGACCTTGAATCTATTGTCTACATGTGCTTGCTCTTTCTGAAAGGCTCATTACCATGGCAAGGTAAAGATACAGATACAGAAAAGAACACTTTTGAAGAAATAGCGAGGCTCAAAGCCTCTGTGTCTATACCAGATCTCTGCAGTGGTCTTCCCAATGAATTTGAACGTTTCCTGAAATACACTCGAGCTCTGAAGCCAAGCGACTTTCCCGATTATGATGGTCTAGTCAAAACATTCAAAGGCTTAGCTGTACAAGAAGGTATTGACTTAGCAAATGTTCAGTTGGACTGGAGAGACTTAGCCTTCAATAACAATAACAATACCAGTATATGTTAATAGTCTAGTTCCTTCAAGAACTTGGGATCCTTTGTACAGTGAAGAACAAAACCTCTTTCATCCACACATGCATTTGATTAAGACATTCCAAATTGACATCCAAATTAAGATATTGTGACAGTCAGTACTGGCTTACTGTTCTTTATCAAATATCAAAAGACATTCATTAATCCCATTCCGTTTGGACAATAGAGGTTTCTTCCTGAGATTTATGCAATGCTCCAGTATCTACTTTATAGGGACAGGTATTTAACAGGAGACAATGTGCGTTAGAAAGATGACATTGACATCAATAGATGGTTGATTGGATAATATGTGAGCTGGACTTGTAGCTGAGTGACTTACAGAATCTAGTCGTTGATTTAACAAAACAAGGTATCTTACTTGTCTAATACGTATAGATGTAAATCATTCATGTATTATTTCCAGGGGATTAGATATGCATTCCTATCACAGTATTCATATTCCTTCATTTATTTAGGTATTCTTTTTTTCATTTGACACATTTTGAGTACAGCTATTTACACTCCAATATTTTATGGCAGCTATTTTTAATTAGTCATAATCTGTGTCATAAGTTGTAACTGTAATGAGTTCATTTTGTCTGTGAAGTGTGTGATTTGTCACAAAAGTCAGTTATCTTCCAAAACAAATTACTATACTTTGAGTTTCTATGAAGGTTGTGTAAATAAGTAAACTTCTGAGTATCACAATGCTTTAAACTAGGTTTCTGTTTGTAATTAAATGTGAGATGCTACGAAGTAAAGCCCTGTCATATTAATTTGTTCTAGGTTACCTGTACTACTGCTTGGGATCGTAACTTAGCATATACCTCAATTTGGCATAAACCCAGAAGACACAATATTTAGTGACAATTGGGATATCATAGGCAACACTTGTACTTTCAGTAGTGAATCTACTAAATAAGCTGAGAACGATGGCAGCTGAAATGATGCCGGACAATATTATTTTTGAATGCAAATTGTGCCAAGTTGGGGTGCTGATTTTAAGTAGAAATTATATTTTCACCCCTCAAAAACCTCTGTAAAATTTCATTAACTTGACATTTTTTTGTCTATTTATAACGTGTTCCTGTGTGAATGCACATTTTAATAAATAGAAATCCATGTTATTACACACAAATGAAGCAGAAACAGGGCTGTTTTGGTCAAACGGAGAGCATTTTATAAGAAAATAATCCAGATTATAGGGCAGTTTCAATGGAGGACTTTTAAGAACTTGATAAGCATTTCAAGTTAATAAGGAATGCTGCTTAAAAGTATTTTACATAAATGTTTTCACTCGCCTGTAGTTAAATATGCTATCAAAGATGAAATAGGGTTATAAATAAACTGTGAAGGCAGCTCAGACTAAAACTAGATCACAAAGTTCAAATTTTAAAATAGGCTATGTTTTGGCCATCTTTTGCTTTATATTTTATTCTGGACTTTTCCATGAGTTAGGGCTTGTGAGTTTAACCTTGTACAATTGTATTAACATGTGTTTTGTTTTAGCTTTGTAAACAAGGCTTTCAGAGTAATATTAGTGCTTTTGTACAAGAACCGAGGTAGAGAAGTTTAGCTCCACACAAAACTCTGATTAGATTAAAGAGATCTAACATGTGGCCAGTATATTTATGGTGTTGGTTTTTATAACGTTTAGAGCTCTTAGATAAATGTACTTGTATAACAGCTGATGCAAAATTTAAACATTTATTTATTGTTGCCCCTAACCAGTTTTGTTGTTATGACTTAAACTAATTGTTGAAACATATATGTGAATAACTTTGTGCTTATTTATGTGTGTCAGTATTGGAAAAAAACAGCGCCAGAAAACAAACAATACTGTAAAGAATGGTTATAGCATTTGCTTCAAACCAACAGTTTTTAACACTTTAGTGTGAAACTGTAAACAAGTTTTTCTGATTTTTCCTGATTTAGAAGAAACAAATTATCTGTGATAAATTTCGCTGTCATTCTGCACCTGTTCTTTCAGTAAATGTAAAAATATAGACTTTTGAGACTTTCACCTTTAAAGCCCAGGGGCCAATTTCACAAAGGGACTTAAGTCCAGATTTAGACTTAAATTTAAGACTTTAAAGGTTTTCTTTTTCAAAACAGTCCTTATCCTTAGATAAAATACATCAAATGAAGGATATATGGCACCAATATTATATTTTGAATAGATATAAAAGGTCACATGACACAGAAAACCGCTGTGGTTATTTGATAAGCTTGGGCTTAGCTAAGTCACCTTTGTGAAATCCATTTTAAGACCTAGCTAAGACCAAAGTCTTAGATTTAAGTCTCTGACTTAGCCAATAAAGGGACTTAGTTTAAGTCCTTTAGTGAAATCGGCCCCAGAGTAGTCAAATGTGACTGTTAAACATCCTACCACATAGTTAATGTAAATATCAAAGCAGTATAAGGCTGCTGTGAATACAAGAGTTTGTAGAGGATTTCAAGTATGTAGAGGGTATGCAATGCCTCAGCTGTAAGTTGTACTGGTTGATTTCTTGTAGGTAACATCTTCAAATATGCCAAAAGTTAAAGAGGATATTTATCCTGGAACCATTTTCCCATTCAAGGGGGGGTTTTGTTATGCCACTGTGACAAAATGTTGTGCCATATTTCCATATGACCAAGCTATACACGATTGACAAAGTGGAAACAAGGCTAATTAGTCTATACTTATTTTCCACCATACATTTCTTGGTATTTTGTTTAAAGCATGTTTTATTGTTTCTGTTATTAAGGAGTAATGACTGTTCAACTAGTTTTCAGTATTTTGTGTCACTTTGGGGAGAGAACTGTATTATGGATATGTTGAAGGTTGTTATTACTGTTGAAATTCAATTCTTATGGCTACACATATGCACATATATATACAAAAGTACAATTATTTATTCAAGTTGAGAATGTTTTAAACATGTTGTCATTGGTTTTTATACTGCATTTTGTTATATGTCACCTTGTTGAACTTTGCACAAGTCATGAAACTGCAAACATTAATCTTTTATCCTAAGGCAGAAGTGGCGTTACAGTTTCTGACTTTTTGTCATGTAAAATATATTTCATCAGACATTTCATCAGATTATTCATTTGTGGGTTTGAATCCAGGTTTTGTCACCATGTGGGACACACATTTGGGTTGTCCAGATATGACCTATTTTTGACCTAAGTAAAATAAGCTCTAACTTCAGATTTCACTGATTCCCTAACATTAATAAAATATCCACTGGAGTGTGTATTAATGCATTTTATTTATTTGACATTGTGCCTTTCATGTATGGTCAACAACGTTTTCAACTTTGTATGCAATGGTCGGAATATTGTATGCATATATGTGGAAAGCTAGACACAAGAAGCAACTGCAATGCAATTTATAGAAATCTCAGTGTTCTTTCTGTTTTTTTTGACAGCCGGTTTTTCACTAAGCTAGTTTATTAAAAGAATGATTCATATTTGTTATTTCAATTGATTGTTTTTTAATGATAAAAATCATAATTAAGCTATCTCTCAAAGAGATTTTTCCATTATTTACAAAAATATTGTCTAAATATGTAACTTGTTTTGTAAAATAAAGACTAACATGATATAATTCTGATTATTTGTGGTTTCATATTTATTTCAAAGAAACATTTCTTTGGTGTATAATGTTTGAAATTCATATGATAGAGTTACAATATGAGGTACATAAATTCAATGTTAAGCTTTCAATGAAATCTCAGACAGAAAATAAAATTGATGAAATTTATACTGTTTCTGTTTTGTTTTTTTCCTTCGATATACTGATATTTCTACATTAAGAATATCTTTTAGCTACTGTTTGAATACTCTTTGAGGAAGGGAAGAATCTTGTTTCATCCAGAGACTTTTTCGGACTTCCAGCATCTTCCAAAATAATACTTCTATAAAAATAAATCTAGTATAATGTGGGAATAACTTGCTGTATTAAGAACCACGGTCTCATGCTGGTTTGGTAGCTAATACAGCTTGAGTCCTAGGTTCAAATACTGGTCTTGTCCTGAAGTGGCAAAGTTGGTAGTTGCTTGATGATGGTGTTCAGTGCCGAGTTTTGACTGACTAGTATGCAGCCATCCCCTTCATCTTCTCAACTTCCCATCCTGATACACTTTATACAATGCATTGAAGGCAACATCAAACCAACATCAAATAAGATTTTAAACAAAACTGGGCTGGTATTCACAACAGGGATGAAGCTCGAGTTAAACCCAAAATCGGCTTAAGTTTACAGCTGTTTATACTAAACTTGAGCTGACTTTTCACTCAACTTGAGCTTAATCCCTTTTGTGAATACGGCCCTGCGATCAAACATCAAATGAAGCAAGTCATGAGACAGATCATTAGAATTCAGCAGGAGTGTAACATCAAAAACTGGTCAAAACAGGGATAATTTCGAAGTATGCATTTTAGTGGGTTTTTTTTGTGTCTGAAATGATCTGCCATGAGAATTAGTGAGAATTTCTTTGCGATAAAATATCAGTATCAAAATACCAATACAGTGTCAATACAGTGGTAGTGATCACAAATAATGCACCACAGTAAGTTCTTAAAGGCCGTACAAGTCTACTTTTACAGCATCAATTGGATGAAAGAGGTTCTAAAACACTTCAAAATATGTAAAGATGAAAATAAGCTGTAAATATAAAGCTGACAGTCACACCACACAACTAACTGTTATCAGTGTTTCTATAATTAACAATGAGGAACAAAAAACATTGAACGTGTTATCTTCTTGTCACAAAAAGGAGGATGTTTTTTGTACTAAATAATTGCATTCTGTGGCAGAAAGGTGGTTGTCCTTTGTCTCACTTAATAACAAAATGTGAAAATAAAAAAATATATATGAAACAGTTCTATACATCAACTGCATTTATCATCAAATTAGTTCACTGACCTCTCATTTACACTTTGTCCACTTTTCTACTGCAGATTAAGTGATATTAATACAATCAATGTAAGTCTCTGGTATAAATTTAGTTTAAAGCATATATTTGCTTCAGTAAGAAAGTTGTTTTAAGAAAGTTTTTTGACTGTATCCACTAAGTATCAGTACTGGATCTTATCCAACAACTGTTGCATCACCTCAATTATCCATTATGATTTAACAGGGCTCAATTATACACAAAACTAGATTGACTTGTGTGTCAGAGGGCAAACATCTAAATGTCAGGATTTGATTAGCCAGGGGTTTCAAACAGATGGACAGACATTAGATACATATACTAATAAGGATGTATTGACAGTTCATTGTGATGTTGGAACCCACATTATATCAGTACACGAAGAAACAGAACAGCCTTAATCACAGGCAAGATATATTTCAAAGGTCAAATTCAGTGTTTTAAGTCTCATTCAACTGAAAAATGCCCTATCAGGACAAGCTCTCGCTACATTGCACATGTTACGGGAACTCTATTCAAACCCAAGACCACAGAGGTGTGAGGCAAGTGATTACCTGGATGACTAGTAAAAAAGTCTTGGCATTTTACATTATGTCCAACAGCCCAGGGTCATATTTGAACAGGTCCTCCTCACTGTCACTGGTGGGAGTTGTGAATAGATGCCAAACTTGCTAAGCACAAGGCCACTGTGGACCTCAGAGAGGTCAGAGTCTAGTGGGTAACAGCCAGGCTAATTATAACCACTCAGTCCCCGAGGCTTCTGTGTAGTCTGTCCTTCATGCACAGCTTCTGTTTGGGGCTTAGGAATTCAGAAATCACTATCATTTGTGTGTAATCTGCACATCAAAGTAGATCTATCTATGCATATATGGCCATGGTAGAGGTCAGCTGAAACTTTGTCTCACATTTGTTGTAACATAGTATGCTTTATTCAACAGAAAATATATACCCATTTCTTTGGAAACCCTCTGCCACTGGAACATACTCTATTATCTGGATTTTGTAGTTTAGTGGAAGTATTTGATGTTTGATTTAACTGGATTTGACTAAATTAACTGCTATAACTCATAGTAATACAATATTAATGTGTTGCACTCTGGGAGAGATATATATGTTGTATTGAATGTAGATAACTGTTGAATGTATAGATTCAATGGCCCAAGTGTTGAATGTATACATTCAATGGCCTAGGTGTTGAATGTACACATTCAACAGCAAATAGCCATTGAATGTGTACATTCCACAGTTTGGCTGTGGAATGTGTACATTCAACAGTTATGATCATTGAATGTGTATAAGTTCTTTAAATATTATGATTTTTATAAGTAGTCCCTTAACAGTTTAATATTTATGTAAAACTTATTTAGTTTAATATTTATATTGTATAAATTAATGATGCAATGTTAATACTATTATAAAACCTATTTAATTTAATATTATATTGTATGAATTAATGATGCATTTTTACTAATATAAAAGTTAAATGTAGTTATGAGTTTATTAGTATAGTGTATTATAGCCTTAAATATTTTTTCAATATTTATAAAACATGGCTTAATTATTGTTTAAATATTTTGTAAAGGATAAAAAAGAACAAGAAATATTAATCTATTTTCCAATTATATAATCACAATGAACCCCAATGCTCTTGTGTTTCTTGGTGTGGTAAGACTAATTGCAATTGCACCTCTGTGATCCTCTTTCATGGATTAACTGTAAACAATCACACACTAATTTGGAGAGCATTAAAGAGGTACTCAGGTGACAACTTTTTCTGTAATCAGTGATCAAAAGATTACTCAGGCTTGAACTGTCTCTCTTTGTTCTTTGCTTTGATTATCACAGCAATTGTTTTAATGTGTGTAGATTAGGGGGTAAATCGTTTGGCTTTGTGGGTATCGATATTGAATGTAAAAATATTTCAATATCGGGCGATATCGGGGGGTTCATATTGTCTACCAAATAGTCCGAATTCGTTTTATTTTAGTGTTTCCCGAACCGCTAACAGGAAGCGAAATGAATCAAAACAAAACAATGCAGTTTTCATCAAAAACGCATCGAAAACTTCAAAAATGTGAGATAAAAGTGTACTATGTCTTCAGATTTTTGCTTTACTTCGAGTATTAACAGTGTAAGTTTACAGTTTTACTTAAAATGGCGATATTGAAATACATGTTTAGATCTTGATAACGGGAGTCCAGTTCCAAAACAATAAATATCGGCAATATCGATAAACAATTTACCCACTAGTGTAGATTAAAGGGAACTCTTTATGTTTATAAAGTCTTTAATCCTACAAGATTCTTCTTCTTTGAGCCCCTGCTAACACTTCAATAGAAGACTTTTTCTTTTGATCATCCCTACAACTACTATAAATAGTGATTTGATTTTAGAAAATACTCAGTGTATGTTAAAGTGTACATAAGTCTTCATACTTCCAATCAACTTATCAACTATAAATTATTTCCACATTCCATGCCCTGAGCCATTGAATGTACACATTCAACAGTTTCACCCATTGAATCTATACATTCCACAGCTGAGCCATTGAATGTATACATTCAACAGTTTGCCCATTGAATCTATACATTCAACGGTTTGACCCGTTGAATGTATACATTCAACAGTTATCTACATTCAATACAACATATATACTTTGTCTACTTATAATTAATGTTGCATCATATATTCCTACATGCGAAAAGTTAAAAAAATAATTGCATCAGTCATTTTATTTGACATGAGAAAAAATATTTCATCATCATTGCATTTGTATGCATAAGGTATATATGATTTAAGTTTTCATAATATCGCCTAGTTGGTTTTAAGTTAATGTTTGGGTCAAATAACAGTTTTAATTAGAATTCTACGATATTAATCGTTTGCAATGTTTACAATGAACACCTGGCTGGATTCAATTAAACTCTCAAGTCTGTTTCTGAACTCATTTGTTTTAAATCTAAGATTTCTTTTATTGTTTGTTTAGTCTTCTGTTCTTTGACAACAGAAAATTGACCCGTCCGTTTTTTTAAGACTCTAGGAGATTCCCATACACCATTGTGACAAAATGTCGCCCTTCTTGCAGTCTTGTACTTTAGTCAAAGCAAGTCTGAGGCCTTCATTGAATGCCTGATTTAAAAAATCCCGAATTTGACAAAAATCAAAGATTTTAGAACAATGTCCGATTTAAAACTTATTGAGACTTTTCATGAATGTATCACCATATGTTCAAAGGAATTCAGTTATACATGTATACAACTAATGTTGGGCCATATTTTGCCACAATACTGTATCCAAACATACGATAAACCAATCATATGGACAGAATAAACACTCATTTGTATATTAACATGAGAATGAACAAGTGCTCCCTCTGTCTGTGATCTTAAAACAGGACTTCAACTAGTAACTTTAATTTGCTGTAAAGGTGAAGGACACCTGAGTGGAAAATCTATAAGGCTAGCGCTGGTAATGGCCCATATGGAATTTTCTGTAACTCTTCTGTGTATTGAAGCCCAAAAGTAACATTGAAATGTTTATAAATATACAAGTTGAGATAACGAGATAAATTTTTTGTTTTTGGTGAATTAAAATTTCTAGTTTGTTACACATTTTGTTTTTGAAATTGTCAATAATATAAGCTGAGATAACGAGATAACTTCTTTGTTTTTGAAAGTTGAGATAACGAAACAAGAAATGTTAAATCACCAAAGACAAAGAAGTAATTCTCTTTATCTCAACTTATATTTTTAACCCTTCAAAAACAAAAAATCTTATTTCATTTTCTCAGCTTATATATTTTTATTATATAAAATCTTATTTTGTTACCACAGCTTATTAATTTTTTAGACCTTCAAAAACGAAAATATTATTTCATTATCACAACTTAAAGTCCACAGTGCATGAAAAAAAAAGTTTCTTTAAAACTTTGTATGTGTGTGCCAGAGAGTAAGACAATCCCAGTAAAGAAAACCAGACATCAATCAGAGCATCCCCCACTGAGATACAGCCTCTCAAAGTGGCATATAGAATAACATTCCTGAAAGCATGGGTGGAGGTGTTGTGATGAAATAAAAGGTACACAACTGCACATTTGCAATGGTTTCTGTTATAAATGTATTGGGAAGGATTGGATGTAATTAAATATGTAGCTGATTAAATTGTATTTTGAAGTGATTTTTTTTTTGAAGTTTAACTCTAAATGAATAAGGATAATTTTGTTTGAAAAGTTTTTATAATTTGACAAGATAATTGGCATTTATTCTTTAATATGAAAGCTGTCAATCAGACTCCATCTAAAATTGTCAGTGACAGAGACGGATAGAGAGTGTGTGAGAGTGAGGATTCTGTAGAGATAACATTTCAAATATTAACCATAAAGAATTGTAAATTAAACGAGACTTACCTGTAAGTTGAAGTTTGATTGAAGTTCTACGAGTCCTAAACAGGAACGAAGGAATTACATGAGATAAGGAATGTTGATAACCCAGTCAGACTTTAACAACAGTGGATACATGGCCCGATATGGGTGGGAGCAGAATCACCCTTTATTGTAGTGGTGGGCATGTAATTCCTTCGTTCCTGTTTAGGACTCGTAGAACTTCAATCAAACTTCAACTTACAGGTAAGTCTCGTTTAATTTACAATTCTACTCATCCCAAACAGTCACTACGGATTACATGGGATTTGAAAGTAGCCATGGAGCCACTGTTAAGATACAAGGGCAGATGTTCCACACATGATAAATGAAACATACAAGTAGACAATGTATTTATATGTAAACTGATTAAGGCTGATAATATGAGTTATAACTATACCTATAAACAGAGGCAATAGGTTTTGACAAACATTGTCCATGCAATCTTCCTAAAGGTAGTAGTACTTGCTTACTAACACAGATACACATGGTAAACATGGTAAGAGGTGTTATGTTGGGCCCGGCTTATTTTATATTTTATTTATTGTTATGTATTTATTTATTTGTTATTTATTTTTTTTTTATTTTATTTATTTTTTTTTTTGAACAGATTGGTTGAAAATGTCACAATATACCACTATACCATTTGCGAGGAACAGTTTTTACACACAAAGTGTCTGTGTGCACCAAAACACATGGGAACACATTTGCATACAGCAGTTTTTCATAAATTTTCAATGTACAGTGTACATTATGCAGGCAGTGTCACTTGTTTGGTTTTTGGACATCCATGCCAACTTCACAAAGAAGATAATTTGTACAACAAGGTCCTTTGGTAAACTGTCAATATATATTACACAATAAGTATCAGTTATTTCTATTTGGACAATCAGAAACATGCATCATCTGGAAATGTTAATACAATAATACTAGAAACATGTGAACATGTAACAAGCTTCTTGGATAGCCTGTAAAGTACCCCCTTGACTGTAATCCTGTACAGTGGTAAGAAGGCAGGCAATTTGAGAAATGCCGTCATAAAATATTGCCAGTTAGCCTTCACCAATTGTCATTGTAAAATATTTAAGGGAAACATTTGTTTATTTATTTATAGATGAAGAAAAGTAGATATACCCATTTCAGAACAATAGTGCATCAATTTATTGATGTGGCCATAACACTGGTTTTGAGTGTAAATCCCTCAGGACCTTATATAATAGTTTTTGCATCTTGTGAAAGTGTAGCGTCTTGAGAAACTCCTTTTTTTTGGCAGGGATTTTGGGATCTGATACATTGTAGAAACTGCAGTTTGTGATTTAGTGGGCTTCACATTTGTAGTTGAAATGTGAGCTGCCCAATCTTGCTCTTCTATCAATAAACCCAGGAACCATATGAACATTCTCAATGAGGTAGGGAAAAAATGTAATGTTCAAAAGGTGAACTGCAGTGACCTCTGTAGCATGCTCATGCACTTCACTGATGTTTTGTAATACATTACAAATGGAAAAGTTGAAGAATAAAAGTTAACATAATTCCAGGCTTAAGTGAATACATCTGTTGCAGAAACCTCAGATAAAATGTTGAACATTTAACTTATACATGTTATAAAAGTTTACAAAGTTTCGAATCTACATTTTTATTCTGTAAGCAATTTAGGCAATCTATCTCTGTAAGCAATTGAGGCAGTCTAGCAAGTATCTTCAACAGTGACAATATTTGCATGAAAACTATTGGGTTGATTTTTCATGTTAAGGTGATGCGTAAGCAACTGCTACGAAATTAAGAGAGCCTTTTATATAAGCAGAACTTAAGCACAAGTGTCTTTCTTTGGCAATGAATAGCATATGTCATTCAATGTCATTAACTTGTTTGCCTTACACTGCCCCGTTTCTCTGAGATAAACAGCAGTGTTGACACTATCCAGATGGATCTTGACATATTAATGTTTACAAAAAGATTGCAAACTCAAAGAAGCAGCCTTCAGTTCAAAGCATAGAACACAAATTGTATCACTTAACATGTCAATACATAGATGCTTTATTTTGTGTGAAATTTCCCTGTAAGAGCAACTTAATCTCTAGCCTTTGTAAGGGCTCAAGTGTCTTTGCAAAATTAGGGAAAATATATAGAAAATGTTCAGTTTGCAAATGTACTGTTATATAGTATGTGCACTAGGTTTTAAACAAGCATATGGCTTAGATATATGTGTGCTGAGCTTACATCTCCCAAGATGCATGGGTGGTTCACGGATACCAAATTTCTGTGTACAGGTGTTTACAAACATGAGCCTTAATTAAGGCCAATCAAACTGATTCATTATTTATAGGAATCATGTAAGAGAATTTTTTTTTTTTTTTTTTCACATCTGCCTGGTAAGTACTACACATGCATAATATAAACAGTTTCTTCATACAGTTTAGTGCAAGTGTTGCAGCGTGGCAAAGACCCGTAGTGGAACATAATTTCCATGGTTTGATTGTAATGGTTTTGTCACTGTGCTGCAGTCTGCGTTGTTTAATAAAGCATGGCATCTTAGATTTACAGTTTCCACATTTCCAGGTGTTAAAGATACTTCACCACAATATAACAACAAATGTAGGAACACTAAATGTATTTTTAATGCTTGGAACATACTTGAATTGTATGTACTTTTGATCCTGGCTATTGACAGGTACAGCATAATGGGCAAAAGAAGGGATGACCAGCCTTGCAGGATCATTCATTGGTATAGCTGATGATATTACAAATGTCTTCAAGTTCTGTTTGTACAGTCTTTCATTGGTCTCAAGAACCTATTACAGTGGAAACTGCATGGTCTCTATTACAATGTTCAATAGAATGAATATGTAACACAATATTTATTTCAGTGGAAACAGATATAATAACTGGATCATTCATCTGTAAAACATTGTTTTTTCTTCAAATTTGCACTTTTGTTTTAAGAATTTCTGTTTCCCATAGCATAGGCAAATAGTTGCTTTTTTTTCACAATTGGCTGTTTCCACATGGGAAACCTGAATGATATTCATTACAAAACCTGGCACTGCACATTTGTGTTATGGTATATGAATCATTCAATTGATATGTATAACAGCCAGAGGGTTTGATTTTCTATTGAGTCGTGGGCTTTTATTTGTTATCCTGAATGGCATATTTCTTGCCCTTGCTGAGCCACTGTTCCTTATGTTCTTTGTGGCCAAAGGGTTCCATTGGTTTTGTTTTTTTTCCATCATTTGGACAGCAGCCTCTCTGTTAAGATCTGCTCAAGGTCACACATCATTTTGTGTTTCAGGTCATCCCAAATAACTATCAATAACAGGAATTGTAGGACCACTATTTAAGTCATCTGAGTATTAGTAGTGGTAATGGCTGTAATAGTCCAAGATTACCACAATTCCCAGGC
Organism: Sabellastarte sp. h YS-2021; assembly: GCA_964017235.1. NCBI lineage: Eukaryota > Metazoa > Annelida > Polychaeta > Sabellida > Sabellidae > Sabellastarte > Sabellastarte sp. h YS-2021. The sequence goes on from OZ024928.1 coordinate 24,404,665, forward strand.
CTGAGACATGCTACCTGTTTTGCAATAATTTGGGTTTGTTTTAATGATCTTCAAAATAGACAGTGATTCAGAATGTAGTTTGGGTTTAACTGTAACCCCAGTGGCATAAACTGTGCCAAAACTGTCACTCATACCATCTAATCAAATAATTTATTGTTCTTATGTGAAAGACATTACACCAAACCAAGTTTGCGTTATGTTCTGCCAAGCCTTGTCTAAGGTACCAAGGACATCAAAGTACACATATTGTAATTAATTGTATCTAGACATTGTCACTATCACTAATAGAAGGACCATAGCTGCACACCCTGAGCACTAAGTTCTGAGTCATTATAGTGACAATAAAGCAGTGCTATGACAGTATAAATGTGATATCTGCATATCTGTTATCAAAAAGGATAAACAGAGCAATATTCTGCAAACATGTGCTATAAAAACTGTTGAATATGTCACAATGAACATTTCAACTGCATTATAATTAAAAGAGTGATACTCTGCATAAGTTTGCTGTCCAACATATTTATACAATAAAAATGTCACAACTGCATTACAGCTTATGATAAAAAACAGCAATACTCTGCAAAAGGTTGTTGTACAAAGTGAAGAGTATGAGAATTAAAATATCACTACGACATTATGGTTAAAAACTCACGGGTGCATTCCCCCTCAGCACAACCGTTCCACCACGGCACAACTGCATTACGGTAAAAGATACTCATGGGTGAATTCCCCTCAGCACAACTGCATTACAGTTGAAGATACTCATGGGTGCATTCCCCTCAGTACAACTGCATTACAGTTGAAGATACTCATGGGTGCATTCCCCTCAGTACAACCACTTTATGGTTAAAGATACGGGTATATTCCCCCTCTGTACTAAGCTCTGAGTCAGGCATTATACTTTGGGCACAGAGCAATACTCTGTATAATTTTGCAGTATAAACTTTGCAATATGGTATTACCAATATCACAACTACCGACTTAACCCAACTGTAGTACCGACTTAACCCAACTGTAGTACAGTTGAAGATAAACAGAGTGAATACTCAGTTACAGTTTGTAGTACAAACTGTCAAAAATCATGACAAAAACATGATATCAATGAGCAATACTGAAATTAACAAGAATATCCAATGAATATTGTATCCAACCACAAGTTTTTTATCACAGAGTATATCCTCAGAAGGAACACAATTAGCAGAATATCCAATGAATATTGTATCCAACTGAAAGTAAGGCTACACACACTCTGGAGAAAAACACATCTGCACTGGGTAACAACAAACCAGAAACTGACTGGGTTATCAACATTCCTTATCTCATGTAATCCGTAGTGACTGTTTGGGATGAGTAGAATGTGATTCTAAGAGATGGTTTGGTTATAGTCATACATATATGAATGTGTATCAATCATTGTTAGTAATTGTTATTTTTTTTTTCTTTTGGCTTGGGTTGCAAAACTTTTATTAAAACCTTTAAGTATAGTCTTTAACTTGGTTATTTCTTGCATACAATTCCAACAAATTACATTAAAATGTTTTATAATCAACAAAGTACGCTACTCTTCTCTATGTGACAGAACCCAAAAAGTGATAAAATCACTACTACTGGCTTGGCTAGTAGAGATTTCCATTATAGCTCACCTGGTAGAGTGTGGGCCTTGTGTGTGAGAGGTCGTGGGTTCAAGTCCCCTGGAAACCTTGACTACAAGAATTGCATACATTTAAAAATCCAAACTTTCAGGTGCAAATTTACATGATAATTACAATCTGATGCCTACAGTTATTAAAAGTAGATGTATGAAAGACACACTGTTGTCAATAAAATGTCAGAATGTGGTTCTGATCTCCAGTGTATTAAACTCTATATCCTGGTACTGAACCATTTCAGACTGCTTACTTTCAATATTGGCAGTCGTGTAGCCCAATATAATGACCAGATGGTTTATAAATTGTCACTGTCAGTTCTCAATGGTCAACTAGAGCTAGTAATGAATATTGATCTGTTCATTCAAAAATAATACTATGTACCATTTACTGTTGAACCTTGGGCTAACTTTTGCTGTTCTGATAATAAGGAGTTTGGATAATCATGAATGCCGTAAAATTGATCCCACTTTCAGAAAATCTGGAAAAGAACTGGGTGAAGAACATGCTTATCAATACATTTAAAAACTGACACACTATCAGAAGCTGCATTGTTACACTATAAAACTACACACTTATTCACTATTTTGGACACAAGTTACAGTCAAATTGTAGTGTTAATTATTAATTATAACACTATTATTTGTGTGTGATCAGAATATATTTCAAGTTCATTTGATAGAAGAATCTTTCCACTAAGTTTTTTGGACTGAAGCTGACCCTTTCCACAACAGTTTATAAAACACTTCATTTTACACTATTTTGTATTGTAAACATTGAGATCAGAGTTCTAAATCACCTTGTATGATGTGGCACAGTTTCTGAGAGGGATCTGTTTGTTTTTCCCAAGTGTCAGATTTAACTGGCTTTTAATGTGCTTTCTGGTGGGAGACTTGGCACATGTGTACACACATAATCTGCATAGGGATGAAAAAATTTTTTTTCATGCACTGTGGTCTTTAATATTTCTTTAACCCTTCAAACACAAAAGTTTCTAGATTGTTATCAGCGTATATATTTTTTCATGATATGTTACTATTGGGCCTCCATACTTTGGTGTATTGTCAATGTTTAACAGTGGAGTTAATACATAAAAGAATGTTAATTTACTGTATTATATATAAAGTTACTAGCTGAAGGAGACATTAATAAATGACTAAGTTTGGAGTTATTAAATCTTGGTCTATGTAAAACAATTTACACTTTCATTTTCCTTTATCAAGTTTTCTGACCTAAATTTAAATTGTATCAGAAAAAACAAATTAAAATGAATTTTAGCCCCTGGATATGTCTAGGCAATGAAAAAAGTCATAATTCAAGAAAGTAAACGAAGCCTATTTGTAATGTCAAGTTCATCAAGTTTGGTCTGGCAAAAATAACAATGAAAGGTAAACGATTAATTTAAGTTGAACCATGGGGCTCTTAATATTAATTCATTTTTTTATTACACAGATTAAATCAATGTGCTTTTAAATGTGTCGATATGATGGTTAAATTGCTGGATTCTTAAATATATCAGGAATCAAGCCAAACAGTAATTTAAGTACGTCATACTGATTGGGAGATAAATAATATTTTCAGTAATACTTTAATTAGAGCTTTGCATAAAATGTTACATTATATAAAGACATTACATCCGTGTCATGATAACTGAACCGAGTTTTCTTATTTCCCCATTTCAGTGAAATGGCTTACTATACACAGAGATATATGCTCAACTCTAAAAGGTTATAGTTAGAACTTCAACATGTTCAGAAAACTATATTTTGTACCAATCATATTATTTCGTAGAAACTAGGAAGTCAAAATATTTCCTGGTGTTGCAATACAGCACTGACTTGCACAATAAAACTTGGAATTAACCAATATAAACATTACTTGAACAAAATAAGAAATGGCGGAATGCATGGATATATATATATGTTGTGTCCCGGCATATTTACATTTTTTTGTCCTGTTAATCATAAATTCAAAGCTTAATATACAACAAAAAAAAATCATTCATTAGGTTTCATGCACAGATAACTAGTGCATGTAAACAGCCTCAGGGAAGACTGGTAACCACCTACCACTTGTTATAGGGCTGTTCCACTTCTGTGGTATATCGTAAACTTTGGTCCTCATCATGAAAATTTTGGAATCAGGGAAGAGAATCTCACCATCTTTGTCCTCGTATATCTCAATCGGGACCATCCTAGACATCGTAAATCTATCATATGGAAATCCTCAAGGTTCCCGATAATTATCTATTGCCAGGCTTTAGCCCAGGAGGGAGATTAAAAATGCATCATGTGTATGCGTACGTAGGACTCATAACTCAAAAAGTATTACAGTTAGAGGTTTTTCTTCAAATATGTTTTTCAGCTACTTTGTTCTTAGCCATAAGATAGTACATAGTTTGGGGTTCCATTGCATGCCACAAGTGAGTAATATGTTTTTTTCTTATTTATAGCAAAATAATGACAGAAGTAAATGTCAAATATCTTCAAAAATATTAAAGCTTGGCAAATCTTTTTTATATGTTATATAGTTTTTCATAAGCTATTACATGGTAATGTTTCAGACCTGTTGCACATTGGATATCTGAGTAATGGCTACTTTGAAATTCTTACTATTGAGTAAATCCAATATAACTCCAAAACTACTGCAGTTACAGTATTTTCCTAAAATATGTTGTTCAGCTACTTTATCCTAAGCTACAAGATGGTGCATAGTTTTGGGTTTCATTGCATGCCATAAGTGAATGATAGCTATTTTCTTATTTGTAACAAAATAATGACAGAAGTAAATTTCAAATATTTTAAAAAGTATTAAAGTTAGGCAAATCTTTTCAGATCATGTTATTCATATAGTTTTTGCTAAGCTATAATACAGTAAAGTTTCATACCAGTTGCACATTGAACAGCTGAGTAATAGCTACTTTGAAATTCCTACTATTGGGTAAATCCTTTGTAACTCCAAAACTATTGCAGTTAGAGGATTTTCCTGAATTATATGTTGAGCTACTTTTCCCTTAGCTATAAGATGGTACATAGTTCGGGGTTCCATTGCATGCCATAAGTGATTTATAGCTATATTCTTATTTGTAGCAACATAATGACAGAAATAAATGACAAATATTTTAAAATGTATTAAAGTTAGGCAAATCTTTTCAAATATATTATTCATCTGGCTTTTATTACATGATATGGTTTGAGACCTGTTTCATATTTTATAGCTGTGCAATAACTACTTTGAAATTCTTATTGTTGAGTAAATCCATTGTAACTCCAAACCTATTGCAGTTAGAGTACTTTTCTAAGATACATTGTTCAGGTACTTTGTCCTGAACTACCAGATGGCACAGTTTGGAGCTCCGTTGCATATAATAAATGAGTAATAGTTATTTTCTCATTTGCAGTTAAATCACAGAAAAAGTAAATGTTTAAATATCTTAAAAAGTTTTACAGTTAGGCCAATCTTTTCAAATATTTTATTCATTGAGTTTTTAATAACATATCTTATACTACTTTTACACTATTGTATCCACCTGAGCTATACTCATTTTGCCAATGAATAACTCACTTGTAACTTGAAAAGTATTCAATTCATAGTTTTTTTGTTTTTTAATCGAATATATTGTTCAGCTATATGTTCTGTGTCATGGCAAATTTTCAGAGCGATAGCTCCACAGCTGAGTAATAGTTGCTTTGCTATTTTGCTAATGAGTAAATCGGTTGTAACTCAAAAGTATTAAATTTAGAGTTTTTTATCAAATATATTTTTTATCTACTGTTTGATGTTCTGTGCCACTTTTAAGTTCATGAGTATTCAGTTTAGAGGTTTGCTATAAAATATGTTATCCTTAGGGTGCTAATGACTACTCCTCTAGGACATTTGAAAAATTTTGACTTTTCTGAATTTCAGCCACCATCTTGAATTTTGGCGGAAATGGAAAATATCCTTTATCTAAAAAAACCGTAGAGATAAACAACATTTTCTATTTCTGCCATGAAATAGAACTTCAGCTTTCTCCACACCAACATTGTGGGCCATCATCCCTCAAAGAATGCCTTTAAGCCAGTCCTTGAAGCCACGGTGTCAAGGCCACCCGATGCTGGTCCATCAGAAGAGTCAGATCAACTCCCATTCGGAGAGCTTAGTTCAGTGGAGTCAGTTTCAATTGGCAGCAGACATGGCTCAACTGAAGAACCACTATGACTATCTGGCATCTCCCTAACCCCATCCCGAAACTCCTCCAGCACCCAACCCCCACCATGAGCAAATCGGAGTTCCAGATGGAGGTCCAGGAAAGAAGGAAGGAAATTAGAGGCACTTGAAGACTAGCTGGAATGCAGATCGATGCATATTGTGAGTGGCTGCATTCGGAACTGTAGAATCTCTCCACAGAGTCATTTGAGCATTTTCAAGTTGAGACTTTTTTTTGCTCACAAGGTCAACAAAGTTTATTCCCATAAGTGATCTGCACTACATCAGCCACCTTTACACAGCCAATACTCACCCAGCAGCCAGTGCAAGTCCAGTGAAAACATATCAATCCCAGCCCATGCAACACAACAGATGCAGCAGCCTGTTCAACAGCAGATATAGCAGCCCCTTCAACAGCAACAGCATGACATGCAGATGCAGAGCCCAAGTTCAAGCCATCTATCATCACCAAACCCAACAACTGTAACTACCTTCCACAACTCCATGTCCGCAATGCCATGGACCCACCTCAATAGCCTCAGCAGAAACATGCTTTGGGTCACTTATCCACTCTTGTCATACACAGATGACATGTACAGTTACAGCGAGCTCAACATCTCCCACCCACTATTGCCAGAGACCAGACGAGATTACCATAGGGAAGATGACCAGTAGGCGCCAGCCAGCATTCAGCTTCTAGCTGAAAATTTTTAAAACCCTTTTAAGGTCCAACAAATCTTCCAAAATCAATTTTTCAGTTGCTTGGTCAAATGAAAGAAAAAACATTCCCCACACGCGAGAAACAAAGTGAAAATAATAATTATTTATCCACCACGAACCGTTCAGTCTAGTGATTTCACTCGGGTTGACACAAATTGAAGCAGATTTGGACTAAGTGTGAACGCTCTCAATCCGGCTTAACAATGATAAATCTGAACGCTAATCAATGCAAGAGGTGGATTGAAGCAGTTTGCCTGAACCCCCTGTTTAGCGTCAACCCTCTCAATCCCAGTTGACAAAGGTTGAATGTATTAGTACTGTAAACAACTGGCTTATTGCTTTGCAGCAATTGCTAAACTTATAATAATGTGTCAATGTATGTATACCTTAATCCTTTCTTAGCAAGAACTACTAATTAAAACAAATGCCACCAAAATTGGCGGGATATAATAATATAAAGTTGGAAGATTTCATGTAGTTGTAAACCTTATGCCCCTGTTCCACCAAAGGACTAAGCCCGATCTTGTCTGGGACCCTTAATCGTGGACAGTCGGTGAAAAAAAAAGATAAAATGGGCGGGAAAACTGGATTGGTGTCAAAGTCTGGGATTAAGGTCAGATCGGTCTCAGGAAGCCTGAGGAGGTCCCAGGTGGCCCCAGACAGTCCCCGACTGGTCTGGGTCTAAGAACCGACTAAGCCACGACTAAGTCCCAGCGTCCTCAGGCCTCCTCAGGCGTCCCCAGTCTTCCCCAGACTCAGATGGCCGATTCTTGCTTTGCAATGAGACTAATGTGGGTGTTCCACCACACGACTAAGGCTCCCGATTAAGGGATTTTTGGGGTCGGTTTGAAAAATATGCTTAGTCCCAGGCGTCCTGTAAGGGTCGGTTGTGGTCGGTTGAGGCCGTGTGAAAAATCAAACATGTTTGATATTTCTCCCGACCCCAACCGATTATTTTTTCCCGCCATAAACAAAATGTCCAGTCCCAGGCGTCCTCAGGCCTCCTCAGATCAAATTTACACAGTCCTATGTTGTCCCAGGCCGCCTGCGACCCTTAGTCCCCGACCCTTAGTCCCAGACCTCTATCACTTAGTCCCAGGCTTCCTGCGACCCTTAGTCCCATTGCCAAACAAAAATCGGCGATCCTGGTCTGGGGACGCCTGGGGACGCCTCAGGACACCTTGTGGGGTCGGAACTTAATCCTGTGTTAGTCGGGGCTTAGTCCCAGGAGGCCTGAGGCGTCCTGGGACCCAGTCGGTTTGTCTAGGACAGAATCGTGGTTCAAACCGACCAGAAAAATGGCTTAGTCGGTTCTTAGTCCCAGACCAGTTAGGGACTGTCTGGGGCCGCCTGAGGCTTCCTGAGGATGATCTGTACTTAATCCCAGACTTCGAAACCGACCCAGTATTCCCGCCCATTTTTGTTTTTTTTTCACCGACTGTCCACGATTAAGGGTCGCCGACAGGGTCGGGGCTTAATCCTTTGGTGGAACAAGGGCATAAGGGTCGCAGGAGGCCTGGGACTAAGGGTCTGGGACTAAGGGTCGCAGGTGGCCTGGGATAACATAGGACTGTGTAAATTTGGTCTGAGGAGGCCTGGGGAAGCCTGGGACTGGACATTTTGTTTATGGCGGGAAAAAATAGTCGGTTTGGGTCGGGAGAAATATCAAACATGTTTGATTTTTCACACGGCCCCAACCGACCCTTACAGGATGCCTGGGACTAAGAAAATTTTTCAAATCGACCCTCAAAAACCCTTAATCGGGAGCCTTAGTCGTGTGGTGGAACACCCATATTAGGAAAAAACAATAAAAGAATTCATAAAGGAATATTTACACCCATCATATCAAGTTAATTTTAGAGGTTTTACTGTTCTCAATTTTTTGCCATTTTTTAATCCAGATTAAACTCTGTAGTGTGGATACTCAACTCGGAAAGAACTGAATCTGCCTCCATCTGCTCCAACCCTCAATGCTGTATTTGTCCTAAATAGAGGGGCACACAGAGGCGGGGGTGGGTTGGTATTTTTCTCTATTTGCCAGTGCCACTGACTATATATATGCATAATTAGTGGTGAAAAAACTGTTGACAAGTGGCGAGTTTTTGTAAACTATTTCTTAACCCTGTGGCTACAAATACGTTATATACATCACAAGAAAGTTGTTTTTACAGAGTTTCTGTTGTATTTATATCCATGCACAAATGGCAGGGAAATCACAAGTTAAAATTGATGGTGCACTAGCTATATACATAACAGCTATTTTGCATGATTTCTTTATATATGGGGTTATTTTAATCTCTACTCATATGAAATGGTGGATAAATAAGTAAAACATCCTTTCTAATACCTATACAAAAATATAAACGCCAATGAACATTAACAGTATACAATATTTGTGCTGCGCAGTCGTATAAAATATTGTCATCTTTATTGTGCTATATTTATATATATTTTTTTCGTTTATGTAATTTTGGGAAGTTTCCATATTGACAAACTTGGAACAGAAGAAAATATTTTTTTCTACCATAGCAATTGACATGTATAAATATTGATAGGTAAAAATACAATATTAAAAATATAATGGAAAACATTTTGCATGTAATGGTTAAATATAAAATAGTGGTTGCAATAAAATTATATAATGGCCGATGTTATAATAAAAAATATGTAAATAACAATTAAGGTATTCCAAATAACAATATTATTTAATTACATACAAGTATTTGATGAAGTAAGCAAAATAAGTATATTTTAAGTGTTTGTGTATTCATATAAGAATGTACAAACAAATATATTTAATAGTTTATAACCTAAGAGATAATCATTAGGCAATAAGAATTTGCTTGACTTTCCATGAATCACATGCGATTTCAAAATACTTGTCTCCACCAGATTTCGTTCTATCTTCTCAAACTCCATTCCGCTTCCTTATGGTATACAAACGTTAAATGTGATGTCTCACTTAAATTTCAAGGTGTGAAGAAATTTAAACATAAATAGTGACACTTTTCATGGCCTTGAGCAACATTTGCTTTACAAGGACTTTGTACAAGGTTTCTAATTGTGGAAAGTTTACCCTTCGAGCCTTTTACATATGTCCTTGAATCAATGCATAGGGAAATATCTGGCATATACAGAATGGTTTAATTTAACCTACATTTTCTTATTTATTAGTTGATCAAAATGTATATTTAATACACTGATAGTGGCTGTATACTACAATGCCCCATGCCCTACATGCATAAATCTCCACCAGTCGGACATATTAAATTAATACAACTAGCTACCTCTGAATATTAAGCGTACTTCTGTATCCCCCAGATAATACATTTAGTGGCTATTGATGTAGAAGCTATACCTGATAAAAGACTTTGCTAACTATGATTACTTACTAACATTCTGTTGAGTAACAATCTTCAAATTTTGGTCCCATATTGTATGCATAATACACAAATCTGAAAATTAAACGGGGTGAAAACATATCAAATTTTCAACTGATAGCAGTAATGGCAGATGTTCATTGGAGGGCTGAAAAAAATCATAAAAAGGGCCACGTTATCTGATTTAATTCTAATAGTATTTTTATAGCGCCTAATCTCTATCTGAAGACAGACTCTAGGCATGCCAAACAGAAAGCAGAAAAAATATAATCATATACCTGAGACATAGCAAGGGTCAGTGCCACAGAGAGAAACTAGGGAAAGTAGAAGTTAGGGTGGATATGTTTGTGCAAAGAGATAGGTTTTGAGTTTCCTTCTGAATAAGTAGAGAGAAGTGGCCAAAGTACATCAGACAAATCATTCCAAATCTCTGGAGTGTCATAAGCAAAACTGAGGCCAAAATACTTAGAAGACTTATATATTGAAGTGGCAAAGTGGGGGACCTCAAGCAACACACCATCAGCTTGGCTGTTGCGTGTGTTATAGACACTTTGACTGAGTTTAAGAAAAGGCGCAAAATATTTTGGATAACCACAATGTAGGAACTTGTACACCAGTAAGGCAGTCTTGAATATGGAACGTTGTTCAATAGGCAACCAATGGAGAATTTAGCTAATTAATTTGACAACTTTAGTACTGGGATATAAACACATAATAAATTCATACAAGGAAGTACTACCCCAGTCTTCATAATTTTAGGCCAGATTTTTCAAAGGGTTATGGTCAGAATATATATTTTATACTTCAGGTGTCCTCAATGACCTTCTAACTATTATCAATTATTTTACTGGATGATAATATATCCATTGTATAATGCCTGTACTCAGTATGGTCAGTGAATACTAAAGTACTTCCCATTCAATGCACATTTTCCACCACACACAGAACAAAGTGCAAAAAAGCAAGTCATATAGCTACTTGAGAATAAAAAACATTGCAAGAAAGCACAAAACTCAACTGAAACTGAAACGAAGCCCCCCACATTAAACTGTGTAAAAAGCAACTTTATGTTAATCTAAACCACTAAATTCAAAGGATTTGATTCTGCATATGACATTGCGAAATTTGTGTTTATTCAACATGTTTGTGTATTTATATATTATATAAAATGAAAGTAACAAAACATATAAGGAATTAAGAGACTGTCTATATGGCTCCCAATATTTTGGTATTTTTAGTTTACTGCTGAATTTCACAAATACCTGTGATCGAACTTTATATTTTCCTACACTGTGACTATTGTTTTATTTTGAAGAACACCGATTTCCAGTTAAAACTTCAAACTTATTGAGGAGAGTAATGATCTTCATTGCTCAAATTTAAATCAAAATTAAATACAAGACATCAGACATAATTTCACTTCATTTAAACTGTTGAAAAAAAGGCCAAGTGGTTAAGAAATTAGGCATTTCACCATTAAGCCTCGTCTCTTGCGAGATTTTGTTCCTTTCGAGGAAAAGCAATCCCGCGTGAGGATGTATTTGACATTAATCTCTGTTGCCACTGGTTCTTATCCACTGAATGACAACACGAGGAACATACTTAATTCCAGTATTCATATGACCTTAGGGCGTTGACAGGGGACGTTACATTCCAGCTGTGAATTTGACTCTATCCAAATAATTCTGGTATATTTTCGTAAGACAAATGCTTCAAATGCTTTTCCAAAAACACTCCCCAAGTGGATCATAAAACAGATTCATATTTTAAGGCATGGTATTTGACTTAACAAAATGGAAAATTTCAGTGTTTCTCTTTTCAGACTAGGCACCAGTGCAAAAAAAGGGAACTGTGACTTATGGATATGATTTTTACACTGAGCACACTCCCACAGTCCCCAAATACAATCAATGACGTTGTACATGGAATAAGCCACTTCATATCTCGGGGTGATTGGGGATACATTTCACATACTTGTGATCAATGAAACGAATAATTTATACACAACTTCTACATACACAATCTTTACCCGAGTTAGAACTGAAGTTTCTATGAAGAATAGGACTTCTGTGTTTTGCATGTGTAGGTTACTTTTGTATCCAATAAATGAAGCAATAAGTTTGTGTTATATGTTTTTATTGTTGTCCAGCACATGGGGTGCACTAGGATACTTAAATTAGTCCATTGTTCTCCAACTGTTGTAGTGAAAGGAAATGACAACAATTTCCAGTTCCTGTAGTTATTGTCACCATAAATAATAAACTGTTGAATAGTTACCATAATATAGGCCACCATGCGCGATTTGTGTCGTGAGTAAATGAGTAAATGAAACATATCAAGTAAATCAGAACATGTTTCTTAGGGAAGAAACAAAAACATGACATCATGAATAGCTGACATTCCTTATGATTATATTTTATACATCTAAAAACCCAGTAGATTCTATTGCAATGATAAGGTGTATTATATACTAAATTTATTTTTGTGAATTTTTAAACCAGTTTTATCAAGTTTCTTAATAATATCAGGTTCTCACAACAGTCTTATGATAAACATTTGTAGCTTTTATCAGTGCAATGCACCCGAAATTTTAGTTAGTATTAAACATACATATCAATGTTTTTTTAAAATTTCCAGTTACATTGAAAAGAATACTTTCCAAGAAATTTTAGATTCAGCAGTCTTCATCCCATACAAGTTAGTTTAGAGGTCCTCAGTGGCCCGGTGGGTTAGCAAGTTTGGCATTTAATTACAGGCTGTCACCCCTGTGTGGGTTTGTCTCCCACAAGTGACAAAGCTGAGGACCTGTCCCAATATGACCCTGGCTGTTGAACGGGACTCAAAAGCCCAACTTTGACCTTTGACCTTTACAAGTCAGTTTATAACTCCTTTGTTCACCTTTGCAGTAGTCGGTGTGAATTCAGCCTGAGGTAAACTGTGGGATTCAAGGAAAACCTGTATCCTGATATAACTAAACTGTAAAAACGGATGTAAAACCCCAACTTTTACCTTTACAATTCCATTGCATTATTAAGGTACATAAAATCTCACATGCCCTAGGCCAATTGATCAGAAGGGAAAATATCACTTGTGAAAATTTGTATGTATGCAAACTAAACCATATTTTAAAATATAAGTGTAACCTGGTATTTCAATAATTTCACAAAGTATTGTTAGGCATCTATGGCAGGGCCAGCTGTTGGTTATAAAGTGTCAATTAGATTGGGTCAAAAGAAAAGCTGAATATGTACTTGGTATGCAAGGGTGAGGTGTCACATTTGTTAAGGTTTGGTGGTTAACCTTTAGTGAAATACTTTTGGCTTTTGGTCTCATATTTTTAAAGGCACTAGTATTTGATTAACTAAACTGTTTTTAGTACAGTTATCCCTCAAAAGTTTGTGAAATATACTGAGGAATTTTATTTAAAATAAAAAACTGATAATAACTACAATATTGATATAAATAGGGTTTGCAATTTGTAAGGATAACCTAAGATTGGAGAAATTTTTTATTGAAAATTAAATCTATTTAACAGTAATAAATCAAATAATATCTTCCAAATGCCAATATTATAACACCAGTTCAGCTCTGGCATGGTCAAATATTTCACTAGCGGATCCAGGGTGGGGGGGGGGGGGGGGGGGGGGGGTTCAGGGGGTTCGAACCCCCCTTGAAAAGTAATGTAAAGGGGTTCAGCCAAAAGTACAAAATTATTTCTTGAGAATGGTGTTAAATTTACAGGAAATGCACTATATTTTTACCAAAAATTAATTTTTTCCCCGGGGGGGCATGCCCCCCAACCCCCTTAGTTATGTCTGATGTGAACCCCCACCTTACTCAATGTGAACTCCCACCTTACTTAATGTGAACCCCCACCTTACTTAAAGGCTGGATCCGCCCCTGTAATTTACTTGCTATTTCAAACAAGTTAATTTTATGATAGTATGAGCCATATCTTACAAGGTGCAGCTTAACATTTTCAGTATCTGAAATTATGATAACTACTAAATATATTCAACATCATGTTGACAATAATTTAAAACATAACACTAATTCCTTTAACATACTTAGTGGCAAAATTATGATTTTTTTTCATGTGTAGACTGTTTTTGACCCCCCCCCCCCCCCCCCCGAAAAAAAAGAAGCTGTTTTGAAATGTCCCCTGCTATTTAATAACTAATGACAATTATGGTTGATGATTCACCTATTCAATCAATAGGTTAACAATTAATATGTATTTACTGTTATATCAGTCACTTCCATCTGTGAAAAAAGAATGTGAAGCACCTGTGCTATATTCTGACACAATAACAACTGATAACCTATGACTTGGTCCAGTTAATCCAATAGCAGTAAACACTTGACCATAACCATTGCCACATACTGACTTGTTTTGAACATTAAAAATAATAATATTAACTCTCTAGTCGGCCAGTTTATTATTATAGTGACATGTAATTTTACAATTACATGTTACATATAAATAAAATAACACAATACAATAAATATCCAGCCCTAATTTCAAGGCAGGTTAATATTGTTTACAGCATATATAGTTTAATTAATTCACTGAACACATTTATCGCTGTGGAGGGTCTAATACAGGAGTGAAAATTACTTCAACAATTTTAATTTCTAATACATGTACTTGAACAACACATTAATTTGGGCAAGATAAATGTTCATGTAGATAAGATATAGGTTTCTTAATACTATGCAAATTGTGAAATATTGTTGATATTTTTGTGGTAAAATTTCTTGTACATGTATTTCATACATTTTGCCCAATTCTCTCTAAATACATTGTGTATATTGTTCCCTTGCATTGGATTTACATTCGCTGACTGTGTCAGTAGAGACAAATAGTGAAGAAAATATGTCGATCTGACCAAATTTTAGAATATATTATTGATAAAGTTTAATAGTAGTATATGAATTAGTGAATATGACTATTAATGGATTTAAATATTTTATTGATGGATATACCATAAGTGACAGCTTACCTACTTTAATCTTTATATATTTTAACTTAAAGCATTTAGCTATTATATACTTAGACAATTTAGGGGCCACGGTGGCAGAGTGGTAACACTCTCGCCTCCCACCTCTGAGGCCGGGGTTCGATCCCCGTCATGGCCGTAAGTGGGAAAGCTGGTAGTTGCTTGCCGTTGGTCGGCAGTTTACAGTACAGAACCCTAGCGAACTATATGTACTGGTTTCCTCTGCCCTTCCAACTACCCGTCGTGATATGACCTGTACAGTGTTAAAAGCGACGTAAAACCCCCAAATAAACAAACAAATAAACAAACTTAGACAATTTAGATATTTTTAGGCCTTAACATTTAAGGATTTTTAACCAAAATACTCTCAACAACAAAGGACTTCTTTTTGTTATACGGTTTAAAATCAATGAAATCTTGTGACTTATAATCTCTCATTATGGAGATCCTACACAATTTTAATTAAATTGGATCTAAAATATAGCTTGTAAATACGTAACAGAGAAAACAAAACAATTTTTATGTTCAGAAAAATGGAAGAATTGAGAATCAGTGAATGGTTTCTTGTGAATCAGTTTCAGAGATTGGTCAATATATTATTACCTATTGTGGAAAATTACCAGAAGTCACACAAGGCAAAATGCCTTACATGGAACAATTTTTTTCACTCCAGCTCAAATTGATATGCATGTCTGCAAATGAATGGAAAATATCATTTAAAAATATGAGACCTGTCCCAGAAATCTGACTAACTCATATAAAGTGACAATGAAAAAAAAAACATGGGAAATTTTTGCAAAGATGTAACTTTGAAAGCTGAGACAGTCAAAAAAGAACCAAATTTAATCGCATTACTGATAGTTTTATAAACTATTGTATGAATAGCTATTTCTGTGTGGAATTGAATTTCACAATTTTTGCTCGACAGGAAATGATCTACAAAAAATAAAATCATATGAAAAATATCAGTTATATGTACTTTTTTCACATTTTCTTTGAAAGTGAAATGACTCAAATGATATATATATATATTGAATTTACAATTAAATTATTCAATAATATTAAAAGAGTTTGCTTTTGAATCTTTTAATATAGTATTTTATCACAAATATTTCAAAATTCCTTATCCTTAAACTTTAGTAAATGCATCTGTTCTACTTAAGATTTATACACATTCTTGATAAATTAAAGATAATACCTTGTATTTTACCATTAGACTGCAAGAGTTCTGGTTTACCTTCCTCAAACCAATTAATTTAGAAGAATTCTCCACATTCATTTTCCCCTGGTTCCTCTTGGTTCCATATACATTCACAGGCTGATTGAATACTGAACAAAATTTCTACTTTATGCACCTTATAATTTGCTAGTATAGAAATTAAGCTCCATGAAAGTTAGTTTAGATTTACTGTAAACATTTAAGTGTGTAAGAAATGGGCACTTTGTCATCATAAGAAAAACGTAATTCTAAGAATGTTAGGGAATATTGGTGTGAGAGATGTTGATACTCCATGCCTGCACCAGTGATGACTGCCATCGGTAAACGGAATAAACACCAATGGGCATAGCACCACTCAGAGCAAACCCCATCAGACAAAACCCCACTGGACATAATCCCACTCATATAGATGAGAATTAGGACAAAACTCCACTATTCATTTAAAAATAAAGTACTTTCCTTTATTTATATGACATAGACATTGATACAGTTACAGATGCTAATGGACACAAAACAAAAAAATGTAATATTTACACACTACAATTAACAAACTTTTATTTTATCTATGTGAAATAGACATTGATACAAAAACAAATTAATGATGGAAATAGACACTGATACAAATATTCATGAAGAAAACAGCACCCCCCCCCCCCCCCCAAAAAAAAAAAAAAAAAAAAACATCTTTAAAATTTGATATTTTTTAAGTTACGCAATTATACTTTAAAAAAAAGCTACATCTTAAAAATTATTCATCATCTTCAAACTTGGGAAACTGTTTTTAAAAGTGGGGTTTTATCCATAGATCAAATTAATCAGTGGAGATGTATCTGTGTGAGGTTTTGTCTGATGGGGTTTGTTCCGAGTGAGGTTTTGCCCTGTATTCCTGCCAGCACCGTAACATCATCTTGATATACATGTATTTCATGTTTTACTTGCATCACATTCAAGTTTACATTTTAAGCCAAGCTTTTCAGGATTCAAGTAGGAAGGTCTACACTAAAAACAATACCAAAAGATAAGACATGAAAAATATAAGTGCAAAAACCATGTGAACAACCATTTGACTGATAAAGACACATAATTATACACATCTACTTAAAAGAAAAGTAGGAGGAATGCCCTTTATCAGCCATACTAATTTACAAAGGGAAAAATACTTATGAAGCAGCTCTACAGTATTCAGTTAACATTGAAACATAAACTGGCCTGGTAAAACCTAAATGCCATGATAAAGTTGTATATATATATACTATGGACTCTGTTTAAGTAGTATTGGTGTAAGTCCAAGTTAGGTGTAAGTGGTATAAAGATTGAAGTCTAACATCAGAGAGCACAGTAATCTTGGAGGTATAAGCCTAATATAATATATATATATATGCCACATCTCCATTTCAGGGCAATGACATAACTCTGTTCTTAAACATAGTTTACTGTGTTAATTCCTAGTCAAAAATAACCCAAAGTCTGCAAACTTTTGGCTTTTAAAGATGTTCTGGACTTTTGGTGGGCACAAAGAATAGATAAAAATCTGTCACTGCCTCTTTAGGTAGATTATCAAAGTGGGTTAGTGCTAATTAACGAAGTTCCCAAAAAATAGACGTTTAGTGTTGGCTGTAGCCTCAGGTTGTACTCTCGTGGAACTCTTCTCAATTCGTCCTCCTTTTCTCATTGGAATTTTGAACCATACCCCTCAGCTGTAATACAGCGGGGAGGTAGGGTGGGACTCTCTTCGGTTCTACATGGTAAGCTTGTAGCTTATAAAAGCTGTTTTTTAGTTTTTTAGCACTGTCATTCATTCAATTCAAGTTTTTGGCTCTCTACAGACCCGGTCTTCGGGACTTGGGCACTGTAAATGGGACTCACACTGGTATTCATTCTAATCTACTACTTCAAAATCCAAGAAAAATCGATTACTTCTTCCAGTCTCATCTGTAATCCCTCCACCGAGCGGTTGGATTCAGCATTCAGTTCCAGATGGTAAGCTATTGTAGCACAATAAAAGAGCAAAATGCTGCATACCTGTATCATGAAAATTTGGGAAATGATTCCCAATATAAATTTTTATTGCAACATATCAGTTTTGGTTGTTTAATCTCTGTGAAATCCAATTTTGAATTTGAAATTTTCCGTCACAGGGGGAAATAGCCTAGCTACAATTACATCATGATATTAACACAACAATTTATTTTTAATTAATATATATTGATATTTGCTTTTTGGTAAATACATTTCATACATTTATAAAAAAGTATAAACTAGGGGATCGCTTGCAAAAAAAGATAATGTTTTTGTACATCA
The DNA here is from genome assembly GCA_964017235.1 of Sabellastarte sp. h YS-2021. Taxonomy (NCBI): domain Eukaryota; kingdom Metazoa; phylum Annelida; class Polychaeta; order Sabellida; family Sabellidae; genus Sabellastarte; species Sabellastarte sp. h YS-2021. Next base: position 24,423,119 of record OZ024928.1, read on the forward strand.
AAAACGAAGCGTCTCGAAAAGGATATAAAGGTGAGTGCTAAAGTATTAAAAAATGCTCTGCTTCTAGCCTTTTACTGTTGTGGCAACCAAAGTCAGCGTAGTCTGCTCTATCTAGCATGGTTTTCAAGATATAAGAATTTTTGTGTTTTGCAATTTTTGCAAAATATTCGAAAATTCAAAATGGCTGCCATTTGACAAGACAAAATTTTATGAAAATTAGGATAGCTACTGTGGGGAGAGATACCCTATGGGTCAAAAATTACGTCAAAAGCACTCTATCTAGCACGGTTTTCGAGATATAAGCATTTTTGTGTTTTGCAATTTTTGCAAAAAATTCAAAAATGGCTGGCATTTTTGGCGAGACAAAATATTTTTGAAAATTAGGAAAGCTACTCTGAAGAGATACCCTGTGGGTCAAAACTTTCGTCGAACTCCCTCTATCTAGCACGGTTTTCAAGATATAAGCATTTTTGTGTTTTGCAATTTTTGCGAAAAATTCAAAATGGCCGCCATATTTGGAGAGACAAAAGTTTTTTAAAAATTGACATGGCTACTCTCCAAAGATACCCTGTGGGTCAAAAATATCGTCGAAATCGCTCTATCTAGCACGGTTTTCGAGATATAAGCATTTTTGTGTTTTGCAATTTTTGCGAAAAATTCGTAATGATTAATTAATCATTAATTACTCAGCCATTTCTTAACCAATCAATGCCAAAATCTAATGATTTCCAGATTTTAATAGCATGAGTGTATTTGCCAAGTTTCAGGTGAATTGATAAAATCCCTTTCAAATTATCATCCGTACAAACTTACCCATCAAAAAAAGACACTTTTGGTCATGAAAACACGGAGCTCACAGAGCCGGCGGAGCCAGATATCCTCCCATATAAAAACAAGCGTCCCTTGCGGGATGCTTAATAAAAAGAACTTAATTGATACTGTAATAATATGCATATGGGAGAAGTATTTTAAGCAAACACATCTACTCACTTCATGAACATTTTGTGCAGATGTTTGTTCAAAGATTTTATGCAATCACAGCTAAAAGAAAGACATTATTTACAGGCACATATGGTAAGATTTTTGATATTTCTTTATTCTACCAGTCTACCAAAATCAAATTTCTGTGTAATTTATTTATTATGCAATACTTAAAAACATAGAAAAATTAGCCACTTCATGCCAACCCATGCAGTAATATCACTGGTCCCTTAAGACTGCACTTGATAGGGTTCAACTGTTATTCCATGCCCAAACCATTTCACTGAATAATAGAACAAAAACATCAAATATCACTATAATAGCAGAAGCATTTATGAAGCACTAAAGAAACATCCTCTAAAGTGCTGATGTCCAAGAAGGGGAAAAAGTCCATATTAGAATAGAAACGAAACATTTTTATGGCGCAAAATTGATACATCCTCTGATGCGCTTGAGATCAAAAAGGGAAAGTTCAGGGACGTATCAGGTTGAGATCCAGATTAGTGCCTACCGGGGAGATGTACTATAGTGGAGGATAGGCTAGTCTACACAAATAGGTTTTCAGCTGGCTTCGGAAACCTGTTATTGTGTGCTGTGATTAGATATTCTTAAAGATGGGTCTTGAACAAAATATTATTCAAGTAGCGGAGTGATTAGGAAGGTAGGGAGGCCGTACCTGAGATTGGTGTTCTGATGCTGTTTGAAACTGGATACTGTGTCCTGTGACCAGATGATTTGGGAAGCTAATTGGAAAATTTAATAAGTAAATTAAATTTTTATAAGTTAATATCTTACCTAGTGGACAGATGCATTTGTCCGGCGCGCAGCCGGTCCCGCCAAACGTTAGAGAAAAACGCCTCGAGCTGGGCTCTGGCCCGGACCGGTAGTGTCCTGTTTACTCGCCAGGTGGCTGTATTGCCTCCCTGCCGTTGCACTGCGCGTGCGCGCGCATGCGTACTTCCTCCTTTTGTTTGCACCCTGTTTGAGTCCCCTGGGAATCTTTGTTGCAGGGAAGGCAGGGTGGGAATCCCTCTGTCCACTAGGTAAGATATTAACTTATAAAAATTTAATTTACTTATTAAATTTTCCATTTTATTGCGTTAATATATCTTACCTAGTGGACAGATGCAGAATAACTACCCATTGGATGGAGGGCAGCTAAACTCAACAGGGACTCTTGTCAGAACTCTGGGCCTCCGGCCCAAGGGTTAGGGATCCTTCCCATACCCTACACCATAGTTGGTTCCCCCCCCTCTTTTTTGCCGTCTACCGAGCCACCTGGGCTAGGACTATAGGAGAGAGGAGGTAAGAGTTCAGTCCCAAGGATTCCGGAGGAAGCAGAACAGGATAAACTAGAAATAACTCATACCCCACACCAGCCCTTCCGGTTGAGAACTGCGTGCTGGGGTTTCAAAACAAGATAACTAAAAAAGAAGGAGCCAACTAAAACAACCCACTACTCCTTCTAAACGCTTTACACTATATACAAGTTATCCTTTCAAGGATACCAGTTACTCGCGTATGTGCTGGGCTGCGACCACTGGTCCTAAATGGTACAGGTCAGCATCAGCCCATGCTACATCCTTCAAATAAAATTGGGTGAAGGTATTGTGCGACTTCCAGTGGCAGGCCGAGAGGATCTGGTCCAAGGACACACCTCCTTGAAAAGCCTTAGAAGCTGCAAAGGCCCGCACATCATGGGCTCTGACCTGATGTAATTGTTGTGCATCCTCATTGGACAATTGATAGCACAACAAGATGGTTTGTTTAATCCAAGAAGAAATCGTAGCAGGAGCGATGTCCTTATTGAAGTTCTTCTTGAAAGACACAAAGACCAACTGTTTGCCGGAACGGAGGTCTTTGGTCTTGTCCAGGTAATAACGCAAAGCCCAAACTGGACATAAGGTTCTATCCTCCTTGAGAGACTTATCCAACGTAGGGGCCAAGGCCGGAATAATTACCGGAGCTACTGAAGAAGGCCCTTCTTTAGCCAACTGATTCTTGGACAAGAAACAAGGAGAAGGGAATAAAGAAACATTAGCCCAATCTTCCTGATGTCTAATGTTCCTGTGTACCCAGGCATGAATCTCACTCCTTCTTTTGCCCGAGCCCAAAGCCAGGAGAAACACCGTTTTGAAGGTAAGATGTTTCAGAGACGCCTTTCGAAGGGGTTCAAAGGGGGACTGGGTTAATTGATGCAAGACCAGAGACAGATTCCAGCTAGGGACTCCTCGAAGACCCTTGGGTTTATCTCTATGGAAACTGTCTAGCAAGCGGGTAAGGTTTTCGTTTTCGTTTTTCATCTACTCTCCATGCCTGTGGATCGGGTACTGGGGACACAAACTTGGGTAGTTTGTGATTGTACCTTGTTGCAAAGAGATCCACTCGGGGAGTGTGCCACCTGGCACATAAGTGGTCGAAGACTTCCTGCAGGAGGGACCATTCTGTCTGAATAACCTGAGTGCTCCTGGACAATTTGTCTGCTATCACATTCAGCCTTCCCGGAATGTGCCTGGCCCTTAGAACTATCTGTCTGCGATTGCACCAGGAAAGCAGTCTCCAGAGGAGGGCACAAAGTGAGCCTGATCTCATACCCCCCTCCTTGTTGATGTATGAGACAACCGTTGTGTTGTCCGTGGCTATCAAAATGATCTGGCCCCAACACTGTTGCTCGAACTTCTTGAGGGCCAGAAGGACCGCCTTTAGCTCGAGAAAGTTTATGTGCAATTGGCTTTCTGAGTCCGACCAAACTCCTTTTGCCGTGTGGTCTCCTAAGTGCGCGCCCCAACCTTCGTTTGAGGCGTCGGTAAACAACTGCAGAGCATGTTGCAGAGGATGAAGAGGTTGGCCGCTGAGCACATTGTTTTCATCCAGCCACCACTGCAGATGAGGGTATAGAGATCTGGGAAGAGGAATCTCCTTCTCTAGTACCTCTGGCACGTGCCAGTGATTCTTCAAGTGCCACTGAATCGGTCTCATGTGAAGGCGCCCCAAAACCACCTGTTTCTCTGTGGCTGTCAACAAACCTATGAGAGACATGAACTCTCGGACCGAACAATGGCCTCTGTTCATTAGCATCTTTATTTTTTGAGTTAGGGTTTGCCACGTCTCCTGAGTCGGCTTCACTAGACCCTTGGAGAGGTCGAAATGATAACCGACAAAGTTGAACTCCTGTTGGGGAACAAGTTCCGACTTTTGCAAATTGACTAACCATCCCAACTGCTGACACAGAGCCATCAGGGTCCGCGTTTGGTTCACACAAGCCTCCCGACAGGGCGCTCGAAGCAACCAGTCGTCTAGGTACTGGTGGATCCTTATACCCCTGGACTGGGCCATCAATTTCACCTCCTTCACCACCTTTGTGAATTCCAAAGGAGCCGTCGCTAGGCCGAACGGCAGAGCCCTGAACTGGAAGGTTTGACCGTGCAGGTGAAACCGGAGATACTTCCTCGACCTTGGGTTGATGGGAATGTGGAAATAGGCATCGCTGACCCATTCGCCTTTTTGAAGGGATAGCCGGATGGTCTCCGGAGTTTCCATTTTGAAGGTTTCCGAGTGGAGGAAAAGATTGAGTTTGCTCAAATCCAAGATTGGACGCCATTTGTTGTTTGGTTTGGGAACTATGAACAGCCGGTTGTAAAAGGCCAGAGAAGCCCGAACCACTACTTTTTCTACGGCCTGTTTTGTAATCAGGGACTGCAACGCCTCCTTCAAAAACTTGTTTCTGCGAGGGTTGGCGTATCCGCTGATTATCAGAGGACACCTGGACAATGGGGGCCTCATCTTGAAAGGGAGGTTGTAACCGTCCTTCAAGATGGAGACTACCCGAGGATTTGAACCCAGGCTGAGCCACGTTTCCCAGAACCTGTGCAACCTGCATCCTACAGGAGGATTTTCTGCAACACTGTGGACATTTGGTACATGAGGGACAGAACGACAAGGAGAGACAAAAGAAGCACTTTTGACATGTTTTATTTCTGTCTGACAAAGATCGGGACTTAGGCCTTTCTTTTGCGGCTGCCCGGGACCGACAACAATAGGAACAGGAATTACAGCAGTTCTTGAGTATACAGTCTTTGAAATGTTTTGAGAGCTGATGTTTTGACCCACTATTTTTGGAATTATTTGGTTGTGTGGGTTTGTACAATGATTGTCATTTATAATTTTTGCCACCCCGGGCATACTTGGAAAAACGGTGGTTAGTAGAACCACGCCCACGGCCACGACCTCGTGACCCAAACTGTCGCCAAGGTTGTTGAGGAGCAGATGACGGCTGAACCATGGTCTTAGCCTCCTTCTTCTCATACGGTTTATAGCGATACTTGGTCTTCTGTTGGTGCTGGGGACCAACTCGAGACTGGACCGACACATGTTGTGTCTCAAACTTGTTGATATCTTGTTCCGCGACATTCAAGGCCGCGTCGGGAAATAACCCATATCCAAAAAGAACAGCATTCCTCAGTTCATTCCAAGTGTCCATCTTCATACCGGGACGAACATGATCTAAATAAGAGTCCCGACGCATCAGAATGAAGTTCCCCAGCTGCACAAAAAGGCTATCAGCCAGGTGCTGTAGAGCTGTCCCAAGAGAGACAGATACATTCTGGTGGAAAGCACATAAATCCCTTAACTCCTTAAGTGCTTCAGAAACCTCCTTGGCTGACTTGCCCTTACTGAGATGAGTCTGTAGGAAAGTTATGTGATGTGCCATCTGATCTTGAATCTCGCTAGTGCATCTGCTGAAACCAGCTGCATGGTTCACTGTGTAAGTACCCTCTCGGGCACACCTTTCCCATCTGCGTAGTACTTCTTGCGATATGGGACGAGACACGGGACCGAGATATGCAGCTGGTTTGACAATTCTTGAGAATTGAGCATTTAGTTTCGCCTCAGAACCATGCCAGTTGAACAGCTTTCTACCTGGTCGCTGGGGACCATCTGTCTTTAACTTATGCATGGGATACCATTTATCCTGTGGTTTAGGGGTGCGTATGAATTGGTCAGTACGCAAACCACCAGCTTCTTGACTTCGGGAAGGGTAACCCTCAGCTACAGTCAGATTAATCCTCTCCAGCTTCTGACAGAGCCAATCGTCTGCTGGCATGGCTACTGACACCTTTGAACTTGTTTTCGGATTTTTTCCACGCCACGGATTGTTGGACTTATCCGGGTCACTGTACTCAAACTCAAAGTCTGGGATAAAGTTCCAGCCCATAAAGGCCCTGATGGAACGAACTGTTTCCCTGTAACTCATTTCTTCATTCTTTTCTGGTTTATCAGTGTCTGATTCAGAAAGTTCACCATCCTCGCTATCCAAAACATCTGGTGATGTATGATCCCTATCCACAACATCTGTTGATGTATGATCCCCAAAGAGTGGTTCGTCTGAAGCCACAGGCAAGACATCTGTTAAGGGGTGTTCAACATTGGACATATCATCTGAGCCACCAGCAGAAGCAAGGTTTCTCATAAACGGCTCCCCAGCCGGTGCAGCCGGTTCCGGACCGGTAAAAGATCCATCCACAACCGGAACCGGTTCCTTGGGTACAAAAGTGTCAGTTTGGTATGCCCTGACCGGACCGGTCATCTCCCCGACCGGTACCGGTTTAGATTGTTGAAGTGCAGTGTCAGAGGGCTTTTTCTGTACCGGACCGGTATTTTCCTCAACCGGAATCGGTTTTGCTTTGGAAGATTTATGATGAGAAGACTTGTGCTTCTTCTTTGAATCTTTCTTGCCATCTGATCCTGTACTAGCCTGTACTGCCGGAAACCGCACCGGACCGGTGGTTCGGGCAGAGGCAGGATCTATGAATGGCTGATCAGAAACCGGTGGGTTTGAAACCTGAACCGGTACTTTGGGGGTAGCAAATATATTGCCTCTTGATAAGAGTGCTTCAAAACGAGAGAATTTCTCATCTAGCTGGTCACTTAATTTGTCAAAATCTTTTTTGGAAACAAAATCTGAAGAAGGTCACACCCCCAGGGAGGTCCTGCGCATGCGCACGGTCATCTTCAGAAATCGTCTGCTGAGCATGCGCAGTACTAGCTGGCTGTTGAGAAGAATTAACTGGAGACAGCACAGTTACATCTCGTGGTGACACTAGCAAACCTGCTTTCTTGTCCTTGCGAATTTGATACTGTGGAGTGGCCAGCATCTCACGTTGAATTGCTGTAAAATTGTCACAAATCTTGCATATCGCACCTCCCACAATGCAGGGATCTTTACCCAGACCTTTGTCTCGACAACGAGCACACTTCTCATGCATATCAAATCCAGCCATCTTATGGCCGCACGATCCCCGCCTTTGTCCTGGTGAATCCATAGTTATTAAACAACACTTCTACACAAAGAATTTATCAAAATATATCCTGTAACAGATATAAAATAAAATAAAAGTTTCTCCAAAAAACAGACGACCTCTCGTCTTCGCGCCAAACAAAAGGAGGAAGTACGCATGCGCGTGCACGCGCAGTGCACCGGCAGGGAGGCTATACAGCCACCTGGCGAGTAAACAGGACACTACCGGTCCGGGCCAGAGCCCAGCTCGAGGAGTTTTTCTCTAACGTTTGGCGGGACCGGCTGCGCGCCGGACAAATGCATCTGTCCACTAGGTAAGATATATTAACGCAATAAAAACCATTTAACAGGCACTGCAAATTAGATCAGGGTTTGTTGATTTACTTTTAACCTGAGAGAAATGGAAAAGTGGTTTCCTTTGGCAAAGCTGCTGGACTTAAGATATATGGATGTTGACACATTTTTGTGACTTTAAGTATGAATAGATTTCATTAAAAAAATATGCTGTTCACCACATAGTCATTGTAGTTTTCTTATGTATGGTGAAACACAGCTAAAACTACTATAGTTAGACACAACGTGGCAGAGTGGATTTTCAACTTTTTGGAACCTTGTGATATTTACCTTGTTTATATAATACAAAATGAATTGTAGTAGTCCAACTGACTCCTCCCCATAGCATTGGTCACATGAATTGCAATTTCAAAGGTGAAATTCACTTGAATCATAATGGCAGTTGTGAGAGACACTTGATATATAATATTGTTGAGGCCACTGGTTATTTTGTGAAAGGCAGTAAGCCATAAAATAAAGCCTTGATGGACACCATGGGGGAATGAAAAGGTGTCAGCAAAATTCTCACCAATTTTTTTTTCATCCATTCAAACACTTAACAAGAATTCAGTAGAATTGTACTGTGTCACCAGGTTTGGTTAAAGACTGAAGTGGATAAAATTCGAAAGGACAAAAATTATGCTGGATAGACAAAAATATTTGGTTGACTGGCAGTATTTTTGCAGATTCAGACCATCTTTCAGAAGGATTGAGCCATGGTGACGACCCACCTTGTTGAAAAATATAACCTAGATCCAATGCACAGGTTATGACAAATGCAGACAGGCAGACAGCGAGGCAAACACACAAAGTTATCACTTGTCAAGATTTCAATAAATGTCAGCAGTCAGCAGAAAATTCAATAAAATATCATTTTGGTAACCTACTGTTAAAGCTTCTATGACATCCCATCATACGTGTTTACACATGTAAGTGTGCTGCAAATATTGTTGAAAAATACGAGCATGGCCTGGTACTGGGGTAGCAGAGGTTTGCACTTGCAAACAATGTAAATTCTTTTAACAAGACTGTCACTTATTGAATATCAAAGAACATACTGCGTGAAGGCAGAGAAAATGTGCATGCCAATTTTCATTTGTGTGACCTTGATATTTTGTTATAAAATCGCAAGTGTAGCTTCAGTGTCCATTGCCAGTCAGCCAATTTTTCTCTAACCAAGACATACATGGACGTACGATGGGATGTAAGAGAGCCTTAAACTGCTAGTCATATGACCATACAAGTTAATGCATTGTGCAAGATGGGTCCTGTCTTGTCTGCCTGATCTCTTCATTGAGGAAAGAAGGACGTATATTTCTTCACCTCCTCCCTTTATGGAGGAAAGAAGGACTTATATTTGTCCACCATTTTGTGGGATAGCAAACGAGCAAGATAATTGTCTAATATTGTAGAGTGTTAGGTTACTTTACCATACAGGTCTTCTTCAGGACTTTTCATATCCACAATCTAGAAACAGAAAAAAGTGTTGCTATGGCAACACTTGCTGGCAGATATTGCTGAAAACTAACCAGCTCCTATTCATGCAGGGGTTTGGATTACAAAGAACCCACAAGAATATAAGTCCAAGAAACAGAAAAAACAACTCACCAAAGCCAGTGAACCATCGTTTGACCTTGAAGGAGGGGTCAAAGGTCAAATTTGACATCAGAAGATTCCCAGCCCATGATACCCTGCAAGTTGGTTTCACATTGCAAACCTCTAGGATCAATAATAACAGAGTTATAAGCACTTCAGTGTTTGGCTGTACTCGTTTAACCTTCTAGGAGGGGCTCAAGGTCAAATCTGATCACATCAGAAGATTGGCAGCGCATGATTTCCTATAGGTTGGTTTCACATGGCAAACCTCTAGGACCAATAATAAGCAAGTTATAAGCACTTTTAAGTTTGGCTGTCCTCATTTGACCTTGAAGGGGGTCCCAAGGTGAAATCTGACCACATCAAAAGATTCCCTGCTCATGATTTCTTATAAGTTGGTTTACCATCTCAAACCTCTAGGACCAATAATAAGCGAGTTATGAGCACATTTAAGTTTGGCTATCCTCATTTGACCCTGAAGGAGGGGTCCAAGGTCAAATCCAACCACACCAAAAGAGTCCCAGCCCATGATTTCCTATAGGTTGGTTTGCCATCCCAAACCTCTAGGACCAATAATAAGCAAGTTATAAGCACTTTTAATTTTGGCTATCCTCGTTTGACCTTAAAGGGGGGGGCAAGGTCAAATCCGACCACACCAGAAGATTCCCAGTCCATGATTTCCTATAGGTTGGTTTACCATCCCAAACCTCTAGGACCAATAATAAGTGAGTTATAAGCACTTTTAAATTTGGCTATCCTCATTTGACCTTGAACGATTGGCCCAAGGTCAAATCTGACCAGACCAAAAGATTCCCAGCCCATGATTTCCTATAGGTTGGTTTACCATCCCAAACCTCTATGACCAATAATAAGCGAGTTACAAGCACTTTTAAGTTTGGCTATCCTTGTTTGACCTCGAAGGAGGGGCCCAAGGTCAAATCCGACCACATCAGAAGATTCGCAGCGCATGATTTCCTGTAGGTTGGTTTCACATTGCAAACCTCTAGGACCAATAATAAGGGAGATATAAGCACTTTTAAAGTCTGCTATGTGGGTTACTTTGGCAACACTGGATAACCTTGAATTAAGAGCTTCAACGTCAAATGTGTGCAAGGTTGTAGAGGACATGTATATCTGTACATATCATCTATGAAGAGATTCAACCTTCTACCTATGAGAAACAGCCAGTAGAAAAATGTAGATAATTTTCAAAGAAATGCCCACGGCGGCCATCTTGTTTTCCAAAATGAGGCTATTTTCAGTCCCAGAGAAGCTTACCCCCCAATGAAGATATCCTGCAAATTTGGTGCACCTAGCTGGTATAGTTTTCCTCTGAGAGCGTTAACACCAAAAATCTCTCTACGCACGGTGGCGGCGTAATAAACACTAAACCAAAGTATCCACCGGATGCCTCCGGTGGATACAATTACACATAAATTCTCATGCCATGAAACCTTCACACCAATTTTAGCTGAGATACATAAACAACTACCTGTAAATGAGCAGCAATGAAGGGTGATTCAAAGGGAAAGGCAAAATAATCCAGCAGGATGGATATAACAATTAAAATAAGTTGTAACCTTAAACTCATTTCTTTAATGAACAGGTTTTTATGGTAACATTACCATAAAGATCCTGTTTTGGTCTAGATACTTGTTCATGTTTTATTTAAATGAAAAGTCTCAACTACCACTTTAATATTGCCAAAATATCATAAAAATTTGTCCTAACCTTAAACTGAATGTATGTCAATGCAAATGTTAAGAGTTTAAGGTCATGTGAACCATGTAGACTCTGTTCAAGGTTACTTATGTCCAAAATTTAAATGTGCTTAAAATCTATTGCACATAATTTAAGATATTATTCAAAAATTTTATAAGAAAAGTAATTATAATTATGCCATTACTGAGAGTTAAAGGTCACCTCAATGTAGTCTTAGGGCATTTCTGTAACATCAGTTACATGTACCTGCAAAATATGTCAAGATATTTTTGGTATACTTTGTGGAATCATAGAAAAAGTTGAGCTCAGTAAGATTCTTTTACACATGGGAGTTTAAGGTCACCTTAAAATAGGGAACACTTTCAGGACTAGATAAATTAACATACTAAATTTAAATTAAATCTGTCATGCAGATTTGAAATAGTCTCCAGAAATTGAAAAATTTAAATTCTATATAGTTATCACTAGGAGTTTAAGGTCACCTTACAATAGGCCACAACTTGAAGACCAGTTACACCCATATACCAAGTTTGATTTGAATCTGTGAAGCCATCTTTAAGCTATTGCCCACAAATCGCAAAAGTAAAATTCAAAATAAATGTGTTATAAGTGGGAGTTTAAGGTCATCTTAAATAGGGCACATAATGATGACTGCCAACACCCACATGCCAAATTTGAATTTCATCCTACAAGCAATTTTGAAATATTTTCTAGAAACAAAGTGTGATGACGATGCTGGTCCTATAGGTGATCCATCACAGCTGAGTGACACCAAACTGTTACAACGTTAAACTCATAAGTTTCTAAAATACCAGTAATTTATATATTGTAACCTCACAAAAGAGACCTTTTTCTTTTTGTCTAAATATATGTACATGAGGAATATCGATGAAAAAATCACAGCACATCAAATATCTTTCAAACACCAAAATAATTGTCCCAACCTTAAAGTCAATGTTAGTTTAAGGTAAGAAGTTTAAGGTAATCTTTCACTGAAGGTTCTGTTCAAGGTTTGTTACATCCACAACTGAAACGTGCTTAGAATTGCACAGTAGTTGAAATATTGTTCGAAAATTGCCAAACTTAAAGTGAATATAATTCTGTTATTACTGGGAGCTTAAGGTCACCTTATTGTATGACACTTATCTATGGCCAGTTACATATACATGCAAAATTTGAATGAAATTTCTCAAGTTATTTTCAGTGTACTCTATGGAAAAATAAAAAAAAATGTAAACTCAACAAATAACTTTTAATACGTGGGAGTTTAAGGTCACCTTAAAATAGGGAACACCTTGAAAACCAGTTACAACCACATGGCAAATTTTAATTGAATCCATCAACCCATTTTTGAGATACTGTCTGGAAACAAAAAACCTTAACCTCAATATAAATATGTTACTACTGGGAGTTTAAGGTCACCTTAAAATAGTGCAAACCTTGAGGACCAGTTACATGCACAAGCCAAATTGGAATTTAATCCATCATGCCATTTTTGAGATACTCTCTGGAAAGGAAGTGTGACAACGACACTGACCATATTTGTCCTCCAACATAGATGCTAGTGACACAAAAGTAATGCAACCTTAAACTCATAAGTTTATCAAATATCAGGAATTTACTATAACCTTACAAAATTGAAAGTTTTAATTACTTAAATGTAGCTTTTATAAGCTACAAGCTTACCATGTGGACTGAATGCTAACTCGGGAGGCTGCAGAACTCCAGCCAACGACCAAGAAAAATGGACGTTTGGATTTGGCCGAGTCCGTGGTTTAGTATGTACCATAGCAGTGTCGTTTGGTAATTCGTCCTTCTTCTCTCGTGGTAAATTTAGCCCATACCCAATCAGCTGGAATACAGCGGGGAGGTAGGGTGGGACTTTCCCCAGTCCCACATGATAAGCTTGTAGCTTATAAAAGCTACATTTAAGTAATTAAAATTTTCAATTTTATTGCGCTACAATAGCTTACCATGTGGGACTGAATACTGAATTCAACTGCCCGGTGGCGGGCTTACAGCTGAGACTGGAAAAATATTGTTCATTTTTCTTGAATTTAGAATTTAAAAATATACCCAAAAATTGCCAAATTACCAGTCTAAGTCCCAGTTACAGAGCCCCAGTTCTAAAGTTGGGTCTGTAAGTAGCCAAAAACCGAAATTTAATGAATGACAGTACGGGTACTGTCTGGATGTTTTGAGAGAAGAGAGTGCAGCCGTACTCACTCAAGATAGTAGCCCCTAAGGGCATCACTGCTATAATAATACAGCCCTAGGCTGAATCTCATCAATTTTGCCACCCTAAATATGAGATTATGGTACACTGATTAAAAACACTAAATACACTATACAGTTAAGAATATAAGAGACCTTACCGTGAACATCTGGAGAGGTAACCAATACCTAGACCCTGGGATATACTCCTGAAGACTTGGCTGCAGCGGGTGTGCCCCCCCTTCTTTTCTTCCCGAAGATGAGGATGCTGAGGGAAGGGTCTAGGACTTGTTGTGCTGCTACTACTGGTCCCAGATACATATTGTTGTCATTGTCTGACCAAGTAAGGACTTTTAGGTAAAAATTTGTAAATGTGTTGTGAGCTTTCCAGTGACACGCTTGCATGATTTGGTCCACCGATACCCCACCGTAAAAGGCCTTAGAGGCCGCGAAGGCCCTACTGTCATGCGCTTTGACTTGGACCAGGTCCAAGGCTTGTTGGTCTGCTTGTTTATAACAAAGTAGGATAGTTTGTTTTAGCCAGGAAGAGAGTGTAGCGGGTCTGATGTCTGAGGTATGTCCTTTCTTAAAGGAGATGAAAAGAAGGGATCGAGACCCTCTTGGGTCTTTGGTTCGATCCAAATAGTACCTCAGGGCCCGTCTTCCTTGAATTGTCTATCTACAATGGTTGTTAAAGCAGGAATAGTCACCGGAAACACACTTTGAGAGCCTTCTCTTGCTAGTTGGTTTTTGGCTATGAAATCTGAAGAGAGGAACAAGGCAACCTTTTCCCATTGGCCTAGATTCGATACTTTGTTTGCGACCCAGGCATGAATTTCGCAGCTGCACTTGCCGGAGGCCAAAGCTAGCAAGAAAGCAGTAAGATGTTTGAGGTCTGTGTCTTTCATAGGCTCAAAGGTTGCTTTTGTGAGCTCATTGAGAACAACAGAAGGGTTCCACTTAGGATGATTCCTGGAACTTTTTGGATGATCCCTGTGAAAACTGGAGAGTAACCTGTTAAGGTCTGAACTCTGAGAGATATGGAGCCCCGTTGGGCCCAGGGTGTCAACAATGGCTGTCTTATAACCATCAATGGTCGAAGGGCGCCTGTTTAGATCTTGGTACAGGTACATAAGGAAGTCTGAGACTTGCTTTATAGAGGGAGTGGAGAAATCCACCGAATTTTCTCTGCACCATCTCTCAAATAGGGCCCACTTTGACTGGTAGATGGTCCTTGTTGATGATCTCTGAGGGGCAGCAATTCTCTCTGCCACTTCCACAGAAAAGCCTTGTTCTTGGAGCTGGCCACTCCTAGACACCAGGCGTGGAGGTTGAGATGTTGTGGATTGCTGTGGAACACATAATTGTGGGACTGTTTGAGAAGAGTTCTTGACACTGGAAGTTGAAGTGGGATCTCTGTTGAGAGCTGCACTAGGTCCCAAAACCAGGGCATCCCTGGCCAGCCTGGGGCTATTACGATGATCAGGCAATTGGATTGCCTGACTTTTTGGATCATCCTGTGAAGGAGAGCCATGGGAGGATAAGCATAAGCAGTGAGACCCGACCAGTTTATGTTCAGAGCATCTATGTCCCAGGCATTTTGGTCTGGGACTGGAGACACGTACAGTGGAACTTTGTGGTTCAGGGGAGTGGCAAATAGATCTACATGAGGAGTGAACCACTTGAGACAGATCTGTTTAAACACCTGCGGATGCAGTGACCATTCTGTTGACTGAACTTGGTTCGACCTGGACAGCAGGTCCGCCATCACATTCAGACACCCTGGAATGTGTCTGGCTTTTAGTGTTATCTGGTAACAATAGCACCAAGTCATGATCTTCTACAGGAGAGCGCACATCTCCGCCGAATGGGTTCCACCTTGTTTGTTTATGTAGGCTGCCACTGTTGAGTTGTCTGTGGCAACTAACACTGTTTGGTTTTGACACTGGTCCTTGAACCTTTGAAGGGCCAGAGAAACCGCCTTCAGCTCTAGAACATTTATGTGTAGCCTTTTTTCCCTGTCTGATCACAGACCTTTTGCTGAGGTATGCTCTAAGTGAGCGCCCCAGCCTTTGTTTGACTAATCTTCCTCTGAAGAAGACGACTGAGAATAATATTTTGCCCGTGTCTTGTGCTTCCTTTTATCAGCCTTCGTTTGACTCATCTTCCTCTGAAGAAGATGACTGAGAATAATATTTTGTCCGTGTCTTGTGCTTCCGTTTATCAGAATGCTTTTTTGCTTTAGGACACGCCTTTTCAGGGCGTTCTGAGTCGGAATGATGTTCCGAGTGGTCGGATTCAATATCCGATTGCTTGCAAGCATGCTCGTACTGGACATTCTGAGAACACTTGGGAGGAAGTGGAGGTCCATAAAAGTCAGTGTCCATAGGTTGAACATCCGAGTGGTCGGATGCCCTTGGAATAGAAGTCCGAGTCGGAATAGGGTTGGGCTGATTACTTGGTCCAGGTCTAGCTTTAGTAGAGTCAGATGTCTGCACTACATCCGACTCGGAGGCTTTTTTGAAAGAAAGCATTTCGTCTCTGAGAGACTTCATTGCCTCCAGCATAGATACCTGGAAGACCCCCATTTCTTGCTTAAGTTGGATGTTAAATGTACTACCCAGGGATTTCTCAAGCCTACTTTCTATTTTATTCTGCAATGCAGTACCTGGGGTGGGTGGGACAGTTTGTGGCATTTTTAATGACAAAGATTCAAAACCCAAGGGTTGGGGATGTGGAGGTGAAGAAAACAAGTTTTCTGCAGCACCCTCAAGGTCTGCATGAGAGCCAGAAAAGGCATCACCATCGTCACCCAACAGGTCAAGATCATCTTTGCTAGTATTAACATTTGACGTCTTCTGCTTACGAATATGCCGATGTCTATGTTTTATTGTGATCTGTTGTTCTTTGAAGAAACTCTCACAGATATTACAAGGAGACTGATTAGTGACACAGGGGTCGTCTCTCTTGCCAGATTCCCTACAGGTAGGGCAGTAATTGTGAGTATCGAATGGATAGCAGAAGTGACGGCATTTGGATGATCTTGCGTTAACACTAGCTTGGTGGGAAGATATTTTTACTGCAATAAAAAGATCCGAGTCGAAACGCGGAAAACTCACAAAAACATTAAATATTCAAAGAATACTTATCCTGGACTTCCCAAAATTTTACAGAACGTTCTATATAATAAAATTAAAGACATGGCTGAATAATAACATCCAACAATACGTATGTGCTGAGAAAACGGTAAATTATTGAGAGATATTTCAAACGTCTTTCCAATATGGCGGCCAACGAGAGAAGAAGAACAAATTACCAAACGACACTGCTATGGTACATACTAAACCACGGACTCGGCCAAATCCAAACGTCCATTTTTCTTGGTCGTTGGCTGGAGTCCTGCGGCCTCCCGAGTTAGCATTCAGTCCCAAATGGTACGCTATTGTAGCGCAATAAAAAGAGACCTTTTTAATGTAAACAGATGTACATGATGAATATCAAAGAATAAAGTCTTAATTAGCACATCAAATATCTTTCAAACACCAAAAAATTGTCCCAACCTTAAACTCAAAGTTAGTCTGCAGCTGGGGGGGAGTTTAAGGTAATCTTTTCCTGTAGGTTTTGTTCACAGTTTGTTACATCCACAACTTGAAAGATGCTTAGAATTGCACAGTGTTTGAAATACTGTTGAAAAATTGCTAAACTTAAAATGAATATAATTCTGTTATTACTGGGAGTTTAAGGTCACCTTATTGTATGGCACTTACCTGTGGCCAGTTACATATACAAAATTTGAATAAAATTTCTCAAGTTATTTTCAGTATACTCTAGGGAAAAATAATGTTAACTCAACACAACTTTTTAATACACGAGGGTTTACGGCCAGCTTAAAATAGGGCACACCTTGAAAACCAGTTACAACCACATGCCAAATTTGAATTGAATCCGTCAACCCATTTTTGAGATACTGTCCGGAAACGAAAAACCTTCAACTCAATAAAAGTATCTTACTACTGTGAGTTTAAGGTCACCTTAAATGGGGCACACCTTGAGGAACAGTTACAACAACATGCCAAATTGGAATTTAATTCATCAAGTCATTTTTGAGATACTGTCTGGAAAGTAAGTGTGAAGACGACACTGACCATGTATGTCTTCCATCATAGCTGCTAGTGACACAAACTAATGCAACCTTAAACTCATAAGTTTATAAAATATCAGCAATTTACTATAACCTTACAAAAGAGACCATTTTTGGTGGAGATATATGTACATGAAGAATATCAATGTATAAAGTCCTAATTTGCATATAAACTATCTTCCAAACACCAAAAAATATTGTCCCAACCTTAAACTCAAAGTTTGTTTGCACTGCTGTATATTGTAGCGAGTTTAAGGTAATCTTTTCCTGAAGGTTCTGTTCAAGATTTGTTACATCCACAACTGAAAAATGCCTAGAATTGCACAATATTTGAAATACTGTTCAAAAATTACCAAAATTAAAGTGAATATAATTCTGTTATTACTGGGAGTTTAAGGTCACCTTATCGTATGACAATTACCTATGGCCAGTTACATATACATGCAAAGGTTGAATGAAATTTCTGAAGTTATTTTCAGTATACTCCATGGAGAACAAAAAACGCAAACTGGACATAAGGTTTTTATACGTGAGAGTTTAAGGTCACCTTAAAATAGAGCACACCTTCAAAACTAGTTACAACCACATGCATAATTTGAATTGAATCCATCAAGCCATTTTTGAGATTCTATCCGGATACGAAAAAAGCTCAATATAAGTATCTTACTAGTGGAAGTTTAAGGTCACCAAACTATACAGCACACCCTGAGGACCAGTTACATCCATTTTTGAGATACTGTCTGGAATACAAAGTGTGACAACGACAGATGCCGCCACCACAAAATTGGATGACGAAGCAATCCCTATGTGCCACGCAGCATAAATGCTGTTGACACAAAAAGCAGTCATCTACAATTTTAATAGATGATTTTTATCAAGACTTCAGTTTACGACAGAGCTGAAATATCATTTTTCTTTCAGGAAACATAGAAACAATACTAATTCAAATCTGAAGCTGCTTTAATGAGAACATATACTGAAGCATTAAATACATTGGAAAACTGACCACGAGGAATCCATACTGGATGCAAGGAAGGAATTTTCAAACAAGATACCAAATAATGGTAGCCACATCCCTGCTCATAATTTATATCGTATGGGACACATTCACTTTGCAGGATATTATGACAACCATTAAATTAAATGCAATGTTTGGATGACAACATTTACGATTAAAATAGTTAAGAATTTCTATTTCTGGGGATTACGTTTTAGCCTATATTAATGTAACAGGAATTTTCCTGCTAAAGTGAAGACCCTCCAAGATACAATTGCTGTTTTCTTTATAACATTTAAATTTAAACATATACATTCACTCTGTCATATCAATGAATTTCTATTGCAAACATCTTTTCCGTTGTTAAGCAAATTCTGTTGTCCAGAAATAATCCTATATTGCAGGACTTCGGACAATTGATCAGCTATTATGTATGTTATACAATCAACAAGTGTGATGAATGCAGTTTAATTTTCAGGAAGGAAACACCTTTAACATGAGAAAAAAAGAAGAGATATGAATTCTCCATATATGAGGCAGCTAGATTATCACCACAGAACTGGAATTCACCCACGACTCCCACTCCACACAAACATGTGTAACAAGACACACATGCATATTCATACACTCTTTTTCTTTCTATTTTTAAATGTCCATTTTTACGTAAATCCAGTACTGAAAATACCAGCTGTTGGTGTTCAATAAACCTAGATTAGATATCAAGTCATTCAATCTTCATCTCGGGACATTTGAGTATTCTATCAAAGGTTTGATCTATACTTTATTCATGGAAATTTTAGCCAGAAAAAAAAATTCACAAACTAGCAAATTTTAATAAATTCAACAGAATGTCTTTAAATTATTGAAATTATTATTTGATCAGAATTTAATCATTACATCAAGGTTATTTGCTAACACATCTCAAGGTAAACTCTGATGAAACCTTTTGCATACACTGTATTCCTCTGTTAATGCTGCATGCAGCCATCAATGTGTATTCTGTACATGTATAGTCTATTAGTGATGTGTATTATGTAGAGCAATATTTTCAAAATACACAACTAGATAATACTCCATGAAAGATTCCATGGAATGACAACATCTCCCCAGATGTTTTAAAAAAAATCTAAACATCAGTATACAAGAAAAATGTAAGAACCAAATATAAATTTGAAATACAAGTGAAAAGTTTACCCCAAACATTTTAAAATCACACATTTACATGAACTGGGACTTAATCAGAAGCAGATTTAGAAGGGCTGTGAGGTGTATATGTCTTCTCTGTCTATGTGTTATCAAAAGGGTGTTTTCTGTGTAAAACTTAATTGAAAACACAACATTCAGCAATTGGAAGGTCTTCATTTGTGCTTAGTTCACACAGCAAAAAAACAAACAAACAAAACAAAACAACATCTGCCCTTAAAGTTTCAGAAATACATGGTGTAAAATTGCAGTAAATAATCAACAAGTACAGCTGTAGAGTATATTGATTGTGTGTTTTTAAAATTTTTTTCATTTTATAAATGCTTATTTTCACAAATGCAACTGCAATTTATAAAATAGCATCAGAGATGCCCATACCCCATAGCCTGGGGAAATAGTTTTCAACACCATGAAATATAAAAGTAGTGAAACAGTACAAAGACTGGGATACTTTCAGCGCAGTGTCACTCATATAAAGTCCAAATAATGTTTAAGTAGACAAAATAACATCTAAGAGAAAGAAAATGTATGTAAAATAAAGTAGTATTACAAGACAATTCAATAGCAAGCTGACAGCATTAATCAGCAAACTAAAAAACATGAAGCTGTAAAATTTATTAATTGGAGAATAGCTGTCAATGGAAATAGCACATTTATGTAAAAGTGCATATAATAATCAGTTGCAGCAATCCATATATCTTTGTCATAAGAGAAAGATGTCTCAAATATGGCAGGTGAACACACTTTGGCAGAATAAAAAGGTCACACCACGATGCACACCTACACCCCCTAACCAATGTCCTTACCCAGTGTCAACCTTCTACACCTTATGGAAACCAAGAAATAGCCCAGACAAGATTTTAAAACTCATGGTCACTGACAAGGTCAAATCAAGGTCACATCATGATGTTGCACACCCCTAACCAATATCCCTACCAAGTATCAACTTCCTACACCTTACGGTTTCCGAGATATAGCCCGGATAAGATTTTATAGGTCAAGGTCACTACGACAAGGTCAAAGGTCAAATCAAGGTCACACCATGATGCTGCACACCTACAGGCCCCCCACCAATGTCCCTACAAAGTATCAACTTCCTACACCTTTCAGTTTCTGAGATATGGCCCAGACAAGATTTTACAGGTCAAGGTCACTACAGCATGGTCAAAGGTCAAATCAAGGTTACCCCATGAAGCACACCTATACCTCCTAGTCAATGTCCCTACCAAGTGTCAACTTCCTACACCTTACGGTTTCCGAGATATAGCCAAGACAAGATTATATAGGTCAAGGTCACTATGGCAAGGTCAAACGTCAAATCATAGGCATACCATGGCGTTGCACACCTACACCCCCTAACCAATGTCCCTACCAAGTATCAACTTCCTACACCTTATGGTTTCTGAGATATTGCCCAGACAAGATTTTCAAACACAAGGTCACTACGACAAGGTCAAATGTCAAATCAAGGTCAGACCATGATGTTGCACACCTACAAATCCTAACCAATGTCCCTACCAAGTATCAACTTCCTACACCTTACGGTTTCTGAGATACAGCCCAGACAAACTTAAAAATTTTAATTACTTAAAGCTACAAGCTTACCATGTGGGACTGAATGCTTTACTTGTTGCCGCGAGGAACTACGACCAACGTCTAAGAAAAAGAGACATTTATTCTTGGCTGTAGCCTCAGGTTGTCGTCACATGATCTGCCCCTTTGTAAGCACTTTTCTCGTTGAGATTTAAACCCATACCCCTCAGCTGTAATGCAGCGGGGAGGCAGGGTGGGACTCTCCTCAGTCCCACATGGTAAGATTGTAGCTTATAAAAGCTACATTTAAGTAATTAAAATTTTCAATTTTATTGCGCTACAATAGCTTACCATGTGGGACTGAATCCAACCGTCCAGAGGAGGGATTACAGCTGAGACTGGCAGATAAGTCTGTTTTTTCTTAGAATTTTGATAATAATAGTAGAATGAAAGATCGAAAGTACCAGTCTGAGTCCCGTCTACAGGGCCCCAATCCTGAAGACCAGGCCTGTAGAAGCCAAAAACCTGAATGAATGACAGTGTTAAAAAAGCTGTCAGGGTGTTTGACGAGAAGAAGATGTGTACTCTAGATACACAGACGGGGACAGTCCCAAGGACGGTCACAGAAGAACCTGAGCTTAAGGCTCGGGAACTGAGTAAAATGACAACCTTCAGGTCCTTAATAATGTACAATTATAATGATTTAGAGATTAGATAGACCTTACCATATACACCCTGATGAGGTAGACGTATACCTAGACCCTGGGCTTAGACTCCTGAAGACTTGTAGCGGATGTGCCCCACCCCTTCTTTTCTTTCCGAGGATGACTGGACTGAGGAGATCCCTGTGGAAACTGGAGAGCAACCTATGAAGGTCCTCATTATGAGCAATATGTTGGCCCGATGGGCCCAAGGTGTCATCAATGGCAGTCCTGTAACCATCAATGGTGGAGGGGCGCCTGTTTAAGTCTTGGTACAGATACATGAAGAAATCTGAGATTTGTTTCACAGATGGAGTGGAGAAATCCACCGAATTTTCTCTGCACCATTTTTCAAATAGGGCCCACTTTGATTTGTAGATGGTCCTTGTTGATGACCGCTGAGGTGCAGCAATTCTCTCTGCCACTTCCACAGAGAAGCCTTGTTCTTGGAGCTGTCCACTCCTAGACACCAGGCGTGGAGGTTGAGGTGCTGCGGGTTCCTGTGGAACACATAGTTGTGGGACTGCTTGAGGAGTGTTGTCGACACGGGGAGTTGTAGTGGGATCTCTGTTGAGAGCTGCACTAGGTCCCAAAACCAGGGCATCCCTGGCCAGCCTGGGGCTATTAGTATGATCAGACAATTGCATTGTCTGATTTTTTGGATCACCCTGTGAAGGAGAGCCGTTGGAGGGTAAGCATAGGCAGTGAGACCCATCCAATCTATGTTTAGAGCATCTATGTCCCAGGCCTTTGGGTCTGGGATAGGAGAAACGTACAGTGGAAGCTTGTGGTTCAGATGAGTGGCAAATAGGTCCACGTGGGGAGTGAACCACTTTTGGGAGATCTGTTTGAACACCTGTGGATGTAGTGACCATTCGGTCGACTGTACCTGATTCGACCTGGAAAGTAGGTCGGCCATCACATTCAGGCACCCTGGAATGTGCCTGGCTTTCAATGTGATGTGAGAATGATGGCACCAGGTCATGATTCTCCACAGGAGTGCACACATCTCCACTCGAGTGTGTTCCCCCTTGTTTGTTTATGTAAGCAACCACAGTTGAGTTGTCTGTTGCAACTAGCACTGTTTGGTCCTGGCACTGGTCTTTGAAGTGTCTCAGGGCCAGAAAGACAGCTTTCAATTCTAGGATGTTTATGTGAAGGCCTTTTTCATGGGGAGACCACAGACCTTGGGTAGAACTTCATTCTAAGTGAGCGCCCCAACCTTCGTTTGAGGCGTCTGTAAAGAGTTGGATACTGTGGTCTTTGGGGTGAAGGTCTGAGCCTTTCATCATGTTTGCAGGGTTCTGCCACCAGTCTAGGTGTGCAGAGATGGCTTCTGTCCAAGGAAGGAGGCTGTCCAGTGGTTGAGGAAATTTCCAGTGCTCCTTGTGGTGAAACTGAAAGGGCCTCATGTGAAGTCGTCCCTCCGGGACCATTTTCTCCATTGAGGCTAGCAACCCAATTAGAGACATCAAACATCTTGCAGTCAAAACATGTTTTGACTTGAGTTGTAGGATAAAATCCTGAAGTTTGAGCCATCTCTCTTGAGTGGGTTTTACAAGGGCTGAATCTAGGTGGTACTCGTAACCCACGAACGAAAACACCTGAGTAGGATTCAGTTCTGATTTTTGTTGATTGATGATCCATCCCAAGGACTGGGTTAGATCTAGCACTGCCTGAGTGTTCACTAGGGCTTCCTCCCGGGATTGAGACCTGATCAGCCAGTCGTCCAGGTATTGGTGGAGTCTGAGCCCTTTGGAGAGGGCCATGAGCTTCACCTCCTTTACGATCATGGTAAAGACCTGGGGGGCTGTGGCAAAATCTTAGGTATTTCCTTGAGTGAGGATGGATGGGGATGTGAAGGTAAGCGTCCGATAGGTCTATCGACGCTACCCATTCCCCTGGAATCAGGGAGGTCCTGATGGACTCTGGAGTTTCCATCTTGAACTTCTCTACGTGTAGAAAAGTGTTGAGCCTGCTTAGGTCTATTACTGGCCTCCACCTTTGGTGAGGCTTGGGTACTAGAAACAGGCGACTGTAAAACCCGAGAGATTTTACATTTTCTACCCTTTCGATAGCGTTCTTTGACAGCAGAGACTGGATGCAATTGGCTAAGGCTTGGTCTTTTGGAAGGGCCTTGTATTCTGATATTATCAGAGGAAATCTGACCAAGTTTGGTTTTGAGAGGAATGGCAGAACGTAGCCACTGGTGATAATGTTTAACACGTTGGATGAACAATTGTTTGCTTGCCAGTCTCTGCTGAAAGAACGGAGGCGACCTCCTACTGGTGGACTGTTGAGGCTTTGAAGGAGTCATTGGGAAGAGGGGTTTCCACGCCCTCTTCCCCTATTGTGGGGTCGAAAATGGAGCCTCTGAAGTTTTGTTTTCCCCTGTTGGAAGAAAACGATTGGTTACTGCTTTGTGAGGAATTGCCCCCATAGGGGCGTTTCCTGTAGGAGCCTCTTTTCTTGTGGGGACCACGAAAGGGCTTATTCTGGTAGGGTCCGAAACCCTGAGAATCTTTTGAGGTGCCTTTTTTAAGAAGGAAGTCCTCGCCTTCCTTTAGCAACTGTGATTTAAACAAGGAAGGCAGTCAGAAGGACGCATTCCAGAGTTCTTGGCGTCTGGTTTCTCCTAAGTGGGGTTGTAACAGAGTCATTTCGGCTTCGCGCCTAAGCAAGACAAGATTGCCCATTGAGTACAATTCTCTGGAGAATATGGGCCAGGGATTTACTAAGGCAAGTTAAGGCCCTGTGTTGGATTAGGATGGTCTTATTCCACAACTAGAAATAGGACGCCCTGTTGATAGTAGATGCGAATAGACACAGGATAGCATAGAAGAACACACATTATCATGTGTAATGTCCACCCCATGAACCTTTTGCCCAAATTGTACAGTAGTGTTACAAGACCCTGTTTCATTTGTAAAATATATCAATGATGCTTAAATATTTATTAGTGTAGATGTAAATTATTTCAGCTTCATGCCTTTTTTCATTGGTTGGGTCGAAAATTTTGACGAAATCACTCTATCTTGCACGGTTAAGAAGATAGAAGCAAATTCCTGTTTTTCTATTTTTGGCAAAAATTCGAAAAATCAAAATGGCCGCCATTTTTGGGGAGTGGAAAATTTTTTGAAAATTGCAAAGAGTACATTCCGTAGATACCCTGTGGGTCGAAAATTTCGACGAAATCGCTCTATCTTGCACGGTTAAGGAGATAGAAGCAAATTTGTGTTTTGCCATTTTTGGCAAATATTCGAAAATTCAAAATGGCCGCCATTTTGGGGGAGGGGAATTTTTTTTTGAAAATTGCAAAGATTACATTCCTTAGATACCCTGTGGGTCGAAAATTTCGACGAAATCGCTCTATCTCGCACGGTTAAGGAGATAGAAGCAAATTTGTGTTTTGCCATTTTTGGCAAATCGCAAAGAGTACATTCCTTAGATACCCTGTGGGTCGAAAATTTCGACGAAATCGCTCTATCTTGCACGGTTAAGGAGATAGAAGCAAAGTCCTTAGATACCCTGTGGGTCGAAAATTTCGACGAAATCGCTCTATCTCGCACGGTTAAGGAGATGGAAGGAAATTTGTGTTTTGCCATTTTTGGCAAAAATTCGAAAATTCAAAATAACCGCCATTTTTGGGGAGGGGAAATTTTTTGAAAAATTACGAAGAGTACAATGCTCAGATACCCTGTGGGTCGAAAATTTCGACGAAATCGCTCTATCTCGCACGGTTAAGGAGATAGAAGCAAATTTGTGTTTTGCCATTTTGGGCAAAAATTCGAAAATTCAAAATGGCCGCCATTTTTGGGGAGGGGTAATGTTTTTGAAAATTGCAAAGATTACATTCCTCAGATACCCTATGGGTCGAACATTTCGACGAAATCGCTCTATCTCGCACGGTTAAGGAGATAGAAGCAAATTTGTGTTTTGCCATTTTTGGCAAAAATTCAAAATGGCCGCCATTTTTGGGGAGGGGAAAATTTTTTGAAAATTGCAAAGTTTACATTCCTTCGATACCCTGTGGGTCGAAAATTTCGACGAAATCGCTCTATCTCGCACGGTTAAGGAGATAGAAGGAAATTTGTGTTTTGCCAGTTTTGGCAAAAATTCAAAATGGCCGCCATTTTTGGGGAGGGGAAAATTTTTGGAAAATTGCAAAGAGTACATACATTAGATACCCTGTGGGTCGAAAATTTCGACGAAATCGCTCTATCTTGCACGGTTAAGGAGATAGAAGCAAATTTGTGTTTTGCCATTTTTGGCAAATATTCGAAAATTCAAAATGGCCGCCATTTTGGGGGAGGGGAAATTTTTTTGAAAATTGCAAAGATTACATTCCTTAGATACCCTGTGGGTCGAAAATTTCGACAAAATCGCTCTATCTCGCACGGTTTAGGAGATATGAGCACATTTGCCTTTTTCAGTATTCAAAATAGCTAATTACTCATTTATTTAATTAATTACTCACTCATCTATGAAGCAATTCCCCCCAAAAGCAATCCCATACAAGCTATTAGTGCTGCGACTCGGTCTGCAAAAGCCACTCGATTATCGCCCACATGGGATCGATGCATAATTCGATGCATCGGCAGACATTAAAACCATACAAAACTTACAGAGTAAATAACTAATCCACACTTTCATATAATATTTTAGTACATTTCAACAATTCTAAGGCGATATTTTGGGACAAAAACTGCTCCATATTTATTTTACGGAAAATCACTTCCTCTTTCGTTTGATTCGACTGGAAACATACTAGACCTCAACCCTTTTTCGGCTTTCCGAATTTCGTTTTTTTTATCGATGCATCGAAAGTGATGCTGTCATCGATCAATGCATCGAATGGACCACTAATCGGCGCAGCACTACAAGCTATTAACCCAATGAACCTCCATACCAAATTTCAGAAAGCTAGGCTTAATAGCATTCCTTAAAATGTCTGGAAACCAAAGAGCTACTCAAAAGTAGCAAAGTAGCTATTACTCAGTTAGCTATAGAGCTATCATCACCAAAAGCAATCCCATACAAGCTATTAACCCAATAAACCTGCATGCCAAATTTGGTAAAGATAGGATAAGAACTGTTGCCTAAAATGTCTGGAAACCAAGTGGGATGGCGGACGGCGGAAAAAGCAAAAATAATATGTCCACCCCCCAGTGGGGTGGACATAATTCCAAATATTCACAGGCTTCCTCATGTCCACGTTTCGCTGCTTTTTCAGGGTCGGCACCTTTCCTGATCTGAGACTTGACCTTTTTGGAGGTCGCTTTCAAGCTATGCTGACACCTCTCCAGGGTGGCATTACAGGAGGAATAAGTTTTGGCAAAAGTAGTAGCGAAATTGAGAGTAGAAATATTCTGTCTTGCCTGATGTTCCAATTCTTTTACAATTGGCATAGGGACCTTGCCTATAGGAGCCCCAGATGGTTTAGGAGAAATACAAATTTTGGCAAAGGCTGGGTTCAGCTCTTGTATTTTGTCCACAAAACAAGGCTGGCCTACCTTGTACCACTTGGCAGTGGAGGGAGGTGGTTTGATGTACTTACCCTCAGGTAATTTTGCTGCCTGGAAGTCCTGATCAAACTTATTAAAGGCATCCTTGATGACTAAATTGAGAGGCAACATGGAGGAAGGACCTCTTGGCCTAAGTTCTTGCCTGCCTTTCTCATCATCAAGGCCCATGACCGCTGTTGAAGATCTAGGTAAGGATTCCCAAGGATCTGGAAGTTTTAGGATGTGTCGGAATGTATCCACCTCCTCGGCATATTGGGATGGGATGTCAGACAATGCTACTTCCCGGTAATAAGGAAGGTCAGGGTCATGTTGGGGGTGGTCCTGATGATCCTGATCAGAGTAAGACTTCCCAGAGGGCTTAGGGGACCTATGCCTATGTTCAGGGGACTGACCCTCCTCTGAAGATGAGGGTAAAAATCTGAATCTCGACCTCGGCTCTGGGCCATATTCGACCTCCATAGACTCGAGAGCACTACTGGACTGCGAGAGTTTGGCTAGATCTTTGGAGGGTGCGTTCGTTTTAGAAGCAGACGAAGAGGTCTGATCCACCTCTCCTTGCTTTTGTAAAGATTTTTGAAAATCTTCACGAAGATTATTGAACGCCTCCAACATACTGGCCTGAAAAGCCCCCATTTTCTGATCCATTTGTATGTCAAAGCGAGAAGACAAAGATTTCTCTAGATTAGCTTGTGCTTTTTGTTGTAAAGCCGTACCTGGTGTAGGCGGGATAGTACGAGCTGGAGTTCGTAGTGACAACGCCTCGAATGAAAGAGGTTGAAGGCGGGGATGTGAAGAGACGATTTGCAGCAACTTCTAACTCTGCTTGCGAGCCTCCATAAGATTCCGAAGAATTGTCACCCAATAGTTCAGAATCTATGTCTTCTGCTTTATTTTTATCAGGTTTTTTAGAGTAGTGTTTCCTGTGGGTGATTTTTGCTAGTTGTTCTTCAGTGAAGGACGAGCAAATGGTACAGGGAGACAGTAGAGTGACACACTGATCGTCACCTTTACCTGCCTCTCTGCAGGTAGGGCAGTAGTTGTGATGATCAAATGGGTGGCAGAAATGGTTACATCTTGCTGCACGAGGTTTGTCTTTGTTAGACTGGTGAGAAGACATGTTTTAATGCAATAAAAAGAACGCGAGTAAATCCTCGACTAAAATACTCGCAGAAGAAAGCCAGTCGAGGCGAGCTCACAAAACTCAAAATAAGGACAAATTACAAAAGCGGAAGTGCTGAAAATTGGCCAGAATGTGCTTTATACAATAATAAATGAAATACATAAAAAGGGACGTATAACAATAAAACTGCACTGAGATATAGCTAGAAAACGGCAGTAAATACTTCCCAAAGACTGTAAAATGGCGGCGACCAACGAGAAAAGTGCTTACAAAGGGGCAGATCACGTGACAACAACCTGAGGCTACGGCCAAGAATAAATGTCTTTTTTTCTTAGACGTTGGTCGTAGTTCCTCGCGGCAACCAGTAAAGCATTCAGTCCCACATGGTAAGCTATTGTAGCGCAATAAAATTTTTCCTGCCGCCCGCCCGGACACCATGGGTGAAAACAATATCCTGACAGCCCTTAAGAGCTGTGGGGTAATAAAAACAATGATATTTAATGTTTGTCTCTGAATTACATCAAGACTGACGACATCCTTAGGTCAGATAGAACTTTTGTCTAGCTCTAAAATAATGGTATAACACTGGTGAAAAACTGAGAATTTGTAATGTGTACATGTATTTTAAAATTTCTCATTCAGAAATATGATTGCACATCGATCAACCCCTTGTGACAAAAATGTCTTCATATAGAGTAAGAAGAGTGACACTTGCAACAGTATGTGAAAAGTTCCAGTGAGAAGAGCTCCCCTGGTGTTTCCTGTGACTTGTGGGACATTCTCAACACATTTGTATTGTTTGTGACTATATTTAGCCTCTGTACTTCCCTGATGCAAAGTTGGGTGATATTTTGCTATTTTGTATTACTGTTACAGGGTGCCACCCAGTGGGAAATCTTCACATCTATATCGAAATGACAATATGTGAATATCATAGAATTAAAGATAAACACATTTCTATGTCAAAATGTCCTCATATAAATCAAAGATACTTCAAAATGCAAGTTAAAAGTGATATATTCCTATTCACTTGTTAATATCCAAACTTCTCATTTAAAGATGTTCTTCCATCTCCTGACTGATCTGAAATAAATAAATAAAATTAAAACAAGCACATAAAGATCTGAAGAAAGACAGGCTTTACAGTAGACAAAATAGCTATTCAAAAACACTTACAATCATTGCATAGAGTACATGTGCTTGTACACCTAGGCTGTTATTCATTTCATACAGATCAAAGATAATTTTAAACACAAACTGGAAAATGAGGAATTCCATAAATATTTAATATGCTCATTGTACATAGATGGAACCAAGTTATTTGACTTAGTTTAGAGACTTCTGTTGCAGAAGTTATTTGAGAGGACACAGAATTTACAGTTACTAAACTACATGTACTACTTTTATTTTGCCAGTGTAGCCATTTCCTTTCATTAGAACTGAAACTGCACCACTGCCATTGCCTATGTTTTACCTGCAAAACAGACTTCAGCTTTCCCAATTTACTTTCATTATTATTATTATTATTTTTGTTTTTGAAAATACAACTTCAAATAACATCAAACAGGCCATTTTTACACCAGTATATGAATAAACAATGCCGAAAGGAGTTTCGGTCTACTAGCACGAGCTGCAAAGCCATCAGATACACAAGTAGTGCACTGAAGTGGTCACCCATCCCAGTACTAATTGTAATATCACACTTTCCTAAGAAACGTGGCTGTCCTAAAAATAGATTCCACAATGGAGCTATGTTACTCCTGTTCATCTCTAAGCAGGCAGAGCCTGCATTTTTGTCAAAAATCACTATTGGACAATCTCAGCAGCCAATCAAAGGAAAGGTGTTCCACAGAAGCTCAGAGCTCTGGAGCTGGGCACACTCACACTTTACTCTTGGCCTTCCGTCTATTGAGACGTCAAAATTCTAAATTCAGTGGAACTTGGGGGCAGATATTGGACTTGCTGCTTTTGTTGTTAAGAACAGGGAATAAAGATAAATAACCCTAATATTCTGCCTTTCATTCTACCTAGTTACACCCTCTAGCCCTCAGGGGTAAAGCATGGCGGAGATGCAAAAATTAAAATTTGCTGGATAGTGAAATTCACAAGAAATAAACTTTGTAAATTTGTGAAACACTGCAGCAATTTTAATAGAATCCCGGACCTCAAAATGTCAACAAGAGCTGAAAATGTGGAATATTTATTAGATCAAATAGACACAGTTTTGGAATTAAAAACTGAAACATTAATTAAAACTTCTTTCAAAAACGTTTTGGTATCATTAAACTCAGAGGAGAAATTTCAAGGAAAATCTGTTGATGCAGCAGTTACACCAGAAAACTTTGGAGCAGAAACACATCTGGATATATCATCTCTACCGGACTTCATCCAAAGAGGTATTTTATTAAATCAATTTAACTATTGTATTGAGGAGACAGAAACAAGAGAGCACCAGCACAGTTCACCTCACCTCTCCAATGCTGAAAAACCTTCACAACACAACACAGGAGAAACAGATGATCAAGTGCAGTAAACAGAGTGCAGCAGTTACGCAATGTTTACATCACCTACTGAGAAGTGGAATTTCCTAGATGTCTAAAAATAACATCTCTCTACATTTCTCTCTCTTCACAGTACTACTTACAGTACACAGCTACAGAGGATCCAGGAAGTTGTTTCAAGATTATTAAAATAAGTGTATTTAATAAATCAGGAATAACTTAAATTCATGCAGAACAGTAAGTACATTTTTAAAACACCTTTGCCTTAATTTAAAATTAGAAATCCTCATATTTGCTGCACAACCAAGATTTATATTTCCCCAATCAACCTAATGAGATGCAGATACTGTATATCTACATGACTTTTCAACTTTTCTCTACCTCTCCAGCGAAATTAAAACTGTGTAAACTGTTTTATGCACTGTACACTTAAACTGCAAAATTATTCAAAATTATAGCAGCTCCCTTGATAACATAAGCTGTTTTCAAATCAATAAACAAATTTTATAATATTGATTAAACAAGAAAGTGAACCCAATGTCTGCCAATGACATTGAAAGTGCAAGAAGTAACAGCAGATTATCCAGACTCCTACAACGCATCTTACCCACACCAATCCCAACAGTTCAGGGAAGAACTAGACTTCAAGCTCGCATAAACCAGGATCTGGAGATGGATGAGGCTCAAGCACAGCATCTAGATGAGGAGCTTATTGATGGAGAGATGACTGATGAAGATGAACAGGATGAAAATGAAGAACAAGAAGATGAAGTACAACTAAACCCACAAGGACAGAACGCTCATGCAGAAGATGGAGTACAGGAACAGAATCCACCTCCAGTGCAACGAATGGCTCAACCAGCTACACCACAACGAGAAACACTGCCCGACAGTCCTGTATTCCACACCCCACTAGCCCACAGGCCAGCACCCAAACAACCCATTATCCCACAAATGGCCCAACCCCATCCAAATACACCCACCAGAATCCCACTAATCATCCCTGAGAAACCACCCCGAGTCAATGTTGACAGCCTGCCCTTCAAACTCAAAAGTTTCTCTGGCAAAGTGTCAGAAGATGCTGAAAAATTCCTCAATGATTTCACACTGTTTGCCAATATTAACCAGTGGCAGCCAAGTCAAACTGTAAATTGTTTCAAGTTATCAGTTGATGGTGCCGCAAGAATCTGGATGGATCAGTTACCTCCAGAGATTCTGAGTGACCCAAACTCTCTATTTCAACAATTCAAGCAAAAGTTCTGCCCTAAAGGTCTTAATTGGTTAGATGAGACAACTTTCACAAACACTACACAACACATTGGTGAATCAGTTGAAGAATATGCCAACAGACTGACCATGATAGGGGCAAAACTAGGTAAATCTGATGTTTGTCTTGCCCAACAATTTGTCAGGGGTTTATCATCAGCCTTTAAAACCCACACTCTATCAATGGGACCTGAGACATTTGATGCAGCAGTCCGTGCAGCCACACTCTACCAGAATGCACAAAAAGCAGCAGTAGCCAGTGATGCTGTAGATGACAGAATATTCAGCCTTCAGAAAGCTGTTGCAGAACTCCAAAAGAAGTCTGACCCATGCCCAGAAGTTGATCAACCATTACAGTCAACCCAGACAATCCCTGATGCTTCCACAAGGGTACACCAGGTGGCCAGAGATGTAGAACCAGTGCAAAGACCAACTTGTGCCTACTGCCAACGTGTAGGCCACACAATTGACAAATGTCGCTTTCGTATCAGAGACAATAAAAACTATGTATCCCAGTTCCAGCAGCAACAGATACAGCCACTGATGCAACAGTACCCAGCACAACAGAACAGACCAGGACCACAGAATCAACAAAACCGTGAGTTTGATATGTCAAATGTACAATGTTTTGCTTGTAAACAATTTGGCCACATCAAGAGAAATTGCAGGAATGTCCCCTTTGTAAACAAAGCAAATCAGGGCAATTTTGGTAGACCACCCCAGGGCAACAACAGGGGAAATCTCAATAGCAGAAACCCTTTAAACTACTAAGGTCTCATCCTGGAGGGAGACACAGATTTGAGACCCCAAAGCCTCATTGTATTAAAAGCAAAACATTTCATAGAAAGTATAATTTAAGACCTGATAATAGCAATAGTTACAGTGTTGATAAAAGAAAAACTGGCATATCTCATGTGAATAATAACATCAATCAGGGTTTCAATGAAAGTATTAGATACAGTAATGATAGTGACACAGTCTGTGATGAAATTGAAAATAATCATGTGGTGAAACAGGAAGACCGTGGTAGTTTACAAAATATAAAATGTTGTCTTAGTATCAGCACAGGAAACAACATAAATTATAAGCCAATGCCTGATCCTAAAAGAATAAAATATGACCCATCTATAACACTAAACCCAAACCAAAATTTTCTTCCCATAAACCTTGAGATTCCAAGCCTAGTGTTTACAAATTCAACAAAAAAATCTGGCAGGAATATTCACACTATCAACAGCTGGGATAAAACTGCACACACAAAATCAGATATGCTGGAGTTAATGAGACAAACTGGAAAATCCCAAAGTGCTAAAATTAGAACCACTCCAGGCACTAAGAATGTAAAACTACCTGCAGTCATTACAGAGAAACAATTCTCCCCTGCCAAAAGAAATACTGCAGTAGAGCAAAGCAGTAACTCTGCACACAAAGAACAAATGTCAGAAATAGAAAAATACAGTGATACTTGTGCTGATACTGAAAGCAAATACTTACATGGAACTTCAAGAAAGTGTCTCAGAAGTTCTAAACTTTTAAGCAATCGGACAAACAATTTGAGAGATAGTTTAGAGAAAGAAAATTGCAATGAATCAGTGTTGAATAATGTTGTTGAAAAACTTAAACCTGCCCTTAGTCACAAGACTTGTGGCTATAGAAATGAAAATAATTGTACCCATTCTGTTGGCAAAAGTTCAAATGCATCAAAACTTTCACGCAATGCGAATGAGCCCATGTTTAGTTGTGAAGATATTGAAGGAGTAGATAAAAGCAAGTGTTATATATCAACTGAAATGACTTCATCATCAGATCTGTCTTACACAAGTGATCAGATTAATAAATCTGCTGAAACACCCGCATCAATAAGTACCAGAAATAAAACACTAAATTCACAAAGTTGTGTAAATAAAACTACTGATCAAAGTTCCAATAATCATTCAAACACTCCCCAAAGGCTGAATAAAACTCCCAAAAAGCATGACAGATCGTTGATGAATTCAAAAGTTGATGAAAAATGTCAAAATGTTTTGAAAAGTGTTGGCACTGGTACAAAAACAAGTATCAGTGATCATAAGGAAGATCTGATTGAGACACAAAACCTGTTAGGTCAAAAAGTTCTTAGTGAACCTGTTTATTCTCATCCAAGGCAAGTAAACCATCAAAAAAGACTTAGAAATAAGTTGTTGCAAAAGCAAATGAAAGCAAATGAGCCAATTGAAATCAAAACAGATAAAGGCCGCATTATGCTAAACATTGGTCCCAAAGCCTATGAGACTCTAATTGATACTGGTGCATCCATGAATGTGATAAGTGAGGATGCTGTTGAAAATAATCCCTATCTTACAAAGCTGAAGAAACTTCCCACATTTTATGAAAAAGCAGAAACAGCCTCTGGTGAAAAGACCATTAGCTTTCTGTATTTAGTGGAATCAGAAATCAAAATACATGGCCAAATATTTAAAGTACCATTCCATGTTGCAAACTGTCTTTCACCACAAGTAATTCTAGGTACCCCATTTTTCCAAAGAAGCCATGCCATCTTAGATTATACAAACAATGATTTAACTGTCACCTTTAACAATGGCCTGTATGCAAGCAATGATGTCTCAGTTCCAGCTAAGTCACAGAGTTTAGTGGAATGTCATCCAAGGTGCAACAGAATAAATGCCGGAAGATTCATGACCACTGGACATTTTTACAAAAACTTTAGGTCATGTCTAGTTGGTGGTCGTGCTATCCAAAGTTTCACAGCAAACCAGAGAAATGAACCAACATTTAGGGTACTTCTCTTGAATACAACCAGAAAACCCATTAGAATACACAGAAATGTGAGATTAGGTTATTTTACCATCTTAGGTGCAGAGGATAATATCATAGACATGAGTGATATGTTTCCAAGTAGAGAATTAGCAAAGAATTTCAAATCCTCAGACACAGACCCTCCTCACATTCACAAAATATCTGACACATTTCCAACAAATAATGGAAACACTGTAGGTGAAAATAACACATTTCCACCAGTTCAACATGACTTATCACATTGTACCACCCTCAATGTTGATGAAAAACAAAAACTGGCCAATCTTCTTTTGAAATATGACAAAGCATTTCTTCATGATGGTCAAGCTCTAACAAGAACTAATGTATTAAAACACAAAATAAGAGTACCAGATGACCCATCAGTTTGGCCATCAAGAAGACTGAGACTTAATCCAACTAAAATGGAAATTGTCCAAAAATGTACAAAGGATCTGCTTGAACAAGACATAATTAGATACTCTGACAGTAAATATGACAATCCAATAGTACTGGTACACAAAAAAGACAACAAACAATACAGATTATGCTTGGACCTCACATTTCTTAACAAAAATATCGCCCCAGATGCATTGATTCCCTTACCGTTGTCGGATATTCTTGAATACGTAAAAAAACCAAAGTTCTTGACCAGTCTAGACCTCTCATCATCATTTTGGCAAGTAGAGTTAGAGGAGGAGGACAAGCAATATACAGCATTTTACATCCCTGGAGTAGGCAAGGTTGAATCAAATGTGATGGCCATGGGTGAAAAGAATGCCACCTCAACAATGACAAGACTCCTGAACATTGTTATGGATGGTCTTATTGGTCATTCGCTTTGTTGTTTTGTTGATGATATTCTACTACATTCATCCACCTTTGAAGAGCATCTCCAGACATTAGAGGAAGTGTTTCAAAGGCTTATCAGGGCTAATTTAACTCTAAAACCATCAAAATGCATATTTTGTACACCTGAAATTCACTTTCTTGGTCATGTTATAAGTCAAGAAGGGATCAAGCCAGAAATGGACAAAATTGAGGTCATCAAAAACTTTCCTGTACCAAATTCAGTTAAAAAACTAAGAAGATTTCTTGGCTGCTGTGGTTTTTACCGCAAGTATGTCAAAGGCTTTGGCCAAATCGCAGATCCACTGTACAAATTACTGGCCAAAGATCAGAAATTTGATTTTAGTGATGACTGTCTGGAAGCATTTGAAACACTCAAAGAAAAACTAATAACAGCCCCAGTACTACAATTACCTGATTACAGCAAAGACTTTTATCTCTTCACTGACTGTTCAGACGTAGCTGCAGGCTACTCATTAAACCAAAAAGGTGGAAATGGGCAGTACCATGCAATTAGTTATGGAAGTAAAAAGCTAAACAAACATCAAAAGAACATGACAATAACAGAAAAAGAATGCTTGGCTCTATGTTTAGGTGTAAACTACTACAGAAAATATCTTTTAGGGCACAAAGTCATATGTGTGGTTGATCACATGCCTTTGAAATACCTTATACAACAACCACTAAATGATTCAAGAACAGCAAGATGGCTAGCTACTCTCAATGAGTATGACATTCATGTAGTGTACAAACCAGGCCCCACAAACACAGTTGCTGATGCATTGAGTAGAATTGAACCAGTACCCTTAACATCTATATCAGCAGAAAGACTTGATGAAATGTTCAGAAAGCAATGTTTTCCTCAAACCTTCCACCATGAATTTATGTCTAAACAATCACAAACTGAAGCAAATTGCAGTCCACAAAAATGTCAACAGACACAAACTGACCAAATATGTTCCCCTTTAAAACCACTCCATAAAGCTATTGTTCATAAAATTAGCGGTCAGCTTAAAGACATTTCAACTCCAAAGGAGGAATTAATACATTTACAAGAATCTGACCCAGCCATTAAACCTATCGTAGACTATATGACAGAAGGTGTACTACCTACTGATGACAAAAAAGCAAGAGAAATTGTTATACTCAGTGAATTTTACCATTTGAATGAGGGTGTGTTATACAGGGCATCATTAGTTAACTACTCCAAAAATCACAAACGTCACATGGACACCCTGGTCATACCTTCCGCATTGCAGATGACAATCATTAGACAAACACATGATTTGGGACATCCTGGTATAACAAAAACATGCAGTACAATCAGGAGCAAATACTACATACCAAAGTTAAGACAGTTGGTGTCTGATTACATTAAATCTTGTAAGACTTGCGGAGCCACAAAGGAGACACTAAGTAAACATCAACAAAACATATCCCCAAATCCAGTTGCAGAAGATTTACTGGAATCCTGGAGCTTTGATATTAAAGGCCCATGTGAGTGTGGTGAACAGGGTAATTCCTACAAATATATCCTGGTGTGCATTGAAAATTTTTCAAAGTACATTGAGCTTTTCCCTTTGCCAAAAACTGATTCAGAAACCATTGCATCATGCATATATCATGGAATACTACTCCGATATGGCACTCCCAAAAGGATTTTTTCTGACAACGCAAGAAATTTAACATCAGAAGTAATTCAATCACTAAACAAACTTATGGGGACAAAACATTTTAAGAGTCTGCCTTACGCACCGTTCACAAATGGCATGGCTGAAAAAGCCGTACAAGTAGTTGCCACACACCTCAAAAAATTGCTCATTGACAGGCCCAAAGATTGGAACAATTTCTTGCCCATAATAATGTTTTCCCATAACAACATGATAAATTTAGCAACTGGGTTTAGTCCAAATTTCCTGATTTATGGACGAGAAATCCGGAATTTATTTGATGTAACATACAAAACACAATCTGAGCTTCCACCAGCTGCTCAAACATCTGACATTATCAGACACATTTTTGAGAATAGAGAACTGGCAAAGGCTATAATCAGAGAAAATAGTGACAAGTATAGAGAAAATATGAGAAAACAGGCAAACAAAGGCAAAAATCCATTTATATTTCATGTGGGACAAGCAGTATATGTGAGAATACAAAACTTTGACAGAACAAAAAGTAGGGCAATTCAACCAATATGGGCAGGACCCTTTTATGTGGTCGAAGACAATGATTCTCATGTCAAAGTGTCAAAAACGCCATTTGGCCAACCTCTCAAAACTCTCCTACACAAAAATCTGATAAAGCCATATCATTTTAGAAATATCCCAGAACAGCCAGAACCAATGGCAACTAGAGGATCGCTCGCAAAAAAAAAAAGATAATGTTTTTGCATAACAAAAACAAAGCGTCCCGAAAAGGATATAAAGGTGAGTGCTAAAGTATTAAGAAAATGCTTCGTTTCTAGCCTTATACTGTTGTGGCAACCAAAGTCAGCGCAGTCTGCTCTATCTAGCACGGTTTTCAAGATATAAGCATTTTTGTGTTTTGCAAAAAATAAAAAAATTAAAAATGTCCGCTATATTTGGCGAGACAAAAATATTTTGAAAATTGGCATGGCTACTCTGCAGAGATACCCAGCAGGTCCAAAATTTTGTTGAGTTTACTCCATATAGCACGGTTTTCGAGATATAAGCATTTTTGTGTTTTGCAAAAACTTTGAAAATTCAAAATGGCCACCATTTTTGGGGAGACAAAATTTTTTGTCAAGACCACTGCCGTGGTGTGTATCTCCCGCCGAGCATTAAAGCAGAATAAATAGCTTTTCCGAGATATTCACAATTTTTCATTTTCGTGTGTGAAAGGTCTTCCAAAAGTAGGTGAATGAGTTATTTGAGAAAAATTGGCTATCTGCAATACTATTAAGAGATAATTCACATTTACTCATTTTGAGTAGGTGAATAATTATCTATGGGTCTGAAACTTCACCAAGTGAAAGCTCTCCCACAAGTAGGTGAATGAGTTATTTGAGAAAAATTGGCTATCTGCAATACTTTTAGAGATAATTCGCATTTACTCATTTTGAGTAGGTGAGTAATTAGCTATGGGTCTGAAACTTCACCATGTGAAAGCTCTCCCACAAGTAGATGAATGAGTATTTGATAAAAATTGGGTATCCGCAATACTTTTACAGATAATTAGCATTTACTCATTTTGAGTAGGTGAATAAATAGCTATGGGTCTGAAACTTCACAGAGTGAAAGCTCTCCCAAAAGTAGGTGAATGAGTTATTTGAGAAAAATTGGCTATCTGCAATACTTTTAGAGATAATTCACATTTACTCATTTTGAGTAGGTGAATAATTAGCTTTGGGTCTGAAACTTCACCAAGTGAAAGCTCTGCCAAAAGTAGGTGAAGGATTTATTTGAGAAAAATTGGCTATCTGCAATACTTTTAGAGATAATTCGCATTTACTCATTTTGAGTAGGTGAGTAATTAGCTATGGGTCTGAAACTTCACCAAGTGAAAGCTCTCCCAAAAGTAGGTGAATGAGTTATTTGAGAAAAATTGGCTATCTGCAATACTTTTAGAGATAATTCGCATTTACTCATTTTGAGTAGACGAGTAATTAGCTATGGGTCTGAAACTTCACCAAGTGAAAGCTCTCCCAAAAGTAGGTGAATGATTAATTTGAGAAAAAATTGGTTATCTGCAATACTTTTAGAGATAATTCGCATTTACTCATTTTGAGTAGACGAGTAATTAGCTATGGGTCTGAAACTTCACCAAGTGAAAGCTCTCCCAAAAGTAGGTGAATGAGTTATTTGAGAAAAATTGGCTATCTGCAATACTTTTACAGATAATTCGCATTTACTCATTTTGAGTAGGTGAGTAATTAGCTATGGGTGTGAAACTTCACCAAGTGAAAGCTCTCCCAAAAGTAGGTGAATGATTAATTTGAGAAAAATTGGCTATCTGCAATACTTTTAGAGATAATTCGCATTTACTCATTTTGAGTAGGTGAGTAATTAGCTATGGGTCTGAAACTTCACCAAGTGAAAGCTCTCCCAAAAGTAGGTGAATGAGTTATTTGAGAAAAATTGGCTATCTGCAATACTTTTAGAGATAATTCACATTTACTCATTTTGAGTAGGTGAGTAATTAGCTATGGGTCTGAAACTTCACAGAGTGAAAGCTCTGCCAAAAGTAGGTGAATGAGTTATTTGAGAAAAATTGGCTATCTGCAATACTTTTACAGATAATTCGCATTTACTCATTTTGAGTAGGTGAGTAATTAGCTATGGGTCTGAAACTTCACAGAGTGAAAGCTCTCCCAAAAGTAGGTGAATGAGTTATTTGAGAAAAATTGGCTATCTGCAATACTTTTAGAGATAATTCGCATTTACTCATTTTGAGTAGGTGAGTAATTAGCTATGGGTCTGAAACTTCACCATGTGAAAGCTCTCCCACAAGTAGATGAATGAGTATTTGATAAAAATTGGGTATCCGCAATACTTTTACAGATAATTAGCATTTACTCATTTTGAGTAGGTGAATAAATAGCTATGGGTCTGAAACTTCACAGAGTGAAAGCTCTCCCAAAAGTAGGTGAATGAGTTATTTGAGAAAAATTGGCTATCTGCAATACTTTTAGAGATAATTCACATTTACTCATTTTGAGTAGGTGAATAATTAGCTTTGGGTCTGAAACTTCACCAAGTGAAAGCTCTGCCAAAAGTAGGTGAAGGATTTATTTGAGAAAAATTGGCTATCTGCAATACTTTTAGAGATAATTCGCATTTACTCATTTTGAGTAGGTGAGTAATTAGCTATGGGTCTGAAACTTCACCAAGTGAAAGCTCTCCCAAAAGTAGGTGAATGAGTTATTTGAGAAAAATTGGCTATCTGCAATACTTTTAGAGATAATTCGCATTTACTCATTTTGAGTAGACGAGTAATTAGCTATGGGTCTGAAACTTCACCAAGTGAAAGCTCTCCCAAAAGTAGGTGAATGATTAATTTGAGAAAAAATTGGTTATCTGCAATACTTTTAGAGATAATTCGCATTTACTCATTTTGAGTAGACGAGTAATTAGCTATGGGTCTGAAACTTCACCAAGTGAAAGCTCTCCCAAAAGTAGGTGAATGAGTTATTTGAGAAAAATTGGCTATCTGCAATACTTTTACAGATAATTCGCATTTACTCATTTTGAGTAGGTGAGTAATTAGCTATGGGTGTGAAACTTCACCAAGTGAAAGCTCTCCCAAAAGTAGGTGAATGATTAATTTGAGAAAAATTGGCTATCTGCAATACTTTTAGAGATAATTCGCATTTACTCATTTTGAGTAGGTGAGTAATTAGCTATGGGTCTGAAACTTCACCAAGTGAAAGCTCTCCCAAAAGTAGGTGAATGAGTTATTTGAGAAAAATTGGCTATCTGCAATACTTTTAGAGATAATTCACATTTACTCATTTTGAGTAGGTGAGTAATTAGCTATGGGTCTGAAACTTCACAGAGTGAAAGCTCTGCCAAAAGTAGGTGAATGAGTTATTTGAGAAAAATTGGCTATCTGCAATACTTTTACAGATAATTCGCATTTACTCATTTTGAGTAGGTGAGTAATTAGCTATGGGTCTGAAACTTCACAGAGTGAAAGCTCTCCCAAAAGTAGGTGAATGAGTTATTTGAGAAAAATTGGCTATCTGCAATACTTTTAGAGATAATTCGCATTTACTCATTTTGAGTAGGTGAGTAATTAGCTATGGGTCTGAAACTTCACCAAGTGAAAGCTCTCCCAAAAGTAGGTGAATGATTAATTTGAGAAAAAATTGGCTATCTGCAATACTTTTAGAGATAATTCGCATTTACTCATTTTGAGTAGACGAGTAATTAGCTATGGGTCTGAAACTTCACCAAGTGAAAGCTCTCCCAAAAGTAGGTGAATGAGTTATTTGAGAAAAATTGGCTATCTGCAATACTTTTACAGATAATTCGCATTTACTCATTTTGAGTAGGTGAGTAATTAGCTATGGGTGTGAAACTTCACCAAGTGAAAGCTCTCCCAAAAGTAGGTGAATGATTAATTTGAGAAAAATTGGCTATCTGCAATACTTTTAGAGATAATTCGCATTTACTCATTTTGAGTAGGTGAGTAATTAGCTATGGGTCTGAAACTTCACCAAGTGAAAGCTCTCCCAAAAGTAGGTGAATGAGTTATTTGAGAAAAATT
Organism: Sabellastarte sp. h YS-2021; assembly: GCA_964017235.1. NCBI lineage: Eukaryota > Metazoa > Annelida > Polychaeta > Sabellida > Sabellidae > Sabellastarte > Sabellastarte sp. h YS-2021. The sequence goes on from OZ024928.1 coordinate 24,465,120, forward strand.
GGCTATCTGCAATACTTTTAGAGATAATTCACATTTACTCATTTTGAGTAGGTGAGTAATTAGCTATGGGTCTGAAACTTCACAGAGTGAAAGCTCTGCCAAAAGTAGGTGAATGAGTTATTTGAGAAAAATTGGCTATCTGCAATACTTTTACAGATAATTCGCATTTACTCATTTTGAGTAGGTGAGTAATTAGCTATGGGTCTGAAACTTCACAGAGTGAAAGCTCTCCCAAAAGTAGGTGAATGAGTTATTTGAGAAAAATTGGCTATCTGCAATACTTTTAGAGATAATTCGCATTTACTCATTTTGAGTAGGTGAGTAATTAGCTATGGGTCTGAAACTTCACCAAGTGAAAGCTCTCCCAAAAGTAGGTGAATGATTAATTTGAGAAGAATTGGCTATCTGCAATACTTTTAGAGATAATTCACATTTACTCATTTTGAGTAGGTGAGTAATTAGCTATGGGTCTGAAACTTCACCAAGTGAAAGCTCTCTCAAAAGTAGGTGAATGAGTTATTTGAGAAAAATTGGCTATCTGCAATACTTTTAGAGATAATTCACATTTACTCATTTTGAGTAGGTGAGTAATTAGCTATGGGTCTGAAACTTCACCAAGTGAAAGCTCTCCCAAAAGTAGGTGAATGAGTTATTTGAGAAAAATTGGCTATCTGCAATACTTTTAGAGATAATTCGCATTTACTCATTTTGAGTAGGTGAGTAATTAGCTATGGGTCTGAAACTTCACCAAGTGAAAGCTCTCCCAAAAGTAGGTGAATGAGTTATTTGAGAAAAATTGGCTATCTGCAATACTTTTAGAGATAATTCGCATTTACTCATTTTGAGTAGGTGAGTAATTAGCTATGGGTCTGAAACTTCACCATGTGAAAGCTCTCCCACAAGTAGATGAATGAGTTATTTGATAAAAATTGGGTATCCGCAATACTTTTACAGATAATTAGCATTTACTCATTTTGAGTAGGTAAATAATTAGCTATGGGTCTGAAACTTCACCATGTGAAAGCTCTCCCAAAAGTAGGTGAAAGAGTTATTTGAGAAAAATTGGCTATCTGCAATACTTTTAGAGATAATTCACATTTACTCATTTTGAGTAGGTGAGTAATTGGCTATGGGTCTGAAACTTCACCATGTGAAAGCTCTTCCAAAAGTAGGTGAATGAGTTATTTGAGAAAAATTGGCCATCTGCAATACTTTTAGAGGTAATTCGCATTTACTCTTTTTGAGTAGGTGAGCAATTAGCTATGGGTCTGAAACTTCACCAAGTGAAAGCTCTTTGGGATAGCTGCTCTGCAGAGATACCCTGAAGATAAAAAATTTTGTTGAAATTGCTCTATGTAGCACGGTTTTCGAAATATTAGCATTTTTGTGTTTTGCAATTTTTGCGCAAAAATTCGAAAATTCAAAATGGCCGCCATTTTTGGCAAGATAAAATTTTTTTGAAAATTGGCATGGCTACTCTGCATAGATACCCTGCGGGTCAAAAATTTCGTCGAAATCGCTCTATCTAGCACGGTTTTCGAGATATAAGCATTTTTGTGTTTTGCAATTTTGCGAAAAATTCGAAAATTCAAAATGGCCGCCATTTTTTGCGAGAAATTTTTTGTTTGAAAATTGGCAGCTAATCTGCAGAGATACCCTGCGGGTCAAAAATTTCGTCGAAATCGCTCTATCTAGCAGGGTTTTCGAGATATAAGCATTTTTATGTTTTGCAATTTTTGCGAAAAATTCGAAAATTCAAAATGGCCGCCATTTTTGGCGAGACAAAAATTTTTTCAAAATTGGGATAACTACTCTGCAGAGATACCCTGTGGGTCAAAAATTTCGTCGAAATCGCTCTATCTAGCACGGTTTTCGAGATATAAGCATTTTTGTGTTTTGCAATTTTTGCGAAAATTTCGAAAATTCAAAATGGCCGCCATTTTTGGCGAGACAAAAATTTTTTGAAAATTGGGAAAAGTACTCCGCAGAGATATCCTGCGGGTCAAAAATTTTGTCGAAATTGCTCTATCTAGCACGGTTTTTGAGATATAAGCATTTTTGTGTTTTTCAATTTTTGCGAAAAATTCGAAAATTCAAAATGGCCGCCATTTTTGGCGAGACAAAAATTTTTTCAAAATTGGGATAACTACTCTGCAGAGATACCCTGTGGCTCAAAAATTTCGTTGAAATCGCTCTATCTAGCACGGTTTTCGAGATATAAGCATTTTTGTGTTTTGCAATTTTTGCGAAAATTTCGAAAATTCAAAATGGCCGCCATTTTGGGCGAGACAAAAATTTTTTGAAAATTGGGAAAACTACTCCGCAGAGATACCCTGCGGGTCAAAAATTTCGTCGAAATCGCTCTATCTAGCACGGTTTTCGAGATATAAGCATTTTTGTGTTTTCCTTATTTGGAAAATTCGTAATAATTAATTAATCATTAATTACTCGGCCATTTCTTGACCAATCAATGCCAAAATCTAATGATTTCCAGATTTTAATAGAATGAATGTATTTGCCAAGTTTCAGGTGAATTGATAAAATTCCTTTCAAGTTATCATCCGGACAAGCTTCCCCATCGAAAAAAGACATTTTTGGTCATGTGACCTCTCTGATTGGTTGAAATGTCACTGCAGCATATTCAAAAAAATTCCCCAAGGCTACTGCCTAAACCTGCCAAATTTGAAAAGAATCCGCCTAACGGTTACAGAGTTATAAGGAAAACAAAATGCGGAGCCGGCGGAGCCGGCGGAGCCGGCGGAGCCGCCGGAGCCGGCGGAGCCGGCGGAGCCAGAAGCTCTCCCATACACAAACAAGCGTCCCTTGCGGGACGCTTAATAACAGACATAGATTCAAATGAAAGACATTTATTCCAAAATAGTGAATATGTCCAAAAACAGGGCCAGGGAAATCAAACAAACAAACAAACAATCAGTGCACAAAGTGAAACTGATAAAACACCAAAGATTTACAATAAGGATGAAACTCATCCCAAAGACACAGAGACCCTCCCTAATGAGACAAGAAAAAGTCTATCAAATGAATCAGGAAAAGTTGACAATGGTAAAAGTCAATCTAAAGCAAAGGACACAGAAATTCATGAAAACAGAAAACAAATATTGACAAAGTATGGTGAAATCATTGCTAAGAAATACTTTGGGAAAGATTTGCACATTCTGTTTTCCAAACCAGAAATTAAGCAAGAAACTTGGCTTCATTTAAAGGACCTAGAACCCTGGTATAGTTCCAAATGCCAGGAAATTCAAAAACTTCCCTGGGTCACCAGTTTTTCTAGGATAGTCACGAAAACAAATCAGTAAATCCTGTTATATTACTGATAACCCACTGCTCACTTACATCATACATTTCTGATAGCATTTGTAAAACAAAATATCTTATCCAAGAAGCAGGATGCAATTATCCATAGCATAATGTTTAGTGTACAAGAACACAGCCTTATGCCATTACTCAGAGGTTCTTCAAGAACTAACATACAAAGTTTTGTCATCCTAAACCTTCATATGTTACTAAAAACACCAGAGTAATAACCATACATCAGGCTTAGCTACATGAAGCCTGACATTAACACACCTGTATACAATTTCATTACCTTGAAACACCCATAATAAAATATCCCTGCCCCTGGCACTTACTTCCCAAAGACACATAAAACTGAGAGACTTATTTTCAGCTTTTCTCTCCTGCAAATTTTTGAAACAAAACTGTCCCTCCCGGGTTCCCTAGCTCCCCTGAATGCCATTGGTCCACTGGGCCGACCCAATTGGGTCTAAAATGTTCTTATTGTCCCTTTTATTCTTCCAGTTTGTCTTCAAATGGCTGGTTGTGTTTGCTGTGTTTTGTTAAGTATATATAAACTCACTGTGTCATCATCATCATATGTTTTGGACCTGTGGTGTGAATTATATTTTACCATTTGGAGCAAAATTAGAGGTAGTGGTATATAAAGTAATATATATTCAAGAGTATGTATCAAGTATTTATCAAAATTGATCGAAATTTTCACATCATTCAAAATTCACATTAAATGCATTATTTAATTTGCACAGATTTGAAAATGTTAATTTGCAGTTTTAATCTTTATATTTGTCCTTTATCTAGGACGATCGACCTCATTCCTCTCAAAATTTTCTCTGTATCATACAAACATCTTCAAATTAGGAAACAACAATAAAACACAAACAATGTAAAGCCCACAAGTCATTGCTCCCCCATTTATTTGAATTATTTAAAGTTAAATCTTTGAAAATAATTTAGAATAAAACAACAAATCAAATGTCACTATGCAAAGCAATATCCTAATTTGGTATCCCCGCACCCCTTTTGGTATGTAATATCACATTTTTTTTAACAATTCACGAGGTCGTGAATTCCGCGCCCCCTTGGTATGTAATATCACACTTTCCTAAGAAACGTGGCTGTCCTAAAAATAGATTCCACAATGGAGCTATGTTACTCCTGTTCATCTCTAAGCAGGCAGAGCCTGCATTTTTGTCAAAAATCACTATTGGACAATCTCAGCAGCCAATCAAAGGAAAGGTGTTCCACAGAAGCTCAGAGCTCTGGAGCTGGGCACACTCACACTTTACTCTTGGCCTTCCGTCTATTGAGACGTCAAAATTCTAAATTCAGTGGAACTTGGGGGCAGATATTGGACTTGCTGCTTTTGTTGTTAAGAACAGGGAATAAAGATAAATAACCCTAATATTCTGCCTTTCATTCTACCTAGTTACACCCTCTAGCCCTCAGGGGTAAAGCATAATGTAGCCCATTGACGCTTAACTTCTGTGAAAAGAAAGGAACTCATCACGCTGGGCCACAATTAATGAAAGTCCGGAAACAAAAAAAATAAATTAAAAAGGTGATCATTTGATCACAAGCCTCGCTTGAGCTTGTGCTTAAAAATTTAAATTTATTGAATATGCAAGAGACAGTCACTCACTTTCTGGTGGAAGCCAAGTCTCGTAATCTGGGTCTGTAGCAGCTAGATCTTCATAGGCGGGAACTGGCTGTAACAAAGTTATATTTGTTCATTACTTATATTTATTTATTTATTTGGAGTTTTACGTCGCTTTCAACACTGTACAGGTCATATCATGACGGGTAGTTGGAAGGGCAGAGGAAACCAGTACATACAGTTCATTAGGGTTCTGTACTATCGACCAATGGCAAGCAACTACCAGCTTTCCTACTTGAGGCCGTGCCGGGAATCGAACTCCGGCCTCAGAGGTGGGAGGCGAGAGTGTTACCACTCTGCCACCGTGGCCCCTCATTACTTAAAAGTAAGCTTTTCAACAGTGAATGTACAATATTCACATGCTAAAACTGACTGTAAAACTGATGCATTGATTCATTAAGTAGGGATAAGCTAAGTGCAGTGCATGTATGATAGACATATCTATTATCTCTTTGCACAAGCATATCCACCCTGACTTCAGCTTTCCCTGGTTTCTCTCAATGGCGTTGACCCTTGCTGTGTCTCAGGTTTATGATTATAGTTTTCTGCTTTGTGTTTGGTGTGCCTAGAGTCTCTTTTTAGATGGAGATTAGGCGCTATAAAAATACTATTAGAATTAGAATCAGACACAGAATGGAACTGGCTGTAAAACAGGTGTGTTGATACATAAATATCAGTAAGCGTAGTATATATGATACAGTAGACTCTGTGTAACTCGATTCGGTGTTATTCGAATTTTACTGTAATTCGAAGCAGTTTTGAAGACCCAACAATTTACTGTACAAATTCACGTTATAGTTTGAACTTCGAGTTTGTATTTTAGGCATTATTCGAACCTATATTGGAGACAGAAAAAGGTGATTTTATGTTAGTTTTTGATGTGACAACTCGAAGCCAACACAGAAGTTTACTTGACAAGGGATTAGGGAGGGACTAATTGCCTATCAATGGCAGCTAGTGAACATCGGCGGTTAACTTAAGTGCTATGAAAGACCAATAAACCAGTCTAGAGGCCTGACACCTGTTGTTTTAAGGGGTACTAAATTATTTGAATACCTTAAGTTAACAAAAAACACAATAGGAAGTCTTAAATTCAATTGCAATTGACAACGACCTCATTACCCCCACCCCACCCCCACCACCAAGATGTATTTCGAACTTGGTGTAACTCGAACCAGATTGCCTGTATTTTTGACATTCGACTTACACAGAGTCTACTGTATAGTAAATTGACTGTATCATATATCTCATATTCACAGTCTCAAACTGGGTGTAAAATAGGGACTTGTAATATCCTCACGTATATCAGTTCTATTAATACCTGGGCTTCTGGGGATTCCCCTTTAGCTCAGCTGGTTAAAGAGCTAGACTTGTGTTTATTTCTGTGTGTAATGAGAAGGCTGTGAGTTCGAGACACAGCAGAACCAATCAATAATTTCTCCCTTCCCACTACAGACTGCATTCACAAAGGGATCGGTGAAACATAGCCAAAATTGAGCATATGTTCAATAAAAACTGTTGTAGAGCGCGTGCGAGGATGGTATTCACAAAATGGATCAAGCTCAAGTTTAGCCCAAAATCGGCTCAAGTTTACAGCTGTTTATACTAAACTTGAGCTGATTTTTGACTCAATTTGTGCTTGATCCCTTTTGTGAATGCGGCTCCAGTATTTTATTAGTGGCTGTATCATAGAGGAAACATTCAACACCTGAAACTGATTTTAATTCTGATACACTAATTCATTAAGGTTAGCCCTGAACAGTAGATACAAGACACATTTCATAAAATCTAGTCTGATAACTAAAAATCAAGAGAAAGTGAAAAGGCTTAATCCCAAAAATAAGGAGATGACAAATTTAAGTAACAGTGAGCAGTACACATTTGAACACACTCACCTTTTTCATTTTGGCAGGTTCTTTCACTGCTTTTGGTTTCTTTTTAACAAGCTCTGCAGGTGGTAGCATGGGACCTTTAACTGGCTTTTTAGGATTATCAAGCGGCGTAAGTGCAGTTGCACTTATACCTTCTCCATCCCCAAGTCCATCTGCACTTTCACCATCACCTGATCCAAGTACATCTGTACTTATACTGTCTTTTGTTTCAAGTGAGCCTACTTCTTTCTTTTCACTCTTTATTCTTTTTGGGGAAATGCCATTGGCTGTTTCACCAGAGGACTTTCTTTTATCACTTTTGGTAGAAGGACCATTGTCTGTGACCGTTTCCTTTGCTTCACTATCTTTCTGTGTTTCATCAAATGCACTTTGAATTTTAGCCACATTTTCATCATTTTTCTCTGCTCCTACTTTGTTCCCTGTTTTTACATTTGTGTCCATTTCTTCTTCATCTTCTTCTACTTCAAATTCTGCACTTTCTGTACTGACTGTCATATTTCTGGGAACAGTCTGAAACAAATTACAATACTTTGTATAAAATCTATTAATAATCCTGTCATCTACTGGGCCCGTATTCACAAAATTGATAAAGATCAAGTTGAGCCAAAAATCACCTCAAATTTAGTTCAAACAGTTGTCAACTTGAGCTGATTTTTGGCTCAACTTGAGCTTGATCCCTTTTGCCAGGTAGTTGCTTCAAATTTGTATAATTCTAGATTTCAGTGTGGGATCCCTGTTGAAAATGTTCCCATGCAGTGGCATCAAGTAAGTAAATAGACAGGTTGTACACGATTTCTTATTTCATAATAACGTAAATATGAAGAGAATTAGGTTTCAACTAGAAATAGGACGCCCTGTTGATAGTAGGTGCGAATAGAAACAGGATAGCATAGAAGAACACACATTATCATGTGTAATGTCCACCCATGAACCTTTTGCCCAAATTGTACAGTAGTCTTACAGGACCCTGTTTCATTTGTAAAATATATCAATGATGCTTAAATATTTGTTAGTGTAGATGTAAATTATTTCAGCTTCATGCCTTTTTGCATTGGTTGGGTCGAAAATTTTGACGAAATCACTCTATCTTGCACGGTTAAGAAGATAGAAGCAAATTCCTGTTTTTCTATTTTGGGCAAAAATTTGAAAATTCAAAATGGCCGCCATTTTTGGGAAAAGGAAAATTTTTTGAAAATTGCCAAGAGTACATTTCTTAGATACCCTATGGGTCGAAAATTTCAACGAAATAACTCTATTTTGCACGGTTAAGGCAAATTTGTGTTTTTCCATTTTGGGCAAAAATTCGAAAATTCAAAATGGCCGCCATATGTGGGGAGGGGAAAATTTTTTGAAAATTGCTGAGTACATTTCTTAGATACCCCGTGGGTCGAAAATTTCGACGAAATCGCTCTATCTCGCACAGTTAAGGAGATAGAAGCAAATTTGTGTTTTGCCATTTTTGGCAAAAATTCGAAAATTCAAAATGGCCGCCATTTTTGGGGAGGGGAAAATTTTTTTAAAATTGTAAAGATTACATTCCTTAGATACCCTGTGGGTCGAACATTTCGACGAAATCCCTCTAACTCGCACGGTTAAGGAGATAGAAGCAAATTTGTGTTTGCCATTTTTGGCAAAAATTCGAAAATTCAAAATGGCCGCCAATTTTGGAGAGGGAAAATTTTTTTGAAAATTGCAAAGAGTATATTCCTTAGATACCCTGTGGGTTGAAAATTTTGACGAAATCGCTCTATCTCGCACGGTTAAGGAGATAGAAGCAAATTTGTGTTTTGCCATTTTGGGCAAAAATTTGAAAATTCAAAATGGCCGCCATTTTTGGGGAGGGGAAAATTTTTTGAAAATTGCAAAGAGTACATTCCTTAGATACCCTGTGGGTTGAAAATTTCGACGAAATCGCTCTATGTCGCACGGTTAAGGAGATAGAAGCAAATTCGTGTTTTGCCATTTTGGGCAAAAATTCGAAAATTCAAAATGGCCGCCATATGTGGGAAGAGGAAAATTTTTGAAAATTGCCAAGAGTACATTGCTCAGATACCCTTGGGGTCGAAAATTTTGACGAAATCCCTCTATCTCACACGGTTAAGGAGACAGAAGCAATTTTGTGTTTTGCCATTTTTGGGAAAAATTCGAAAATACAAAATGGCCGCCATTTTTGGGGAGGGGAAAATTTTTTGAAAATTGCCAAGAGTACATTGCTCGGATACCCTGTGGGTCGAAAATTTCGACGAAATCGCTCTATCTCGCACGGTTAAGGAGATAGAAGCAAATTTGTGTTTTGCCATTTTTGGAAAAAATTCGAAAATTCAAAATGGCCGCCATTTTTGGGGAGGGGAAAATTTTTTTAAAATTGTAAAGATTACATTCCTTAGATACCCTGTGGGTCGAACATTTCGACGAAATCCCTCTAACTCGCACGGTTAAGGAGATAGAAGCAAATTTGTGTTTGCCATTTTTGGCAAAAATTCGAAAATTCAAAATGGCCGCCAATTTTGGAGAGGGAAAATTTTTTTGAAAATTGCAAAGAGTATATTCCTTAGATACCCTGTGGGTTGAAAATTTTGACGAAATCGCTCTATCTCGCACGGTTAAGGAGATAGAAGCAAATTTGTGTTTTGCCATTTTGGGCAAAAATTTGAAAATTCAAAATGGCCGCCATTTTTGGGGAGGGGAAAATTTTTTGAAAATTGCAAAGAGTACATTCCTTAGATACCCTGTGGGTTGAAAATTTCGACGAAATCGCTCTATGTCGCACGGTTAAGGAGATAGAAGCAAATTCGTGTTTTGCCATTTTGGGCAAAAATTCGAAAATTCAAAATGGCCGCCATATGTGGGAAGAGGAAAATTTTTGAAAATTGCCAAGAGTACATTGCTCAGATACCCTTGGGGTCGAAAATTTTGACGAAATCCCTCTATCTCACACGGTTAAGGAGACAGAAGCAATTTTGTGTTTTGCCATTTTTGGGAAAAATTCGAAAATACAAAATGGCCGCCATTTTTGGGGAGGGGAAAATTTTTTGAAAATTGCCAAGAGTACATTGCTCGGATACCCTGTGGGTCGAAAATTTCGACGAAATCGCTCTATCTCGCACGGTTAAGGAGATAGAAGCAAATTTGTGTTTTGCCATTTTTGGCAAAAATTCCAAAATTCAAAATGGCCGCCATTTTTGGGGAGGGGAAAATTTTTTGAAAATTGCCAAGAGTACATTTCTCAGATACCCTGTGGGTTGAACTGTTGCCTAAAATGTCTGGAAACCAAGTGGGACGCCGGATGGCGGAAAAAAACAAAAATAATATGTCCACCCCCCAGTGGGGTGGACATCATTAGCTTGGCCTTAAATAGTGTGGCGATGGTAAAAGATTTCTCCAGGAAATGGTTGGTTATGAAAATTTGTTATTTTACTGCCATTTGACATTGGATGAATATTTTTAGTGTTATAAATAAATATACTAAAACATTAAGGGGAAGTATGTATGTAACTCAGCCCTCAATCGCGTATAAAACACCATTTTCTACTGTAGTTCTGTCTAGACATGACATTTCACATAACAATGTTTGACATCACAAGGAGACTTTTAACATTTGCGAAAATAAAAAACACAGTGCACAACCTCTCTATTATACAATTTTTCAAACACTCAATAATTTGCACTAAAGCGGCTCCCAGTTAGGTCAAATTGGCACTACATGAACACGTGTACAAATTAGAATAAATTCATGGCAAAGTTATCTTGATTAAGTACTAATTTCTCTAGGTGCCCTATTGCTGACTAAAGCCTGTTCACAAATGATACTTTTTGTGAAAACTTCTCTATGTTGCCATACACAAACCTTTGCTTTCATTCAATATTTTCCTAAAAAGGGTAAGGAATCTGAAGCGGGTTTCATTTCATTTTACACTGTTTTAATTTTCACATTTTCAAACAAGTCCTCAGACTAGAGTCCAGGGGCCGATTTCACTAAAGGACTTAAACTAAGTCCCTTTATTGGCTAAGCCAGGGACTTAAATCTAAGACTTTGGTCTTAGCTAGGTCTGGGACTTAAATGGATTTCACAAAAGGGTGACTTAGCTAAGTTCAAGCTTATCAAATAACCACAGTGGTTTTCTGTGTCATGTGACCTTTTATATCCTTCATTTGGTGCATTTTATCTAAGGATAAGTGCTGTTTTGATATAGAAAACCTTGTTACATCATATAAACTTCTGAAAAGACTACTTCAGTAAGGTGTTCTGCACAATTATACTTTATTTACAGCCATTTCAAATTTTGAAGTGGAGAAAAGTTTATGGCGGCCATATTTAAGTCCTCTTTACAAAATTTAAGCCCACTACCTCCCAGACTTAAAGTTAAGTCCACGGACTTAGCAATTTCATGGACTTAGCTCCGTTGTGAAATCCGCTAAGTCTAAGACCACAGACTTAACATTCTTTTGACAAAATTTAAGACCAAAGTCTTAAATTTAAGTCTAAATCTGGACTTAAGTCGAGTTCCTTTGTCAAAACGGTCCCTGGGCCGGTATTCACGAAGGGTCTTAGACTTAGCCAGGTCTTAGGCTTAGACTTGGCCAGGTCTTAGGCTTAAATGTGGTCTTAAAGTTAAGACTTTTGTCTCAGCTAAGTTTTGTCTTAAAACCATATTCACAAAGGATGACTTTGCCATGTCCAAGATTATCAAATAACCACAATGGTTTTCTGTGTCATGTGACCTTTCTTTTCTATTCAAACTATACTATTCGTGACATATATCCTTCATTTAATGCATTTTATCTAAGGAAAAGTGCTGTTTTGAAATGGAAAACCTTGTTAAACATATAAACTTCCCAAAGACTGCTGTAGTGAGGTGTTCTGTATAATTATACTTTATTTACAGTCATTTCAAATTTTGAAGTGGAGAAAAGTTTATGGCGGCCATATTTAAGTCCTCTTTACAAAATTTAAGCCCACTACTAACCAGTCTTAAAGTTGAGCCCTTGGCTAAGCCTAAGACCAGTCTTAAATTCTTTGTAAATACCACTAAGCCTAAGACAAAAGTCTTAGCAGATTTTAGGCAGAAACTTGAGAGGGCCCTATTCACAAAAGCTCTTAGCCAAGTCTTAGGCTTAACTTTTGCATACAAATATAGCCAATTGACGCCTAAGATTTAGCTAAAACTTTTGGTGAATAAGGCCTCAGATCCAGGCCTTTTAAGGTATAATGAGATAAAGGTTCATTAAAGAACATTTTTATATTAGTAGAAAATAAGAAATCATACAAAGGATATATAAATCACTGTTAACTATCAATCCTGTGATTTTCTCCTTTTTTTAAAAAAACAAAACAAAACAAAACAAATAGACTAAATTAAGAACAATATGATTAATTTTTGAGTTTCACTGAAAAGGTATATTCATTATTGCAACTTACAGCTTTAACCAGATGTTTTTGCCCAGGTGTCTTCAGTTGTCCAAGTATTGAACCAGTTTTATTACCTGAGGGGGCTGGTTCCTGGGGTCTGAAAAAGCAAACATAAACAGTTAAACAAGTGGAGTTTCAGATCCTGTATTCACATATGGGATCAAGCTCCAGTTGGTATGAATGAGCAAAAAAAAAAACAAAAATGAAAAAAAAGAACGCAATATGAGGAAACGTGTGTGGAAGAGGCGAGTCTTGAGATGCTTGTTTCTGAGGGATGTTACTAAAGTTGCCATTGGACATTTTTATGTGATCACAAGGTTTTCCATTGAGAAACAGCATTTTACCAGCAGAGGATATATGTCACCAGTAAAATATTTTGTCTAGAAATAAAGGTTCACGTGACATAAAAAGACACTGTGGTTATTTGATAAGCTTGTTCTTAGCTAAGTCACCCTTGGTGAAATCAATTTAAGTCCCAGGCTCAGGTAAAACAAAAGGCTCATATTTAAGTCCCTGACTTAGCCTAAGTCCTGACTGTCTAAGCCCCATTGTGAAACCAGCCCCAGACTAGTTTATCAAGCCTTGAACTGTGACTTCAAATTAAGCTATGAGACTTGGGAAATATGCTGTTAATATATCCCAATATTAATCCAGCTGTTAAAAGGCACATAAACGCTCTCTTGGAACAAGTCTGTTCATAGCCATAATTGAACTCCAAACCTTCTGCTGAAAAGTCTGACCTCTGCGCCAAAGAAACCAAAAAGTCTTTGTACGTTTGTGTAAATACTGCACCTGGAGAGTTTGAAGTCTGCTGGTTTGGCTACACTGGCCAGTTTCTGTAGTTTTGCCTGCTGCTGCTTCAAGTCAAACATCCTGCGTTTGAGTGCCATCTTGGTTTTGCTGTCCATGGCTCCTGACTTAATATTTGCCATAAAAGCATCCAGAACATCCAGACCCTCCTCTGCATTCACTGCAGCGGCATCTGGAGTGCAAAATAATGTATTAAATTGGAAGATTTTCACAGGCTCAACAGTACTCACGATAACTTTACAAGAAGATACTCTGATGCAAAGCAAGGCGGTGCACATACAATATACAATATAGAGTGTATCAAGAACAAGAAATGTCTTCAAAAAGACTTTTTTTGTGGCCATAGCAGTGGGAATTAGTACAGTTTACGACATCCACTACAAATGTAATCAACACTAGCTGTTCATAGGTTCAACCATTAAGTATATTTGCAGTGGAATCTCTCCAAAGTGTCACTTATTAAATTATGATCATTTATTATTTCACAATATTCTTTTTTTGTTTTTCATGACAAAATCAAATCTAATCAACAAAATTTAAACCTTTTATTGACATATGCATAACGTATGTGGATAGCAACAGGTACTAATATATATTTTAATTGAATAGTTTAATTAGAGAGCTGTAAATGTATAAAACAAGAGGAGAGTGCCCGTGAACGGGCACTGTGTCAGCTGACTGAGTGTTTTTGATTTGTGAAGGTGATTAGAGGACAGAATAATTATCAGGAAAAGGGCTGTACAGAAATACAGTAAATGGTAACTGAACAGCAAGTTCGAAAGAAATTCCGAAGCTGACAGAAGAAAAGGAGAAAAAAGTTGTGCCCTGTAAATGGTATTATGAAGGAAAATAACAAGGTAATTGTTTAAGTGTAAAAAATAGGTTAAAACATATTTAAAGAAATACTACAAATGCAATATCCTCGTTCGACCTTGAAGAGGGGGTCCAAGGTCAAATCTAACCACACAAATACATTCCCAGCCCATGATTTCCTATGGTTTACCATTCCAAACCTCTAGGACCAATTATAAATGAGTTATAAGCACTTTTAAGCTTGGCTGTCCTCATTTGACCTTGAATGAGGGGTCCAAAGGTCAAATCTGACCATACCAAAAGATTCCGAGCCAATGATTTCCTATGGGATGGTTTACCATCCCAAATCTCTGTCACCAATAATAAGCGAGTTGTAAGCACTTGCAATTTTCGCTATCATCATTTGACCTTGAAGGAGGGTTCCAAGGTCAAATCGGACCATATCAACAGATTCACAGCCCATGATTTCCTGTCTGTTTACCATCCCAAACCTCTGGGACCAATAATAAGCGAGTTATAAGCACTTTTAAGTTTGGCTATCCTTGTTTGACCTTGAAGGAGGGGTCATTGAAGGTCAAATCTGACCACACCAAAAGATTCCCACCCCATGATTTCCTACAGGTTGGTTTATCATCCCAAACCTCTAGGATCAATAATAAGGGAGATATAAGCACTTTTCATGACTGACAAAAAACACCTGTGGCGGCCATCTTGTTTCTCAAAATGAGGCCAAAAATATTCCCAGACAACATTTTATGGTTATTAATATATAAACTTAAGAAAGCTAGCTATAATATTTTTTTCATCAGAGCAGTAATGGTGAAATCTCTCTCTACACACTGCGGCTATCCAGTGGATACAATGATTTACTCAACAGTGAGAACCTGAAAGTAGCTATTGCTCAGCTATGCCATGACATAGAGGTCTGCAATTTCACTATGTTATAGCTGACCAAAAATTCTGTGAATAACATATTTAACAAATTACTCTAAATGTAATAGTTTTCAAGTTACAACTGATTTACTCAACAGTAAGAACCTCAAAGGAACTATTACTCAGCTATGCAATGAGCTACATGTCTGAAGTTTTACTATGTTATAGCTAACCCAAAAGTAGGTGAACAACATATTTAAGCAAACTACTGTAAATGCAATAGTTTTCAAGCTACAACTGATTTACTCAATAGTGAGAACCTGAAAATAGCTATTGCTCCGCTATGCCATGAGCTATAGGTCTGTAATTTCACTATGTTATAGCTGACCCAAAAGTAGGTGAACAATATATTTTAACAAAATACTCCAAATGCAATATTTTTCAAGTTATAGCTGATTTACTCAACAGTCAGTACCTGAGAATAGCTACTGCTCAGTTGTGCCATGAGCTATAGGTCTATAATTTCACTATGTTATAGCTGACCCAAAAGTAGCCGAATAACATATTTGCACAAATTTCTGTAAATGCAATAGTTTTCCAATTATAACTGATTTACTCAACAGTGAGAACTTCAAAGTAGCTATTACTCAGCTATGAAATGAGCCACATGTCTGAAACTTCACTATGTTATAGCTGACCCCAAAATAGGTGAATAACATATTGCAACAAAATACTCTAAATGCAATAGTTTTCAAGTTATAAGTGATTTACTCAACAGTGATAACCTAAAAGTAGCTATTACTCAGCTATGCCATGAGCTACAGGTCTGAAAGTTTACTATGTTATAGCTGGCCCAAAAGTAGCTGAATAACATATTTATACGAAATTCTCTAAATGCAATAGTTTTTAAGTTACAAGTGATTTTACTCATGATGGAAGTTACTGAAAAGCCCAAAAGTAGCTATTACTCACTTAGCTATTGAGACAGACACCCAACTTACTCACCATATTGTAGCTATGAAAAAAGTAGCTGAATAACATATTTTAACAAAATGCTCTAAATGCAACACTTTTCAAGTTATAAGTGATTTACTCAACAGTGATAACCTAAAAGTAGTTATTACTCAGCTATGCCATGAGCTACAGGTCTGAAATTTTACTATGTTATAGCTGACCCAAAAGTAGCTGAATAACATATTTATACGAAATTCTCTAAATGCAATAGTTTTCAAGTTATAAGCGATTTACTCAACAGTGATAACCTAAAAGTAGCTATTACTCAGCTATGCCATGAGCTACAGGTCTGAAATTTCACTATGTTATAGCTGGCCCAAAAGTAGCTGAATAACATATTTATATGAAATTCTCTAAATGCAATAGTTTTTAAGTTACAAGTGATTTTACTCATAATGGAAGTTAGTGAAAAGCCCAAAAGTAGCTATTACTCACTTAGCTATTGAGACAGACACCCAACTTACTCACCATATTGTAGCTATGAAAAAAGTAGCTGAA
The DNA here is from genome assembly GCA_964017235.1 of Sabellastarte sp. h YS-2021. Lineage (NCBI taxonomy): Eukaryota > Metazoa > Annelida > Polychaeta > Sabellida > Sabellidae > Sabellastarte > Sabellastarte sp. h YS-2021. Next base: position 24,481,405 of record OZ024928.1, read on the forward strand.
CAACATATTTTCACAAAATGCTGTAAATGCAAGACTTTTGAAGTTATAAGTGATTTAGTGCATGATTTCATGGATTTTAATGCATTAAAAATTATTAAAAAAATTTATTAAAAAAAAGTAAGACAGATCCAGGTCTCATACTCACACAAGAGAATCTACCTCTGGCCTAGTACATATATGCAAGATATGAGAGAAATCCCTGCAATAGTCACTGAGAAAATTGTGATAAAAAGTTGAAATTTTCACACTTTTGGTGGGGGTACCTCCCTTGTAATGTCTCTAGCAAACAGACGAACAGACAGATTTGCATGCCTTGAACAAATTTTCATCCTCGATAGATAAGGTATCTTTTAAAAAAAACAGCATGTCTCTAGACCTTGTAGTTTTGGAGAAGAAGTTGTTCACGCGGACGCGGACGCCCACGCCGCAGAGTGATGACATAATGTCAGCTGACTGATAAGTCAGCTGACATAAAAATTTCAGTACGATTTCTTATATATTTGCTGTAGCAAACGACAGTACAAGTGCAACAAGTTCAAACTAAGGAACTTTTTTAAAAAGCAAGGTAGCCATACTAATAAAGTATACATTGAGATAAAAACAAGAAAGAACTTCCTCTATGGCTTTGGCCCCTGAAGTCCAAAGAAAATCTTTAAAAAGACATTCTAAACATAAGGAGACCATCATACTCTTTCTCTAGGTTCATGTTTTTAGTGCATTTTAAATCAAAAATAACATTGCATTAAAAATAAGAAATGTACTTTAAGAACACTACCAAGATACAACCTTGAGTCTTTGAAAAGTCTAAAGTAAGTCACAGCCTACCTGCTTTAGCCTTGTCCAGCTTTCCTTGTATTTCTGACATTTCCTTTTCTACTTCTTCTAAGTCGGACATCTTTGAAATACAAAAAAAAAAAAAAAAAAAAAAAAAAAATTCCAATTAATGTGCTACAGACTGCTGTTTCTATGACCAAGGTAGTTATACATAACGTTGACATAAAACACTACAATAGTTTTGTGGCTGGAACAGGGTTGTTAAAAACAGGTTTTCCAACTACATTATATATGTTATGTAATTTCTGCATAAAGTCTGTATCCAACAACTTTATGGACTGATGACCAATATCATACAGTTTGTTTTAGTGCTTTTGCATTTTCTTCTTCAGTTTATTTTGACTCACTATGGACTGGTAGTTTTGGGCCTGGACTTTGTCCTTCTGCAATCTCTGTATGCGCTGCTGGCGCTTCCTTTCAATGTCCCCTGTACGGTCCAAGAACGTGTCATCATCGCTGTCATAAAAATCATTCTCTTCCCAATTCTTGGCCTTTTTCTTCCGGCTTTCTGTAATGTTTTAAATAAAACATAAAACGCATGCAACATCCCTCTGCTCTGTACATATTCTGGGCTATATAACAAGAGAAGTGGAAACAAGACTGAAAGGGGTTTCGGTCTACTAGCGTGAGTCGCCAAGCCATCAAGAGACAGCAGTAGTGCACTGAAGTGGTCACCCATCCCAGTACTAACTATACCATTACTGCTTAACTTCAGTGGAGAGACAAATACTCATCACACTACACCACAATCCATGAATGTCCGGGGACAAAAAAAAAAAGAAAAAAAAAAAAGAGCATCAGAGATGCCTGTACCCCACAGCCTGGGGAAAAAATTTTCAGCACCATGAGACACAGAAGTAGTGAAATAGTACAAAGATCTGGATACTTTCAGAGCCTTGTCAGTTATATAAAGCTCAAAATAATGTTCAAGTAGAGAAAATAACATCTAAGAGAAAGGAAATGTGTGTAAAGATAAATTATTAAAACAAGACAATTCAATAGCAAGATGACAGCATTAATCAGTACGCGAAAAATTATGATGCTGTAAAACTTATTAATTGGAGAATACCTTTCAATGGAAAAAGCACAATGATGTAAAAGTGCATATAACAATCAGTTGAAGCAATCCATATATCTTTGTCATAAGAGAAAGATGTCTCAAATATTGCAGGTGAAAACACTTTGGCATAGCCAAAGTTAAAGGTCACACCATGATGCACAACTACACCCCATAACCAATGTTCCTACCAAGTGTCAACCTTCTACACCTTATGAAAACAAAGAAATAACCCATACAATATTTTAAAACTCATGGTCACTATGACAAGGTCAAATCAAGGTCAAACCATGGCATTGTACACATACACCCCTTAACCAATGTCCCTACCAAGTAACAACTTCCTACACCTTATAGTTTCTGAGATATAGCCCAGACAAGATTTTATAGGTCAAGGTCACTATGGCAAGGTCAAAAGTCAAATCAAGGTCACACCATGACATTGCACACCTACATCGCCTAATTAATGTCCAGACCCAAGTATCAATTTCCTTCACCTTACGGTTTCCGAGATACAGCCCAGACAAGATTTTACAGGTCAAGGTCACTACGGTAAGGTCAAATCAAGGTCACACCATGATGTTACACACCTACACCACCTAACCAATGTCCCTACCAAGTATCAACTTCCTAGACCTTATGCTTTCGGAGATAAAGTCCGGAAAATATTTTATAGGTCAAGGTCACTACGGCAAGGTCAAAGGTCAAATCAAGGTCACTCCATGATGTTGCACACCTAGACCCCCTAACCAATGTCCCTTACAAGTAACAACTTCCTACACCTTACGGTTTCTGAGATATAACCCAGACAAGATTTTATAGGTCAAGGTCACTATGGCAAGGTCAAAGGTCAAATCAAGGTCACACCATGATGTTACACACCTACTGCCCCTAACCAATGTCCCTATCAAGTATCAACTTCTTACACCTTACAGTTTCCGAGATATAGCCCGGACAATATTTTATAGGTCAAGGTCACTATGGCAAGGTTAAAGGTCAAATCAAGGTCACACTATGACATCGCACACCTACTGCCCCTAATCAGTGTCCCAAGTATCAAAATCCTACAGCTTACAGTTGCCGATACATAGCACGGACAAGATTTTATAGGTCAAGGTCAATATGGCAAGGTCAAAGGTCAAATCAAGGTCACACAATGAAGTTGCATACCTACACTATGGCAAGGCCAAAGGTCAAATCAAGGTCACACTATGACATTGCACACTTACTGTCCCTAATCAGTGTCCCAAGTATCAAAATCCTACACCTTACAGTTGCTGATACATGGCACATACAAAATTTTATAGGTCAAAGTCACTATAGCAACGTCAAAGGTCAAATCAAGGTCACACCATGAAGTTGCACACCTACACCCCCTAACCAATGTCCCTACCAAGTATCAACTTCCTACACCTTACGGTTCCTGAGATATTGCCCGGACAAGATTTTATAGGTTAAAGTCACTATGGCAAGGTCAAAGGTCAAATCAGGGTCACACCATGACGTTGCACACCTACACCCCTTAGCCAATGTCCCTACCAAGTATCAACTTCCTACACCTTAGGGTTGCGGAGATGTAGCCCGGACAAGATTTTACAGGCCAAGGTGACTACAGCAAGGTCAAATTAAGGTCACACCATGACATTGCAAACCTACAACCCCTAACTAATGTCTCTACCAAGTATCAAGTTCCTACAACTTATGGTTGCCGAGATACAGCCGGGATAAGATTTTCAAACTCAAGGTCACTGCTGCAAGGTCAAATCAAGGTCAGAGCATGATGTTGCACGTCTACACCCCCTAACCAATGTCCCTACCAAGTATCAGCTTCCTGGACCTTATGGTTTCTGAGATACAGCTCAGACAAACTTTTTCCTGTCGCCCGCCCGCCCATCCGGACACCATGGGTGAAAACAATACCCCGACAGCCCTTACGGGCTGTGGGGTAAAAAAATGAAAAAAAGTGATTCCTAGAAGCGCGAGCTCTAGCCTCAGAGAAATATGTTACTGAGACTGCCTGTTAATAGTGCTCCAATCTCATACAAAGGGCTATATATCTGTTACAGTTATTACTCTAACTTAATTAGAGGGATTATACAGTAACTTTGTTAACTGGCTTTGTTCAAGTAAAATGATAAAATAAGGAAAAATATTCTTTGCATACGAACCATCAAGAAGAGATTTTTGATTGGTATGCACTTAAGCAGACTTGTTAGATATTACTATAAATTACATATTCAATACTTCACATTGTAATTTTAACAGATTCGTTTCATCTGTATCCTAGTTACTTTTTGGTCATTGTTGTATGATCTGTCCACATATTCTGCCAAATAGCACTGATATAATACATTCTCTTGCACCCTCAAGCATTAAAAGGGTGTTTCAGTACTTGCAAAACTTAATTCACTTATATGAGGTACAACTTCCTCTTCACATTCTTGCCTCATTTCATTCTATTTTTATACAGTTATTCTTCCATTTTATCATTCAACCATATGAAGTTTTGCACACCTCATATCACAGTATTTGTTGGGATTCTTACCATGTGTAGCTTTACGCAGTTCCCCCATTCTGTCCAATATCCGACATGCTTCCAGGGCACATGCCACGACAGCTTCTTTCTTCTTTCCTGTTACCGTTGCTTCAGCAATCAATGGCTCACCACTTGATGAATCCACAGGTAACCTATAAAAAATAACAATGAATGTAAAACTGTGATGTTACTAGAAGTACTAACTTCGAAACTAAACATTATCAGTTCTTTTAAACATACTCCAAACAACATGGACATTTTATTAAAATCTTATATAGTTACTTTCTGTAAGAACCTGGTAACGGTAGATAAAGACACAGAATTTATTCAAACAAAGCCATCCTTGATAGCAATAAAATAAAAACACTCAATCTACAAATCCTTAAAAAATTCTCTTTAGACACTAATTTTATCACTGGATAAAACACATAATTTCAAATACAGATTGTAACTAGAGTATTGCTTCGCAAGAGAAAAAGAAATTTTTTTTGCACAGCAAAAACAAGGCGTCCCAATGAGCATTAATGATTTTGCTGAAATGAGTATCTTGGTCTGTTTAATATGTTTTTTTGTTCATTCACACAAATATTCAACCTGCCTGAAAAAAAAATATTGGCAGGGAAATGTTTTAATTTTTTTTGAAAAAGTGCCACATGACTGTGTTTTGCATTTTACGCAGGAATTCAAGATAATGCTAAAGAAAAGGATTTTTGGCAAAAAGTGCAAGATGAATCTGCGTATGTCCCAAGATTGAAGAATTTGTGAAAATCGCTCTATCTCGCACCATTTCTAAGATAAATGCGTTTTTGCATTTCATACAGAAATTCAAGATGACTGCCAAAAAGAGCAGAAAATGATTTTTGGCAAACAGTGGTAGATTGACGGTGTATACCCTGTCGTCGAAATTGCTCTGTCCCAGGGCTACTGCATACATGTGCCAAATTTGAAGAGAATCCACCCAGTGGTTGCAGAGCTATAAACAACAGAAAATTGCAGAGCTGGCAGAGCCAGTGGGCCCTTCTACGTGAATTTCTCCCGTATACAAACAAGCGTCCCTTTTGGGACTTTAAATTCCATTTACAGTTGCATTAGTTTTTATATCAGTTATATTCCTTCAGTGATCTTTTCGCTCTTATATCTGAGGATGTGGGATGAAAACCCGATCTTTGGGAGAAAGTTTCAAATTGCGCCTTCTCAGGGGCATGCCATTTCATGTCTTTGAAAGTAGGGGTATACTTAAATAAATTTAATCATATAATAACAATCTTTACTTACTCCACAGTACACTGATATTTCCCTCTTCCCAAGTCATTCACTTGATAATCAGGTAAGTCAAAGCCTGAAACAACAAACATAAATGAACCCTGTTAAGTCTGGCTGCTGCCTAAATAATTACACATCCGCTTGTTTTATACATGCCATTCTGTAAACAAACAAATAAATACTTGCCTTCTCTTGCCATGCTAATTTAAAGATTTGTTCAAAAAATTAAATTTTTATGAGGTTAGATTTGGATGAGAAATTGACTACCTAAAACATGTCCTTCTTGTTTCTCTGACTGTGTTTAATTGACTTGAACTAGTGAGTCATTCAGGTAACCAAGGTGATGACGTTCCATATCCAGTCCCATTGGGCTTCCTTGGATAAAGGTAAAATCACCATGCCAATTTTGTGGGGTCATAATGATGTCATACATGGGGTCATTATATTTGGTGATGTCACAAACCTATTATTCATACATCGGAGTTCAAATAAATGAATGTGGACCTCACATGGTTTCGTCATGGAGACTCATCAGATGCGTGGGGGTTGGTTTGATGGAAAAGTCATTATGGTCACAAGTGGACACATTTGGTGAGCATTTAGGCAGTAGGTTGCAGGTTGAAAAACAACCCATGTGCCTTGATGGGTACAGTCCACTATGCTCTTGTTGAGACCTCCCTTTTGAAGTGTGTTGTTTCAGAAGGGGTAAAAAAAAAATAATTTAAAGATTTGATAACCAAACAGCATCAATAGATTATTTTGCAAGAGCTGCATCTAAATTAACCCTTTAACTAATCTCATTTATTTTATTTGTGATTTGAAATTTAAGCAGTTGCAAATAAATGTCATTATATTGTACCTTCTCTTTCAAAGAAACCTTTCAGTGACTTCTTGGGATCATCTATGTATAAGTCTTCATTTTCAGGTTCTAGTGTAGCAAAAGGATTAACTGTGTCCTCCTCCTGTGCATCTTCGCCTATTAATTAGTTAAAAAGACTCTTGGAAAAATAATTGTCAGACAAAATTATTGAGACTGATAGCAAAATGACACAAATGTAACATAAATGTTCAAGCTCCAAATTACACAAAATAAACCCCAAATCAGACAATTATTAAAATATTTAAAATATCCAACTTATCACAAAGACATTTATTTTTAGCAATACCAAAAATTTTGGCCGCCTACAAAGTGTGAGGGAAGCTGCATTTTCATGTATAAATGAAAAAGAATGCAAAGAATATTAGAAATGTTGATCTAACCAAAGCCCCATGAACAAGCATCCTCCCTTTCTGTCTTTCGCTGTGTCTTGTCATCATCATTTAAGGCTTCAGCCAGTTTTAAAATTTCCATCTCCTTTTTCTTACGTTCTCTTTGTTCTTTCATTTCAGTCAAACTGAGCTCTGATTCATCCTCCTGGTCTTCATCTGGACCCTTTTAAAAGCAATCAATAGTACAAATAAGTAAAATATACAAATAAAGCTGTAACGACAAATTAGAAGTTAAATCAGAACAAATATCATAAATAATGGTAGAAACTTCAAATATAAAGATGAAAAGACTATCTATGAAACATAAATATAATTAAATAAAAAGTAATCAACATTTACAAATTTAACACTATCCATACACAGGGTTCACATGTTCTTTTTCCACAGGTGAAAAAAACATGGAAAAAGTTAAAGGAAAAAAATAGGAGGTGAAAAATGGAAAAACTAAGAAAAAATGGTCCAAAACTTTTATAAGTAGATGAAAATGAAAAAGTAATGCATTTAACTTTACTATTGACTATAAAACATTCCACCTGACCCATTTAAACCTGAGTAACACAGAAAAAAAATAGATTGTGTCAACTTGATGCCAAAATATCTCCAAACAGGTCAACTTTCATGCCACGGGCAATGATTGGGTATTTTTTTTTTTTTGGGGACAAGAGAAATATATTATATGCCCCTAGTTGAGATTCAGCTGGATAAAAAGTGTATAAAAATATGTGATATCTCACCAGGTGACCTTAAAATTAAAACTATTAACCAAAATTATTTCACAAAGATCACATGCTGAAGTTATATCTGGCTTTAAGTGGCCAAAGGTGCATTTCTGACCTTAAGGTGCCCATAAGTGCTTTACTATTGGCATTTGTCGGTACAAGGTAAACTTAAAATATGGCTCCTCTCCAGGCCCAAATACATGTATGTGCCCAGTTTGAATGAAATCTATGACAGCATTTTTGAGTTATCATACACACATGACAAAATGACAGAAAACTTGGAAAAGCTTACGTAAATTGAAATATGGATCCAAAACTTTTGTAACTAGACAATCCTGAAATTTTGTCAACAGAATTTGAAATTTTGTCAATTTATCTTGACATAATAAATTTATCTGTCGACAAAACTTTCAACTCGAAGTTGTAACCTTACTTGTAAATAATTCTTGTAGTTACATATACCTTGCTATTTTTACATTGTATCAATTTTCAGATCACATCTAACATTGCAATTTCAAATAATGATTCTTTTTCAGTTAATTTTTGGCGTATGTTAATGTTTTTCAAAAAGATTGTTTTGGTATAAGGTGTCATCAAGGGAGCTTGGCACAAGTAGTACAGACACTAAAGAAGAAATGGATTGATTTTAAAAATAATACTGAATAGTGAACAGGTATTTAATCCTATAAAAGGGGACCTGATACTCAGAAAAATTTGGAAAATTTAAATAAAAGATGATATGTTATAACTGTTATAACTGCCTTGATAAAAAGTAATGAGTGAGTCAGTAAATTAAAAATCGTTGAAAGTTATATATTCTTCAAAATAACATAAAGTCTGGACCACACAGTGATACCTTCAATGTCATCAACAGGATTTGAAGCTCTGTTGACAAGATTTCAAATTCTGTCAACAGAACTTCAAATCCATCTAAACTCTGGACTTCAAAGCAATACCTCAATTTTATCAACAGGATTTTAACTTCTGTTGACAGGATTTGAAATTCTGTCAACAGAATTTCAAATCCTTCCAAACTAATGACACACAAGGATATTAAATTTGTTCTTTTTTATATATATAAACATGTAAATTACACAATACAACATATTTCAACAGAACACTAGACAGTGGATAATTAGACAAAATTACACACAAAACATTAAACAACATGTTTTCTCAATTTCAAAGAAATCCATCATTGCATTATGCCAGATTGTTTGTAACATAAGAACTAGCTAGCAAAAATAAGAACAAAATTACCCCATATCTTTATAACATTACTGCATTTCATTTCTAATTTGGCAAACATACTCCTGTTCTAAATAAATTTTTTCAAGAAATTGCAAAAGGCACACAATTTAAATTTTTATTAGATTTTGACGTTCTAAAAATATATTAGCTGCTAAATAGATAGTATTAATTGGAGTCGTACTGATACTTAAGAGGTTTCCCAATATCATACTGGAGGGGGTCTATTGTCAGCTCACATCCAAGCACAAGTTGAATGTGGGTTTTAAATTCAGACCAAAATCTTTTTACATTTTCGCATTGTACAAGAAGGTGTAATATGGTTTTATGTGTAATGTTTGCAAAAACTGCATTTGCATCATAATGGCTCTTAATTTTAAACAACAATTCATTTGTACCTAAAACTTTATATAGCACTCTGTACTGCACCCAGACTAAGTCATTATCTTTTACAGTCTTGAAACATATTGGGAATATTTGTTTCAACATATCTTTAGACATGGTAATGCTCAAGGATTTTTACCAGAATGAATAGTAGATTGTATCTTCTTCTGCATTATTACGACTACCTAATATTCTATAAAAATCTTTACTTCCTTTCTTTGATTTACAACTTATTTTTATTTGGTTTGAGATAGTCAGTTTTTTCTGTATTTTAGAAGCATCTTTTAGCTTTCCTAAGTAAATTTTTACAAGTGATGACTCTGTGGTATTCCAAAAAGTTAGTTTCAATTTGATAAACCATTTTCAAATCTTTATGAGATATATACTCTCCATTTCCATACATGAGGTTAGCAATCGATACAATGCCATTATTATGCAAATCTGGTAAAAAAAGTTATGTCTTGGATACTATTGGATTATTCCATAGTGGTTCTGATAGCATGTCATTCACATCTTTAATTGGAATATTTTGGATAAGATCATTCCAACAATACAGAATTTCAAACCAAAATTTATTTTTTATTTTTCTAGCCATGTTTTGACAACAGCTTGACCCGAGTAAATAATTTTATTAATCGATCATAAATACAGTTTCGCAACTTTAACCCATGGTGCTTCAAGATTGTTATAAAGTCTACGTATCCATATTAACTTCATAGCAGATACTAAAGTACCAAGGTCTATCACATTTAAACCACCACCAAAGTAGTGTTTTGATAAGATTTTTCTTTTTATCTTGTCTGGTTTACCGCTCCAGATAAATTTATAGAACATTGTTTCTAATTGTTTTAAAAGTGTCACCAATTATAAAATCATAGCTTTTGCCCTATCTTATAGGTTACAAAAGGTTCTCCCTTCTTTAATTCACAAAATCAAACGGCTTATATTAAAAAGAGATTCATTGGGGATAATGTAAGAACAATTGATGATATTATAGCATACTCTGAAAAGTATAACAATGATGGAGTTATACTAAGTCTAGATTTTCAAAAAGCATTTGATACAATTGAATGGAACTTTATGCACAAAGTGCTAGAAAAACTCAATTTTGGCAACGACCTAATATCCTGGATTGAAATTTTATACCAAAACGCTAATGTAGTTATTAAAAATAATGGATATATATCAAAAAAAATTTTCCTTGAAAGAGGCTTAAGACAAGGCTGCCCAATATCTTCTATTCTTTTTATATTGTGTGTTGAGATTCTTGCAATGCATATAAGAGAAAACAACAAAATTAAAGGCCTTCTCTTTGAAGAGACAGAGTTTAAAATCAGTCAGTATGCAGATGATACTGTTCTATTACTTAGGGATTTGGACTCAATAACAGAAGCTTTAAATACTATCAATATTTTTTCAACGGTTGCTGGACCACTATTAAACTTAGATAAAACTGAAGGACTGCTTCTTGGAAACCTAAGGCATTTACAAGTACAAACTTTCCAAAACATTAATTTTAATGAATTATCAGTGAAGTGTCTCGGCATACACATAGGACATAACAAACAAATATGTGATAAGCTTAATTGGAACACCAAATTGACCCAATTTGAAAATACCCTTAAGGTATGGCAAAAAAGAAAACTAAACATATTTGGCAAGGTTACAGTTATTAACTACATTTGCTTTCCAAAATTAATATATCTGTGTTCAGTGACATCAGTACCTAATAAGATTATCGAAAAAATAGAACAACTAATAGATAAATTTATGTGGAATGGTAATAAAAGTCGTGTCAATAAGACAAGCCTCATAAATCCTATAGACAATGGCGGCGTGAATCTTGTTCATGTGAGATCCAAGATTCAATCCTTAAAAGCCCAATGGTTGGTCAGATGGTTAAAGGACCCTTTATGGAAACCAATCGCTGACTCCCTCTTAAGAAAAATTAGATGTTGTCTACCAATGCTTTTTCACATGAATCTTAAAAAGTTGAAAGATTTTCCAGTATTACTAGAAATGCCAAATTTCTACCAAGACGTGTGGTCTTCTTATTATACTTACAAAAATATCAGACCAATTGCTGCTATGAATGACTATGACTTCCTGACCCAAGTCATTTGGGGCAATCATATTTTCAAATTTCAAAATAAATGCCTATCTTTTCATAACTGGATAAATGGTGGTATAATTTATGTAAAAGATTTATTTGATGCGAACGGCAATTTTCATTGTGAAAGTTATATTCTGAATAAAATAACTGATAAACGTGATTGGATTAGGGAATATACAATTGTCAAAAAGGTGTTACAGCATCACTTAACAAAGTTTCGCACTTCTTTAGCAAAATATGTCAGAATCAAGGAGCCTTTTAATTATACTCAGAATAAAATCTGTTTTCTAGACTTAAAAAGCAAAGATATATACCATATAATAAGATCCAAAGTAGCAACAAAACACTTTATGGAAGCCAGGTGGGGTACTATTCTCAACAAAACATTGAGCACTAATGATTGGAAACAAATATACAAGCGCAAAATTGAAAATGTGGTATGCAAACGGCTATCAGAGTTTAATTACAAACTCGTTCATAATTTAATTTACACTGGTTATATTCTAAGTAAATGGAAAGTGTCAATATCTAATAAATGTGTTGTATGTGGTGAAACTGACACTGTAAAACATCTCTTGTTTGATTGTAAAAGAGTAAAATGTATTTGGGAAAAAGCTGGAGAATGTCTAAAACTGGATATAACTTGGTCTCATATTATTCTTGGTTTGGATGAAATATATGCTAAAGAAATAAATCAGAGTAGAAACAATATAATTTCAATAATATCTTATTCTATATATGCCACATGGGTAAAATGTGGAGATACAAAAGAAAGCTTTAAATATCAGAATCTTACAGTGTGTGTAAAAAATTGTTTGACATATTATTTGAATTTATTTAAAATGTTTAATTCAAAGCTAAACTACTTGAAAAAATATGATGCATATGTGCAAAGAATATTAGACAATTCATAAAATTTGTAAACAATTGACTTAAGAATAAGAAAAAGCTGTTTGATTTCTTCCGCTATATTTTTTATTTTTTTATGTTGACACAGTTAAACTAATTTAAATCATTTTGCCTGTATTTTGTTTTGTTTAATGTCATGTAATTGTCATGTAATGAAATTATCTGATCTGTAAATCAGATGGCACTGTAAAAAAGTCTGATGGTTGGTTCCAAACCCTCGCCAACCCAGATCTTATTGCACTATGTAGGAAAAGGGTAAATAAAAAAAAAAAAAAAAAAAAATATCTTTAGATATGGTAATGCTCAAGGATTTTTACCAGAATGAATAGTAGATTGTATCTTCTTCTGCATTATTACGACTACCTAATATTCTATAAAAATCTTTACTTCCTTTCTTTGATTTAAAACTTATTTTTATTTGGTTTGAGATAATCAGTTTTTTCTGTATTTTAGAAGCATCTTTTAGCTTTCCTAAGTAAATTTTTACAAGTGATGACTCTGTGGTATTCCAAAAAGTTAGTTTCAATTTGATAAACCATTTTCAAATCTTTATGAGATATATACTCTCCATTTCCATACATGAGGTTAGCAATCGATACAATGCCATTATTATGCAAATCTGGTAAAAAAGTTATGTCTTGGATACTATTGGATTATTCCATAGTGGTTCTGATAGCATGTCATTCACATCTTTAATTGGAATATTTTGGATAAGATCATTCCAACAACACAGAATTTCAAACCAAAATTTATTTTTTATTTTTCTAGCCATGTTTTGACAACAGCTTGACCCGAGTAAATAATTTTATTAATCGATCATAAATACAGTTTCGCAACTTTAACCCATGGTGCTTCAAGATTGTTATAAAGTCTACGTATCCATATTAACTTCATAGCAGATACTAAAGTACCAAGGTCTATCACATTTAAACCACCACCAAAGTAGTGTTTTGATAAGATTTTTCTTTTTATCTTGTCTGGTTTACCGCTCCAGATAAATTTATAGAACATTGTTTCTAATTGTTTTAAAATATTTTTTCCTGGTGAAGGCAATGGAATGAACCAATGATTTAATTTGGATAAGGCCAAACTTTTAATCACTGCTATTTTACCCAATGGAGTTAGATATCTGTGGCTCTGTTTAACTCAATCATAAGTCTAATTTACAGAAAAATTAATGCCTAAAAGAGTAAAATTGCTATCCCTCCACTACCAAGTCCCTACCAACATCTAATTTATCTTTGGAGAAATGTTTCTTTCCAATCCAAACTAGTTTGGTTTTATCGATGCTTACCTTCAGACCAGACATATTACCATATATCTCTAACACATTAAGAGCAGGTAATAATGTGGTTTTGCTTCCATCCAAAATTAAGGTTGTATCATCAGCAAACTGCGTGATCCTAAACTCATTGCGGTTTACTGAAATACTGTTAATGGTTTTGTCATTTACAATTTGTAGAAACATTATTTGGGTACACAAAATAAATAAATAAGCTGATATTGGATCACCCTGTCTACACCCACGTTCTATATTTTAAAAAATTTGATAATGTGCCACACTGAAGGACTGCAGCAATTACGTTAGTGTTTAACACTTTAATCCATTTACAAAACCTGTCTTTTAAACCAAATATGGACAGAACAGAGTAAAGAAATTTCCATGAAACCGAATCAAATGCTTTTTGAAAATCAATTAACATAAGTAGCCCTGGTATATCATTACAATTGGCATAATGAATTATATCATAAATTAATAAAGTGTTTTCACCAATAAAGAAGTTACTCATGAATCCTGATTGTGTCTTTGAGATAATTTTTTGCAAAACAGTTCGCAATCTTGCAGCCAGAGCAGAGGAAGCAATCTTACATACAACTGAAAGAAGTGAAATAGGCCTCCAATTTTTTAAAAACTGTCTAGTTTTGTTACCTTTTGGAAGACATGTAATTATGCATTGTCTTAGAGAGACTGTCATTTACCCTGTATTATAGCCACAATTTAACGATCTTTGTACAAAAAAATTCAATTTGGCCCAAAAGACCTTGAAAAATTCGGCAGGGATGCCATCTATACCTGGACATTTTTGGTTCTTCATAGCTTTCAAAGCCTTACTGATTTCGCTCATTGTACGACAGCCTTCTAGGAGGTTCGAATCATTGTTGAATAGCTTTTTAAAACCAGTTAGATAATTTAAATCATTGATACTACAATCCAGTAAGTCTGCACCTCTACTTCTAAATAAGTTTTTATAATAATTCCTGACTTCACTCATAATCTCTTTTTGACCACTTATGACATTTCCACTGTCTGTCACTACCTTTTTCACTGTTTTTATCTGTGTAGCAAAATTTTTCTAGTGAAAAGAAATACTTAGAAGAAGGTTTTTCACCATCACAGAGCCATTGAGCTCGGGATCTAATCACCATACCATTGAGTTTGTCCTTGCGTATAGTTTCCAATTCTTTTTTTTAAAGTCCAAGTGTAGAGGGTTTGTGGAATCTCAATTTTTTTCTAGATTTTCAATGTTGTTCTTTTAATTTTCCTCTATCTGAGATGTCTTCTTCTTTACAGCTGATGTATATCGTATAGTTTCACCGTGAATTTGGAGCAGTAATACTTCTAAGAAGACACTATCAGATATAGTAAAATTAATACAGGTGGCATTTAAGTTAGTTATATGATCTGAATTATATACAGGTAATACATAGCGTAGCTTTTTCCTGTCTATAATGTTATTAATGATAATAAGATATTCTTTATCTTTCAGAAGAGAACAGTTGAAATTCCATAGACCCCTACTGCGCTCAAATTTACAACAAGTTATAAACAGTTCTATAAACGAGTGATCTGACTGGTATCCTGGTTTGACATTGCACTTGTCAATTATATCAGTTACATTTTCAGATACTATAAAATAGTCCAGTCTTGCATGCCTAACCGGGTTCTTTTTATGCCAGGTATAGTGTCTTGCATCTTTATTAAAAAACCAAAATGTATCCTTTAAACCTAATGAATTCATAGTATCTATCAAGTAGTTTCTAGCCTGTGGATTATTTATATGTCTATCATTATAACTGTCCTTGTTTGGATTAATAACAAGATTAAAGGATATGAAGTTCTGTGAACACAACTTTCAATTGGAAGTTATGTCTGCAGAATTTGTAATTCTGTCAAATCTGAAGTTCTGTCATGACAAATATATGTCACAGGCCAAATTAAAATTCAAGCGGTACAGATGTTTTGGTACAGATATTTATATTTATTAAAATTTTTATTCATTTCTTTTTCTTTTTCTATTCTAGTTAAAAAAAAATGTGTATATATGCACAAGTTTAAGAGCTGCAAGTATAAAAGGTTATGTCTTCTTACTATTGGGTATCCTGCAAGATGCTCCCTTTTCCGAAATGTCCTGGTGAGTGTTTTCAGGACCCCATTTACTCTGCACCAGGTTCCTGAAACCTTGTTTTTAAATGGGGGAATAAAGAAAAAAGAATTGTGAACATAAACAAAAAAAAATTCAGGCAGATTTTAAATCCACCAAGGCGAAATCAATATTATGTTCTCGCCTAGGCAAAATCTCAATTGTTATCTAGCCTAACCGATTTAAAATCTGCCTAGACCAAATTAAAATTTTGATTTCGCCTAATGGAATTTGAATTCTGGATAAAGGCTGGCATGTCAACAGAAATATGATCTAGTTAATGGCTTTAGCCAATGGCTTCAGTGGTGGTAGACCAATTCATGCCCATGTACCTTTTCAAAACCAACACCAAATTAATTAGTGGTGGTGGACCAATTCACGCCCGGGTACCAATTCACGCCCACCCCTAAATTTATCCAAAACAATCGCAGTTAAACAATAAATTACAAATGTAAATGATCCATTTGACGATTATCTATGATGTGGTAAACATCTTCTCCATGAAATACTATAAATCTTCAAGAAAATTGAGGGTGGGCCTGAATTGGTACCCGGGCATGAATTGGTCCACCACCACTAGATATAATCACAGTTATGCAATACATTGCCAGTGTATTATGTATATGATCATTTTTTTTTTTATTTATGAAGTGGTAAACACATTTACTGTCAAAAGTATAAATATTTAAGAAAATCAAGGGATGGATGTGTGTGAATATGTACATGGGCTTGAATTGGTATACACCACTTAGCCTTACCCTTGTTAACATAATTGAAATACAAAACAATTCTTGCCTGTAAAATGTGAAGTCTGGTACTCCCACCAAATTTGACAACATGTCCCACTTTCAATCTGTGGTAAATTCTAGGCTGAATTTTCTGCTTATTTAACCAAGTCCCATGTGTGCTTCCAAGGTCATACAAGTACCATCCAATATCATGCTTTTCATTTTTCTGTTTGCAGTGTTGCACAACTGCATGATACCGTGAGAGAGATGGATGCTCCATTGGTACATCACACGTTGGTAATCTACCAAAAACATAAAATGACTTTTTTGTGAGGTCAATATTTGTAACAATTGTTCCATTTTTTATGACTTCAAATTTGTACTTCACAGTGCACAGTCCTCCCCATATTGGCTCTTTATAGGGTAGTGGAGTTTCAGAATGCTTAAGCAATTCAGCTGGGGATAATTTTGACTGAAACTTCTTACATTCATTTGAAATATCTGGTTGATTTAAACCCTCATCACTCGAGGATTTTTCTTTACTACTTTCCTTATTTCCTAAATTGCTCTGTGTTATGGCAGTCGTTTTTACTGTTAATGTAGGTACTTTAAATTCTATTGAAACGCTATAAGATGACTCTTCAGGTAATTTTTCACCCGAACTTTGTGGATCTGTGGGATCCGAATCTGTTCCACCACTGGCCCCAGTAGCTGATTCTACATCTGTCGTTTCAGAATCACGTTCAGTTTTAACTGAATCACACATTTCTGAAGTCTCAGACATGTTGTTATGTCCAAATTAACTACTTCAGATTACTTTACAAAGTACAACGTTTCTTTCGGTAGATACATATTTTCGCCCAATGTAAACAAATCTGGGTGATTACTAAATATGCACATGTGTAACGTGCCAAGGGTCTTGCGTTAACTGAGGCTAAGTCAAGAGAAAACTTTACGTCATATAACTGAACTTATTTACAAATTATAACATGTATTTTGCCAGTAGATGCTGGGGCTGCATAGGTACAAGCACTAAAGTAACAAAAGTTACCAAAAATAATCAGAAATCACACGTATGTGTGAGGGACACCTTCTCAGAGGCGGTTTTGTAACGTGCCAAGGGTCTTGAGTTGAACTAATGTCAAGAGAAAGCCTTATGTCACATAAGAGAACATTTATTTACAAAATATAACAAGTATTTTACCAGCAATTGCTGGGGCTGAATTGGTACAAGCACAAAGTCACAAAAGTATCAAAAATAATCAGTAATCACATTTATATTATATACATTCAAATAATTCCCCAGAATCATCTAAAGGAATTGAAAACAAGACATATCACTGGAAACCTACTGTCCACTAACACTTAGACCTTGGATCATACACTATGTTAAAAACACTGGTTCCATTCTTTATCAAGTACCATAGTAGATTCAGTACCTAATGAAATGAATTGAAATGAATTCAATTAGTCATGAGTTTTACCCCATGAAACATTAATCAAATCACCGGCATTCAGCCTGAAACCTATAATCATATGACTGAAATCAATACATCATGCACAATCAACCACATGCAATTATAACATTTCAGTCCATTCAATTCTTGCCAGGTTTTACCCTGCCACTAGAAATAAATACAAACTACTTCATCATTAATTCATTCAAACATAGTTAAATACAACAAGCAGCAAAGTATTAAATAAAAATCCAACTTCCCCTGAAATAAACTAAAAAAAATATCATGATACTTTAAAGTAAATTCCCAAACAGGTTTTACCCTGAAATCAAACAGAAATTATGTACAGAACATTCTCTTTTCCCTGCTTTAAAATGTTACCAAAGTCATCTTGCAACTTTCCCTGCAACCTAACCTATGAAAATAATAACATGCAGGTTTTACCCTGACATTTCTAAAATCTAACAACAGAAGAAAATACCAGGTTTACCCTGACATGTCTGTCTCCTGCTACCTATACCAATTCAGCAAAGAATGACACAAATTCACCCTGCTTTTATAGAGAAATCCCAGACATGGGAGAATAACTCAAAGTCTGCACCTGTAAAATTGAAACAAGGAACCTATTGGTCTAAAATTTAGTATTCTCCCAAACTTTGAAGTGACAACTTCCTCTCTGCACATTGACATGAAGATACAATACAAACCACTTACAGCAATCATATAGAACAAGGATAACAGTATATGACACCAAAAAGGTAAATAAATACAAGTTACAATCATAATACATCAATTTAAAACCATTTCGTAACGAAATGGTGAAAACGTAATATCGCCGATTTCGCCGATATCACCGCATGCTTCATTACCCCCCTACTGATAAAAACTAACTCGTCCCGAGTTAGGCATCCCAATTTTTACAACTGCAGCATCAGCAGGTTACAGACAATATATTTACCATAACCTAACTCATCATATGCCACACACACAAATAATAACAATAATAATAATAATAATAATCATATGAAGTACAATATAAGCATGCAAAATATGAAATTTAATTTACTATATACTCCATGTTAAAAAAAAACATGCACAAAAGAAAACAGTTTATAATGTCCATAAAAACACTGTTCATAAATGTCCATAAAGTTCATTGTCCTTGGGTCCCAGCAATGCTGTTCATCCTAGAATCCTGTGAAGTTGAATGTTGCTCATCAGAGTCCTGTGAAGTCCAACGCTGCAAAGATACGAGAACATCCACACTGTGCAACTGCCAAGCCATGTCAGCCACTTGTACATCAATGATTTCCTCAGACACTTCCTCGCATAAAACTGGGAAAAAGGTTTTACCCTTTTTCATCAATTACAATTGGCAAATAAATTCCAACTTGTAATCTTTTAAGTAGCCAGGCAACTTGGTTTTTCTACCCGTTCTGGTAGTACGCTCACATCTGGACAGAGAAACCTCATCCAGTGTTTTACCATCAGACTGTGAAACTGACCTTGTTGGAGAAGAATTTGTCAATACTTCACCATTGGACAAATCAGTTGAATTCTGCGACTCTGACAAAGAAAAAGAATTGTCCAGTGTTTTACCACTGGATGAATTGGAAACATGCTGGTCACTTGGTACTTCTTCAGAACCTGGAAAAGAAATCAAAATTTCTTCCCTATCATCTGCTGGATTGTTGAAACCATGCAACTCCGAATTCACATTCTTATTTCCTTGATCTAAAGTAGATCCTAAAACTTTGTCATTTGATCCTTGTAACCAACTGTCCAATCTGACATGAGCAGGCTTCAATCTGTCATGATGAACATACTTCAAATCAGACTTGGATGACCTTTGAATCTGATACACAAGATCTGACACCTTCCCAACTACTAGAAATGGCCCTGTCCGTGGAAGATGAAACGTAGAACTAGTGCCCTGTTTCCTAGCTGAGTTGTGCAAATATACTATATCTCCCACCGCATAAGATTTGAAGTTTTTCCTGAAATCATAAGCCTTTCTTTGCCTATCACTAGACTTGAGTAACTTTTCCCTAGCTATATCATGAATTCTATGCAGATTTTCTCTCAACTCTTTCACATAAGCAACACCAGATACCACACTTTGTGTCTCAGGAATGCCCTTTCCTAACATCAAATCAACTGGCAACTGAATATCCCTACCTAGCATCATCCAAACTGGACTTTCACCATTAGTCTCATGGATAGATTACCTATAGGCCATCATTGCTAATGGTAAACAATCATCCCAGTTCTTATGATTTGTTTCCACCACCTTATTTAGCATATCCTCTAAAGTCCTATTAAATCTCTCTACGAGACCATCACTTTGGGGATGATAAGGTGTGGTACGAGTTTTCTCAATTCCTAAAATCCCACACAAGGCCTGAAACAAGTTGGACTCAAACTGTGCTCCTTGATCTGAGTGAATCTGACTTGGAACTCCAAACCTTGAAACAAAGCCTTGAACTAAACAATCAGCAACAGTACTAGCTTCCTGATCTGGCATACCAAAAGCTTCTACCCAACGAGAAAAATAATCACTAATGACTAGAATATATCTATTGCCATTATAAGTCTCAGGCAAAGGACCTAGTATATCCAAAGCAACAGGCTCTAAAGGGGCACCTACATTGTATTGCTGCATTGGACCTCTAAATTTTCTCACTGGGGACTTCCTCCTTTGACAAACCTCACAACTTTGACACCACACTATAACATCACTCTTACACCCTACCCAATAAAAACGACTACGCATTCGTGCAAGAGTACGTCTTATGCCTAGATGACCAGAACTGGCTTGGTCATGCAACTGATTCAAAGCTAAACCGCTGAGAGATTCAGGCAGGACCAACTGAAGCACAAAGTTACGTTTCCCTGTGGGCCACCACTTCCTATACAAAATGTCATCCCTCAAAACCAGTCTTTCACACTGAGACCAGTGTGCTTACACAACACTATTCTGGTGTGCTATCTGAACCCACTTTGGTCTTTGATCAGTTTCTATCATAGCCTTAACAATTCCAATGTAAGGATCCTTTTCCTGAGCTTCACAGATGTCTGTTGAGGTTTTACCCTCAACCCAAGCCTCAGTAACACCCTGCATTGAAACAGTTCTCACATTTGAACACGAGCATTCATCCTCTACACACTGACTGACTTTCATCTCAACTTTATCACAATACCTGCAATCACTGGAAGGTCTACGAGAAAGACTATCTGCATTACCATGCAACCTGCCAGCTCTATGTACCAACTGGAAATTATATGTCCCTAAATACTGACTCCATCTTCCAAGTTAACCCTCTATATCTCTAAAATTCAAAAGCCAACGCAAAGAACCATGATCACTTCTAACCACAAACGGCACACCATAGAGATAAGTATATGGAAATGTTTCAAAGCATCAACAACAGCTAAAAGCTCTCTTCTGGTAACACAATAGCGCCTTTCAGACTTTGTCAGAGACCTGCTGTAATAACCTATCACTCGTTCATGTCCATCTTGCTCTTGTGACAAAATAGCACCTAAACCCACACCTCTAGCATCTGTATCTAGAATAAAGTTCCCTTTTGGATCTGGATATGCTAGAACAGTGGCTTCAACCAATGCTTCCTTCAACTTAGAAAAGGCATTTTGACAATCTATGCTCCAGTGAAACTTTACATTCTTCTCTGTAAGCCTATGTAAGGGTTTTGCTAAGGTAGAAAAGTTTCGAATAAATTTTCTATAGTAAGAACACAACCCTAGAAAACTCCTCAATTCCTTCAAAGATCTAGGAATAGGCCAACTTAAAACTGTCTCAGTTTTCTGGGGATCAGTCCTTATACCCTCTGCCGATACAACATGCCCTAAAAAACGCACTTCTTTGCGGAACAATTCACATTTGTTAGGCGACAATTTCAGACCAGCTGCCCTTAATCTTGTAAAAACTTCCCTCAAATTATTTAGATGTTCTTGAAAAGTAGAACCCTTGACAATGATGTCATCTAATTAAATCAAGCAGATATCAGGGTTTAACCCCTGGAATACCCTGTCCATGAGTCGCTCAAAGGTACTTGGGGCATTAGTCAACCCAAATGGCATGACACAAAATTGAAACAGACCACTTAAACTAGCAAAAGCTGTTTTCTCACGATCCTCTGGATCCATCTCAATCTGCCAATAACCACTTTGTAAATCAAGAGTGCTAAACCACTTTGCTTCCCTAAGAGACTCCAAGCAATCCTGTGGATGAGGCAAAGGATAAGAATCCTTTATGGTAATGTTATTCAACTGACGATAGTCAATGCAATATCTAATTGAACCATCCTTCTTTGTCACTAAAACAACAGGAGATGCCCAAGGACTACAAGACGATTCAATTACACCAGTTTCTAACATTTTATCAATTTCCTCTCGCTCAACCTTCCTTTTTGCCAGGGGTAACCGTCTTGGTCTTTGTTTGATAGGTGCATGACTACCAGTATCAATCTTATGTTTCACTAGATGAGTTTTACCTCTATCTAGTTTTGACTGAGCGAAGAGATCACTATGAGAGAGAAGTAAAGCCTTAGCCTGACGCCTCTGATCTTCATTCAGACTACTAGAAAAACCTGCAAATACTGGTTCAATGTGCTCAGGAAGATCACCATTAGTACTACATAAAGTCACTGAATCAAGCTTTGAACAATCAGCTTCACCAACTGATCTTATATCCTGGACAATACTACACTCTCCCAAGATTGTTTCCTTATGTAACTTGATACACTCATCAGATGGGTTCATTGCCCTCACAGGAACAACAGATGAATCAGTACTAACTAAAGCTTTTGCCAACACTATACCCCTCTTGCAACACCTCTCAGAAGATTCTATCATTAGACATTCAGGCAAAACAGTATCACTAGAACCAGAAAAATATCCTGGAAGAATCATTTCTGAATTCCCGGGAACCTCAATATCTTCAGCCAGCCTTAGTCTAAACAAAGAACCAACCTTACTCTCCAACACACAAGGAACACTTTTGCCATCTATACTCAAAGAGCTATTGGCCACGTCAATCACACAACAATTGTTTGACAAGAAATCATTCCCTAGTATAACTGGTTCATTTGTCTCAGCAACAACAAAGTTGTGATTGAAACTACCCAATCCAGTCTCAAGGGACATGGTCACTTGTCCCAAAACCCTTATCCTATCACCATTGGCTAGTACAATGTTCTTAGTGAGTTCTGTCAATGAAGGCCTGATGCTAGATGGGATTGAATAAAACTTCTTAGGATGGAGTATGGATTTGTTGGCCCCTGTGTCAACCAAACAGTTAACCTCAATACCACCACGTAACTTTGCCTTTAAATACAATCCATCTTCACATATGTTAACTCTGGGCCCAATGGTCAAGTCAGCTGAAGTATGGCCCCCTACATCAGCTGTTTCTCTTTTAAAGATTCCTTCTCACTCCTGCCAGATGGAAGCTGAGACCGATACTTATCACAGTCTATCATGTAGTGACCTTTCATACCACAAAACACACAAGTAGGCTCAACAGTCTGCTGATCAGCCTTATACTTCCAACATTTCAACATAGTATGACCCATACGACCACAATAATCACACTGGGCATTCACTCTATTGTTTTGACTCACTTTCCCTGAAACTTTTGTTGGGCAATTAGCTTTGAAGTGACCCACTTCCCCACAGGAAAAACACTTCTTGGATGATTTTCTGTCCTTAGAATTCCCAGTTTCAGAACCTAACTCACAAAGATCTATATTATCAGATTTCATGATTCTAAGACCTTCCAAACGTCTCTCTAAATCTAACACTTTATCCTGTAAAGTAGCATAACTATCACTTTCATCCTTGCTAAGAACTTCCCTGACACTTCCCAGAGTCCGCTTTTGCCTAGTAGTTCTAAAAGCATCATACTCAAGTGCAACTTGTACAGCTTCTTGAAGAGATTTGGGATGACGCTGAAACACAACTAACTCAAGCTCTCTGTCACTCAATGCTTCAATAAATGCATCCTTAGCAATGCCTTCCCTTAATGAACTTGGAAGATCACTGTATGCAAATCTAACCAATCTACTTATTTCTTGAGCCAACTCAGGTATGCTCTCCTCTGATTTCCTTACCCTGCTTTTCAGCTGTGCCTTGTATATCTGACTAAGATTCCCTGATTCAAATCTATTTGCCAAAGCTTGCTTCAAACTCGGATAATGAGTTCTCTCATGGATTTCCAACTCACTCAAGACAGAGACTGCTGTACCCCTTAAACTAGATGCTAGTTCCAAAGCCATTATGCTTAAATTCCATCCAGACAACTGGGAAATGAGCTCAAACTGAACTACAAAATCACTGAAACTAGACTTTCCATCACAAGCAGGGGTCTTAAATTTCTCGGTGATTGAACATTCTGAATGTTCCTTGACCTTGACAAATAAGGTGAATGTGGTCTATCTGACCTACCTATTTCCTCCTGCAGCGACCTTATACTTGGGTCAGACCTGTCTTGTGTACAACCAACAGTGTTACTGGGGGGTTCCACCCTGTCATACCTTGCAACACCTGGAAATCTGTCATAAAAGGAAACTCCACCCTTTGGCATTCCATAATACTCTCTCTTAACAAAATCAGTAGAAGGTTTCACCCTTCTACCTTCCTCCACCCTACTAGGGTTATGAATATCCTCAAAACAAGGACTTCTGGGGACTGAGTAAGGTTTTACCCTTTCACCAGTCTTCTCAGGGACTCTGTTATCATACACCCTATTTCCAGATCTAACATCTGAAATCGGCTCCCTATCAGGCATATAACCTTGTCTTTCACATCCTTCCCTAGAACTTTGGGAATACTGATCAAAAGTGACAAATGATTCTTGCCCTTCAAAGCTTACATATCTTTCTCTTTGCTCATGACTAACATCAGGTAAAATCCTATGTTTGGACCTGGGCAATTCTGATTGCCTGTACTGTCCCTCCATCTCATTGATATGCTGCATATAAGTATCCATCTTAATATTCACAGCACTCAAATAAAACTCAGAAAATACTGTCAAGTCCTATGTGACAGAAAACAAAACCAAATAAACAGAGCTGTCAAGTTTTACCTCAACAGAAACTAAACACAAAATCTAATATGATCAAAGTTTCTGTCAAGTTTTACCTTGACAAAAAGAAACACAGAATCTGCTAAGTTTTACCTAAGCAGAAAAAAAATATCTAGATCTAGTGTCTAATATACCTCAAGACATCAAATTCAACAATGGCACCAAGTAATTACACATTCATTCAAATTAATCCCACCACTGCCACCAAATTTTGTAACGTGCCAAGGGTCTTGAGTTGAACTAATGTCAAGAGAAAGCCTTATGTCACATAAGAGAACATTTATTTACAAAATATAACAAGTATTTTACCAGCAATTGCTGGGGCTGAATTGGTACAAGCACAAAGTCACAAAAGTATCAAAAATAATCAGTAATCACATTTATATTATATACATTCAAATAATTCCCCAGAATCATCTAAAGGAATTGAAAACAAGACATATCACTGGAAACCTACTGTTAAAAACACTGGTTCCATTCTTTATCAAGTACCATAGTAGATTCAGTACCTAATGAAATGAATTGAAATGAATTCAATTAGTCATGAGTTTTACCCCATGAAACATTAATCAAATCACCGGCATTCAGCCTGAAACCTATAATCATATGACTGAAATCAATACATCATGCACAATCAACCACATGCAATTATAACATTTCAGTCCATTCAATTCTTGCCAGGTTTTACCCTGCCACTAGAAATAAATACAAACTACTTCATCATTAATTCATTCAAACATAGTTAAATACAACAAGCAGCAAAGTATTAAATAAAAACCCAACTTCCCCTGAAATAAACTAAAAAAAATTTAAAAAACTAAATTCCCAAACAGGTTTTACCCTGAAATCAAACAGAAATTATGTACAGAGCATTCTCTTTTCCCTGCTTTAAAATGTTACCAAAGTCATCTTGCAACTTTCCCTGCAACCTAACCTATGAAAATAATAACATGCAGGTTTTACCCTGACATTTCTAAAATCTAACAACAGAAGAAAATACCAGGTTTTACCCTGACATATCTGTCTCCTGCTACCTATACCAATTCAGCAAAGAATGACACAATTCACCCTGCTTTTATAGAGAAATCCCAGACATGGGAGAATAACTCAAAGTCTGCACCTGTAAAATTGAAACAAGGAATCCTATTGGTCTAAAATTTAGTATTCTCCCAAACTTTGAAGTGACAACTTAATCTCTGCACATTGACATGAGGATACAATACAAACCACTTACAGCAATCATATACAACAAGGATAACAGTATATGACACCAAAAAGGTAAATAAATACAAGTTACAATCATAATACATCAATTTAAAACCATTTCATAACGAAATGGTGAAAACGTAATATCGCCGATTTCGCCGATATCACCGCATGCTTCAGTTTGCCCGAAGGTTACAGAGAGAGGGGGGGGTCTGTCTGATCATCTTGCCATCATATTATTGGTCAATATACCTGATATACCTAGACACCCTGCAAATTCAGGCAGGTTAATATATGAAAAATTCACAAGATAAATATTACTGACTTCAGAGAGGACATCTTGAATTCTGATCTAATAAAACATCCTCACGCAACAGCCAGTTTACTCAGTCACCAGTATTTTAATACCCTGTGCAATATTCTAGAAAAGCATGGTCCAATCACAAGGCAAGCAGCACCTTTGCATCCTGACAAAGGTTTTGTGAATTCAGACATCCTCTCGGCAAAGCGTCTTAAGCGGAAGCTTAAGTGAGTAAGGTACAGTGCACAGCTGTTTAAAAATGGTGATTCTGTGCACTTTAGTTCATCCTTCTCTAATCCAGAGACTTTGATTGATAGGAGAATGCTCATTAGTTTAACCACTCACCGCATCTCTGTATGCATGAGTTTTCTTGTGAAGAGTTAGATCTTTAATTTCTGAAAATATTAAACATTTTTTGCATTGTTTCAAATTAGTAAAATGATAATCTAAAATTGCTTTCTTTACTCTATATAATGATAATAAAATATATATGTTAAGATTTCAACATATCCTTATATTTTAAGCTTTTGAGTGGTCGGTGTTTTAAAAAACCTAGTTTTTCTTTTGAGTTTTTGTCACACAGAAGGGTAACTTTATTGTGTATTTGGGTACTTTGTTGATTTTTTCTGTCTAAGTAATTTATATCAGTAAAAAGGCAAAAGATTGCTGAAAAAGATGCCACATTTTACACCTTGAGGGAATTTGCAGAATTTAAGATAACAGTGATGAAATAAACCTACTTTGATGACATATCTATCACTCCTGTGGAGGTAATTGAGGAAGTGTATGTTTTGTCATTATGTTACACACTTAAGCCTTTCTGTAATGGCCACTTACTGACACTTTATTTACCAGTAGTAGTTGTTTGAAAAGAGTTTGTTAAATATAAAAATTTGTTTGACAGGAATTTTATTCTTTAATCACAACATTGAGAAGTGGAAGTATGTAACTATGATTAATAATAATAATTGACATGCTTTAAAATGCTATTTTAAATGTTTGTGGTGTAGATCAATTTTGCACAAGTTATAAACACTTCATTTGAGGATACTGAACTAAAACAGAATTAACTTGCACAAAATATACTCAACTGAACTCTGTATAATATAAAATGAGAAAGCACATATTGTGCAAAAAAAAAAGAATGTTGCTCTTAGATTTTTCCCTCAAATTATTATAGTAATGATATTGAAGTATTTTGTGGAATAAAACTAAAATCTTATCATTAAAATATATAACAGTTATGACAAAATATAAGGCACTTTGAAAAGTGAACGTGTCATTGAAAATTATTGTATTTATTTGGGGTTTTACGTCGCTTTCAACACTGTAATAATAATAATAATAATAATAGTAGGATTTATATAGCGCAAAATTGATACAAATCCTCTAATGCGCTTGAGTCCAAGAAGGGAGAGTCCAGGGACAGGCATGGGTCGATATCTAAAAAGCGCCCGCCAGGGTATAACTAAGTATGCCAACTTAAACAAGTAGGTCTTTAGCTGGCTTCTGAAACCATCTATTGTTTGCTGAGATCTGACAGTCTGTGGCAGAGGTCAGATCACGACGGGTAGTTGGAAGGGTAGAGGAAACCAGTACATACAGTTCGTCAGGGTTCTGTACTGTACTCTGCTGACCAATGGCAAGCAACTACCAGCTTTCCCACTTGAGGCTGTGCCGGGAACCGAACCCCGGCCTCAGAGGTGGGAGGCAAGAGTGTTACCACTCTGCCACCGTGGCCCCCATATACATTCAAATAACTCCATCAGAATAATCTAGATGAATTAAAAACAAGACATGACACAGGAATCCTACTGTCTGGTAACACTCACAGATAGGTTATAACATATACATTAATATAAGGAATGGTTTTTGACACTAAATCAACATGTTTTCAAAAGTCTGTGCCTACTGGGGTGTCCTCTGACAAGATAATTTGGGAAACTTACTCCGCTCAAAGTGCAAAAGCCAAGCAGCCTCAGCCACTTTTTTGATAGGATTGAGGCAACAGAAGGCAATTTATCCAGTGTATACAAGTTGGAGCTGATAAAGGTATGGCATACATAGAGGTTCACATGTTTTAGCCAGGAATTGATTTTTGTTTTTCAGTATTTCATTATGTCATTATAAAGAATGACGTGTTGAAGTAGTGCGGTCATGTAAACCTTATATTTTTGTATTAGCCCCATAATTTGTCAAATATTAACACAGATTTAATTATTCCAAAAGGAAACGAGGGTTATATGCATGACACTGACTTTCAAATGTATGCTTTGTAAAAAAGGCCCACATCCCTAGCTTTTAAGATGTTGTAGATGTTCTTGTTTAAAAATATCAAATGATCCAGAGAATACCACAAAATTAACAAAACCAAAAATGTGGACTGATTGTCTCACATCATAATTGCTACCTATTCCTCAAACAAATGTTGATGCTTTGTATTTTCTGCATCATTCAGACCTTTTAATCTTTTTGACAAACATTCTCCATCTAATACAAGCACGTCAACACAAGAGGATGGGTGAAAGTGATATAGCAGCAAAGGAAGTCATATTTATGTATAAGCACATCTGGTGTAAGCACAAATCCACTTCCACTTAAAAATGTCGAACAATGTAACAGACTTTATGAAAACACAATATGGATTCCTTTAAACAAAAATTCAAAGAAATCATCACATCCCCCCCCCCCCCCCATCGCCCCTGCAAAAAAAAAAACACCAAAAAAACAAGCAATCAGTGCCTGTGAACGGGCTCTGTATCAGCTGACTGTGTGTTTTGAGTTTCAGAGTAGAAATGAAAAAAGAAAATGACACAAAAGTTGTGCCCTACAAGTGGTATTGAGAAGTAAACTATTAAGGTGTAAAAAGTAGGTGAATAATATATTTAAACAAAATATTGTCAATGCAATAGTTTTCGAGTTAAAACTGATTTACTGAACAGTGAGAATCTTAAAGTAGCTTTTGCTCAGATATGTAATGAGCTACAGGCCTGCAATTTTACTATGGTATAGCTGACCCCAATGGAGGTGAATAATATATTTAAACAAAAGTTTCTAAATGCAATAGTTTTCGAGTTAAAACTGATTTACTCAAAAGTGAAAACCTCAAAATAACTATTGCTAAGCTATACAATGAGCTACATGTCTGAAATTTTACTATGGTATAGCTGACCCAAAGGTAGGTGAATAATATATTTAAAGAAAATACTCTAAATTTGAAAATTTTAATTACTTAAATGTAGCTTTTATAAGCTAAAAGCTTACCATGAACTGAATGCTTTCTCGGGGGGCCGCAGGCACCCGGCCAACATCCAAGAAAAATAGACATTTAGTACTGACTGGATCCCTGTGCTGTACCATAACAGTGTAATCTCGCTTCTCACCCTTCTTCTCTCATTGTAAATTTAGCCCATACCCCCTCAGCTGGAATACAGCAGGGAGGCAGGGTGGGACTTTCTTCAGTTCCACATGGGAAGCTTGTAGCTTATAAAAGTTACATTTAAGTAATTAAAATTTTCAATTTGCTACAATAGCTTACCATGTGGAACTAATTGCTGAATCCAACCGTCCGGTGGAGGGATTACAGCTGAGACTGGAAGGATAGAGAATTTTTCTTGGATTTGAATAAATAAATAAATAATTGAATATTGAAAAAAACAATTCAGCCCAATTCTGAAAATCGGACCAGAAAGAAGCCAAAAACCAAAGACTAATGAGTGACAGTAAAGATACTGTCTGGATGTTTTGATTGAAAGGTTAAGTGCAGCCGTGCTCACTTATGCGAGTATAGCCCCTAGGGCATCACTGTAATGAATACCAGCCCCAAGCTTGAATCTCATTAACTTGCCACCCTAAATATGAGATTATGGTACACTGAAAAGACTTAATACATTATACAGTTAAATACAGTTATGATAGATAAGAGACCTTAAAATAACCTCCTGAGTAGGTAACCAATATCTAGACCCTGGGATTAGACTCCTCAAGATTTGGCTGCAGCGGATGTGCCCCCTTCTTTTCTTTCCGAGGATGAACAGTGTGGGGGAAGGGTCTAGGATTTGTTGTGCTGCTACTACTGGTCCCAGATACATATTGTTGTCATTGTCTGACCAAGTAAGGTCTTTCAGGTAAAAAATTGTAAATGTGTTGTGAGCTTCCCAGTGATACGCTTGCATGATCTGGTCCACCGATACTCCATTGTAAAAGGCCTTAGAGGTCGCGAAGGCCCTAATGTCATGCACTTTGACTTGGACCAGGTCCAAGGCTTGTTGATCTGCTTGTTTGTAACAAAAGTAGGATAGCTGGTTTTAGCCAAGAAGAGAGTGTAGCGGGTCTGATGTCTGAGGTATGTCCTTTCTTAAAGGAGATAAAGAGAAGGGATCGAGACCCTCTTAGGTCTTCGGTTCTATCCAAATAGTACCTCAGCTCCCGTACCGGACACAAGGTCCTGTCTTCTTTGAATTGTCTATCTACAATGGTAGTTAGAGCAGGAATAGTCACCGGAGACACACTTTGAAAACTTTCTCTTGCTAGTTGGTTTTTGGCTATAAAGTCAGAAGAAGGGAACAAGGCAACCTTTTCCCATTGACCTAGATTAGATACTGTTTGCAACCCAGGCATGAATTTCGCTGCGGCGCTTGCCGGAGGCCAAAGCTAACAAGAAAGCAGTTTTAAGAGTAAGATGTTTGAGGTCTGTGTCTTTCATAGGCTCAAAGGGTGCTTTTGTGAGCTCATTGAGTACAAAAGAAAGGTTCCATTTTGGAAGATTCCTGGAACTTTTGGGACGATCACTGTGAAAACTGGAGAGTAACCTGTGAATGTCTGAGCTTTGTGAAATATGGTGCCCCGCTGGGCCAAAAGTGTCAACAATGGCCATCCTGTAACCATCAATGGTCGAGGGGCGCCTGTTTAGATCTTGGTACAGGTACATGAAAAAGTCTGAGACTTGTTTCACAGAGGGAGTGTAGAAATCCATCGAATTTTCTCTGCACCATTTCTCAAATAGGGCCCACTTTGACTTGTAGATGGTCCTTGTTGATGACCTCTGAGAGGCCGCAGTTCTCTCTGCCACCTCCACAGAGAAGCCTTGTTCTTGGAGCTGTCCACTCCTAGACACCAGGCATGGAGGTTGAGATGTTGTGGATTGCTGTGGAACACATAATTGTGGGACTGCTTGAGAAGATTTGTTGACACTGGAAGTTGAAGTGGGATCTCTGTTGAGAGCTGCACTAGGTCCCAAAACCAGGGCATCCCTGGCCAGGCTGGGGCTATTACGATGATCAGGCAATGGCATTGCCTGATTTTTTGGATCACCCTGTGAAGGAGAGCTGTTGGAGGGTAAGCATAGGCAGTGAGACCCGTCCAGTTTATATTCAGAGCATCTATGTCCCAAGCATTTGGGTCTGGGGCTGGAGACACGTACAGTGGAAGTTTGTGGTTCAGATGAGTGGCAAATAGATCTACATGAGGAGTGAACCACTTTTGACAGATCTGATGGAACACCTGTAGATGCAGTGACCATTCTGTTGACTGCACTTGGTTTCAACCTCGATAGAAGGTCGGCCATCACATTCAGACACCCTGGAATGTGTCTGGCTTTTCATGTTATCTGGTAGTGATGGCACCATGTCATGGCTCTTCCACAGGAGAGTGCACATCTCTGCTGAGTGAGTTCCTCCTAGTTTGTTTACCACTGTTGAGTTGTCCGTTGCAACCAACACTGTTTGGTTCTGACACTGGTCCTTGAAGCTTGGAAGGGCCAGAGAGACCGCCTTCAACTCTAGAACATTTATGTGTAGCCTTTTTTCCCTGGTCTGACCACAGACCCTTTGTAGTGGTTTGTTCTAAGTGAGTGCCCCAACCTTCGTTTGAGGCGTCTGTAAAGAGTTGGATGCTGTGGTCTTTGGGATGAAGGTCTGCACCTCTCATCATGTTTGTGGGATTTTGCCACCAGTCTAGGTGTGCAGAAATAGTTTCTGTCCAAGGAAGGAGGCTGTCCAGTGACTGAGGATATCTCCAGTGCTCCTTGAGATGAAACTGAAAGGGCTTCATGTGAAGGCGTCCATTTTCTCCGTTGAGGCAAGCAACCCAATTAGCGACATCAAACATCTTGCAGTCAAAACATGTTTTGACTTGAGTCACAATAGGATCAAATCCTGAAGTTTGAGCCATCTCTCTTGAGTTGGTTTTACAAGGGCTGAATCTAGATGGTATTCGTAGCCCACGAATGAAAACACAGAGTTGGCTTTAGTTCGGATTTCTCCTGATTTATTATCCACCCCAAGGATTGGGTTGGGTCTACCACTGCCTGAGTGTTCACTTGGGCTTCCTCCTAAGACTGGGACCTGATCAGCCAGTCGTCCAGGTATTGGTGAGTCCCCTCGAGAGGGCCATAAGCTTCACTTCCTTTACAATCATTGTAAAGACCTGGGGGGGGGCTGTGGCTAGTCCAAAAGGAAGGGAGGTGAACTGGAACACCTGTGACCTGTGGCAAAACCTGAGGTATTTAATTGAGTTTGGGTAGATGGGGAAGTGAAGGTAAGCATCCGATAGGTCTATCGATGATACCCATTCCCCTGGAATCAGGGAGGTCCTAATGGACTCTGGAGTTTCCATTTTGAACTTTTCTACATGTAGAAAAGTGTTGAGCCTCTTTAAGTCTATTACTGGCCTCCACCTTTGGTGAGGCTTGGGAACTAGAAACAGGCGACTGTAAAACCCGAGAGATTTTACATTTTGTGCCTTGTATTCTGAGTGAATCAGAGGAAATCTGACCAGACTTGGTTTTGAAATGAATGGCAGAACGTAGCCATTGGTGATAATGTTTAACACGTTGGATGAACATTTGTTTGTTTGCCAGTCTCTTCTGAAAGATAGGAGGCGATTTCCTACTGGTGCACTGAGGGAGGCTTTTAAGGAGTCACTGGGGGAGGGGTTTCTAAGCCCTCGTCCCCTAGGGTGAGGTCGAAAATGATCCCTGGAGCCTCTGAAGCTCGGTTTCACCCTGCCTGAGGAAAACAATTGGTTACTGCTTTGTGAGGAGTTGCCCCCATAGGGGCGTTTCCTGTAGGAGCCTCTTTTCTTGTTGTGGGGACCACGAAAGGGCTTGTTTTGATAGTTTCCAAAACCCTGAGAGTCTTTAGAGGTTCCTTTTTTGAGGAGGAAGTTTTCTCCTTCCTTAACTAGCTGAGACTTGAACAAGGAGGAGTGGCAAAAGGGCGAGTTCCTAAGTTCCTGGCGTCTCGTTTCCCCTAGTTGTGGTTGTAAAAGGGTCATCTCGGCTTCGTGCCTTAGCAAGCCGGTGTTACCCATGGTATATAGTTCCCTCTGGAGTATATGGGCCAAGGATTTGCTGAGGCATGTAAGAGCTCT
Source organism: Sabellastarte sp. h YS-2021 (assembly GCA_964017235.1). Classification (NCBI taxonomy): domain Eukaryota; kingdom Metazoa; phylum Annelida; class Polychaeta; order Sabellida; family Sabellidae; genus Sabellastarte; species Sabellastarte sp. h YS-2021. The sequence continues at coordinate 24,515,327 of OZ024928.1, forward strand.
GTGTTGAACAGTCTTATTCCAGATGTCCAAGTATTCACAGACTTGTTCATATCCACATTTGGCTGCTTTCTCTGGATTGGCACCTTTCTGGATTTGGGATTTAACCTTCTTAAAGGTTGACTTCAGACTGTATTGACACTTCTCAAGAGTGGTATTACATGAAGAGGAGGTCTTGGCAAAGGCAGCAGTAAAATTGAGAGTGGATATATTCTGCCCTAGCTGGATGCTCCAATTCCTTGAGAATTGGTATGGGAACCTTGCCCATAGAGGCCCCAGAGGGTTTAGGAGTAATACAGATTTTGGCAAAATCCGTATTCAACTCCTGAATCTTGTCCTCATAACAAGGCTGTCCCACCTTGTACCACTAAAACAGTGGAAGGAGGTTTGATGTATTTACCCTCACGTAAATTAGCGGCCTGGAACTCATGCTCAAATTTATCAAAGGCATCTTTGATAACTGAGCTGAGGGGGAGCATAGAAGAAGGCCCTCTTGGCCTAAGCTCCTGATGGCCTTTCTCGTTGTCCAGCCCCATGACAGAAGTGGAGGACCTAGGCATGGACTCCCTGGGATCAGGGAGGGCAAGAATATGTCTAAAGGTGCCCACTTCCTCAGCATATTGAGAAAGAACGTCAGACAATGCTACTTCCCTATAATAAGGTGGGTCTGGATCGTGTTGAGGTTGGTCTAGATCAGAAAGAGCCCCAGAGGGCTTTGAAGACTTGTGTCTGGGTGCAGAGGACTGATCCTCCTCTGAAGATGAAGACACATATCTGGACCTCACTTTGTGTTTGCTTCTATCTGCACGTTTATTAGGTCTAGATGATGCAACCTAAGGCTTATCGGATTGACCTGAATACTGATCCGAGGCAGACCTCGGTTGAGTGTCATGCTTTTTATGAGAGTGAGAATGCTTTTTGGGCCTAGCCGATGCCACCCTAGTAGGTTCATCGGATAAATCTGAATGCTGATCCGATGCATTATCATGTTGGGATTAATCAGCACCGAGGTGGAAGGGAGGGACCATAGTCCACCTCCATAGCCTCAACTGAGAGTCAGGTAGGCCGAGGTCTCGGAGGAGGTGGGTCCAGAGTAACAGCTCGATTCGAGGGGCCAGGCTTAGAGGCTGAAGCGGAGGTCTGATCCACCTCCATTTTTGGTTGTTTAGACATCTTGAAAAGATGAAAATGCGTCTCGGAGAGACTGAAATGCCTCCAACATGGAAGCCTGGAAACCCCCCATTTGTTGCTGTAAATGCATGCTAAAAGTGTTACCCAGGGACTTTTCGAGTTTGGATTCGATCTTCTGCTGTAAGGCAGTACCTGGGGTTGGTGGGACAGATTTTGCTGGTGTTTTTATAGATAATGACTCGAAGGGTAGGGGATGAGGACGTGGTGGAGAGGTAAACAAATTGTCAGCAGCACTCTCAAGGTCTGCCTGAGATCCAGTGAAGGACTTGATGTCCTCATCCCCTAAGAGATCGAGTTTATCATCTTTGGTAGTGTCTCTCTTCTGTTTCTTTACATAACGTTTTCTGTGGGTGATTTTTATTAACTGCTCTTTGGAGAAGGCAGCACAAATATCACAAGGAGATTCAAACGTGACACAGGGGTCATCACCCTTGCCAGATTCCCTGCATGTAGGGCAATAGTTATGAGTGTCGAAAGAGAAGCAGAAGTGATGACACTTTGCAGATCTGGGCTTGTCTTTATTCGCTTGGTGGGAGGACATTTTGAAACACAATAAAACGTTTAAACGACAAAGCCTGAACCGAGGAAAACTCAAAACGCCAAAAATAAGTAAAAATACTTATCCTGTCGATAACGAAACTTTCACAGAATAATCTATAAGGTATAAAAATCAACATCCAACAATATATATCTGCTGAGTAATAGAAGAAAATATCTCTGTTTATAACAAACGCTACCAAAACACGCGGCCAACAAGAAAGTAGGAAGAGATCTCGTAGAATACCACAAGATGACAACCTGAGGCTACGGCCAACTATAAATGTCTATTTTTCTTAGACGTTGGCCGGGCCTGCGGCCATCCGAGAACAGCAATCAGTCCCACATGTTAAGCTATTGTAGCGCAATAAAAGCAATAGTTTTCAAGTTACAAGTTATTTTACTCATAATGGAAGTTACTGAAAAGTAAGAAAGTAGCTATTACTCCCTTAGCTATGGGGATTGATGCCCAAGTTACTCACAATGGTGTAGCTAGGGGAAAAAGTAGCTGAATAACATATTTTAATAAAATGCTCTAAATGCAATATTTTTCAAGTTACAAGAGATTTAGTGCTTGATTTCATGAATTTTTAATGCATGACACATTATTTCAAAAATTCATAAAAAATAATTAAGAAAGATCCAAGTCTTATACTCACACAAGGGAATCTACCTGTACCCTAGTACATATGTGCAAGATAAAAGAGAAATCCCTTTAATAGTTAATGAGAAAATTGTGATAAAGTGTTGAAATGTTCACACTTTGGTTGGGGGTACCTCACTTTACAGCTCTGGGGAACAGACAGATCTGCAATGCATTTTACAATTTATCATCGACAAGTCAGCTGACATAAAAAAAATCATGGTGAGTCCCTAGTGATGTATTGCACAGATTATCACGTAAATAGTTACCATCAATAACCCCTCCCCCTGAGCTTCAGAGTGATAGATTTTTATTTTTTTCTTACAAATTCACAAAATTTTATTATTATTATTATCATACATTTATATAGCACCTATTCTTAAAAACAAAGCTCTAAGTGCTGTACATAAACAAAAAATACCATTATTAATAAAAAAATATAGTAAAAATAGGGTAAAAAGTTTAAACATATGAAAAGACTGTAAAACTAATTCTAAAAAGATAAGTCTTGAGGTGTTTCTTAAAATCCAACAAAGAATCACAGTTCCTAATGTAAGATGGCAGTTTGTTCCACAGGAAGGGTCCAGCATTTTGGAAAGCAGCTTGTCCATATTTTGTGTTTGATAGTTTAGCAGGAAGTAGGTTCCCATCAGATGACCGGAGTGTTTGATGAATAGAGTTGAATAGAGTTGACTGTGGACCAGGATTTTAAACTCAATTCTCTTAGATATTGGAAGCCAATGAAGGTCTCTGAGAACAGGAGAAATATGGTCAAATCTAGGAGTCTTGGAAATGACTCTTGCTGCAAAGTTTTGGATTTTCTGAAGTCTGTTCAGCTGAGCTTGTGGCACACCATATAATAGGCTGTTTGCATAGTCCAATCGTGATGTGACAAATGCATGAATAAGAGATTTTGCTGCATCTGTGGTCAAATATTTACGAGCCCTGTAAACTGACCGAAGATGAAAGGTGGCAGACTGACATTTTCTTATTATGAAGTCATTCATATTCAATCTGCTGTCAAAGATACAACCCAGATTTGTAACTGATTGGCTTGAGGTTACTGAGGCATTACCAACTTTGACAGACACTGATTTAAGGTGATTGAGAGAGTTGTTAGAACCAATCAGAAGGACCTCAGTCTTTTCATCATTGAGTTTTAACATGTTTAGGCGCATCCACATCCAGATATCATCGATGCACTGGCTTAGTGACTGCAACTGTGCACCGACATCCTGCCTGGGATTAAGAGTAACATACAGCTGAGTTTCATTTGCATAGAAATGATGCATGATACCATGGCGTCTAGTGATATCACCAACAGGAACAGTGTATATGGTAAAAAGAATGGGGCCAAGCACTGACCCTTGGGGAACACCAAAGTTCAAATTTTTGGTTCAGAGACCTTGTCAATGTGGAGACTCTGGCATCTGTTTGAGAGGTAATCTCTGAACCATTCTAAGCAGGAACCAGCAATGCCAAATCTTGACTCTATTCGTCTCAGCAGGATATTATGGTCAATCGTATCAAAGGCCGCTGAAAGGTCAAGAAGAACCAGTGATACCATATTTCTTTGATCAAGGGCAATAAGTATGTCATTCTTAACACAAAGTAATGCTGTTTCAGTAGAATGAAACTGTCTGTAAGCAGACTGCATATCCTCCATAAGGTTATTCCGGGATAAGTATTCATTGAGATGGGTAGCTACTACTTTTTCTATTATTTTGGACACAAAGCTCAAATTAGATACAGGCCAATAGTTCTTTAGGGCTTCAGGGTCAAGTGATGCTTTTTTTCAGTAGTGGTGTAACAAGTGCTTCTTCTTTCATAGTCAGGAAGAGTACAACTGGATAGAGAAGCATTGACAATTTTAGTGATTATTGGGAGTAATTCCTCAACACATATTTTGAGAAGTGGTGTAGGGATAGGACCCAGATTACAAGATGCTGATGATGAAGCTAAAATTATCTTCCGACTTTCTTCTTCTGTTGCAGGTTGGTTGGCAGCTTTCCGGTATACCATACTATAGGGCACATCAGTCCTGATCCTTCCTCCCCCACCTTTTCCACTTTTTCTAATGTACATGAGGCCAAGGTTTGTAAAACTGCCCCATTTTCCTTGCCCTAAATTATCTGGATTTCCTGATTAAACTTATCACATCAATAACAAGAGGACTCTGAGAGTGTAAACGTCTGTTAAGGCATGAATAGTTTATATCAGAATTTTATCTCTCTTTTGTAAAGAAAACAGCTTAATAAAAAGTAAATGGAATAATCCAGATCTTTGTTTACTTTTTTGTCTCTAGGTGGTGATCTGTATCAATCTCAAAATTTAAGGGGATCTAAGTTCAACCAAGACCCATCTTCTCATTTTTTTTCATAAAAATCCAACAAGTTGTATTTGCATAATCCTGCTAACATACTTACAAATGATAATGAACATAATACATCCTTGGCAAAGGTAATAAATGCATCACCTGCAAAAGATTAAAATTTCTTTTAATTTAGAGCAGACTTCCTCAATGTGGGGAAAATATTGCACCCTCAAAGCAGATTAGATTAGGAGAATATAGCATCAGCCAATTTACTTCAAACTAGAACAATCATGTGCTTGACCATTTACATGTAGAATGCACTGCATTCCAGTGAAGGGTCATTTAGATAATGGTAAAAGCAATAGAAAATGTTTAGGTTAATATATGTAGATCAATGATGGAGTTCCAAAACCATTTTAACAGGTCCGACAAGTGCAAATAAATTTCACAGGCACAAATAATGTTGCACTGCATTTGTAGTTGTCATGCTTACTGTGAAACATTAAGGATCACTGAATGTAAACTGAAAAATAGCACCAGAGATGCCCATACCCCACAGCCTGGGGAAATAGTTTTCAACACCATAATATAGAAGTAGTGAAACAGTACAAAGATCGGGATACTTTTAGAGCAGTGCCAGTTACATAAAAGTTCATCTTTGTCATAAGAGAAATATGTGAAGGTGAACACACTTTGGCAGGAGCCAAGTTAAAGGTCACACCATGATGCACACCTTCACCCCCTTTCCAATGTCCCTGCCAATTGTCAACCTTCTACACCTTACAGAATCCAAGAAATAGCCTGGACAAGATTTTAAAACTCATGGTCACTACGGTAAGGTCAAATCAAGATCACATTATGATGATGCATACCTACAACGTGCAACTAATTTCCGTACCAAGTATGAACTTCCTACACCTTAAGGTGTCTGAGATACAGCCTGGACAAATCTTTTCCCGCTGCCTGCCCACCCATCAGGGCTCCATGGGTGAAAACAATTCCCCCGACAGGCCTTAAGGGCTGTGGGGTAAAAAGGATATCTTTCTTGAATTGCAGAGCTGCAGTGTTCTTGATTTGTTGAAGGGTAATAAATGAATTACTTCAATTTTCTATGTTGTTTATGTATCCATTTGCAAAGATGCATGTATATATCATAGGACAAACTCTAAAGCACTCTAAGGCACATAATGATCTCAACAATGAAAATGTATGTAATGTGATGAACAGAAACTTTATCCCCAAAATATTTTATTACTGGCAAGATCACTTTTAAAAGATAAAGGTAAACTTCCCTAAACCAGTTTGCCAGTTTTTGAATATTTTCTGTGCAATACTCTTACCATAAAAATAAGTATCATGTTTGCGAGCCTCAAAAATCGGTTTATACAGTGGCTGTTTTATCTAAATTTGTTTTAACTGTTTACCTGGAAGATTGGAACATATATATGTGATGTAAGCAGCAACACAAGTCAGGTAACATTTAGTTTTTAATATATTACATTTCACCAGGTAAATTTATTTTTATGATGGACAGCTTGCAATGTCATTTTCTTCAAAAATAATTTGTCTGTATTATATAAAACAGAATATCCTTGATAATACATGTGTAAAACTCTGAAAACTTGTACAAAGCTTGAGAAGAACAAATATAACTTCACAAAAGCAAAATAATTTTATTTCCAAAATCAATAACAGGGTATAAAGTGAAAAAAAAAACCTTCTGTATTCAACAATTACAGCAAAACTAACGAACTATACTTGAAACAACACCACACATATTCAGTGAAATATTTTATGGTGAGCATGTTCACTGAATGAACTACATATACCCCAAATACAAAGAGCAGTGAACAATACAAAAGTAGGAATCTGGAATGTACAAACATACTTTTAAGTAAGTAAATCAGAAATATCTAATCATCAACAGTACGGAAACAAGCTAACATCACATAAAACAGCGGCATTACTGCTGAAAAGAAAAATACCATCAGTTTACACTAACAACCAATATGTCAAATGGGGAAATTATATTTCAGAGTATTGCACTGTAAGTAATGGGGTAAAACAAGGTGTTCTTTCTCCTCTATTATTCTCTGTATATATTGATGAACTTTTCTATCGACAGAAATCAAGTGGTTATGGATGCTATGTTGGAAATGTATACATGGGTGCCATTGGTTATGCGGATAACTGTATGCTATTGTCACCTACTATAACCTCTATGACTCATCAATTAAAAATATGTGAAAATTATAGTAAAGAATATAATCTAAGTTTCAATGTTGAAAAATACAGCTTCTACACTGTGCAAAATCATCAGATCACATTGATGGGATTACTTACGATGGTATATATGTCGTGTACAAGTTGGGATTTTGTACAAGTTATAACTTGTACAAAATCTTGTACAAGTTATAACTTGTACGGCTGAGTTGTACAAGTTATAACTTGTACAAAATCATTTTCAAATTTTGTACAAGTTATAACTTGTACAAAAAATATGCTTGTACAAGTTATAACTTGTACAGTACTATTCTTCATTGATGTTTGGTAATATATCTTTGCTTTTAACTTGTTAAATTAAAGTAGGCTTTAATATAGGTATTCCATTTAATGAAATGGATTTTTTGAGATATTACAAGAATTTGACAAATTCTATATCAGATTATGCAGAAAGATTCAATTAGATAGATAAATTTTTATTGTACTGACTGTATGTTTTAATATACTTTTGCTTTCAACTTTTTAAATTACAGTAGGCTTTAATATGGGTATTCCATTTAATCTAACAAAAACCTTTTAAGTAAGAATTTTCCCAAAGTCATCAATTGAATAAACTTTTCAAATATTAAGTGATATTGATGTTGTGTTGAAGTTGCTTACCATAGTGCTCCATAAGCAGAACTAGAAATAGGACACCCTGTTGATAGTAGCTGCGACATATGAATAGAAAGAGGATAGCATAGAAGAACACACATTATCATGTGTAATGTCCACCCATGAACCTTTTGGCAAAATTGTACTGTAGTGTTACAACACCCTGTTTCATTTGTAAAATATATCAAGGATGCTTAAATATTTATTAGTGTACATGTAAATTATTTCAGCTTCATGAAAATTTTTTGAAAATTGCAAAGAGTACATTTCTTAGATACCCTATGGGTGGAAAATTTCAACGAAATAACTCTATTTTGCATGGTTAAGGCCAGTTTGTGTTTTTCCATTTTTGGGAAAAATTCGAAAATTCAAAATGGCTGCCATATGTGGGGAGGGGAATTTTTTTTTAAAAATTGCCAAGAGTACATTGGTCAGATACCCTGTTTGATAATTTCGATGAAATCGCTCTATCTCGCACGGTTAAGGAGATAGAAGCAAATTCGTGTTTTGCCATTTTTGGCAAAAATTCGAAAATTCAAAATGGTCGCCATTTTTGGGGAGGGGAAATTTCTTTGAAAATTGCTAAGAATGAATTCCTGAGATAAGCTATGGGTCGAAAATTTCGACGAAATCGCTCTATCTCGCACGGTTAAGGAGATAGAAGCAATTTTGTGTTTTGCCATTTTTGGCAAAAATTCGAAAATTTAAAATGGCCACCATTTTTGTGGAGGGGAAAATTTTTTGAAATTGCCAAGAGTACATTGCTCGGATACCCTGTGGGTCGAAAATTTCGACGAATTGCTCTGTGTCACACGGTTAAGGAGATAGAAGCAAATTCGTGTTTTGCCATTTTTGGGGAGGGGAAAATTTTTTTTAAATTGCCAAGAGTACAATGCTCAAATACCCTGTGGGTCGAAAATTTTGACAAAATCCCTCTATCTCGCACGGTTAAGGAGATAGAAGCAAATTTGTGTTTTGCCATTTTTGGCAAATGGCAAAAATTCGGGTACTTCCTAAAAGTTGGACAAAAGCGGCGATTCCATCGCCGCTCGGACTGATAGCGGCGACGTTAATTTTAATTGAGAAGAAATGAGGAGGGGTAGATGGCCAGCGGCGATAGCGGCGACAGTCCAAGTAATGCGGCGATAGCGGCGATGGACGGGGGGGTGGGGGGGGTGGGAATGGCAAATAAAACAAATAAAGTCAAATACTGGCACTTGTACATCCACAGAGTGATGAAAACGTGAGGCTACCATGGAGTTTTTACAAATATATGATCCAGCAATATTTTACTGTCACCGCACCTAATACTGCCTTCACGAAATAACTTCTTTCTAACAATATTTTACAAATATATAATTAAGAGCCACAAGCGGTGATTTATTTCTGTCCAACTTGGAAATGGGGAGGGGGTGTGGGGCGGCGATGGGGATGCTTTATTTTCAGTGCTATTAAATATTTCTATTTCTAGAAAACCCCCACCTGGGGCCTCAATTAACAGCCACAAGTGGCGATCGTCTTTGTTTCTGTCCAACTTGGAAATGGGGAGGGGGTGTTGGGGGACGTCAATATTTAAAACAAATAAAATATCAAATGCTGGTAGTTGTAGATTGTAACCATATTTTACAAATATATAATCCAGCAATATTTTACTGTCACCGCACCTCACCCTGTCTTCTCGCAATATTTAAAACAAATAAATATCAAATGCTGGTATAGTTGTACACCCACAGAGTGATGAAAACGTGAGGCTACCATGGGGTTTCTAACAATATTTTACAAATATATGATCCAGCAATATTTTACTGTCACCGCACCTCACTCTGCCTTCTCGCAATATTTAAAACAAATAAAATATCAAATGCTGGTAGTTGTACACCCACAGAGTGATGAAACCGTGAGGCTACAATGGGGTTTCTAACAACATTTTACAAATATATATATATTAAGGGTAGCCACAAGCGGCGATTTATTTCTGATCTGTCCAGTTTGGAAATGGTGAGCCCCTATGTAACCCTCTTGCATTTGATTGGCTAAATGAATGCATAACACAGCCCCTTCTCCACCCGTCGCCGCTGCCCCCCCCCCATCCCATCGCCGCTATCGCCGCTTAGTCCAAGTAGAATTCCAAGTTGGACAGAAGTCCGAGTTTTAGAATGTACCAAAAATTCGAAAATTCAAAATGGTCGCCATTTTTGGGGAGGGGAAAATTTTTGGAAAATTGCAAAAAGTACATTCCTTAGATACCCCGTGGGTCGAAAATTTCGATGAAATCGCTCTTTCTCGCACGGTTTAGGAGATATGAGCACATTTGCCTTTGTCAGTATGCAAAATAGCCAATTACTCATTTATTTAATTAATTACTCACTCATCTATGAAGCAATTCCCCCCAAAAGCAATCCCGTACAACCTAATAACCCAATGACCCTCCATACCAAATTTCAGAAAGCTAGGCTTAACACCATTCCTTAAAATGTCTGGAAACCAAAGAGATACTCAAAAGTAGCAAAGTAGCTATTACTCAGTTAGCTATAGAGCTATCATCACCAAAAGCAATCCCATACAAGCTATTAACCCAATAAACCTGCATGCCAAATTTGGTAAAGATAGGATAAGAACTGTTGCCTAAAATATCTGGAAACCAAGTGGGACGCCGGACGCCGGAAACAGCAAAAATAATATGTCCACCCCCCAGTGGATCCACCGCCCAGGGATTTAATGGTGAATAGATAAGACCCCAAGCCAAAGAAAGCCACATGTGAATCACTATTATTGAAGATCTTCTTATAGCTTTGGTTGGTACTGATTATAAAAAGCCTGGCAGACTCAAGAGGCCCCTATTGTAAGGCAATTACAATTACATCAACCCTGGTTGCCTTTATTGGTTTGATTGATAGTGATTATAAAAGTGTGGCAACCTCTAGAAATCGTTTTTGTCAGTCAATTACAATCACGTTAAAAACTAGAACAAGACCTGCTGACAAGATCAACAGCAAATTTTCAAAATTTATTACAACAGTCACTTTTTTTAATATGGCAAAAAATTTTCTATATGGGGGCAAAACAGGAGCACAAAACTATCAAAAACTTAATTGTACAGCTCAAAATTATTGAAAAGTTTATTGGCCCAAGTTGTACAACGCAGATTTTGTGCTTCAAAAAAGCTTCACTTTTACAACCCAGTTGTACCACTCAAAAAATATTAAAAAGTGTATTGGCCTAACTTGCACGACATAGTTGGTCAAGTTAAGCTTTTATGAAGCACAAAAACTCATTTGTACAGCTCCAAAAGTATTAAAAATGTATTGGCCTAACTTGTACAACTCAGTTGTAGAAGTTAAGCTTTTTAGAAGCACAAAATCTGTACAAGTCATAACTTGTACAAAATTTGAAAATGATTTTGTACAGTTATAACTTGTACAAGATTTTGTACAAGTTATAACTTGTACAAAATCCCAACTTGTACACGACATATATATTAAAGCATCTAATGTTGTTGATGATCTTGGTGAATTCTGTTTCTGCCCTGTTCTCATGCTCTCACTATAGTGTTAGATATATACTTTTTCGTCAATTTTGTATGGCTATGTATGGTTGTCCACTGTGGGACTTGACATCTAGTTATCTTGACATCTAGTTACATTGACAAATTTTACACATTTTGGAGAAAAGCTGTTAGACAAATTTGGAAAATACCATACAATACTCACTGTGATTATCTTCCTCATATATGTGATTCACTGCCAATTGAAATACAGATTGTTAAAAGATTCTGTAAATTTTTACACCAAGTGATGAATAATGACAATGTTGCATCAACTCTATGTGGTAAATTAGCCTTTGCTGGAAGTGCCTCATCTGTATGTAACAATATCAATTGTATTTCAAACTTGTTAAAATCCAAAAGGCATGACCTTGCCTTCATTCATTTTAATGAAATAACAGAAAGACTTATGAGCCTTTTTACAAGAACTGAAGATAAAATAATATGGAGTGTGATCAAAGATTGTATCATTATTAAAGATCAGGCTTGCTAACTTGTAGCGAACTACAATACATTATAAAAACGCTATGTACTGAATGACTTTTTTTTGTTGTAAATACTGAATTACTGTATGTAGTGTTAACTTTTTGGTTCTAAATGTTCTTAATTTTGTATGTGCATACTTTTGTACGAATAAAGATATATATAAAAATGTCAAAGGTCACTCCGAAGGTAATACTATGACATTGCATTGCTACAACCTCTAACCAATATACCTACCTAGCAACAATATGCTACACCTTATGGTTTCTGAGATACTGCTTGGAGAAAATTTTAATGGTCAAGGCCACTACAGCAAGATGAAAGGTCATACCAAGACACTACATCCCCCACCAACATTCCTACCAAGTAATACCTACCTACACCTTACTGTTAACGTAGTATAGCATGGACAAGATTTAAAAGTCAATGTCACAACTGCAAGGTCAAATGTAAAATCAATGTCACATCATGATGTTGCACACCTACAGTCCTAACCAATGTCCCTACTACGTAACAACTTCCTGCACCTTATAGTTTGAGAGATTTAGCCCGGTGAAGATTTCAAAGGTCAAAGTCACAGCAGTAAGGTCAAAGGTCAAGTCAAGGTCACACCATGACATTGTAACATACACAACCAACCACTGTCCCGATCAAGTATTACTATACCTCACCATTTCCAAGACAGAGCCCGGACAAAATTTTAAAGGTTACTACAGCAAGATCAAAAGTCAAGTCAAGACCACACCATGACATTCACACCTACATCTCTAAACCAATGTCCACACTAAGTATGAAATTCTAATACATCAAAGTTTCTGAGATATACCCTGAACAAGCCTGGCTACCCACCAGCTAGACGCCATGGGTGAAAACAACACTCCACAGCCTTCACAGACTGTGGGTCAAATATAAATTATTCAATATATATTGTTCAGTGAAATTAATGCTTTTAATAGAGTTTTCTATGTTGTTTTCTTGCTTCCAATCTCACTGAATTTGTGTACATGATGACCGTATTGCTTGCCAAACCTGATCCCACTGTCTGTTTTACATTCAGTCCATAAAGTGCAAAGAAACAGAAAATTGATCTCCTGTAGTTTCACTTTTGGTAGTGATGGAAATTGCCTCAAATTTACATCGTCGATTAATTGTCTATTTTTCTGAATGATGATCGAGCCATAATCGATTCCATTGTTGCCGATATCATGAAACACATTACGGGATGAAGTGTATTTTGATGTGCTAGGAATAATGGTGTTCCGACATTTAGAATCTACCAAAAACACTCAATTTCTGTAAATATGGCGGTAGATATAAACAAAACCGAAATTTGTGATAAATCTGTCAATTTATTAAGGAAAACTGCCCAAAATATTTTAAGAATATGTGGACATTTAGATACATAAGGAAAGGTAACTAAATATTACAAAGTTGTCAGTAATAATGATGAATTGATGGGCACTACTTCCAGATCGATCGTCGCTACCAATGAGAATTTTCACTAACCATTTGATATCTGTAGAAAATCATTCTATCACTAACTTTTAGATTTTTGACAATAAAGTCATTGATATTTGCAAACTACACCGAAAAGAAAAAAGATTCTCTGAACCACTGGTTCACTTCTTGCTGCAGTCAATCATAACTTTGATTGCCCCGCCTGCCCCTGTTCTGGCTGTCTCAAAGGCTTCCACAGATTCCTCAAGTGTGAAGCGATGTGTGATCAAAGGCATTGCATCAATCTGACCGGAGGCAACCATAGACAAGGCAGTTGGGTAGCTGCAAAAGATGTAAACAAAAGAATTATGTGTACATGTACAGCGTACACCTATTTATTGAATCCATAAATCTTTTGTGTGTACTGTTTATTTTGAAGCGGCTTTAATGATTAGGAGTTATAATAACACAATAAAACTTCAACTTACAAGTACATATGCATCAATTTTTGATGTAGCAAATTTTTTTTAAAACAAACATAACTAGAAAAAGGTTTTTGCTAACAGAAACAAGCGGCCCGGATGGAGACTTGAGTCAATAAAGCTGCAGTTAGTGTAGTAGTTGTGGTATGATACTGTAAGGTAAGCTTTACTGTGTTTTGTATCTAATGTAAAGTGATTAATCTAAAAACTGTATCAGTTGCAGTATTAGACTGTATTTATTTATTTGGGGTTTTACGTCGCTTTCAACACTGTACAGGTCATATCACGACGGGTAGTTGGAAGGGCAGAGGAAACCAGTACATACAGTTCGTTAGGGTTCTGTACTGTAAACTGACCAACGGCAAGTAACTACCAGCTTTCCCACTTGAGGCCGTGCCAGGAATCGAACCCCGGCCTCAGAAGTGGGAGGCGAGAGTGTTACCAGTCTGCCATCGTGGCCCCTATTAGACTGTAAGCAGAATGTGAGTTTTATTGTGTTTCGTAGAGTGGTATATTCTATGAAAAGAATATATCATTTTTGCTGTACATTTTTCCAGGAGATATTTAATCCTAGATTTATAATGATAAAGATACACTGTAGTAAACTATAATTGGCTATAGATAGGGACATTCATATGTTGTATATCTTTGAGGCATTTTATGCCTCTGAAAATTCATTTCTATTTAATATTTTTATAAGATAAATATGCTCAATATAATTGTATTTGTGAAATCCTTTGTTGTTCCATTGTAAAAAAATACACAAGGTCATGCTGTCAGATGTTATTGTTAACATTTTTAATTCACACATGACTCTATATCTGAATATCATGAAAGCCCAAGGTTTTTACATATTACTAAGGCTTTTTCCATTCTCTCAAAACAGACAAGGCATTCGTACCACAAGGCTCTTCTTCCATGAAACTAAAGATAAAAGTCCTGGTTTGAATTGTTTACCCCCAAAAAGATTTACTGTAGGCATATATCCCTTAATGAAAAGAAATAAACACATCTTGATATCCCTTATCAACTTTTGGTGTGCAGACACACACACACACACCCACACATGCACGCACGCACATGTTAACATACAAAGCACAATGGGGCATCATGAGTCAATCTGCCTCCAGATAGATATCACACAAAAGCAAATACAGAGTTGGAGGAGAAAAAACAGATAATAATAAAGATACACTGTAGTACACTATAATTGGCTATAGATTTGGACATTCATATATTGTATATCTTTGAGGCATTTTAAGCCTCTGAAAATTCATTGCTATTTAATATTTTTATAAGATAAATACGCTTAAGATAAAACAACTGTTTATGAGAAAGAGTTTTTTTTCCAGTCATCTTATCTTCTGAAAGAAGTCAAGTCTATACATTTGACCAATTTACATAGTGTATGTGAATAAGTACCCAGATCAACAACTCCTGCTGCTAAACCAAAGCTGAAGTAATTAAAGCTTTTTTTTCCCAAAAAGGAAAAGTCATATCCACATGTGGGATTTTTTTTAATGTGGCTAAAATTAGGAATTCATATTATATGAACACTGATCAGCTGCAATATATTAATAACCACATCACTGCATGTTAAATACCTCATTTTTTTCTTTGAAGATGCCATAACTTCAAAAACACTAGGAGGTTAGCTTTGCCAGATAACAGAAATTTTGTTTTAAGTATACATGTGGCAGGTGTGGTTTTAAAAAGTCTTAAAATAATTGAGGTGAGAGGAAAAACTATATATTTATCATGTTAAGCTGGCCAAAGTCTCTTAAATACAGGAATTTTAAATAAAAATGTCATCAGAAGTCTTTCTTAATCAATGTGTCAGTTGAACTGATGTCATTGAACAGTAAGTCAGTTGGGAGCTGAAAACCCTCCTTTTTACTTCAAGATGGCCATGACTGTGCTTGAATTGGAACTCCAATGTGGAAAGAAAATAAGAATGTCCCTATTTTCATCTTTAATAAGTGTGCAAAATTTAACTGAGGTCAGCTGAACATTAAAAACTCCCATCATTTCACTGCAAGGTGGCCATAACTTCATTCACATTGGGACTTTTAGGTGACCATAAAATAAGAATGTCCCTTTTGTCATCCTTTATAAGTGCATAAAGCTTAGCTCAGGTCAGTTGAACAATAAGATAGCTGGAGGCTGAAAACTTCCTTTTGTCACTATAAGGTGACTATAACTTCATTCATATTGTGACTTTAAGGTGACCATAAACTGAGAATGTCCCTTCAATATCAATATGCGTTAGATATGGAAAAAGAAAGGGGCCAGACGGCTTTATTCCAATTTTATGACTTTAAGGGGGGCGGGGGTGGGGGGGTGGGGCCCATAGCTCCAATTATATTAACAGTTTGAGGTCACAATAAAGTCAGGATCATCCTTTGGTAAATCTTAATATATATGCCAAGTTTGGTTGAAAAGTCAACACCTAAGTGAACTGGATGGATAAAAACCCCCTGTTTTGACTTTAAGGTGACCTTAAGATTGCAGATACAGGGCTAAAACTTCGGCATGTGAAAGATTATCAAAAAGTAGCTGAATAAATTATCCCAACAAAACGCCGAAATCCTGGCCGTTTTTGAGATACAGATCAAGTACCCATTTAAAAAAAATTACAAAAATAAAATGCCTTCCATTCAGGCATCTATGGTCCGATTGATCGGAAAATCCTTTCCGACCTGCAGATTTAGGTCTAGAATGCATGTGATAAATTTTATAGCACAGGTGTGTGTGGTTTTTTTCCAAAACACGATGACAGGGTGTTTTTGAAAAATGCTTAAGGTTACCTTAAGTAAAGCTTAAGGTCTCTGCAAAGTATCCCCAAAATTTTTCCCGCCCCTATAGTTTTAAAGAAAGATAAGAAGGAAAGAAATATTTGAAAGCCCAAGAAGTTATTCAAGGGAGACCATAATCCTGCGGCTGCGGCGATCAGTCGAACTTACGGTAAAACAAATAATAAGCGCCCCTGACGGGCCGCTTAATTATTAATTGTGATGGACTTCAAGAGTATTTTTAAGGCTACATTATCTGCCACTTTTACTGGTCTTAGTTAAAGAATCACTAAATGTAAAGCAATATTTAATATCTGTTATGGTAAATACATTGTTTACTTTGTCAAACAAAAAGTTATCGGCTAAAGCAGTGGTGCAAAACACAAGTTTAAAGGGGTAGAAATATGTGCAACCAAAAGTGAAAAAAGAAATATGTTATCTGTACAATCATATTTATTCTTGAAATCTGCTCTGTTAGTCCATATAATTTTGAAAGTAGAAAGATTTAATGTGGACTTCAGCAGGTAGGAAAAATGTCTCACAATTACAGTTAATAAACCATCCCTAAGCTCCAAGGTGTTTGAAGTTTATCTGGAACAATATGAAGGTGAATGTACATGTAGTTTTTGAAGTCAGCAAACCAACTTTTCCAATATGAATTCCAAAGTCAGAATTGCACTTGATGTCATGTGCTAGAACCAAGCCCATGACCACAGGAGCAATTGAGGGCCAAATGACTGAATGCCAGACTTATCAAACACTCAGTTACTGAAGTGTTTTCTTTTGTGAAAACATAAAGCACATGATAAACATAAAACTTGAACAAAAACTGCTCTGATATTCAGATATTTGAAATAGTCAAACAAGCAATCAAGCATAATGCAAAGTAAGAAAGCTTTGTCTGAATGAAACCCCAATATGTTTCAAAATGTGGAAGGGATTGATTCAGCTGAATTATTGCTTCATCTTAATTGAACTTAATCTTAATTGAATCTTAATCTTATTTGAACACCCAGTCTCTAAAAGATGGAAAATTTTTTTGTACTTTTGTAAATTACTATGGCATGCAAAAATTACTGTGAAAACATGCAATGGATTCAAATATATGTATATAAGTAAAATGTTGCATCTTTTGAGTTAGACACCAAATCAAAATTATGAAATTCTACCTTATGTCTTTAAAACGACAACTGAAATCCCAATTAATCCAAATTGCAGTAAGACTTATAGTATAAAATTGCCTCCAGAGACAAGTAACACGACACTTTATACTTACCGTAAATGACCTATTTAGCGCACAGTGCGCTAAGCAAAGTCTATTTTTATTCAATATTTGTTGGGGAAAAATGTCCCTTTTAGCGCACCCATCATAAAACACTTTCCGGGATGAAGTTTCGGTCAATCCGGTAGAAAAACGGTGTTTCGACATTTAGAAATACCCACTTCCTGTAAATATGGCGGTAGATGAAAACAAACTCGATAGTCGTGATTAAAATGTCAATTTATTAAGTAAAAATACGTATAATATATAAAAAAATAGGTGGATATTGTGGACTGTCATCGGGAAAAAGAGGTAGGGTGCGGTTACAAGGGCGGATACACTAAATAGGTCATTTACGGTAAGTTTATTGGTGTTGAAATAGCCCACTGCAGCACCTACCAGTTGACATATCTGAAGATGCCTCTTATGTCCACTTCCCTGACTGCAGCACTGACAATTGGCAATGAGATCTGGGCTGGTCCTAACCCTACCAGCACTACTACACCCCCTGACTTTGTTGCCTACAAACCACAGTAACATCATATCAGGGTTGCCACTCAACAAAAACCAATTTAAAGAGTCAGTGCCTCTAAAATAAAGAGAAACTCAGAACAAAATAAAGAGTAAATAAAGAGTAAAAGAAATACCATTTATTGACCAAAGTATTTTATAATTCTCAAAGATTTAAATTTTACCACTCAGAACACCAGGTTAAAATGCATGTACTGTCTTTTAACCGGCCCTAATGTAGGATTGCGTAGACATTTCGTACTGGGAAATTTTGTTCGGGGATAATTCATAATCTGACAATTCATACCCAGTGTGGAACATTTAATACCGAAACATTTAAAAATGAAAATTTTAGGATAACATACATGAAAGTTACATGAAATACACTGCATTTTAACAACATACGGAGTTACTTCCATGATATTGTCAGATCAAAATGTATTGTTAAAGCTATAATGTTGGATTTAAACAACTCATATTAATTAAACAACAGAATGAAAGTGACTGTTCTTTACTGAATACATGTATATGACACATTTGTGCTGTAATGGGATTATGGTAGTTATCAAAAGATTCTTTTGAGTAGATTTTTAAAAATAAGCGTTATTTAGATGACTAGTTTTTTTACAAATTGTTGTATGAAATATATTTTCTCGTACAAAATGTCCCAGTGCTAAATGTTCTAGTGTAGGCAATATTGAAATGATCTAATCACATCTCAACATATTTACATGCTCTCTTCCATGGTCCCATAATATTACATGATCATGTATTTACCCTACAAGAAATATTGATGTACCATTGGCACTTATTCAGATTATGACAGAAAAGAAAAATTGATAACATATATTTATGATTAAAACTTTACAAATTTTATAAAGTACATCATAAAACAATTAGTGCTATCTATAATCCAACATTTTCTTTAACACAAGAAACACATTTTTAATAAAAATAACAAATTTAAACTTTATAAAAAGAAAAGAATGATTCAGATGCTTGAATATTAATGTGCTTTGTTATTAAAATAATTATCAATGCACATGACCAGTTACACTATTAAACTAGACTAAGGACGCATCTGTGGCCAGATGCTGGATGTATCCACCGACAAAGGCCAACTAACATAGTTTAGAAGATAAACAGCATTTTTCATTAATAAGCAAGCTGAAAGCACTTTTAAGTTTGGCTACCCTTATTTGACCCTGTAGCAGGGGCCCAAGGTAAAGTCTGACCACATGAAAGATTCGCAGCCCATGATTTCCTATAAGTCGTTTTCACATTGCAAACCTGTAGGACCAATAATAAGCAGGAGTGGCCGAAGGTCAAATCTGACCACATGAAAAGATTTGCAGCCCATGACTTCCTATAAGTTGTTTTCATATTAATGAGTTATTTGAGAAATACTGGCTATCTGCAATACTTCTAGAGATAATTTGCATTTACTCATTTTGAGTAGGTGAATAATTAGCTACGGGTCTGAAACTTCACCAAGTGAAAGCTCTCTCAAAAGTAGGCGAATAAGTTATTTGAGAAAAATTGGCTATCTACAATACTTTTAGAGATAATTCGAATTTACTCATTTTCAGTAGGTGAGTAATTACCTATGGGTCTGGAACTTCACCATGTGAAAGCTCTTCCAAAAGTAGATGAATGAGTTATTTGATAAGAATTGGATATCTGCAATACTTTTAGAGATAATTAGCATTTACTCATTTTGAGTAGGTGAATAATTAGCTACAGGTCTGAAACTTCACCAAGTGAAAGGTCTCCCAAAAGTAGGTGAAGGAGTTATTTGAAAAAAATTGGCTATCTGCAATACTTTTAGAGATAATTTGCATTTACTCATTTTCAGTAGGTGAGTAATTACCAACGGGTGTGAAACTTCACCAAGTGAAAGCTCTGCCAAAAGTAGGTGAAGGAGATATTTGACAAAAATTGGCTATCTGCAATAGTTTTAGAGATAATTTGCATTTACTCATTTTGAGTAGGTGAGTAATTACCTACGGGTCTGAAAATTCTATCTATAATCCAACATTTTCTTTAACACAAGAAACACATTTTTAATAAAAATAACAAATTTAAACTTTATAAAAAGAAAAGAATGATTCAGATGCTTGAATATTAATGTGCTTTGTTATTAAAATAATTATCAATGCACATGACCAGTTACACTATTAAACTAGACTAAGGACGCATCTGTGGCCAGATGCTGGATGTATCCACCGACAAAGGCCAACTAACATAGTTTAGAAGATAAACAGCATTTTTCATTAATAAGCAAGCTGAAAGCACTTTTAAGTTTGGCTACCCTTATTTGACCCTGTAGCAGGGGCCCAAGGTAAAGTCTGACCACATGAAAGATTCGCAGCCCATGATTTCCTATAAGTCGTTTTCACATTGCAAACCTGTAGGACCAATAATAAGCAGGAGTGGCCGAAGGTCAAATCTGACCACATGAAAAGATTTGCAGCCCATGACTTCCTATAAGTTGTTTTCATATTAATGAGTTATTTGAGAAATACTGGCTATCTGCAATACTTCTAGAGATAATTTGCATTTACTCATTTTGAGTAGGTGAATAATTAGCTACGGGTCTGAAACTTCACCAAGTGAAAGCTCTCTCAAAAGTAGGCGAATAAGTTATTTGAGAAAAATTGGCTATCTACAATACTTTTAGAGATAATTCGAATTTACTCATTTTCAGTAGGTGAGTAATTACCTATGGGTCTGGAACTTCACCATGTGAAAGCTCTTCCAAAAGTAGATGAATGAGTTATTTGATAAGAATTGGATATCTGCAATACTTTTAGAGATAATTAGCATTTACTCATTTTGAGTAGGTGAATAATTAGCTACAGGTCTGAAACTTCACCAAGTGAAAGGTCTCCCAAAAGTAGGTGAAGGAGTTATTTGAAAAAAATTGGCTATCTGCAATACTTTTAGAGATAATTTGCATTTACTCATTTTCAGTAGGTGAGTAATTACCAACGGGTGTGAAACTTCACCAAGTGAAAGCTCTGCCAAAAGTAGGTGAAGGAGATATTTGACAAAAATTGGCTATCTGCAATAGTTTTAGAGATAATTTGCATTTACTCATTTTGAGTAGGTGAGTAATTACCTACGGGTCTGAAAATTCACCAAGTGAAAGCTCTCCCAAAAGTAGGTGAATGAGTTATTTGACAAAAATTGGCTCTCTGCAATACTTTTACAGATAATTCGCATTTACTCATTTTGAGTAGGTGAGTAATTACCTACAGGTCTGGAACTTCAGCATGTGAAAGCTCTCCCAAAAGTAGGTGAATGAGTTATTTAAGAAAAATTTGCTATCTGCAATACTTTTAGAGAAAATGCAGAATTACTCATTTTTAGTAGGCAAGTAATTTAGCCACAGGCCTAATTTAGACATAAAGCCTACCAATAGAATACTGTGGTGCACCCTCTAATATACCTTGCAAACTTGAGAAGGCTAGCTATAATATTTTTTTTGTTAGAGCGGTAATGGTGAAATCTCTCTACACACTGCAGCTATCCAGTGGATACAATGATTTACTCAACAGTGAGAACCTGAAAGTAGATATTGGTAAGCTATGCCATGACATAGAGGTCTGCAATTTCACTCTGTTATAGCTGACCAAAAATTATGTGAATAACATATTTAAACAAAATACTGTAAATGTAATAGTTTTCACGTTATAACTGATTTACTCAACAGTGATAACCTCAAAGTAGCTATTACTCAGCTATGCAATGAGCTACATGTCTGAATTTTTTCTATGTTATAGCTGACCCAAAATTAGGTGAACAACATATTTAAGCAAAATACTGTAAATGCAATAGTTTTCAAGTTACAACTGATTTACTCAATAGTGAGAACCTGAAAATAGCTATTGCTCAGCTATGCCATGAGCTATAAGTCTGTAATTTCACGATGTTATAGCTGACTCAAAAGTAGGAGAACAACATATTTTAACAAAATACTCCAAATGCCATATTTTTCACGTTACAAGTCATTTACTCAACAGTCAGTACCTGAAAATAGCTATTGCTCAGTTGTGCCATGAGCTACAGGTCTGTAATTTCACAATGTTATAGCTGACCCAAAAGTAGCTGAATAACATATTTACACAAATTTCTGTAAATGCAATAGTTTTCCAACTACAACTGATTTACTCAAAAGTGTGAACTTCAAAGTAGCTATTACTCAGCTATGCAATGAGCCACAGGTCTGGAACTTCACTATGTTATAGCTGACTCCGAAATAGGTGAATAACATATTGAAACAAAATCTCTAAATGTAATACTTTTGAAGTTATACGTAATTTACTCAACAGTGATAACCTAAAAGTAGCTATTACTCAGCTATGCCATGAGCTACAGGTCTGAAATTTTACTATGTTATAGCTGACCCAAAAGTAGCTGAATAACATATTTATACGAAATTCTCTAAATGCAATAGTTTTCAAGTTATAAGCGATTTACTCAACAGTGATAACCTAAAAGTAGCTATTACTCAGCTATGCCATGAGCTACAGGTCTGAAATTTCACTATGTTATAGCTGGCCCAAAAGTAGCTGAATAACATATTTATACGAAATTCTCTAAATGCAATAGTTTTTAAGTTACAAGTGATTTTACTCATAATGGAAGTTACTGAAAAGCCCAAAAGTAGCTATTACTCACTTAGCTATTGAGACAGACACCCAAGTTACTCACCATGTTGTAGCTATGAAAAAAGTATCTGAATAACATATTTTAACAAAATGCTCTAAATGCAACACTTTTCAAGTTATAAGTGATTTAGTGCATGATTTCATGACTTTTAATGCATTTTAGACATTTTTGTCTACCACAGGCCTAATTTAGACATAAAGCCTACCAAAAAGATAGGGTGGTGAGTCCTCTAGCATACCAAGCCACCTGCCAAATATGAAAGAAATCTGGAAAGAAATGTGGACTGTAGGTCGCTAACAAGCAATATTCCACATTTTAGACATTTTTGTCTACCACAGGCCTAATTTAGACATAAAGCCTACCAAAAAGATAGGGTGGCGAGTCCTCTACCATATCAAGCCACCTACCAAATATGAAAGAAATCCGGAAAGAAATGTGGACTGTAGGTCGCTAACAAGCAATATTCCACATTTTAGACATTTTTGTCTACCACAGGCCTAATTTAGACATAAAGCCTACCAAAAAGATAGGGTGGCGAGTCCTCTACCATATCAAGCCACCTGCCAAATATGAAAGAAATCCGGAAAGAAATGTGGACTGTAGGTCGCTAACAAGAAATCTCTTCGGACGCGGATGAGGGCGCGGACGACGACGATGATGAATCCATAGTATCCCCGCTTCGCGTCGGGGATACAATTATCCTTTACAATGATACACTAAACAAAAAATATTTACTAAATTAACATGTGTTAAATAAATTACATAATAACAATGATTCAAGTAAATAATCACTTTTTTCAATTTACTTGCCCTTAATTACTTTAAAAGTGAATTAAGAATCACTGATATGAGACTTCATGTTTGATGAAACAAAAAAAAGAAACACTGATATGACAGATTTAACTTGGTCTCATCACAGTGGAATACTTATAATTAAGTGTTTTATTGTCTTAAACAATTACCAGCTTTTAATGAATATTTCACATTTTAAGATATCGCAACACTTAAATATCTGAACATCTCCAAATGTATACAAAGTCATCTCAATTACATTTTGATTCATGTTTACTTTTTTCTCTTTGATTTTGTGGTGGTCTCTTTAGCTGCTCTTTTGATTGTTTTGTTAACAATTTTATTTTCTTCCTTTTTCAACTGTTTTGCTGCCTCTTCTCGTTCTTTTGCTGCTTCTTTCCCCTGCTTTCCCCAGCTTCTTTCAACAATAACTGAGCCCTCGCAACCATTTCTACTACTTCTTCCATCTTTTTTCTCTGCATCTTGCTCCTTTTGTTACTGATGCACTCTTGACCACAAAACATCTAACCTTGGCTTGCCTTGTAAAACAGATGACTGATCAGCAGGAGATAGTATGTTTACAATACTTGAATCTAGATATATAGAGTGAATAATTTCCACTCATCCATCACTTGATCAACCTCTGATCCAGATATCACATTTGGCAATTTCAATGTTACCCTCTTTACAGCAGTCACAATATCTGCTGTCATCCTGAGCTCAATGTTGAGGAAACCGAGATCTTCCAGTATCCGAGTATGGAATGGCAGTTAGTGCAATACCTTCTCAAATGCTTTAACATAGAAAGCCCGTGCCTGAGAATGTATTTCTTTAACACTAAGTTCAGAGAGTTTATCTTTGTTGTGTTTGAGAAGTTCCCTTGTACTGTTACCCAGGCTGAGTTTAGAATCATCCAACTGATTGCCCAAATCAGCATACTTCAAATCAAGACAAGAGGGTCACAGATGCCCCAAAAGGCGGGTTGCGCAGGCAGAAATAAGATTAGCAACTGCTGTAATTACATTTAGAAAAGAAGGAAAGAAATGTTAGGTTACCCAGCTAAGGTGAATGTGTAAGACGTGCTAAGAAACGTAAAACTTGTAATCTAGGTTACATAATTGTATCTATGCTATAAACAGACAAACGAAAGGGCGGAATTACACCAACTTAGCAACTTAGCTATGATGGTGATGCATCTCCCTGTCAAGTTTGAATTCGACTGGACAAAGCGTTTTCGAGTTAGAGTCCAGAAATGAAGACACACAGACGGATGGACAGACAAGACAAATGAACGGACGGATTTACACCAATTTCGAAAGGAACCTAGCTATGATGGTGATGTATGTCCCTGTGAAATTTAAATTAGATTGGAGTAACCGTTTTCGAGTTAGAGTCCGGAAACAAAAATGTGGACGGACAGATGGATGGACAGAAAAACGGACAAAAACGAAGAAACGGACGGAAAAACGGACAAACAAACAGACGGAATTTCACCAATTTCGAAAGGAACCTAGCTATGATGGTGATCTATCTCCCTGTGAAGTTTGAATTTGATTGGTCAAACCGTTTTAAAGTTAGAGTCCGGAAACGAAAATGTGGACAAACAGATGGATGGACAGACAAACGGACGAAAAACGGACAAACGAACACACGGAATTTCACCAATTTCGAAAGGAACCTAGCTATGATGGTGATCTATCTCCCTGTGAAGTTTGAATTTGATTGGTCAAACCGTTTTAAAGTTAGAGTCCGGAAACGAAAAATGTGGACGGACAGACAGACGGACGTCGGACACATCAATCTAATAGGCGGGTTGGTTACACGCAACCCGCCTAAAAATGAGTGGCATATTTAATCTTAGCCAACACATCTGGTTTGATGAACAGGGAAGCCAGACATTTAGTGCATTCCATCATTTCATAATACAAACAATGGATCATTGGTTGCTCACACTGAAACATCTTTTCATAACTGAGAAAAGCCTTCGGTCCATGGCAAATAAATGTCAGATAAACTGGTAATTCTGGCTTGTTCAAAGCGCACAAGATACGCATAATCTTGGTTGATTTTTCAAAGATTTGTTGTCCTTTCTAGAATTCAAAGACTTGAATAATTCCCTTAGTGCTGCAAGCTGCTCTAAGACTCGCTCTGCTACAGGCAGACTACTCAGCCATCTTGTTTCAACATAACGTAGAATCTTGTATTGCTCCAGATCCAAAAGAATTTGATGTCCTGTAAATTCAATCCTGTAAATTCAGCATGTCCATTTGTTGCATACAGTATACGTAAATTTACTGTCCATATACATTATGCAATAAATACATATGCACAAACTGTCACAATCCATTTAAAATTGGTACTACAGCAAGGTGTGCCAAAGCATCGCAAAAAACAAAACAAAGGATGGTTTTCCAAAAATTTATAAACATTTTATTGTAAATTTTACCGGATAATTATCTCAAATTCAAAACTTTCACACCTGAAATAAAGAGTATATAGAGAGCTTTCCTAAAAATAAAGAGTAGTGCCTGAAATAAAGAGTAATAATAAAGAGTAATTTTCCATTTTGCCAAAAATAAAGAGTACTCTTTACAATATAGAGTGAAGTGGCAACCCTGCATATGTACACTTAAAGTCCTTCAACAAATGTTTCAGTGATAAAGTCTCGCTGGGATTTCACCACAGTGGACATGGGTTTCTATCTAACACATGGCAACAGGTGTATCCAAGTGCTGACCACTGATACTCAAGCACACCTATTGTGGTGGGTTTTGAATCTGAGAGGATCACATGACCTTGCATGACCATAGTGAGGTCATGAATAAGTCACCACAAAGTGAAGATGACACAGGGACAAATGTATTGTTCAATGTCCATTGAAATTTCCATATAGTTCACCAATACACATGCACAAAAAAGATGTTAAGTAACAAATTCTTTAAAACATCAAATCAATTTCTTGAGGTTAATTTTTGTAGGATTTAGACAGAATTTATCATCATTGGTGACAGACAGGCCAGGGAGTCAATCATGCAAAAATTTCCCACCCAGTTTCTTGGAAACTCAATCTGCCCCACTAATGAAGTTAAGAATTTAGGTGTTACTTTTGATTCTGGGAACACCTTTGCCAGCCATATAACCAAAGTTTGTCGTGCCTGCTACTACCATCTCAAAGATGTCACACGCATTTGTAAATTCCTCAGTGTGGAGACTGTAGCCCTGCTGGCCAACTCAATGATCAGTAGTCGAATTGACTACTGCAATTCCCTACTTTATGGTGTGAATAAATACAATGTGGCTAAACTCCAAAAGATTCAAAATGCCCTCTGCAGAATTGTTTTCAGACTTGATAAAACAAGCAATGTTACTCCCTATCTGCAAAAACTACACTGGCTCCCCATTTCATACCATATCCTGTTCAAATATAATCTTATTACATTCAAGGCTATCAAATTCTCCCAACCCTCATATTTATCATCCTTAATCAAACCCAGTAGCCTTACTCGTGGAAATCAGCTTTCTCTTTCTTCAGTTCGTCCCAAGAAGGCCATTGGTAGGCGAGGTTTTGCAATGGCTTCTCCCACTGAATGGAACAGACTCCCACAATCGGTACGATCTCAGAACACAACTAGAAATAGGACGCCCTGTTGATAGTAGATGCGAATAGAACAGGATAGCATAGAAGAACACACATTATCATGTGTAATGTCCACCCCATGAACCTTTTGCCAAAATTGTACAGTAGTCTTACAAGACCCTGTTTCATTTGTAAAATATATCAATGATGCTTAAATATTTATTAGTGTAGATGTAAATTATTTCAGCTTCATGCCTTTTTGCATTGGTTGGGTCGAAAATTTTGACGAAATCACTCTATCTTGCACGGTTAAGAAGATAGAAGCAAATTCCTGTTTTTCTATTTTTGGCAAAAATTCGAAAAATCAAAATGGCCGCCATTTTTGGGGAGGGGAAATTTTTTTTTGAAAATTGCAAGGATACATTCCTTACATACCCTGTGGGTTGAAAATTTCGACGAAATCGCTCTATCTCGCACGGAAATTTTTTTGAACATTGCAAAGATTACAGTCCTTAGATACCCTGTGGGTCGAAAATTTCGACGAAATCGCTCTATCTCGCACGGTTAAGGAGATAGAAGGAAATTTGTGTTTTGCCATTTTTGGCAAAAATTCGAAAATTCAAAATGGCCGCCATTTTTGGGGAGGGGAAAATTTTTTGAAAATTGCAAAGATTACTTTCTTTAGATACCCTGTGGGTCGAAAATTTTGTCGAAATCGCTCTATCTCGCACGGTTAAGGAGATAGAAGGAAATTTGTGTTTTGCCATTTTTGGCAAAAATTCGAAAATTCAAAATGGCCGCCATTTTTGGGGAGGGGAAATTTATTTGAACATTGCAAAGATTACATT
The DNA here is from genome assembly GCA_964017235.1 of Sabellastarte sp. h YS-2021. NCBI lineage: Eukaryota > Metazoa > Annelida > Polychaeta > Sabellida > Sabellidae > Sabellastarte > Sabellastarte sp. h YS-2021. Next base: position 24,543,286 of record OZ024928.1, read on the forward strand.
CCTTAGATATCCTGTGGGTCAAAAATTTCGACGAAATCGCTCTATCTCACACGGTTAAGGAGATAGAAGCAAATTTGTGTTTTGCCATTTTTGGCAAAAATTCGAAAATTCAAAATGGCCGCCATTTCTGGGGAGGGGAAAATTTTTTGAAAATTGCAAAGATTACATTCCTTAGATACCCTGTGGGTCGAAAATTTCGACGAAATCGCTCTATCTCGCACGGTTAAGGAGATGGAAGGAAATTTGTGTTTTGCCATTTTTGGCAAAAATTCGAAAATTCAAAATAACCGCCATTTTTGGGGAGGGGACAATTTTTTGAAAATTGCAAAGATAACATTCCTCAGATACCCTATGGGTCGAACATTTCGACGAAATCGCTCTATCTCGTACGGTTAAGGAGATAGAAGCAAATTTGTGTTTTGCCATTTTTGGCAAAAATTCGAAAATTCAAAATGGCCACCATTTTTGGGGAGAGGAAATTTTTTTGAAAATTGCAAAGAGTACATTCCTTAGATACCCTGTGGGTCGAAAATTTCGACGAAATCGCTCTATCTCGCACGGTTTAGGAGATATGAGCACATTTGCCTTTTTCAGTATTCAAAATAGCTAATTACTCATTTATTTAATTAATTACTCACTCATCTATGAAGCAATTCCCCCCAAAAGCAATCCCATACAAGCTATTAACCCAATGAACCTCCATACCAAATTTCAGAAAGCTAGGCTTAATAGCATTCCTTAAAATGTCTGGAAACCAAAGAGCTACTCAAAAGTAGCAAAGTAGCTATTACTCAGTTAGCTATAGAGCTATCATCACCAAAAGCAATCCCATACAAGCTATTAACCCAATAAACCTGCATGCCAAATTTGGTAAAGATAGGATAAGAACTGTTGCCTCAAATGTCTGGAAACCAAGTGGGACGCCGGACAGCGGAAAAAGCAAAAATAATATGTCCACCCCCCAGTGGGGTGGACATAATCATAGGGTTGACCTACTTGTTTAGACTTGCATACCCCCCCCACCATAGTATTTCTCCCCTTGCGGCACTGAATCAGGATTCTGACCCAGCATGTCCCTCGAATTTCCCTTTTTTGCCTTAAGCGCATTAGAGGATGTTGCATCAATTTTGCACTATATAAATATTCTATTCTATTCTATGGAAGATTAAAATAGATGTAGCATTTGCCCAATAGACACAGGATGTAAACTATAAATCATCAATGTACAAAGCAAAAAAATAAGGGGAGCACATGTCAATTTAAGTTTTTTTGTGTGATGCACAAAGCAACATTGTAGACACCTCAACAAATACTGTTTGAAGCACAAGCTTTAGACAGTAAAACATTAAATGATGGCAGGAAGAATTTAACATTATTAATTTAACATCTAGTCAAACAGATGATAAAGTCATCAAGAAATTATCATAAAAATTCTGTGTTTGGTGTAGGATGCAGCTTCCTAACTACAGATAACTCATTGAATTTTCTTTACAATCATCAAATAAGAAGCAGAATATGCATGCATATGACAATATAGAGCACATTTCCAAAACTTGACTTACTCATTAGGATACCTAAACACTCCCATGATATCCACCTCTTTAGAGGATGCCAAACAAATTGGGATTTCAACAGTTCGCTTACCACGTCCAACAGTGGCTACTCGGCCTCCTCGTTTTGTGGCCTGAGATGTGAGGGTTATAGAGCAAGAAATGTGAAATCATCTGTACAGTAACACAACTATTATAACAACTTTTATTATCTAAATATCTGACTTTATGAACTCTACTTCCCCAAATTTGTAATTTTGTTAGGTTTTTATATTAAAATGCCTCTTCTTTTATGAACCAACTATTATAAAAAAAGTCATTCTCCCGACCTATCAGATAACAGAGTTTTAACTGTATTTAAAAGTTGTCACTGGGTTCAGCCCTTAAACTTAAACAAGATTAAGGAAAAGTCCACTAAAATTATATTAAAAACAAATTATGTTAAGAATATCAACTCTTTTTCCAAAGCATTTCCACCAAAATTTCTGGTTCAGCCGCTGTCTCTGTGGTAACAACCATTACCACACCCAATGGCTGATGAATATGGAATGCTGTGAATGAGTTGTAGCATTGCAGAGTCTGCCTCTATGCAGAGATTTAGCACTATAAAAATCTGTTATAGAATAGAATTGCTTACAAAAAATCAGAAAGATTCTCCACCTTCTATCCATAGTATTTATAAAGCTTTCATTGTTATAACACATAAACATGCTGTTAACACTGCAGTATATTTTATACAACAAAATTCTTATTTTTGGAATTTTTTAAGCAAAATCTGATTGTACTGTTATAGATATATGCATAAAGACCTACTTCATTCATATTTCTGTCCTTGGCTATACAGAAATTAACATTAATGGAAAGACACTGTAAATTTAATTTCAATTCAAAATTTATGAATATTCAAAATGGTCTAAAGAAACTAAAACCTACACTTTTTATATGATCGTCGGGAGAAATCAGCAAGAATTTGATTTCCAGTCTAAGATGTCTTCTTTATCAAACAGCAGAGGTAACTCACACTACTGCCAAGTTGGTTTAATAATTAAAGTGCTAAATATCCAATAGGAGAGCTCAAAACTTTATTGTATTTCTGCCAATGCAACAGATCTATGATCTGATTTGAGACAAGAATGCCAATTAGAGCTAGATTAATTTTTTATTTAATATCACTTTTAATGCATTGTACAGTTCACATCATGATGGGCAGTTGAGAGAATGGAGTAAAACACCAGTGCATACTAGCTGGTCAAGATTCACAATAGCGAACATTTACCAACTTTTCTACATCAGGTTCTGGCCTGGAATCAAACCCTCAACCTGGGTGGTGAGAGGCCAGTGACCTACAAACTATACACCTGTGTAGTAGCGGGTCTTACTTGACTTTGCTATTGTTGAGACTTATGAGGCACTACAAAATCAATCAATAAGAGAGGGTGATGTTAAGCAGTCACCTAACATGGTTAAACTCAATATGTGTGTTTTAAAACAAAAAAAAAATGTCCTCACATATATTGCAGTCTGTATGCTCGGTTCAGCACCACTGCACTCAATAGTCACATCTGCGTTATTTCCAAAGGTGTCCACAATCTTATCTGCAAGAGCTCTGGCATCTCTAGAAGTGACCAGGATGGTATGGTCAGCACCCAACTTCTTGGCAACATCCAATCGGTTCTGTGCAATATCTTCAGAAACATCAGTAATATGTTACTTGCGAGACTTTAAGCAAAACTTTCAACTAAGACGACTCCAGCGAGTACCTACCAATATACAATAAGTTGGAATATTAAATTATTCAGTAAGATTAACTTATTGGTTGGGTATTATGTTCAGTTCCATGTATCGATCAAATTGATAATGGTTACAACAGGTACAAATAAATGGGCAACAACACTGAAATTTGGGAAAATCTGAGGAACAACTTCAGTTGTAAGAAGTACACAGAACCCATAAGATGTTGCCAGGTGAAAGATTCAAAAGGCCATGATTTCTTACAAGTTGGTTTCATATTCTCAAGCCCTAGAATCAATTATAATGGAGATATAAGGCCCTTTTAGCATGATGACCTCATATGACCTTGAGGCAGGGGTCAAAGGTTAAATTTGACATTTGCAAAAGATTTGTAGACCACAATTTCCTACAAGTTGTTTTTTCATTCCAAACCCCAAGGACCAATGAGAAGGGAGATATTAGGCCTTTTTGATATGACCCCCTCCCCCTATTTGACATTAAAAATGTGATATGGCAGCCACTTATTTTCAAAAACAAGGCAAGCTTTCCAAGCCATATCTGATATAGCTAGCTGCAATATTTTAAGCTTTAGAACATATATATGATTTTTGAATAATCTGCTATAGTGGCCATGTTGTTTTTTAAAATGGAGACAATTTTTTTTACAGTCATAAACATTCTCTGTCAACTTGAAGATATCTTCATAAATGAATGAGATATAATGGTTGATACAAAAACGTGATAAACGTACACATTCATGAACACACAAACACGTACATATGGAAGGCATTTCATAATCTCCCAACGTGGGCCTTTGACCAGCATGGGACAAAAATGCAACTGTATAGTAACATTGGTTTAATTGTGCCCCCTTTTTCAAGTAAGATGTTTAAGATCAAAAAGTATTTAAAGCACTGCCATGGCAAAAGCTGTTACCAGATATCCATTTAAACCTAAACAGCTGTAGATCCTCTTTCAGTGAACATATCCTGAAAATTTGGTGAAAATCCATGCATTGGTTTAGGCTGTGGAACACCCACAAACTTTAAGACCCAAAAATATTCATAGTGTTCCTATGGCAAGAGCTGTTGCCCGATAGCCCGAAAAACCTAATCAGCTCCAGATCCTCTTTGGGTGAACATATCATGAAAATTTAGTGAAAATCCATGTATTGGTTTAGGTTTTGGAATGTCCACAAATATTAAGACCCCAAAATGTTAAAAGTGTTGCCACAGCAACAGTTGTTACCAGGTACCCTGCAAAACCTAACCAGCTCTAGATCCTCTTGGGTAAACATATCCTAAAAATTTGATAAAAATCCAACTTAAGGTAGACCCGAGATGCCAAATAATTTTCTCGTAGTTTCTCCATGATTTTCCAGGTGCAAACTGCAGTCATGCCTCTAAATGTTTCCCTCCACAGCCCTCCCATCTCCCTGGTATCTCTGTATTCTGATGTTTTCCTTCTTTCTTTGTGGCTCTAGTGATTTCCAGCCTGTCAGATGATATAGATTAAGTGCTATAAAACTTCTCATTACATAACTCGCAGTGCACCATAATATATTGTAATTTTGACTCTGTGTAATTAAGACAAATACATCACAAATATTTTTGCATATGTTGATCAAGTCAGTTTTTAATATACTTATTTTAAAGGACAACACAATCGAATATCAAATTGAATATAATTTTTATACTGATCCAGTAAACATATGGTGACAAGTAAAATTTAGTATCTGTTTATTGTTAATCATTCTCCATAAACACAATCCACTATGAAATATAAACAAACTTACTCTGATGCATCTGATATTTTATTACTCAATGGGTGACATAATTGGTTCTGAAAGTCAATCAATACATCAACCTATGTATGTAAACATTGCTACCTGTAATACAGACTTGTACAGCACCCATGGCTTTGGCGGTCAGTAAGTTGACTAGTCCTATGGGTCCTGCCCCACAGATAAGCACCTTGTCCCCCAGGGATAATCCTGACCGTCTACAGGCATGCACGGCCACTGACAGGGGTTCTAGCAGGGCTCCCTCCTCCAAACTCATGTGGTCTGGCAGTCTGAAATACCCAGAAAAATTTAGGGCCACACAGGTCAACAACATGCCCAAACATTTCAGTTTTGGACAACATCTAATGCAGATTTATGTAAGGAACCCTTTCCACACTCAAATGTTATGGCAGTGTAAAGGTTATACAGAACATTACTGGTCAAACCACAAAATTGCAAATTTAATAGGTAAATTAAATTTTTATAAGTTAATACCCTATCCAATGGACAATAGCTTATCCGGTCGGCGCAGACCGGCCCGCCAAACGTCAGAAAAAGACGTCCTGTGTCTCCACCGGCCAGGCCGGTCCAATGCTGTGCACTCGCCAGGTGGCGTGTGGTACTTCCTTCCTGTCTAGACAGCATGACGTCATAGCATCTTTTTTGTTGTCTAAACCATTAGACCCCTAGTAGGCTGATAGCGGGGTCGGTGGGAGGGTCTTGTGTGTCCATTGGATAGGGTATTAACTTATAAAAATTTAATTTACCTATTAAATTTGCAATTTTATTGCGTTAATACATCCTATCCAATGGACAATAGCTGAATAACTACCGCTTGGTCGGCGGGTAAGCTACTAGGGACTTGTGTGAACTCCTGATAGAGGTAAGAAGAAACTCCGTCCTGAAGCCTGGGTAGACCTTGCAGTCAAAAAACCCTTAAGGCTCTGGTCGAATATCATCATCCGGTTAACCGGACTGGAACCGTCAGAATCGACCATGCCCCCCCCCCCCTTTTTAACAGACCTGCTCTGAGGTAGGGGAAGAGAGGGGTGAGTTCCGTCCCATAGAAGTAAGACTCCCTGAGGAAGTACCTGAGAAGATTTTTTTTTTTTTTTTTTTTTTTTTTTTTTATAATATTTCTTAACTAAAGGTGCAATATATACAGATATGTGTCACTCTCCTCTAAGTATCAGTCCGTTGGTGGATCTGTTGAGCAGCCACGACCGGACCGAGATGATAGAGCTCTGAGTCAGCCCAGGCCACATCCTTCAGATAGAATTGGGTGAAGGTGTTGTGAGATTTCCAGTGGCAGGCTGATAAGATCTGCTCCAAGGAGACTCCGGATTGGAAGGCCTTGGAAGCAGCAAAGGCCCTGACATCATGGGCTTTTACTTGATGTAGGGTGTGGGCCTGGTGATCAGAAAGCTCATAGCACAAGATCACAGTCTGTTTGATCCAAGAGGAGATGGTGGCAGGTGAAATGTCTTTGTCGAAACCTTTCTTGAAGGAGACAAAAACCAGTTGTTTGTCCTGCCTTATGTTTGAAGTCCTGTCCAGATAGTAGCGCAGGGCTCTAACTGGACAAAGAGATCTATCCGACTTGAGTGATCTATCTAGAGTAGGAGCCAGGGCTGGTATGACCACTGGGGCTACACTTCCCGGGCCCTCTTTGGCCAGCTGGTTCTTAGAAAGAAAGCTGGGAGATGGAAAGAGAGACACCTTGGACCAGTCGGACTGGTGTCGGATGTTCTTATGCTGCCATGCATGAATCTCACTCCTTCTTTTGCCCGAGCCCAAGGCTAACAAGAAGACAGTTTTGAAGGTCAAATGCTTCAATGATGCCTCCTTCAGAGGTTCAAAGGGGGGTCTGGTCAGCTGGTGTAGTACCAGGGAGAGGTTCCAGGAGGGTATTCCCCTGCGCCCTTTGGGTCTATCTCTGTGGAAACTTTCCAAGAGACGAGTGAGATTATCATCTTTACTGATATTGACCGTTGTGTCACCTAGTTTATCAGAGATGGCAGATCTGTAACCATCAATGGTACTGGGCTGTAGCTTCTTGTCCTCAAAGAGGTACATAAGGAAGTCAGCCACCGACTTTATAGGTGGTGACCTGAAGTCCACCTGATTAGAGAGACACCACTTCTTAAAAATGGTCCACTTTGCCTCATAGACTGATCTGGTTGATCTTCTCTGAGGAGCCTCAATTCTTGCTGCCACCGCCTCAGAGAAGCCCTGCTCCTTGATCTTTGTGGCTCTAGGAGCCAGGCATGGAGATTTAGGTTGGTCAGATTTCTGTGAGGGATCTGATTGAATGGTTGTGTTAACAGATTGGGCAGGTTGGGCAGGCTGAGAGGGACCTGGCTGGACATGGTCACCAAGTCCCAAAACCAAGGCATGTTGGGCCACCCCGGGGCAATGAGAATGAGTCTCTTGCACGGGGAGTCCAGAAGCTTCTCCACCACTTTGCCCAAGATGGCGGTCGGTGGGAAGGCGTATGCATCCAGGTCCTCCCAAGGCAGAGAAAGTGCATCTACTGCTGCTGCCAGGGAGTCCGGCACCGGGGAGACAAACTGAGGTAATTTGTGGTTGAACCTCGTGGCAAAGAGGTCTATTTGAGGCCGGTGCCACCGGATGCATATCTGGTGGAAGACTTCCGGAAGGAGGGACCACTCTGTCTGGATGGTTTGACCCAGCCTGGACAGTTTGTCGGCTATCACATTTAAGTGGCCTGGAATATGTCGAGCTTTGAGAGTTACTTGTCGCTGGGAGCACCAGGTCAAGATTCTCCACAGTAGGGCACACAGTGGGCCCGACCTCATTCCTCCTTCCTTGTTTATGTAAGCTACTACTGTAGTATTGTCGGTTGCTACTAGAACTATTTTTCCTACACAGAGATCTTGGAACTCTTTCAAGGCTAAGAAAACTGCTTTCAGTTCTAGGAGGTTTATGTGCAACTTGCTTTCCGGTATCGACCAGGAACCCCTTGTGGTGAACTCGTTTAAGTGAGCGCCCCACCCTTCTTTTGATGCGTCTGTAAAGATTTGCAGCGCATGTCTTCCTGGGTGTAAAGGTTGGCCTTGAAGCACGTTGTCTTCTTGTAGCCACCATTGTAAATGAGGGTGCAGGGACCTCGGTAGAGGGATAATCTTCTCCAGAGATTCTGGTACCCTCCAATTGTTTTTGAGATGCCACTGTATGGGTCTCATGTGTAGTCGGCCGAGGTGAACCTGTTTTTCTGTGGCTGTGAGTAGGCCTATCAAAGACATGAACTGCCGGACCGGACAGGTCGGTAGTGATAGAAGGGCTTGTATCCTGTCTTGAAGGCTTTGCCACCGGTCCAGGGTCGGTCTGACCCGGCCGGACCTGAGGTCGAACTGGTAACCGACGAAGTCGAATACTTGTTTGGGTTCCAGTTCTGATTTCTCTAGATTCACCAGCCAACCTAGGTCCTGGCACATTTTGACCAGGATTTGGGTGTGTTGGAGACAAAGGTGTTGAGATCTGGCTCTCACCAACCAGTCGTCTAGGTACTGGTGGATTCTTATACCCTTGTGTATGGCCATCAGTTTCACCTCCTTGGCTAATACAGTGAACTCCATGGGCGCTGTGGACAGACCGAAAGGCAATGCTTTGAACTGGTAAGTCCGGCCCTGGACATGAAAACGTAGATATTTTCTGGATTGTTCTTGTATCGGTATGTGGAAGTAGGCATCTTTGAAGTCTACTGAGGTGACCCACTCTCCTTGTTGGAGCGATGTTCTGATGGTTTCCGGTGTCTCCATCTTGAACTTTTCCACTTTGAGGAAAACGTTTAAGTTGCTTAGGTCCAGTATTGGCCTCCATTTGTTGTTGGGTTTTGGGACTAAGAACAGTCGGTTGAAGAATCCTAGTGATCTTGGATTTTGAACTCTTTCGACCGCTTTTTTGTCTATGAGCTGATGTAATGCCTCCAACAGGTAGCTGTTCCTGTGGGGATTGACATACCGGCTCATGACTGTAGGGAATCGTGTGAGTTGGGGGCGGATCCGGAAGGGGAGGGGGTAACCCTCTCGAAGGATTTGAACTACCTTCGGACCGGCCCCTAGATTTAGCCAAGTTTTCCAAAAATTTTGAAGTCTGGCCCCTACAGGTAGATTTTGTGCAACATTGTGGGCATTTGCTACAGGTTGGACAGGACACAATTGAGTGACACAAGAAACACTGTTCACATATTTTAATTTGTAATTTCTTGATGTCTGACAAGCTGCTGCCCCGGGACTTAACTCTCTCTTTTGGGAGTGCCCGGGCGCAGAAGGTACACTTTTTACAACATGAAAATTTGCAAAATTTAAAGTCTTTTTTTAGTGTCAATGTCTGGCTCCCGGTCAGCAGTCCCTCCTGTAACCTGTTTACAAAGTGATTGTCATTTAAAGGACTGCTGACCCTTGGCTGGTCGCGAGGTGTAGTAGGAGGCCTTGCCTCTGCCTCTCTTACTCTGTCCTCTGTTGCCAATATTCTTCCAGGAAGGACGGTCGGACTTTCTGTAATCAGGCCGCTTATCTTGTCTTTCGTAAGGATGATAACGACCCTTCTTTCCTGAATGGATCTGTCCCTTACTCTCAAAGTTAGCGATGTCCTGTTCGGCTTGTTTCAAAACAGAGTCCGGAAATAAAGTGGCAATATGCAGGGGTCCAGTGCGTAGTGCAGACAGGGTATCTGGCTTGATGCCCATCTTAAGATGAGAGAGGTAAGCGTCACGCCTTATCAGAGTTGTATTGGCCACTGTAACAAAGACAAAGTCTGTTAAGTGTTCAAGAGTCTTGGCCGTGGCCTGAGTGATGCTGGAGTTGAAATTGAGTAGAAATTGTAGTTCACTAGCGGCCTGTGAAACTCTCTCAGACGACTTCCCCTTACTAAGCTCCGACTTCACTATTTTCAACTGGGCCTGCATGTTTTCTTGAACTTTATAGACACACCTGTTAAAAGCGGCAGCTTGATTGCAAGTGATGGACGCCTCGCGTGCCGACTTCTCCCAGCGTCTTAAGTTGTCCTGAGATATCTGCCTTGAAGGTGGGGCTGTTGTGGCGAGCCCGGCAGCCTTGGCTATACGGCTGTAAGTGCTATTGACTTTTGAAGAGTCCGTATTCCAAGAATGTACAGTTTTTGGGTCCTGTTCCTCAGAGGGTCGGTTGGGTACAAAGCTGTACCACTTTGCCTGAGATCTTGGTGGGCGGACGAATTGATCTTTAAACAGTCCACCGGCCTCTGAGCTACGCGACGGGTATCCCTCTGTAAGGGTGAGGTTCATTTTTCCCATCTTGCTGCAGAGCCATTCGTCCGTGGGCATGGAGACTGAGATTTTTCCTGTCGGTTGTGCCTTAGGACCCGCAAAGGGGTTATCCTCCGACCTGGATGCTGTTGTATCCATCTCTGGGATATGACTCCACCCCATAAAAGACCTGATGCCGCTCATGGTCTCCCTATAGTTCTGTTCTTCAGATAGGGTTAAATCCGGGTCAGCAGTCGAAGCCTCCAGGTCTGGGTCTGACAACTCCCCTTCTTCAACAAAGATATCTACTGGGGGACGGTCGGAGGTGTCTGAGTCAGAGTCCGTATCCATGGAGGATGTGCTCTGCCTCCTAGGAGGGGCTGATGACGACCTGCTTGGTGCCTGACGAGGTAAGGGTGAATCAGCACCAGCCAGATCTGAAGGTTGGTCGGTGAGCACTTTTCCTGTGGTCGATTTGCTGGTCGACTTGAAAGCAGTCTGAACACTACCAGGCAAATCTGAAGACATGACCGGTGGTCGGTCGGTGGTCGGTGTAGGTTTGATGAAAGGCTTGGAAGAAGTGACTGTTTTAGGTGGTGAGTGTGTAGGGGTAACCTTCACAGTCGTAAAAGCCGGTGTTGGTTGTTCCAATGATTTTGATAATAACAAGGCCTCAAGTCTGTTAAAGCGTTCGGACCATTTCTGGTCCAACTGATCAAATCTAGAGTCCTGAGACGACTTTGTAGATTTAAGTGACTTGGACGGCTTGTCAGATTTGGCAACTTTAGAAGTGTGAGGTTCTGGTTTATCTGAGCTAGGCTTTTTCTTCTTTTCAGAACTAGAACCAGGAGACTTCACAATCCCCTGGTCGTCCACTGCTCCCACTACCGTAACTACAGACGGGTCTATGAGAGAGGAACTGGAGTCCTGTTTTGGAGTGTCTGAAACCTTCTTTAATTCCCGCTTCTCTTTTTTAATTCTATAAGAGGGTGTTGACAACTGGGTGCGTTGTTCTTCAGTAAGAGAGTTGCAAGCGTTACAGTCTAGATGGGAGATACAGGGGTCAGAGCCCTTACCTTTCTCCCTGCACCTGGCACAGAAACAATGGCTGTCGAAACTAGCCATGATATGTCCGCAGCTCCCGTGTTTCTGGCTTGGAGAAGACATGTTAACTGATAAAAGGCGAAAAAGGGTCCAGAAAGGTCTATACACACTCCGTAACACAATGGTAATAAAAACTAAACACACTCTGAAGAAATAAAGTCTAAAGACTAAAATTAAGATTCCTGACGAAAATTCCTTGTACACAGCATGTGCGCCAAACGAAAAAGATGCTATGACGTCATGCTGTCTAGACAGGAAGGAAGTACCACACGCCACCTGGCGAGTGCACAGCATTGGACCGGCCTGGCCGGTGGAGACACAGGACGTCTTTTTCTGACGTTTGGCGGGCCGGTCTGCGCCGACCAGATAAGCTATTGTCCATTGGATAGGATGTATTAACGCAATAAAAGTGAGACATCTCCTAAATTCAGATTCAATGATTACAGTTTTAAGATGGCTCCCTTTTCAAAATTCACGTGGTTTAACAGTATAAAAATATTACATGTAAATGTCCTACGTTTAAATGACAGAACTAGGAATAGGTATGGTTAAAGTTAACCTTTCTTAAAAAAGGTATGGTCTAGGAGTCTACAATTTCTGAGAGATTTTGGGTTAAATAGTGTTTGCCAGAATGCCACAATTTCAGTCATTCACTAATACAAATTGAAGTAAAGGTCACAAGAGAGCCTGGGTTTGAAATTGTATGTAATTTCAGTCCAATAACACCTTTCACATGTTATAGTGCGACTTACTTGAAACAGAAGTCAGCAGCATGCACATGATATCGAGCCAGGTCGCCATGTATGGGAGGAGTGGCCAGGCATGCAATATCAGGACACAAGTTGTATCTGCCGGCCTTGCAGAACTCACATTTCCTGCAAGGCACAGCTGGCTCCAAGGCAACCCTGTCTCCTGGAAACATATAAATATGGGTATAGGAAAGGAAGTTGTATCCTTCGTGAATCTGGTCCATTCACTTTCCGGTTTAATTGGTTTTAAAATCAGACTTATGTATGTTTTTGTGCCAATATATAAACAGGAGTTATATATTCTTAAAATAGAATTGTTTTTCGGTATACACAAGATTTTGTGGAGCAAGATAAGTGCGCTGAAATGTTTCAAATGTTACAGCGAAAAAGGACTTCATAATTTTGGTAATAGACTGGAACAAGCAATCAGTGCCCGTGAATGGGCTCTGTGTCAGCTGACTGTGTGTTTTGAGTTTCAGAGTAGAAGTGACAGAAGAAAAAAACACAAAAGTTGTGCCCTGGAAATGGTGTTTGGAAGAAAAGTAAGAAGGTAACTGTTAAGGTGTAAAAAGTAAGTTAAAAACATATTTAAAGAAAATATTGCAAATGCAATAGTTTTAATTTTACTATGTTATAGCTGACCCCAAAATATGTGAATAACACACTGAAACTAGACCTATAGCATCGGAGAACTGATGCAAATTGTATCCACCAGAAAACCCACAAAAGCCATTAAAACATGCTTAACCTTGGAGAAGCTCAAGGTGAAATCTGACCATGTCAAAAGATTCTTAGCCCATGCTTCCTATGGGTTGGTGTGACATTGCAAACCTCTAGGAACACAAATAAGCGAGATATAAGCACTGTTAATTTTGGCTTTCCTCATTTGACCTTCAAAGAGGGGCCAAAGGTCAAATCTGATCACATCAAAAGATTCCTAGCCCATTATTTCCTATAGGTTGGTTTTCCGTTCCAAACCTCTAGAACCAATAATAAGCGAGCCATAAGCACTTTTAAGTTTGGCTATCCTCGTTTGACCTTGAAGGAGGGGTCCAAGGTCAAATCCGACCACACCAAAAGATTCCCAGCCCATGACTTCCTAGAGGTTGGTTTCCATCCCAAACCTCTAGGACCAATAATAAGCAAGTTATAAGCACTTTTAAGTTTGGCTATTTTTGTTTGACCTTGAAGGAGGGGTCCAAGGTCAAATCCAACCACACCAAAAGAATCCAGGCCCATGATTTCCTATAGGTTGGTTTACCATCCCAAATCTCTATGACCAATAATAAGGGAGCTATAAGCACTTTTAAGTTTGGCTACCCTCTTTTGACCTTGAAAGAGGGGTCCACGGTCAAATCCGACTACACCAAAAGAATCCAGGCCCATGATTTCCTATAGGTTGGTTTACCATCCCAAATCTCTAGGACCAATAATAAGCAAGTTATAACCACTTTTAAGTTTGGCTATTTTTGTTTGACCTTGAAGGAGGGGTCCAAGGTCAAATCCGACCACACCAAAAGATTCCCGGCCCATGATTTCCTATATGTTGGTTTACCATCCCAAACCTCTAGGACCGATAATAAGCGACCTATAAGCACTTTTCATGACTGATAAAGAAACGCCTGTGGCGGCCATGTTTTTTTTTTTTTTTTTCAAAATGAGGACCCAAATATTTCCAGTCAAGATTTTATAATGAGGAACATATCCTGCTGTCCGGTGGATACAACTAAATACTCTAAATGCAATACCTTTGAAGTTATAAGTGATTTACTCAACAGTGATAATCTAAAAGTAGCTATTACTCAGCTATGCCATGAGCTACAGGTCTGAAATTTTACTATGTTATAGCTGACCCAAAAGTAGCTGAATAACATATACAAACAAATTACTGTAAATGCAATAGTTTTCAAGTTATACGAGATTTACTCAACAGTGATAACCTGAAAGTAGCTATTACTCAGCTATGCCATGAGCTACATGTCTGAAATTTTACTATGTTATAGCTGACCCAAAAGTAGCTGAATAACATATACAAACAAATTACTGTAAATGCAATAGTTTTCAAGTTATAAGTGATTTACTCAACAATGATAACCTGAAAGTACCTATTACTCAGCTATGCCATGAGCTACAGGTCTGAAATTTTACTATGTTATAGCTGACCCAAAAGTAGCTGAAGAACATATTTACACAAAATGCTCTAAATACAATACTTTTCAAGTTATAGATGATTTAGTGTTGAGTAAAAACCTCAAAGTAGCTATTACTCAACTATGCAATGAGCCACTGGTCTGGAATTTTACTGTCATAGCTGACCCCAAAATAGGTGAATAACATATGAAAGTAAATACTCTAAATGCAATACTTTTCAAGTTATAAGTGATTTACTCAACAGTGATAACCTAAAAGTAGCTATTGCCCAGCTATGCCATGAGCTACAGGTCTGAAATTTTACTATGTTATAGCTGACCCAAAAGTAGCTGAATAACATATTTACACAAAATTCTCTAAATGCAATAGTTTTCAAGTTACAAGTGATTTTACTCATGATGTAAGTTACTGAAAAGTCCAAAAGTAGCTATTACTCGCTTAGCTATTGAGATAGACACTCAAGTTACTCACCATGTTGTAGCTATGGAAAAAGTAGCTGAATAACATATTTAAAGAAAATGCTCTAAATGCAATACTTTTCACGTTATAAATGATTTAGTGTTGAGTAAGAACCTCAAAGTAGCTATTACTCAGCTAAGCAATGAGCCACTGGTCTGGAATTTTACTATGGTATAGCTGACCCCAAAATAGGTGAATAACATATGAAACTAAATTCTCTAAATACAATACTATCCTGGTCAGGAAATGGTAAGTATTTATCTAATAAAAATTAAAATTACAACAAAATTTTTCAATTTTATTGCGAAAAATACACTTACCATTTCCCGACCATTGCTGAATGCAGCCTTCATGGAAGGAGGGCAGTACTAGAATATAAAGACCCAGTACACCACTCTGCACAGCTATCATACACAGCACAAACCTATAGGCATTCAGATCCAAACTCACCTCCCAGATGAGGCAGTGGAACTGTTGAGCACTACAAAACAACACAGCCTTGTTGTTGTTGTTGTTGCTGTTGTAGGAAAGAAGTAATCATTACAGAGACTCACTACCTAGCCTACAACTAAAACATTATGAGAAGTTTACATTGAAATTTACATGCATACAACAACATATAAACTTCCAACACTCACCACATACCATACAGAGCCCCTAAATCATAGTATGTAGTTGAAGTTCTCCCAAACTGACAGTTATTGCCACAGTTGAATGCTGTATCTAGACAAACATCCAACACCCACACAGGTGACACAAATATTGGAAGTGTCATCAGCATATTGTGTAATTCCAAGCCTGAATGAAGTCAACAATTTTGCCTAATATAAAGACAGATAGTATGACAGACATACAGATGCAAATGCATACTAAAGTATCAAAATAAGTATCACACATATACTTATAAGATAACAAACTATAGGACACAATATCAAAGTCTGACCACAAGCAAACCAAGCAGGTGAGACTGAAAATTGGTGAAAAAGTTATGGTTTCCAGTAACAGGCATCTGAAAATTCATATACAGAAACACTATCCTAAAGCCTAAAGATTCTTGCTTTGACTCGCTGCTGTTGAGAGTCAGAATTTGACTTCTCCTCAGTCAAAATGCTAGTCTGCCTACAGCAAGATAAGATAGTTGACCTGAAAATATCTGCTGTAAAGCCTTCCTAATTAGGCACAGACAAGACATAATAATTCCTCATTGAATCCTTTGTCCCAAGTAAAAGTATTTCAAAACCTCCCAAGACTGCTGTCCCAGTGATTGAGAGCTGGCATATCGACCGGCTTAACTGAAGTAGGCCCATCCGAAGCCAACTGATTCTTGGGTAATAAATGGCCAGAGCCATTTGTGAGCAATACTCCTTTTAAGTAAGGGAAGACAATGCTAACAAAAATTACCCTTCTTCCTTTGCCTGATGCCAAAGTCAAAAGAAAGATCGTTGTGAAAGTTAATAACCTTCAAGAAATCTTCCTCAAAGAGACCAAACAAGACCAGAGACAAAAGGTAAAGAAGGCCTAACCTATTGGCTACTGGATTGTCTATAGAAACATGTCAACAATCTATACAACTGAATAGTTCTGGAGACTTATTACCCTTCAAGTAAAGCAATCTACAATTGTTATTCTGTAACCAGCAATAGTAGATAGCTTTAGATTCTTTTCCTTAAAGAAATAGTTAAGGAAATTTGCTACATGTAGAAAAGTATTATCTGAGATGTTCACCACAAAGAAGCCTCAGATGGAGTTTTGTGGATAGATCTACCAGGCCCCACAACCAAGAACATCCACCATGACCATCATGATTCAATCATGATGAATCTGCACCTGAAGGTGGTCATCTAAATCACCTGAAGAATCCTTGGCTATCCTGGTGCAATCATGATGATTCTGCACCTGTAGGTGATCATCTTGAGTCACCTGAGGAATGAGAGCCACTGGAACAAACACAAAGCTGTCCAGATCCTCCCAAGAAATGTGTAATGCATCTGTTCTCCAAGCCCCACAGTCTAAGGCAAGGAAACACATACACTGGAAGCATTCAGGTTGTTGGATACCAATGGCATAATGATTGAACTCACCTACAAGGGAAGCCTTAAAAGGAACCTTTTGTGGAAACAGATCCACCAGATCCCAAAAAATAAGACATTCCTAGCCACTCTGATGCAATCAAGATGATTCTGCACCAAAATCTTGAAGTAGCCCCTCTTAATAGCTACAAAAAGAATTTCTTGCCTTTCCTGAGATCTTTTGTCGTATTAAGATAACCTCTCAAGGCTCTCACTGGACAAAGAAACCTATCTTGCACCAAAGCATGATCTAAAGAAGGTTCCAAAGCAGGAATGACTACAGGTTGAAAAACCAAAGGAGCCTAAGAAGCCAAATGATTCACCTGCATCACCTGAAGAATCAAGGTCACAGGACCAAACAAACTGTCCAGTCCATCCCAAGAAAAGTTGAAAAAGACAAGCTTGTGGTTCAAACTAGTTGCAAAACAAATCCATCATTGGTGATTGTAATCAAAGACAGATTTGATTGAACACCTGAATCAGAATAGAAGATTCAAAAGTCATCCAAAACACATTCAATTTGAATCATCTTGACTCTCATGAACAAAGAATTTGTTGGAATATTTGTATACCCTGGGAAGTGATATGCCTGAATCTGAACCCATGGCATTCGTCCAAGGAATGATTCTTCAGATAAGGAAACACATTCCTGAAAGTGGGTACCTCCCTACCTGTTCAGATAGGAAATCAACAGATTCAGAATCCGAATCAGACTTCCAAATGATTCTAAAGGTAGTAGCCCTGTTAATGTGGAGTCTTGACCCCTCATGATACAACAGACCACTGGCTGTTTGATGCCATAATTGTGCATCCCAACCCTTAAAGAAAGCATCTAATAACAAAAAGAGATTGTGCTCCTTCTGATGAAGTAATGGGAGCTCCTGCAAATTTGAAAAGTCGTTCCACCACTGAAGATGATCCCTGAGAACAGAAAAACTGGTACATTATCTGTGTATTATGTGTGGTATCTGTGGTACATTAGCAGATAGCCTTGGGGTTACCTGATAAACAAATGACCCAATGGCACTGTTTCCTCCTATGAAGCCATACCGCCACCAAAGAAATGGCTTCCTTAGAAACCATTAGCCGGAGAAAATGCTTTGCTATGAGTAAAGATGTACCCTAAGGTGGAATCTGCAATCCAAACTAAAAATCCTGGTGCTTTAGACAAGATGTTTTTTTTTTTTTTTTCCAATGTATATAAGCTGGTGACACCCAATGCCTTCTACTGCAGCCATCAGGTTCACTATCCGTTGATACAATAGTAAAGTCGAAAATAAACCATTTCCAAGAGCAAAGCAATGAAATGGTCTATATACTGGTAAAGCATGATGCGTTCTTATAGATCCCACAGTCTCACCATGGACTAACATAGCAAACAGGCAGTGAACCGGTGTGAACTGTCATCAACAGGGAAGTGAAGATGAAAATTTGTGTGAATCCGGCTACGAAAGAATGCAACTGTAAGGAAACGAGTTGACACACCCATTCACTTACTAGTAACAATTGCGAAAATCCCAACTATGCGAAATTAAGGTACATGTAAAGGTTTATTACCTGACCTCAACTATTAGTGGTAGCCATCTCTTCCCAGCTTATCACAACCGATAAACTGTAAAATTGTAGCGATATCACCATCTCACTGGTGTTATCGCCCTTTTGTCGATCATTTCATAAACAGCTTTTATGCAACTGATGTCTCCCGCATTTTATTCATTTATTCTTAACACACATGTCCACAACTGCTTTAGGAACATGAATAAGTAATCCTTCCTGGTACTGTTGCCTCTGTGAAAGGTAAAGTATGTTTGAAAATTATCCTCTTACTATGTTGAGATGTAAGGTGAAGAATATGTGCCACTAGTGGACAAACACTCCTCCTAAAGATTACTCCTAACCCCTCTAAGTCTTACAGAGGAGGAGAGTTTTGCAACAGAGTTGGAGGATTAATTATCATAATGGGCACAAAAAACTGCCCTGGGGCACTAATCCCCTTTCTAGCCATGTGTAGGAGTTTGCTCCTTCCCAGACAGAAGAAACACTATACACCCGAGATCACAAAATGAAGTTTCCCTGGACATCTGACCAACAGTTCAGCAGGAGAAAAACCTCATTAAGAGTGAAAAATGCACTTTTTATTCTACCAAAATCATCTAAGAGATAAGATAGAGAAAAATAAGACTTGTAACACTCCTGACGAGTAATAAGTTGAAGAACTGGTCAACGCACTGCCCACAAAACATCCAGGATCATTGAAGACTGTAATTGAAATTACTGTACACAGTCCAAGGTAGTACTGGATATTCTAGGAGATTTCTGTTAAACCTTAAATTCTTGAAGACCTCCTGACAGAGGTCCTGCTAAATAACTCCAAAAATTGTAGTGTAAGATTTAACATGATTATGCTGCAAGAAACACAGAGAACCTGTATTCTTGAACAAAATCTGACAATGGGTACAACCAGGTTTTATGTACCGGTGCCGGTTTCCAGCAGAAACCCTGCATAACCCCACAGAATAAAAAGCTAATTCTGTGATGAAACACAACTCCGGTCATCTGACAACCCGATTCCGGACCTTTTGGGAGGTATGGAAACTCGATTGTCTACGGATGACGTCATCCAAGCATTTTCCTCCGTGAAAAGTTCCGACTGAAACCCACCGGAAGAAATAAATGGTTTAGAGATCAATTCTGCATTCGAAACTTATCCACGATGCAGCATCCAACAGAAGCTATGATGTCTGCCCCCATAGGGGATTCCATCCGGTCACCCATTCGGCAGAGAATGACGTGGTGAGATATTTGCTACCAAAAACGCCTGGCTATACGAACCCGACGTGATAAGCTTATGTGACAACCGAATCCTCCACAAGGAATTCCTTGTTTTTCATGGCGACTTCCTTGGTTGCCTAGCAACCTGTAAGCTGTCCCTGCCAGAGCTAGTAAGACTGCCGACAGTTTCAGTGTGTAATGTAGTAAATCTTCAATCCAGTGGACAAAAAATATATACAAAAAATATATAAAAATAAAAGAACTTGGCTCATTCTCATGAAACACAAGCCTTTTGAAGAACAAACAACGAAACATCAATGCCGCCATCTTACAAAAAGTGGTGCTCAATCCACCATAAAATGACCACAAAAGCACTTTTCCTCTGTGCTTTTTTAATTTCGTCCTGAGAAGACATTGTCAACACAGATGTCTTACCACAGAACTCAAAAAGCCACAAAAAATCCATCAACTTAATAAAAAATTCAAATAGAAAAAACACGTCCACACTCTAGGATGGCCAACAAAAATAATGAAGGTTGTTTACTAGCGTGGTCACATGACCACTAGGGGGACATGCTAGTTCACACTCACTCACTGGCCTCTTAAGGTATCTTAAAACGTTTCTCAACGTTGGCCAGTGAGTTGGATGGCACCAACATATAGCAATGGTCAGGAAATGGTAAGTGTATTTTTCGCAATAAAATAACATATTTAAACAAAATGCTCTAAATACAATACTTTTCAAGTTATAAATGATTTAGTGTTAACTAAAAACCTCAAAGTAGCTATTACTCAGCTATGCCATGAGCTACAGGTCTGAAAGTTTACTATGTTATAGCTGACCCAAAAGTAGCTGAATAACATATACAAACAAATTACTGTAAATGCAATAGTTTTCAAGTTATACGAGATTTACTCAACAGTGATAACCTGAAAGTAGCTATTATTCAGCTATGCCATGAGCTACATGTCTGAAATTTTACTATGTTATAGCATAACCAAAAGTAGCTGAATAACATATACAAACAAATTACTGTAAATGCAATAGTTTTCAAGTTATAAGTGATTTACTCAACAATGATAACCTGAAAGTACCTATTACTCAGCTATGCCATGAGCTACAGGTCTGAAATTTTACTATGTTATAGCTGACCCAAAAGTAACTGAAGAACATATTTACACAAAATGCTCTAAATACAATACTTTTCAAGTTATAGATGATTTAGTGTTGAGTAAAAACCTCAAAGTAGCTATTACTCAGCTATGCAATGAGCCACTGGTCTGGAATTTTACTATGTTATAGCTGACCCCAAAATAGGTGAATAACATATGAAAGTAAATACTCTAAATGCAATACTTTTCAAGTTATAAGTGATTTACTCAACAGTGATAACCTAAAAGTAGCTATTACTCAGCTATGCCATGAGCTACAGGTCTGAAATTTTACTATGTTATAGCTGACCCAAAAGTAGTTGAATAACATATTTACACAAAAT
The DNA here is from genome assembly GCA_964017235.1 of Sabellastarte sp. h YS-2021. Lineage (NCBI taxonomy): Eukaryota > Metazoa > Annelida > Polychaeta > Sabellida > Sabellidae > Sabellastarte > Sabellastarte sp. h YS-2021. The sequence continues at coordinate 24,564,398 of OZ024928.1, forward strand.
TCTCTAAATGCAATAGTTTTCAAGTTACAAGTGATTTTACTCATGATGTAAGTTACTGAAAAGTCCAAAAGTAGCTATTACTCGCTTAGCTATTGAGATAGACACTCAAGTTACTCACCATGCTCTAGCTATGGAAAAAGTAGCTGAATAACATATTTAAAGAAAATGCTCTAAATGCAATACTTTTCAAGTTATAAATGATTTAGTGTTGAGTAAGAACCTCAAAGTAGCTATTACTCAGCTAAGCAATGAGCCACTGGTCTGGAATTTTACTATGGTATAGCTGACCCCAAAATAGGTGAATAACATATGAAACTAAATTCTCTAAATACAATACTTTTCAAATTATAAGTGATTTACTCAACAGTGATAACCTAAAAGTAGCTATTACTCAGCTATGCCATGAGCTACAGGTCTGAAATTTTACTATGTTATAGCTGACCCAAAAGTAGCTGAATAACATATACAAACAAATTACTGTAAATGCAATACTTTTCAAGTTATAAGTGATTTACTCGACAGTGATAACCTGAAAGTAGCCAATACTCAGCTATGCCATGAGCTACAGGTCTGAAATTTTACTATGTTATAGCTGACCCAAAAGTAGCTGAATAACATATTTACACAAAATTCTCTAAATGCAATAGTTTTCAAGTTACAACTGATTTTACTCATGATGGAAGCTACTGAAAAGTTCAAAAGTAGCTATTACTCGCTTAGCTATTGAGATAGACACTCAAGTTACTCACCATGTTGTAGCTATGGAAAAAGTAGCTGAATAACATATTTTAATAAAATGCTCTAAATGCAATACTTTTCAAGTTATAATTGATTTAGTGCATGATTTCATGAATTTTATTGCATTAAAAATTATTTTAAAAATTAATAAAAAAAAAGTAAGACAGATCCAGGTCTAATATTCACACAAGGTACTCTACTAGTGGCCTATTACATCTATGCAAGATATGAGAAAAATCCCCGCAATAGTGAATGAGAAAATTGTGATCAAGTGTTGAAATTTTCACACTTTGGGTGGGGGTACCTCACTTGTAATGGCTCTGGCAAACAGACGAACAGACAGATCTGCATGAATTTTACGATTTATCATCCTCGATAGTTCAGGTATCTTTTTAAAAAAACAGCATGTCTCTGGGTCTTGTAGTTTTGGAGAAGAAGTTTGTCACGCGTACGCGTACACAGACGCCGCAGAGTGATGCCATAATGTCAGCTGACTGACAAGTCAGCTGACATAAAAAGGTACAACAATCATAATACACAAAAATAAACACAAAAATGTTTTGCTGTTTAATGCTACTTTCAACACTTTATTCAGGGCAAAGAACAGGCAGTTCAAGGTTGGGGTCAAATCCTTGAAAAAGGATTAAAATCCTTCAAATCCAAATCCTCAAAGGATTTGACCTCAAAGGATGAGACAGTTTACTGATTCAAGTAGCTGAACAAAAGAACAAAATGCTCAAATCCGTAAAGACAAGTTTCTGGATCTAAAGTAATGTCAAAATTTCATTAGTAGTATCTTCAAGAGGAATTTAAAGTACTGCATTCTCAACAGCCTAACTTCAAACAAGACGGTCAGAGATGCCCCAAAAGGTGGGTTGCACAGGCAGCAATAATGTTAGCGGCTGCTGTAATTAAATATAGAAACAAGAAAAGAAATGTTGGATCACCCAGATAAGGTAAATGTGTTAGACATGCTAAGAAATGTAAAACTTGTAATCTAGGTTACTCAATTGCATCTATGCTATAAACGGATAAATGAACAGACGGAATTTCACCAATTTTGAAAGCAACTTAGCTATCATGGTGATCTATCACCATTTTAAGTTTGAATTGCGCAAAGCTTTTTCGAGTTAGAGTCCGGAAACAGAAATGTTGAGGGACAGACAAACAGACAAAAAACAGACAACTGAACAAACGGAATTACACCAATTTTCACAGGAACCTAGCTATGATGGTGATCTATCTCCCTGTCAAGTTTGAATTTGATTGGACAAAGGATTTAGAGTCCGGAAACAGAAATGTTGACGGACAGACAAACGGACAAAGTATGGACAAATGAACAGACAGAATTACACCAATTTCGAAAGGAACTTAGCCATGATGGTGACCCCGTCAGATTTGAATTCGATTGGACAAAGCGTTTTCGAGTTAGAGTCCGAAAATGGAAATGTTGACGCAGTGTTCAAAACTGCACGGGCCCGGTGTTCTGCTCCGGGCCATTTTTTTTCGCAAATGAGTAGCCCGGCTGGCCATTCACTCTAGCGAGAATGTGTGGAGTGGAAACGAAACTTTAATGCTCTGGTTCCCGACTAAACGCGAAAAAAAAAATCTGCTTTCCGATATGGTAACCTTTCGAATGCCAACACTCTAGTATGTGGGATATCTTTGTTTTTACAGATTTGGAAATGAAATTTTTATCAATATGTAAAAAACTAAAATACAGAAAATAAAGAGATTTAAATTTTAATTTTATTGGGCTATTTAAATTTCATACGGACCATGAAAAGTGAAAAGTTAATGGCCCTGCTGACCATCTGGCTTTCGTTAGGTAATTCATACACTGTGTTGACGGACAGACAGACAAAAACAGGACGAACGAACGGACGGAATTACACCAATGTCGAAAGAAACCTAGCTATGATGGCAATCTATCTCCTTGTCAAGTTTGAATTCGATTGGACAAAGTGTTTTCGAGTTAGAGTCTGGAATTACACCAATTTAGAAAGGAACCTAGCTATGATGGTGATCTATCTCCCTGTCAAGTTTGAATTCGATTGGACAAAGCGTTTTCGAGATAGAGTCCCGAAACGAAAATGTTGACGGACAGATGGACATCGGACACATCAATCTAATAGGCTAGTTGGTTACATGCAACAGGCCTAAAAAGTCAACATTCTGTTCATCTTTATAACATAGAAAAACAAAAATGATCTGGACATTTGAGAAGTCATAGAATGACCAGCCAGTAATCGTGAGACAACATTTGTTGACAGATTTTCCTGATAGAAAGCTACAAATGACACTCAGACCTACTATCGTGCATTTATCTGGGTTTGTGAATAAGAATCTTGCTTTCACTACCTGCGTCATGTCACAACTTAATCTATCTAATATGATACACCAATACATGACAAGCATACCCACTGCAAGATGAGAAACTCCAGGCCCCAGCTTGGACACAATTCCAGCTGACTCATGGCCCAAAACCATGGGGGCTTTTACTATGAAGTCACCTATACCTCCATTCTTCCAGTAGTGCACATCTGAGCCACAGATTCCCACCTGCCGCACCGAAACCTGCACCTCTGAAAGGAAACCGCACTTAAGAGTACTTTTGTTTCAGAGTAAAAAATATGAAACTTCATATCACGGGTGAAAGTCACCTCTCAGGCTACGCATTAAAAATGTAACACCTTTTTATTATATGACAACTCCATTTGGCCTTCAAGCGGGGTTCAAAGGTCAAAATTTAATCAAACCCCTTGAAAAATAAAGGGTCCTCACCAACAACAGTGTCCAAAATTGCTCAAAATCACTCTGACACTTTTCAAGATAAACACCATTTTTATCACTGCCAAAATTTAATTTGGTAGCTGAAATTTACATAATTAGTCATTACTACCAACAAGGTCTAAAATTTACCAAGATATTCTCGATAGTATTTTTCAATATAAATAAGATTTTTAATTCCCACCAAAATTCAACATGGTGACTGAAGTGTCTACTTTGATAAAAATATCATGGTACTTGATGAATATTTAAATATTTCGTATCCATTTTAAAGTTTTCAAAACCTAGATGGTTGTCCAAAGCAAAACCAAATACTGTCCTCCACTGCGGGCATACATCACAATGTTCCTCCCCAAACATAACACATACATAGTAAGGTCTACATGAATAAATTCTCAGCTTCACTTCTATCTGCAATCAATACGCCTGACAATTATTTTTGGAAAAAGTAATCAATTTAAAAAAAAGTCGAAAGAAAGGCTAGACAACAACAGATATACAGTGGAAGTCTTTTTGGAAACAGAATAGATTGTTCCATAATGGTTTGTGTACCTTGGATATGTTACTTTTACAGGTAAATAAAATGGATTACATATTTGTTACACCTGAATGATATTTGAATAGTAATGCTGGAGAACAAATACTGGCACAGTATATGCCTTTCTGTCTGAGCATGTTTCACACTTCATAATGAGTGTCTTATTATAACTTATTTTATATAAGGTAGCACATTTCACAATCTGTTTGATACATACAGACTTCTATATCTGCCTCAAAGTCAAGTAAAAGTTGCAGTTTCCTTGTGACTAGTTATTTACCCACCCTCAGACTATAAGGATTAACAGTAGCTAAAAGATAATGAAAAACAATATTTCAGCATAGATCTGCTGAAAAATATCACAACAATCCCTTCAATTTCAGCGGGTAAAAGGAAATTTCAGTTTACATGATAAAGCTAGATATTGCAATCATCATCATCATTGCAGTCATCGTAAAAGTCACAATTCCCATGAATAACAATGGTAAATGGTCCTAAATTACAGGAATGTCCCTTGACAAACTTTTCATCTGTTCATCAGAAGCTGCATTCTAAATATATCTAACCACCATACATTTACTAAGACAAATATACAGCTCACCCCCTGGTCCAGGTTCAGGAATAGGCCTGTCTTCCTGTAAAAATATGCACAACAAATAGAAATGCAAAGAAGGAAGGCATCTTAAACTAAAATTGAAGATAACTAATAATCCTAAGATTTTTGCTCTTGACCAATCAGATTCACTGACATAGTTATGTTATATTGGAATCAAAGTGATATATATGATGGTAAACAGCATTAAATACTGGTAAATATACATTTATTAAATAAAAATATGTTAAAATTCATAAAAGTTAAACTAGAGTATTGTTTCGCAAGAGAAAAAAAAATTGTTTTTGCATAGCAAAAACAAAGCGTCCCAATGAGTATTAATGATTCTGTAGAAATGAACATCTTCTAGTATTTAATATGTTTTTCCATTTGTGCCAAAATGCAAGGTTTTGTAGATGAATACGTTATTTTTACGCAAAAAATTCCAGATGGCCTCTAAAAATGGCAGGAAAATTAGTTTTGGGAAAAGTCGCAAGTAGACTCTGCATATACCCTGGCAGCCAAAAATTTTGTCGAAATCGCTCTATCTTGCACTGTTTCCAAGACATCTTGCATTTTGCACAGAAATTCAAGATGGCCGCCAAAAATGGCGGCAAGGTGATTTTGGGTAGTCGCCAATAGACTCTTTTTATACCCTGTGGGTCAAATATTTCATCGAAATTGCTCTATCTCACACCATTTCCAAGATAACTGCTTGTTTGTGTTTTCAAAGAAATTCAAGATGGCTGCCAAAAATGTCGGGAAAGTGATTTTTGTGAAAAGTCACCAGTAGACTCTTCTTACACCCTGCGTGTCCAAAATTTTGGCGAAATCTCTCTATCTCGCACCGTTTTTGAGATAAATGCGCTTTGCGTTTTACGCAGAGATCGCCAATAAACTCTGCTTTTGTCAAAATCGGTCTCTATCAAACTGTTTCTGAGATGAATGCGTTTTTGTGTTTTACGAAGAAATTCAAGATGGCCGCCAAAAATGGCGATTTTTGTGAAAAGTGGCCAGTGGAGTCTATTTATGCCCTGTGGGTAAAACATTTGGTTGAAATTGCTCTATCTTGAACTGTTTCTGAGATAAATGCATTTTTGCGTTTTACGCAGAAATTCAAGATGGCCACCAAAAATGGCGCCAATGCGATTTTTTGGAAAAGTCGCCATAAGATATCCTGTGGGTCAAAAATTTCGTCGATATCGCTCTATCTCGCACCATTTCTGAGATAAATGCATTTTTGTGTTTTACGCAGACGTTCAAGATGGCCACCAAATATGGCGGGAAAGAGATTTTTGGGTAAAGTCGCCAGTAGACTCTTCTCATACCCTGCAGATCAAAAATTTCGTTAAAATCGCTCTATCTTGCACTGTTTCCAATGCATTTTTGCATTTTATGCAGATATTCAAAATGCCCGCCAAAAACGGCTGGAAAGTGATTTTTATGAAATCTCGCAATAAGAATCTGGAGATACCCTGTGGGTCAAAAATTTCATCGAAATCGCTCTATCTTGTGCCGTTTCCAAGATAAATACATTTTACAAAGAAATTCAACATGGCTACCAAAAATGGCGGAAAAGTGATATTTGGGAATAGTTACCACACATTGCGGGTCAAACATTTCGTCGAAATCGCTCTATCTTGCACTGTTTCCGAGATAAATGCGCTTTTGTGTTTCACGCAGAAATTCAAGATGTCCGCCAAAAATGGCGGGAAAGTGATTTTTATGAAAATAGCATCGGAGATGCCCGTACCCCACAGCCTGGGGAATCAGTTTTCAACACCATGAGATACAGAAGTAGTGAAACAGTACACAGATTGGGATACTTTCACAGCACTGCATGTAAAGATTAAGTATTAAAACAAGGTAATCCAGTAAACTAAAAGTTATGAAGCTATAAAATTTCTTAACTGGAGAATAGCTGTCAATGAATATATCACAATTATGTATGGCTGAATTATGGTTTGAATGTTTTGAATATTAGCCATACATATAGATGTGGCAATACATGCTTACATGTGGAGTTGGGGCAAAACCTGTGACTCACTTGATGCAATACCATGTGTTACAATGGGAAGTTACAAAAGTAAAACCCTTAATGAATTCTAATATGACTTTAACAGTGCTTAACGTACATCAAAAAGACACCCAACAGTGAAACAACCAAGGTTCAACTAAAAAAATATGAGAGATATAAGAGATAAACTAGTATCACATACCCTTGTCGAGAGATAAAATAGGATCAGATATGCAAGATTAAAGGCTAAATTCAGGTCACACCAAGACGTTGCACACCTATAACCCCCGACTAATGTCCCTTCAAAATATCAACTTCCTACAATTTATGGTTTCCAAAATATAGCACGAACAAGGTATTATAGGTCATGGTCACTACGGCAAGGTCAAAGGTCGAATCAAGGTCACACTATGACATTTACACACCCTAGCCAATGAGCCTACCAAGTATCAACTTCCTACACCTTACGGTTTCCGAGATATAGCCCAGACAAGATTTTATAGGTCAAGGTCACTATGGCAAGGTCAAATCAAGGTCACATCATGACGTTGCACACCTACACCGTCTAACCAATGTCCCTACCAAGTATCAACTTCCTATACCTTACGGTTTCTGAGATATAGCCCGGACAAAATTTTATAGGTCAAGGTCACTACAGCAAGGTCAAATCAAGGTCACACCATGACATTGCACACCTACACCCCCTAACTAATGTCCCTACCAAGTATCAACTTCCACCACCTTACGGTTTCTGAGATATGGCCCAGACAAGATTTTTAAATATAGAATCAGAGATGCCCGTACCCCACAGCCTTGGGAAATATTTTCAACACCATGAGATATAGAAGTACTGTACCAGTACAAACTTCAGGATACTTTCAGAGCACTGTCAGTTATATAAAGGTCCAAACAATGTTTAAATGGAGAAATAATGTTTAAAAGAAAGATAATGCGTATAAAAATGAAGTATTAAAACAAGATAATTCAATGACAAGATGACAGCATTAATCAGTAAACTAAAATTCAACACTCTTTATATACATCTGCATTTCTGAATTATGGTTTAGATGGTTTGAATATTACCATGCATACAGAAGTGGTAATACATTTAATGAATGCTTATGTGTGGTGTTGGAGTAAAATCTGCGGCTCACTTGATGAAATTCTATCTCTTACAATGGGAAGTTATGAAAGTAAAATTCTTAATAAATTCTAATATGACTTTTGCTTAATCTGCATCAAAAGACAGACCCAAAGGTGCAACAAGAGTTTAAAGGTCAAGGTCACTACGGCAAGGTAAAAGGTCAAATTAAGGTCACACCATGATAATACACACCTATAGCCAATAACCAATGTCCCTACCAAGTATCAACTTCCTACACCTTACGGTTTCCGAGATACAGCCCTGACGATTTTATAGGTCAAGGTCACTATGGCAAGGTCAAAGGTCAAATCAAGGTCACACCATGATGCTGCACACCTACACCCCCTAGCCAATGTCTCTACCAAATATCAACTTCCTGCACCTAACAGTTTCCGAGATGAAGCCCGGACAAGATTTTATAGGTCAAGGTCACTATGGCAAGGTTAAAGGTCAAATCAAGGTCAGACCATGACGTTGCACACCTACACCCCCAATCAATATCCCTACCAAGTATCAACTTCCTACACCTTACAGTTTCTGAGATATAGCGCAGACAACATTTTATAGGTCAAGGTCACTATGGCAAGGTCAAAGGTCAAATTAAGGTCAGACCATGACGCTGCACACCTACACCCCCTAAGCAATATCCCTACTAAGTGTCAACTTCCTACACCTTACGGTTTCTGAGATATAGCCTGGACAAGATTTTATAGGTCAAGGCCACTACGGCAAGGTCAAAGGTCAAATCAAGGTCACACCATGACGTTGCACACCTACACCCCCTAACCAATGTCCCTACCAAAATATCAACTTCCCAAGCCTTACAGTTTCCGAGATATAGCCCGGACAACATTTTATAGGTCAAGGTCACTACGGCAAGGTCAAAGGTCAAATCAAGGTCAGACCATGACGTTGCACACCTACACCCCCTAACCAATATCCCTACCAAGTATCAACTTCCTACACCTTACGATTTCCGAGATATAGCCCGGACAAGATTTTATAGGTCAAGGTCACTACGGCAAGGTCAAAGGTCAAATCAAGGTCAGACTATGACGTTGCACAACTACACCCCCTAACCAATGTCCCTACCAAGTATCAACTTCCTACACCTTACAGCTTCCGAGATATAGCCCAGACAAGATTTTCAAACTCAAGGTCACTATGGCAAGGTCAAAGGTCAAATCAAGGTCAGACCATGACGCTGCACACCTACACCCCCTAACCAATATCCCTACCAAGTATCAACTTCCTACACTTTATGGTTTCTGAGATACAGCCCTGACGATTTTATAGGTCAAGGTCACTATGGCAAGGTCAAAGGTCAAATCAAGGTCACACCATGATGCTGCACACCTACACCCCCTAGCCAATGTCTCTACCAAATATCAACTTCCTGCACCTAACAGTTTCCGAGATGAAGCCCGGACAATATTTTATAGGTCAAGGTCACTACGGCAAGGTTAAAGGTCAAATCAAGGTCAGACCATGACGTTGCACACCTACATCCCCAATCAATATCCCTACCAAGTATCAACTTCCTACACCTTACAGTTTTTGAGATATAGCCCAGACAACATTTTATAGGTCAAGGCCACTATGGCAAGGTCAAAGGTCAAATCAAGGTCAGACCATGACGCTGCACACCTACACCCCCTAAGCAATGTCCCTACCAAGTATCAACTTCCTACACCTTACAGTTTCCGAGATATAGCCCAGACAAGATTTTCAAACTCAAAGTCACTACGGCAAGGTCAAAGGTCAAATCAAGGTCAGACCATGACGCTGCACACCTACACCCCCTAACCAATATCCCTACCAAGTATCAACTTCCTACACTTTACGGTTTCTGAGATACAGCCCTGACGATTTTATAGGTCAAGGTCACTATGGCAAGGTCAAAGGTCAAATCAAGGTCACACCATGATGCTGCACACCTACACCCCCTAGCCAATGTCTCTACCAAATATCAACTTCCTGCACCTAACAGTTTCCGAGATGAAGCCCGGACAATATTTTATAGGTCAAGGTCACTACGGCAAGGTTAAAGGTCAAATCAAGGTCAGACCATGACGTTGCACACCTACATCCCCAATCAATATCCCTACCAAGTATCAACTTCCTACACCTTACAGTTTTTGAGATATAGCCCAGACAACATTTTATAGGTCAAGGCCACTATGGCAAGGTCAAAGGTCAAATCAAGGTCAGACCATGACGCTGCACACCTACACCCCCTAAGCAATGTCCCTACCAAGTATCAACTTCCTACACCTTACAGTTTCCGAGATATAGCCCAGACAAGATTTTCAAACTCAAAGTCACTACGGCAAGGTCAAAGGTCAAATCAAGGTCAGACCATGACGTTGCACACCTACACCCCCTAACCAATATCCCTACCAAGTATCAACTTCCTACACCTTACGGTTTCGGAGATACAGCCCGGACAAACTATTTCCCGCCTCCCGCCCATCAGGACAACATGGGTAAAAACAATACCCCGACAGCCCGGTATAAACTCGCCATAAGAATCTGGAGATAACCTGTGGGTCAAAAATTTTGTCGAAATTGTTTTATCTCAAACCGTTTCCGAGATAATTGCGTTTTTGTGTTTTACACAGAAATTCAAGATGGCTGCCAAAATGACAGGAAATTAAAGTGATTTTTTGGAAAAGTCGCCATGATATACCCTGTGGGTAAAAAATTTCGTCGATATCGCTCCATCTTGCACCATTTCTGAGATAAATGCATTTTGTGTTTTACGTAAAAGTTCCTTGGTGGGAAAGCGATTTTTGGGTAAAGTCGCCAGTAGACTCTGCTCATACCCTGCGGATACTATTTCCAAGATAAATGGGTTTTTGTATTTTACGCAGAAATTCAAAATGTCCGCCAAAAATGGCAGGAGAGTCATTTTCATGAAAACTCGAATCTGGAGATACCCTGTAGGTCAAAAATTTTGTCGAAATCGCTCTATCTCACACTGCTTCCAAGGTAAATGTGTTTTTGCATTTTACGCAGAAATTCAAGGTGGGTGCCTAAAATGGCAAGGAAAGTAATTTTTGCGCAAAGTTGCCAGTAGACTCTGCAGATACCTTGTGGGTCAAAAATTTCATCAAAATTGCTCTGTCTTGCACCGTTTCTGAGATATTAAAGATTTTTCAGTTTCAGTGTTTTCAGAAAAATCATGCTGGTTAGCTAATCGATAATAAGCCCATTTTGTATTGGATCACAGTTTTTGGTCATGTTACCTCTCTGGTTGAAATGCCATGCCCAGGGCTATTGCATACATTTGCTAAATTTGAAGAGAATCCGCCCAGTAGTTGCTGAGCTATAAGCAATAGAAAATGTGGGAGCCGGCAGACCCACTCTCTCTCCCCTCTCAAATAAATAGAAACTAGTTAATAAAACTAATCACTAACTAGAAATAGGACGCCCTGTTGATAGTAGCTGCGACATATGAATAGAAACAGGATAGCATAGAAGAAAACATTATCATGTGTAATGTCCATCCCATGAACCTTTTGCCAAAATTGTCCAGTAGTCTTACAAGACCCTGTTTTATTTGTAAAATATATCAATGATGCTTAAATATTTATTAGTGTACATGTAAATTATTTCAGCTTCGTGCCTTTTTGCATTGGTTGGGTCGAAAATTTTGACGAAATCACTCTATCTTGCAAGGTTAACCTCTTCGCCACCAAGGGAACAGCATTCTACTATTCCGAAGGAAAATCCGGGATGAAGAGCTTACAGACAGTTTAGGTTGCTAAAACACACACCACAAGTGATTTTGTTGTCCATAACGGCCTCGTACATGATATTTTATATACTGTATTTCAGTATACCAAGACGTTTAATTCTACAGTGCTGAATGAAAGCTTGCATATCATATGGGGGTGTCGACTGCTAGCCGACAGACATGGTACTGTAGAATACACATTGCTGTCGACTGCTAGTCGACAGATAAGGTCTTTAAGGGGTTAATAAGATAGAAGCAAATTTCTATTTTTGGCAAAAATTCGAAAATTCAAAATGGCCGCCATTTTTGGGAAGAGAAAAATTTTTTGAAAATTGCCAAGAGTACATTTCTTAGATAGCCTATGGGTAGAAAATTTAAACGGAATAACTATTTTGCACGGTTAAGGAGATATAAGCAAATTTGTGTTTTTGCATTTTGGGCAAGAATTCCAAAATTCAAAATGGCCGCCATATGTGGGGAGGGGAAAATTTTTTGAAAATTGCCAAGAGTACATTTCTTAGATACCCTCTGGGTCGAAAATTTCGACGAAATCGCTCTATCTCGCATGGTTAAGGAGATAGAATCAATTTTGTGTTTTGCCATTTTGGGCAAAAATTCGAAAATTCAAAATGGCCGCCATATGTGGGAAGAGGAAATTTTTTTTGAAAATTTCAAAGAGTACATTCCTTAAATACCCTGTGGGTTGAAAATTTCGACGAAATCGCTCTATCTCGCACGGTTTAGGAGATATGAGCACATTTGGCCTTTTCCAGTACTGAAAATAGCAAATTACTCATTTATTTAATTAATTACTCACTGATCTATGAAGCAATTCCCCCGAAAAGCAATCCCATACAAGCTATTAACCCAATGAACCTCCATACCAAATTTCAGAAAGATAGGCTTAATAGCATTCCTTAAAATGTCTGGAAACCAAAGAGATACTCAAAAGTAGCAAAGTAGCTATTACTCAGTTAGCTATAGAGCTATCATCACCAAAAGCAATCCCATACAAGCTATTAACCCAATAAACCTGCCTGCCAAATTTGGTAAAGATAGGATAAGAACTGTTGCCTAAAATGTCTGGAAACCAAGTGTGATGCCGGACGGCAGAAAAAGCAAAAATAATATGTCCACCCACCCCCCCAGTGGGGTGGACATAATAAGCTATCACTACTAGATATACAGCACTGATACTGCCCCCCATTATTATTGCTATCTAGCAACTGCTGCCAGGGAAAAATCTAACAGACAAAAAGCGGGAGCCAGTACCTCCAAATCCAGTTAATTGGGCTCAAGTGATGACAATCCGAATGGGTATAAGTGCCCCCCAAAAATGTTTTTCTTTACATTTAACGTTGCTTTGAACACATTGTAGTTGTATTTTTCAGGCAACTGGACTATCCTGTCTTGGATGTAAGTGCCTTATAGAATGTTACGAATTTTGAGTTTTATAAATACTTCATCCATTCACTCAGATCAAATCACAGGGTATAGTAGACCGGGTTCTTCTTGCTATGTTAGCAACAGAGTATGTTATTATTTGAAAACCTTGTAAGTTGTAAGTATACAGAGGCATGAATTTACTTGTGAAGTGAAGTACATAACTAGAGGAATGCTTTTGCTAACAAAAGCGAAGCGTCTCTTAAAGTTTAAAATACTTTGTGGTTTTAATAAGCATGCTGTAAAGCTAAGAATGCACAAAGCTGCACCGTATGCTTTCCCAATACCTCTTAATACATTCTGAAGCTATAAAAGCAACAATAAAGGAGATATAAGGCAAAAACTCCAAAGCAGCTATTTATGACCCCAGTTTGGCCCATAAGGGAGGGTCGGGGGGTAAAACTGACCGGCTATTTAGACTCTCGACATATGCTTTCCCAATACCTCTTAATACATTCTGAAGGTCTAAAAGCAACAATAAAGGAGATAAAGGCAAAAACTCAAAATCAGCTATTTTATGACCTCAGTTTGACCTATAACGGGGGGTCGGGGGGTAAAACTGACCGGCTATTTAGACTCTCCATATATGCTTTCCCAATACCTCTTAATACATTCTGAAGCTATAAAAGCAACAATAAAGAAGATATAAGGCAAAAACTCAAAATCTGCTATTTTATGACCCCCAGTTTGAACCATAAGGGGGGCGGGGCCAGGGGGTAAAACTGACCGGCTATTTAGACTCTCCACATATGCTTTCCCAATACCTCTTAATATATTCTGAAGCTATAAAGGCAACAATAAAGGAGATATAAGGCAAAAACTCAAAATCGGCTATTTTATGACCTCAGTTTGACCCATAAGGAGGGTCGGGGGGTAAAACTGACCAGCTATTTAGACTCTCTATATATGCTTTCCCAATACCTCTTAATATATTCTGAAGCTATAAAAGCAACAATAAAGGAGATATAAGGCAAAAACTTAAAATCAGCTATTTTATGACCCCAGTTTGACTCATAAGAAGGGGCCAGGGGGTAAAACTGACCAGCTATTTAGACTCTCCACATATGCTTTCCCAATACCTCTTAATATATTCTGAAGCTATAAAAGCAACAATTAAGGAGATATAAGGCAAAAACTCAAAATCAGCTATTTTATGACCCCAGTTTGACCCATAAGGCGGGGTCGGGGGGTAAAACTGACTGGCTATTTAGACTCTCCATATATGCTTTCCCAATACCTCTTAATACATTCTGAAGCTATAAAAGCAACAATAAAGGAGATATAAGGCAAAAACTCAAAATCAGCTATTTTATGACCTCAGTTTGACCTATAACGGGGGGTTGCGGGGGGTAAAACTGACCGGCTATTTAGACTCTCCATATATGCTTTTCCAATACCTCTTAATACATTCTGAAGCTTTAAAAGCAACAATAAAGAAGATATAAGGCAAAAACTCAAAATCAGCTATTTTATGACCCCCAGTTTGAACCATAAGGGGGGCGGGGCCAGGGGGTAAAACTGACCGGCTATTTAGACTCTCCACATATGCTTTCCCAATACCTCTTAATATATTCTGAAGCTATAAAAGCAACAATAAAGGAGATATAAGGCAAAAACTCAAAATCGGCTATTTTATGACCTCAGTTTGACCCATAAGGAGGGTCGGGGGGTAAAACTGACCAGCTATTTAGACTCTCTATATATGCTTTCCCAATACCTCTTAATACATTCTGAAGCTATAAAAGCAACAATAACGGAGATATAAGGCAAAAACTCAAAATCAGCTATTTTATGACCCCCGTTTGACTCATAAGAAGGGGCCAGGGGGTAAAACTGACCAGCTATTTAGACTCTCCACATATGCTTTCCCAATACCTCTTAATATATTCTGAAGCTATAAAAGCAACAATTAAGGAGATATAAGGCAAAAACTCAAAATCAGCTATTTTATGACCCCAGTTTGACCCATAAGGCGGGGTCGGGGGGTAAAACTGACTGGCTATTTAGACTCTCCATATATGCTTTCCCAATACCTCTTAATACATTCTGAAGCTATAAAAGCAACAATAAAGGAGATATAAGGCAAAAACTCAAAATCAGCTATTTTATGACCCCAGTTCGACTCATACAGGGGTGGGGGGGGGGTGGGGGGTAAAACTGACCGGCTATTTAGACTAGGGAGGTTGGCCTAAATTTAAGGCTTTCAGATTGGAAGGTGTCAGAAAATCACTCATAAATGAGACATTTTTCAAGGGATTGCTCCCAAAATCTAATCAGCTCGCGTTTTCGATAGTATGAAGAGGTGTGTTAAATTATAAGGCTCTGTAGCAAGTAGTTTTTCCTGAACTGTGATGACGGGGGGGTGGGTGGGGGGGGGTGGGGGTGTACTTAAAAAAAAATTGTTTTTGATCATGTGACCCTATAAAGGTCAAAGGTAAGCATGCAGAAAATTTTTCCCATGCTTAAGGTATATAACTGCCAAATATGGTTTGAAACCTTCTAATAACAAGGGAGATATTCAAGGGAGACCATAATGCGGCGGCGGTGGCGGCGAGGAAACTGAGGCGAAAACAAATAAGCGCCCTTTCAGGGACGCTTAATTACAAGGAATAATAGCATCGGAGATGCCAGTATACATAGCCTGGGGAAATAGTTTTCAACACCATGAGATATAGAAGACAAAATAGCATCAGAGATGCCCGTACCCCACAGCCTGGGGAAATATTTTTCAACACCATGAGATATAGAAGTAGTGTAACAGTACAAAGTTCAAGATACTTTCAGAGCAGTGTAAGTTATATTAAGGTCCAAATAATGCTTAAGTAGAGATAATAATATCTAAGGAAAAGAAATGTACATAAAGATAAAGTATTAAAACAAGACAATTCAATAATAAAATGACAGCATTTATCAGTAAACCAAAAATGGCCGAATTATGGTTTGGATGTTTTGAATATTACCCATGCATACAGAAGTGGCAATACATTCCATGAATGCTTATGTGTGGTGTTGGAGAAAAGCCTGTGGCTCACTTGATGAAATTCCATCTGTTACAATGGAAACTTGCAAAATGAAATTCTTAATGAATTCTAATATGACTTTAACAGTGCTTAATCTGCATCAACAGACAGACCCAAAGGTGCAACAAGATTTTAAAGGTCAATACAACAAGGTCAAAGGTCAATCAGTGTACACCATGACATGGCACACCTAAACCCTCAACCAATGTCCTCACCAAGTATAAACTTCCTACACCTTACAGTCTCTGAGATATAACTTGGACAAGATTATATAGGTCAAGGTCGCTAGAGCAAGGTCAAAGGTCAAATCAAGGTCACATGACGTAGCACACCTACACCCCCTAACCAATGTCCCTAACAAGTATCAACTTCCTACACCTCTTACGGTTTCCAAGATATAGCCCAGACCAGGTATTATAGGTCAAGTTCACTACAGCAAGTACAAAGGTCAAATCAAGGTCACACCATGACGTTGCACACCTACTACCTCCAATCAGTGTCCTCATCAAGTATCAGCTTTCTACACCTTACAGTTTCCGAAATATAGCCCAGACAAGAATTTATAGGTCAAGGTCAGTACGGCAAGGGTCAAAGGTCAAATCAAGGTCACACTATGATGCTGCACATTCTACACCCCCTAACCAATGTCCCTACTAAGTATTAACTTCCTACACCTTACAGATGCTGAGATATAGCCCAGACAAGGTTTTATAGGTCAAGGTCACTACGACAAGGTCAAAGGTCAAATCAAGGTCGGACCATGATGTTACACACCTACAACTCCTAACCAATGTTCCTACCAAGTATTAACTTCCTACACCTTACGGTTTCCCAGATATAGCCCGGACAAGATTTTATAGGTCAAGGTCACTACGGCAAGGTCAAAGGTCAAATCAAGGTCAGACTATGACGTTGCACACCTACACCCCCTAACCAATGTCCCTACCAAGTATCAACTTCCTACACCTTACAGTTGCTGAGATATAGCCCGGACAAGGTTTTATAGGTCAAGGTCACTACGGCAAGGTCAAAGGTTAAATCAAGGTCAGACCATGATGTTACACACCTACAACTCCTAACCAATGTTCCTACCAAGTATCAACTTCCTACAGCTTACGGTTTTCAAGATATAGACCGGATAAGATTTTACAGATCAAGGTCACTACAGCAAGGTCAAAGGTCAAATCAAGGTCAGACCATGACGCTGCACACCTACAACCCCTAACTAAATGTCCCTGCCAAGTATCAACTTCCTACACCTTATGGTTTCAATCCCAGGTACAGGCAGATACATAGTGGCTCGGATGACCACTTAAAATGGAACCTTGGGTCCTATCCCCAGTGGCAGGTTAAAGAACCTCAAGGACGTTGATAAATGGTCATCCTTGAGCCTCTATCTTCCAGTTAGGGGAATGTCAGTTACTTGTGAGTTGGGGCTGTACCTGTGCAGTCGGATTGGTAAATAGCGCTTTGAGTCCTGTAATATATGGAGATATTGCGCTGAGTATAAATACAACATAACATAACATAACATATAGCACGGACAAGATTTTCAAACTCAATGTCACTACGGCAAGGTCAAATCAAGGTCAGACCATCACGGTACACACCCACACCCCCCAACCAATGTCCCTGCCAAGTATGAACTTCCTACACTTTACGGTTTCTGAGATATAGCCCGGACAAACTATTTCCCGCCGCCCGCCCGCCCATCATGGGTGAAAACAATACCCCGACAGCCCTTAAGGGCTGTGGGGTAAGAAAACTGTAGAAAGATCAGGAGGCTTTCACAGTAAAGGTCCAAATAATGTTTAACTATAAAAACTAAGGTTTAAAAGATAGAAAAAATATGTAAAGATAAAGTATTAAGACAATTCAATGAGAAGATGATAGCATTAATCAGTAAACTAACAAGCAATCAGTGCCCGTAAACGGGCTCTGTGTCAGCTGACTGTGTGTTTTGAGTTTCAGAGTACAAGTGAAAAGAGAAAAGGACACATTGTGCCCTGCAAATGGTATTCCGAAGTAAAGTACCAAGTTAACTGTTGAGGTGTAAAAAGTGGGAGGAATACTGTAAATGCAATAGTTTTTGAGTTTCAACGGATTTACTCAACAATGAGAATGTCAAAGTATGTTTTGGCTCAGCTATGCAATGAGCTACAGGTCTGCAATTTTACTATGGTATAGATGACTCAAAATTAGATGAATAATATATCAAAACAAAATACTGGAACTAGTTTTCAAGTTGTAACTGATTTACTCAACAGTGATATTCTCAAAGTAGCTGTTACTCAGCTATGCAACGACCTACATCCCTGCAATTTTATTATGGTATAGCTGACCCCAAAGTAGCTGAATAACAAATTCAAACAGTATACAGTACAACCTTGATTATCCGAACTCATTGGGATACATACAATCGGATCGGATAATCGAGGGGTTCAGATAGATGAAGGAACAAAAAATTTAGCGTCTATGGGTTACCCAGTGAGTGATAATTGAAGATCATCATTTTTATACACTAATTGTACACGAAGGTGGTCATTGATGAAGTAGTTTAATGTATTTGTGTAATATGATATAACTGACCCTACAATCGTCACTCATTTGCTTCATTTCTGTGGATATTATCATTTTTATTTTAAATATTTCCAAAATATTACACGGACTTCAGCTGGGTGTGTTCGGTTGGTACACACATTATTGACATTTCATTGTGGATAAACGTTGTCATGCATTTTGTCAATTGAAAAACTCCGGGAGATTATTTATTGTAAAACCCCAAGCAAACACGCCTTCAGGGATATGTATGTTCCGCTAGTAAAGCATTGTTAACGTAATTCTTTCAGAGCACACTGTCAGCCTGTGAATTGATTTACTCCGGGAGATTATAAATTGCAAAGCCCAAACAAACACGTTTCAGTGATTGGCGCATTATCAAAGAAGTTGTGTTGTGGGTTTGTGTAAATGAACTAATCCCTCCCCTATTGAAACAATGGTGATAAAGATCAAAGAAGTTAGGCTTTTTTGGACGGTATGTTTTATAAAGCATGAGAATTAATGGTTCCAAGAATATGTAAAATCCTGTATTATCGCTCATGCTAGACCGTGCATTATGTACAGAGAGTAGGTAGACAAGATTTCGGTTTGGTTAATCCGGAGATTCGAATGAAAGAGGGATGGATAATCGAGGTTCTACTGTACTGTAAATACCATAGTTTTTATGTTACAACTGATTTACACAACAGTGATAACCTGAAAGTTGCTATTGGTCAGCTATGCAATGAGTTATAGGTCTGTAATTTCACTATGTTGTAGAAGAGTGACACGTAGGTAAATAACATAATTTAAAGAAAATACTATAAATGCAATAGTTTTCAAGGTACAACTGATATACTCAACAGTGAAAACCTGAAAGTAGCATTTCCTCAGTTATGCAATGAGCTATTGGTCTACAATTTTACTATGGTATAGCTGACCCAAAAGTAGGTGAATAACATATATATAGAAAATTCTCGAACTGCAATAGTTTTCAAGTTATAAGCAATTTACTCAACAGTGACAACATCAAAGTAGCTTTTGTTCAGTTATGCAATGGAGCTACAGGTCTGCAATTTCATTATGTTATAGCTATGTTCATTTGCAAAAAATTCGAAAATTCAAAATGGCCGCCATTTCAAAGTCTTTGAAAATTGGGATGGCTACTCGGCAGAGATACCCAGACATCCCAGTGAATTCTAAGCAAAAAAAACAGGTTTTTAAAAAGGCTATTTTAGAAGAAAAAAGGTTTTAAAACTGAATCAAGCAATCAAGCCACACCTACACCCCCTAACCAATGTCCCTACCAAGTATCAACATCCTATACCTTACAGTTTCTGAGATATAGACCGGACAAGATTTTCAAACTCAAGGTCACTGCGGAATGGTTAAATCAAGGTCACACCATGACGTTGCACACCTACACCCCTAACCAATGTCCCTGTCAAGTATCAACTTCCTGCACCTTATGGTTTCTGAGATACAGCCCGGACAAACTTTTTCCTGCCGTCCACCTGCCAATCTGAACACCATGGCTGAAAACAATACCCTGACAGCCCTTAAGGCCGTAGAGTGATGTAACAATGTCAATGATGACAAGTCAGCTGACAGAAAAAATGTGCTCTGCTTCCTTCGGGAGGTTTATTTCCTTTCCTTAGGGGATTGAACTCATCCCTCTCTTCCCTACCTCAGAGCAGGTCTGTCAAAGGGGGGGGGGGGGGGGCAACGTCGGTATAGCCCTGGGTAACCTGCTGCTGGTAACCTATCATGACCTTGCAGGGTTTCCTGGCCTTCACCTAAGTCCCTAGTAACTTATTCATTGACCAAGCGGTATTTACTCCGCAATTGTCCATTGGATAGGATATATTAATGCAACAAAATTGCAAATTTAACAGGGGGGGGGGGGGGAGCTTTTTTGCCTTAAACCATGGTAAAATTCTGGAGGGTGTTATTTCTATTCTAACATGACAGAATATTTTAACGTTATTAATAATTGCAAATTTGCTGATATTAAAAAATTTTATAAAGGCGGTTTCATCCATTATTCATGCGGATGGTCACTGTCGGAACAGCCAACATGTATTTTGGGGTTTTACCATAGTTTTCAATCAATCAGATTCATGGACACTTCCGTGCCATGTTAGAATATTGAATAAAGCGAATGTGTATGCGTGACCTTGTAACCTCATGAACTGTTCACCTCTCGACCTTTTGATCCCATGCATGCGCAGTGACAGGTAAACAAACGGGAAATCAGCCATTTTTGCTTTGAATAAATAAAGAATTGCTGCATGTCAGTGTTTCGTGAGAGTCTTTTTTCTGGAGGTCAACTGACCCCCTCCTTTGAAAACCAGGGGTAAATGCAAATTTTTGAGGGTCAGTTAGGCTTCTGGTAAAACTGCAGGTTAAAACAAGAGGAGAGTGCCCGTGAATGGGCACTGTGTCAGCTGACTGTTTTTGATTTGTGAAGGTGATTAGAGGACAGAATAATTATCAGGAAAAGGGCTGTACAGAAATACAGTAAATGGTAACTGAACAGCAAGTTCGAAAGAAATTCCGAAGCTGACAGAAAAAAAGGATAAAAAAGTTGTGCCCTGTAAATGGTATTATGAAAGAAAATAACAAGGTAATTGTTTAAGTGTAAAAAATAGGTTAAAACATATTTAAAGAAATACTACAAATGCAATATCCTCGTTGGACCTTGAAGAAGGGGTCCAAGGTCAAATCTAACCACACAAATACATTCCCAGCCCATGATTTCCTATGGTTTACCATTCCAAACCTCTAGGACCAATTATAAACTAGAGGATCGCTCGCAAAAAAAAAAGATAATGTTTTTGCATAGCAAAAACAAAGCGTCCCGAAAAGGATATAAAGGTGAGTGCTAAAGTATTAAGAAAATGCTTCGTTTCTAGCCTTATACTGTTGTGGCAACCAAAGTCAGCGCAGTCTGCTCTATCTAGCACGGTTTTCAAGATATAAGCATTTTTGTGTTTTGCAAAAAATTAAAAAATTAAAAATGTCCGCTATATTTGGCGAGACAAAAATATTTTGAAAATTGGCATGGCTACTCTGCAGAGATACCCAGCAGGTCCAAAATTTTGTTGAGTTCACTCCATATAGCACGGTTTTTGAGATATAAGCATTTTTGTGTTTTGCAAAAACTTTGAAAATTCAAAATGGCCACCATTTTTGGGGAGAAAAATTTTTTTGTCAAGACCACTGCCGTGGTGTGTATCTCCCGCTGAGCATTAAAGCAGAAGAAACAGCTTTTCCGAGATATTCACAATTTTTCATTTTCGTGTGTGAAAGGTCTTCCAAAAGTAGGTGAATGAGTTATTTGAGAAAAATTGGCTATCTGCAATACTATTAAGAGATAATTCACATTTACTCATTTTGAGTAGGTGAATAATTATCTATGGCTCTGAAACTTCACCAAGTGAAAGCTCTCCCAAAAGTAGGTGAATGAGTTATTTGAGAAAAATTGGCTATCTGCAATACTTTTAGAGATAATTCGCATTTACTCATTTTGAGTAGGTGAGTAATTAGCTATGGGTCTGAAACTTCACCATGTGAAAGCTCTCCCACAAGTAGATGAATGAGTATTTGATAAAAATTGGGTATCCGCAATACTTTTACAGATAATTAGCATTTACTCATTTTGAGTAGGTGAATAAATAGCTATGGGTCTGAAACTTCACAGAGTGAAAGCTCTCCCAAAAGTAGGTGAATGAGTTATTTGAGAAAAATTGGCTATCTGCAATACTTTTAGAGATAATTCACATTTACTCATTTTGAGTAGGTGAATAATTAGCTATGGGAAAAATTGGCACGGTTTTTGAGATATAAGCATTTTTGTGTTTTGCAAAAACTTTGAAAATTCAAAATGGCCACCATTTTTGGGGAGAAAAATTTTTTTGTCAAGACCACTGCCGTGGTGTGTATCTCCCGCTGAGCATTAAAGCAGAAGAAACAGCTTTTCCGAGATATTCACAATTTTTCATTTTCGTGTGTGAAAGGTCTTCCAAAAGTAGGTGAATGAGTTATTTGAGAAAAATTGGCTATCTGCAATACTATTAAGAGATAATTCACATTTACTCATTTTGAGTAGGTGAATAATTATCTATGGCTCTGAAACTTCACCAAGTGAAAGCTCTCCCAAAAGTAGGTGAATGAGTTATTTGAGAAAAATTGGCTATCTGCAATACTTTTAGAGATAATTCGCATTTACTCATTTTGAGTAGGTGAGTAATTTGCTATGGGTCTGAAACTTCACCAAGTGAAAGCTCTCCCACAAGTAGATGAATGAGTTATTTGAGAAAAATTGGCTATCTGCAATACTTTTAGAGATAATTCGCATTTACTCATTTTGAGTAGACGAGTAATTAGCTATGGGTCTGAAACTTCAAGTGAAAGCTCTCCCAAAAGTAGGTGAATGATTAATTTGAGAAAAATTGGCTATCTGCAATACTTTTAGAGATAATTCACATTTACTCATTTTGAGTAGGTGAGTAATTAGCTATGGGTCTGATACTTCACCAAGTGAAAGCTCTCCCAAAAGTAGGTGAATGAGTTATTTGAGAAAAATTGGCTATCTGCAATACTTTTAGAGATAATTCGCATTTACTCATTTTGAGTAGGTGAGTAATTAGCTATGGGTCTGAAACTTCACCAAGTGAAAGCTCTCCCAAAAGTAGGTGAATGATTAATTTGAGAAAAAACTGGCTATCTGCAATACTTTTAGAGATAATTCGCATTTACTCATTTTGAGTAGGTGAGTAATTAGCTATGGGTCTGAAACTTCAAGTGAAAGCTCTGCCAAAAGTAGGTGAATGAGTTATTTGAGAAAAATTGGCTATCTGCAATACTTTTAGAGATAATTCGCATTTACTCATTTTGAGTAGGTGAGTAATTAGCTATGGGTCTAAAACTTCACCAAGTGAAAGCTCTCCCAAAAGTAGGTGAATGAGTTATTTGAGAAAAATTGGCTATCTGCAATACTTTTAGAGATAATTCGCATTTACTCATTTTGAGTAGGTGAGTAATTAGCTATGGGTCTGAAACTTCACAGAGTGAAAGCTCTCCCAAAAGTAGGTGAATGAGTTATTTGAGAAAAATTGGCTATCTGCAATACTTTTAGAGATAATTCACATTTACTCATTTTGAGTAGGTGAGTAATTAGCTATGGGTCTGAAACTTCACCAAGTGAAAACTCTCCCAAAAGTAGGTGAATGAGTTATTTGAGAAAAATTGGCTATCTGCAATACTTTTAGAGATAATTCGCATTTACTCATTTTGAGTAGGTGAGTAATTAGCTATGGGTCTGAAACTTTACCATGTGAAAGCTCTCCCACAAGTAGATGAATGAGTTATTTGATAAAAATTGGGTATCCCCAATACTTTTACAGATAATTAGCATTTACTCATTTTGAGTAGGTGAGTAATTAGCTATGGGTCTGAAACTTCACCATGTGAAAGCTCTTCCAAAAGTAGGTGAATAAGTTATTTGAGAAAACTTGGCTATCTGCAATACTTTTAAGAGATAATTCGCATTTACTCATTTTGAGTAGGTGAGTAATCATCTACGGGTCTGAAACTTCACCATGTGAAAGCTCTCCCAAAAGTACATGAATGAGTTATTTGATAAAAATTGGGTATCCGCAATAGTTTTTGAGATAATTAGCATTTACTCATTTTGAGTAGGTGAGTAATTAGCCACGGGTCTGAAACTTTACCAAGTGAAAGCTCTTCCAAAAGTAGGTGAATGAGTTATTTGAGAAAAATTGGCCATCTGCAATACTTTTAGAGGTAATTCGCATTTACTCTTTTTGAGTAGGTGAGCAATTAGCTATGGGTCTGAAACTTCACCAAGTGAAAGCTCTTTGGGATAGCTGCTCTGCAGATGCAGAGATACCCTGAAGATAAAAAATTTCGTCGAAATCGCTCTATGTAGCACGGTTTTCGAAATATTAGCATTTTTGTGTTTTGCAATTTTTGCGCAAAAATTCGAAAATTCAAAATGGCCGCCATTTTTGGCAAGATAAAATTTTTTTGAAAATTGGCATGGCCACTCTGCAGAGATACCCTGTGGGTCAAAAATTTCGTTGAAATCGCTCTATCTAGCACAGTTTTCGAGATATAAGCATTTTTGTGTTTTGCAATTTTGCGAAAAATTTGAAAATTCAAAATGGCCGCCATTTTTTGCGAGAAATTTTTTGTTTGAAAATTGGCATGGCTACTCTGCAGAGATACCCTGCGGGTCAAAAATTTCGTCGAAATCGCTCTATCTAGCAGGATTTTCGAGATATAAGCATTTTTATGTTTTGCAATTTTTGCGAAAAATTCGAAAATTCAAAATGGCCGCCATTTTTGGCGAGACAAAATTTTTTTGATAATTGGGAAAACTACTCCGCAGAGATATCCTGCGAGTCAAAAATTTCGTCGAAATCGCTCTATCTAGCACGGTTTTCGAGATATAAGCTTTTTTGTGTTTTCCTTATTTGGAAAATTCGTAATGATTAATTAATCATTAATTACTCGGCCATTTCTTGACCAATCAATGCCAAAATCTAATGATTTCCAGATTTTAATAGAATGAATGTATTTGCCAAGTTTCAGGTGAATCGATAAAATTCCTTTCAAGTTATCATCCGGACAAGCTTCCCCATCGAAAAAAGACATTTTTGACAAAGGCCACTTTTCTGAACTTTTATTTGTGCAAATACTTGCACCCACATAATTAAAACTGCCACTTCCAAATATGTAAATGGTGTTTCTGCCAGTGTTTTGAATGACCACCAACACAAGCATAAAAGACTGTTTATTGAATAATGTCTATTGAACCTATTAGCATGTCTGGAAGACATGCCTGGAAGTCATGTGTTGAAGAACCAGACATTTATATTGGGGAAAATTACTCCACTGAGCACCAGATGACAAAGACAAAAGTTTTTCTGCATCCTGGTACTTTGCAAGAAGCTAGACAAAGGCTAGACACTGTATTCATTTCATAAACTGCACAATAAAGAAAATATTAAACAAAAAACAAAATGACAGAGTATATACAGTACCTCTTATATTTAATATACCATATTTATTGCAATAAACGCCTCCTCCCTATTAATCGCCCCCCCCCCCCCTTCTCTACCTTTGCAAAATTCATATTTCGGGGTTTTACATCCCTGTCAACAGCCAACACCTTTGCGATTCCGGGATTCCGAAAAATGGTGCTTTTTAGTACTTCCCAAGTGAATATCGCTTACGAGAAATAATGAAAATAAAAACAAAACAGTCAAAAATTTCGTCGAAATCGCTCTATCTAGCACGGTTTTCGAGATATAAGCTTTTTTGTGTTTTCCTTATTTGGAAAATTCGTAATGATTAATTAATCATTAATTACTCGGCCATTTCTTGACCAATCAATGCCAAAATCTAATGATTTCCAGATTTTAATAGAATGAATGTATTTGCCAAGTTTCAGGTGAATTGATAAAATTCCTTTCAAGTTATCATCCGGACAAGCTTCCCCATCGAAAAAAGACATTTTTGGTCATGTGACCTCTCTGATTGGTTGAAATGTCACTGCAGCATATTCAAAAAAATTCCCGAAGGCTACTGCCTAAACCTGCCAAATTTGAAAAGAATCTGCCTAACGGTTACAGAGTTATAAGGAAAACAAAATGCGGAGCCGGCGGAGCCTGAAGCTCTCCCATACACAAACAAGCGTCCCTTTCGGGACGCTTAATTAAACAGAAATATTTATAATTCACATATTTGTTGCACATTTTCACACAATATCCCCATTTTACTGGGTAATGATATGGCATAATAATTTAACATTTTTGATAAACAAAAAATGTGCATCAGTTTAAGTCTTGTCGATCTTCTATTATCACCCAAAACATGTATTTACTTCTGAAGATTATTGTCATCTCAAAATATTTTTAAGTTTAATTCGCAATATTTGATATCATAAGCCCAATAATAAATGTTAAAAATATTTTACATACATACAAAATGTATATAAATAATTAAAATAACGATCGAGATTTCCCGATATTAATGATGCATTCTTTTGGTTATTCAGCACTGGTACGTACTAGTTCACACCCCGGAAAAATGTGGTTAAAAATGCCAACAACTGTTTCGCGGGAAAGTAGCACCGCCTCATGATGTGAAAAAGAATGCAGCATCAATAGACGAAGGACATCGTGGGCGATACCAGTCCCTTTATTGTTAAAGGTGGCTGGTTCCTGTCTAATTAGTCATGAGGTGTCTGCCATCTATGAAACTATTACTGTCCACATGCTTTCATGTGTAGAGCCACCAGATGAATACTTTTTTGTGATCCAAAATAAACTGTATCTCATCATAAAGACATATAATCCCCATGCATGGCTTTTTCATTATACATTTTAAACAGTGACCTATAAATGAAGATAAATACTGATCATTACATATACCATAGATTTTCTAATCCATGCCCCTTTACTACCAAATTTATAATGAGAGTGTCTGTGATTAATACACAAGACAACACAGTTCCATGCTAACTTCTGATTCACTATGCGCCAAAATTATTTGAATCATGTGTTTTAATTTCTGCCTCATTTATGGTAGAAACTGATACTGAATGCATGGGATTTCATTGACACGTGTTACATACAGTTAGTTAAGATGTATACATAACACTTTCAAGACATATAGTTGGCTCAGTTTCTGTTGCGTCTATTTGCAGAGTAATCAACACTAGGTAATTCTAACTCTAATAATATTTCTCTAGTATTTAATATCTATCTAAAGACAGTTACTGGGTTGAAGTATGGATGGACTGGACCCCAGATTCCAAGACACATTAAACAGATTCTGAGGAACATCAAACAGGAAAAATCAGAGATCAACAATTATTAAGGATGAGACATTGCAGGTGAAAAGCTGAAGGTTGTGAAGTAAGCTTCAAATTTGTAAAATAAGATTATAGGAGACATGGTGGGTGAGCTTTTAATCATAGTTCTCAATATAAAAAATATAAGTAGATTTCTGATACAAGAGTTAAAGATAAATTTGTCTTTTACTTCTATATGGTTAACTTGCATGAATAATATAGCTGACTTTAAATTATTCAATAAAACAGAATATATAAATATTGTATGATCAGTAAGCCAATAATGTGAAGGCCTCGTTCCAAGATTACATCAAAAGTCAAATGTTAGTTTTCCCCATTTCATCATGTATTGTCATAAGGTTGGTACTTGCTTGCCTTGCCGTGTTGGCATTCATGGGCATATGTTCTACTTCCCTTTCCACATTCAAAGATTACCTATACAATGGTGCAAGTGAATATTAGACCAATACCATTTAAATTAGTACTTAAATTGTACTTAAGTTGTCTTAACATGGCTGATGAAAGACAGATTTTGGGGCTGTCAAATGCTTCAAATCGTAACTTAGAAAAAGCTTTAAATTTGCATAAATCAGAAGACAATTTATATCTTCAATTCACTTGCCACTGCAAAAATTTACATGTTGCGACATAACAAAGATTGATTTATTGCCTTGTCTGTTGTAAAAGTTACATTTGTACTAGAGCTAGGGCCAATACTAGTGTCACTCTTTTGGTTCTACTGGTTCAACTCCGACAAATGGTCGACATTGTAAAGGTTCTGCTTAATATTACCATGGTTGACATATATGATGGAAACTTTACTTGACATTAAACAAAATCTGATCAAAGAAAATATGTTGCCTACTGTAGTCACTGTTACGTTAGTATTCACCCAAAGTAAAACACCATGTTAATGTTTTGTGACTA
The DNA here is from genome assembly GCA_964017235.1 of Sabellastarte sp. h YS-2021. NCBI lineage: Eukaryota > Metazoa > Annelida > Polychaeta > Sabellida > Sabellidae > Sabellastarte > Sabellastarte sp. h YS-2021. The sequence goes on from OZ024928.1 coordinate 24,592,768, forward strand.
TTCTCTAGTGTTTTGCAGATGGTAGAATGTTATCTGGGGCCTCCCCATAATTAAGTGAATTTCCCTGGGTGTCAATTGAATGAATTATGGTATGTCATCAATTACAAGTTTAAAGGACAAGGTGTGATGTATAACAACTAGAAACAATTTAAACTAGTTCTGTATATATGTATAACTTTATACATAATACACCCCATGACTTTCAGGTGCAAGCACCAGAGATTCTCAATATTGGTACTCTACATTATATTTAAAGAGGCTTACATGGTTTATACACATCTCTGAATGTTGCACACAACATTAAGCACAGATTTTGGTTTTCCCTTTGGAATATTTTTACCAGGAGACAGATACAGGCTGTCAAGGACAAAAGACATTCCCTAAAGTGCAAATTTTAAACACACAACAGGTATGAAAATGTTCTTGTTATGTACTATATGTGACTTGTAAAACTGATGAAATACCAATTAAGAGTACTTGTGTTCAACATACACTTTGATACCATTCACATGTAACATTTTCAATTAAGTTTCTGACTTTGTATTCATGACAAAGGCCACTTTTCTGAACTTTTATTTGTGCAAATACTTGCACCCACATAATTAAAACTGCCACTTCCAAATATGTAACTGGTGTTTCTGCCAGTGTTTTGAATGACCACCAACACAAGCATAAAAGACTGTTTATTGAATAATGTCTATTGAACCTATTAGCATGTCTGGAAGACATGCCTGGAAGTCATGTGTTGAAGAACCAGACATTTATATTGGGGAAAATTACTCCACTGAGCACCAGATGACAAAGACAAAAGTTTTTCTGCATCCTGGTACTTTGCAAGAAGCTAGACAAAGGCTAGACACTGTATTCATTTCATAAACTGCACAATAAAGAAAATATTAAACAAAAAACAAAATGACAGAGTATATACAGTACCTCTTATATTTAATATACCATATTTATTGCAATAAACGCCTCCTCCCTATTAATCGCCCCCCCCCCCTCTTCTCTACCTTTGCAAAATTCATATTTCGGGGTTTTACATCCCTGTCAACAGCCAACACCTTTGCGATTCCGGGATTCCGAAAAATGGTGCTTTTTAGTACTTCCCAAGTGAATATCGCTTACGAGAAATAATGAAAATAAAAACAAAACATGGCAGTATTGGTCACAAACGCATTGAAATCGGCAAAAATACAAGATAAAACTACATAATTTCTTCAGACTTAAGGTTTGTTTTAAATATTTTAAGCTGTCTCGCCATTATACATGCCAGCAAGCGAGATCAAGGCAGCAAGTGTCCATTATCGCCCATGGCCACTGGACTCGAGATATGATTTTGTTTATCTGTAATAGTCGCCCCCCCTTTTAAAAAATGCATCGCCCCGGGGCGTTTATTACAATAAATACGGTATGTGTATAGCTATTGCATATATCTTTAGCTTTTAGAGGATAAAATGGTGTTTTTTAAATAACAATCAAAACCCAGTACATAACTCGAATCCAAGATTCGACTAATAAAAAGCAATAAGTTAGATTTAAATTTATTTATCACTTTGACAGAAAATTATAGTACACTGTATATGGTTGTACATTCATAAAAATATCTGAAGTATACCTAGTATACATCAGGGTAAAGAAAACTGTCAAAAAATAGTCTTGGACTTTTCTTATTATTATTTTTGGGGATTTTTAAGGTAGCAAAAATGAACAGAACCATTGTTCAATTTTCAATGATATATAGTATGTTGATAGTTTCTAAAAAATATTTTTTTATGCTCCAAATGACATTTATACTGGTTGAAAGACAAATTATTGTAGTTTATGTTGCTTTTATTTGACAAAAATCCATTGAGTGATTCCAAAATTACAGTGTTTTTGCTACAACCCCTGTAAATATTTTCAAATTTCAGGTAATATTTTCTGGGGAGGTTTCCGGGTTAAAAATTCAAGAATTTCTAAGATTTAGTAGAACGTGTCTCCCACTGCATAAGGTATTTGTCATTGTTTGGAGTCATTGTTTCCAATTGTATCCTTCCAGAGATCTTTCGCTGTGTAACGTTTTGAGTAAGATTTGCTAGGGTACATTGTAACACTGGCCGTTTAAGATGGATCTCGTCTGTGTAGCTCTTGTCGCACTTGAAATTTTAAAATATACAGCTTATCTTCAGTGCTGTTTTTATTGCATGTGCATATATGCTTTCAGTAAAAAAAATCTCGCATCCTCGCATGCCCAGTGACAGGTAAACAAATGCGAAATCAGCCATTTTTGTAAATAAAGAATTGATGCATATATAGAGGAAATATCGATATTTCTTTTTACAAATACTTCTGCGTCAGTCTGACCCTAAGGTAAATATTATGTGCGTAAATCGCTTGATTTCAACATAAATTTATGCACGTTTACGCGTAAACGGAAACACTGAGCAATAAATGGTATAAAAAGTGTATGATGTCATTTATTTATTAAATTTAGTGTCAACCTTTTTATGACAAAATGTGACTCCAACTCAAGGAAAGAAGATATGTTGGTCCAAATAACCCCAATTGAAGCATACTTTGATAAAATTTGGGGGAATAACATTAATCTTTACATATTTTGTTTATGCATTGTTTATTGCAATCTTGGTTTACAAATGAGGTTAGTGATATGTGACTATTGTTAAACCATTGATATTTTTTCATTGTATGTAATGATACCAGTAACAACATCCGTTGTAAGGAGTATAGAGGACCCACAAGATGTTCTACAAAAGATTCACAGGCCATGATTTCTTACAAGTATTTTTCATATTTTGAAGCCCTAGAAACAATTACCCCGGTATAAGGGAGATATAAGGCCTTTTCGACATGATCGCCCTCCTATTTGGCATCAACGATGTGATATGGCAGCCATTTTCAGTGTTGATTCTAGGAATTTCAAAAAGTGGGGGCGATCCCCCACCACTACACAAAATGTGGGGGAGGGGCTAAAAATTCTGGGGGACGATATTATGATAAAGTTTAAACTAATGAAAAATACTTTTTCAGTTTATTTAGACATTTTTAACAGTGGACTTCTATTAATTAGTGATCAAGGCCACTTGGCTATCCAATAAATAGTGGTTATCTACCATTGAACAACCACCTTTTAGCTAATACTTTCAAATTAATTAAATAAATAATATTTTAAATTCTATTAACAGGCTTTGATTATAACGTAACTGTACCAGAATACTAATTGATAGATATGGTATAATTAGCAGTTGTACATCTGATAATATTTGCTTTAAAGCTATATGTATTTTGACAAATTAAATCAATTATCGGCCATTTTATGCCAGTGAACACTCATTTAGTTTACATAAAAAAGCATTTGTCCTTGACCTCTATTGTATTGAAGAAATATAAGGTGGGCATTCACTGGTAGGCTGGCGTTCACTGGTAGAATGCCACTATATACAGTTATGTACAAAAGTAAATGTCAGGTGATTGTCTTGCCAAATAAAAATAAACTTCAAGCCTAGTGATAGAATTAAAAAAAAAATTGAAAATGGTTATTTTCATCAAAGTGACTCCTGTCAGGACATTGTGGTTTTAAGTTTTCGTCTAAAGTCGTGGCATCACAAATTCAGTCATTATACCATCAATTTGTACGAATATGTTGGAAAATCCCACAGAATACAGTGACCTCATGAATATTAATGAGTAGTCCACAAATTGTTCAAGTAAAATATTGTTAAAAAATCCCATGAAATTGTCAATATTTTCTACGCATATATGAATATTCACGAGCTCTGGGGTCCATCTAGTATTTGATCTTAAAGCAGAAAATATTGAGAAACCATTATGAAAATCTGTGAACTCATTAATAATAATTAGTTGTCCATGAATTTTGATCTTCAAGTAAAATATTTTCTACACATACATTGTTGGGAAACCCCACAGATACGTAGCCTTACGTCTTGATGATTCGCAAGTTTTAACGTTTCAGTTACGAGCTTATTTAACGTCTAAATATTTTATTTTGCAGCAATTTGGATGCCTTTTATAAAAATATAAATACCAAAGCACCATTTTATGTTATAAAAAGTGAAAATAGATGCTCTTATATCCAAGAAAAACGGCCATACTTGAATTAACAAGACCCTTGAATCAAGGATACTTGACTATACTGCTTCCCTCCATAAGTTGGCCGCAGTCATATAAGTTGGCCGCCCTCAGCACAGCTTCACAGCTAGGGCTTTAACATGAGTGGCCTACTACACCCTGAAACCACGTTTTATTGTTAAACTTATTATACGCAACAGTTTTCATTGGTGTACAGTGTGAAATGACGGCATTTCAACGAGATTCGCGGCGAATTTCGGGAGTTCCGTTTTCGGTTACAGAGTTTGAGATTTAGCAGTAACCATTTGCGTCATCTTCCTGTTAAAATGACGTTATTTGAACGGTGATTTTGAATGTTTAGAAGGTAGGATTTTGTAGGTATTCATGTAGTTTAATGTATAACCTATTTCATTCTTGATGTTACTATTTATTAGCAGGCACCAGTTATGTCAATTACAGCACTTTTATAAGTTGTATTGTTTGAAATCAGTGATGTCATAATACAGTTTATCAGTTGTCAAGTTGTTGTCAACTGTAGGTACAGGTATCTTAACAACCATGATTAGGTCATAGGGTGATTTGATTTTAAAATTGGTCTGGGTTTGAATCTTGGGGTGGCAGGTGTTTTTGGCAAGCTAAGTCTGGGTTTGAATCTTGGGGTGGCAGAAGGTGTTTTTGGCATGCTAAGTCTGGGTTTGAATCTTGAAGTGACAAGATGTATTTTTAGCATGCTAATTCTGGGTTTGAATCTGTAAGTGATAGGGAGTATTTTTAAATAGGCTGAGTTTGGGTTCGAATCTTGAGGTTACAAGCAGTGTTTTACCGGGTTGTTTATAATTAGATTGGAGTTTGATTTCATTGAAAGTGTTATACCGGTTGTGTTTTACCAGAAGGTGTTTTGTTGGATTGAAGTGCAGTACCAGATTTAGGTTAGTAATTTACATCCGGAATTGTTATTTATTCTTAGTGATAATATATTGTGTATTATTCAGAAACCGTAAAGTTGGATACTGTTTAATAGGGTTTTAATCAGTATATTGGTAATTATAGACAGAGACCGTAAAGTCGGAGACAGGCTATATATCCGGTATCAGAGACCGTAAAGTCGGAGACTGTGCCGGTGGTATACGTGATTAATTGTTGGTTTCAGTATATTTATCGCTATAGTTGGTAATACATTCTGTGTTGTATAGGTGATACTTTATCTGGTAACTATCACATTTCGGTTGAAGACCAAGCATTTGGTTTAACTTGTAATATTTGTGTAACGAATTTACACAGGTTTCTTGGGTCAAGAACACAGGTATTGTGTTCGTTTTTAATTACAACAGATTGTTGTAATAACGGTAACAGGTTGTAATAACAGTAATATATTGTGGTAACGGTAGTATATATATTCGGGTATTTATAGGTTATTACTATTATCACTAGCAGTAGTAATTTTGTAGTTTAAAACTTAGTTTCTAGGAGTATTTATATTTTGTATCTGTAACACAGTACATGGGTGGACACAAAGATAAACGGTGGACACGAAGATAAACGTTTTTTGGAATGAAAAATAAAGCTATGTAAACAACAAAATCATATACATTACATATTAAAATAGACTGAAACAAATATTTTTATGATATTTCTTGGTTATTTGGTGAATTATTTTTGTTTATTCAACGAAAATATGCAAATTTCCGAAAATCGTTTATCTTCGTGTCCGTTTATCTTTGTGTCCACCCGTGTAATACAATTTAAATTAGATTTGCTGTGTATTATTGTATTTGTATTGCTTGATATTTTATATTAGATTTAATAAATGTCAAATTTATATTAATACGGTGTTATTAATAAGTTGTTGCATTAAATCTAAAGATTTTATTGGTATTATTCTCTTGCGAAGATTAAGGTCAATCTTCCTCCGTTAGGAGTCAGGTCAATGAACTCAGGCAATTTTAAGGTTGTTGCGTAACATATTGGTGATTAAAGTTTTGTCCTAACAAATTGTTAGGTGGGGGCTCGGAACTGGGATTTGTTATAAATCTTGTAGGGCGCAACCTTCACATTTTTGGGGGCTCGTCCGGGATTTGTAAATCTTGTAGGGCGCAACCTTCACAACAATAACCTATTTGTCTTTCTGGAGCCTGTAGATGAGCCGCGGCCGACTGCAGCCAACTTATGCAGGGAAGCAGTAGTACTGTACTGTAGTCTGGCTGGCGATAATTATTAGCAGAGTAAACCATCATAAAATTTTACCTTACAATCATGCTTTACTGTGGCAAGCAGAACTTATTCAATTAGGTTAAATTTAAGCAATGCTTGCCTTTGGACATTTTTATAGCAGCTTGTTAAAAAAAATTCACTGGCTGACAACTAGCTGGCATGGCGAACCAACCTCTCTGTCGCACGGAAGTCGTCGTTAGTTGGTTTCGCCAGCTAGCTGAGGGATTTACATGCAACTCGTGACCACGGCATCTCGTGGCCAACAACTCATACCCACAACTCGTACACAAACATTTTATAAGAATTCTCGTACATCCTTGGAGTTGCCGAGCAATATTATGAAATAAAATATGCAAATTAGAAAACGTGAGGTCATGGAATTCCCAGAGGGCTTCCTAGAAAATAAACGCAGTGGTTAAATCATGGGATATCCAGATATGTCTTCTCATGAATATTAATGAGTTGATGCTGCTGCCGTGAATTCTCGAGTTTTCCTGCAATATTTTAAAGTAAATTATGCAAATTAGAAAAAACGTGGGGATACAGAGGTAAAAAACACAGGGAGACAGAAGTCCGTGGAGTTTACTTCAATATTTTAAAATAAAATACGCAAATCAGAAAAAAAAAAACGTGGGGAGACAGAAGTCCGTGGAGTTTACTTCCATATTTTAAAATAAAATACGCAAATTAGAAAAAAAAAACATGAGGAGACAAGTCCGTGGAGTTTACTTCAATATTTTAAAATAAAATATGCAAATTAGAAAAAAACGTGAGGAGACAGAAGTCCGTGGAGTAAAATCTTGGGAACGATTTGTGGGTACGAGTTGTTGGTCACGAGCTGCTGTGGTCACGAGCTGCTCATATACGACTAGACCGAGTTTCTGTCCCGTCGCCAATTACTATTGATATACTGATGGTACACAATGGCGAGGGACAGAGCTCACATGTACTTGTTTTCTGTGTAAATCTCAAACTATGGGAAGTTATTTTATTTACTTTAAAAAGTAATTATTATGTCCATATAGCCGTATCCGGTTTACAGTACATATGATGTTAAACTAAACGAGCTGCTTGTACAAGCCAGGAATTCCTTTTTTTAGATAACTATGTAATGTTGAAGGTTTGTTTATATTTTAAAACAGGTTAAAATACATATATACCAGTTTGATTGGCATTAAATATTAGTGAACGGCACATATACTGTACATAAGTTAAAGAATTCAAATAACACTTTATACTTATTGTAATATGTGTAGAAATATGCCGTTCAAAATTTACACAGAAAACAAGTACATGTGAGCTCTGTCCTTCGCCATTGTGTCCATCAACATATCAATAACAATTGGCGACGGGACAGAAACTCGGTCTAGCACTACTATACGACGTGCGCCAAAGCGAGCGATAGTACACTATTTTATGAAATATCAACATACAAGTCTGATGTCATCTTTCTTGTACAGTACACATGTAAGGTTTGCATCACCCATAGCTGTTTAATGTAGTATAAGCAAACGACTTCTTCAGAAAAATTATGAAAAAGAGACAAGTTCCTTCCCTCTCACCAACGAAACCCAAGGTTCAAGATGGCCACCTTCAAGTTCCACTATTTTTTCCCCTCCAACTTAACTAAGGTTCCACATTATATTATATCAACATGCAAAAATTTTTAAATTTTAATCCATTATTGTCCCGTAGGGGTACTGTAACCATGCAATATTTTCTGTGTAGCAGAAATATTATCTGGAATTAATCAGAATATTTTCTAGAAGGAAAGTAACACAATTTAGAATATGGGCATTCAATTGCAATCACTTCTATCAATCAAATCATGATTGGTCTTCCTCGTAGGATCACTTGGTGTAATGATTTTAGTAACACTGAAATAATATGTATATCAATTGACTTTTATAATGATACTTTGTTAAAATGCTATTGTGGGCTAAATGAAGTAACAACATATATATAAACTAATTTCTACTCATATTCAAAAGAAATTGAGAATATAAGTGCATGCTCTTTTTCCCGATATTTTACAATTACTTAACAATAGATGTAATAACACCATATTTATTATAATTATTATGTTCCTCATTATTTATTAATTAAGCACAAATTATGTATCACTTTTGAAGCAGTATGGGTTCTGATAAATTGAAATAGAACTGAGTGTACATGTATGGGAGGGGACAGCATTTCACAGTGGACAGCCTTTCACCAATTTCTATTGTACTTCATTTAAAACTAACATCTACTGTGATACTGAAGAAACTGCATATAGTATAGAAAAGTGTACAATATGTTTTGACACTTTTCTAAGATTTTAGAACTGACAGTATGCTGGATTATAAAGATTAATAAAAAAGGTTAAATGTCTGTGAAAAATATGCCCAACAAACAGCATTTGACTGGTGCAAAGAGCTATATGTTCTCTAAAGTGTGTCTGGGGTCAATATAAATACTATTTATAATTTCATCATATGCTAGAACACAATGAAAAGAATTGATCTTTAGCTTTAATTATTGTGTACAGAGTGTTTAACAGTCTTTGTACACTGAAAACGTCTGACAAATATCTTATTTCATGAATAATTTGTCAAAATGGTGCTTAAAACAACAAATTTCCCCATTGACAAATTTATACTTGGCATTTTCTTGTTGGACAAGTTAACTGACAAACTTATGGCAAGAAAATTACCTGATAGTCCAATTAATTTGTCATTTTGGGCAAATGTTAGTCAAGCCCATAGTCAAGTAATCGAAAATAGTCAAGTTATTCCTAGTCAAGAGGCTGTTAACCTTTTTCTTCAGATCTTTGGGACAACAGACGATAAGGCCATAGGATTGAATTCTGGTGAAGAAAAGTGGGAATTGTAATGAAATCACTAAACTCAGTTAGTGAAGAAATTGGGTCACTGAGGAAAGAAAATTATGACCTAAAAACTCCCTGCAATCTGCAAAAGGTCAAATAATCAAAGTAAAAAACAAAGTAAAGCATTATCAGACTGAACTGCCTTCCTTGCCAAGTGCTAACCTTCTTCTTTAGATTCAATTACCCAAACTGAAGTGATTGAGACCAATGGCAGTCGCTCGCGTCCATCACACATCTGACGTGTGGGAGGCACTTTTTCAATCTCAACATGTTTCCATGGCTGACAACACTCTGTATGTTTACATAGTAACAGATGACACAGGGATGAAAAAACAGCCCACAGTGACGATGGGGAATGGTCTGCATCTAAAATTTCACTGAACAAATTATTAGAGACCAAGCAACAAAACACCTTTTAAGCAATGACAAGAACCTAATCTCGGGACCTAATCTTGGAAAATAACGCTTCAATATCATCACAAAATTTGCATCTGATGCTTTAAAATTGTTGAAATAAGTTTAGTTAAGCTAACAATTATTTTGCGCATGCCTTCTAAAGTTGTACTACTAATATAAAGTCACCATAATGTTTATATGATTTTCATGTGTAAATTTTACATTATAATTAAAATGTCTATAAAAATGTCAGTGTCATAACTGTTTAATATCTTGTTCAGGCCAGATTTTTGTACAAAATAATTTAGATTGTTGTCCATTGTTGAAAATCATAAAAAAGAGTTAAAATTATATTATTCAAACTTGAGAAAGATCATAAAAAATTCCACTATTTTTCTAACATAATATTTAATCATCCATTTTATCAACCATTACTATTGATTCCAGTTTTACCACACTTCTTGATCCTGTCAGATTCAATCACAAATTGCCTCAGATTAAAGAAAACAGTGGTAATAACAGCACCTAAGAAAATACTTGACTACATCACAAGCTTTCCCACCACCATTCTGAAATACAAGGTTATTGTGTTGCATATAGGTACAAATTGGTTAAGCCAGAAAGCAGAATGGTGCTTATACCTGCGTTTGGTAAATAAGTCCTACCGAGACACCTTGCAGAAATCATAAATTTCATCAAGGTATGAAGCCCACAAGTCAAAATTCTACTGTCAGCATTACTGCTGGAGAAATGGGATCATGATCATAGATATCTGATAAGGATAAGTTATCATAATATCCTTAAAAAAATGGCAGCTGGTACAAATTTTTTTTCATTGAAACTTATCGGCCTTTCTTTGATAGCCAAGGGATTCTCAAAAGCAGTCTTATCGCCTATGATGGCCTTCATCTTTCTTGTGCAGGCTCAACAGTTTTGAGGACCTTACTTTTTGATAAAATAGATAGAGCAATTAAAAATCTACTAGTTTGAATATATTCTATTGTTGGCCACAGGCACTATGGTAACAAGATACCAGCTTATTTCTGGCACTGATATAAAAAATGTTGTAATTTATATATTATGGGATGTAAATGTTTATAGACGGTTATGTACACTTACTATTTATGTAATATGAAATTTACTTGTAATCAGAGTTAATGTACCTCAAGTTTTTTTACTATTGGTAAGTAATGTTCATGTACACCAGATTCCTAAAGGTTAACTGGATTACCTATCACTTGTAATCAACCACTCACAAACAATAGGCTAACATGTGAAAGACCCTTTTCCTGCACTGATGCATGATGAAAATCCTCCAGTGGGAAAAAAGGTAGCATGTTTAGTGATTTTAAAAATAGATTTACAGATTTAACAAAGGCTTTTCAAGTACTTCTGTGTTTCTGACAGTAAAAAATTCTAATATGGAAATGTTATGGTATTTCAAGTACTTCTATGTTTCTGACGGTAAAAAAATTCCAGGATGGAAACGTTGTGGTACACTGAAAACCTCTGACAAATATTAATTTGTCATTTATTTGTCAAAATGGTGCCTAAAACGACAAACTTCCTAATTGACAAATTTAAATTAGTCATTTTCTTGTAGGGCAAATTAACTGACAAACTTATGACAAGAAAATAACCTTGATAGTCCAATTAATTTGTCATTTTAGGCATCTGTTATTGGTGACATTCTTATGAAATTAATTTTAAGTGCACTAATTTTCTTGTCATAAGTTTTCAATTAATATGACCTATAAATTATCAACATTTGGCTCTCATTCAACAAGAAAATGACATTTAAATTTGTCATTTAGGAAACTTGTTGTTTTAGGCACCATTTTGACAAATTAATAATTTTCAGTGTAGTGTGCATGGTATACAAGTTATTTATGTTTTACTGAATGTGCTTGGAATCAGGGCTAATGTACTTCAAGTCATTTACTGTTGGTGCAATTAATGGTCATATACACCAGAGTCTTAAAAATTCCATTGGCTTACTTGCCAGTTGAAATCAACCACTCGTAAATAATAGGCTAACATGTGAAAGACCCTTTTCATGTACTGACGATACAAATCCTCCAGTATGAAAAGGTAGGGTGTTTAGTAATTTTGAAAATAGACTTTACAGTAATAACAAAAGTTTTTTCAAATACTTCTATGGGTCTGACAGTAAAAACATTCTATAGTGTGGAAACGGTATGGTATTGTGCATGTACACTCGTTATTTGTGTACTACTGAATGTACCTGTAATCAGGGCTAATGTAATTCAAGTAATTTACTGTTAGCGGAAATAATGCTTGTATACACCAGAGTCTTAAAAGTTCATTGGATTACTTGACAGTTGTAATCAACCACTCATAAATAATAGGAAAAAAGACCCTTTTCCTGCAGTGACGATGAAAATCTTCCAGTGGGAAAAGGTACGGTGTTTAGCAATTATGAAAATAGATTAACAGTAACAACAGAGGCTTTTCAAGTACTTCTATGTTTCTAATAGTAAAAACATTCTAGTATGGAAACATTATGGTATTGTGCATGTATACTCATTATTTATGTGGTACTGAGTGTACCTGTAATCAGGGTTAATGTACTTCGAGTCATTTTCTGTTGGTGCAAATAATGCTTGTATATACCACACTGAAAACCGCAGTCGAAGTATTTATCGTAGATAGTTTGTTTTCGTTTTTTCTCTCAGTCAATTCCTGAACCTTTAGTGATCACCTGACACATGCACGGGAGAGTCAGGAAGTTCATGAAGTGGGTTGCAGGTTTTGGAGAAAAGATTTAGGCAGAGTCATTTTGATATCTAATGGACATCTAGATCTAAATCCAAATGACGTCCCCAGCAGGTCCAATATGAAAGTTCAAATGATGTCTAGGACAGTATGTTGTTTAGATGTTGAATTTAAACATCTTCTTGATGTCTTATGTAGGTCATTTTCAGATGTAAAAGGAATTTTCTATGCACTGATATCCATTAAATTCTGACTTAATTAATATGAAGACAACTATACTCATCAGATAAACAGCAAGAAGCAAATTTAATTTTAAGATTTATTTCAGTATACAAAATTCACACCAGACCAGAATACTGTGGCCAGGGAAATGTGTCTCCACTCCAACCAGGAGTCCTGCACAGGATTCGAAAGCAGCACCTATCCAATTGTGCAGGAAGCTGCATTTTTATACATATCTTGCATTGCCAAATTATTATCTGGATGTTTGAATATTGTTTAAACATACCAAGGTGACCTTGCATATGTATATAAGATTACATTTGCATTGGAGACTGTAGAACCTTTATTTTCATATAGCATGGTAGAATTATGGTTTGGATGTTTTGAATATTACCCATACATGCAGAAGTGGCAATACATTCAGTGAATGCTTATGAGTGGTGTTGGGGGGAAACCTGTGACTCACTTGAAGAAATTCCATCTTTACAATGGGAAGTTGCAAAAGTAAAATCCTTAATGAATTTCAATATGACTTTAACGGTGCTTAATCTGCATTAAAAGAGACCCAAAGATACAACAACTAAAATTCAAGTAAAAAGAATTAAGATAGATATAAAAGAGAGATATATACATTTTCAGACACTGTAATAAACAATACAGTGATGCAATAATACAGTATTATCTAGATTTTCACTGTAACTTTGTCTATTTGAAGGTTCAATTATAAATATTCAACAAGGTAAATCATAATTACATGATCATCAATGCAGTTCAATTTAGACGATTAAATGATATCAAATTTTGATCTGGTTATATCCAATTTAGATATCTAAATTTAGATCTAAAATATCCAATTTAGATAACTAAATTTAGATCTAAAAATGGTGTCTAAAATTAGTCTGGATTGCATCAGGATTTTGCAGATGTAAAATGGACGTCAAATTGGTGTTAGAACCAATTCAGACATACTTTAGATATCTAAGAAAATGAGGGGGTGGATTACTGAGTGCCAATGTAATCCGGATAATAGCCATCCATAATCACACAAATTGGTTGATGCCAATGGGTGCCAGGGAGTGCAGTCTGAATATCCAAGACAACTCAGTACGCCTTCGTCTGGAAGTATTAGATGATTCAAACTTTGGTGTGCACCACTCTAGCACAGTGAACTGCATATGTTTGTGGCTGTGTCCATCACTTTTGAAGTGACGTGAGACTGGTGTAATTTGTCCATCTTTTTGAGCTGATGATTTATGTTCATACATTCTTTTTGTAAGTGCTCCAGAAGTTTCTCCAACATAATGTTTTTGGCACTTAGAACAGGTAATCAAATATATCACATTCAAGATTTCACATGTGATATGTTTAGGTAAGTCAATTGTTTTGTGTGACTTTTTTGTAAAGTTACATGAGACTCGATCCTTATTTTTAATTAAAGGGCAGTATGTGCATTTGCCAAATCTGCTGCAAATGTTAGGTTTCAATATGGGTTTGTCCAGTTTGATGGGAGGGTAATTAGTGCAAGAATTGGTAAGTAAGTTCCTAAGGTTTGGTAGCCTTCTAAAACTGACTACTAGTTTATGAGTGTTAAGTGTCTCATATGAGATTCTGGCAATGGGGATGGGTGTGTCTTTAAATTATTTTTACTGTATTCACTATTTACAATAAATAAAATTTATTATAATAAAATACTAACTATGGACCGACAAAAGAGTCTTATGTCTTTTATTTATGGTGTTTATAGGCAAAAAATAAACACAATAATTAAGCATAAAAATATAATTATAATAAATAATATATACTGGATCTATAACAGGTGGAGTAACCTTGTAAAGTGAGCTCAATTAAGAGCCAGGTAATGAATAACATTGATTCACCACCATTTCAATATAGACAAACAAACAGTATAAATTACCGTTAGAGCGACTCTAATTCACTTCATTAGAGCCTCTAATAAATCTTCCCACTCTCAAATATTAAAATCAATATTTTACAGGTGACCACTAAAGTCAGAGTTTGGCAAACCCCCAAACCTGTAAATTCACAGGTTTACAGGTACAGAACCGGTTCTGAAGCGGTTCTAAACCGGTACAAACCATTGGTACAAGCCAAAACCCTCAATGTACTTCAGGGAGTCCTGACTTAGAATAAATCATAGCCTCTGATGAGACTGCTACATTAGTAATGGACAGTCGAAATACAATTGACATATAGCCAATTATATCAGGCATTACACTTTATTTGCCCAGTTTGCAGTAACAGGAAGTTATATTTCTTGGTACTTTAGATATCTAAATGACATCCTCTGCCTACTGGGTATCGATACCAAAATAAATGGAATACATACTAATAATGATAATGTACAACTGTACAAGGATAGATAATTGTGAAGAGGCTCTTATATTGTCTAAAAATGCAAGTGACGAACTTGGGTAGGCAACAAACTTGCATGGTAGCTGAGCAGTACTCAGTATTGGAGTTCCGTTCATGGAAAACGGATGTGGATAAACAAATCTATCGTGTCACAACTTAGTCACGGAAAAGACCAAAGTTTGCCAACTGACTATACCTTTCCCTGTCATTGTCAATCTACGTCAAATTAATCTTTGTCAGATTTTTGTTAGAATAGGTAAGGTTTGTCAATTGACAATGAAGTTATTGTGTCAAATTAATGTTTGTCAGATGTTCGTTATACTAGGCAAGGTAAGGTTTTGTCACCCCAGTGAACTTCGTCACCTGCATTTCATGACAATATTAAAGCCTTTTTACTAGATCTAAACTAGGAAGTGATTTAAACATGATAAAAATACAAAATGTACATATTTTTGTGCATGACACACATCATACTTAATTTTTATAAAAAGTATACACATGGATGTACAAAATCGTGATTTTTCAATGTGAAAATATATTCTAAACTATTAATTGTTCTCACTTTTCATTCGTCTAAGGTGGGCAAAAATAGGGATTTTTGGAACTGCATCAGTCTATTTTGGACTTGACTTTTTATTTATTAAAAAAAAATTATGTGCACTTTTTTAAAAGGAAATAATTTTAATTTGTGGTGCTTTTTATTAAAATAAAGCCGTAGGGTGTTGGCAAATATTTCTTAGAGTGTTGAAACACAAGAAATTAAATTTGAGAAACTATTTTTCAAGGAAATAACATTCATTAAACATTCATAATTACTGTAAAAATAATTAAGTAAAAATATGGTATGTGTACCATTTTAATGACATTTTATTGTAATTTTAGATTTTTCCTTAGTTTACTGAAATTAGTTGTAGATATGATAAATAAAATAGTGTGTACCAGTAACAGACTCATGACAATAATTAACTATCAGCCATACCATAATTCAGGTGGAATCCACCAATGCTGGACAAAAAACTATATTTTATAAAATGTGATATTTTTATCATTATAAAGGCAAATTATTAGTTTTAATCTTAATTTAAGTAGTTTTATTGTATATTTGTCAATTTCTGGATTAAATGGTGAAGAAAATTTTTGCCAGGTATGTTATTAAGACAACCAGAAGTTAAGGACGTTAGCTGTTCACTGCAGTGTCTAGCTATTTAGAAGACAATTATTACTGGGGACTATCTGCCCCCACACTTTTCAAGCCATGTCTGATTTTCAAAGTGATCTTTAGAAAGAAATAACCTTTTAAGGTGTGGGGGAGGATAGCCCCCAGTGAAAACAATAACTGTGATCCATTGGGTGTTTGTAAATAAAAGTCACAATGCCACATCAGCTTAATAAAATATGTTCATAATTTTCTTGTTAAATAGGTTATCTTACTTGAGCATTATTATATTCAGTGCCATTAATTTTATTTTAAGGTAAATTTTAGATAAAAATCGTTCAACACTATTCTTTTTGTACTAAATTATGAATTCATCTACATTCTTAAAGAATGCCAATGAGAGGAAACCCTTTGTCACATGTATCCATTTTTAACCAATTATGTCTCCATGTTTCCTATTTTCTGTGATTTTGTCTATGAATTAAAATGGAAATATTATGAATATTTGCTTTTATTCATCTGCCTTTTTTTAAACTGATGGTGAAAATGTGACTAAAACGATTTTACATGGGAAATAATACTGTCAACATGTTCCAGATCATAAAAATATTGGTATAATTCTGTAAAAGTAAATTCTGTCATATATCTATATGACTAGAATTATGATTTATACATGTAGACTTAACTTGGCTGAACTTGTAAAACCAAAGTTAAGCCTAAGACCTATTAGTTAAAAACTAGACATTGCGACTCGACGCAGTGTATCTCTTGACAGGACATTGTTGAAGCATGATAAACAGAGTATTTCCAGCCATATAAGCGAGTTATAAGCACTTTAAAGTTTGGCTATCCTTGTTTGACCTTGAAGGAGGGGCTCAAGGTCAAATCCGTCCACACCAGAAGATTCCCAGCCCATGATTTCCTATATGTTGGTTTACCATCCCAAACCTCTAGTGCCAATAATAAGTGAGATATAAGCACTTTTAAGTTTGGATATCCTCATTTGACCTTGAAGGAGGGGCCGAAGATCAAATCCGTCCACACCAGAAGATTCCCAGCCCATGATTTCCTATATGTTGGTTTACCATCCCAAACCTCTAGTGCCAATAATAAGTGAGATATAAGCACTTTTAAGTTTGGATATCCTCATTTGACCTTGAAGGAGGGGCCGAAGATCAAATCCATCCACATCAGAAGATTCCCAGCCCATGATTTCCTATATGTTGGTTTAGCATCGCAAACCTCTAGAACCAATAATAAGTGAGTTATAAGCACTTATAACATTGGCTCTCCTCATTTGACCTTGAAGGAGGGGTCCAAGGTCAAATCTGACCACACCAGAAGATTCCCAGCTCATGATTTCCTATATGTTGGTTTACCATCCCAAACCTCTAGGACCAATAATAAGCGAGTTATAAGCACTTTTAAGGTTGGCTATCCTCAATTGACCTTGAAGGAGGGGTCCAAGGTCAAATCTGACCACACCAAAAGATTCGAAGCCCATGATTTCCTATATGTTGGTTTACCATCCCAAACCTCTAGGACCAAAAATAAGCAAGTTATAAGCACTTTTATGTTTCGCTGCATTCGTTTGACCTTGAAGGAGGGGCCCAAGGTCAAATCTGAACACACCAGAAGATTCCCAGCCCATGATTTCCTATATGTTGGTTTACCATCCCAAACGTCTACAACCAATAATAAGCGAGTTATAAGCACTTTTAAGGTTGGCTATCCTGGATTGACCTTGAAGGAGGGGTCCAAGGTCAAATCTGACCACATCACATTTTTAAAGTCCACTATGTGGGGTACTTTGGCACTCCGTGGATGACCTTGAATTTAGAACTCCAACGTCAAATGCTGGCTGTTGAACGGGACGTAAAACTCCAACTTTGACCTTTGTCCAACGTCAAATGTCTGCAAGGTTGTAGAGGACATGTATATTTGTTATAAATATCACCTATGAAGAGATTCAACCTTCCACCTATGAGAACCAGCCAGTAGAAAAATGTAGATAATTTTCAAAGTAATGCCCATGGCGGCCAACTTGTTTTTTAGAATGAGGCTAATTTCAGTCCCAGAGAAGTTTACCCCCAATGAAGATATCCTGCAAATTTGGTGAACGTAGCTGGTGTAGTTTTTCTCTGAGAGCGTTAATGCCGAAAATCTCTACGCGCTGCGGCATAGTGAATGCTAAACCAAAGTATCCACCGAATGCTTCCTGTGGATACAATTATCCATTATTTGAGACATATTGCTCAAAGACAATTGTTTTTTAAAAGTCATGTCTGAATATTTTTTGCCATTCTTGTAACAAAAAATTGGACTAGGAGGCCTGAGTTTGATTCCCAGTGTTGTAGAACGAGACATCATAGCTCAGTGACAGAGCACTCAGTCTGTTATTTTGTTGTTGCAATACTACAACATAAAAAATATATATATGTTAAAGAAAATTGCTTCAATTGTTTAATATGTTGGGTGTTAAATTGTATTGGTACATATCTCTTACTGAAGATCAAATATGAGTTTAAAATACCCCTTTTTAACCCCAGCTACCCGTATTCTATTTTGAGTGTACTTAGCTTGTTACCTGGACTATAATCAGGGTTTCCAACAATTATTAAGCAGGTTTTGGGAACGCTTGTTTGTTTTCATGTTGGTTTGATTGATCGCTACCCATGGATTATGTAGTAAGGACATTGGTTTGGGGTGTAGGTATGCAACATACTGTAACAGTTTGCTCTGAGAGTCTCTCGATCTTTTTTATTATGTCCACCCCATTGGACATATTATTTTTGCTTTTTCCATCATCCGGCCTCCGCCGTCCATCACGCTTGGTTTCCGGTCATTTCAAGGGAAAGTATTTATCCTATCTTTACCACATTTGGTATGGGTGTTTATTTGGTTAATAGCTTGCATGGGATAGCTTTTGGTGAAGATAGCTCTATAGCTAACTGATTAATAGCTACTTAGCTACTTTTGTGTACTTCTTTTGTTTCCGGGCATTTTAAGGAAAAATATTTGACATATTTTTACCCAATTTGGTATGAGCAATAGTTAGGTCAATAACTTGCTTGGGATTGCTTTTAGTGATAATAGCTATATAATTGACTGATTAATAGCTACTTTTTATTTTAAGCTATGGTGAATTATGATGGCCAAATTCACGGACCCTAATTTCTTATATTATCGCCCATTGAATTCTTTATTTAACACTAAATACTTGTAATACTTACAAAATTTGGGGGTTAAAGTTATTTGGTGTTATATATCCATGTTTTGGCGTAGTTATTTTTTTTTGTATTACCACGTTATTTTAACATAATTGATCCTTATTTTATTTTGGCAGAAGTTTAAGTGTGGTGGGAACTCATCACCCTTATTTTGGTATTTTCTTGTAAGATATAGTTCCCAATGATTTTTATTAATTTTATTGGGATATTTGGATATTTTAGCTGGAAATGATATTGATAATTCAGGACATTTTATTTTAGGCCAGGAATTTAATTATTGAGTCTACTCATGTGAGTTTTGCAAATGTTTTATATTTGGACTCATTGAGCATGTCAGGAAGTGGGTCAGGTGTAGGGATTTATGAAAATGTAATTTTTAGAGGTCAGAGCACCTGCAAATAGTTCTTTGTAAATGGTGTTTTAATTATGTATGTTAGGATTATTCTTTATTTAAAAAGTACTGATTTAGGAATATATTGTTGATTTAAAGTAATTTATTTGTGTAGTGACTCATTTATGTATGTTTTAGAAATGATTTATAGTTATGCTCCACTGAGCATGTCAGCCTTTTCACGGCATAGTAATTTATGAATAAGTGTATAAATATACCTTGTCCTCAATTGAAGGGGGGGTTCCCTTGATAAAAGTGAACCTGGAAGCAGGAGGATTTCTGAGGAGTAAAACTTATAATTTCTTTGCAAAGGAACCACCTTTAAAAGATTGTTACTGGACAAGTATGTACCATATTTAATACATGAACAGCTGTAATGGAAATCTAAGCATGGTTACTTGACAGGAAATTAATATATTCAAATCCCCCTTTGTCCCCCTTCTTTTTGCCCCCCTTGTTTTGGCTCTCCTTTTTATTTGTTCCCCCTGGTACCTATTCTCCATGTCCCCCTTCAGTACAGGAAAGTTTGAGATTTATCTGCTTAATTTAACATTAGAAGAGAAAGTGCTTATCCAGGAATATATTAAATTGGAATAAGGTATTTTATTTATTATTTCTGAATAGTTATCTAATTTTTATTGATATCTTTGCAGGGTCTAAATATAATTTTAATGTTTTTGTTTTGACATGCTCTTTTGCTGGTAAACACCCAGGTCATAAGTCAAGGATAGTTTTCTTGAATTAAATAGGAGTGTCATTTTTTATATATCCAATAGAAGCATGTTATTTAGGGATGTGGCTTCTTTGCATGTTTAATTTGTGGTTTTAGTAGTCTAACATGTAGTTTTCCCGGCACTGTAGTTGACTGTATTTATTTAATTTATGGCTGTTTTAGTTGTTTTGTATAGCATTGCTTTTATGTGTCATTAATTCACTACTATGTAGTTGTTTATAGAGTTGGTTGTTGGGTTCTTACCCCTTTTATGCACGTTTAATATTTTTAATAAATTTCCTGTTACTAATTACACTGATCTTTCCCTTTCATGTTAGCTGTATGCTGCCTGTCCTGCTGTAATTTTGTTTCTAGTTGTCATTTTAACTTTTAGGATTGAACCAGGAGAAATTTCCCAGGCTTGGTACCATTGAGGCATATAATAAGGTTAGCACCAGGATTTTGGTGCTCACCGTTTTAACACTAGATCATGCTGAGGTACCAGTGTGAGCCGTTGATTATGTTTGAAGCACAAAAGTTAATTTATACCGTTGAGGCATATTGATGCCTGCACTGTGAAAGTAGCCTAGGTGTATACATTACTGATAAACATGCTGATGTATATGTTCATGTTCTCAGTATATGGCACTAATTGAGGCACAGTTAGGTCTGCACTAAATACCGGTACATTGTGCACACCATTTTAACACTGGGATATGCCAAGTTGCCTGAAAGAGATTGTCCGAATTTAAGAAATAACATTTATTATACCAAATTACTTATTTTTGATGCTCTTAGGTTTTTGTGACAAGAGATTTAAGGATTTTGGGCTGTCTTCCATTGGTCGTTTGGCACTTTGGTTACACCTGTAGGGTCTAGCATGGTAAATTGGTCTGGTCCTAAGTATTTCAAGTAAATCATAATCTGTCCTAATTCTATCTTATCTGATCTGGGGTCTTCATCTGAGGTCTTGCCCATTACAAAGTATTTTAAAGAAAAAGTATTTCACCTATGTTCACAAAATTTGGGATGGAGGATTATTGGATCAGTAGCTTGCTTGGGATTGCTTTTGGTGATAATACCTTTATAGCTAACTGAGTAATAGCTACTGTGCTATATAGCTATTGTACTATTTTGAGTTGATTTTTTTTCTGGACATTTTAATGAAGCAATGTTTTCTATCTTCACAAAAATTAATATGAAGAATAATCAGGTCAATAGTTTGGCCAGGGTAGCTTTTGGTTGATGATAGCTTTGTAGCTATCTGAGTAATAGTTGCTTTGCTACTTTAAGCCTACTCTGAATTGCATTTCTGTTTTCACTCTTTTAAAAGAAACATATTTAACCCATCTTTGTAAAATTTGGTGTGAAGGTTAATAGGGTCAATTACATGCTTGGTATTGTTGTTGATGGTAATAGCTTTAACCTCCTGAGTAATAGCTACATAGCAAAAACCATAAATATGTCTATCTCCCAAACTGTGTGTGATAGAGCAATTTTGTCTGAATTTTTGACCCACAGGGTATCTAAGTAATGTACTCTTGGCAATTTTCAAAAACTTTTCCTCCCCAAAAATGGCGGCCATTTTGAATTTTCGAATTTACTTAAAAAATGCAAAAACAGTAATTTGCTTCTAACCCCTTGACCATGCGAGATAGAGTGATTTCGTTGAAATTTTCAACCCACAGGTTAACTAAGCAATGCACTCTTGGCAATTTTTAAAAAATTTTCCTCTCCCCAAAACTGGCGGCCATTTTGAATTTTCCAATTTTCGGCAAAAAAGCAAAACACAAATTTGCTTCTATCTCCTTAACCGTGCGAAATAGAGCGATTTCGTCAAACATTTTCGACCCACAGGGTATCTGAGCATTGTACTCTTGGCAATTTTAAAAAATGGTGGCCATTTTGAATTTTCGAATTTTTGCCACAAATGGCTTCTATCTCCTTAACCATGCGAGATAGAGTGATTTCATCAAAATTTTTGACCCACAGGATAGCTTAGCAAACTACTCTTTGCAATCTCAAAAGATATTACTCTCTTCAAAAATAGCGACCATTTTGAATTTTTGCTAAAACTGCAAAAACACGAATTTGCTTCTGTCTCCTTAACTGTGCAAGATAGAGCGATTTTGACGAAATTTTTCGGCACACAGGATATATGCAACTTTTTCGCCAAAATCGCTTTCCCGCCACTTTTGGCAACCCTCTAGAATTTCGTAAAAGAGCATTCACCTCAGAAATGGTGTGAGATAGAGCAATTTCGACAAAAATTTTGGACCCACAGGGTATCTGCATAGTGTACTGGCCACATTTTGCAAAAATCACTTTCCTGCCATTTTTGGTGGCCATCTTGAATTTCTGGGTAAAATGCAAAACACGTTTATTTGGCAAGCCGTTTAAGATAGTGATTTCGATGAAATTTCTGACCTGCAGGGTATCTGCTGAGTCTACTGGTGGCTTTTCACAAAATCACTTTCCTGAGATTTGGTGGCCATCTTGAATTTCTGCGTAAAATGCAAAAAATGCATTTCTTGGGAACGAGATTTTGGCTGCCACCTTGAATTTTGATGTAAATTGATGTATCTCAAAAACCCTCAGAGATAAAGTGATTTCGAGCAATGTTTGGACCCTTTGGGTACTAGAGACCTTAGATATAGCGCTTGTGAAAAGTTGAAATTCCAGAATTTTGTCAGCTATCTTGAATGTTGGCAGAAATTGAAAATGTCATTTATCTCAAAAACTGTAAGGGATAGAGCAATTTCAAAGTAATTTTTGACCATTCGGATATTAAAGATCTATGGTATTGTTTTCACCCATGGTGTCCGGATGGGAAGGTGAGCAGGCGACGGGAAGAAGTTTGTCCGGCCTGTACCTCAGAAACCGTAAGGTGTATGTAGTTGATACTTGGAAGGGATATTGGTTAGGGGGTGTAGATGTGCAACATCATGGTGCGACCTTGATTTGACCTTTGAACTTGCTGTAGTGACCTTGAATTTGAAAATCTTGTCCTGGCTATATCTTGAAAACCGTAAGGTGTAGGAAGTTGATACTTGGTAGGGACATTGTCTAGGGGATGTAGATGTGCAACATCATGGTCTGACCTTGATTTGACCTTTGAACTTGCCGTAGTGCCTTGAGTTTGAAAATGTTGTCCGGGCTATATCTCAGACACTGTAAGGTGTAGGAAGTTGATACCTGGAAGGGATATTGGTTTGGGGGTTAGGGGTGTAACATGATGGTGTGACCTTGATTTGACCTTGCCATAGTGACCTATAAAATCTTGTCAGGACTATATCTCGGAAACCGTACAGTGTAGGAGTTGGTACTTAATACAGGCATTGGTTAGGGGGTGTAGGTGTGGTGTGGCCTTGATTTGACCTTGCTGGAGTGACCTTGGCCTATAAAATCTTGTCCGAGCTATATCTTAGCAACCATAAGTTTTCAGAAGTTGATACGTGGTAGGGGCATTGATTAGGCAGTGTAGGTGTGCCACATCATGGCGTAACCTTGATTTGACCTTGCCATAGTGACTTGGACCTATAAAATCTTGTCCGGGCCATATTTGGGAAACTGTATGGTGTAGGAAGTTGATACTTGGTAGGGACATTGATCAGGGGTTATATGTGTGCAACATCATGGTGTGACCTGGATTTAACCTTTGATCTTGCATATCTGATGCTATTTATCTATCTATGGGGATATGTGATACTATTTTATCTCTCTTATATCTCTCTTATATCTTTTTACTTAAATCTTGGTTGTTGCAACTTGGGGGTCTCTTGATAAAGATTAAGCACTGTTAAAGTCATATTAGAATTCATTAACTGTTTTACTTTTGCAAGTTCCCAGTGTAACAGATGGTATTGTATCAAGTGAGCCACAGGCTTTGCCCCAACTCTACATAAAAGCATGTATTGCCACATCTGTATGTATGGGTAATATCCAAAAGCATACAAACCATAATTCGACCATACAAATGAATATCATAATGGCAGAAGTCTTAAAGCTTCATAATTTTTCGTTTACTTCATTGTCTTGTTTTAATACTTAATCTTTACATGCAGTTTCTTTCTGTTAGATGTTATTTTCTCTACTTAAACATTATTTGGACGCTGACACTGATCTGAAAGTATCCCAATCTGTGTACTGTTTCACTACTTCTATATCTCATGGTGTTGAAAACTATTTCCCCACGCATTGGGGTACAGGCATCTCTGATGCTAATGTCAATCTTATTACTTTCACCATTATATATATGCTACCTAAACTATCTCAGGTTTTAGATGTGGTATATAAAATCTAACATATTATTATGTCTACCAGAGGCATCCGGTGGATACTTTGGTTTTGCGTTCACTACGGGCTGCGCATAGAGATATTTTTGTATTAACCCTCTCAGAAGAAAACTACACTAAATTTGCAGGAAATCTTCATTGGGGGTAAGATTCTCTGGGACTGAAATGGCTGCCGGGGGCATTTCTTTGAAAATTATATACCTTTTTCTACTGGCTGGTTGTCATAGGTAGAAGGCTGAATCTCTTCATAGCTGATATGTATAACAGAGATACATGCCTTCTACAACCTTACAGACATTTGACCTTAAAGCTCTTAATTCAAGGTCATCCATGGAGTGCCAAAGTAACCCACATAGTGGACTTTAAAAGTGTCTATATCTCGCTTATTATTGGTCCTAGAGTTTTGCAATGTGAAACCAACCTACAGAAAATCATGTGCTGCAAATTTTCTGATGTTGTCCGATTTGACCTTGGACCCCTCCTTCCAGGTCAAACAAGGATAGCCAAACTTAAAAGTGCTTACAACTCACTTATATTGGTTCTTGAGGTTTGGGATGGTAAACCAACCAATAGGAAATCATGGGCTCGGAATGTTATGGTGTGGTCAGATTTGACCTTGGGCCCCCCCTTCAAGGTCAAAAGAGAATAGCCAAACTTAAAAAGTGCGTACAACTCACTGATTATTGGTCCTTTAGGTTTGGGATGGTAAAACAACATATAGGAAATCATGGGCTGGAAATCTTCTGGTGTGGAAAGATTTGACCTTGGGCCCCTATTTCAA
Organism: Sabellastarte sp. h YS-2021; assembly: GCA_964017235.1. NCBI lineage: Eukaryota > Metazoa > Annelida > Polychaeta > Sabellida > Sabellidae > Sabellastarte > Sabellastarte sp. h YS-2021. The sequence goes on from OZ024928.1 coordinate 24,618,226, forward strand.
CGTCAAACGAGGATAGCCAAACTTAAAAGTGGTTATAACTTCCCTATTATTGGTTGTACAAGTTTGGGATGGTAAACTGACTTATAGGAAATCAGGGGCTGGGAATCTTCTAGTTTGGTAAGATTTAATCTTGGATCCCTCCTTCAAGGTCAAAAGAGGATAGCAAAACCTAAAAGTGGTTACAACTCCCTTATTATTGGTCCTAGAGGTTTGCAATGTGAAAACAACCTGCAGGAAATCATGTCCTGCGAATTTTCTGATGTTGTCGAATTTGACCTTGGACCCATTCTTCAAGGTCAAACAAGGATAGCCAAACTTAAAAGTGCTTATAACTCGCTTATATTCGTCCTAGAGGTTTGGGATAGTAAACCAACATATAGGAAATCATGGGCTCGGAATCTTCTGGTGTGGACAGATTTGAACTTGGGCCACTCCTTCAAGGTCAAACATGGATAGCCAAACTTGAAAGTGGTTATAACTCACTTATTATTGGTTGTACAGGTTTGGGATGGTAAACCAACTTATAGGAAATCAGGGGCTGGGAATCTTCTGGTGTGGTCAGATTTAACCTTGGATCCCTCCTTCAAGGTCAAATGAGGATAGCCAAACCTAAAAATGGTTATAACTCCCTTATTATTGGTCCTAGAGATTTGTAATATGAAACCAACCTACAGGAAATCATGTCCGAATTTTCTGATGTTGTTATATTTGACCTTGGACCCATCCTTAAAGGTCAAACAAGGATAGCCAAACTTAAAAGTGCTTATATCTTGCTTATATTCATCCTAGAGGTTTGGGATGGTAAACCAACCAATGGGAAATCATGGGCTCGGAATCTTCTGGTGTGGTCAAATTTGACCTTGGGCCCCTCCTTCAAGGTCAAACAAGGATAGCAAAACTTTAAAGTGCTGATAACTTGCTTATTATTGGTTCTAGAGGTTTGGGATGGTAAACCAACCTACAGGCAATCATGGGCTGGAAATCTTTTGGTGTCAACAGATTTGACCTTGGATCCCTCCTTCAAGGTTAAATGAGGATAGCCAAACTTAAAAGTGCTTATAACTCGCTTATATTGGTCCCAGAGGTTTGGGATAGTAAACCAACCTTTTGGAAATCATAGGCTTGAAATCTTATGGTGTGGTCAGATTTGAACTTGGGCCTCTCCTTCAAGGTCAAAAGAGGATGTCCAAACTTATAAGGGCTTATAACTCACTTATTTTTGGTCCTTGAGGTCTGGGATGGCAAACCAACCTCTAGGAAATCATGGGCTGGAAATCTTCTGGTGTGGACAGATTTGACCTTGGGCCCCCTCTTCAAAGTCAAACGAGGATAGCAAACTTAAAAGTGCTTATAACTCACTTATTGTTGGTCCTAGAGGTTTGCAATGTGAAACCAACCTACAGGAAATCATGTCCTGCGAATTTTCTGATGTTGTCGAATTTGACCTTGGGCCCCCTCTTCAAAGTCAAACGAGGATAGCAAACTTAAAAGTGCTTATAACTCACTTATTGTTGATCCTAGAGGTTTGCAATGTGAAACCAACCTACAGGAAATCATGTCCTGCGAATTTTCTGATGTTGTCGAATTTGACCTTGGACCCCTTCATCGAGGTCAAAAGAGGATAGCGAAACTTATTAGTGTTGGTTTCTGTGCATTTAAAAGAAAATGATTCAAGTTATTTTGCTAAAGTTAGGCATACATTTGGCTTGCTTGGTATTGCATTTGGCACTGTTAGCTCTGTGGGTAAGCGAGTAAGAGCTATTAAGGTGCGCTCTAAAATTTTTGACCCAGAAGGTACTAGAGAAATATTCTATTCAAAAGTGATTTTCGCCACTTTTGGAGGCCATCTTGTAGTTTAGTGGAAAAGAAAAAAATTGAACCATTGCTTGGAAACTGTAAGAGATAGAGATCCATAGGGTAGTGGAAAAGTATCCTATATATAAGGGAAAAATTTCAATTTTCATCAATTTTGGCGGCCATCGTGGATTTTAGCTGAAAATAAAAATTTAAAATATCTTGGAAACTGTATATAAGAGAGCAATTTCGAGTGAATTTTTGACCTGGAGGGTAGTAATGAAGTAGCCTATACAAAAGGATAAAATTTTAACTTTTGCAAATTTTGGTAACCATCTTGGATTGTAGCTGAAAATAAAAAATTGGAAATATCTCCATAACAGTAAAAAGATGGAGCAATTTCGAGTGAATTAGTGAAAAATTTACATACTTTGTCGTCAAATACTCACCAGACAAAATAACTTTATATTTAGCAATTTTATGACAAGCTTTTACTGTGCCTATGGACTACTTTTCAGATACTGACCCCTGACTGACCAGTATATTTGACTTTTATGACAACTCTTCACTCTGTCTGAAATGACTACCTTTCCTATATATTGTCTGACAACTATGTTTGCATACATTAGTCATAAACTAGTTACTTTTGGCTAACTAAAGGCAAATATATTTGACAATTTTATGACAAACTTGTTACCATGCCTAAAAAGACTATACCTTTTACTTATTGACAAATGAGTGTGATACATTAATCATAAAAGAGTCACCTCTGAAAAAACTAACAAGTGTACATCAGTCAGATGTGACTACTTTGTGACTAATGTATAACAAACATTCATTTGTGAATAAGTAAAAGGTAGTCGTTTCAGGCACGGTACAAAGTGTGTCATAAAATTGTCAAATATATTTGTCTTCAGTTTTTCAGAGGTGACTAGTTTCTGACTAATATTTGACAAACACACAGTTGTCATTATGGAAAAGGTAGTCATTTCAGGCACAATAAAAAGTTTGTCATAAAATAGTCAAATATACTGATCATTAGTTAGTCAGAGATGACTATTTTGTGACTATGTGGTGACTGATATATGACATATTATTGACCAATATGTTTGACTATCTTTCGACAAACTTTTTACTGTGCCGGAAATGACAACCTTTGGCACAGTGACAAGTGTATGTTTGTGATATATTAGTCAAAAAATAGTCATCTCTGACTAATAACTAGCAAGTGTATACTAGTCATCAATTAGTCATTAACTTGTCATTAGTTAATCAGAGGTGACTTTTCTGACGAGTTTTAAACAAATAAACACTATTACTAAGCCAAATATTGGGATGTAATGCTGCAATTTGGGCCAAAGATTAAGTGGGTGGCACTAATAAATATGCAACAGCTTTGGGACTTACATCTAGGTTTAAAACTCAGGTAGCACGCTTCCACGACTGGAAATGAGCTATACTGGTTGCAGTAACTCATATATACAGGGGTTTATGTTTCCACCATAACTAAGCCAAATATTGAGATATTATACTGCAATTTGGTCCAAACACTAAGTAAAAAATACTAATAAATATGGAATAGCTTTGAGATGTACAGAATGGGTTAACTCATGTCACTATTGCTCTGTAACCTGCATTGAAGTGGTCTAGCTGCAATAAACCCATATACCTAGTGCGCCATTTTGACACCATTACTAAGCCAGATATTGGGATGTAATGCTGCAATTTGGGCCAAAGATTAAGTGGGTGGCACTAATAAATATGCAACAGCTTTGGAACTTACATCTAGGTTTAAAACTCAGGTAGCACGCTTCCACGACTGGAAATGAGCTATACTGGTTGCAGTAACTCATATATACAGGGGTTTATGTTTCCACCATAACTAAGCCAAATATTGAGATATTATACTGCAATTTGGTCCAAACACTAAGTAAAAAATACTAATAAATATGGAATAGCTTTGAGATGTACAGAATGGGTTAACTCATGTCACTATTGCTCTGTAACCTGCATTGAAGTGGTCTAGCTGCAATAAACCCATATACCTAGTGTGCCATTTTGACACCATTACTAAGCCAAATATTGGGATGTAATGCTGCAATTTGGGCCAAAGATTAAGTGGGTGGCACTAATAAATATGCAACAGCTTTGGGACTTACATCTAGGTTTAAAACTCAGGTAGCACGCTTCCACGACTGGAAATGAGCTATACTGGTTGCAGTAACTCATATATACAGGGGTTCATGTTTCCACCATAACTAAGCCAAATATTGAGATATTATACTGCAATTTGGTCCAAACACTAAGTAAAAAATACTAATAAATATGGAATAGCTTTGAGATGTACAGAATGGGTTAACTCATGTCACTATTGCTCTGTAACCTGCATTGAAGTGGTCTAGCTGCAATAAACCCATATACCTAGTGCGCCATTTTGACACCATTACTAAGCCAGATATTGGGATGTAATGCTGCAATTTGGGCCAAAGATTAAGTGGGTGGCACTAATAAATATGCAACAGCTTTGGAACTTACATCTAGGTTTAAAACTCAGGTAGCACGCTTCCACGACTGGAAATGAGCTATACTGGTTGCAGTAACTCATATATACAGGGGTTTATGTTTCCACCATAACTAAGCCAAATATTGAGATATTATACTGCAATTTGGTCCAAACACTAAGTAAAAAATACTAATAAATATGGAATAGCTTTGAGATGTACAGAATGGGTTAACTCATGTCACTATTGCTCTGTAACCTGCATTGAAGTGGTCTAGCTGCAATAAACCCATATACCTAGTGTGCCATTTTGACACCATTACTAAGCCAAATATTGGGATGTAATGCTGCAATTTGGGCCAAAGATTAAGTGGGTGGCACTAATAAATATGCAACAGCTTTGGGACTTACATCTAGGTTTAAAACTCAGGTAGCACGCTTCCACGACTGGAAATGAGCTATACTGGTTGCAGTAACTCATATATACAGGGGTTCATGTTTCCACCATAACTAAGCCAAATATTGAGATATTATACTGCAATTTGGTCCAAACACTAAGTAAAAAATACTAATAAATATGGAATAGCTTTGAGATGTACAGAATGGGTTAACTCATGTCACTATTGCTCTGTAACCTGCATTGAAGTGGTCTAGCTGCAATAAACCCATATACCTAGTGCGCCATTTTGACACCATTACTAAGCCAGATATTGGGATGTAATGCTGCAATTTGGGCCAAAGATTAAGTGGGTGGCACTAATAAATATGCAACAGCTTTGGAACTTACATCTAGGTTTAAAACTCAGGTAGCACGCTTCCACGACTGGAAATGAGCTATACTGGTTGCAGTAACTCATATATACAGGGGTTTATGTTTCCACCATAACTAAGCCAAATATTGAGATATTATACTGCAATTTGGTCCAAACACTAAGTAAAAAATACTAATAAATATGGAATAGCTTTGAGATGTACAGAATGGGTTAACTCATGTCACTATTGCTCTGTAACCTGCATTGAAGTGGTCTAGCTGCAATAAACCCATATACCTAGTGTGCCATTTTGACACCATTACTAAGCCAAATATTGGGATGTAATGCTGCAATTTGGGCCAAAGATTAAGTGGGTGGCACTAATAAATATGCAACAGCTTTGGGACTTACATCTAGGTTTAAAACTCAGGTAGCACGCTTCCACGACTGGAAATGAGCTATACTGGTTGCAGTAACTCATATATACAGGGGTTCATGTTTCCACCATAACTAAGCCAAATATTGAGATATTATACTGCAATTTGGTCCAAACACTAAGTAAAAAATACTAATAAATATGGAATAGCTTTGAGATGTACAGAATGGGTTAACTCATGTCACTATTGCTCTGTAACCTGCATTGAAGTGGTCTAGCTGCAATAAACCCATATACCTAGTGCGCCATTTTGACACCATTACTAAGCCAGATATTGGGATGTAATGCTGCAATTTGGGCCAAAGATTAAGTGGGTGGCACTAATAAATATGCAACAGCTTTGGAACTTACATCTAGGTTTAAAACTCAGGTAGCACGCTTCCACGACTGGAAATGAGCTATACTGGTTGCAGTAACTCATATATACAGGGGTTTATGTTTCCACCATAACTAAGCCAAATATTGAGATATTATACTGCAATTTGGTCCAAACACTAAGTAAAAAATACTAATAAATATGGAATAGCTTTGAGATGTACAGAATGGGTTAACTCATGTCACTATTGCTCTGTAACCTGCATTGAAGTGGTCTAGCTGCAATAAACCCATATACCTAGTGCGCCATTTTGACACCATTACTAAGCCAGATATTGGGATGTAATGCTGCAATTTGGGCCAAAGATTAAGTGGGTGGCACTAATAAATATGCAACAGCTTTGGGACTTACATCTAGGTTTAAAACTCAGGTAGCACGCTTCCACGACTGGAAATGAGCTATACTGGTTGCAGTAACTCATATATACAGGGGTTCATGTTTCCACCATAACTAAGCCAAATATTGAGATATTATACTGCAATTTGGTCCAAACACTAAGTAAAAAATACTAATAAATATGGAATAGCTTTGAGATGTACAGAATGGGTTAACTCATGTCACTATTGCTCTGTAACCTGCATTGAAGTGGTCTAGCTGCAATAAACCCATATACCTAGTGCGCCATTTTGACACCATTACTAAGCCAGATATTGGGATGTAATGCTGCAATTTGGGCCAAAGATTAAGTGGGTGGCACTAATAAATATGCAACAGCTTTGGGACTTACATCTAGGTTTAAAACTCAGGTAGCACGCTTCCACGACTGGAAATGAGCTATACTGGTTGCAGTAACTCATATATACAGGGGTTCATGTTTCCACCATAACTAAGCCAAATATTGAGATATTATACTGCAATTTGGTCCAAACACTAAGTAAAAAATACTAATAAATATGGAATAGCTTTGAGATGTACAGAATGGGTTAACTCATGTCACTATTGCTCTGTAACCTGCATTGAAGTGGTCTAGCTGCAATAAACCCATATACCTAGTGCGCCATTTTGACACCATTACTAAGCCAGATATTGGGATGTAATGCTGCAATTTGGGCCAAAGATTAAGTGGGTGGCACTAATAAATATGCAACAGCTTTGGGACTTACATCTAGGTTTAAAACTCAGGTAGCACGCTTCCACGACTGGAAATGAGCTATACTGGTTGCAGTAACTCATATATACAGGGGTTCATGTTTCCACCATAACTAAGCCAAATACTGAGATATTATACTGCAATTTGGTCCAAACACTAAGTAAAAAATACTAATAAATATGGAATAGCTTTGAGATGTACAGAATGGGTTAACTCATGTCACTATTGCTCTGTAACCTGCATTGAAGTGGTCTAGCTGCAATAAACCCATATACCTAGTGCGCCATTTTGACACCATTACTAAGCCAGATATTGGGATGTAATGCTGCAATTTGGGCCAAAGATTAAGTGGGTGGCACTAATAAATATGCAACAGCTTTGGGACTTACATCTAGGTTTAAAACTCAGGTAGCACGCTTCCACGACTGGAAATGAGCTATACTGGTTGCAGTAACTCATATATACAGGGGTTCATGTTTCCACCATAACTAAGCCAAATACTGAGATATTATACTGCAATTTGGTCCAAACACTAAGTAAAAAATACTAATAAATATGGAATAGCTTTGAGATGTACAGAATGGGTTAACTCATGTCACTATTGCTCTGTAACCTGCATTGAAGTGGTCTAGCTGCAATAAACCCATATACCTAGTGCGCCATTTTGACACCATTACTAAGCCAGATATTGGGATGTAATGCTGCAATTTGGGCCAAAGATTAAGTGGGTGGCACTAATAAATATGCAACAGCTTTGGGACTTACATCTAGGTTTAAAACTCAGGTAGCACGCTTCCACGACTGGAAATGAGCTATACTGGTTGCAGTAACTCATATATACAGGGGTTCATGTTTCCACCATAACTAAGCCAAATACTGAGATATTATACTGCAATTTGGTCCAAACACTAAGTAAAAAATACTAATAAATATGGAATAGCTTTGAGATGTACAGAATGGGTTAACTCATGTCACTATTGCTCTGTAACCTGCATTGAAGTGGTCTAGCTGCAATAAACCCATATACCTAGTGCGCCATTTTGACACCATTACTAAGCCAGATATTGGGATGTAATGCTGCAATTTGGGCCAAAGATTAAGTGGGTGGCACTAATAAATATGCAACAGCTTTGGGACTTACATCTAGGTTTAAAACTCAGGTAGCACGCTTCCACGACTGGAAATGAGCTATACTGGTTGCAGTAACTCATATATACAGGGGTTCATGTTTCCACCATAACTAAGCCAAATACTGAGATATTATACTGCAATTTGGTCCAAACACTAAGTAAAAAATACTAATAAATATGGAATAGCTTTGAGATGTACAGAATGGGTTAACTCATGTCACTATTGCTCTGTAACCTGCATTGAAGTGGTCTAGCTGCAATAAACCCATATACCTAGTGCGCCATTTTGACACCATTACTAAGCCAGATATTGGGATGTAATGCTGCAATTTGGGCCAAAGATTAAGTGGGTGGCACTAATAAATATGCAACAGCTTTGGGACTTACATCTAGGTTTAAAACTCAGGTAGCACGCTTCCACGACTGGAAATGAGCTATACTGGTTGCAGTAACTCATATATACAGGGGTTCATGTTTCCACCATAACTAAGCCAAATACTGAGATATTATACTGCAATTTGGTCCAAACACTAAGTAAAAAATACTAATAAATATGGAATAGCTTTGAGATGTACAGAATGGGTTAACTCATGTCACTATTGCTCTGTAACCTGCATTGAAGTGGTCTAGCTGCAATAAACCCATATACCTAGTGCGCCATTTTGACACCATTACTAAGCCAGATATTGGGATGTAATGCTGCAATTTGGGCCAAAGATTAAGTGGGTGGCACTAATAAATATGCAACAGCTTTGGGACTTACATCTAGGTTTAAAACTCAGGTAGCACGCTTCCACGACTGGAAATGAGCTATACTGGTTGCAGTAACTCATATATACAGGGGTTCATGTTTCCACCATAACTAAGCCAAATACTGAGATATTATACTGCAATTTGGTCCAAACACTAAGTAAAAAATACTAATAAATATGGAATAGCTTTGAGATGTACAGAATGGGTTAACTCATGTCACTATTGCTCTGTAACCTGCATTGAAGTGGTCTAGCTGCAATAAACCCATATACCTAGTGCGCCATTTTGACACCATTACTAAGCCAGATATTGGGATGTAATGCTGCAATTTGGGCCAAAGATTAAGTGGGTGGCACTAATAAATATGCAACAGCTTTGGGACTTACATCTAGGTTTAAAACTCAGGTAGCACGCTTCCACGACTGGAAATGAGCTATACTGGTTGCAGTAACTCATATATACAGGGGTTCATGTTTCCACCATAACTAAGCCAAATACTGAGATATTATACTGCAATTTGGTCCAAACACTAAGTAAAAAATACTAATAAATATGGAATAGCTTTGAGATGTACAGAATGGGTTAACTCATGTCACTATTGCTCTGTAACCTGCATTGAAGTGGTCTAGCTGCAATAAACCCATATACCTAGTGCGCCATTTTGACACCATTACTAAGCCAGATATTGGGATGTAATGCTGCAATTTGGGCCAAAGATTAAGTGGGTGGCACTAATAAATATGCAACAGCTTTGGGACTTACATCTAGGTTTAAAACTCAGGTAGCACGCTTCCACGACTGGAAATGAGCTATACTGGTTGCAGTAACTCATATATACAGGGGTTCATGTTTCCACCATAACTAAGCCAAATACTGAGATATTATACTGCAATTTGGTCCAAACACTAAGTAAAAAATACTAATAAATATGGAATAGCTTTGAGATGTACAGAATGGGTTAACTCATGTCACTATTGCTCTGTAACCTGCATTGAAGTGGTCTAGCTGCAATAAACCCATATACCTAGTGCGCCATTTTGACACCATTACTAAGCCAGATATTGGGATGTAATGCTGCAATTTGGGCCAAAGATTAAGTGGGTGGCACTAATAAATATGCAACAGCTTTGGGACTTACATCTAGGTTTAAAACTCAGGTAGCACGCTTCCACGACTGGAAATGAGCTATACTGGTTGCAGTAACTCATATATACAGGGGTTCATGTTTCCACCATAACTAAGCCAAATACTGAGATATTATACTGCAATTTGGTCCAAACACTAAGTAAAAAATACTAATAAATATGGAATAGCTTTGAGATGTACAGAATGGGTTAACTCATGTCACTATTGCTCTGTAACCTGCATTGAAGTGGTCTAGCTGCAATAAACCCATATACCTAGTGCGCCATTTTGACACCATTACTAAGCCAGATATTGGGATGTAATGCTGCAATTTGGGCCAAAGATTAAGTGGGTGGCACTAATAAATATGCAACAGCTTTGGGACTTACATCTAGGTTTAAAACTCAGGTAGCACGCTTCCACGACTGGAAATGAGCTATACTGGTTGCAGTAACTCATATATACAGGGGTTCATGTTTCCACCATAACTAAGCCAAATACTGAGATATTATACTGCAATTTGGTCCAAACACTAAGTAAAAAATACTAATAAATATGGAATAGCTTTGAGATGTACAGAATGGGTTAACTCATGTCACTATTGCTCTGTAACCTGCATTGAAGTGGTCTAGCTGCAATAAACCCATATACCTAGTGCGCCATTTTGACACCATTACTAAGCCAGATATTGGGATGTAATGCTGCAATTTGGGCCAAAGATTAAGTGGGTGGCACTAATAAATATGCAACAGCTTTGGGACTTACATCTAGGTTTAAAACTCAGGTAGCACGCTTCCACGACTGGAAATGAGCTATACTGGTTGCAGTAACTCATATATACAGGGGTTCATGTTTCCACCATAACTAAGCCAAATACTGAGATATTATACTGCAATTTGGTCCAAACACTAAGTAAAAAATACTAATAAATATGGAATAGCTTTGAGATGTACAGAATGGGTTAACTCATGTCACTATTGCTCTGTAACCTGCATTGAAGTGGTCTAGCTGCAATAAACCCATATACCTAGTGCGCCATTTTGACACCATTACTAAGCCAGATATTGGGATGTAATGCTGCAATTTGGGCCAAAGATTAAGTGGGTGGCACTAATAAATATGCAACAGCTTTGGGACTTACATCTAGGTTTAAAACTCAGGTAGCACGCTTCCACGACTGGAAATGAGCTATACTGGTTGCAGTAACTCATATATACAGGGGTTCATGTTTCCACCATAACTAAGCCAAATATTGAGATATTATACTGCAATTTGGTCCAAACACTAAGTAAAAAATACTAATAAATATGGAATAGCTTTGAGATGTACAGAATGGGTTAACTCATGTCACTATTGCTCTGTAACCTGCATTGAAGTGGTCTAGCTGCAATAAACCCATATACCTAGTGCGCCATTTTGACACCATTACTAAGCCAGATATTGGGATGTAATGCTGCAATTTGGGCCAAAGATTAAGTGGGTGGCACTAATAAATATGCAACAGCTTTGGAACTTACATCTAGGTTTAAAACTCAGGTAGCACGCTTCCACGACTGGAAATGAGCTATACTGGTTGCAGTAACTCATATATACAGGGGTTTATGTTTCCACCATAACTAAGCCAAATATTGAGATATTATACTGCAATTTGGTCCAAACACTAAGTAAAAAATACTAATAAATATGGAATAGCTTTGAGATGTACAGAATGGGTTAACTCATGTCACTATTGCTCTGTAACCTGCATTGAAGTGGTCTAGCTGCAATAAACCCATATACCTAGTGCGCCATTTTGACACCATTACTAAGCCAGATATTGGGATGTAATGCTGCAATTTGGGCCAAAGATTAAGTGGGTGGCACTAATAAATATGCAACAGCTTTGGGACTTACATCTAGGTTTAAAACTCAGGTAGCACGCTTCCACGACTGGAAATGAGCTATACTGGTTGCAGTAACTCATATATACAGGGGTTCATGTTTCCACCATAACTAAGCCAAATACTGAGATATTATACTGCAATTTGGTCCAAACACTAAGTAAAAAATACTAATAAATATGGAATAGCTTTGAGATGTACAGAATGGGTTAACTCATGTCACTATTGCTCTGTAACCTGCATTGAAGTGGTCTAGCTGCAATAAACCCATATACCTAGTGCGCCATTTTGACACCATTACTAAGCCAGATATTGGGATGTAATGCTGCAATTTGGGCCAAAGATTAAGTGGGTGGCACTAATAAATATGCAACAGCTTTGGGACTTACATCTAGGTTTAAAACTCAGGTAGCACGCTTCCACGACTGGAAATGAGCTATACTGGTTGCAGTAACTCATATATACAGGGGTTCATGTTTCCACCATAACTAAGCCAAATACTGAGATATTATACTGCAATTTGGTCCAAACACTAAGTAAAAAATACTAATAAATATGGAATAGCTTTGAGATGTACAGAATGGGTTAACTCATGTCACTATTGCTCTGTAACCTGCATTGAAGTGGTCTAGCTGCAATAAACCCATATACCTAGTGCGCCATTTTGACACCATTACTAAGCCAGATATTGGGATGTAATGCTGCAATTTGGGCCAAAGATTAAGTGGGTGGCACTAATAAATATGCAACAGCTTTGGGACTTACATCTAGGTTTAAAACTCAGGTAGCACGCTTCCACGACTGGAAATGAGCTATACTGGTTGCAGTAACTCATATATACAGGGGTTCATGTTTCCACCATAACTAAGCCAAATACTGAGATATTATACTGCAATTTGGTCCAAACACTAAGTAAAAAATACTAATAAATATGGAATAGCTTTGAGATGTACAGAATGGGTTAACTCATGTCACTATTGCTCTGTAACCTGCATTGAAGTGGTCTAGCTGCAATAAACCCATATACCTAGTGCGCCATTTTGACACCATTACTAAGCCAGATATTGGGATGTAATGCTGCAATTTGGGCCAAAGATTAAGTGGGTGGCACTAATAAATATGCAACAGCTTTGGGACTTACATCTAGGTTTAAAACTCAGGTAGCACGCTTCCACGACTGGAAATGAGCTATACTGGTTGCAGTAACTCATATATACAGGGGTTCATGTTTCCACCATAACTAAGCCAAATACTGAGATATTATACTGCAATTTGGTCCAAACACTAAGTAAAAAATACTAATAAATATGGAATAGCTTTGAGATGTACAGAATGGGTTAACTCATGTCACTATTGCTCTGTAACCTGCATTGAAGTGGTCTAGCTGCAATAAACCCATATACCTAGTGCGCCATTTTGACACCATTACTAAGCCAGATATTGGGATGTAATGCTGCAATTTGGGCCAAAGATTAAGTGGGTGGCACTAATAAATATGCAACAGCTTTGGGACTTACATCTAGGTTTAAAACTCAGGTAGCACGCTTCCACGACTGGAAATGAGCTATACTGGTTGCAGTAACTCATATATACAGGGGTTCATGTTTCCACCATAACTAAGCCAAATACTGAGATATTATACTGCAATTTGGTCCAAACACTAAGTAAAAAATACTAATAAATATGGAATAGCTTTGAGATGTACAGAATGGGTTAACTCATGTCACTATTGCTCTGTAACCTGCATTGAAGTGGTCTAGCTGCAATAAACCCATATACCTAGTGCGCCATTTTGACACCATTACTAAGCCAGATATTGGGATGTAATGCTGCAATTTGGGCCAAAGATTAAGTGGGTGGCACTAATAAATATGCAACAGCTTTGGGACTTACATCTAGGTTTAAAACTCAGGTAGCACGCTTCCACGACTGGAAATGAGCTATACTGGTTGCAGTAACTCATATATACAGGGGTTCATGTTTCCACCATAACTAAGCCAAATATTGAGATATTATACTGCAATTTGGTCCAAACACTAAGTAAAAAATACTAATAAATATGGAATAGCTTTGAGATGTACAGAATGGGTTAACTCATGTCACTATTGCTCTGTAACCTGCATTGAAGTGGTCTAGCTGCAATAAACCCATATACCTAGTGCGCCATTTTGACACCATTACTAAGCCAGATATTGGGATGTAATGCTGCAATTTGGGCCAAAGATTAAGTGGGTGGCACTAATAAATATGCAACAGCTTTGGAACTTACATCTAGGTTTAAAACTCAGGTAGCACGCTTCCACGACTGGAAATGAGCTATACTGGTTGCAGTAACTCATATATACAGGGGTTTATGTTTCCACCATAACTAAGCCAAATATTGAGATATTATACTGCAATTTGGTCCAAACACTAAGTAAAAAATACTAATAAATATGGAATAGCTTTGAGATGTACAGAATGGGTTAACTCATGTCACTATTGCTCTGTAACCTGCATTGAAGTGGTCTAGCTGCAATAAACCCATATACCTAGTGCGCCATTTTGACACCATTACTAAGCCAGATATTGGGATGTAATGCTGCAATTTGGGCCAAAGATTAAGTGGGTGGCACTAATAAATATGCAACAGCTTTGGGACTTACATCTAGGTTTAAAACTCAGGTAGCACGCTTCCACGACTGGAAATGAGCTATACTGGTTGCAGTAACTCATATATACAGGGGTTCATGTTTCCACCATAACTAAGCCAAATACTGAGATATTATACTGCAATTTGGTCCAAACACTAAGTAAAAAATACTAATAAATATGGAATAGCTTTGAGATGTACAGAATGGGTTAACTCATGTCACTATTGCTCTGTAACCTGCATTGAAGTGGTCTAGCTGCAATAAACCCATATACCTAGTGCGCCATTTTGACACCATTACTAAGCCAGATATTGGGATGTAATGCTGCAATTTGGGCCAAAGATTAAGTGGGTGGCACTAATAAATATGCAACAGCTTTGGGACTTACATCTAGGTTTAAAACTCAGGTAGCACGCTTCCACGACTGGAAATGAGCTATACTGGTTGCAGTAACTCATATATACAGGGGTTCATGTTTCCACCATAACTAAGCCAAATATTGAGATATTATACTGCAATTTGGTCCAAACACTAAGTAAAAAATACTAATAAATATGGAATAGCTTTGAGATGTACAGAATGGGTTAACTCATGTCACTATTGCTCTGTAACCTGCATTGAAGTGGTCTAGCTGCAATAAACCCATATACCTAGTGCGCCATTTTGACACCATTACTAAGCCAGATATTGGGATGTAATGCTGCAATTTGGGCCAAAGATTAAGTGGGTGGCACTAATAAATATGCAACAGCTTTGGGACTTACATCTAGGTTTAAAACTCAGGTAGCACGCTTCCACGACTGGAAATGAGCTATACTGGTTGCAGTAACTCATATATACAGGGGTTTATGTTTCCACCATAACTAAGCCAAATATTGAGATATTATACTGCAATTTGGTCCAAACACTAAGTAAAAAATACTAATAAATATGGAATAGCTTTGAGATGTACAGAATGGGTTAACTCATGTCACTATTGCTCTGTAACCTGCATTGAAGTGGTCTAGCTGCAATAAACCCATATACCTAGTGCGCCATTTTGACACCATTACTAAGCCAGATATTGGGATGTAATGCTGCAATTTGGGCCAAAGATTAAGTGGGTGGCACTAATAAATATGCAACAGCTTTGGGACTTACATCTAGGTTTAAAACTCAGGTAGCACGCTTCCACGACTGGAAATGAGCTATACTGGTTGCAGTAACTCATATATACAGGGGTTCATGTTTCCACCATAACTAAGCCAAATACTGAGATATTATACTGCAATTTGGTCCAAACACTAAGTAAAAAATACTAATAAATATGGAATAGCTTTGAGATGTACAGAATGGGTTAACTCATGTCACTATTGCTCTGTAACCTGCATTGAAGTGGTCTAGCTGCAATAAACCCATATACCTAGTGCGCCATTTTGACACCATTACTAAGCCAGATATTGGGATGTAATGCTGCAATTTGGGCCAAAGATTAAGTGGGTGGCACTAATAAATATGCAACAGCTTTGGGACTTACATCTAGGTTTAAAACTCAGGTAGCACGCTTCCACGACTGGAAATGAGCTATACTGGTTGCAGTAACTCATATATACAGGGGTTCATGTTTCCACCATAACTAAGCCAAATATTGAGATATTATACTGCAATTTGGTCCAAACACTAAGTAAAAAATACTAATAAATATGGAATAGCTTTGAGATGTACAGAATGGGTTAACTCATGTCACTATTGCTCTGTAACCTGCATTGAAGTGGTCTAGCTGCAATAAACCCATATACCTAGTGCGCCATTTTGACACCATTACTAAGCCAGATATTGGGATGTAATGCTGCAATTTGGGCCAAAGATTAAGTGGGTGGCACTAATAAATATGCAACAGCTTTGGAACTTACATCTAGGTTTAAAACTCAGGTAGCACGCTTCCACGACTGGAAATGAGCTATACTGGTTGCAGTAACTCATATATACAGGGGTTTATGTTTCCACCATAACTAAGCCAAATATTGAGATATTATACTGCAATTTGGTCCAAACACTAAGTAAAAAATACTAATAAATATGGAATAGCTTTGAGATGTACAGAATGGGTTAACTCATGTCACTATTGCTCTGTAACCTGCATTGAAGTGGTCTAGCTGCAATAAACCCATATACCTAGTGCGCCATTTTGACACCATTACTAAGCCAGATATTGGGATGTAATGCTGCAATTTGGGCCAAAGATTAAGTGGGTGGCACTAATAAATATGCAACAGCTTTGGGACTTACATCTAGGTTTAAAACTCAGGTAGCACGCTTCCACGACTGGAAATGAGCTATACTGGTTGCAGTAACTCATATATACAGGGGTTCATGTTTCCACCATAACTAAGCCAAATACTGAGATATTATACTGCAATTTGGTCCAAACACTAAGTAAAAAATACTAATAAATATGGAATAGCTTTGAGATGTACAGAATGGGTTAACTCATGTCACTATTGCTCTGTAACCTGCATTGAAGTGGTCTAGCTGCAATAAACCCATATACCTAGTGCGCCATTTTGACACCATTACTAAGCCAGATATTGGGATGTAATGCTGCAATTTGGGCCAAAGATTAAGTGGGTGGCACTAATAAATATGCAACAGCTTTGGGACTTACATCTAGGTTTAAAACTCAGGTAGCACGCTTCCACGACTGGAAATGAGCTATACTGGTTGCAGTAACTCATATATACAGGGGTTCATGTTTCCACCATAACTAAGCCAAATATTGAGATATTATACTGCAATTTGGTCCAAACACTAAGTAAAAAATACTAATAAATATGGAATAGCTTTGAGATGTACAGAATGGGTTAACTCATGTCACTATTGCTCTGTAACCTGCATTGAAGTGGTCTAGCTGCAATAAACCCATATACCTAGTGCGCCATTTGGACACCATTACTAAGCCAGATATTAGGATGTAATGCTGCAATTTGGGCCAAAGATTAAGTGGGTGGCACTAATAAATATGCAACAGCTTTGGAACTTACATCTAGGTTTAAAACTCAGGTAGCACGCTTCCACGACTGGAAATGAGCTATACTGGTTGCAGTAACTCATATATACAGGGGTTCATGTTTCCACCATAACTAAGCCAAATACTGAGATATTATACTGCAATTTGGTCCAAACACTAAGTAAAAAATACTAATAAATATGGAATAGCTTTGAGATGTACAGAATGGGTTAACTCATGTCACTATTGCTCTGTAACCTGCATTGAAGTGGTCTAGCTGCAATAAACCCATATACCTAGTGCGCCATTTTGACACCATTACTAAGCCAGATATTGGGATGTAATGCTGCAATTTGGGCCAAAGATTAAGTGGGTGGCACTAATAAATATGCAACAGCTTTGGAACTTACATCTAGGTTTAAAACTCAGGTAGCACGCTTCCACGACTGGAAATGAGCTATACTGGTTGCAGTAACTCATATATACAGGGGTTTATGTTTCCACCATAACTAAGCCAAATATTGAGATATTATACTGCAATTTGGTCCAAACACTAAGTAAAAAATACTAATAAATATGGAATAGCTTTGAGATGTACAGAATGGGTTAACTCATGTCACTATTGCTCTGTAACCTGCATTGAAGTGGTCTAGCTGCAATAAACCCATATACCTAGTGCGCCATTTTGACACCATTACTAAGCCAGATATTGGGATGTAATGCTGCAATTTGGGCCAAAGATTAAGTGGGTGGCACTAATAAATATGCAACAGCTTTGGGACTTACATCTAGGTTTAAAACTCAGGTAGCACGCTTCCACGACTGGAAATGAGCTATACTGGTTGCAGTAACTCATATATACAGGGGTTCATGTTTCCACCATAACTAAGCCAAATACTGAGATATTATACTGCAATTTGGTCCAAACACTAAGTAAAAAATACTAATAAATATGGAATAGCTTTGAGATGTACAGAATGGGTTAACTCATGTCACTATTGCTCTGTAACCTGCATTGAAGTGGTCTAGCTGCAATAAACCCATATACCTAGTGCGCCATTTTGACACCATTACTAAGCCAGATATTGGGATGTAATGCTGCAATTTGGGCCAAAGATTAAGTGGGTGGCACTAATAAATATGCAACAGCTTTGGGACTTACATCTAGGTTTAAAACTCAGGTAGCACGCTTCCACGACTGGAAATGAGCTATACTGGTTGCAGTAACTCATATATACAGGGGTTCATGTTTCCACCATAACTAAGCCAAATATTGAGATATTATACTGCAATTTGGTCCAAACACTAAGTAAAAAATACTAATAAATATGGAATAGCTTTGAGATGTACAGAATGGGTTAACTCATGTCACTATTGCTCTGTAACCTGCATTGAAGTGGTCTAGCTGCAATAAACCCATATACCTAGTGCGCCATTTGGACACCATTACTAAGCCAGATATTAGGATGTAATGCTGCAATTTGGGCCAAAGATTAAGTGGGTGGCACTAATAAATATGCAACAGCTTTGGAACTTACATCTAGGTTTAAAACTCAGGTAGCACGCTTCCACGACTGGAAATGAGCTATACTGGTTGCAGTAACTCATATATACAGGGGTTCATGTTTCCACCATAACTAAGCCAAATACTGAGATATTATACTGCAATTTGGTCCAAACACTAAGTAAAAAATACTAATAAATATGGAATAGCTTTGAGATGTACAGAATGGGTTAACTCATGTCACTATTGCTCTGTAACCTGCATTGAAGTGGTCTAGCTGCAATAAACCCATATACCTAGTGCGCCATTTTGACACCATTACTAAGCCAGATATTGGGATGTAATGCTGCAATTTGGGCCAAAGATTAAGTGGGTGGCACTAATAAATATGCAACAGCTTTGGGACTTACATCTAGGTTTAAAACTCAGGTAGCACGCTTCCACGACTGGAAATGAGCTATACTGGTTGCAGTAACTCATATATACAGGGGTTCATGTTTCCACCATAACTAAGCCAAATACTGAGATATTATACTGCAATTTGGTCCAAACACTAAGTAAAAAATACTAATAAATATGGAATAGCTTTGAGATGTACAGAATGGGTTAACTCATGTCACTATTGCTCTGTAACCTGCATTGAAGTGGTCTAGCTGCAATAAACCCATATACCTAGTGCGCCATTTTGACACCATTACTAAGCCAGATATTGGGATGTAATGCTGCAATTTGGGCCAAAGATTAAGTGGGTGGCACTAATAAATATGCAACAGCTTTGGGACTTACATCTAGGTTTAAAACTCAGGTAGCACGCTTCCACGACTGGAAATGAGCTATACTGGTTGCAGTAACTCATATATACAGGGGTTCATGTTTCCACCATAACTAAGCCAAATACTGAGATATTATACTGCAATTTGGTCCAAACACTAAGTAAAAAATACTAATAAATATGGAATAGCTTTGAGATGTACAGAATGGGTTAACTCATGTCACTATTGCTCTGTAACCTGCATTGAAGTGGTCTAGCTGCAATAAACCCATATACCTAGTGCGCCATTTTGACACCATTACTAAGCCAGATATTGGGATGTAATGCTGCAATTTGGGCCAAAGATTAAGTGGGTGGCACTAATAAATATGCAACAGCTTTGGGACTTACATCTAGGTTTAAAACTCAGGTAGCACGCTTCCACGACTGGAAATGAGCTATACTGGTTGCAGTAACTCATATATACAGGGGTTCATGTTTCCACCATAACTAAGCCAAATACTGAGATATTATACTGCAATTTGGTCCAAACACTAAGTAAAAAATACTAATAAATATGGAATAGCTTTGAGATGTACAGAATGGGTTAACTCATGTCACTATTGCTCTGTAACCTGCATTGAAGTGGTCTAGCTGCAATAAACCCATATACCTAGTGCGCCATTTTGACACCATTACTAAGCCAGATATTGGGATGTAATGCTGCAATTTGGGCCAAAGATTAAGTGGGTGGCACTAATAAATATGCAACAGCTTTGGGACTTACATCTAGGTTTAAAACTCAGGTAGCACGCTTCCACGACTGGAAATGAGCTATACTGGTTGCAGTAACTCATATATACAGGGGTTCATGTTTCCACCATAACTAAGCCAAATACTGAGATATTATACTGCAATTTGGTCCAAACACTAAGTAAAAAATACTAATAAATATGGAATAGCTTTGAGATGTACAGAATGGGTTAACTCATGTCACTATTGCTCTGTAACCTGCATTGAAGTGGTCTAGCTGCAATAAACCCATATACCTAGTGCGCCATTTTGACACCATTACTAAGCCAGATATTGGGATGTAATGCTGCAATTTGGGCCAAAGATTAAGTGGGTGGCACTAATAAATATGCAACAGCTTTGGGACTTACATCTAGGTTTAAAACTCAGGTAGCACGCTTCCACGACTGGAAATGAGCTATACTGGTTGCAGTAACTCATATATACAGGGGTTCATGTTTCCACCATAACTAAGCCAAATACTGAGATATTATACTGCAATTTGGTCCAAACACTAAGTAAAAAATACTAATAAATATGGAATAGCTTTGAGATGTACAGAATGGGTTAACTCATGTCACTATTGCTCTGTAACCTGCATTGAAGTGGTCTAGCTGCAATAAACCCATATACCTAGTGCGCCATTTTGACACCATTACTAAGCCAGATATTGGGATGTAATGCTGCAATTTGGGCCAAAGATTAAGTGGGTGGCACTAATAAATATGCAACAGCTTTGGGACTTACATCTAGGTTTAAAACTCAGGTAGCACGCTTCCACGACTGGAAATGAGCTATACTGGTTGCAGTAACTCATATATACAGGGGTTCATGTTTCCACCATAACTAAGCCAAATATTGAGATATTATACTGCAATTTGGTCCAAACACTAAGTAAAAAATACTAATAAATATGGAATAGCTTTGAGATGTACAGAATGGGTTAACTCATGTCACTATTGCTCTGTAACCTGCATTGAAGTGGTCTAGCTGCAATAAACCCATATACCTAGTGCGCCATTTTGACACCATTACTAAGCCAGATATTGGGATGTAATGCTGCAATTTGGGCCAAAGATTAAGTGGGTGGCACTAATAAATATGCAACAGCTTTGGAACTTACATCTAGGTTTAAAACTCAGGTAGCACGCTTCCACGACTGGAAATGAGCTATACTGGTTGCAGTAACTCATATATACAGGGGTTTATGTTTCCACCATAACTAAGCCAAATATTGAGATATTATACTGCAATTTGGTCCAAACACTAAGTAAAAAATACTAATAAATATGGAATAGCTTTGAGATGTACAGAATGGGTTAACTCATGTCACTATTGCTCTGTAACCTGCATTGAAGTGGTCTAGCTGCAATAAACCCATATACCTAGTGCGCCATTTTGACACCATTACTAAGCCAGATATTGGGATGTAATGCTGCAATTTGGGCCAAAGATTAAGTGGGTGGCACTAATAAATATGCAACAGCTTTGGGACTTACATCTAGGTTTAAAACTCAGGTAGCACGCTTCCACGACTGGAAATGAGCTATACTGGTTGCAGTAACTCATATATACAGGGGTTCATGTTTCCACCATAACTAAGCCAAATACTGAGATATTATACTGCAATTTGGTCCAAACACTAAGTAAAAAATACTAATAAATATGGAATAGCTTTGAGATGTACAGAATGGGTTAACTCATGTCACTATTGCTCTGTAACCTGCATTGAAGTGGTCTAGCTGCAATAAACCCATATACCTAGTGCGCCATTTTGACACCATTACTAAGCCAGATATTGGGATGTAATGCTGCAATTTGGGCCAAAGATTAAGTGGGTGGCACTAATAAATATGCAACAGCTTTGGGACTTACATCTAGGTTTAAAACTCAGGTAGCACGCTTCCACGACTGGAAATGAGCTATACTGGTTGCAGTAACTCATATATACAGGGGTTCATGTTTCCACCATAACTAAGCCAAATATTGAGATATTATACTGCAATTTGGTCCAAACACTAAGTAAAAAATACTAATAAATATGGAATAGCTTTGAGATGTACAGAATGGGTTAACTCATGTCACTATTGCTCTGTAACCTGCATTGAAGTGGTCTAGCTGCAATAAACCCATATACCTAGTGCGCCATTTTGACACCATTACTAAGCCAGATATTGGGATGTAATGCTGCAATTTGGGCCAAAGATTAAGTGGGTGGCACTAATAAATATGCAACAGCTTTGGAACTTACATCTAGGTTTAAAACTCAGGTAGCACGCTTCCACGACTGGAAATGAGCTATACTGGTTGCAGTAACTCATATATACAGGGGTTTATGTTTCCACCATAACTAAGCCAAATATTGAGATATTATACTGCAATTTGGTCCAAACACTAAGTAAAAAATACTAATAAATATGGAATAGCTTTGAGATGTACAGAATGGGTTAACTCATGTCACTATTGCTCTGTAACCTGCATTGAAGTGGTCTAGCTGCAATAAACCCATATACCTAGTGCGCCATTTTGACACCATTACTAAGCCAGATATTGGGATGTAATGCTGCAATTTGGGCCAAAGATTAAGTGGGTGGCACTAATAAATATGCAACAGCTTTGGGACTTACATCTAGGTTTAAAACTCAGGTAGCACGCTTCCACGACTGGAAATGAGCTATACTGGTTGCAGTAACTCATATATACAGGGGTTCATGTTTCCACCATAACTAAGCCAAATACTGAGATATTATACTGCAATTTGGTCCAAACACTAAGTAAAAAATACTAATAAATATGGAATAGCTTTGAGATGTACAGAATGGGTTAACTCATGTCACTATTGCTCTGTAACCTGCATTGAAGTGGTCTAGCTGCAATAAACCCATATACCTAGTGCGCCATTTTGACACCATTACTAAGCCAGATATTGGGATGTAATGCTGCAATTTGGGCCAAAGATTAAGTGGGTGGCACTAATAAATATGCAACAGCTTTGGGACTTACATCTAGGTTTAAAACTCAGGTAGCACGCTTCCACGACTGGAAATGAGCTATACTGGTTGCAGTAACTCATATATACAGGGGTTCATGTTTCCACCATAACTAAGCCAAATATTGAGATATTATACTGCAATTTGGTCCAAACACTAAGTAAAAAATACTAATAAATATGGAATAGCTTTGAGATGTACAGAATGGGTTAACTCATGTCACTATTGCTCTGTAACCTGCATTGAAGTGGTCTAGCTGCAATAAACCCATATACCTAGTGCGCCATTTTGACACCATTACTAAGCCAGATATTGGGATGTAATGCTGCAATTTGGGCCAAAGATTAAGTGGGTGGCACTAATAAATATGCAACAGCTTTGGAACTTACATCTAGGTTTAAAACTCAGGTAGCACGCTTCCACGACTGGAAATGAGCTATACTGGTTGCAGTAACTCATATATACAGGGGTTTATGTTTCCACCATAACTAAGCCAAATATTGAGATATTATACTGCAATTTGGTCCAAACACTAAGTAAAAAATACTAATAAATATGGAATAGCTTTGAGATGTACAGAATGGGTTAACTCATGTCACTATTGCTCTGTAACCTGCATTGAAGTGGTCTAGCTGCAATAAACCCATATACCTAGTGCGCCATTTTGACACCATTACTAAGCCAGATATTGGGATGTAATGCTGCAATTTGGGCCAAAGATTAAGTGGGTGGCACTAATAAATATGCAACAGCTTTGGGACTTACATCTAGGTTTAAAACTCAGGTAGCACGCTTCCACGACTGGAAATGAGCTATACTGGTTGCAGTAACTCATATATACAGGGGTTCATGTTTCCACCATAACTAAGCCAAATACTGAGATATTATACTGCAATTTGGTCCAAACACTAAGTAAAAAATACTAATAAATATGGAATAGCTTTGAGATGTACAGAATGGGTTAACTCATGTCACTATTGCTCTGTAACCTGCATTGAAGTGGTCTAGCTGCAATAAACCCATATACCTAGTGCGCCATTTTGACACCATTACTAAGCCAGATATTGGGATGTAATGCTGCAATTTGGGCCAAAGATTAAGTGGGTGGCACTAATAAATATGCAACAGCTTTGGGACTTACATCTAGGTTTAAAACTCAGGTAGCACGCTTCCACGACTGGAAATGAGCTATACTGGTTGCAGTAACTCATATATACAGGGGTTCATGTTTCCACCATAACTAAGCCAAATATTGAGATATTATACTGCAATTTGGTCCAAACACTAAGTAAAAAATACTAATAAATATGGAATAGCTTTGAGATGTACAGAATGGGTTAACTCATGTCACTATTGCTCTGTAACCTGCATTGAAGTGGTCTAGCTGCAATAAACCCATATACCTAGTGCGCCATTTGGACACCATTACTAAGCCAGATATTAGGATGTAATGCTGCAATTTGGGCCAAAGATTAAGTGGGTGGCACTAATAAATATGCAACAGCTTTGGAACTTACATCTAGGTTTAAAACTCAGGTAGCACGCTTCCACGACTGGAAATGAGCTATACTGGTTGCAGTAACTCATATATACAGGGGTTTATGTTTCCACCATAACTAAGCCAAATATTGAGATATTATACTGCAATTTGGTCCAAACACTAAGTAAAAAATACTAATAAATATGGAATAGCTTTGAGATGTACAGAATGGGTTAACTCATGTCACTATTGCTCTGTAACCTGCATTGAAGTGGTCTAGCTGCAATAAACCCATATACCTAGTGCGCCATTTTGACACCATTACTAAGCCAGATATTGGGATGTAATGCTGCAATTTGGGCCAAAGATTAAGTGGGTGGCACTAATAAATATGCAACAGCTTTGGAACTTACATCTAGGTTTAAAACTCAGGTAGCACGCTTCCACGACTGGAAATGAGCTATACTGGTTGCAGTAACTCATATATACAGGGGTTCATGTTTCCACCATAACTAAGCCAAATACTGAGATATTATACTGCAATTTGGTCCAAACACTAAGTAAAAAATACTAATAAATATGGAATAGCTTTGAGATGTACAGAATGGGTTAACTCATGTCACTATTGCTCTGTAACCTGCATTGAAGTGGTCTAGCTGCAATAAACCCATATACCTAGTGCGCCATTTTGACACCATTACTAAGCCAGATATTGGGATGTAATGCTGCAATTTGGGCCAAAGATTAAGTGGGTGGCACTAATAAATATGCAACAGCTTTGGGACTTACATCTAGGTTTAAAACTCAGGTAGCACGCTTCCACGACTGGAAATGAGCTATACTGGTTGCAGTAACTCATATATACAGGGGTTCATGTTTCCACCATAACTAAGCCAAATACTGAGATATTATACTGCAATTTGGTCCAAACACTAAGTAAAAAATACTAATAAATATGGAATAGCTTTGAGATGTACAGAATGGGTTAACTCATGTCACTATTGCTCTGTAACCTGCATTGAAGTGGTCTAGCTGCAATAAACCCATATACCTAGTGCGCCATTTTGACACCATTACTAAGCCAGATATTGGGATGTAATGCTGCAATTTGGGCCAAAGATTAAGTGGGTGGCACTAATAAATATGCAACAGCTTTGGGACTTACATCTAGGTTTAAAACTCAGGTAGCACGCTTCCACGACTGGAAATGAGCTATACTGGTTGCAGTAACTCATATATACAGGGGTTCATGTTTCCACCATAACTAAGCCAAATATTGAGATATTATACTGCAATTTGGTCCAAACACTAAGTAAAAAATACTAATAAATATGGAATAGCTTTGAGATGTACAGAATGGGTTAACTCATGTCACTATTGCTCTGTAACCTGCATTGAAGTGGTCTAGCTGCAATAAACCCATATACCTAGTGCGCCATTTTGACACCATTACTAAGCCAGATATTGGGATGTAATGCTGCAATTTGGGCCAAAGATTAAGTGGGTGGCACTAATAAATATGCAACAGCTTTGGAACTTACATCTAGGTTTAAAACTCAGGTAGCACGCTTCCACGACTGGAAATGAGCTATACTGGTTGCAGTAACTCATATATACAGGGGTTTATGTTTCCACCATAACTAAGCCAAATATTGAGATATTATACTGCAATTTGGTCCAAACACTAAGTAAAAAATACTAATAAATATGGAATAGCTTTGAGATGTACAGAATGGGTTAACTCATGTCACTATTGCTCTGTAACCTGCATTGAAGTGGTCTAGCTGCAATAAACCCATATACCTAGTGCGCCATTTTGACACCATTACTAAGCCAGATATTGGGATGTAATGCTGCAATTTGGGCCAAAGATTAAGTGGGTGGCACTAATAAATATGCAACAGCTTTGGGACTTACATCTAGGTTTAAAACTCAGGTAGCACGCTTCCACGACTGGAAATGAGCTATACTGGTTGCAGTAACTCATATATACAGGGGTTCATGTTTCCACCATAACTAAGCCAAATACTGAGATATTATACTGCAATTTGGTCCAAACACTAAGTAAAAAATACTAATAAATATGGAATAGCTTTGAGATGTACAGAATGGGTTAACTCATGTCACTATTGCTCTGTAACCTGCATTGAAGTGGTCTAGCTGCAATAAACCCATATACCTAGTGCGCCATTTTGACACCATTACTAAGCCAGATATTGGGATGTAATGCTGCAATTTGGGCCAAAGATTAAGTGGGTGGCACTAATAAATATGCAACAGCTTTGGGACTTACATCTAGGTTTAAAACTCAGGTAGCACGCTTCCACGACTGGAAATGAGCTATACTGGTTGCAGTAACTCATATATACAGGGGTTCATGTTTCCACCATAACTAAGCCAAATATTGAGATATTATACTGCAATTTGGTCCAAACACTAAGTAAAAAATACTAATAAATATGGAATAGCTTTGAGATGTACAGAATGGGTTAACTCATGTCACTATTGCTCTGTAACCTGCATTGAAGTGGTCTAGCTGCAATAAACCCATATACCTAGTGCGCCATTTTGACACCATTACTAAGCCAGATATTGGGATGTAATGCTGCAATTTGGGCCAAAGATTAAGTGGGTGGCACTAATAAATATGCAACAGCTTTGGAACTTACATCTAGGTTTAAAACTCAGGTAGCACGCTTCCACGACTGGAAATGAGCTATACTGGTTGCAGTAACTCATATATACAGGGGTTTATGTTTCCACCATAACTAAGCCAAATATTGAGATATTATACTGCAATTTGGTCCAAACACTAAGTAAAAAATACTAATAAATATGGAATAGCTTTGAGATGTACAGAATGGGTTAACTCATGTCACTATTGCTCTGTAACCTGCATTGAAGTGGTCTAGCTGCAATAAACCCATATACCTAGTGCGCCATTTTGACACCATTACTAAGCCAGATATTGGGATGTAATGCTGCAATTTGGGCCAAAGATTAAGTGGGTGGCACTAATAAATATGCAACAGCTTTGGGACTTACATCTAGGTTTAAAACTCAGGTAGCACGCTTCCACGACTGGAAATGAGCTATACTGGTTGCAGTAACTCATATATACAGGGGTTCATGTTTCCACCATAACTAAGCCAAATACTGAGATATTATACTGCAATTTGGTCCAAACACTAAGTAAAAAATACTAATAAATATGGAATAGCTTTGAGATGTACAGAATGGGTTAACTCATGTCACTATTGCTCTGTAACCTGCATTGAAGTGGTCTAGCTGCAATAAACCCATATACCTAGTGCGCCATTTTGACACCATTACTAAGCCAGATATTGGGATGTAATGCTGCAATTTGGGCCAAAGATTAAGTGGGTGGCACTAATAAATATGCAACAGCTTTGGGACTTACATCTAGGTTTAAAACTCAGGTAGCACGCTTCCACGACTGGAAATGAGCTATACTGGTTGCAGTAACTCATATATACAGGGGTTCATGTTTCCACCATAACTAAGCCAAATATTGAGATATTATACTGCAATTTGGTCCAAACACTAAGTAAAAAATACTAATAAATATGGAATAGCTTTGAGATGTACAGAATGGGTTAACTCATGTCACTATTGCTCTGTAACCTGCATTGAAGTGGTCTAGCTGCAATAAACCCATATACCTAGTGCGCCATTTTGACACCATTACTAAGCCAGATATTGGGATGTAATGCTGCAATTTGGGCCAAAGATTAAGTGGGTGGCACTAATAAATATGCAACAGCTTTGGAACTTACATCTAGGTTTAAAACTCAGGTAGCACGCTTCCACGACTGGAAATGAGCTATACTGGTTGCAGTAACTCATATATACAGGGGTTTATGTTTCCACCATAACTAAGCCAAATATTGAGATATTATACTGCAATTTGGTCCAAACACTAAGTAAAAAATACTAATAAATATGGAATAGCTTTGAGATGTACAGAATGGGTTAACTCATGTCACTATTGCTCTGTAACCTGCATTGAAGTGGTCTAGCTGCAATAAACCCATATACCTAGTGCGCCATTTTGACACCATTACTAAGCCAGATATTGGGATGTAATGCTGCAATTTGGGCCAAAGATTAAGTGGGTGGCACTAATAAATATGCAACAGCTTTGGGACTTACATCTAGGTTTAAAACTCAGGTAGCACGCTTCCACGACTGGAAATGAGCTATACTGGTTGCAGTAACTCATATATACAGGGGTTCATGTTTCCACCATAACTAAGCCAAATACTGAGATATTATACTGCAATTTGGTCCAAACACTAAGTAAAAAATACTAATAAATATGGAATAGCTTTGAGATGTACAGAATGGGTTAACTCATGTCACTATTGCTCTGTAACCTGCATTGAAGTGGTCTAGCTGCAATAAACCCATATACCTAGTGCGCCATTTTGACACCATTACTAAGCCAGATATTGGGATGTAATGCTGCAATTTGGGCCAAAGATTAAGTGGGTGGCACTAATAAATATGCAACAGCTTTGGGACTTACATCTAGGTTTAAAACTCAGGTAGCACGCTTCCACGACTGGAAATGAGCTATACTGGTTGCAGTAACTCATATATACAGGGGTTCATGTTTCCACCATAACTAAGCCAAATATTGAGATATTATACTGCAATTTGGTCCAAACACTAAGTAAAAAATACTAATAAATATGGAATAGCTTTGAGATGTACAGAATGGGTTAACTCATGTCACTATTGCTCTGTAACCTGCATTGAAGTGGTCTAGCTGCAATAAACCCATATACCTAGTGCGCCATTTTGACACCATTACTAAGCCAGATATTGGGATGTAATGCTGCAATTTGGGCCAAAGATTAAGTGGGTGGCACTAATAAATATGCAACAGCTTTGGAACTTACATCTAGGTTTAAAACTCAGGTAGCACGCTTCCACGACTGGAAATGAGCTATACTGGTTGCAGTAACTCATATATACAGGGGTTTATGTTTCCACCATAACTAAGCCAAATATTGAGATATTATACTGCAATTTGGTCCAAACACTAAGTAAAAAATACTAATAAATATGGAATAGCTTTGAGATGTACAGAATGGGTTAACTCATGTCACTATTGCTCTGTAACCTGCATTGAAGTGGTCTAGCTGCAATAAACCCATATACCTAGTGCGCCATTTTGACACCATTACTAAGCCAGATATTGGGATGTAATGCTGCAATTTGGGCCAAAGATTAAGTGGGTGGCACTAATAAATATGCAACAGCTTTGGGACTTACATCTAGGTTTAAAACTCAGGTAGCACGCTTCCACGACTGGAAATGAGCTATACTGGTTGCAGTAACTCATATATACAGGGGTTCATGTTTCCACCATAACTAAGCCAAATACTGAGATATTATACTGCAATTTGGTCCAAACACTAAGTAAAAAATACTAATAAATATGGAATAGCTTTGAGATGTACAGAATGGGTTAACTCATGTCACTATTGCTCTGTAACCTGCATTGAAGTGGTCTAGCTGCAATAAACCCATATACCTAGTGCGCCATTTTGACACCATTACTAAGCCAGATATTGGGATGTAATGCTGCAATTTGGGCCAAAGATTAAGTGGGTGGCACTAATAAATATGCAACAGCTTTGGGACTTACATCTAGGTTTAAAACTCAGGTAGCACGCTTCCACGACTGGAAATGAGCTATACTGGTTGCAGTAACTCATATATACAGGGGTTCATGTTTCCACCATAACTAAGCCAAATATTGAGATATTATACTGCAATTTGGTCCAAACACTAAGTAAAAAATACTAATAAATATGGAATAGCTTTGAGATGTACAGAATGGGTTAACTCATGTCACTATTGCTCTGTAACCTGCATTGAAGTGGTCTAGCTGCAATAAACCCATATACCTAGTGCGCCATTTTGACACCATTACTAAGCCAGATATTGGGATGTAATGCTGCAATTTGGGCCAAAGATTAAGTGGGTGGCACTAATAAATATGCAACAGCTTTGGAACTTACATCTAGGTTTAAAACTCAGGTAGCACGCTTCCACGACTGGAAATGAGCTATACTGGTTGCAGTAACTCATATATACAGGGGTTTATGTTTCCACCATAACTAAGCCAAATATTGAGATATTATACTGCAATTTGGTCCAAACACTAAGTAAAAAATACTAATAAATATGGAATAGCTTTGAGATGTACAGAATGGGTTAACTCATGTCACTATTGCTCTGTAACCTGCATTGAAGTGGTCTAGCTGCAATAAACCCATATACCTAGTGCGCCATTTTGACACCATTACTAAGCCAGATATTGGGATGTAATGCTGCAATTTGGGCCAAAGATTAAGTGGGTGGCACTAATAAATATGCAACAGCTTTGGGACTTACATCTAGGTTTAAAACTCAGGTAGCACGCTTCCACGACTGGAAATGAGCTATACTGGTTGCAGTAACTCATATATACAGGGGTTCATGTTTCCACCATAACTAAGCCAAATACTGAGATATTATACTGCAATTTGGTCCAAACACTAAGTAAAAAATACTAATAAATATGGAATAGCTTTGAGATGTACAGAATGGGTTAACTCATGTCACTATTGCTCTGTAACCTGCATTGAAGTGGTCTAGCTGCAATAAACCCATATACCTAGTGCGCCATTTTGACACCATTACTAAGCCAGATATTGGGATGTAATGCTGCAATTTGGGCCAAAGATTAAGTGGGTGGCACTAATAAATATGCAACAGCTTTGGGACTTACATCTAGGTTTAAAACTCAGGTAGCACGCTTCCACGACTGGAAATGAGCTATACTGGTTGCAGTAACTCATATATACAGGGGTTCATGTTTCCACCATAACTAAGCCAAATATTGAGATATTATACTGCAATTTGGTCCAAACACTAAGTAAAAAATACTAATAAATATGGAATAGCTTTGAGATGTACAGAATGGGTTAACTCATGTCACTATTGCTCTGTAACCTGCATTGAAGTGGTCTAGCTGCAATAAACCCATATACCTAGTGCGCCATTTGGACACCATTACTAAGCCAGATATTAGGATGTAATGCTGCAATTTGGGCCAAAGATTAAGTGGGTGGCACTAATAAATATGCAACAGCTTTGGAACTTACATCTAGGTTTAAAACTCAGGTAGCACGCTTCCACGACTGGAAATGAGCTATACTGGTTGCAGTAACTCATATATACAGGGGTTTATGTTTCCACCATAACTAAGCCAAATATTGAGATATTATACTGCAATTTGGTCCAAACACTAAGTAAAAAATACTAATAAATATGGAATAGCTTTGAGATGTACAGAATGGGTTAACTCATGTCACTATTGCTCTGTAACCTGCATTGAAGTGGTCTAGCTGCAATAAACCCATATACCTAGTGCGCCATTTTGACACCATTACTAAGCCAGATATTGGGATGTAATGCTGCAATTTGGGCCAAAGATTAAGTGGGTGGCACTAATAAATATGCAACAGCTTTGGAACTTACATCTAGGTTTAAAACTCAGGTAGCACGCTTCCACGACTGGAAATGAGCTATACTGGTTGCAGTAACTCATATATACAGGGGTTCATGTTTCCACCATAACTAAGCCAAATATTGAGATATTATACTGCAATTTGGTCCAAACACTAAGTAAAAAATACTAATAAATATGGAATAGCTTTGAGATGTACAGAATGGGTTAACTCATGTCACTATTGCTCTGTAACCTGCATTGAAGTGGTCTAGCTGCAATAAACCCATATACCTAGTGTGCCATTTTGACACCATTACTAAGCCAAATATTGGGATGTAATGCTGCAATTTGGGCCAAAGATTAAGTGGGTGGCACTAATAAATATGCAACAGCTTTGGGACTTACATCTAGGTTTAAAACTCAGGTAGCACGCTTCCACGACTGGAAATGAGCTATACTGGTTGCAGTAACTCATATATACAGGGGTTCATGTTTCCACCATAACTAAGCCAAATATTGAGATATTATACTGCAATTTGGTCCAAACACTAAGTAAAAAATACTAATAAATATGGAATAGCTTTGAGATGTACAGAATGGGTTAACTCATGTCACTATTGCTCTGTAACCTGCATTGAAGTGGTCTAGCTGCAATAAACCCATATACCTAGTGCGCCATTTTGACACCATTACTAAGCCAGATATTGGGATGTAATGCTGCAATTTGGGCCAAAGATTAAGTGGGTGGCACTAATAAATATGCAACAGCTTTGGGACTTACATCTAGGTTTAAAACTCAGGTAGCACGCTTCCACGACTGGAAATGAGCTATACTGGTTGCAGTAACTCATATATACAGGGGTTCATGTTTCCACCATAACTAAGCCAAATATTGAGATATTATACTGCAATTTGGTCCAAACACTAAGTAAAAAATACTAATAAATATGGAATAGCTTTGAGATGTACAGAATGGGTTAACTCATGTCACTATTGCTCTGTAACCTGCATTGAAGTGGTCTAGCTGCAATAAACCCATATACCTAGTGCGCCATTTGGACACCATTACTAAGCCAGATATTAGGATGTAATGCTGCAATTTGGGCCAAAGATTAAGTGGGTGGCACTAATAAATATGCAACAGCTTTGGAACTTACATCTAGGTTTAAAACTCAGGTAGCACGCTTCCACGACTGGAAATGAGCTATACTGGTTGCAGTAACTCATATATACAGGGGTTTATGTTTCCACCATAACTAAGCCAAATATTGAGATATTATACTGCAATTTGGTCCAAACACTAAGTAAAAAATACTAATAAATATGGAATAGCTTTGAGATGTACAGAATGGGTTAACTCATGTCACTATTGCTCTGTAACCTGCATTGAAGTGGTCTAGCTGCAATAAACCCATATACCTAGTGCGCCATTTTGACACCATTACTAAGCCAGATATTGGGATGTAATGCTGCAATTTGGGCCAAAGATTAAGTGGGTGGCACTAATAAATATGCAACAGCTTTGGAACTTACATCTAGGTTTAAAACTCAGGTAGCACGCTTCCACGACTGGAAATGAGCTATACTGGTTGCAGTAACTCATATATACAGGGGTTTATGTTTCCACCATAACTAAGCCAAATATTGAGATATTATACTGCAATTTGGTCCAAACACTAAGTAAAAAATACTAATAAATATGGAATAGCTTTGAGATGTACAGAATGGGTTAACTCATGTCACTATTGCTCTGTAACCTGCATTGAAGTGGTCTAGCTGCAATAAACCCATATACCTAGTGTGCCATTTTGACACCATTACTAAGCCAAATATTGGGATGTAATGCTGCAATTTGGGCCAAAGATTAAGTGGGTGGCACTAATAAATATGCAACAGCTTTGGGACTTACATCTAGGTTTAAAACTCAGGTAGCACGCTTCCACGACTGGAAATGAGCTATACTGGTTGCAGTAACTCATATATACAGGGGTTCATGTTTCCACCATAACTAAGCCAAATATTGAGATATTATACTGCAATTTGGTCCAAACACTAAGTAAAAAATACTAATAAATATGGAATAGCTTTGAGATGTACAGAATGGGTTAACTCATGTCACTATTGCTCTGTAACCTGCATTGAAGTGGTCTAGCTGCAATAAACCCATATACCTAGTGCGCCATTTTGACACCATTACTAAGCCAGATATTGGGATGTAATGCTGCAATTTGGGCCAAAGATTAAGTGGGTGGCACTAATAAATATGCAACAGCTTTGGGACTTACATCTAGGTTTAAAACTCAGGTAGCACGCTTCCACGACTGGAAATGAGCTATACTGGTTGCAGTAACTCATATATACAGGGGTTCATGTTTCCACCATAACTAAGCCAAATATTGAGATATTATACTGCAATTTGGTCCAAACACTAAGTAAAAAATACTAATAAATATGGAATAGCTTTGAGATGTACAGAATGGGTTAACTCATGTCACTATTGCTCTGTAACCTGCATTGAAGTGGTCTAGCTGCAATAAACCCATATACCTAGTGCGCCATTTTGACACCATTACTAAGCCAGATATTGGGATGTAATGCTGCAATTTGGGCCAAAGATTAAGTGGGT
Organism: Sabellastarte sp. h YS-2021; assembly: GCA_964017235.1. NCBI lineage: Eukaryota > Metazoa > Annelida > Polychaeta > Sabellida > Sabellidae > Sabellastarte > Sabellastarte sp. h YS-2021. Next base: position 24,653,352 of record OZ024928.1, read on the forward strand.
GGCACTAATAAATATGCAACAGCTTTGGGACTTACATCTAGGTTTAAAACTCAGGTAGCACGCTTCCACGACTGGAAATGAGCTATACTGGTTGCAGTAACTCATATATACAGGGGTTCATGTTTCCACCATAACTAAGCCAAATATTGAGATATTATACTGCAATTTGGTCCAAACACTAAGTAAAAAATACTAATAAATATGGAATAGCTTTGAGATGTACAGAATGGGTTAACTCATGTCACTATTGCTCTGTAACCTGCATTGAAGTGGTCTAGCTGCAATAAACCCATATACCTAGTGCGCCATTTTGACACCATTACTAAGCCAGATATTGGGATGTAATGCTGCAATTTGGGCCAAAGATTAAGTGGGTGGCACTAATAAATATGCAACAGCTTTGGGACTTACATCTAGGTTTAAAACTCAGGTAGCACGCTTCCACGACTGGAAATGAGCTATACTGGTTGCAGTAACTCATATATACAGGGGTTCATGTTTCCACCATAACTAAGCCAAATATTGAGATATTATACTGCAATTTGGTCCAAACACTAAGTAAAAAATACTAATAAATATGGAATAGCTTTGAGATGTACAGAATGGGTTAACTCATGTCACTATTGCTCTGTAACCTGCATTGAAGTGGTCTAGCTGCAATAAACCCATATACCTAGTGCGCCATTTTGACACCATTACTAAGCCAGATATTGGGATGTAATGCTGCAATTTGGGCCAAAGATTAAGTGGGTGGCACTAATAAATATGCAACAGCTTTGGAACTTACATCTAGGTTTAAAACTCAGGTAGCACGCTTCCACGACTGGAAATGAGCTATACTGGTTGCAGTAACTCATATATACAGGGGTTTATGTTTCCACCATAACTAAGCCAAATATTGAGATATTATACTGCAATTTGGTCCAAACACTAAGTAAAAAATACTAATAAATATGGAATAGCTTTGAGATGTACAGAATGGGTTAACTCATGTCACTATTGCTCTGTAACCTGCATTGAAGTGGTCTAGCTGCAATAAACCCATATACCTAGTGCGCCATTTTGACACCATTACTAAGCCAGATATTGGGATGTAATGCTGCAATTTGGGCCAAAGATTAAGTGGGTGGCACTAATAAATATGCAACAGCTTTGGGACTTACATCTAGGTTTAAAACTCAGGTAGCACGCTTCCACGACTGGAAATGAGCTATACTGGTTGCAGTAACTCATATATACAGGGGTTCATGTTTCCACCATAACTAAGCCAAATACTGAGATATTATACTGCAATTTGGTCCAAACACTAAGTAAAAAATACTAATAAATATGGAATAGCTTTGAGATGTACAGAATGGGTTAACTCATGTCACTATTGCTCTGTAACCTGCATTGAAGTGGTCTAGCTGCAATAAACCCATATACCTAGTGCGCCATTTTGACACCATTACTAAGCCAGATATTGGGATGTAATGCTGCAATTTGGGCCAAAGATTAAGTGGGTGGCACTAATAAATATGCAACAGCTTTGGGACTTACATCTAGGTTTAAAACTCAGGTAGCACGCTTCCACGACTGGAAATGAGCTATACTGGTTGCAGTAACTCATATATACAGGGGTTCATGTTTCCACCATAACTAAGCCAAATATTGAGATATTATACTGCAATTTGGTCCAAACACTAAGTAAAAAATACTAATAAATATGGAATAGCTTTGAGATGTACAGAATGGGTTAACTCATGTCACTATTGCTCTGTAACCTGCATTGAAGTGGTCTAGCTGCAATAAACCCATATACCTAGTGCGCCATTTGGACACCATTACTAAGCCAGATATTAGGATGTAATGCTGCAATTTGGGCCAAAGATTAAGTGGGTGGCACTAATAAATATGCAACAGCTTTGGAACTTACATCTAGGTTTAAAACTCAGGTAGCACGCTTCCACGACTGGAAATGAGCTATACTGGTTGCAGTAACTCATATATACAGGGGTTTATGTTTCCACCATAACTAAGCCAAATATTGAGATATTATACTGCAATTTGGTCCAAACACTAAGTAAAAAATACTAATAAATATGGAATAGCTTTGAGATGTACAGAATGGGTTAACTCATGTCACTATTGCTCTGTAACCTGCATTGAAGTGGTCTAGCTGCAATAAACCCATATACCTAGTGCGCCATTTTGACACCATTACTAAGCCAGATATTGGGATGTAATGCTGCAATTTGGGCCAAAGATTAAGTGGGTGGCACTAATAAATATGCAACAGCTTTGGAACTTACATCTAGGTTTAAAACTCAGGTAGCACGCTTCCACGACTGGAAATGAGCTATACTGGTTGCAGTAACTCATATATACAGGGGTTCATGTTTCCACCATAACTAAGCCAAATATTGAGATATTATACTGCAATTTGGTCCAAACACTAAGTAAAAAATACTAATAAATATGGAATAGCTTTGAGATGTACAGAATGGGTTAACTCATGTCACTATTGCTCTGTAACCTGCATTGAAGTGGTCTAGCTGCAATAAACCCATATACCTAGTGTGCCATTTTGACACCATTACTAAGCCAAATATTGGGATGTAATGCTGCAATTTGGGCCAAAGATTAAGTGGGTGGCACTAATAAATATGCAACAGCTTTGGGACTTACATCTAGGTTTAAAACTCAGGTAGCACGCTTCCACGACTGGAAATGAGCTATACTGGTTGCAGTAACTCATATATACAGGGGTTCATGTTTCCACCATAACTAAGCCAAATATTGAGATATTATACTGCAATTTGGTCCAAACACTAAGTAAAAAATACTAATAAATATGGAATAGCTTTGAGATGTACAGAATGGGTTAACTCATGTCACTATTGCTCTGTAACCTGCATTGAAGTGGTCTAGCTGCAATAAACCCATATACCTAGTGCGCCATTTTGACACCATTACTAAGCCAGATATTGGGATGTAATGCTGCAATTTGGGCCAAAGATTAAGTGGGTGGCACTAATAAATATGCAACAGCTTTGGGACTTACATCTAGGTTTAAAACTCAGGTAGCACGCTTCCACGACTGGAAATGAGCTATACTGGTTGCAGTAACTCATATATACAGGGGTTCATGTTTCCACCATAACTAAGCCAAATATTGAGATATTATACTGCAATTTGGTCCAAACACTAAGTAAAAAATACTAATAAATATGGAATAGCTTTGAGATGTACAGAATGGGTTAACTCATGTCACTATTGCTCTGTAACCTGCATTGAAGTGGTCTAGCTGCAATAAACCCATATACCTAGTGCGCCATTTGGACACCATTACTAAGCCAGATATTAGGATGTAATGCTGCAATTTGGGCCAAAGATTAAGTGGGTGGCACTAATAAATATGCAACAGCTTTGGAACTTACATCTAGGTTTAAAACTCAGGTAGCACGCTTCCACGACTGGAAATGAGCTATACTGGTTGCAGTAACTCATATATACAGGGGTTTATGTTTCCACCATAACTAAGCCAAATACTGAGATATTATACTGCAATTTGGTCCAAACACTAAGTAAAAAATACTAATAAATATGGAATAGCTTTGAGATGTACAGAATGGGTTAACTCATGTCACTATTGCTCTGTAACCTGCATTGAAGTGGTCTAGCTGCAATAAACCCATATACCTAGTGCGCCATTTTGACACCATTACTAAGCCAGATATTGGGATGTAATGCTGCAATTTGGGCCAAAGATTAAGTGGGTGGCACTAATAAATATGCAACAGCTTTGGAACTTACATCTAGGTTTAAAACTCAGGTAGCACGCTTCCACGACTGGAAATGAGCTATACTGGTTGCAGTAACTCATATATACAGGGGTTTATGTTTCCACCATAACTAAGCCAAATATTGAGATATTATACTGCAATTTGGTCCAAACACTAAGTAAAAAATACTAATAAATATGGAATAGCTTTGAGATGTACAGAATGGGTTAACTCATGTCACTATTGCTCTGTAACCTGCATTGAAGTGGTCTAGCTGCAATAAACCCATATACCTAGTGTGCCATTTTGACACCATTACTAAGCCAAATATTGGGATGTAATGCTGCAATTTGGGCCAAAGATTAAGTGGGTGGCACTAATAAATATGCAACAGCTTTGGGACTTACATCTAGGTTTAAAACTCAGGTAGCACGCTTCCACGACTGGAAATGAGCTATACTGGTTGCAGTAACTCATATATACAGGGGTTCATGTTTCCACCATAACTAAGCCAAATATTGAGATATTATACTGCAATTTGGTCCAAACACTAAGTAAAAAATACTAATAAATATGGAATAGCTTTGAGATGTACAGAATGGGTTAACTCATGTCACTATTGCTCTGTAACCTGCATTGAAGTGGTCTAGCTGCAATAAACCCATATACCTAGTGCGCCATTTTGACACCATTACTAAGCCAGATATTGGGATGTAATGCTGCAATTTGGGCCAAAGATTAAGTGGGTGGCACTAATAAATATGCAACAGCTTTGGGACTTACATCTAGGTTTAAAACTCAGGTAGCACGCTTCCACGACTGGAAATGAGCTATACTGGTTGCAGTAACTCATATATACAGGGGTTCATGTTTCCACCATAACTAAGCCAAATATTGAGATATTATACTGCAATTTGGTCCAAACACTAAGTAAAAAATACTAATAAATATGGAATAGCTTTGAGATGTACAGAATGGGTTAACTCATGTCACTATTGCTCTGTAACCTGCATTGAAGTGGTCTAGCTGCAATAAACCCATATACCTAGTGCGCCATTTTGACACCATTACTAAGCCAGATATTGGGATGTAATGCTGCAATTTGGGCCAAAGATTAAGTGGGTGGCACTAATAAATATGCAACAGCTTTGGGACTTACATCTAGGTTTAAAACTCAGGTAGCACGCTTCCACGACTGGAAATGAGCTATACTGGTTGCAGTAACTCATATATACAGGGGTTCATGTTTCCACCATAACTAAGCCAAATACTGAGATATTATACTGCAATTTGGTCCAAACACTAAGTAAAAAATACTAATAAATATGGAATAGCTTTGAGATGTACAGAATGGGTTAACTCATGTCACTATTGCTCTGTAACCTGCATTGAAGTGGTCTAGCTGCAATAAACCCATATACCTAGTGCGCCATTTTGACACCATTACTAAGCCAGATATTGGGATGTAATGCTGCAATTTGGGCCAAAGATTAAGTGGGTGGCACTAATAAATATGCAACAGCTTTGGAACTTACATCTAGGTTTAAAACTCAGGTAGCACGCTTCCACGACTGGAAATGAGCTATACTGGTTGCAGTAACTCATATATACAGGGGTTCATGTTTCCACCATAACTAAGCCAAATATTGAGATATTATACTGCAATTTGGTCCAAACACTAAGTAAAAAATACTAATAAATATGGAATAGCTTTGAGATGTACAGAATGGGTTAACTCATGTCACTATTGCTCTGTAACCTGCATTGAAGTGGTCTAGCTGCAATAAACCCATATACCTAGTGTGCCATTTTGACACCATTACTAAGCCAAATATTGGGATGTAATGCTGCAATTTGGGCCAAAGATTAAGTGGGTGGCACTAATAAATATGCAACAGCTTTGGGACTTACATCTAGGTTTAAAACTCAGGTAGCACGCTTCCACGACTGGAAATGAGCTATACTGGTTGCAGTAACTCATATATACAGGGGTTCATGTTTCCACCATAACTAAGCCAAATATTGAGATATTATACTGCAATTTGGTCCAAACACTAAGTAAAAAATACTAATAAATATGGAATAGCTTTGAGATGTACAGAATGGGTTAACTCATGTCACTATTGCTCTGTAACCTGCATTGAAGTGGTCTAGCTGCAATAAACCCATATACCTAGTGCGCCATTTTGACACCATTACTAAGCCAGATATTGGGATGTAATGCTGCAATTTGGGCCAAAGATTAAGTGGGTGGCACTAATAAATATGCAACAGCTTTGGGACTTACATCTAGGTTTAAAACTCAGGTAGCACGCTTCCACGACTGGAAATGAGCTATACTGGTTGCAGTAACTCATATATACAGGGGTTCATGTTTCCACCATAACTAAGCCAAATATTGAGATATTATACTGCAATTTGGTCCAAACACTAAGTAAAAAATACTAATAAATATGGAATAGCTTTGAGATGTACAGAATGGGTTAACTCATGTCACTATTGCTCTGTAACCTGCATTGAAGTGGTCTAGCTGCAATAAACCCATATACCTAGTGCGCCATTTGGACACCATTACTAAGCCAGATATTAGGATGTAATGCTGCAATTTGGGCCAAAGATTAAGTGGGTGGCACTAATAAATATGCAACAGCTTTGGAACTTACATCTAGGTTTAAAACTCAGGTAGCACGCTTCCACGACTGGAAATGAGCTATACTGGTTGCAGTAACTCATATATACAGGGGTTTATGTTTCCACCATAACTAAGCCAAATACTGAGATATTATACTGCAATTTGGTCCAAACACTAAGTAAAAAATACTAATAAATATGGAATAGCTTTGAGATGTACAGAATGGGTTAACTCATGTCACTATTGCTCTGTAACCTGCATTGAAGTGGTCTAGCTGCAATAAACCCATATACCTAGTGCGCCATTTTGACACCATTACTAAGCCAGATATTGGGATGTAATGCTGCAATTTGGGCCAAAGATTAAGTGGGTGGCACTAATAAATATGCAACAGCTTTGGAACTTACATCTAGGTTTAAAACTCAGGTAGCACGCTTCCACGACTGGAAATGAGCTATACTGGTTGCAGTAACTCATATATACAGGGGTTTATGTTTCCACCATAACTAAGCCAAATATTGAGATATTATACTGCAATTTGGTCCAAACACTAAGTAAAAAATACTAATAAATATGGAATAGCTTTGAGATGTACAGAATGGGTTAACTCATGTCACTATTGCTCTGTAACCTGCATTGAAGTGGTCTAGCTGCAATAAACCCATATACCTAGTGTGCCATTTTGACACCATTACTAAGCCAAATATTGGGATGTAATGCTGCAATTTGGGCCAAAGATTAAGTGGGTGGCACTAATAAATATGCAACAGCTTTGGGACTTACATCTAGGTTTAAAACTCAGGTAGCACGCTTCCACGACTGGAAATGAGCTATACTGGTTGCAGTAACTCATATATACAGGGGTTCATGTTTCCACCATAACTAAGCCAAATATTGAGATATTATACTGCAATTTGGTCCAAACACTAAGTAAAAAATACTAATAAATATGGAATAGCTTTGAGATGTACAGAATGGGTTAACTCATGTCACTATTGCTCTGTAACCTGCATTGAAGTGGTCTAGCTGCAATAAACCCATATACCTAGTGCGCCATTTTGACACCATTACTAAGCCAGATATTGGGATGTAATGCTGCAATTTGGGCCAAAGATTAAGTGGGTGGCACTAATAAATATGCAACAGCTTTGGGACTTACATCTAGGTTTAAAACTCAGGTAGCACGCTTCCACGACTGGAAATGAGCTATACTGGTTGCAGTAACTCATATATACAGGGGTTCATGTTTCCACCATAACTAAGCCAAATATTGAGATATTATACTGCAATTTGGTCCAAACACTAAGTAAAAAATACTAATAAATATGGAATAGCTTTGAGATGTACAGAATGGGTTAACTCATGTCACTATTGCTCTGTAACCTGCATTGAAGTGGTCTAGCTGCAATAAACCCATATACCTAGTGCGCCATTTTGACACCATTACTAAGCCAGATATTGGGATGTAATGCTGCAATTTGGGCCAAAGATTAAGTGGGTGGCACTAATAAATATGCAACAGCTTTGGGACTTACATCTAGGTTTAAAACTCAGGTAGCACGCTTCCACGACTGGAAATGAGCTATACTGGTTGCAGTAACTCATATATACAGGGGTTCATGTTTCCACCATAACTAAGCCAAATACTGAGATATTATACTGCAATTTGGTCCAAACACTAAGTAAAAAATACTAATAAATATGGAATAGCTTTGAGATGTACAGAATGGGTTAACTCATGTCACTATTGCTCTGTAACCTGCATTGAAGTGGTCTAGCTGCAATAAACCCATATACCTAGTGCGCCATTTTGACACCATTACTAAGCCAGATATTGGGATGTAATGCTGCAATTTGGGCCAAAGATTAAGTGGGTGGCACTAATAAATATGCAACAGCTTTGGGACTTACATCTAGGTTTAAAACTCAGGTAGCACGCTTCCACGACTGGAAATGAGCTATACTGGTTGCAGTAACTCATATATACAGGGGTTCATGTTTCCACCATAACTAAGCCAAATACTGAGATATTATACTGCAATTTGGTCCAAACACTAAGTAAAAAATACTAATAAATATGGAATAGCTTTGAGATGTACAGAATGGGTTAACTCATGTCACTATTGCTCTGTAACCTGCATTGAAGTGGTCTAGCTGCAATAAACCCATATACCTAGTGCGCCATTTTGACACCATTACTAAGCCAGATATTGGGATGTAATGCTGCAATTTGGGCCAAAGATTAAGTGGGTGGCACTAATAAATATGCAACAGCTTTGGGACTTACATCTAGGTTTAAAACTCAGGTAGCACGCTTCCACGACTGGAAATGAGCTATACTGGTTGCAGTAACTCATATATACAGGGGTTCATGTTTCCACCATAACTAAGCCAAATACTGAGATATTATACTGCAATTTGGTCCAAACACTAAGTAAAAAATACTAATAAATATGGAATAGCTTTGAGATGTACAGAATGGGTTAACTCATGTCACTATTGCTCTGTAACCTGCATTGAAGTGGTCTAGCTGCAATAAACCCATATACCTAGTGCGCCATTTTGACACCATTACTAAGCCAGATATTGGGATGTAATGCTGCAATTTGGGCCAAAGATTAAGTGGGTGGCACTAATAAATATGCAACAGCTTTGGGACTTACATCTAGGTTTAAAACTCAGGTAGCACGCTTCCACGACTGGAAATGAGCTATACTGGTTGCAGTAACTCATATATACAGGGGTTCATGTTTCCACCATAACTAAGCCAAATACTGAGATATTATACTGCAATTTGGTCCAAACACTAAGTAAAAAATACTAATAAATATGGAATAGCTTTGAGATGTACAGAATGGGTTAACTCATGTCACTATTGCTCTGTAACCTGCATTGAAGTGGTCTAGCTGCAATAAACCCATATACCTAGTGCGCCATTTTGACACCATTACTAAGCCAGATATTGGGATGTAATGCTGCAATTTGGGCCAAAGATTAAGTGGGTGGCACTAATAAATATGCAACAGCTTTGGGACTTACATCTAGGTTTAAAACTCAGGTAGCACGCTTCCACGACTGGAAATGAGCTATACTGGTTGCAGTAACTCATATATACAGGGGTTCATGTTTCCACCATAACTAAGCCAAATACTGAGATATTATACTGCAATTTGGTCCAAACACTAAGTAAAAAATACTAATAAATATGGAATAGCTTTGAGATGTACAGAATGGGTTAACTCATGTCACTATTGCTCTGTAACCTGCATTGAAGTGGTCTAGCTGCAATAAACCCATATACCTAGTGCGCCATTTTGACACCATTACTAAGCCAGATATTGGGATGTAATGCTGCAATTTGGGCCAAAGATTAAGTGGGTGGCACTAATAAATATGCAACAGCTTTGGGACTTACATCTAGGTTTAAAACTCAGGTAGCACGCTTCCACGACTGGAAATGAGCTATACTGGTTGCAGTAACTCATATATACAGGGGTTCATGTTTCCACCATAACTAAGCCAAATACTGAGATATTATACTGCAATTTGGTCCAAACACTAAGTAAAAAATACTAATAAATATGGAATAGCTTTGAGATGTACAGAATGGGTTAACTCATGTCACTATTGCTCTGTAACCTGCATTGAAGTGGTCTAGCTGCAATAAACCCATATACCTAGTGCGCCATTTTGACACCATTACTAAGCCAGATATTGGGATGTAATGCTGCAATTTGGGCCAAAGATTAAGTGGGTGGCACTAATAAATATGCAACAGCTTTGGGACTTACATCTAGGTTTAAAACTCAGGTAGCACGCTTCCACGACTGGAAATGAGCTATACTGGTTGCAGTAACTCATATATACAGGGGTTCATGTTTCCACCATAACTAAGCCAAATACTGAGATATTATACTGCAATTTGGTCCAAACACTAAGTAAAAAATACTAATAAATATGGAATAGCTTTGAGATGTACAGAATGGGTTAACTCATGTCACTATTGCTCTGTAACCTGCATTGAAGTGGTCTAGCTGCAATAAACCCATATACCTAGTGCGCCATTTTGACACCATTACTAAGCCAGATATTGGGATGTAATGCTGCAATTTGGGCCAAAGATTAAGTGGGTGGCACTAATAAATATGCAACAGCTTTGGGACTTACATCTAGGTTTAAAACTCAGGTAGCACGCTTCCACGACTGGAAATGAGCTATACTGGTTGCAGTAACTCATATATACAGGGGTTCATGTTTCCACCATAACTAAGCCAAATACTGAGATATTATACTGCAATTTGGTCCAAACACTAAGTAAAAAATACTAATAAATATGGAATAGCTTTGAGATGTACAGAATGGGTTAACTCATGTCACTATTGCTCTGTAACCTGCATTGAAGTGGTCTAGCTGCAATAAACCCATATACCTAGTGCGCCATTTTGACACCATTACTAAGCCAGATATTGGGATGTAATGCTGCAATTTGGGCCAAAGATTAAGTGGGTGGCACTAATAAATATGCAACAGCTTTGGGACTTACATCTAGGTTTAAAACTCAGGTAGCACGCTTCCACGACTGGAAATGAGCTATACTGGTTGCAGTAACTCATATATACAGGGGTTCATGTTTCCACCATAACTAAGCCAAATACTGAGATATTATACTGCAATTTGGTCCAAACACTAAGTAAAAAATACTAATAAATATGGAATAGCTTTGAGATGTACAGAATGGGTTAACTCATGTCACTATTGCTCTGTAACCTGCATTGAAGTGGTCTAGCTGCAATAAACCCATATACCTAGTGCGCCATTTTGACACCATTACTAAGCCAGATATTGGGATGTAATGCTGCAATTTGGGCCAAAGATTAAGTGGGTGGCACTAATAAATATGCAACAGCTTTGGGACTTACATCTAGGTTTAAAACTCAGGTAGCACGCTTCCACGACTGGAAATGAGCTATACTGGTTGCAGTAACTCATATATACAGGGGTTCATGTTTCCACCATAACTAAGCCAAATACTGAGATATTATACTGCAATTTGGTCCAAACACTAAGTAAAAAATACTAATAAATATGGAATAGCTTTGAGATGTACAGAATGGGTTAACTCATGTCACTATTGCTCTGTAACCTGCATTGAAGTGGTCTAGCTGCAATAAACCCATATACCTAGTGCGCCATTTTGACACCATTACTAAGCCAGATATTGGGATGTAATGCTGCAATTTGGGCCAAAGATTAAGTGGGTGGCACTAATAAATATGCAACAGCTTTGGGACTTACATCTAGGTTTAAAACTCAGGTAGCACGCTTCCACGACTGGAAATGAGCTATACTGGTTGCAGTAACTCATATATACAGGGGTTCATGTTTCCACCATAACTAAGCCAAATACTGAGATATTATACTGCAATTTGGTCCAAACACTAAGTAAAAAATACTAATAAATATGGAATAGCTTTGAGATGTACAGAATGGGTTAACTCATGTCACTATTGCTCTGTAACCTGCATTGAAGTGGTCTAGCTGCAATAAACCCATATACCTAGTGCGCCATTTTGACACCATTACTAAGCCAGATATTGGGATGTAATGCTGCAATTTGGGCCAAAGATTAAGTGGGTGGCACTAATAAATATGCAACAGCTTTGGGACTTACATCTAGGTTTAAAACTCAGGTAGCACGCTTCCACGACTGGAAATGAGCTATACTGGTTGCAGTAACTCATATATACAGGGGTTCATGTTTCCACCATAACTAAGCCAAATATTGAGATATTATACTGCAATTTGGTCCAAACACTAAGTAAAAAATACTAATAAATATGGAATAGCTTTGAGATGTACAGAATGGGTTAACTCATGTCACTATTGCTCTGTAACCTGCATTGAAGTGGTCTAGCTGCAATAAACCCATATACCTAGTGCGCCATTTTGACACCATTACTAAGCCAGATATTGGGATGTAATGCTGCAATTTGGGCCAAAGATTAAGTGGGTGGCACTAATAAATATGCAACAGCTTTGGAACTTACATCTAGGTTTAAAACTCAGGTAGCACGCTTCCACGACTGGAAATGAGCTATACTGGTTGCAGTAACTCATATATACAGGGGTTTATGTTTCCACCATAACTAAGCCAAATATTGAGATATTATACTGCAATTTGGTCCAAACACTAAGTAAAAAATACTAATAAATATGGAATAGCTTTGAGATGTACAGAATGGGTTAACTCATGTCACTATTGCTCTGTAACCTGCATTGAAGTGGTCTAGCTGCAATAAACCCATATACCTAGTGCGCCATTTTGACACCATTACTAAGCCAGATATTGGGATGTAATGCTGCAATTTGGGCCAAAGATTAAGTGGGTGGCACTAATAAATATGCAACAGCTTTGGGACTTACATCTAGGTTTAAAACTCAGGTAGCACGCTTCCACGACTGGAAATGAGCTATACTGGTTGCAGTAACTCATATATACAGGGGTTCATGTTTCCACCATAACTAAGCCAAATACTGAGATATTATACTGCAATTTGGTCCAAACACTAAGTAAAAAATACTAATAAATATGGAATAGCTTTGAGATGTACAGAATGGGTTAACTCATGTCACTATTGCTCTGTAACCTGCATTGAAGTGGTCTAGCTGCAATAAACCCATATACCTAGTGCGCCATTTTGACACCATTACTAAGCCAGATATTGGGATGTAATGCTGCAATTTGGGCCAAAGATTAAGTGGGTGGCACTAATAAATATGCAACAGCTTTGGGACTTACATCTAGGTTTAAAACTCAGGTAGCACGCTTCCACGACTGGAAATGAGCTATACTGGTTGCAGTAACTCATATATACAGGGGTTCATGTTTCCACCATAACTAAGCCAAATACTGAGATATTATACTGCAATTTGGTCCAAACACTAAGTAAAAAATACTAATAAATATGGAATAGCTTTGAGATGTACAGAATGGGTTAACTCATGTCACTATTGCTCTGTAACCTGCATTGAAGTGGTCTAGCTGCAATAAACCCATATACCTAGTGCGCCATTTTGACACCATTACTAAGCCAGATATTGGGATGTAATGCTGCAATTTGGGCCAAAGATTAAGTGGGTGGCACTAATAAATATGCAACAGCTTTGGGACTTACATCTAGGTTTAAAACTCAGGTAGCACGCTTCCACGACTGGAAATGAGCTATACTGGTTGCAGTAACTCATATATACAGGGGTTCATGTTTCCACCATAACTAAGCCAAATACTGAGATATTATACTGCAATTTGGTCCAAACACTAAGTAAAAAATACTAATAAATATGGAATAGCTTTGAGATGTACAGAATGGGTTAACTCATGTCACTATTGCTCTGTAACCTGCATTGAAGTGGTCTAGCTGCAATAAACCCATATACCTAGTGCGCCATTTTGACACCATTACTAAGCCAGATATTGGGATGTAATGCTGCAATTTGGGCCAAAGATTAAGTGGGTGGCACTAATAAATATGCAACAGCTTTGGGACTTACATCTAGGTTTAAAACTCAGGTAGCACGCTTCCACGACTGGAAATGAGCTATACTGGTTGCAGTAACTCATATATACAGGGGTTCATGTTTCCACCATAACTAAGCCAAATACTGAGATATTATACTGCAATTTGGTCCAAACACTAAGTAAAAAATACTAATAAATATGGAATAGCTTTGAGATGTACAGAATGGGTTAACTCATGTCACTATTGCTCTGTAACCTGCATTGAAGTGGTCTAGCTGCAATAAACCCATATACCTAGTGCGCCATTTTGACACCATTACTAAGCCAGATATTGGGATGTAATGCTGCAATTTGGGCCAAAGATTAAGTGGGTGGCACTAATAAATATGCAACAGCTTTGGGACTTACATCTAGGTTTAAAACTCAGGTAGCACGCTTCCACGACTGGAAATGAGCTATACTGGTTGCAGTAACTCATATATACAGGGGTTCATGTTTCCACCATAACTAAGCCAAATACTGAGATATTATACTGCAATTTGGTCCAAACACTAAGTAAAAAATACTAATAAATATGGAATAGCTTTGAGATGTACAGAATGGGTTAACTCATGTCACTATTGCTCTGTAACCTGCATTGAAGTGGTCTAGCTGCAATAAACCCATATACCTAGTGCGCCATTTTGACACCATTACTAAGCCAGATATTGGGATGTAATGCTGCAATTTGGGCCAAAGATTAAGTGGGTGGCACTAATAAATATGCAACAGCTTTGGGACTTACATCTAGGTTTAAAACTCAGGTAGCACGCTTCCACGACTGGAAATGAGCTATACTGGTTGCAGTAACTCATATATACAGGGGTTCATGTTTCCACCATAACTAAGCCAAATACTGAGATATTATACTGCAATTTGGTCCAAACACTAAGTAAAAAATACTAATAAATATGGAATAGCTTTGAGATGTACAGAATGGGTTAACTCATGTCACTATTGCTCTGTAACCTGCATTGAAGTGGTCTAGCTGCAATAAACCCATATACCTAGTGCGCCATTTTGACACCATTACTAAGCCAGATATTGGGATGTAATGCTGCAATTTGGGCCAAAGATTAAGTGGGTGGCACTAATAAATATGCAACAGCTTTGGGACTTACATCTAGGTTTAAAACTCAGGTAGCACGCTTCCACGACTGGAAATGAGCTATACTGGTTGCAGTAACTCATATATACAGGGGTTCATGTTTCCACCATAACTAAGCCAAATACTGAGATATTATACTGCAATTTGGTCCAAACACTAAGTAAAAAATACTAATAAATATGGAATAGCTTTGAGATGTACAGAATGGGTTAACTCATGTCACTATTGCTCTGTAACCTGCATTGAAGTGGTCTAGCTGCAATAAACCCATATACCTAGTGCGCCATTTTGACACCATTACTAAGCCAGATATTGGGATGTAATGCTGCAATTTGGGCCAAAGATTAAGTGGGTGGCACTAATAAATATGCAACAGCTTTGGGACTTACATCTAGGTTTAAAACTCAGGTAGCACGCTTCCACGACTGGAAATGAGCTATACTGGTTGCAGTAACTCATATATACAGGGGTTCATGTTTCCACCATAACTAAGCCAAATACTGAGATATTATACTGCAATTTGGTCCAAACACTAAGTAAAAAATACTAATAAATATGGAATAGCTTTGAGATGTACAGAATGGGTTAACTCATGTCACTATTGCTCTGTAACCTGCATTGAAGTGGTCTAGCTGCAATAAACCCATATACCTAGTGCGCCATTTTGACACCATTACTAAGCCAGATATTGGGATGTAATGCTGCAATTTGGGCCAAAGATTAAGTGGGTGGCACTAATAAATATGCAACAGCTTTGGGACTTACATCTAGGTTTAAAACTCAGGTAGCACGCTTCCACGACTGGAAATGAGCTATACTGGTTGCAGTAACTCATATATACAGGGGTTCATGTTTCCACCATAACTAAGCCAAATACTGAGATATTATACTGCAATTTGGTCCAAACACTAAGTAAAAAATACTAATAAATATGGAATAGCTTTGAGATGTACAGAATGGGTTAACTCATGTCACTATTGCTCTGTAACCTGCATTGAAGTGGTCTAGCTGCAATAAACCCATATACCTAGTGCGCCATTTTGACACCATTACTAAGCCAGATATTGGGATGTAATGCTGCAATTTGGGCCAAAGATTAAGTGGGTGGCACTAATAAATATGCAACAGCTTTGGGACTTACATCTAGGTTTAAAACTCAGGTA